>CM077349.1:58650274-61194308 GCA_039655645.1 Ammopiptanthus mongolicus
ACATTTCAGAGATGCCTTATGTATGTATGTTGATGCCTTATATATATGCTGATAATTGATTTATTTGATATATTGAAAATTATGACATGCACATTGGTATGATATTACTTGGTGTGTATTCCCATTTTTACTTCCGCTATTTTACTGTGTTGATGACTGGGGATCTCACCTATATTTGTATGTTTTCTCTATTGCTGTTTCTACTTGAGCAGATGGGCACGACGACGAGTTAGTCCAACGTCTACCTTCAGTCCGGAGATGGGACTCCTTTTGTTATTTTGTTTTGGCCAAGCTGGGTCCAATGAGCAGTTGTATCTTTTTAGGAGCTGTGACTCCTAATCCTTATCTATGTACTTATTATCAGATAGGCTTGGACTTATGTTTGTAAACAATACTATTTCTATGTCTGTATGTTAATGCAGTATGACTTTTAGAAATACATAATGAACTTAAGTCTACTCATGATTCATTTAATTCACTAATTACAGTACATTATTGCAAATATATATAGATATATATATATATATATATATATATATATATATAATCTGTGTTTTTCGCATTAAGATTATTTTCAACTTTCTAATAGTTTGGGAATGTGACACTCGGGAAAGGGAGTTGCATCATTCCAATGGATTAAACACATCATTCCTCAAGTTCTTGAAGAATTCTCTCTTCTCTCTCTAAGCTCTCATATTCGGCCATCACCCAAACATCAACCTCCAAACTTCATCTTTTGATTCTAAGACCGTAGTTGTTCTTGTCTTAGCCTCCTAATCATCTTTGATAAAGGAAGTTTTGCCTTTGGAGCAACTTGGTTCTTGACCTTCAAGAATACCATCTTGATCTTCAAAGTGTTCTTCACTAATCTTACTTTCTCTTCATATCTTTTCTTAGAATAATGAAACAACTTCTTCTAGTTCATGATTTTTGTGAAACAAGTTCAAGATCTTACCGTTTCTTTTTATGATGGTTCGGCCTTGTCACTCTTTCTTGGAGCTTGGATTTTTTCTCATCCTAAGGATCTTCATTAAGGTAATGGGGGAGTGAACCACATTACACCACATTGGTGGTGGTGGAAATGGTTTATGAGTTTGATTTAGGAAAACCCTAAACCAAGATTGAGGATGGCGAAACGTCTGAGTTCAGAAGGGGTGTTGATGGTTTGGTTAGGTATGGTGATCGAGTTTGTGTGCTTGCAGATAGCAAATTTAAGAACATGATCTTAGAGGAAGCACACAAGAGCAAGTTGAGCTTTCATCCAGGGGCTACCAAGATATACCAGGATCTGAAGAAGTTGTTTTGGTGGCCAGGGATGAAGAAGGATGTAGCGGCTTATGTCCTATCCTGCTTGGTGTGTCAAAAGGCGAAGGTTGAGCACCAGAAGCCAGCGGGATTGTGGCAATCACTGGATGTTTAGGAATGCAAATGGGACAACATTGCAATGGACTTTGTCTCTGGGTTACCAAGGACTCAGAAGAGGTATGATGCAATTTGGGTCATTATAGATAGGTTGACGAAATGTGCTCATTTCTTACCTATCAACCAGAACTATTCTTTGGAAACATTGACTCATATTTATATCAGGGAGGTAGTGAAGCTACATGGTTTACCTTCGAGTATTATCTCGGACCGAGACCCGAGGTTTACTTCTAGGTTTTGGAGAAGTCTCAACAGAGCGTTGGAAACTAAGTTAAGGTTGAGTTCTGCTTATCATCCACAGATGGATGGTCGGTCAGAAGGGACGATTCAATCGTTGGAAGACCTGCTAAAAGCATGCATGTTGGAAAACAGGGAAGTTGGGACAAGTTTCTTCCTTTGAATGAGTTTACCTATAACAACAGTTACCACTCAAGTATCGGGATGGCACCGTATGAAGCTTAGTAAGGGAGGAAGTGCAGGACTCCGTTGTGCTGGTTTGAGACTGGAGAGAATCAGTTCTTAGGTCCTGAATTGGTGCAACGGACAACGGAACAGGTTAAGTTAATTCGGGAAAAGATGAAAGCCGCAAGGGATAGGCAGAAGAGCTACGGTGACAAGCGGAGGAGACCCTTAGAGTTCCAGGAGGGTGATCATGTATTTCTGAGATTTACTCCAAGGATTGGCGTTGGCAGGGCAATTCGATCCAGAAAGCTTACACCCAGATTCATAGGACCATTTCAGATTCTTCATCGAATTGGTTCAGTAGCTTACCAGATAGAGCAACACCCTTTCCCAAGTGTCACATTCCCGAATGTTTATAAGGCCGAAAATATTATTTAATTCAGAAAATACGATTTTTTTTTTCACAAGATGTAATGGGATTAGTAAAGGTAAATAATACTAATAAACGAACTTAGGTTCGCCATGCATTTCTAGAATATACTGGATAATAAACACAGAACAGAAACAGAAATATCAACGTTACTGTATACAGATATAGGTCTAATGTATGACTGACATAAAAAGATACAATAAGTACTAGGAGTCATAGCTCCCAAAAGGTACTACAAAAACTGACATAGTCTGGCCGACAACAAAACTAAAACAGCAAAAAGAGTCCGCCTCCAGGGTCAAGGAGACTACTGAACTGAACCATCGTCACATCCATCTGTTCAAGCAGCAACAGCAAGTACCAACAGAAAACATACAGATATGGGTGAGATTCCCGTTCATCAACACGACAAAACAGCAGTAGTAAAAACGGGACGACTCACCGAGTAACAGTGTACCCAACATGCTTACAAGAATTCTCAATATCAAACATATTAAGCAGTTGACAGCATAATATCATGTTAAGCAGTTAACAGTATAATATAAGGCATTCTTAAACAATACAGCGATGTATAACAGTAAATGTAAACATCAACAGCCATGCAATGCAGTGCAATGTATATGACTCAATGCCAACGTCACTGGGTACTACTCTGACCCCTACTCTATGGAGCTAATAAAACGTCAAAGAGAGTGAATGGGAGGACATGTTTCGGTTTTTGCCAGCCATGAGCAAGATGCTACAACATTCGTAACGTGCACGTATCTGGCTTTACGGAAACAATCTCGACCAAACATGAAAAGTATGGCATCTAGTAGAGGATATCAGTGTATTGCATGGATTCGCCACGACACAAAAGAGCTACCAACTGGCCACATGTAAGCCCTTCCAACCCTGATACCTCCAAAAAGACCATTGAAGATCGTCACCGTAAGATTCGCACCCGCATCAAGGTGTAAGCTCAACTCCTAGGCTCAAGGCTTTACAACTATGCAAATGAAATGCCAATGCTTACACAAAGCAGATGCGATCAAGCAATGTTTATCCCCTGGATAAACCTCGAAGTCTACTAAGGTTCTCGTCCTTAGGAACTATACGTGTCTTTTGAAAAACAAATCCTTTATCCACCGGATAAATCTCGTGATCCCTCCGGGATCGAGTTATCCAAGACTGAAACAATTGAACGACTGATCGGGGTCCGAATCACTGGTCCGTCATCGAACTACTATTTCAAAACCCAAAACGTTTCATATTTGTGTTTATGTCTTATGAAGTCATTGATGTACTAAGTCATCAATGGTATAGCATATGATCTTGTTCCACCACATACCATACATAATTAACCCTTGTCTTCAACTCTAAGTTAATTACTTAACTTAGGTTTTTATATGTAAAACTTTACGAGTTGAGTTAAAAACTCCTTTGTAAACCAAAACAACTTCTCAACTAAAAACTCATTTGATTTGAAACAATTTTTGAACCACTTACTTACTCTATTTTTTAGCATTTTCTGAAACATGAAATTCGCTTAGCGGAATTACATTCGCTTAGCGAAATTGAGGCAGTAATACCTCTCTTGAAATTCCTCTGTATCGCTCGGCGAAACATATTTCGCTTAGCGAAAGTCCACTTTATTCGCTTAGCCAGTCTCATTTCGCTTAGCGAAATGGAGGCAGTTATACTTCTTTTGAGACTCAACTGGATCGCTCGGCGAGACATAATTCGCGTAGCGAAATTCGCTTGGTTCGCTTAGCAAATATTAATTCGCTTGGCAAAAGTGAGGCAGTGATGCCTAACTTGTATTTACTCTGTTTTCGCCCAGCGAAATTGGATTCGCTTAGCGAAAATTGCCTTGAAACAAGACATTAACCTTGTTAAAGAAAAGCCTTATGGAACTACATTGATTCTCATGAAACTTTTCATTAATCCACTTTTAAGTTACTTGATTAACTAGATGAACTAAGCATAAAGTATAAAACATGTCTCATTTTAGTGAAAACACTTTGACATTGAAACTTTGTTTGATCTTTGGATCAAAATCATATATGGTTTTTGTTTAAGGCATAAGCCACTAAAAACATTTTTCTTTCATCAAAACTTGAATGATTCAAGAACTACACATTACCCTCCTTTTCTCAAGGTCATGGCTAAAAGCCAACTAGGAACCAATGTGAAGTTTTACTTCATCAACTAATCAAATTATGGCTCACAAAACTTACACAATTATGATCAACAATAACACACAACATTGCATCATAATTAAGCACCTCAGCACAAAAGTCCATACTTAAGCACATAAGCACAAAAGTCCATACTTGATCTAGTAATCAAAGTAGGTTTTTTTCATCATGCAAGAAATCATTTTCTCACCTAGACAACATCATCATAAAACACATGATAAGGCATACAAGCATAACTACAAATATCACACATTGTTCTCCAAGAGAACTTAACACAACTTAACCATTAAAAGTGAACCCAAACTAAAGGGTTTCACCCACACATAACTTAAACAACCATCTTCACTACCACCATCTTGGTGTGAATGAGGTTCACTCCGCATACCTGTTGATGAGCAGATTCCTGGATCAAAGTCGGTTGATCAGTTTGTGAACCTCCTGGCAATCGTCAACGACTACAACAACATAACAATCAAACATTAAACAACAATCAAAGCCAATCTCAACAATTATAACAAAGAGGATTTCAGCCACCCTAGGTTAAAAAGGTTAGGAATTGATCTTGGTTTCCCATTTCATGGATTTAAAGGCATTAGGAAAGCTAAGGATGAAATCAAGTGTTCAAAATCAAAAATTGATGAAAACACTATTCATCATCATCAAATAGGGTTCGGCCAAAAAGGGATTTTGGGCTATGATGGGAGTTGAATCATAAGCTCTTGGGTTTAGGTAGAGAATGATGATGTGAGTTCAAAGAACTTGGTCTTACCTCAAAAGGATTTTTCTACAATTAACTATGGATTTTCAAAGTTTTGGATCTAAGAATTTCTTTTCATGAAAATGAAGATTGATCTTGAAATAAGGAACGATTCAAGAAGCTAAGATATCATAGAAGTGATCTTACCTTGAAATGAAGGAAGATTGTTCAAGGAATCAAGTGATTCCAACAAGAACTCAAGGAGCTTCAAGACCAACAATGGTGTTTTCTCTCAAGAACAACTATGGAGTTCTATGTTTGGAGGGGCTGTGCGAAAATGAGAGAGTGAGGGGCTGAGTTCAGCCTCTAAAGAGCTCACTTAAGAGTAAAAAGGTCATTTGCCAAAAGGGTAAAATGGTAAAAGTGTAAGAGACTAAGGTTAGAGGCATTTTGGTCATTTTGCATCCAGGCATTTCCGAACGTCATGACGACTCTGGCATACTCTCCCAAGTGTCTTGGGATGATGTGATATCAAGATTATCCGTTGGCGAGTCCCGATAAATCCATATATGGCTACGTTCGTCACCCGATTGAGGATTCCGCTCGAACGAAGGTCAGGAAGTGATTTTTCTGAAGTTTTTGTGAAATTTAACCAAAACGTAAAGAATCAAATTCTAAGACTTACTGACTCGTTCACGAGTCCATCTGAGATCTTTTGAGCAGTAAAATCATATTGTCAGTGTAAAAACGCAGACCGGACTCCGTTTGAGTTTTCGACTCAAAACTTAATCATAGCTCCCTACGATATCGTCGAGCATGACTATGGTCTCGGAATATTTTATTTCTATTCCTAAGACCTCGAATAAAATAAAGACATTAAAATACTAAAGAATTAGAAAACGTGAAAATCGGTGCGTTACAGATAGCCTTACCGCCTAATTTGTTAAATCACCATGACGTCTTTCACGTCTCTCAACTTAGAAATTACTACCTTGATCCATTGCATGTGTTAGAGCCCGACTCAATCCAGTTAAGAGAGAACCTTGAATACGAGGCTTTACTTGCTCGAATAGTAGATAGAAGGATCAAGGAGCTTCACGGCAAGCAGATTTCCTTGGTGAGGGTTGAGTGGGACCCAGCGACCAGAGATTCAACCTAGGAACGATAAGCACAGATGTGCCAATAGTATCCATCTTTGTTTACAGGTATAAGCGAGGAATTTCGGGGACGAAATTCTCTATAAGGGGGTGGTAATGTAACATCCCTGTTTTCTGAAACCCTAATTAAGGTGGATGGCCTTGATCGGGTGTTCGTATGATTGTGTGATTGGTTGTCTGTTGGTTGGACACCTAGTTGGAAGTTTAGGAATAGGCTTGAACAAGGTTGGAAGTGCCTAAGGTGTAATACGAGAAACTGGGGAAGTCAGAAAGCTGGAAGTCCTTTCCCTGCTAAGTTGGACGCTCAAGCGTGGGAGGACTCCACGCTCAAGCGTTGCAACGCTTAGGTGTGGGGAAGCTTGCACGTTTTAGCATGCGAAGTGCGTCGTGCCAGCTGTTCTGAGTTTGGACGTGTGTGAGACAAGTGTCAAGTCAGGGAGAAGGCGAAGTGGACGAGGTTCCACGCTCAAGCGTGGAGAGGACCACGCTAGAGCGTGGGAACGCTCAAGCGTGCAAAGTGTTCCATGGTTAAGCGTGGACAACGGATCATGTTGGGGGAGTTTCTTTCTCTTCTCACTTTTGCACGAAATTACCAAGTGTTCCCTGCTACTAGAGAGAGAAGCTCTGCACTTCTAGTGAGAGAAAGTGTAACACTCCTCTTGGGCATTACATCATGAACACGTGCGGAAATAATTTTAAAAGAGAATTGCTGGTTGCTTTCGGAAAATAATTTACTTTAAGTCAGAAAACTTGGGTGTAAAAATTTTCGGCATAATACTTCGGAAAAGTGATACATACATCACAATAATAAAATCACATTATACTTGACGACACACATAAACTGGGTCTATTCACGAACCCTAAACCATCACATATAAGCTTTCCTAAAATTGTTTTTCATTCTGAAGTTCCAAACCGTTTTAATGTGGGAACCCTAAACCACCACATATACCGACTTTCTCAATTTAAACATTAAAATCCTAAGAGCTGGTTTGATAAAAGAACTCTACGGGCAATAGAGCATACTACCTAGCAAACGTCGTACCAATGAGACTGGGCCTCGTTATCAACAGTCAACACATCTTCATCGTCGACATTAAGAAACGTAAGCTACGGGGTCCCGAAGTGATCCAAATGACAGTTAAGAAGCATCTGTACACGTATCCAAAAACACAACAGGGTGTCCGACATGTACAGGCAAGGGTGAGTAATCAATATATGGATTGAAACGCGATAACTACATGCACGACACACAAAACAGCATATGAACATATGTAGTATCAACACAGCACAGTAGCAGAAGTATCACAGGATGACACACCAAGTAATAACATGCCCGACATGCATACCATAAATCGCAATATATCATGTTAATCAATTAGCAGCATAAGACATCTTCGAAAGCAGAATAGTGATGTACAATAAGTAAATATAATCATCAACAGCTATGCAATGCAATGCGATGTACATGACTCAATGGCATATGTCACAAGGGTAAAACTCTGACCCTTACTCCATGGAGCTAACAAATTGTCGGAGAAAGTGTATGAGAGGAGATGTTCCGGTTATTGCTAGCCATGGGCAAGATACTACAACAAATGTAACGTCCACGTATCTGGCTTTACGGAAACACTCTCGACCAAACATGAAAAGTACGACATCTAGTAGAGGATATCAGTGTATTGCTCGGAGTCGCCACGATATAGAAGAATCACCAACTGGTCTCATGTCAGCCTTTCCAACCCTGATACCTCCAAGACCATTTAAGATCGTCACCATAAGATTCGCACCAGCATATAGGTGTAAGCTCAACTCCTAGGCTCAAGGCCTTACAACTCATGCAATGAAATGCCAATGCTTACACAAAGCAGATGCGATAAAACAATGTCTATCCACCAGATAAACCTCAAGGTTCGCTAAGGTTCTCTTCCTTAAGAACTATACACGTCTTTGTATTCTAAAACTTTTAACCACCGGATAAATCTCGTGATCCCTCCGAGATCGAGTCATCACAAGACTGACACAATTGAACGACTTTTCTTGGATCCGGATCACCGATCCGTTATCGAACTACTGTTTCAAAACCCAAAACATTTAATGTTTGTGTTTGTGTCATATAAATTACATCTCAAGTCCTAAGTGTTATGAAGAAGGATTGAGAATCCTCTTAGATAAGTCTTTGATCCTTTCTAAGATATTAATTCCTTGAGTTTCAAATAATGAAAAGAAAACAGTATTGATTCACTTAAGGCTTATGAAGTCATTGATGAACTAAGTCATCAATGGTATAGTGCATGGTTTTGTTCCAACATATGCTATACTTAATTATCTCTTTTCTTTTGTACTAAGTTAATTACTTAACTTAAGTTTTCCATGCGTAAAACTTTACGATTTGAGCTGAAAACTCTCATTTTCAGATTTTGCAAACCAAAACCTTTCTAATTGAAAACTCAGTTGATTTTAAGAGAACTTTGTAACTTGCTTAAAGTAAAGTACATTAACTAATTTGAAAAGGGTTTTTCCTTACTAACTTAGTGTAAAACCGTGATCTAAGTTAGTATAAAAGAAAATGGAATTTCATTAGTTTTTCGAACTATGATTCATTTAAATCTAAACTTTAGGACAAAGTCCTCTTTATACTTTGAAGATTGAATGTTAACTTGGTTTTTAAAAAGAATGTGACATCCTACTAAACCTAAGGCAACTTCATGTTAAGTTTACTTTCATGAAATCACTTTCATCCTTTTATTTTTAAAACACTTATTTAATTGAACAAACTTTGACTAAAGTAAAACACGTTTTCACCTTAGTTAAAAACACTTGAGGGCCTAACCCTTAGTTGAACGTTGGATCAAAATCACTTATTGTTCGTTTTTGAAAATACATGTTACTAAAACACTTTCTAACTTTCAAAAATATTGAAGTGCAAGAACAAACTCATGTTCTTCCTTTTGTAGTGGTCATGGTCGAATACTATGGTATAAGGATGTGAACATTTTGCTTCACTAACTTGTCAAGTAATAGCTCAAAATGATCACAATATTATGATGAATAATAATCACGCATCATTCAACCATAAACAAGCATAAAAATCTTTACTTGATCTAGAGATCAAAGTATGGTTTTCAACATACATGAAAACACTTTTCCATCCAAGTATACATCATCCCAAACATATACTAAGCATAGAACATTAGTACAACCACACGAAGCTCTAATAGAACTATACAGACCAATCACGAATAACAAATAGTTATTGGGAAAATCCCTCTGGCAAACTCCCCTTACCTCTTGGAGTCAAGCAAGGTTCTTTCCCTTTGGTCTTTCAACACTTCCTTCTACACCACAAATCACTAACTCCATCAAATCCAGTGAAGCTACCAAGTGGTGTTTGTGGTCTTTGATCTGAAACGATCCTCAGGAGCTCATCGTATTTCACGAATTGCCAAACTACAACTACTCAACCAATCCTTCACCAAACAACATAATACAAGTTAATCTTTGAAAAGGCTTGCTAATTCTTTATGATGTAGGTTCCGCCCTTCACTAATTAATTAGGCGAAGGATGTTGAAATTTTACTAACTCCTGGATTAATAATCCTTAAGTATGATGAAGACATAATCACTAATCATTTGTCAAAGTTTGAATCAAAACTCACCCAACAAACAAGGTTAGGGTTTCGGCCATTCATTAAGGAATAGGGAGGAAACTTTAGTTTGATTGATGCTCTTGAATGATTAACATAGAGGTCTTGATGAGTTCATAGAAATTGGTTTCATGATCATAGGATTTTTCTATGATTTTCTAGAGACTTTTGAAGAAAGTTTCATGAAAGTGGATGATGATGATTCATTTCATAATCTTACGAAATGAATTAATAAGAGATCATGATTTATCATGGAGAGAATAGATTACCTCTTAGTTGATGGAAAGATTGCAAGAATCAAGCAAGTTGTGCTTCACAAATTTGCTTATGGATCACTTGACAAACAAAGCACATAGATGTCAAGACAATGAAGCAAGGAACAAGTTTACTAACTTCAGTCAAGAGAGTTTACATCTTGGTTGATGGGAAACTGGAGAGAAAGTGAAGAACACTCAAGAACACCAAAAACAAACGAGAGAAACTAAAAACTCTAACTTTGATCTTCAAAACCATAAAGTAAGCAAGACTTTGTATTTGTGAGCAAATGAAGAAAATGGAGTGTTAGGGAGGCTTTAGGGGCTTGAGAAATGAGGAATAGAAAGGTCCAAGTTTTGTTCATTTAAGGACAAAAAGGGAAATTTCACTTAGGGACAAAAATGTCATTTTAACAAAAGACTAGGGACATAATTGTCATTTAAACAAAAGGCTAAGGAAATAAACGTCAAAACGCCCGAAATAGATCTAGATATTTTTAGAAAGGAAATGATGATGGGTGGTGAGTCACAAGGCCAAAAATGTAATTTCAGAAATTCCCAAGGGCAAAATGGTATTTTCTCATCCTAAATATCTTAGATATTTTAGAAATCCAAAAAATATCTTAGATATTTTTCTTAGAGGATAAGGATGGCTAGTGGTGAGTCATGGTGGTGACTCATCCTCTGACTCACCGCACTCCGGTGACCTCTGTACGTCTGTTCTTGACTCCGTCAATTTCCAGATTTAGGTTTTATGCCCGAATAACGTATAATGACTTATTTATTTTGAAAAATTTCAAAATAACCAATATCGTTGGAAATAAAATATAAAACCTAATTATTTCGTTCACGAGCCAAAATTAGATTTTCTGATCAATAAACTCTTACTATCAGTGAAAACGCAGACCGGGCTTCGCCTAAACTTTCAACCCAAAAATTTAACCGTAACTCTCTATGATAATGTAGAGTATGAATATGATTTTGGTTTATCCAAAATCATTTTCTAAACCTCGGATAAAATATAAAAGATATATATTTTTATCGTTATTAGAAAACAACGAAAATCGGGGTGTTACAGAAAGCTTGAGGTTGGAGGTGATCGAACCGTCGGAATGCGATTTCGACTACACCGTTGTGATCGCGACGAAGTTTTCTACGACTTTGGCGGATTAGTTTCTCAATTCGCTCAAGGTAAACACGAATCCCTACGTGTTGTGCTTGTGATTAGGTTAAATTTTGCGTTCGTGATTGCTCGTGACTTGGGGCTTGAGGTCACGGCTGTGAGGGAGGTTTGTGGTTGTTCTTGAGCTTGAGCTTGGAGGCTGCGAGCTTGGTGAGCCGGTGACCGTGTTGATCTTCGTGCCACAACTGTTCAGGTGGGGAGAAAGAGTTACACATGTCGGGGAGGCAAGAGTAGTTTATATAGCTCTGTGGTATGCTTTATGTTGTGTAGGGGAACCCTAAACCGTACATGAGGTTGAGCCTTGATGAAGTTACTAAACCCTCGGTTTAGCCTACTTCGGGCTAGCACCGCTATGTCGATACCCTAGGTTAGCAGACTTGTATTGATTGACGTGATGTATGTATGGTTGCTCTATGAGTATTGAGTATCTTCTAACTGTGGTATGTGATATGTGTTGGAACCAAAGTGGTTATGGTCCACTAATCCCTTAAGTTTTGATGTTAATAAAGGACTAATTTTAGAAGAACAAAGATTTTTTTATGAACTAACGCTTTATCTTAATTGTGCAGGATAAAATATATAAGTCCAAAGACTATCTAAGTCCAAAGACTTTCGCTCATCCAAACTCCAAACTGGATTAGCTCTCGCTAAGTCCAGACGATAATAGGTCTTTTTAACGACAGAATCTTGAGTCCAAAGACTCTTTCTATTTTGTGTAGTAATCGCTAAAGTCCAATAAGCTTTACTTGTTTTAGCGCGAATGCATATGTAAAGCTTTTGAATTTATTACACTATGTGTAAAAAGCTTATATCCTTCAGACAAACATTCCTTGTAATCTTCGTACCATCGAAAACTAAAGCTAGACTGTCCCTGACACAAAAAGGATTTGACCTTCTCCAAAAGAAAAGATAAAAGGCAACTTTCGAGTACAAGGAAAAGGTGTTAGCACCTCTTTAAGTATCAAGCCTCATAGTCTACTTTGCTGATCAGAAGTCTCAATAAATTATCAGACTCAACGGACTAACACATTTAATGCTCAATCAAAACTGATTCTTTTCCAACCGTTGAATACTAAAGTTGATCAAATCAAGTCTGCTATAAATATCTCTTATCTTGAATATGCAAGTGGGGTAGGAGATGCACAAATGAATCAAAAAATTGAAAAATTGTCAAGCACACAAAACAACAAGCAATTAAGAGAAAAAATATCAAATCTCAAAAAGCTTACTCTGCTCTTAATTTTCATATCACTCTCTGCATAGAGTATTATTCAAGAGTTCTAAGCTTTAGTTTCAAGTTCTCACACTTAGTGAGTTAGTTGAACAAAACCTTTTTCAAAACCTAGTTGGGTGAGCCTGAAGTGGCTTGTGTAGAAAGAATACTTAGTGTGCCTGAAGAGGTGTAGAATACTTGCCTGAAGAGATGTTGAATACTTGTAACAAAAGGTTTTTGTTATAGTGAAGAAAGCTCTCAAGTAGAGAGGACAAGACTTAGCTCTTTGGTGAAGAGTGAATCAGGATAATATCCTTGTGTCTCTTCCTTTCCCTTGCTCTTGCTTTAGTTTATTTCTTAACTAACTCCTTGGGATTGAATTGCTTTCTTATAGCGTTATTCGTATTTCAGTAAGCGTCCAAGTTAATTTGGAAACGCTTTTTGCGTCCATCGCTGTTTTTAGTCCACATCTTTGCGAAAATATATACCTGCTTGCGAAAAGTTTTAAAAACGTAAGAAACACAATTCAACCCCTTTCTTGTGTTTCAAATAGGTTCCTTCAATTGGTAACAGAGCTCAGCCTCTGGGTTGAGCACTTAGCCGTGTAGAGGAAAAGATCCTACAACAAATATGGCAGGACAAGGTATGCCAAGTGGGAGTCAACCTGTTATGGAAGGCACTTACATGACCAGACCTCCGTTCTTTAACGGAACCCATTATTTGTACTGGAAGGAGAGATTCAAAGGTTTTATCTTAAGTACAAACTCAGCTCTCTGGGCCAGAATCATGAATGGTTCAAATGTGTGTCTCAACTCTAATGGGACTGAAAAAGCTGAAGATGACTGGACTGATGCCGAAAGAGCCAGGATGGAACAAAATCATAAAGCCAGATATGCTTTAATGTATGCTCTCAGTCCTGATGAATTTCAGAAGATTCACGCATGTGAATCAGCAAAGCAAATCTGGGATACCTTGTCAGATCTCCATAAGGGTACCACCAAAGTAAAAGATTCAAAAATCATCATGGGCCAGAATGAATTGTTCACCATGGCCGAAGGAGAGTCCATATTGGACATGATGGGTCGTTTTCAGACGATCATCAACAATCTAAAGTCCCTTGGGAAAGTTTGCACTACCAAGGAGAATGTCACTAAAATTCTTAGAAGCTTGCCTAAGAAATGGAGACCACTTGTTACTGCAATCACCCAGGCCAAAGATCTCTCTACTTTGACGCTGGATGATCTGGCAGGAACTCTTCAAATTCATGAGCAGGAATAATCCTAGAAAGAAAAATAAAGGGATTGCCTTGAAAGCTCAGAAGTCCAACAACTCAAAAGCTCTAAAAGCTGATGAGTCTAGTGCTGATGCTGATCAATCTGATAATTAAATATCAGAAGATGACGAGTTATCCTTCATCTCCAGAAAGTATCAAAACATGTGGAGAAAGAAAAACGGAATGAAAAGAAGGCCATTTCAAAAGAAAAACCTCAAGGACCATACTGAGTCCAAAGACAAAAGCCAGCTGATCTGTTTCGAGGGCAACAAGCCATGCCATTTCAAAGCTGAATGTCCCATGTTAAAAGAAAAGAAGAAGTTTTTCAAAAAGAAGAAAAAGAACTTCATGGCAACCTGGGAAGATCTCAATTCGTCTGAAGAAGAAGAAGAAGAAGAAGAAGAAGAAGAAGAAGCAAATGAGGAGGTTAATCTCTGTCTTTGGTCCAACGTCCAAAACGAAGACTCTTCGGATGATGAACAACTTGTTGTTCCAAAATAAAGAACTCAGGAAGCCACCTCTAAAAGAGGATGGAATGTTCCACCCATCTTCAAAGGAACAGACTATCCTTATTGGAAATCAGTTTTTCAAATATACGTCCAAGCTCAAAATTATGAGTTGTGGAATATATTCACTACTGGAGATCATCGTCCAAAAATCACTCTTGAGGACTGATCAACAATGTCCAAACCTGAAGCTGACTGGATGAATGAGGATATCAAACGGTATTCGCTAAATGCTCGTGCCAACTGGTGCCTCATCATCGCTCTTGATCGATCAAAATTGGAGATGGTCTTGCAATTTCAAACTGCTAAGGAGAAGCTGGACACCTTAGAACAACTGTTTAGTCTAAGGAGTCTGTCTACCTCAAACTTCTGTCTGATGGCAAACACTTCATCAGACGCTGAATCAGAAGAAGATGAGATATCTGTTTCTGATTCTCTTCAAGAAGCATATGATGAACTGCTTAATGATTCCTCTTTATTGCATCATCAATATATTATGCTTAAAAGAAAATCTTCAAAAATGAATAAAGAGTTGAAAGATACCAACAAGCAAAGTAAGTAGCTCATTAAAGAAAACAATAAGCTGAAAGCTGAGAATGTCAGTCTAACTGGCAAACTCACCTGTGGGTCCAGTGAACCTCACAAGGTAACCAGACCGAAACAAGAGGTATTTGACCTAACCAAAAGCGTATCAAAGCTTGTTGGAGGTTCAGAGAAGCTACTTGCTATTGAGGTATTCAAGATCACCTCACGATAAGTCTGGCTTTGGCTATGACTCTGAGAAACAAGAAGCTTCTCAGAAAGTATCAAGGACCAATCAATACCATAAGGTTTTTAAATCTCATGGAAAATAAAAAGAAAGCAAACAGCATGCATCCAATACTTATTGCAACTTATGTGGAAAGAATGGTCATATCTTTTCGAAATGCATACACAAAAAGAAAAACAATATGCATGGACGAAGATCATATACTAACCAAAAAGGACCCAAGTCTATCTGTGTACCTAAGAACATGATAATCCATGTTGCAGATCTGCTTAGCAACACAAAGAAGACCCCAGTCCTAGTACTTGGACAGTGGATGCTCACGTCACACGACGGGTGAAAAGTTTATGTTCCAAGAACTACATGAAAGGACTGGTGGATGGGTCACCTTTTGAGGCAACCAGAAAGGAAAGATAGTTGGAATTGGTAAGATTGGTAGGCATCATTTTCTCTCAATTGATAATGTTCTTCTGGTTAAAGGATTAAAACACAACTTGTTTAGCATAAGTCAATTATGTGACAATGGGTCTGACGTCTCCTTCAATAAAGGTGAGTGTATGGTCAAGGACCCTGACGGGTCTATCTTATTCATTGCCAAAAGGCAAAATAATCTTTATAAGATTAACTTGGGGGAACTCTCAAATCAAAGTGTATCATGCCTATTGTCTATTCAAGATGAGCGATGGATCTGGCACAAAATACTTGGTCATGCAAGTCTGAGATTAATCTTAAGACTAAACAAGCATAACCTCGTAAGATGTCTACCAAGGATCGTGTATAGATCGGACGCTCTCTGTGACGCATGTTAAAAACGAAAACAAGTTAAGAACTCTTTTGAGTCCAAGAACATTGTTAGTACTTCAAAACCACTAGAGTTGCTGCATCTTGATTTGTTTAGTCCAACAAGGACTGCTTCTGTCAGTGGTAAGAAATATGGGCTTGTCATAGTAGACGACTATACTAGATGGACATGGGTTAAGTTCCTTGTTCACAAGGATGAGTCTATCAAGATCTTTACTATATTCTGTAAGCGTGTTCAGAATGAAAAAGGCACATGTATAAGCTCAATCAGAAGTGACCATGGAGGTGAATTTGAAAATGAACTTTTCCAAAGGTTCTGTGATGAAAGCGAAATTTATCACAATTTCTCTGCCCCTAGAACACCACAACAGAATGGTGTTGTTGAGAGAAAGAACCGATCTCTTCAAGATATGGCTAGAGCAAAGCTCGGTGATAATTCTGTTCCTAAACACTTCTGGGCTGAAGCTGTAAATACTGCCTACTACATTCAAAACAGAATATACATAAGACCTATCTTGAATAAGACTCCTTATGAATTGTGGAAAGGATGCAAACCCAACATTTCTTATTTCCACCCCTTCGGATGTCAATATTTTATTTTAAATACTAAGGATCAACTTGGTAAGTTTGATGCCAAAGTAGATAATGGAATATTGTTAGGGTACTCTGAAACATCCAAAGCTTTTAGAGTCTATAACTCTAGAACATTGGTTGTTGAAGAATCCATCCATGTTAAGTTCGATAACAAACAGCCTGATAAGAGATTATCAGAGCTAGATGATTCTTTTGCAGATATGAATCTGAATAATATAGAAGATCGGCCAACGCTTAACAAAGACGAAGTATCAAACGCAACTCAGGATGCATCATCGTCTCAGCAAGTTGCTAACACCCCCGTTCGTGGCAATTCCGGACTTATCACCCTGAGGATCAAATCATTGACAAACCAAATGATAGAGTTCGGACAAGGTCAACCTTCAGAGAACAAGCTGACTAAGCCTTCATCTCTAAACTGAAACCAAAGTTCGTGGACAAAGCCTTAATGGATGAATACTGGATCCTCGCTATGGAAGAGGAGCTTAATCAGTTTCAACGTAGTGATGTTTGGACGCTGGTCTCGTTGCCAAAAGTCTGTCATTGGAACTAAGTGGGTCTATAGAAACAAGCTGGACGAAGATGGCAAAGTTGTAAGAAAAAAAGCAAGGTTAGTTGCTCAAGTCTACTCTCAAGAGGAAGGTATTGACTATACTGAAACTTTTGCTCCAGTAGCTAGACTAGAAGCCATACGCATTTTACTCTCATACGCTGCACATCATAACATCATGCTTTATCAAATGGATGTAAAAAGTGTTTTCTTGAATGGTTTCATTAATGAAGAAGTTTATGTTGTTCAACCACCTGGTTTTGAAGATCAAAACCACCCTGAACATGTATATAAGCTTAAACAAGCTTTATACAGACTCAAATAAGCTTCTAGAGCTTGGTATGTGAGACTCAGCACATTCCTAATGGAGAACGGTTTCTCAAGAGGAAAAGTGGACACAAACTTTTTTAGAAAAACAAGTAAAAAGGATTTTATTGTTGCACAAATTTACGTTGATGATATAATATTTGGTGCAACTGATGAATCTCTTTGTCAAGAGTTTTCTGAGCTAATGCAGAAAGAATTTGAAACGAGTATGATGGGAGAATTAAAATTCTTTCTCGGACTTCAAGTAAAGCAAACACTGGACAGAGTGTACATTCATCAGAGGAAGTACACAAAGGAGCTTCTGAAACGCTTCAAGTTGGATGATTGCAAACCAATGAATACCTCGATGCATCCAACGTCCGTGCTAAACAAGGATGACAAAGATAAAAAGGTAGACGAAAAGGTATATAGAGGTATGATTGGTTCCCTCTTATATCTAACTGCGTCCAGACCAGATATCATGTTTAGTGTTTGCCTTTGTGCTCGATTTCAATATGATCCAAGAGAGTCTCATCTCTCAGCAGTAAAGAGAATCTTTAGATATCTCAAAGGTTCTACTAATATTGGTCTATTGTATAAGAAATTTGATGAATACAGATTAGTTGGATTCTATGATGCTGACTATGCTAGAGACAGAATGGAAAGAAAAAGTATCAGTGGAGGTTGTCACTTCATTGGAGCCAATCTAGTCTCATGGTCAAGCAAAAGGCAAAGCACAATCGCCTTATCAACTGCTGAAGCCGAGTACATTGCTGCTGCAAGTTATTGCTCACAACTTCTTTGGATTAAACATCAGTTGGAGGACTGCAACGTGTTTGTAAGTTTACATTCCAATAATGTGTGATAACACTGCTGCCATCAATTTGTCTAAAAATTCCATACTGCATTCTAGAGCAAAGCATATAGAAATCAAGCATCATTTCATTAGAGATTATATGCAAAAAGGAATCATTGATATTCAATTTGTTGATACTGACCATCAATGGGCAGATATCTTCACCAAACCTTTAACTGAAGATAGATTCACATTCATTAGAAAATATCTGAACATGCATTTCATTGATCAATTGTGAGTCCAATGCATGCGTCCAATATTTGGCTTAGTCCAATACATGTGAGTCCAATATGTGTCGTTTGCTCGTCCAATGCATTAATTGAACGAAATCTTTGTCGAAAACATGTTTATCCCCTATTCCTTAACTAAGTCAGTCTCGTTTTCCATAATTACAAAACTGCTTTTTACGGTTTCAAAGTCTGGAACGTGTGTTAGTCATTTAATGCACGTCGCCTCATCACCCTCTCTCTCCTCTCAAAAATTTGCTTTGGAAAATACGAATAGTTTTTAGTCTATAAAAACTCTCTCTTTAAAGGAACAACCTTTAAAAACTCCTCATCTTCAAATCTCTCTTTCTTTATGAAAAACTCTTTGCGAAATCTCTTTCTCTCTTTCTCTGAAACTATGGTCGCTTCTTCATCTATTGCTTCTAAGGGGAAAGGAAAGGCTTTCGATGTTAAGACCGCTGAAATTTTGGTAGAATTTAAGTTCAATTTGAAGTTTCTTGCTAATCATAGGATATATATCTCCCAAAACATTCACGCCGCTGGATGGTCAAGTTTCTTTGAAGGTACTCCTATCATCTACCCTGCTCTCATAAGGGAATTCTGGACCAACCCTACCATCTCTGCGAGGGGAATCCAGAACAGTGTGATTGATAATAAAGTAATTGTCTCTAAAGCAACCATTTCCAACGTCATTGGTTGTGCCCAATCTGGAATCACTTGTGAAGATAAATGGGAAGAAGAACTTGGTGGTTTTGACACCATCAAGGAATGCCTTTTGAAGAACTTATCTGACATACTGATAGCCTCAAGAATGACTGACAAGGCTAGGGTTCTTCATCAAATTCTAAACAAGTCCATCCTTCATAAAGCTGGATCGAAGGACTCTGTATCAAAAGCTCATCAGTTCTGCTTAGTCCATTTGATTCTAGAGAGGCAGATAAATCTTCCTCGCCTTCTCTTCTCATACTTCAAATATGCCATTGAAGGCTCTAGGAAGAATACTTACATCATCCATGCTGCTCTTCTCTCAAGAATCTTTGAGAAACATCTGGTTTATGATGACCTCAAGCATCTGAATCCAGAACAAATATTCAAAAATTATGGTGTTCATGGCATTGATCGTGTGTTTCAACCAGAGTTCAGCAAACAAAGCTTGGTGATGATGCAATAGGACTGTCTCAAAAAGTCTAAGAAAGAAGGAAAACTGAAAGGTGCTCAGACGCAATATTCTGATGAAGCGTCTGATTAACAAGTTTCTGTTGGATGCTCAATAGAGCCTACTCGTCTAAAAGCTAAGACAACTACTGCTCGTCCAATAGTCTCCGTCCAACCCTCAAGAAAAAAGAAGCTGGTTCTAGCTTCTGTTGATGAGGAAGATGAGGACGATCAGCCTATCTCCAAGGTGATCAAAGGTCCTAGAAGGAAGTCTACTTCTGAAGCCTCTCGACCTAAAACTGCTACAACAAGGGCAAGGACCACTAGATCTAAAACAAAAGGTAATACTGAACCCCAATCTAGTTCAATTATAACTCCTATTATAGAGCAACCCTTTGAGGTTGAAGACTTGACCTTGGACTCTCAACCGTCCATAATTGTTTCACCCTCCACCTCACCTCACATAAAAACCATTCCTTCACCACAAAGACCATCATCTCCCTCACCATCTGAACCTCAAGACTGGTTTACACCATAGGGAAACTATCCCATTAAACCCTATGGAGCACCTTATCCCAGAATGTTTTACCCAAAGAGAAAATACAGATGCATACCCCGAATCACTTTTGCCAACGAAAGCTCTAATTGGGCTGACGTTAAAAGAAGATTCCCTGTTCTGTTTTTTAAGCATTCACCTCCCTCCACCTCTCAACATCCTAAAGGTCCTTTTCCTCCACCAGAATACCAATATGAAACACCTTCTCCTCCACCTCAAAACCCCTCTGGTCCACCCCCTGAACATGGTTACTATCCCATCCCTTACACACCCACCGGTCCTCTGCCAACTTAACTCTACAATGCTCATGGACCCTTGGTTGTCTATCTTGAGAAGAAAAAGTTCCCTCCAAGGAAGATCTATCCAAATCTCATTAAGGACAAGGCGTTCCAATGGTGTCACTACAATGTTAAAAGGCATGTAGTACTCCTAAATGAAGAAAAGGAAGGTTGTAAAACCACTGATGAAAAACGTTCAAGGACGTATGGTTTGACCAACATCTTTCTTGATCGAGACATCACGTTCATTCCAAGCTATCCATCAGCCTGGAAAGAATACTCTGATGTTAGGGACTTCTTGCCATATGACATTGTCGAAAGGAGTGTGATATATCACGAGAAGCCAAGATCCATCACAATCTGTCAAAGAAATTTTGGGGCAGAAGCTCAAAAACAAGAGTAGGAGTTGTTCCTCCTAGAGCTTGTCCAAGAATTCCTATTTTGAATCCAAATAAAAACAAAGATGGACAAAAAAGGCTTGGACGCGGCCTTACAGAACTGCCTTTGATCCTCTCTTCTGGACTAGACCAAGAGACGACTCAGTAGATCTAGCCCACATCTGGCAAAAGGATCCTCTCCAAAGATTTGACCCAGACGCTTGAATTTACTAGGAGAACTTCGTCTGGAGATGCACTCAAGAAGCGTCCACATCTGGTCTATCCGTCGAAGAAAAACAAAAGATTCGTGTATTTCCAAGACAATACAGAACCTCTGATGCTGACTTCTTGATAATGGACAACTTCTTTGGAATAACTTTGTATCCAAGAGACGTGCTTCCAGCTCTTAAAACCAGATGAAGAGAAAATAGGTATGATGATGCTGAGATCATTCTTGATGTACTTCTACCTCCACCTAAACCAGTCATTCAAGAAGATCCTAACTTTGAGGCACCCCCAGCTGCACCAATATCAGTTATTTCTGAAGAAACTGGGGACACGGAGATCGTCTATGAGGACCCTTGTCCTAAAGAGCATATAGAGGAAGCCGAACAAGTTGTGGACTCAAAACCTTCAAAGTCTCAACCTATTCCTCTTTCTGTGGTGCATTCAGCTGAGCCTTCACCGTCTAATGCTTTAAGTATGGTCCTTGGTCACGAGAATCCTGAGGCAACAAAGGCCACTGCTGAAAGTTCAATCTCTGCTATTCCTCTGGAATTTCAAGAGCTCATACAAAGGTTTATAGAAGCCAACAATGCAATGCTGCTTCAACAAATTACAGCCATGTTTCAGAACTTTCTTCCTAAACCTCTTCCTCCTCCACCTTCCTAAATAAATCTTTTTCCTTTTCAGTCTTTATTTTATTTTAACTGACTATGATGTGGTTTTTCTCTTTTTTGTCTGATGACAAAAAAGGGGAGAAAGGGATAATTGAATGTAAAGGAATTTCATAGTAGTCTGTTAAATTGTTTAATTGCTTGCATTCACTTTTATATGCCTTTACTGGACTAGACTCTGTTTCTATCCATGCTTTATCTGCTTATAAATCATTGTCTTAGGGGGAGCTTCTCAGCTCCCTAGAAAACTTTGTTCAATCAAATTAGTATGTTTTCTGATCATCAAAAAAGGGAAGATTGTTGGAACCAAAGTGGTTATGGTCCACTAATCCCTTAAGTTTTGATGTTAACAAAGGACTATTTTCATAAGAACAAAGATTGTTTTATGAACTAACGCTTTATCTTAAGTGTGCATGATAAAATATGTAAGTCCAAAGACTATCTATGTCCAAAGACTTTCGCTCGTCCAGACTCCAAACTGGATTAGCTCTCGCTAAATCCAGACGATAATAAGTCTTTTTAACGATAAAATCTTGAGTCCAAAGACTCTTTCTATTTTGTATAGTAATCTCTAAAGTACAATAAGCTTTACTTGTTTTAACGCGAATACATATGTAAAGCTTTTGAATTTATTACTCTATGTGTAAAAAGCTTATATCTTTTAGACAAACATTCCTTGTATTCTTCGTACCATCGAAAGCTGAAGCCAGACTATCCCTGATACAAAAAGGATTTGACCTTCTCCAAAAGGAAAGACAAAAGGCAACTTTCAAGTACAAGGAAAAGGTTTCAGCACCTCTTTAAGCTATCAAGCCTGATAGTCAACTTGCTGATCAGAAGTCTCAACAAGTTATCAGATTCAACGTACTAACGCATTTAATGTTCAATCAGAATGGATTCTTTTCCAACCGTTGAAGACTAAAGTTGATCAAATCAAGTTTGCGATAAATATCTCTTATCTTGAAGAAGCAAGTGGGGGAAGTGATGCACAACTGAATCAAAAAATTGAAAAATTGTCAAGCGCACAAAACAACAAGCAATCAAGAGAAAAAAATATCAAAGCTCACAAAGCTTACTCTGCTCTTAATTTTCATATCACTCTCTGCGTAGAGTATTATTCAAGAGTTCTAAGCTTTATTTTCAAATTCTCACACTTAGTGAGTTAGTTGAACAAAGCCTTTTTCAAAACCTCGTTGGGTGAGCCTGAAGTGGCTTCTGCAGAACGAATACTTAGTGTGCCTGAAGAGGTGTAGAATACTTGCCTGAAGAGGTGTTAAATACTTGTTACAAAAGGTTTTTGTTATAGTAGAGAAAGCTCCCAAGTAGAGAGGACTGGACGTAACTCTTTGGTGAAGAGTGAACCAGGATAATATCCTTGTGTCCCTTCCTTTCCCTTGCTCTTGCTCTAGTTTATTTCTTAAGGCTTTCTTATCGCGTTGTTCTTATTTCAGTAAGCGTCCAAGTTAATTTGGAAACGCTCTATGTGTCCGTCGCTGTTTTTAGTCCACATCTTTGTGAAAGTATATATAAGCTTGCGAAAAGTTTTAAAAACGTAAGAAACACAATTCAACCCCCTTCTCGTGTTTCAAACAGGTTCCTTCAATATGTCTACATGAGATGATGGCATGATGACATATGAGATGTTTATTGCTTTATTGAACATGCTGATAATGATGAATTGTTGTATGTATCTCGAAATGCTTGTATGATTGACAATTGGAGGTTTAGTCTGATTAGGGCTTTGACCCCATGGTGGACGTTTGGGCTGATAGTTGAGATTCGAGGTTATAGTAGGAGCTTGGAGCTTGTAAGTTTGTGATGGGAGCTTGGAGCTCAGATGGTTAAAGTGGAGCTTGGAGCTCAGATGGTTACAGTGGAGCTTGGGGCTCAACTGGTTACAGTGGAGCTTGGTGCTCATGTGGTACAGTTGGAGCTTGGAGCTCGTGTTGCTAAGAGCAAGTTGCATGTGTTGCTATATCAGCTCAAGAGAGATGGATGACATGCATAGCATATGCATATGATACCAAGTAGCAAGCCGTATGGTGTGAGGCATACGAGGTTGGTGTCGGGTGCAAAAAAAGGAAGGGAAGGTCTGTGTGACCTCGAGGATATATTGAACACAGGTGTACCCACAAAAAACTGGAATGGTAGCGCCTATCGTGTCGTGGCGGTCCTGAGCACGTCCTACTATCCCGACTGGACCCTGAGTCTTTCCAGTTGCCGGTGGTTCTTCCGAGGAGGTAGCCTTGTTTGTCTCGGACAGTTGAGGGGTGATGCACTCTTATAAGTTACGGAGAGCGAAACGGATTACCGGAACAAACCAACTTGTGGTCCGTTGAGCGGACGAGATGTTGCCCTTAGTAGGGTGTTTAGTACCGGCCGGCATGCATAGAAAGAGTATGTGTCACATCTAGCTAGGGAACGACCGTGGTGTCGAAACATTGAGAGATGGTTGGGTTTGCTATATACTCTGCATTGCATCATCCCTATATTTGATGTGTTGTATATCTTATCTCCCTATCTTTCCTTTGTATGTGTACGTTCGTTTCGCGAATATACGACGAGCCAATCGAGCCACAGGATGGACCCGAGACGTCATCCGTTTATCACAGAGGCACCGTGGATGTCGGTGCTGGGGGATATTGAGATCGTATACCAAGATGAGAGGGGATGGCGGGTGGAGCCCTCAACCTTCTTGGTAGTATACACAAGACCTGTCAGCCTAATCTTCAGGAGCGGTACCCCACCATACGTGGACAATATCGAACCCTACTGGGTGTATCAGTTTCTTCCTTTCCCTCGGATGTGGCGTCCTTTGAGGTAGAGAGAGCAGGACTACTTGTGGGTGGCACCGCGGTCTTCAGCGGCATCCAGCAGGAGGGGCTTAGTCTACAGAGGACAGTGGAGGCGTTCAGATCGGTACCTGAGGACAGCTCTGAGACACCGGATCGTAGTGTCGAGTTCCTCATCCAAGTACGAGCCTATGCGGGTTTATAGGCGCACCCACAGAGAGGGGCAGGGTAGCTCAAGACATCCTCACCACTGATGGTGAGGGTTAGCCAGTGCGTTTCTAGGACTGTGTGGAGGGGCTTAATTTATTTTTGAGAGTGGGCTAGGGAGTGCTAGTGAGAGTGCTTAAGCGTTTCTTTTTTTAGTTCTTGATGTATATGTTTCTTTTCAGTCTACTGTTGTACAGTTCATGTATGTAGTACAATAGCCCTATTGATGGGGCCGCCATGTATATATTACAGTACCGCATGTATATGTGTTTTACTTTACCTGTTGCGTTACTCTAATAATTGCTTTATATATGTGCTTATGTTGTATGTTTTTCCGTTTTGCCCGTCTGTTTTAATAAGCGCGTAATAATATCGCTAAGTTATAGTTAACACTGTAAGTGGGTTTTGAGCCAATGGGAGGATCTCATTGTTGTATGGGGTTGTCTCATTATGGTGGTATCAGAGCAGTTTGGTCCTATCAGGACTGTGGAAGTCAGGGACTAAAACTGCGGGTGTTAGGAAGTTGAACTGGCTAAGTTAGTCGTCTCTGCAAGGGAGTACGACTGTGTCTAGAGGGGAAGAAGAAGTGCGATCGATTGTAATGGTGCTTGTATGAACGATAAGTAGATGTATGTATTTATGTTGCTTATCATGTTTGAACTCTGAGCTAACGGTTACTTGAATTAGGAACCCATGACTCGAGGTAGAGGTGGAGGTAGAACGGGTCCAAATGGAGGTCCAGAAGCTGTTGTTTCACATACTGGAAACGGAGCTGGATTGTTGGAGACCCTTAGGACTATGAGGGAAATGGCTGCTGCAATGTTATAACAAACACAGCAGAATGCTCAGCTTATCCAGCTAACTCGTGAGAACCAACAGCAACAACAACAACAGAGGGATGTCAGGAATGAGGATGCCGGGTTAGATGCTTTCATGAGGCGAAAACCTCCTCAGTTCAATAGGGACTACAATCCCGAAGGAGCAGAGTTATGGGTACAAGAGTTAGAAAAGATCTTCGCAACAACACATTGTGACGACGCTCAGAAAGTCTCTTACGCCTCGTTTATGCTGGTTAGAGGGGCGGAGATGTGGTGGAAAGAAAAGCAGAGACTGTTTGAGATGGAAAGAAGAGCAATAACCTGGGAGTTGTTTAGGGGATGCTTTCTTGAGAAATATTTCCCTTGGATGACCACGAGGGAGAAAGACAAGGAATTCCAGAGCCTGAAGCAGGGTAATATGTCAATCGGGGAATCTGCAACAAGGTTCGAGGCACTACTTAAGTTTTTAGAATTCTATCAGCGGTATCCGGATGAAGAGTGGATGTGCCACAGATTCGAAGACAGTCTGAAGTACGAAGTCCAGAAAGCCATAGTACCGTTGGGAATCACCAGGTTCCCTGACATGCTTGATCGGTGTTCAGCCATAGAGAACATCCAAAGAAAAAGGGAGATGACGACAAGGAGCGGAGGATCCATCCGCAGTAACCAGAGAGGTAGGGGTGGAAAGTTTCAGTCAAGTCGAGGACTTACCAGAGGCCCAACCAGAGAGCAGGAGAGGCCGGAGGACAAAGGCCAAGTGCAACTCAGGGATTGCAAGGATGCTTTAAGTGTGGGGGACCACACATGGCTCGAGACTGCAGGTGCCAAGCACCAGGGGGAACGATGACTTGTTATGCGTGTGGAAAGCCGAGACACATGGCAAGGGATTGCAGGCATGGGAATGCCGGACCAACCGGAGTGACTGGGCAAGCTACAAGGCCACAAGCTACGGGAAGAGTGTTTGCCGTGAGGGGAGCTGAATCCTCTCGATGCCCGAATCTGATTCAAGGTAAGTGTTTAGTTTCAGGAAAGCTCTTATCTATTTTGTTTGATTCGGGGGCTACCCACTCATTTATTTCTATGGAATGCATGGATCACTTAGGGTTACCAGTATCGTCTTTACCATATCACCTTACTGTATCCATGCCTACAAGTGATTCTTTAACTACCCTATTTGTATGTGATAACTCTTTTTATGAAGAGTCATTAGTACCTTTTTCACTTGTGTTCTTGTGATCTTTGAGTATTTTGAGTTTATGTTTTTAATGTTTTAGTGTGATTTTGTGTGAAGTGTGTTTTATAAGAGTCTTTTGTAAGTTTTAGTGTTCTTCTTCCTCTTATAACAGGCTGGAAAAAGAACCCTAAAAGGGGGACAACAGGAAAGAGACCAGACATCTTCTTCTTCCCTACTGGAGCAAGGACAGCAGCTGCGTCCCTTTATCTCTCTCCTCTCTTGTAATGGCTTCCTCTTCCATTTCTTATTTCTCTTTTTGTTTTTGTAAGCTCAATATGAGCTAAACCTCTTGTAGCTATGGGATGTTGAACTTGTAATGGATTTCTAGTGAATGCTATATTATGCCTTGCTATTGCATTTTCTATAAATATGATTTGGTTGTGTTTTAATTGAGCTTGATCACCTTAGTTAGAACTTGAGCTCACGGCTGCTTGGAAAAGCTAAGTGTAGCAGAACTGTTTTATAGATAAGAGTAAAATCATTAATTGGAAAATTATGATGAAGTGTGATTTAAGAATGAACATTCTAACTGCTAGCTGGAGCGAGCTTAAGAGAGGTGTGAATGTAACTAATATGGACCTAGGAATAGGAGACGTTTAGTGAAGTTCATCTCAGAACTGTTGGAAAACAAACTTTCATTTCCTGGAGCCAAATTGCCGTAGCATTACAAACGCATAACTGAACTAGACTGAAGTTGCAAGGGATACTTACCCGTAGCTGTTTTACCCATTTTGTTAACAAATCTGTTTTTATTGCTCTAGCATTTATTTTCCCAAAACTGTCCTGGATACACACACACACACAACTTATTTGTTACTCTTTGTTAATCTTGATTAATAGAACCATTAATTCAAACTTGGTACTTGATTCACCATATAATCCTCGTGGGAACGATCTCTCTTACACTTTATTACTTGTTAAACGATTGTGTATACTTGTACAAGCACATCAACCACTTTTATAGCAACAAGTTTTTGGTGCCGTTGTCGGGGATTGAAATGGTGTTTAATGGACAAGTTTTAAATTGATAGTTCTATTAGTTGAGACAACTGATCTGTGGAGTGTTTTGCTATAGCAACAGGTACTTTACTCTGTATGTGCAGGCACAGCGCTCCTGAGTTCCAACTAGACCCAGAAATCGAAAGAATATTCAGAAGGTTGAACAGGCAAAACCAGGGCTTAGTCGAGTTGGGGAGATTGATTCCCGATACCCCTGACTACTTCTCCACTGCCACTATTTCTAACAACTCTGAAATGGGTGATGAACCTAATAGCATGGCTTTAGCCAATGATAGAACCAGTTCTATCAGAGGTTATGCCCTGTTTGATCCGGCAACAATGAACACATGCATAGTGGTGCCCAAAATAACAGCTGGGCATTTTGAGTTCAAGCCTGTCATGTTCCAGATGCTGCAAGCAATTAGGCAGTACAGTGTTGCTGCAACCGAGGACCCTCATTTGCACCTGAAGCAGTTCCTGACTGTGGCTAATAATTTCAGAAATCCAGGAGTCACTGACGATTCCTTCAGATTAAGACTGTTCCCATTTTCTTTGGCTGGCAAGGCTAAGAATTGGCTAAATTCTATGGAACCCAACTCTGTTAATACATGGAATAAGATGGCTGAGAAGTTTTTGACCAAATTCTTTCCTCCTATGAAGAATGCGAAGCTGAGAAATGATATAACCTCTTTTAAGCAACTCGATGATGAGCCTTTATATGAAGCATGGGAGATATTTAAGGAGCTTTTAAAGAGATGCCCCCATCACAGCATTCCAATATGCATTCATATGGAGCACTTTTACAATGGAGTGTTGCCATCCGCAAGAATGATGCTTGATGCCTCTGCAGGAGGCACTCTTCTTAACAAGTCCTATAATGAAGCATATGAATTGATTGAAAGTATTGCTGCTAACAGTTATCAGTGGCCTACTGCTAGGCTGACCTTTGGAAAAGCACAACTGCTGCAGGAATGCATGAAGTGAGTGGAGTTACAGCACTTACTGCTCAGTTGGCTTCCTTAACTAACATGGTGAAAAACCTAGCGATTACAAACAAGAGTAACCAGACAACTCAAGCAGCTATAACTGAACCAGTGGTAAATGAACAACAGGTGCACCAAGCTGAAACTGTTTCTTGTGTGTATTGCGGAGGAGAACATTTGTTTAAAGACTGTTTTAGCAATCCTGCATCTGCTAATTATGTGAACTATAGCAGCAGCAGGGGAGATAAACCCTATTTCAATACCTACAATCCAGGGAATAGGCAACCTCAAAATTTTTCGTGGAAAAACAATGCTAATGCTCCGCCAGGGAACTCAAACTTTCCTGCCCGATCCATAACTGCTCCCTCTGGATTCACAAATCAGCAACCAAGGCAACAACAGCAAGCACAACCGGCAAATCAAGAAATGTCCTTGGAAGCTGTCTTAAAGGCATTCATGTCAGAAACTAAGGCACAGTTCCAGAATCAAGGAGTATCCATGAGGAACCTTGAGAATCAGGTAGGCCAGCTGGCCAATGCACTGAACAGCAGACCCAGTGGCGCTCTGCTATCTTCTACTGAAACTCCTTCATCCTCAAGGCCTCATGGTAAGTAGCACTGCAAAGCAATACACTTGAGAAGTGGAACTGAGTTACCAGCCATGGTAGAGAAAAAGAGTAAGGTGCAAATTAAAGAAACTGAGACTATTCCAGCAACTGGTGAAAATGTTGAGAAGACAGCTGAGAGAACTGCTAAGAATCCTGAGGCTGTTCCAGAAGCTGAACCCTTGCCTAAATTTAGTCCAGAAAGACCACCTCCCCCTTTTCCTCAAAGGTTGAGGAAAGTACAACAAGACAAGCAGTTTAGCAAGTTCATGGAGATTCTAAAGCAGTTGCACATCAATATACCTTTGGTTGAAGCTTTGCAGCCGATGCCTAATTATACAAAGTTCATGAAAGATGTGTTAACAAAGAGGAGAAGGCTTGGGGAGTTTGAAACAGTTGCCATGACAAAGGAATGCAGCCTGATGCTCCAAGCCAAAGTACCTCCCAAGTTGAGAGACCCGGGAAGTTTCACCATTCCTTATTCTATTGGAGATACCTACTTTGGCAAAGCACTGTGTGATTTAGGTGCTAGCATCAACTTAATGCCTACGTCGATTTTTAAACAATTGGGCATTGGGGATGCCAGGACTACCACTGTGACACTTCAACTAACAGACAGGTCTATTGCATATCCAGAACGAAAGATCGATGATGTGTTGATAAAAGTAGAAAAGTTTGTGTTCCCAGTGGACTTTATTATTTTAGACTGTGAAGCAGATAGGGAAGTTCCTATTATTCTGGGTAGGCCCTTCCTTGCTACAGGAAGAACTCCCATTGATGTATAGAAGGGAGAATTGACCAAGAGGGTTAATGAGCAACATGTGACTTTCAATGTGTTCAATGCCTTAAGGTATCCTTACGAAGGAGTGGAAGAATGTTCGTTTGTGCAGTCATTCGATGATCTATTGCAAAGACAGTTCCTGACAGGAAGAACAGCATTGAGTGATGATGAGTATGAATCAGGTAATGATGATCCCTTGTTGGAAGAACTTTCTGAAATAAAGGATTGCACTGTGTGGGCTAGAAAATTTGGGTCATTGGAAGTCACTGATGAGACTTTCAAGGATAACATACCTTCAGTTGTGAAGCCACCTATTCTGGAGCTAAAACAGCTCCCAGCTCATTTGAAATATGTTTATTTGGGGGCTATGGAAATCTTGCCTGTGATCATTTCATCTTTCCTAACTACTAATCAAGGGAACAGTTTGATAGAAACCTTGAGACGACACAAGAAAGCAATCGGTTGGCAAATGGCAGATATCAAAGGCATTAGTCCTACTGTGTGTATGCATCGAATATTGCTAGAGTCTGAAGCCAAGAATAGTGCAGAAAGCCAGAGGAGACTGAATCCTATCATGAAGGATGTGGTAAAGAAGGAGGTCATCAAATGGCTGGATGCTAGGATTATATATCCCATTTCTGACAGTATATGGGTAAGTCCAATCCAGTGTGTACCAAAGAAAGGGGGAATAACAGTTGTGGCTAACAAGAAAAATGAACTAATCCCCACCAGAACAGTCACAGGGTGGAGGATTTGTATGGATTATAGAAAAATGAATAAATCCACCAGAAAAGATCATTTTCCCTTGCCTTTTATTGATCAAATGTTGGATAGACTTTCTGGGAAAGAGTTCTACTGCTTTTTGGATGGATACTTTGGTTACAATCAAATTGCTGTAGCACCCGAAGATCAAGAAAAGACTCCCTTTACTTGTCCCTATGGCACTTTTGCCTTTCGAAGGATGCCCTTTGGCCTCTGTAATGCCCCAGCAACATTCCAACGATGCATGATGGCCATATTCTCGGATGTTATTGAGAAATCTATGGAAATTTTTATGGATGACTTCTCAGTGTTGGGAGAGTCATTCCAGGAATGCCTTGAAAATCTGGAACAGGTCTTGGATCGTTGTGAGGAAACTAATTTAGTGTTAAACTAGGAAAAATGTCACTTTATGGTTCAGGAAGGAATTATGTTGGGTCACAAGGTGTCTAAGAAGGGTATGAAAGTAGACAAAGCCAAAATAGAGGTCATTGAAAAGCTGCCACCACCTACCTCAGTTAAAGGAGTGAGAAGTTTCTTAGGACATGCTGGTTTCTATAGAAGATTCATTAAGGATTTCTCCAAAATCTCTAAGCCTCTATGCCAGTTGCTAGAGCATGATAGAATCTTGGATTTTGCTCCAACCTGTTTGGAAGCATTTTAAATTCTAAAGAAGGCCCTAATTACTGCACCAGTCATATCTGCTCCCGATTGGTCTATGCCATTTGAGTTGATGTGTGATGCTAGTGACTTCGCAGTGGGAGCAGTCCTGGGCCAAAGGAAGGATAAGGTATTTCACTCTATATATTATGCCAGCAAAACATTGGTCGAAGCTCAATTGAACTATACCACTACAGAGAAAGAGTTGTTGGCTGTTGTGTTTGCCTTTGACAAGTTCAGACCCTACCTTGTTGGAACAAAGGTGATTGTCTATACTGATCATGCTGCCATCAAATACTTAATTGCCAAGAAAGATGCAAAGCCAAGACTGATTAGGTGGGTGCTTTTGTTGTAAGAGTTCGACTTGGAAATTAGGGATAAGAAGGGAGTTGAGAATCAGGTGGTAGACCATTTGTCAAGACTGTCTGAGGGGAATGAAGCCACAAAGAATTCTGAGATCAAAGAACTGTTCCTTGATGAGCAATTGTTGTCCATGAAGATGCTGAAACACCATGGTATGCTGACCTGGTGAACTACCTGGCCAGTGGAATTGTCCGTGTAGATTTCAGTCCATAACAAAGAAAAAGGTTCTTCCATCAGGCAAAGCAGTTCTGCTGGGACAAACCATACTTGTACAAGCACTGTGCTGACAATTTGCTTAGAAGGTGTGTGGCAGAAACAGAAGTCCCGGCTATTCACTTAAATTGTCATTCATCCCCATGTGGGGGACATTTTGGAGGAATGAGGATGGCTGCTAAAGTCCTCCAGGTCGGGTACTTTTGGCCTACATTATTTAAAGATGCTTACTGTTTTGCCAAGGGCTGCAACAGATGCCAAAGGGTAGGAAATATTTCAGATAGACACGAGATGCCCCTCAATTCCATCTTGGAAATATAGTTGTTTGATGTTTGGGGCATAGACTTCATGGGTCCCTTCCCCCCTTCCTTTGGAAATTTATATATTCTGGTGGCTGTAGACTACGTGTCAAAATGGGTGGAAGCTATAGCTCTCCCCACAAATGATGCTAGATCTGTTGTGAAATTTGTTTAAAAGCAGATTTTTACAAGATTGGGCACACCAAGGGCATCTATCAGTGATGAAGGTACACACTTCTGCAACAAGCTCTTTGATGGAATCCTCACAAAATATGGGGTGAGACATAAAGTGGCTACAGCATACCATCCGCAGACTAATGGGCAGGCTGAGCTGTCCAATAGGGAAATAAAAAGAATTTTAGAAAAAATGGTGAATCCAACTAGAAAAGATTGGTCCCTGCACTTGGAAGATGCTCTTTGGGCATATAGGACTGCCTACAAGACCCCTTTAGGAATGTCACCCTATAGGTTGGTCTATGGAAAGGCATGCCATTTGCCATTGAGCTGCAGCATAAAGCCTTCTGGGCAGTAAAAAAAACTAAATCTTGACCTAGCCCAGGCTAGGGCAGCTCGAATGTTGCAGCTCAATGAGCTTGAAGAACATAGGATGTTTTCGTATGAAGGGACAGAACTCTACAAGGCCAAGACAAAAGCTTGGCATGATCGAAAGATCCAGAAGAGAGACTTTGCACCAGGAGAGCAAGTATTGTTCTTTAATTCCAGACTGAAGCTGTTTCCAGGAAAACTCAAATCTAGATGGTCTGGACCCTTCACCATAGTTCAGGCCCACTCTCATGGAGCCATGGAACTGCTTGACACAGCCTCTGGTAGGACTTTCAAGGTAAACGGGCAAAGGGTCAAGCATTACTGGGGTGAGCCATTTGCTAAGGCACAGGCCACCACAGTAATGGCTGATCCTTGAATGATCAGCATACTCTAAGTCAGGCTAAGGACTTATAAACTAAGCGCTACTGGAAGGCAGCCCAGCGTTTTATTTTTAGCTGCTATATATATAAAAAAAATAAAAAAAATAATAATAAAACAAGTTGGAGTTGTGGCTGAAGGTGGTAAAACTGTCTCGGTGGTGCTGCGGTTGTGCTTGGGCTGAAACAAGTTTGGGGCCCATGTAACTGATTTGGGATGGTGGTGGTTTGCTTTCTGAGGAAAGAAATCACGTCAGGGTAAAAGCCAAATAAAACAACCCAAATGGTTGGAAGATAACCCTCAAACCATTTATTCTCCCTTGGTAGCCGCGCCTCTTCCTAGCCACACACTCCCAACCACCAGTGTCAATCACCATCACTCTCCCATCAAATCTCTCCATAAAGCCCATGCCTTCCCCTCCTTCCCACACACAAATCCACCGCTCCCATCATCCGAACCCTAACTTTTTCAGTTTTCCCCCAAATCTCTTCCTTTCCCCAACTTCATATTTTCCCCTCATCATTCGCTCAGCCATGCCTCGTGTAAAGCATATTGCTGTGAAGAAGAGCAAACCCACCTCAAGTGATGAGTCTGAGGGGTATGAAGGGTTTGTTGATGCTGAAGCCGCAGCTCGGTACAATAATGTTACTGCGCTCAGGGAACCTCGTGCGAAGAAAGGTTTCATCATCTCCACCAAGGCTTCTTATGGCCTCCCTACTGAAATTGCTGTAGTGATTGACCAGCACAAGTGGAAACGTTTTGCTGGCCACCCAACTGGGTTCTGCACTTCTTTTGTTCGCGAGTTCTATGAGAACATTGGAGGTGCAAAACAAACCTACTCCATGGTAAGGCGGTGCAAGGTCAGCTTCTCTGCTAAGACCATCAACTTAAAGCTGAACCTGGCTGAAGAGGATGATGAGTACCAACCTTTACTGACGAAGGCCACCGTAAAGCAACTAACTGATATGAAGGATGTTGTGACTGTCCCATGCTCCCAACTTCTGGCAATCAGCTGAAAATCGCAAGGTCTGCGTTGCAACCCTTCGCCAAGGTTTGGTATCACTTCCTTAGACATAAGCTCTCCCCCACTGCGCACACAGAAACTGTTAAGAAGGAACGTTTGGTGCTCCTTTACTGCATCATGGAGGGAAAGAAAATAAATGTGGGAGGTTGATACAGGAGGAGATCTCCACTTGTGCCACGAGCACAAAAGGTCAATTGGTCTTCCCCTGCTTTATCACTGAACTATGCAAGCGATGTGGTGTCGAGCTTCGAAAAGGGGAAGTGGAGGAGAGAAATGCAGGAAGCATTGATATTGGGTTAATCAATCGATTTATATCCAACTCGGCTAAAGCAACCCAGGCCAAAGACAAAAGCAGATTATGGAACCAGGGGAGCCCTCAAAGCAGCAGGACCGCTCTGCAGGGCTAGAACAAAAGGTGGAGTCACTGACTCAAATGCTGCAGCAGCAGTTATATTGGCAATTTGCCCTAGATCAGTTTAAATGGCAGCAACGGGTGCTGGAGCTTAACAAACGGAAGAAGGTGCACCCCATTCCACAGTTTCCAATGCATATTCTACCTGATCCGCGTCACACCCCTGGGCAGCATAATAGTCCAAGTGCCACAGCAGTCCTGGATGACTCGGACTCTTCTGATTAGATGCCACCAGCTCCTTCACAACAGCAACAACCCACCACCACCACCACCACCACCACTGAAGATATCAGAAGCAACAAGAGAAAGAGAAGTGCAAGCCCCCTGCCGGACTTGGGGGCTGAGACTGAAGCAGATCCTGAAGAAACTGAACCCGAAGCAACAACAACAACCCCTAACCCCTCTCACAGTCCTAAGAGGAAAGTTCCAGACACCCCTTCGGGATGTGATCACCAAAATAGCCGTTGATTACCCTGCCTCTGATGAGGATGCGGAGGACAATGTACCTCTTGCCACAAGAAAGAATAGGCTGCCTGAACAAAGTGCCGTCACGGGCAAGGGTCACCAGCCGTCTACAGCAGAGAGTGAGGGGGCAGGGGGAAGTGCAGAGGGCACAACAGCCTCAGCCTCTGATGAAGAAGACCAAGAAGACTTGGTCTTTGTGAAAGAAGTGGGGACTTCAACCCCTACAAGCAAGAAGACCACTACTGCAAAAGGGAGCAGGAAGAGCTCCCGCATCAGGAAGCTCAGCACTTGAGCACATCACAGCAGGTTGCTGCAACCTATTGCAGCAACCCTATCAGGAGTTTCCTTGTTTCCCTTTTTGGTTATTTCTTATGGTTTATGGTTTAAGTTGTTGTTGCTGTTTTGTTTTGTTCAAATTGTAGCATGTAGTAACGAGTGGGGGTCAGCGGACCTTGACCCCACCTGTTCTTTTTGTCAGCTTAATTTCCTGTATGTTTTACTCCACCATGTGCACAACCATCCCCATCCTGGGGTTTTGCTTAATGCAGCTTGTCTGTTTTAATATTTCACAAATCCATCTCTATGGCAATTTTGACTTGATTGTTGTCTTTCTAGCTTGTATGCTTGGATTTAATTGTTTGACACTCGAGGCACATGCTGTAGCATTCTGATCTACCTTGTGAGCTTTTGGGCCCAAACATTTTTTTCCTTCTTTCTGTGTGAATACCAGTCTTATGCATATTTCTCTTATTTTGACTTGCTGCTTTCACACTTGCACATAGTTCTGCTGCACACGCTTTTGCTGGAGGCACCTTTTGTTTTCCTGAGCCAAGTATTGCCTCAATAGCCTACCCTTGGATACTACCTTTGTGTAAACCCCTTTGAGCCTGCAAGCCCTTTGTTTCTAATGAAGCCACATTATAAGCCATATCCTGCAAAACCAATGTCCTAACTAGTTGGAGTGGCTGGTGTGCTTCCTGTGTTTACATGCTGTACAATAAGTTTGGGGGTGCTATGCAGCTGATATGTGGCAAAATATTAGAACTTGAATTGCTGCTGGTAAAAAAAAAAAAAATGAGTAAAACAAAATGAAAATGATCAAAAAGTCCTCCCTAACTAGTGTGAGCTGGGCCATGAAAGAAATCATAGGAGGCAGCAAAAAGAGGAAGCATACCTAAGCTCCATTTAGTGTAGCCACCTTCCCAGAACTGTTCCTACCTGAACCCAAGCCTCATTGCAACCAAATAAAGTCCTCTAGCAGTGTGAAGTTTTGATTGTGAGTGGTGTGTTTAGAAGCTTGTCAAGGTCGTGTTTGAGTGTGCATTTGAATGATGATTGAGAGTACCTATCTTAGTTTGAGAAGAGAGGAAGAACACACTATTCTGAGAGTGCAGTGCTGTAGCATGTTGCTGAGAGTTGATGATGAGGACAGCCATGAACGCTTGCTTGATTGTACTTTATGAATGTTGATGCATTGTCAAGTATGCCTTGTGAAGAAATTGGTTTGAAAAGAAGAATGTTGTGTTTGAACTAATTTGAGCACATGTGTGGAGGTTTAGAAAATTTTGTGTCTTTTCTTTCTAGTTTCTTGTGTTTCCATTACTTGAGGGCAAGCAATGATTCAAGTTTGGAGGTGTGATAACTCTTTTTATGAAGAGTCATTTATACCTTTTTCACTTGTGTTCTTGTGATCTTTGAGTATTTTGAGTTTATGTTTTTAATCTTTTAGTATGATTTTGTGTGAAGTGTGTTTTATAAGAGTCTTTTGTAAGTTTTAGTGTTCTGGTGTCTTTTGGAGCTGCTTTCAGTATTTGAGTGTGAGTTTTCTATGCAGGGCAATTTTTGGAGATCTATGTGCTAAACAGGAAACGTTGCTCTGGGATATGCTGTAGCAATTGTAGCTGAAGCTGACTGTGCACCAGGACAAAGGCTCAAAACATTCTCTTACACATTGAGTTGTCCTTCGCTGATAAGGACAGTGTCCTACACGTGGGACTGATGTTTGGTGCATTAAAGTCAGGGAATTGGGCTAAGGACACTTGTCCTAATCAGTTTATAGCCCAAAAAAGATGAGAGAGGAAAGGGCCTTGAGACAGGAAAGAACCCTAAAATGGGGACAACAGGAGAGAGACCAGACATCTTCTTCTTCCCTATTGGAGCAAGGACAGCAGCTGCACCCCTTTCTCTCTCTGCTCTCTTGTAATGGCTTCTTCTTCCATTTCTTATTTCTCTTTTTGTTTTTGTAAGCTCAATATGAGCTAAACCTCTTGTAGCTATGGGATATTGAACTTGTAATGGATTTCTAGTGAATGTTATGTTATGCCTTGCTATATCATTTTCTATAAATCTTATTTGGTTGTGTTTTAATTGAGCTTGATCACCTTATTTAGAACTTGAGCTCACGGCTGCATGGAAAAGCTAAGTGTAGCAGAACTGTTTTATAGATAAGAGTAAAATCATTAATTGGAAAATTATGATGAAGAGTGATTTAGGAATGAACATTCTAACTCTTAGGCTAGCTGGAGCGAGCTTAAGAGAGGCGTGAATGTAACTAATATGGACCTAGGAATAGGAGACGTTTAGTGAAGTTCATGTCAGAACTGTTGGAAAACAAACTTTCATTTCCTGGAGCCAAATTGCCATAGCATTGCAAACGTATAACTGAACTAGACTGAAGTTGCAAGAGATACTTCTCCGTAGCTGTTTTACCCATTCTATAAACAAATCTGTTTTTATTGCTCTAGCATTTATTTTCCCAAAACTGCCCTGGATACACACACACAACTTATTTGTTACTCTTTGTTAATCTTGATTAATAGAACCATTAATTCAAACTTGGTCCTTGATTCACCATATAATCCTCGTGGGAACGATCTCTCTTCCACTTTATTACTTGTTAAACGATTGTGTATACTTGCACAAGCACATCAACCACTTTTATAGCAACAGTATGCTTAAAATGCCCTATTACAATAGAAAACAGACATTTCTTTGTGGACCCGGTATGTTTGCCTATGCAGCAGATCGATGTTATCCTAGGCATGGATTGGCTTTCGGCCATCCATGTGGTGCTTGACTGTGCCAATAAAGCCCTTTGTTTTTCTGAGTTATCTGGATTGACGCCGCCAACGAAGGTATTCCTAAGAGTGTACGATCTGAAGAGTACGTGGTGTTGTTCTCGTTGGAAGCGAAGGAAACTCCGAGTGTGGGAGCACTGCCTGTTGTGTAGGAATTTTCGGAGGTGTTTCCAGATGATGTTCCAGGGTTGCCACCGGAGAGGGAGATCGAGTTCACTATAGATCTTGTACCAGGGACTGAGCCTATATCAATAGCATCTTATTGGATGTCTCCTGTTGAGATGACGGAGCTAAAGAAACAGTTGGATGAGATGCTAGGCAAAGATTTCATCAGACCTAGCGCATCGCCATGGGGAGCTCCGGTTCTGTTTGTGAAGAAAAAGGACAGGAGCTTGAGGTTATGTGTGGACTATCATCAGCTGAACAAAGTGAAGATAAAGAACAAGTACCCGTTGCCAAGGATCGACGATTTGATGGACCAATTGAGGCGAGCAACTGTGTTTTCTAAGATCGACCTGCGATTTGGTTACCATCAAATTAGGGTGAAGAGGGAGGATATACCGAAGACTGCTTTTCGAAGTCGGTATGGGCACTACGAGTATTTGGTTATGCCTTTCGATGTGATTAATGCTCCGGCCATGATCATGGACTATATGAACAGGATATTCTGACCGTTCCTAGATAAGTTTGTTGCTGTGTCTATCGATGACATCCTTATTTACTCTTTGAGTAAAGAGGAACATCAATAGCATCTTCGAGTGGTGCTACAGGTGTTGAAGGACATGCATTTGTACGCAAAGCTGGCAAACTGTGAGTTCTGGCTGGAAGAGGTACAATTCTTAAGACACGTGATCAACCAGGATGGAATCACGGTGGATCATGCTAAGGTTGAAGCGGTCATTAGGTGGGAAAGCCCAAAGCCTGTGAGTGAGGTTCGAAGCTTTCTTGGGTTGGCGGGCTACTACAGGCGATTTATTGAGGGATTCTCTAAGATTGCGTTGCCCATGAAGCAGTTGACGAGAAAAGGGAAGGCGTTCGAGTGGTCGGAAGCGTGTGAGCAAAGTTTCTTTGAGCTGAAGCGGAGGTTGACCACGTCGTCGGTGTTGGTTTTTCCAAATCCGTTAGGACGTTTTGAATGTACTATGATGCGTCATATCAAGGATTGGGTTGTGTCCTCATGCAAGGAGGGAGAGTGGCGGCATATGCCTCCAGGTAGTTAAGAGTGCATGAACGAAACTACCCGACTCACGATCGGGAGCTAGCTGAGATAGTGTTCGCATTGAAGATATGGAGACACAAGCACGTCCTAGGCACGTCCTACTATCCCGACTGGACCCTGAGTCTTTCCGGTTGTCGGTGGATCTTCCGAGGAGGCCCAAATAGCCCTCTTTATCTGGGACAGTTGAGCGGTGATGCACTCTTATGGGTCTCGGCGAACGGAACGGATTACCGGAACAAACCAACTTGTGGTCCATTGAGCGGACAGGATGTTGCCCTTAGTAGGGTGTTTAGTACCGGCCGGCATGCATAGAAAGAGTATGTGTCACATGTAGCTAGGTAACGACTGTGGTGTCGAAACATTGAGAGATGGTTGTGTTTGCTATATACTCTGCATTGCGTCATCCCTATATTTGATGTGCTGTATATCTTATCTCCCTATCTTTCCTTTGTATGTGTACGTTCGTTTTGTGAACAGACGACGAGCCAGCCGAGCCGCAGGATGGACCCGAGACGTCACCCATTTATCACAGGGACACCACGGATGTCGGTGCTGGGGGATATTGAGATCATATATCATGAATAGAGGGGATGGTGGGTGGACCCGTCAACTTTTTTGATAGTATACACAGGACCTGTCAGCCTGATCTTCAAGAGCAGTACCCCACCGTACGTGGACATTATCGGACCCTAATAGGTGTATCAGTTTCTTCCTTTCCCTCGGATGTGGCGTCATCCGAGGCAGAGAGAGCAGGACTACTTATGGGTGGCACCCTAGTCTTCAGTGGTATCCAGCAGGAGGAGCTTTGTCTACAGAGGACAGCTGAGGCGTTCAGATCGGTACCTGAAGACAGCTCTGAGGTGCAGGATCGTAGTGTCGAGTTCTTCATCCGAGTAAGAGTCTATGCGGGTTTATAGGCATACCCACGGAGAGGGGCAGGGTAGCTCAGGCCATCCTCATTACTAATGGTGAGGGTTAGCCAGTGCGTCTCTAAGACTGTGTGGAGAGGCTTGATGTATTTTTGAGAGTGGGCTGGGGAGTGCTGGTGAGAATGCTTAAGAGTTTCTTTTTTTAGGTCTTGATGTATATGTATCTTTTCAGTTTATTGTTGTATAGTTCATGTATGTAGTACAGTAGCCCTACTGATGGGGCTGCCATGTATATATTATAGTACCGCATGTATATGCGTTTTACTTTACCTGTTGCGTTACTCTGATAATTGCTTTATATACGTGCTTATGTTGTATGTTTTACTGTTTTGCCCGTCTGTTTTAATAAGTGCGTAATAATATCACTAAGTTATAGTTAACACTACAAGTGGGCTCTGAACCAATGGGATGATCTCATAGTTGTATGGGGTCGTCTCAATTTGTGTTTATTGATGTGTTTGAATGATTGAAAATAACTTTTATGTGTGGGAAAACCCTAACCTAGGGTTCCTCCATCTTTTTGTTGAAAAGAGTTTATGAAAATGTGATTTTCGGATCTTACCTTGTGTGAGTCATTTCAGTTTTTCTCTCAACCTAGACCTTGGATTTCAAAACTTGTTTTTGATCCTGAAACTAGACATCTTGGGATTAATTTTGAGCACAAGTTTCATGTGGTTTCATGGAGATTTGACCTTTGAAAATCTGTTTCAATCTAAGCCTAAATTTCTATCTTGGATTCTGACTACAGAGGCTTATTTCATAAAACTGTACTAACTCGGTTTCTTTTTGTGAAAATGAATTTTATAACCAAAAAGTAGACATCCTAAGATTTCATATGAGTCCTCATTCGCTCAGATCCGAGAAATTTTGGTAAATGAAATGTTTGTCACAAGTTGACGCTTGAAATGCTGAAATTTTATGTATACGGGTTTTGGTGTTGATTTTTGGAATTGTATGTTATGGTGTTGGTGTGACTATTTGTGTTTGAGTGTAGTGTTGAAAATCATTTTGGAATGGTGAAAAACTATTCTTAGGTTCAAGACCTAAGGATAGGATTTTCAATGAGGAACTTGTTCATGCTTTCAATACTTGATGAAATGACTATATGTTGAGATGATTTTCGTGATGCTAGAATATCGTTGGATGGCTTGTATTTTGTTGAAAAACACCATGTATGGTTCGGCCTTGTTGAGTTAAAAAGGGAAGCCAAAGCTTCTATGTTCAAGTAATGGTGTAATAGACTTAAATGGTTCCAAGAAGGCAAAGAAAATTAAAAAGACCTACCTTACTTACATGGAGGCATTCGGCCATACCATAGTAACTAGGGCTAGGAACCTAAAATGTTCATGTTAAGGGGTTGAATGTGTTCATACTAAGGTATAACGGAAATAGAAATTAAAAAGATTTTCTAAGAAATCAAGTTTTGGTTCTAAAGAACCAAGTATTGGAAAATGAGTATCTTTGGAGTTATATGAAAAGTATTTTAAGGATAGGGAAGTTGGTGGTGATCAACCACCTATTCTAACATGTTTGAAGGAACAGATTTTCAAGAAACAGAGTTTTCTAAATGATTCATGTGGTTTCCAAAGGTTTTGGTTAGTAAACATACTTTCAAGAGAAATGAGAATTCTTGTAAATGTTTTCTTTAAAACAATGAGTCTTTAAACTACTATAATTAATTTTGGAATCTTATAAAACAAATGAGTTATAGTTTTCATTTGAAAATGAAAAGGTGATTTAAAGAAAGATATGTTTTTCCTTTTTACGCTAAGTAAAGAAAATAAGTATTATTTCAAAAAAAGTTTTACGTTAGTTTGGCAAAAGACAAGGTACTATGTATCTTGGGGTTTTGGATACCTTACGAGTATATGTATAGAGTTTTCAAAACTATGTTTGATAAAGGAGATTTCATGAACTAATTTACCACCAAGGAAAGTATTTTGAAGATTTACTATAATAATGTAAACACGTAATATCTTCTAAGGAAATTCAACGAGTTCCACGATGGACTCACAAAGACTAAAATAAAAGGCATGCACCTATACTTGTGGTCATGGAAAACCATGTCCCACACCCTTGATGATTTAGTTCATTTAAGGATCCATAATACTTAACCACAAAGAGTTACTTATACAAAATAAGTAATGTTTTCTTTTGATAGATAAGTGGGAAGATATGGTGAAGGAATCCTTGTGAATTCTGTTTTTCATAATACGCTTAGGATATGGAATAACATGTCATAAGACTTGAACATCATTTTCCGAACGACGAAGTTGTATGCGGACGCAAGGAACGGAACTAAGAATTGGCGAATGATGACGAGTCGTGTGGAAGTGGGTCCCGTAGGGGTGCCATGTGATTTATCAAGAGATAAACGTCGTGCTACAGTAATGATGAATTACTTGTTTTGGTGTTGTGACATTGTCTTGACATGCATTTGTGCATAAGTTGGGCATTATGCCTAGGAGTTGAGCTTACACCTTGGTGCAGGTGCGATTGTATGAGGTATCGATCTTGAGGATCTTGGGGATGTCGGGGGTTGGGGTGGACACATGTGGCCAGAGAGTAGCTCCTCTGTGTCGCGGTTACCCATCGAAAACACTGACGTCCTGACTTAATACTGGGCAAATCATGATTTGGGTAAAGAACACCTGGCATGAGCCGTTATAGCAATTGCGGTCTTGATGTGGCACTGTGGGGTTGAGATAACACAGACAATGTTCTCCCAATCACTCACTCCAGTTATGTTTAGCTCCATGGAGTAAGGGTCAGAGTCGTACCCTTGTGGTATATGGCATTGAGTCACGTACATTGCATTGCAATGTATGACTGTTGATAGATACATTTACATGTTATACATTATTATCCTGTGTTGATGATGTCTCATACTGTTGATTGGATAATATGAAATGTTGAGAGGTATGATATGCATGATTAGTATGTTGTTATCTTGTGTGTCGTACCGTTTTTACTTCTGCCATGTGTTGTGTTGATGAATGGGAATCTCACCTCATTACTTTGTATTGCATCATTGTGTGCTTCTCTAGTGATCTCCCGAGAAGGTCGTGATACCGAGATTTCACCCGGCACTTCAGATGCATCTCTCTGTTGAACTTTCCAGGGGTTTCGGCAGTTAGACACCTAGTCATGATGGGCTTCTAGCAACGTACATGTGGAGAGCCACACTCATCATCCGCATTGGTCGTAGAGGAAGGGTTCTTAATTGCTTCACCGTTTGTCTTCTGTCGTTTGCCGTCAAGGCTATGGTCATAAGTGGAACGCTAGGTGGGCTCTTTCACCGGAGTGTTCAGTGCCTTCTCCCTCTATTAGGGATAGGCCGCTTGTTGGCAAAGTTGCTTCGAGGTCAACTTCTGCGATGTCTTCCACAAGAATGCCAACAGTAGTCCCTACTAGGATTCCTGTTAGGTCTCGTTTGACGGGTCCTGGTTGAAAGGCGATAAGTGAGGAGATTAGGAGGGGATGATCTACCCATGCCTTCCTATTCCTTTCGCTTGTCTCTCCATAAGGGAAGAGTCAGAGGAAGTATTCAGCGGTTGATCCGAGGGATGTCTTCCTATGTAGTCTGTTGCCGGCCAATGTAGGGTGTCAGAGTGTCTGCACCTTTCTTTTATGTGTTGTGGAGCTGCGTCTCCGAATATCTTATGTTTAGGAGCTAAGTCTCCAATTCTTTACGTTGAGTCTGCATCTTTCCGTTTACTTTCTGTAGTCGGGTTGGATTTTTATGTAAATCTTTATAAACTTATGAACTTATATTATGAAATGATTCTATTTACCTTACACACATAAATGGTTACAAGCTTTTATAGTTATGTCTTGTGAAAAGGAAAAATTTATCCCATCTTTCTTAAATGTTTTTTTATTAACCCGTTTTTCGGCCTTAAAGTTTTATAAAATGTCCGTAAATGTGATGCCCCAAAAAGGGTGTTACAGATCCAATGTACAGGGAAACTAAATCTAGAATAGTCTCCGGGGTGCAAGGATGAATTGAGAGAATAGAGTTTTGTTTGATAGATGTTCTGTAAATTCCAATATGGTTCATAGCCAATGCATATAGCATCAGGTGGTTACAAAGTGCAACAAAGGAAAAGTTGTAACAAACTTTCACTACCCTATACTGCCACCTTAGCGGGTGTGCAAAAGTAAACATTAATTGACTAAGAAGAACCTAAATGGCATAATAAAGAGTCTAGCATAAGCAAAATAGAAATAAGCTAAATATTAGAGCATTATTAGCACTAGGAATTGCTGTAACAATTAGTTGGGTCAAGATAAAAGTGCGCAAATAGATACTATCATAGAAAGGTTCCGACTTATAAATCACATATGTAACAATGCATACCCAGCAAGTTGTTCGTAATTTATTCATTTCATTAATCTCAAATATTTTGCCCATCAACAGCTTGATTTCCCCATAATCTTGTTCCCTTAATGGTACAAAGGATAATGGCCATTAATCTAACTTCAAGTTTAGATATTCTAACCGATCAGCAATTTCAACTCTGGCCATGAATTGCAATAGTGACACTCGTTAATATCTTAACCAAACTATACAGGTTCCGCTGAAAGGTCATAAATAAAGGCTAGGATTACTAAGGTACTTAAATGTAAGCCATGATCAGCTGTTATTCTCCCCCATGACTGGGCTATCATCCTCAGCGCTGCAACTTTTGAAGGGAGCAGCTCGACGGCGTATTTTCAGGTACCCAAACTTTCCCGCACCTGGTGATGAACCCTCAAAAATAAAGGGCAAATAACCAGTAGCTTTTTTGTACTTCTGCTGAATCTGAAATCAAAATGCATTGAAAAATTCACAACTAGTAGTATTTCATGACGCCTAATTTACCATGGCTTTGTTTGAAAGTTCTAGAGAGGAAATACACGGAAAGGAAAAGATTGTGTTGCCGTGTTTGGTGATTAACAAGGATAGGGAAGAGAAATATAGTTTTTTTAGGCTAAACTATATTTTTGATCCTATATGTTCATTTTTTTTTTTTAATTCAATCTCTATCTGTACAATTATTTTCAATTTGATCATTGCCGTTTATTGTTGCTGTATAACACTATTTGTTAGAGTTAAAAGTATAAGGACTAAATTAAAAATAATTTTCACAAATAAGGACCAAAGAAAAATGATTACCACGTATAAAGATAAAAAAAAAAAAAAAACATTTTTTATCCTTATATGTGACAATCATTTTCAATTTAGTCCATATGTTTTAACTCTAGCAAATGATGTTACAATAATAATGAGAGAGAGCACCAAACTGAAAATAATTGTTGATACAGGAAACAAATTGAAAACGAGAGTCACCTATAGGAACTACAACTATAGTTTAACCTTCTTTTTTTTTTTTTTTTTTACTACTTTGATTGAAAGAATAAAATACTATATGATAAATAAATTATAACGGTTTTACCATAGCAAAACGATAAGATTCTTTGGACCTATAGAGATGCCTAAAATCAAGATTAAGAACAAGCACATAAAAATTTAGCCTAAAATAGGTTATGATAAATAATACTTTTTTCACCTACCAAAAGAGACATTAAGGGTTTCTTAATTATATTATGTTAAATTCATAATACAATAAAAATACCTCAATAATTTGTTCGCTGCTCTTGAGACAATTTCTACCAATCACACAAACTGTTCCACCAGAACCCCCTCCCGTGATCTTGGCCCCGCATAATGTCCCACCTTCAGATTTAGATGCTGCACTATGCTGCAACTCTTGTACTAAGTGTACAAGCCTATCCGTTCCATCAGAGCCAAGTCCACAAGCACTGTAGCTATAGTGGCACTGCAAATGATATTTAAAAGTCAAAACTATTTTCCCCCTTCTATATTTTGGTTTTCAATTCCAATACAGTTTATACTGAGGCAAGAGGGAACATAAGAACAGCTCCCAATCAAACAAGTAATAAGTCTGTTATGATTGGATTTGAGCTAACTAATAGAATCAGGCTTTTTATTGCCTACATGATAGATTAATCTCCACAGGCTATTAATTATTAAAAGTTTATGATAGCATCTAACTACTTTTTTTTAATCTTCCTGTTATGCACAACAGAAGAGTCAGTAAGTGGTTCGTCATGAGTCATCAAAAGGTAATTGGTCATAACATGCTAAAATCATGATTGCAAATATAAAAATTTGGAACCAGCATTAAAAAAGTTTTCATCTAAAATTGTTATTTCAGTTTCATCATAATTTTTGCAAGAGCAGTATACAAAAATTAGGGCGGTAGACTGATCAACTTAAATTGTACTTGTACCTGATATAGCAATTCTCCTAAGGCAGTCAGTTGATCAGTTGAAGTTGCCGATGTTAGAAGTGCTTTGAAAGTCTGCAAACCATATCACCGTGGCGAATTGCTAAATATTATGTATAATAGGAAATACGAAAAATAGCTGATGCATATTTACAGGTAAAAGTTACCTTATCTGAAAATAATATTGTGTATAAATAATTTCTATTTTGTGTGGCAAAGCATTTAGGCAAACATATTCAATGCACAATATCCTTTGACCTATAAACTACAATAATGAGTGCTATATGTTATATGATTGAGTTGTAAAATATTATAGACTGGCTTGACAACATAATGAACTTGAAAAAGATAATATCAAGATATATTTTCTTTAGTAGCAGATTACCAAAGCAGAGGTTTACTATAACAATTACAGATTTTTATGTATCGCCCACAGTCAACACAACACATAATGATTGGGCAAAAGGATGCAACAATTGGAACAAACAATCTGTTATTCGTAACCAATTAAATTCTTGGATAAGTCCTAACCTTGACTCGGAAATTTTCATAGACTGGATGTACTGTGGGAGCTCTCACTCCGTAAGTACGCTTCTGATCAATAATAGTGACAGGATCATTGTGATTTTTGTATTCCTCCAAAAATGCCTTACCAATAATGGATTCAGGGATTGTCTTAGCATAAAGAGCCTCGAATCTGAAAATAAAAACTTATAAAAATGGATTTCTATATTTACTTCAAAATATAAGGAATGGTACTTATACATAAAACTTAAAAGCACAAGGTGGGGGGAAAATTGAACATGACAAAATATGTAGATCATAAGACCAATTTATCTTCTTACTCCTAAAAAGTAATTCCCACTCGTGATAACCTGTATAAGTAAAGAAAAGAAAATGATCTTACCTGTGAGGTGACAAATTACATAAGTAATCTAAGGAGGCTTCTTGTTTAATTAGTTCTATATCATCTTGTTCCACTTCATCAGAGTTCAATCCAATAGCACGCATCTCAGAGAATTCATTAGAAGCCTTGGACTTGATCATTTTCAGACCCATAAACGTGCCAATTCTGACAGATCCATAGTCTGCACCTCCGACACTGAAACAGCCGAAAGCAAGATAGTCCATGAACATCATGAAGATAGAATGGCGAGGAATGGAATAGGATGTTATTGTTAAAGGGTAGTAACAACCAGCATTTCAACAAGAGTACATATTGTTAGGAAAAAAAATTACATATAAAATAAATAAATGAAATTAAATAGAGAAGGAGATTAAGAACACAAAAAGTTTATAGTCTTCGACGTGTGAAATCACACTGTTTTTAAGGATTATTTCGTCACAGTAATCATAACAATGTGAATATCCCCTCGGATTTAACAGACTATCCCAGAGCAATAATATTATTGTGGGTACGCACAACAACAAGAATTATATCAACTCATTGAGAAAGAAAGAGGAGAAAAGTTTAAAAACTTCCACAGCCAAAGCTCCTACAACCGCATTTGTAAAATAAAAAGAAAGAATATATCAATATTTTTTTTTAAGAACTAGAGCTTTTAAACAAAAGAAAGATGAAAAGTTTTTTCCCTTTCATAGCCAATATAAACAATCCCCAAAAGAAAACGAACCCTCTGTCAAATTTTTTTTTTTCCCGTGGAAAACTTTTAGCCTGTAAATGGCATGTTTAACAACTCCCTCACAGCTTGTGCAGCCCCTCCTTCTTTTCAGCCCAAAAGTCTATCTGAATAAATAATGGATAGCTACTAAATAGGAACAGTTGCAACAAACAGTACCGTAGCCAACAGTACATTGAAAAACAGAAATGTATTAACTATTAATAAAATTAATAAAATTATAAACAAAACATTAATTATAATTAGAGAAAATAAATGATAGTAAATGGTAATAAAGTGTGAATTAAAAAACAAATTATTTTGGAATAAAACTTCCAACAGATATACCTTCATAAAAGTTATGAAGAACATGAAAAAAGGTCAACGATGGAAGAACCCTAATGTCATTTACAAGTCTAGTACATAATTTCATTAATATGGCGTGATAGTCAATAAGGATCTATATTAGATCTAAAATCTGTACAAACACAAAATAGACCTTAATGGATATGAACATGGCAGAAAGTTTACTTTGAAAATGATATTGGCAATTCATGCAGAAAAGAATCCGTAAACAAATACAAATGAAGGATTTAGAAAATCCAAGAAAACATTAGGAAATAAGAGAGAAAAGATGAGGGATATATGCCCAAAATTGGATAACATCTTTGTCCTGAACTTTCTTAGACAAAACTTGTAAACCCAAATACTATAATTCAAGATCTTCCAGTGACACAGACTACAAAATAAGGTTAATAGTTTTAATAAATTAAGCATTTCGTAGGTTCTATGATATTCAGATAATGCTTGAATTTGCTGGATATGAGCTACCCATGGGTCCTCTTGGATTTTGTTAATGTTCTTAGGCTTTGTCCAGAACCAACTCCCCTAAAAACTTAAGCTGTTAGGTGAAGATTCATGAATGACTTTTTTGTATCTCTTCACACACCCCTCACGCAATATAGCCCTTTGGGCTTGAAGCATGGACAATGTACATACCCACCTTTACCTTGTGCTGAAATTCGACTTTTATTTAAAAGAATGGAGGCTGTAAAAGTTGAACTTATACTAATTGGTCAAAGAGGCTCTGATACCTTGAGCCGTTAGGTGAAGGTTCATGATTAGCTTTATTATATCTCTTAAAATTGTAGGTATTCTAAATTATTTAATTTATTAAATAATTTAAATCAATACAGAACAAGTTTGGAAGAGTTCAGCAGCTACCTTTTCAGTAGTTCATTTATGTTGTTTCTAAGCCATGATGCCAACAGAACCCTCTAACCCTTATCACAGTTATCTAGAATACCAGAATCTTATGCTACTTTTTTCTTTCAAAATCCAATCCCATCTTTTTATTCGAGATTATAATGGCCACAAAGATTCGAACTTATGACTGCAGCAAACTACCCAAACCCTAGCCCACTCCTAGTGGCTTAAATCTCACCACATCATTCTTACTTAAATTATCCTGAAAAACCACCAAAATTCTAGCCTTACAAGCAGCAGCCAATTATAGTCAGAGACAATGAAATCACCAACCTCTTCACTCTCATAAAACTCATGTGATCAGATCAAAGCCTGTTAAAGCCTAATCTCGCCTCCTTATTTCTTGAAATGTGGATTTATTAATTACAGGAAAACCCAAGCTGATGGCCATAAAGCAGAAAGGGATATATGCAGGAAAATTTGCAGATAATGATAGGCCACCCACCTGTGTCTTATTCCTGAATCAATTCCCCAGAACCGGATATGATTGGGAATTTCCACAAGACCAACAATTTCTGCAGGCTGCATTGATAGCAAGCAGTACCACGATATTGAGTTTAAAGAATAAGAAATTAAGAGTTCTTACTTCTAACAATGTGATTTTCCACCTAAGAATAATGATGCACACCTGGCAAATCATAGCAAGAAGTTTGTTGGCTTCTCCACATGCAGAAGCCATCTGGTCCATGACACCACATGGAGCTCCTACAATGTGATTTTCCACCTAATGAAAGTTGTATGAGAATGAGAGAAAGTTAGATTAAGACAATGCATACTTGAGATAAAATAAACATCGTAGGGAATTAATATTGAGCAGAATACTGTGTAAAGTCCAACCTTCTGGCAGAGCAAGGCTAGATCTCTTGGGCTTATATTTAATCCTGAGTTGCAAAGACAGAACTTACGGAAATCAGTGTTTTCTTGGACAAAAATCGGACCCGTTAAGATCAGAAAGAAAAATAGAGAACAGTTTTTCTTTTCTTTTCTTTTCATTTTTCTTTTCGATAAAATAGAGTGAACAGTTTTTCAAAGTGATCTCATTCGTTAAACAAATTGGTCTAGTTGAACATTGATTTTACTGCATGAGAAGTCTCAGAATTTGAGGAATATGAAACAGTCAAACAGAAATGTTATTCATTGTCAAAAACAGATGGTACATCAATGGTATATAAATACATCTAGGAAATAAATATAGACCTATTTACATGAAATAATTAAGCTAATTCTTATGCAACAATAATTATAACTATGTCCTAAGAGAGGAGTTCCAAAACAATTTAATACACAAACTATTTCCTAGGATAATTAACTAAACATGATTTTCCACAATAATTAAATGAACACCGTTTTCCACACTCCCCCTCAAGTTGGTAAATAGGCATATTCTCCATTCCCATCATGGATACAATGTTGTGAAATGCTGGACTGCTGAACCCTTTAGTAAGAATATAAGCAAGTTGTCCTTGTAGTCGCATAGGGTGCGCAAATTAATCCACTCTTCAATTTTTCTTTAATAAAGTGTCTATCAACCTCAATATGTTTGTTCGGTCATGTTGTACTGGATTGTAGGCTATGCTAATTGCAGACAATGTTATCAATAGCAGATTGCCGAAAGCCAAAAATCTGCTATGTGAAATAGCGGATAGCATTGCGGCCAAATAGCGTAAGTCGCATAGCCGTTGAAATAAATCAATTATATATAAAAAAGTTATGCTGTATGCAAATAAAAATAAGTTGTATTAAAAAGTGACATAATATAAACTCAAAAGCTCAATTGTTCAAAACAAAATAGAGGAAAGGAAGGGAGGAAAGAAACCGAATAAGAAAATAGAGGAAGAGAAGGGAGTGGAAAGAAGATAACAGAGGAAGAGAAAGGAAAAGGAAAAAACAAAGGAAGAAAAAGGAGAGGACAAAAAATAGAGGAAAAGGACACTGTTGTTACCTGGGAATGAGACTCGTAGGAGACTTGCTGGAGATGATGAGGATGGATGAGGATGCGAATGGAGGCAGGTGAAGGAGCACAATAGTTGTTTACGTGTTGAAAGGGTTACCCGTTTGATTTTACGTGAGTGTAAATAATCGTGTACTACCTTTTCTAAAAACGAGTCATGTGCAGCACACATGTTGTGACTATTTAGTATTACTATTAAAAAAAGGAAGAAAAAAAAAACCCTTTCAGCAAACACTATAGTGACCGCTATCGCCCTTTCAGCACGCGGGTTCAACAAAATCCTCTACCCAATAGAACTATAACCCCTATTTCCGCTATTTAACAACAAAAATTCGAGACTTGTTAGAGTCACATTGGTCCTTCCCACTTGATCTTCAAATCTTCAAGAATGATTTTTAACCAAAGTAGTTCACACAAACCATGAGCCAATGCTATGAAATCTGCCTCTGCACTCAATTCTGCGACCATATTCTTTTTTTTGTTCCTCCAAGTCACTAGATTTCCCCCAATAAAGGTGCAATACCCAGTGTTTGATCTTCTATCACTAGGTGATCCAACATAATGTGCATCGGTGTACGCCTCAAGCACTACTTCAGTTCTCTTAAATAAAATACCTTTTCTTGAAGTCCCCTTAAGGTACTGCAATATTTGATGTGTTGCTAGCAGGTGGACTTTCTTGTGTGTGCATGAATTGACTGATCACAGTTACTGCATAAGCTATGTACATACATAAATAAGTCTTCCAACCAACCATGCAGACATTTCTCTATTTACTGCACATCTTCCTATGTTGTACCTATCGAGACAAAAACTCTCTTGAACTATGGTTTTAATGTAACAAACTTTCTGAAGCAAATTTAAGTGTTTTTTAGAAGAGAATGACTAATAGTTGAACTTGAGACGTGTAAAATAAGAACAGGAACATATTGATTTATATCAAGACAATCTCAGAAAGGTAGTTTGAATATTCAGAAGCCTGCAAAGCAAGTCAGAAAGGAGGCTTGAATATTCAGAAAGCTACAAACACTCAGAAACTTCAAAATCCTAAGATATTAATCTTCTGAACAAACAAATGATCAAGATCAAATGTGCAAAGCCATCTTCTATCAGAAGAAATAAACCAAAGGCATTAATTAGGCAATGCTCGAAGCTTCATCAGAAGCTACTGGAGACTTCAAAGTGAACAAGCGTCTGAACATCTTGCAACAAGGCAAATGATCAACCATTGTCCTCATACAGCTCTATGCAACACACTCACATAAGGTTTTACATCACAATCAAAAAGTAGTTTGACATCTCAGAAGCTGCATCAGAAAGGTCCATCGGAAGTTTCATTAGAAAGGTCAACAAGTCAAAGTTGCTGCAATAAGAGAAAAGGACAACTGTCACTTTACAGCTGGTAGAGCCATTTCTAAATCATCTCTAAATGGTCATAAAATGGCTAGTTGGAGCTTTGAATCTATTTATACCAGCTGGTAACAGTGAATCAAACTCCAAACATAAGATTCAAAAGAGAAAATCAAGAGAATCAAAGCAAATATATCAACTGAGAGCTATCAAGCTTCTAAGTTCATAACAGTTCATCTCTTTTCAAACTCATATTGTGTTCTCAATCTGTTAAGGTTTAGAGGAGTGATGTACAGCTTGCTTCAAAAGGTCCTTCACACATTGAGTGTTGTATAAGTATTCACAAAGGGTTTTGCCCAACTATTCCTTTGTAAACTCGTGTTTGTGTTTTGCCATGATAGTTAGTGAGAACTAGTGTTGGTTTGAGATTGGGTTTAAGCCTGCAGAGGCTTGTTGTTAAAGAATACTGGTGTTTAAGCCTGCAGAGGCTTGCTTTGAAAGAATACTAGTAATGGTTTGAAGAGCCTTTGAAGAATACTTGCATTTGGTATTTGAATAGTGGAAAAATTCAACGTGTTCGGATTGGACATAGCCCAAGAGTTGTTTGGGTGAACCAGGATAAAATCTAGTGAACAGTATCTCCAATCCCTTGAACTCTTTACATTTCTGCACTTTGAGCTTCCATTCAAAACTATTTTCCGAACTTAAGCTTTCGATATCTTCTGAGTATAAAAACAAGCTTCTGAACACTTTTCAAAGTTATATACTGTTTTATCAACTTATCAGGATCAAACTTGTAACATTCTTGATCAGTTTTGAAAAAAACACATCTTACTTAGAAAGCAGAAGTTGTTAATCAGCTTATGAATTGTGCACTGTCAAGCTTTTAAACAATCTTCTAGCATTCAAAAGGTATTATGCATACGTGAATTGTTTTGTTTAGTGCTCAGAAAAGTCATATGACTTAGAATCCTTCATAAACTGAAGTTTATTGCATCATCAGAAAGGCAGCTTTCTGAGTAAGATACTAACCAGTTTGCATACTTGCTGATAGGCAAGTTTAATCATGAGCAGCTAATCTGAAGTATTCTTTTGTCTAGGGTTAAAGCAGAAAGTTCCATGTTACACGAGTACAATCATCAAAGACACAAACCATCTAGCCCCATAAGCATTAGGAAAAAAAGCAGGACCCTAAACATCACTATGAATGAGAATAAAAGGAACATAACTTCCTTTATTATTGACTGGAAATGTTATGCACTTGTGATTAACAAGTTCATGCACATCGCAATGGAAATTGTCAACATTTAGACTGGTAAGTAAAGAAGGAAAAAGACGTTTAACAACCTGGAAAGGGGGGTGTCCTAGTCTACGATGAAGAAGCCAAATTCTGTCTTTAGTGGATGAAACAAACTTAAGAGGTAAAGAATATGGTATTCTGCCTCTGGTCTTGTTCAACTGACATGGTGGTTCAAGATTGTAAAGAGGTCCAATCATCTTCCCCGAACCCTTGGTCCTAAAAAACACAACTATGGTGAAAAACTACATTGCAAGATAAGTCTTGAGTCAATTTTTGGATAGAGACAAGGTTCGTGGCTAGTTTAGGAACATGAAGGACATTTTTCGAAGTTATTAGGGGGTAATTTGGACATTTCCTACTCTTGCTACAATGGTCAAGGAGCCACAAGCCATCGGTTGTGGTGGCTATTTTCTTTCTACTTGGGCATAAGGAATAGTTTGAGAAAATATTTGATGTGTTGGTCATATGGTCTATGGCTCCAGAGTCCATAATCCAGGAATTAGGCAAGTTGTACCCAAGACATTCAATCCCATTGAAAATGGAAACTTATCTGAATATACCCGAGAACAAGTACCTAAGGGTTTCTGAAGGCTGCTTATAAGTGATTTTAATCTCTCGATCTCCTCTTGGTTAAGGCTATTGGATCAGGTTTTGGTGATGTAGCTTGGGATACTGCAGCAGCATTGACCTTTCCATTGTTGCGTGAACGATCTCCATTCTGCCCCCGTTCCCAACTTGGTGGTTTGCCATTAACGAGTATGGCGTGGTTTATGGAAATAAGTGCACCACAAACTATCACGATTTAGACCCTTTAATGAACCAGGTTTTCCTTCTTCAAAGGGTGACATTTAATCCAACTTTGCTTCAGATTTAATGTTACCTTCAGCGCCATGTCTATGCTCTCTCTAGTTTTGGGTTCAAGCATTACCTCTCTCCTACTCTCTTCACTTTGGATGATGGATAAAACCTCATTAAAAGATGGAACCTTTGATTTAGAAGGTATTTGTATCCTAACTTGATCACATCCTGGATTGAGTCCAACAAGGAAGTCATAGACTCTATTTTGCTCAATAAACTCCTTAAGAACTGTTGCATCATCAAAACACTTGGTTTTTATCACTCTGTAGTCATCTTACTCCATCCATAGAGACTTTAGTTGATTGGCATACTCCATAACAATTTTGTTTCCTTGTTTCGCTGCTACTGTCTTCACCTTCACTTCATATACTTGATCTGCATCTTTGGCTTTAGAGTATGTTTGCTCCACTGCATCCCAGATATCCTTTTGCAGTGTCGAGAAACATGTAGGTATCACTAATTTCAGGAATCATCGAGTTCCACTGCCAGGCCATAATCAAAGAGTCTTCTCCGTCCCATGCTTCAAACTTGGGTTCTCCTTGTTTAGGTCCATTACTCGTTAGGTGGCTCAATTTCCCGTTTCCTTTCATCTCTGTACGAAGTAGTTGAGACCACTTCAAGTAATTTCTCCCATTCAGCCTATATGTAGAATGAATATTCTGCAATTCTCAAGGTTGTTAGGATCGAGTATCTTCCCCTGACTGGATTGTGCTAGACACGTCCTCTCTATTCGACATTTGGAACCAGAATACACTGTCAGGAACTAAGAACGCAATGAATTTGCAAATGCGGCTGGCTGCAAGAAGAGTTCGGCAATAAAGGCCAAATGACGTAGAAGAGATAAAGGAATGAGACAATAAGTAGGGAATCATTGGCAATGAAAGCCAACTAATTTCCAAAAAAAAAAACTCGGTGGAAAGCAAAAGCAGTCCCAGGTTAGAACTATTCTAATACCATCTCAGAATTTGAGGAATATGAAACAAAAATGTGATTCATTCTCAAAAACAGATGGTACATCAATGGGATATAAAAACATCTAGGAAATAAATGCAGACCTATTCACAAGAAATAATTAAGGTAATTCCTATGCAACAATAATTCTAGCTATTTCTAAAGAGAAGAGTTCCAATACAATTTAATACACAAACTATCTCCTAGGATAATTAACGGAACATGTTGAAAATATGTTTACGATCTTTGTATTTATTGTATAGGCATATCATATCATGTAAATAGGAACAAAATCTCCTATATTTATTTTGTAATTATTTCATTAAGCCTATATAAAAGAGACTCCGCTGTGTAGTTTAGACACACGGTTTCAGCATCCTATGCCCATGTTTTCTCTATTTCAACATGGTATCTAGAGACAAACAGAGGTAACTCTAAAACCGTGCTTGCCCAGTGGACCCACTGTCCTCCGGTGAGAAATTTTCTTGGCAAACCGTGTTCCTACTCCGGTTTGCCCCTTCTTCGCTGCCGTAACCTCATTCCGACACCTTTTCCGGTCGTTTTTACCCTCTGCCGCCGTCAAGCGCCACTTTTTCCGGCGACCTTTACGGCCGACCACACCGCCATCATAACCAAATAGTCCAACGCGGCCCACGCCCCGAGACCCAGCCCCAGCAACTTCCTCACACGCCCTCACGCGTGCCGCGAAACATTAGCACGCAGTTCCTTTCGCTGGCGCGTGGCGGCGCCTTTCCGCTAGATCTTTCCAGCGCGGTGGTCGACCCTCTCCGATGACTCCAACGCCACCACTCCCACGCCAATCCGAGCACTTTTGCTACTGACGCACTGTGCACGCGCCATTTCGGATTTTCAGGTATCGTGTGGTCGTCGTTTTTTGGACCTTTTGTTACTGATCTATGGCCTCCTTTAGTTCCACAGATCCTCCTAAGACCATGGATCCTCCTCAGTCCTCTCCGGCTAATTATGAAGATTTTCTCCAGTGGTTTGAGCATCTCCAGACTTCCGGATCTACTGCTTTCGTTGCACACACTGGTAATTCATATGCTTGCATATCTCAGTCACCCTCACTTGGTCTTTGGGTTCTTGATTTTGGTGCGTCTGACCGTATCTCTGGTAATAAGGCTCTTTTCTCCTCTCTTTCTACATCCGTTTATTTACCTAATGTCACTTTGGCTAATGGTTCCCAAGCTCAATCCCAAGGAATCGGAACTGCCCATCTATTCCCTTCCCTATCTGTTGATTCTGTCCTTTATGACCCTGGTTGTCCTTTTAATTTACTCTCTGTTAGTCGTTTAACTCGTTCTCATGATTGTTTGATTACCTTTACAAAGACATTGTTATTCTGCAGGACCGGAGTACGGGACGGATGATTGGCACCGGATGTGAGTCTCATGGCCTTTACCAGCTCTCCACCTCCTCTCGAGTTTGTTCAACCACGGATTCCCCTCTCACCATTCATGCTCAGTTGGATCATCCTGGTCTTCCCAAACTCCAAAGGTTGGTGTCGAGCCTCTCCAAGCTTTCTAGTCTGCCTTGTGAGTCATGTTAATTAGGGAAACACACCGTAGTTCATTTCCTAATCGAGTTAATAAACGGGCTTCATCCCCTTTTGCTTTAGCTCACTCTGATGTTTAGGGTCCTTGTCGTACTGTCTCTACTCTTGGGCTCAAATACTGTGAGTTTTATTGATGATTTTTCTCGTTGTACGTGGTTATTCTTAATGAAAAACAGGTCGGAATTATTTTCCATTTTTCAGAATTTCTATCAGAAAATTAAAACCCAGTTTGGCATTTCAAGTAGCACCTTACGTAGTAATGCTCGTGAATACTTGTCCCAACAATTTCAAACCTTTATGGCTTCTAATGGCATTCTTCACCAAACGTCTTGTGCTCATACCCCTCAACAAAATTGGGCAGCCGAACGCAAAAACCGACACCTCATTGAAACCACTCGAACCCTTCTCATTCATGGTCATGTTCCCTCATTCATGGTCATGTTCCTCTTCGCTTTTGGGGGATGCAGTCCTGTCGGCTTGTTATCTTATAAACCGCATGCCCTCCTCCATCTTGGATAATAAAATCCCTCACTCTCCTTTTTCCCCATCTATCTCTTCATTCCCTTCCACCTCATGTCTTCGGGTCCACTTGTTTTGTCCACAACCTCTCTCCTGGTCTTGACAAACTCTCGGCTCGATCTCTTAAGTGCGTCTTCCTTGTCTATCATAGGTCCCAAAAATGTTATCGTTGTTATTCTCCTACTCTTCAACGCTACCTCATCTCGGCTGATGTTACCTTCTTCAAGTCTGTACCCTACTTTGAGTTGACCCCCTTGCCTCCTGAGCCGCTTTCTATAGTCACCCCTGTTCCTTCATTATTGTCCCTCTCGAGTCTGCTATTGTCCCTCTTGAGAATGTCCCACCAGAGACTCCGCCAGTGGATCCCCCACCTATTCGGCCATTCCAGACATACCACCGCCGCCCACCACCCTCCTTGGTGAACGTCCCTGCCGCTACTCCTTCTGCTTAGGCCATGATGGACTCTTCCCCGACACCACTTCCGTTACCGGATCCGGCCCCGCCACCTGACACTGACCTTCCCATTGCTCCTCGCAAAGGTATACGTTCTACTAGTAACTCGTCTCCGCATTATATTGCTTTGAGTTATCATCGCCTTTCTCCTTTGCATTATGCTTGCCTTTCTTCTTTGTCGTCTATCTCTATTCCTAAGTCTCTAGGTGACGCTTTATCCCATCCTGGGTGGAGGCAAGCAATGATTGATGAGATGTGTGCTCTTCAAAGCAGTGGTACCTGGGAACTGGTCCCTCTTCCTTCTAGGAAGTCTTTGGTTGGTTGTCGATGGCTTTATACGGTCAAAGTTGGTCCTAATAGTAAAATTGATCGGCTTAAGGCTCGTTTGGTGGCCAAAGGCTACACACAGATATTTGGGCTTGATTATGGTGATACTTTCTCTCCAGTGGCCAAAATGGCCTCTGTTAGGCTCCTCCTCTCTATTGCTGCAATCCGACACTGGCCTCTTCATCAACTTGACATTAACAAAGCATTCCTGCATGGTGATCTTGAAGAGGAAGTGTATATGGAGCAACCACCTAGGTTTGTTGCTCAGGGGGAGTCCTCTACCATGGTTTGTCGCCTTCACAGGTCTCTTTATGGTCTCAAACAGTCTCCCCGGGCTTGGTTCAGCAGATTCAGCACTGTAGTGCAACAATTTGGTATGATTCGAAGCGAAGCCGACCACTCTGTGTTCTTTCGTCATTCGGCCCAAGGATGCATTTATATGATTGTTTATGTGGACGATATTGTTATAACTGGTAGTGATCAGCAGGGCATACTACAGGTGAAACAACATCTCTTTCATCAATTTCAAACCAAAGACCTTGGTAAACTCCAATATTTCTTGGGTATCGAGGTAGCTCAATCTAAGGATGGTCTAGTGATCTCACAAAGGAAATATGCTATGGACATTCTTGAAGAGACAGGATTATTGAATGCCAAACGAGTTGACACTCCTATGGATCCAAATGTCAAACTTCTACCCGATAAGGGGGAGCCACTTTCTGATCCAGGAAGATACAGGAGATTGGTTGGAAAATTGAACTACCTTACTGTCACTAGTCCAGACATTTCTTTTACAGTCAGTTTGGTAAGCCAATTCTTAAATTCACCTTGTCAGGACCATTGAAATGCTGTGATACGGATCCTGAAATACATTAAAGGTGCTCCAAGAAAAGGTCTCATTTATGAAGATAGAGAGCATACTCAAATAGTTGGTTACTCAGATGCTGATTGGACAAGTTCACCCATTGACAGGCGATCCACTTCTGGGAATTATGTACTCATTGGAGGAAACCTGATATCCTGGAAGAGTAAGAAACAAAATGTAGTTGCAAGATCCAGTGCAGAAGCAGAATACAGGGCCATGGCATTAGCGACTTGCGAACTCATTTAGTTGAAATAGTTACTCAAAGAACTTCAGTTTGAAGAGACTATGCAAATGATGTTAATTTTGTGATAATCAAGCTGCATTGCATATTGCTTCTAATCCAGTTTTCCATGAGAGAACCAAACATATTAAGGTAGATTGTCATTTTATCAGGGAGAAGATCCAATCAGGGGAATCACCACTAGCTTCGTCAACTCCAATGATCAGCTGGCAGATGCTTTCACCAAATCCCTGAGAGGTCCTCGGATTAGTTATCTATGTAATAAGCTCGGTGCATATGATTTATATGCTCCAACTTGAGGGGGAGTGTTGAAAATATGTTTAAGATCTTTGTATTTATTGTATAGCCATATCATATCATGTAAATAGGAATAGAATTTCCTATATTTATTTTGTAATTATTTCATTAGCCTATCCTATGCCTTTGTTTTCTCTATTTCAACCGAACACAATTTTCCATCATAGTTAAATGAACACCGTTTCCACAAGAAGAAACAATAAAGTTCCAAAAATAAAGGAAGAACTTAAAGTTGTAAACTGAACATTAAAACAAAGCATGATTACCATGAGCAGCTGCAATGGCAGACATACTAGCTACCTCCACAGATGCAGAAGATGACACGCCTTTCCCTTCTGGTACTGCAGATGAAACCTATACATATTTGATTACAATATCTAGATCTTAGCAAATGAGATGGAGGTAGAGCAAGTAGCACAATTATAGGCCTGGATAAAAAAGAAGCATGATCCCTCCATCAATAGCTATGGAAATAGTTCTTCTGATTATACTCCAGAAAATTATTATCCTGATATTCTAATACAAAAATAATTCTATAATTTTTTTAACATATTATCCTGAAAGACAAATGTAGACAGACTTAGAAGTAAGAAAGAAATTGTGAAATGCTTGAGTGTGTTTGCACTCAGCTGATCTACTATTTATATACACTCATAGGAGTAAATACAATTTACATTTACAAGGAGATTAATAATATTTCTACTTCCTAGGTGCATGTATAACATTCCCTAGATGCATGACTAACTATGTACATGAATTTGAATATAATTGCTACAACTCCCAATATTAATGCTACTAATTCCAACACTCCCCTTCAAGCTGGAGCATACAAATCAAATGCTCCAAGCTTGGAACAAATATATTGAATTCTTGACCCCCTTAAAGACTTTGTGAAAATTTCTGCTAGTTGGTCATTAGAACTAACAGATTCAGTGATAACTTCCTTAGAAAGAACTTTCTCTCGAACAAAATGACAATCAATCTCAATATGTTTAGTTCTTTCATGAAACACCGGATTAGAAGCTATGTGAAGAGCTGCCTGATTATCACAACATAGTTTCATCTGTTTGGTGTCTCCGAACTTCAACTCCTGAAGAAGTTGTTTAATCCAAATGAGTTCACAAGTGACTGTAGCCATAGCTCTATATTCAGCCTCTGCACTGGACCTTGCGACCACATTTTGCTTCTTACTCTTCCAAGAGACAAGATTTCCACCTATAGAAACACAATACCCTGAAGTGGAACGTCTATCAATAGGTGAACCTGCCCAATCTGCATCACAAAATCCAACAATTTGAGTGTCTCCTTTGTCTTCATAAAGTAGTCCTTGTCCTGGTGCCTTCTTAATGTACTTCAGAATTCTAGTCACCGCATCCCAATGATCATTATGAGGAGACTGCATGAATTGACTTACTACACCAACCGCAAAGGAAATATCAGGTCTTGTTATAGTGAGATAAATGAGCTTACCAACCAATCTCCGATATCTTTCCGGATCAGAATATGGCTCCCCTTGACTAGGAAGTAATTTTAGATTCGGATCCATGGGACTATCAACTGGTTTACAGTCCAACATACCAGTTTCTTTAAGTATGTCTAATGCATATTTTTTCTGTGAGATGATAATTCCATTTTTTGACTGAGCAACTTCAATCCCAAGAAAATATTTCAGCTTCCCCAAATCCTTGGTTTGAAAATGGTTGCACAAATGTTCCTTCAACTGAGAAATTTTCTCCTGGTCGTTTCCTGTGATGACTATATCATCTACATAGACCACCAAGTAAACACATCTATTTGGAGAGGTATGACAATAGAAGACCGAATGATCTGCTTCACTACGTTTCATTCCGAATGCTTGAATAACCGTACTGAATTTCCCAAACCAAGCTCGTGGAGACTGTTTCAGCCCATAGAGAGATCGTCGTAGCCTGCAAACCAAACCAGACTCCCCCTGAGCAACAAATCCAGGAGGTTGCTCCATATAAATTTCTTCTTCTAGCTCACCATGAAGAAATGCATTTTTAATATCCAACTGATATAATGGCCAGTGACGTATAGCAGCCATGGCAAGAAGGAGTCGAACAGAAGTGATTTTGGCCACAGGGGAGAAAGTATCTCCATAATCAAGTCCATAAATTTGGGAATATCCTTTGGCTACAAGTCGGGCTTTGAGTCGATCAATCTGACCATCGGCCCCGACTTTAATAGCATAGACCCATCGACAGCCAACGGGTTTCTTTCCTGGAGGAAGAAGAGTTAAGTCCCAAGTACCATTATGCTCCAAAGCCTGCATTTCATCAATCATGGCTTGTCGCCATCCTGGATGATCAAGTGCCTCACAAACATTTTTAGGAATGGAAACAGAAGATATGGATGACACAAAAGAATAATAAGAAGGAGATAGACGATGGTAACTTAAGAAGTTATAAATAGGATGAGGATTGCGAGTAGACCGAGTACCTTTTCTAAGAGCAATGGGCAAGTCAGGGTTCTCATCATGGAGGTCCGTAGTAGGGCCATCTGTTGGAGTAGGACATGATTCGGTCGGTCTTTCAGTGCCTTCTATTTCTATATTAGCAACACGAGGACGACGTCGATATATGATGGGTGATCTTTGAGGTTGCTCGAGAGGAGAATTGTCAGGAATATCTGCAGTTTCAACTGGTTCGGGCACAAGGGAAGGTGATGGACCAAGATAAGGGATCGGAAAAACTTCTTGAATAGTATGAGACTCAACTATGGATGGTGAGAAGTAAAGTTTTTCTTCGAAGAACGTTACATCTGCAGAAATGTAGTAACGATTCTACATAGGAGAGTAACACTTGTAACCTTTCTGTAACCTGGAATACCCCAGAAAAACACATTTGATGGCTCGGGCAGACAGCTTATCAAGACCTGGAAACATGTCATGAACAAAACATGTGCATCCAAATATTCGTGGAGCAACATGAAACAGTGGTTCTTTAGGAAATAAAATGGAATGTGGTATTTTGTGATTAAGAGAAGAAGAAGGCATCCGATTAATTAAAAAACAGGATGTCAAAACTGCATCACCCCAATGTCGGACAGGAACATGTGCATGAAGTAATAACGTCCGAGCAGTTTCAACAAGATGTCTATTCTTCCTTTCAGCTATGCCATTCTGTTGAGGGGTATGAGGACAACTGGATTGATGGAGAATGCCTTGTGATGACAAAAAGGATGAAAGAGCAGAAGAAAAGTATTCTTTTGCATTATCACTTCTAAGGATTTTGATCGTCTTACCAAATTGGGTTTTAACCTCATTAACAAAAGTGGTGAGAATGTACAAAAGTTCAGATCGTTCTTTCATTAAGAAAACCCAAGTGCACCGGGAGAATTCATCAATAAAAGTGACGAAATATCGAAAGCCATTAGAAGACACACGACTTGGTCCCCATATATCTGAATGGATAACGGAAAAAGGAGAATCAACTCGGCTTTCAACTTTGCTGGGAAAGGAAGAGCGAACATGCTTGCCTAATTGACAAGACTCACAGTTTAATGATGACATCTTTGCAAGATTCGGAACCATTTGCTTCAATTTTGACAAACTTGGATGGCCTAATCGTTCATGAAGAAGATTTGGAGATTCAACCGCAGTACAGCTTACAGAAGGAGCTGATTTGAGGTAATACAGACCATGTGATTCATGTCCTACGCCAATCATCCGACCCGTACTACGTTCCTGTATAGTAAAAGAACCAGCATCAAAGGTTACTGAGCAATTTAGAGAGCGAGTAAGTTGACTAAGGGAGATCAAATTAAAAGGACAACCAGGTATAAACAAAACAGATTTTAAAGTTATAGAAGGAGTGACTGAAACATGACCGATTCCTTTGGCGGTGACCTTGGAACCATCCGCAAGTGTTATGAAGTGTGGAAATTTAGGAGAAGATATGGAGGAGAATAAAGAACTATTACCAGCAATATGATCAGAGGCACCTGAATCAATTATCCAAAGATTTTGATTGTTACCAGATTGAGATATGAAGGCCGCAGAGTCATGAACACCAGTGGCAGTAGACCCATGAAAGTGACGGGCAGCTTTTAATTGAAGATATTCTTGGTACTCAGCTTCGGAAAATTTGTTGAACATTTCAACACTACATATATTTACTGATTTTCCAGAAAAACCATGAAGAGAGTAACAAGTCTTTTGAGTGTGACCCATTCTCTTGCAATATGTGCATTGAGGACGACCCATTCTAATAAAAAACCACACAGAGGAGAGTTCGAACTAATACCTGAGATTGTATGGAGACGAGCAAGCAAATAGCAGTAACAAAACAACCGTAACAGCAACAAAACAAAAAAAAAAATAGGAGGCTAAAAAAACAAGGATCAACTTCCAAACAACTGGAAAAATGGGTTTTGACCAGCTAGACGGACAGAGGAGGCTTAGGCGAACCTTTCTGGGCGGTCGCGGCGAGATTCTGGTGGTGGGAAGGCGGCGCGTGACTCACACGCGCCAAGGACGTGACTGCGACTGGGCTTCACGCGCCGTCAAGAAACTGGTGCGTGACGGCGCGTGACGGTTGTTCTGGTGGCGGTGCTTGGTGGAAAGGATCGTCGGAGGTTGCTGAGTAGGTTTCCGGCGATAGTAGACTGTGGGTTGGCCGGAAACAGTGAGTTTTGGACCTGACAGTGGCTGTTTGGGTATTCCAAAGGACAAGACTTTAGGGATTTCAAGGTTCTGCTGGACCAGAGGCAGAATCCTTCAAAATGGGAACGAACCTGCTCTTGATACCATGTAGACAGACTTAGAAGTAAGAAAGAAATTGTGAAATGCTTGAGTGTGTTTGCACTCAGCTGATCTACTATTTATATACACTCATAGGAGTAAATACAATTTACATTTACAAGGAGATTAATAATATTTCTACTTCCTAGGTGCATGTATAACATTCCCTAGATGCATGACTAACTATGTACATGAATTTGAATATAATTGCTACAACTCCCAATATTAATGCTACTAATTCCAACAACAAATATAGCAACAACAGTAGTATAGTGGTAACCTACAAGCCATATGCCTCTTGACAAAGAAAATATGAGGAAATTCAAAGCTGCTAGTGAAAACAGGTGGTAAGAGGCAAGCATGGGTGAAATGAAACATATATTGCAGCTTGCAGGAATAACTTATTTAGACAAAAGATAACAATAGAAATAAAAATAAAGAATATAGATTAATTTAACATTATATCATCAACATATCACTACTGATCATACTTCTAACACCTTTAAATCAAAATCCATGGTAACAGAACTTCATTTTGATTGAAAACAACTGCACTGCAGTAACAGTTCTCCTGATGCGGTTCTGAACCCAGGTAGTAATGTAATAGGTATCTGAGCTTTATTTCATGTATTATAAAATAAAAAATCTTAGAACTAGGGCTTTGGGTCTAACTCAACCCTTAAAGCTATTTCAAGAGGTGAGGATTGCCCAAGCCTTATAAGCACTTGTTAGGCACTATCTCTAGTCAATGTGGGACTTGGGTTTGTCCCAATAAAAAGAAAACTGAAATACCCTTCCATCAATAATATAGCACTAACAAGCCTGGTATATGCTTCACCCTAAGATGCAAGTTGAAAGCGAAACTCATTGGGAATTATATTATCAACACTAACTCTCTGAGCATTCAGTAGGATACTTTTTTGCTGAAATTAAGTACTAATAACTTAAGTGGAGAACAGGGGGTACCAGCATGCTGATACTATCTTCAAAACGTATACCCAATTCATTCATTAATACCAAAATTGCCCCAGCAACATATGCTGCCCACCTGTGGAAGTTAATTGTATTAGTATGATAGAATGCCAGAACTGCCTTATACATATGAAATCAGCCATAAGCTCTACCCACTTTTGGGAAGGATCTTGAGCAAAATATTTCTTTGCTTTCTCATACGAGATTGGCTTGCCTTCTTCATCCATAAAATCAGACAAATCCATGTCAAATGTTGGACCGCGATTGCTCAATTCTGAGCCATATGATACCTGAAATGATCCAAATACAGTGAAAACACATATTAAGAAAAGTCATTATAACTCTTCACCCAAAAAAAAAAGTCATAATAATCTCCAAAACTGCAAGTATATTGCCAAAGTGATGAAGATATCCAGATCAAAACGCATTTTCTCATCAAGATTATTTATTCATCATGCTTCAAAGTTATACAAATTCCAACCAATAGTTGTCATAGTTAACTGAAATTAGTATTTAGTAATTTTGCAGTTTCTCAAACTTACAATTTGCAAAACAGCTATTGGATTTCCTCCTTTGGCATTCTGTCGAGCCTGAGCATGTTTCCACAACCTATGCTTACTTGGATGGACCCTTTGCAAAGCAACATGGCAAGCTTCTCTAATTGGCATCTGCAAAAGAGTGAAAAGAAAGAAGTAAGCAGAGAGTGAGCAGTTGTCCAAAAATTTCGAGAATAACTTTGCTGGTTCTGTAACATTTGCAGAATTAACAGTTATTCTTGTAAACTTTAGTGTATAGAAACATATGTCAATGTTTAGCACAGTACAACTAAATGTTATTTATTGAGATATAACATCTTAAGCTTTTATAAGAAAAGAGTAGTACAATTGTGAATAGAACAATAATACAGCTACAGTACAGGAATATAAAAGTAAGAAATAAGAAATAATAAATACGATTAACTACCACTACCATTTCAACAATAAGCATCTTTGGTGTTCTTATAATCCCAAGTGTTTATCATGGTGGTGGATCTCCTGTCAACTATTGACCCTGCATAGTCAGCATCTATGTAGGCTTCAATGGTCATATTCCCATTTCTTTTGAACAAAATTCCTTTTCCCTGAAGTTCCCTTGAGATACTGCAGAATTCTATGAGCAGCCTGTAAATGAGCTTCTCTTGGGTTGTGCATAAATTGGCTGATTAAGTTTACTGCATAAGCAATATCCAATCAGGTGTGGAACAAGTAAATGAGTCTGCCCACAAGGCATTGATACATCTCCTTATCCACGGCAACATCTTCTTTTGCATTCCCAAGTTTCAGGCCGGTCAATAGGAGTATTCACAGGTTTACAAGCTATAGGGGCACTTGAGGGTGCATTGCAGGGGTTTTTGAAGGCGGGCTTCGGGGATCTGGCTAGTCTTGAGCCGGCAGTTTGACTTGTAGGGTTGTTGATCTGAACGGCGATGGTCAACAGCGGAATGCGGTGGTCAGTGGTGGTTCTGCTGGTTGAACAAAGACAAATGGCACAATGAAGGTGTCGAAAAGAACGAAGGTTCTAAAAGGGTTGCAATGAAGGCAACCAAAGGTTTGGGTTTGTTTGCGGAAGCAGAGTCTCCCAGATCGGGAGCTCTAATACCACTTGAAAAATATAAAAGAGGATTTTCTAAGTATGCTTGAGTGAGTAATGCACTCAGCAGTCTTGGTATCTATATACACTTCATAATTACTTACATATTATATTACAAGGAGAAATAAATACATGTACAACTCCCTAAACTTCCTAAGTACATGAACTTAAACATACATGCTCCTATTTCCAATAATTATCTTGCTGTTTCCAACATATATGAACAAATTATACACACCCAAAGATCTAGGTTTAAGATTGTTTGTAGTGGAGGGATTTGGGTAAAAGGAAGAAAGCACGTCCATTGGGCATTTTAATCCTAAGACTAGAAGATAATATATTGATAAGATGTGCCGTTGTAAGAACGGCCTCCCCCATGAGGTTTTTGAGACATTTTTCTAGTATAACAGTGCCCAGGTTTGGTTTAGAAGGTGCCCAATTTTTTCTCTCTACCATTCCATTTTGTTGTGGTGTTTTGACACAAGAAAATGTTAGAACTGGTAAATTAAAGATAGAATGGAGGCTGAATATTTGTATGTTATAGAAGAACTCTCTGTGGAAAGTGTTTCCAAAACAGAGGAAAAGAGAGAAAAGAGATGAGGTGGAGAGAGAGAGAGAGATGTAACAGAAATACAAATGGCCCTGTCAAGTTTAGAGAGCTTGACCCCTCTCCCAACTTTCCAGTACTAACCGAATGCCTCACTCATTACCTCCCTCCTCACCTTTATTCTCCCTCACCCCCAAAGATATGCTAGCCTACCTCATGTATTATTTACTTAGTGTAGACCCTCAAAGCCTTTTACTTAGTAACCATATCTGGGCCTGTTTAAGTCACTGTTGCAGGCCCAGTTACATTGGTTTTCTTAAACCTCTTTCGAAAATACTTCTTTTCTATCATGGGCCTATCAATAATCCCCCCCAAAAGTTGCACCTTGTCCTCAAGGTGAAATAGAGGAAACTGTTGCTGAATCACTTCAAAAGGCTCCCAGGTGGCTTCAAAATCTGGAAAATCTTTCCACTGAATCAGTACTTCAGCAGTGCCAGCATGGTTATTTCGCACTTCCAACACTGCAGCAGGTTCTACCATCAACTCAAGTTCATCTGACAGCATCGTAGGAAGAGGTTGAGGTGTAGCTGCGGGTGTGAGGGCCTTCTTCAACATGGAAACATGAAAAACAGAATGAATCCTGCTATCATGAGGCAAATCTAACTTGTAAGCCACTTGACCAATTCTCTGACTGATTTGGTAGGGGCCATAAAACCGAGGACTGAGTTTCTCATTCAACTTCTTAGCTAGCGATTTCAATCTATAGGGCTGTAACTTGAGATAAACCCAATCTCCAGGAGTGTAGGTTTCTGGCCTTATAGATTTATCAGCATAGGTCTTCATTTGGCATTGAGCTTTAATGTGGTTAGCCTTCAAGTCATGTAAAACCAAGTCTCTATCAGCTGTTAAGACATTCACCTCTGCCACTGCAGATGGAACAGTGGTACCCTTAAGAAGGTGTGGAGGATCCCTCCCATAAAGGGCCTTGAAGGGTGAGTTTGGTAGAGCTATGGTAGTTGGTGTTAAACCAGAACTCAGCCCAGCTCAACCATTTAGCCCACTGCTTAGGCTTGGACCCTGACAAACATCTCAAATAGGTTTCTAAACACCTATTGACCACCTCAGTTTGGCCATCCGACTGAGGGTGATAAGCAGAACTAAATTTAAGTTTAGTACCTGCTAACCGAAACACTTCGGTCCAGAAATGGCTCAAAAAGATTTTGTCTCTGTCAGAAACTATGGTGGCTGGAAAACCATGAAGCTTGACTACATTCTGCACAAATACTTCATCTATATCCTTAGCAGTGAAAGGATGGCTAATAGCAATGAAATGGGCATATTTAGTGAGTCTATCCACCACTACCAGGATAACATCCTTACCGTGAGCCATTGGAAGACCTTCAATGAAGTCCATGGAAACATCTGCCCATACTTGAGTAAAAATGGGTAAAGGTTGTAATAGACTCGCTGGACTTAGTGTTTGATACTTGTTTTGTTGGCAAATTTCACAAGTCGCCACAAATTGCCGAATATCTTTTCTCATCCCTTCCCAATATACCAACCCAGCAATCCTTTTATATGACCTGAAAAAACAAGAATGGCCACCAACAGCTGAACTGTGAAAATCCCTCAAGAGAATGGGAATCTTACTTGATGTTCTAGGGAGCACTAGTTTCCCATTGTAATACAGCTTGCGGTTCTGGAAGGAGAATCCAGGGTGTGCAGTAGGGTCTCGCACTAAGTCTTGAATAATCCCTTTCAATTTCTCATCCGCTTGGACCACCGTTTCCCATTCTTCAAGCTCAGAAAACTGGACCACTGAAATTGCAGCATAAATCATTCTTCTAGACAAAGCATCAGCCACTTTATTCTCCGGTCCCGGTTTATAGACAATGTCAAAGTCCAACCCCATCAATTTGGATGTCCATTTGAACTGCTCCTCACCCAAAACCCGCTGTTCTGTTAAGAATTTCAAACTTTTCTGGTCTGTGTGGATAGTAAAGTGTCTCCCCAATAGGTAATGTCTCCATTTTTTAGTAGCCATCACAATAGCCATCAATTCCCTCTCATATACCGACTTCTTTTGCCCTCGGTCTGACAGTGTTTGGCTTATAAAAGCCACTGGTCTACCTGCTTGCAATAAAACTGCCCCCAAACCTTGATTTGAAGCATCTGTCTCAATCACAAATGGTCTGGAAAAATCTGGTACATGTAAAATAGGCAAGGCAGCCATGGCCTTCTTCAAAGTATCCATAGCTTCTTGAGCCTCTTGGGTCCATTGGAAACCTTCCTTTTTGAGCAACTGATTCAAAGGCCAAGCCACTTTTCCATACCCCTGTACAAATCTCCTATAGTAACCAGTGAGGCCTAGGAATCCCCGAAGTGCCCTCACATCCTTGGGAGTAGGCCAATTCAACATTACCTCAAGTTTCTTAGGGTCTGCAGCCACCCCTTCACCAGAAATGATGTGGCCCAAGTATTCAAGTTGTCTCTGCCCAAAAGTACACTTCTTCTTGTTGGCAAACAACTTGTGTTCTTTCAGCAAGGCTAAAACAGCTTGGAGATGAGTTTGATGTTCCTTCTCACTTTTACTGTACACCAAAATGTCATCAAAGAATACTAAAGCAAATTTTCTCAAATAAGGTTTCAACATATCATTCATAAGGGCTTGGAAAGTGGAGGGTGCATTTGTAAGTCCAAATGGCATGACTACAAATTCATAATGGCCCTCATGAGTTCTAAATGCAGTTTTATGTATGTCCTCCTCCTTCATTCGAATTTGGTGGTATCCCGACTTCAAGTCCAGTTTGGAGAATACAATAGCAGCTCCCAATTCATCTAACAACTCATCAATAATAGGAATGGGAAACTTATCTGGGATAGTTAATTTGTTGAGGGCCCTATAATCAGCACAAAACCGCCACCCACCACCCTTCTTCTTCACTAAAATAATGGGGCTTGAATATGGACTCACACTTGGCCTAATAATTCCAGAACCTAACATGTCATCCACTAACTTTTCGATTTCAATCTTTTGGTAATGAGGATACCTATAGGGTCTAATATTTGGAATGTCAGCTCCTTCCTTCAAAACAATTGCATGGTCTTGTCTCCTATATGGTGGTAGTTCAGTAGGTTCCTGGCTTCCAAGACTTCATTCACCCACTGTGGCAGGTTTTCAGGATCTTCATTCTGCTGTCCCATACTCCGGAATTCCAAGACAACCCCCTCCCATCATCTTGCAAAGCTTTCATCAATGTCTTGAAAGAGGCAGCAGCTCTAGCAAGAGCAGGTTCACCTTTAATGATCTTAGTACCTTTTTCAGTGGAAATTCTCAAAGTGAGTTCCCTGAAATTTGCTCTAATCTCCCCCAAACTGGCCAACCACTCCATAGAATTTAACATCGGAGGGTTTGGTTTGTTCTCTAAAAAATGGCTGTAAATCTTTTTTTTTTACAGACGAACAAAAATATAGTGACATAGGTAAGAAATCAATACATCATCTGTGACATCTACCCATCCTGTGATTCGAAATCAACAGATTTATCGAGCAACTCATGAGTTGAGTAAACTAATCTAATTAGAATATTTTCATTTTAATTATTTATATTTTAATTATATTCCCCCGCACCTGTAATGCTAGGGATGGACACATTCCCTCACATTTCACCTTTCTCCCATCTCCCAGTTCGACAGTGTAAGGGAGAGTCTCTTTCACCCCTAATTCAACTTCCTTTACTAGCCTGGAAGAAATAAAGTTGTGGGAAGCTCCACAATCCACCAATACTACCACTCTTCTGCCTGCCAGGGTGCCCCTTAGTTTGATAGATTTCTTGGAAGTCAAGCCAGAGATGCTAAAAGGGATAACTGCAAAGAATTCAACTCGAGCTCTTTGTTTTCCGGCTGTTCTTCAAGTACATTCTCCTCTTCCCCTCCTTCTGATTCCTCCTCTCCTCCGTCTAATATGAGAACCTGTAATTGTTTGTTGGAGCATACATGCCCCGGGCTAAACCTCTCATCACACCTGAAACATAGCCCCTTTCTCGACCTCTCTTGTATCTTAGCATCAGTCAATCTTCTAAATCCTCTCCCCCTAAAGGATCCAGTCGATTTACTGGAACTGGAATCCCCCATGGAATAGCTTCCTCCGGTAGCACTCTGACTCGGATTCTTAGTTCCCAACTCCCATGTTACGGTTCGGGTATTGTAACTCCTCGTGCTTCCTCCACCCTTATTCACCCAGGTACTCCCCTTACTCATTATCATATTTTTCTCGTCAATGCGTTGCCCATAGTCCATCATATCTGCCAGATTTTCCACCGGATGCAATTTCAACTCAGCTCGTCTCCCTTCCTTGAGCCCGTTGAGGAAGATTCCCTTTAAGTATTCAGGTTGAGCGCTCCTCATGAGTGGACCAGCATATAGCTCAAATTGTGCTCGATATTCTTCTACTATCCCAGTCTGTTTGAGGCCCAATAGAAGCTCATACGGACCTAGCATCATCGACGGCTGGAATCTCTTCACCACCGCTCATCGGAAATCGGTCCAAGTGGGATTTTGGGCACAATATTCCCACCATTGGTACCACGTTAACGCCTTCCCCTCCATTGCAACCATCACCGCTTTGAGTTTCTCTTCATCGGTCATACTTTTCAGCTCAAAGTATCTCTCCACTCGGTTGACCCACCCATACGCATCGTCACCTTCAAAGACCGGGATCTCAAGTTTCCTCCAACGTTCGTCCCGGATGAAGTTTCCAGAATTTTCTCCATTACCTCCACCAATACCCGAGTGACTCCCGCCATTGTCACGATCATGTCGATCCACCCGACCCGATAATCCTCTCATCGTCTCAATTAACTCCCCAAGTTGCCTCCTTGTCTCGACTCTCTCGAGTCTTTCTTCATCAACCACCCTCCGCAGCTCCTGAAACTCTTCACGCATTGCAATATGGCCCTCAAACCCGCGCTCAAGAAATTCTAGTCATGCCTCCATGCCTCTCATTGCAACCATGTATTACTCCCAGAATCCGAGAGCCTTGATACCAGTTGTTAGAACTGGTAAATTAAAGATAGAATGGAGGCTGAATATTTGTATGTTATAGAAGAATTCTCTGTGGAAAGTGTTTCCAAAATAGAGGAAAAGAGAGAAAAGAGATGAGGTGGAGAGAGAGAGAGAGATGTAACAGAAATACAAATGGCCCTGTCAAGTTTAGAGAGCTTGACCCCTCTCCCAACCTTCCAGTACTAACCGAATGCCTCACTCATTACCTCCCTTATCACCTTTATTCTCCCTCACCCCCAAAGATATGCTAGCCTACCTCATGTATTATTTACTTACTATAGACCCTCAAAGCCTTTTACTTAGTAACCATATCTGGGCCTGTTTAAGTCACTGCTGCAGCCCCAGTTACATTGGTTTTCTTAAACCTCTTTCAAAAATACTTCTTTTCTATCATGGGCCTAACAGAAAATTCATGGATTATTCCCTGCTTATGACAGAAGGGAGTACGAAAATGATTAAAAGACTCCTTCGCATTGTCTGACTGAAGTCTTTATATATATACACCAAACTGGTTTTTTACCATAGAGAAGAAATTTAGGAAAATCGTGCTTACTTCAGACTTATGTTTGAGTAAGAAAATCCAAGTAATCCGATACAATCATCAATGAAGGTCACAAACCATCGAGCACTAGACACATCGTTGATCCATATCATTGAGTAATTAGACAAATTTTTACGTCGGTTGTCGACTGCCTAACACAACCCTCACCTTTTATTCATACTTGGGACTAGCTATGTATAACTTTGCAACAAAGCACAACATAGGCAGGGTTGCAGGTCCAATAAAATACAAAATAAAAAAAAAAAAGGAGTCTGAAGGGTATTGAATAAGCAATAACTGATATCGTTCAACTTTTTTAAAAGGAGTACAAACAAAACTTATAATTCTACTAGATGTATTAGTCGGATTCACTAGTACTAAATTTTACAGCATCGAGTGTATGTAGTATTATCATACATGTCAAACTACATGGAGAAATTGACCGATGAAGCTATTTGCAATCAAATGCAATGAAAACTAAAACCCTCAAGAGGTAGAAATATTCAACCTGGAGAACAAGACTTCCAGAATAGTCGGCAATACCACCCATCACATCTAACCTTCCAGGAGCTCTTGCCACAAAAATTTCTTCCTGTCACATGAATTGAACAAATTCAAAAGTGAAAGCATAAATAACAAAAAGAATAGGTATTTGAATTTAGTAAATAATGTAGAGTAGTGTCATAATAATATAGTTTCTTCAGTACTTCTATCGTTTAAAGGGTTCCTTGTTGCCAGGCACTGAGATATATCAGTCCAGAGAATAGAAATTTATAAAGAAATGACTTTCATAAGAAATTATCGAGACCTCCCAGTTGAAGAGACTAGCTGCAGCCTTACGCTCCCGCCTTGTGTGCTTCTCTTCTAATTCAGATAAGCTCTTTAAGAAAGCCACGGTATCTGGAAGACCTTGAACATCTCCATGAAGAATATCATAGTCTTCGATACCGCTGAAGAAAGAATATAAGGGAAACAAGAGGCAGTTATCTTGTCTATTAAACCAAGAAAATTATAAAAATGAAAATGATTATAAACATTTGGAAAAAATGAAACGACACTCACGAGCTGAATACAGAGCTTCCATCATCCACAGGGGAACTTGGTGATGATTGGCCAAGTTGGGTTTCAGCAGTTACATACCATTCTGGGATTGCAAGATCTCGGCCAGGGGCCCTTTGTAGTTGATACCCAAGAACTATGGCATCACGCAGTCTCCTTGCCCCACTAAGCTATATATTATAAAGTCAAAGTTGAAATGAAAATCCAAGTTTCTTCACTAAACTATAGTAACCAGAAGCCTGACAGAATTAACAAAAACTAAAACTGCAACTAACAGGATTCAGAAGTCCTTTACCTTATCTGTTGCATAATTTTTTCCAAAAGCTGTTTCCTGCAGGATGTGGGCAGCCACCTACATTTGCAACATATTTAGAGAACTTCCAAGATGGCATAGAAATACATAAACATCAAGGTGGGGGGAAAAAACAACCCTATAATAATTTAAATACATGGTACACTGATGAATAAATAGTTACCATCTAATGAAAAGTTAAACAATTTAAGGTTTCATTTCAATTGCAAAAACAGAGGCAATGAGATTGGAAAACTTATCCTAAAAATTACAATTACGTAATCACAGTGATAGGCTAATTTTTTTTGGTGTTAGCTGTAACAACTGACTGATCAGATAAATTCAAAATACTCCTAGCTTTCAAGATTTCCATTTACAAAATCCATTTGCGCTATTAACTACATATAGCAAAGCGATTCTCATTCATGATTCTAGAAGGGGTTACAAACCTAAGTGTGTTAACGGTCCACATCAAAATAGAATATTTTGTAACTACTGTAGATTGTACAGGTATTAGGACAGATTATCCTTTTTTAGGCAAATAATTATACTCATTAGTCTATATAATGTAAAACCCTATTACAGTGTTATTCATTCAGCCATAATATTATTCAGCCTTTTCTATTCAAATTGGGTTGGCGTCTTCCTTCATTGCAGCTGTTGTAGCAGCCGCCTTCAATGTGGTTGGTCTTTTGTCTTTTGTGCCTTCGTCACGCTCAGACTACCAAACCCGCCACTGACCACTGTCATCGGCCAACAGCCTCCATCTCTCCGACTGGTGACCTCACCGGAAGAATGGTCGGCCCCTGGCTGGTCAACCTCCAAAGACAGCCTCACACACGACTCCATTTCCCAGCGCCCAGATTCAAGCGCCACCGCTTCAGGCCGCTCGTGCTGGCGTGTCTGGCCACCACTCTTCCTGCCACTAGTCCTATTAACCTCATCTCCTGCACCTTGACCCCAATCTGACCTGACCTTGCCAAACAGCTTTCACCTAGTCAAACAGCCACCCATGACCCACCTTCTCCATTACCAGCCAAACAGCCACCCATGACCCACCTTCTCCATTACCAGCCAAACATCATTCTCCACTTAGACAAACACCAAACCATCCATCACCATGTTCGATACTAAGACTACCCACACCTCTACCACCATGAGTCCATCAACCCTTCAATCACCATGTCTCTCACTCCCAATTACCTACTCGTCCTGCATCCTACCTATCGCGTTACAAGAAAGAATTATTTGCAACGAGCCCAAGTCACTTGTACAACCTTTAAAGGTCATTCGAAGCTGAACCACATTGAAGGGACTGCCCTTGGCAAGAACTATCCAATGTTCGAGGAGTGGGATAATGAAGATTTCGTGATAATCACATGGCAATGCAATTCTATGACACCTGAAATTAGTCAGGATGGCATACTCCTATATATTACTCGTGAAATTTGGACAAAATGCATTAGACTTACTCCGTGAAACAGGAAATAGCCACCTGTTATGAGTTGACAACAAAGATTTTTTTCCACTAAACAGGGAACCCTATCAGTTATAGATTACTACGGGATCCTTAATAGGTTGTGGATTGAGCTAGATCAATATCAAAATCTGAAAAAGGAGTGCATAAAGGATGCCGCCACTTTAGCCAGATTTGTTGAACGAGATCGCATCTTTAAGTTCCTTTCCAGTTTGAACTCTCAATATGATTCTATCAAAGTTTAGATTCCATGAAATGAGAAGCTTCTCTCTATCTCTCTCTCTCTCTCTCTCTCGCTCGCTCTTTGAGTTCTTCTACACCATCCGAGGAGAGGAGAGCCGTCCGGCTATCATGCTTGATGACAGACCCATTTATAGGTGAGCATTGATAATGCGTAAGTCTACAATATGATGCAAACCCAAGACTTCCAAGGCCCATTAAAGTCAATTGAGGAGACCCAAGAGGTGCAATGCACATGATTAGGCCTAGGAGAGAGAAAATTGTAACTAACTGCCAAGTTAGCAGTAGGGGAGGGGTGTGTGATGCTGTAGTTAGTGAGGTTATATTCAGGATGAGAGGGGAATGTTGGGTAGGCTGGAATTGGGACTTGGAACTCGGGAGAGACTAGGCACTCTCCAATTTGCCTAGGCTATCTTTCGTCTTTTCTCTCTATTTGTTCATCTTTTCCTGCATACCCAAGCACTAATATCAGTTGATGCAGACTTGAGGATATTAATAATACAACAGTTTTCCTTTTATTTTCCCTATTCAATCTTGGTACCTATCAATTGGTGTCAAAGCTCTCGATCCAGGGAGCTGAAATGATGAATACGAGAGCGAAGTTGGGGTCTAGAGTGGAGAATGTGGAGAGATGCTTGCTGGAATGGAGGAAGGAAAGACAAAATCGGCTGGATGAGATCAAGCGGCTCTGGAAAAGGAGGAATGGAGACTACTTCAGACGTTGATCTCGACGTCGATTTTCTTGTAAGCAAGCTGGATTTGAAAGATATCTTCAAACCAGCTTGAGGGGGAGTGTAGAAAAATCAAAACTATTTTTGGAAAGAATCTATGAATATCTATATTATTTGGGTATCATGTCTGTTGTTTATTTTCAGTTATTTGCTCCCTAGAATTAAGTGATTGATTCCTAGAATTAGTGATAGTGTTTCCTTTTCTAGCTAGACTGTAATTGTATAAATGTATCCTCAATGAATGAAATTAGTATTCCCCGATATTCTTCCTTTCTACTAGCATAACTTCCTTAGACTCCATGGGAAGGACCGAGTTCTTAGTTGCATGAGAGGATTCAAGGGTATTTAGTGTAGCCAGGTAAATCCGACTTCTTCAAATGAAGTTCCGTCCCTTAGTAAGTGTGGGTTAAAGTCTAGGTTGATCTTTGGAGGGTGACGTTGGGAACAAAACAGAACAATAAAGGTAATGTAACTGAGAAAGATAAAGTTCAATGAAGGCACAAAACAAAAGAGGTCCTGCAATGAAGGCAAGGCACCTAAGGGAATCCAACAATGAAGGCTGAGGCAGCAGAAAAGGAAAAAACAGAGACTGCAACAATCAGGAGCTCTGATAACAAATTGAAAGAATGAACAAGGATTTTCTGAATTGCTTGTGTTAAATCACACACGGCATAGTGGTATTATATTTATAAACTTGAAGTATTAATTACAACTGAAAATTACAAGACAAATAAATAAGACAACTATTCCCTAAGTGCATAGATATTTCCTAAGTTCATGAACTAGTAAATACATGAATCTAGTTAATTACAATAGATATTTCCTAAGCTATTAATTGCATGACTACACATGAACCTTTTGGATGGTGGCTATTTGGACGGTTGTTTCCAACATAACCCATTGGGTTATCATCTGTTTTTCAATGTACATGTTACATTTTGCTACCACCTCTAAGACAGAATGTAGGAGAAGCAGGGAATAATATTCCTGATTTTATTCTCTATTAATATTCCTGATTTTATTCTCTATTTACTACTATGATTGTATTTTTATTTCTTTCATTATTTCTATGATTGTAAGCACTCTATTTAAACAGTCTTCGGCTGATGAATAATATACAACAGCATTCCACCACCTCTTTTTACATGGTATCAGCAGCTCTAGGTTAGGGTTAGGGTTTTCTTTCCCTCCCTCATGACAGCACGCCCAAATCCATGGAGGCATGTTCTTACAAGCACCACCCACACCGATGACTCCACAACAACCAGAGATAGCGACGAAGGCAATGGAGGCGGCGCTGGCAATGGCAGCGGCGGCGGAGCGGGTACAGGCGCCAGTGCTAGTTCGAGAGATGTTGGCTGCGGCGCACAAGCAGACAGCCGCGCGACTGCAGGCGGCTGCTCAGGCGGTACTGGTGGTGGTTTGAATTACAACTTTAATGGCCAAGAGGGTTTCTCCAATTCTAATTCCCTCCAGGTCAATGTTCCACGAATTTATAGGGAAAACTACACAAAATGGTCCCAAACTGTTAGATTGGTTCTGGAAAGCAGAGGAAAATATGGCTTTCTTACAGGAGACACACCGAGACGTATCGATGGCGATCCAAATTTCAGGTTCTGGAAATCCGAGAATTCTCTAATAATTGCCTGGTTAGTCAATTCTATGGAACCAGCAATTGGAAAGCCCTTCATGTTCTTGCCAACTGCAAAAAATGTTTGGGAAGCTGCAAAAGACACATACTCTGACATTCGGAATTCCTCTCAGATCTTTGATTTAAAATCCAAGTTATGGCATGCCAAACAAGGTAACAGGGATGTGACTACTTATTATAATAAACTAATGACTTTATGGCAAGAATTGGATCTTTGCTATGAGGACAATTGGAAGTGCACTGAGGATAGTGTCTTATTCATCAAAAGGCAAGAAAATGATTGTGTGTTTATGTTCCTTGCTGGGTTGAATAAGGAACTTAATGAAGTAAGAGGCAGAATTCTAAGGAAGACACCTTTGCCAACTATTTGTGAAACATTTTCAGAAGTAAGGAGAAAAGAGGCCACACAAGGGTTTATGATGGGTAATGCAACCTCGATTTCAGAAGTGGAGGGGTTTGCGCTTGCTGCTAGAAATCTGATAAATGGTGCGATCATTGCAATCGCCCGTGGCATACACGTGAGACATGTTGGAAGCTCCATGGCAAGCCCCTGAATTGGAAGAAGAAAGGTGGAAGTGAGAGTCGTGCATTCTAGGCTAGTACCTGTACCTCTGATCAAGAAAAATAGTCTTCTTCAAGCTCGTTTCCTTTCACTAAGGAACAATTAGACCAACTGTACAAACTCCTTAAGTCTCAAACCCCTTCTTGCTCCATAGCCCAGAAAGGTAACCTGGTTAAAACTGCCCTTCTTAGTGTCAATCATACTTGGATTGTTGATTCAGGTGCTACTAATCATATGATAGGAGAGTCTAGTCTTTTTTCTTCATATAGCCCTCGTGCAGGTAATCAGAAAATTAAAATTGCAGATGACTCCCTATCAGCCATTGCAGGGAAAGGTTCTATTGTTCTATCCCCAATGATAACTCTCCAAGATGTCCTTCATGTCCCAAACATGTCCTGTAGTCTTTTGTCTATCAGTAAATTAGCTCGAGATAAAAACTGTCAAACTAATTTGATTTGAATTCGGGGAAGATGACTGGCAATGCTAAGGAGAGTGGAGGACTCTACTACTTTGACGATGGAGCTGGATCAAAGCAACAATCCAAACCAATCTGCTTTGAATCTAGTTTTATGTCTAATAGTAATAATGATATTATGTTATGGCATTTACGGTTAGGTCACCCAAGTTTTAGGTATCTAAAACATTTATTTCCTAAGTTGTTTGTAATAAAGACCCTTCCTTGTTTCATTGGGAAACTAGCAAATTTGAGAAACATCATTGCTCTTTTTTTCTATGTGATCTTACAAACCATCAAAACCGTTTTCTATTATTCAAAGTAATGTTTGGGGTCCAAATAAGACGAGTACACTCTCCAACAAAAAATGGTTCATCACTTTTATTGATGATCACACTAGACTTTGTTGGGTGTACTTGTTAAAAGATAAATCTGAAGCTGGTCAAGCCGAAAGAAATTTCTTTAAAATGGTGCAAAATCAATTTCAGACAAACATTCAAGTCTTTAGAAGTGATAATGGGAAAGAGTATTTTAACATGATTTAGGGGAATTTTTTTCTTGAAAATGGGATTGTGCATCGAAGTTCTTGTGCTAATACACCCCAAAAAAACGGGATTGCAGAGCGAAAAAATAAACATCTCCTAGAGGTGGCTAGAGCTTTGCTCTTTACAACAAAAGTTCCCAAATACTTATGGGGTAAAGCTGTTTTAACTGCTGCATATTTGATTAATCGCATGCCATCAATAGTTTTACAATTCTCCCCTTCATATTTGTAGACAGACTTAGAAGTAAGAAAGAAATTGTGAAATGCTTGAGTGTGTTTGCACTCAGCTGATCTACTATTTATATACACTCATAGGAGTAAATACAATTTACATTTACAAGGAGATTAATAATATTTCTACTTCCTAGGTGCATGTATAACATTCCCTAGATGCATGACTAACTATGTACATGAATTTGAATATAATTGCTACAACTCCCAATATTAATGCTACTAATTCCAACACTCCCCTTCAAGCTGGAGCATACAAATCAAATGCTCCAAGCTTGGAACAAATATATTGAATTCTTGACCCCCTTAAAGACTTTGTGAAAATGTCTGCTAGTTGGTCATTAGAACTAACAGATTCAGTGATAACTTCCTTAGAAAGAACTTTCTCTCGAACAAAATGACAATCAATCTCAATATGTTTAGTTCTTTCATGAAACACCGGATTAGAAGCTATGTGAAGAGCTGCCTGATTATCACAACATAGTTTCATCTGTTTGGTGTCTCCGAACTTCAACTCCTGAAGAAGTTGTTTAATCCAAATGAGTTCACAAGTGACTGTAGCCATAGCTCTATATTCAGCCTCTGCACTGGACCTTGCGACCACATTTTGCTTCTTACTCTTCCAAGAGACAAGATTTCCACCAATAGAAACACAATACCCTGAAGTGGAACGTCTATCAATAGGTGAACCTGCCCAATCTGCATCACAAAATCCAACAATTTGAGTGTCTCCTTTGTCTTCATAAAGTAGTCCTTGTCCTGGTGCCTTCTTAATGTACTTCAGAATTCTAGTCACCGCATCCCAATGATCATTATGAGGAGACTGCATGAATTGACTTACTACACCAACCGCAAAGGAAATATCAGGTCTTGTTATAGTGAGATAAATGAGCTTACCAACCAATCTCCGATATCTTTCCGGATCAGAATATGGCTCCCCTTGACTAGGAAGTAATTTTAGATTCGGATCCATGGGACTATCAACTGGTTTACAGTCCAACATACCAGTTTCTTTAAGTATGTCTAATGCATATTTTTTCTGTGAGATGATAATTCCATTTTTTGACTGAGCAACTTCAATCCCAAGAAAATATTTCAGCTTCCCCAAATCCTTGGTTTGAAAATGGTTGCACAAATGTTCCTTCAACTGAGAAATTTTCTCCTGGTCGTTTCCTGTGATGACTATATCACCTACATAGACCACCAAGTAAACACATCTATTTGGAGAGGTATGACAATAGAAGACCGAATGATCTGCTTCACTACGTTTCATTCCGAATGCTTGAATAACCGTACTGAATTTCCCAAACCAAGCTCGTGGAGACTGTTTCAGCCCATAGAGAGATTGTCGTAGCCTGCAAACCAAACCAGACTCCCCCTGAGCAACAAATCCAGGAGGTTGCTCCATATAAATTTCTTCTTCTAGCTCACCATGAAGAAACGCATTTTTAATATCCAACTGATATAATGGCCAGTGACGTATAGCAGCCATGGCAAGAAGGAGTCGAACAGAAGTGATTTTGGCCACAGGGGAGAAAGTATCTCCATAATCAAGTCCATAAATTTGGGAATATCCTTTGGCTACAAGTCGGGCTTTGAGTCGATCAATCTGACCATCGGCCCCGACTTTAATAGCATAGACCCATCGACAGCCAACGGGTTTCTTTCCTGGAGGAAGAAGAGTTAAGTCCCAAGTACCATTATGCTCCAAAGCCTGCATTTCATCAATCATGGCTTGTCGCCATCCTGGATGATCAAGTGCCTCACAAACATTTTTAGGAATGGAAACAGAAGATATGGATGACACAACAGAATAATAAGAAGGAGATAGACGATGGTAACTTAAGAAGTTATAAATAGGATGAGGATTGCGAGTAGACCGAGTACCTTTTCTAAGAGCAATGGGCAAGTCAGGGTTCTCATCATGGAGGTCCGTAGTAGGGCCATCTGTTGGAGTAGGACATGATTCGGTCGGTCTTTCAGTGCCTTCTATTTCTATATTAGCAACACGAGGACGACGTCGATATATGATGGGTGATCTTTGAGGTTGCTCGAGAGGAGAATTGTCAGGAATATCTGCAGTTTCAACTGGTTCGGGCACAAGGGAAGGTGATGGACCAAGATAAGGGATCGGAAAAACTTCTTGAATAGTATGAGACTCAACTATGGATGGTGAGAAGTAAAGTTTTTCTTCGAAGAACGTTACATCTGCAGAAATGTAGTAACGATTCTACATAGGAGAGTAACACTTGTAACCTTTCTGTAACCTGGAATACCCCAGAAAAACACATTTGATGGCTCGGGCAGACAGCTTATCAAGACCTGGAAACATGTCATGAACAAAACATGTGCATCCAAATATTCGTGGAGCAACATGAAACAGTGGTTCTTTAGGAAATAAAATGGAATGTGGTATTTTGTGATTAAGAGAAGAAGAAGGCATCCGATTAATTAAAAAACAGGATGTCAAAACTGCATCACCCCAATGTCGGACAGGAACATGTGCATGAAGTAATAACGTCCGAGCAGTTTCAACAAGATGTCTATTCTTCCTTTCAGCTATGCCATTCTGTTGAGGGGTATGAGGACAACTGGATTGATGGAGAATGCCTTGTGATGACAAAAAGGATGAAAGAGCAGAAGAAAAGTATTCTTTTGCATTATCACTTCTAAGGATTTTGATCGTCTTACCAAATTGGGTTTTAACCTCATTAACAAAAGTGGTGAGAATGTACAAAAGTTCAGATCGTTCTTTCATTAAGAAAACCCAAGTGCACCGGGAGAATTCATCAATAAAAGTGACGAAATATCGAAAGCCATTAGAAGACACACGACTTGGTCCCCATATATCTGAATGGATAACGGAAAAAGGAGAATCAACTCGGCTTTCAACTTTGCTGGGAAAGGAAGAGCGAACATGCTTGCCTAATTGACAAGACTCACAGTTTAATGATGACATCTTTGCAAGATTCGGAACCATTTGCTTCAATTTTGACAAACTTGGATGGCCTAATCGTTCATGAAGAAGATTTGGAGATTCAACCGCAGTACAGCTTACAGAAGGAGCTGATTTGAGGTAATACAGACCATGTGATTCATGTCCTACGCCAATCATCCGACCCGTACTACGTTCCTGTATAGTAAAAGAACCAGCATCAAAGGTTACTGAGCAATTTAGAGAGCGAGTAAGTTGACTAAGGGAGATCAAATTAAAAGGACAACCAGGTATAAACAAAACAGATTTTAAAGTTATAGAAGGAGTGACTGAAACATGACCGATTCCTTTGGCGGTGACCTTGGAACCATCCGCAAGTGTTATGAAGTGTGGAAATTTAGGAGAAGATATGGAGGAGAATAAAGAACTATTACCAGCAATATGATCAGAGGCACCTGAATCAATTATCCAAAGATTTTGATTGTTACCAGATTGAGATATGAAGGCCGCAGAGTCATGAACACCAGTGGCAGTAGACCCATGAAAGTGACGGGCAGCTTTTAATTGAAGATATTCTTGGTACTCAACTTCGGAAAATTTGTTGAACATTTCAGCACTACATATATTTACTGATTTTCCAGAAAAACCATGAAGAGAGTAACAAGTCTTTTGAGTGTGACCCATTCTCTTGCAATATGTGCATTGAGGACGACCCATTCTAATAAAAAACCACACAGAGGAGAGTCCGAACTAACACCTGAGATTGTATGGAGACGAGCAAGCAAATAGCAGTAACAAAACAACCGTAACAGCAACAAAACAAAAAAAAAAAAATAGGAGGCTAAAAAAACAAGGATCAACTTCCAAACAACTGGAAAAGTGGGTTTTGACCAGCTAGACGGACAGAGGAGGCTTAGGCGAACCTTTCTGGGCGGTCGCGGCGAGATTCTGGTGGTGGGAAGGCGGCGCGTGACTCACACGCGCCAAGGACGTGACTGCGACTGGGCTTCACGCGCCGTCAAGAAACTGGCGCGTGACGGCGCGTGACGGTTGTTCTGGTGGCGGTGCTTGGTGGAAAGGATCGTCGGAGGTTGCTGAGTAGGTTTCCGGCGATAGTAGACTGTGGGTTGGCCGGAAACAGTGAGTTTTGGACCTGACAGTGGCTGTTTGGGTATTCCAAAGGACAAGACTTTAGGGATTTCAAGGTTCTGCTGGACCAGAGGCAGAATCCTTCAAAATGGGAACGAACCTGCTCTTGATACCATGTAGACAGACTTAGAAGTAAGAAAGAAATTGTGAAATGCTTGAGTGTGTTTGCACTCAGCTGATCTACTATTTATATACACTCATAGGAGTAAATACAATTTACATTTACAAGGAGATTAATAATATTTCTACTTCCTAGGTGCATGTATAACATTCCCTAGATGCATGACTAACTATGTACATGAATTTGAATATAATTGCTACAACTCCCAATATTAATGCTACTAATTCCAACAATATTTTTAAAGAATGCTTTCCTATGACTCGTATTTCAAGTGATTTACCCTTGAAGATTTTTGGTTCCACTGCTTTTGTCCATGAACACAAGCATCTTGGGAAGCTAGAACCCTGTGCTATAAAATGTGTTTTTATTGGATACTAACCAACCCAAAAGGGGTACAAGTGTTTTGATCCAACATCAAAAAGGATTTTTGTAACCATAAATGTTACCTTTTTTGAAAATCAACCTTTTTTAAGGACATTCATCTTCAGGGGGGACTTCACGTGAAGATTCTTTTGAAACCATAATTTTGTCTGAAAATACACTTAATTCACATGATTCTGAGACTTGCCCTACTGCACCAACAGAAAATGACCAGGATTCATTATCTGGACCTACTCCCATTATGAGTAAGGCTACTACTGAACCGAAGTCTACATCCTTAAATCAAAACTCTAATAAAAAATCTTTGGAAATAGATGATAATGAAGAACTAATCGTAATGCTACAACATGATGTTTCTTGTGAAGAAGAAAAAAATAGGTTCAAAGATGGTGACCGAAGATTCAGTGGAAAGATTTTTGTGAGAAGGAACCATAAAAAAAGGAATGATGAACCTACTCTCCAGCACGGCCATGAATCTGAACCGAGGGAAAATCCAATCAGTCAACCTGATACAGGTAAGTCCCCATCTGAACCTAATAGTCATAATGATTCCTCTGAGTTAGATGTGCCCGTAGCGCTTAGGAAAGGTATTAGATCCTGTACTAAGCATCCTTTGTCTAAATATATGTCATACTCAAACTTGTCTTCATCTTTTGCTGCATTTACCTCACAGTTTTCTAGTATAGAAGTTCCAAAAAATGTACAGGAAGCTCTAAAAATTCCAAAGTGGAAGGAAGCTGTTCTTGAGGAGATGAGAGCTCTTGAGAAGAATAATACTTAGAGTGTTATGACCTTACCAGCTGGAAAAAAAAACATTGTGGGTTGCAAGTGGGTTTTCACTGTAAGGTATAATTCAGATGAATCAGTGGAATGATATAAGGCACGTTTGGTGTCCAAGGGGTTCAACCAGACCTATGGCATAGACTACTCAGAGACATTTGCTCCTGTTGCGAAATTAAACACTGTCAGAATTCTCTTATCTCTTGCTGCCAACTTAGATTGGCCTCTTCACCAACTAGATGTGAAGAATGCCTTCCTCAATGGTGACCTAGAAGAAGAGGTATACATGGATGGCCCTCCTGGCTTTGAAGACAAATTTGGGACAAATGTGTGTAAATTGAAGGAGTCACTCTACGGTCTCAAACAGTCTCCGAGAGCATGGTTTGAAAGATTCACCATACAATCAAGGACAAGCTGATCATACCCTGTTCACAAAATTTTCCTCTGATGGGAAGGTTGCTGCACTAATTGTCTATGTTGATGACATTGTTCTTACTGGGAAAGATGTAGTATAGATGGGGAGTTCGAAGAAAAACTTGGCAACCGAGTTCGAGATCAAGGATTTAGGAGCAGTGAGATATTTTCTTGACATGGAAGTTGCCCGCTCAAAGAAGGGAATTGTGGTTTCCCAACGGAAATACATTCTAGATCTGTTGGAGGAAACTGGAATGAGTGGTTGCAGACCAGCCGATACCCCCATGGACCAAATGTGAAACTTTGGGAGAAAGGAGACGTTCCTGTTAATATTGGAAGATACCAGAGGCTTGTTGGCAAACTAATATATCTATCTCATACCAGACCTGATGTGATCATGGACACTTAGCAGGTCCCACAATTACAAGGCATACAAGGCCCAATGACTAGAGGAAGGCAGAAGAGGGTCCAACAAGCCCTAGAGAGGACCATAGTCAACCAGTTGACTTTGCACCCACCATGGAACCTCTTATACATTGAAGTCATGACTACTTAGCATAGGACTTATGATAAATGTAGTGCAGGACTTTGTAAAAGAGCTTATTCTATAAAAGCACATCAGAACTAGCTTAGGAGATTGGGCTTAGGATTAGATTGGGCCACATAGATGGCGCCACTTTGTTGCCTATCTAAAGGCATTTGTAGTTGAAATTTGCACTTAATGAATCATTTGAGGAATTTTCCAAATTGTGTGTTGAGAGCTTCTCCTCCTAGCAAGTTCTAACTTGAACTTTTAGTTCTTATCTTGAAGATTCCTCTTCAAGTGGCGAACACAATCAAGGCTTATCAATCAATCTCATCTCTATGGATTGAATGCGGCGCCTATCATCTTCTCCTATTTCCCTTCCCCTTCATCTTTTCCCTTTCTTTTACATTTTTGCAATTTAATTTCAAGCATTGGTTCGGCCATGTTCCTTGGCCTAGGATCTGTTTTCGGTATTTACGTTTTTGCAATTTACTTAATGCAAATTCCTCTACCTTTTTTATCTTTGATCTCACTTGAGGTTAATCTTGATCATCCCTTGAGTCTTTTTGTTTCTTCTAAAATTCGGCAATCACACCAAAAAAAATTCACAAATTTACTCAAATGAAGACCCTATTACGTTTGATATACATCATTTGGTATCATGAGCTAGTTCTTTGAGCTAGATTTGTGAATTTTTTTATCAAAATTTTTTTTGAATTCAAATTTTGGCGCCAAGAACGAAGCCTTGGGCTGCACTTCAACATAAATCATAGATTCTTGATGCAATTTTCATTCATCAAGTTGATTTGTGCAATTGATAGTGTTTGGAGCCAATTGGATCAAGAAAAGTGTTGATCAATAGAGCAATTGTGTGAAACCATTTATTTGAATGAATTTTGGCGCCATTTTGAGAGCATGGCTGCACAAGAACAATTGTGAGTCTGGGCCTTGCATGGATCAATTTGATCTAAAGGTTTGAGCTGTAACTGATGGTGAATTCATTCAAATCTAGTGAAATCCATCATAAATTGTGAAAGATCAATCAAATCCGAGTTGAATTACTCACTTTCAGATCTTATGGTGTTCTTGAAGTTCCTTATGATCTTCAAAGTGTTCTTCAATGATCCTTGAATTAGAATTTGATAGATCTTGATGATTTCCTAAATTGTTGAGTTAAGTTGTTTCTCAACTACTTGAAAGAAAGGTCTTAATTTCTAATTCAACTTTTTGACATTGAATTGCTCTTGGGAATTTGTTTTCTATACTTAAATTTGATTCCAAAAATCAATTTCCAAACTTTAAGTTGAATGTTCTTCATTTGTTCTTGATTCGCTTTTTGATCTTGTTGACTTGATGGTCAATTTTAAGGTGTTTTTAAAAGTCAAGTGGCCTTTCTGTAAAAACAATATCTGATAAAAAATAAAAAAAAAATATGAAAAAGAGCCCAAATCTGGAAAGAAAAAAAAAATCGAGGGCCAAAAGTGAAAATTCAGAAACTTCCGGGGCAAAAGTGTAAAATTCTGAAAATTTGGGGCAAATCTGCAATTTTTCGAAAATTGTCCAGAATTGGAAAAAGACAGCCAGTACACCTTTTTGTCATTACTGTTTGAGGCCTTCATAATTGTAAATTGCCAAAATATTATGGATAATTGAAAAACATAAACACAATTGTTGTTCTTATCTTCTTGTGTTGTTAATCTTCAAATCAAAAATAGTTTTCGAGTTGTCTCAAAAACAATTCCATTTGAGTAGACTTTTCTTCTAGATTTTCAGTTTGTCTTTCAAAACTCTTTGGTTTTGTCTTAGAAGTTTTCAAAATTGGTTTGAAATTCTTTGGTTGATTGCCTTGATTGTTTAGCCTCTTGGATTGTAATACTTTTTCCTTACTTGGAACAATTTTTCAAGTGAAGAATACTTGTGAAGAGGACTAGCGAGAGTGTTAAAAGAACATGGTTTAATTTGATGGAACCAATTAGTAAGGGAAGGGCTAGGTATGATGAAGAACCAACAGAAACTTGGAATCAAATTAAAAGAATTATGAGGAAGAGGTATGTTTCCACACATTATCATAAAGACCTTCATCAAAAATTACAAGACTTGGACAAGGTAGTATGAGTGTGGAGGAATACCATAAGGAGTTGGAGATTACTATGATAAGAGCAAATGTTGAGGAGGATAGGGAGGCAACGATGTCTAGATTTTTGAGGGGACTTCAACAAGACATTCGTGATGCGGTGGAATTGTACAATTATGTGGAACTTGAAGATTTGGTCCACCATGCAATAAAAGTTAAAGCTCAACTCAAGAGGAAGAAATCATACAAAAGACCTTTCAACAATCCCTTCAATAATGCTACTTGGAAAGATTCCAAGGAGGGAGACACCTCCAATACCAATGGAGCCGCGGGTTCTAACGGTAAATTTGGGACAAGGCCCAATTCTAACTCTAAAACTCTTTCTAATCCTTCTTCTTCTACACCTTCTTCATCTAGATCTAGGGATATAAAATGCTTTAAGTGCCTTGGGAGAAGCCACATTTCATCTCAATGCCCTAACAAGAGAACCATGATCTCTAGGGGTAAAAGGAATGATTCTAGTGCATCATCATCCACATTTTGTACTAGTGAGTCATCTATTGAAAGCAAAAAAGAAAAGAGTTTAGTGCCTATGGAAGGTGACTTGTTAATGGTGAGAAGACTCTTAGGAGTCCAAGTCAAAGATGATGATGATTCTTAAAGAGAGAACATTTTTCACACTAGATGCATGATTGAGGGCAAACTTTGTTCCTTAATCATTGATGTGGGAATTGCACAAATGTGGCATCTCAAAGATTGGTGACCAAACTTGGTTTCCAAACAAAGAAACACCCTAAGCCATATAAGCTTCAACGGCTTAGTGAGGATGGAGAGCTTGTGGTGAATCAACAAGTTTTGTTGACTTTTGCCATAGGTTCTTACAAGGACCAAGTCCTTTGTGATGTAGTTCCCATGGAGGCGGGCCATGTCTTGTTGGGAAGGCCATGGCAATTTGACAAGAAAGCTATTCATGATGGCCATTCCAATAGGTTTACATTTTTGCATCATAAAACCAAGGTTACTCTTATTCCACTTTCTCCTAAAGAAATTAGTGAGGATCAAATGAAAATGAGGGCAAAAAGAGAGAGTGAGAAAAAAGCCTTGAGTGAAAAAGAGAAAGGAAGTGTGTTGCATCCTAGTTCTTTAGGCTTAGAGCTCAAAAGTGGGATAAAAAAATTGAGTGATACCATAAAACAACATGATGGCCGAAACATAGAGTTGAAAAATAAAGAGAAGATGCACCACTTTGAGGTAAAAGGCCGAAAGCATGAAGAAAAGAAAAGCATGGGATGTATGTTTATTAAAGATAAGGAAGTAAAGAAAGTATTGTTGGCCAAGAAACCAATATACTTACTTTACTCCTCAAGTGTTGTTGAAAAATCATCATCTACTTTGAATTTCCATACTTGCTTTGAATCTCTCTTGAAAGAATTTCAAGATGTTTTTCCAATTGAGTTGCCAAAGGGGTTGCATAGGGGGATAGAGCACCACATGAATCTAATTCCTAGTGCCTCTCTACCTAATAGGCCGGCTTATAGAAGTAACCCTCAAGAGGCAAAAGAGATTCAAAGGCAAGTTGAAGGCCTCTTAGAAAAAAAATGAATTCCTAGTGCCTCTCTACCTAATATGGCACATGGAGAATGTGCACCGATTGTCGTTCTATAAACAATATCACAATCAAGTATAGGCATCTCATTCCTCGCTTGGATAATTTACCTGATGAACTCCACGGGTCTAAAATCTTTTCAAAAATTGACCTTAGAAATGGGTATCATCAAATAAGGATCTAAGAAGGGGATGAGTGAAAAACCGCATTCAAAACAAAGTATGGTCTCTATGAGTGGCTTGTGATGCCCTTTTGACTCACTAATGCACCAAGCACATTCATGAGACTTATGAATCATGTATTACGGGATTTCCTAGGCAAATTTGTGGTTGTTTACTTTGATGATATCTTGGTGTTTAGCAAAACATTGGATGAACACTTTGAACATGTTAAGAGTGTTTTGCTAATACTTAGAAAAGAAAAACTTTTTGGAAACTTAGAAAAATGCACCTTTTGCACCACCAAAGTGGTCTTTTTGGGATATGTTGTGAGTGAGCAAGGAGTGCATGTAGATGAGGAAAAAATAAAGGCCATCCAAAGTTGGCCAACAACTAAAAAGGTTGGGGATGTTAGAAGCTTTCATGGCTTGGAGGGATTTTATAGAAGATTTGTCACAGACTTTAGTACTTTGGCATCTCCTCTAAATGAAGTTTTGAAGAAAAATATGGTATTTAAATGAGGTCAAGCTCAAGAAAATGCTTTTAACACCCTAAAAGAGATATTGACTGATGCACCTATCCTTGCGCTTCCAAATTTTGTGAAATATTTTGAGATCGAGTGTGATGCATCTAATGTAGGCATTGGGGCTGTGTTGCTTCAAGAAGAAGACCCAATAGCATATTTCAGTGAGAAACTTAGTGGGGCATTATTGAACTATTCCACGTATGATAAAGAACTTTATGCCCTAGTAAGGAGTCTCGAAGTGTGGCAACACTACTTCTTGCCTAAAGAATTTGTGATCCATAGCGATCATGAATCCTTGAAGCATTTAAAAGGACAAGGAAAGTTAAACAAATGCCATGCTAAATGGGTGGAATTCATTGAGCAATTTCCATATGTGATCAAGCATAAGCAAGGAAAGCATAATATTGTTGCCGATGCTCTTTCAAGGAGACACATTTTACTTGCAACTCTTGAAATTAAAATCTTAGGCTTTGATCACATAAAGGAATTGTATGCAACAGATGTGGACTTCTCTATGATCTATAATGATTTGGAGGTCGTGGCACAAAGGATATTTTAAGCATGAAGGCTTCTTGTTCAAGAATAGAAGACCTTGTGTGCCAAGGCATTCAATAAGGAAATTGTTGGTTAGAGAAGCATATCAAGGGGGTTTAATGGGGCATTTCGGTGTCTCAAAGACTTTAGATATGCTTCAAGAGCATTTCTATTGGCCTTGTATGAAAGTGCAAGTCCAAAAGATATGTTATCGTTGCATCGTTTGTAGGAGGGCAAAATCTAAGAGTATGCCACATGGGTTGTACACACCCTTACCTATTCCTTCTTCCCCTTGGATGGATATTTCCATGGACTTTTTTATGGGGTTGCCAAGGACTAGGCAAGGGCATGACTCAATCTTTGTGATTGTGGATCGGTTTTCCAAGATGGCCCACTTTATTCCATGTCATAAGAGTGATGACGCTTGTCATGTAGCCAATCTCTTTTTCAAAAAAGTGGTTTGACTACATGTCATTCCTAGAAGCATAGTGCCCGATCGTGACACAAAGTTTCTTAGTTACTTTTGGAGGACATTGTGGGGCAAATTGGGAACTAAACTACTCTTCTCTACTACTTGCCACCCTCAAAACGGATGGCCAAACAGAGGTTGTGAATAGGACTCTTTCTACTCTCCTACACGCAATCATCTCTAAAAGTCTAAAGTATTGGAAAGATTGCTTACCGTACATAGAATTTGCATACAACCGTGTGCAACATTCTACTACTCACTTTTCACCTGTTGAAATAGTGTATGGTTTCAATCCTCAAACTCCCCTTGATATGCTCCCCTTGGCCATCATTGACTCTTTGATTAATCTAGATGGACAAGCCAAAGCTGAATATGTCCAAAAGCTCCATGAACAAATTAAAATGCAAATTGAAAAGGAGTGGAAGGCAAGCTAATAAAAGAAGAAAAGAAGTGGTCTTTCAAGCAGGGGATTGGGTGTGGGTTCACCTACGCAAGGAATGGTTTCCTTTGCATAGGAAATCCAAACTCCAACCCTGAGGTGATGGACCCTTTCAAGTACTTGAGAAAATTAATAACAATGCCTATAAAATTGACCTTCCAGGTGAGTATAATGTGAGTGCGACTTTCAATGTGTCTGATCTAAGTCTCTTTGACACAGGTGATGAAAGCCACAATTCGTGGACGAATTCACCTCAAGAAGGAGGGGATGATGTGATCATGGACACTCAGCAGGTCCAACAAGCCCTAGAGAGGACCATAGTCAACCAGTTGCCTTTGCACCCATCCATTGGAGAGGACCTACCATGGAACGTCTTATACATTGAAGTCATGACTACTTAGCATAGGACTTATAATAAATGTAGTGTAGGACTTTGTAAAAGTGCTTATTCTATAAAAGCACTTTAGAACTAGCTTAGGAGATTGGGCTTAGGATTAGATTGGGCCACATGGGCCAAGGCCCACACCTAGGAGGCGCGGCCACTCCCCCTCCAAATAGGTGGCGCCACTTTGTTGCCTATATAGAGGCATTTGTAGTTCAAATTTGCACTTAATGAATCATTTGAGGAATTTTCCAAATTGTGAGTTGAGAGCTTCACCTCCTAGCAAGTGCTAACTTCAACTTTTAGTTCTTATCTTGAAGAATCCTCTTCAAGTGGCGAACACAACAAGGCTTACGAATCAATCTCATCTCTATGGATTGAATGTGGCGCCTATCATCTTCTCCCATTTCCATTCCCCTTCATCTTTTCCCTTTCTTTTACATTCTTGTAACTTAATTTCAAGCATAGGTTCGGCCATGTCCCTTGGCCTAGGATCCGTTTTCGGTATTTACGTTTTTGCAATTTACTTAATGCATATCCCTCTACCTTTTTGATCTTTGATCTCACTTGAGGTTAATCTTGATCATCCCTTGAGTCTTTTTGTTTCTTCTAAAATTCGGCAAACACACCTAAAACAATTCACAAATTTACTCAAATGAAGATCCTACTATGTTTGATTTACATCAAGACCTAACATTGCTTTTGCAATAAGTGTTGTAAGTCAGTTTATGCACTCTCCATACGAAGAACATCTTGAGGCAGTCTACAGAATTTTGAGGTACTTGAAGACCAATCCTGGGAAAAGCATATACTTTAGGAAAACCAGTGAGAGGAATGTTGCTGTTTTTACTGATGCAGACTTCGCAAGATCAGTCACCGACAGAAAATTAACCTCGGGATATTGTACTTATGTGTGGGGAAATTTGGTAACTTGGAGAAGCAAGAAACAAGAAGTGGTTGCTAGAAGTAGTGCAGAAGCTGAATTTAGAGCTATGACCCAAGGAATTTGCAAAGGGTTGTGAATTTACAGAGTCTTGGAGGAAGTCAAGATGAAGGTTGACCTCTCATTGAAACAGTACTGTGACAACAAGGCAGCAATAAGCATAGCTCACAATCCCATCCAGCATGATAGAACCAAAGACATTAAAATTGATCGCCACTTCATAAAAGAGAAATCAGATGCTAGGATTATCTGTCTACCTTTCGTGACTTCCAACCAACAAACAACTGATATTCTGACCGAGAACCTAGCAAGACCCGATTTTGAACACTTGATAAGTAAGTTGGGCATGATATATCTATGTACCAACTTGAGGGGAGTGTAGGAGAATTTGGGAATAATATTCCTGATTTTATTCTCTATTTATTACTATGATTGTATTTTTATTTCTTTCATTATTTCTATGATTGTAAGCACTCTATTTAAATAGCCTTTGGCTGATGAATAATATACAACAGCATTCCACCACCTCTTTTTACATAGAATAATCAACAAATAAAGCTTAATGAAATTACAGATAAACAAAACAACTGTGCAAAATGATACTTTTGAAAGACTCAATTAATTCAAGAAAACGAGGGTACCTCACCACCATTAATGCCTGCTTCATAGCAGGGTTTCAAACTTATTGCACGTTCAAGATAAGGTCTCCAGTGACCAGTGAGTAAATCCCTCCTAATCATTTCAACACCACATTGATAATACTACGAAAAAAGAAGAAAACAATTATCACTTATTTGTAAGGCCCTCATTGAAAGACGTGCTGAAGGACATGAAACTAATACAAGAAAATCAATAGAGAGTACCTCAAGCATATTTCTCAAAAAAGGTTCTTCATTGAAATAATCTCTACGTACAAAGACAAATGGACACTTGTATGCCAACGCTTCACTAACGGTACCATATCCAATTTTTCCTAAAATGACAAAATGCCAGTAAGTATAACTCTTTCATTTAATCCAGCTTTCACAGATATGGAAATCTCACACTGACCAAGCATACAGTCAGACGCTGCAATAATGTCAGGCGTATATGCATCTTTAGCAAGTTTTTTAAAGTTTGGAGGAAGGTCCTCGCTCTCAGAAGCACCACAAACCTGGACCATAGAACTAAGACATCACCGAATAAAGCACAAGAGTACAATAAACAAAGAACATTCTAAATAAGACCACAATAAGCAGAATGGTGGAATAAGTACCAGGCACAACCAGCCTTTAGGTAAGAAATCCTCCTTTAGCTTCCATCCTGATGGCTGGACACGACAAAATATAACAGAGTCAGAAGTCAGATGGTGGGCGTGACTCTGTTTAGAGTTTTTAAACCCAAAGAGGACCATGAGTCAAACATCAGAAGAATTTAAAATTTACAATTATAGGGTCAAAGATTACCAAAAGAACAAGCATCATCATAATCAACCACGTAAAATATCTTTATAAGTACTGTAGACCCTATTCCGAATCCATGTGAGTACCAGACATGATGCCTCAGATAATTACAACAATACATCAATATATGAACTGCCAATTTTACAGAATGTGAAGGACTCCAAAATTGAAGACCAACTCACGGAAGACATCATAAAATTGTAAGGACAAACTTAAGATGTATACTCATATGCTATGAGTTGATTATGCAAAAATGATTATGGCAAATGTTGACAGATGCAGTTTTAAAACCACAGTAATCCCAATTAAAATGTTTTCAACAGTATAACAATACAACTTTTTTCTGAGAATAATAATAGGAAGTAATCATTGTACTGTAGTGTAATCCCAAAAAATCCCAGTTTGGACTTTTGACAAACTGAATCCCTAGTTTGCTGGGAAGGTAAACACAAACGCAAACTCAATGAATGCTCCACAATCGCAATAGTACAATGTAGTCATTGTGAGTTTGGGTTTGTGTTTCCATTCCCACAAAACTAGGAATTCAGTTTGTCAGAAGTCCAAATGTAGTTTTGGGAACCTTGAAGAAAAAACCAAAAAATGCTATCAATCTTAATGATATATAATAACCAGGACATTTGTGCATGCATGGACAGCTGCAACTGGTATCAAGTATGTCATCGGAGTTAATTCAAAGTCTTGAAAAGATATTGATTTATCAATTAATTCTGTTAAGATATATAAAAAAAAAAAGCGTTTACTTGAGTTGGTTTTTGATATGGTATCAAAGCCTCTATGACCAAGTGGTCAAGAATTCAATATTCTGCCGCCCTCAAAAGGTAAAATAGGCCTGTGCATTGACCACTCTTCAAGCCCAAAGTGGGTGTGTTAGAGGTATAAAACAATTCATAGACTTTCAGCAAATACCTTATGCTTTTAAGCGAGTAGGTCCATTACAAATTCTTAATGTGTGAGAAGCAGTGTGAGTTAGTATGCATCGAGTTTATTTTATAGGAAGTTGCTTAACTGATGTAGGGTGTAAAAAGACCAAATAGGTGGAGGCTTAAGCACTTCAAAAAAATGGCTCACAGTATTCCACAATTGAACATAAAAATTGCAGTAAATTTTTTTTAAATAAAAGAAGATATTTATTAAGATGAAAAGATAATTATGGCAAAGTGATGATGGTAAGAAAAGATAATTATTGTTGGAATTAGAATAGAATTAATTGTTCCAGTTTCCAAGTAGCTTAGATTCATTGTACAATAATAGGATAGATGCAATGCACCTTAGGGAATGATGTTAGCTTAATTATCTTCCTTGTAAATTGTATTTAGCATTTATTTTCTATGTAAATTTGATGAGTATAAATAGAGTATTCAGCTGAGTGATAGTGACACACTCAAGCACATTCAAATATTCTTGTGTTAGTCCTGTCCTTTACCATACCTTTTTCAAGATGGTATCAGAGCTCCCGATCTAGGAGGCTCTGCTTCCGCCGTTTTTTGGTTGCCTTCATTGCAACCTTTCTCTTTAAACTCTGTTTCTGGCACCTATTGTGTCGATTTGTTGTTTTGTGATGTCAGGGGCCATTGCCCACCATTGACCCTGTCCCTTTGACCCTGTTTGACTACTGCTGACCACTATTGACCGTAGCGGTTCAGCCTGAAAATCCTCCAGAAGGTTCGCCTCCGTGAGATCGGCCGGAATCCAGAAAATCGCCGCCGGAAACCTCCACACGCGCTGTCACGCGCCTCCACACGCGCGCTCTCTTTCCGGCGCATGTTGCTCACGCGCCGCCGTAAAGACGCCGTCAGTCGCCGCGACTTACCTTTTCTGGTTCGCCGGAATCTCCTGAAGGTGTTTTGAGGGTCCGTTTCTCATTCTAACCTATCGTTTTTCTGGTCCCTGTTAAGCCCCTCTCTTTGCATCTCTTTTGTTTTATTTGTTCTGGTTCTGTTACCCTCTTTTTGTCATGTCAAACCAAGAGGAGATTGTTAATCCAGGTGACAAGGGAGGGAACTCTCAAGCCCAGAACAGCCAGCCAGGAGAATTGCGAAGTATTCAACCTGCCTATAGGTTGAATGGAAAAAATTACTTGAAGTGGTCTCAGCTCATTCGCACAATATTAAAGGGAAAAGGCAAACTCAGTCATTTGACGGGCCCTGGGCCAAAGGAGGAAGATCCAAAATTTACAGCATGGGACGAGGAAGACTCCATGATTATGGCATGGCTATGGAACTCTATGATTCCAGAAATCAGTGATACATGTATGTTTTTAAGCACTGCAAAGGAAGTTTGGGATGCAATAGAGCAGACATATTCGAAAGCTAAAGATGCAGCCCAGGTATATGATGTGAAGGTGAAAACAGTTGCAGCAAAGCAAGGAAACAAAACAGTCACCGAATATGCCAATCAATTAAAGTCTCTTTGGATGGAATTGGACCACTACAGGGTGATAAAGACTAAATGCTCTGAGGATACAGCAGTACTCAAAGAATATATTGAGCAAGATAGGGTTTATGATTTTCTTGTGGGATTAAATCCTGAATTTGACCAAGTAAGGGTTCAAATCCTTGGAAAGTCAAAGGTTCCGTGCTTTAATGAAGTGGTACCTATTGTGCGAAGTGAAGAAAGTAGGAGAACTTTGATGTTGGATGCTCCTCTTGAAAGTTCAGCTATGGTGGCTGAAAGTGCTAAAGATGGGCAAGCAAAGATGGAGAAAAAAGGAGATTTGTGGTGTACTTACTGCAATAAGCCACGACATACCCGAGAGAAGTGCTGGAAACTACATGGTAAACCTCCTAGTCGTGATTGGGGTCAGAAAGGAGGACATTCAGGAGGATCATTCAGGAAAAATGGTAAGGCTCACATTGCTTCCGGACAAAATGAAGAAGACAAATCAGAGTCCACTAGTAAGGCTGAATTCACTAGTCTGAACCAAGAGGAGATAGAAAGGATGAGAGCCTTCCTCAATAGCTTGGAGAAACCGTCAGGTACTAGTAATTTGGCGTATTCAGGTAAGCTTCCACTTTCATTCGGATTTAATGTCTCAAAAACTCCTTCTACCCTCTTTTGGATATTAGATTCAGGAGCCACAGACCATATGACACCCTCCTCTAAACACTTCTCCACATATTCCCCTTGTTCTAGTAATAAGAAAATTATCACTGCAGATGGCAACCTTGTAACTGTTGCTGGAATAGGAAACATTCAGATAAATCCATCTATAAATTTAAAGAATGTTCTTCATGTTCCAAAACTATCCACAAATCTTGTCTCCATACAAAAACTTACCAAAGACCTATCCTGTAATGTGATTTTTTACAGTAATTGCTGTGAATTTCAGGACAAGGATTCGGGGAGGACGATTGGACGTGCTAGAGAAGGGAATGGCCTTTACTATCTTGAAGAACTAAATTTGCTCGACACAGTCAGAAACAACCTGTCTCACTCGTTCAAGTTAGAATCCGTCCTTTCCAATAAAGAGAAGATTCTTCTATTTCATTGTCGGTTAGGTCACCCCTCTTTTAGTATAATCAAAATTTTGTTCCCATCTTTGTTTAATGGATTGAGTGTTGAAAATCTTCGTTGTGAGGTTTGTGAAATGGCAAAACATAAGCGTGTACCTTTTCCATTAAGCAATAAAAGCAGCACATCCCCTTTCTATCTTATCCATACCGATGTTTGGGGTCCATCTTCTATTCCAAATGTGTCTGGGGCTCGATGGTTTGTGACTTTCATTGATGACTGTACTCGGGTTACCTGGCTTTTCCTACTTAAACATAAGTCTGAAGTAAGCATAATTTTTCCAAATTTCTTTTCAATGATTCAAAATCAGTTTGGTGTGAACATAAAAAGACTGCGGTCGGACAATGGTAGGGAATACTTCAATAATGTTCTTACTCCATTTTGTCAAAAAGAAGGAATAATTCATGAATCTTCTTGTGTCAAAACACCACAACAGAATGGGGTTGCAGAGAGAAAAAATGGGCATCTTCTAGAACAAACCCGAGCGTTGTTGTATTAGAAGAATGTTCCAAAAAATTTTTGGGGGGAAGGTGTTCTCACAGCAACATACCTTATTAATCGATTACCCTCTAGAGTGTTGGGGTTTAAAAGTCCTATGGAGGTTCTTTCTTCTTTTTATCCTAACTTGTCCCCCACTAATAATCTCACACCAAGGATCTTTGGGTGTGTCTCATTTGTTCATGTTCATAGTCAAGAAAGGGGAAAACTTGATCCTAGAGCTCTGAAGTGTGTCTTTGTTTGGTATTCCTCCACTCAGAAAGGCTATAAGTGTTACCATCCTCCGTTAAAAAAATTCTTTGTATCGCGAGATGTCACTTTTCATGAGGATCAAGCCTATTTCCCCCAACCTTATCTTCAGGGGGAGAGCCTTATGGAAGATAAGGAGGATATAGGAATTCCCGAGTTCCCTAGCCTTGAGTCAAGTACAAATGTGCCTCAACCCATTCCTGTAGCTGAAATTGAACTAGAGCAACAATCTTCATCAACTACTAAATCTCTTTTGCCTCCTATTGATAAATCTGGTCCTGCAACTGATGTGAGATTTGGAAAAAATTTGGTGTTCAGAAGAAAGCTAAAGGCCATTCCTGAATCAACGCATGTCCAAGAGCCCAACTCAATTCCTTCACCTCAGGTAATAAATTCTGATCTTCCAACTTTACAAAATATTTTTCCAAGTTTACAGGATGAAACAGAAACTCAAACAGTTGAAGACCTAGACCTCCCAATTGCAATCAGAAAAGGAACCCGAAAGTGTACCAAGCAGCCATTATACCCTCTCTCAAATTATCTCTCATTTAAAAAATTCTCACCAACCCACAAAACCTTCCTTGCAAACCTAAACACTACTTCCATACCAACTAATGTTTTTGAGGCATTATCTGATAAAAAATGGAAGCAAGCCATGGATATAGAGATGCAGGCATTAGAGAAGAATAAAACCTGGGAGTTTGTTGCTTTGCCGGAAGGGAAGAAACCAGTTGGATGCAAGTGGGTGTATACAGTGAAATATAAGGCTGATGGATCAATTGAGAGATACAAAGCAAGACTGGTCGCCAAGGGTTTTACACAAACTTACGGGATCGATTACTTAGAGACCTTTGCACCGGTTGCAAAGATGAATATAGTTCGGGTAATATTATCTCTTGCTGCCAACAACGGTTGGGAATTACAACAGTTTGATGTAAAAAATGCTTTCTTACATGGGGACCTTGAGGAGGAAATTTATATGGAAGTGCCACCGGGATATGGTAAAAATGTCCTGATCAATACTGTTTGCAAGTTGAGAAAAGCGTTATACGGGTTGAAACAATCACCTCGGGCATGGTTTGGGAGGTTCACTAAAGTAATGACAACCTTGGGATATAAACAAAGTCAAGGTGATCATACATTGTTCATTAAGCATTCAACTTCAGGGGGAGTGACAATGCTATTAGTGTATGTAGATGATATCATTGTGACGGGAAATGATTGGAGAGAGCAACAAGTATTGAGCAAATGTTTGGTAAAGGAGTTTGAGATAAAAACTCTTGGGAAGCTAAAATATTTCTTGGGAATTGAAGTAGCTCACTCCAGAAAAGGTATCTTCATATCCCAACAGAAGTATGTCATAGATCTGCTCAAAGAAACAGGAAAGTCAGCATGTAAACCTGTGAGTACACCCACAGACCCAAGTCTAAAATTGGGTAATGCAGAAGATGATGCAACAGTAGATAAGGAGATGTATCAACGTCTGGTTGGGAAATTAATTTACTTGTCCCATACAAGACCAGACATTGCGTACGCAGTAAGTTTGGTTAGTCAATTTATGCACAACCCAAAAGAAGTCCATTTACATGCTACTCATAGAATTCTGCAATATCTCAAGGGAACTCCAGGAAGAGGAATTTTACTCAAAAGGAATGGGAGTATGACTCTTGAGGCATATACTGATGCTGACTATGCAGGGTCAATTACTGACAGGAGATCCACTACTGGATATTGTACGTTTGTCGAAGGAAACCTAGTAACTTGGAGGAGTAAAAAACAGAATGTGGTGGCACGATCTAGTGCTGAAGCTGAGTTTCGGGCAATGGCACAAGGTATTTGTGAGCTACTTTGGCTCAAAATTATTCTAGAAGACTTGAAGATTAAATGGGAAGGACCTATGAAGCTCTATTGCGATAATAAATCTGCAATCAGCATTGCACACAATCCTGTTCAGCATGATCGAACTAAACACATCGAGGTGGATAGACATTTTATCAAGGAAAAGCTCGATTGTGGTTTGATTTGTACTCCATATGTACCTTCACAGGAACAACTCGCGGATATTCTAACTAAAGGACTGAGCAGCCCAACCTTTGAAAGACTTGTCTCCAAGCTGGGAATAGAAAACACCTATTCGCCAGCTTGAGGGGGAGTGTTGGAATTAGAATAGAATTAATTGTTCCAGTTTCCAAGTAGCTTAGATTCATTGTACAATAATAGGATAGATGCAATGCACCTTAGGGAATGATGTTAGCTTAATTATCTTCCTTGTAAATTGTATTTAGCATTTATTTTCTATGTAAATTTGATGAGTATAAATAGAGTATTCAGCTGAGTGATAGTGACACACTCAAGCACATTCAAATATTCTTGTGTTAGTCCTCTCCTTTACCATACCTTTTTCAAGAATTATGACAAAATTGGAAGAATGATGATAAAATCTGGGAATCACATGGTTTTATGTTTGATACTTAAGATGAAGATAATAGAAGGCACCTCAAGCCAACCAAAAATACACCATTACAGAATTACAGCAACCCAGAGGTCAAGTAGAGTTCAAAAACATAAATAATACAATAACAAGGAAGGTACAGAGATGCGGAGTAGAAGTATTTTTATTACCCATGTCAAAAAAATGCTATCAAGTTCTGGCCAGTAAAAAAGGGATTTAAGTAATCACCTGTCCACCAAAGTTGAGAATAACTAGCTTCACATCGTCAGCTATCCCAAGTTCCTTCCTCACCTTCAACAAGGAAAATTACATTCTCATAGATCAGGACTAAATCATCCTATATAATAGCTCCACAGAGTTTTGTGAGGTAATACCTCTTTTGCAGATTTGTGCAACCTCCTCACAACCAGAGGTACATCAATAACATCACGAAAAGCCGGCACTACAAATATAGATGCCAGAACTCTTGTTAATCATTTTGAAGACCAAATTTAGGTGGCCATTCAAATAATGTTACGCTATTGTCATGAAATTATGCAAGAATCAACATACTTGGGCAATATCCTGGGAGGCGGATAAGGAACTCACAATGGGAATAGTCCTCAGCTATCTGCATTAGTGTATAGGCAATTACACTTCTTTATCGTGTTTCAAGCACCAAAAAAAGCAAAAAGAAAGAAGCGAAAGAATTTACTTCGATTCAGCCTATTGGTAATTTAATAAGCTTCATAATTATCAGATGAGCTTTACAAACTAAGAGCACACATGAAATCCAAATATTCTGATTTAATTTCAGATTTGTTTAAAAAATTCAAACATTGATCAAGGCAAAGTGGAAAACAAGTTTAAACATTTAATTGTTAGAGTCATTTATAATTACTAGTACATGCAAGAAAGGAGGGGAAAGTGAAGCGAGGAAGAATCAAATTATTTGTGACGCTTGTCAATCTTCACGAAAGCTTGAATGCTTAAAAAGTATTAAGTAAAATTTAGATATTTGTCACAAATTTCATACAAGTGACTAAATGCTGACACATAAAATTCCAAAATTTAAACTTTTGAATCCAAAATGAACTTGGACACATAGTATGAAAATGTGATGAATTGCATTGAAACAAATATTGACACAAGCAATCACAAATGAAACTCTCACATGGAGGAAATAACTGATTTCAGCCATAGGACACCAACACCAAGAAGACTCAGGTCAGAATAACACAAATTGCGTATTTATGGTATCCAATTCAGGTGTCATTCATATATCACAGACATCAAAATAGCATCGGATAAAAGGTGGACAATCAACATTTCTCTTGAAGAACAAACAAAAGGGACAAGATAACTTCCTATAAAGAAGATTGTTGTCACCTGCCAAACTATTGAGCGATGATGAAGTCCAGCAGCCATGACATATTCTGCATAGATGAAGTCCCAACTGAAATCACAAAGATATGGAAAGAGGGTAATTATAAACACACGAACATTTATCTCTCTGAAGTCATGAACTAAAATAATTACTCTTTGGGCACCCATTTACATTTAAGATTTGGATTACTGCTGGTACAGACTAGTTAAGGCCAATTGAACTAAAAAATAAATTCAAATACCCAGAAGCAACTTAAGGATATGATGGAATAAAAAAGAAATGATAAATAGCATGCGTTTGAAAGAATAAAATGATGAAGAGGCCTAAAACCGAGATGAAAGGATATAAAAAGCTTATGATAATATTTTTGTTAGCTAAATTTTCTATTACAATGGCATCATTGACAAACAGCATATAAGCTTCTTACCCATGAAGCTTCAGTCTTACCCAGTTACTGTAACTGTAAGTAACCAAATCAAATATCATTAAGAAGGAAAAATTGCAGTCTACATGAGTTACCTGAAATTGGTCACACAAACAGAGCGAATGCCAGCATCTGCTGCCGCACGACATGCAACTGGGACAACATCAGAGGCCTGCTTTCTCATGTTAGCTTTACAAGGATCCACAATGTGTAATGTATTCTATTCAAAGTTACTCTAAGTAGAAATCAATTTCATAATGTCGTTTTGTTTTGCTTCTGGTTGTTAGCTCTTAGTCGGTTAGCCATAAGATGGTTTCCCTTCATTTTCATCTTCAAACATTATGAATTACTTATCAGTTTCTCTTTTCATTTTTGTGTCTAATAAGAAAGGGAAGAATATAACATGTACCACTAAGTCAGCTTTGATAGAGTTCAGCCACTCTGTTTCTTTTGCCAAGATACTAGCACGGGGCTTCACTGCTGTCTCAGAATACTAACATAGCCAAATACAAAGCAAGGATCACAAACAGAAAGAAAGTAATGTTGAAGCATCTACTTCAGAGCATTACAGCCATAAATAATCGAATGTGAAATGACATTCATATACCTTCTCCAATGAGGCAAGTCGATCAACCGTCAAAGCATCTGCCTGAACAGCTCCACAGTCCAAAAGCACCTATTTTGTTCAAATGGATAAAGGTGTTTTGAAAGCAGTTTCTTTAATTTGTATGGCATTGTACTCAGACAGCATCAAAAAAGTGCAATTCACAAACAATTTAAAGTAAATCCCTTGAATATGTAACAATCTCTAAATATGGAATGTAACAACTTAAACATTTTTTTACCGTACAAAACTCTTAAAATTTGGGCTTTAGGCCTAACTCAACCCGAAAAGGTAGCTCAAGAGATGAGGATTGTTGAAGCCTTATAAGAACTACTTTGGCCATATCTAAAGTCGATGTGGGATCTCAACACACCCCCTCACGCCGAGGACTGGATATCCGGAGCATGGACAAATGCGGGTGGAATAAGTGGCCCAAAAATAGATCTAGAATAGGCTTTGATACCATCCTAGAATTTGGCATTAGGCCTAACTCAACCCCAAAAGCTAGTTCAAGAGGTAAAGATAGCTCAAACCTTATAAGGACTACTTTGACCATATCTCTAGTCGATGTGGGATCTCAACAAAAACTAAAACTACCCTTTTACCAGAATCATGTGGCCTTTAGGAGGTTTATGTTATTTGGACACCAAAATGGGACAACAATTGGACAATGGTTAAGGACATTCAAAATTTTGGTTAATGGTATGGTTGACTTGGTTAATGGATACACATGTAGTAGATGGATAACTCGTTAACCGATAACTTGCTTAATGATGTACAAAACCTTGGTTAATGCAATTTAGTGGATGGTTAACGAGTTACCTATGTAGTACATGTGTACCCATTAACCAAGTTAAACACAGTCATTAACCGTTGTCGAATTCTTGTCCCATTTTTTATGTTCAAATAACATAACAGATAGGCTACAATCCACAGCTTATGTATCCATTTAGCCAGTATTTCGTCCTTGACTAATACATCCATTGTGAGCATTTCCCCTTTTGGATAGCAATAGAAAGAGACTTTGAATGAAAACACACTAAGTTTTTTAACATTAAAAATAAAATAAAATAAACTCACCTTGCGAATGAATAGGCGAGGAGACTGTATTTCAGAGGTGAAAACAAAATCAGGAGCACCAGTGACCACATGCACATCATGTCCAGCAAGAATCAAATGCCTCACCACCTACGAATTCATTCCAAAACAAAATTCACTTCGCATGCCAAAAAATTAAAACACCAACAAAGCAAAATCACTTCAAAAACGTTTCAAACTAGCTTTTTCTTTATTTCTCAACTGGCCAAAGCCAAAACTGAAAACCCAGAAGCCAAAATATATTCTTTTTTTAAAAACCAAAAACAAAAGAGTGGAAAAACACCCCATTAGACTAAAATTGACGTGAAATACAAAAGGAAAGAAATTGAGAAAGTAAAAGAGACCTCAGTGACTCTAGTGGCATGGCCAAAACCATGACCAGTGACGTAGTAAGCAAAGACGAGGTGCTTTCTGGAAGCGGAGACTCCATCACTTTCTGGCTCGATCCTCATTTTGCTTATGATAAAGTTCAAGTTCAAGTTCAACACAATGATATATGTAGAATCCAATCTAATCAATTCAGATGAGAATTTTATTTGTATCTATCTATCTATCCATAATAAATAAATAATGGAAGATAATTAATTAATTACTTATTAATAATATTATTTTTTGGAACAAAACTAATGTTTTAGTTACTATATATTTATGGAGTATATGGAGAATCCAGATAGAGACAAATGATATGATGATCTTGAAGGGATAGGGATGAGGGAAAGAGATAGAGAGAGAGCGTGTTCAGTTGCGTGTTGAGAACTGTGAAATGGATATGGCTATTAGTTAGGCACAACATTAGGCCTATTTGAATTTGGACGAAAAGTGTTTGTTGAGTTGAGTTTGACTGATGAGGAATAATGGAATATCAATTGGTTATTTTGGTTTGGACTTTGAAAATTACCGATTTGGCCATTTCAACACCATCTGCAATCAGAAAGTGGTGATTGGTATGTACCAAAAAAAAACAATGGTGATTGAATTGATGATTATTACGCCATTCCATTTTAAGCTTCGACGTGTAACCAACTCACGATCGAGATAGCTAACATGGAGGATCGTTACCCATATCCAACGCCTTGTTGCATACTAGCTGCTTGTGTTTACAAAAACGCCTTTAGTGGCAAAATTATTCACCAAACTGCCACCGTTATCAATGCAAATCCAAATTACTTTTCATCACCTTTCACTTTTTTCAACAAAATTATTTTTATTTTTGTACTTAAATGAACACATCTCTCCTTCCCTGGAAGTATTAATTTTGACTGTCTGAAAAATGTTTATTAAATAATAAACAAATTTGTTATATACTTGACTTACACCAGTAGCTAACTCAAATATAAGTTAAAAAATATAAGTATGCGACAATAATATAAAGTGTATAAGTTAATTTTGGGTATCCTAGAAATGGGGTCAGGTACCATGACTCCAATCCTTCAGAAAGTATCAATATTATTAAAATTGGACCAGATGAGATGGTTTGATTGGGAACCGGCCTGTTATCCGATCTGAATCACCCACATAATCGTTCAATAGAGGTACTGTTAAAAAATCGTTAGAACTAGTCCGGAATCGAGCAAATCGGTGCAAATCGGTGGTTTGCCCGGTTTATGCGGTTCACAAAAAATCTTGTTTTTTTTTTAAAATAAAAATTGCAAAACGATGTCATTTTGTCAATTTTGGAAATCCCTCATCCTTTTTTCAGTCGCATTAAACCCTAATTTGGTAAGATTTTCTCCCCTTCCGTAAAAGAAGCATGTTTGCTCATAGCTCTCCGGCTGTCCTTTCTCTCTGGCAGCGTGGTGCTCCTTCTCTGGTGGCATGGTGCTCCTTCTCCGGCAATAGTGTCTACTAATCAGGTTTTTAATCTACTTTTTTTCCTTGTGCTGAATGATACGGTTTTCTTTATTTTCTATCTGATTTTGCTAGTTGGTACTGCTAATCTGCTTTATTTTTTCTTTGTTTGTTGATTGAAATTGTTGTTGATTGATCTGCTTATTTCTCTATGCTAACGATTTCTATATGTCCTTTTTTTTCTCATGATTATTGTGCCAAGCGTAACACCCTTCTCGGGCACTACATTTTATGCGATTTTTAAGGTCGAAAATAGCGAGATATTAGAATTATGAGAAAATATGGGGTAAATTTTTCTTTTACACGAGACATAATATAAAGGCTTGTAATCGTTTATACATGCATGGTAAATGAAAAACATTTCATAATGAAAGGTCATAAGTTCATAAATGACTAACATAATAACCCAACCCGACTACAAAAAGAACAGAATGATGCAAACTCAACATAAAGATTTGGAGACTCAACTCCTTAACATAAGATACTTGGAGTAGTAGCTCTACAAAAGATAAAATAACAGTACAGATGCTCTGACACCCTACATTGGCCAACAACATACTACATGGGAAGATATCCTTCGGATTAATCGCTCTCCTTAACGGAGAGACAAGCGAAAGGGATAAGAAGGCGTGGATAGATCACCTCCCTCCTAATCTTCTCGCTTATCGTCTTCTAACTAGGACCTGTCAAACGAGGCCTCACAGGGACTATTGTTGGCGTTCCTACGGAAGACATCGCATGAGTTGCCTCAAACGCAACTCTGCTAACAAGTGTTCCATCCTTAAGAGAGGGAGAAGGCACTGAACACACTAGTGGCAAAATCCATTTGCATTCCACTTATGATAATAATAACTCTAACGACAGGCGACATGAAGACAAGCGGTGAAATCGACAAGAACCCTTCCTCGGAGACCCATGCAGATGGTGAATATGACCCTTCCCATGTACTTTGCTCGACCCCCATCGTGGCTAGATGCCCCAGTGCCGGAACCATTGGGAAACTCAACATAGAAGTGCATCCGAAGCACCGGGAGGAGTCTCGACATCATGACCTTCTCGAAAGACGAACAGAGAAGCACACAATGGTGCAATACAAAGTAATGAGGTAAGCTTCCCATTATCAACACAACATATGGTAGATGTGAAAACAGTACGACACACATATACAACATATATCACATCAAACAGAGTCCGGTCTGCGTTTTTACACTGATAGTATGATTTTATTGCTCAAGAGACCTTAGATGGACCCGTGAATGAGACAGTAAGTCTTAGAATTCGATTCTCTACGTTTTGGTTAAATTTCACAAAAATTTCAAAAAAAAATCACTTCCTAACCTCCGTTCGAGCGAAATCTTCAATCGAGTGGAGAACGGAGCCGCGTTTGGACTTACCAGGACCCGACAATGGATAATCTTGATATCACATCATGTCAAATCACTTGGGAGAGCATTCGAAAGTCGTCATGACGATCGGGAATTTTGGGACGCGAAATTACCAAAATACCCCTAACTTAAGCTTTTACACTTTTACCATTTTACCCTTGAACCAAATGACCTTTTTACCCTTAAGTGACATTTTAAAAGGCTGAACACAGCCCCTCTCAGCCCCCATTCACGCACAGCCCCCTCCCAAGCAAGAACTCCATAGTTGTTCTTGAAGAAAAATCCCTTTCTCCTTGAAAACCTTGATTCACTTGTTGAAATCACTTGATTCCTTGACCAATCTTCCTCCATTCTAAGGTAAGATCACTTCTATGGTCTCATAGCTTCTTGAATCTCTCTCAATCTCAAGATCAAAACTCCATTTTCATGAAACTCATTCTTAGATCCAAAAGTTTGAAAATCCATAGGAAATTATAGAAAAATCCTTTAGATGTGAAACCATTTTCTTTGAACTCACTTCCTCATCCTCTACCTAAACCCAAGAGCTCATGATCCAAGTCTCATCCTAGCTCATTTATCCCAATATGGTCGAACCCTAAGAGTGGTGATGAATAGTGTTTTTCATCAAATTTTTGATTTCTAACTCTTGATTCCATCCTTAGCTTTCCTAGTGTTCTTGAATCCAAGTGATGGAAAACCAAATGAGATCCCTAGCCTTTTTAACCTTTCATGGCCGAACCCTATGCCTTTTAGGGGAAGAAAGATTGTGTCTTGATGTTATAGATTGATGTTGATTGTTATTTGAATTGTTTTGTTTTTGATTATTTTAGGCGACGCGAACGAAACAGGAGCCGGAGCCGAGAATCGATCGAGTTTGGACTAAGCAAATTTGAGAGGTAAAGGGAGGTAGTCGTTTAAGTTTGGTAGTTTCATAGTGTATGTTTGATATATGTATTATGATGACTTGATTATGGAATTGGAGATGAGTTTGAATGCTGTATGGATTTGTTTTACTTAATGAAACATATTTGTATACTTGTTGATAATTGTGGCATGGATGCCTTAGTTGATATTATGATGATTATGGATTGTTGATGTCTATATATATATATTTATATCCTGGATGAGCATAACACTGGCTATGTCTCGATAATTATTAAAAGACTCGAAAAACTGAATCAAAGTTTTGAAAACCGTGTTTTGGAAATCAAAAAGTGGATTTTGGAAAACGTGTTGCTTTTTCAAGAAAAGTTGTCTCTCTTTTTGAAAAGTATTGTGCTTTTGAAAAGTAAAAGTGGTTTTGTGGAAAGTCGTGCAAAATGTGTTTTGTTTCAGTAAAGCGTTTTAAAAAGGCGTGAAACCTTAGAAAACGGTTTTTGTTTCCAAGAAAGTGTTTTTCCCCGAAAAACGTTCTCTTTGATAAAGAAATGTTTGTTTCAAGAACAATGAACGTGTTTTGTTTTTCCACAGTGGTTTTGAGGAAATAGAACCAAAGGGTATTTTGTTTTCCAAAGTTGTTTTGAGGAAATAAAACCAAAAAGAAAAATGATGAGCCTTTGAGACAAACCCAAACCAAGTGGCCGAGACGTCGGGGCTAGTGTTTTGTGGATTGAACACTCGGACTTCGTGTCCTGTGTTTTTTATTTGAGTGGGCTTAATGCCTTTTTGAAACGAGTCATGGACTTTATGTCTCGACATTTGAAAGAATGAACGCAAAGAAAACATAAAACCTTCTGTGTACATGCATGAACCGGCAGACGTGCCATTTGGAACCAAGCTACAACTTTCGTAGTTGAGAATTCAGCCAGTTAAGACCACTGGGTCTATAGGGGCATTCTGTGTTCGAGATCCCACAAGTAGTCGATGGCGTAGCAACCCCATGCCGTGGTAAATCGGTTGCCAAACACGAATGAACTCGATCAGAGACTGGAGTGTTCAGGACATGGTTATGACGTGGTACCCTGGAACAATTGGAGTTCGGACCTAAATAGAGAGGCCGACTCATGAGAACAATTGTGTTACGGGTGTTACTACAGCCTATCGCTCGATGTTGGGAAGTTAGAATCTCCGGAGTACATGAATTAGAAAGATGATATTGAAGTCTCATGCATTATTATAACTCATGATAGTGTTTGAGATGTTATATTATGTTATATAGATAACTGCTCATACAACTGTATTTATCTGTGGATGTTTATACTGCTGTTTGTCGCCTGTGCGGCTATCATGATAAACTTTATATGAGTATCTCACCTTTGCCTGTACATGTCGGACACCTTGTTGTGTTTTTGGAACACATGTACAGATGTTGATCATAGGTTCTTACGGAGACGTAAGGGCTCGGATGACGTAGCGTTCTGATGAAGTTGACATTGGGTTGTATCCCAATGGCTACTTTTAGCCGACCAGCTTAGGAGTCTTTTATTTTGAGTAGTCTTATATTATATTACTGCACATATGTTGAACTTATTTCTAAGTCTGTAATATGTTATATATTAGACCAGGTTTTATGCTATGTTTATGTTTTTATAAACAGTGAATATCAACGTGTGACATGAAGTTCATTTCTTCATCTTGAGTTTGCATTGCCTATGCATGCAGAAAATTTTTAGAACTGTGTTTTTGAACGTAGCTACTTAATTAAAGTATTTTTCGAAAGCAACCAGCGTTTTATTTTCTTGATTTATTTCCGCATTAGAGTTCGAGTATGTAGCACCCGCGAGGGGGGTGTTACATTAGTGGTATCAGAGCTGGTCGAGTCTTTCGGGAACCCTTGGGAAGTGAGTCTGTTATGTTTATGTTGTGTGATCTCTTTGTGAACCTTGTTTGAATTGTTTCTATGTTGAAGCAATATGTGTTGACACACTAGTACACTGTTACTTGACACACTAGCACTTAACGCACGAATTTATGTTTCCTTATTAAGGTATGATTGGTTTGCCTTGTAGGGAAACATGAATCTTCGAGGTGGTCGTGGTGGAGGTCGCGACACTGCTGACAACAATGCTAATGACAACAACATGAATTGGGCGATCCAGGCCATGGCTGATATGGCGGCTGCTGTTGCTCAACAGACAGCTACGATGGCTCAACAGAATCAACAGAACCAACAGAGAGCTGATCTTGCTACTGGTGCCAGAGGGTTAGTCGATTTTCGGCGTCATGATCCTCCACAATTTCACGGGGACTGTGACCCGGAAAAGGCTGACCTGTGGCTGCAAGAGATAGAGAAGATCCTTGCTGTTTTGCACTGCCCCGAGGGAGTGAAGGTGGACTATGCCACATTCCTGTTTCTGGGTGACGCAGAGTATTGGTGGGGAGGAACCAGACAGCTGCTGGAAGCCAACAACCAAGAGATCACTTGGGGAGTATTTCGCACCAAGTTTCTGGACAAGTACTTTCCCCAAAGTGCCAGGACCGAGAAAGAGCAAGAATTTCTGAAGCTGCAGCAAAGGTATATGACTGTAGGGGAATATACGGCGAAGTTTGAATCACTCGCCAAATATTTCCGCTTTTTCCAAGCTCAATCTGATGAGGACTGGAAATGCGAGAGATTCAAAGGCGGTCTGCGCTTCGAGATCAAGGAGTCAGTTTTACCACTGGAGATCCGTACTTTCCAAGCTCTGGTGAAGAAGTGCAGAAAAGTAGGGAAGATGAGAAGCGGAAGGGAGAACAAGGGTACTGCAGGAGGACCGTCTAGGTCAAGGAACCCGAACCAGTACCAGCACCAGAAAGGGAAGCAGTCCCAGAAGAAGCCGTATTCCCGACCTCAAGGGAATAGTCAGAAACAGCAATCTTATCGTCTTGTCTTGTGTGTCGTACCGTTTTTACTTCTGCCATGTGTTGTGCTGGTCTTGTTATCGAGACTTCACCCGACATTTTGGATGCACCTCTCTATTAAGCCTCCCTGTAATTCTGGTGTTTGGACATCTAGTAATGATGGGCTTCTATCAGAGTACATGGGAAGAGCCACGCTCGCCATCAGCAAGGATCACAGAGCAAGGGTTCTTAATCGCTTCATCGCTTGTCTTCATGTCTTCTGCTATCAGGGTTGTATCATAAGTGGAATGCTAGATGAACTTTTCCACCAATGCATTCAGTACCTTCTCCTTCTGTTAGGGATAGGCTGCTTGTTAGAAAAGTTGCTTCTAGGGTAACTCCTGCTATGTCTTCCATAGGAATACCAGCAATAGTCCCTGCTACGGTTCCTGTTAGGTCTTGTTTGACGGGTCCTAGTTGGAAGGCGATGAGTGCAGAGACTAGGAGTGAGGTGATCTGTCTACACCCTCCTATCTCTTTTGCTTGTCTCTCCGAAAAGGAGAAATTAGAAGAAGTATTCAGCGGTTAATCCGAGGGATGTCTTCCTGTGTAGTATGTTGTTGGCCAGTGTAGGGTGTCAGAGAGTCTATACCTTTCTTTTATCTTTTGTGGAGCTGCGTCTCCAAGTATCTTATGTTTGGGAGCTGCGTCTCCAATCTTTTATGATGAATCTGTATCTTTCTACTTTCTTTCTGTAGTTGGGTTGGGTTTTTATGTAAACCTTTATGAACTTATATTATGAAATGTTTCTATTTACTTTACACGCATGAACGATTACAAGTTTTACAGTTATGTAATGTGACAAGAAAACATTTACCACATCTTTCTTAAATGATTTTAATTAACCCATTTTTTGGCCTTATAGTTTTATAAAATGTCCGTTATGTGATGCCCCTAGAAAGGGTGTTACAATCAGTGTATAACCTTTTTTTAAAAAGGTGAGTACATAAGCTCATTTGTTTTATACTTTGGCAAAATGCCATAGTACCTTTGATTCAAAGTGTCATACCTTGAAGGCATTATTTCAAAAAAAACTTTGTAACTTTAATTGCCCTTAAAGTTGGAAGTTGAAGTTTAAAACTTTTTTACTTTAACTTAAGAAGAAAAATCTTCTTAAGTCTAAATCCTTTTTAACTTAAAAGGATTTATACATAAACTTGAAAGTAAGTATTGTATTGAGAATCAAAGATTGGTTTTACGATAAAAACCTACATAGCAACCGAATGTTACATAAGATTTCTTAAAGTTGTTTGTTATTGAAATCACTTGATTCATTAATTTTCAAAACATCATTTGATTTACTTGAGCTATAACTTAATGCCAAAATATTTTTCCATTGTTTTAAGAACCTCTTGGCCGAATCCAAGGTTGTATTTTATACAAAGATTGTTTCTTTGTTTTGCTTTGATTCATTGTTCATTGGGTCATTTGAGAGTTCTAAAATCACTTAAGTTTCAAAGTTTGAAGTTTAACTTCCTATTTCTTTAGGCTTTGGCCGAAATGGTATGTATGGTTTTTAGTGAAGATTTTATATAACATCCCGATTTTTCTGTAACTCTAATCGAGTTGGTTAACCTCGATTAGGGCTTTGAGTGCTTGTGTAAATTGTTTTGTGCTAGTTTAAGACCTAGTTGGGAGCTTAGGAATAGGCTTGAACAAGGTTGGAAGTGTCTAAGGTGTTAAACGAGAAACTGTGGAAGTCAGAAGTTTGGAAGGCTCTTCCCAACTGAGCAGCACGCTCAAGCGTAGGAAGAGAGCACGCCCTAGCATGCCAACGATCAAGCGTTGGCATGTTGCACGCTCAAGCGTGCTGAGTGCGTTTGCCAGCTGGTGTGCTCTCTGACGCTTGTGCAACACGTGTCAAGCCAGGGTGAAGGCGGAGTGGACAAGGCTCCACACTCAAGCGTGGATAGAACCCCATGCTCAAACGTTGTCACGCTCAAGCGTGGCAATCCTGCATGCTTTAGCGTTCCCAGCAGGATCACTTAAGTGAAGGTTTCACTTTCTTCCACACTTAACCATCCTCACCATTTTGGGGCGCGAGATACAGAGAACTTAGAGAGAGGTCAGAGCATCCTAGTGAGAGAAAGCGTGGATACTTGAACTTCGGAGCTTCGGATCGAGATTCCGGCTATACGGTTGTGATCGCGACGAAGTCTTCTACGACTTTAACAGATTGCTTCCTCAATTTGCCAAAGGTAAACTCGAATCCCTAACACGCATTTTTGGCATCCTTCGAGCTTTAACATTCTCCTTCGATCTTTGAGCTTGCCCTAGGGCTAGCACTATTGCATATGTGTGTGCTCGTGATTAGGGCTAAGTTCGTGCTAGCAGTTGCTCGAGTTACGAAGGTGTGCACGCAGCTGTTCTTGCGGCTGCCATTGAAGGAGGCTGCGAGCTCAAGCTTGGAGGAGCAAGTCGGTGATCGCATGGATTTGCGTGACGACTGTTCAGGTGGGGAGAAAGAGTATTGCTGCCGTCGGGGAGGCAAGAGTAGTGTAGTGTGTTTTCTGCTATGTGTAACACCCCAATTTTTCAAACTCTCTAATACTAATTAAAAAGTTTTATGTGTTTGTATTTTATTGAAGGGTCTAGAGAGTGAAATAAAATAATCTGAGACCATAATCACGCTCTACGCTATCGTTGGAAGCTATGGTTAAAATTTGGGTCGAAAACTCAAACAGAGCCTGGTCTGCATTTTTCATTGACAGTAGTGTTTTACTACTATAAAGACCTAATTTTGACTCGTGAACTACACAATTAGTCTCAAAATCGAATTCTCAACGACTTTGCTAAAATCAGTTGTTAATGTTAAAAAGTGAAAATAATATAAACTATTCGGGCGAATTCTCAAACCGAGTGCCGAACAGAGCTGGATATGAATTTAACAGGACCCGCTAACAGATAATCTTGATGTCACATCAGGTCACATCACATTGGGAAGCGTGCCAAGTATCATGATGATTTTCAAAATATCTGGACGCGAAATGGCCAAAATACCCCTGACCTTTTTCATAATTACCTTTTAACCTTGGTTGAAAAGACCAAATTGCCCCTTAAGTGAATTTTTGTGGACTTTCTTGCCCTTCCTCTTCTCTCACGCGCCTTCCCCCTAATGAAAGCCACCATTCTTTCTTTTCTTCTTAACTCCATTCTTTCTCTAACCTTCTCATCTTCTCTCTCATTTTCCTTAAGAAATCTTAAGAGTTTTTGTGAAGCAAAGTTGATAACTTTGATCATCTTCATCCTATAAGAGGTATAGATTCTTCATTTGATCTCTCTATCTTCATTTTCTTCCATTGAATCTATGTTGTTCAAGCTTTTGTTCAAGTTGAACTTCAAAATTCAAAAATTCATAGAAAAATGTAAAAAAATCCTTTTAATGTCAAACCAATTTCTATTAGCTAGTTTCATCACCTTCTTTCATAATCTAAGAGCATGAAACCAAAAGAGATTCCTAGCTCAAATGGGTAAGCATGGCCGAATCTCATCCATTTGGGTGAATAGAGTTTTGTTCATTTCTTTTGTATAATAAGCTTTGATTTAGTTCTATCATGCTTAGCGAGTCTTGAATCCAAGAGTATGTGATCAAAGAACTTCCCTAGCACCTTTAATTAAGGAGTGGCCGAACCCTAAATATTGGGGAAAGAATAAGTTTTGTTTCAATTTTTGAGTAATGACACTTGATTGGGTGTTAGGAGTACCTATAGATCCTTCATCCAAGAGATAGGAATTTTTGGACATCCCTAGATATTTTTATAGCTCCATGGCTGAACCCTATATAGGTAGGATTAGGAGAATTTGTGTTGTTAAATGTTAATGTTTGAGTGGATTATGTGTTTGTAGTTGTGATTGGGTAATCGGGCGAGTAATCGGGAGAGTTCGCGAACCGTTCAGACGACTTTTGCTCGGAGGATAACTTCAACGGATAAAGGAAGTTTGCCTGAGGGATTTTTTCCGATAACTATATGTTATACGTGATTGATTTGTGTAGCTCTGTTTGAGCTTCGTTGTGATTGTAATAATGTTCTATGCCTAGTATATGTTTGTGATGATGTATGCTTGGATGGAAAAGTGTTTTCATGTATGTTGAAAACCATACTTTGATCTCTAGATCAAGTAAGGATTTTTATGCTTGTTTATGGTTGAATGATGTATGATTATTGTTCATCATAATATTGTGAGCTTTTGAGCTATTACTTGACAAATTAATGAAGCAAAATCTTCACATCCCATGTGTATTCGGCCTTGACCTTAAGAAAAAGGAAGAACATGAGTTGTTCTTGAACTTTCAATGTGTTGGGAAAGTTAGAAAATGTTTTAGTAACTTATACTTCAATCATCAAAACAAAAATAAGAAGTGATTTTGATCCAAAGATCAAATAGAGTTTTGACCTTCAAGTGTTTCACTAAGGTGAAAATATGTTTTACTTTAGTCATACTTTATCCAATTAACTAAATGTTTTAAAAATAAAAGGATGAAAGTGATTTCATGAAAATAAAAGTAATATGAAAGTTACCTTAGATTTTAATAAGATATCACCTTCATATTAGAACTAAGTTAACATTCAATCTTCAAATATAAAGAGGACCTTGTCCTTAAGTTGGAGTTAAATGGACCATAGTTCCAAAATTAAATAAAATTCCATTTCTTTTACGCTATCTTAAATCATGGTTTTACACTAATTTAGTAAGGAAAAACCCTTTTCAAATTGGTTAAGGTACTTTACTTCAAACAAGTAGCAAAGTTCTTTTAAATCAAATGAGTTTTCAGTTAGAAAGGTTTTGGTTTACAAAGAGAGTTTTCAACTCTAAATCGTAAAGTTTTATGCATGGAAAACCTAATTTAAGTAATTAACTTAGCGTAAAACAAAAGAGATAATTATGTATAGCATATGGTGGAACAAAACCATGCACTATACCATTGATGACTTAGTTCATCAATGACTTCATAAGACTTAAGTGACTCAATACTTATTTTATTATTCGAAATCGAACGAATTAATATCTTAGAAAGGATCAGAGACTTATCTAATAGGATTCTCAATCCTTCTTCATAATACTTAGGACTTGAGATATAAATCATAGGACACGAACACAAACATGAAACGTTTCGAGTTTTGGAACAGTAGTTTGATGACGGACCGGTGATTCAGATTCAGGTCAATCGTTCAATTGTTTCAATCTTGTGATGACTCGGTCCCGAGGGGATCACGAGATTTATCCGATGGATAAAAGTTTTATAATACAAAGACGCGTATAGTTTCTGAGGAAGAGAACCTTGAGGTTTATCCAGTGGATAGACATTGCTTTATCGCATCCGCTTTGTGCAAGCATTGGCATTTCATTGCATGAGTTTGTAAGGCCTTGAGCCTAGGAGTTGAGCTTACACCTAGATGTTGGTGCGAATCTTACAGTGACGATCTTAAATGGTCTTTGGAGGTATCAGGGTTGGAAGGGCTGACATGAGACCAGTTGGTGATTCTTCTGTGTTGTGGCGAATCCGAGCAATACACTGATATACTCTACTAGATGCCATACTTTTCATGTTTGATCGAGAGTGTTTCCGTAGAGCCAGATACGTGCACATTACAAATGTTGTAGCATCCTGCCCATGGCTGGCAATAATCGGAACAGGTCCTCCCATTCACTCTCTCCGACGATTTGTTAGCTCCATGGAGTAGGGGTCAGAGTTTTACCCTTGTGGCATATGGCATGGAGTCATGTACATCGCATTGTATTGCATGGCTCTTGATGATTACATTTACTTATTGTACATCACTATTCTGCTTTCAAAGATGTCTTATGCTGCTAATTGATTAATATGATATATTGCGAGTTATGGTATGCATGTTGGACATGTTGTTACCTAGTGTGATGTCCTGTGTTACTTCTGCTATTGTGCTGTGTTGATACTACATATGTTCATATACTGTTTTGTGTGTCGTGCATGTAGTTATCGTGTTTAAATCCATATATTGGTTACTCACCCTTACCTGTACATGTTGGACACCCTGCTGTGTTTTTGGATACGTGTACAGATGCTTCTCAACGATCATTTGGGTCAGTTCGGGACCCTGTAGCTTGCGTTTCTTGATGCCAACGATGAAGATGTGTGGACTGTTGACGACGAGGCCCAGTGTTATTGGTACGATGTATACTAGGTAGTCTGCTCTATTGTCCGTAGAGTTCTTTTATCAAACCAGCTCTTAGGATTTTCAATGTTTAAATTGAGAAAGTCAGTATATGTGGTTTTGAAAACCTCTGTATAGTTTGGAACTTCTGTATGAAAAACAATTTCAAGAAAGTTTATGTGTGTTGTTAAGTATAATGTGATTTTATTATTGTGATGTGTGTATCGCGTTTCTGAAGTATTATGCTCAATACTAGAAAAGAAGACATCAGTTGAATAAATAGAACAACAACTGTCCTTTTATTACAACTCAAAATCCTTTCTTATCTATACAAGATATAGAAATAATGTTTCTATTATCTGCTAGAACAAAATAACAATTGTTTAGTTACATCAAGGCCCATAATGGTAAATTCAAACTCCTATCGTCAGCAGCAACTTTTGCTCCATTTGTACTCATAGGGTAGACCTTTACCTAATGGTAATTTCAAACTCCTATAGTTAATGTAGCAACTTTTGCTCCATTTCCACTCATAGAGTAGACGTTTACAATTAATCAATGTCCTACTCCCTTTGATCCTTCACATTAATGTGAGGTCCATATGTGGTATCCAATACCTATAATGTTGGAGTAGACATGTTGACTTTTATAACAAGTATGTCTGAACAGGAAGTCATACTTCCTTTCTTGTCATTATACTCTTTCTGATACCTCTTATGCCTTGCTAGTTCTTGTTAGAGTATCATAAGGTGCATGATCATATCATACGCCTCTATGATTGTAAGCATGAGATATCGTACACCAATGACATCAACTTGATGCTTCTATTAAGCACCCCTTTCAATCCTTATGGCATTAGCAACAACTTGCTTGGGAATTAGCTGCTCGAGAACATACAATTCATTTTCTCGTACTTGAAGACAATCCTCAAAATTTGTATCAATCCAGAAAATTAATTCTAGATAACTCATCCTTGTCAAGCATGTATCGAAACGATAAAATACTAGTTGCGTTTGTAGTCATGGTTATTTAATACAGAAACATACAGAATATAAATATCATGATAAAAACATATTTAATAGGTCTTTTATTAAATACGCTCCCACTATTTTACTCAAATCAATGACCCTCATCATTGACTCGGAAAATCCCGTTGGAAGATTTTCTAGTGGGACCAAGATCCATATTTGACCTCGTTCTGAATCAGCTGTGGCTGATCGCCCAGAACTTAGCTGTTTAGGTAGGAAACTCCTTTCCAATTACATCCAATGTAATTCTTGGACCAGTTGAATTAATAACTCCTTATTCTAATCCATCATATGGATTAATCCCCAACTTCATGCCTCTAAGCCATTTCAATCCTATTGAAACCGATTTTGTAGGAAAATTTAGGAAAGAGAGGAGATATTTGAAAATGAATTAATGAAAAACAAATTTGGAAATAGCAGTATGCATGCTTGTCATTGTTTTGAAGAATAGTTTTGAAATAGGTAATATTTTGGAAATAGCAGCATGCATGCTTGAAATAGGTAATAGTTTTGAAAACGGAAATACCATTTCAAAGGAAGTGCATGTTAGTGGTACGAAAATCTTTAAATAATTAATATTGATTACTATTTTAAAATATTTTAATTATTACGGACATGGAGAACAAGTTTTTTTTAAGACATGGAGAACATGTTAGTGGTGTGAATGCCTCTAAATCATTATTTCAAATATTCAGAACTAATATGAAAATCTTTAATTAAAATATGTTTTTGGTATGCGTTTTCCTTGTTTGATCAATTATTTGATCAACTACCAAATATGTTCTTCTGAATACGTTCCTAATATGGAATTTGAATAAATATTTTAGTTGACAAATATGGGATTTGCATCTTATATTGAAATTAAAATTATTAATGTTGGTTATTCAAATAAAGTATTTTGATTCTTAAATTTTGATGGATTCATTCAAATTACATTTGAATTAATTCTCTGAAATTAATAATGAGAGAATGCTATTGGCCTGTGTAACACCCTTTTTCCGGAGGGCGTCACATGATTTCAGAAAATTAAATCAAAAATATTAACCGGCCGAAAATGGGTTAATTTAAATTTTGTTTAGAAAAGATTGGGCAAAATTTTCCTTTTTATAAGATACCATATATATTTATATCTCTATATGTTTCATGGTTTGTTTCATAAGTTCGAAAGAGACTTACTTAAGAGCCCAACTTGACTAAAGTCAAAGATATAAAAGAATGCAACTTTAAATGTAAGCCATGGAGACGTAACTCTAAAAGACAAGGTACTCGGAGATGCAGCTCTGCCAAAGGACAGACTTAACAACGGTAAAAATAGTCTAAACTGGCCACAGGGTAGAACACGACTCAGAAGAATGTTTCCCAAACTCTATGCAACTAAATAAAAGACCTTTTTGCCTAAGAAAAGGCATTGAAAGCAGCGGTGGAAAAGTCTACCTAGCGTTCCACTCATCATAACCCACAGACAACGAAACAAGTGAAGATTAACGATGACGCAAATACGATTCCTTCCTCCACGATTCTTGCCGATGGCGGTCAAGACCCATGCGAGGTACTTCAATAACCGATCCATAAAGCCGAATGTCCAAACACTCACACCGTAGTGAAGTCCATATAGAACCTCGTCCGAAGCATCGAATAAAATCTCGACATCGTCGTCCTTTAAGGATAGCACACATATAGAGAAAACGAAACAACCGAGCAATGGAAGTAAGCTTCTCGAAAATCAGCACAACTTACGATGAAGGAAAATGGTACGACTCACAGATATATCAGACACAACATAGCATATGATACATCATCAACACACATAAGATGAATGGAAGTAGCATGACTCCCACCCAAACAATTATATATATATATATATATATATATATATATATATATATATATATATATATATATATATAAATGTTGACTCCCCAGAATGTATCCCGATTTAGGGCACAATTCCTAAACCCTCATAGAACTGATTAAAATAATAATATTTTACCTATCTGCGATCAAAACACAGATATAACTCAATCATTATTTTATGATTTTTAATATGAGTTTCGAATTCCCTATTGAATCCTACTCATCATCTTTCAGTTATTAATTTACTTTAACCGAATTAGGGTTATCAGGCAATTTATTCACAACAGATTCACTAAAATGATAGAAAAACGACAGATACGGATTTAGGGGTGTTACAACACTACCCCTCTAAAAATATTTTCGTCCTAAAAAATTTATCTAGGTAACGATGCTGATACAGCTCTCTCATCTTGCTATCAACACAAGGGTGTCCCACACCGTCGATCGAACTGATCCTCATAGGGTGTCATCTCCATTCCTATTCTGACGTATTTGTGGTTTGTAACTTTCATGCTGACTCCTGATGTTCAACTTTTGTCTTCGGGCATGTCAGACAAAATATGATGCACTCTGCCGCGTTTTTCTTTTCATTCCACGCCACCATCGTAGTGTTGGGGTTTCATGAGGGATAATTTTCAAAAACCTCTTGAACGAAAAAATCCCTTTACAAAAGGACCACGCATTGCACATGAATCACAAAGATATTGTGTTTACCTCTTGAAGCGTAGCTTTACCGCGAACACTGTGAGCGCGCCAATGACACCGGTTAGCCAAAACCGCTGCTACTTACGATGCTCATAACGTTCGCTCTAGACCTTGTATTGAAAACCTGAACAGTGAAGATGTAGAACCACATGTCACGAACCTACTGTCCAAATTTCAGCCCGATCCAACGGTTAACGAATCTCGGATTGCGAGATTAAGATAACTATCCAACCATAACCACCATAAGGAAAGGCTTCTCTATCACCAGTATTGCAAAGTAGCAATACCTCTACTCAGTCCACTCGGGCAAACTAACGTCAGAGATAGCGTAGTGCTAGCTGTTAGGATTAGGAGAGGCGCAGCACACAGAGAGAGAAAAGAGGGCGCACCTGTCAAGGGTGAACAACGGCCATTATGAGTGCTCTGTGTTGTGTGTCACTTAAGTGACGTGCACAGCTTACTAATAGTTGTCACTCACTTAACCTAACCCAGTAGGGCTACTGTATGTTACAGGCCCAATGTTTAATTATTAATTAAATCATATTTAATTAATCAATTAAACTAATTCCATTTAATTATTAATTAAATCATATTTAATTAATCAATTGAATTAATCCTCTGAACATTTGCTCTCTTCGTGTGACCCTATAGGTTCTCAATTAATTGGCAATAATATTAATTATTATTAATCATATTAATAATCAATTAATATTATAAACAATGAGCGGCATCTAGCAATATATCATTGCTGCCCAATTAATTAGAATATCGGTGATACAATTAAAACCATATTATAACCATACATAATGTGAAGTCCACGTCCTTTCGTCACAATGTCTTAATTGAACACAAGGCATAAATGTGTCATCCTTGTTAAGTCCAATTATTTAATTCTTGATCTAGTCATTGACGCACGATCATGTGGGCCCAATATCTTATATTGTCCCACCTTAGCATAGCCATGCATTGCTACGTCGCATACCATCAAGAGGCCTATAGACATTACTCCTGCTATGTAGGAGGGACGAATCCTATCTACATCACTCATATTCCTGATCAACATGTTTCATTGCAGGCCCAATAACTACCTTTATAGTTATCCTGTTACAGATAACGTTTAATAGTATCAAAGCCTACAACTACATATGTTAGGAATCTTAGTGACTTCAAGTCGAAGGACTATTTTACTATGGTCACCATGAGAATCGCTCATGACACTTACATAACTATTATGCAACGTTCTCATAGCGGGTCACTCCAGTATAAATATTCCACTAATATTTATACCTATGTGAAGACTTGATATCTTATATCTATGACCCGTGAGATGTGGTCATTAGTACACTCACATAATAGTCTCAATGTATTATTATTGTCCTTATTAATAATAATATTTGACTATAGATATTTAATAATAGTGTTCTATAATTTAATGACATCTCACGGTCAAGTCATACTTGACGTTCCATTAAATGAACTACATATTCTAAGGACTTTATTATGCTATAAGTATGATCATCAAATATAACATAATAAATAAATGCCTTATACATATATTAAATATATGATCAAAGTCATAATACAAATGATTATCTATTCAAAATAGATTGGCCGCTAGGGCTTACGCCAACAATCTCCTAATAGCACTGGAGCCAATCGAGCATCAATATAACACCTATCAGTCTAGTGTGAATGTCATACTACCATTGAGCAAAAGACTCCAATAGTGGATTGTTTAGTGTTATCATTCTACACATCTTCACATCTCCTCTATTCATCATCTATCGAATGAGATGCAAGCACCTAAGTATATGTTCGGATCACTGGTGAGATTATGTTTCCTTAGCTTTTGGTCAAATGTTGACTTTTGGTCAAACATTGACTTTTACTGTAAAATCAATTAATTTCAAAATTAAATGTAATCCTTTTATAAAAACTATTCAAAACCACTTTGAAATCATATTCCTCGTAAGGAACTAATATAATCCATCCTTTTAGGATTATCTTAAGATATAATTTATTACGCTAATTATATTCATTTCTTTTATTCTATTACACTAGATGTATTCTTTTCCTTTACTCAATGAAATGATGAGACAACTTCTTCTAAATTATATGAAATAAATAAATTGTTGAAGAGTTCCAAAGGTATTATTCCTTTGTCCTTACTCTTAAATCTCAATAAAGAACTCTTGTGAGCCAACAACTGTCAAGCCTCATTAGAAAAGCCATTAAGCATCAAGCTAAGCTTGGACAATTCCACCGCCTAAACCATGGTGTCACCTTTCACTTATTGATTTTGAAATACATTTTTAAAAAAACACTTACTTGAAGTGTGTGATCACAAATCTTAGTTAGTTTTTATCCTTTCAATACTAGTTCAATTAAATCAATCAATGCCTTGGTTAAATCATATGATCATGAGTTAAGTATCAAAAATATTTTGAAACCCTAAATTGAGTCATAAGGCTGTGACCTACATCATCCTTTGGGATGCTAGGTTTTGCTTGAAACTTGATTACACTAACTCCATTTAATTACTTAATCATCTTGTTATAAAATCAAATCATTTTCTATGTGAGGAATACCCTAAAAACCGAAATGCATATCCTCACATAGGGATTCATTTTATTCTTGAGTTTTCTTAATTTCCATCATCCTTAGTTCCATCACTGAACATATAAATCACATTAGTTTTCAAATAACAACTTCCTTACCCTAGATCAATACATGGCCAAACCTATGCACCTTGTTTTTGGTGACCATTTGTTCATCAAGTATATCGCATAAATCAATATTATGATCAATAATATCACAATCACATACAAATATACAACATCATCACAACCATATCTAAAAATCAAACCAAAACTTATATACCATATTTTTCAGCATACAAGCACCAACTCTGGACAAGCATTTGACACACCAAACGAACTCCGATTTGGACAAACAAGTACTCAAAACAAAGCTTAGGATGTATACTTTTTGGAAAGCACATTATTTTTCACAAGCAGTAATTTAAACAGTACAATTTTACAAAAAAAGGCATGCTGACCCGATTCCAAGACAGCAACCCGTAGTCAGTTTTGAAACAGATTTTCAGGAATCAAAACTTTACGAAATCAAACAAAATTTATGATCAAAATGAAGCCCAAGATGTCTATTTTCAAGATCAAAAAGAATTTTCGAAATCCAATGTATAGTTAAGAGAAAAACAGCAAAGAGTCAAGCAATGTCAGAAAATCTAGCAACTACATTATTACAAAACCAAATCATAAGAGAACTCCACAACTAAGTGAAGCCCATTATTAGCAAATAAGACATTCAAGACCACAAATAACACATTCTCATCCACCCTAAGGTGTGACTTTGGTTCACTTCCCCATACCTTTTTGTGACCAAAACCGTGAGCAAGAGGGAAAGATTGAGCAAGTTCCAAGCTTCCAAATCAAGAGCAAAAGTGATCCAAAATATGATAGCCTTAAGGAAATGACGTTAAACATAAAACAAGTTCAAAACTTCATGAGAGGCTCGAAAATCCACTCACCAAAAAGTGTGAGTTTTTATGAAGGTTCATGAACAAAAGTTGTAGGGAAGGAGAGGATCTTTACTTACTCTCAAATGGTCAAAAAGAAAGGATGAAGTTGGTGACTTGAACTCCAAAGTAAAGTGCTCCAAATGAAAAACTTCCTACATGAAAGTTGTTCACTAGCTTGAGCAATAAAGGAAAATGTATAAACATTAGAGAAATGAAGAAGAATGGAGGTAGTTACCTCCTTGGAGAGCCACGGTTTTCATGGTGGTTGAAGACTCCATTGTTGTGTTCTTGGTGTATCTCCTTGATAGAGTGCTCAAATGGAAAACTTTGAACATCAAAGTTGTTCATCTTGATGTTTACTTGAAGAATAAGTATTTACTTCAAAGAAATGAGAGGGCATGATGGGTGTAGAGAGAGAGAGAGAGAGAGGACAGATTCGGGTTCCATGAAGAAGATGAAGAACTCCATTGATGTTTTTGAGTTCATGAGGAAAGAGAAGAGAGAGAAAATGGATGAGGAAGATGATTAAGTTGAATGAAAAAGAGAGAGTGAGGAGATGAGAGAGGGCTGGTCGTCCAAAATGAGGGGGAAAGGATGAGCCAAAATGCTAACATGTGAGTTTCTACGTTTAAGATCAAAGTGGCATGGTCATAAGGCTTGCATTTTTATGTCATAAAACATCTTTGCCATTTTTGTGAAAGATTTAGATATTTTGATTTTGATCATGAAAGTGACATTTAGATGGTGGAGAATTTGAATTTGATGATGGCTCCATGTCCCGGGCCAGAATATGTCCCGGCCTTGGGTCGAATTCCCAAAATCATGCAAATCGAGAAAATAATATTTTTCGTCGGTTCGTGATAAAATCACGGATGAAAATTTATTGCGTCGTCAGAATCTTAATTTGGATCGTAATTCTATGACTTAGGGTTCTAGGCTAGAATATCTATCGATCTTAGGCCCAAATCCCAAAAACACGTAAATCGAGGAAAATAACACTTTCGCCGATTCGCGACCAAACTGCAGAAAACTTAATCGCGTTTTCCTAGGGATTAGAGTTGCTTTATGAACTCATGTTCACTCCCCAGAATGTCTCCCGATTTCAGGCACAATTCTCGAAACCTTAGAATCAATTAAAATAATAATATTTTTATCGGTCTGTGATCAAAACACAGATATAACTCAATCAGTATTTTATGATTTTTAATATGAGTTTCGAATTCCCTATTGAATCCTACTCATCATCTTTCAATTATTAATTTACTTTAACCGAATTAGGGTTATCAGACAATTTATTCACAACAGATTCACTAAAAGATAGAAAAACGATAGATACGGATTTAGGGGTGTTACAACCCGCAATTCAATGCTATTCATATGCTATTATTTGAATATATTCTATGAAATTACCTTTGGATGCTATTGTCTTTATATGAAATTTTTTTAATGCAATTATAAGCAACTCGTTTTTTATATTGAAGTCATAAGAAAATAATCAAAGAGAATTAAATGTATTATATACAAATAAATAGAATCAAAGGAAATGTTAAAGAAATTAAATGAAAATGAATGAGAAAGTAAAACATTTAATTTTAAATTTTAATTCCAATTTTAATTTTTCAAATAAAATTAAATATACAAAAGTCATGTGGTGACACACATGTATATTTTTTAAATGATTTCCAATACTGCTGCAGCATTTAAAAAAACTTTTATTACAAAATATTGAGCGGAATTTGCTGAACTGTTACCTGATATTGAATAGAATGAGTTGCTTCATATATATTATAATTGTTCCATCGTTTTAAATTTACTAAATGTTTATAATTGGAAAAATATATATTAAATATTGTTGCAATGTTTCCTTAAATATACACGTACATTGCTTATTTGAATATAGGCTGCATACTAATAAAAAAAGTATTATGTATGACATATCCATGTTTTTCTTCAAAATATTAAGTGAATGGGGGCAAACTACCGTTAACCTGGACCAAAGAGAACCCCGCTATTCCGGTCCAAAAGCATCAACGTGACAAATCCCTAAAACCCGAGCCCATGACACATATACCCCCAACCTCATCATCCCACAACCCCAATACCTTGTTGGCTTTATATATATATATATATATATATATACTCGTCCCGAATCTCTTCAGCTGAGCTAGGGTTTTGTGTTAACAAGTATCGTAGTTTTTGTGATGCCGTTCTGATAGAAACGCTGTTTATGTGTCTGTCTCAGGTTTTTGTGGAAGGTTTCAATCTATTTGTTACCTATTTTTTATTTTTTATGTGTTCTAGCTTCTCGTAGATGAATAGATAGATTGGTACGATTACAAAGAAAATAAAAGGGGCTGGAGTTTGGCTCTTTGGCTTTATAAACCCGTGCCTTAGAGATGAATGCAGCACCCAATACCAAACCCAATCAACCTTTTCACCCTTGTTCGCTACGATGTGTATTCAATATCTAGCGGATCTGTTTGTTAAGGTTGATACATTTTAAATCTTAAAATATTGATTCATTCTCTTGTAAGAGTATGTAACTATTGAGTGGTAATTCAGGCAACCTCCCTGTCACTTTTTGATTGCTTGAGAGGTGTTTAACTGCTCGTAAATCGAATGCTTTTACTCTTCATACTTGCCGAGATTATCTCTGAAGCTCGTCTAGTAAGCTCAAGCACATTTTTTAAATGAAAAAAACTTTTTGTGGCAATTGTTTATCTGCTAAATGAGTATTTTACTTTTTTTTTGGCATTTGAGCATTTATTTACAAAAAAAAATGAATTATTAGTGGGACCTATTTCATATTGCAGTAATCCGCTGCAACCTGCATTTAAATGAAGAACTGTTGCGATCTGAACAAGCATTTTTCATATGAATTGAAATTGAATTGTAATACGTTATATCAAAATATTCATTCTGATTTATTATTTTGATTTCTGAAAATTTTTCCAAGCTTTGGAAGCAGTCGCCAAAATAGTTTTAAAACTTTGTTTAGGTATTAGATATTACTCTATTTCAAGTGTTTTACACATTTAATTCAGGACTTCAATTCTCAGAATTTCGTCCCCTTTAATAAAAGGCTACATGAGCCATCAATAATCATTTTGCACTAATTTTTATATTTGATTAAATTTGTGATTAATTATGAGTATTAGATGGGTAATATGTTGTTTAATGGATATGTTCTTTGTTATTAGTTAATTTGTTAATATAGGTGATTAATTATAAATTTATATATTATAAACATTGTTTAAACAATTATTTAATAATATAGGGTTTTTATGAACAACCTTGGATACCCTACAATCATAAATCTGGGAATCTGAAAGGAGCTTGGGAATGTTTTAACTTCGTGTGAAACTTGGGATATAAAAAAGTCATCTTGGAGCAGCATTTATGTAAGGGACTGGAATGGAGTGATATTACACGCCTTCTGAATGTAGTGATATTACACGCTTCTTACGCCCGTGACCATCCACCTTTACTTATTTTTTATTTTTTTTCAAGTTAAGAACCTCACCTTTTTAATGTAGTTACTTTCAAAAAGTTTTTAAATGGATCCCACTAGTGGTATCATATCCTTATATTTCATCAATAATTTTTATTATAATTTAAGTACCTCATCTTTCTAATCTAACTCCCCCTCTTGGTCTCTCTCATGCTTTGTTAGTGGACATGTTCGTCTCTTTCCTTAGGGAGTAGTTTTGTTTTTTGTTTCTTTGCTGCCTTCTACCAAAAAAAACAAATCTTTTTAATCTAGTGCAAAATTTATCTGTTATGGGTAGGGTAATCATCCATTAATTGGATATGGGTTCGGCTACGGGTAATTATCCGTAAAAATTAATGGGGATGGGTGATGGTACGGGTACTTTAGTATCCATCCCGTCCCATACCGGAACTATATATATACATAATCTGAATATTTGATATCTGATATAATATATTATATTCTGATATTAATTTTAAAAAATAAAAAAAACTTAAGGAAAGTAAGAAACCCTTTGACCTAACCTATTTCACTCTCACTCTCCTAATCTCATTGTGACCGGCGCGCTGATTCTGTATCACTGCACCTTACGGTCCATAATTAAATTTGTGTTTGTTACTTTTAATAAGTTAGACTAATCATTTACTTTCTTGTTATGTTCTAGCTTTTATTGGCATCATTGGACCAAAACAATATTTACATTTAAAAGATAAGCATTTGCAGTCTTTTGAGGACTCTGATTTAGATGATGAAATAATGTATCATTGTTTACTTTACGATGTTATTAATGGGTATCTTTACAATTACACTTAATTAGTGCAATGTATCTTTTTTAACAGATTTTAGAGAGTGCCAGTAGCTCAGGAGCGCCAAGTTTATGAATTATTGTTCTTAGAAGTTTATTGTAATATTTACTTGATGTTTTGAAGATTGATTATTGAATATTTTGTATTACCTTTGGATTTCATGTTCACAAATTGATTATTAGATTCACAGATTTCATTTTTTATTGTTTAATTAAAATTTCTTATATTAAAGTGCGGGTAACGGGTGCGGGTACGGATACTTAGGTACCTAGAGAGTAAGGGTACGAGTATTGAATTTACTACCCACGAGGGTATGGGTCCGGATACAGGTACTTTTTCAAAACGCGGGTATGAGGATGGGTACTATAATACCTTACCCATACCCTACCCATTGCCATCCCTACCCACTAGTGATACCGCATCCTTATATTTCATCAATAATTTATTTATTATGTCATAATAATTATTTCATCTACCAAATAATAAAATTATAAATATTAAGAAATTCATTTATAATAATTTCTTTATTAAATAAAAATTTGAAAATTAAAATTATAAAATTTGTAATAAAAATTAAAGCATTGGATAAAATTTAAAATAATGAAATTACAAATGATGAAATTACATAATTAAAACAAAATTAAATTTTGTTGATACTTAGGTACCTAGAGAGTAAGGGTACGAGTATTGAATTTACTACTCACGAGGGTATGGGTCCGGATACAGGTACTTTTTCAAAACGGGGGTATGGGGATAAGTACTATAGTACCTTACCCATATCCTAACCATTGCCATCCCTACCCACTAGTGATACCACATCCTTATATTTCATCAATAATTTATTTATTATGTCATAATTATTTGATCTACCAAATAATAAAATTATAAATATTAAGAAATTCATTTATAATAATTTATTTATTAAATAAAAATTTGAAAATTAAAATTATAAAATTTGTAATAAAAATTAAAACATTGGATAAAATTTAAAATAAGGAAATTACAAATGATGAAATTACATAATTAAAACAAAATTCAATTTTGTCGATTATCATTCAAAACATTCTAATATGCTCTACAAGGTCTGCTAAAAGAACAAATTTTTGCCTAGTAATGGCTAGTTTGACCATTAATGTCTAGTAAATTCATTAGTAATAATTTTTTTTGACTAAAATAACATCATTACATTTTTTTTACTGAAACCATCATTATTGTTTTGTTTTGTTTGAGAAAGAAAATGAAAAGAGAGAAAATGAGTAGAGGGAAATAGGTGAGAAAAAGAGTAGATTTTGAGGGTTGTTTGGTTTAAGAGAAATATGAAAGAAAATGAAGAGAAAGAAATGTGAAATTACCTCTCCACTTGTTTGGTAGGATAGAAAATGGAAAGAAAGAAAATAAGTTTTTCTTGACTAGACAACTTAGCCCTTATTATTTATTTTATTTAAAAATTAAAAACTAATATATTTATATTTTATATATAATCTTTTTTCTTCTATATTTCTCATATTATATTTAATTACCATAAATTTTTGTTTTTTAGTTGATATGTTTTTTTATTAATATTTAGAAAATTTACAATGTTTATATTTTTGTGATAGAAATGGTACATTCTTTTTTGGTTTCGCCGTAAATTTTGAAAATAATAGTAGAGAAAAAAAGGTTAGATAAGTAATTTCACATAATAACCTCTCTTCATCTCCCATTTTCTTCATGGCGATGGAGAGAAAAAAAATTGAGGTGGGTCCCACCAACTTTTTCCTCTCTTCTCTATTTCTCTGCTATACCAAACAAAAGAAAACTACCATTTCTCGTCCTTTTCTCTCTTCTTTTTTTTTCTTCTTCATTTCTCTTCTACCAAACAGAGGCTACGACTACTTTGACTAACATCATTACATTACATAATTCCATATTTTTTTCAATGAAGTTACACAACCTGTCATGTATCCCGAAAGAGTAATTGTAAATCGAACTCTTTCTCCTTCATCTGTAGCTCGAGCTCTTTTTCCTTTATCTTCATTTGCAACTCCATCTCTTTCTCCTTCACGCTTAATTTTTTCTCCCCCAACTTGTTATGTTCTAGCTTGGCACGTGTCCATTCTTCTATAGCTGCAATTTTTTATTTTTGTCTCTCATTCGTTGCAGTTAGATCAGCATAAGGAAGAGATGTTTCATTTGCTTTTGATTTTCCCTTCTTTTTGCTGCTTTTGTCCCCATTGGACGAACCATATTAGGATAAGTTAGATTGTATTAGCAACTTAATGGCGTGTTCCGATTAGTCTTGGAGCTACCGCTTTTTATTCTTTGGTAGGCTTGTATGCAGCACCCTACAAATTTTTGAACTATGCTATTCACCTTCTGCCATCGACATTTTTATTGTGTCAATTCCCTCGCTTGCAAATGATCGTGATTCTCATTGTAACAATCTCTAATTTTTAACCAAAAGAAAATTGCTGTTTCGTTTAACCCCACAACTACATCCTTGGAAATATTTAGCCATGATTGGATGACAACTCTATCTTCTTTTGGGGTGAACCTTGCTCTTTATTTTTTTGAGTTGGCTGATCTTCTTCATCGAGCGTAATATTATCCAATCCGACTTTCGTGGAAAATGATGGAGTTTGAGATTTTGCCACGAACGTGGATGTTGTTTCTTGCTCTTTTTCACAAGATTGCCCACCAGTGGTATCCATTGAAGTCCCATGATCCTTGGTGGGAAATTGAAATAGAAATGGGAGCGTAGGAAATTGAAAATTGTCCATATTTGGGTTATTTTGTGGGTTTGGTAAAGGTGGACGATTTTAAAAATTTAGATTAGTGGGAGGTTGATAATTTTGTAAGAAATTTAAAAAGGAATTGATATTGACTTGGTTTGGATAGACTGTGTGAAAACAAATAAAATTGAAAGTTGAGAATTTAAGAGTATGTGAGATAGAACTTTGAGAGAATATATGATTAAAAAAAGAGGAAGAAATTTTGAGAAACTGCATGAGAATAAACGAGAGAAATTTTTTTACTCATACTCTCAAATCCGCAACTACCAATTTTATTTGTTTTCCCACAATGGATCCAAACCAAGCCAATATCAATTCCTTTTTAAATTTCATGCAACATTATCAAACTCCCACTAATCCAAATTTTCAAAATCCTTCACCTGTACCAAACCCACAAAACAACCCAAATATGAGCAATTTTCAATTTCCTATGCTCTCCTTTCCATTTCAATTTCCCACCATGGATCGTGGGACTTCAACGGGTACCACCAGTGGGCAATCTTGTGAAAAAGAGCAAGAAACAACATCTGAGTTCCCGTCAGAATCTCAAACTCCACTATATTCCATGCAAATCGGGTTGGATAATATTACGCTCGATGAACAAGAAGACCAGCCAACTAAAAAAAACAAAGAGCAAGGTTCACTCGGGAGGAAGATAAATTTCTCATCCAATCATGACTAAATGTTTCCAAGGATGCAGTTGTGGGGTTAAACCAAAAAGCAGATTCCTTTTGGTTAAGAATTAGAGATGGTTACAATGAGAATCACAGCCATTTGCAAGCGAGCAAATTAACACAATTAAAATGTCGATGACAGAAGGTGAATAACAGTTCGAAAATTTGTAGGGTGCTACAAACAAGCCTATCAAAGAAAAGCGGTAGCTCCGAAACTGACATCATGGGAGATGCATATTTGATTTATTCTCAAGATGTACGTGAACAGTTTAAGTTAGAGCATGCATGTAACACCCCGAAAACCCTGTATCTGATAATAATTAAATTTTTATGAATAAATTGATTGAAACCGTAAGTAATCAATTATAAATAATATTAAATGGTTGATAATTCATCCGAATTCGAGTTGAGAACTCAGATAAAAATCGGATTGCGTTTCATCAGACAGTAGGAATTCACATTGTGAAGCCTAATGACCCGGGGAAAGATTCTCAGTCCCATAAATCATAATATGAGAGTTTGAATCTTTCTGTGGTGTTTTGATCACAGACCGATAAAAATATTATTATTTTAATTGGGCCTGTGAAGTTTCGGGATTTGGGCCCGAGATCGGGAGATATTCTAGCCCAGAACCCTACATCATAGAATTACGAGCCAAAGCAAGATTCCGACGACGCAATAAATCTTCATCTGTGATTTTATCTCGATTTATGTGATTTCGAGAGTTCGACACAGGACAGGGACATATGCGGGTCCGGGATATGGAATCATCATCAAATTCAAATTTTCCACTAACAAAAATGTCATCATCAAGCTTAACTCAAAATATCTAAACTAATCACCAATTTGGCAAAAGTGCTTTATGCCTTAATTCAAAACAATTATGACACATTCCTCTTTGAGCTTAACACTTGGTGACTTAAAATTTTGTCATCTTCTTCCTCTCTCTATGCTAGAATTTGACCATCCTCCCTCTCCCTCTCACTTCACACTTTCATTTTACAACTTCATCTTCCACACTCAACCATTTCTCCTCCTTCTCTCTAGAAAATCAAATTTTCTCTCACTAAAACTCCATTGAAGCTTGAATTTGATTTTCACCATAACTCCTCCCTCCCTTACTCATTTCTTTCAAATAAACACTTTTTCTTTATCTACTTTTTATGATGAGCAACTTTCATGAAGAACGTTTTTTGATTTGACCACTCGATCTTGAAGAAAAATTTCTACTGTTTTTCTATATTCAAGAGTAAGTATGGATCTCTTTATTTCTTTCAAATTTTCTTATTGAGGATAATGAAAAATCATCATTTTTCATTATAGTATTTTGATCACCTCTTCATCCTCTACAACTTTGGTGAAGAAAGTTTTGTCAAAGGAGCAACTTCATTTTTGGACCAACTTCAAGACACCATCTTTTTCCTATCTTTCTTCAAGAGTAAGTGTTCATATACTCCTTCTCTACAACTTTTGTTCTTGGAGTTCATGAAAAATCATCACTTTGATTAATGAAGGATTTTCGGAATACCCTTGTCTCATAAGCTTAATGTTTTCTTGTTAAGGTTTCAACCCTTGAAAACCATTTCCGGCCATCATCTTTTCAAGGAGCTCTTTGTGGATCTACAAGAGGTATGAGGAAGTGAACCAAAATCACACCTTAGGGTGTATAAGAATGTGTTCTAAGTGTTCTTGAAGGTCTTATTTGTTGAAAAAGGGCTTCACTTTGTTGTGGAGTACCTTTGTGATTTGGTTTTGTAATAATGTAGTTGCTGGATTTTCTGACATTGCTTGTCTCTTTGCTGTTTTTCTCTTAAACTAGACATTTGATTTCAAAAATTCTTTTCTATCTTGAAAGTAGACATTTTGGTCACAAAACTCGTTTGATTTCATAAAGCTTGACTCATTGAAAATCTATTTCAAAACTGGTTAAGAGATGTTGTCTTGGATTCGGGTTAGCATGTGTTTTCGTGAAACTGCATTGATTGGATGATTGTTTGTGAAAAATAATTTTATAGACAAAAATTAGACATCCTAAGCTTTCTTTTGAGTACTTTTTTGTCCAAATCGGTGTTCGTTTGATCTACCAAATGTGTGTTGCAAATTGGTACTTGTATGCTGAAAATAATGTGGTATACAGGTTTGGCTTTGATTCTTGAAAATGGATGTGGTATTGTTGTATGTTTGGATATGATTGTGATATTGTTGTTCAACATATTTGTCTATGTGATATACTTTATTGTGAGATGTTTTGATGAACATAAACACTCCCAAAACACTATAATGAGATTCAGCCATATTGAGAGAAATGTGAGGAAAAAGTTGTGTTTGAAAACTAAGTTGATTAGTGTGCTTAATGATGGACTTAAGCATGATTGAAAACAAAGGAAAGTTGAAACAACCTTTTAGCCTAAGATGGGATTAGGGTTCGGTTTTAGCTTTTGAATCCCACTTAGAAAATGTTTTATTTTGATTCAATGGTTTAATTGATTTTAATGGAGTTAGTGTAATCAAGTAAATCAACTTTTTAAGAAAAACCTCTCATTCCAAAGAATGAAGGAGGCCACGGTTTTGACATGTATTTAGGGTTCAAAAATGTATTTGATACTTAACTTATGATCTTATGAAATTACCGAAGTCAAAAGTCAATTTAATTGAGAAAGTTCTGAAAGGATCAAATCCTAGTAAGATTTGTGATCATACACTTCAAGTAAGTGTTTACTAAAATGTTTTCAAACTCAATGAATGAAAGGTGTTACCATGGTTTAGGCACTGGAATTGACCACCCTAATTAGCTTGATAGCTTACTTGGTGGCTTTCCATGGCTTGACGGTTGTTGGCTCACAAGAGTTCTTTTATTGAGACTTTAGAGTTATGACAAAGGAACCATACCTTTAGAACTCTTCATGTTTCCTTTTCTTTAAAGAAAAGTTCAATTCAACGTTTAGTACCAAAGTACTTCGATCAAGTGTTGATGGGAAGTAATACATTTTAAATGTATTTAGAAATCCAAAGGTTTCACGTTTCAAAAGATTTTAGAAACTCAATGATTTGAGGTTTCAAAGGAAAGTGTTTTACTAAACCAATGTTCTACTTAAATACTAAGAGATGAACATCTAAGTGTATCACGTTGTGGAACAAGACTTCATGATATACCTTTGGTGATTTATATCATCAAAGGATCCATAATACTTAATAACAAAGAGTATTTTGAATTGCTTGCTTGGCAAGTAATTTCATTTCGGGAAGGACCCAAAGATAAGTATCGGTTGGATTAGAGCATTCACCTTCATAATATACTTAATCATTGAGAGCTAGTGGTGGTCCAATGAGGTGTTTGGATCCAAAAGACTACCTGGTGTGTCTTGTGATATGGCATTGATTTCCAAAAGGGAACTTTGTTGGAACCAAAGTGGTTATGGTCCAAATAATCCCTTAAGTTTTGATGTTAACAAAGGGCTAATTTAAGAAGAACAAAGATTTCTTATGGACTAACGTTTTATATTAAGTGTGCAGAATAAAACTTAATTGAGTCCGAAGACTATCCAAAGTCCAAGGACTTTATCTCGTCCAACCTTTGGACGTGGTTTACGTGTTACTCAGACTGGACGGTAATAAATAGAACCATGAGTCCAAAGATTCTTTTGGTTACTTTTGTAATATCTAGTCCAATAGTGCTTTTATATTTTAAGCGTGAATACCTTGCAAAAGTATTTGAATTTATTATTCCCTGTAAAGGTTTATATCCTTGGGACAAAACATTCTTTGTAATATTCATTCAAATGTAAAAGCATAAGCCAGAATGTCTCTGACACTTAAAGAAGTTGACCTTCTTCTTTTGGAAAAACAAAAGGCAACTTTCGTTCTACACAGAGGATATGTCAGCACCACTTCTAGCTATCATCCTGATAGTCTATCCTGATGATCAGAAACTTCAGAAGCTATCAGACTCAACGGATCAAATGCATTCAATGCTCATCAGAACGGATCATTTTCCATTCGTTGAAGGCTGAAGTCTGTTCAAAGACAAAAGGCTATATATACCTCCATCCCTTGAAGATGCAAGGTTACCGAACTTGAGCAAAAATACAAGTGAAGCAATACTCAGCGATACAAAATCTTTCAAGAGAAACAAGCAAACATCTGCTCAAGCAATCAAAGAGAAAATCTCAAGCTTACAAAGCTAGCAAAGCTACTCTGATCCTCATTTTCATATCACTCTCTGTGCAGAGTTTTTAAGAGTCTAAGCTTTAGTTTCGAATTCTCACATTTAGTGAGTTAGTAGAACAAACTCTTTTCAAAAACCTTAGTTTGGTTGAGCCTGAAGAGGCTTGTCTGTAAAAGAATACTTAGAGAACCTGAAGAGGTTGAGAATACTGCCTGAAGAGGTGTTGAATACTTTGTAACAAAGGGTTTTTGTTATAGTGGATAAAGCTCTCAAGTAGAGAGGACTGGGCGTAGTTCTTTGGTGAAGAGTGAACCAGGATAATATCTCGATGTACTTTTCTCTCCCTTACCCTTACTTTAGTTTATTATCTAACTAACTAACTGGGATTGAATTGCTTTTTCCTATGCTATTTTCTTATCTTAATCAAACTAAATTAGCATCCAACTTGGTGTTTAGAAGAGCTCTCTTTGCTTTTAATCGTTTTAGCGTTCAACCTTGCGAAAATTATTATCTGCTTACAAAAAGATTTTAAAATCTTCAGAAACACAATTCAACCCCCTTCTTGTGTTTCAAACAGGTTCCTTCAATTAGTATCAGAGCTCAGCCTCTGGGTTGAGCACTTTGCTGTGTAAAGGAAAATATCCTACAGCAGATATGTCTAGACCGGGTATGCCAAGCGGGAGTCAACCAGTTATGGAAGGTACTTCCATGACCAGACCGCCGTTCTTCAACGGTACTCACTACCTGTACTGGAAGGAGAGATTCAAAGGTTTCATCCTTATTACAAACTCAGCTCTCTGGGCCAGAATCACAAACGGTCCTAATGTCTGTCTCAACTCTGACGGGACAGACAAAGCAGAGGACGCCTGGACTGATGCTGAACGGGCTAGAATGGAACAGAATCATAAAGCAAGATATGCTTTAATGTATGCTCTCAGCCCTGACGAATTCCAGAAGATTCACGCATGTGAATCAGCTAAACAAATATGGGACACCTTGTCTAATCTCCATGAGGGGACAACCAAGGTGAAAGACTCTAAAATCATCATGCTGGTTGGCCAGTATGAAATATTCACCATGGCTGAAGGAGAGTCCATCCTAGACATGATGGGTCGCTTTCAGACGATCATCAACAATCTGAAATCCCTTGGCAAGGTCTACACTACCAAGGAGAATGTCACCAAGATTCTTAGGAGCTTGCCTAAGAAGTGGAGACCTCTTGTCACTGCAATCACCCAGGCCAAAGATCTTTCTACTTTGACTCTGGATGATCTTGTCGGGATGCTTCAAGTTCATGAGCAGGAGCTTGATCTTGACAATCCTAGAAAGAAGAACAAAGGGATTGCCTTGAAAGCTCATAAGTCCAACAAATCAAAAGCTTTAAAAGCTGATGAGTCCAGTGATGAAGCTGATCAGTCTGATGATGATGTATCAGACGATGACGAGCTATCCTTTATCTCCAGAAAGATTCAGAATATGTGGAGAAAGAAAAATGGAATGAAAAGGAGGTCATTCCAAAAGAAAAGCTTCAAGGATCATGCTGAACCCAAGGATAAAAGTCAGCTGGTCTGTTTTGAATGCAACAAACCAGGACACTTCAAAGCCGATTGCCCTACGCTAAAGGACAAAAAGAAGAAAAAGAATTTCATGGCGACTTGGGAGGACTTAAACTCTTCTGAAGAAGAAGAAGAAGAAACAAATGAAGAGGCTAACTTATGCATTTGGTCCAATGAACAAGATGAAGACTCTTCGGACGATGAACAACTTGTTGTTCCCGGAGAAAGAAGTCAGGAGTCTACCTCTGAAAGAGGATGGAATGTTCCACCCATCTTCAAGGGAACAGACTATTCTCATTGGAAATCAATTTTCCAAATATACGTCCAAGCTCAAAACTATGAGTTGTGGAATGTCTTCACCAACGGAGATTATCGTCCAACGATTACCCTTGAGGACGGATCAACATCGTCCAAACATGAAGCAGACTGGACGAGTGAGGATATCAGACGGTGTTCTCAAAATGTTCATGCTAACTGGTGTCTTGTCAACGCCCTTGATCGTCCAAGACTAGACATGATCTCGCGGTTCCAAATAGCTTAGGAGAAGCTGGACGCTTTGGAACATCGGTTCGGACCAAGGAGCCTATCTAACTCAAATCTCTGTCTGATGGTCAAAAGCTCTTCGGACGCTGAATCAGAAGATGACGAGGTATCAAAAGGCAACTTTCGTTCTACATAGAGGATATGTCAGCACCACTTCTAGCTATCATCCTGATAGTCTATCCTGGTGATCAGAAACTTCAGAAGCTATCAGACTCAACGGATCAAATGCATTCAATGCTCATCAGAACGGATCATTTTCCATCCGTTGAAGACTGAAGTCTGTTTAAAGACAAAAGGCTATATATACCTCCATCCCTTGAAGATGCAAGGTTAACGAACTTGAACAAAAATACAAGTGAAGCAATACTCAGCGATTCAAAATCTTTCAAGAGAAACAAGCAAACATCTGCTCAAGCAATCAAAGAGAAAATCTCAAGCTTGCAAAGCTAGCAAAGCTACTCTGATCCTCATTTTCATATCATTCTCTGTGCAGAGTTTTTAAAAGTCTAAGCTTTAGTTTCGAATTACCATATTTAGTGAGTTAGTAGAACAAACTCTTTTCAAAAACCTTAGCTTGGTTGAGCCTGAAGAGGCTTGTCTGTAAAAGAATATTTAGAGAACGTGAAGAGGTTGAGAATACTGCCTGAAGAGGTGTTGAATACTTTGTAACAAAGGGTTTTTGTTATAGTGGATAAAGCTCTTAAGTAGAGAGGACTGAATGTAGCTCTTTGGTGAAGAGTGAACCAGGATAATATCTCGGTGTTCTTTTCTCTCTCTTACCCTTACTTTAGTTTATTATCTAACTAACTAAATGGGATTGAATTGCTTTTTCCTACACTGTTTTCTTATCTTAATCAAACTAAGTTAGCGTCCAACTTGGTGTTTGGAAGAGCTCTCTTTGCTTTTAATGGTCTTAGCGTCTAACCCTGCGAAAATTATTATCTGCTTACGAAAAAATTTTAAAATCTTCAGAAACACAATTCAACCCCCCTTCTTGTGTTTCAAACAGTTTCCTTCAAACTTCTGAAGTTTATTCGATGAATAAACATGCACGCCCAATTTACAATATCAAAAACCAATGATAGCCCAAATGAGGTGTTTGGATCCAAAAGGTTGGGAACTATCTTGGAAGACAACGATTTCCGAAGGAAACACCGAAGTTTATCCGGGTCGATAAACATGAACGCATTCACCTTGTTGGCTTAACCATATTGCATAAAACTTTGAGTTAAGGCCTGCCCGCCTAGGAGGTTGAGTTTACACCTTTTGTGCGGGTGCGGATATTGGGGTGACAATCTTCACTGATCTTGGCGGTGTCAGGTTGGAAACTCCATGGATGATCAGTTGATGATTCTTCTGAGTCTTGGCATTCCATGCAAAACCTTGACATCCGCGATAATATATCCACGATTTTAGAGTGTTTCGATGAAAGCCTAATATCACATGTGATTACGAATGTTTTAAGCACAATTGGCCAAGGCTGCCGCCATATGACAAACATGTACTACTACCACTGCTTCCGATTTGTCCCATGTTAGCTTCGGAGTAGGGATCTGAGTCATGTCGGTTGCCTGTGATTGATCAGACCGAAATCATAATCATAATGTTGGCATGTTTGGATTGCATCGTAGTCCTAATAAATGCATGTTTGGATTGCATCATAACTCGTATGTTTTGATTATTTGTTATCATGTTATTGTTATGAGTTGTACACTGTTGATTGATGACATATAATATATCATGCTATCTTGCTGTGGATATGGACTATATATTGTTGATTGATGATATATAATATGTCATGATGTTGTTATGAACTGTGTGTTGATAATGTATCGTATGCTATGTTATGTCTGATATATCTGTGAGTCGTACCATTTTCCTTCACCATAATTTGTGTTGATTACGTATGGGAAACTTACCTCCATTGCTCGGTTGCTTCATTTTCTCTGTATGTGTACTATCTTTAGAAGACAATGATGCTGAGACTTCATCCGACGCTTAAGACGGGTTTCTATACGGACTTCACTACGGTGCGAGTGTTTGGACATCCGACTTTATGGATCGGTTGATGAAGCACCTCGTATGAGTCTTGATCGCCATCGGCAAGAATCGTGGAGGAAGGAGTCGTATATGCCTCATTGCTAATCTTCAATTGTTTCGTTGTCCGTGTGGTTATTATGAGTGGAACGCTAGGTGGACTTTTCCACTGGTGCATTCAGCACCTCTTCTTAGGTAAAAAGGTATCTTATTAGTTGCATAGAGTCTGAGAAACATCCTTCTAAGTGGTGTTCTTCCCTATGGTCAGCTTAGACTATTTTGCTATTGTTAAGTCTGTCCTTTGGCTGAGCTACGTCTCCGAGTACCTTATCTTTCAGAGCTGAGTCTCCATGGCTTTATGTTTAAAGTTGCATTCTTTTGTTTCTTTGATTTTAGTTGGGTTGGGTTCTTATGTAAGTCTTTTTTGAATTTATGAACCAAATTATGAAGTATATCTGATATCCTGTGAAAAGGAAAAAATTACCCCATCTTTCATAAACAATTTTAAATTAACCCGTTTTTTGGCCTTATAAATATTTATTTTCCGCATTAGTGACACCCTCGAAAAAAGGGTGTTACAATGCATGACGATTGTTGAAAGATGAACCTAAATGGTCAAACGCATCATTTGAAGGAGCTAGTATTGGAGCATACTCGTCCTCTACTAATCCGGACATGCCATCAAGTTGCGAATACAACCTAACTTCACCTAATATGGTTCTACCAATGGGGACAATAGTAGCAAAAGCAGGAAAAAGAAGAGGGAAATCAAAAGCAAATAAAACAGCTTTTGCTTATCTAACTACAACGAATGAGAGACAAAGATCGAAGAATGGACACGTGCCAAGCTAGAACATTATAAGTTGGAGGAGAAAAAATTAAGCATGAAGGAGAAAGAGTTGGAGTTGCAGATGAAGAGAGAGAAAAAAGAGCTCGAGATACAAATGAAGATGAAGGAGAAAGAGTTCGATTTACAATTCCTCTTTAAGGATACATCTAGGATGACAACACACAAGTACGAGATCATGAGAGGTTGTATAATTTAATTAGAGAAAATATGGAACTATATAGTGTAATAATGTTAGTCAAAGTAGTCGTAAGTTAATGTAATGATGTTGGTTTCGGTCAAAAAAAATATAATGATGTTTCGATCAACAAAATTATTACTATTTAATTTACTAGTCAAACTAGTCATTACCAATCAAACTAGCCGTTACTAGACAAAGACTTGTGCGTGATAGGCAAAAACATCACCAACTTCAAGCAGAGCATATTTGGGAACATTTTGGACGCAATAATCATCAAAATTGAATTTGTTTTAATTATGTAATTACATCATTTTAATGTTTTTTATTTTGTAATTTCGTCATTTTTAATTTTACCATTTTAAATTTCATCCTATGTTTTAATTTTTATTACAAATTTCTTAATTTTGGTTTTCAAATTTTTATTTAATAAAAAAATTATTATAAATAAATTCCTTAATATTTATAATTTCATCAATAATTATGACATAATAAATAAATTATTGATGAAATGTAAGGATGTGAGATCATTGATGGGATCCATTTAAGAGCTTTTTTGAAGTTGCTGGGTTGGAAAGATGAGTTTCTTAAATTATAAAAAGTAAAAAAGAGTGATATGTAAATGCAAAACCATAAGAATTCCAAAAATAAAAAAAGGGGTGTTTGGATAATGTTGCTCTATAAAATGGGTTTCTTAATAAGAAGTTGCTCCGACGGTGCTTTCCAGTCAAGCATAATGCTTAACTGGATAAGCACACTAAAAAAATTATTATAAATGAATTCCTTAATATTTATAATTTCATCAATAATTATGACGTAATAAATAAATTATTGATGAAATGTAAGGATGTGAGATCACTGGTGGGATCCATTTAAGAGCTTTTTGGAAGTTATTGGGTTGGAAAGATGAGCTTCTTAAATTGTAAAAAGTAAAAAGGAGTGATATGTAAATGCAAAACCATAAGAATTCCAAAAATAAAAAAAGGGGTGTTTGGATAATGTTGCTCTATAAAATGGGTTGCTTAATAAGAAGTTGCTCCGACGGTGCTTTCCAGTCAAGCATAATGCTTAACTGGATAAGCACACTAAAAATTGACCCATGCAAATGCCCTCACATACATATTTCATGTCTATCAAGACTTCAGAGAATGAAATTGAACTGGGAATTCGAAATCATTCACACCTACAGGCTATTAATGCACTAACTTCCTAACCAATGGAGGGAGGAATTTCATTACGGTAAATGCTCCCAAAATTCAGTACCTAAAATTGATAGAATCTCAAAAACAGTCATAGAAATGGGCCAAAATTCAGTACCTAAAATTGAACAATTGGAGGATAGTATCCAATTCCATATGTACATGGAATAAATTTGAAGGGTTGGTTACCAGCAATAGCGTAATGCCACATGTTAAGAATGCTCCTGTACCTTACACGTTCTCACCAATGTCCATAGCTTTCCATTGCGGCTCCTACATAGGGTTCATCTATCTTTGTCACTATTTTCCTCGAGATTGTTCTGTTTCTGTTACTGTTTCTCTGCATGCCGTAAGACAATGGAATGTGCAAGTCACAGGACAACAGCCACTCAGTCATTTGACACTTTAGGCTCTTCTCTGTCGTCTCTTCATATAAACGGATAATCTACAAAAGATGGGCAACAATACTCATAAGATATCCAGGCAGATTAAAGAACTCCCATTCCATATCAAACTTGTGTGTATTTAATGATATCTTCCAAATAATATGTAATCTAAACAAATTTCTTTAACCCGTAAAACATTCATTGTGAGAACACCCGACTGTTACACAGTTAGAATTTAAGACAAGGAAAAGGCCTTGGTGGCGCATCACACGATGCATTTAGGAAGAACAAGATGTCATTTGGTGAGATTGCACCTAAAAAAAAGGTAACTTATCTCTTCTCTCTTGCCTTTAAACATGAATGTTAAAAATCAGGCAGTGGTTAATTCACCTGTCCAATAATAAGCAATAACAGTCACAGTAACAGCAAACTTACACACTAGTAATGATCAGATATGACTGCGACTAGTGGCCAAAATTGTACCAAGCTATCAATTCATTCAAGAAATCAGCTATTATGTTGAGGAGGGAGAGCTAGAACCACTCGTTGGGAAAAATTGTCTGTAACTTTAGTGGACATATGACCAAATTCAAATTCAAGACTGGTGAAATATAAGATCACATAAAGATCCACATACATAATGCATCCTACAGCATTTCAATTTTCCAATGCATTATATTATACATAAATCTCTATTGTCATTGCCTTTGACATATTTTGATTTCCATAGCAATTTCTTATCAGTCCCCTTATAATTCTTTATATCCCATTTCTTATATCCAAATGCAAAAACACAGATACCAGGGACAATATTAAACCAGTAAATTTTTTAAAAAAAAATCTCTACTGTATAATTCAGTTGCTTACCCTTTACTTTCAACCAGGAATCAAGTCATCATTCTCAACCACTGAGAACTCAAGGGGTTTTAGTTGGATCGAGGCTCTCCCCTTGGCACTGCTAAGTGGCCTCCAATGCCAAAGGCAATGTAGATTGCACAACATGATAACACTAAAAACACATATCCAAAAGAATAAAGTGCAACAACAACAATAATTATCAAGTCCTAATGTATCATGTCTATACACATACTATTTAAAGCAATTATAAAAAATTGTAATTAAACAAGAAAAAAAGAAAAAAAATCTTTGTTCACATAGATCATTGATCACAAAACACTAATTTCCCCCCTTTCTCACACAACCCCTGTTCACCAACAGAATCAACAACCTTCCCATAACTATACCTCAAAGGCATTCTCCCTGACACCCTATGAAACTCCCTCATACACCACCCTCTCCTCTTCCTATGCTCCCCTTTCCTACTACTCAACCCCACACTAACCTTATTCCCAAAACCATCCTCATTCCTTGCATCCCCATAATCCCTAACCCTCCTCCCACCAATTAACAAGGGCCCCACATTGGTCTCATCAGCTACCACAAAGTTCATCAGTATATCCTCGCAATTCCGCACCATATCAACGGTTCTCCTCATCTCCACCATCTGGGACCCACCCTCACAGCTATACTTATACAAGTACTCACTCTTCAGCAACATGAACTTGGTCAGCACCATCGAGTACCGGTCCGGATGAACAGTGTAGATCCACTCCTTCCGGTTCAGGTCCAAGTCGTGCGATCTAGCGAATAGCCCAACCAGACGGTCGCGGTTCGTCGACCAAACGCGGAACGCGAACTCGAACGACGCGTCGTCGACTTCGACGTCGTCGTCGCAGATTAAAACGGCGTCGGTGTTGATGTCGTCGTGGCGCGGGAGGAACCGATTGTTGAGGCTGCTGGAGAGTTGCTGGTGTAGGGTGATTGATGCTGATGAGGAGGATGTGGAGAGGTTAAGGGCCAATTGGTGAAGGACACGTGGCGGGGTGGAGGGGTTTCCCCAGAGGACGAGCACGGAGGATACGAGAGGGGAGATGGAGTACGTGGCGGCAATTGATTGGAGGAGGGGAATGCGGGACTCGGAGAAGCCGTTGATGAGCACTGTGATTTGGTCGTGACGGAGGGTCCGTGGGTCCCGCTTCGTTGTGGGTCTGCACTCGTATGGGTCTGATGCGTTTACGGTGCGATTGAATAAGATGGCGAAGACGGCGGCGAGGATGAAAGCCGTTGCCGGCGAACTCATCGAGGCGGCGAAGAGAGAGTGAATTTGAATTTTGATGTTATTATTATTACTAATCAAAACTCAAAGCTTATTATTGCGTTGTTAAGGGTTTGGCTTGGACGCAATTGATGTGTGTTTTCAGCTATCATAATGGCATCAACATCTTTTTGGGTAAAGTTGCATCTTTAAAAAATTGATGTATCGATGTCTTTTTTGGATAATGAGAGTGTTATATTTTTACAGAAATGTTATTTTGACACTGCTTTTGGACACCTACGGTGTCAGTACAGTGTCAAATACAAAGCATGGCAAACAAATACAAAACAAAAGGGTGCAGTGGAAGGAAGGAAAAGGAAAATAACGAGGGAACACTGTAACTCACTTTCTCTTCTCCCTCTTCTCCCTCGTCTCTGACCCGTCTGATGACTCGTCTCTCAGCCTCGTCTCCCTCCTCTCTCTGCCCATTTCCGCTCTCAGCCTCGTCTCCCTCGATCTCAACCCTTCTCCCTCGTTCTCCCTCCTACTCAACCTCGCGGTGGCCCGTTCTCCCTCCACGGCCCCAATCTTCCCCCCTCATCTCCCTCGTTCTCCCACGTCGACTCTGAACGACCTCGTGGTGCCTTGTTGAAGACGGTGGTCTGTCTCTTTCCCCTTCCTCAGGCGCTCCGAATCCAAGCTGTCTCTTTCCCCTTCCTCGGACGGTGAAATACGGTGGTGTGCCCAAGCTCCTTCAGCTCCTGCGCTGCCTCTGAACGGTGGTGCCATTGTTGGAGACGGTGGTGACGAGAACGGTGGCAACCAGCTTCCTCTAAGGCTTGAAGCAAGGTCTTTTTTTTGTGGACTGAAGATTGTGCTTTATTTTCATTGGTTGAATGGTTGGGATTTGGGAAGTGGGGTTGTTGCAGTTACTTCTATATCTGGGAAGTGGGGTTGTTGGTTTTTGATAGATAATCTGGATTTGACTGTGAAAATGTTGTTTAAAATGAAAAAAATAGCACATTTTGTAGCTATAATTTTCTATCTCACTATCCCTGTTGTCAAGCATGTTTATTGAGATTATGTTTAATAATGTACTGCAAATATGGTTACTGAGATAAACCTCTTGAAAGCATTACCCTGAGTTTTTATGACTTGTGAAAAATTTATCTGGACAATTCATTAACCAAAGAATTAACTACATTAACCAAACTTTTACAAAGCATTAACCGGAGTTTATAAGAGTTGTGAAATTTATCCAGACATGCCATTATGTATTTTTGTTGTGACTTTTAAATTTACAACCCTTTTTTATGCAATAAGCTTCTAAATCCCTATTATTGTAACATGACCTATAATAGATCTAATTGGGTTATTTTGTGCAGTGTTGGTGTGGCACCGACAATTGGAAATTCATGGATAGTTCAAATAATTTCGTGGATTGCGATAGTGTTGATGGTGAATCTATTGGAGCTGACAATAATAATGATGATCACGCAAGTTGGGAGCCTGCAACAGGGATGTGTTTTTCTTGCATAGATGAGGCTAAAACATTTTATGGAGATTACGCTTCAAGAAAGGGTTTTGGGTGGAAGATTAGAACATCAAAAAAAGGAGATGATGGGAACCTCTGCTACTTAATTCTAGCATGCTCAAGAGGAGGGTCTCATGTGTCGAAAATTCCATGTACGTTGAAGACACTTCCGACTAAGGCGCAAAATTGTCCTGCAAAGATTATTATTAAGTTGGATGAAGATGGACTATGGAACGTTACAAAATTTGAACCCGACCATTCTCACGAGGTCAGCCCTACAAAGGCAAGGTTATTCAAGGCTAACAAGAAAATCAACCTCCATGTAAAGAGAACAATTCAAATCAATGATGAAGCAGGAGTGAGGATCAATAAGACTTTCCAGTCTCTTGTTACAGATGCAGGAGGGCATGAAAATATACCATTTTGTGAAAGAGATGTGAGGAATTATGTCCACAAAGAAAGGCGCGCGATTGGGAAAGATGGCGATGCGCAGGCCTTGATAAGTTATTTTTGCCAAATGAGGGAACAAAATACAAATTTCTTCTATGACATAGATTTGGATGATGAATTTCATGTAAGAAATGTGTTTTGGGCTGATGCAAGAAGTAGAGCTGCTTATGAATATTTTGGAGATGTTGTAACTTTTGACACGACATATTTGACCAATAAATATGACATGCCTTTTGCTGCATTTGTCGATGTGAATCATCATGGTCAATCAACATTACTTGGATGTGGTCTGGTTTCTGCTGAAGACACAGAGTCATTTGTCTGGCTTTTCCAATCATGGCTTCGTTGTATGCTGGGAAAAGCCCCAAGGGTATTATCATCGACCAATGCAAGGCTATGAAAAATGCCATTGAGTTAGTCTTCCCTACAACTCGTCATAGGTGGTGCTTGTGGCATATAATGAAAAAAATTCCTGAAAGGCTAAGCGGACATGGTGAATACAAGAGGATTAAGTCTGTAATGAAAGCAGTGGTTTATGATACAATCACAGCAGCCGATTTTGAAGACAAATGGTCTTGCTTCATTGACCAATTTGAGCTTGGACAGAATGACTGGTTGAGTGGGTTGTACAAGGAACGTCATAGATGGGCACCAACCATGCTGAAGAAATATTTTTGTGCAGGTATGTATACTTAATCCTGTTGATTATCTACTTAATGGGTCATTATGATATTTCTAAGTTTTTGACAGCATTTTTCATATATGGTTAATGACTTGTAAATATGTGGTTAATGGTGTTCATTATTTGGTTAATGGAAGAAAATCCTGAAGTTTTCCACTCCCATTATAATATATGGTTAATCACTTGCAATTATTTGGTTACTTCTGTTCATATATTGGTTAATGTTAATCACTCGTATGTACTTGGACAGGTATGTCAACAACGCAGCGAAGCGAGAGCATACATGCTTTCTTTGATGGATATATCAATTCAACAACAAGTCTGAACCAGTTTGTAAAGCAGTACGATAATGCTCTCAAGAGTAGAGCGGAAAAGGAATTTCAAGCTGATTTTCAATGCATGGAGACAACAATTCCCTGCGGGTCAAACTCGTCGATTGAAAAGCAATTTCAAGGCGAGTACACTCATGCCAAGTTTAAGGAGGTTCAAGCTGAATTTAGAGGTAAAATTAATTGTGCTTACTCCTTCAAGACTATGGAGGGTTGCCTTGCTATTTATGATGTGTTGGAGGAGGTTGTATTTGGAGAAAGGCCAAAAGAATGTGTCTTTAAAGTTGTCTTTAATCATGACAACCATGAGCTGTGCTGTGAATGCTCGTTGTTTGAGTTTAGAGGTATTTTGTGTCGCCATGCCCTATGTGTGTGTACCCAAGAGAGGCTTAAAAACGTGCCGGAGAAGTACGTTTTAGCAAGATGGAAGAAAAATATTAAAAGGAGGCATGCATATATTAAGAGCAGTTATGGTGTGATGGAATTGAACCCACAGATGGACAGATTTGACAAATTGTGCAAGCATTTCCATGAGGTTGCTGAAGTAGCTGCAGATTCTGAAGATGCAACCAACGCACTCCACGAAATATTACATGAATTTAAATCTAATTTGCCCACCATGGATGCTACAACGAACAATGTTAAAAGGAGTTCCAATGCTAACTCAAATCCAAACAAAGCTTCTGAAATCCACAGTCCATTGCGGGTCAAACGTAAAGGTCGTCCTCCATCAAAGAGAAAAATATCTGTAGTTGAAAAGGTTGTTAAGAGGGCCAGGAAGCGAACCAAGCAAAGTGATGACAATGAGACTACTAAGGTATGCGTTTTCTATCAGAAACTGTCAATTCTTTTACAATTCCAACTATACCTTTCTGACATAGTTATTGCATCTTACCTATTTTTTGGTCCAAATGTATAGGAGGATAATATGGGAAGATTGAGCAATCAGATGGAAGCCAACATCTGTGTAGAATCATCTATTGAGGTTGTGGCTGGTGGAGATTTGCCGGATGCGAGTACCGTGGTTCGTCTCCATTATAAGATTGTACTAAATGTATAAAATGTTTGGTTTGGTGTGTAGTGGGCTAAATTTATATGTATTTATGGATTTATGTGTTATGTTATAGAGTTTTTAGATAACTTATGCACTAGTTGTTGAAGACAAGCTGAGACTTTATTTGATTAGTTAACTTTTTTCTATACAGTCGAGAGGTGTTTATATGAATTCAGATGCTTCAGTTTCCGTTTTAGAAGACAATCGTTGGGTTCCTCAGATATTAGCTCATTCTACGCAGGCATGGATCTTTCATGCCCTGTCATTTATTAGCTCATTTTCTTTTATTTTAGATTCTTATATGGTGTTGTCCAGATTGGAAGTAATCTATCATTCATGGATCTTTTGACAACGTCCGAAATAGACTTCACGGGATCCTTTGACAACGTCGATGATACCTTCGAAGATTAGGCACTTTTTGCCCTTTTTAGTACCTCATAGTGATAGATGTATTTTGTGAAAGGTTGTCACATATTTATACTAGTTGGAAGATCACGAGTTGGAAGATTACGAAGACAATTTTTGCATGATGGTATGGTGTACTCATTAACATCACGGTCCATTGTTTTGTGTCCAGCTCCTTACTAATGAGTATTTGTTGGTCATGTAGGATGGTTGTCTTGAAATCAAGTTTGTCGCTTTTGAATGACATGTTTGCAGCACAAAACAAGCTTATGCTTTGTAAAGGCCTTGCTGATATTTTTTGGTTTATATGATATAGATATAGAACTTCGCGCATGACCAATCAGGGTATTATTTTGGTGTATGAGTATATGTAAATGATAGAACGTTGTAAATGATTCCATTATTTTGGTGTATATTATAGATATGATTCCATTATTCAGCTTCAGACAGGTTAATGCCTTGTAAAAGTTTGGTTAATATAGTTCATTCTTTGGTTAATGACATGTCCAGATACTATTTTCACAACTCATACAAAGTTTGGTTAATGCCTTGTAAAAGTTTGGTTAATATAGTTCATTCTTTGGTTAATGACATGTCCAGATACTATTTTCACAACTCATACAAAGTTTGGTTAACATAGTTCATTCTTTGGTTAATGACATGTCTTGATACTATTTTCACAACTCATACAAAGTTTGGTTAATGCCTTGTAAAAGTTTGGTTAATATAGTTCATTCTTTGGTTAATATAATTCATGACTGAGGGTGCATATCTTCACCCATCTGAGGGTGAAGATCTTCAGCTTCAGACGGGTGAATCATCCGTCTGATAGTCATTAGACAGGTTGGCAAAAAGTGGGTTAGTTTGGTAAATAGATTCAAAACAAGGTTATATTGGTAAATAGTTTCTAAAAGTGGGTCTGTTTGGTCAATTACCCAGAATTGGAACACCCTGGCTCCACAAGAAACACTCGTTTTTGGGAGGCAACATGTTTGTCATAGCAGACGGGTGAAGAAATGTATCAGACGGGTGAACACTTCTTCACCCGTCTGACACCTGTCTGATAGTCATCAGACGGGTGAAGAAATGTATCAGACGGGTGAACATTTCTTCACCCGTCTGACACCTGTCTGATATTATTTCGAATATATCTAATATATAATAATATTCGAAATAATTTTTTATATTTTATTATAGATAATAATTAATAGTAATAAATTAGCAATACTAAAAAAAATGAATCAAATAAGGCCAGACCCCCCCCAATCCTTCGTTCATTTGAACTAGATAAGTTCAAAATCAGATCTTTAGCATTTCTTCACCAGTCTGATAGTCATCAGACGGGTCATCAGACGGCTGAAAATCGTCACCCTCAGACGGGTGAAGAAATGTATCAGACGGGTGAACATTTCTTCACCCGTCTGATAGTCATCAGACGGGTGAAGATCTTCACCCTCAGACGGGTGAAGAAATGTATCAGACGGGTGAATCACCCTTCTTCACCCGTCTGATGTCGTGAAGATCTTCACCCTCAGACGGGTGAAGATCTTCACCCTCAGACGGGTTAATGGCGTGTCCATATGCTTAAGTAAATTTTTCCCAACCCATAAAATTTCGGTTAATGCCTTGTAAAAGTTCGGTTAATATAGTTGATTCTTTGGTAAATGGCATGTCCAGATACTTGAGTAAAATTCACAACTCTTAAAAACTCTGGTTAATGCTTTGTAAAAGTTTGGTTAACTTAGTTCATTTGTTGGTTAATGGCTTATCATGATACTTGGAAAATTTTTCCCAACACTATCACCACAAATGGGATACTTCCATATTACAAGTGTGGCCATTAACCATCTGCAACACATTTTTTACCACAAATGTCAGCCTATTAACCAAAGTTGGATGGAATGAACTTACACAAATATGATGATAATATCTTTATTCATTCATACCATTAACTGTTCAAAACATCTGGAAAAGATATAAACAAGAGTCATATAACCTTTGTGGTTCATATTTACCATATACAATCAGCCCAAAAAGATTTAAACGAGTTACGTCAACTTTGTGATTCATATCTACATATACAATATTACATAATTGTTCTAAACAACCCCCCAAAAAATGACACTTAACCAGCCTTCACATATTTCCTAAACCCATCCACAAACTTCTCCTCATTGCCCTTTTCTTTTTCTCACATACGTAGCCTTAAATGGAGTACGCATTGAGACACTTGGGACTCGCTTTCTTGGATTTTCCTTCATTCTTGTTATGATGTTTGAGGTAGCCCTAGCACCACCATCCACATTATGTTCACCTGTTAACAATGATCCAAATGTTAGATATTAAAAAATGGGATTTTAAGTTGCAATATGCATAAAGCTTAATAACATTGACAATTCCAATTTCTACAGTGTTCGTAGTAAAAATTAAGCAAGCGGCCTTACGCAAATGAGAGGTTCAAACAGAATCCAATTCAAGACACCAACCATAATGTTATGTTCCTCTAACATACAGTACTTACCAACACCATCTTCATTATTTACTTCCTCTAGCCCACCAACCATAACTGTCGTAGGATCATTAACACCATAACCAGCATACTCCTGAGGAGTGCTTAGCAGTAATTCACCTGCATAGAAAAGTTTATCAATGTGCTTTCATCAAGGCAACGACCATAAACACTTGAAAAACAAAAATGGAAAATTAATGCTCGTTTAGTAACCACGTGCCTCTTTCAACATCCGAACATCCTTCCACACTAGCAAAAATATTAGTGTGAGGAGATTGACACACGGGAGATGCATGAAAAGAACCTCCCTTATCTGTATTGGGCGGCTCGGCCGTTGATTGGCGTTGAAGCTTTGCATCTTTAAGCACCCTAACTTCTTCCTCGAGACTCGCAATCCTCTCTCGGCACTGCCTCAACTCCACCACGAATTGCTGATTCTCGGTAATACCCACAAACTGGCCTTCAGCTTGATGCAAGGCATCCCTGACCATTTGAAACTTAAGCTCCTCATTTGTTGCGGTTACTCCTAGAGTTACCTGCTAACACAAGAATCACATCAAATACACATTGTATTTGAATTTCAACATGTTTTACAAACAACTGACGTCGATACTTACCAAGTTTTTTTCAAATGCTTCCTTTATTCTTTTTTTGGTCAACCGCAGAATTTGCCTGTTCAAAAACCGTGGGAAAGGAAACCCAACCGGATTGCTAGGTGTTTCCCCCACCGACAGGTGGTTCATGGCCCAGATCTGCAACAAAGAATAACATACATAATACCTGTAAATTTATGTAAAGAGAATGAACGATGTTGCTATAATACATGACCAAATAAATACCTGCAGGATAGCTGCACATCCACATATATGTATCTGGCTAAGATTTTTCCCCTCTTTGACAGCACGAGCAGTTTTGGTCAAACTGTCAACCAAGAAATCATAAACCGCTAGACCCCAATTGAAGCTATTTAAGGACTCTAGGTCATCTAGCAATTTAATACAGCCAGTAAATAACAGTCTCCCTGATCTTGGAAAGTAAAACTCTCCAAATGCAAGGAGAATGTACATCCTACAAAAATCACCCACTTCCTCCTCAAACAAATCAAGCCTCGGTAAAATTTCATCAATGGTTACTTTAAACTCTCCGAACAAAGATGATGTATAACAGTTAACATCGTCATCAACGGGCACCCGCTCACCACCAACCACCGGGAGTCCTATTGCAAGGCAAACATCAATTGGCATAAAAGGAACCACCCTGCCCCTAACTCTAAAACCCCCGCTCCGCTCATCCCATCTAGTCACGAGTTCATGTAACAGGTTACCAGAAATTTCCAATTTAGTGGGAATGTTTAGAACCCACTTGAATGGGGTGACCTCAATTTGATTTTTCTGTTCATGTGTCAGCTTCTCATTAACTTGAAGCAACCATTTTGGTCTACATGCATGCCTCAAACGTATCTGCGAAGTATCAATAAAGTTCATGTCATTAATAAATCGATAGCATTCATGCAAATGCAAATAGTTAATATATTCCTTACATTTGTTCCTTCCATTCTTGAACCAGAGCACCTGCAAATTTACGAAATACATGTTGTCAACAACCATACCAACAAATTACACAATTCCAGCAAAAAATCCAATATGGACATATCAAATTGAAAAGTGAATTGCACCAAATCAGTCCAACATGTATATATCCATGCTATTTGAACTAAAAAAACTAAGAGATAAAGCAATTCAAATGCCAAATTCCATTTTCAGTAAAAGAAAAGAATTATTTATGGTTGTATTATGATTAACTGGGGTTTTGATTTTGGAAAAGAAGGGTGAAAGAAGAGAAAAGTTTGAATTCAGACAAAAGTGCATACACAGAAATAGTATACTCTTTCGAAAATTGATTTGAATCTTCCTTTGAAACCTTTTATGCTGCAGCTTTATAGCAATTAGCAATTAGTAGAAGAGGCATCTCTAGGTACTAAACATTGTGTTGAGTTCACTGTCGTGTGTGTGCTCTTTCAGCATATAAACCTACCTTCTATCTTGTAGGGCTTAGTAAATTCTGATTTCAGGTCCAGATTCAGCTGTTAATTTGGGTTTGTTGACTAGTTCCACAAGCACAATGATAGCAGTGACAGTGAGATAGGAAATTATAGCTACGAAATGAGCTATTTTTTTCATTTCAAACAACATTTTCACAGTCAAATCCAGATTATCTATCAAAAACCAACAACCCCACTTCCCAGATATAGAAGTAACTGCAACAACCCCACTTCCCAAATCCCAACCATTCAACCAATGAAAATAAAGCACAATCTTCAGTCCACAAAAAATTACCTTGCTTCAAGCCTTTCAGGAAGCTGGCTGCCACCGTTCTCGTCACCACCGTCTCAAACAATGGCACCACCGTTCAGAGGCAGCGCAGGAGCTGAAGAAGCTTGGGCACACCACCGTATTTCACCGTGTGAGGAAGGGGAAAGAGAAGCTTGGGCAGACCACCGTATTTCACCGTTCTCGTCACCACCGTCTTCAACAATGGCACCACCGTCTTCAACAATGGCCCCACGAGGTCGTTCAGACACGCCGTGGGAGAACGAGGGAGACGAAGGGGAGAAGATTGGGACCGTGGAGGGAGAAAGAGGGAGACGAGGTTGAGTAGGAGGGAGAAGGAGGGAATCGAGGTATGGTGACAAGGGGACGAGGTTGAGAGACGAGATTCAGAGGGAGGGAGACAAGGTTGAGAGCGCGGGAGAATTTTGGGGGAGAATTTTGGAGGATGTCTGTCCTTATCTTTTGATTTGTATTTGACGTCTCTTCTGCTCTTGTTTTGCGCTCTTGTTTTGCTTTGTTGGGTATTTGACACTGTACACCTACGGTTGACACCGTAGGTGTCGAAAAGCAGTGTCAAAATAACATTTCTGATATTTATATGGATATGATTCTCAAAATTTTGACTAGTCAACGTATATTTCACTTATATAGTATATAATAAATTGTCTGTATTTATATATTGACATAATATATTGATGTATTTATATAGTATATTGATATATTTACACTACACATTGATATATTATAGTGGAATTTCTTATTTTTTTATATTTTGTATTTAGACTTGATTTTTTTATTTTATTTTTGTAATACGTTATTATTTATTTTTTTAATTTTTTTATTGGTTATCATGCATTTTTTAAACAGAAATAAAAATGGAAATATATTTTTTTAACTTTGTTTTTGTTAAAAAAATTAATTATATCAATTTGCAAATATGGAATAAAAAATGTAAATATAAAATTTTTATTTGTTTTGATCAAACATGATAAACAATAAAGTTACTTTAACATTTATATTGGACCAAAAAACTTGATCAAAATGATTGATAGTTGCACCATTTTGTTAAAGGTCCATCATAACCTTAACCTGGAACATGAGTCTTGTTATTGTATGCCTTTGAAGACAGGAGGGAAATGGACATCTTTTTGGAGTATTGAAATAAACGAGGAAAGAGAAAAAATAATAAAAACTTAAAAAGTAGGTTTAATTATTCTTCATTTGGTGAAAACTTTTAAATAGGTCCCAAACTAAAATAGTTTGTAATTTTATTATTGAATTTCTAAATACTTTCTAATTGAGTTTCTATATTAATTAAACATTTGTAATCGATTCCCTAAACTTGTAACTATTTTTGTAATATGATATTTAGGGTAGCAGAACAACCTTGTAATTAGAGCACCCTATAAATCTACTTCCAGGATTCTTGTCTATCTTGGAGGTTAATAGAACCACTAGATCACTCACAATAGTAAATGATTTTAGAATGTCTCCTATCATAGGGACATAATTACAAATTATTTACAAGTTCAGGGACCCGATTACAAACGTTTAAAGTATAGGGATCCAATTACAAAGTATTTAAAAGTTCGGGGACCCAATTACAATTTTTTTAGTTTGAGGACCTATTTAAAAATTCGCAAATAGTTTGGGGACCTACAAAGTAATTAAACCTAAAAATTATATATGAATAAATTTAATATTAAGGTCCAAATTTGTTATACAGATATTAAAGAGTTTAATTGTAATTTATTGATAATGTAAAGTTTTTTATAAGTCAAATGTGACACCCTCAATCCGGTACCACATTTGTAATCCAAAAACACATACCAAACGCTAAATAAAACTTGCTGGTTTTACTTTCGGAAAGATAGTTTATTTAAATATATATATTAAGCCCAGAAAATCGTGATAATTTTTTTTTCTTATTTAATAACTATGAACGACAACCATTCAGCGTAATAAACAAAAGAACTCGTCTATATATATATATATATATATATATATATATATATATATATATATATATATATATATATATATATATATATATATATATATATATATATATGCATCAATAACTAATCATATACCAGAGAACTATCGACAACATGTCCCTTAAAAAGAAACTAGTAAAGTAAAAAGCTAAAACTCTAAAAACTAGGTAGCGATAGTCTGGAATCATATCACTAAAACTCATGGCCATCAGTAGCCACTAACAGACTACCCAAAAATCGCTACCTCAAAAGTGAGTCTACACCCTAAGCTGGTCAACGCCTAGTGAAACCCATTGGACAATCCTCCGAAGGAGGGTCCAACACTAGAGTGAGGAAAGGAACCTACATGCCCGTTCTCCTGGGGCTGGGTCTCAGGAGTATCCAAAAGATGATACTCCGGGGCTTCCTGAGGATCCTCCCTAGGGTCCTTCTCCTCCTCCTCCTCATCATCATCATCCACTCCCTGCCCCTCCGCCACTAACACAAAAGGCGGGGGAGGAGTTTGCGGTGGCTGCTGCTGCAGGGGCTGTGCAGCTGGGATAGGATTTTCCATCAGCCCTTGATCCATAAGAGCTTGCAGTAACATCCAGATGGGCAGTGGAGGTATCTGGATCGTCTCAACGATATGGGTCCGCTACTGGGGTCCCACTTCCATCGTCCCTCTGAGTGTGCAGACTGGACCGCTATATGCTGCGCTATAGGCTCCGGGATGGATGACCCATGTAGCTGGGTCTTCCCTCTGATCAATCACCAGGGAGCGCACCCCTGAATGCGCTAATGGCTCCGGCATCGGCTCCATCTATAAGTAGGATATAATATATGCCAAGAAAGATAGCACAATCCAAAAAATGCAAGGGTAAGAAACCAATATATGAATCCAAAAATGACAACTACATGCCTAAACACAAACAACAGATTTATACAATTATATCTCACGAATAGTACAATATATATATATATATATATATATATATATATATATATATATATATATATATATATATATATATATATATATATATATGTATGTATGTATCAATGTAATAACAGTAAAACACAAGGGCTTCGTACCCCACAATCAACGTTATTTGCTAAACATATGCATGGACACTTCCATATACCTCAACTAACATTCAATTCTTAATTTCCGAAAATACCCTCAACATTCGAAATGAGCTAATCAGGCTCCAAAATCATTGACCCGCAGGCCATAATGATTATCACCAAAAATTGGCCCAAACATAAGTACTTAACCTCCCAGTAATAACAATACATGGGTGCACATGTCAGTGGTATTTACGATGTATAAGCCATACTATATTATCCTACTCGGAGCACAATACGCACAACCCATGGCACGTATGACATCATTGTCCCTCAAGGCACAATATTAGTAAATGACAATAAGTCATCTCAGGTTTTCCTTGCCATCAAGGCTCCCCGTTTCACGGCACGTCTGTCCAACACATAAAATGCATGAGAAAACTATTTCGTTTTCGTCGGTTTATCTTTGTCGTATCAATATTTTCTCGTTGTAGCATCAACGCTATCAACCACCACAATGTCTTAGACTCTTTAAGACCTAACAACATTTTTCTCAAAATAGGACACTTGGTCCAAAATAGTTCGAACCCCAAAATCCCTAACCGATGCACCAGTCTAGGACTTTGGATTCAAGAGTATAAAAGCATCTGCAAGCTTATAGGATCACAAAGATTGTCCACAAGCTGGTCGGACCAACATACTAACACGGATCCTTGATCCTCGACGTCTTGGTTTCTAGTTTTAAGCCCAAAACCCACTTTTCCTTGAAAACTTAAAAACTAAAACCCAAATCTCCAACACTTACAGAAAGTCCTCGGGATCAGTTTTCCATAAAACAAAATTTGGTCTAAAGACCATTTCTTTCCTTTTTGTCGTTTTTCGGTAAAACCCAAACCTTGAAATACAGCTTGTAAAAACCCTTTCTCGTGGATAAAACCAAATAATTTGAAATCACGTTTCTCGAAAACGCTTTTGCTCAAAAGGTTAATTTTATTATTTTAAAAACTATTAAAGTTTTCCAAAAATACTATTCATCCTAAAAACTTCATTTTTCTTTGTTAAAGTCACGTTTTCACTATTTTGCTCATGAAGTTAACTTACCCTTAAAAACAAATGTGTATTATTATTTTATTTCAAAAAGCTAATTAATTATTTTTCTCTTAGATTAAAATTGAAAACTAATAAAATATTATTATATTTCCTCCATTTCACATTTCAAGCTTTTTAAAGCTTTTAGGTTTCAGATTGTCGGGTCCTAATTGATATTAGGTCCTTTAATACAGTACTCCCCACAACAGGGCACATGATACATCCATACATTTATTTCAATTGCTATACCATACATTCACATATATAAGCAGGTATATCATGCATAGGCAATTTAACAGTAGGAAATAAACCACTCCACAAACAATCCAATACAGATAAATATTTACAACCCAGACACACAAATACAGCACATAGCTGCCGGAATTGGAATTCCTCAGGTTTGTCCCCTTACCTCTTGAAGTTCCAAAAGGTAGCAGCAATCGCCTGATTGTTCCAAAATTTTGCTCGACTATTCGCCGATCACTACACACATACAATCAATCAATGTATTAACACAAAATACAAAGATTTCTCCTATTTCCCTCCCTCTAGGGTTCGGCCCTTTGACCCTAAAAATAGCTAGGGAGCTCCAAAAATTCTCAACTCTTGGATACCACCCTAACTAAGTGAGATAACCCTAGATACCAACTCAAAACATCAAAAACCTATCAAAAACCCTATCCTCCACACAAAGGGGGTTTCGGCCCTATCTCACCAAAATTGGTTAGAGGGATTTCTTGGCTCTAAGCTCTTGGATCATGGAAGGAGAGAAAATGAGAGTGAGAGGTTGATGATGATGATGATTCGAGTGGCTTGGTGAGGATGAGTGAAAAATGAGATATTTTTACTTAAGATAATCTCAAGAGTTAAGAAAAGGGTAAAATGGTCATTTTGTAAAAAGACCAAGGGCAATTCGATCATTTCGCGTCCAGATATTTTGAAAACCATCATGACACTGGCACGAGGTCCCAGGTGACTTGACACTGACTTGACATGAAGATTATTCGTTCGTGGGTCCCGTGAAACCCTTATACGGCTCCAATCGCCACCCAATTCGATTCTTGGCCCGAATATAACATATTATTTTCATTTTTGGATGTCAGGACGCATTTTAGCAAAAAGGTAGAGGATTGAATTCTAAGTCTAATGGTCTCGTCCGTTAGTCAAGATTAGGTCTTGATAATAGTAAAATACTATCATCCGTGAAACATAGATCGGGCTCCGTTTGAGTTTTCTGCCCAAAATTTAACCGTAGGCTCATATGATTATTTGGAGCATGAATATGATTTTAGTTTTCCCAAAATCATTTTCTAAAACACAAATAAAAATATAAACTCATTGATTGAGTTTATCGTTCTGAGAAAGCACGAAAAATCGGGGTGTTACATTACTACCCCCTTAAAATAATTTCGTCCTCGAAATTACGTACCTGTGAACAGATAAGGATATTGCTCTCTGATCTTGTCCTCAGTTTCCCAAGTTGCCTCTCCAGTTGTATCATACCAAATGACCTTGACTAAAGAGGTTTGTTTTCCCCTGAGTTGTCTAACTTTCTTGTCCTCGATTCTTACAGGTGCAGTCTAATAAGACAGGTTCTCTTTCAAAGGTACTTTATCATGTTCGATTACATGAGATCGATCAAGAATATACTTCCTTAACTGTGAAACGTGAAAAACATTGTGTAGGTTTGAAAGAAAAGGAGGTAAAGCAATCTGGTACGCTACTGGAGCAATACGTCGAAGAATTTGGTATGGTCCAATGAATTTAGGAGTGAGTTTTCTGGATTTCATTACCCTACCTACCCCAGTCGTTGGATTGACTCTCAGAAATACATGATCACCTTTTTGAAATTCGAGAGGTCGTCTCCGCCAATTTGAGCAACTCTTCTGCCTGCTCTGAGATGTCCTCATCCTTTCACGAATTTGTTTGACTTTATCGGTCGTCTGTTGCACAACCTCGGGACCTAGAATTGTACTCTCTCCATCATGATACCAACAAAGAGGAGTTTGACATCTCCTTCCATAAAGTGCCTCATAGGGTGCCATTCCTATGCTCGAGTGGTGACTGTTGTTGTATGTAAATTCAATCAGTGGCAACAGTTCATCCCAACTTCCTCGGTTATCCAAGACACACGCTCTTAATAAATCTTCTAACAATTGAATTGTTCTCTCGGTTTGTCCATCTGTTTGAGGATGATATGCAGAAATTAGGCGTAGCTTGGTTCCTAAAGCTTGGTGTAAGCTTTCCCAAAAACGTGAAGTGGATTTCGGATCTCTATCTGAAACGAAACTTGAGGGTATTCCATGTAGCCTAATCACTTCTCTAATTTACACCTCAGTCAACTTCACTACCGTGTAGTTTGTTTTGACAGGTAAGAAATGCCGATTTCGTTAACCTATCAATGATTATCCAAATCGAATCAAAATTTCTAGGCGTTCGGGGTAAACTTACTATGAAACCCATTGAGATACTCTCCCATTTCCATTCTGGTATATCCAGGGATTGTAGCATCCCTCCAGGTCTCTGATGCTCTACTTTTGCTTTCTGGCAAGTCAGACACGATACAACGTATTCTGCAACTTGTTTCTTCATGCCTAGCCACCAAAATCTTTGCTTCATGTCCTGAGACATCTTGGTTGCACCAGGATGAATATTTAATCCACTCTTGTGAGATTCCTCTAGGATCATCTTTCTCATTTCAGGGTTGTTGGGTACACAGACTCGTCCATTGCACTTTAAAATTTCGTCTGTTCCCAAACTAAACTCACCGGCTTTCCCTTGTTCCATTAACTTCTTCTTTTTTTGAAGATGTTCATTAGTAGCTTGTTGTTCACGGATCTCCACCATTATTCGACTGGAGATTTTGAGCATTCCAAAACATAGCTTCTTCGGACTTATCTCCATTCCCAAATTGAGATCACGAAACTCTTCAATCAGTTTTAATTCCATCACCATCATAATTGAAATATGAATGGCTTTCCGGCTTAAGGCATCTGATATGACGTTCGCCTTTCATGGATGGTATTGCAACGTGAAGTCGTAATCCTTTAAAAATTCCATCCATCGTCTTTGCCTCATGTTGAGCTCTTTCTGATCGAACAGATACTTTAAACTCTTGTGGTCACTAAAGACGTCAAACTTAGCACCATACAAATGATGTCTCCATATCTTTAGTGTAAAAACCGCTGCAGCTAACTCCACGTCGTGCATGGGATAATTCTTCTCATGAGTCTTTAATTGCCTTGATGCATACGCTACCACTTTGCGGTGTTGCATCAGCACACCACCTAAACCTTGATGTGAAGTATCACAGTATACCTCTTAAGGTTCACTAGGTTTCGGAAGTATCAACACCGGTGAAGTCGTCAAAAGTTCCTTAATCTTTTGAAAACTTTCTTCACACTGGTCAGTCCAAACAAAAGGTTGATCTTTCCTCGTAAGTTGAGTCAATGGTGACACAATCTTGAAAAATCGTTCAATAAATCTCCGATAATAACCGGCTAGACCAACAAAACTCAGTATTTCCGTTACGATCTTTGGCTTTTCCCAAGAAAGTACAGCTTCTACTTTAGCAGGGTCCACAGTAATTCCTTCCTTCGTTATGACATGACCCAAAAATCCGACTTCCTCCAGCCAAAACTCACACTTAGAGAGTTTCACATACAACGTCTTCTCACGCAAAACTTGAAGAACTTGTCGTAAATGCTCTTCGTGTTCCTTCCGATTCTTAGAATAAATGAGGATATCGTTGATGAACACTACGACGAACTTATCAAGAAACGGACGAAAAATCCAATTCATGTAGTCCATAAAAACAGCAAGTACGTTCGCTACTCCAAAAGGCATCACGAGATATTCATAATGTTCGTAACGAGTTCTAAAAGCGGTCTTAGGTATATCTTCTGTCTTTACTCGAATTTGATGGTATCCCGTCCTTAAGTCGATCTTTGAGAAAACAGCAGCTCCTTGCAGTTGATCCATCAGGTCGCCGATTCTCGGTAAAGGATACTTGTTCTTGATCATCACTTTATTCAGCTGACGAAAGTCCATGCAAAGTCTCGAACCTCCATCTTTCTTTCTCACTAAAAGAATTGGCGCTCCCCACGGCGAAACACTCGGTCTAATGAACTGCTTCGACAACAGGTCCTAGACTTGAGCTTTCAACTCAGCGAGCTCAGCAGGTGACATTCGATATGGAGCAATTGATATCAGTCCAGCTTCTGGAATCAGGTTAATGGAGAATTCTATGTCCCTCAAAGGCGGCAAACCTGGAACATCGTCTGGGAACACCTCAGGAAAATCCTTCGCAACGGGCATCTTACTCAGCTCGATCTTCCCCTCGACTTCTATGTTGGATAAAAGCACGTATTTCGGATCTCCCTCTTTCGAAGAAGTTCTAATGCGGTTGGCGGTCAAAAATCCAGAAATCTTGGTACTGGGAAAAACTAGAGTTTTATGTGCACAATCTAATAGGATATGGTTGGAAGATAACCAATCCATGCCCAAAATTACATCTAATTGTATTAAAGGCAAGCATATTAAATCAACAAGAAAATGTCTATCTTGAATAACAATAGGACAGTTCAGGCATATAGAATTCACAATAACAGGTTCAGCAGTTGGGGTAGAAACAATCAAGCCAAAAGACAAGGAAGAAACAGATAATTCCAAACGTTTCACACAATCCATAAAAATGAATGAATGGGTTGCACCTGAATCAAAAAGTACTGATAAGAGGTTACCGTCTATGTCGCAAACACCCTGTATCAGATCTTCGAAGTTTGAAGCCTCAGCACCACTCAGAGTATAAACTCTTCCCTTTGGCGTCGGCCTTTTGGCTCCACCATTTTTGTCCCCAGCTTGGACTGGGTTTGGTGCTCTACAATGTATGGCCATATGTCCCGGTTCTCCACAACGGAAACAATTGTCTTTCTTCGTTGGATAGTTGTTTGCCAAGTGCGACGACTCCCCACACTTGAAACATCTTCTCTCTGGGCCTTGACCTCCTTGGCCTCCACTGCCCGATGCTTGAGCAACAAGTCGTTAAAGTTGTTTCTGAAAATTTCCTGGGGGTCGGGAATAAGGTTTCTTTTGACCTTGCTTCCCCTTCAGATCATGGTACTGTCCCTTGAATCGGGAAGGTCCTCCGACGTTTCCCCTGTTGTCTCTCCCACGTTTCATCAGCTTAATCTGCCTACTCTTCTCAACAAGTGCCGGGAAATTCTTGATTCCTTGCGGCAGCACTAATTCTTTGATTTCATACCTCAGCCCTCTCTCGAAAGCTTCACACTTCCAATCTTCCTCGGGGTTATTCAGGAAGAATTGAAAGTATTTGGCCAACGACTTGAATTTGGCCGCATATTCCCCGACTGACATGTCTCGCTGTTGCAGTCGTAAGAATTCCTGCTCCTTCTCAGCTCTTGCACTCTGGGGAAAATATTTTCCCAAGAAACGGTCCTTGAAAAATTCCCAAGTAATTACTTCATGATTTGCTTCCAGTATTTGTTTTGTTCCTTTCCACCAGTATTCCGCATCTCCCATCAGTTGGAATGTGGCATAAGGCACTTTCACCTCATCCGGGCTGTGTATCAGCTCGAAGATTTTCTCGATCTCATGGATCCACAAATCAGCCTTCTCCGGATCTATGTCGCCATGAAATTTCCACGGATTATGACGCCTGAATGTAGTCAAGCTTCGGCCCTCAGCGGCCTGGTCAGCTCGGAGTTGTTCCTGAGCATTGTGGGCATTCATGGTTACGGTCTGAACAGCAATAGCCGCAGCCATGTTCGCCATCGCCTGAGCAGCAAAGTCCATTCCGTTTGCTCCAACGGCTTCCTTAGCTTGGGCACCAGCTCCTCGTCCGCGACCGCATCCACGGCCACGTCCGCGTCCACGTCCAAGTCCACATGCTGCTTCAGCTCCAATTTCTTGTTCCATATCTGACCTACAAGATTGAACTCAGTCAAACAGCAACCAGAAACTAAAGCAGATAAGCAGTTATCAGCATGCATTACTTCTAAGAAGTAATTAAATCAGACCTTAGTCAGAGATCACACAACATCAACACAACAGACCTATTCCCAAATATTCCCGAAAGACTCGACCAGCTGTGATACCACTAATGTGACACCCTCAATCCGGTACCACATTTGTAACCCAAAAACACATACCAAACGCTAAATAAAACTGGCCGGTTTTATTTTCGGAAAGATAGTTTATTTAAATATATATATATTAAGCCCTGAAAATCGTGATAATTTTTTTTTTCTTATGTAATAACTATGAATGACAACCACTCAGCGTAATAAACAAAAGAACTCGTATATATATATATATATATATATATATATATATATATATATATATATATATATATATATATATATATATATATATATATATCAATAGCTAATCATATACCAGAGAACTATGGACAACATGTCCCTTCAAAAGAAACTAGTAAAGTAAAAAGCTAAAACTCTAAAAACTAGGTAGCGATAGTCTGGAACCATATCACTAAAACTCATGGCCATCAGTAGCCACTAACAGACTATCCAAAAATCGCTACCTCAAAAGTGAGTCTACATCCTAAGCTGGTCAACGCCTAGTGAAACCCATTGGACAATCCTCTGAAGGAGGGTCCAACACTAGAGTCAGGAGAGGAACCTACATGCCCGTTCTCCTGGGGCTGGGTCTTAGGAGTATCCAAAGGATGATACTCCGGGGCCTCCTGAGGATCCTCCTCACGGTCCTCCTTCTCCTCCTCCTCATCATCATCCACTCCCTGCCCCTCCGCCACTAACACAAAAGGTGGGGGAGGAGTCTGAGGTGGATGCTGCTGCAGGGGCTGTGCAGCTGGGGTAGGATGTTCCATCAGCCCCTGATCCATAAGAGCCTGCAGTAACATCCAGATGGGCGGTAGAGGAATTTGGATCGTCTCAACGGTATGGGTCCGCTCCTGGGGTCCCACTTCCATCGTCCCTCTGAGTGTGCAGACTGGACCGGTATATGCTGCGCTATAAGCTCCAGGATGGATGACCCATGCAGTTGGGTCTTCTCGCTGATCAAACACCAGGGAGCGCACCCCTGAATGGGCTAACGGCTCTGGCATCGACTCCGTCTGTAAACAGGATATAATATATAGCAAGAAAGATAGGACAGTCCAGAAAATGCAAGGGTGAGAAACCAATATATGAATCCAAAAACGATAGCTACATGCCCAAACACAAACAACAGATTCGTACAAGTATATCTCACGAAATATAATCATGCATAATATTGTAATTATATATATCAATGTACTAACAATAAAACACAAGGGCTTCGTACCCCACAATCAATGTTATTTTCTAAACGTATGCATGAACACTTCCATATACCTCAACTAACGTTCAATTCTTAATTTCCGAAAATCCCATCTACAATAGAAATGAGCTAATCAGGCTCCAACATCATTGAGCCGCAGGCCATAATGATTATCACCAAAAATTGGCCCAAACATAAGTACTTAACCTCCCAGTAATAACAATACATGAGTGCGCATGTCAGTGGTACTTACGATGTATAAGTCATACTATATTGTCCAACTTAGGGCACAATACGCACAGCCCATGGCACGTATGACATCATTGTCCCTCAAGGCACAATGTTGTATAATGACAATAAGTCATCTCAAGTTTTCCTTGCCATTAAGGTCCCCCGTTTCATGGCACGTCTGCCCAACACATAAAATGCATGAGAAAACTATTTCTTTTTCGTCGGTTTATCTTTGTCGTATCAATATTTCCTCGTTGTAGCATCAACGCTATCAACCACCATAATGTCTTAGACTCTTTAAGCCCTAACAACATTTTTCTCAAAACAAGACACTTGGTCCAAAATAGTTCGAACCCCAAAATCCCTAACCGATGCACTAGTCTAGGACTTTGGATTCAAGAGCATAAAAGCATCCGCAAGCTTACAGGACCACAAAGATTGTCCATAAGCTGGCCGGACCAACATACTAACACGGATCCTTGATCCATGTGTTTCTGCAGAATCCTAGAACCCCGACTTCTCGGTTTCTAGTTTCTAAGCCCAAAAACCACTTTTCCTTGAAAACTCAAAAACAAAAACTCAAATCTCCGACACTTACACAAAGTCCTCGGGATCGGGTTTCCATAAAACAAAACTTGGTTTAAAGACCATTTCTTTCCTTTTCGTCGTTTTTCGGCAAAACCCAAACCTTGAAATACAGCTCGTAAAAACCCTTTCTCTTGGATAAAACCAAATAACTTGAAATCACGTTTCTCGAAAACGCTTTTGCTCAAAAGGTTAACTTTATTATTTTAAAAACTAATAAAGTTTTCCAAAAATACTATTCATCCTAAAAACTTTTTTTCTTTGTTAAAGTCACGTTTTTACTATTTTGCTCTTTAAGTTAACTTACCCTTAAAAACAAATGTTTATTATTATTTTATTTCAAAAAGCTTATTAAATATTTTTCTGTTAGATTAAAATTGAAAAATAATAAAATATTATTATTTTCCCTCCATTTCACATCTCAAGCTTTTTAAAGCTTTTAGGTTACAGATTGTCGGGTCCTAATCGATATTAGGTCCTTTAACACAGTACTCCCCACAACAGGGCACACGATACATCCATACATTTATTTCAATTACTATACCATACATTCACATATATAAGCAGGTATATCATGCATAGGCAATTTAACAGCAGGAAATAAACCACTCCACAAACAATCCAATATAGATAAATATTTACAACCCAGACACACAAATACAGCACATAGCTGCTGGAATTGGAATTCCTCAGATTTGTCCCCTTACCTCTTGAAGTTCCAAAAGGTAGCAACAATCACTTGATTGTTCCGAAACTTTGCTCGACTATCCGCCGATCACTACTCACATACAATCAATCAATGTATTAACACAAAATACAAAGATTTCTCCTATTTCCCTCCCTCTAGGGTTCGGCCCTTTGACCTTAAAAATAGTTAGGGAGCTCAAAAAATTCTCATCTCTTGGATACCACCCTAACTAAGTGAGATAACCCTAGATACCAACTCAAAACATCAAAAACCTATCAAAAACCCTATCCTCCACACAAAGGGGTTGCGGCCCTATCTCACCAAAATTGGTTAGAGGGATTTCTTGGCTCTAAGCTCTTGGATCATGGAAGTATGTCATGAACTTAGGCCAAAGAAATTGGTTTGGTATTAAAAGGATTTTTCTACAATTTTTCATGGATTTTTGAAGTTTAGGGGTGTAAACCTAACCCCATGAAAATTGACATTTTAGAGGAGAGAAAGGAGAGATTGAGAGAGATAGAGAAGGATGGATACCTCCTAAGTGATTCTCCTTCAAAGATTGATGAGTTTTGCTTCACAAAACTCAAGCTTTTCCAGCTTCTAAAATGGAGAAAAGTGAAGGAAAAGAAAGGAAGGAGAGAAAATGAGAGTGAGAGGTTGATGATGATGATGATTCGAGTGGCTTGGTGAGGATGAGTGAAAAATGAGATATTTTTACTTAAGGTAATCTTAAGAGTTAAGAAAAGGATAAAATGGTCATTTTGTAAAAAGACCAGGGGCAATTCGGTCATTTTGCGTCCAGATATTTTGAAAACCATCATGACACTGGCACGAGTCCCTAGGTGACTTGACACCGACTTGACATGAAGATTATCCGTTCGTGGGTCTCGTAAAACCCTTTTACGGCTCCAATCGTCACCCAGTTCGATTCTTGGCCTGAATATAATATATTATTTTCATTTTTGGATGTCAGGACGCATTTTAGCAAAAAGGTTGAGGATTGAATTCTAAGATTAATGGTCTCGTCCGTTAGTAGATTAGGTCTTGATGGTGGTAAAACACTACCATCCGTGAAACATAGACTGAGATCCGTTTGAGTTTTCGGCCCAAAATTTAACCGTAGGCTCATACGATTTTTTGTAGCATGAATATGATTTTAGTTTTCCCAAAATCATTTTCTAAAACACAGATAAAAATAAAAACTCATCGATTGAGTTTATCGTTCTGAGAAAGCACGAAAAATCGGGGTGTTACATCAACCAATCATCAATTATGGGAGTGATTTTTAACTTTTAACGTAGTTCGGGTAAGGGTTAATTTTTTTACTGATGTGACAATATATGATTGGATGTTTGTGTAAAATGATTTTACACTGTCAGTGTATAGTAATTAAACTCGATAATAAAAATCTATGTGAAAAAATAGATTAGAGTTGTTGTTATGGATAATTTTAAGAATTTAATTGTAATACACTGACACTTTAAAGTTTTTACACAGACATCCAATCATAAAATGTCATATCAGTAAAAAAAGTTTGACTTTTATCCTAACTACTCAAAAAGTCATCGTCACCATGATTAATGATTGGTTGATCGTTTTAAAAAGTTTACATTATTAGTGGATAACAATTAAACTCTAATTTTAATTTGACAAAAGTGTAAAGTATATTTTTCAACTTTGTCTAGTGTATATTTTGTTCTTTCAAAATTTGTGATAAAATTTATATTTTTTTGTGCTAAATTTTATAAATTTTAAAAGTGAACGAAGTAGTTCAAACTCATGTTTGACATCATGATTTTGGACATCTTTACACACTTTAGAAATTTAAGGATGTTGCCACACATTTTTAAAAGTTGATGGACCAGAGTGCACGAGATTAAGTTCACTTTTTCGACACTGACGAGTTTCTGATGTTCGATTTTTTATTTTTAGAATGACGCCAAGCAAAGTGGCGTGTTCTACCAGCACGCGTCACGTGTTTTGGCTCAGCTTTTTCTTTTTATTTTAAAAAAAATTGATTTTTTCGAAAATTTTGAAAATAAAAAAGCGACTAGTAGAAACTCGCCATGTGTCGAAAAAGTGAAATCGTTAGATCAGTTGACTCTTTTAAAAATGTCAACTAATCTGGCGTTTTACATGTCAGCATTAAAAAAATAATAAAAAAACCATGTTGGCAAAAACAAAGTTAGTCTGGTAAATAGTTTCAAAATCAGGTTATATTGGTAAATAGTTTCAAAGTCAGGTCACTTTTGTCATAAACCTTCTTTTTGCGGTATTGAAATAAACGAGGAAAGAGAAAAAATAATAAAAAGTATATATGTATAAATATAATATTAACGTTCAAATTTGTTATACCGATAATAAAGTTAAGTTGTTATGATTGACTTTTAAGGTAGTTAGAGTAAGAGTTAATTTTTTTTTACTGATGTGATAATTTATGATTGGATGTCTGTGTAAAAAGGTTTTAAACTGTCAGTGTATAGCAGTTAAACTCGATAATAAAACTCTATGTGAAGAAATAAATTAGAGTTGTTGTTATGTATAATTTTAATTTGGCAAAAGTATAAAGTATATTATTCAACTATGTCTTATGTATATTTTGTTTTTCCAAAATTTGTGATAAAATTCATATTTTTTTATGTTAAAATTTTATAAATTTTAAAAGTGAACGAAGTAGTTCAAAATCATGATAAACATTCATTTTTGGATGGGAAGTGTCCCGGGTCTTGTCATGATTTTGGACATCTTTACACACTTTAGAAATTTAAGTATGTTGTCACACATTTTTTAAAAGTTGATGGGCTAGGGTGCACGAGGTTAAGTTGAAAAATGTAATTTAATTTTTTCTGTTACATTTTAGCTTGAGGAGGCTACCTCCAAAGAATATTTGTTATATTAGCCCAAGCAGGTCGCGTCCAAAGAATACCAATTGTAAGTAACTTGAAGAGGTTGTGACCAAAGAATACTTTATTGTGAAAATCTGTGTGTTGTCTAGGGACTGGACGTAAGTTAACTCACTTATATGCTATGAATGTAAAAAGTCAGGACATATCTGAACTGAATGTCCTCAACTTAAAAAAGAAAAAAAAAATCCCAAAAAAGCAAAGAAATTAAAGTAATGATGGCTTTGTCTGAAAATCTGCTAAGAAGAAGAAGTTGCATACTTATGCTTGATGGTAGACGCCAATTATGAAGAGGATGATGAGGTTACCTATGAATCTTATGATTTGAGAAAAGTATATGATGATCTGCTGCACGATTCACATATCTTAACATCTGAACATGCTAAGCTAAAGAATGAAGGAACCTATTGGAAACACAAGAAGGGAGGTTGAATTGTGTTTCTTAAATTTTCGAAAACCTTTTCATAAAGCAGATAGCTTTTCGCAAACGCTTGGATGCAAAAACAAGCAAAGGACACTGAACGAGTATATAGAACACAATGGACACACGCTAAAAAGTTTTCTTTTAAAACACTCGTTAAGAACACAATTTCAATCCCAAACGTCAGTGATAAACAAACTAAAGGCAAAGATAAGGGAGAGAATATAACACAGAGATATTATCCTGATTCACTCTTAACGCAAGAGCTACGCCCAGTCCCCTTCTACGTGAGAACTTTATCCACTATAACAAAAAAATTATCACAAGTCCTCTCCAGGCTCAACCAAGTTTTGGTTTGAAAAGAGTTGAAGTTAAATCTAACTCACTATGTGTGAGGATATGAAACTTAAGAACAATCTCTGAAAAACAACTTTTCATAGAGAGTAATATGAAAGTTTAGATCAGAGATAATCTTGTGAGCTTTTGGTTTGCTTTGAGATTCAAGTTGCTTGATACTTGTTAGGTTTTTCGTCACTTTCTTTCATCAGAAACTTCAGTATATATAGGCTTCAAGTCTTGAGCAAGCTTGATCTTCAATGGCTGGCAAAAGAGCCATTCTGGTGGTGCATTAAATTGATGTATAAGCCCGTTGAGTTTTGATAACTTGTGAGATGACTTCTGAAAAGAAGAGTATGTTATCAAAGAGAGAGAGAGAGAGAGAGAGCTCAAAGTAGAACTAACATCTTTTTCTTGTACCCGAAAGTTGTCTTTTGTCTTTCCTTCTTGAGTAGATTCAACAGCTTCTGTCAGGAATAAACATGCCATTTAAGCGTTCGAGGGTACTATGTTTACATAGAATAATTGTTCAAAGGATACTGCTATTTTACATGAAAGATGATAATTTGAACTATATCTATTACATCTTTTCGTGCTTGAACTTAGTTCAGTAAAGGAATAAACAATTAATACATTGGACGTTAATCATAAAGTGAAACATACATTATGCTGTTTGAGTCTTTAGACTCACACTTGCTTCTAATAAGGAGATCATAGTCCAAGGAGGGCTTAGTCCATTAATCATTTATAGCAAAGCAATATACTATATGATGATGCGTCTGATAGGTCTTTGGACTTAGGAAATCTACACACTTAGAATAACACATTAGTCCACAACAAATCTTTGTTCACCTAATTTAGTCATTTGTCAACATCAAATTTTTTAGGAGTTATGAACCATAACCACTTTGGTTCCAACAATCTCCCCCTTTTTGATGATGACTGTAACACCCCGATTTTCGAGTTTTCCTATTTAATCAGTATTTATGAACTTATATTTTATTTGAGGTCTTAGGAATGGAAATAAAATATTCCGAGACCATAATCATGCTCAACGATATCGTAGGAAGCTACGATTAAGTTTTGAGTCAAAAACTCAAACGGAGTCCGGTCTGCGTTTTTACACTGACAATATGATTTTACTGCTCATGAGACCTCAAATGGACCCGTGAACGAGACAGTAAGTCTTAGAATTTGATTCTCTACGTTTCGGTTAAATTTCACAAAAATTTCAAAAAAATTACTTCCTGATCTTCGTTCGAGCGAAATCTTCAATCGGGTGGAGAACGGAGCCGCGTTTGGACTTACCAGGACCCGGCAACGGATAATCTTGATATCACATCATGTCAAATCACTTGGGAGAGGATGCCAAACTCGTCATGACGATCTGGAATTTCGGGACGCGAAATTACCAAAATACCCCTAACTTAAGTCGTTTCACCATTTACCATTTTACCCTTGAAACCAAATGACCTTTTTGCCCTTAATGAATTGTTAAGAAGGATGGAACAGCCCTCTCAGCCCCCATTATCACGCAGCCCAGCCCCCCAAGAACAACCAAGAACTCCATCGTCTTCCTTTGTGAAAACCTCCATTGAAATCCTTGAGAAAACCTTGAAATCTTGAAGAAAAACCTTGAATCCTTGATCAATCTTCATCCATTCTTGGGTAAGATCACTTCTATGATCTCCTAGCTTCTTGAATCTCTCTCAATCTCAAGATCAAATCATGAAAATCCATTTTTAGTTCCAAATCTTTGAAAATTCATAAGAAATTGTAGAAAAATCCTTTTAATGGGAAACCATTTTCTTTGAACTCACCTCATCATTATCTACCTAAACCCAAGAGCTTATGATTCAATTCTCATCCTATCTCATTTATCCCAATATGGCCAAACCCTAAGAGAGAAGATGAATAGTGTTTTTCATCAAATTTTTGATTTCTAACTCTTGATTCCATCCTTAGCTTTCCTATTGTCTTTGAATCCAAGTGATGGAAAACCAAATCAAATTCTAACCCCTTTTTCCCAAAATGGCCGAGACCTTCATGAGAAAAATCCATGAGCAATGTTTCATATTTTTGAGTCATAGGACTTGAAGTAGTGTTAACTAAGTTCATGAACCAACCATTCAAAAGTTTGGAACCAAATGAGATCCCTAGCCTTTTTATCTTTTCATAGCCGAACCCTATGCCTTTTAGGGGAAGAGAATTTATGTTTTGATGTTGTATATTGATGTTGATTTGTGGTTTGAATTGTATTGTGTTTGATTGTCTTAGGCGACGCGAACGAGAACGGAGCCGGAGCCGAGAACCGATCGAGTTTGGATTGAACACTTTTGTGAGGTAAAGGGAGGTAGTTCATTTAATTTTGGTAGCTTCATAGTGCATGTTTGGTTTATGTATTATGATGAATTTGATTATTGGATTAGAGATGAGTTTGAATGATATATGGTATTGTTTTGCTTAATGAAACATAATTGCATACTTGTTGATAATTTGTGGGATGGATGCCTTAGTTGATATTATGATGATGATTATGGATTGTTGATGTCTATATATATATATATATATATATATATATATATATATATATATATATATATATATATATATATATATATCCTGGATGATCATAGGACAGGCTATGTCTCGATAATTATTAAAATACTCGAAAAACCGAATCAAAGTTTTGAAAACTGTGTTTTTAAATCAAAAAGTGGTTTTTGGAAAAGGTGTTGCTTTTTCAAGAAAAGTCATCTTCCTTTTTGAAAAAGTTAAGTTCTTTTGAAAAGAAAAAGTGGTTTTATGGAAAGTCGTACAAAATGTGTTTCGTTTCAGTAAAGCGTTTTAAAAGGGCGTGAAACCTTAGAAAACGATTTTTTGTTTTCAAGAAAGGTGTTTTTCTTGGAAAATGTTCCCTTGATCAAAAAGATGTTTTGTTTCGAGAAAACCAAAGTGTGTTTTGTTTTCCGAAGTGTTTCGAGAAAATGAAACCAAATGAAAAATGATGAACCCTTGAGACGAACCCAAACCTAGTGACCGAGACGTCGGGCTAGTGGTTTGTGGATTGAGCACTCAGACCTCGTGTCTTGTGTTTTTGATTTGAGTGGGCTTAACGCCTTTTGAAGCGAGTCAAGGACTTTATTTCTCGACAATTGAAAGAATGAATGCAAAGAAAACAGAAAACTTTCTGTGTACATGCATGAACCGGCAGACGTGCCATTTGGAACCGAGCTACAACTCAAGTAGTTGAGAATTCAACTAGTTAAGGCCACTAGGTCTATAGGGGCATTCTGTATTCGAGATCCCACAAGTGGCCGGTGGCATAGAAACCCCGTGCCATGGTAAATCGGCTGCCAAACACGAATGAACTCGATCAGAGACTGGAGTATTCAGGATATGGTTATGACGTGGTACCCTGGAATAATTGGAGTTCGGACCTAAATAAAGAGGCTGACTTATGAGGACAATTGTGTTACGGGTGTTACCACGGCCTATCGCTCGATGTTGGGAAGTTAGAATCTTCGGAGTACATGAATTAGAAAGATGATATTGAAGTCTCATGCATTATTACAACTGATGATAGTGTTTGAGATGTTGTGCTATATTATATAAATAACTGTTCATATAAATGTATTTATGCTGTTTGTCGTCTGTGCGGCTATCATGATAACTTTATATGATTATCTCACCTTTGCCTGTACATGTTGGACACCCTATTGTGTTTTTGAAACACATGTACAGATGTTGTTCATAGGTCCCCGCGGGCACATGAGGACTCAGATGACGGAGCGTTCTGAAGAACTTGACTTTGGGTTGCATCTCAATGGCTACTTTTAGCCGACCTTCTTAGGAGTCTTTTATTTTGAGCAGTCTTATATTATATTACTGCACGTATGTTGAATTTATGTCCTTAAGTCTGTAATAGGATGTATATTAGACCTGAACCTATGTTATGTTTATGTTTTATGTACCTTAATTATTAGCGTGTGATATGAAGTTATTTCTTCGTCTTGAGTTGTTTTGCCTATGCATACAGAAAATTTTTAGAAACAGCGTTTTCAAACGTAGCTACTTAATTATCTTATTTTCCGAAAGCAACCAGCGTTTTATTGTCTTGATTTATTCCGCATTTTGAGTTCGAGTACGTAGCACCCACGAGGGGGGGTGTTACAATGACAAAACATATTAAATTTGATTGAACAAAGTTTTTCTAGAAAGCCAGAAGGCTCCCCCTTAGAAACAGCTATTATCAGAATCTAAGCTAATCATATAATGGATGAAGTTCAACATATATAAACATAAGCAGATATAGAATATCAACCATATATAAATCATTCAAGCAAATATAAACTAATCATTCAAAAACATCTTTATGTTCAATTCAAATTCCCATCTTTCTTTCTCCCCCTTTTTTGTCATCAGACAAAAAGTGAATTTAGAACATCATAGTCAGATAAACAATAAATTTAAAAGACAAGAAAAAAAGATTTAAGAAGATGAAGGAGGCGGAGGTTGAAAGAAAATCTGCATCGTGGCCTCATCTGTGCAAGCATTTTTTGCTGTGAAGCTTGAATCGCAGTCGAAATTGACCGTGAAACAAACTCTTGAAATTCATACGGAACAAGGATTTGAGAACTCTCAACAGTTGTGTCCAAGTTAGCTTGTCCAGGTACAAAATTGATGGCAATAGACATTGCACCAGCAGCAGGAGGAGCAACTAATATAGGATACGCCAGGGAGCATGCTTGTTGAGAGGCATTTTGCTCAGAATCACCAATTTGGGCTTTGTTTGTTCTTGCTCAGGTTCTTGATTTTGTTCTTGGTCCAAATCTATTGCAGGCTGATATAGCACAAGGGCATTTAGAATCTCCCACTGGGGGTCATAATCATCTCGAATTGTCGTGCTTTTGATTGGCACTCCAAGGACATTATTCACCATCATGAACAAAGGTTTAGTAAATCTGAACTGACCTCGAACAGTTGTAGTCTCAACTTTTGCTTCAGTACTTAGTCCAGAAGAAGATGCCTGACTTTGGCATTTCCAAAGATGAGCTTCAAACAGTGCTTGGGCATCGCCATGAGAGTGTCCTCAAGAACTGCATCGTCATCTCTCGGAGTTTTCCAACAATTTGATGTTAGAACCAAAGTGGTTATGGTCCATAAATCCCTTAAGATTTGATGTTAACAAAAGACTAATTTAAGTGAACAAAGGTTAGTCTTGGACTAATATGTTTATCTTAAGTGTGCAGGAAAATCTAAATCCAAATACTTTCTAAGTCCAAAGACTTATAGTACGTCCAAATCCTTAATTTTTGCGCATTTCGGACCATAAGGCTTAAACGTCATATTTGAGTCCAAAGACTCTTTCCGATAAAAGTTTTCCTTATCTAAGTCCAATGTTGTATCTTTAAGTTTTCAAGCACGAACATATATGTAAAACGTATTTGAATTTAGTATTCTTCATGTAAAATCTTGTTATCCTTTGGACAAACATTCTTTGTAATCTTCGTACCATCGACGGTGAAGTCAGTCTGTCCCTGACATAAAGGATTTGACGATCTCCAAAAGGAAAGATAAAAGGCAACTTTCGGGTACAAGGAAAAGGTGTCAGTACTACTTTGAGCTATCAGGCTGATAGTCTACTCCACTTTTTAGAAGCATCAACAAGTTATCAGACTCAATGGACCAAAGCATTTAATACACGATCAGAACAAATCTTTTTCCATCCGTTGAAGACTGAAGAGTGCTCAAGTCTTGATGGGTATAAATACCCCCACCTTTGAAGATGCAAAGTGATGGAACTCGAATTTAATACAAGCATACAAGTGAAAAAACAATTACAAGATACCAAAAGCTTTCAAGTTGCTCTGCTCTTAAACTTTCATATCACTCTCTGCGAAGAGTATTGTTTAGAGTTCTAAGCTTAGTTTCAAACCCTCACACTTAGTGAGTTAGTAGAACAAAACTCTTTTTCAAAACCTTAGTTGGTTGAGCCTGAAAAGGCTTGTCTAGAAAGAATACTTGAGCCTGAAGCGGCTTGACTAGAAAAGAATACTTAGTGTTGCCTGAAGAGGTGTAGAATACTTGTAACAAAGGATTTTGTTATAGTGGAAAAAGCTCTCAAGTAGAGGGGACTGGATGTAGCTCTTTGGTGAAGAATGAACCAGGACAATATCTCTATGTTCTTTTTATTTCCCTTGCTTTTACCTTAGTTTATTTTTAACTAACTCTTTGGGATTGAATTGCTTTCTTAACGCGCTTGTTTTTAAAGATAAACCTTTACAGTGTGCGTCCAACCTGTGTTTGTAAAAGCTGTTTGCGTTCTTTGTCGTTTTAGAGTCCAATCCTTTGCAAAAATATATATCTGCTTGCGAAAAGTTTTAAAAAACTTAAGAAACACAATTCAACCCTCTTCTTGTGTTTCAAACAGGTTCCTTCAGTTGGTATCAGAGCTCAGCCTCTGAGTTGAACACTTAGCCGTGTTAGAGGAAAGATGCTATAATAGATATGGTAGGACAAGGCATGCCTAGCGGGAGTCCACCTGTTATGGAAGGCACTTTCATGACTAGACCTCCGTTCTTCAACGGCACATACTACTTGTACTGGAAAGAGATTCAAAGGGCTTATTTTAAGTACAAACTCTGTTATCTGGGTCAGAATCATGAATGGTCCAAATGTGTGCCTTAATGCTGATGGTGCAAAAAAAGCTGAAGAAGATTGGACTGATGCTGAATGCAACATCCCGATTTTTTGTAACTCTAATCGAGCTGGTGAATCTCTATTAGGGCTTTGGATGCTTGTGTGAATTTTTTTGTATTAGTTGAAGACCTAGTTGGAAGCTTAGGAATAGGCTTGAACAAAGGTGGAAGTGCCTAAGGTGTTAAACAAGAAACTGTGGAAGTCAGAAGTTTGGAAGGCTCTTCCCAGCTGAATAGCACGCTCAAGCGTGGGAAGAGTGCCAACGCTCAAGCATTGGCATATTGCACGCTCAAGCCTGCTGAAGGCATTTGCTAACTGGTGTGCTTTTCGACGCGTGTGCTACATGTGTCAGGCCAGGGTGAAGGCAGAGTGGACAAGGCTCCACGCTCAAGCATGGAGGTAACCCCACGCTAAAGCTTGCTGGATGTCCACGCTAAAGCGTGCTCAGTGGGTCAAGTTGGATGAGTTTCTTCCTCCTTCTCACTTTGCACGAATTTTCCTTGAATTCTAGAAGCTAGAGAGAGAGGCTCTGAGACTTTAGAGAGAGAAGTTGAAGGTTTCGGGACTTCAGAGCTTCGGATCGAGATTCTGGCTACACGGTTGTGATCGCGACAAAGTTTTCTACAACTTCGACGGATTACTTTCTCCATTCGCAAAAGGTAAACTCGAATCCCTAACAACGTGTTCTTCATGTTCTTTGTGGTTCTTCGAAATTCTACTTTTTCTCTTGATCTTTGAGATTGCCCTAGGGCTAACACTATTGCATATGTGTTGTGCTCATGATTAGTGCTAAGTTCACGCTCGTGATTTCTCACTGATTGGAGCTTGAAGCCGCGGCTGTTGGAGAAGCATGGGGCTATTCTTCGTGTTGAAGGCTGAGCTTGGTGAGCCGGTGATCGTGTTGATCTTCGTGCCAACTGTTCAGGTGGGGAGAAAGAGTACTGCTGCCGTCGGGAAGGCAAGAGTAGTGTAGAGTGTTTTCTGCTATGTGCAGGGAAGCCCTAACTGTACTAGTGGTTAAGCCCCGATAAAGTACCTAAAACCTAGGTTTAGCTTACTTTGGGCTATCGCCGTTAAGTTTGGAAACCCTAGGTTAGCGAACTGTTAATTGAGGATGATCTGCTTCTTATGACTGCTGTGATGTTGAATTCTGTTGTTGCTATCTGTCTAAGTGCCTTTATGCTACTTGGTATTAGATATGCTGCTATGTGCTGTTGTTGATATTACAACTGTTGATGTTATTACCGTTGCTATTATGCGATTGTGGTAATTGCAGTATGGTGGCGGAATGCCGTTGAGTTAAGTTTGGCTGTGTACCGTGTTGTTATCAGGTTGATACCATGGATGGTGCCGTTGCTGTTATGCTGGTTTTCTTGAGGCTGTGGCCGTGATGTTTCAGCTGTGGCTCGTGGACGCATGGCGTCGCAGCTATGGCCGTGTGGATGCAGTGACATCGTGTTGTTTCTGATTGAGCGTTTAGGCGTGAGATCCGGTATCAAGCCCGTTGAGGATGTTTGTTGCATATCATCACCTGCTAGGTGGCGAGTGTAACACCCCGATTTTTCACTACTTTTATATATCAATAAGAGAATAATTAAATTTATATTTTATTCAAGGATTTAGAAAATGAAATAAAGTAAACCGAGACCATATTCATGCACAACGCTATCGTACGAAGCTACGATTAAATTTTGAGCTGAAAACTCAAACGGAGCCCGGTCTGCGTTTTTCCACTGACAGTAAGATTTTAATACTCAAGAGACCTCAGTTTAACCCGTGAATGAGATAGTTAATCTTAGAATTGAATTTCCCATGTTGTCGTTAAATTTGAAAAAAAATCACTTCTTGAGCTTTGTTCGGACGAAATCTCAAATCGGGTGACGAACGGAGTTGGATATGAATTTACCGGGATCCGCCAACTTATAATATTGATGTCACATCAACTCACATCACATGGGAAAGTATGCCAGCATCATGATGACATTTGAAAATATCTGGACGTGAAAAGACCAAAATACCCTTGATCTTTTTTATTATTACCTTTTAACCTTGAAGGAAAAGACCAAAATGCCCTTAAGTGACCCAATTTTGGGCCAATTCAGCCCACCTTTCCGACGCCCAAACCAGCATATGAGAGCCTTCAACCACTTCTCTCATTCACTTCATCTTCTTCCTTGAGAATTCCACCATTTTCTTAAGAGAAAAAGCTTGAGTTTTTGAGAGAAAAGTTTGATTCTTGACCAACCTTCTCCATTCAAGAGGTAAGATCACTTCTATGATCCCTAAGCCTCATGAATCTCTTCCTATTTCTAGTTTGAAATCCTTGATTCCATGAGTTTCACGTTTATGATCCAAATTTCAAAAATTCTTAGAAAATTGTAGAAAAATCCTTTTAATGGGAAACCAATTTCTTTGAGCCAGCTTCATCACCTTCTACCTCTATGCAAGAGTATATGATCAAACTCTGATCCTAGCCTATTTTATTTGAAAGGGCCGAACCCTAGGATTTAGGGGAAAAGAGGGTTTTCTCCAATTTTTGTTCTTGAACACTTGATTCCATCCTTACCTTTCCTATGGTCATGTAATCCATTTGATTGGAAAACCAAATCAATCCCTAGCCATTTTTCCTCTTCATGGCCAAGACCTATAGGGTGTGGAACCATGAGTTTTGTTTCAAATTTTTGGGTAATAGGACTTGTTTTAGTGTTAAACATGCTTAAGAACCAACCATCCAAAGATTGGAACCAAATGAAACCCCTAGCCTATTTTACAAATTTTGGCCGAACCTTAGACCAATTTTGGGGAGGGAAAATTATGTTTTGATGTTGTTATTTTGTATTGATTGTTGTTGTGAATGGAATTGTGCTTGATTGTTTTAGGCGACGCGGATGAATCCGGAATCGGAGCCGACAACCATTCATGAATTGATTTAGAAACTTAAAGAGGTAAAGGGAGGTATTTCATAATAAGTTTGGTAGTCTCATGGTGTTTGATTGTTATATGTGATGTGGTTGTTTTGATTGATGATTGGAATATGAGTATGAATGACATATGTACTTGATGTATCTAATGAAGCGTACTTGTACACTTGAATATGATTTGTGGCATTGATGCCTTGGACGAAATTTATTGTGATATTGGGCTGATTTGATACATATACATATATATATATATATATATATATACTTATATCCTGGATTGGTTAAGAGAATATGACTAGCTATGACTCGATAAAAAAGATGAAAATACTTGAAAACCTAAATCGGAGTTTTGCAAATGGATTTTGAAATCAAGGAAAAATCTTGAGAAAATGTTTTGCTCTATCAAAGAAAGTAACTTTATTTTGAAATATTAGATCCTTTTGAAAAGAAAATGTTGTTTGAGGAAAGTCAATGCAAAGTGAGATTTGTTTCAGAAAAACGTTTTTAAAAGAGACGGAACCTTTAGAAAAACGGATTTGTGAAGAAAAAGAGTTTTTCCTGGAAAATGTTTTTCTCGGAAAAGAATGTCTTAGTTCAAGACAATGAAACTAAGTTTTGTTTTCCAAAGTTGTTTTGTGAGAATAAGACCCAAAGAAAACGATGATTCTTTTTGAGGTGTATGCAAACCTAGTGACCGAGACGTCGGGCTAGTGTTTTGTGAATTCAGCACTCAGACTTTGTGTCCTGTGTTTTGAATGAACGGGCTTAATGTTCTTTAAAAACGAGTCGTGAGCTATATGCCTCGACAAGAAAGAATGAACGAAAAAGAAAACAGAACTTTATGTGTACATACATGAAACTGCAGACGTGCCATTTGAAAACGAGCTACAACTCAAGTAGTTGAGAATATGAGCTACTTAAGACCGCTAGGTCTATAGGGGCATACTGTGTTCGAGACTCCACAAGTGGCCGGAGGCGTTGCAACCCCGTGCCGTGGTAATCGGTTGCCAAACACGGATGAACTCGATCAGAGACTGGACTATTCATGATATGGTTATGATGTGGTACCCCTGAAAAATTGGAGCTCGGACCTAAATTGAGAGGCCGAATCATGAGAACAATTGTGTTTATGGGAGTATTTGCGGCCTATCGCTCGATGAAGGGAAGTAGGAATCTTTGGAGAACATGGATTAGAAAGTTGATATTGAAGTCTTATGCATTATTATGACTCATGATAGTGTTTGAGAGATTATGTTGTATGAATATCTGTTATTATAACTATATTTATAGGTGGGCATTTATGCTATTTGTCGCTTGTGCGGCTATCGTGATAAACTTATAAAATGAGTATCTCACTTTTGCCTGTACATGTTGGACACCTTAATATGTTTTTGGATACATGTACAGATGATGATCATAGATCCTCACGGGCATGGAGTCTTTTGAAGGAATGGAAAGGAAGGATCCCTCCGAATTTCGCTAGGAATCGGAGCTGACTTTAGGGTTGTATCCCAATGGCTACTTTTAGCCCGACCAGCATAGGAGTCTTACTTTTGAAGCAGTTATATTTTATCTGCTGTGTGTATGATGACCATATTTTTAAGTCTGTAATATGATGTACTAGATCTGAACCTATTCTATTAGTTAAGCTATGTTTACAAGGAACTTATATGGTTCGGCATACTCATGTCATAATTATGTTAGTATGAATCTTGAATATTGATGTGTGTTATAAAGTTTATTCCTTTGTCTTGAGGTTGGACTGATTATGCATGAAGAAATTTTTAAGCCCCTGTTTTTGAACGTAGCTAATTAATTACAGTACTTTCCGAAAGCAACCATCGTTTTATTTTGTTTATGTTTTCCACAATCGAGTTCGTGCATGTAGCATCCGAGGGGGGTGTTACATTAGTGGTATCAGAGCTGGTCGAGTCTTTTGGAATCTTTGGGGAATAGGTCTGTTGTGTTTATGTTGTGTGATCTCTGTGTGAACTTTGTTTGAATTGTTTCTCTGTTGGAACAATGTGTGTTGACACACTAGTACTTGACACACGAGCTTATGTTTCCTTATTAGGGTATGATTGGTTTGACTTGTAGGGAAACATGAATCTAAGAGGCGGTCGTGGCAACGCCAGTGATGGTGGTGGTCATAGCACTGCTGATGACAACATTAATTGGGTTATCCAGGCCATGGCTAATATGGCGGCAGTTGTTGCTCAACAAATGGCTGTGATGGCCTAACGGAACCAACAGAATCAATAAAGAGCCGATCTTGCTGCTAATGCCAGAGGGTTAGTCGACTATTGGCGTCATGATCCTCCGTAGTTTCATGGAGACTGTGACCCGGAAAAGGCTGACTTATGGCCGCAAGAGGTGGAGAAGATTTTTGCTGTTCTGCACTGCCTGAGGGAGTGAAGGTGGACTATGCCACATTCCTGTTTCTGGGTGAAGCAGAGTATTGGTGGGGAGGAACTAGGCAACTGCTAGAAGCCAATAACCAAGAGGTCACTTTGGGAGTATTTCGCACCAAGTTCTTGGACAAATACATTCCCAGAGTGCCAGGATCGAGAAAGAGCAGGAATTTCTGAGGCTGCAGTAGAAGGACATAACCGTTGTGGAATATTCGGCGAAGTTTGAATCACTCGCCAAATATTTCCGCTTGGTATGTACCTGAATGCGGGTACGAAAAGTAGATGGGGTGGTCAAGTGAGTGACCTTGGGGATGTTGTCGGTCTCGGGAAGAGTTTGCAGTGACGGATGAGGTAGCTCCTATCCTGTTGTGACGCCCAATCCAGTCCGGTTTGCCCGACTAATCCCAGAGCCTTCCATTGTTCCAGGCTAACGTTTCGAGGCGATCGAGATACCCCGGTTCAGGTGTGGAAGGGGGATGTACTCTTATTGGTCACGGCGAGCGGTTTGGTTTCTTGGACAACTTAACTCCGTTCCGACACAGAACCTGTTCCGGTGTGGACTTGTTCGGGTGTGGAACCGTTCCGGTGTGGAACCAGTTTTCGTGAGCTTTCGGCCGACATGTTGCATGGGATTAGTATCTCAGTCTAGAGGATTGATCTGAGTGTGAGACTCATGGAGTGGGATGCTTGTTGCAAGCGTTGTCTTAGGAGACATATGTTCGAGTGCAGTAATTTTCGTACTTGTTGTAACTGCTACTTGCTATATGATACTTGTTTACTACACTGCTACTATTATTTCTGACATTGCTATGCACTGTATTTCTTATCTCCCTACTGCTTTTTGCATATCTATTTAGTTCTCGGTTCGCGTGAAGATGAGGAGCCAGCTGATGGATCCGAGGGCGCACCCTTACATCACATTGGCGCCGAGGATGCCGGTGTTGGGCCTGATCGATATCGTCTATCACGATGATCGGGGGTGGCGCGTGGAACCGTCTACTTTCTGATGATCTACACAGGGCCAGTGAGCATACTGTTTAGAGGAGGGGTATCGCATAGGGAGGACATCATGGGACCCTTCAGAGTTATGCAGTTCCTACCTTTCCCACACATGTGGCTACCATCAAAGAGTCATGAGCGGGATTACACCTGGGTCGAGCCTGCATCTTTCGCATGCGTCCAGCTGGAGAGGCTATGTCTACTGAGGTTAGCGTAGGAGGACGGAGCAGTATTTGAGGACCTACCTTCGACGTAGGATTGTTGTGTCCAGCTCGTCGTCGGAGTATGAGCCTTTGGTGAGGTATAGGCGTACTCATGGCGAGGGCCAGGGTAGTTCAGGGCATCCTCACCACTGATGGTGGGAGCCTACCAGTGCATCCTAGGTTGTGAGCTGAGAGCTGTTCATGTACCTTTTGAGTGAGGACGGGTTATGCTGGTGAGCTGTGAGGGTCTCCTTTTGCTTTTGTCTGTATTTTCGTCCTTTTCAGTTTTGCTTATACAGTTTGTATATGTATGTACAACGCCCTATTGATGGGGCTACAGTTACGCATGGTATCTGTATAGTTATTTTATTTGCGTTTACTCTGATATAATGTGATCTATGTTTTCCGTACGTTGTGTGTTGTAATTGCGCGTGTTTTCACTACTTTGTTCGAATACTATGCTATCCCTATAATAAGGTAAGACATAGTTAATAATAGGAGTTTGGGACTATTGGGATGGCTTCATATATGTATGGGGTCGTCTCATTTTTACGGTATCAGAGCAGTTTGATTCTAATCGGACTGTGAGGTTACGTTGTCCGAACAATTGAGTCCGGTTACGACTGCGGACTGTTAGGACAAGTGTACTGGCTACAACGGTTGATACCCGCATAGTATCAACTATGTTTTGGGTAGAGTGTCCAATGCGCTAGTTATCGAAGTTTGATAACTGTTTTCATTCATAAGGCATGTGATATGTTTAACTGTTAAGTGCTATTATATGTATTATGAATCGGACCTGATATCTCCTTTTTTTACAGGAAGCTAGATGGCTAGAGGACGTGGTAGAGGAAGAGGAACAACCGTTGGAACTGGGGACGTCAACCATAATGGTGATACTTCGGGAACCAGAAGTGGTGGAGATCAGAACAAAGCAATGAGGGCCATGAGGGATTTGGCCACTGCAATGCGGCAACAAACGCAATAGAATGCTCATTACATGCAACGACAAGAAGAAAAGGAAGCTAGACAACAACAGTTGCACCCGATAAGAGGAGATGAGATGGTGGATACTGGTCTGAACGTATTTATGAAGGGAAATCCTCCCCAATTCCACGAAGAATACAACCGTGAGGCTGCAGAGATGTGGTTGCAAGAGATTGAGAAGGTGTTTATGGCCACACACTATAGAGAGGACAAGAAAGTTACATACGCTGCTTTCATGCTGGTTGGAGTAGTGGAAGCTTGGTGGAGGACCAAGGCCAGACTGTTAGAGGCCGGAGGAAGGATTTTGACCTAACAACTACTCTGGGAGAGCTTCTTGGAGAAGTACTTTCCAAGAAGTATCTGGCAAGAAAAGGAGAAGGAGTTCCTAAGTCTGAAACACGAACAACTATCGGTTGGTGAGTACGCGATGAGGTTCGAGGCGCTACTCAAATTCTCACCGTTCTATCAGATGCACCCAGACGAATAATGGATCTGTAGAAGGTTCGAAGACGGGTTGAGGCCCGAGTTGAAGCGAACAATGTTACCTCTGAGTATTAGTTCTTTTCTTGAGTTAGTGGAGAAATGCACAGCGGTGGAGGGGCATGACCAAGCAGGGACTCACTACAAGAAAACTCGCTGTTTCCCACGGCCTAAATCCGTGGGAAAGTAAAAAAATCCGTGGGAACACACACTTTTCCCACGGATTAGCCACGGCTCTTCAGCTGTCGGGAAAATGGGCGTCGGAATTGTTTTCCCACGGTTAATTTAGAAAAGCCGTGGGAAATTTCCCACGGCTATAGCCGTGTGTAATTTCCCACGGTTAAAACCCTGGGTAATTTTCCCACGGCTGTTACCCTGGAAAATTTCCCACGGCTTTCCCCTGGAAAGTTTCCCACGGCCAATTTCCCACGGCTATCCCCTGGGAAATTACACAAAACTTCCCACGGCCTTTTCCCACGGTTTAACCCTGGGAAATATTAATTTATTTTTTTCAAAAAAATTTCAATATTATCTAAATAAAATTAATTAATTAGTTAAATAATTATATTTTGTTTATAATTTTTTATTCATCTGGTCAAAAATTATATTTTTGAATTATTTCAAAATAATAAGTAAATAAATATGACAAAATAGATAAAATACAAATCACATAAATTGACATCATAATTTAAAACATAAGTAATAAGTAATGTATGTTTTTTTACAAACAATAAAAACTAAAAATTCATACAAAACCTAACGACATAATCTAATAATTTCTATCTCTATAAGGATCCTCAAGAAGCTGGTCAAAAGAGTCATCCTCCTCCTCTGAGGTGCCCTGGGTCGGCTGACCAGGCTGCGGAGGTTGCTGCTGCTGTGGGGGGGTTGTGTGGATTGATGCTGCTCTAATCGCTGGATCGTCTCCATCATCCGCTGCATCATCTCATCCCTCTGCCGCTCACGCTCCTCAGAAGCGGCCAATCTCTGCCTCAGCTCAGCAATCTCTGCGGACTCCTGAGGACGACTACCGCGACTAGTGGATGCCTCAGTACGAACGTCCAAGATGCACGAAGACCCTTTTCGGTAGTTGCGAGCAAGATCTCCAGCACCGTACAGGCGGCCCTTATACTTACCGCCAACAACCTCTGCCCAAATACGCAATGCAAGCCGGTCCTCCTCCTCGGGGTCAGCTGAACTGGATGAAGACAACCTAGCCTGAGACATCCTCGCCTCAAACTCCTCCTGTTATTTAGGACCAAACACACTAATTAGTTATATGATATAAAATTATTAAATTAAAAATAAAGGGCATATAAAGGGTATATTTATTACCTGAGTGCGCCTCGAGCGCTCATCTACATACTCGCCTGTACCCTTCCTAGTATGGGTACGGCGGTGGAGCTCGTTAACCTTCACACTTCGCTTATACTTCACAGCCTGTAACACAAGCATGGATAATAAATTAAATTAAATGTAATTAATAAACAATTGATCTTGAAATAAATATATGTAATATATAAAAAATGAGAGTATAAACGTACCATACGTTCTGCGTACTGCGCCTGGCTGATGGAACCTCCTGTGTGCAGGCTCCCCCCTTTTTCTGATGCCCTATTTTTCTTAGCTTGATCTGACATTTTCTTAAACGCATCTGAAGCCCAGTGACGACACAAGTCCTCCCAAATTCCATCTCCAATCCAGTCTGGCTGTGAGCCTGAATTGCGGGCCTCCCTAAGCATGTCGGAGAGGCGGCGAGAGGCTTTCATGTGAAAGATCCTCTCAATCTCCGACTCATGCTCAATCCTCCATGCGACTTGACCCTGTATTAGAAGAACATAAATAATATTTGTTATACTAATTATTTACGAAATAATCAAAACCACATTAAATAAATTGAATTTTTGCAACTTACTCTAAAAGCCTCAAACATAATATTCCGCTCCCCATCATTAAGCGCTCCCCATGATGGACATGCCCTATGATACCTCCGATGAATAACATACGAGATGGCAGAGGCAGCTCTCTTCGAAGGAAGGAACCTTAAGAATAAAAGAGTATGAATCAATCAAAGACATTGTAATAAATTATAATAAAAATCGAATAAATGTTTCTTTAATAATTCTTACCCATTACCAACCGGCCTGATAATAGGTCGACCATCGGGCATTAACTGAATCTCCTCTACCTCCTCTAACTCATCCTCGCCCACCTCTGCCTCTGAAGGTGAGCGTGAATAACCAGGACTATACTGCTCCTCCTCAGCCTGACGATGAGCAGGTGACATCTCAGCCACACCTGCTGAAGTAGAAGCCCCCTGATGTGCATGTGGCATGAACCTCGGAGTGGGAATCGTATCGATCTCAGGTGCAATCGGTGGAGGTGGTGTAGCTATAGGTCGACATGATGTAGGTGTGGGTGGGCGCGGTGTAGGTGCGGGTGAGCGCGGTGTAGGTGCGGATTGGCGTGGTGCGAGTGCTGGCACTGACTGGGTAGATGTAGAAGGCATAGGCGAGTATCCATCTACAAACTCACGAATCACTATATGGCGAGAGGGTCTGTTCCGACGACGAGTCGGACGCTGGTCAGTATTGGAGACCACACCCTTACCCTTCTCACCAGTGGGTGGTCTGGGTGGAGGTGGATCACATCCTCCTCCTGGTACCATGTCTATATAGAGCATTTTAATGTTAAAATAAAATTCATGAAATATATAACTCATCCGATAAAGCAATAATATAAGTTATCTAAGCCATAAATTAACAAATGTAACTCACTAATAATCCAAGATAGAGCAATATCTAAGTCATATATAAAGTCAAACAATATAATTCACTAATACAATTAAAACTTAAACAAATGATCTAAGCTTTATTCAGAATTTGAGACATCATCTTCAGATCTTGCTGAGTCATTATCTTCATCATGTTCAGATCTTACTGAGTCATTATCTTCTGTGGAACCATCATTTTCTTCATCCAAATGCTCATGGATGGACGACAAATTAATGATATCCACTTCTTCACCAGGGACTTGCAAGTCACGTAAGTAACCAATCGGCTCAACTTCAATGACTTCATTTATACGTGACATTTCATCCACTTGATAAGGCACCTCTACCTCTGGATCGTCCGCTTCGATGCGACCCCTTGGTTTGGTCTTGATGGCAACACACCAACCTTGTTTGTCTTTTCGAGTTGCCGGATAAGGAACATAATACACCTGTCTAACATTCTGTGCCAAGATAAACGGATCAAACCTTTGATATTTTCCACTCATTCGGATGTCCACAGTATTACATTTTGGATTATATTTTGTGCCCTTAATGGATGGATCAAACCAATTACAATAAAACAAGACTATTTTTTTAGTATAGTCTAAATAAGTGTACTCCAATTCATATATGTGTTGGACCACGCCGTAGAAGTCATCTTCGCCTCCTTCTGTGAGGCCCTTTAAGTAAACCCCACTGTTTATTGTTTTTTTGCCCTCCGCCCATGATTGGGTATGAAATTTGTACCCATTCACAAAGAACGTATGCCATTCTTTGACAGCTGAATTAGGACCGTCGGATAAGTTCCTTAAGTGTCGGTTGACAGCAGTCGGTGCCTCACTGTAAACCTACGTATGTTAAATGGAAAAATCGCTTATGTCTAGATTTTACAGGAAGTTGCTAGTTCAAAGAATTTTAAGATACTTACTTGTTGTGTAAACCACTTTGCAAAATCTGCATGTATATGAGCAGACTGCTCTTGTTCACTTATGTTTTCAGATAACAAGAATGAGCTGTATAAATTGGACAATACACACATGTTTAGCACAAATTAAAGTATTTATTATTACATAATTGAAAGAAAAGGATATACAATACATACTCAAGGTATTGCTTAACTTCAGTGCAATTGATCAACACATGAACGTGGGCTGACTTCCTCTCTGCATCTGTTAACCAGTGAGTCAACTCCTTCCCTGAATGACGACCAGACAGGCAAAAGACTGATAAGGCCAGCGGATGTCTTTCACTTTCATTTTCCATTTCATTTCTATTATTTCTTGGTGACAACATGAAGTTGTTGAAATAATGGGAACAAAAATGGATTGTCTCACGATGTAAGTAAGACGCACAGATTGATCCTTCAACTCTAGCCTTATTTTTCACTGATCGCTTTGAATCACCCATGAATCTACAAAATAACAAGTTCATAGAAATATTTATTACCATTCATTTCAAATGGAAAAAAAAAATCTAATATCTAATTCTTGGATATTACCTTTCAAATGGATACATCCACCTATATTGTACTGGTCCACCAAGTCTTGCTTCATATGCGATATGAACTGGGAGATGCTCCATGGAATCAAAGAAACCAGGAGGAAATATTCTCTCCAACTTGCATAAAATGATTGGAATGTTCTGCTCCATCTTAATCAGTTCCTCTTCCCTCAACGTTGCAGAGCACAAATCTCTAAAGAATTGACTTAATTCAGTAAGCGGATTCAAGACATGGACTGGCAAGGAACTAAAAGCAATAGGAAGTAAACATTCCATGAATACATGGCAGTCATGGCTTTTCATCCCATGCATCCTTCCCTTGTTGACATCGACACATCTTGCCAAATTGGAAGAATAACCGTCTGGCATCCGTAATTCTGTTATCCACTGACAAACGGACTTTGCTTCCTCAACAGTTAAACTATAATTAGCTTTCGGTTTTAACATCTTCCCATTAACATGCCGCTTCAACTCCAAGTCTGGTCGCCTACAGTACAAAGCTAGGTCCATTCTTGCCTTCTCATTGTCTTTAGTCTTGCCACTGACATTCATGACCGTGTTGAATATGTTATCAAAAAAATTCTTCTCTATGTGCATAACATCGACATTGTGTCTCAACAGATTATCTTTCCAGTATGGGAGCTCCCAAAAAATACTTCTTTTTGTCCAGTTGTGAAACTCTCCGTATCCTGGTAATCTGGACACACCACCATTGTCAGTGACTGTGGGCAGTTCTCTTACTCTACTCCAAATCTCTTCCGATGAGAACCTAGGCGGCGGCCCATCCTTTTCAACTTCCCCCTTTTTGAAGGCGTTTCTATTTCGTCTAAATGCATGATCTGTCGGTAAAAACCTACGATGTGAGTCAAACCAGGAACTTTTCCCCCCGTATTTCAAGTTAAAGGCCTTTGTATACTCCATGCAATGCGGACATGCCAATTTACCATGAGTACCCCAACCAGACAACATACCATAAGCAGGGAAGTCATTAATGGTCCACATCAAAGCTGCCTTCATAAAAAAATTTTGCTTTCTTGCGATATCGTACGTCAACACGCCGTTCCACAACCTCTTTAAATCATCAATCAAAGGCTGCAAATAAACATCAATACCAGCCTTCGGGTTGGATGGGCCCGGTATGAGGCACGTCAAAAACATATAAGGTTTAGACATGCACATTTCAGGAGGAAGATTGTACGGGGTTACAATTACGGGCCAACATGAATAAGGCAAAGCTGAAGCTTGGATATACGGGGTAAAACCATCAGAGCATAACCCAAGTCGTACATTGCGTGGATCCAAGGCAAATTCGGGATGTACGCGATCAAAATGCTTCCATGCTTCGCCATCAGATGGATGACGTAACACGCCTGAACTTCTTCTATTCTCATAGTGCCACGTCATTTTTCCTGCAGTTTGCATTGAGGCAAACATTTTTTGTAGCCTTGGAATTATTGGCAAATAGAACATTGCCTTTACTGGAACAGGTTTGTTGTTACTTGTTCCAGTCTTGTTATGACAATACCTTGGCGCTTGACAAATTCTGCATTCGACCAACTCGCCATCACTTATGCCAAATTCATTGTTGTAATACAACATACACCCGTTCATGCAACAATCAATTCTCTTGGCTTTCAATCCCAGCTTCGACACTAACCTCTTCGCACCATAATAATTCTCTGGTAAAACCCCCTTTATAGGACTCGCGTCCAAAAGCATTTTGGAAAAATTATCCAAACACGAGTTAGAAGCATTAAAATTTGCTTTGCAAGCTAACAGTCTCACGCACATCGATAATTTAGAGTCTGAGGCCCCTTCATACAGCGGCTTATTTGTCTCAACCAAAAGATTATAAAATCTTTGAGCTTCCTCATTCGGAAGTTGTTCCGTATTATCATAATCGTGTGCCTCATTCACCCCGAGAGCGTCACACACCATCTCCTGCATTGACACAAACTGTTCACCATATCCCATATCTACACAACTGCTTGAAGCCCCCGTGCAATTCTCAGCAAACCCTAAATCAACATGCGGCACTTCTTCACCATGATCGGTCCAAATCCAATAATTGTTCTGGAACCCATTTTTATACAAGTCAGTCTTCACAAGGTCATCGCTCTTAATCTTTCGACATTGGCATTTAGCGCACGGACATCTAATTCGATATCCATCATCGATGAAACACTTCTGCTGCTTTGCTTGGGTAACAAACTCTTCAACCCCATCTATAAAAGATCGTTTCAGACCCCCTCTTTTCGGATATAACCTATCATACATCCAACTACGATTGAAAGGAAAACAAGCCATCTTCTGCATGTTCATAAAAAATCCAGATAAATTTAAACATTAAGTTTCGACAACATGCGCGCAAACTTAGAGATTTATCCAACGAATGCTTCACAATCCAAAATCACACTCCCTTTCGTTAATTGGTATGGCCCTATCCCATTCAAGAAAAAACATTTTCAACACTTGATCCTAGTATTAATAGTTATTGCTTAATTCACATACCTTATATTTGACAAAATTTTGGCAGCATTTCCCATTCGTCTCCAGCTACACGACTTGACCGCGGTCAAGTATGCATCCAGAGAACAAAAGGAAATGTATCAGACCGCAATTTCATCAAAAATAAGGCATGAGAAGTACACAATGACTATTATACGAGTGAAGAAAATGTTTTTTCTCAAACTGTCCCCTTGGACAATTCAAGGTTCAATAAACAAAGAGCGGTATGTACCTAACTAGTACATGTGCTCAATGATATTGAACCTCAAACGGGAAGCTAAGGTTTTGCTCAAGTATTATATAAAATAAAATTTAACCGTACAAGACACCCTTTGTACTTGAAATTCAAGTTCTTAGGGTAAAATTAAGCAATAATTGCTCAGATCACCTTATTATATCAACATAGTAAACTCATAAAATTGACAAACAGTCATAATTAAATATTCTAAAAAAAATGATGCATCTAAAATCAATTCCATACGATAATCAAGGCATATTAAAGTTTAAAAATTTATTTACATTTTTTACGTATTATAAAGCTTAATACTTGTTATAAGTGCTAAAAGACATTAGTGTAATTTGTTATTAATTTATTTTGTTATTATTTAAATATTTATGTATTTCAGCTTTCATATTGTCACACCGCCACCACAGCATGAGTCATTTCTATTTTATCATTTTATTATTTAATATTTAATTTATTATATCATTTATAATTTTATAAATAATTTTATGAGGCTTAGCACCCGTTTGTAAGTGTTAAGAGAAATTTGTATAATTTGTTATTAACTTATTTTGTTATTTAATTATTTATGTATTTCAGTTTCAATTATTAACTATTTAGTTATTAAGTATCATTATTTAGTTAAACAATTATTTAATTATTTAACTTATTAAGTATTATTATTTACTTATTTTTGTTTAAGTTAGGTACGCCACGTCCCACCAAACTCTTGTCGTATAAAACTTCAATGTCCAAACACACATTTCCCTCCGGTGTCAACACGCATATCAACAATGATTTTTGTCGATAATTTATTTTTTTTGATTTCAGTGTTATGAGACTTAACACTTGTTGTAAGTGCAAAGAAAATTTCGCATTCTATTAATTATTTATATCATTTTTAATTATTTAATTTTTAAATTTACTTTTATCTTTTTCGTCGAGTCACATGAGTCGCAACCACACCATCTGCAAAATATCGTCACATCGCCACCACAGCACGGGTCATTTTTACTTTATTATTTTTTTATTTAGTTTTTTATTTTATTATTCTATGGTAGACAAAGTACAAATGGAAGCTGCCCATGTGTTACCAAACTTCTTTCGAAACAGAGAAAAATATAATACAAGTCAAAACAGTCACCTGCTAATTCATAAGGGAATCAGTAATTAAAGATAGATCACCTTCCTTTCTTACCTTATATCAATTGAAGAACGTTTCAATAATCTACCCTCAAAATCAGTTAGCAGCAATCTACCCTCAAAATCCAGTAATTAGTTGACAGTATCAGAATAAATCTGCATAAATCAAAAATTGAAAAGAATTGAAAACAAAAATCAAAAATCTGCATAATATGCTGCTTTATAGGTCTATACAATAAGAAACAACTACCACTAAGCACATTATTTAAAAGTTGATAGATGTCCACTTCAACATATGAAAATGTGGAGCAAAAAGAAAGCAAACAAAGACATTTCAGAATGTACAGCATGCTTCTGAAGCTGGGTCACTCAATAACTTTCAAGTGCGTCACAATGACTACTGCTTCACAATTTAGTATTTAAACAAAGTCTTATTCAGAGAGCACAACCTCTCCTAATCTAAAAGCTTTTCCCATATAAAAAAAAATCAATCAGAGAGTAGAGAGAAATTATGAGAGGATAAGCAAACATAAAAACGATAGGATAAATGAATACAAGAGAACAAACCCACCATCACCCCCTCACAACCTATCATTTAAAAATTATCTTATTAAGAGAGCACGGCCTCCTGATCTAAGGCCTTTCCCATATATCAGTGCCGATTATTGTATCAAAAATCCCATATATCAGTGCCGATTATTGTATCAAAAATCCCAAAAACTGAAAACAAAAATATGCTGCAAGAGAAAAGGATAGATAAATTCCAAAATGAATAATTGCATTGCTCATATTCTGATCAAACCAAATCTCCAATCATATCTATTTAGTGTCCTACGACACTGAAAATATGGTTCCTTATACCTCAGAAAATCCAACCCTACCAAACAGAAAATAACTCATAAAAACAGAAATTGATAACTTTGGGTGAGTGGGAGTGTTAGACATGTAAAATCATTCTTGGGTCTCCTCCACCTAATAGCTAGAGCTTTTAGGAGAGTGGGTTCGTGATATAGTACATAGCCAATTATACACTACAAGTAATTAATGGAATCAACAATCTATATTGACCAGTTAAGCACCGACCATTATCAAGCTTGAAACCATAATAATTCCTTACAATAATCTTAACCACCAATGTCCTTTATAAAGACTTGTTAAAAAAATGCAACATACAAGGAAATGCACATATGAAATCAGGACTTATAAAATAAGAATTAATAAGAAGCTTATTATTTCAGTTCCATGACTAAGGATACTGTTCTTTAAACACTACGATGAACTACACATGCTACATTCCACATTTAAAATTTGATATGACTTTGTCTCTATCTCAGCCGCCAGCTGGTGTGTTTAAGAAAATTCTCCAGCAAGCAGCAACAACCAAAAGCCAAAGGCTCACTCAATAAACAGTAAAGCAACAATGCGAGCGTATTATTTCCAAAATCCCAGCTATGCTATTTGTATCTCTTTTCCACCTCCAAAATGCATTACACAGCTCCCACTTAAGTTTGTTCCTCTTTACTAATTCACATAATAATCCTTGTTTTATTTTTCATAATGAGTTATTAAATAAATGCACCCCAAAAGAACTCATCACCATTCATCTAATTACTTGACAACCTAACCGTTCACATACTTTTAAGCTATCCATCACATCAAAAACGGGTAAGAGAGACTTACATTTCTTTCGTACCAAAGAATTGAATAAAATATTTCTTTGGATCGGGGGGTTTATCCCATTCTTCAGGCCTGCTTATCTGAAGACAAATATGCAACAAAATCAGTATCCTCAGTACTAATAAAGGAGAGTTCAACTACCAGAACTAGTTGGCAACCATGTCGCAATCCAAAAATATCATAAAAGTAATGGTCGAGCAAATTGGAATGGTGTAAATGTTCATAGATCAAATTTACAACAAATTTACACCGTACAAATTTACAAATTTACAACACAATTACTTGTATCAATTATGTCCTCATTATTCAATAGGATATTTCAATTTTTAAATAAAACAAATCATACCATATTGACCTTTGAAGCTGTACATCACACAATTGGGAACCAGGCGTCCAAATATCAACTTTGACTCACAATACAAGTTGCTTTAAGAAACATCTAGGCAAGTCATATATGTCAATGCTTCAATAACCATACAGAACTGTGAGATCCAAGGGAATCAATAAACATAAAAGACCTCCCAATCTCATAGTATCTTCTTCCTTCAGCAAATGGATATAGCAGAAGACGAAGCACAAGTCCCAGCAGGAACAGCAGACAACCTTAACAGATCTAGCTATACCATTAACAACACATTTCATGACTTACCAACACCTGAATTATAATGCCTATCTCACTCCGATGACACCAATTTTTCACATAGCTGTTCAAATATATATATATATATATAGGTGATTTGTCTAGAAACAATATCATGTTGAAAATCACAAACCTTTGTAATAGTAAGCAACAACATATCACTAAAATAGAGAACGATACTAGCAGTCACCAAAAATGCTTCCCCTAGAAACTGAGGGGAAACTATGATTATTAAAAGAGGAGACAAAGTGACAAACTTAAGTCCCTTAATCAACCATGCAAATATGCTGAGACATGATCGCCTGTTGGCAGTAATGCAGCATTTGTACATATTTAAGATAGGGGTGAAAAATGAACACAGCTATTGACCAAAGGACAAATAAAACAAAGAATGAACTAAATTGCAGTAACCCCGTTTATTTATAACGATGATTTGCTGATTTCAATTTGATTTTTTCCTATGATGGTGAATTTGGTTTAGAAACTTAGTCACACATGAAAAAATAGAACTTAGAAAATGAGATATACATTATCAGTATTGGACTTGTAGCCATGAGTCGTCTAGGCTTTTGAAGTTTTTTTTAGCAACTTAGGCTTGAAGTTAATGTCTAGGGACAAATCGCACACCAAAAGGAAGACAAGAACCATATCCTTATATGAAGCATTAAGCACCAAAACAAACAAGCACAATCAAGCAACAGTTGCTCACTTAAAAATTAAAATCAAAACACTGAACTAGAGACTTATTATGCCTTTATTGGGTTGCAAAAATGGAAGGATAAAAAGAATTCGCATGTTACCAACAAATTGAAGAACCTTGTTCCTTCCCCTTATTGGTACAGGTTCACGTCACTGGTTTGCAATTTGTGGATCAGGTGGTTGGAGTTAAGTGGGTGGAAAGGGTAGAGGCAGTAACAGGGTGCGTTATCTTAGGTCCGAGTCGGGTTGTTTGGGTGCGTGGCTCGCTGGCTTGAGAGGCAGGGGAGTAGCTGACTGTGTCTTTTGATAGTTTTGCAGAAAGTGAAAATGATGGAAGAAAATGCAGGGGAGTAACAGATAATAAGATGCACAATTATAAGTACATCGGAGTCTCCGCGAAGTTGACAAAAGACAAAAATAAAAACAAAAAAGCTTAATCAAAATTATAGTGAACAATCATTATAAATAACAGTACTAGTTTATGAGACTAGTTTTGGTAATATCATTCTTTGTACTTTATCCAAAATAAAACAAATCTTTGCACTCCGTCTTGGAGGTATTTTCCTGTGTTATAACAGTAAGAGATAGCAAAAAAAAAAAAAAACACCATAAAAAATTCAGAATTACAATAGAATGTTAAAATAAAAGGAAATTGGTCTACGAATCATTGAAGAGGTACATGTAGAACTAAACGTTTACCTCGTATCAGGCATACCTCGGATTTTTTAGCCTAAGAAAAATTGGGTAGAAAAAAATGAGAACTTGAAAATGAAAATAGGGGAGAGAAAGAGAGAAGACAAATCACCTGCTAGCAGTGACGACTAAGACTATAGGTTGGGTGAAGTTTTCAGTTTTCTTTTTCACAGTGGCGTGGCGGTGGTTGAACGTGAATTTTGAGAGAAGAATGAGAGATGCAGAGTGTATCAGACGCGATCTGGAAGCAGTGAATGAAGTTGAGCAGTGAATGAAGTTGTGCTGTGGCGAGGTCTGTGCTTCTGCGGCTGCAACGAGGTCGGGGCTGCGGCGGAGCAGTGAATGACGAGACGTTCATCACAGAAGAGGAGGAGACGAGAGGTTTTAGTTGGTAGAAAAGTATCGGTGTTTCCCACGGCCTAACCGTGGGAAAAAAATTAACCCGTACCCACGGGCAAAACGTGCTAAAATAATAACCCTTACCCACGGATAAGCCGTGGAAAATACAAAAAAACTTACCCACGGTTTAACCCGTGGGAACATTTTACAATTACACACGGTCAAAGCCATGGGAAATGGAAAAAATTTACCCACAGCTCAAGCCGTGGGAAATAATAACATTACCCACGGCATACCCGTGGGAAATTCTAAAAAAATTTACCTACGGTCATGGCCATGGGAAAATAGAATGTTTAAACTGGCAGTTACACACGGTAAAGGCTGTGGGAAATAACCTACGGCTACACCGTGGGAAAACCGAGGGAAACGAGGCGGGAAGAATTGGCGCCACTTTGCCCTATCCTTTACCCACGGCTTAACCGTTGGAAAATTTGCTTTTTTATTTTGCGAGGGTTTAGGCCGTGGGAAATTGCGAGGAAAAAAAATCCGTTGTTTCCCACGGCTCTAGCCGTGGGAAATGCAAAAATTACACACGGTCGTATGCCCGTGGGAAAAAAGCCGTGGGAAATAGTGTGTTTTCTTGTAGTGACTGTCCCACAACAAGTGAAAAGTGGTGGGCCTGTTCGGAGCAACCAGAGAGGTAGAAGCGGCAAGTTCCAGCAGAGGGCGAGACCATATGATCACCCGGCTCAGTTTAAAGTCAACCATGGAGGAAGCAGCTCCGGTCAGGGGCAGACCTGTTTCGATGTGGGCGAGCACATCTAGCCAAGAACTGCCCGAGGACCTAGCATATCATGTGCTTCAACTACAACCAGATGGGTCACTGTGCATCAGATTGTAAGCCCAGAGTTAGCAGAAGGGCTCAGTTTCAACAGCAGAGCGATAGAGCTCAGAGTGGCGGAGCAAGATTAGCAGTGGCGAGTTAGCTGAGTAGGCCACAGACGATCGGAAGGGTGTTTTCCATGTGGGGTTCTCAAGCCTCTCGAAGCCCCGACCTGATTCAAGATAAATGCTTAGTCTCTGGTAAACTTTTATCAGTTTTGTTTGATTCGGGGGCTACTCATTCTTTCATATCATTAGAGTGCATGAATCATTTAGGGTTGTCTGTTTCTGTATTACCCTATGATTCGATTGTCTCAACGCTTATTGGCGATTCCTTGACTACCCTATTTGTATGCCCTAAGTGTCCTATCACCATAGAGAACCGTCATTTTCTTGTTGACCTTATTTGTTTGCCTATGCAACAGATAAATGTAATCTTAGGCATGGACTGACTTTTGGCCAACCATGTAATGTTAGATTGTTCAAACAAGACCCTTCTTGAGCGATCTGGGTTGATGCCTGCCGACAAGAGTATTCTGACGGGTTAACGATCAGACGAGTATGTGGTGCTGTTCTTTTCGGAAGCAAAGGAGACTCCTAGTGTCAGAGCTTTCCCTATCGTGAGAATGTTTCTGGAGGTGTTTCCCGATGATGTTCCGGGACTGCCACCGGAGAGAGAGGTGGAGTTTGCCATAGATCTTGTACCGGGGACTGGGCCTATATCGATAGCGCCATATCAGATGTCTCTAGTTGAGCCGACGGAGCTTTAGAAACAGTGGGACGAGATGCTAGGCAAAGAGTTCAACAGACCTAGTGCATCTCCGTGGGGAGCGTCGATGCTGTTTGTGAAGAAGAAGGACGGGAGCTCGAGGCTGTGCGTAGACTATCGTCAGCTGAACAAAGTGACGATATAGAACAAGTATTCGTTACCACGGATAGATGATTTGATGGATCAGCTGAAGGGAGCAGCTGTGTTTTCTAAGGTCGATCTGCGATCTGGATACCATCAGATTCGGGTTAAGAAGGAGGATGAGCCGAAGACTGCTTTTCGGAGTCAGTATGGTCACTACGAGTACTTGGTTATGCCGTTTGGTGTTACTAATGCTCCAGCTGTGTTCATGGACTATATGAACAGGATCTTTTGACCGTTCCTTGACAAGTTTGTTGTTGTGTTTGTCGACGACATCCTTGTATACTCTTCGAGTAGAGAGGAACACCAAGAGCATCTAAGGGCGGTGTTGCAAGTGCTAAAGGACCGACAATTGTATGCAAAACTGTTGAAGTGCGAGTTTTGGTTAGGGGAAGTTCAGTTTTTAGGCCATGTGATCAGTAAGGATGGAGTCGCAATGGATCCTGCGAAAGTTGAGGCTGTAGTGAGTTGGGAAAGCCCTAAGTATGTAAACGAGGTGAGAAGCTTTCTTGGTTTAGCGGGCTACTATCGGAGGTTCATCGAGGGATTCTCTAAGATTGCGTTACCTATGACGCAGTTGACGAGAAAGGGGAAGACGTTTGAGTGGTCAAAGGCTTGCTAGCAAAGTTTCCAGGAGCTGAGGAGAAGACTGACCGCATCACATGTGTTGGTGCTACCAGATCCCTTAGGACGATTTGATGTATACTATGATGCATCTTATCAAAGCTTGGGGATGTGTGCTCATGCAAGAAAGAAAATGGGTGGCGTAAACCTCCAGGCAGTTGAGAGTACATGAGCAGAACTACCCAACGCATAATCTGGAATTGGATGCAATAGTGTTTGCATTGAAGATATGGAGACACTATCTTTATTGTGCTAAATTCAGTGTGTTTAGCGACCATAAGAGCCTGAAGTATTTGTTCGACCAGAGAGAGTTGAACATGATGCAGCGAAGGTGGATGGAATTCATGAAGGACTATGAATTCGACCTGCAATACCATCCAGGTAAGGCGAATGTAGTAGCGGATGCGCTCAGTAGGAAATCCCTACACGTATCTGCAATGATGGTAAAGGAGCTAGAGCTGTTAGAGGCTTTTAGAGATCTGAATCTGGAAGCGGAAATCGTCGAGGATAAGTTGAATCTGGGGATGGTTAGAGTAACTAGCGATATCTTAAATCTTTTTATGGAAGAAACAAGATGAGGAAAAGTATCTCAAGGGCGTGAATCAGTTGATAGAGAAAGGTAAGTCTTCGGAATTCAGAAGAGGTACTGATGGTCTGCTTAGGTATGGTGATTGGATTTGTGTGCCAGTGGATAAAGAAGTTAAGGATATGATCTTGGAGGAAGCACACAAGAGCTAGTTGAGTTTCCGTCCGGGGGCTACCAAGATTTACCAGGACCTGAAGAAGCTATTCTGGTGGCCGGGGATAAAGAAAGATATGGCGGCGTATGTCCTATTCTGCTTCGTGTGTCAGAAAGCAAAGATTGAACACCAGAAGCCAGCAGGGTTGTTGTAATCGTTGGATGTCCCAGAATGGAAGTGGGATAGCATTGCCATGGACTTTGTTTCTAGGTTGCCGAGAACTCAGAAAAGGTGTGATGCAGTCTGGATAATCATTGACAGCTTGACGAAGTGTGCTTACTTCTTACCTATCAACCAGAGTTACTCTCTGGAGCGATTGACTCAGATCTACATTAAGGAGGTTGTGAGGCTACATGGGGTACCTTCAAGTATCGTATCGGATCGTGATCCAAGGTTTACCTCATGGTTTTGGAGGAGCCTACACAGTGCAATGGGAACTAAGCTAAGTATGAGTTTTGCTTATCATCCTCAAACAAACGATCAGTCTGAATGAACAATTCAGTCATTGGAGGATCTCTTAAGAGCGTATGTGTTGGAGGACATGGGAAGTTGGGACGAGTTCCTTCCATTGATCGAGTTTACTTATAACAGCAGTTTCCATTCAAGTATTGGCATGGCGCCATACGAGGCATTGTATGGACGTAAGTGTAGGACTCACGGGAGAAAGTCAGCTGTTAGGTCTGGAGCTAGCACAGCAAACAACGGAACACGTCCGTAAGATATGGGAAAATGAAGATCGCGAGAGATAGGCAGAAAAGCTACGCCGACAAGAGGAGGAGACCCTTGGAATTTCAAGGGAGCAACCATGTCTTCATGAGAGTCACCCCAAGAGCTGGAGTAGGCAGGGCAATCAAATCTAGAAAGCTAACACCTAAATTCATAGGACTGTTTGACGAATCATCCCTGTTGCCTATTAGATAGCTTTGCCACCAAATCTATCAAATCTTCACGATGTCTTTCAAGTCTCCCAACTCAGAAAGTACCACCCTGATCCATCACACGTGCTAGAACCCGAATCAATCCAACTGAACGAGAACCTTGAGTATGAGGCTTCACCTGTTCGGATCGTGGATAGAAGGATCAAGGAACTGCGCGGCAAGCACATTTCGTTACTTAGAGTGGAGTGGAACCCAGTGATGGAAGACTCAACGTGGGAGCGTGAAGCTGAGATGCGCCAGAGTCATCCTTATCTGTTCTCAGGTATGCAATGAAAATTTTGGGGACGACAATTTCTGTAAGGGGGTGGTAATGTAACATCCCGATTTTTTGTAACTCTATTCGAGCTGGTTAATCTCGATTAGGGCTTTGGATGTTTGTGTGAATTGTTTTGTATTAGTTGAAGACCTAGTTGGAAGCTTAGGAATAGGCTTGAACAAGGTTGGAATTGCCTAAGGTGTTAAACGAGAAACTATAGAAGTTAGAAGTTTTGAAGGCTCTTCCCAGTTGAGCAGCACGCTCAAGCGTGGGAAGAGAGCACGTCCTAACGTGCCAACACTTAAGCGTTGGCATATTGCACGCTCAAGCATGCTGAGTGCGTTTGCCAGCTGGTATGCTTTCCGACGCATGTGCTACACGTGTCAGGCCAGGGTGAAGGCGGAGTGGACATGGCTCCACGCTCAAGCGTGGTGGATGTCCATGCTAAAGCATGCTCAGTGGGTCAAGTTGGATGAGTTTCTTCTTGCTTCTCACTTTGCACGAATTTTCCTTAAATTCCAGAAGCTAGAGAGAGAGGCTTTGAGACTTTAGAGAGAGAAGTTGAAGGTTTCGGGACTTCGGAGCTTCGGATCGAGATTTCGGCTACACGGTTGTTATCGCGACGAAGTTTTCTACAACTTCGACGGATTACTTTCTCTATTCGCCAAAGGTAAACTCGAATCCCTAACACAGGTTCTCCATGTTCTTCATGGTTCTTCGAGTTTCTACATTTTCTCTTGATCTTTGAGATTGCCCTAGGGCTAACACTATTGCATATGTGTTGTGCTCGTGATTATAGCTAAGTTGGCGCTCGTGATTTCTCACGGATTGGAGCTTGAAGCCGCGACTGTTGGAGAAGCTTGGGGCTGTTCTTCGTGTTGAAGGCTGCGAGCTTGGTGAGCTGGTGATCGTATTGATTTTCATGCCAACTGTTCAAGTAGGGAGAAAGAGTACTGCTGCCGTCGGGAAGGCAAGAGTAGTGTAGTGTGTTTTGTGCTATGTGTAGGGAAGCCCTAATCCTACTAGTGGTTGAGCCCCGATAAAGAACCTAAACCCTAGATTAAGCTTACTTTGGGCTATCGCCTTTAAGTTTGGAAACCCTAGGTTAGCGAACTGTTAATTGAGGATGATTTGCTTCGTATGACTGCTGTGATGTTGAATTCTGTTGTTGCTATCTGTCTAAGTGCCTATATCCTACTTGGTATGTGATATGCTGCTATGTGCTTTTGTTGATATTACTTCTGTTGATGTTATTACTGTTGCAATTATGCGGTTGTGGTAATTGTGGTATGGTGGCGGAATGCCAAAGAGTTAAGTTTGGTTGTGTGTCGTGTTGTTATCGGGTTGATACCGTGGATGGTGCCGTTGCTGTTATGCTAGTTTTCTTGAGGCTGTGGTCGTGATGTTTGAGCTGTAGCTCGTGGACACGTGGCGTCGAGGCTGTCGCCATGTGGATGCAGCGGCATCGTGTTGTTTTTGATTGAGCATTTAGGCGTGAGATTCGGTATCAAGCCCGTTGAGGATGTTTGTTGCATATCATCAGCTGCCAAGTGGCGAGGCCGTATGACAGGTAGTATGGGTTGCCAGCGTCATACGAGGTTAGTTGTACCTGAGTGCAGGTGCGGAAAGTAGATGGTGTGGTCAAGTGAGTGACCTTGGGGATGTTGCCTGTCTCGGGAATAATTTATAGTGACGGATGAGGTAGCTCCTATCCTGTCGTGATGCTCGATCTAGTCCGGTTTGCCTGACTAATCCCAGAGCTTTCCATTGTTCCTGGCTAACGTTCCGAGGCGACCGAGATACCGTGGTTCCGGTGTGGAAGGGGGATGCACTCTTATTGGTCATGGCAAGCGGTTCGGTTTCTTGGACAAACTAACTTCGTTCCGACACAAAACCTGTTCCGGTGTGGACTTGTTCGGGTGTGGAGTCGTTCTGGTGTGGAACCTATTTTTGTGAGCTTTCGGCCGACATGCTGCATGGGATTAGTATCCCGAGCTAGAGGATTGATCTGAGTGTGAGACTCATGGAGATGGATGCTTGTTGCATGTGTTGTCTTGGGAGATGTATGTTCGAGTGCAGTAATTGTCGTACTTGTTGTAACTGCTACTTGCTATATGATACTTGTTTATTGCACTACTGCTGTTATTTTCGACATTGCTATGCATTGTATTTCTTATCTCCCTACTATTTTTTGCATTTTTGTTTGGTTCTCGGTTCATGTGAAGACGAGGAGCCAGCTGATGGATCTGAGGGCGCACCCTTACATCACATCGGGGTCGAGGATGCCGGTGTTGGGCCTGATCGAGATCATCTATCAGGATGATCGGGGGTGGCGCGTGGACCCCTCTACTTTTCTAACGGTCTACACAGGGCCGGTGAGCATACTGTTGTGAGGAGGGGCATCGCACAGGGAGGACGTCGTGGGACCCTTCAGAGTTATGCAGTTCCTACCTTTCCCACGCATGTGGCTACCACCAAGGCGTCATGAGCGGGACTAAACCTGGGTCTAGCCAGCATCTTCGCATGCGTCCACGAGGAAAGGCTACGTCTACCGAGGTCAGCGTGGGAGGATGGAGCAGTATTTGAGGACTTACCGTTGGCATAGGATTGTTGTGTCCAGCTCGTCGTTGGAGTATAAGCCTTTAGTGAGGTATAAGCATGCTCATGGCGAGGGCCAGGGTAGTTCAGGTTATCCTCACCACTGATGGTGGGAGCCTGCCAGTGCGTCCTAGATTGTGAGCTAAGAGCTTTTCATGTACGTTTTGAGTGGGGGCGGGTTATGCTGGTGAGCTGCGAGGGTCTCCTTTTGCTTTTGTCTGTATTTTTGTCCTTTTCAGTTTTGCTTATACAGTTTGTATATGTATGTACAACGCCCTAATGATGGGGCTACAGTTATGCATGGTATCTGTACAATTATTTTGTCCGTGTTTACTCTGATATGATGTGATCTATGCTTTCCGTACGTTGTGTGTTTTAATTGCACATGTTTCCGCTATGTTGTTTGAATACCACGGTATCGCTATAATACGGTAATGCATAGTTAATAATAGGAGTTTGAGACTAATGGGATGACTTCATATATGTATGGGGTCGTGTCACTGAAAGAGCTAAAATGGAACAAAACCACAAAGCAAGATATGCTTTGATGTGCGCTCTAAGTCTAGATGAATTCCAGAAGATTCACGCATGTGAATTGTAACACCCTGTTTTTAGTATGGGTGTGTATGTGTTGCTGTAATTATAGGTGTTATTATTATTATTACCATTATTAGTAGTATAATATTTGATAATATGCTTGTTTACATTGTCACTACATTTTATAAGTATCTATATGAATGTATATTTATGAGTGTATATTTTAAGTGATAACATACACGCTTATAGTCCCGCTTCAGCAGCTCAGTGGTAAAGCTGCAGGGACATTTGGTGACTGGTGAGTCGCGGGTTCGATCCCGCAATGGCTCCATTTTCTCCATTTCCCAAATCAGGCCTAATAATGCCTCTTAAAGACCAAAAAAAAAAAAAACATGCACGCTTATATTTGTATGATTATAAGTATGTATGTGTGTGTATATATATATATATATATATATATATATTGATTCTTATTGATATGTAAATGATATATGTTAATTATGCTTATATTAATATACAATTAACTGTATTAATAGATAATTGTGCATAATTATATTTATATCATTAATTATTAATTATACTACATGTATTAATAAGTGATCTTATCTACATGAATATATATTTTTCTCCAAAGGCTTGGCATGCAAAGGCATCACAATAAGAAAAGAAATCCCAACTAGGTTGGCACCTCAGATCTTATCTATCATTTGCAGCACACCAAAATAAATAAAATAGATGAAATAAAGAATACAAGATCATGGGGGGACAACACTAAAACCCATGGAAAAATCATCTGAACCTATAGTAAGGAATATTAAACCTATCATTGAAAAATTCCTCCCTAATGAAATCTAGAATAAGATTCCACCAAGAATTGCATCTAGAAAAAACATCAAAATTAGCTAACTTATCTGCACATTTGTTCCCTTCTCTATATATATGAGTGATGAAAAATCTCATACTCTAGGTCAAGTGGATACAATTCTTCCATTGCACCCGAAGCTTTCAAGCGACTAGATTTGGATTTTTGAATGTAACACCCCCTCGCGGGTGCTACATACTTGGACTCTAATGCGAAAATAAATCAAGAAAATAAAAAGCTGGTTGCTTTAGGAAAATACTTTAATTAAGTAGCTACGTTCGAAAACGCGGTTCTAAAAATTTTCTATATGCATAGGCAATATAAACTCAAGATGAAGAAATAAACTCCTTACAGCACATCAGTATTCACTGTTCATAAAACATAATCATAATATAAATCCTGGTCTAATTTATAACATATTAAAAACTTGAAAACATAAGTTCAAGAGCGTGCAGTAATATAATATAAGACTGCTCAAAATAAAAGACTCCTAAGCTGGTCGGCTAAAAGTAGCCATTGGGGTACAACCCAACATCAACTTCATCAGAACGCTCTGTCATCCGAGTCCTCACGTCTCCGCGGGGACATATGAACAACATTTGTACATGTGTTCCAAAAACACAACAGGGTGTCCAACATGTACAGGCAAAGGTGAGATACTCATATAAAGTTTATCACGATAGCCGCACAGGCGACAAACAGCAGTATAAACATCCACAGATAAATACAGTTATATGAACAATTATTTATATAATACAGCACCACATCTCAAACACTATCATTAGTTATAATAATGCATGAGACTTCAATATCATCTTTCTAATTCATATACTCCGGAGATTCTAACTTCCCAACATCGAGCGATAGGCCGTAATAACACCCGTAACACAATTGTCCTCATGAGTCGGCCTCTCTAATTAGGTCCGAACGCCAATTGTTCCAGGGTACCACGTCATAACCATATCTTGAATAGTCCAGTCCCTGATCGAGTTCATTCGTGCTGGGTAGTCGACTCACCACGGCACGGGGTCGCAAGGCCACCGGCCACTTGTGGAGTCTCGACACACAGAATGCCCCTACAGACCTAGTGGTCTTAACCAGTTCCATTCTCAACTACTAGAGTTGTAGCTCGGTTTCAAATGGCATGTCTGCTGATTCATGCATGTACATAGAAAGTTTTCTGTTTTCTTTGCGTTCATTCTTTCAAATGTCGAGACATAAAGTCCACGACTCGTTTCAAAAGGCATTAAGCCCACTCAAATAAAAAACACAGGACACGAAGTCCGAGTGCTCAATCCACGAAACACTAGCCCCAACGTCTCGGCCACTAGGTTTGGGTTCATCTCAAAGGTTCATCATTTTCCTTTTCGGTCAAACTTTCGCAAAACAACTTTGGAAAACAACTCGGCCACTAGGTTTGGGTTCATCTCAAAGGTTCATCATTTTCCTTTTCGGTCAAACTTTCTCAAAACAACTTTGGAAAACAAAATACACTCTTGTTTTCTTGAAATAAAACATTTCTTGATTAAAGAGAATATTTTCCGGGAAAAACACCTTTCGTGAAAACAAAACCATTTTCTAAAGTTTCACGCCTTTTTTAAACACTTTACAGAATAAAACACATTTGCACGACTTTTCACAAAACTACTTTTTACTTTTCAATTGAACATACTTTTCAAAAGGGAACTTAACTTTTCTTGAAAAGCAACACGTTTTCCAAAAACCACTTTTTGATTTCCAAAACACGGTTTTCAAAACTTTGATTTCGATTCCGAGTCTTTTAACAATTATCGAGACATAGCCAGTCCTATACTCATCCATGATATAAATATATGTGTAGATATATATATATATATATATATATATATATATATATCAACAGTTCAATATCACAATAAGATATCATCCAAGGCATCCATGCCACAGTTATATCAAATAATCAGCTATGCACAACACTTAACATCCAATCAATCCAGGATATAAGTATACACATACATCAAGTCTTAATTCAATCATAATACACTAATCAATCAGATGCCATGAGGCTACCAAACTCAAAATGAACTACCTCCCTTTACCTCAAAAAAAGTGTTCACTCCAAACTAGATCGGTTCTCGGCTCCGGCTCCGGTTCCGTTCGTGTCGTCTAAAACAATCAAACACAATTCAATTCAAACAACTATCAACATCAATTACAACATCAAAACACAATTTTTTCTCTCCCCCAAAAGATCCAAGGTTTGGCCAAAAGAAAATAAAAAGGGCTAGGGGTTTCATTTGGTTCCAATCTTTTGGATGGTTGGTCCTTAAGCATGATTAACACTAAATCAAGTCCTATGACCCACAAATTTGAGACAAAACTCATGGTTCTACACCCTATATGTTTCGGCCATGAAGAGGAGAAATAGGTTAGGAGCTTTGGTTGATGTTTTGCTCTTGGGTTTAGTGTTCAAAGACATCAAGTAAGCTAGAACAAGTGCTATATAGCCAAAAATTGCAACAAAACCCATCCTTGCACCATTCTTAGGATTCAGCCCTCCCATGGAATAATAGGGAGAAAATTTCTTTTGGGTTCATGCTTCTAGACACTCAAAGTACACATCATGATGGTTTCATAGAAATTGGTTTCATGATCATAGGATTTTTCTACAATTTTCTATGGATTTTCAAAGTTCTAGATCTAAACTTGGATCTTCATGAATCAAGTGATTCAAGAGATGAAATAGAGAGATTGAGAGAGTTAAGATGAGGATCATACCTCCTAGGATCAAAGAGTAGTGAAGAAGAAATAAGTTTTCACTCAAAAACTTCAACTTTTGAAGATCAAACTAGGGTTTTTCTGAAGAACTTTTGATGAACACTCAAGAACTCATGAAGAACATGAAGAACAAGTGAGATAAAGGAGAGAGAGAGTTAATGGCTGAAAGGCCTAGTGAGAGAGTGAGAGAGGTATTTATATTTTCATCCTATGGCAAACTTGTAATTAAGCAAAAAGGGTAATTTGGTAATTCCTTCAAAGGCTAGGGGCATTTTGATCATTTCCCTTATAAATATCTAGATATTTCTAGAAAGGTAATGATGACATGGTAAGTCACAGGTTCAGAATGGTTATTCCATAAATTCTCAGGGGCAAATGGTAATTATGAAAAGGGTCAAGGGCATTTTAGTCATTTCACATCCAGATATTTTCTAAACGTAATCATTACACTGATGAGTCACTGATGAGTCATAGAACACCATGTGACTTCAACCTTATCCGTAGCGGGTCACTGAAATCTCGTATTCAGCTCCAATCGTCTCCTAGTTCGAGTATTCGCCCGAATATAATATATTATTCCCGACTTTAGTCGTCAGGACGGATTTTATCAAAGATGTAGAGAATAAAATCTCGAGACTTACTGTCTCGTTCACGAGTCCAAATTAGGTCTCGATTGTAGAAAAAGGCTACTATCCGTGAAAAACGCAGACCGGGCTCCGTTTGAGCTTTCTCTCGAAACTTAACCATGGCTTCCTATGGTTGTGTAGGACATTCCTATCTGGTTGGAATCTTTTATTGCTATTTCTAAGGCCTTGAATAAAATATAAGTTCATAAATACTGATTAATTAGGAAAACTCGAAAATCGGGGTGTTACATTGAAGGCCATTACTACCAAGGAAGAGTCACCTCGAACCACAAATTTAACCACCCTCGAGCTGAGCTGTTTCAATTGCATGAATAGCAGCAAGAATCTCAACATGAAAGGAGAAAGTTATGCCATAATAAGGGGCATAGCATCCTAAAACTTCAGCATTTTTGCCTCTGAATATGCCACCACCAACAGCATGACCTGGATATCCTTTAGCAGCTCCATTCGAATTACACTTGATTCAGCCACATGAAGGAGGAATCTAATCAACTTGTTTAATGGAGGGAGCCTTTGGAGGATGAAGATCAATAGAAAACTGCTTTAGTAGAATAGACTCTTATATAGATGATGCAACATAGCCCTTGGAAGAAATTCCAGATAAAGAAGTAGCAGCTTTAATCATATTTATAGTAGATTTCCAAGTATATATTCGATTGTCAAACCTGCAACTATTTCTTCAATGCCAAATAATCCAGAAAATGTGGACCACAATAGCTAGTACAACATCCTTGGTTTGTGAAGACCATGACTTGTTAAAAACAGAAACGGCCGAATGGACAGTAGAAAGATCCAACTGAAGCTTAATGACAGCACTGAACCAATTCCAAATTTTAGCAGCAAAGGAACAACTGAGAAAAAGATGGGAAGTTGTTTCATCAGTGGCTCCACAAAGGTTACAAACAGAGATTGTAATACAACCTCTTTTCATTAAATTATCATTTGTTGGGAGCTTATTATGAATCGTACACCATAAAAGAAAGGATCTTGAAGGAGGGATTGCAGTTAACCAAATCAATTTACACCAATTAACAACATTATGCTTAGGATGCAGAAAAAGGAATGCTTCTTTGAAAGACAAGGAACCTGATTCATTATTGATTATATGAATATATAATTAGTATGTAAGTGTGTGATCTCGTGTGCTTATATATGGTCTTGTATGGACTAATATGATGTCTGTAATTAATGTGTGATCGTATATTTATTTATACGTCATCGATTATATATATGTTTATATTAATACCGGATCACTTGTATTAATGCATAATAGAATTATATTAATATACGATTATCTGTATTCATATTTAGATCATGTTTATATTAATATAAGATATCTATATTTATGATAATTGTAGTTGTGTTGGTATAAGATCAATTAGATGTCATAGAGATTCAATCATTGAATAGATAAGATTATCTTATCTTAATCTCCTAAAAATCCTATCTAGAAACAACTATCTTTTTAACGTTGAACTTATATCGCCTTTTTGACCCTGTTAGAGTCTGAATTATATAGATGGTGAAACATGATTTTGTAGGAAATTCTCTTAGCTTTCCAATGCCACCAAGAAAACCTAAATCAGACACTCGTAGCTGAAGTTAAAGCCAAACCAGTGAACCTGATGTGTAAGCATGCCCGTGCTTCGCGTGCACCAGAACGCATTTTGGGCTCTTTGGTTAACTCGTTTCGCTCTAACCATTTTTATACCTCTTTTGCTCAACCTAAAACAGATAGCCATCATTCTTAATGCTAGAAACAATCATTACCGCTCTTTCTCTTGAGTTCTCTTTGAATCCCTTGAATTCTCCCTAAAGACATCATCTTCCAAATCCTTGTTTTGAGTTGTTCTTCATCAAGAACACACTCTTTTGTGTTGATTCTCGCGATTGGGGGATAAGTCGCTTCGCCTAGTTGTTAATCAAGACGCTGGTTAACGAGGGTCGTCGTTTTGAAGGGCAATCAATTGGATTAGTTCTTCTAAGATATAATCAAACTCGTTGAACCTGTGTGAACTCGTTTGAGGGAGTTAAGTTTGGATCTTTGCTACCATTGGCCTTTAGATTGGAATCGTCATACAAGGTATGGGGAGAAGGAATTAGTGTGAACATATAGGTTTTGGGGTAGCGTAAGTAAGATGAGGGTGAACCCATAACCCTTCCTTGTGTGCTATATGTCTTCTTTGATGTTTGAATTGTAATTGTTACTATATGTATGATGTTGATTGTTTATACATGATTTATATGTTATGTCATGATAACATGATTTATATGTTATGGCATGATATCATGATTTGATGATGATTGTATTTTACAATGATATGAGTTGATATATTGGTAGCAGGAGATGATGTTTGATGTTGCCAACTATGTTGTTTAAACATAAAATTGTTGATGAATTAACCATGAAATTATGTTTGGTTAACTAATTTTCATAAGACATGAAGATTTATCAGAGGTGAGGTTAATGCCCATTGGTTTAGGCTAAGAACATATAATAAATATGTGATTTGAGGTTTAGATATTAAGATTAATTTATAATCTTAATAAAGATTTTATTGGAGGTTTAGATGTTATGATTAAGTTATAGTCTTAATAAATATATGATTTGATGTTTAAATATTAAGATTAATTTATAATCTTAATAAGGATATGATTCGAGGTTTAGATTTTAATTAAGACTAAGTTATAATCTCAATAAATATATATGATTTGAGGTTTAGATATTAAGATTAATTTATAACCTTAAAAAAAATATGATTCGAGGTTTAGATATTACTTAAGATTAAGTTATAATCTTAATAAACATATGATTTGAGGTTTAGATATTAACATTAAGTTATAATCTTAATAAATATATGACTTGAGGTTTAAATATTAAGATTAAGTTATGATCTTAATAAGATATGAATTGGGGGATTAGATAATAAGACTAAGTATAATACTTAATAAATATAATGTTAAGTTAAGAATTAATAAAGATAATACTTGCTAACGACGTACTGCTATCAATGTTGTTGGTTAAATCATTCTTGATGCTTATTGGTCAAGTTTGATGTTGATAAATCACTTTGATGCTTACTGGTCAAAGTTAATAGCTTTTTAATGGTGTTGATGGAGGTGGTTGCCATGTTGTTTGTATGTTAGCATTGCAAGTATCATGACATGGTGTTGTTAGTTTGGGGGAAGTTACGATGACTGGGGAGTTTGTTCGAGAAAATGGCGAGCTGGCCATCCGCGATGATTTATCCGCGAGTTAGGTGAATCAAGCGCATCCGTGGTGATCCATCCGAGATTAATGTGGATCGGCTATCCAAGGGGTTCACCCATGAGTTTGGTGAACTGTCGACGTTGGTGCTTATTGGCCAATGTAGATATGTAACTTCGAAATGGTCTTCTTGAGTTAGTTATTGGATCCACATTGCATATGGAGTAGCGGAGTAGTATTGCATCACATAGCATGTTTATAATGTGGTATGATGGAATGTGTTATAACATGTTATATTATGATGTTTTATATGTTGCATGATCATCTTGCTAACTGTTCTATTACTGTTTATGTTCATATGTACAGTTCCTTACTCCCTACTGTTGTTGTTGTTTTGCATGTACCTTTGGTTATGCAGAGGATGGTGAGCAGCCAGCTGAGGAGTGATCCCTAGGAGATCGCTTGCTGATAGTATAGTTTAGTTTATGTTAGTTGTTTTTTCGATATATTCTTGTAACATCCCGATTTTTCAAACTTTCTAATACTAATTAAACAGTATTTATGAGTTTGTATTTTATTGGAGGATCTAGAGAGTGAAATAAATAAACCGGGACCATAGTCGAGCTCAATGCTATCGTACGAAGCTACGATTAAATTTTGAGCTGAAAACTTAAATGGAGCCCGGTCTGCGTTTTCCCACTGACAGTAAGATTTTACTGCTCAGAAAACCTCAGCTTGACCCGTGAACGAGACAGAAAGTCTTAGAATTGAATTTCCTACGTTTTCGTTAAATTTTAAAAAAATCACTTCCTGACCTTCGTTCGAGCGAAACCTTTAATCGGGTGAAGAACGGAGCTGCATATGGATTCACCAGGACCCCCTAACGGATAATCTTGATGTCACATCAAGTCACATCACATGGGAAAGCGCATCGGAGTCATAATGACCTTTGAAAATATCTGGACGTGAAATGACCAAAATGCCCTTGGTCTTTTAACAAAATTACCAAAACGTCTTAAACTTAACTACAAGTTTGCCATTGAGACAAATTAAATATCTCACTCACTCTCTTACTAGGCCATTCGGCCATCTCTCTCCCTCTTCTCTTCTCCCACTTGTTCTTCATGTTCTTCATTTCCTTCAAACATTTCTTCACTTTGATCTTGAAAACTTGAAGAGTTTTTGGTGAAACAAGTTGATTTCCTCTTAAGCTTCATCATCTAGGAGGTAGTAACTTCAATCTCCATCTCGTAATCTCTCTATTTTTCCCTCTAAGTTCTATGATCCATGGAAGTTAGGTTTTGAAGATTAAACTTAAAAAATTCCTAGAAAATTGTAGAAAAATTCTTTTAATACCAAACCAATTTCTATGAGCTAGTTCCATCCTCCTCTTTCATAATCCAAGAGATTGAGACCAAAAGAGCTTCCTAGCTCAAATGGGTTATAGTGGCTGAATGCCCCCTTTTTGGATCATTAGAGTTTTGTTCAAACTTTTAGTGTAATAAGCTTTGATTTAGTCTTATCACACCTAGTAGGTATAGAATCCAAGAGATGAGAATTTTTGGTGCTTCCTAGCCATATCCCATAACACATGGCCGAACCCAAATTTGGGGGAAAATATGAGATCTTGATTCAAGTTACAAAATTGAGACTTGATTTGGTGTTAAGGATACTTAAGGATCCTTACTCCAAGAGATAGGAATTTTTAGACATCTTTAGCTATTTTTGGCACCCTATGGCCGAACCTAGCTCCTAAGGGATTAAAGAAATTTATGTTGTTAATTGTTGATGATTGGATTGGTTGTGTGTTTGTAGTTATTGTCGGGTACTCGGGCAACGAATCGGGAGAATTCGCGGACCGATCGGACGACTTTTCCTTCGGTGGATGACTTCTAAAGGTAAGGGGAGATTAGCTCCAATAAGTTTGATAGCTGCATATGGTTGGTTGTGGTATGATTGTGATGATGTATATGTGAAAATTTGTTGGTAAGTGCGTGATTGAATATTGAGATGTGAATTGTGGCGTTATTGCCTTGAATTAAATATTTGATATGGAAATATAAATTGTGGCATTTTTGTCTTGGATTGAACATATGTATGATGTTGATTTGAGTTTGGAATCGATATATGTTGTGTATGTACTCGATGAAGTATGTGCCTGGATGTTTGAATATGAATTGTGGTGTTGATGCTTTGGATGAGATGATGTTGAATTGAGATTTGAAATATATATATATATATATATATATATATATATATATATATATATATATATATATATATATATATATATATATATATATATATATATATATATCCTGGACTGGTTAAGAGCATAGCACTGGCTATGGCTCGAATAATGAAGATTAAGCTAACTAAAAGTCTTAATCAACAATTTGAAAATGTTTTGATTTGAGGAATGAAAAGCTTCTAAGCTAAATATTATAATGGCCAATTTTACAAAAAAAGCCACTAAGTTAAGAACCCTGGACGATTTCGAATAAGACTTAGGAAGTCGAGAGCTGGTGAGGAAAATCGTGAAAAGTTGCTTTATCTTTATTTTCTAAGCATGTTGTACAAAGAAAGAAAACCTTGAGAAAAATCTAGTTGTCAAAGAAAGAACCTTCTGAAAATATTTGATGTTCCGAAAACGGAAAAGTTTCTTCATGAAAGTTTGCTCCGATAACAATCTTTATAAAAATGTTTTAAAACGATGGAACCTTTAGAAAGGGCATTTAAAGCCAAAATCCTTTGAAAATGCATCTTTAGAACTTGAGTCTTTGGGAATGATTTGTAAAGCAAAGTTTTTGTGGAAAATAGTTTTAGAGCGAAAACGAGTTTTGGTTTATACTAAAGAGAATCTGAGTTTTGTCTTTGAGATTTGAGCTACGAAAATGAATTTGATGAAACTGGTGATTTCCCCTTCACGCATGTGAAGCACATGAACCTAGTGACCGAGATGTCGGGCTGGAGTTATGTGACATGAACAGACTTTGTGTCCTATATGCGAGTCTAGTGTTCGTAATGTCGGCCTAGTACATCGTGGATTGAGCACTCGGACCACGTGTCTTGTGTTTCGAAAAAGAACGGACTTAGTGTCCTACATGTGAGTCTAGTGTCCACTACGTCGGCCTAGTACTTCGCGAATTAAGAACTTGTACTACGTGTCCAGAAATTTGAATTGAACGGGCTATATGTCCTTTAAAACGAGTCATGAGCTCTGTGCCTTGACAGAAAAAGAAAGAATGAACGAAAAGAAAGAATAGAAAACCTTCTGCATACATGCATGAGTCCGCCGATGTGCCATACGAACCAAGCTACAATCCAAGTGGTTGAGAATTGAGCCAGTTAAGACCACTAGGTCTATAGGGGTATCTTGTGTTCGAAACTCCACAAGTGGCCGGAGGCATCATGACCTCTTGCTGTGGTAAATTGGCTGCCAAACACGGATGAACTCGATCAAAGACTGAACTATTCATGATATGGTCATGACGTGGTACCCCGGAACAATTGGAATTTAGGCCTAAATTAAGAGGCCGACTCATGAGAACAATTGTGTTATGGGAGTATTTGCGGCCTATCGCGCAATCAAGGGAAGTAGGAATCTTTGGAGTACATGGATTAGAGAGTCGAATTGAAGTCTCATGCATTCATTTGATTTATCTTGATGAATGAGTATGATATTTTGAAAGTGAAATTATCCCATTATGATATCATGTTGATTATTGATACTTTATCGCATGACTGTGTTTATGCTTTGATTGTATGCTGCTTTGCTTGTGTGGCTATTATGATAAACTTGTAAATGAGTATCTCACCCTTGCCTGTACATATTAGACACCCTGTTGTGTTTTTTGAACACATGTACAGATATTTTCCAACGGTCCTCTGGGTCACTGCGGGACCCTGTAGCTGAGTTCCTTGGTGCTGACGACGAAGATGGATGGACTGTTGATGACGAGGCCTAGTCTCATCGGGGTGATGAAGGCTTGGTAGTATACTTTATTGTTCTTAGAGTTTTGTTAGACCAGCTCTTAGGATTTTGATTTTTAAAGTCAGGTCCTTTGACCGTGACTCAGTATGATGTGTATTAGAAGATTGAAGTGATGTATGCCTTAAGGCAAAATCGAATGAGTTTTATAGTTGATGAGTTTGAATTCGTTCCTCAGTTGTTGTTAAAGGTTTAAATTGGTATAAGATTTCCGCAACTAGTCTAATGAGTATTTTTGAAAAGGTTTTAATTAACCGAAAATGAGAATTTGGGTTACGAACTGTGACACCTAGAGGGGGTGTTACAATTATCGATAGTGGTTACCAGCTCTTATATTTGACATTGGGGTTTTGACTATTTTATGTTTATGTTTTCCACAATTGTTATTTATGTTTAAAATGTTTTGGATCATTTGGTACTTGTTACCCTTTGGTTTTAATTTATGGATTTTATTTTATATTATATATTTTATATAATTATTGTATGCAGGGTAGCGGTGTCACATGAATCAGTAAAACAAATATGGGATATCTTGTCAAATCTCCATGAGGGGACTAACAAGGTTAAAGACTCAAAGATTATCATGCTGGTTGGCCAGTATGAAATGTTCACTATGGCTGAAGGAGAGTCCATTCTGGACATGATGGGTCATTTTTAGACGATCACCAACAACTTAAAGTCCCTTGGGAAAGTTTGTAATACAAAGTAGAATGTCACTAAAATCCTTAGGAGTTTGCCTAAGGAAAGGAGGCTACTTGTTATTGCCATTACCTAGGCCAAAGATCTTTCTACTTTGACTTTGGATGATCTGGTGGGAACGCTGCAAGTTCATGAACAGGAGCTGCATCTTGATAATCCTGGAAATAAAAACAAAGGGATTACCTTAAAAGCTCAAAAATCCAATAGCTCAAAGGCTTTAAAAGCTGATGAGTCAAGCGATGATGTTGATCAAACCGACAATGAAGCATTAGACGATGACGAGCTATCATTTATCTCCAGAAAAATTCAAAATTTGTAGAGAAAGAAAAATGGCTTGAAAAGAAGGCCATTTCAGAAGAAAAACTTCAAGGCCATGCTGAGTCCAAGACAAAGGTCAAATGGTCTGTTTCGAGTGCAACAAACCAGGCCACTTCAAAGTTGACTGTCTTATGTTAAAGGGCAAGAAGAAGTTCTTCAAAATGAAGAAGAAGAACGTCATGATAACCTGGGAAGACCTTGATTCCTCATAGGAAGAAGAAGAAGCAAATGAGAAAGCTAACTGTTGTCTATGGTCCAATTCTTAAAATGAAGACTCTTCAGACGATGAACAACTTGTTGTTCCTGATGAAAGAACTCAAGAAGTTACTCCGAAAAGAGGCTAGAATGTTCCATTCATTTTCAATGGAACGAACTATCCTTACTAGAGATCCATGCTTCAAATGTACGTTCAAGCTCAAGATTTTGAGTTATGGAATGTATTCACTGATGGAGATCATCGTCCAACGATAATTCTTGAAGACGGCTCAACACCGTCTAAGCCCGAAGCTAAATGGACAGACGAAGATGTTAGAAGGTACTCTCTAAATGCTCGTGCCAACTGGTGTCTAATCAATGCCTTAGATTGACCAAGATTGGAGATGGTCTTACAGTTTCAAACTGCTAAGGAGAAGTTGGACACCTTAGATTGTCAATTCGGACCAAGGATTCCTCCTGCTTCAAACATCTGCCTGATAAAGTTTTCTAAAATATATTATGCTTAATGATTCCTCCTTACTGCATCATCAATATATTACGCTTAAAATAAAATTTTCTAAAATAAACAAAGAGCTGGAAAACACCAGCAAACAAAATAAGCAGCTCATTGAAGAGAACGAGAAGCTGAAAGTTGAGAATATCAGTCTAATTGATAAACTCACCTCTGAGTCTAGTGAACCTCACGTGGTTACCAGACTCAAACAAGAGGTATCTGACCTAACCAAAAGCGTATCAAAGCTTGTTGGGGATCAGAGAAGCTAAACTTGAATTTGAGGCACTCGAGATCAACTCACGATAAGTCTGGCTTAGGCTATGACTCTGAGAAACAAGAAGCTTCTCACAAAATCTCAAGACACAACCATTATCATAAGGTTTCCAAATTTCATAAAAATAAAAATGAAACCAAACAGCATGCATCTCATGTTTATTGCAATCTATGTGGGAAAAGTGGTCACACCTTCTCAAAATGCATACACAAAAAGAAAAACGTTATGCATGGACGAAGACCACAGACTAACGAAAAAGGACCCAAGTCTATCTGGATACCTAAGAACATGATAATCCCTATTGCAGATTTGCTTAGCAACACAAAGAAGACCCTAGTCCTGGTACTTGGACAGTGGGTGCTTATGTCACATGACGGGAGAAAAGACTAGAGGATGGGTGATTTGCTCTATGTTCTAAGACATATGTGAAAAGACTACAGGATGGATTACCTTTGGAGACAATCAAATAGGAAAGATGAGACGACCCTCCTTTCTCAAAAGGATAATCCCATTAGTCCCAAGCTTCCATTAATAACTATGCCTTACCGTATTATAGCGATAGCGTGGTATTTAGACAACATAACGAAAATGAGGGCATTAAAAGCAGATAATCATACGGAAAAGCATAGACAAACATATCAGAGTAAAGCACAACATAAAAGCAATGATACATAACTGCACATAAGCGTTGCCCCCTCAGTAGGGCGCTCTACATATATATACATACGGTCTGTACAAAAAGATAAACTCAAAAATAAATCAAAAAGCACAAGAAGACCTTCGCACCTCACCAGCACTGCCCGTCCCCCACTCAAAAGTACATATAAACCTCTCAGCTCATAAACTAGGACGCACTGGCAGGCTCCCACAATCAGTGCTGAGGATGCCCTGAGCTACCATAGTCCTCTCCATGAGTACGCCTATAGGTCACCAAAGGCTCACACTCAGACAACGAGCTCGATATGACTACCCTCCGCCTACAGTAGGTCCTCAGGTGCTGCTCCGGTCTCCGATGCTGACCTCGATAGACGAAGCCTTTCCTGCTGACCACCTACGAAGAAGCTGGCTCAGCCTAGGTGTAGTCCCGCTCATGACGCCTCGGCGGCTGCCACATGTGTTGTAAATGTAGGAATTGCATAACTCTGAAGGGTCTCATGATGTCCTCCCTGTGCAATGCCCCTCCTCGGAAAAGAATGTTCACCGGCTCTGTGTAGATTGTCAGAAAGGTAGAGGGGTCCACGCGCCACCCTTGATCATCATGATAGAGGATCTCGATCAAGCCTAACACCGGCATACTCGGCACCTATGTGATGTAAGGGTGCGCCCTCTGATCCATCAGCCGACTGCTCGTCTTCACGCGACAGTAGAGAGATAATAAATACAGCATACGCAAAGTCGGAATAACAATAGCAGTGCAGCAAATAACAACATGTAGCACGTAGCATGTATAACGTATATATATATATATATATATATATATATATATATATATATATATATATATATATATATATATATATATATATATATATCAGTCACAACATACAACCACACGTCTCCCAAGACAACACATGCAACAAGCATCCATCTCCTTTAGTCTCACTCTCAGATCAATCCTTTAGACAAGGATGCTAATCTCATGCAGCATGTCGGTCGAAAACTCACATAGGCGGTTCCACACCAGAACGGTTCCACACTCGAACCAGTCCACACCAGAACAGGTTCTGTGTCGGAACGGAGTTAGTTTCTCCAAGAAACCGAACCACTCTCCATGACCAATAAGAGTGCATCCCCCTTCCACACCGGAACCGAGGTGTCTTGGTCGTATCGGAACGTTAACCTGGAACGTGGAAAGCTCATGGATTAGTAAGGAAAACCGGATTGCATCGGGCGTCACGACAGGATAGGAGCTACCTCATCTGTCACTGTAAACTATTCCCGAGACCAACAACATCCCGAAGGTCACTCACTTGACCACCCCCTCTACTTTCCGTACCCACACTCAGGTACAACTAACCTCGTATGACGTTGGCTGCCCATACTACCTGTCATATGGCCTCGCCACTTGGCAGCTGATGATATGCAACAAACATCCTCAACGGGCTTGATACCGGATCTCACGCCTCAACACTCAATCAAAAACAGCACGATGTCACCGAATCAACATGGCCACAGCCTCGACATGACGCGTCCACGAGCTACAACTCAAACAACACGGCCACAGCCTCAAGAAATCAGCATAACAGCAGCGACACCATCCACGGTATCAACCCGATAACCAACACGGCATACGACCAAACTTAACTATAACTGGCATTCCGCCACACCACAACATCACCGCACACAGCATAATAGTAACAGTAATAACATCAACAGCAACATATAACAAGCATATCATGTACTAAGTAGGATGTGTTAGAACCAAAACAATAATGGCTAATGACACCTAAAAGTTTTAATGATTAACAAAATTATTATATGTTTATTGAATTCACTCGAAGTCAAGTTTATGCTAATCCATAAGGTCAAAAGACCTTCTTATGTTTCTGACTTCAGACGGTTCTCCAAATCCAAAGTTTCATCTAGCTCTTATAGGACAAAATGCTCAATGCAATATCTTCGTCCAAAGAAACTTCATGGTTCGTCCAAATAATCTTTTGGACTATAGTGGTAAAGGTTTACGCACAGACATGATCATATAGTTTTATGCGTCCAACTGTCTATATATATTGTGCGTCCAATTGTCTACACTGAATGTGCGTCCAACTGTCTATATAAATGGTGCGTCCAACTTTTTATATATATCTGTGCGTCCACTAACTTTATTTTGAAGATGACGTGGCTCTCTCTTTCAAAAGTCTTTAATTGTTTTTAAAAGGAAATATCTTTTTCACATAAGACAAAAGAAGGTACAAGAGTCGTACACAACAAACCACGTAGAGCAAAGAATCATGTAGAGCAAAACGCTTGTTGGCCATAAAAGGTAAATCAGTCTACTACAATTCAAGTTGCCACTACTAAAAGCATCCTCATTCTGAAAGGACAATTACTCGACGGAGAACAACTAGAAAATGGACTTGTGCCTAATGGATATTTGAATGTGTCTCAACGGAAAAGATTCCTACTTCCTTTTAAATCAGAAAGTCAGACGAAGCTATAAGAAGACCCTCTTCTGAAGAAGTAAACAGAGAACACAAGAGCAAGAAATTATTCAAGATAAAATTCATTGTGCAACAAAAAGCTTCAAAGTAATCACTCTCTAGAAATCGATCTGTAAACCTTCTTATTCTTTCATTGAAAGGTTTCAAACAGATTGTTAAGAGCTATATCTTGTAATACTCCCACTCTAGTGAGTTTGTAAAAAGCTCGAAAAACCCCTCTCAAGTCTTAGGATTTGTTGAGCCTGAAGAGGCTTGTCTGTAAAAGAATACTTGTAGCCTGGAGAGGTGTAGAATACTTGGAGTTGTAGTCGTGGAGTGACTTGGAAACAACTTGTGAAAAGTGCTAAGTGATTTAGTGGAAAAACCTTCTCAGGGAAGGGACTGGATGTAGCTCTTTGATTTGAAAGAGTGAACCAGGATATATCTCTGTGTGAATCTCTCTATCCCTATCTTGTTAAATTTTATTTATTTACTAACTTGGGGATTGAAAACAAAGTGTCTTAAACGTTCGTAATCTTTTTGGTGTGTTCTTTCATCTTGCTTGTCTAAAATGTTTGTTTGAAAAAGGTTTTCGAAAATCGGTTAAGAAACACAATTCAACCCCCTTCTCGAGTTTCCATGTTTCACTTTCAGTTGGTATCAGATCTAGGTTCTGGGTTGAGCATTTAGCCGTGCTTGAGGAAAAGATCCAAAGCTCGATGGCAGGACAAGGGATGCCCAGTGGGAGTCAACCTGTTCTTGAAGGTACCTCATTGACTAGACCGCCATTTTTTAATGGCACTCACCACCTCTACTGGAAAGAAAGATTGAAAGGATTCATCTTAAGTACCAGCTCTGCGCTCTGGCCATTAATCAAGAACGGTCCTCACATCGTCAACAATCCAGATGGCACTAAGAAAGATGAATCCCAGTGGACCGATGATAAGAGAAGAAGGATGGAGCAAAACTACAAAGCTAGATACACATTGATGTGTGCTCTTAGTCCAGGCGATTCCAAAATATTCATGCATGTGAATCAGTGAAACAAATCTGGGATACTCTATCCAATGTTCATGAAGGAACATCCAAAGTAAAGGACTCAAAGATCGTTATTCTTATGAGTCAATATGAAATGTTCACAATGGAAAATGGAGAAACCATCGTTGATATGATAGGTCATTTCCAAACTATTATCAATAATCTCAAATCTCTTGGAAAAGTTTAAACTACAAAAGAAAATGTTACGAAGATCCTCAGGAGTTTACATAAGGAATGGAGACCACTCATCACTGCAATCACTCAAGCCAAGGATCTGTCAACCTTGACCTTAGATGATCTGGTGGGAACTCTTCAAGTTCATGAGTAAGAGCTTAACCAGGACAACCCTACAAAGAAAGGCAAAACTATTGCCTTAAAAAGTCAAAAAGCCGGCAGCTCGAAAGTTCTCAAAGCAAATGAGTCCAGCGACGAAAATGAACAAGATGAAGAAGAAGAATCTGATGATGAGCTGTCTCTCATATCAAAGAAACTTGAACGTATTCTAAAAAATAAAAACATGAGAAGAAGACCATTCACAAAGAAAAACGTCAAAGACCATGGTTAAACCAAGGATAAAAATCCAATGGTTTGCTATGAGTGCAAGAAACCAAGTCACTTCAAGGCTGAGTGCCCTCAGCTGAAAGATAAGAAAAAGTTCTTCAAAAAGAAAAGCAAGAATCACATGGCAACATGGGAAGATCTTGACTCTTCTGAAGAAGAAGAAAACGAAGAAGAGGCAAACCTATGTCTTTGGTCTGAAAATCATCTCTCTGAAGAATCTTCTGAAGAAGAGGAACAATCTACCTCTTCAATCATCTCATATCCTGAGACTGAGTCATTAAGAGAATTCAGTAGTCTCTCTATAAACAGACCACCTATGTTCTATATAACTGGTGACTATGCCATGTGGAGAGAACTATTTATGAGATTCAACTTAGAACAAAATGTGGATGACCTATGGAGATCTTACACCGATGATAACTTTTGTCCTACTACTGCGATCAATGGTGAACGCATAGTTAAACCAAGGGTTGAATGTTCTGAAGAAGAAGAAGAAAGAAGAGTGAGAATCAATGCTAGAGCTGTCTACACTCTTACGTGTGCCCTGGTCGAAAGAACTGTCAACATTGTGATGTATTGTGATATTGCAAAAAGAGTGCTTGACATGATTGATGCCCTATTTATGAGAAGGCGACCTGCTCGTTCTGAAGGACCACCTATTTATCAATCATCAGAATCAGAATATGAAGCTTGGAAAGAAAACTTCAGATCCTTTGTAGTAACCCAAGGATCAGAAGAACACTGGAAAACTCTCACTGACGAAACCTTCTGTCCCATCATCATCAATGGAGAATACACGATGAAACCTCTAGATCTTTGCACCTTAGAGGAAAGAAGAAGAGTTTCTCTTGATTGTGAGGCAATGCCTTTCCTGTTTTGGAGTGTACACGGAGCAAGAAGAGAAGTCCTGGCTAAAGAGACAACTGCTTGGGGAATGATGAACCTAATGAATATTCTGGAAAGATCTCCACCTGCATCCCCAACAGCAGATATGTGTCTCATGGCAAGTATTTCCTCTGAGACAGAAATAGAAGAAGATGAGGTAAATATATCTGACTATTCTAAAGATTCATATGAAGAGCTATTAAATGAATTATGCACTATTTATTCTGAATATAAAGCTCTTAAAAGAAAATTTACCAAACTCAATAAAGACATTGACAAAGTCAAAATTGAGAATAAAGAACTAAAAGATGAGATAATTAGCCTAACAGAAATCTCAAGCTCTAAGTCCAATACATCCTGTGAAGTTGAGAAACTTGAGCATCAAGTTACTTACTTAACTGATAGTCTATCTAAATTCACTGATGGATCTAAGAAGCTTAATTTAATTCTTAGATATAGATCTCCTTACGATAAATCTGGCATTGGATATGAAAAAGAAAATCCAAAAATTTTTGAGATAAAAAGAGTAATGTATTGTTCTATTTGTGGTAAAAATGGACACTTTGCGTCTAGATGCTTACACAAAAGAAAAGCAAGAACTTATAAGTTACCTGCAACTAACCAAAAAGGACCCAAGTCTATCTGGGTACCTAAGAGTAAAATAATCTCTGTTGCAGACTTGCTTGACAACAGAAAGAAAACACCGATCATGGTACCTGGACAGTGGATGCTCATGACACATGACGAAAGAAAAGGTCTATGTTCCTAGAACTAAAGCCAAAATCCGAAGGATCAGTTGTATTCGGCAGTAATCAAAAGGGAAAGATTGTAGGTATTGGTAAGATTGGTAAGAATAATTCTCCCTCTATAAATAATGTGTTGTTAGTTGAAGGGTTAAAACACAATTTGCTCAGCATAAGCCAATTATGTGATAGAGGGTTTGCAGTGTCTTTCAAAAAAGATAAATGTATATTCAAATATATTGATGGGTCCACTCTATTTATTGGTAAGAGGCAAAACAATGTATATAAAATTGACTTGGAGGACCTCTCTAATCAAAATGTATCATGTCTGATGTCTGCGAATGATGAGCAATGGATTTGCCATAAGAAACTTGGTCATGCAAGCCTGAGATTAATCTCAAAGCTACAAAAGCATAACCTCGTAAGAGGATTACCAAAGCTGGCCTATAAATCGGATGCTCTCTGTGATGCCTGTCAAAAGGGGAAACAAGTTAAAAATTCTTTTAATTCAAAGAATATTGTTTCAACATCCAGACCTTTAGAATTGCTACATTTAGATTTGTTTGGTCCAACAAGGTCTGCCTCCCTAAGTAGAAAGAAATATGTGTTGGGAATTTGCGTATTAAAAATGAAAAACGCAGCGGAAAAATTCCCAAGAAAAAGGATCCACGCGAATGGTCATGACTCATGATGTAGTGTTTACCTCTTGTAGCGTAGCTTTACCGCGATCACTGCAAGGGAAGAACAGTCCTTCTTAATCGATCACGAGCACTACGAACAACGCTTTCACCAGTACCGCAATGGAGCAGCACCTCTACGTAGTCCAAGTGAACAAAACACCGCCGGAGAAAACGTCATGCTAGCTGACAGCAGGGGTGAGGGGGGTGCGCCTACCAAGGGGGATGTGACGGTCGTTAGGTTATGCGCAGCAAGCTCTCCTTAGCGCTTAATTGACGTGCACATCATTATAAGCTGTTACCCACTTAACCTAACCTCATTGGGCTTGTACGCTACAGGCCCAATCTTATAATTAATATTATTAAATCATATTTAATAAATTAATTCATTCTCCAACTATTTGCTCTATGCGTGTGACCCTATAGGTTCTCAATAAATTGGCAATAATATTAAATCACATTTAATATTATAAATAATGAGCGGCATCTAGCAATACATCATTGTTAATTGAACACAAGGCATAAATGTGTCACCCTTGTTAAGTCCAATTACATATTCATCGATCTCCGAGTAGACGTGTAATCACAAACGGGCCCAATATCACATATTGGCCCATTTCCGCATGGCAACGCATATTTCACGACTTACTCTATCGAGTGGCCCATGACATTACTCCTATTATGTAGGAGAGACGAATCCTATCTATATCACTCACATCCCTCAACATGTTTCATTGCAAGCCCAATAACTACCTTTATGATCATCCTGCTACGGATGACGTTTGATAGCATTAAAGCCTACAACTCCACATGTAGGAATCGTAGTGACTTCAAGTCAAAGGACTACTTCACTTTGGTTGCCATGAGAAGTGCTTATGACACTTACATAACTATTATACAACGTTCTCATAGTGGGTCAATCCTATACAAATATTATTCCTAATATTTGCACCTGTGTGATGACTTGATATCGCATATCCATGACCCGTGAGATGTGGTCATCAGTCTACTCACACAATAGTCTCTATGTATTATTGTTGTCCTAATTAACAATAATACTCGACTACGGATACTTTAAGAATAGAGTTCTATAGTTTAATGGGATCTCACGATCAAGTCACATTTGATGTTCCATTAAACGAACTGCCTATTCTAAGGACTTTATTATGTTAAATACTAATAACATAATAAATTCATGCCTTGTTCATATATAGATATATGATCAAAGTCATGATGCAAAATGATGATCTATTCAAAATAGATTGGCCACTAGGGCTTACACCAACAATATGGACTTGTCATTATTGATGATTATTCTAGATGGACATGGGTAATGTTCCTAGCTCACAATATGTAGTCTGATTACTTCTCTGATATACAGCTCAGTTAACTTCTCCATTGAGTAGTTGATCTTAACAGGTAAGAAGTGTGCCGACTTCGTTAACCTATTAACGATCACCCAAATCGAATCAAAACTCCTAGAAGTTCTCGGTAATCCAACCACAAAATCCATTGAAATGCTCTCCCATTTCCATTCGGGTACATCCAAGGATTGAAGCATTCCTCCAGGTCGTTGATGTTCTACCTTTGCTTTCTGATAGGTCAAACATGACGCTACATACTCAGCCACTTGCTTCTTCATTCTTGGCCACTAAAACTTTTGTTTCAGATCTTGATACATTTTGGTTGATCCAGGGTGAATGCTCAGCTTGCTCTTGTGTCCTTCCTCTAGAATCATCTTCCTCATCTCCGGGTTGCTTGGCACACAAACTCGTCCGTTGCATCTCAAGATACCATCAGTTCCCATATTGAACTCTGCAGCTTTCTCTTGTCCAAGTAACTCCTTTTTCTCTTGGAGATATACATTAGTTGCTTGCTGTTCACGGATCATCTCCATCAGTCCACTAGATACCTTGATCATTCCCAAGCTAATCCTCTCGTGGTTCACTTCCACAGCTAGATTGAGATCACGAAACTGTTCTATCAATTCTAGCTCTTTAACCATCATTGCAGAGATGTGCAAGGTCTTCTGACTCAAAGCGTCTGCAACAGCATTTGCTTTCCCAGGGTGGTATAGCAAAGTGAAGTCGTAGTCTTTAAGAAACTCCATCCAACGTCTCTGCCTCATGTTAAGTTCCTTCTGGTCGAACAGGTACTTCAAACTTTTGTGGTCATTGAAGACATCGAACTTTGATCCATATAAGTAATGTCTCTAGATCTTTAGTGCAAAAACTACAACAGCTAACTCAAGGTCGTGCGTTGGGTAATTCCTCTCATGTGTCTTCAACTGGCGCGAAGCATATGCTACAACCTTCCGATGTAGCATAAGAACACATCCTAATCCTTGATGCGAAGCATCACTGTACACTTCGTACGGTTCGTCCGGTTTAGGCAACACTAACACAGGTGAGGTTGTTAAACGTTCCTTCATCATCTGAAAACTCTCCTCACATTTGTCAGTCCACATAAACGGTTGGTCCTTCCTCGTAAGTTGAGTCAACGGTGCAACAATCTTCAAAAATCCTTCGATGAACCTTCTGTAATAACCAACTAGTCCAACGAAACTGCGGATTTCTGTCACAGTCTTGGGTCTTTCCCATAGAAGTACTGCTTCTACTTTAGTAGGATCGACGGCAATCCCTTCCTTCGAAATCACATGTCCTAAGAATTTGACTTTATCTAGCCAAAACTCGCACTTGGGTAGCTTTGCGTACAGCTTCTCCTTGTGAAGGATCTGCAAAACTTGTCGTAGGTGTTCCTCATGCTCCTCGGAACTATTTGAGTAGATGAGAATATCGTCTATAAACAGACGACAAACTGATCCAAAAACGGATGGAAAATCCTATTCATATAGTCCATGAAGATAGCAGGCGCGTTCGTCACTCCGAAAGGCATCACGAGGTACTCATAGTGACCATAACGAGTCCTGAAAGCAGTCTTAGGTATGTCCTCGTTCTTCACTCTGATCTGGTGATAACCGGATCTCAGATCTATCTTTGAAAAGACAGCGGCTCCTTGAAGTTGATCCATCAAATCAGCTATGCGGGGTAGAGGATACTTGTTCTTGATCGTTATCTTGTTGAGTTGACGCTAATCCACACAGCGTCTTGAACTCTCATCCTTCTTCTTTACCAACAACACTGGTGCTACCCACGGGGACACACTTGGCCTCACAAACCGCTTGGACACGAGATCCTCTAGTTGTGTCTTCAACTCGGCTAACTCCGTAGGTGACATCCTATAAGGAGCTATAGAGATCAGACCGGATCCTAGAACTAAGTCGATCGCAAACTTGATGTCCCTCACAGGTGGCAAACCTGGTACGTCCTCTGGAAAAACTTCCGAAAAATCTTCCACAACCGGCACATCGCTCAAGACAACATCCCTCTCAATTTCTAAACAGGATAGAAGCATGTATCCCTGTTCTCCTTCTTTCAAAGAAGCTTTTACTTGGTTGGCAGTTATAAATCCAGAAATCTTAGGGTCAGGAAAAACTAGGGTTCTATGTGCACAGTCTAAAAGGATATGGTTGGAAGATAACCAATCCATGCCTAGGATCACATCCAATTGAGTCAAAGGCAAACATATTAAGTCAACAAGAAAGTTCCTATCATGAACAATAACAGGACAATTCAAACATACTATATTTATAGTAACAGGTTTGGCAGTTGGAGTTGTGACAATCAAATCAAAAGACAACGAAGAAACAAGCAACTCTAATTGTCTCACACAATTCAAAGAGATAAACGAATGCGTCGCACCCGAATCAAATAGTACAGTTAGGAGATTACCGGCTATAATGCAACTACCTTGTATGAGATCATCAGATTTGGAAGCATCAACGCCACTCATGGTATAAACCCTTCCCCTCGTTGTGGGTCTAGCAGTTCGCATGTTGTTGACAGTCGGCTCGGGCTTTGGTGTAGGGCATTCCCTCGCGAAATGTCCTATCTCTCCGCATTGGAAACATAGAACTCTTTTCAGCTTGCAGCTATCAGCTGGGTGTCCGGGTTGCCCACACTTGAAACATCTTTGGGCTCGGCCTTGGTTCTGGTCGTTTCTGCTCCCACCACCGTAAGCAGAAGCAACAGGACAATAAGGTTGCTGTTTCTGACTATTCCCTTGAGGTCGGGAATATGGCTTCTTGTGGGACTGCTTCCCTTTCTGTTGCTGGTATTGATTCGGGTTCGTTGACCTAGACGGTCCTCCTGCAGTACCCTGGTTCTCCCTTCCGCTTCTCATCTTTTCCACTTTTCTGCACTTCTCCACCAGAGCTTGGAAGGTACGGATCTCTAGTGGCAACACTGACTCCTTGATCTCGAAGCGTAGACCGCCTTCGAATCTCTCACATTTCCAGTCCTCATCAGGTTGGGCTTGGAAAAAGCAGAAATATTTGGCTAGTGATTCAAACTTCGGCGCATATTCCCCGACTGTCATATCCCTCTGCTGCAGCTTCAGAAATTCTTGCTCCTTCTTGGTTCTGGCACTTTGGGGAAAGTACTTGTCCAGAAACTTGGTGCGAAATACTCCCCAAGTGATCTCTTAGTTGTTGACTTCCAGCAGTTGTCTGGTTCCTCCCCACCAATACTCTGCATCACCCAGAAACAGGAATGTGGCATAGTCCACCTTCACTCCCTCGGGGCAGTGCAGAACAGCAAAAATCTTCTCTATTTCTTGTAGCCACAGGTCAGCCTTTTCCGGGTCACAGTCCCCGTGAAACTGCGGAGGATCATGACGCCGAAAATCAACTAACCCTCTGGCACCAGCAGCAAGATCCGCTCTTTGTTGGTTCTATTGATTCTGGTGAGCCAGCGTTGCTATCTGTTGAGCAACAGCAGCCGCCATATCAGCCATGGCCTGGATAGCCCGATTCATGTTGTTGTCATTGGCATTGTTGTCAGCAGTGCCGCGACCTCCACCACGACCACCTCTAAGATTCATGTCTCCCTACAAGGCAAACCACACATCCCTTAATAAGGAAACATAAATCAAAACTAGTGTGTCAACACACATTGCTTCAACAGAGAAACAATTCAAACAAGGTTCATAGAGGTCACACAACATAAACATAATAGACTTACTTCCCAAGGATTCCCGAAAGACTCGACCAGCTCTGATACCACTAATGTAACACCCCCTCGCGGGTGCTACATACACGGACTCTAATGCGGAATAAAACAAGAAAATAAAATGCTGGTTGCTTTCGGAAAATACTTTAATTAAGTAGCTACGTTCGAAAACGCGGTTCTAAAAATTTTCTGCATGCATAGGCAAACAACTCAAGACGGAGGAATAAATTTTATATCACACATTGATATTCACTGTTCATAAAAACATAAACATAACGTAAAACCTAGTCTAATGTATAACATATTACAGACTTAGAAATAATTCAACATGTGTGCAGTAATATAATATAAGACTACTCAAAAACAAAAGACTCCTAAGTTGGTCGGCTAAAAGTAGCTATTGGGGTACAACCCAATGTCGGCTCCTTCAAAAGTTTCCATCGTCCGAGTCCTCACATCTCCACGGGGACCTATGATCAACATCTGTACATGTGTTCCAAAAACACAACAAGGTGTCCAACATGTACAGGCAAAGGTGAGATACTCATATAAAGTTTATCACGATAGCCGCACAGGCGACAAACAGCATAAAAACAGTTATATGAACAGGTATTTCTATAATACAGTACAACATCTCAAACATATTCATAAGTTATAATAATGCATGAGACTTCAATATCATCTTTCTAATTCATGTACTCCGGAGATTCTAACTTCCCAACATCGAGTGATAGGCCGTAGTAACACCCGTAACACAATTGTTCTCATGAGTCGGCCTTTCTATTTAGGTCCGAACTCCAATTGTTGTAGGGTACCATGTCATAACCATATCTTGAATACTCCAGTCTCTGATCGAGTTCAATCGTGTTTGACAGCCGATTTACCACGGCACGGGGTTGCTACGCCACCGGCCACTTGTGGGATCTCGAACACAGAATGCCCCTATAGACTCAGTGGTCTTAACTGGCTGAATTCTCAACTACGAAAGTTGTAGCTTGGTTCCAAATGGCACGTCTGCCGGTTCATGCATGTACGTAGAAAGTTTTCTGTTTTCTTTGCGTTCATTCTTTCAAATGTCGAGACATAAAGTCCACGATTCGTTTCAAAAAGGCATTAAGCCCACTCAAATCAAAAACACAGGACACAAAGTCCAAGTGCTCAATCCGCAAAGCACTAGCCCCGACGCCTCGGCCACTAGGTTTGGGTTCGTCTCAAAGGTTCATCAGTTTTCTTTTGGTTCATTTTCTCAAAACACTTTGGAAAATTAAACATACTTTGGTTTTCTTGAAACAAAACACCCTTTTTGATCAAGAGAACATTTTTCCATGAAAAACACCTTTCTTGAAGACAAAAATCGTTTTCCAAGGTTTCACATCTTTTCAAAACGCTTTACTGAAATAAAATACGTTTTGCACGACTTTCCACAAAACCAATTTTTCTTTTCAAGAAACATACTTTTGAAAAGGAAACTCAACTTTGCTTGAAAAAGCAACACGTTTTCCAAAAATCCCTTTTTAATTTCAAAATGCGTTTTTCAAAACTTTGTTTTCGATTCCGAGTCTTTTAACAATTATCGAGACATAGCTAGTACTATGCTCATCCAGGATATAAATATATGTATAGATATATATATCAACAGTTCAATATCACAATAAGATATCATCCAAGTCATCCATGCCACAGTTATATCAAATAACCAACTATGCACAACACTTAACATCCAATCAATCCAGGATATAAGTATACATATATATCAAGTCTTAATTCAATTATAACACACTAATCAATCATATACCATGAGGCTACCAAACTCAAAATGAACTACCTCCCTTTACCTCACAAAGGAAGTTCAATGCAAACTTGATCGGTTCTCGACTCCGGCTCCAGTTTCGTTCTCGTCGCTTAAAACAATCAAACACAATTCAATTCAAACAACAATTCAACATCAATAAACAACATCAAAACATAAATTTTATTCCCCTACAAGGCATAGGGTTCGGCCATGAAAGGTAAAAAGGGTTAGGGATCTCATTTGGTTCCAAACTTTTGGATGGTTGGTTGATAAACTTAGTTAACACCATTTTAAGTCCTATGACTCAAAAATGTGAAACAAAACTCATGGATTTTCCCCATGAAGCTCTCGGCCATATAGGGCAATTTAGGCTAGGAATTGATTTGGTTTTCCATCACTTGGATTCAAGGACACTAGGAAAGCTAAGGATGGAATCAAGAGTTAGAAATAAAAAATTTGAGCAAAAACACTATTCATCACCACTATAAGGGTTCGGCCACTTTGAGGTTTTAGAGCTAGGATGAGACTTGGATCATGAGCTCTTGGGTTTAGATAGAGGGTGATGAGGTGAGTTGAAAGAACTTGGTTTCACCTCCAAAGGATTTTCCTATAATTTTCTATGGATTTTCAAACTTTTGGATCTAAGAATGAGTTTCATGAAAATGGAGTTTTGATCTTGATATTGAAAGAGATTCAAGAATATATAAGACAATAGAAGTGATCTTACCTTAAAATGAAAGAAGATTGGTCAAGAAATCAAGTGATTTCAACAAGATTTCAAGGTTTTCTCAAGGATTCAATGGAGGTTTTCAAGGAGGAAGAAGATGAAGCTCTTGGTTGCTCTTGGGGGGCTGGGTTGCGTGGAATGAGGGGCTGAGAGGGCTGTTCCAGCCTTCTTAAAAGCTCATTAAGGGTACAAAGGTCATTTGGTTCAAAGGGTAAAATGGTAAAAGGTGAAAAAGCTTAAGTTAGGGGTATTTTGGTAATTTCTCTTCCCGAAACTCCCGATCGTCATGACGACTCTGGCATGCTCTCCCAAGTGATTTGACATGATGTGATATCAAGATTATCCGTTGTCGAGTCCTGGTAAGTCCATACGCGGCTCCGTTCTCCACCCGATTAAAGATTTCGCTCGAACGGAGGTCAGGAAATGATTTTTTTTGAAATTTTTATGAAATTTAACCAAATCGTAGAGAATCTAATTCTAAGACTTACTGTCTCATTCACGGGTCCATCTGAGGTCTCCTGAGCAGTAAAATTATACTGTCAGTGTAAAAACGCAGACCGGACTCCGTTTGAGTTTTCGACTCAAAACTTCATCGTAGCTTCCTACGATATCGCTGAGCATGATTATGGTCTCGGAATATTTTATATCACTTTTTAAGACCTCGAATAAAAATATAAGTTCATAAATACTGATTAAAAGAAAAACTCAAAAATCGGGGTGTTAAACCAACAATGGGAAGGAAATCTTCGACGATGTCAAAGCTGTTGATCACAACCCTCAATTGTCAATTGATAGCCAGAAAACATGGCAATTCAAAGTTTACCATCCTGAAGATCAAATTCTAGGTCAACCCAGTGATAAAGTAAGAACAAGGTCAATCTTCAAAAATCAAGTTGCTTCGGCTTTTATCTCTGAGTTAGAACCAAAAAATGTGGATGAAGCTCTCTCGGACGATGGATGGATCTTGGCTATGCAAGAAGAACTCAATCAGTTCGAGAGAAACAAAGTTTGGACTTTAGTTCAAGAACCAAATGATAAATTCATAATTGGAACCAAATGGGTTTTTAGAAATAAGATGGATGAAAAATGGAAAGGTTGTGAGAAACAAAGCAAGGTTAGTAGCACCAGGGTATTCTCAAGAAGAAGGTATTAATTATACTGAAACCTTCGCTCTTGTTGCTAGAATAGAAGCTATACGTATCTTACTATCTTTTGCTGCTCATCATAACATAACCTTATATCAAATGGATGTTAAAAGTGCTTTTCTAAATGGGTTAATTAACGAAGAAGTCGACGTAATGTAACCCCCTGGGTTTGAAGATCATTCCCATCCTGAGTATGTATATAAGCTTCAAAAAGCTTTATATGGACTCAAACAAGCTCCTAGAGCTTGGTATGAGAAACTCAGCTCCTTCCTCATGGAAAATGGCTTTTGTATGGGAAAGGTAGACACCACTTTGTTTAAGAAAACAAATAAAGATAATTTTATAATAATCCAAATCTATTTTGATGATATTATTTTTGGATCTACTAATGATTCTCTTTGTAAGGAATTTTCTGATCTTACGACAAAAGAATTCGAAATGAGCATGATGGGAGAGCTCAAATTCTTTCTGGGTCTACAAGTAAGACAAACCTCAAAGGGTGTGTACATTCATCAGACCAAGTACACTAAAGATCCCCTGAAGAAATTTCAGATGGATGATAGCAAGCCAAGGAGAACACCTATGCACCCAACGTCCATTCTGACCAAAGACAACAAAGATAAAAATGTATATCAAAAGGTTTACAGAGGTATGATAGGATCTCTCTTATATCATACTGCGTCCAGACCAGATATAATGTTTAGTGTATGTCTTTGTGCACGTTTTCAAGCTGATCCATGTGAAAATCATTTAACTGCTATCAAAAGAATTTTTAGATATCTAAAAGGTACTTCTAAGCTGGGTTTATTTTATGAGAAAACAAATGAGTACAGATTGATGGGATATTGTGATACTGACTATGCTGGAAATAGAATTGAACGAAAAAGTACAAGTGGTGGTGTCATTATCTTGGAAATAATCTCATCTCATGGTCCAGTAAAAGACAAAGTACCATAGCTTTATCAACTGCTGAAGCAAAATATATCTCTGCCGCTAGTTGTTATTCACAACTCTTATGGATTAAACATCAATTGGAAGACTACAACATTCTTGAAAGTAAGATTCCAATTTATTGTGATAATACTGCTGCAATTAATTTATCGAAAAATCCTATATTGCACTCTAGGGCTAAACATATAGAAATCAAACATCATTTTATCAGAGATTACATTCAAAAAGGTGTGTTTGATGTAAAATTTATTGATACTGACCATCAGTGGGCAGATATCTTCACAAAACCTCTTGCAGAGGATAGATTTTCTTTCATAAGAAAACAACTCAACATGCTCTGTGTTCAATGACCTTGCGTCCAATAAACGCTTGTGTCAAAGAAAAGCTTGCGTCCAATTTGGTTGCGTCCATCACAAGCTTACATCATTCTTTGTGTTATTTATCATTTACAATAAATGTAGAATAATTTGTTTTTAAATTCTTTATCTATCTGTTATCCACACATTTTCTATTCTGAGTCAGCACTCTCGGGTCACGTCAAACGGCGTGCGTCTGGTACTTGACTCTTAAATAGCTGCCCCTCGGTAACTGCTAGTCATCATGGTTCTTTAACCACGGTTACTTTCTCTGACGTTTTGGTTACTTTTCTCCTCTCTTTATTAACCTCAACCCATGAGCTTGAACCTCGCCAAACGTCCTCATCTTTAAAACTCCTCTCCTTCTCTTACCCTCATCTGTTCATCTTCTTCATTCTCTTCTGAAATATAGGTAGAAACCTTCATTCAACTGGAGAAGGAAGTAGCGTTCCTCAAGAGACCATATCACCTCTAGGTCATCCAGCTCGCGATATTCCAGACAACTGCCAGATCAACGTTGAACATCAGATTGACTTGAATCTTCTGGCCAGACTGGGAGCAGATGTAGAATCTACATCATTTGAGCTGGATGGGATCACTTCTTCATCAACTATCCAGAAGTCTATCCAAGATTTCTCACTGAATTCTGGAAGACCGCTCACCTGGAAAAGGAAGGTCACATTTCTGGGTATGTTTTGGGGACACAAAAGGTTGATGTCTCCAAAGTGAGTATAGCGTCTGCTGTTGGGTGTTTGTCTCTTGAAGCCACCTATTTCAAAACTTGGCATAACAAGTTTGGAGGAAAAGACAATGTCTTCAACTCCCTCAGAAATCCCGAAGCTCAGCCCAATGCTCTTTTTCATGCTGCCATCATGAAAGACGAAGCAAGGATTCTAAATCAAATCTTGAACAAGGGTATTCTTCATAAAGCTGGGTCTAAAGACTCAGTTTCTGAGGTGCATTCTTTTCTTCTTACTCATCTGCTTTATGGTATGAAGATCAATCTTCCCTCTCTTCTCTTTGATCAATTCAAAGAAAATTGCATAGATGTTGTCCCTGTTAAGACCATCACTTATGCAATTCTTCTCTCCCGAATCTTCGAAAATCAAGAGATTTATCGCATGCTAAACAAAGTTCATCCTAGCATATGAATCTCCTATCAAACCATTAGCTACCGTCTGTTTGGAAAAGCAAATCTCTCCAAAATGCAACTCAAATCTGTCTTGGCCTTTGAACAAGCTCAGTCCAGCACTGCACAAACTCAACGCATGGAAGCTCTTCAAAGCCGACAAAGAAGGAAGAATCAGACTCAAAATGTTGCTAATCAACCTCGAGTCTCCTCTGATTCGTCCTTCTGGAGAGATTGTTTGAACAATCTTAGGCTATATCTCAAAATGTTTTTGAAGAATTTGAGGAAAAGCCAAATCTGGAGTTTGCTTCGATGATAGAAGGTATTGCTTACACCATTCATGGAGAAAAATTCATCAAGCTAAATGGTGTAGTTGTTCCTTTTATTGAAGAGATTCATGGCCCTTTGCTTAAAGCGAACTTAGGTTCAAAGCAGCAGGCTCATGCATCCTCTCAAGCTGGTCAAGAAGCTGGTTCTTCTAAAACCAGATACAGAAAGAGGAAGCTTTTGGTGGAAGAAGACGATGAGGATGATGTTCCAATTGCCCTCCTTCTTGCCAAGAAAACCAAGGTATCACCATCACCCTCAACCTTGCCCAACCCCTCTATTTCTTCTGTACCCTCCACTCCAACTGAAGAACCATCTTCTATTCCACCCACAAATCCTAACTTGTCTGCATCCATCCCTCCTTCACCTAAACTAATGCGTATTAAAACCGTAGCTAAACGGCCACCGAGACCTAAAATCCTCATCCAAGACTCCTCAACCTCCACTCCCTCCCCACAACAACCTGATTCCCAACCCCCATCTTCACCTCTCTCACCCGTCATCCTATCCTCAGATGAACACAGAGGAACTCAAGCTGACCCACCCTCTTTCCCTCAATCACTGGTCCCGGAATCATCTTCTCCTCCTCCCGTTCTTCTGCTACCATGGTATTCTCATGAAGAAGTTACATCTTCAGAGACTCCTTTGGATAATCTTCCTGATGCATTCCTTGAACCTGAGACCCAAGCAAACGTCTATGTTGCTGAGTCTACTGGTCCTCATGAAGATGCAAGATGTGAAGATTTTGCTGTTCCTGATTCACAAGCAGAAGCAAGCTCTGCTCAGCACACTGAACGTCTTGATGCTAATTCCACCTTGTCTGGCAACACCGTGGAACAACATATTGATGATGAAGATGTCGACTCTTCTGCAGCTGAAGAAGCCTACCCTGCTCAAGCCTCGGCTTCCTCTCTACCTCCTGGTCTTTCTCCTGAAATTGCTGACTACTTGGTAGATCGGATCTCTGCCAGGGTCACTCAAGCATTGGATCGAAAAATGGATCAAATGTTCACCTATCTTCATCGCATCTTTCCTGACATTCCTCCTCCGTCTCCTTAAAATATTTTCCTTTCTTTTGCTGACAATGATGTGCTATCCTCCCTTCGTTCCTTTTGTTTGATGACAAACATGGGGAGAATATATGAAAATGAATATGTAAAAGTTTTTTTTTTGAATAGAAAGATTGGAAATATGTCCGTATATGTCTTGTTTTTATGCTTTCATAACCTTATGTTCTGAATTATGTCTTCAATATGTAAATGCTTAATCTCAGCGGGAGCTTTTATTCATCAGGACATAAAAAATACTGTTTCAAAAACATACTTCATAATAATGTTTGTCATCATAAAAAAGGGGGAGATTGTTAGAACCAAAACAGTAATGGCTAATGACCCCTAAAAGTTTTAATGATTAACAAAATTATTATATGTTTATTGAATTCACTCGAAGTCAAGTTTATGCTAATCCATAAGGTCAAAAGACCTTCTTATGTTTCTGACTTCAGACGGTTCCCCAAATCCAAAGTTTCATTTAACTCTTAAAGGAAAAAAAGCTCAATGCAATATCTTCGTCCAAAGAAACTTCATGGTTCGTCCAAATAATCTTTTAGACTATAGTGGTAAAGGTTTACGTACAGACATGATCATATAGTTTGGTGCGTCCAACTGTCTATATATATTGTGCGTCCAATTGTCTACACTGAATGTGCGTCCAACTATCTATATAAATGGTGCATCCAACTTTTTATATATACCTGTGCATCCACTACTTTATTTTGCAGATGACGTGGCTCTCTCTGTCAAAAGTCTTTAATTGTTTTTAAAAGGAAATATCTTTTTCACATAAGACAAAAGAAGGTACAAGAGTCGTACACAGCAAACCACGTAGAGCAAAGAAATACGTAGAGCAAAACGCTTGTCGGCCATAAAAGGCAAATCAGTCTACTACAAGTCAAGCTGCTACTACCAAAAGCATCCTCATTCTGAAAGGACAATTACTCGACGAAGAACAACTGGCAAATGGACTTGTGCCTAACGGATATTTGAATGTGTCTAAATGGAAAAGTTTCCCACTTCTTTTTGAAATTAGAAGGTCAGACAAAGCTATAAGAAGACCCTCTTCTGAAGAAGCAAACAGAGAACACAAGAGCAAGAAATTATTCAAGAAAAAATTCATTGTGCAACAAAAAGCTTCAAAGCAATCACTCTCTTGAAATCAATCTGTAAACCTTCTTATTCTTTCATTGTAAAGTTTCAAACAGATTGTTAAGAGCTATATCTTGTAATACTCTCACTCTAGTGAGTTTGTAAAAAGCTCGAAAAACCCCTATCAAGTCTTAGGATTTGTTGAGCCTGAAGGGGCTTGTTTGTAAAAGAATATTTGTAGCCTGGAGAGGTGTAGAATACTTGGAGGTGTAGTCGTGGAGTGACTTGGAAACAATTTGTGAAAAGTGCTAAGTGATTTAGTGGAAAAACCTTCTCAGGGAAGGGACTGGACGTAGCTCTTTGATTTGAAAAAGTGAACCAGGATATATCTCTGTATGAATCTCTCTATCCCTATCTTGTTAAGTTTTATTTATTTACTAACTTGGGGATTGAAAACAAAGTATCTTAAACATTTATAATCATTTTGGTGTGTTTTTTCATCTTGCTTGTCTAAAACGTTTGTTTGAAAAAGGTTTTCGAAAATCGGTTAAGAAACACAATTCAACCCCCTCTTGTGTTTCCCTGTTTCACTTTCAGGATGTATGCACGTATATATATAGCATGTAACATAGTCAACACCACAACAATCATACGAAGCAGATCATACTCAATCAACAGTTCTCTATCCTAGGGTTTCCAAACTTAACGATGATAGCCCAAAGTAGGCTAAACCTAGGGTTTAGGTACTTTCTCGGGGCTCAAGCACTAGTGGGGTTAGGACTTCCTACACATAGCAGAAAACGTAACTACACTACTCTTGCCTTCCCGACGGCAGCATTAGTCTTTCTCCCCACCTGAACACTTGGCGCGAATCTCGGTACGATCACTAGCAAGTCCTTCCACGCAGCAAGAACAGCCGCAAACAGCCCCAAATAGCTTCCCTAGCCGTGGCCTCTAATTCCAATCCGTGAGCAATCACGAGCGCAAACTTTGTCCTAATCACGAGCATAACACATATACAACAGTGTTTGACTTAGGGTAAGCTCAAAGATCAAAGAGGAAAGGTAAAGACTCGAAGAACCATGAAGAACACGAAGAACCCGTGTTAGGGATTCAAGTTTACCTTTGACGAATTGAGAAAGCAATCCGTCACAGTCGTAGAAGATTTCGTCACGATCGCAGCAGTGCAGCCGGAATCTCGATCCGAAGCATCAACCTTCCTCAATCTCAAATCTCTCTCTACAAGTCCTCTGACCTCTCTCTAAGTTGAAGCAATGGAGGAAACTCCAAAATTTCATGCAAGTGTGGAAGTGAAAGTGGAAACACCCCTTAAGGGTCTTGTTGAGAACGCTTTAGCATGGACTTCCAACACGCTTGAGCGTGCAACATGCCAACGCTAGGGCGTGCTCCCTTCCCACGCTTGAGCGTGCTGCTCAGCTGGGAAGAGCCTTCTAGACTCTTGACTTCCCCAGTTCCTCGTCCTAAGCTTCCAACTAGGCCTCAAACTGATGCAAAACAATTCACACAAGCATTCAAAGCCCTAATCGATATTAACCAACTCGGTTAGAATCACAGAAAATTGGGATGTTACATTACAACCCCCTTACAGAAAATTTTGTCCCCGAAATTTCCGTTGCATACCCGAGAACAAATAAGGATGACTCTGGCGCATCACAGCTTCATGCTCCCACGTTGAATTCCCCGTCATCGGGTCCCATTTGACCCGCAGCAAAGGGATAAGTTTGCCGCGCAATTCTTTGATCCTTCTATCCATGATCCGAACAGGTGAAGCCATGTACTCAAGGTTCTGTTTCAGTTGGATTGATTCGAGCTCTAACACGTGTGATGGATCAGGGTGGTACTTTCTGAGTTGAGAGACGTGAAATACGTCATGGAGATTTGATAGATTCGGTGGTAAAGCCGTTTGATAGGCTACAGGACCGATTTGGGTGTTAGCTTCCTGGATTTGATTGCCCCGCCCACTCCAGCTCTTGGGGTAACTCTCATTAAGACATGGTCGCCTTCTTGAAATTCCAAGGGTCTTCTCCTTTTGTCGGCATAGCTTTTCTTCCTATCCCTTGCGGTCTTCATCTTTTCCTGTATCTTACGGACTTGTTCCGTCATTTGCTATACCAGCTCCAGACCTAACAATTGACTTTCTCCAGTCTGAAACCAGCACAACGGAGTCCTGCACCTTTGTCCTTATAGTGCCTCGTACGGCACCTTGCCAATACTTGAATGGAAACTGTTGTTGTAAGTAAAGTCGATCAATGGAAGGAACTCGCCCCAACTTTCCGTGTTCTCCAACATGTATGCTCTTAAAAGATCCTCCGATGACTGAATTGTTCGTTCAGACTGACCATCCATTTGAGGATGATAAGCAGAACGCATACTTAACCTAGTCCCCATCGCACTGTGTAAGCTTCTCCAAAACCTTGAGGTAAACCTTGGGTCACGATCCAAAATGATGCTTGAAGGAACCCCATGCAACCTCATAACCTCCTTGATGTAAATCTGAGTTAATCGCTCCAGAGAGTAACTTTGGTTGATAGGTAAGAAGTGAGCACACTTCGTCAACCTATCAATGATCACCCAGATTGCATGACACCTTTTCTAAGTTCTCGGCAACCCAGAAACAAAGTACATGGCAATGCTATCCCACTTCCATTCTGGGACATCCAGCGATTGCAACAACCCTGCTGGCTTCTGGTCGATCTTCGCCTTCTGACACATCAAGCAGGTTAGGACACACCGCTACGTCTTTCTTCATCCCCGGCCACCAGAACAACTTCTTCAGGTCCTGATACATCTTGGTAGCCCCCGGATGAAAACTCAGCTTGCTCTTGTGTACTTCTTCTAAGATCCTATTCTTAACTTCGCTATTCGTTGGCACACAAATCTGATCACCATACCTAAGCAGACCATCAGTACCTCTTCTGACTTTCGAAGTCTTACCGTCTTTTAGTAACCGGTTCACGCTCTCGAGGTACTTATCCTCAGCTTGCTTCTTACATAGAAGATTCAGGAAATTGCTAGTTACTCTAACCATCCCAAGATTCAACTTATCCTCGACAATTTCCGTTTCCAGATTCAGATCTCTAAACGTCTCTAACAACTCTAGCTCCTTTACCATCATTGCAGACACGTGTAGGGATTTCCTATTGAGCGCATCCACTACTACATTCGCCTTACCTAGATGGTATAACAGGTTGAATTCGTAGTCTTTTATGAATTCCATCCACCTTCGTTGTCTCATGTTCAACTCTCTCTGGTTGAACAGATACTTCAAGCTCTTATGGTCGCTAAATACACTAAATTTAGCACCATAAAGATAGTGTCTCCATATCTTCAATGCAAACACTATCACAGCCAATTCTAGATCATGCGTTGGCTAGTTTCGCTCATGTACTCTTAACTGCTTGGAGGCATACGCCACCACTTTTCCTTCTTGCTTGAGCACACATCCCAAGCCTTGATAAGATGCATCACAATATACATCAAATCGTCCTAATGGATCTAGTAACACCAACACTGATGAAGTGGTCAATCTTCTCTTCAGCTTCTGAAAACTTTGCTCGCAAGCCTCTGACCACTTGAACGCCTTCCCCTTTCTCATCAACTGCGTCATAGGTAATGCAATCTTTAAGAATCCTTCTGTGAACCGCCGATAGTAGCTCGCTAAACCAAGAGTGCTTTTCACCTTGCTTACAGACTTAGGGCTTTCCCAACTCACTATAGCCTCAACCTTCGCAGGATCCACTGCGATTCCATCCTTACATATCACATGGCCTAGAAACTGAACCTCCTCTAACCAAAACTCACACTTCAACAGTTTAGCATACAACTGCCGGTCCATTAGCACTTGAAACAACGCCCTTAGATGCTCTTGGTGTTCCTCTCTACTCGAAGAGTATACAAGGATGTCGTCGATGAAAGCAACAAAAAAATTTGTCAAGGAACGGTCAGAAGATCCTGTTCATATATTCCATGAACACAAATGGAGCGTTAGTCACACCGAAAGGCATAACTAAGTACTCGTAGTGACCATACTGACTCCTAAAAGCAATCTTTGGCACATCCTCCTTCTTAACCCGGAGCTGATCGTATCTAGATCGTAGATCGATCTTAGAAAACACAGCTGCTCCCTTCAGCTGATCCATCAAACCATCTATCCTTGGTAATGGATACTTGTTCTTTATCTTCACTTTGTTCAGCCGAGGATAATCTATGCACAGCCTCGAGCTTCCGTCCTTCTTCTTTACAAACAGCACTGACGCTCCCCACGGAGTTGCACTAGGTTTGATGAACTCTTTGCCTAGCATCTCGTCCAACTGCTTCTTCAGCTCCGCCAGCTCCATTGGAGACATCCGATATAGCGCTATTAATATAGATCCAGTCCTTAGAATCAAGTCTATAGCCAACTCCACCTCCCCCTCTGGTGGCAGTCCGGGAACATCATCGGGAAACACCTCCGGAAACTCCCGCACGATAGGTAAAACTCTGAAACTAGAAGTGTCCTTGGTTTCCGGAGAGAATAGCACCACACATCCGTCCGATCGTCCATCTGTCGGAATCCTCTCATCGGCAGGCATTAATCCAGATCCCTTTGAGAAAAGAAGGGTCTTGTTTGAACAGTCTAACATCACATGGTTGGTCGAAAGACAATCAATGCCTAGGATCACGTCTATCTGTTGCATAGGCAAACAGATAAGACTAATAAGGAAAGTTCGGTTCTCTATGGTGATAGGCCATTTAAGGCATACAGATAAGGTCATCAGAGAATCATCAGTAGGCATTGAAACAGTCAAATCATAGGATAATGATGAAACATGCAACCCTAAATAATCCATGCACTCTAGCGATATGAAAGAATGAGTAGCCGTCGAATAAAATAAAATCGATAAAAGTTTACCAGAGACTAAGCATTTACCTTGTATCAGGTCAGGGCTTTGCGAGGCTTCAGAACCCCTCACGGCAAACACCCTTTCGATCGTGTGTGGTCTACTCTGCTGGCTTGCTACAACAGATCTTGCTTCGCCACTCTGAGCTCTCCTTTCGGTTGTTGAAACTGAGCTCTTCTCCTAACTCCCAGTTTGCTATCCGAGGCATAATGACCCATCTGGTTGCAGTTGAAGCACCTGATGCGCTGGGTCCTTGGGCAGTTCTTAACTAGATGAGGTCCCCCGCATCGGAAACAAGTCTTGATCTCCTTTTGTCCCTGGTTGGAGCTACTCCCTCCATGAGTAATATTGAACTGAGCTGGGCGATCATATAGTCTTGCCCTTTGTTGGATTCTTCCTCCCTTGCCTCTCTGGGTGCTCCGAACAAGTCCACCACTTCTCACTTGTTATTGGGTTGTCCCTTCTCGATCATGCCCTTCCACTACTGTGCATTTCTCCACTAACTAGGGAAAAGAATTGATGCTCAGAGGCAGCATCATTCATTTGAACTCTGGCCTTAATCCGTCTTCGAACCTTCGACATACCCATTCTTTATCCGAATGAACTTGATAGAACTGGGAAAATTTGAGGAGTGCTTCGAACCTCATTGCATACTCGCCGACAGACATATGTTCCTGCTTCAGACACAGGAACTCCTTCTACTTTTATTGCCTGATGCTTCTTGGAAAATACTTCTCTAAGAAGCTTTCCCGAAATAGTTGCCAGGTCACGATTCTTCCTCCGGCCTATAACAGCTTGGCTTTGGTCCTCCACCAAGCTTCCGCTGCTCCAACCAGCATGAAAGCAGCGTATGTAACTTTCCAATCTTCTCGGCAATGCATTGCTATAAAGACTTTCTCAATCTCTTGCAACCACATCTCTGCAGCCTCTGGATTGTACTCCCCATGGAGCTGAGGAGGATTCCCTCTCATGAAAGCATTGAGACTTGTGTCTATGATCTTATCCCCTCTGACAGATTGCAGTTGAGTCTCTCTCATCTCTCTTTCCTCCTGCCTTTGCATATACTGGGTAGTCTGCTGAGTTTGCTGCATCACCACCGTAGCCAGATCCCTCATGGCCCTCATTGCCTCAGAGGTGTCACCACCACTCCCGGTACCTAAGTGGTCACCATTGTTGTTGTTGTTGTTATCGTTGCCTCCGATCGCCGACGCCCTTCCTCCTCTACCTCGTCCATGAGCCATTTAGCTTGCTGTAAAAAGGAGCTATAGGTTCCAATTCGTAAGACATATAACAGTACTTAACAGTTAAACATATTATATGCCTTATGAATGAAAACAATTATCACACTTTGATAGCTAGCGCATCGGACACTCTACCGAAAACCAAACTCAATTGGTACAACTCGGGTATCAACCGTTAAAGCCAGTACACTTGCTAGACTCGTAGTTATGGTTTCAAACTTCCACAGCTTCTGGTCCTACAAAGGACTGTGAGGTCTCAACGGTCCCTAAGGTCCTTTACAGAACCAAACTGCTCTGATACCATAATAATGAGACGACCCTCCTTTCTCAGAAGGATAATCCCATTAGTCTTAAGCTTACATTAATATCTATGCCTTACCGTATTATAGCGATAACGTGGTATTCAACCAACATAATGGAAACAAGCGCATTAGAAGCAGACAATCATACAGAAAAGCATATTAGAGTAAAGCGCAACATAAAAGCAACTATACATAACCGCACATAAGCGTTGCCCCCTCGGTAGGGCGCTGTACATATATATATATATACATACGGTCTGTACAGAAAGATAAACTCAAAAATACAACAAAAAGCAGAAGAAGACCCTTGCTGCTCACCAACACTACCCGTCTCCCACTCAAAAGTACATATAAACCTCTCAGCTCATAAACTAGGACGCACTGGCAGGCTCCCACCTTCAGTGGTGAGGATACCCTGAGCTACCGTGGCCCTCGCCATGAGTACGCCTATAGGTCACCAAAGGCTCATACTCAGACGACGAGCTTGACACGACTACCCTCCGCCTGTGGTAGGTCCTAAGGTACTGCTCCGTCTTCCGGTGGTGACCTCGGTAGACGAAGCCTCTCCTGTTGATCACCTCCGAAGAAGCTGGCTCAGCCGAAGTGTAGTCCCGCTCATGATGCCTCGGCGGCTACCACATGTGTGGGAAAGGTAGGAACTGCATAACTTTGAAGGGTCCCACAATGTCCTCCCTGTGCGATACCCCTCCTCAGAAAAGTATGCTCACCGGCCCTGTGTAGACCGTCAGAAAGGTAGAGGGGTCCATGCGCCATCCCCGATCATCATGATAGATGATCTCGATCAAGCCCAACACCGGCGTCCTCGACACTGACGTGATGTCGGGGTGCGCCCTCGGATCCATCAGTCGGCTCCTCATTTTCACGCGAACCAGGAGCCAAAACAGACAAATAAGACACAGTATGGCGATAAGAAATATAGCATACGCAAAGTCAGAATAACAATAGCAGTGCAGCAAATAACAACATGTAGCACATACCATGTATAACATATATGTCAGTCACTGCATACAACCAAACGTCAACCAAGACAACACATGCAACAAGCGTCCATCTCCATGAGTCTCACTCTCAGATCAATCCTCTAGACCGGGATACTAATCCCATGCAGTATGTCGACCGAAAACTCACAAAGCTGGTTCCACATTGGAACGGTTCCACACCCGAACAAGTCCACACCGGAACAAGTTCTGTGTCGGAACGGAGTTCGTTTGTCCAAGAAACCGAACTGCTCTTCGTGACCAATAAGAATGCATATCCATTCCACACCGGAACCAGGGTGTCTTGGTCACCTCGGAATTTAGCCTAGAAAGTGGAATGCTCAGGGATTAGTCGGGCAAACCGGACTGGATCGGGCGTCACGACAGGATAGGAGCTACCTGTTGCGATGAAAATGGTTGATGTGCAAGTATACACAATAGTTTAACAAGTAATAAAGTGTAAGTGAGATCATTCCCACGAGGATTATATGGTGAATCAAGTACCAAATTTGAATTAATGGTTCTATTAATTAAGATTAACAAAGAGTAACAAATAATTAGTGTCTGTGTGTCCAGAACAGTTTTCGGAAATAAATTCTAGAGTAATAAAAACGGTATTGATAACAGAATGGGCAAAATAGCTATGGGAAAGTATCCCTTGCAACTTCAATCTAGCTCAGTTATGCGTTTGCAGTGCTATGGCAATTGGCTCCGGGAAATGAAAGTTTGTTTTCCAACAGCTCTGAAATGAACTTCACTAAACGTCTCCTATTCCTAGTTCCATATTAGTTACATTCACGCCTCACTTAAGCTCGTTCCAGCTAGCCTAAGAGTTAGAATGTTCATTCCTAAATAATTCTTCATCACAATTTTCCAATTAATGATTTTACTCCTATCTATAAAACAGTTCTTCTACACTTAGCTTTTCCAAGCAGCCGTGAGCTCAATTTCTAACTAAGGTGATCAAGCTTAATTAAAACACAACCAAATCAGATTTATCGAAAATGCAATAGCAAAGCATAACATAACATTTACTAGAAATCCATTACAAGTACAACATCCCATATCTACAAGAGGTTTAGCTCATGTTGAGCTTACAAAAACAAAGAGAAAAACAATAAATGGAAGAAAAAGCCATTACAATGGAAGAGAGAGAGAAAGAGGCGCAGCTGGTGTCCTTGCTCTAATAGGAAAGATGATGTCTGATAATTGTTCCCTTGGCTGTCCCCTATTTAGGGTTTTCCAAAATATCTCAAGGCCCTTTCCTCTCTCATCCTTTTCGGGCTAAAAGTAGGTTAGTACAAGTGTCCTTGGCCCATTCCCTAAGTTTAATGCACTAAATGTCAGCCCCACATGTAGGTCACTGTCCTTATCAGCGGAGGACAACTCATCATGTAAGAGAATGTTTTGAGCTTTTGTCCTTTTTCCAAACCAACTTCAGCTACGATTGCTACAGCAAATCCCAGAGCAACGTCTCTAGTTCAGCGCCTGATTCTCCAAAAACTGCTCTGCATAGAAAAACTCTCAATTAATCACCAAAACAGTTCTAAAAGACACCAGAACATGAAAACTCGCAAAAGACTCTTATAAAACACACTTTACACAAAATCACACTAAAATACTAAAAACATAAACTCAAAATACTCAAAGACCACACAAACACAAGTGAAAAAGGTACAAATAACTCTTCATAATTAGAGTTATCACTACCTCATCCGTCATTGTAAACTATTCCCGAGACCGGCAACATCTTGATGGTCACTCACTTGATCGCCCCCTCTACTTTCCGTACCCGCACTCAGGTACAACTAACATCGTATGACGTTGGCAGCCCATATTACCTGTCATATGACCTCACCACTTGGCAGCTGATGATATGCAACAAACATCCTCAACGGGCTTGATACCGGATCTCACGCCTAAACACTCAATCATGAACAACATGACGCCACTGCATCCACACGGCCACAGCCTCGACGCCACGCGTCCACGAGCCACAACTCAAACAACACGGCCACAACCTCAAGAAATCAGTATAACAGTAACGGCACTATCCACAGTATCAACTCGATAGCCAACACGACACACAACTAAACTTAACTCTAACCGACATTCCGTCACAACACAACATCACCACACACAACATAACAGTAACAGTAATAACACCAACAACAACATATAACAGGCATATCATGTACCAAGTAGCATGTAGGCACGTATACAGATAGCATGTGACACAACCAACACCACAACAATCGTACTAAGTAGATCATCCTCAATCAACAGTTCTCTATCCTAGGGTTTCCAAACTTAACGGCGATAGCCCAAAGTAGGCTAAACCTAAGGTTTAGGTAATTTATCGGGGCTCAACCACTAGTAGGGTTAGGGCTTCCCTACACATAGCAGAAAACGCAACTACACTACTCATGCCTTCCCGACAGCAGCAATACTCTTTCTCCCCACCTGAACACTTTGCGCGAATCTCGGTACGATCACCGGCAAGTCCTTCCATGCAACAAAAACAACCACATACAGCCCCAAATAGCTTCCCTAGCCACGACCTCTAGCTCCAATCCGCGAGCAATCACGAGCGCGAACTATGCTCTAATCACGAGCACAACACATATACAACAGTGTCAGGCCTATGGCAAGCTCAAAGATCAAAGAGGAAAGTTAAAGACTCGAAGAACCAAGAAGAACACGAAGAACGCATGTTAGGGATTCCAGTTTACCTTTGACGAATTGATGCGTGAAATCCGCAAGTGTACGGTTTCGTCGTCAAGTAATAAAAGATCGAATATGTAACGCCCCGATTTTTCAAGCTTTATAATATGAATTAGACAGTATTTATGTGTTTGTACTTTATTGGAGGGTCTAGAGAGTGAAATAAAATAATTGGAGACCATAGTCACGCTCTACGTTATCGTAGGAAGCTATGGTTAAAATTTGGGTCGAAAACTCAGACGGAGCCCGGTTTGCATTTTCACTGACAATAGTGTTTTACTACTATCAAGACCTAATTTTGACTCGTGGACGAGACTGTTAGTCTTAGAATTCGATTCTCTACAATTTTGCTAAAATTAGTTCCTGACGTTAAAAATTGAAAATAATATAAAATATCTGGGCGAATACTCGAACCGGGAGACGATCGGAGCTGTAGAAGGATTTAACGGGACTCGCAGACGAATAATCATGAAGTCACATCAGGTCAATGTCACCTTGGGATGCGGGCCAGTGTCATGATGATTTTCAAAATATCTGGACGCGAAATGACCAAAATGCCCTTGGTCTTTTAATGAAATTACCAAAATGTCTATAGTTAATTACTAAGTTACCCTTGAGTGAAAAAATATCTACCCTTCACTCTCTCTCTCTTGGCCATTCAACCATCACTCTTTCTCTCCTCTCACTTTGTTCTTTATTTCTTCTAAGTTCTTCATTTTGGTCTTGAAACTTGAAGAGATTTTTGGTGAAATCAAGTGCTTTTCTCTTAAGGATTAGCATCAAGGAGGTATAAACTCCATCCTAGCTCTCTTAATCTCTCTATTTCATCTCTTAAATTTCTTGATTCATGGAGGTTAGAGTTTTGATTCATAAACTTCATTAATCCATGAAAATTTGTAGAAAAATCCTTTTAATACCAAACCAATTTCTATGAGTTAGATTCATCATTCTCTCTCATTATCCAAGAGCATGTAACCAAAATATTTTCCTAGCCCATATGGGTATGTAGTGGCTGAATTGCCTATGTTGAAAAAGTTTGAGTTTTTGGTTCAAGCTTTGAACAATAAGACTTGTTTTAGTGTTAGGTATATCTAAGGATTATCCATCCAAGAGATAAGAAATTTTGGACATATCTAGCTAATTTTAAAATTAGGAGGCTGAACCCTAGGTTGGTGAGAATAGGGGAAATTTGTGTTATTAGATGTTAATGTTTGATTGATTGTGTGATTGTAGTTTGTGTTGAGCATTCAGGCGAATAAACAGGAGACTTACGAACCGGTCAACCGAATTTCATCCAGAGGATTACTTCACCAATAGGTATGAGGAGTGAAACTCATCACACAAAAATTGGTGGAGGTGAAAATGGTTGTTTATGTTGCTTGGGTGAAACCTTTTTGTTTGGGTTCACTACTTTATTGGTAAAGTTCTCTTGGAGAACATGATTTGTAATAATGGTCCTATGTTTAGTAGTTTATGATGATGTGTGATTAGATGAAAAATATTTTCATGTATGTTGAAAACCATACTTTGATCTCTAGATCAAGTAAGGATTTTTATGCTTGATTATGATGCAATGATGTATGATTGTTGTCTGTCATCATATTGTGGGCATTTTGAGCCATGACTTGACAAGTTAGTGAAGCAAAATCTTCACATTCCATTACGAGAGCATTCGGCCTTGGCTAAGAAAAAGGAAGAACATCAGTTTTTCTTGAGCATTCAAAGTTTTTGAAAGCAAGAAAGTGTTTTAATAACATATATTTCAAAGAAAGACAATAAGTGATTTTGATCCAAAGATCAAATGGAGTTTCAACATTCAAGTGTTTTACTAAGGTGAAAATATCCTTTTTACTTTAGCCATAGTTTATCTAATTAACTATGTGTTTTAAAAGAGAAAAATGATGAAAGTGATTTCATGGAAGTAAAATTAATATGAAAGTTACCTTAGATTTTAATGAGATATCACCTTTATATTAGAACTAAGATAACATTCATTTTTCAAATATAAAGAGGACGTTGTCCTTAAGTTTTGAATTAAATGAATCATAGTTAGAAAATTAAATGAGATTACATTTCCTTTACACTAACTTAGATCATGGTTTTACACTATGCTAGTAAGGAAAAGCCTTTTTCAAATTAGTTAAGGTACTTTACCTTCATCAAGTAACAAAGTTCTTTCAAATTAATGAGTTTCAAATAGAAAGGATTTGGTTTACAAAGAGAGTTTTTAACTCTAAACCGTAAAGTTTTACGTGTGAAAACCTAAGTTAAAGTAATTAACTTAGAGTTGAAGACAAGAGATAATTAAGTATGGTATGTGGTGGAACACGACCATGTACTATACCATTGATGGCTTAAGTTCATCAATGACTCCATAAGACTTAAGTGAATCAATCCTTATATCATTATTGGAAATCTAAGGAATTAATATCTTAGAAAGGAACAAAGACTTATCTAAGAGGATTCTCAATCCTTCTTCATAATGCTTAGGACTTGAGACATAATTCATAAGCCATAAACACAAACATGAAACGTTTTGGGTTTTGAAACAGTAGTTCGATGATGGACCGGTGATTCGGATCCAGGTCAATCGTTCAATTGTTTCAGTCTTGTGATGACTCGATCCCGGAGGGATCACGAGATTTATCCGGTGGATAAAAGTTTTGTAATACAAAGACACGTATAGTTCCTAAGGAAGAGAACCTTAGTGAATCTTGAGGTTTATCTGGTGGATAGACATTTCTTTATCGCACCTACTTTGTGTAAGCATTGGCATTTCATTGCATGAGTTGTAAGGCCTTGAGCCTAGGAGTTGAGCTTACACCTTGATGCGGGTGCGAATCTTACGGTGACGTTTTAAATAGTCTTGGAGGTATCAAGGTTGGAAAGGCTGACATGTGACCAATTGGTAGCTCTTCTGTGTCGTGGCGAATCCGAGCAATACACTGATATCCTCGACTAGATGCCATACTTTTCATGTTTGGTGTATAGTGTTTCTGTAAAGCCAGATACATGCACGTTACGAATGTTGTAGCATCCTGCCCATGGCTGGCATATACGGAACATGTCCTCCAATTCACTCTCTCCGATGTTTTGTTAGCTCCATGGAGTAGGGATCAGAGTTCTACCCTTGTGGCATATGACATTGAGTCATGTACATTGCATTGCATTACATGGCTGTTGATGATTACATTTACTTGTTGTACATCGTTGTTCTGTTTTCGAGAATGACTTATTTTATGCTGCTAATTGATTAACTTGATATATTAAGATTTATGGTATGCATGTTAAGTATGTTTCTATTTCAGTACTTTAATTCTGTATGACTTCTAGAAATGCATGGTGAACCTAAGTTCATTTATTATTACTTACCTTTACTAATCCCATTACATCATTGTGAAAAGGGAAAAAAGAAAACCATATTTTTCGAATTAATATTATTTTCAGGCTTATAATCGTTAGGGAATGTGACACTCGGGAAAGGTGTTGCATTATTTGGTATCAGAGCTGGCCGACTCTTTTGGGGTTTGTAGGTTATGGTCTGTCTTGTTTTTGTTGTGTTCTCTATGTGTTTCTCTGTTGTTATCTCCGTAAGGAAGATATTGTTGTTTGCTTTGGTTGTGTTGTGGTCCCTTGAGTATAACAATTCTGGTTTTGAAGGTACCGATGGCTGCTCAAAACCTGAATGCTGTTGTGAACGCCTTACGGGAGATGGCTGCTGTGATGGTTCAACGTGATGAGAGAGCTGCTGCGGGTAGAGGACTGGATGAATTCCTCCGTAGGAACCCATCACAGTTTAAGGCTGAGTTCAATCCTGAGCAAGCTGAGTGTTGGATCCAAACTTTGGAGAAGATCTTTGGAGCTATGAGGTGTACTGAGAACGACAAGGTTGTCTACGTAACATATATGCTAGTGGAAAGTGTTGAATACTGATGGGAAGGAGCCAGTCAGATGATGAGGCATGATCAACAAGTTGTAGACTGGAATGCTTTTAAGGGGGGAAGTTTCGGGAAAAGTGCTTTCCAGCAAGTGCGAGGCACAAGAAAGAGATGGAATTCCTCCAGCTGGGACAAGGGGGAATGTCTGTAGCTGAGTAAGGGGCCATGTTTGAAAGTTTGGCGAAGTTCTCAAACTATTTCTTAGACAACCCAAGAAAGGAGTGGAAATGTAGAAAGTTCGAAGGGGGTCTGAGGCTCGATTTGAAAAGGGCTGTGGTTCCTCTGGAGATTTCTATGTTTCCTAGGATGATGGAAAAATGCTGCCTAATCGAGAGCTTGGAGCCTAGCAAGGAAAAGCGAGTGTAGAGTTCTGGACCGACTAGATTCCACAGAGGGAACAGTGGTCGTGACAATAGACCTCGATGAAAACCGTATTCAAAGTAGCAAGATCAACAACAACGTTCTGTGAGAGGAAGCAGTGGGGGTTTCAGTCAGTCTGGAAACGCCCTAATCAAGTGTATGAAGTGTGGGAAGACTCGTGCCACAAGAGAATGCTCAATCATGGGGATTATATGCTTCAGGTGTGGGAAACCAGGGCATATTTCACGCGACTGTGTGCAACCAAAAGCTGAACATTCTGTCAACAATGTGCAAGCAACAAGGCCTAAGGGAAAGGGCAGAGTCTATACTGTGAGTGGCGCTGAGGCTTCTCAGAATGAAGACTTAATCTAAGGTCAGTGCGTCATGGAAGGTAAAACCTTAACTGTACTGTTTGATTCAGGCGCAACGCATTCCTTTATTGCATATGACTGTGTGAACCTTTTGGGATTATCTGTGTCTTCTTTACCTTTTGATTTAGTAATTTCTACACCTACTGCAAAGCCTGTTATAACTGCTAAAGTTTTTTTTGAATTGTTCTATTTTTGTAAAAGATAGAACTTTTTTTACTGATTTGATCTGTTTGCCTCTTTTGCAAATAGATGTAATCTTAGGGATGGATTGGTTATCTTCTAACCAAATCCTGTTAGACTGTGAAAATAAAACCTTAGTCTTTCCTAGTTCTGAGAATTCTGGATTTTTGACTGCCAACAAGTAAACGCTTCTTTGAGAGAAGGAGCCCAATGATACATGTTGCTATCTTCTTTGGAGGTGAGCGAGCTAGTCTTATAGCATGTGCCTATCGTGAACGAATTTCCGGAAGTCTTTCCTGAAGATGTACTCAGTTTACCGCCAGTTCGGGACATCGAGTTTTCATTCAACCTTGTGCCAGGAACAGGACCCGTATCTATGGCATCGTATCGCATGGCACCTGCGGAGTTGGAAACCTTGAAGGAACAATTGGAGGACTTATTGGGGAAGCAATTTGTTAGATCCAGTGTGTTGCCGTGGGGAGCACCTGTGCTATTAGTGAAGAAGAAAGATGGAACTTCTTGCTTATGTGTGGATTATCACCAGTTGAACAAGGTTACCATTAAGAAGAACTATCCTCTTCCGAGGATAGATGACTTAATGCATCAGTTGAGGGGAGCGACAGTTTTCTCCAAGATTGATCTACGATCGGGTTATCACCAGATTCGTGTGAAGGTAGAGGATGTACCAAAGACAGCGTTTCGAACACGCTATGGGCAGTAAGAGTACCTTGTAATGCCGTTTGGGGTGACGAATGCTCCAGCCATATTCATGGATTATATGAATAGGATCTTTCTTCCATACCTATAAAAGTATGTTGTTGTTTTCAAAGACGACATACTCATCTATTCGTGAGACCGGGAAGAACACATTGAACATCTTAGTGTGGTTCTTCAGGTTCTGAAGGAGAAACAGTTGTACACGAAGCTATCCAAGTATGAGTTTTGGCTCGACGAGGTGCAGTTTTTGGGTCACGTGATTTCAAAGGAAGAAATTGCTGTAGATCGGTCGAAGGTTGAAGCAGTTCTTGAGTGCGAGAAACCAACCACGGTGACTGAGATACGCAATTTTGTCGGCTTGGCTGGGTATTATTGGAGGTTCATCGAGGCATTTTTTTAAGATTGTAGGACCCCTTACCCAATTGACGAGGAAGGATAAATCTTTTGAGGGGACTGAAGCCTGTGTGCAGTGTTTCCAGGAGTTGAAGAAGAGGCTGACTACTTCGCCAGTGTTGGTATTGCCAGATCCAAGCGAACCTTTTGAAGTGTACGGTGACGCTTCATACCATGGGTTAGGCTGTGTTCTGATGCAGAATCGGAAAGTGGTAGGTTATGCCTCGAGACATTGAATGTGCACGAGAAGAACTAACCTACTTATGATCTGGAGTTAGCAGCGGTGGTCATTGCGTTGAAGATTTGGAGGCACTACTTGTATGGTTCGACGTTCAACGTCTTCAGCGATCATAAGAGTTTGAAGTACCTGTTCAATCAGAAAGAGCTCAACATAAGGCAGAGACGGTGGCTGGAATTTCTGAAGGACTATGACTTTCAGTTACAGTATCATCCGGGAAAAGCTAATGTGGTAGCGGATGCCTTGAGTAGGAAGGTGTTACATGTGTTTGCCATGATGGTTAAGGAACACGAGCTGTTAGAACAGTTCAGAGATATGCATCTGTCCGTGGTCAGTATACCAGTAAGACTTTGTGTGGGCATGGTTACAGTGTCATGTGATTTGATGGATCAGATTCGGGACAAGCAAGTATACGACGAGTATCTAGAGAAAGAGCGAGGAAATCTGAAGAAAGGGATGACGTCTGAATACAAGGAAAGAGCAGATGGAATCTTAACACCAGGAGTACGGATTTGTGTGCAAAACAACCCAGAGATAAGGAGGTTAATTCTGGATGAAGCTCATAGAAGCAAGTTGAGTATGCATCCAGCATCAACCAAGATGTAGCTGATTATGTGGCGTCTTGCTTGGTATGTCAAAAAGCAAAGGTTTAACATCAACCAAGATGTACCTGAAGCGGTTGTTTTGGTGGCAAGGCATGAAAAGAGATGTGGCTGATTATGTGGCGTCTTGCTTGGTATGTCAAAAAGCAAAGGTTTAACATCAAAGGCCAGCGGGAATGTTACTTCTGTTGGATGTCCCAGAGTGGAAATGGGATGGCATAGCGATGGATTTTGTGACGTGTTTTCCAAGGACACCTAAGGGATGTGATTCCATTTGGGTAGTAATTGGTAGGCTTACGAAATCAGCTCATTTTCTACCTATTAATATCAAGTATTCCATGGAGAATCTGACTTCGATTTATATCAGTGAGATTGTGAGACTGCTTGGAGTACCTTCAAGTATCATATCAGATAAAGACCCATGTTTTACTTCGCGGTTTTGGCAGAGTTTACATGAAGCCTTAGGAACGAAGCTACGGCTGAGTTTGGCTTATCATCCTCAAACAGACGGACAATCAGAAAGGACGATTCAATCTTGAGAAGACCTATTGAGGGCGTGTGTGTTGGAATATGCCGGGAGTTGGGAGAGTTTCCTACCGTTGATAGAGTTCACCTACAACAACAGTTATCATTCGAGCATAGGGATGGCGCCCTATGAAGCTTTATACGGACGACGTTGCAGAACACCTTTACGTTGGTATCAAGATAGAGAAAGTGCTTCATTAGGACCTGAACTATTGCAACAAACAACTGAGAAGGTGAAACTGATTCATGAGAAGATAAGGACAACTCAGAGCCGACAGAAAAGTTATGCGGATAAAAGACGTAGGCCCCTTGAGTTCGAAGAAGGTGATCATGTGTTTTTGAGAGTCACTCCAACGACTGGGGTGGGCAGGGTCCTTAAGTCCAGAAAACTCACTCCAAAATTCATCAGACCTTATCAAATTGTTTGTCGGATATGTCTAGTAGCTTACCAAATAGCTTTACCGCCTTTTCTATCCAACCTTCATAATGTTTTTCATGTTTCGCAACTGCGAAAATATATTTGAGATCCCAGTCATGTCATAAAGTCTGATTTAGTACAGCTAAAGGATAACCTGACCTATGAAACACTGCCTGTTAAGATCGAGGATAGGAGAGTAAAGCAACTTCGAGGGAAGGAGATATCTTTGGTCAAAGTTATCTGGAACGAGACTTCAGGTGATGCTTCCTGGGAAAGAGAAGAAGACATGCGACGATAGTATCCAAGTCTATTTTAAGAGGTACGTTAAATTTCAAGGACGAAATTCTTTTAAGAGGAGTAGTAATGGAACGCCTCGATTTTTCAAGCTTTATAATATGAATTAAATAGTATTTATGCGTTTGTATTTTATTTGAGGGTCTAGAGCGTGAAATAAAATAATCGGAGACTGTAACATCCTCAAAATAAAAATAATTGGAGATAATAAAGTTAGAGAAATTAGATAATTTTTAGGAGGCTTAGACTGCATGTTTTGGGTCTTTGAATTAATTAAAAAGGATAAAAGATAATTAAAATCTACAACAATAACAGAACTCTGTCTAAACTTTATCTAAAACTTATTTAATAACAAACTCTAACTACACTCTATCTAAAACTTATTCAAAGACTCTATCTAAAACTTAATTCAAAAATCAGTCTCTATGTCAGGATGCGTTAAAAATAGGTTTAAAAATAAGGAATCAGTGCAACACTACATATATACCTTCTTATAACACCATAGTGCGGCTAGGAACCTTTTTTGCACCCTAAAACATCTTAGTAACGGCTGTGGAGCATCTTCATGCTTGGGAGATGGGGTTGCAACAAGCAATGAGTTTGGAAGGAGAACAATAACAACAACAACAGGAAGAAGAAGAAGATGAAGAAGAAGGAGAAGGAGAAGGGGATTCAAGACTGAGGAAGGCGACATCTAGGATTCGCCATAAGGTACGCTTGGAGATTCTTGGAGGTATTCAAGAGGTGAGTAGAAATACTCTTTCTCACCCTTTCCATGGTGCAATTTGTCTTGGGATTTGGGTTATGCTTTAAAAATACATTTTTTTGGAAAATAATCCTGATTTGGTCAAATCCTGATTTTTCGAAATTTGGGGGTTTTCCTTCTAAGGTATTTCTATTGTCAATTAAATGTTTATTATTGTGATTGGTGACATGATATATATGATACATACGTGATCTGGTTGATGATATTTGTGATATTGGCATGATACAGTAACTGTTAATATGTTGAATGTTGTCTGCTGCAATACCGCCTATGACAGGGGTATCGAAAGTAACACTGCCAATGAATTGGGGTGTCGAAATATGAAATACCGCCATGATGGGCTATCGAAAGTAACATCGCCACACGTTGGGATGTCGAAATGAGTAATACCACCAGTGTACAATGGTTAGTATCGAAATGAGTAATGTCACTGAAGAGAAGGTGACATCGAAATACCTTCATGAGTAAGGTAGGCAATGAGACGCCATTGTTATGTGCAGTTTGAAAGTCATATGACGTATGAGAATATTTGAGATTATTTGATATATGAGATCTTGTCATACTTGATTCATGATGTGTTAGTGATGACTATTTGCTGCCAATAATAATTTATATTATTATTATTATTTTATTATACACTATTTTGAAATTAGCGGGTACCATGGACAGTTTTTCCGGTCACCGCACTGGCTGAGAACAATGCTTTTGTGAAAACCTTTTAAAAATGTATTTCTGTTCACTGGGATTTTATATCTCATTAGTAGTATTGTTTTCAGAGCTTGAGAACGTCCCTGTTGAGCAGCCAGACGTTTTGAAGATTATCTCTTTAGTTTTAGAGCGTAGTTAGTATTGTACGGCATATGCCAGGAGGACCTTTATTATCTTTAGTTATTTTCTTATGCGAGATGTTATAGGCGCCCTGTTTTGAGGTTTTGAAACTGATTATGTTATTTTAGTTTTGAATTAATGTAAACAATTATTTTGGATTAATATTATATTAAGTATTTATTCAGTATTTATTTAAGAAATTTTTTATTTTCCTGGTTTTATTTAAATTATTAATTTGGGTTACTAATGTAACGAAGGGCGTTACATTTTTGGTATCAGCGCAATTCAATCCTAAATTGGACTGTGGTTATTGGGTTTTTCAAAAATCAAAGTTTGGGCGCATAGGAATGCTTGTTAGAGTTATAAATGCTGCATGCTATGCTTTGTGATATTGAGCCTAGCCAACTCAGTATTTCATTGGTAGTGAGCAGATTTATGACGACTAATAGGCGAGGGATGAATGATGCGCTTGTAACAGCTATGGACCGTGTGACCATAGATTTGCAAGAGCAGACGGAGACTCTCGTCATACGAGGGGATATGGGGAGGTAACACCCCAAGAACCTCAATACGTGGGATTATCGCTTTTTCGAAGGACGAACCGTCATTTTTTCGGGACAGCTTAGATGCTGCAGCAGTTAGAGGAGCCGAAGACAAACTGTGCTTATAGCAAGAGGTTATCATATTGTTTGATTCAGGAGCATTCCATTTTTACATAACTCTTAGTTGTGTCAAAAATCTAGAGTTGCCTATTTCTAAATTATCTTTCCACTTGTGTGTTTCTACCCCGGTCAAAGATAATTTGGTTACATCTTTTACCTATTTAAAAAGTTCTTCGATACACCAAAATATATCTTATGATTTGATATGTTTTCAAGTGTTGTGTTGGATGTCACTCTTAGTATGGTTTCGTTATCGTCTAATAATATTGTCCAAATAGAAATATTTATGTACTTCAAAACCTATGTTTGATGAATCTTTTATGTTAAACCATATCGTATTCATTTCCATGTAATAAGTTCTTAGTTGAGAAAGTTCAATGATCCATATTGTTGTTTTCCGTTAAGATAGAGTCTGAGAGTTATGTAGCGGCAGTACTTGTTGTCTGTTAGTTTCTAGATGTGTTTCATAAAGAGGTCTCTACCTTACATCAAATATGGGAGTTGAGTTTAACATAGATTTAGTACCTAGAAGTGGACCGGTGTCAGTAGCGTCTTAGAATGACACCCTTAGAGTTAAATGAGCCTAACAAACAATTAGAGGAATTGCTAAAAAATGAGTTTTTATACTTGAATTTGTTTATTTAAAAAAAAAAGAAAAGAAGAGAAAGTTGGAAATTTAAGGTTGTTAATTCTTAACATTATATTCTTCAAATATATTTTTATGTCGTTTGATGAATTTGCTTGATAGATGTATATTCTTTGTATTTTAAAAAAATAAAATAAATAGTTTTACTTTTCATTATCGTCTGTGATATTCGTCCTTGATAGTAAAATTGTCAAAGAGAGTCTCGCTTATTTTAAATTTACGTTTTTAACTTTCTTTTGTTTCAATGAGTTTTCAATTCATAAATGAAAATATCTTTGTGCATCATTGTTTTTTTTTAGTCAAACCAAATTGATTGTGAATTAAAACTTTCATACCTTGATGCATCCTTTCACCTTCTTGATTTGTGTTATTTTATTTTATTTATTTGGAATCATAATTTGCTCATGTTCCGTGGGGCATGCATTGACTTATTTATTTTTATACTAATTCTTTATTATATGTCTAATCTCTCTTTAATTATAATTGAGGAATGTGTTTGATTTGTAATAAGTTTTTTTTAAGTGCTTCTAGTGAAAAAAAAATTATGGGAATATGAACCTATGTGTGGACATTAGATGATCAAACAAAATAACCATTAATGATAGATATCTTTCCTAGGATAAATGACCTTAGATCATTTGAATAGAGTGGCGTTTAATTCAGGTAAAGTAGATGCAATGATATGATGAGAGCAACCTAAGAAGTAACAGGTGTAAGAAGTTCCAGGAATTGAAAGTGTATTATATGAAGTTATAAATGGATTCTCTAGGCTAGCCTTACTTCTGATGGCTAGGAAAAGAAAATATCTTCTATGAAATAAAATTGAAGTTTTTAATAATCATAAGAGCCTTAAAATATTGTTATAAAAATATATAGAATTAAAAATAAGGCAAGGAAGGTGGATGAAATTTCTTAAGGACCATGAATTTGAGTTGAAATACAGTTTAGGAAAAGTCAATATAGTGGTAGAGGCTCTGAATAGAATATCCTTGTATATTAGTGCTAGAGATGAATATTTTAGAAGAGTTTATGGATATGAGTTTCAATGTAACCTTAAATGCCTAAAGCTTGAAATTGAATAGGTTGGAATTTGTAATAACATTAGAAAACAGGTTAACCAAGACCAGTTTTAGACTAGGAATTACAATCTTTTTAGGATTAAGAGAGTTATGTGATGATGGTTGTAACACCCCGATTTTCTTTATCTTTTTGTTTAACTAGTATTTAAGTAATTTTATTTTATTAGAGAGTCTAGAAAATTAAATAAATTATTCCGAGGCCATAGTCACGCTCTACGCTATCGTAGGAGGCCATGGTTAAGTTTTGGGTCGAAAACTCAGACGGAGCCCGGTCTGCGTTTTTGCTTGACAGTAGTGCTTTACTGCTATCGAGACCTAATTTGGACCCGTGAACGAGACGGTCAGTCTTAGAATCACGTTTCCTATATTTTCGAAAAAGTTCGTCCTGACGTTCGAAAATGAAAATAATATTATTATATTCAGGCCGATAATCGTTTTAGGAGACGATTCGAGCTATCTTAGGGTTTTTCGAGAACCTTGAGCCAATGATTTTCATACCAGAGCCATGATAAATCATTCGGGGACTTCTACAAGTGTTGTGAGGATTTTCAAAATGTCGGGACGTGAAATGACCAAATTGCCCTTGGTCTTTTTACTAAATTACCTTTTTACCCTTTTCTTAACTCTTAAGTTACCTCAAAGGAAAATATCTAAATTTGCATGACTCACCTCACTCTCTCTCCATAATTTCGAGCTCTCTCTCTCTCCTTCTCACCTCCATCGTCTTCTTCTTCCTTCTTTCTTCTTCTTCTTCCTCCATTTCTCTTTTCTTCCTCCATTTTCAACCTCTTTTTCCTCAAGCTTCCTCAAGGATTTTCATCCAAGTTTGTGAAGCAAAGTTGCTCCTCTCATCCTCCTCTATCACCTAGAAGGTATAGATTTCATCCTTGAGCTCTCAATCTTTATTTTCTCCATTTATTTTCATGAATGTCAATTTCTAGATCTAAACTTCAAAAATCTCTAGAAAATTGTAGAAAAATCATTTTGAGACCAAACCAATTCCTATGAGCTAGTATCATCCCCTACTATCATAATCCAAGAGCTTGTAATGAAATAAAATCCCTACCCTATTTATCAAAGAGGGGCCGAATGTATGGGTTTTGGGGGAAAAATGGGTTTTTGTTCTTTGTTTTTGATTTCACTTAGTTCATCCCTTAATCATGTAATCCAAGTGATTAGGAGGCCAAATCAAACTCTCACCTATTTTTCATGGTGATGGCCGAAACCCTACTTTGTTGGTTTAAGGGGTTTTGGTTCAAATCTTTGATAATTGATCATTGATTATGCATTAGGTATGCTTAGGGATCATTGATACAAGAGTTGGTAAAATTTCAATATCCATAGCCTATTTAATTAATTAAGGGCAGTAGCTAATCATAGATATTAGGTAGATTATGGTTTCATTATTTTAATTTCTGGTTGTGTTTTACTGTATAGAATCTGACAGGACTCGAACGCTCGATCGCGCACTTGATTGACTGCTGCGGAGCCGCATTCGGAATCTCCCGTAAAAATCACTAAGGTGGGGGAAAGAACCACAATATCGTCGGGGAGGCAAGCTTTAAATAATATATATATTGATATGCGTAGGGCGACCCAAACCCTACTAGAGGTCGTTTGATCGTTAGGTTGATTTTACTACATATTGAGGTTGTTTGTGCTGTGATTGGATATTTGGTATATTATATGTGATAGGTGTATGATGTCTATCATATGCTATAGTCGATTAAATGTTATTTATTTGGAAGTTGATTTTATTGTTGAATATATATTCTGACTGTTGATGTCTGTTGTGACTGCTGATGTCTGAGTAGAACTAGGCATTGATTTCTGATAAATCGGGTGATGAATGTGTTGAGAAAGTCGAGGTTATATATATATGTCGTAGTGCTCAACCTAGTGATATAGATGATCTGTTAATGTTGTGATGTGAGTTGATACCCGGTTGAACCGGATGAAAGTTGGTCGTGGTTACATATAAGTCGTGGTTGAGGCACTAAGTGTTAATCTTGAGATGAGTCAGTGAGATTCATGTTGCATCGTTGTTATTCATCACTGTGTTGGCATACGAGCGATTTCGATCTTACCTGCGGGGAGATGGTCGTACCGATTAGTTTGACGTAGGGGCGATTTCGATCTTACCTGCGGGGAGGTGGTCGTACCCGTTAGTCGAATAGTAGACGGACGGGCGTATATCTCGACCTAGCCTGCGGGCGGGGGGATATGTCGTTACCGAAAGTTGAGTTGTTAACGAACGGGCGAATGCTCCGACCTAGCCTGCGGGCGGGGGAACATGTCGTTACCGTAAGTTGCGTTGTTGACGGGCGAATATTCCGACTTGGCCTACGGGCGGGGGAATATGTCGTATCCATGAGACGATTTGGGCCTGCGGGCTTTAGACCGAACCCTACCTTTATAGGGGTGGCATAGTGATGATTGGGACACCTTGATCCGTTTGGGATGTCGCGTCGTGATCGCGTCCATATAGTCGTTAGTTGCATGAGTGTGAACGACAGTAGTTAAGGGAAAAATTATTCGGGAGTTGTTTGGTTGTCACTGTTGTGATTTGGAGTGTTGCTATCTATATACATTATTTATATCGTTGTTTTTCCCATGTATGACATATTACTGTTTCTTATCCCCTGTGCTTTTCTATGTTGTATTTCTTTGTTCTCGACTGTACGAGAAGACCCTGATGAGGAATTTCCAGAGGAGATTGACGGAATACCTGTTGAGCCTGATGCCGGCGGGAGAGCCTCAGATCCCAATGCTGGGGGACCTTGAGCGCCAAGAGACGAAGTCGGAGTGCATTTTGTTCTGATGTTGTGTTTTTAGTTTTTATGTATTTCGTACTCTGAAGTACTTTATATTTGGTATCAGTGTTGTAGGCTCTACTGATGGAGCCAATACTATTATGTATATATACTTTTATTATGGTATCAGTATGTATTGTATGTTTTAATATTTCTGCAAATTTTATACTACTACGCTACGCTTAACTCTAATAATTATAAGTGTGGTCACCAATGGGACCTCCTAGGAAGGGGTTGTCTCAATGGTCTATTGTTATTTAAGAATAGGATCGTTGTTCCTAAGGAGTCTTAGAGGGGAAGTGGTAGAAGAAATACATAAGGGAAAGTTCACCTTACATCCATGAATAACCAAGATGTAAAAAGATCTCAAGAAAATTATTAATGCACGGTAATAAGAATGAATGTTATATTAAAGAATTTGTACTTATATGCTCATTTTTATTATGTTGTGTTTTTGTATATTTTTTTGAGAATTATTTTTCTTGAAATTTCAAATTGTTTCTCAAGTGACCAAATACTAATCACAATTAATATACTCTTTGGATTTGATTCCCATATAGATTACTGGCATGTCAAATCTTAACAAACTTATATTTCTTATTAAAGACCGAAAAGAAAAAGAATGTTATTTCTTATTTGTATTAGCTTATTCAAAAATCAAAATGAAATTGATTTCTTAGTTCTACTATGGTATTTATTGATGAAAATTGTTTTGAAAGTTGTAAATGCTCAATAACTGTATAGTTTAATTGCAAGTTAATAAAATCTTATTCTCCTTTTGTTACCCAATTTTGTTTCTAGTAAGGTCATCTCTTAACAGAAAGTAAAACTCTTTCTTTTCTTATGAAATTATCAACTTAGACTAGATAAGACTTAGTATGTGGATGTCTCTACTGTTTCTCTTTTCTTTCTTGTTTTATTTATTTGTTTATTTATTTATAAAAATTTCTCTGTACTGTAAATAATATAATAAATTTGGTGTGGAATATATATAAAGGACTATAAGATCTACGTATGGATGATATAAAACTTTACTTCAATTTCTTTGTGAATTGTTTGTTATTAATCTATTTTGAGAATGCTTATAATGATGAAATTCAAGTGAAGGTAATACGATTCTAGGGGGATGGAGAAAAATAAATGCTTAAGTGCGTGATTTTATTATACGTGTTATTATTGACTTCTTTTTATATATATATTCTTATAGTCAAGAGTCATGAATTGTGCAATTATTAATCGATGCTTCAGCCTAGTGGTTTGATGTATGCTTAGAGAGTATCAAGGATGTAGGTTCTCTTATGATAGAGCAAGGTAGGTGAGATGATCTTATTAGGATCGGATTTAATCCAATAGACCACAGTTAGGATTTAATCCAAAATAGGTAAAGATTGTTATGTCGACAAGGAAAAGTAGCCTTTAGAATTTTAGGAAGGAGAACATGTATTCTTGGTAGTCATTCCTAAGATTGGGATGTGGGGGTCAATGTTAGTCAGAAAACTAATTCCTTGTTTTTATGGGTCCTTTCCATATCCTCAAGAGAGTCGGGCCATTTGCTTACCAATTGGCTCTTCCAACATGGTTGTCATACCATCATGATGTATTTCTTATTTCTCAACTTCGAAAATTGTGTCAGTTATGTCTCATGTAATAGCTCCTGAGTCAATACAATTGAGGGATAACTTAATATTTAAGCCAGGCCAAGCCAGATCATCGATAAAAGCACTAAGACTCTGTAGAACAAGACAATCCCTTTGGTGAAGGTGGTTGGGAAGGATTGAACTCTAGAAGAGACTACTTGAGAATTAGAAGAAGACTTGGTTCGCCAATGCCAATACTCTTTATTTGCTTCGTACGTGAAGTGGAGTTAATTTTGGGGACGAAATTCTTAAAGGAGGGGAGAAAATGTAACATCCTAAAAATAAAAATAATTGGAGATAATAACGTTAGAGAAATTAGATAATTTTTGGGAGGCTTAGACTGCATGTTTTGGGCCTTTGAATTAATTAGAAAGGATAAAAGATAATTAAAATCTGCAACAATAACAGAACTCTGTCTAGACTTTATCTAAAACTTATTTAATAACAAACTCTAACTACACTCTATCTAAAACTTATTCAAAGACTTTATCTAAAACTTAATTCAAAAATCAGTCTCTATGTCAGGATGCGTTAAAAATAGGTTTAAAAATAAGGAATCAGTGCAACACTATATATATACCTTCTTATAACACCATAGTGCGGCTAGGAACCTTTTTTGCACCCTAAAACATCTTAGTAACGGCTGTGGAGCATCTTCATGCTTGGGAGATGGGGTTGCAACAAGCAATGAGTTTGGAAGGAGAACAATAACAACAACAACAGGAAGAAGAAGAAGATGAAGAAGAAGGAGAAGGAGAAGGGGATTCAAGACTGAGGAAGGCGACATCTAGGATTCGCCATAGGGTACGCTTGGAGATTCTTGGAGGTATTCAAGAGGTGAGTAGAAATACTCTTTCTCACCCTTTCCATGGTGCAATTTGTCTTGGGATTTGGGTTATGCTTGAAAAATACATTTTTTTGGAAAATAATCCTGATTTGGTCAAATCCTGATTTTCGAAATTTGGGGGTTTTCCTTCTAAGGTATTTCTGTTGTCAATTAAATGTTTATTATTGTGATTGGTGACATGATATATATGATACATACGTGATTTGGTTGATGATATTTGTGATATTGGCATGATACAGTAACTGTTAATATGTTGAATGTTGTCTGCTGCAATACCGCCTATGATAGGGGTATCGAAAGTAACACTGCCAATGAATTGGGGTGTCGAAATATGAAATACCGCCATGATGGGGTATCGAAAGTAACATTGCCACACGTTGGGATGTCGAAATGAGTAATACCACCAGTGTACAATGGTTAGTATCGAAATGAGTAATGTCACTGAAGAGAAGGTGACATCGAAATACCTTCATGAGTAAGGTAGGCAATGGGACGCCATTGTTATGTGCAGTTTGAAAGTCATATGACGTATGAGGATATTTGAGATTATTTGATATATGAGATCTTGTCATACTTGATTCATGATGTGTTAGTGATGACTATTTGCTGCCAATAATAATTTATATTATTATTATTTTATTATACACTATTTTGAAATTAGCAGGTACCATGGACAGTTTTTCCGGTCACCGTACTGGCTGCGTACAATGCTTTTGTGAAAACCTTTTAAAAATGTATTTCTGTTCACTGGGATTTTATATCTCATTAGTAGTATTGTTTTCAGAGCCTGAGAACGTCCCTGTTGAGCAGCCAGACGTTTTGAAGATTATCTCTTTAGTTTTAGAGCGTAGTTAGTATTATACGGCATATGCCAGGAGGACCTTTATTATCTTTTAGTTATTTTCTTATGCGAGATGTTATAGACGCCCTGTTTTGAGGTTTTGAAACTGATTATGTTATTTTAGTTTTGAATTAATGTAAACAATTATTTTGGATTAATATTATATTAAGTATTTATTCAGTATTTATTTAAGAAATTTTTTATTTTCCTGGTTTTATTTAAATTATTAATTTGGGTTACTAATGTAACGAAGGGCGTTACAGAGACCATAGTCACGTTCTACGTTATCGTTGGAAGCTATGGTTAAAATTTGGGTCGAAAACTCAGACGGAGCGTGGTCTGCGTTTTCACTGACAGTAGTGTTTTACTACTATCAAGACCTAATTTTGACTCGCGGACGAGACCGTTAGTCTTAGAATTCGATTCTCTACAATTTTACTATAATCAGGTCAATGTCACCTTCGGATGCGTGCCATTGTCATGATGATTTTCAAAATATCTGGATGCGAAATGACCAAAATGCCCTTGGTCTTTTAATGAAATTACCAAACTGTCTATAGTTAATTACTAAGTTACCCTTGAGTGAAAAAATATCTACCCTTCACTCTATCTCTCTTGGCCATTCGGCCATCACTCTTTCTCTCTCTTCTCTCACTTTGTTCTTCATTTCTCTAAGTTCTTCAAGAGTTCTTCATTTTGGTCTTGAAACTTGAAGAGATTTTTGGTGAGATAAAGTGTTTTTCTCTTAAGGATTAGCATCAAGGAGGTATAAACTCCATCCTAGCTCTCTTAATCCCTCTATTTCATCTCTTAAATTTCTTGATTCATGGAGGTTAGAGTTTTGATTCATAAACTTCATAAATCCATGAAAATTTGTAGAAAAATCCTTTTAATACCAAACCAATTTCTATGAGTTAGATTCATCATTCTCTCTCATTATCCAAGAGCATGTAACCAAAATGCCCTTGGTCTTTTAATGAAATTACCAAAATGTCCTATAGTTAATTACTGAGTTACCCTTGAGTGAAAAAATGTCTATCCTTTGTAATGCCTCGATTTTCAGGTTTTCTAATTCTTCTATTTTTTAACGTCTTTATTTTATTCGAGGTCTTAGGAATGGAAATAAAATATTCCAAGACCATAGTCATGCTTGACGATATCGTAGGAATTAAGCTACGATTAAGTTTTGTGTCGAAAACTCAAACGGTGTCTGGTCTGCGTTTTTACATTGACAGTATGATTTTATTGCTCAAGAGACCTCAGATCGACCCGTGTACGAGACAGTAAGTCTTAGAATTCGATTCTCTAAGTTTTGGTTAAATTCACAAAAATATCAAAAAAATCACTTCCTGACCTCCGTTCGAGCGGAATCCTCAATCGGGTGACGAACGGAGCCACATATGGATTTACCGGGACTCGCCAACGGATAATCTTGATATCACATCATCTCAGGACACTTGGGAGAGTATGCTAGAGTTGTAATGACGTTCGAAAATATCTGGATGGAAAATGGCCAAAATGCCCCTAACCTTAGTCTTTTACACTTTTAACATTTTACCCTTTTGGCAAATGACCTTTTTGCCCTTAAGTGAGCTTTTAAAAGGCTGAACTCAGCCCCTCGCAGCCCTCATTCACGCACAAGATCTGGCCAAATAGAACTCCATAGTTGTGCTTGAGAGAAACTCCATTTTCCTTCTTGAAGATCCTTGATTACTTGTTAGAATCACTTGATTCCTTGAGTAATCTTCCTTCATTCTTAGGTAAGATCACTTCTATGATCTCCTAGCTTCTCAAATCTCTCTCTATTTCAAGATAAAACTTCATTTTCCTGGAAAATCAATTCTTAGATCCAAAACTTTGAAAATCCATAGGAATTTGTAGAAAAATCCTTTTGATGTGAAACCGATTTCTATGAACTCACCTCATCATTCTCTACCTAAACCCAAGAGCTTATGATTCAATTCTCATCATAGCCCTAAATCCCCAAATGGCCGAACCCTATGTGATGATGAATAGTGTTTTTCATCAATTTTTGATTTCTAACACTTGATTTCATCCTTAACTTTCCTATTGCTTTGAATCCATGAAATGGAAAACCAAAATCAATTCTTAACCTTTTTACCCTAGGGTGGCCGAAACCTCTTTTAGGTAGAATTGTTGAGTTTTGTTTTGATTGTTGTGTTGTTGTAGTTAGTGATGATTGTCAGGAGGTTCACAAACCGATCGACCGACTTTGATCCGGATATCTTCTCATCAGCAGGTATGGGGGGTGAACCTCATCACACCAAGATGGTGGTAGTGAAGATGGTTGTTTAAGTTTATGTATGGGTGAAAACCTTTAGTTTGGGTTCACTTTTAACTGTTAACTTTTGTTAAGTTCTCTTGAAGAACAAAGTTGTCTTGATGAGTTTTTGTTTTAGTGTGCTGTAGTGTGCTCTAGCATATGTTGATGATGATGTGATTGAATGAAAATCATTTTCATGTATGTTGAAAAACCTACTTTGATCACTAGATCAAGTCTGGACTTTTATGCTTGTTTATGATGCAATGATAGGTGCAACACCCTTTCCCGAGTGTCACATTCCCGAACGTTTATAAGGCCGAAAATATTTATTAATGCAGAAAATATGGTTTTCTTTTTCTTTTCTTTTCACAAGATGCAATGGGGTTGGTAAAGATAAATAATGCTAATAACGAACTTAGGTTCGCCATGCATTTCTAGAACATAAGGCATAATAAATACAAGGACATAAACAGAAAAAGAAATAATACTATATACAGACATAAGTCTAATGTATAACTGATACAATAAGTACTAGGAGTCGTAGCTCCCAAAAGGTACTACAAAAACTGACATAGTCTGGCCGACAGAAAAACTAAACCACAAAAAGAGTCCTCCTTTGGCACAAAGGAACTACTGGACTGAACCATCGTCACGTCCATCTGTTCAAACAGCAACAGCAAGTACCAACAGAAAACATACAGATATGGGTGAGATTCCCGTTCATCAACACAACAAAACAGCAATAGTAAAAACGGGACGACTCACCGGGTAACAACGTACCCAACATGCTTACAAAGGTTCTCAATATAAATCATGTTAAGCAGTTAACAGCATAAAATAATATACTCTTAAACAGTACAACGATGTATAACAGTAAATGTAAACATCAATGGCCATGCAATGCAATGCAATGTATATGATTCAATGTCAATGTCACTGGGTACTACTCTGACCCCTACTCCATGGAGCTAACAAAACATTCGGAGAGAGTGAATGGGAGGACATGTTCCGTGCGCGCCTGCCTTGGGCAAGATGCTACAACATTCGTAACGTGCACGTATCTGGCTTTTACGGAAACACTCTCGACCAAACATGAAAAGTACGGCATCTAGTAGAGGATATCAGTGTATTGCACGGATTCGCCACGACACAGAAGAGCTACCAACTGGTCACATGTCAGCCCTTCCAACCCTGATACCTCCAAAAAGACCATTGAAGATTGTCACCGTAAGATTCGCACCCGCATCAAGGTGTAAGCTCAACTCCTAGGCTCAAGGCCTTACGACTATGAAAATGAAATGCCAATGATTACACAAAGCAGATGCGATCAAGCAATGTCTATCCCCCGGATAAACCTCGAAGTCTACTAAGGTTCTCTTCCTTAGGAACTATACGTGTCTTTTGAAAAACAAAACCTTTATCCACCGGATAAATCTTGTGATCCCTCCGGGATCGAGTCATCACAAGACTGAAACAATTGAACGACTGATCGGGGTCCGAATCATCGGTCCGTCATCGAACTACTGTTTCAAAACCCAAAACGTTTCATGTTTGTGTTTATGTCTTATGAAGTCATTGATGTACTAGGTCATCAATGGTATAGTATATGGTCTTGTTTCACCACATATTATACTTAATTATCCCTTGTCTTCAACTCTAAGTCAATTACTTAACTTAGGTTTTTAATGCGTAAAACTTTACAGTTTGAGTTGAAAAACACTCTTTATAAACAAACCATTTCTCGCGAGGCGAAGGTCTATGTCGCGACGCGAGGCTGAGAAGTTATCTTTACTGCTTGTAAAGTCCTTCTGCTTCGCGAGGCGAGGATTGTATCGTGACGCGAGGCAGAGAAGTGATCTTTTCTATTCAGACAGTCTTTCTGCTCCGCGAGGCGAGGATTATATCGCGACGCGAGGCAGAGAAGCTGCATCTTCACTATTTAGGCAGTTCGCGGGGCGAGAACTGCTTCGCTACACGAGGCCGAGAAGTTGCATCTTTGCTACTTAGGCGGTTCGCGAGGCGAGACGACTTCGCGACGCGAGGCCGAGAAATTTCATCTTTGTTGCTCGGGCTAGTCCACTGTCTCGCGAGGCGAGGCAATGTTAGCCTGGCGAATGCCTTATCTTCCCTCGGTCTCGCGAGGCGAGACGGGGTTCGCTGGGCGAGTGCCCTGTTTCTCATTTTCCCTAACTCCTTCATTATTTCTTCTTTTGAAAAACTTAGTTTGATTAAAAGACCTATAGCTAAAGAAAAGACAATTTCCCACTTTGATGACACACTTTAAAGGTTAAAACTTCATTTGATCTTTGGATCAAAATCACTTTTGTTTCTCTTTGAAAACATAGGTTATGAAATCATGTTTTGTTGCATCAAAACTTTGCCAAAACAAGAACAACATATGTTCTTATATTTTCCTCTTACTAAGGCCACAAGCCTACTCCAATGAAAAATGGAGACTTTGCTTCACCAACAAAGCAAATGTAGCTCAAAAGCTCACACAATTATGATAAACCACAATACACATTACTACATCATAATCAACATATAAGTCCATCACACATCATGGTCTCATAATCAAACAATAAAAGTCCATACTTGATCTAGTGATCAAAGTAGGTTTTTCAAAATACATGGCAAGGATTTTCATTCAATCATACCTTCATCAACATATGCTAAAGCACACTACAACATACTCAAGCATAAACTCATCATGACAATCTTGTTCTCCAAGAGAACTTAACAAAACTTAACATATAAAAGTGAACCCAAACTAAAGGGTTTCACCCACACATAAAATTAAACAACCATTCTCACTACCACCATCTTGGTGTGATGAGGTTCTTCTCCCCATACCTGTTGATGAGCAGATTCCCGGATCAAAGTCGGTTGATCGGTTTGTGAACCTCCTGATAATCGTCAACAACTACAACAACACAACAACCAACATTAAACAACAATCAAAACCAATCTCAACTATCCTAACAAAGAGGATTTCGGCCACCCTAGGTTAAAAAGGTTAGGAATTGATTTTGGTTTTCCATTTCATGGATTCAAAGGCATTAGGAAAGCTAAGGATGAAATCAAGGGTTAAAAATCAAAAATTGATGAAAACACTATTCATCATCTTCAAGTAGGGTTCGGCCAAAAAGTGCTTTTTGAGCTATGATGAGAGTTGAATCATAAGCTCTTGGGTTTAGGTAGAGATTGATGATGTGAGTTCAAAGAACTTGGTCTTACCTCAAAAGGATTTTTCTACAATTTCCTATGGATTTTCAAAGTTTTGGATCTAAGAAATTTTTTTTTATGAAAATGAAGATTGATCTTGAAATAAAGAAAGATTCAAGAAGCTAAGAGGTCATAGAAGTGATCTTACCTTGAAATGAAGGAAGATTGCTCAAGGAATCAAGTGAATCCAACAAAAACTCAAGCTTTTCTAGGTGAAAATGGAGTTTTCTCTCAAGAACAACTATGGAACTCTATGGTGTGAGGGGCTGTACGAAAATGATGAAGTGAGGGGCTGAGTTCAGCCACTTAAAAGCTCACTTAATGGTAAAAAGGTCATTTGCCAAAAGGGTATAATGGTAAAATTGTAAAAGACTAAGGTTAGGGGCATTTTGGTCATTTTGCGTGCAGATATTTCCGAACGTCATGACGACTCTAGCATACTCTCCCAAGTGTCCTGGGATGATGTGATATCAAGATTATCTGTTGGCGAGTCTCGGTAAATCCATATGTGGCTCCGTTCGTCACTTGATTGAGGATTCCGCTCAAACGAAGGTGAGGAAGTGATTTTTCTGAAATTTTTACGAAATTTAACCAAAACGTAGATAATCGAATTCTAAGACTTATTGTGTCGTTCATGGGTCCATCTAAGGTCTTCTGAGCAGTAAAATCATATTGTCAGTGTAAAAACGCAGACCGGACTCCGTTTGAGTTTTCGACTCAAAACTTAATCGTAACTTCCTACGATATCGTCGAGCATGACTGTGGTCTCGGAATATTTTATTTCTATTCCTAAGACCTCGAATAAAATAAAAACATTAAAATACGAAAGAAATAGAAAACATGAAAATCGGGGCGTTACAATAGGTGATTGGTGTTTATCATAATTGTGTAAGCATTTTGAGCTATAACTTGGTTAGTTGGTGAAGCAATCTTCACATTTGTTCCTAATAGGCTTTTAGCCATGACCTTGAGGAAAGGAAGAGTATGAGTAGTTCTTAAACAAATTTAAGTTTTGATGAAAGTTTTTAGTAGCTTATGTTTCAAAGAAAAACCCTAAGTGACTTTGATCCAATGATCAAACAAAGTTTCAATTCTTAAGTGTTTTCACCAAAGTGAAACATGCCTTTTATCTTATCATTAGTCAATCTAGTTAATCAAGGGATTTAAAAGTGAATCAATCAATGTTTTCATGAGAATCAATATAGTTCCATAAGGCATTTTCTTTAACAAGGTTAATGTCTTGTTTTAAGGCACATTTCGCTAAGCGAAAACAGAGAAATTCCAAAAAAGGTATGACTGCCTCCATTTCGCTAAGCGAATTGAGATTCGCTAGGCGAATACAGTGGAATTTTGCTACGCGAATTATGTTTCGCGGAGCAATATAGAGGAGTTTCTAAAGAAGTGTAACCGCCTCCATTTTCGCTAAGCGAATCCATATTCGCTAAGCTAATACAACAAATTTCTCTATGCGAGTTATGTTTCGCCGAGCAATATAGAGGAGTTTCAAAGGAGGTATCACTGCCTCAATTTCGCTAAGCGAATTTCATGTTTCCGAAAATGCTAAAAATAGAATAAGAGGTTCAAAAGTTGTTTCAAATCAAATGAGTTTTTAATTGTAAAAGTTGTTTGGTTTACAAAAAGAGTTTTTTTAACTCAAATCGTAAAGTGTTACGCATAAAAACCTAAGTTAAGTAATTAACTTAGAGTTGAAGACAAGGGTTAATTTAGTATAGTATGTGGTGAAACAAGACCATATACTATACCATTGATGACTTAGTGCATCAATGACTTCATAAGACATAAACACAAACATGAAACGTTTTGGGTTTTGAAACAGTAGTTCGATGACGGACCAGTGATTCGGATCCCGATCAGTCGTTCAGTTGTTTCAGTCTTGTGATGACTCGATCCCGGAGGGATCACGAGTTTTATCCTGTGGATAAAGGTTTTGTTTTTCAAAGACGAGTATAGTTCCTAAGGAAGAGAACCTTAGTGGACCATGAGGTTTATTCGATTGATAGACATTGCTTTTTGGCATCTGCTTTGTGTAAGCATTGGCATTTCATGTGCAAAGTCGTAAGGCCTTGAGCCTAGGAGTTGAGCTTACACCTTGATGCGGGTGCAAATCTTACGGTGACGATCATCAATGGTCTTATTGGAGGTATCAGGGTTGGAAGGGCTGACATGTGACCAGTTGATAGCTCTTCTGTGTCGTTGCTAATCCGAGCAATACACTGATATCCTCTGCTAGATGCCGTACTTTTCATGTTTGGTCGAGAGTGTTTCCGTAAAGCTAGATACGTGCACGTTACGAATGTTGTAGCATCTTGCTCATGGCTGGCAGAAACCGGAACATGTCCTCCCATTCATTCTCTTCGACGTTTTGTTAGCTCCATGGAGAAGGGGTCAGAGTAGCACCCAGTGGCATTGGCATTGAGTCATGAACATTGCACTGCATTGCATGGCTGTTGATATTTACATTTACTGTTATACATCCCTGTATTGTTTAAGAATGCCTTATATTATGTTGTTAACTGTTTAACATGTTTTATATTGAGAATTTTAGTAAGCATGTTGGGTACATTGTTACCTAGTGAGTCGTCACGTTTTTACTACTGCTGTTTTGTTGTGTTGATGAATGGGAATCTCACCCATATTTGTATATTTTCTTGCTGGTACTTGTTGTTGCTGCTTGAACAGATGGACGTGACAATGGTTCAGTTCGGCAGTTCCTTTGAGTCCGGAGGTGGACTCTTTTTGTGGTTTAGTTTTGTTGTCGGCCAGACTGTGTCGGTATCTGTATTACTTCTGTAGTACCTTTTACTTATTTTATTTCTTATGTCAGTTATACATTAGACTTATGTCTATATACAGTAATATTGTTACTTCTGTTTCTGTACTTATAATACAGTATGTTCTAGAAATGCATGGTGAACCTAAGTTCATTATTAGTATTATTTACCTTTACTAATCCCATTACATCTTGTGAAAAGAAAAAAAAAAAACCGTATTTTCCGCATTAATAAATATTTTCGGCCTTATAAATGTTCGGGAATGTGACATTCGGGAAAGGGTGTTGCATTATTTGGTATCAGAGCTGGCCGAGTTTTTTTGGGGTTTGTAGGTTAAGGTCTGTCTTGTTTGTGTTGTGTTCTCTGTGTGTTTCCTTATTGTTATCTCCGTAAGGAAGATAATGTTGTTTTCTTTAGTTTTGTTGTTTGACAATTCTGGTTTTGAAGCTAGCAATGGCTGCTCAAAACCTGACTGCTGCTGTGAATGCCATACGAGAGATGGCTGCTGCGATGGTTCAACGTGATGAAAGAGCTGCTGGGGTAGAGGATTGGACGAATTTCTTCGTCGGAATCCACCTCAATTCAAGGGTGAATTCAATCCTAAATTAGCTGAGCGTTGGATCCAGACGCTAGAGAAAATCTTTGGAGCAATGAGACGTACTGAGAATGACAAGGTTGTCTATGCAACCTATATGCTGGTGGAAGATGCTGAATACTGGTGGGAAGGAGCCCGTCAGATGCTGATTCATGATCAACAAGCTGTTGACTGGAATGCTTTTAAGGGAAAATTCTTGGAAGAGTATTTTCCTGCAAGTGCAAGGCACGAGAAAGGGATGGAGTTCCTCCAGTTGAGGCAAGGGGGAATGACTGTAGCTGAATACGGGGCCAAATTTGAAAGTTTGGCGAAATTCTCGAATTACTTTCTGGACAACCCAAGAGAGGAGTGGAAGTGCAGGAAATTTGAAGGAGGTTTGAGGATCGACTTGAAGAGAGCTGAAGTTCCACTGGAAATTTCTATTTTTCCAAGGCTGATGGAGAAGTGTCGTCTGATCGAGAGCTTGGAGCCCAAGGACAAGCGGGTACAGAGTTCTGAACCAAGCAAATTCCAAAGAGGAAGCGGCGATCGAGACAACAAATCTCGATGGAAGCCATATGCAAAGCAATAAGATCAACATTCTGTTCGAGGAAGCAGTGGGGGTTTCAGTCAGGCTGGAAATGCCCCAAGCAAGTGCATGAAGTGTGGGAAGAGTAGTCACATCAGTAAGGACTGTTCGATCAAAGGAATTATCTGCTTCAAGTGTGGGAAGCCGGGACATATTTCACGTGAATGTATGCAACCAAAAGTGGAACATTCTGTCAATAATGTCCAAGCTGCGAGGCCTAAGGCAAAAGGCAGAGTCTGCACTATGGGTGGTGCGGAAGTTTCTCAAAATGAAGACTTAATCCAAGGTCAGTGTGCCATGGAAGGTAAAACCTTAACTGTACTGCTTGATTCAGGCGCAACGCTTTCCTTTATTGCCTATGACTGTGTGAATCTGTTGGGATTACCTGTGTCTTCTTTACCTTTTGATTTGGTAATTTCTACGCCTACTGCAAAGTCTGTTATAACTGCTAAAGTTTGTCTGAATTATTCTATTTCTGTTAAAGGTAGAACATTTTTGATTGACTTGATCTGTTTGCCTCTTTCGCAAATGGATGAAATCTTAGGAATGGATTGGTTATCTTCTAATCATATCCTGTTAGATTGTGCAAATAAAGCCTTAGTTTTCCCTAGTTGTGAGAATTCTGGATTTTTGACTGCCAACCAAGTAAACGCTTCTTTGAGAGAAGGAGCTCAAGGATACATGTTACTGTCTTCTTTGGAGGTCAAGAGCGAGCTAGTCTTAGAGCGCGTACCTGTCGTGAATGAGTTTTCGGGAGTCTTTCCTGAAGACGTATCAGGTTTGCCGCCAGTTCGGGACATCGAGTTTGCGATCAATCTTGTGCTAGGAACAGGAACAGTGTCTATGGCACCGTATCGAATGGCACCTGCTGAGTTGGAAACCTTAAAGGAACAGTTGGTGGCCTTATTGGGGAAATAGTTTGTTAGACCCAGTGTGTCGCCGTGGGGAGCACCTGTGCTGTTGGTGAAAAAGAAAGATGGAACATCTCGCCTATGCGTGGATTATCGCCAGTTGAATAAGGTTACCATTAAGAACAAGTATCCACTTCCGAGGATAGATGACTTGATGGATCAATTGAGGGGAGCGGCAGTTTTCTCCAAGATTGATTTACGACCAGGTTACCACCAGATTTGTGTGAAGGCAGAGGATGTACCAAAGACAGCGTTTCGAACACGCTATGGGCACTACGATTACCTTGTAATGCCGTTTGGTGTGACGAATGCTCCGGCTATATTCATGGATTATATGAATAGGATCTTTCGTCCATACCCTGGATAAGTTTGTCGTTGTTTTCATAGACGATATACTCATCTATTCGCGAGACCAGGAAGAACATGTTGAACATCTTAGTGTGGTTCTTCAAGTTCTGAAGAAGAAACAGCTGTATGCAAAGCTGTCCAAATGTGATTTTGGCTCGACGAAGTGCAGTTTTTGCGTCATGTATTTTCGAAGGAAGGAATTGCTGTAGATCCGTCGAAAGTTGAAGCAGTTCTTGAGTGGGAAAGACCAACCACAGTGACTGAGATACGCAGTTTTGTGGGTTTGGCTGGGTATTATCGGAGGTTTATCGAGGGATTTTCTAAGATTGAAGGACCTTTTACCCAATTGATGAGGAAAGATAAAACGTTTGAATGGACTGAAGCCTGTGAGCAGAGTTTTCAGGAGCTGAAAAAGAGGCTGACTACATCGCCAGCGTTGATATTGCCAGATCCAAGCGAACCTTTTGAAGTGTACTGTGACGCTTCATACTAGGGGTTAGGCTGTGTTCTGATGCAGAATCGGAAGGTGGTAGCGTATGCCTCGAGATAGTTGAAAGTGCACGAGAAGAATTACCCAACTCATGATCTGGAGTTAGCAGTGGTAGTCTTTGCGTTGAAGATTTGGAGGCACTACTTGTATGGTTCGACGTTCAATGTTTTCAGCGATCATAAGATCTTGAAGTACCTGTTCGATCAGAAAGAGCTCAACATGAGGCAAAGACGATGGCTGGAATTTTTGAAGGACTATGGCTTCCAGTTGCAGTATCATCGGGGAAAAGCTAATGTGGTAGCGGATGAGCTGAGTAGAAAAGCTAATGTGGTATCGGAACTAGTGCAACAAACAACCGAGAAGGTGAAACTGATTCAAGAAAAGATGAGGACAACTCAGAGCCGACAGAAGAGTTATGCGGATAAAAGACGTAGGCCACTTGAGTTCGAGGAAGGGGATCATGTGTTTTTGAGAGTCACTCCAATGACTGGGGTGGGCAGGGTCCTGAAGTCCAGAAAACTCACTCCAAAATTCATTGGACCTTATCAAATTCTTCGTCGGATAGGTCCAGTAGCTTACCAAATAGCTATACCGCCTTTTCTATCCAACCTTCATAATGTTTTTCATGTTTCGCAATTGCGAAAGTATATTCTTGATCCCAGTCACGTCATAGAGTCTGATTCACTACTGCTAAAGGATAACCTAACCTATGAAACGCTGCCGATTAAGATCGAAGACAGAAGGATAAAGAAACTGCGAGGGAAGGAGATAGCTTTGGTCAAAGTTATCTGGAATGAGACTACAGGTGATGCTACCTGGGAGAGAGAAGAGGACATGCAACAACAGTATTCGAGTTTGTTTTAAGAGGTACGTATAATTTCGAGGACGAAATTCTTTTAAGAGGGGTAGGAATGTTACGCCCCGATTTTAACGTTTTCTAATTCTTTAGTATTTTAACGTCTTTATTTTATTCGAGGTCTTAGGAATGGAAATAAAATATTCCGAGACCATAGTCATGCTCGACGATATCATAGGAAGCTACGATTAATTTTTGAGTCGAACACTCAAACGGAGTCCGGTTTGCGTTTTTACACTAACAATATGATTTTACTGCTCAGGAGACCTCAGATGGACCCGTGAACGAGACAATAAGTCTTAGAATTCGATTCTCTACGTTTTGGTTAAATTTCACAAAAATTTTAAAAAAATCACTTCCTGACCTCCGTTCGAGCGGAATCCTTAATCGGGTGGATCTGATAGAACTGAGAGAATTTGAGTAGCGCTTTAAACCTCATCGTGTACTCACCCACGGATACTTGTTCCTATTTCAGACTCAGAAACTCCTTTTCTTTTTCCTGCCGAATACTTCTCGGAAAGTATTTCTCCAGAAATCACTCCCTGAACAGTTGCCATGTCAACACCCTTCCTCCGGCCTCTAGCAGTCTGGCCTTGGTTCTCCGCCAAGCCTCTGCTGCTCCTACTAACATGAAGGCAGCATAGGTAACCTTCCTATCTTCTCAGCAGTGTGTGGCCACGAACACCTTCTCTATCTCTTGCAGCCACATTTCTGCAGCCTCAGGATTATACTCTCTATGAAGTGGGGGAGGATTTCCTTTCATGAAAGCATTAAGACCAGTGTCCACCATCTCATTCTCTCTTACAGTATGCAGCTGATCCTGCTTGGCTTCCCTCTCTTCCTGCCTTTGCATATACTGGGCAGTCTGTTGAGTTTGCTGCATCATGGCAGTAGCCAAGTCCCTCATGGCCCGCTTTGCTTCAGAGGTGTCACAACCACTCCCTGTCCCTGAGTGGTCACCATTATTGTTATCATCATTATGTCTAGTTGTCGGTCTTCCACGCCTTCCTCGTGTCATTTAGGTTCCTGTAAAAGGAGCCATCTGTTCCAATTCATAAGACATATAATAGCACTTAGCAGTTAAACATATCATATGCCTTATGAATGAAAACAGTTATCAAACTTCAATAACTCGTGCATCGGACATTCTACCCAAAACCCGACACATTTGATACGACTCGGTTATCAACCGTCAAAGCCAGTACACTTAACCTTCACAGTCCGATTTGGAATCGAACTGCTCTGATACCATAATAATGAGATGACCCTCCTATCTTAGAAGGATAATCCCATTAGTCCCAACCTCTTATTATTATTATTATTAACTATGCCTAGCCGTATATAAAGCGATAGCGTGGTAAAACGAACTGCGTTGCGGAAACAAAACAATGTAAACGAGAACGATAAGCATAGCAAACGATGATAAGAGTATAAAGCACAAAATAAGCATAACTGTACAATAACATGCATAAGTTAGCCCCATCAGTAGGGCACTGTACATAAATATACATACTGTCAGGTAGAAAACCAAAAATACATCAAGAGTCAAAATCAAAACACTTGAAGCTCACTAGCAACCCCCGTCCCCTCTCAAAATACATGAAAAAGCGCTCAGCTCACTTCCTAGGATGCACTGGCAGGCTCTCACCATTAGTGGTGAGGATGCCCTGAGCTACCCTGACCCTCGCCATGAGTACGCCGGTACCGCACAATCGGCTCACACTTAGACGAAGATCTGGACACTACAATCCTCCGCTTGCGGTAGGTCTTCAAGTAATGCTCGGTCCTCCTGCGCTGGCCTCGATAGACGTAACCTCTCCTACTGGTCACGACCGATGATTGGGGTGCTGCCCAAGTGTAGTCCTACTCCCTCTGCCTCGGAGGTCGCCACATCCTCGGAAAGGGAAGGAACTGGTAGATATGATAGGGAGCGATAATATCTACATATGGAGGTGTACCGCTCCGAAACATTAGGCTAACTAGCCCTGTATAGACCACCAAAAAGGTAGAGGGGTCTACCCGCCATCCCCTCTTATCATGGTATATGATCTCAATGTCTCTCAGCACCGACATCCGCGGTGCCCCCGTGATGAACGGGTGAAGTCTCGGATCCATGATACGCCTCAGCTGGCTCGTTGTCTTCAAGCGAATCCATACCGGACAAGGAAAACAAAAGGGAGATAAGAAGTAAAAAGCCTTATAAGGTCGAAAAACAACAGTAATGCCGTAAACAAGTATAGCAGATAACACATAGCAAATATAGCATCTACTGCATTCCAACACGCATCTCCCAAGACAGCATATGCAACAAGCATCCATCCCATGAGACTCACACTCAGATCAAACCTCTAGACCGGGATACTAATCCCATGCAGCATGTCGGCTGAAAAACGCACTTCTACAGGTTCCCAACTGGAACGGTTCCACACCGGAACAGGTTCTGTGTCGGAACGAAGTTAGCCTGTCCAAGAAACCGAACCGATCGCCGTGACCAATAAGAGTGCATCCCCCTTCCATATCGGAATCGGGGTATCTCGGTCGCCTCGGAACGTTAGCCTGGAACAACTGGAAAGCTCTAGGATTAGTCGGGCAAACCGGATTGGATTTGGCATCACAACAGGATAGGAGCTACCTCATCCGTCACTGTAAACTATTCCCGAGAACGGCAACATCCCCAAGGCCACTCACTTGACCGCCCCATCTACTTTCCGTACCCGCACTCAGGTACCGCAAACCTCATATGACGCTGGCAGCCCATACTACCTGTCACACGGCCTAGCCACTTAGCAGCTGAAAATGAGATGAAGCAAACATCCTCAACAGGCTTGATACCGGATCTCACGTGTAAGCTCTCAACCAAATCAAAACATCACGATGCCACTGTATCCACACGGCCACAGCCTCGACGCCACGCGTCCACGAGCCACAACTCAAACAACACGGCACACAACCTCAAGAAGTCAGCATAGCAGCAACGGCACCATCCACGGTATCAACCCGACAGCATGACACACAGCCAAACTTATTCTACGGCATTCCGCCACAACTCTCAATATTACAGCATACAACATAGCAACAACAATATTATCATAGCAGCAGTAATATCAATTGCAGCATAAAAGCATCTAGCAACATATCACGTATACCAAGTAGCATATAGGCAAACAGATAGCAACAACAATAGCCAACATCATACAGTCATACGTCAGCAAACATCCTCGATTAACCGTTCTCTAACCTAAGGTTTCCAAACTTAACGGCGATAGCCCAATGTAAGCTAAACCTAGGGTTTAGAAACTTTATTAGGGCTCAACCACTAGTAGGGTTAGGGCTTCCCTACACACAACAGAAATCACAACTACATTACTCTTGCCTTCCCGACAGCAGCAGCACTCTTTCTCCCCACCTGAACTGTCGGCACGCAAATCCACCGGCTTGCTTCCTCTCTCTCAAGCTCGCAGTCCACCTTCAATGGCAGCTCCAGGAACAGCCCAAGAACAGCTCCAAATCTAGCAGCACCGCGAGCATGAACTTTGCCCTAATCACGAGCACAACACATGCACCATAGTGTTAGCCCCAGGCCAAGCTCAAAAATCAAAGAAAAAGGGTAAAGACTCGAAGAACGCCAAGAACACGTGTTAGGGATTCAAGTTTACCTCAGGCGAATCGAAAAAGCAATCCGTTAGAGTTGTAGATAACTCAGCCACGATCACAACGGTGCTGTCAGAATCGCGTTCCGGTACTTCGATCGTCTCAAAACTGAGCTTTCTCTCTCTAGAAATCTCAGAGCTCCTCTCTCTAGCTTGTAGAACACTTAGTGATTTTTGTGCAAAATGAGAAAGAAGAGAAAACTCCACTAACTTGATTTGCTGTGCACGCTTGAGCATGGAAAATATGCATGCTTTAGCGTTGTCACGCTCTAGCGTTGGGTTCTCTCCACGCTTGAGCGTGGGACCTCGTCCACTCCGCCTGCTCCCTGGCCTGACATGTGTCTCACAAGTGTCCAAACGCAGAACAGCTGCTCAGCCCACTCAGCACGCTGAGGCATCAAACTCCTCCCACGCATAAGCGTCGTAACGCTTGAGCATTGAATTCTCCAACGCTTCAGCGTCAGCTCAGCGAGAGAAAAACTTCTAGCTTCCACAGTCACTCGTTTAACGTCTTAGGCACCTCCAACCTTGTTCAAGCCTATTCCTAAGCTTCAAACTAGGCCTAAAACTAACACACAACAATTCACACAATCATCCAAAGCCCCGATCGAGGCTAACCAGCTCGATTAGAGTCACAGAGAAACCGGGATGTTACATTTAATACTTGATGGAATGACTATATGTTGAGATGTTTTTCATGATGCTAGCATGTTGTTGGATGGCTTGTATTTTGTTGGAAAACACCATGTGAGGTTCGGCCTTGTTAAGATAGAAAGGGGAAGCCAAAGCTTCTATGTTCAAGTAATGGTGTAATGGACTTAAATGATTCCATGAAGGCAAAAGAAATTAAAAAGATCTACCTTACTTACATGGAGGCATTCGGCCATACCATAGTAATTAGGGCTAGGAACCTAAAATGTTGATGCTAAGAGGCTTAATGTGTTTATACTAAAGTATAAAGGGAATAGAAATTAAAAAGGGTTTCCAAAGAATTCAAGTTTTGGTTCCAAAGAACCAAGTGTTGTAAATTAAGTGTTTTGATCTCGTGTGAAAAGTATTTAAGGATATGAGGGTTTGATGTTGATCAACCACTTATTTTATCATGTTGTTTCAAGGAAAATATTTTCAAGAACAAAGAGTTTTCTAAATGATTCATGTGGTTTCCAAAGGTTTTGGTTAATAAACCTACTATCAAGGGAAATGAGAATCCTTGTAAGTATTTTCTTTAAAACAATGAGTCCTTACACTACTATGATTAATTTTGGAATCTTGCCAAATAAAAGAGTTATAGTTTTCATTTGAAAATGACAAGGTGATTTAAAGAAAAATATGTTTTCCCTTTTTACATTAAGTAAAGGAAATAAGTATTATTCTAAAGGAAGTTTTACGTTAGTTTGGCAAAAGACGTGGTACTTTGTATCTTGGGGCTTTGAATACCTTACGAGTATATGTATAGAGTTTCAAAACTATGTTTGATAAAAGGGGATTTCATGAACCAGTTTACCACTAAGGAAAGTATTTTGAAGATCTTACTATAGTAGCGTATTAATGTATTATCTTCAAAAAGGAAATTTAATGAGTTCCATAATGTACTCACAAAGATTTAGTAAAAGACATGCACTAACGTCTAGTGGTCATGACAAAATCATGTTCCACACCCTTGATGATTTAGGTCATCTAAGGAATCCATAACGTTTAAATCACTAAGAGTTACTTATAGCAAATAAGTAATACATCTTTGGTAGACAAGTGAAAAGATTGATGAAGGGGATCCTTGTGGACCCTATCCTCCATAATACATCTAGGTTATGAAATAATGTATCATAAGACGTGAACATCGTGTTACGAACGACGAGGTGGTACGCAATTGCAAGGAATGAAACCAAGAATGGGCGACTGATGGCAAGTCGTATGAAAGTGGGTCCCGTAAGGGTATCCTGTGGTTTATCAAGAGATAAACGTGGTACTACAGTGATGAGACACTACGTGGCTGTATTGTGACATTTCTTGACATGCATGTGCATCTGTGCATGAGTTGGGAGCTAAGCCTAGGAGTTGAGATTACACGTTGGTGTAGGTGCGATTGTCTGAGGTGTCGATCATGAGGATCTTGGGGACGTCGGGGGTTGGGGAGACACATGTGGCCAGAGAGTAGCTCCTCTGTGTTGTGGATATCCATCGAACAACACTCATGTCCTGACTGAAACATTGGGCAAATCATGATTTGGGTAAAGAACGTCTGGCGTGAGCCGTTATAGCAATTGCGATCCTGATGTGGCACTGTGGGGCTGAGATAACGCAGACAATGTTCTCCCAATCACTCACTCTTGTTTTGTTTAGCTCCATGGACTAGGGGTCAGAGTCTTACCCTTGTGGCATATGACATTAGTTCATGTACATCGCATTGCATTGCATGACTGTTGATGGATACATTTACATGTTACACATTATTACCCTATGTTGATGATGTCTTATGCTGTCGATTGGATAATATGAGATATTGAGATGTATGATATACATGACTAGTATTTATTGTCTTGTGTGTCGTACCGTTTTTACTTCTGCCATGTGTTGTGCTGATGAATGGAAATCTCACCTCATTACTTTGTATTGCATCGTTGTGTACTTCTCTGGTTGTCTCACGAGAAGGTCGTGTTACCGAGACTTCACCCGACGTTTTGGATGCACCTCTCTGTTGAGCCTCGCAATGGTTTTGGCGTTTGGGCATCTAGTCATGATGAGCTTCTAGCAAAGTACATGGGAAGAGCCACACTCACTATCCGCAAGGGTCGTAGAGGAAGAGTTCTTGACCGCTCCACAGCTTGTCTTCATGTCGTCTGCTGTCAAGGTTGTACTCGTGAGTGGAATGCTAGATGGACTTTTCCGCCGATGTGTTCAGTGCCTTCTCCCTCTGATAGGGGTAGGCTGCTTGTTAATAAAGTTGCTTCTAAGTCAACTTTTGTTATGTCTTCCATAGGAATACCAGCAGTAGTCCCTGCTAGGATTCCTGTTAGGTCTCATTGATGGGTCCTGGTTGGCAGGTGATGAGTGAGGAGTCTAGGAGTGAGGTGACCTATCCACATCCCCCTATTCCCATCGCTTGTCTCTCTGAAAAGGAGAAGTCAGAGGAAGTATTCAGCGGTTGATCCGAGGGATGTCTTCATGTGTAGTCTGTTGTCGGCCAGTGTAGGATGTCAGAGCGTCTGTACCTTTCTTTATCTTTGTGGAGCTGCATCTCCTATCCTTTATGTTGAGTATGTATGTTTCTACTTTGTTTCTGTAGTCAGGTTGGGTTCTTATGTAAACCTTTATGAACTTCTGGAATTATATTATGAAATGTTTTACTTACCTTACACGCATAAATGGTTACAAGTTTTTGCAGTCATGTCTTGTCAAAAGGAAAATTTACCCCCATCGTTCTTAAATGCCTTTAGTTAAACCGTTTTTCGCCTTATAGCTTTTATAAAATGTTCGTAAATGTGATGCCCCGGAAAGGGTGTTACAGAGAAACCCTTTTCAAATTGGTTAAGGTACTTTACTTCAAGCAAGTAACAAAGTTCTCTTAAGATCAAATGAGTTTTCAATTAGAAAGGTTTTGGCTTACAAAGTCTTAAAACCGAGAGTTTGAAACTCAAGTCGTAAATTTTTACGCATGGAAACCTAAGTTAAGTAATTAACTTAGTGCAAAATAAAAAAGATAATTAAGTATAGTATATGGTGGAACAAGACTATGCACTATACCATTGATGACTTAGTTCATCAATGACTTCATAAGAGTTAAGTGAATCAATACTCTTTTCATTACTTGAAACTCAAGGAATTAATATCTTAGAATGGATCGAAGACTTATCGAAGAGGATTCTCAATCCTTCTTCATAACACTTAGGACTTGAGATGTAATTCATAAGACACAAACACAAACATGAAACATTTTGGGTTTTGAAACAGTAGTTTGATGACGGACCGGTGGTCCGGATCCAAGAAAATTCATTCAATTGTTTCAGTCTTGTGATGACTCGATCCCCGAGGGATCACGAGATTTATCCGGTGGATAGTAGTTTTATAATACAAAGACGCGTACAGTTCCTAAGGAAGGGAACATTAGTGAACCTTGAGGTTTATCCGGTGGATAGACATTACTTTATCGCAGCTGCCTTGTGTAAGCATTAGCATTTCATTGCACGAGTTTGTAAGTCCTTAAGTCTAGCATATTGAGCTTACACCTAGATGCTGGTGCGAATCTTACGGCGACGATCTTAAATGGTCTTGGAGGTATCAGGTTGGAAGGACTGACATGAGACCAGTTGGTGATTCTTCTGAGTCGTGGCGAATTCGAGCAGTACACTGATATCCTCTACTAGATGTTGTACTTTTCATGTTTGGTCGAGAGTGTTTCACTGAAGCCAGATACGTGCACGTTACGAATTTGTAGCATCTTGCCCATGGCTGGCATACACGAAAGATGTCCTCCCATTCACTCTCTCCATTGTATTTGTTAGCTCCATGGAGCAGGGGTCAGAGTTTTACCCTTGTGACATATGGCATTGAGTCATGTACATCGTATTGCATTACATGGCTGTTGATGGTTACATTTACTTGTGGTACATCACCATTCTGCTTTCGAAGATGTCTTATGCTGCTAATTTATTAACATAATATATTGCGATTTATGGTATGCATGTTGGGCATGTTGTTACATGGTGCGTCGTCCCGTGATACTTCTGCTACTGTGATGTGCTGATACTACATATGTTCATATGTTGTTTTGTGTGTCATGCATGTAGTTATCGCATTTAACTCCATATATTGGTTACTCACCCTTGCCTGTACATGTTGGACACCCTGTTATGTTTTTGGATACGTGTACAGATGCTTCTCAACGGTCATTTGGGTCACTTCGGGACCCTGTAGCTTGAGTTTCTTGATGTCGACGATGAAGATATGTGGACTGTTGACGATGGGGTCCAGTCTCATTGGTACGATGTATGCTAGGTAGTATGCTCTATTGTCCGTAGAGTTCTTTAATCAAACCAGCTCTTAGGATTTTTAATGTTTAAGTTGAGAAAGTCGGTATAGGTGGTTTTGAAAACATTTGTATGGTTTGGGACTTCAGTATGAAAAACAATTTCAGGAAAGCTTATATCTGACGATGAATTGATATATGAATAACCCACTTTATGTGTGTTGTCAAGAATAATTTGATTTTATTATTGTGATGTGTGTATCACTTTTCAGAAGTATTATGCAGAACGTTTTTACACCCGAGTTTTCTGACTTAAAGTAAATTATTTTCCAAAAGCAACCAGCGATTCCCTCTTAAATTTAATTCCGCACGTGTTGTTGCTGTAAAAATGGTTGATGTGCGAGTATATACAATCATTTAACAAGTAATAAACTGTAAGTGAGATCGTTCCTAGGAGGATTTTATGGTGAATCAAGTACCAAGTTTGAATTAATGGTTCTATTAATAAAGTTTAACAAAGAGTAACAAATAGTTGGTGTGTGTGTCCAGAATAGTTTTGGGAATTAAATGCTAGAGCAATAAAAACAGATTTGTTAACAAAATGTGTAAAACAGCTATGGGAAAGTATCCCTTGCAACTTCAATCTTGATCAGTTATGTGCTTGCAGTGCTACGACAATTTGGCTCCAGGAAATGAAAGTTAATTTTCCAACAGTTCTGAGATGAACTTCACTAAAAGTCTCCTATTCCTAGGTCCATATTAGTTACATTCATGCCTCACTTAAGCTCGTTCCAGCTAGCTTAAGAGTTAGAATGTTCATTCCTAAATCATTCTTCATCATGATTTTCCAATTAATGATTTTACTCTTATTTATAAAACAGTTCTGCTATACTTAGCTTTTCCAAGCAGTCGTGAGCTCAAGTTCTAACTAAGGTGATCAAGCTTAATTAAAACACAATCCAAATCAGATTTATAGAAAATGCAGTAGCAAAGCATAACATAACATTTACTAGAAATCCATTACAAGTTCAAAATCTCATAGCTACAAGAGGTTTAGCTCATATTGAGCTTACAAAAACAAAGAGAAAAACAAGAAATGGAAGAAAAAGCCATTACAATGGAAGAGAGAGAGAAAGGGGCGTAGCTCCTGTCCTTGCTCCAATAGGGAAGATGATGTCTGATGATTGTTCCCTTGGCTATCCCCTATTTAGGGTTTTCCAAAATATCTCAAGGCCCTTTCCTCTCTCATCCTTTTTGGGCTAAAGTAGGCTAGTACAAGCGTCCTTGGCCCAATTCCCTAACTTTAATGCACTGAATGCCAGCCCCACGTGTAGGTCACTATCCTTATCAGCGAAGGGCAACTCATCATGTAAGAAAATGGTTTGAGCTTTTGTCCTTTTTCCAAACCAGCTTCAGCTATGATTGCTACAGCAAATCCCGAAGCAACGTCTCTATTCAGCGCCTGATTCTGCAAAAACTGCTCTGCACAGGAAACTCTCAATTAATCACCAGAACAGTTCTAAAAGACACCAAAACATGAAAATTCACAAAAGACTCTTATAAAACACACTTTATACAAAATCACACTAAAACACTAAAAACGTAAACTCAAAATACTCAAAGACCATAAAAGCACAAGTTAAAAAGGTACAAATAACTCTTCGTAACATCTCGAAAAGGCATGAGTTACCCTTAAATGGCATCATGGTGGTAGCGATCTTTGATGTGTGGGGCATAGATTTCATGGGACCGTTTCCACCCTCTTTCTCTTACAAGTACATCTTAGTGGGGGTGGACTATGTGTCCAAGTGGGTGGAAGATGTAGCAATAACAACTGGCGATTCGAAGGTTGTCACTGAATTTGTGCAGAAGAACATTTTCACACGGTTTCGTGTTCCAAGAGTCATAATCAGTGATGGAGGGTCACATTTTTGCAACAAGAAGCTGGGCTTTGTACTTGCAAAGTGTAACACCCCAATTTTCACACTTAGATTATAATGTGTTAATACTAGATTATATATGTTTATATATGCTTGCTATGCTTGCTCTTGGTGCCTAAGTTCATAGTTGGGGTAGTTTAGCCTTAAGGAATGGTCAATACATTCGAGTCCAAGAAACATGTTTTACGGTTTTGTCCATATCTTCAGTTCTAGATGTCCGATTGAGACGATATTGGATGCGTTGGAAAGCTTAGAGGATTATCTACAAGTCTTATTGCAGGTGTCAGGGCCAAATTCGGCTTCTATAGTTTCGCGTAGCGAAGGAACTTCGCCTAGCGAAACTGGCAAACAGATTCTTGCAGCTCTCTGGTTCGCCTAGCGAAAATGTATTCGCTTAGCGAATCTGCGCGCAGCAAAATTGTGTTTTCGGGCTTCTAATCTGCCCATAATGACCCTAACTCATATTTGTACCATAAGACTCGACCTAAACCTATTTTCAAAGTCGAAATACTCTTAGAAACTGCCTCTTTCTCTCAAAATAAGGATTCCTAAACCCTTTTTAAGGATTCTTGAAGGAGATTACACCTTTGTTCATCGTTCTTCGTCCCTTTCTTTTGAAGTGCATCACTTCCATCACAAGCCCTCTTCCTCATTGCTGCTCTTGAACCTTTTGGGGCGGTGATCGTGAAATCAAGTGTCGTGAGATCGAGTGTTCGTGAGACGCAACCTTTTCCGGAACTTTTCTCTTTCTTTGTTCATTGTGATCGTCATACCAGGTATGGGGGAGAAAGATGATTATATCATATGGGAATGTGAGAATGGGATTGAGGTGATTGGGGATTCCCATGATCCCCTTATGCCTTGAGTGATTTGTTGTTACCATTGTTGGAGCAATGGCTTGAATGATTATGTGTTATAATTATCATATTGACTTTATTGTATGATCATACTATCATAAGGCGTGTATTTGTTGCTATAATGTTATAAATATGTATGCGTTACTACAAGTGCTATAGTGTTTGTAAATGTTATTATGATAATGTTGTGATGAGTTGTAATCATGAATTATATGTCTATTGGTTTAAGATTATAAGACGTGAATATTGATTTATATTTAAGGATGAATACATGTAGACTATGATTGTGACTATATTGGAATGTGAGGTATTGTTTGAGTGTGAGACCCAGTTCTAAGGAGCCTGTTTATGGGTACTCATTTATGAATGTTTGTGTGAGACCCAGCTCTGCAAGGCCTGTTTATGGGACTCAGCTCGGAAGGGCCTGTTTATGGACCCAGCCATGGAATGGCCTGTTTATGGGATCCAGCCTCTAAGAGCCTATTTATGGGACCTAGCCCCTAGAGAGCCTGTTTGTGGGTACTCAATTATGTGTGTTGTATGAGTCTGAAGGGACATTGTTGCTCGTGATTGTAATGCGACATGTATACGAAATATAATGAGATGATATGTTAAACTGTTGTGAGATGATTTGACTTGATTTACGAGAATGATTATATTATGTTTGTGGGTGTGTAGTACTTATATGTATATGCATATATATGTATATGTATATCTATGTGTATGCACTAACCTTAATTTCCATTTTACTTCCACAACATATGTTTATGTGTATGTCTTCTCACCCCTTTGTATTTGTGTCTTTTCTTGTGCAATGTATGATTTATTCAGATGACTCTCAAGTGACTGAAGAGTAACACGTCAGAGCTAACGTGGAGTTTTTGATGCTTAGAGTATTAGTAGTTGAATTCTTTTGATGTTGTTCTTTAGGCTTTGGATCATGTTATTTATTTCTTTATGGTTTTTTTTTTTTTTAGCTCTGACCCATGTGACATCGGGCGAGGGGATTATCTTGTTTAAACTATTTATTATTTATGTGAAACTTGTAAACGTTTTATGGCACTGTGTTTAATTTAATTGGATTTGAGGTTTGAGTTTATGAATGGTGATACTCTTAACTATTGCGAAAATTTTTATTTATGGTAGAACTTGTATATTATTTCGTGTGTTTTTCCGTAAAGAATATTTTCGCAAATTAATATTTATATAATAAACGTATCTTAGGGTTAAGGGTATCACACGAAGTATGGGGTCAATCACAGGGTGGCCACTCCATACCATCCACAAACAAGCGGTCAAGTGGAAATGTCCAACCGTGAGTTGAAGAGAATCCTGGAAAAAACAGTCAATGCCTCACGGAAGGATTGGTCCAAGAAATTAGATGATGCACTTTGGGCATACAGGACAACTTTCAAGACTCCTGTTGGTTGCTCCCCATACCAACTAGTCTATGGGAAGGCTTGTCATTTGCCAGTTGAGTTGGAACACCGGTCGTTCTGGGCCACTAAGGCTTTGAACTTTGACTATAAAGAAGCCGGTGAGAAGAGATTGCTGAAGATAAACGAGTTGGATGAGTTTAGACTGCAAGCGTATGAAAACGCGCTCATTTACAAACAGCGGACAAAGGCATGGCATGATAAGCATATTGTGCCCAGGAGTTTTGAATCAAGCCAGAGTGTACTCTTGTACAACTCTAGGCTCAAGCTATTTCCGGGTAAGCTGAAGTCCCGGTGGTGTGGACCTTTTGTCATATCTCATGTTTTTCCACATGGAGCAATGGAATTGCATGATCCTAAGGAAGGAAGAACTTTCAAAGTCAATGGCCAAAGACTCAAACCCTATATGGGGGGTGAGTTTGCCAAAGATGAAGCCGAGTGGAATCTGAAGTAGCCCCTTCGGGGGCATTGGGTCAGGCTCGGGACGTTAAACAAGCGCTTATTAGGAGGCAACCCAATTCTATATCCTTTTATGCAGGGAATTGTGTTTCAAGTTTTGCACTGTTTTTTGCATTTCCTGATTTCAAAAAAAAAGGGGAAAAAAAAAGTTTGCTCTATTCGCTAAGCGAATATGGTTAGCTACGCGAATATAGCTGATCCAAAAACTGGCCTCTGTCTCGTTCACGACGTGAAACAATATTCACTTCGCGAATACTGGGCAGCAAAAAATGCCACCTCTCTGGTTCACGAGGCGAACCACTTTCGCATAGCGAATCTGGGGCACCCAAAATGCCAACTCTCTGGTTCGCGAGGTGAACCACTTTCGCTTAGCGAATCTGGGGCACCCAAAATGCCACCTCTCTGGTTCGTGAGGCGAACCACTTTCGCTTAGCGAATCTGGGCACTCAAAATCCACCTCTCTGGTTCGCGAGGCGAACCACGTTCGCTTAGCTAAACTGGGTAGTAAAAAAAAAAAAAGCTTCCCTAGTTCGCGAGGCGAGGCCATCTCGCGTAGCGAATCTGTTGATACCAAAATAAGGAGTCTGTCTATTTCGCTAAGCGAAAACTATTCGCATAGCGAACTTAGGGTTCCTGAATTGGGAATTTTGCCCGAGTCGCGTAGCGAAACGTGATTCGCATAGCGAATCATGCCTGCTATAAAAGGTTACGAGGGAGTGATGATTCTTCACACTCCATATCTCTGCTCTCTCGCACGACCCAGCAACCCCAGCGTTCCTTGGTGCTTTATTGGTCACAACTTCAAGTTCTTCTTGCTTTCCCTGTTCTAAGCATCTCAGGTAACTCTCATACCCGCTCTTACATGTTGAAACTGTTATCTGTGGGGAAATGCTGAGTTCTTCAAGAATTGTGATCTTGAACCTTGATGTTTAGATAGAGGATCCCAGTTTTTCAATGTCCTATAATTTGCGCACTACATATGCATAGAAAATCAAGTTTGGGATTACCAAGTTGGGGTTTTGGGTTCATTTATGCATTGGGGATTAGGATTTTCAATTTTGGATTTGAACTTTGGTGTTACCATAATGTTGTTTAGTGTTAGTTCTGAAAACATAATATTGTCTATTGCTTGCTTTGGAACTTTTCTACGTTTCAGGTATGGCTCCTCCTAGGGTTAAAAAACAGGCCGTTCGTCCTAAGAAGAGGCGTGTTGACAACGCCTCGACCTCTCAAGCCGCTGATGATGATTCTCTCATTTTTTGATCTTTGGAGCACAAGCAACATTATGCCTTAATTGCTAGGAAGCAATTTGTACCGGAGAGGCGAGTACAGTTGTTACCGCACCAGTTTCTGGATATACAAAGGGTGATTGCTGATAGGGGTTGGAAGAAGTTTACTGAATTTCTTGAGCGAGTCCACATAAAACTCGTGAAGGAATTTTATGCTAATGCTTACAATCGCAAACCTGAAGACAGAAAGTTTGTTTCTACGGTCCGAGGATGAGAAGGAGATCCGGAGTTTCCTCGGGCATGCCAGATTCTATCGGAGATTCATTCATGATTTCTCCAAGATCGCTAAGCCCATGTGTGATCTATTGGGCAAGGATGTATCCTTTGCTTTTAATGATTCCTGTTTGCATGCATTCAAAACATTAAAGCATAAACTGGTCACAGCCCCTATTATCACTGCCCCTAACTGGCACTATCCTTTTGAAATTACGTGTGATGAAAGTGATTTTGCAATAGGGGCTGTCTTAGGACAAAGAGTTGAAAAGTTAGTCCATGTGATATACTATGCTAGCAAAGTCTTAGATGATGCACAACTGAACTATTCCACCACTGAAAAAGAACTTTTAGCAGTTATGTATGCTCTGGACAAGTTTAGACAGTATATCATAGGATCTAAGGTTATTGTTTTTACTGATCATGCTGCAATCAGGCACCTGATGACCAAACAGGATGCCAAGCCTAGACTAATCCGTTGGATTTTGTTGCTACAGGAATTTGATATGGAGATAAAAGACACGAAAGGATCAGAAAATGGAGTGGCAGACCATCTTTCCAGGTTGCTTAACCTGGATGAGGAGGTGAAACGATTGGTTATTCGGGAGGAGTTCCCGGATGAACGACTTTATGCTGTAACTGAAGTTTCTCCTCCCTGGTTCGCCGATTTGGCAAACTACAAGGCTAGTAAGATCGTTCTTGAAGACCTCACCTGGCAACAACGAAAGAAGTTTTTCAGCGTGGGAGGATCCGTACTTGTTTAGACATTGTGCGGATGGAATCCAATAGAGATGTGGTCCACAGTTTCAAGTGGAGGACATCTTGTGGCATTGTCATGGTTCCGAATATGGAGGCCATTTTGGAGGCGAAAGGACAGCTCAAAAAGTTCTCCAAAGTGGATTCTATTGGCCCACCATCTTCAAAGATGCAAGGACATATGTGGAAAGGTGTGACCAATTACCAATTCTCAATCTCAATAACTATTTGAACGTCCAACATTTGAGTTTGAATTCAATGATTAAATTAATTGAATAATTAAATGTAAGAACTTCAACGATAAAATGCAAGAATGAAAGATGTGTTTACTCAAGTTGAGAAATCTCTAGGGCTCCGATTTCACCGATCTATGAATATGAATTCTCATAGACAAGAATCCATCTTCGTATACGAACTCTGGTTTGGCGCGAGTATGGCATCAATCCTAATTTCTAATCATAATCTAATATCAACCAAGAACCCTAATGTAATTTCAATGTCTCTTGGTCAAGCTTTTATGAAATTTATTCCTTAAAACCTAATTCCATATGTCTATGTAAAATAGGAATTAAGAAACTCCTTTAGTTCTAGGTTCTCTATAGCAGTTGCATAAGATTAACATGATATGTCTATCTAAATCAACCCTATGGTCTCTCCTCTATGCTCTAGACACGTATATCTCCTATCGGTATCAATACGATTGGCTAATCAATCAATTATATTTGCAACTATAATCAAAAGCAATAAGATTGGGAGAAAAACCTAAAAGAGATAAAAAGAAATCAGAAATTAGCCATACTATTATCAAACCATTGTAAGCGGTTACATCGTCACCCTAGAATAGGGAATTTAGTTCATGATGCTCGAAGATATTCCAAATTGATTTGATTGAAATCCAACATACACCATCATGTTCATAATCTCTAAATTTTTCTCTCAAAAATTGGGAAACGCAGCTTAAGAAGAATGAATGAATAATCCAGTTTTCATTAGGCGTAAAGCCTAAATGCAATTCTGGACGCACGATTTGCTAAGCAAATCCCAATTCGCTACGCGAATTTAAGAAATCAGGCCCAGCCCATGATCAGGCATTCGTTAAGCGAATTTACATTCGCTACGCGAATGCCTTCTTCCAGCAACTTTTGATTCTCTCCCTTCACTTCTTCTTTGCTTCCAAAGCTTCACTTTTTTAACTATCATTGATTACCTGAAAGCATAAATACCCAATTACAAATAATTGACTCTAAAATATAGAAAAACGCTAAAACAACCTAAAAAGACTCAAAACACAACTTAAAGACGAACAAAGACAAATCTGGGCAAAAACCGAGAATTAACTCAACAATAATCATCCAATCAATTAGTAAACCATAGTTAAAGCTAGATAAACCAACGGATTATCATTATCACACCCCCAAACTTGAATCATTGCTTGTCCTCAAGTAATGAACACAAAAGAAACTAAAAAGAAAAGAAATAAATTTTTCTAAATATCCACACATGTGCTTAGATTAGCTCAAACACAACTTTTTTCTTTGCAAACCAATTTCTTCCCAAGGCAGACTTGACAATGCATCAACAACCATGAAATTTCTTCACGCAAGCATTCATGGATGCCTTTATTTTCAACTCTCAGCAACATGCTACAACACTATACTCTCAGAACAGTGTGTTCTTCCTCTCTTCTCAAGCTAAGATGGGTACTCTCAATCATCATTCAAATGCACATGCAAACACGACCTTGACAAGCTTCTAAACACACAACTCACAATTAGTACTGCACACAGCTAGAGGACTTTATTTGGTTACAATGGGGCCTGGGTTCAGGTAGGAACAGTTCTGGGAAGATGGCTTCACTAGATGGAGCTTAGGTATGCTTCCTCTTTTTGCTTCACAACTATTTCTTTCATGGCCCAGCGTACACAAGTTAAGGAGGGCTTTTTGATCTTTTTCATTTTGTTTGATTCCTTTCCCTTTTTTTTTTTTTTTTTTTTACTATGAAAACCATTGCTTTTTACCAGCAATAGTTCAATTTCGGATATTTTGTCACATAAAAGCTGCATAGCACCCCCAAACTTAAAACTGTGCTCGCCCTCGAGCACCCCCAAACTTATGTTACAACATGTAAACACAAGAAGTACACCAGCCACTCCAACTAGTTAGGACATTGGTTTTTCAGGACATGGCTTATAATGTGGGTTCATGAGAAACAAAGGGCTTGCTGGCTCAAAGCGGTTCACACAAAGGTAATATCCAAGGGTAGGCTATTTAGGCAATACTAGGCGAATCATGACAGATGTGGGAATCTTAAGAATTTCTCTAAGTTATCCCTATGCCTTTCATCCCGTCTCTCAAGAATCATCCCTATGGGTTTCCAAGACTAATCCAATATCATTAATCTCGCCTCTCATAACAACTCATTCATTATAGGGTGCCAAACGTCCTAAAACTATGTTCTTTCACTGATCATATTTTTGTCATAGTAACGCACATCATCATCAAGTCATCATTATCAATGCACATTATAAAATCTCATCAATGCATATCGTATCTATATTCATACTATTCATCGCACATCATAATATTTCACTTATACCATCAAGACAAACACCCATAATCATAATCATAGAACCATAAACATATATATATATATATATATATATATATATATATATATATATATATATATATATATATATATATATATATTTATATTTATACAATATTCACATAGGCATATACATGGCGTATACATAACATACACATAATTACACTCATAGCATATACATAGGCATTTACAATGCATATAGACAAACATATAGGGGTCATGGGTTAACCCCTTCATCTTAACCTATCCCAAAACCCAAATACTCATGATCTATTTCTTCCTCCCATACCTGGTATGACGCTGTCAATGAACAAAGGAAGAGAAAACGGTCCGGAAAGATTGCGTCTCATGAACACTCGATCTCACGACACTTGATTTCACGATCACAGGCCCAAAAGGTTCAAGAGCAGCAACAAGGAAGAGGGATTATGATGGCAGTGATGCTCCTCAAGCGAATGCGACGAAGAACGATTAACAAAAGTGAAGTCTCCTTCAAGAATCCTTGGGAAGAGTTTAGGAATCCTTGTCTAGAGAGAATGAGGCAGTTTCTAAGAGCATTTCGAGTTAGCAAATAGGTTTAGGTCAAGTCTTATGGTATAAATATGAGTTAGGGTCATTATGGGCTGATTAGAAGCCCAAAAACACGATTCTACTGCGCGCAGATTCGCGAGGCGAGTAGCCTTTCGCGAGGCGAACCAGAGAGCTGCAAGAATTTGGCTGTCAGGTTCGCGAGGCGAATTGTCCTTCGCGACGCGAAACTTTAGAAGCCGAATTTGGCCTTAACAGATGAAATAAGACTTGTAGATAATCTTGTAAGATTTCCAACGCATCCAAGATTGCCTCAATCGGACATCTAGAACTCAAGATATGGCCAAAACCGTGAAATAGGTCGTAAGGTGATAAAGTGATTAAACTATTTTTAAAGGCTAAACTATCCCAAACATGAATCTAAACCTCATGGGCGAGCATAACCACATATGTTGGTCAAGAATAATAATATGTATTAATATAAGGTGAAATTCGAGGTGTTACAAATACCACTGGCTAGATAGTTTACTAGATCATCATACCATGGTGTTTCAGCATCTTCCAGAGAAAGCAACTACTTATGAGGGAACAGTTCTTTGATCTCGGAATTCTTTGTGGCCTCATTCCCCTCAGACAGTCTTGATAAGTGGTCTGCCACCTGATTCTCAACTCCCTTCTTATCCCTGATTTCCAAGTCGAACTCTTGCAACAGAAGCACTCATGTAATCAGTCTTGGTTTTGCATCCTTCTTGGCAATAAAATATTTGATGGCAGCGTGATCAATATAGACAATGATCTTTGTGCCAACAAGGTAGGGTCTGAACTTGTCAAAGGCAAACATAACAGCCAATAACTCTTTCTCTATAGTGGTATAGTTCAATTGAGCTTCAACCAATGTTTTGATGGCATAGTATATAGAGTGGAATACCTTATCTTTCCTATGGCCCAGGACTGCTCCCACTGCGAAGTCAGTAGCATCACACATCAACTCAAATGGCCGAGACCAATCTGGAGCAGTTATGACTGGTGCAGTGATTAGAGCCTTCTTCAGAATTTCAAAAGCTTCCAAACAGTCTGGTGTGAAATCAAATATTCTATCATGCTCTAGTAATTGGCACAGAGGTTTGGAGATTTTGGAGAAGTCCTTGATAAATATTCTATAGAACCCAGCATGTCCCAAGAAACTTCTCACTCCTTTAACTGAGGTAGGTGGTGGCAGCTTTTCAATGACCTCTATCTTGGCTTTGTCTACCTCCATACCCTTTTTAACCTTGTGACCCAACACAATTCCTTCCTGAACCATGAAGTTAAACTTTTCCCAGTTTAACACCAAGTTTGTCTCCTCACAACGATCCAAGACCTGTTCCAGATTCCCAAGGCATCCCTGGAATGACTCTCCAAATACTGAGAAGTCATCCATAAAAATTTCCATGGATTTCTCAATAATATCAGAGAATATGGCCATCATGCATATTTGGAACGTTGTTGGAGCATTACAGAGGACAAAAGGCATCCTTCAAAAGGCAAAAGTGCCATAGGGGCAAGTAAAGGTGGTCTTCTCTTAGTCTTTGGGTTCGACAACAATTTGATTGTAACCAGAGTATCCATCCAAAAAGCAATAGAAATCCTTCCTAGAAAGCCTATCTAGCATTTGGTCAATAAAAGGCAAGGGAAAGTGGTCTTTTCTGGTGACTTTATTCAACTTATTATAGTCCATACAAATCCTCCACCCTGTGATTGTTCTGGTTGGTATTAGCTCATTCTTCTCATTAGCCACAACTATTACTCCTCCTTTCTTTGGCACACAATGAATTAGGCTTACCCAAAAACTGTCAAAAATAGGGTAAATAATCCCAGAATCCAGCCACTTGATCACCTCTTTCTTCACCACTTCCTTCATGATAGGATTCAGTCTCCTCTGGCTCTCTACACTATTCTTGGCTTCAGGCTCTAGCAATATTCGATGCATAAACACAGTAGCACTGATGCCTTTAATGTCTGCCATTTGCCAACTGATTGCTTTCTTGTACCTCTGCAAGGTTTCTACCAAGCTGTTCTTTTGATCAGTGGTGAGGAAAGAGGAAATAATCACAGGCAAGGTTTCCATATCTCCCAAATAAACATATTTCAAATGGGCTGGGAGCTGTTTTAGCTCCAGAACAGGTGGCTTCACAACTGAGGGTACATTGTCTTTGAAAGTCTCATCAGTGACTTCCAATGACTCAAATTTTCTAGCCCACATAGGTTGCTTTGTAGTGCATTCCTTTATTTCAGTAAGTTCTTCCAACAAAGGATCATTAGGACCCCATTCAAGCTCATCATTACTCAATTCTATTCTTATTGTCAGGAACTGTCCTTGCAACAAATTATCAAATGACTGCATGAATGAACATTCTTCCACTCCCTCATCAGGATACTTCAAGGCATTCCATGTTAGAATGTTCATTCCTAAATCATTTTTCATCATAATTTTCCAATTAATGATTTTACTCTCATCTATAAAACAGTTCTGCTACACTTATCTTTTCCAAGCAGTCGTGAGCTCAAGTTTTAACGAAGGTGACCAAACTTAATTAAAACACAATCCAAATCAGATTTATAGAAAATGCAATAGCAAAGCATAACATAACATTTACTAGAAATCCATTACAAGTTCAACATCCCATAGCTACAAGAGGTTTAGCTTATATTGAGCTTACAAAAACAAAGAGAAAAACAAGAAATGGAAGAAAAAGCCATTACAATGGAAGAGAGAAAGAAAGGGGCGCAGCTCTTGTCCTTGCTCCAATAAGGAAGATGATGTCTGTTGATTGTTCCCTTGGCTGTCCCCTATTTAGGGTTTTCCAAAATATCTCAAGGCCATTTCCTCTCTCATCCTTTTTGGGCTAAAGTAGGCTAGTACAAGCGTCCTTGGCCCAATTCCCTAACTTCAATGCACTGAATGCCAGCCCCACGTATATGTCACTGTCCTTATTAGCGAAGGACAACACATCATGTAAGAAAATGATTTGAGCTTTCGTCCTTATTCCAAACCAGCTTCAGCTATGTTTGCTACAGCAAATCCTAAAGCAACGTCTCTAGTTCAGCGCCTGATTCTCCAAAAACTGCTCTGTACAGGAAACTCTCAATTAATCACTAGAACAGTTCTAAAAGACACCAAAACATGAAAATTCACAAAAGACTCTTATGAAACACACTTTATACAAAATCACATTAAAACACTAAAAACGTAAACTCAAAATACTCAAAGGCCACAAAAATACAAGTGAAAAAGGTACAAATAACTCTTCGTAAAAAGAGTTATCACACCCCCAAAGCTGAATCATTGCTTGTCCTCAAGTAATGGATACAAAAGAAACTAAAAATAAAAGACAGAAAATTTTCTAAACCTCCACACATGTGCTCAGATTAGCTCAAACACAACTTTTTTCTTAGCAAACAAATTTCTTCACAAGGCAGACTTGACAATGGATCATCAACCATGAAATTTCTTCAAGCAAGCATTCATGGATGTCCTTATTTTCAACTCTCAGTAACATGCTACAACACTATACTCTCAGAACAGTGTGTTCTTCCTCTCTTCTCAAGCTAAGATGGGCACTCTCAATCATCATTCAAATGCACATCCAAACACGACCTTGACAAGCTTCTAAACACACCACTCACAATCAGTACTACACACAACTAGAGAACTTTATTTGGTTACAAGGGGCTTGGGTTTAGGTATGCTTCCTCTTTTTACTTCACAACTATTTCTTTCATGGCCCAGCTTTCACAAGTTAGGGAGGACTTTCTGATCTTTTTCATTTTGTTTGATTCCTTTCCCTTTGTTTTTTACTATGAAAACCATTGCTTTTTACCAGCAACAGTTCAATTTCTGATATTTTGTCACATAATAGCTGCGCACCCCCAAACTTAAAACTGTGCTCACCCTTGAGCACCCCCAAACTTATGTTACAGCATGTAAACACAAGAAGTACACTAGCCACTCCAACTAGTTAGGACATTGGTTTTTCAGGATATGGCTTGTAATGTGGATTCATGAGAAACAAAGGGCTTGCAGACTCAAAGGGGTTCACACAAAGGTAATAATATCCAAGGGTAGGCTATTTAGGCAATACTAGGCTCAAGAAAACAAAATGTGCCTCTAGTAAAAGTGTGTGCAATAGAGATGTATGCAAGTATGAAAGTAGCAAGGCAAAATCAGAGAATTATGCACAAGAATAGTATTCACACAGAAAGAAAGATAAAATTGTTTGGCCCCAAAGCTCTCAAGGTAGATCGGATTTGCTAGAGCATGTGCCTCGAGCTTCAAACAATTAAATCCAATCATACAAGCCCAAAAGAAAATAATCAAGTCAAAGCTGCCAAAAAGTTGCACGTGTGGAATTTCTAAAGAGACAAGTTTCATTAAACAAAACCCCATGATGGGGATGGTTGTGCACATAGTGGGTGTTACAACTTACGTGTTCACATGTTCAATATTTAATGCCCAAGGGGGGTGTTACAACTTACGTCCATATAATGCCTCGTACGGCGCCATGACAATACTTGAAGGGAAACTGTTGTTATAAGTAAACTCGATTGATGGAAGGAACTCGTCCCAATTTCCCGTGTTCTCCAACACATACGCTCTTAAGAAGTCCTTCAATGACTGAATTGTGCGTTCAGACTGACCATCCATTTGAGGATGATAAGCAGAACTCATACTTAGCCTAGTTCCCATCCCACTGTGTAAGCTTCGCCAAAACCTTGAGGTAAACCTTGGATCACGGTCCAAAACGATGCTTGAAGGTACCCCATGCAGCCTCACAACCTCCTTGATGTAGATCTGAGTCAATCGCTGCAGAGAGTAACCCTGGTTGATAGGTAAGAAGCGAGTACACTTCGTCAACCTGTCAATGATTACCCAGACTGCATCACACCTTTTCTGAGTCCTCGACAACCTAGAAACAAAGTCCATGGCAATGCTATCCCACTTCCATTCTGGGATGTCTAACGATTGCAACAACCTTGCTGGCTTCTGGGGTTCAATGTTTGCTTTCTGACACACCAAACAGATTAGGACATACGCCACCACCTCTTTCTTCATCCCCAGCCACCAGAACATCTTCTTCAAGTCCCGGTACATCTTGGTAGCCCCCAGATGAAAACTCAGCCTGCTCTTGTGTGCTTCCTCTAAGATCATATTCTTAACTTTGCTATGCGCTGGCACACAAACCTGATCACCATACCTAAGCGGACCATCAATACCTCTTCTAAATTCCAAAGTCTTACCTTCCTCTATTAACCGATTCACGCCCTCGAGGTACTTATCCTCAGCTTGCTTCTTCCATAAAAGATTCAGGAAATCGTTAGTTATCCCCCAGATTCAACTTATTCTCAACGATTTCCGCTTCCAGATTCAGATCTCTAAATGCCTCTAGTAGTTCTAGCTCCTTTACCATCATAGCAGATACGTGTAGGGATTTCCTACTGAGGGCATCCACTACTACATTCGCCTTACCTAATGGTATTGCAGGTCGAATTCATAGTCCTTCATGAATTCCATCCACCTTCGCTGCCGCATGTTTAACTCTCTCTAGTTGAACAGATACTTCAGGCTCTTATAGTCACTAAACTCACAGAATTTAGCACCATAAAGATAGTATCTCCATATATTTAATGCAAACACTATCGCAGCCAATTCCAGATCATGCGTTAGGTAGTTTTGCTCATGTACTCTCAACTGCTTCGAGGCATATGCCACTACTTTCCTTTCTTGCATGAGCAGACATCCCAAGCCTTGATAAGATGCATCACAGTATACATCGAATCGTCCTAAAGGATCCAGTAACACCAGCACAGGTGATGTGTTCAGTCTTTTCTTTAGCTCCTGGAAACTTTGCTCGCAAGCCTCTGACCACTCGAATGTCTTCCCCTTTCTCATCAACTGCGTCATGGGTAACGCAATTTTAGAGAATCCTTCAATGAACCACCGATAGTTGCCTGCTAAACCAAGAAAGCTTCTCACCTCGCTACAGATGTAGGGCTTTCCCAACTCATTACTGCCTCAACTTTCGCAGGATCCACTCTGTGTCCATCCTTACCAATCACATAGCCTAAAAACTGAACCTCCTCTAGTGAAAACTCCCACTTCGACAGTTTAGCATACGACTGCCGGTCCTTTAGCACTTGCAACATCGCCCTTAAATGCTCTTGGTGTTCCTCTCTACTTGAAGAGTATACAAGGATGTCGTCGATAAATGCAACACCCTTTCCCGAGTGTCACATTCCCGAACATTTATAAGGCCGAAAATATTTATTAATGCGGAAAATACAGTTATCTCTTTTTTTTTTCTTTTCACAAGATGTAATGGGATTAGTAAAGGTAAATAATACTAATAAATGATCTTAGGTTCATCATGCATTTCTAGAATATACTGTATTAGAAGTACAGAAACAGAAGATAGAAAAATCAATAATACTGTATACAGACATAGGTCTAATGTATAACTGACATAAGAATTACAATAAGTACTAGGAGTCATAGCTCCCAAAAGGTACTACAAAAACTGACATAGTCTGGCCGACAACAAAAACAAAACAGCAAAAGAATTCGCCTCCGGGCTCAGGGAAACTACTGAACTGAAACATCGTCACGTCCATCTGTTCAAGCAAGAACAGCAAGTACCAGCAGAAAACATACAGATATGGTGAGATTCCCGTTCATCAACACAGCAAAACAGTAATAGTACAAATTGGACGACTCACCAGATAACAGCGTACCCAACATACTTACTAAAATTCTCAATATAAATCATGTTAAACAGTTAACAACATAATATAAGACATTCTTAAAACAGAACCGCGATGTATAACAGTAAATGCAAACCTCAACAGCCATGCAATGCAGTGCAATGTATATGGCTCAATGCCAATGTCACTGGGTACTACTTTGACCCCTACTCCACGGAGCTAACAAAACGTCGGAGAGAGTGAATGGGAGGACATGTTCTGGTTTCTGCCAGCCATGAGCAAGATGCTACAACATTCATAACGTGCACGTATCTGGCTTTACGGAAACGCTCTCGACCAAACATGAAAAGTATGGCATCTAGTAGAGGATATCAGTGTATTGCACGGACTTGCCACGACACAAAAGAGCTACCAACTGGTCACAAGTCAGCCCTTCCAACCCTGATACCTCCAAAAAGACCATTGAAGATCATCACCGTAAGATTCGCACCCGCATCAAGGTGTAAGCTCAACTCCTAGGCTCAAGGCCTTACAACTATGCAAATGAAATGCCAATGCTTACTTAATTATCCCTTGTCTTCAACTCCAATTTAATTACTTAACTTAGGTTTTTATGCGTAAAACTTTACAGTTTGATTTGAAAAACACTTTTTATAAACAAAGCCATTTATCGCGGGGCGAAGACATGTTTCGCGACGCGAGTCTGAGAAGTTAATCTTACATCTTAGACAGTCTTTCGGCTTCGCGAGGCGAGGATTGTATCACGACGCGAGGCCGAGAAGCTATCTCTCTTACTATTCGGGCAGTCCTTCTGGTTCGCAAGGCGAGAACGACTTCGCGACGCGAGGCCAAGAAGCTGCATCTTTGCTGCTCGGGCTAGCCCATTGTCTCACGCGGCGAGAAAATGTTAGCCAGGCGAATGCCTTGTCTTCCCTCTGTCTCGCAGGACGAGACATGGTTCGCTGGGCGAGTGCCCTGTTTTTCATTTTCCCTAACTCCTTCATTAATTCTCCTTTTGAAACACTTAGTTTGATTAAAATATCTATGGCTAAAGAAAAGACATTTTCCCACTTTGGTGACACACTTTAAAGGTTAAAACTTCATTTGATCTTTGGATCAAAATCACTTAGGATTTTTCTTTGAAAACATAGGTTATGAAATCATGTTTTCTTACTTCAAAACCTTGCTAGATCAAGAACAACAGATGTTCTTATATTTCCTCTTACTAAGGCCACAAGCCTACTCCAATGAAAAATGGAGACTTTGCTTCACCAACAAAACAAATGTAGCTCAAAATGCTTACACAATTATGATAAACCACAATACACATTACTACATCATAATCAAACATAGAAGTCCATCACACATCATGGCATCATAATCAAGCACAAAAGTCCATACTTGATCTAGTGATCAAAGTAGGTTTTTCAACATACATGGAAATGATTTTCATTCAATCATATCATCATCAACATATGCTAAAGCACACTACAACATACTAAAGCATAAACTCATCATGACAATTTTGTTCTCCAAGAGAACTTAACAAAACTTAACAAATAAAAGTGAACCCAAACTAAAGGGTTTCACCCACACATAAACTTAAACAAACATCTTCACTACCACCATCTTAGTATGATGAGGTTCACCCCCCATACCTGTTGATGAGCAGATTCCCGAATCAAAGTCGGTTGATCGGTTTGTGAACCTCCTGACAATCGTCAACAACACAACAATCAAACATTAAACGACAATCAAAGCAAAACTCAACAATTCTACCTAAGGGTTTCGGCCACCCCAAAGAAAATAAAGCTAGGAATTGATCTTGGTTTTCCATTTCATGGATTCAAAGGCAATAGGAAAGCTAAGGAAGAAATCAAGTGTTAGAAAGCAAAAATTGATGAAAATACTATTCATCATCATCAAATAGGGTTCGGCCATATTGTGATTTTTGAGCTATGATGAGAGTTGAATCATAAGCTCTTGGGTTTAGGTAGAGAATGATGAAGTGAGTTCAAAGAAATTGGTCTTACCTCAAAAGGATTTTTCTACAATTTCCTATGGATTTTCAAACTTTTGGATCTAAGAAATAATTTTCATGAAAATGAAGTTTGATCTTGAAATAAAGAAAGATTCAAGAAGCTAAGAGATCATAGAAGTGATCTTACCTTAAAATGAAGGAAGATTGCTCAAGGAATCAAGTGATTCCAACAAGAAATCAAGCTTTTTCAAGAACAATAATGGTGTTTTCTCTCTAAAGTTGAAGATGGTGTTCTTGAGCTATTTGGGAGGGATGATGTGCGTGAAAGTGAGAGTGTGAGGGCTGAGTTCAGCTCTTTAAAATCTCACTTAAGGGTAAAAAGGTCATTTGCCAAAAGGGTAAAATGGTAAAAGTGTAAAAGACTAAGGTTAGGGGCATTTTGGTCATTTTGCGTCCAGATATTTCCGAACGTCATGATGAATCTGGAATACTCTCCCAAGTGTCCTGGGATGATGTGGTAACAAGATTATCCGTTGGCGAGTCCCGATAGATCCATATGTGGCTCTGTTCGTCACCCGATTGAGGATTCCGCTCGAACGAAGGTCAGGAAGTGATTTTTCTGAAGTTTTTGTGAAATTTAACCAAAACGTAGAGAATCGAATTCTAAGACTTACTGTCTTGTTCATGGGTCCATCTGTGGTCTCCTGAGCAGTAAAATCATACTGTCAGTGTAAAAACGTAGACCGGACTCCGTTTGAGTTTTCGACTCAAAACTTAATCGTAGCTTCCTATGACATCATCGAGCATGACTATGGTCTCGGAATATTTTATTTCCATTCCTAAGACCTCGAATAAAATAAAGACGTTAAAACACTGAAGAATTAGAAAACGTGAAAATCGGGACGTTACAATAAACACAACAACAAACTTGTCAAGGAACGGTCGGAAGATCCAGTTCATATAGTCCATGAACACAACAGGAGCATCAGTCACCAAAAGGCATGAATAAGTACTCATAGTGACCATATCGACTCCGAAAAACAGTCTTTGGCACATCCTCCTTCTTAACCTGGATCTGATGGTATCCAGATCGCAGATTGATCTTAGAAAACACAACTGCTCCTTTCAGCTGATCCATCAAATCATCTATCCGTGGTAACGGATACTTGTTCTTCATCGTCACTTTGTTCAGCTGACGATAGTCTATGCATAGCCACGAGCTTCTGTCCTTCTTCTTCACAAACAGCATCGGCGCTCCCCACGGAGATGCACTAGGTCGGATGAACTCTTTGCCTAGCATCTCGTCCAACTGTTTCTTCAGCTCCGTCATCTCTACTGGAGACATCCGATATGGCGCTATCGATGTAGGCCCAGTCCCTGGTACAAGATCTATAGCAAACTCCACCTCCCTGGTACAAGATCATCGGGAAACACTACTGGAAATTCTCGCATGATAGGTAAAGCTCCGACACTAAGAGTCTCCTTTGCTTCCAAAGAAAACAGCACCGCGCGTCCGTTTGATTGTCCACCCGTTGGAATACTCTCGTCGGTAGGCATCAATCCAGATCGCTCGGAGAAATTGAGAGTTTTGTTCGAACATCTAACATTACATGGTTGGCCGAAAGCCAGTCCATGCCTAGGATTACATCTATCTGTTGCATACGCAAACAGATAAGGTCAACAAGAAAATGACGGATCTCTATTGTGATAGGACATTTACGGCATACAGATAGGGTAGTTAGAGAATCGCCAATAGGCGTTGAGACAGTCAAATCATAGGGTAATCCATAAATAGGTAGTCCTAAATGACCCATGCACTCTACCGATATAAAAGAATGAGTAGCCCCTGAATCAAATAAAACTGACAAAAGTTTACCAGAGACTAAGCATTTACCTTGTATCAGGTCGGGGCTTCGAGAGGCTTCAGATCCCCTCATAGCAAACACCTTTCCGATCGTCTGTAGCCTAATCTGCTGACTTGCCACTACTAATCTTACTCCGCCACTCTGAGCTCTCCCACTCGACTGTTGAAACTGAGCCTTTCTAGTAACCCCTGGTTTGCAGTCAGAGGCATAATGACCCATCTGGTTACAGTTGAAGCACCCGATGTGCTGGATCTTCGGGCAGTTCTTGACTAAATACGGTCTCCCGCATCAAAAACAGGTCTTGAACTCCTGTTGCCCCTGGCTAGAGCTGCTCCCCATGATTGACGTTAAACTGAGCGAGGCGATCGTAAGGCCTCGCCCTTTGCCGAAACTTACCACTTCTGCTTCTCTGGGTGCTCCGAACAGGCCCACCACTTCTCACTTGTTGTGGAGCTGCTCCTGCTCGGTCATGCCCTTCCACCACCGTGTTTTTCTCCACCAACTCAGGAAAAGAGCTAATACTCAAAGGTAACATTGCTTGCTTCAGTTCTGGTCTTAATCCGTCTTCGAACCTTCGACATACCCATTCTACATCAGGATGAACTTGATAAAACTGAGAAAAGTCGAGTAGCTCCTCAAACCTCATCGCGTACTCACCAACTGACATCCGTTCCTGTTTTAGATTCAGGAACTCTTTCTCTTTCCTTGGCCTAATGCTTCTTCGAAAATACTTCTCTAAGAAGCTCTCCCGAAATAGTTGCCAGGTCACAATCCTTCCTCCGGCCTCTAACAGACTGGCATTGGTCCTCCACCAAGCTTCCGCTGCTCTAACCATCATGAAAGCATCGTATGTAACTTTCCTGTCCTCTCTGTAGTGTGTGGCCATAAATACCTTCTCGATTTCTTGCAACCACATCTCTGCAGCTTCAAGGTTGTATTCTCCATGGAACTGAGGAGGATTCATGTAACACCCCGATTTTTGAGTTTTTCTTTTAATTAGTATTTATGAACTTATATTTTATTCGAGGTCTTAGAAAGGGATATAAAATATTCCGAGACCATAATCATGCTCAGCGATATCGTAGGAAGCTACGATTAAGTTTTGAGTCGAAAACTCAAACGGAGCCCGGTCTGCTTTTTACACTGACAGTATGATTTTACTGCTCAGATGACCTCAGATGGACCCGTGAACGAGACAGTAAGTCTTAGAATTCGATTCTCTACGTTTTGGTTAAATTTCGTAAAAATTTCAAAAAAATCATTTCCTGACCTCCGTTCGAGCGAAATCTTCAATCGGGTGGAGAACGGAGCCGCGTATGGACTTACCAGGACCCGACAACGGATAATATGGATATCACATCATGTCAACTCACTTGGGAGAGCATGCCAGAGTCGTCATGACGATCGGAAATTTCGGGATGCGAAATTACCAAAATACCCCTAACTTAAGTCTTTTCACCTTTTACCATTTTACCCTTTGAACCAAATGACCTTTTTACCCTTAATGAACTCTTTAGAAGGCTGGAACAGCCCTCTCAGCCCCTCATTCCACGCAGCCCAGCCCCTCAAGAACACCAAGAACACTTCATCTTCCTTAGAGAAAAAACCTCCATTGAATCCTTGAGAAAATCTTGAAAGCTTGTTGAAATCACTTGATTTCTTGACCAATCTTCCTCCATTTTAAGGTAAGATCACTTCTATGGTCTCATATCTTCTTGAATCTCTTTCAATATCAAGATCAAAACTCCATTTTCATGAAACTCATTCTTAGATCCAAAACTTTGAAAATCCATAGGAAATTGAAGGAAAATCCTTTGGAGGTGAAACCAAGTTCTTTGAACTCACCTCATCACCCTCTATCTAAACCCAAGAGCTCATGATCCAAGTCTCATCCTAGCCCTAAAACCCCAAAGTGGCCGAAACCTAAGAGTGATGATGAATAGTGTTTTTCATCAAATTTTTGATTTCTAACTCTTGATTCCATCCTTAGCTTTCCTAGTGTCCTTGAATCCAAGTGATGGAAAACCAAATCAATTCCTAGCCTAGATTGCCCTTTATGGCCGAGAGCTTCATGGGGAAAATCCATGAGTGTTGTTTCACATTTTTGAGTCATAGGACTTGAAATAGTGTTAACTAAGTTCATGAACCAACTAACCAAAAGTTTGGAACCAAATGAGATCCCTAACCCTTTTTACCTTTCATGGCCGAACCCTATACCTTTTAGGGGAAGGAAAACTTGTGTTCTTATGTTATAGATTGATGTTGAATTGTTGTTTGAATTGAATTGTGTTTGATTGTTTTAGGCGACGCAAACGAAACCGGAGCCGGAGCCGAGAATCGATCAAGTTTGGACTAAGCAAATTTGAGAGGTAAAGGGAGGTAGTCATTTAAGTTTGAGTAGCTTCATAGTGCATGTTTGATATATGTGTTATGATGTCTTGAGTGATGATTTAGAGATGAGTTTGAATGATGTATATGTATACTTATATCCTGGATTGATTGGATGTTAAATGTTGTGCATAATTGTCTATTTGATAATTTGTGGCATGGATGCCTTAGTTGATATTATGATGATGATTATGGATTGTTGATGTCTATATATATTTATACCCTGGATGAGCATAGGACTGGCTATGTCTCGATAATTTATTAAAAGACTCGAAATCCTAAATCTATGTTTTGAAAATCGTGTTTTTAAATCAAAAAGTGATTTTTGGGAAAACGTATTGCTTTTTCAAGAAAAGTTGTCTTTCTTGTTGAAAAGTATTTTTGTTTTGAAAAGTAAAGTGGTTTTGTGAAAAGTCGTGCAAATCGTGTTTCATTTCGGTAAAACGTTTTAGAAAGACGTGAAACCTTAGAAAAAGGTTTTTGTTTTCAAGAAAGGTGTTTTCACGGAAAGTTTTTGTTTTCAAGAAAGGTGTTTTCACGGAAAAATGTTCTCTTGATCAAAAAGGATGTTTTGTTTCGAGAAAACCAAAGTATGTTTTGTTTTCCAAAGTGTTTTGAGAAAATGAAACCAAAGGAAAAATGATGAACCTTTGAGACGAACCCGAACCTAGTGGCCGAGACGTCGGGGCTAGTGTTTTGTGGATTGAGCACTCGGACTTCGTGTCCTGTGTTTTTGATTTGAGTGGGCTTAATGCCTTTTTGAAACGAGTCGTGGACGTTATGTCTCGACATTTGAAAGAATGAACGCAAAGAAAACAGAAAACTTTCTGTGTACATGCATGAACCGGCAGACGTGCCATTTGGAACCGAGCTACAACTTTCGTAGTTGAGAATTCAGCCAGTTAAGACCACTGGGTCTATAGGGGCATTCTGTGTTCGAGATCCCACAAGTGGCAGGTGGCGTAGCAACCCCGTGCCGTGGTAAATCGGCTGCCAAACACAAATGAACTCGATCAGAGACTGGAGTATTCATGATATGGTGAGACGTGGTACCCTGGAACAATTGGAGTTCGGACCTAAATAGAGAGGCCGACTCATGAGAACAATTGTGTTACGGGTGTTACTACGGCCTATCGCTCGATGTTGGGAAGTTAGAATCTCCGGAGTACATGAATTAGAAAGATGATATTGAAGTCTCATGCATTATTATAACTGATGATAGTGTTTGGGATGTTGTACTGTATTACATAAATAACTGTTCATATAACTGTATTTATCTGTGGATGTTTATACTGCTGTTTGTCGCTTGTGCGGCTATCGTGATAACTTTATATGAGTATCTCACCTTTGCCTGTACATGTTGGACACCTTGTTGTGTTTTTGGAACACATGTACAGATGTTGATCATAGGTCCCCGCGGAGACGTGAGGACTCGGACGATGGAAACTTTTGAAGGAGCCGACGTTGGGTTGTACCCCAATGGCTACTTTTAGCCGACCAGCTTAGGAGTCTTTTGTTTTTGAGCAGGCTTATATTTTATTACTGCATATATGTCGCAATTACTTTCTAAGTCTGTAATATGATATATATATTAGACCAGGTTTTGCGTTATGTTTATGTTTTATGAACAGTGAATATCAATGTGTGATATGAAATTTATTCCTCCGTCTGGAGTTGTTTGCCTATGCATGCAGAAAATTTTTAGAACCGCGTTTTCGAACGTAGCTACTTAATTAAAGTACTTTCCGAAAGCAACCAGCGTTTTATTTTATTGTTTTATTTCCGCATTAGAGTCCGTGTATGTAGCACCCGCGAGGGGGGTGTTACAATTCACCTTCATGAAAGCATTGAGACCAGTGTCCACAGTCTTGTCTCCTCTCACCGCGTGTAACCGATCTTGTCTGGCCTTTCTCTCTTCCTGCCTCTCCATATACTGGGCAGTTTGCTGGGTTTGCTGCTGTTGCTGTAAAAATGGTTTATGAGCTTGTGCAAGTATACACAATTGTTTAACAAGTAATAAAGTGTAAGAGAGATCATTCCCACGAGGATTATATGGTGATTCAAGTAACAAGTTTGAATTAATGGTTCTATTAATCAAGATTAACAAAGAGTAACAAATAATTGTGTGTGTGTATCCAGGACAGTTTTGGTAAAAATAAATGCTAGAGCAATAAAAACGGATTTGTTAACAGAATGGGTAAAACAGCTACGGGGAAGTATCCCTTGCAACTTCAGTCTAGCTCAGTTATGCGTTTGCAATGCTACGACAATTTGGCTCCAGGAAATAAAAGTTTGTTTTCCAACAGTTCTGAGATGAACTTCACTAAACGTCTCCTATTCCTAGGTCCATATTAGTTACATGCACGCCTCACTTAAGCTCGTTCCAGCTAGCCTAAGAGTTAGAATGTTCATTCCTAAATCACTCTTCATCATAATTTTCCAATTAATGATTTTACTCTTATCTATAAAACAGTTCTGCTACACTTAGCCTTTCCAAGCAGCTGTGAGCTCAAGTTATAACTAAGATGATCAAGCTCAATTAAAACACAACCAAATCAGATTTATAAAAAATGCAATAGCAAAGCATAACATAACATTCACTAGAAATCCATTACAAGTTCAACATCCCATAGCTACAAGAGGTTTAGCTCATATTGAGCTTACAAAGACAAGGAGAAAAATAAGAAATGGAAGAAGAAGCCATTATAAGAGAGGAGAGAGAGAAAGGGGCGCAGCTCTGTCCTTGCTCCAGTAGGGAAGATTCTGTTACGTCTCTCCCCTTCTTGTCCCCCTTTTAGGGTTCTTTTTCCAGCCTGTCTCAAGGCCCTTTCCTCTCTCATCCTTTTTGGGCTATAAAATGATTAGGACAAGTGTCCTTGGCCCAGTTCCCTGACTTTAATGCACCAAACACCAGCCCCACGTGTAGGACACTGTCCTCATCAGCTAAGGACAACTCAATGTGTAAGAGAATGTTTTGAGCCTTTGTCCTTGTGCACCGTCAGCTTCAGCTACAATTGCTACAGCATATCCCAGAGCAATGTCTCCAGTTCAGCACCTGATTCTCCAAAAACTACCCTGCACAGAAACTCTCAATTAATTACCAAAAACAGTTCTAAACGACACCAAAACTTTAAAACTCACAAAAGACTCTTATAAAACACACTTTACACAAAATCACACTAAAATACTAAAAACATAAACTCAAAATACTCAAAGACCACAAAAACACAAGTGAAAAAGGTACAAATAACTCTTCATAAAAAGAGTTATCACACTCCCAAACTTGAATCATTGCTTGTCCTCAAGTAATGGAAACAAAAGAAACTAAAAAGAAAAGACACAAATTTTTCTAAACCTCGACACATGTGCTCAAATTAGCTCAAACACAAAACTTTCTTCTTTGCAAACCAATTTCTTCACAAGGCATACATGACAATGCATCAACAATCATGAAGTTCAATCAAGCAAGCATTCATGGCTGTCCTCATTTTCAACTCTCAGCAGCATGCTACAGCACTAAACTCTCATAACTGTGTATTCTTCCTCTCTTCTCAAGCTAAGATAGGTACTCTCAATCATCATTCAAATGCATACTCAAACACGACCTTGACAAGCTTCTAAACACACCACTCACAATCAAAATTGCACACTGCTAGAGGACTTTATTTGGTTGTAATGGGGCTTGGGTTCAGGTTGGAACAGTTCTGGGAAGGTGGCTACACTAGATGGAGATTAGGTATGCTTCCTCTTTTTGCTTCACAACTATTTCTTTAATGGCCCAGCTCATACAAGTTAGGGAGGACTTTTTGATCTTTTTCATTTTGTTTGATTCCTTTCCCTTTTTTACACCTCTTTGAATTCGGTTTTCTCCTTTGTACCCTCAGAGCAGTTGTTGCAACATTTTAGCATTTTTCCTTGCAACTACTCTGCTGTTTTCCTTTTCTTTTTTTTACAGCTTTTTTATAGCAAACCATTGTTTTTTACCAGCAACAGTTCAATTTCTGATATTCTGTCACATAACAACTACATGGCACCCCCAAACTTAAAACTGTGCTAGCTCTCGAGCACCCCCAAACTTATGTTACAGCATGTAAACACGGGAAGCACACCAGCTACTCCAACTAGTTAGGACATTGGTTTTTCAGGATATGGCTTGTAATGTGGGTTCATTAGAAACAAAGGGCTTGCAGGCTCAAAGGGGTTCACGTAAAGGTAGGATCCAAGGGTAGGCGATGTAGGCAAAACTAGGCTCAAGCAAACAAAATGTGCCTCTAGCAGATGTGTGTGCAGCAGAGATGTGTACACGTATGAAAGCAGCAAGGCAAAATCAGAGAATTATGCATAAGAATGGTATTCACAGAGAAAGAAGGATAAAGCTGTTTTGGCCCAAAAGCTCACAAGGTAGATCAAAATTGCTAAAGCATGTGCCGCGAGTGTCAAACAATTACATCCAAGCATACAAGCTAGAAAGACAATAATGAAGCCAAAATTGCCATAGAGATGCACTAGTGAAATATTAAAACAGACAAGTTGCATTAAGCAAAACCCCAGGATGGGGATGGTTGAGCACAGGGTGGAGTAAAACATACAGGATGTTAAGCTGACAAAATGGCAACTTCATGCTACAAGTTGAACAAAATAAAACAGCAACAATAACTTAAACCACAAACCAGAAGAAATAACCAAAAAAAAGGGAAACAAGGAAACTCCTTATAGGGTTGCTGCAACAGGTTGCAGCAACCGGCTGTGATGTGCTCAAGTGCTCAACTTCCTGATGCGGGAGCTCTTCCTGCTCCCTATTGCAGTAGTGGTCTTCTTGCTTGTGGGGGTTGAAGTCCCCACTTCTTTCACAAAAACCAAGTCTTCTTGGTTTTCTTCATCAGTGGCTGAGGCTACTGTATGCTCTGCACTTCCCCCTGCCCCCTCACTCTCTGCCGTAGACGGCTGGTGACCCTTGCCCTTAACAGCACTTTGTTCAGGCAGCCTATTCTTTCTTGTGGCAAGAGGTACATTGTCCTCCTCATCCTCATCAGAGGCAGGGTAATCAGCGGCTAATTTGGTGATCACATCTCGAAGAGGGGTGGCTGGAATTTTCTTCTTAGGAGCGCGAGAGGGGGTAGGGGTTGTTGTTGTTGCTTCGGGCTCAGTTTCTTCAGGCTCTGCTTCAGTCTCAGCCCCCAAGTCCGGCAAGGGGCTTGCACTTCTCTTTCTCTTGTTACGGCTGATATCTTCAGTGGTGGTGGTGGTGGGTTGTTGCTGTTGTGAAGGAGCTGGTGGCATCCAGCCAGAAGAGTCCAAGTCATCCGGGACTGCTGTGGCACTTGGACTATTATGCTGCCCAGGGGTGTGATGCAGATCAGGTAGAATATTTATGGGAAACTGTGGAATGGGGTGCACCTTCTTCCATTTGTTAAGCTCCAGCACCCGTTGCTGCCATTTAAACTGATCCAGGGCAAATTACCAATATAACTGCTGCTATAGCATTTGTTGCTGCAGCATTTGAGTCAGTGATTCCACCTTTTGTTCTAGCCCTGCAGAGCGGTCCGGCTGCTTTGAGGGCTCCCCTGGTTCCATAATCCGCTCTTGGTCTTTGGCCTGGGTTGCTTTAGCCGAGTTGGATATAAATCGATTGATTAAGGCAATATCAATGCTTCCTGCGTTTCTCTCCTCCACTTCCCCTTTTCGAAGCTCGACGCCACATCGCTTGCATAGGTCAGTGATAAAGTAGGGGAAAACCAATTGGCCTTTCGTGCTCGTGGCACAAGTGGAGATCTCCTGCTGTATCAACCTCCCCACATTTATTTTCTTTCCCTCCATGATGCAGTAAAGGAGCACCAAACGTTCCTTCTTAACAATTTCCATGTGCGCATTGGGGGAGAGCTTATGCCTAAGGAAGTGATACCAAACCTTGGCGAAGGGTTGCAACGCAGACCTTGCTATTTTCAGCTGATTTCCGGAAGTTGGGAGCCATTTCGTCCCTGGGACCGTCACAGCATCCTTCATATCAGTTAGTTGCTTTGCAGTGGCCTTTGTCAGCAAAGGTTGGTACTCATCGTCCTCTTCAGCCAGGTTCAGCTTTAAGTTGATGGTCTTAGCAGAGAAACTGACCTTGCACCCTCTTACCAAGGAGTGGGTTTGTTCGGCACCTCCAATGTTCGCATAGAACTCGCGAACAAAAGATGTGCATAACCCAGTTGGGTGGCCAGCAAAACGTTTCCACTTGTGCTGGTCAATCACTACAGCAATTTCGGCAGGGAGGCCATAAGAAGCCTTGGTGGAGATGGTGAAACCTTTCTCTGCATGAGGTTCTCTGAGCGCAGTAACATTAATGTATCGAGCTGCAGCTTCGGCATCAACAAACACTTCATACCCCTCAGACTCGTCACTTGCAGTGGGTTTACTCTTCTTCACAGTGATATGCTTGATGCGAGGCATGGTTGGGCGAAGATGAGGGGAAGAGACGAAGGTAGGGAAAAGGAAGAGATTTGGGGGAGGACTGAAGGCGTTAGGGTTCGGGTAGTAGAGGCAGTGGGCTGCGTGTGGGAAGGAAGGGGAAGGTGGGGGCTTTATGAAGAGATTTGATGGGAGAGTGTGGTGATTGATGCGGGTGGTTGGGAGTGTGTGGCTAGGGAGAGGCGCGGATACCAAGGGAGAATAAGTGGTCTGAGGGTTCCCTTCTAACCTTTTTGGATTTGTTGTACCTGGTTTTAGCTTGACATGACTTCTTCCCCCAAAACCCAACACAATCCCGAATCAGCTACATGGGCCCCCAACCTTTTTCAACCCAATATACAATCACGCACCACCAAGACAGTTTTACCACCTTCAGCCATATCTCCAATTTCTTTGTGTTCTGCTTACTGAGTTAGTGCTAAAGAAAACGAAAAAAAAAAAAACAAAAACAAAATAACATCTAAAATTAAAGAAAATAAAAAAAAAAATTGTTGGGCTGCCTCCCAGTAGCGCTTGGTTTATAAGTCCTCAGCCTGACTCAGTGCATGTTGAACATTCAAGGATCAGCCATTACTGTGGTGGCCTGTGCCTTAGCAAATGGCTCACCCCAGTAATGTTTGACCCTTTGCCCGTTTACCTTGAAGGTCCTACCAGAGGCTGCGTCAAGCAGTTCCATGGCCCCATGAGAGTGGGCATGAACTATTGTGAAGGGTCCAGACCATCTAGATTTGAGTTTTCCTGGAAACAGCTTCAGTCTGGAATTAAAGAGCAATACTTGCTCTCCTGGTGCAAAGTCTCTCTTCTGGATCTTTCGATCATGCCAAGCTTTTGTCTTGGCCTTGTAGAGTTATGCCCCCTCATACGAAAACATCCTATGTTCTTCAAGCTCATTGAGCTGCAGCATTCGAGCTGCCCCAGCCTGGGCTAGCTCAAGATTTAGTTTTTTTACTGCCCAGAAGGCTTTATGCTGCAGCTCAATGGGCAAATGGCATGCCTTTCCATAGACCAACCTATAGGGTGACATTCCTAAGGGGGTCTTGTAGGCAGTCCTATATGCCCAAAGAGCATCTTCCAAGTGCAGGGACCAATCTTTTCTAGTTGGATTCACCACTTTTTCCAAAATTCTTTTTATTTCCCTATTGGACAGCTTTGCCTGCCCATTTGTCTGCTGATGGTATGCTGTAGCCACTTTATGTCTCACCCCCATATTTTATGAGGACTCCATCAAAGAGCTTGTTGCATAAGTGTGTACCTTCATCACTGATAAATGCCCTTGGTGTGCCAAATCTTGTAAAAATATGCTTTTGAACAAACTTCACAACAGATCTAGCATCATTTGTAGGGAGAGCTACAGCTTCCACCCATTTTGACACGTAGTCTACAGCCACCAGAATATATAAATTTCCAAAGGAAAGGGGGAAGGGACCCATGAAGTCTATGCCCCACACATCAAACAACTCTACTTCCAAGATGGAATTGAGGGGCATCTCATGTCTATCTGAAATATTTCCCACCCTTTGGCATCTGTCGCAGCCCTTGGCAAAACAGTAGGCATCTTTAAATAATGTAGGCCAAAAGTACCCAGCCTGGAGGACTTTGGCAGTCGTCCTCATTCCTCCAAAATGTCCCCCACATGGGGATGAATGACAATGTAAGAGAATAGCTGGGACTTCTGTTTCTGCTACACACCTTCTAAGCAAATTGTCAGCACAGTGCTTATACAAGTATGGCTCGTCCCAACAGATTTGCTTTGCCTGATGGAAGAACCTTTTTCTTTGTTGTGGACTGAAATCTGTAGGGACCATTCCACTGGCCAGGTAGTTCACCAGGTCAACATACCATGGTGTTTCACATCTTCCATGGACAGCAACTGCTCATCAGGGAACAGTTCTTTGATCTCAGAATTCTTTGTGGCTTCATTCCCCTCAGACAGTCTTGACAAATGGTCTGCAACCTGATTCTCAACTCCCTTCTTATCCTTAATTTCCAAGTCGAACTCTTGCAACAAGAGCACCCACCTAATCAGTCTTGGCTTTGCATCTTTCTTGGCAATTAAGTATTTGATGGCAGCATGATCAGTATAGACAATCACCTTTTTTCCAACAAGGTAGGGTCTGAACTTGTCAAAGGCAAACACAACAGCCAACAACTCTTTCTCTGTAGTGGTATAGTTCAATTGAGCTTCGACCAACGTTTTGCTAGCATAATATATAGAATGAAATACCTTATCCTTCCTTTGGCCCAGAACTGCTCCCACTGCGAAGTCACTAGCATCACACATCAACTCAAATGGCATAGACCAATCGGGAGCAGTTATGACCGGTGCAGTAATTACGGCCTTCTTCAGAATTTCAAATGCTTCCAAACAAGTTGGAGCAAAATCAAAGATTCTATCATGCTCTAGCAACTGGCATAGAGGCTTGGAGATTTTGGAGAAATCCTTAATGAATCTTCTATAGAAACCAGCATGTCCTAAGAAACTTCTCACTCCTTTAACTGAGGTAGGTGGTGGCAGCTTCTCAATGACCTCTATTTTGGCTTTGTCTACCTCCATACCCTTCTTAGACACCTTGTGACCCAACACAATTCCTTCCTGAACCATAAAGTGACATTTTTCGCAGTTTAACACCAAATTAGTTTCCTCACAACGATCCAAGACCTGTTCCAGATTTTCAAGGCATTTCTGGAATGACTCTCCAAATACTGAGAAGTCATCCATAAAAATTTCCATAGATTTTTCAATAACATCCGAGAATATGGCCATCATGCATCGTTGGAACGTTGCTGGGGCATTAAGAGGCCAAAAGGCATCCTTCGAAAGGCAAAAGTGCCATAGGGACAAGTAAAGGTAGTCTTTTCTTGATCTTCGGGTGCTACAGCAATTTGATTGTAACCCGAGTATCCATCCAAAAAGTAGTAGAACTCTTTCCCAGAAAGTCTATCCAACATTTGATCAATAAAGGGCAAGGGAAAGTGATCTTTTCTGGTGGATTTATTCAATTTTCTATAATCCATACAAATCCTCCATCCTGTGACTGTTCTGGTGGGGATTAGTTCATTTTTCTTGTTAGCCACAACTGTTATTCCCCCTTTCTTTGGTACACACTGGATTGGACTTACCCACACACTGTCAGAGATGGGATATATAATCCCAGCATCCAGCCATTTGATGACCTCCTTCTTTACCACATCCTTCATGATAGGATTCAGTCTCCTCTGGCTTTCTACACTATTCTTGGCTTCAGGCTCTAGCAATATTCGATGTATACACACAGTAGGACTAATGCCTTTGATATCTGCTATTTGCCAACCAATTGCTTTCTTGTGTCGTCTCAAGGTTTCTATCAAACTGTTCTCTTGATTAGTAGTTAGGAAAGATGAAATAATCACAGGCAAGGTTTCCATAGCTCCCAAATAAACATATTTCAAATGAGCTGGGAGCTTTTTTAGCTCCAAAACAGGTGGCTTCACAACTGAAGGTATGTTGTCCTTGAAAGTCTTATCAGTGACTTCCAATGATTCAAATTTTCTAGCCCACATAGGTTGCCTTGTAGTGTAATCCTTTATTTCAGAAAGTTCTTCCAACAAGGGATCATCAGTACCTAATTCATACTCATCATCACTCAATTCTGTTCTTCCTATCAGGAACTGTCATTGCAACAGATCATCGAATGACTGCACAAACGAACATTCTTCCACTCCTTCTTCAGGATACCTTAAGGCATTGAACACATTGAAAGTCACATGTTGATCATTAACCCTCATGGTCAACTCTCCCTTTTGTACGTCAATGAGAGTTCTTCCTGTAGCAAGGAAGGTCCTACCCAGAATAATAGGAACTTCCCTATCTGCTTCACAGTCTAAAATAATAAAGTCCACCGGGAACACAAACTTATCTACTTTTATCAGTACATCATTGATCTTTCCTTCTGGATATGCAATCGACCTGTCTGCTAGTTGAAGTGTCACAGTGGTAGGCCTGGCATCCCCAATGCCCAATTGTTTAAAAATCGACATAGGCATTAAGTTGATGCTAGCACCTAAATCACACAGTGCTCGGCCACAGTAGGTATCTCCCATAGAACAGGGAATGGTGAAACTTCCCGGGTCTTTCAACTTGGGAGGTACTTTGGCTTGGAGCATCAGGCTGCATTCCTTTGTCATGGCAACTGTTTCAAACTCCCCCTGCCTTCTCCTCTTTGTTAACACATCTTTCATGAACTTGGTATAGTTAGGCATCTGCTGCAAAGCTTCAACCAAAGGTATATTGATGTGCAACTGCTTTAGAATCTCCATGAACTTGCTAAACTGCTTGTCTTGTTGTACTTTCCTCAACCTTTGAGGAAAAGGGGGAGGTGGTCTTTCTGGACTAAATATAGGCAAGGGTTCAGCTTCTGGAACAGCCTCAGGCTTCTTAGCAGTTCTCTCAGTTGTTTTCTCTACATTTTCACCAGTTGCTGGAATAGTCTCAGTTTCTTCAATTTGCACTTTGCTCTTTTTCTCTACCATGGCTGGTAACTCAGTTCCACTTCTCAATTGTATTGCTTTGCAGTGCTCCTTACCATGAGGGCTTGAGGATGAAGGAGTTTTAGTAGAAGATGGCAGAGGTCCACTGGGTCTGCTGTTCAGTGCATTGGCCAGCTGGCCTACCTGATTCTCAAGGTTCCTCATGGATACTCCTTGATTCTGGAACTGTGTCTTAGTTTCTGACATGAATGCTTTTAAGGCAGCTTCCAGGGACATTTCTTGAGTTGCCGGTTGTGCTTGCTGTTGTGGCCTTGGTTGCTGACTTGTGAATCCAGAGGGAGCAGTTGTGGACCGGGCAGGAAAGTTTGAGTTCCATGGCGGAGCATTAGCATTGTTATTCCACGAAAAATTTTGAGGTTGCCTGTTCCCTGGATTGTAGGTATTGAAATAGGGTTTATCTCCCTTGCTGTCCCTGTAGTTAACATAATTAGCAGATGCAGGATTGCTGAAACAGTCTTCAAACAAATGTTCTCCTCCACAATAAACACAAGAAACAGGTTCAGCTTGGTGCACCTGTTGTTCATTTACCACTGCTTCAGTTACAACTACTTGAGATGTCTGGTTATTCTTGTTTGTAATCGCTAGGTTTTTCACCATGTTAGTTAAGGAAGCCAACTGAGCAGTAAGTGTTGTAACGCCACTCACTTCATACATTCCTGCAGCAGTTGTGCTTTTTCCAGAGGTCAGCCTAGCAGTAGGCCACTGATAACTGTTAGTAGCAATACTTTCAATCAATTCATATGCTTCATTATAGGACTTGTTAAGAAGAGTGCCTCCTGCAGAGGCATCAAGCATCATTCTTGCAGATGGCAACACTCCATTGTAAAAGTGCTCCATCTGAATGCATATTGGAATGCTGTGATGGGGGAATCTCTTTAAAATCTCCTTAAATCTCTCCCATGCTTCATATAAAGGCTCATCATCAAGTTGCTTGAAGGAGGTTATATGATTTCTCAGCTTCGCATTCTTCATGGGAGGAAAGAATTTGGTCAAAAACTTCTCAGCCATCCTATTCCATGTATTAACAGAGTTGGGTTCCATAGAATTTAGCCAATTCTTAGCCTTGCCAGCCAAAGAAAATGGGAGCAGTCTTAATCTGAAGGAATCGTCAATGACTCCTAGATTTTTGAAATTATTAGCCACAGTTAGGAACTGCTCCAGGTGCAAATGAGGGTCCTCGGTTGCAGCACCACTGTACTGCCCAATTGCTTGCAGCATCTGGAACATAACAGGCTTGAACTCAAAATGCCCAGCTGTTATTTCGAGCACCACTATGCCTGTGTTCATTGTTGCCGGATCAAACAGGGCATAACCTCTGATAGAACTGGTTCTATCATTGGCTAAAGCCATGCTATTAGGTTCATCACCCATTTCAGAGTTGTTAGAACTAGTTGCAGCGGAGGAGTAGTCAGGGGTATTAGGAACCAATCTCCCCAGCTCGACTAAGCCCTGGTTCTGCCTGTTCAACCTTCTGAATATTCTTTCAATTTCTGGGTCTAGGTGGAACTCAGGAGCGCTATGCCTACGCATACAGAGTAAAGTACCTGTTGCTATAGCAAAACACTCCACAGATCAGTAGTCTCAACTAATAGAACTATCAATTTAAAACTTGTTAATTAAACACCATTACAAATCCCCGGCAACGGCGCCAAAAACTTGTTGCTGTAAAAATGGTTTATGAGCTTGTGCAAGTATACACAATCGTTTAACAAGTAATAAAGTGTAAGAGAGATCGTTCCCACGAGGATTATATGGTGATTCAATTAACAAGTTTGAATTAATGGTTCTATTAATCAAGATTAACAAAGAGTAACAAATAATTTGTGTGTGTGTATCCAGGACAGTTTTGGTAAAAATAAATGCTAGAGCAATAAAAACGGATTTGTTAACAGAATGGGTAAAACAGCTACGGGGAAGTATCCCTTGCAACTTCAGTCTAGCTCAGTTATGCGTTTGCAATGCTACGACAATTTGGCTCCAGGAAATGAAAGTTTGTTTTCCAACAGTTCTGAGATGAACTTCACTAAACGTCTCCTATTCCTAGGTCCATATTAGTTACATTCACGCCTCACTTAAGCTCGTTCCAGCTAGCCTAAGAGTTAGAATGTTCATTCCTAAATCACTCTTCATCATAATTTTCCAATTAATGATTTTACTCTTATCTATAAAACAGTTCTGCTACACTTAGCCTTTCCAAGCAGCCGTGAGCTCAAGTTATAACTAAGATGATCAAGCTCAATTAAAACACAACCAAATCAGATTTATAGAAAATGCAATAGCAAAGCATAACATAACATTCACTAGAAATCCATTACAAGTTCAACATCCCATAGCCACAAGAGGTTTAGCTCATATTGAGCTTACAAAGACAAGGAGAAAAATAAGAAATGGAAGAAGAAGCCATTATAAGAGAGGAGAGAGAGAAAGGGGCGCAGCTCTGTCCTTGCTCCAGTAGGGAAGATTCTGATACGTCTCTCCCCTTCTTGTCCCCCTTTTAGGTTTCTTTTTCCAGCCTGTCTCAAGGCCCTCTCCTCTCTCATCCTTTTTGGGCTATAAACTGATTAGGACAAGTGTCCTTGGCCCAGTTCCCTGACTTTAATGCACCAAACACCAGCCCCACGTGTAGGACACTGTCCTCATCAGCTAAGGACAACTCAATGTGTAAGAGAATGTTTTGAGCCTTTGTCCTTGTGCACCGTCAGCTTCAGCTACAATTGCTACAGCATATCCCAGAGCAACGTCTCCAGTTCAGCACCTGATTCTCCAAAAACTGCCCTGCACAGAAACTCTCAATTAATTACCAAAAATAGTTCTAAACGACACCAAAACATTAAAACTCACAAAAGACTCTTATAAAACACACTTTACACAAAATCACACTAAAATACTAAAAACATAAACTCAAAATACTCAACGACCACAAAAACAAATGTGAAAAAGGTACAAATAACTCTTCATAAAAAGAGTTATCAGCTGCATCATTGTGGTAGCCAAGTCCCGCATGGCCCGCATTGCTTCAGAGGTGTCACCACCATTTCCTGTCCTAGAGTGGTCACCGTTATTATTGTTGTTGTTATCATTGCCTCCGGTTGCAGCCGGCCTTCCTCCTATTCCTCTTCCACGTCCACGTGCCATCTAGCTCCCTGTAAAAAGGAGCTATCAATTCCAATTCATAAGGCATATAATAGCACTTAACAGTTAAACCTATCATATGCCTTATGAATGAAAACAGTTATTACACTTCGATAACTAGCGCATTAGACACTCTACCCAAAACCAGACATAGTTGATACAGCGCGGGTATCAACTGTTGCAGCCAACACACTTGCTAGACTCACAATTATGGTTCCAGACTTCCACAATTCCTGGTTCTAATACGGACTGTGTAGCATCAACGATCCTCAAGGCCCGTTGTAGAACCAAACTGCTCTGATACCACCAAAATGAGACGACCCTCCTTACACAGAAGGATAATCCCATTAGTACCAACTTCCTATTATTAACTATGCCTAACCGTATTATAGCGATAGCGTGGTATTCAAGCAGCGTAGCGAACACAAGCGCATAAAAGCATGCAAGCAACACGGAAAAGCATAGAAACAATATCAGAGCAAACGCAAGTGAGATAACTATACAGACACCATGCATAAACGTAGCCCCATCGATAGGGCATTGTACATAAATATATAAATGGTTATACAAAAAACAAAAGAAGCGAAAATACAACCAAAGCAAAAGGAGAAATGACTCTCAGAGCTCGCCATCACTCCCTAACCCACACTCTAAATACATCAAAACCTTGCTACTCAGCCCTAGAGACACATTGGCAGGCGCTCACCATCAGTGATGAGGAAGCCCTGAACTGCCCTGTCCCTCTTCGTGAGCACGCCTATAAACCCGCGTAGGCTTATCCTTGGACGATGAACTGAAACGAGGATACGACGCCTCCTATAGATCCTCAGGTATTGCTTGGTACGTCTCCTCTGACCTCTGTAGACGAAGCCTCGCCTACTGGATACCATTAATGTTTGTTGCGCTGCCCACCAATAGTGCTGCTCTCTTTGCCTCGGTGGGTGCCAGATCCTCGGGAAAGGGAGAAATTACACGACTCTGAACGGTCCTATCATGTCCTCCATGTGCGACGCCCCTCCTCTAAAGAGAATGCACACGGGTCCAGTATAGACCGTCAAATAAGTAGTGGGGTCCATGTCCACCCTCTCTCGTCATGGTAGACGATCTCTATCAGCCCTAGTACCGGCATCCTCAGTACCGTCATGATAAAAGGGTGTACTCTCGGGTCCATCAGCTGGCTCCTAGTCTTTACGCGAACCAAGAACCAAACAAACATGCAAGAAGAAATAGGGAGAAAAGAAATACCGTGCAGGGCAAAGTCGAAATAGCAATAGTAATGCAGTAAACAATAACATATAGCAGATAACAGGTATAACATATATAGCAATTTCTGCACACAACCAAACGTCTCTCAAGAAAACACATGCACAAGCTTTTATCTCCATGAGTCTCACTCTCAAATCAATCCTTTAGACTGGGAAACTAATCCCATGCAGCATGTTAGCCGAAAGCTTACAAAATTGGTTCCACACCGTAACAGGTTCTGTGTCAGAACAGAGTTAGTTTGTCCAAGAAACCGAACCACTCTCTGTGACCAATAAGAGTGCATCCCCCTTCCACACCGAAACCGGGGTGTCTTGGTTGCCTCAGAATGTTAGCCTGGAACGTGGAAAGCTTAGGGATTAGTTGGGCAAATCGGATTGCATTTGGCGTCATGACTGGATAGGAGCTACCTCATCTGTTACTGAAAACTATTCCCGTGACCGGCAACATCCCCAAGGTCACTCACTTGACCGCCCCTTCTACTTTCCGTACCCGCACTCAGGTACAACTAACCTCGTATAAAGCTGGCAGCCCATACTACCTGTCATACGGCCTCGCCATTTAGCAGCTGATGACATGCAACAAACATCCTCAACGAGCTTGATACCGGATCTCACGCTTAAAAACTCAATCAGGAACAACACGATGCCACCACATCCACACGGCCACAGCCTCGACGCCACGCGTCCACGAGCAACAGCTCAAACTTCACGGCCACAGCCTCAAGAGACCAGCATAACAACAACGACACCATCCACAGTATCAACCCGATAACCAAGCGGCACACATCCAAACTTAACTCTAACGGCATTCCGCCACAACACGACATCACAACATACAGCAATAACAACAACAGTAATATCAACAACAGCACATAACAACATATCACATACCAAGTAGCATTAACAACAATCATCACCAAAACAGTCATACGAAGTAGATCATCCTCAATCAACAGTTCGCGAACCTAGGGTTTTTAAACTTAATGGTGATAGCCCAAAGTATGCTAAACCTAGGGTTTAGATACTTTATCGGGGCTCAACCACTAGTAGGGTAAGGGCTTCCCTACACACTCCCCACCTGAACAGTTGGCACGAATCTCGGTACGTTCACCGTCAAGTCCTCCCAGGCAGCAAGAACAGCTCCAAATAGCTTCCCTAGCTGCGGCCTCCAGCTCCGATCCGCAAGCAATCACGAGCACAACACGGATACAATATTGTTAGCTCTAGGGCAAGGTCAAAGATCAAAGAAGAAAGGTAAAGGCTCGATGAACCACAAACAACACGAAGAGCACGTGTTAGGGATTCGAGTTTACCTTTGCTGAATCGAGAAACGAATCCGTCAAAGTCGTAGATAGCTTTTCCGCGATCACAACCGTGTAGTCGGAATAACGTTCCGGTACTTCGATCGCCTTAAACAAGCTTTCTCTCGCTAAAATCTCAGAGTCTCTCTCTAGCTCTCTCCATTTCGTGCTCAATAATGGGGAAAATGACCAAGTGAAGAAGAAAGTGGAAACCTTCCCTTAAGTGATCCTGTTGAGAATGCTAAAGCATTGCGAACTTGCACGCTTGAGCGTGGAGCCTTGTCCAATCCGCTTTCACCCTGGTCTGACATGTGTAGCACATGCGTCAAAAAGCACACCAGCTGGCAAACGCACTCAGCACGCTTGAGCGTGCATCCTAACAACGCTTGAGCGTTGGCAAGCTGATATGATCCAAGAAGGAGTCATCAAGATTTAGGATCTATCCTTGAACTTGTTTAGGATTATTTGCAAAGAACAAAGAAGAAGATGAAAAGGTTCTTTGGAACCAGAAATATAAAAGGTCAAAATAACAAAAGACAACTATCAATAGGATAAGATGAAGATCAAAGTAACTATAAAGGAAATAACAAGAAAAGGAAAAAAAAACGTATAAATGGGCGTGGGGAATTAAGCATAAAGGAAATAAGAAAAGATGAAAATGGAAGAGATAGGAGATGGAAAGAAGGCGCCACAATAATCCAATGGATTTGGAAGATTGATAAGCCAAGTGAGGATTCGCCACAAAGAGATGGAACTCTTTGATAAGAATCAAGCAAGTTCTAATCCAAGAACTTGAAGAGGAACCATATTGCTCAACTCACACTCAAAAATGAGCAAACTCTCTAAACTTTCATTGATCCAAAATGTTTCCTTACATGGGTATATATAGGCTTCAAGTGAGGATCTAGATCATTCCTACACTAAGTCTCTTCCTCTTCAAGAGAACATACTAGAACATAAGTACTAGGTGCACCCCAACAATAGAAAGCCCAAAATACAAGCCCAAATATTTGGTTAGAAACAAATGACTAATTTTCGTCCAAAATCATGTCCTAAACTTCCAACCCAGTTTTCACCATGATAGAGGCCGAATCTGGTCACGAGGCTAGAAATACTATATGTAGATAAGGATCTAAGCTTTCCAACGCATCATAGAACACTTCCATCAGATGTCCGGAGCTCAAGATAAACCCAAAACTAGGAAGACAGGTCATTTGGACTTGGATGGTTTGAATTGGACTTGAATCGGTTGAGCTCCTCTTGTTGCAAAGTTGACTTGCCCCCTTTGGCCTCCATCATACCCTCCTTCTTTAAGAAAATTCGCCCTCGAATTTATTATCTCCCTACCTGCATCAAGAGAAAGAACTAAATTTAGGCAAATTAAAAGTAAATCATGCTTTGAATTTCCTTCAGTGGGAAACCTTTTATTTGGCAATGGTGACATACCCAACCCTCCGGGGTGAAACACAAATAGAAAGAACTCATCACATGTGACCATTAAGTGAGTGCACTTTGCATCATGTACACACAAATTCTTAAGATTGGTGAAATCAAGCAATTGAACTTCAAAGCGAATAGGCAAGATATACCTTGGAGAGATTGTATTGACCACCATTTTTACCTCTCTATGCTTGGGCATGATGACATATGAGAAGCACTCTTTTCTTGCCAAATGTTTCAACTCATTAACATGTGTTGAAATCTCAAATTTTGGTCCATTATACTTCTCATCAACATAAGAAATGGTTTGTTCTTGGGAAAGTAAAGCAGCCTCCATGTTCTTATAATGTGCCTCACTTTCAAGTTTAGAAGAAGAAAGAAAAATAAGTAAAGCATGGATGGATGCATTGTTGAAATTTTCAAACAATTCTTTATGCAATCTTTGAAAACTAGATGAAAATTCAAAAAGATTAACATGATATGTGCATGAGGGATACGGGTCCGAATTAGCATACAAATTTTCATTCCTCAGATCATACTTTTGGACTTTGGGAAGGTGCACTTGATTTTCAAAATGATTTGCATAAGTCAAGGGCTTAGTAATACATGCTTCAAAACATATGCCCAAGAATTGTTTCTTCAAAACAAATGTGGAAAGATGATGAAAGTTAAGAAATTCATGATGCATGGAAGCAAAACTAGTGAGTGTAGGTGAAGAGCAAGTTCCAAGCAATTTACCAAAAAAGCTCTCAAACATAGAGTTAGAATGTCTATGTTTTTTAATACTCATGCAAGGCAAACTGGGGTTTGCTTCCTTTGAGTGCACAAACTTAAGTATCTCACTTTCTTTTGTCTTTTTTTCTTTAGCATCAATCTCTTTTTCATTCACTTCCTTCTCAAGGCTTCTCTCAACTTGGACCTCACTCTCTTGTTTTTCTTTCACCTCACCTTCTTTTTCAAAGAAACTCACTTCTTTTCTCTCAATTTTTTTCTCACTCTCTTTGTTTTTTTGTCTTTCCTCTTTCTCTTAAATTTTTGTTTTAGACATTTTCTCCCAATATGCATCAAAATTAGCAATCTTTCTTTTCATTTTCTCCTCTTTTATCACCCTTTTTTCATACTCCATAATATCCTTTCAAACTTCTCTTGGCAATATTTCCTTTTCATTTGGGCATTGATAATCCAAATGCCCCCATCCCAAACACACTAGGCACTTCATATCCCTACTTCTAGTTTTAAGAGTTGGAGTAGAAAGGACATTGCTAGATCTTTTGCTATTAGTGCTCACGGCCTCTTTGACCCGTGAATAAGAACCCTCCTTCTTTTGATTGATCTTTGTTCTTTCATATCTCTCATTTTCTATGCATTTCTCTTTGTTGTACACATCCACACTCTTGGTTCCTTGTGTCAATCTTTGCAATTTGTTGTGAAGATCTCTATGGTAATGTGATGGTGCATATCTCCTTCTCACGATCCTCTTCATTTCTGCCTAAGTCTCAAATGGTTCCTCTCCATACCTCCTTCGATCCTTTTGCAATTGATCCCACCAAACTAGTGCATAATCAACAAACCCAAGAGATGCTATCTTCATCTTCTTTTGTTCACTATAGTGGTCACAAGAGAAGATTTGTTCTATTTTCATCTCCCATTCTAAGTAGGCTTGGGGGTCATTTCTTCCTTGGAAAGTAGGTATTTTAATTTTCACTCCCTCAATCCTATCTAAAGGTCTCACCATTTTTCTCACTAAGTGTTTCACTCAAATTGGCTTTTTTCACACCATTGGTTTGTTTTGCACTCTTGCCTTTTTCCTCTCAAAGTCCTCTTTCAATATCCTTGGAAAAGAACTATACTAATTCAAGAATGTAAACAAGTACCAAAGCTTTGTGAAAATCCACACAAGGTATCAATCAAGAATTTCAAAAAGAAGAAAACTACAAAGACAAACAAGAAAAACAAACAAGAAAAGCACACTCTAATTGGAATTTATGTGACAAGACTCTAGGAAAAGTGTTTAAGAATAGAATTTGAGCCAAAAATATGTCCAAAACATCAAGTTAATACCATTTCAAGGCTAGCATATCAACAACTAAGTTTGTGGCCTAATTTAAAATTCTGCGAATTTTTTTTTTTTAACCTTTTTTTATATTTGCAGAATGGTCCCTCTGTATTTTACTGTATTTGCACGATTTTTTTTTTTTTTTGCAGATTGGGACCTTTACTTTTGTTTAATTCTACTTGGGCCACAAAACTTTCAGAAAATTGCACAAACACCCCAAACAGATTTGAAGAGTGTCACAAAGATCAAATAGCCTTTTGAAGCATCAACTAGTTCTTAATCAATTCATGCTTCTTGAAGAAAACAATGGTATAACTTGAATCCACTTAAAAAGATCTTTCAATCAAGATGTTGATTAACAATCTAACATCATTTCATGAAATTCATCAAGATCAAAGTGGCTCAAATCCCAAAAAGATGAGACAAATTGGTATGAAGGCTCAAGAACACAAAAACTAGACTTTTCATAATCCCAAACGAAAAATAAGTTCTAGGATCCTTGGCTCTAGATACCACATGATATGATCCAAGAAGGAGTCATCAAGATTTAGGATCTATCCATGAACTTGTTTAGGATTATTTGCAAAGAACAAAGAAGAAGATGAAAAGGTTCTTTGGAACCCGAAATATAAAAGGTCAAAATAACAAAAGACAACTATCAATAGGATAAGATGAAGATCAAAGTAACTATAAAGGAAATAACAAGAAAAGGAAAAAAACGTATAAATGGGCGTGGGGAATTAAGCATAAAGGATATAAGAAAAGATGAAAATGGAAGAGATAGGAGATGGAAAGAAGGCGCCACAATAATCCAATGGATTTGGAAGATTGATAAGCCAAGTGAGGATTCGCCACAAAGAGATGGAACTCTTTGATAAGAATCAAGCAAGTTCTAATCCAAGAACTTGAAGAGGAGCCATATTGCTCAACTCACACTCAAAAATGAGCAAATTCTCTAAACTTTCATTGATCCAAAATGTTTCCTTACATGGGTACATATAGGCTTCAAGTGAGGATCTAGATCATTCCTACACTAAGTCTCTTCCTTTTCAAGAGAACATACTAGAACATAAGTACTAGGTGCACCCCAACAATAGAAAGCCCAAAATACAAGCCCAAATATTTGGTTAGAAACAAATGACTAATTTTCGTCCAAAATCATGTCCTAAACTTCCGGCCCAGTTTTCACCATGATAGAGGCCGAATCTGGTCATGAGGCTAGAAATACTATGTGTAGATAAGGATTTAAGCTTTCCAACGCATCATAGAACACTTTCATCGGATGTCCGGAACTCAAGATAAACCCAAAACTAGGAAGACAGGTCATTTGGACTTGGATGGTTTGACTTGGACTTGAATCGGTTCTTGTTGCAAAGTTGACTTGCCCCCTTTGGCCTCCATCACAAGCTAGGGCATGCTCCCTTCCCAAGCTTGAGTGTGCTGCTTAGCTGGGAAGAGTCTTCCAAACTCCTGACTTCCCCAGTTTCTCGTTTAACACCTTAGGCACCTCCTCTCTTGTGCAAACCTATTCCTAAGCTTCTAACTAGGCCTAAAACTAGCACAAAACAGTTCACACAAGCATTCAAAGCTCTAATCGAGATTAACCGACTCGATTAAAATCACAGAAAATAGGGATGTTACATTACGACTTCACAGGGTGCGTTGGATTAAGAGTCGAGTTTATCAGTTAGATTGACATTCTCAACTTTTAGCTTATTATTTTCATCAATGAGCTTTCGATTTTCAGTGCAGATAGACTCAAACTCTTTGTTTATGCTATAAAATCTACTATTAAGATGTTTGTACTCATGATGCAAGACAGAAGATTTATGGCTAAATTACTCTTTTGGACCCTCATTTCTTTTAACTTTCAACTTGGTCCCTTTATTTTAAAAATGTTCAAGTTGGTCCCTTCCTTGACAAACATTAAGCAATTTGGTCCTTTCTGGTAAGTTTCATCGTTAAGTTGAATAAATTAAAACAATTGAGGGACCATGTTGAATAAATTAAAACAAATGAGGAAACACGTTGAATAAAATATAGGGACAAACTTGAATAAATTAAAACAGATGAGGGATCAAAAGAGAAATTTAGCTAGAAATTAATGGTGAACCTTAACGGAAAGGACCAAATTGATTAACGTTTGGCAAGTAAGGGACCAACTTGAACATTTTTAAAATAGTGGGACCAACTTGAATAAATTTAAACAAATCAGGGACAAAAAGAGTAATTTAACCTCTAATTTTACAATTCATCAAAGGCATCTTGTAAAGAGTTAAAATCAGATATCTCATCTTCGCCCGATTCATCGTTTGAAGAGTTCTTTGCCATGAGGCAGAGATTGGACGCCAACTGACTTCTTTGTCTGCATACAGCATCTAAAGCCTCCAGCTTTTCCTTTGCAGTTTGAAGCTGCATTACCATCTCAACTCTTGGTCTGTCCAAAGCACATGTAAGACACCATTGAGCTCACACATTTAAGTAGACTCTCCTTATGTCCTCGACCATCCAGTTAGCTTCAGTTTTTGGCAGAGTTGAACCATCCTTAATGATCAAAGTTGGTCGATAGTCACCATCAGTAAAAACATCTCAGAGATCAAGATCTTCTTGAGCTCTGATGTACATCTCAAATAGATGTCCCCAATGAGAGAAGTCATCTCCATTGAAGATAGGTGGGATATTTATTGAAGCTCCTCGAACAGTTCTCCTTTCAAGAATGACTTTTTGAGTTCTTTCTTCAGGAACAACAAGTTGTTCATCGTCTAAAGAGTCTTGTTTTTGCTCAATGGACCAGAGGCAGAGATTAGCTTCCTCATTGGCCTCTTCCTCTGAAGAGTTAAGGTCTTCCCAAGTGGCCATGAAGTTCTTATTCTTTTTCTTAAAGAAAGTTTTCTTATCCTTTAGCAAAAGGCACTCAGCTTTGAAGTGTGTAGGCTTCTTGCACTCAAAGCAGACTATTGGACTTCTGTTCTTGAATTCACCATGGTCTTTGATATTTTTATTTTGGAATTGCCTTCATTTCATCCCATTTTCTTTCTCCACATATTTTGTATTTTGAGGGAGATGAAAGATAGCTCATCATCATCTGATGATTCACTCACAATGGTTTTACCTTTCTATGTAGGGTTGTCTAAGTTGAGCTCTTGTTCATGAAATTGAAGAGTTCCAACCAGATCATCCAGAGTAAAAGTAGACAGATCTTTGGCTTGGGTGATTGTAGTCATGAGCGACCTCCATTCCTTAGGTAAGCTTCTAAGGATTTTAATGATATTCTCCTTGGTAGTTTACACTTTTCAAAAAGATTTTAGATTATTTATGATTGTCTGGAAGTGACCAATCATATCCAGAAATGACTCTCCAATTATCATTGTAAACATTTCATACTGCCCGACCAGTATAATGATTTTTGTTATCCCAGATTTGTTTAGCAGATTCACATGCATGAATCTTTTGAAACTCATCTGGGTTGAGAGCGCACATTAAAGCATATCTTGCTTTATGGTTTTGTTCCAGCTTTATTCTCTCAGCTTTTGTCCATTGCTCCTCAGCTTTAACTGATCCATCAGTATTTCGAACAGCGTAGGGACCGTTAGTGATCAGTGACCAAAGAACAGAGTTTGTACTTTGGATGAACCCTTTGAACCTTTCTTTCTAGTAAAGGTAGGGAGTTCTGTTGAAGAACGGTGGTCTAGTCATGGAAGTAGCATCCATCACTGGTTGACTCCCGCTAGGCAAGTCTTGTCCTGCCATCACTGCTTTGCATGGATCTTTCCTCTAACACGGCTAAGTGGTCAATCCAAAGGCTAAGCTCTGATACCAATTGAAGGAACCTGTTGGAAACACAAGAAGGGGGTTCAATTGTGTTTCTTAAATTTTCAAAAACCTTTTCACAAAGCAGATAGCTTTTCGCAAATGCTTAGACGCAAAAACAAGCAAAGGATGCTGAAGTCGTAAACAGAAAATGATGGACGCACACTAAAAAGTTTTCTTTTAAAACACTTGTTAAGAAAACAATTTCAATCCCAAAAGTTAGTGATAAACGAACTAAAGGAAGAGAAAAGGGAGAAAAGATAACACATAGATATTATCCTGATTCACTCTTAACCCAAGAGCTACGTCCAGTCCCCTCTACGTGAGATCTTTATATCCACTATAACAAAAAAACTGTTACAAGTATTCAACATCTCTTCAGGCACAAGTATTCTACAATCTCTTCCCGTAAACACCAAGTATTCTTTTTTAGACAAGCCTCTCCAGGCTCAACCAAGTTTTGGTTGGAAAAGAGTTTAAGTTAAATCTAATTCACTACGTGTGAGGATATGAAACTTATGAACAAACTCCAAAAAAAAAACTCTTCGCAGAGAGTAATATGAAATTTTAGATTAGAGATAAGCTTGTGAGCTTTTTGTTTGCTTTGATTGCTTTGAGATTCAAGTGGTTGATTCTTGTGAGGTTTTTCGTCACTTTCTTTCATCAGAAACTTCAGTATATATAGGCTTCAAGTCTTGAGAAAGCTTGATCTTCAATGGTTGGCAAAAGAGTTGTTCTGATTGTGCATTAAATGCATAAGTCCATTGAGTCTTGATAACTTGTGAGATGGCTTCTGAATAGCAGAGTAGGTTATCATTGAGAGAGCTCAAAGTAGAACTGATAGCTTTTCCTTGTACCCAAAAGTTGCCTTTTGTATTTTCTTCTAGAGTTGAGCCAACTGCTTCTGTAAGGAACAGACATGCCATTTAAGCGTTTGAGGTATTATGTTTACATAGAATAATTGATCAAGGAATATTGCTCTTTTACATGAAAGATACACTACTGCAGGATGCACTTTATACTATGGTTGGTTTTGACTTTCTACTATGGTTGGACAAGCGTAGTAGAAAGATGCATTGTAGAAAGTGGGAACTTTCCACTACGGTTGGCGAATCGTAGTGGAAAGTAACATTTCTACTACGGTTATGATCACCACCGAAGTAGAAAGTGACTTTCTGGACGAAGAAAGTCATCAGAATGAGACTTTCTACTACGGTTGGAAGACACAACCGTAGTTGAAATGTCACGTTCTACTATATTTGTGTCCCACAGATGTAGTAGAAAGTCACATTCTGGATGAAGAAAGACTTCCAAAAAGTCACATTCTACTACGATCGTGACAATACCCGTAGTAAAAAGTCACTTTCTATGACTGTTAAGGTCACAACCGTAGTAGAAAGTGTTTTTTTTTTTTTTTAATAATCTCTTCTGTTTTCCTTTCTTCCCTTTCCTAATTTTTTCATTCAATTTGGTAGAACTAGCCAGATCCAATCCAACAGCAATAACAGATATACTAAACCAAGTGTTGACAGATACACACACACACACACACACATATATATATATATATATATATATATATATATATATATATATATAGGTTAACAAAGATATATATACAAACATGGCAACAAAGCGTCAAAACTAAATACATCTAATTAAGCTATATATATGATTCCTACAAATTAAACCTATATGAATGTCAAACTAATTAAATACATCTAAGCTACATTATGATCTTTAAAATAGCCATCAAAGAAGCTTGCCCATTTTTCCTTGATGTCCTTAATATCATCGTTAGATAGGGGAGCCGGATTGTTGAAAGTATTCAAGTTCACATAACATAAGAAAATTAAATTAAACATTTTGCTCATCAAGTAATAAAACAAACATATAATAATTTAACTAACTCTTGTATTTAAAAATTCTATTAATAATTACCTCTGCCCATTGAGAAGTAATACTCGCGGAGACAACAGTGAACATATGTCTCATCACATAATATCCACACTCTCAGCCGCCACTTTGTCGATGAGACTACAAATGATAAACAATAAATTAATCTAAGGTTATATAACTACTATTATATATATAACCTCTAATTGAATCTCGGATTAACTACTTACACGTGGGCAAATCCATTGAGGCTTTTTACTCTTGACCCTACTTTTACCTTCCAAGCTATTACATGCCTGCATAGCTCTGTGATAAAAAAACAATATTGATACATCAAATATTAATACATATAGATAAACAAATGTAATATTAAAAATTAAGAGTGAAAGAAGCTTGCTTACGTATCAACTACTTTCCTTAAGTACTGTAGATGGGGTATGGTACAATGAACACAAGAAGGCGACTTCATTCCGGCAAGGGCAAAGAATCGCTAACTGCCAATGATCCTTATCAAGGAATGGGGCTAGATAGCACTCCTTTTGGTTGTTACGAATCGTTTGCATGATGTATGTCCTCACTCTCGCATTCATAACCTTACCCAGAATCCTACTAGGGTCTAGGTATCCATACAAGTGATGCACGTCCAATGGCGGCTGCTACTTCCTCTGCCTTCATTTGTCCATGACCTTTCATGGTACCACTCTCTGATACATCTTCTACATCTCCCATCACCCCTCAACCTGTTTCTCTACCGTCCTCACAAAGGAAATCCTTTGCACAAGCCCTCAAAAATGCTTGTGATATTCCCTACACTGATCTTCCTAAACCCTGCATTAAAGGTGATGAAGTCTCGGTCAAGATTCCAGAAGACGAGTATAAGGCTGGTCTTGAAAGTTGTAAGCACCATTTACACGGATGTTTGATTCTTGCAAAGGGCGTTGCCCCCTTAAGATATCAAGACTTGCGGTCCAAGTTATCGTTATTATGGAAACCTTTATCTAAATGGGGGATGGTTTCTTTGGGGAAGGGTTACTATGAGTTATCCTTCTCCTCAATTGAAGACCTTTGTGGAGTGCGTTCCTTGAGTTCATGGAACATGAAGACTGGTATCTTGAGGCTTTTTGCGTGGACGGCAGATTTTAATCCTAGTCTCCCTAGGCAAACCAATGTTCAGTGTTGGGTCAGACTTGATAGTTTGCCTCAAGAATATTGGCGTTCTAAAATCTTGTTTTGCATTGCTGGTAGTTTAGGTGTTCCAGTTTGCCTTGATGCTGCTACGAACAAGTGCATGGAAGATAGAACTTATGGTCATTATGCCCGCGTTCTTGTTGAGATAGATATGAATGGGAAATTTTTTAACCAAATTCTTGTGGAAAGAGAAGGTTACGGTTTTTTTGCTGGTGTTACTTATAAGGATTTGCCAGAATTTTGCTCTTTATGTCAAAACATTGGTCATTCATTGGTTGATTGTCGAAGGAAATCTTCTCCTACATTTGTTTTACACAAAGAGCCCAATGTTATTAGCACTCATAAAATTATAAAGACTGTCCAGAAATTTGTCCCCAAAAGGAAAGGCATAGAAAAGCCTTTGGAAGACATAATTGAAGATTCTTTTAAAGCGAATCCTGAAGTTTCTATTCCTTTTAATGAAGGTACGAGTTCTGGTAATGATGGAAATGTTGTAGCAGCTCCTATTCTGTCTTAGCAGGTGGAAAATCAAAAAATGAGCAAGGATGCCTCTCACGAAGCCTCCAAGGAAAAAGTTCTTGATCCTATTGTCTCGGGTCTTGATACCTCTGATAAGGAAATTCATGAGGGTCATATTCCTGCAATTAATGATGCTTCTTTATTGCGTGAGTCCATTAATGATGATGATTGTCATGATGTCAATGATTCTTAAGACAGAGATCAAGTTGTTGGCAATTGTGGACCTTTCTTGTCCTGCGAGGTTCCTTATGTGTTGGAAGAAATTGATAACCTGCCAGGTGGTTCTCCAATTGATGGAATTGGTATTGAAGTTAATAGGAGAGGATCTCAATATGGTTCTCCTCTAGAGTCTGGTGATGTGAGGACTATTTCCTCTGGTCTTGAAACTCCTGCAGTTCACCCAAATTCTGTTGTCAATAGAAGCCTTCATGCAATAAAAGGTAGATTGTGGGCTAATGAAGTGGATCAAGATAATGATCAATGTCATCTGGCAGAAGATGCTGCTGCTATAGGTAATGATCAGAGTTCTGGCCTTACAAAGGTTACCTCTAAGTCTCAGAAAAAAAAAAGCGAAAGAAAAGAGACAAATAAGCTACTAAGGCTACTAATTTGAATGATAACGATGGTGGCAGGATTACTAGGTCTCGAGCAAGACCACCACAATCTCATCAATGAAGGTAATTTATTGGAATATCAGAGGCATAGGCAACCTTGACTCAAGGTTAGTCCTAAAGAAATTTGAACATTTGCATAAACCTGATTTTGTTTTTATTGCTGAGCCTTGGATTGCTTCAGCTGCTCTTCCAAAATCCTTTTTAAGTAGTTTAAATCTAAAGTTATTTGCTGAGAATAGTAGGCCTAACTCGATGCCTAACCTCTGGTGCCTATGTGCTGATCACTTGTCTCCTTTACTTATTGCCTCTTCTAAGCAGTCTGTATCATTGGCTCTTAATATGGGTGGTCAAGATATTTTTATTTCTGCAGTCTATGCTTCTACTGATTATATTGTGAGAAGGCAGTTATGGTTAGAGTTGCATCATCTACAGCAGGATAATCAAGGGCCTTGGTGTTTTATAGGTGATTTTAACAGTGTTTTGGGAGCTCATGAGCATAGGGGTAAATGTCTGTCTCATAAGCAGTCTTGTGAAGATTTTCAACCCTGGACTGATTTGAATCAATTGATTAACATTGATACTAGGGGCAATAAGTTTACTTGGGCTAATGGTTGAAAAAGACAGCATTTTACTGAAAAAGCGGCTTGATAGATCTGTTTGTAATGAGGATTGGCTCACTTACTAGTCTTCTGTTGCTTGTTGTACCTTGACAAGGAGCAAGTCGGATCACTCTCCTATGTTGCTTAATTGTCAGAAAGAGGTTAGACAGTATGGTTCTTCTTTTAAATTTATGAAAATGTGGGCTAGACATCCCGATTGCAGCAAAATTGTTTCTGAAGTTTGGCAGGATAGTGTTCTGGGAAATCCTACTTTTGTTCTTTCTCAGAAGCTCAAACTCCTAAAGGCTAAGCTTAAGGACTAGAATTGGAATGTTTTTGGGGATGTCCATCTTAAAGTCAAGCAGGCATTGGCTAATGTTGATTCTGTTCAAACTGCTATCAGCAATAAGGGAGGATCTTATGAACTATTACAGAAGGAAAAAGATGCTCAAGTTCTTCTCAACATGCTTTACTTTTTGAAGAAGATTTCTGGTTTGAAAGATCGAGATTGAATTGGCATCTCCATGGAGATAGAAATACTGCGTTTTTCCACAAGGTGGCCAAGATTAAATCCAAAACTCAATCAATTGCTTTTCTTAAAAATGGTGATCAGTTTATTAATAATGCCGCGGATATTGAAGGTCATATTCTCCAATACTATCAGAACTTGTTTGCTTCTGACAATAATTGTATAGATTCTGCTCGTATTGATGCTGTGATCCCTTCTTTAGTATCCAATTCTGACAATAGCATGCTTACAAATCTGCCTTCACAAGAGGAAGTTAGAAATGCTATTTTTTTCCCTTAATGCTAACAGTGCTCATGGTCTAGATGGCTTTGGGGGTTTCTTTTATCATACTTATTCGGATATCATTGCTGAGGATGCTTTTAATGCAGCCCTTCATTTCTTTAGCATAGTTGGTTGCCTCCTAATCTTAATTCCAATATTGTGGTGTTAATTCCTAAGACTAAAGAGGCAAACTCAATTGATCAGTACAGGCCTATTGCTATGGCCAATTTCCAGTTCAAGATTATATCCAAAGTCCTTCCAGACAGGTTAGGAATGGTGGCTCCTAAAATCATTTCTGAGAATCGAAGAGGATTTATAAAGGGTAGGAATATCTCTGACTTGCATCTGTTTAGCCTCTGAATCTGTTAACTTGCTCCACAAGAGAGCTTTTGGTGGTCATTTGGCAATGAAACTTGATATCAAAAAAGCTTTTGATACCATGGATTGGAATTTTTTACTGAAAGTTCTAGTTGCTTTTGGCTTTGATTCCAAATTCAGAGACTGGATCAAAATCATCCTTCATTCTGCAAAATTATCTATTTCTGTTAATGCTCATGCTGTTGGCTACTTCAACAGCAAGAGAGGAGTTAGGCAAGGAGACCCCTTGCCTCCACTTCTTTTTTGTCTTGCTGAGGAGGTTCTGAGTCGAGGTATTTCCAAACTTGTTCAAGATGGTAAGCTTCAACTAATGTCAGGTCCTAGAGGGGTTGTTATGCCAAGTCACATCTTATATGCCGATGATGTAATGCTTTTCTACAGGGCCTCTACCAGAAGTGTGCAGAATCTTGTGAACCTTTTTGAAGCTTATGAGCAGGCTTCTGGTCAGGTTATTAGTAAAGACAAATCGAAATTCTATGTTGGCTCCATTTCAGCAGCCAGGACAACTCATATAGCCAATTTGCTTGGTTTTTCTGAGGGTAGGCTCCCTTTTGTCTATTTAGGTGTGCCTATCTTTAAAGGTAAACCTAAAGCTCTTCATTTTATGCCTATTGCTGACAAGATTAAGTTGAAATTGTCTTCTTGGAAAGGTTCCCTGTTATCTATGATGGGCAGAACTCAGCTGGTGCAGTCTATCATTTATGGAATGCTTATTTATAGCTTTAGAATTTATGCTTGGCCTATCTCTCTTCTAAATAACCTTAATAAGTGGATTAGGAATTTTATTTGGTCTGGTGATGTCACTACTGATAAGGTTGCTACTATCTCTTGGCATAAGCTTTGTAAACCTAAGCCCGAAGGTGGTCTTGGTTTAAGGTCTATCAAGGATATTAATAAAGCTGGTATGCTTAAGTTAACCTGGGAGTTTATCACTTCCTCCAATCAGTGGTGTACTCTTTTAAGAAGTAGAGTTCTTAAACAGAAAAAGCCTATCTCTTATCATGTGGTTTCATCTATTTGGCATGGTATAAAGGGATGTGTGTCCATGGTGATGGATAATTCAACTTGGAATGTGGCCAATGGGGCTAACATTAACTTCTGGACTGATAAATGGTTGTCTAAAACTGTAGCTGATTTTTTGTCAATTCCTGAGGATCTATATGATTGTTTGGATGCAAAAGTTAGTGATTTCATTGTGGATGGTTGTTGGTCAATTCCTGCTGCTCTTCTGGCTCACTGTCCTGCCTTGCCGACTGAAATTGATTCCATAATCATCACTGACAGTATTTCTGAGGATCAGCTGAATTGGACTTCTAGCAGTGATGGTCTGCTCCCTTTTAAGACTGCTTATCTGCATCATGCTCTTCCTGGGCCTGCTGTTTACTGGTCTAAGTTTCTTTGGAGACAATGCATTCCACCTTCTAAATCTTTTGTTGTTTGGAGAATCCTGCATAACTCTATGCCAACTGATGACATATTGTGGAGGAGAGGTTGCATAATGGTCTCTATGTGCAGCCTGTGTGGATGTGTGGCAGAAACTACTTTACACTTGTTCTTGGAATGTTCCTTTGCTAAACAAATTTGGCAATGGTTGGGCTCTTGCATTGGCTGCAGTTTGGATACTAATGACTTTCATAGCCTGCTATCTGTATGCAAAAGATCTTGGGGTTCTCAACTTTTGGATGTTGTTGTTGCTTGCATTGTTCACTTGATATGCATGATATGGTCTTGTAGGAATAAGTTAAGGTTTGAAGATAAGGGTTGCAGTCTCCATGTAGCTATCTCCCAAATCTCTTCCTTTGTTTCTCTTTCAGGCACTTATACTACTAATTGCATGACTAATTCAGTCCAGGATTTGTTGATTTTGAAGAATCTTAAGGTTGTCCCTCATCCTGTTTCTGCTCCTGTCATCAAGGAGGTTAAATGGCATCCTCCTCTTTGTAACACTGTCAAATGCAACACAGGTGGAGCTGCAAGAGGATGTCCTGGTCTTGCTGCTTGTGGAGGCTTATTCCGAGATAGTAGAGCTGCTCTTATGGGATGTTTTGCTGAAAATCTTAGGGTGTCTATTGCTTTTCAAGTAGAACTTATTGCTACCATGCTAGCCATTGAGTTGGCTTTTAAAAAGGGTTGGCTAAGGTTATAGCTTGAATGTGATTCTCAGTTGGTGGTTTCTGCGTTCAAAAACTATAGCTTGGTTCCTTGAAGGTTAAGTAATCGATGGCTCAAATGTTTAGCTTTAACTAGGAGATTTCATTGGTTTGGGGTGTCTCACATTTATAGAGAGGGCAATGCTTGTGCTGATAAGCTTGCTAATTTGGGCTTCTCAATTTCTGGTTTTGGGTGGTGGGAGAATTTTCCTTTTTCCAATACCAGTGATTTTTTTAGGAATCGATTAGGTCTCCCTACCTATAGGTTTAAATAATTTTTTCTTTCTTTGCATGAGTTTTGGTCTTATGTCCCCTCATGCTTTCCTTGTATCTATTTTTATCTTTTTAATAAAGTTGAGGTAGCATTAGGGATACTCTTTCCTTTTTGGTGCTTTTATCCCTAAGGAGGGTTTTGCACCATAAGGTTTTAAGGAGGCCTCTAATGTGTCTTTTGTTAAAAAAAAAAAAAAAAAAAAAAAAAAAAAAAAAGGTATCCATACAAGTGGCTGGTGTCATTTGAGACACTTAGGCGGTGCATAGCCCTATAAGATAAAGAAATAAATTAATGTTAATTATAAAAGATTGATACTTATTAATTATAAAAATGATTTACAAACAAAAATACTTATGTGCACCATAATTGTAGAACGTTCATGCAAAGCCATTTATCCATGTATAAATCGACCATATCTTTCTCAACGATTAGAAAAAGCCCATTTAATCGTTCGTTGCCATCGTGCTCCAAAGGCAGAAATAAATCTTCCATCATATATTTCATCATCACTCCAGCCATTTGTAATAACGGAGAAATTATAGGTGGATCAGCTTTCTCAACATCTTACACAATAATAAAACATTAGTAAACATCAGTTAATTAAGTTATTCGAATTGAAAGACATAAAACATTATGAATTAATACTTTTGGTGTATGTGCCTCATCCTCATCCTCATGTAGCTGACAAAGATCCTCGTCCTCCCCATCTATATTATCCCCATGCTCATGCTCCTCCTCAGCTAACACATGTGTATCATCACAGCTCCCGTTTGTGCTCACATTAGCAGAAGGTTGGACAGCCGGAGTTTGTTGGGAAAGACCCATAGATGACATATGTTGTCTAAACTCTGCCACCATCTCAAGATGAACCTCCCGTCTAAGGTCCGCCATAATATGCGGAAGAACCTCCCATCTAACATCCGCAATAATGTGCATAAGGACCTCCCGTTTGACCTCCTCTCGGATGGCACTGCGGTCGTCATGACGTGATCGAGCTCCGTGGTACGTCCGCATGGCTACAAACCCTCCAACACCTAGGCCACGACCAGGGTGGTCTTCCTTCCTAAGGGCGGTAGCCAAGATATCTCGACGCGAGCTACTAGGAACAAATGATCCTTGGGAGCTCTGTTCAACCAAAGACTCCTACAACATATAATTCACAAAATGTGTAAGATGGTGTGTAAACTTGTTACAATTACAATTAACAATTCATCACCATGCCATATCCATCTTGTATAACTCTTGCAAATCCCATCACAAATAAGATGCTCCTGTATCTTCTCAACATCACATTTCCTCAGATTCAAACAATTGACACAAGGACAACAAAACCTTCCATTACTATCAGAAAGATTTCTTTAACGAAATTCTAGAAACTCTTCCACTCCTTTCAAATACTCATCACTAGTGCGTCTACTATTCATCCAACTGCGATCCATAACTACAACAACTTCACTTAGTCCAAGATCTTTAACTCCTTCTTATCACAGGGTATGGACCTATCCCATTTGAGAAGAAATTTTTCCAACACTCAGTTAAAAGTTAGTCCTTAACTCTAATGCCCATACCTGACGAAATTTCGGCAGCATTTTTTGTCGGTCTCCGACGTACACGACTTGAACGCGGTGACATCCACCGCGATAAAGTATGCACCCGGAGAACGAAAGGAAATGCATCAGATCGAACTTTCATCAAGTATAACATATGAGAATTAAGAAATAACTATTAACTAAATGAAGAAAAAGTTTTTCCCCAAACTATCCAACTTGGACAATTCAAGATTCAATACAATGAGTGGTACCTTAAAAAAGTACACATGCTCATTAATATTGAATCTCAAACGGGAAACTAAGGCTTTGCTAATTTATTAACACTAAAAACGGAAAACATTATGAGTTTTTAACGAAAAAACACAAACAAATTAAAAGGAGAAATGGTTGTACCTTGCTGAAAAATGAAAAAAATGAGAAGCAGCAAGCAGCAAGGGGTAGCTAGAAACAGGAACAATTCAGTCCAACTGAAAAAATAAATTGAACACAAGAAGCAAAATCAAAAGCAAAATCAATATCAAAATCGATAGCAAAATCAGTGTATAATGATGATGAGGTGGGGATTGAGTGCAATGTTCAAATCTCAGTATCATTGTTTTTTAATCAACGCATATCTTATGGAGGACCAAGAAAGTAAAAATTAACCTAATCAACAGAAAAACCTATTGGTTTGTGCGACAAAGAGCGTAATGGAAAATTATAACACTTCCCTCTATACCATAAAAAATAGATGTCAGCGGAGGAAAGAACTTAAACCATTAATTAAATATATCAAACCAACTCAGTCAGGAATGCTTGCTTGTTAAGACCTTCTAGAGCAGTGAATGCTGACTCCAGTACACGAGACAGATATGCCGCAACCATTGTTAGAACCAAAACAGGAATGGTTTATGACCCCTCAAAGTTTTAATGATTAAAAAAATATTATATACTTATGAAAATAATTGAAGATCAATTGCTACTAATTCATAAGGTCAAAAGACCTTTTCTTTGTCTCTGACTACAGATATATCCTCAAAAGAGCACTAAGCTTCAACGTACAAAGTTTCATCTAGCTCATACTGGACGATAAGCTCAAAAGCATTCTCTGCGTCCAATGGTATAAGTTTGTGGATCGTCCAACTGGTTATTGGGCCTTATTCTTAAAGGATAAGTGTCTTACGTCCAGATGTCACGAAGTATATTATGCATCCAATATTTTATATTACTTGTGCGTCCACTAACTTTGGTTTGCAGATGATGCGGCACAATTATCAAAAGTCTTAACTAGCATGGATTACAAAATAAAAATATCTTTTCATAAAGACTAAACAAGGTACAACGTTGTATACGTCGAGCCACGTAAAGCAGAAAGTATGACGACCAAAAAGCAAAGGACGGTCTACTCTGATTCAACCTGCTGCAAGCTGCTATCACTGCTATTCTATCAAAAGCAAAGTTGCCTCCCTGCTCTCACAAGGAAAGGACAACTATGAACAGAAAACAGCTAGAAAATTGATATGTGTCTAACGGATATTTAACTGTGTCTAAACGGACAAGTTTTCTACCGTTTGAAATCCGAAAGATAGTCAAGGCTGTTTAAAAGACCATCATTTGAAGAAACAAGAAGCGACATACACAAGAGAAAATTCATTCGGAACAAAAAGCTTTCAAGCAAACATTACTCTCTAGTCAAAAGATCTGTAAACTTTCACATTCTTTCTTTGAAAGCTACAAACAGATTCAACTCTCACACTTAGGGAGTTTGTAAAAAGCTCAAAACCCCTCTCAAAATCTTAGGATTGGTTGAGCCTGAGGAGGCTTGTCTGTAAAAGAAGACTTGGAGCCTGGAGAGGTGTAGAATACTTGGAGTTGTAAAGTCGAGAGTGACTAGGAAACAACTTGTGAAAAGTGCTAAGTATTTTAGTGGAAAAACCTTCTGAAAGAAGGGACTGGATGTAGCTCTTTGATTTGAAAGAGTGAACTAGGATACATCTCTGTGTGAATCTCTCTATCTCTATTCTGCCAAGTTTATTTATCTACTAACTTAGGGATTGAAAACAAGGATTCTTAGCGTTTGTCAAAAACTTGTTTTCATTTTGATTTGTTTATACATCCTGCTTGCTTAAAACGCCTTTTAGCAAAGGTTTTTAAAAAGGTTTAAGAAACACAATTCAACCCCCTTCTTGTGTTTCCTTGTTTCACTTTCAGTTGGTATCAGAGCTCAGCCTCTGGGTTGAGCATTTAGCCGTGCTTGAGGAAAAGATCAACTCAAAGCTCGATGGCAGGACAAGGGATGCCCAGCGGTAGTCAACCTGTTCTTGAAGGTACCTCCTTGACTAGACCACCATTCTTTAATGGTACTCACTACCTCTACTGGAAAGAAAGATTCAAAGGATTCATCTTGAGCACCAGCTCTGCTCTTTGGCCATTAATCATGAATGGTCCTCAAATCGTCAACAATCCTGATGGCACAGAGAAAGATCAAGCTCAATGGACAGATGATGAACGAAGTAAGATGGAGCAAAACTTTAAAGCAAGATACACTCTAATGTGCACTCTTAGTCCAGATGAGTTCCAAAAGATTCATGCGTGTGACTCAGCAAAACAAATCCGAGATACTCTATCTAATGTTCATGAAGGAACATCTAAGGTGAAAGACTCAAAGATCATAATACTCATGAGTCAATACGAAATGTTTGCAATGGAGAATGGAAAAACCATCCTTGATATGATGGGTTGTTTCCAAACTATTATAAACAATCTCAAGTCTCTTGGGAAGGTTTATACAACAAAAGCAAACGTTACAAAGATCCTCAGGAGTTTACCCAAGGAATGGAGACCTCTCATCACTGCAATCACTTAAGCTAACGATCTGTCAACCTTGACCTTGGATGATCTTGTGGGAACTCTTCAAGTCCATGAGCAGGAGCTTAATAAGGACAACTCCACCAAGAAAGGCATGACCATTGCCTTAAAAGCTCAGAAAGCCAGCAGCTCAAAAGCTCTCAAAGCAAATGAGTCCAGTGATGAAAATGATCAAGATGAAGAAGAACAAGAATTTGATGATGATGAACTGTCTCTCATATCAAAGAAACTTGAACGCATTCTGAAAAAGAAAAACATGAGAAAAAGGCCCTTTGCAAAGAAAAATTTCAAAGATCATGGTGAAACCAAGGACGAAAATCCAATGGTTTGCTATGAGTGCAAAAAACCTAGTCACTTCAAGGCGGAGCGCCCTCAGCTGAAAGATAAGAAAAATTTCTTCAGAAAGAAAAGCAAGAATCTCATGGCAACATAGGAAGACCTTGACTCTTCTAAAGAAGAAGAAAATGAAGAAGAAGCAAACTTATGTCTCTGGTCTGAAAACTATCCTTCTAAAGAATCATCTAAAGAAGTGGAACAATCTACCTCCTCAATCACACTATATCTTGACACCCTCGACATAAGAAGGCGACCTACTCGTTTTGAAGGACCACCAATCTATCAATCTTCAAAATATGAAGTATGGAGAGAAAGTTTCAAGCCCTTTATCACAACACAAGTGTAACACCCCGATTTTTCAAGCTCTCTAGAGTTAATAAACGGTATTTATGAGTTTGTATTTTTTTTTGGAGGGTCTAGAGAGTGAAATAAAATAAACCGAGACTATAGTTGAACTCTACGCTATCGTAGGAAGCTACGGTTAAATTTTGGGTCGAAAACTCAGACGGAGCCCGGTCTGCGTTTTTCACTGACAGTAGTGTTTTACTACTATAAATACCTAATTTTGACCTGTGAACGAGATAGTTAGTCTTATAATCACGTTTCCTATCTTTTTGCTAAAATTGGTTTCGTGCCTTAAAAATCAGAATAATAATAAAATATTCGAGCGTAATTCAAACCAGGTGACGAACGAAGCTAGATATGGATTTATCGGGACCTTCTAATGGACAATCTTGATGTCACATCATCTGAGAATGTGTGCCAAGGGTCATGATGATTTTCAAAATATCTGAAAGGGAAAAGACCAAAATGCCCCCGACCTTTTTCTTAATGACATTTTTGTCCTAAGGTGAAAAGACCATTTTGCCCTTAAGTGGACAAATCTTGGACCTTTGTGTCCTCCTCCCCCACAAAATAAATCAGCCATTGAAGGTCTCCATCCACCATTTTCTCCCAACACCATTTTTCTTCTCTACTTTCTCTCCATTTCCAAGCTTGATCTCTAACCATTTTTGGTGAATCAAGTGTGGATTCCTAGTCATTTTCTTCACTTCAAGAGGTAAGATCACTTCTTTGATCCTTAAACCTCATGAATCTTCTCTTAATTCATGTTTGAAAACCATGATTCAAGTAGATTTCAAGTTCTAGGTTCAAACTTCAAAAATCTCTAGAAAATTGTAGAAAAATCTTTTTAATGTCATACCAATTTCTATGAGCTAGTAGCATCATCCTCTTCCACTATCCAAGAGCTTGTAACCAAAGGAGATCTCTAGCTCATATGGGTATAAGAGGCCAAATGCCCCCCTTTTTGGATCATTAGAGTTTTGTTCAAAATTTTGTATAGGAAGCATTAATCTAGTTCTATCACACTTAGAGAGCCTTGAATCCAAAAGTATGTAATCAAAAAACTTCCCTAGCCTATTTAATCATAGGATGGCCGAACCATCAATTTGGGGAAAATATGAAGTTTTGATTCAAATTTCAAAATTGAGACTTGATTTGGTGTTAAGGTTACTTAAGGATCCTTACTCCTAGAGATAGGAATTTTTAGACATCCCTAGCTAGTTTCTTAGCTATATGGCCTAACCTAGGTCAAGGGACATAGGGAGAATTTGTGTAGTTAGTTATTGATGTTTAGATTGGTTGTGTATTTGTAGTTGTTGTCAGGTAATCGGACGAGAAATCGGACGACTTTCGGATCGGTTGGGCGACTTTCCACTAACCGGGAAGCTTTGAGAGGTAAGGGGAGATTAACTCCAATAAGTTTGATAGCTGCATAAGGTTGGTTGTGGTATGATTGTAATGATGTTATTTGAATCATTGTTAATGATTTCTCTTGTGATGTATATGCGAGAATTATTTGGTAAGTGCATGATTGGATATTGAAATATGAATTGTGGAGTTGATGCCTTGGATGAGATGATGTTGAATTGAGGCTTGATGTGTGTGTGTGTGTGTGTGTATATATATATATATATATATATATATATATATATATATATATATATATATATATATATATCCTGGACTGGTTAAGAGCATAGCATTGGCTATAGCTCAATAATGAAGATTAGGCTACATAAAAGTCTTAATAAAAAATTTAGAAATGTTGTGATTTGAGAGATGAAAAGCTTCTAAGCTAAATGTTATGATGGCCAATTTTACTAAAAATCCACTAAGTTAAGAACCCAAGATGATTTTCGGACAAGACTTAAGAAATTGAGAGTTAGTGAGGAAAATAGTGAAAAGTTGCTTTATCATTATCTTCTGAACATGTTGTACAAAGAAAGAGAAAATTGAAAAGTATTTAGTTTGCCAAAGAAAGAACCTTCTGAAAGTATTTGACTTTCCAAAACGAAAAAGTTTCTTCATGAAAGTTTGCTCCGATAACAATCTTTAGAAAAATGTTTCAAAACGAGGGAACATTTAGAAAAGGCTTTTAAAGCCAAAATCCTTTGAAAAACGAATCTCTAGAACTTGAGCCTTTAAGAATGATTTGTAAAGAAAAGTTTTTGTGGAAAATAAGTTTTAGAGCTAAAACGAGTTTTGGTTTATACCAAAGAGAATCTGAGTTTTGTTTTTGAGATTTGAACTACGAAAATGAATTTTATGAAACTGATGATTACACCTTCACGCATGTGAAGCACATGAACCTAGTGACCGCGACATTGGCACAGTACTTCATGGATTGAGCACTCGGCCTACGTGTCCTATGTTTTGAAAAAGAACGCACTTAGTGTCCTATAGTCGAGTCTAGTGTCCGCGACGTCGGCCTAGTACTTTGTGAATTAAGAACTTGGACTACATGTCCTGAAATTTGAATGAACGGGCTATATGTCCTATAAAACGAGTCACGAGCTGTGTGCCTTGACAGAAAAAGAAAGAATTGAACGAAAAAGAAAACAAAAAACTTTCTGCATACACACATGAGTCGGCCGACGTACCATATGAACCGAGCTACAATCCAAGTGGTTGAGAATATGAGCCAGTTAAGACCACTAGGTCTATAGGGGCATCCTGTGTTCGAAACTCCATAAGTGGCCGGAGGCATCGCGACCCCGTGCTATGGTAAATCGGTTGCCCAACACGAATGAACTCAATCAGAGACTAGACTATTCATGATATGGTTGGACCTGGTACCCCGGAACAATTGGAGTTCAGACCTAAATTGAGAGGACCGACTCATGAGAACAATTGTGTTATGGGAGTATTCGCAGCCTATCGCTCGAGGAAGGGAAGTTAAAAATCTCAGTAAAGAACTTGAATTAGAACGTTGTTATTGAAGTCTTATGCATTATTATAACTCATGATGATGTTTGAGATATTATGCCATATGAATATCTGTTAATACAACTGTATTTGTATGTGTATATATGTATTATTGTGTGCTGCTTTACTTGTGTGGCTATATGATAAACTTGTGAACGAGTATCTCACGCTTGCTTATACATGTTGGACACCCTGTTGTGTTTTTTGAACCCATGTACAAATATTTTCCAACGGTCCTCTGGGTCACTGCGGGACCCTATAGCTGATTTCCTTGGTGTCGACGACGAAGACGGGTGAACTGTCGATGACGAGGCCTAGTGTCATTGGGGCGATGCATGCTAGGTAGTATGCCTTATTATTCTTAGAGTTTTGTTAGACCAGCTCTTAGGATTTTGATATTTAAAGTCCGATCCTTTGATCGTGACTCAGTATGATGTGTATTAAGAGATTGAAGTGATGTATGCCTTAAGCCGAAGTCGAATGAGTTTTATAGATGATGAGTTTGAAATAGTTTCTCAGTTGTTGTAAAGGTTTAAATTGGTATCAGATTTCCGCAACTAGTCTAATTAGTATTTTCAAAAAGGATTTTAATTAACCAAAAAAGAGAATTTGGGTTACGAACTGTGACGCCAAGAGGGGGTGTTACAACAAGGATCAGAGGAACACTGGAAGACCCTCACGGATGAAACCTTCTGTCCTATCATCATCACCAATGGAGAATATACTATGAAACCTCTAGAAAATTGCACCACAGAAGAAAGAAGAAGAGTTGTTCTAGACTGTGAGGCAAGAGCTTTTCTGTTTTGAAGTATACATGGAGCAAGAAGAGAAGCCCTGGCTGAAGAAACAACTGCTTGGGGAATGATAAACTTAATGGATATTCTTGAAAGATCTCTACCTGCATCCCCACCAGCAGCAGATATGTGCCTCATGGCAAGTATTTCTTCTAAGGCAGAAACAGAAGAGGATGAGGTAATTATATCTGACTATTCCAAAGAAGCATATGATGAATTATTAAATGAATCATGCATTATTTATTCAGAATATAAGGCACTTAAAAGAAAATTTACCAAACTCAATAAAGACTTTGACAAAGTCAAAACTGAGAATGGAAAGCTAAAAGAAGAGATAATCAGTCTAACTGAAATCTCAAGTTCTGAGTCTAGTGCATCCTGTGAAGTTGAGAAGCTTGAGCTTCAAGTTGCATATTTAACTGATAGCTTATCAAAATTTACTGATGGATCAAAGAAACTCAATTTAATTCTTAGATATAGATCTCCTCATGATAAATCCGATATAGGCTATGAAAGGAGAATCTAAAAATCTCTTTCAAGAAAACTGAGACAAATAGAGTGATGTACTGCTCTGTTTGTGGCAAAAATGGACACTCTGCGTCCAAATGCGTACACAAGAAAAATGCTAGAACTATTACATTGCCTGCAACTAACCAAAAAGGACCCAAGTCTATCTAGGTACCTAAGAACATGATAATCTCTGTTGCAGACTTGCTTAACAGCAGGAAGAAGACACCAATCATGGTACCTGGACAGTGGATGCTCACGTCATATGACGGAAGAAAAGTCTATGTTCCTAGATCTAAAGCCAAAATCTAAAGGGTCATTTGTCTTCGGAGGCAATCAAAATGGAAAGATTGTGGGTATTGGTAAGATTGGTAAGAACAATTCTCCCTCTATAAATAATGTATTGATAGTTGAAGGGTTAAAACACAATATGCTTAGCATAAACCCATTGTGTGATAACAGATTTGTGGTTTCTTTCAACAAAGATAAATGTATAGTCAAGTATGCTAATGGGTCCACTCTATTCACTGGTAAGAGGGAAAACAATGTATATAAAATTAACTTAGAGGACCTCTCTACTCAAAATGTATCTTATCCGACGTCTGTAAATGATGAACAATGGATTTGGCACAAGAGACTTGGTCATGCAAGCTTGAGATTAATCTCAAAGCTACAAAAGCATAACCTCGTAAGAAGATTACCAAAGCTTGCCTATAAATTAGATGTTCTCTGTGATGCCTGTCAAAAGGGGAAACAAGTTAAAAATTCTTTTAATTCTAAGAATATTGTTTCTACATCCAGACCTTTAGAATTGCTATATTTAGATTTGTTTGGTCCAACAAGGACTACCTCCCTAAGTGGAAAGAAATATGGGCTTGTCGTTATTGATGACTATTCTAGATGGACATGGGTGATGTTCCTAGCTCAGAAAGATAAATCTTTTGAAGTATTCTCAATATTCTGCAAAAGGATTCAGAATGAGAAAGGTATTTGTATAAACTCAATCCGAAGTGATCAAGGAGGAGAGTTTAAGAATGAAAACTTCCAACTATTCTGTGAAGAAAATGGTATTCTTCATAATTTCTCTGCCCCTAGAACACCTCAACATAATGGGGTGGTTGAGAGAAAGAATAGTTCTCTTCAAGAGATGGCAAGAACATTACTCAACGATAACTCTGTCTCCAAGAACTTTTGGGTTGAGGCTGTTAACACAGCATGCTATATTCAAAATAGAGTATAAATAAGACCAATACTAAAAAAGACTCCATATGAATTATGGAAAGGACGAAAACCCAACATATCATATTTTCATCCTTTTGGATGTGCTTGTTTTATATTAAATACTAAAGACAATCTAGCTAAATTTGATGCCAAAGTTGATTATGGTATTTTCTTTGGATACTCCGGAACATCTAAAGCTTTCAGAATTTACAATTATAGATCATTAATTATCAAAGAATCTATTCATGTTAAATTTGATGACAAGAAGCCTGATAAAGTATTATCAGAGCTGGACGAATCTCTTGCAGATCTTGATGTGAATGATCATCGTCCAACCAACGAAAGTAAGGAAATCATCGAGGAAGTCAAAGCTGATGAGTCCACTCCTCAATCATCAAATGATAGTCAGAAATCTTGGCAATTCAAAACCTACCATCCTGAAGATCAAATTCTTGGTCAACCTAGTGACAAAGTAAGAACAAGGTCAACCTTCAGAAATCAAGCTGATTCAGCTTTCATCTCTGAGTTAGAACAAAAAACAGTGGGCGAAGCTCTTTTGGACGAGGGATGGATTTTGGCTATGCAAGAAGAACTCAATCAGTTCAAGCGAAACAAAGTTTAGACCTTAGTTCAAGAACCTAAAGAAAAATCCATAATTGGGACGAAATGGGTATTTAGAAATAAAATGGATGAAGATGGAAAAGTTGTGAGAAACAAAGCAAGGTTAGTAGCACAAGGTTACTCTCAAGAAGAAGGTATTGATTATACTAAAACTTTTGCTCATGTTGCTAGATTAGAAGCAATACGTATTTTACTATCTTTTGCTGCTCACCATAACATAACATTATATCAAATGGATGTTAAAAGTGCTTTTCTAAATGGAATAATTAATGAAGAAGTCCATGTAATGCAACCTCCAGGGTTTGAAGATCATTCTTATCCTGAGTATGTATATAAACTTCAGAAAGCTTTATATGGCCTCAAACAAGCTCCTAGAGCTTGGTATGAGAAACTCAGCTCTTTTCTTATGGAAAATGGTTTCTGTATAGGAAAGGTAGACACCACCTTGTTTAAGAAAACAAATAAGGACAATTTCATAATAGTCCAAATTTGTGTTGATGATATTATTTTTGGATCTACTAACGGTTCTCTATGCAAGGAATTTTCTGAACTCATGACAAAGAATTCGAAATGAGCATAATGGGAGAGCTCAAACTCTTTCTGGGTCTACAAGTGAGACAAACCTCAAAGGGTGTGTACATTCATCAGACTATGTACACTAAAGATCTTCTAAAGAAATTTCAAATGGACGATAGTAAGCCAATTAGCACACCTATGCATCCAACGTCCATTCTAACCAAAGACAATAAAGACAAAAAGGTAGATCAAAAGGTATACAGAGGTATGATTGGATCTCTCTTATATCTTACTGCGTCCAGACCTGACATAATGTTTAGTGTATGTCTTTGTGCGCGTTTTCAAACTGATCCTTGTGAAAATCATCTAACAGCTATCAAAAGAATCTTTCGATATTTAAAAGGTTCTTCTAATCTGGGTTTATTCTACGAGAAATCAAATGAGTACAGATTATTGGGATACTGTGATGCTGACTATGCTGGAGATAGAATTGAACGAAAAAGCACAAGTGGTGGCTGTCACTATCTTGGAACAAATCTTATATCATGGTCAAGCAAGCGACAAAGCACCATAGCTCTATCAACTGTTGAAGTTGAATATATCTCTGTTGCAAGTTGTTGTTCACAACTCTTGTGGATTAAACATCAGCTGGAAGACTACAACATTCATGAAAGTAAGATTCCAATCTATTGTGATAATACTACTGCAATTAATCTGTCAAAAAATCCTATATTGCATTCAAGGGCTAAACACATAGAAATCAAACATCACTTTATTAGAGATTACATTCAAAGAGGAGTGCTAGCAACACACTCTCTAACACTCTTTTTCCAACACACACCCTCCTATTGGTTGAAATTCATATGGGTCCCACTAAATCATGTGGGTCCCACTTGAATTTTGTAGGACCCACATGAATTTCAACCAATAAGAGAGTGTGTGTTGAAAAAAGAGTGTTAGAGAGTATGTTGCTAGCATTTCTCACATTCAAAAAGGTGTGTTTGATATAAAATTTGTTGATACTGACCATCAGTGGGAAAATATCTTTACAAAACCTCTTGCAGAGGATAGGTGTTCTTTCATAAGAAAACAGCTCAACATGCACTATGTTGAATGACCTTGCGTCTAAAAACGCTTGCGTCCAATGTGTTTGCGTCCAATTATTGCACTTCTCTCATCACATGCCTACGTCATTTATTGCAAAAAAATGTTGAATAATTTGAATTTGAATATTATTTAATAAATATTTTGAAAATATCTCTCTGTCATCCACACGTTCCTATGCTGAGTCAGCACTCGTTAGTCATTCAAACGTCGTGCATCAGTTACTTCCCTCTTAAATAGCCGCCCTCGGTAACTGCAAGTCATCATGACTCTTTAACCACGGTTACCTTCTGACGTTTGGTTACCCTCACTACTCTCTTTATAGGCCTAACCCATGAGTTGAAAATCACATCAAACATATCCTTCTCTGAAATCTTTCTCTCTCTTTTTCCTTCAACTGTTCATTTTCTTCAAAGCTCTCTCTTCTGAAAATGGGAAAAAATCTTCGTTCAACCAGTGAAGGTAGCAGCAACGTCCCTTAAGAAGGTTTATCACCTTTAGGTCATCCAACTCGTGATATTCCAGATAACTGTAAGATCAACATTGAACATCAGATAGACTTGAATCTGTTACCTAGAGTGGGAGCAAATATCAGAATCTACATTGTCGGAGAAGGGTGGGATCACTTCTTCACAAACTATCCAGAAGTCTATCCGGGACCCCTCGTTGAATTCTGGAGGACTGCTCACTTGGAAAAGGAAGGTCACATCTCTGGTTACGTTTTGGGGACACAAAAGGTCATCGTCTCCAAAGTAAGCATTGCGTCTGCAATTGGGTGTATGTCTTTTGGAGCAACCTTCTCCAAATTATGGCACAACAAGTTTGGGGAAAAGACAACGTTTTCAACTTTCTCAAACAACCCAATGCTCACCCTAATGCTCTCTTTCGTGCTGCTATTATGAAGGACAAAGCAAGGATTCTGAATCAAATTTTGATCAAAGTTGTTCTTCATAAAGCTAGGTCTAAGGACTCTGTCTCTGAGGTGCATGCTTTTCTTCTTACTCATCTCCTTTATGGCATGAAGATAAATCTTCCCTCCCTTCTCTTTAATCGTTTCAAAGAAAATTGCATAGATGTTGCCTCTGTTAAGACAATCACTTATGCAATTCTTCTTTCTCGAGTCTTTGAGAATCAAGGATTTATCGGATGCTGAGTAAGGTCCACTCGAGCATGAGGCATATCTACCAGACCATAAGCTGCCCACAGTTTGGAAGAGCAAATCTTTCAAAGATGTAACTTAAATCTGTTATTACTTTTGAAGAAGCTCAATCCAACATTGCACAATCTTAACGTAAGGAAGCTCTTCAAAACAAGCAAAGAAGAAAGAAACAGATTCCAAATGTTGCTACTCAACCCAAGTCTCTTCCGATTCATCCTCGTTGGAAGGACTGTTTGAACACTCTCAGGCCGAGATTCATGATGTTTTTGAAGAATATGAGGTAAAGCCAAATCTGGAGTTTGCTTCAATGATCAAAGGTATTGCATACACCATTAATGGGGAAACTTTCATCAAGCTGAATGGTGTTGTCAGACCTTATGTGGAAGAGGTTGATGGACCCATGCTTAAAGCAAATTTTGGCTCAACAGCTAAACAGTAAGCTTACGCCAGTCCGTCCTCAGAAGCTCAATAGCAACCTATGGCTCAGGAAGCTGATCCATCTAAGCCAAGATATGGAAAAAGGAAGCTTCTTGTGGGAGAAGAAGATGAGGAAGACGATGAGGATGATGTTCCAATTGCCCTTCTTCTTGCCAAGAAAACTAAGGTAACACCATCCCCCTCCAACCTACCCAACCCTCCTATCTCTTCTCTACCGTCTATCACACCTGAAGCCCCATCTACTACTCCAACCACCAATCCTAGCCCTTCTCCGACCTTACCTCCAACACTTAGAAGGATGAGATTTAAAACTGTAGCCAAAAAGCCACCTAAACCTAAAATCACATATCTCACTCAAACCACTTCCTCCTCCACCACTACTTCTCAACAACCCATATCACCATCCTTACCACCAACACCAACATAGACTCAATCTTCCGACCCCACACCTCTACCACCCTTCTCACCTATCACCTTATCCTCAAATGAACACAGAGGATTTCGAGAAGACCTACCCTCTACCTCTCATACACAGGTCCCGAAATCATCATCTTCTCTTCCTCTTGTTCTCCTGTTACCATGGTACTCACATGAGGAGGCTACTACTTCAGAGATTCCAATAACTAGAGAAAATGAAGAAGTTCTTCAAGTTATGACCCAAGCCTTTGGCCAAGCATCTCTTCACTTCTCTCAGTTTGCTGAAGATTGTTGTACTGAGTCTACTGGTCCTCAAATTGATGCAAGATGTGAAGACTTTGTTATTCCTGAAACTCAAGCAGAAGCAAGTTCCGTCCAGCGCACTGATCGTCTTGATCTTGACTCCACTTGGACAGATCACACCGTGGAACTGCATCTTGATGATGAAGATGAAGAAGTCAACACTTCTGTTGCCGAAGAAGCTCACCCTACTCAAGCTTCAGCACCTCCTCTACCTCCTGGACTTTCTCAAGACATTGCTGACTACTTGGTAGAGCGAGTTTCTACAAGAGTAACTCACGAGATGAATCAAAGGATGGATCAATTGTTGAACTTTCTTTACCAAATCTTTCCTCACATTCCTCCTCCTTCTCCACCATCCTCTTGAGTCTCTTTTTGTGTTTTTTCTTTGCTGACTATGATGTTCATCCTCATTCCTTTTTGTCTGATGACAAACAGGGGGAGAATATGGAAAATGGGTAATTAAAGTTTTTATGGAAATGTGGAAATATATGCATAATTAAATCTCTCTTTTATGTGTTAAACTCTTTATAATAATGCTTTGATCATATTATGTTCTAAGTTATGTCATCTATGCTTAATCTGAATGTTTAAAACATATCTCTAAGTGATGCATAATCTTAGGGGGAGCTTTTGCCCACCAGAGAATCTTTTTCAAACACACTTAATAATAATGTTTGTCATCATAAAAAAAGGGGAGATTGTTAGAACCAAAACATGAATGGTTTTGACCTCTCAAAGTTTTAATGATTAACGAAATTATTATATATGTATGAAAATAATTGAAGATCAGTTGCTACTGATTCATAAGGTCAAAAGACCGTTTCTTTGTCTCTGACTACAGATATATTCTCAAAAGAGCACTAAGCTTCAACTGCCAAAATTACATCTAGCTCATACTGAACGATAAGCTCAAAAGCATTCTCTACGTCCAATGATATAAGCTTGTGGATCGTCCAACTGGTTCTTGGGCCTTATTCTTAAAGGATAAGTGTCTTACGTCCAGATGTCACAAAGTATATTATGCGTCCAATATTTTATATTACTTGTGCGTCCACTAACTTTGGTTTGCAGATGATGTGGCACAATTATCAAAAGTCTTAACTAGCATGGATTACAAAATAAAAATATCTTTTCATAAAGACAAAACAAGGTACAACGTTGTATACGTCGAGCCACGTAAAGCAGAAAGCGTGACGGACAAAAAGCAAAGGACAGTCTGCTCTGATTCAACCTGCTGCAAGCTACTATCACTGCTATTCTATCAAAAGCAAAGTTGCCTCCCTGCTCTCAGAAGGAAAGGACAACTATGAACAGAAAACAACTAGCATATGGACATGTGTCTAGCGGATATTTCACTGAGTCTAAATGGACAATTTTTCTACCATTTGAAATCCGGAAGATAGTCAAGGTTATTTAAAAGACCATCATTTGAAGAAAAAAGAAGAGACATATACAAGAGAAAATTCATTCGCAACAAAAAGCTTTCAAGCAAACACTACTCTCTAGTCAAAAGATCTGTAAACTTTCATATTCTTTCTTTGTATAGTTACAAACAGATTCAAAGAGCTATATCGTGTAATACTCTCACACTTAGTGAGTTTGTAAAAAGCTCAAAACCCCTCTCAAAATCTTAGGATTGGTTGAGCTTGAAGAGGCTTGTCTGTAAAAGAATACTTGGAGCCTAGAGAGTTGTAGAATACTTGGAGTTGTAAAGTCGGGAGTGACTAGGAACAACTTGTTAAAAGTGCTAAGTATTTTAGTGGAAAAACCTTATGAAGGAAGGGACTAGACGTAGCTTTTCGATACGAAAGAGTGAACCAAGATACATCTCTGCGTGAATCTCTCTATCTTTATTCTGTCAAGTTTATTTATCTACTAACTTGAGGATTGAAAACAAGGTTTCTTAACGTTTGTCAAAAACTTGTTTTCGTTTTCATTTGTTTATAGATCCTGCTTGCTTAAAACACCTTTTAGAAAAGGTTTTTCGAAAGGTTTAAGAAACACAATTAACCCCCTTCTTGTGTTTCCCTGTTTCACTTTCAACCCTGGGATAGAAAGCCAGATATCCTCGTTGCGAATATAAAGATCAAGAAATAAAAATAAAGCTCAAATGCTCTTAACCTAACCTAGAAATCTATCCAAAACCCAAAACCAAACCCATATAATGAAGAGCTTACTCGTGCGAAAAGGTTCGCGGTGAAGAGTTGAATACGAGTTTTGTGTGGAAACAGAGAAGAGTTGAATCTGTTCAACCTAGAAGTAGTAGAATGGCTCGCGATGAAGAGTTGAATACAAGGGTGGTGGTGGTGGTGGTGCCAAACGGAGGGAAAGGGTTTAAGATGAAAGGCGCGAGAGAACAGAGAGTAAGGTTGTAATGCGCATCAGGGAGAGAATTGTTTAGGTTATTTCAAATTTAGACTTTCTACTACGGTTCTAAATGAAACCGTAGTAGAAATTATTTTCCACTATGGTTTCATTTTGAAACGTAGTAGAAAATAAACTTTCTACTACGATTCTAAATTCAGCCGTAGTGGAAAGTGAGCGCGCGCAGGAAACAAGACTTTCTACTATGGTTCCCTATATATCCGTAGTAGAAAGTCTTAAACTGAATACAATTTATTACAAAATTACCACCGCACTATTTTCTACTACAGATATAAAACAACCGTTGCAAATCCCTAACGTGGAATGCATATTGTGCACTAGTGATAATAATTTATACTATATCTACTACATATTTTCGCGCTTGAACATAGTCCAGTAAAGGAATAACACAATTAATACATTGGACGTTAATCATAAAGTAAAATATACATTACACTATTTGAGTCTTTGGACTCAAGCGTACTTCTGATAGGGAGATCATAGTCCAAGGAGGACTTAGTCCATTGATCGTTTATAGCAAAGCGATAGACTATATGATCATGCGTCTGATAGGTCTTCGGACTTAGGAAATCTGCACACTTAGATTAACACAATAGTCCATAACAAATATTTGTTCACTTAATTTAGTCTTTTGTTAATATCAAAATTTTTAAGAGTTATGGACCATAACCAATTTGGTTCCAACAAAGAATACATACGTAAAAAATGACCAAGCATCTTTTAACAATAAATCTAGATAAAGAATCAGTGAAGAAAGAAAATATGAGCTTAAGAAGTAAAATGTTAAGTTTAATCAGTTTACGGAACTTGCATCTCTGAAATCAATGAATTAGATGGAAAATAAAATCCTTAAAAAGTGGTTAACAAAGTTCGTTAATAATATTGATAATCTTGCTGAAATTCTAAGGGATCATTTTTATTTTTTGGTAAAGTTAATAGATGTTACAATTTTAGATTACTGTGAACATTTTAAAAGCTTACAAGCTTTATTACACACTTAAAACAATAAAAAAAACTAAAGTGCATATGAAGTAAAATTAAATAGTACAATTTAGATTTTTTCCCTTTTAATTTTTATCAACTTTTCAAAGTGTAATTTGAAGGAACCTGTTTGAAACACAAGAAGGGGGTTGAATTGTGTTTCTTAAGTTTTTAAAACTTTTCACAAGCAGATATATATTTTCGCAATTGGTTGGACGCTCAAAAGATTACGGACGCAACAAGCGTTTGCAAACACTAGTTGGACGCTAGCTATGAAAGAAAACAATTCAGTCCCAAGAAGACAAGTTAAGATAAAAGCAAGGGAAAGAAAGAAAACACAGAGATATTATCCTTGTTCACTCTTAACCAAAGAGCTATGTCCAGTCCTCTCTATTTGAGAGCTTTTTCCACTATAACAAAATCCTTTGTTGCAAGTGTTCAACACCTCTTCAGCCAAGTACTGAACACCTCTTCAGGCTCAAGTATTCTTTCTAAACAAGCCTCTTCAGGTTCAACCAACTAAGGTTTGAAAAAGAGTTTTTGTTCTACTAACTCACTAAGTGTGAGGGTTTGAAACTAAGCTTAGAACTCTAAACAATACTCTTCACACAGAGTGATATGAAAGTTAAGAGCAAAGTAGCTTTGAAGGCTTTTGTTCTCTTGATTGTTTGAGGGTTCTCTTGATTGTTTGTTCACTTGTATGCTTGTTTTCAGGTCAAGTTCAGTAACTTTGCATCTTCAAAGTAGGGGTATTTATACCCATCAAGTCTTGAGTGTTCTTCAGTCTTCAACGGATGGAAAAAGAACCGTTCTGATTGAGCATTAAATGCTTTGGTCTGTTGAGTCTGATAACTTGTTGAAGCCCCTGAAAAGCAAAGTAGACTATAAGGCTGATAGCTCAAAGTCGCACTGACATCTTTTCCTTGTACCCGAAAGTTGCCTTTACTGACAGGCTTCAACGTTCGATGGTACGAAGATTACAAAGAATGTTTGTCCAAAGAATACAAGCTTTTACACGTTGAATAAAATATTCAAAACTTTACAAATTCATTCACGCTTAAACATATTAAAGCATAAAGCATTGGACTCAGTTAAGAAAACTTTTAACAGAAAGAGTCTTTGGACTCAGATACAACGATTAAGGTTTATAGTCCAAAAAGCGCAAAAACTTTAGGCTTTGGATGAACTGTAAGTCTTTGGACTTAGATTTTCCTGCACACTTAAGATAAAACATTAGTCCATAGCTAATCTTTGCTCACTTAAATTAGTCTTTTGTTAATATCAAAATCTTAAGGGATTAATGGACCATAACGACTTTGGTTCCAACATAATTAACATTGTATTAATTATATTTTGGTGTTACGAGGTTTGAAGAAAGAGACGATTGAGTAATATAAAAAAAGATAGAAGAGATTATTGAGTGTTTGATTGTCACATTTTTCGTATTTTCTATTTCCTCAATTTCACAATATTTGTCATTTAAATTTTTTTAAATAAATTCAAAAATAGTCAAAAATATAAATTCAAAAAATATAATTTTATAACATCTATTGATGTTCTCTTATTATGTTTAACAAAAATATTAAAAGATAAAAGTAAAGTTTAAAAGAAGGTGATTAATGTTTTTTATTTTACAAATATAAATAAAATGAAACAAATTTTGAAATTGAAGAAACACTACGAATGCAGGCGGCTTCTGTTGGAACCAAAACAGTTATGGTTCATGACCCCTAAAGTTTTGATGTTAACAAAAAGATTAAATTAGATGGATGAATAGTTTTATGGACTAATAAATCTATCCTAAGTGTGCAGGTATAAAAGTCCAAAGACTTAAGATCAATAAAGTATCGTTTGTCGAATAAAACGATTAATGGACTGTGATCTTAGTAAAAAGCACACCAGCGTGAATCCAATGGCTCATCTAGTCACGCGAAGCTTTCATGCTTAACGTTTTTAAGCGCGAAATTGTTAAATACAATATTCAAAATATTGTATAAGTACTCTCTGAAACATAGTAAGCTCAAATGAATAAACACCTATATGTTCCTTACATAAGCTGAATCAACTAAGTTGACTCTACTGAAGAAGGAAAGACAAAAGGAAACTTTTGGGTACAACACAAAAGTGTCAATTCTACTTTCAGCTCTCTGATAACCTAGTGTACTGTTCAGAAGACCTTGTACAAGTTATCAATCTCAACAGACCTTTGCATAAATTCTCATCAAAATGGTTCTTTGCCTCCTTTGAAGAAATAAAAACGTTGAAGAGTTCGAGCTCTATAAATACCTCAAGATTTGTAGAAACAAAAAATAAGAACTACAATGATCTATAAGCAATCAAGGCAATTTAAAGCTCACAAGCTTTCTATGAACTTATTATATTTTGTCTCTGCATAGAGTTGCTTTTAGAGTTTGTTCTTAATCTATATGTCTTCACACATAGTGAGTTAGAACTTGTTTCAAAAACTCTTTCAAACACTTCGGTTGAGCCTGGAGAGGCTTGCTTGTAAAAGAATATTTGTCGTTATCTGAAGAGGTCTAGAATACATGTATTTGGAGAGGTGGTAGAATACTTGTAAGAGCTAAATAGTTTTTAGTGGAAAAAGCCTTCAAGTGGAAGGGATTGGACTTAGCCCTTGGGTTAAGAGTGAACAAGGATAACATCCTTGCGTGCTTTTCTAATCCCTTATCTCTGCGCTTAAGTTTATTTATCGCTAACCTTTGGGATTGATATTGTCTTTCTTAATTGTGTTTTTAAGAAAACATTTTAAGCCTTCGTCCAACGTTTTACGTGTGGCTCTGTTTGAGTCCAAAGCTTTGTTTTAACCTTTGCATCCTGCTTAAGTATCTTTTTGTGAAAAGTATTTAGAAAAAGTTAAAAAACTCAATTCAACACCCCTTCTTGTGTTTAAAACAAGATCCTTCAATTGGTATCAGAGCTCAGCATCTGGGTTGCGCATCTAGCCGTGCTTGAGGAAAGATCCTTCAAACAGAAATGGCAGAACAAGACATGCCTAGTGGGAATCTACCAGTGCTGGAGGGCACTTCCATGACGAGGCCACCATTCTTCAATGGGACTCACTACCTTTACCGGAAATAAAGGTTCAAGGCGTTCATTCTGAGAACAAACTCTGCTCTCTGGTCTTTTAATTACAAATGGTCCACATGTTGTTCGCAACCCTGATGGCTCTGAGAAAGATGAGGAACAATGGCAGAACGCTAGAAGGACTAAGTGGGAACAAAACCATAAAGTAAGATATGCCTTGATGTGCACGCTCTTAGTCCAAACGAGTTTCAAAAGAGTCACGCATGTGAATCTGCGAAGCAAATTGGGGATACTCTATCCAACCTTCATGAGGGGACAGCGAAGGTCAAAGACTCTAAGTTCATCACACTAGTTGGTCAATTGAAATGTTCACAATGTAGGATGGAGAGTCCATTCTTGATATGATGAATCGCTTCCAGACTATCATAAAAAACTTGAAGTCCCTTGGGAAGGTCTACATAACCAAGGAGAATGTCACTAAAATTTTTAGGAGTTTGAATAAGGAATGGAGGCCTACGGAATGGAGAACTCTTGTTATAGCGATTACCCAAGGCAAGGATCTGTCAACCTTGTCTTTGGATGATTCGGTTGGTACTCTATCTTGGAGTAAGCGCTAGTGGCCTATCTATTTTGAATAGATAATCATTTGTATCATGACTTTGATCATATATTTGATATATGTATAAGGCATTTATTTATTATGTTATATTTGATGATCATATTTATAGCATAATAAAGTCCTTAGAATAGGTTGCTCATTTAATGGAGTGTGAGTGATGTAGATAGAATTCGTCCCTCCTGCATAATGGGAGTAATGTCTATAGGCCTCTTGATGGTATGCGACGTACAAATGCATGGCCATGCTAAGGTAGGACAATATAAGATATTGGACCCACATGATCGTATGTCAATTACTAGATCAAGAAATAAATAATTGAACTTAACAAGGATGACACATTGATGCCTTGTGTTCAATTAAGACATTGGGACGAAAGGACGTTGACTTCACATTATATATGGTTACAATAAAGTTTTAATTGTATCACCAATATTCTAATTAATTGGGTAGCAATGATGTATTGTTAGATGTTGCTCATTGTTTATAATATTAATTGATTGTTAATATGATTAATAATAATTAATATTATTGCCAATTAATTGAGAACCTATAGGGTCACACGCACAAAGCAAATGTTTAGAGAATTAGTTTAATTAATTAATTAAATATGATTTAATTAACAATTAAATGGGATTGATTTAATTGATTAATTAAATATGATTTAATTAATAATTAAATGAGGATAAGTTTAATTGATTAATTAAATATGATTTAATTAAACATTGGGCCTGTAGCGTACAGTGGCCCAAGTGGGTTAGGTTAAGTGAGTGACAGCTATTAGTAAGTTGTGCACGTCACTTAAGTAACACACAACACAGAGCATTCATAACGGCCGCTGTTCACCCTTGACAAGCATGCCCTCGTTTCTCTCTCTGTTTGCTGCGCCTCTCTCAATCCTGCTAGCTAGCACTATGCTATCTCTGACGTTGGTTTGCTCACGTGGATTGAGTAGAGGTATTGCTACTTTGCAATACTAGTGATAGAGAAACCTTTCCTTATGGTGGTTATGGCTGGACAGTTATCGTAATCTCGCGATCCGAGATTCGTTAACTGTTGGATCGGGCTGAAATTTGGGCAACAGGTTCGTGACATGTGGTTCTACATCTTCACTGTTCATTTTTTCGATACAAGGTCTGGAGCGAAAGTTATGAGCATCGCAAGTAGTAGTGTTTTTGGCTAACCGGTGTGGTTAGCGCGCTCACAGTGTTCGCGGTAAAGCTACGCTTCAAGAGGTAAACACAATACCCTTATGATTCTTGTACAATGTGTGATCCTTTTTGAAAGGGGTTTTTCCGCTCAAGAGGTTTTTGAAAATTGTTTTTGAAAATTATCCTTCTTGAAACCCCAACAGTGGTATCAGAGCGTCTGGTCATAGTTTGCCATGTATCCTAGGATTGTTTGCTATTGTATGATAACATATGTATTGCTTTTAAATATGATTTGTATGTTTAAAAGCATGTTTGTATGATTTGTATGTGATATAAATTTCTTTGAACATGTTTTGTGTTTTTGGTTGTGCTCCTGACATAATTAAGGATTCGCTTCTGGAATCTTTCTGCATCGTTTGGCACGGCCGTGCTCCCTGTAGCACGGCCATGCACATTTGAGTTAGCGTTAATGAACGCGTAGCACGACCGTGCGCCGTTTGGCACGCACGGCCGTGCACATGTTGAACAACGTCAGTGAGTTTTTAGCACGGTCGTACGCCGTTTGGCATGGTCATGCTGATGGACAGAATGTGTTTTTATCCCCTTTTGCATATTTATAAATTGTTTATTAAATGTGAGGTATATGGTTATGACCCTAGTTTTGGTGTTTAATTTTATTCTATAAATACGGCCTGCGTGTCATGATTTATTGTATTTATTTTATAGATACGGCCTGCGTGTCATGACATTTACTTTATTTATTTTATTTTAAATTTTGTAAATTGTTTGGGTTGACACGGAGGCAACACCAAATCATGACGCTAGTGGGAGGAACTTTGGTAGTTTGCTCGAGGGTCAAAGATTGTAATAATTAGTTTTAATTATTGTACATTAGGATGCCATTATCATTATACCTTTTATATGTCTTGTATGTTTATGTATGTGATGCATGAAATTTATGAGATGTATGATATAAATTTGGAATTTAAATTGTATGATAGCATGTATGTCATTGTATGCTTAATATGTTTTGAATGTATGTAAGCTAGTATTCCATGTATGCTATGAGAGACATTTATATGATAAACAAGCCGGCGAGATCACTTAATTATTAAATTCCCTCAATAAATTAAGTTATTAAATGCATCCTGATGCGTGGCACTCGTCAAGGCCAGAATCATTTAAGTGTGGGTCATGCTACAACTGAGCACCTTAATATATTCTGGTGAGACGCGAAAGGTGAAATAACCTACTGCCAACCATTAGGTTGAACTTAACTAAGTGTATTCAATAGGATTGAAACGGCTTAGAGGCATGGGGTTGGGCATTAATCCATATGATGGATTAGAATAAGGAATTATTCACCCAACTGGTCCAAGAATTACATTCGATGTAATTGGAAAAGAGTTTCCTACCTAAATAGCTGAGTTCTGGGCGATCAGCCACAGTTGACTCAAAACGAGGTGAAATATGGATCTTGGTCCCACTAGAAAATCTTTCAACGGGATTTTTCGAGTTAATGATGAGGGTCATTGATTTGAATAAATAGTGGGAGTGTATTTAATAAAAGACCTATTAAATATGTTTTAATCATGATACTTATATTCTGTATAAATGGCTACAAATACAACTAGTATTTTATCATTGCGATACATCGTTAAGAAGGATGAGTTATCTAGAATTAATTTTCTGGATTGGTACAAATTTTGAGGATTGTCCTCAAATCTGAGAAAAGAACTGTACGTTCTCAAGCAACTAACTTCCAAGCAAGTTGTTGCTAATATCATAAGGATCGAAAGGGATGCTTAAAAGAAGCATCAAGTCGATGCCATTGGTGTACGATATCTCATGCTTGCAATCATAGAGGCGTATGACATGATCATGCACCTTATGATACTCTAACAAGAGCTAGCAAGGCATAAAAGGTACCAAAAAGAGTATACAGACAAAAAAGGAAGTATGACTTCCTGTTCAGGCATATTTGTTATAATGGTCAACATATCTACTCTAACGTTATGGGTATTGGATACCGCATATGGATCTCACATTAATGTGAAGGATAAAAGAGTGTAGGACATTGACTAAAAGGTAAAGATCTACCCTATGAGTGGAAATGAAGCAAAAGTTACTACATTAACTATTGGAGTTTGAATTTACCATTAGGTAAAGGTTTACTCTATGAGTGGATCTACATTAACTACAAGAGTTTGAATTTGCCTTATGGGCATTAATGGAAGTAAATAATTGTTATTTTATTTTAGATGATAATAGAAACATCATTTCTATATTTTGTATGGACAAGAAAAGATTTTGAGTTGCAATAAGAGGAAAATTTGTTGTTCCATTTATTCAACAGATGTCTTCTATGCTAGTATTCATATGAGATAAGGACTTTGTGTCCTTGATCTCGATATGCCCATCTATAACATAAAAGCGAATACGGTCAAACCAAGTGATTTGGCCCTCAATGTCTTTAGCAATATCTTTAGACCATATAAGTAAGAAACACATTTCCAAGTTCCACAAATATGGACTCTTGGACTCATCCAATTATGAATTGTTTGAGGTCTATGAATCTTACTTGTTTGGAAAGATGACTAAGCTCCATTCTCTAGTAAGGTGGAAGGGCTGGTAATCTTTTGGCATTATACATTGTGATGTATGACGGCCTCTAAACAAGTTTGCTAGAAGACAAGTTTCCGTACTTCGTCTCGTTTATTGATAGCTTCAGTAAAGATGGATTTGTGTATGACACAAGTAAAAAAATTTTTGAAATGTTCAAAGAATTCAAGAACGAAGTGCATATCTAATTTTGGAAAAGTATTAAGATCATGCGATCAGATCGTGGTGGTAAGACTTAAGCCAGTGGTTTGATGACTATCTTAAGGAGTGTGAGATTATATCTCAACTCACTGCTCCTGGAACACCATAATGGAATGGTGTGTCGGAGAGGAGAAATTGCACCTTGTTGGATATGGTACAATCTATGATGAGTCAATTAGACTTCTATGTCTCTTTTAGGGGATATGTTTTACACACAACAGCTTTCACAGCTAATCTTGTTCCATCTAACATGGTTGAAGACCCCATATGAGATATGGAATGGTATGCGACCAAGTATGTCTTTCATTAATATTTGGGGTGTCAAGTTTATTAAAACTTTTGATTTCAAATAAGCTTAGACCCAAGTGTGAGAAATTTATCTTTGTGGGGTATCCTAAGGAAGCAAACGGACACTATTTCTACAACACCTCCGAGGACAAAATGTTTGTTGCTAGGACTGGAGTGTTCCTTGAGAAGGAACATATCTCCAAGGGAGGCAGTGGGAGGAATATAGAACTTGGATAAATCCAAGCATCATAGAGTACTGATCCGCCTACAATAGAACAAGAACTGGTTCCACAAGATGTTATGGTCCAACCACCAGTTCAAGTAACACAAGATTCGCATAGGTCAAACAGAACATGTCATCGACCTGAGAGATATGGAATAATCCTAACTCAAGAAGGTGATGAGCCGCTTATGGATCATGATGAGCTTGTGACTTACCAGGAGGCCGTCATTGGCCTAGATTTTGAGAAGTGGCTAGGAGCCATGGGATCCGAAGTAGAATCCATGTACACCAACTAGGTATGGACCTTGGTTGAGTCACCTAAAAGGGGTAAAACCCATAAGGTGCAAGTGGGTCTTCAACAAGAAGACTAACATGGATGGGAAGGTGAATACCTTCATGGTATGACTATAATGAGACCTTTTGTCTAGTTGCATTGATTCAAATCCCACTTGCTATTACTTCATAGTATGACGATGAGATCTGGCAAATGAATGTCAAAAATAAGCATTCCTAGACAGGAATCTTCTCGAGGATGTGTACATGACACAACCATAGATTTTTGTCTATTCAAAGAATGCTGGAAAGGTTTTGCAAGTTGCAAACATCCATTTATGGATTAAAGCAAACTTCCAGAAGTTGAAATCTCCGTTTTGATGTAAACTATAAGACAGTTTGGATCCATCAAAGAACGAGGACGGACCTTGTGTGTACAAGAAGGTTAGTGGGAGCATAATTATTTTTTCTCGTATTGTATGTGAATGACATACTACTTTTGGAAACAATATTCCTACACCATAAAATGTGAAAACATGGTTAAGGAATTATTTTTCAATGAAGGACTTAGGTGAAACGTCCTATGTATTAGGAATCAGGATCTATGGAGATAGATCGCTGAAATTGTTAGGCCTTAGTCAAAGGTACATAAATTGACAAAGTGCTTCGGCGCTTTAAATGTGCATTATTCCAAAATGGGTATCTTGCCTATGACATGTGGCGTATACTTGTCCAAGGGACAGTCCCTGTACATCTGATGTAGAGGGAACGCATGGATAAGATTCTATATACTTTGGCAATTGAATCTGTTATGCATGCCATGATATGTACTCGAACAGATGTCTCGTATGCTTCGAGCATGATGAGAAGGTACCAATCCACTCCCAGTGAAGGTCACTGGACCGAAGACAAGAATATCCTTAAGTACTTGAGAAGAACTAAGGATTCATTTTTGATCTGAAATGGTGAGGAAGAGCACATTGTAATGGGTTACACTGATGCTAGGTTTCAAACCGATAAGGATAACTTTAGATCGCAGTCTGGTTTTGTGTTTTGCCTTAATGGTGGCACTGTGAGCTTGAAAAGGTTTCAAGCTTGAGATAGTTGCTGATTTTATTATAGGGGCAGAGTATATAGTTGCCTTAAATACATATTTAGAGGCCATTTGGATTTGAAAGTTCATTTATGAACTAATCGAAGTTCCTAACTTTGCGAACTCCATTGATCTCGTTGCGATGATGATGGAGTAATCGCCTAAGCCAAGGAAACTTGATCTCATTAGTGATCCAAACATATACTTGAGTGCTTCTATCTCATTCGATAGATGATCGATAGAGGAGGTGTGAAGATGTGCAGAATGACAACACTGAACACTCCACTATTGGAGTCTCTTGCTCAGTGGTAGCATGACACTCACACTAGACCGATGGGTGTTATATTGATGCCCGATTGGCTTTAGTGCTAGTGGGAGATTGTTGGGGTAAGCCCTAGTGGCCAATCTATTTTGAATAGATAATCATTTGTATCATGACTTTGATCATACATATATATATATATATATATATATATATAAGGCATTTATTTATTATGTTATATTTGATGATCGTATTTATAGCATAATAAATTCCTTACAATAGGTAGTGGATTTAATGGAAACTCAAGTATGACTTGACCGTGAGATGCCATTAAGTTATAGAACACTATTCTTAAATATCCATAGTGAAGTATTATTATTAATAAGGATAATAATAATACATTAAGACTATTATGTGAGTGTACTGGATGACCACATCTTACTAGTCATAGATATAAGATATCAAGTCGTCACATAGGTATAAATTTTAGTGGAATATTTATATTGGAGTGACCCGCTATGAGAACACTGCAGAATAGTTCTATAAGTGTCATAAGCGATTCTCATGATGACCATAGTGAAGTAGTCTTTCGACTTGAAGTCACTACGATTCCTAACATATGTAATTGTAGGCTTTAATACTATTAAATGTTGTCTGTAACAGGACAACTATAAAGATAGTTATTGGGCCTGCAATGAAAAATGTTGAGGAATGTGAGTGATGTTGATAAGATTCGTCCCTCCTACATAACGGGAGTAATGTCTATAGGCCTCTTGATGGTATGCGACGTAGAAATGCATGACCATGTTAAGGTGGGACAATATAAGATAATGGACCCACATGATCGTACGTCAATTACTAGAGCAAGAAATAAATAATTGAACTTAACAAGGATGACACATTTATGCCTTGTGTTCAATTAAGACATTGAGATGAAAGGACGTTGACTTCACATTATACACTAGTGCAATTAAAACTTTTTATATCGGTTAAATATATTATTCTAAATCGGTTATGGAACCAATGTAGAAACAGAAGATGTAGAATGTTGGACCTTTTAACATCGATTTCCAACCAATGTTGAAAGTTAACTTTCCACATCGGTTATAATCCAAAACCGATTTTGAAAGTGCTCCTTCAACAGATTTATATTTTGTTGAAAGAGAGATTTTAACATCGGTTATAATCCAGAACCGATGTTGAAATCGAGAATTCAACATCGGTTTTGTCTTGTAACCGATATTGATAGTCCACTTTTTTTTTAAAAAAATAATCTCTTTTAAACCAGTTACAATCCTTAGCCATATTTCATATCTACAACCAAAACAATCCCAGCCAAAATAGAATCCCAACAATAGCATAATCTAAATCACTATACAAAGTTAGCCAAACTACTATATTGATTATGCAAAAGTCAACATCTTTTGATTCAACAAAATCAACTAATTATATAATGTCATAAATTTAAATTAATTAAATACATAACAAAGAAATCACATGTCATCCATACAAAACAAAAAAAAAAAAAAACCATATGTCACAAATTAATGGTCAGTCATCTCAAGAAAAAAGTTTGCTCAACGTTCCTTGATGTCCTCTTCAGAGAATGCTTTCGGATTGTCAAAAATCTGCACATTCAATTAACATAAGATAAATTAAACATTATAACTAATCAACTAAAACTAAACATAATTAATCTATAACTATTTACAAATGCTATTAGTTACCTCCTTCCATCGATCTGTAATACCCGCGGAGACAATGTTGAACATCCACTTCATGACATAATATCCGCACTCCCAGCCGCCACGTTGCCTATGACACTACAAATGAATACACGATTTGAATATATAATGAGTAAAAACATAATAGTAACTATTTTATGCTGCAATTGAATCTTAGGTACTAATAAACTACTTATATTAGGGTAAATCCACCTAATAGGCCTAGGCCTACCACCATCCAAAAGACGACTTGCGTTCATAGATCTATCATAATTAAGAAAATATTCATTTAAAGTATGTTATAGATTTCAGAGTAATTAATAAAGCAAATGTAGTACAAATTAAATTAATTAAAAGCTTACGTTTCAACAATAAACTTGATTTCTTTCGTCGGCTTCCTTCCCAGCGAACAAAAGAAGGCCACAACACTCATACCATGACAGATGATCAATAATTGCCAATGTTTACTGCATTTCGAAACAGTTAGAGACAAGTCACATATAATTATAAATCACTAGTAAAACTTATACTTACAGATGGAGGTAAGGTGCTAGGTAGAACTGTTTTTTGCCTTCATCAAGCACACGTCGCATGTACGCGGTAATCTCATCTGACCTAAGTGTCTCACCCTGAATTAGTTGAGGGTCACGGAATCCATAAAGATGGAGGTTACCCCTATCAATACACAGGCGATGTAGATACCTAAGATAATGAAAGAAATATTAATTATAATAGTTTAAAACTTAATTAGTTAACTTACAAATTAATTAGTTGAAACAAATATACTTACGTGCACCATAATGAGACAACTGTCATGCAAAGCATTTCACTATCAATGCCTATCTCCATAATGTCCCTCTGCGAGATAGAAAGTGTCGGGCCTGCCATCGTGTTCCAAATTTATAAAAGCGGACTCCTTCCCAAGTTTCACAACCGCTAATGCCAGACGTTCAAGAGCATCAAGTTCAACATCCTTGTCGATACCCTAAACAGCAAATATAGAACATCAGTAAACACGGTTAAGTTATTTCAATTGTAAATAAAAAAAACTTAAGTTATTGAATGATTATATGAATACCTTCGATGAACCAGACTTCACAAGTTTTCTCTGATCCGACCTAGGCCTTTTGGGTGGATGATCTTTTCCATCATCCTAAACAACATAGGTAAAGCATTAGTAAACACAATTAAGTTATTTCAATTGTAAATATAGAAAAACATAAGTAATTGAACAATTACATGAATACCTTGGCTGAAACAAAAAACCTCATAAGTCTTCTCGGCCAAGGGATGAAATTACCGGGGGCCTGGCCAACTGTAATAACCTCCTCGATGGGCACAGGGACTAGAGCATCAACATCTCGAACATCTTCAACCACCACCCTCACATGATCATCCGCTAATGTCCGGTGGTGTAAGGTAATTCCCAAGTTGTGTACCCTCCCAAATGCCACTAACCGGCGATCATGATGATCATCAACAAACAACTCACACTGATCCTCCTCCTCCTTGTCAGGCTGATGTGAATGATCACATGAACCCTTAGTGCTCACATGTACAGACGGTTGGGCCCTTGTGTTTTGCTGGGAAAAACCCATAGATGCCAACTCTGAAAGAAGATCTCATTTTATTTCTTCTCGAAGCTGCGCCTTGATGGACTCAATATCATCCTTGGTCCGATGATGTGAAGATGATCCGTGGTATTGGCGAATGCCAACGCCCCATCCAACACCAAGGACATGGCCTGGGTCGTCCTCTTTCCCAATCACAACAGCCAAGACATATTTGCGTCCGGTAGACACAAAGGTTCCTTGTGTGCTCTGTTCGTCCAAGGAATCCTATAACATACAATTATAACATTTGTGTAAGACGATGGATAAGCATGTTACAATTACAATTAGAATTGAATGTATACTTACAATCTTTTCAGCAACAAAGCGTGCCTCCTCAGATGTATACTGTTCCGATGGTCCTTGTCTGGCTCTCTTCTATGTATGATGGCGTGGGGATGGAGGTGGATCAACAACTTCTGGAGGTGGATCAGCCGTAGGATCAGCTTGAGATGCTTCTTCGAAAATTTGTTTCTTCTTCTCTTCAATCATTTTCCTCCTCAGCTTTTTATATCCCCCACGAGACAAACAATGGGGGTAGAGATTCTTACTCTGGATCTCCTGCACCTTTTTCCTTTTTTCCTATTATAAATAACATCAATTGAATTCAGTATATTAATAAAATTAATTTGGTTGGTCAAGTTAAATAATATAACTCAAGTTAACCTGAAAGGCGGGGCCCAATCGGATCTGAACAAATCTATCCCACGTCTCCTGATCAAGGAAAATGTACATCTCAAGTAGAGATTTGTCCGCACGCCCATGTATGTATTTACCACTTAGTTGTGTTTTAAATGTTCTCCAACGCTCACCTGCATACGAAATCCATTTTTTCTTCATACGCTCAGTATCCGGCACTTCAAAGGTGAGCTACATTACGCAACAAAATGGAGGAATTAGTGTATATGAAAATAATATGGTGAAATAAAATAGATACAAACAAAGAAGGTAAAAGTAAAATACCATGATACTATCCCATATCTGATCTTTCATGCTCGTCGGTACATGGTCCCAATCCTCAATAAGTATACTAGCCTTGCTTTTGGCAAGGACAGCCACAAAACTCTTGAACTGATCTTCCATTGGCCCTATAGGTAAGCAGTCTCCATCAAACTCAACCCTCATCCTTTGATTACCACTACGGTTGGCGGCCAATTTTTTTAATCGTGTGGCGCGTCTACCCTTTTTACTTGTCGACGGGGTATCCGACCCGCTGCGTGTAGGAGGGATGTCCGAGGGATCGGCCATGTGTGCCTGTTTAGACAAAAGATAATAAATTATGTCAGTAAGGATGGATAAATACAAATATAACTTAACATATAAATATCAAATTAAATAACAAAAAAAAAAACTTAACTTATGATCATCACGAATGGCATGTACATCATCCACTTCATTTTCCTCATTGAAAGAAGGCATCCGTGTTGAGAAAGAAGGAGTATCGGAAGTATCAAGAGTTGAATCTTGATTTTCCTGACTACCATTATGCATGTTTTTTCCTTGGAGAACCACCGACCACCTTTTGTTAGAAGGATCATGGATATAAAAAACTTGTTTTGCTTGGAAAGCCATGAGGAAAAGGCTCTTCTGTATGACCTATCTTGCCAAGGTCTACAAATGTAAATTCTAATTCATCGGTTTGTATACCACTGTTACTGTCAACCCACTTACATATAAAAACAGATACTCTAAATTTAGTGAAATCGACCTCCCAAATCTCTTCAATGACTCCAAAGTAAGATATGGATGCCATAACGGGGTTTGTATCTTTTGAACTAGAGAAGTGGATGGACTCGGCTACAACCATAACCCCACTGTTTTGCACGGTACTCTTGTGATCCTGGGACTGTAACGCCCCGATTTTCACGTTTTCTAATTCTTCAGTAATTTTAATGTCTTTGTTTTATTCGAGGTCTTGGGAATGGAAATAAAATATTCCGAGACCATAGTCATGCTCGACAATATCGTAGGAAGCTATGATTAAGTTTTGAGTCGAAAACTCAAACGGAGTCCAGTCTGCGTTTTTATACTGATAGTATGATTTTACTGCTTAGGAGACCTCAGATGGACCCGTGAATGAGACAATAAGTCTTAGAATTCGATCCTCTATGTTTTGGTTAAATTTCACAAAAACTTCAGAAAAATCACTTCCTGACCTTCGTTCGGGCGGAATCCTCAATCGGGTGACGAACGGAGCCACATATGGATTTACCGGGACTCGCCAACGGATAATCTTGATATCACATCATCCCAGGACACTTGGGAGAGTATGCCAGAGTCGTCATGACGTTCAGAAATATCTGGACGCAAAATGACAAAAATGCCCCTAACCTTAGTCTCTTACATTTTTATCATTTTACCCTTTTGGCAAATGACCTTTTTACCCTTAAGTGAGCTTTTAAGTGGCTGACCTCAGCCCCTCACTCCCTCATTTTCGCACAGCCCCCTCCCCTTTAGAGCTCCATAGTTGTTCTTGAGAGAAACTCCATTTTCATCCTTGAAAAGCTTGAATCACTTGTTGGAATCACTTGATTCCTTGAGCAATCTTCCTTCATTTCAAGTTAAGATCACTTCTATGATCTCTTAGCTTCTTGAATCTTTCTTTATTTCAAGATAAATCTTCATTTTCATGAAAAGAAATTCTTAGATCCAAAACTTTGAAAATCCATAGGAAATTGTAGAAAAAGCCCTTTGAGGTAAGACCAAGTTCTTTGAACTCACATCATCATTCTCTACCTAAACCCCAGAGCTTATGATTCAACTCCCATCATAGCCCAAAATCCCTTTTTGGCCGAACCCTACTTGATGATGATGAATAGCGTTTTCATCAATTTTTGATTTCTCACACTTGATTTCATCCTTAGCTTTCCTAATGCCTTTAAATCCATGAAATGGAAAACCAAAACCAATTCCTAACCTTTTTAACCTAGGGTGGCCGAAATCCTCTTTGTTAGAATTGTTGAGATTGGCTTTGATTGTTGTTTAATGTTGGATTGCTGTGTTGTTGACAATTGTCAGGAGGATCACAAACCGATCAACCGACTTCGATCCGGGAATCTGCTCATCAACAAGTATGGGGGGTGAACCTCATCACACCAAGATGGTGGTAGTGAAGATTGTTGTTTAAGTTTATGTGTGGGTGAAACCCTTTAGTTTGGGTTCACTTTTATTTGTTAAGTTTTGTTAAGTTCTCTTGGAGAACAAGATTGTCATGATGAGTTCATGCTTTAGTATGTTGTAGTGTGCTTTAGCATATGTTGATGATGATATGATTGAATGAAAATCATTTCCATGTATGTTGAAAAACCTACTTTGATCACTAGATCAAGTATGGACTTTTATGCATGATTATGAGACCATGATGTGTGATGGACTTGGATGTTTGATTGTGATGTAGTAATGTGTATTGGGGTTTATCATAATTGCGTGAGCTTTTGAGCTAATTTGCTTTGTTGGTGAAGCAAAGTCTTCATTTTTCATTGGAGTAGGCTTGTGGCCTTAGTAAGAGGAAAATATAAGAACATGTGTTATTCTTGTTTTGGCAAGGTTTTGATGCAGCAAAACATGATTTCATAACCTATGTTTTCAAAGAGAAACAAAAGTGATTTTGATCCAAAGATCAAATGAAGTTTTAACCTTTAAAGTGTGTCACCAAAGTGGGAAAATGTTTTTTCTTTAGCCATAGGTCTTTTAATCAAACTAAGTGTTTCAAAAGAAGAATTAATGAAGTTAGGGAAAATGAAAAACAGGGCACTCGCCCAGCGAACCCCGTCTCGCCTCACGAGACAGAGGGAAGACAAGGCATTCGCCAGGCTAACCTTGCCTCGCCTCGTGAGACAGTGGACTAGCCCGAGCAGCAAAGATGCAGCTTCTCGGCCTCGCGTAGCGAAGTAGTTCTCGCCCCGCGAACCGCCTAAGCAGTGAAGATGCAGCTTCTCTGCCTCGCGTCGCGATATATACCTTCGCCTCGCGAGCAATGGTTTGTTTATAAAGAGTGTTTTTCAACTAAAACTGTAAAGTTTTACGCATTAAAAACCTAAGTTAAGTAATTGACTTAGAGTTGAAAACAAGGGATAGTTAAGTATAATATGTGGTGAAACAAGACCATATATTATACCATTGATAACCTAGTGCATCAATGACTTCATAAGACATAAACACAAACATGAAATGTTTTGGGTTTTGAAACAGTAGCTCGATGACGGACCGGTGATTCGTGTAACGGCCCAGACTGCTTTAAGGATTGCCGACTGTCCCCACAAACCAACACGGGTCTCTTCAGCGTGCTTTGTCCTCACTCACACGCTTCCTAGGAAAACTTCCCAGGAGGTCACCCATCCCAGAATTACTCCAAGTCAAGCACGCTTAACTTTGGAGTTCTTAAGTGATGGCTACCGAAAAGAAGATGCATCTTGTTTATAAAGGTAGTACAAATCAATTCTTATAAGCCTTCCTTCAACCGTACAGTCCCATACCTGCACAGCCTCAGGATCCCTCTCATTCCGATGTGAATTAGGTTCATTCATGTTTCCCTCCGCCTAGAAGCCTGCCAGGAGCCTCTCCTTGTCCGTGCCTCATGCACCGGCGACCACTCCCCGCCCTCGTCAGCCCCGGGTGTTACATGCCCACCAGCTTCCGCTTGGTTCGTCCCCGAACCACACCGTACTGGGAGAGGTCCGCTCTGATACCATTTCTCGATTTGTGCGTGTCATCCTTGCGCAGGGGCCATGCTAAGCGTGCTTGACTTGGAGTAATTCTGGGATGGGTGACCTTCTGGGAAGTTTTCCCAGAAAGCGTGTGAGTGAGGACAAAGCACGCTGAAAAGACAAGTGTTGGTTTGTGGGGACAGTCGGCAATCCTTAAAGCAGTCCGGGCCGTTACAATTCGGACCCCGATCAGTCGTTCAATTGTTTCAGTCTTGTGATGACTCGATGCCGGAGGGATCACGAGATTTATCCGGTGGATAAAGGTTTTGTTTTTCAAAAGACACGTATAGTTCCTAAGGAAGAGAACCTTAGTAGACTTCGAGGTTTATCTGGCGGATAGACATTGCTTGATTGCATCTGCTTTGTGTAAGCATTGGCATTTCATCTGCATAGTCGTAAGGCCTTGAGCCTAGGAGTTGAGCTTACACCTTGATGCGGGTGCGAATCTTACGGTGACGATCTTCAATGGTCTTTTTGGAGGTATCAGGGTTGGAAGGGCTTACATGTGACCAGTTGGTAGCTCTTCTGTGTCGTGGCGAATCCGTGCGATACACTGATATCCTCTACTAGATGCCGTACTTTTCATGTTTGGTCGATAGTGTTTCCGTAAAGCCAGATACGTGCACGTTACGAATGTTGTAGCATCTTGCTCATGGCTGGCAGAAACCGGAACATGTCCTCCCATTCACTCTCTCCGACGTTTTGTTAGCTCCATGGAGTAAGGGTCAGAGTAGTACCCAGTGACATTGACATTGAGGCATATGCATTGCATGGCTATTGATGTTTACATTTACTGTTATACATCGTTGTACTGTTTAAGAATGCCTTATATCATGTTGTTAATTGTTTAACCTTATATCATGCTGTTAATTGATTAACCTTATATCATGCTGTTAATTGTTTAACCTTATATTATGCTGTCAACTGCTTAACATGATTTACATTGAGAATTTTAGTAAGCATGTTGGGTACGCTATTACCCGGTGAGTCATCCCGCATTTACTATTGCTGTTTTGCTGTGTTGATAAACGAAAATCTCACCCATATCTGTATGTTTTCTGCTGGTACTTGCTGTTGCTGCTTGAACAGATGAACGTGATGATGGTTCAGTTCAGTAGTCTCCTTGAGCCCGAAGGCGGTCTCTTTTTGTGGTTTAGTTTTGTTGTCGGCCAAACTATGTTAGTTTTTGTAGTACTTTTTGGGAGCTACAACTCCTAGTACTTATTGTATTCCTTATGTTAGTCATACATTAGACTTATGTCTGCATATAGTAATGTTGTTATTTCTGTTTCTGTATTTTCAGCATATTATGTACTAGAAATGTATGGTGAACCTAAGTTCATTTATTAGTATTATTTATCTTTACTAATCCCATTACATCCTTGTGAAAAGAAAAAAAAAACCGTATTTTCCGCATTAATAAATATTTTCGGCCTTATAAACGTTTGGGAATGTGACACTCGGGAAAGGGTGTTGCAGGGACTTTGTATAGAAGGAAAACTTATTGATATCATATCCACTCCAACATATGACATCAAAGTTAGGCCTATGTGCTAACCATTTTAATGTATCAAAAGCAGTATTATCCTTCGCAATTTGATCTTTAAACCAGTTTAAGAAAGTCTTATTATGCTTGTTCAACAACCATTTTTCGTTCATTCGAGGGTAATTTTGCTTGACAATGGTTTTGTGATCACATAAGTAAGGTTCAACCTCATCAGTGTTATTCAATATATACAAATGTGCTTGAAGCACTTCCTCTCGACCCATGCTCTTAACAGTAATACCTCGTGTACCCTTACCATCACATCTTCCCTCATTACGAGACTTAGGAAGCCCTACAAGTTCCGCTTCTGACATATAGTCTGTACAAAACTCAATAGCTTCTTCTGCAACATACCTTTCAACAATAGATGCTTCAGGACGGTGTGGATTCTTCACATACCCTTTCAAGATCTTCATGTATCGCTCAACTGGGTACATCCACCTTAAATGAACGGGGCCGCACAATCTAATCTCCCTCACTAGATGAACAATTAAATGAACCATGATGTCAAAAAATGAAGGAGGAAAATACATCTCCAATTGACACAAAATAATAGCAACCTCATTTTCCAATTCATCCAACTTTTGAAGGTCAATGACTTTGCTACATATAGCATTGAAGAATAAGCACAACCTTATTATGGCATGTCTAACTTTTTTAGGCAAGATGTCACGAATAGCCACTGGTAGTAGTTGTTGCATCAAGACATGGCAATCATGAGACTTTAAACCAACTAATTTGAGATCTTTCATTGAGACAATCCTCTTAACATTTGAAGAGTAACCCTGTGGCACTTTGACGCCCCGCAGACACTCACAGAAACTTCTTTTATCTTTTTTCGATAAAGTATGACATGCTGGGGGCAAATAAGTCCGCTTAACCCCTAATGATTGTGGAGCTAACTGCTCTCGTATACCCATCATGTGACACCCGCTACCCCGCATACGATAAAATAAAATAAAGCATGCAAGTTAAATAAAATTTTAACATAAAAGGTAGCAAGTACCACATGATCCGAAAACATTTTAAACATAAAACCACTGCGGAAAACATTAATCATAAACGAAACCCGAAACCCGATGTCACATAATCAGAGTTGGTATACATATACCGATAACACATCGGAATAAAACTAAACAACTGAATGTAAATCCTATCTACTACTACTAAGAGAGATCTTCACGGGATCACTCCTCGTCAGCATGCTCACCCTCCTCTGCACATGCAACATCATATGCACAAGAACAACAAAGGATGGGGGTGAGAAATACGATCATAAATATATGTAAACGGAATGGAATAGTAATTAAGATGACATACAGCATACATCAATCAACACATGTATAATCAATACATATCAAAGATGCATGTCAATGCGAATGCAACATCACTACTCCGTATGCATGTGGCCAACAACTATAACTCTGGAAAGACGATTAGGAGTACATGTCCGGTTATCAACGTGGATGTTATGCCAGACCGTGGGCCATCCCCGAACACTCTCACTAATCCTGATAACGTATAGTGGCTAGTCAGGGTACTCAAGCTTATCCTTTAGGTCACTCCGACAATAGGTAGCTAGCCCATGTCACCTGGAATTTCCCTACCCAATGTACCCGCAAGGCCGGGATAACACCCATCGTGGCCTCCACTATCGCGATTCATCGTTTGCTTTCCACCCAACATATCAACGTCAACGCATGATGCATGTTATGCTCAACAACATGCAAACACATGTCCAACCATCCACCATCAACACCATTATATGGCTATCACCTTTGACCAACAAGCATCAAAGATGATTTATCAACATCAAACTTGACCAATAAGCATCAAGAATGATTTAACCAACAACATCGGTAACAGTACGTCGTTACCAATAACATCATCGTCTTATTAATTGTTCTCTTTGGTAAGTCTTAACTTAACATCATCTTCATTAAGTATTATACTTAATCTTATTATCTAAGCCCCAATTCATATCTTATTAAGATTATAACTTAATCCTAATATTTAAACCTCAAGTCATATAGTTATTAAGATAATAAATTAATCTTAATATCTAAACCTCAATTCATATTTTATTAAGATTATAACTTAATCTTAATATTTAAACCTCAAGTTATATATTTATTAAGATTATAACTTAATCTTAATATCTAAACCACAATTCATATCTTATTAAGATTATAATTTATTCTTAATATTTAAACCTCAAGTCATATGTTTATTAAAATTGTAACTTAATCTTCATAACACTATCCATCAAGCATAAGGGGTCAAAACTGTTCCTGGGCACGTGAGAATCGATTTCCATTCTCTGGAATCGATTTCTCAAGTCTTCAAAATCGATTTCCAATCTCTGAAAATCGATTTCCCCAATCGATGTTGAACAAGGGAAAATCGATTCTAAAAATCGATTTCTACAAGGCCAAATCGATTTCCACGCTCTGGAAATCGATTCTTGGTCGATTCAATCGATTTCCATGTGCTGGAAATCGATTTCTGGGTGTTAATTCATACAGCAGCGGGTTTCTTCCGCTATAGACCAATCTACATTCTCTAATTAACATATCATTCGAGCCTAAGCTATTTATCATCAATTTGATTATTTCAACACTCATGAATCATAACCTAAGGGTTCTCAAACTAATCCTTGGTCATCAATCTCACATTGCCTATTTATTTTCTCCCTATAACTATGTTCTAATAGTATAGGATTAATAAGACACCATATCATGGCATAAACAACATGTTCATCATCATCAATTCATCAACATTCATAATAATCATGTACTCATAGTTATAAACATGTTATGACATCAGATTATTCATCAATCAATATTCGTACAGCCAGAAAACAACATAACAACATTCATAGGCACTTACAATGCATAAAGACAAACATATAGGGGTCATGGGTTAACCCCTTCATCTTAACCTATCCCAAAACCCACATACTCATGATCAATTTTCTCCCCCCATACCTGGTATGACGATTCACAGCCTAAGGGAAAGAGAACAAATCCAAGTTCTGCTACGGTTCCTTCTTACGGGTTCAGCACTTGATCACGATCGCAACACTGGAAAGCAGAGTCGATCCTTAAGTTAAGGATTAAAAGGGAAAACAAAACTAGGATTAAAAACTCACCTTGGTTTCTAACTTAGGAGATTAACTCTAGCAGCAGGGATAGACTAGCCAAACAACGGCGTGTTCTTGACGAAGAACACCCAAGCAGGATTCGTCCTTTGGGTTTTCTAGAGCGAGAGATCAATTAGAGCTCTTAGGGATGAGAAGAGGCAAAAAGTGTGTACAATAGGGTGTGGATACTAGGTTTAGGTCATACGCTATGTATATATAGCTGTTAGGGACGTTTTAGGACGAATGGGCCGTACACAGCATAGCCCAGTAACCCGAACGCGTACACAAGCTCTGACACGCATGAAAATCAATTTCAACATCCATGAAAATCGATTTTCCTTGGGCCAAATCGATTTTCTTATCAAAGAAATCGATTTTGCCCTTCAAAGAATCGATTTCCTCCTTCTGGAAATCGATTTTCTTCACCTGGAAATTGATTTCCCAAATCGATTTCCCAAATCGATTTCCCAATCGATTTTGGCATCGACACCTGAATACAACTTGTAGGTAATCCTCTAAGCTTTCCAACTCATCCTAGATCATCTCGATCGGATGTCTAGAACTCAAGATATGGCCAAAACCATGAAACAGGTTATTTAGACTCGGATGAATTGATTATTCTAAAGGCTAAACTATTACAACTATGAACTTATGCACCAAAAACAAGCAAAAACGACATATGCAAGCATCTATAAGCAAGTATCAATACATATATACATAGAAGTGAAAGAGCAGGGTGTTACAATTCCACCCCCTTTATAAAAAATTTCGTCCTCGAAATTTCTACTCACCTTGAGTAAACAGATGCAGGTATGACTCCTTCATCTTGCTCTCCAACTCCCACGTAGCACTTTCTTCTGTAGCTCCACTCCAAATGACCTTGACCAAGGGAATTTCCTTCCCTCTCAGCTGCTTGACCCTTCTATCTTCAACCCGAAGTGGTAGCACCTCAAAGGTCAAGTTATCCTTTAGTGGAATAACATCGGGTACTATCACATGGCTTGGATCATGAACATATTTTCGAAGTTGAGACACATGAAACACATTATGAAGGTTTGACAAGAACGGGGGTAAGGCTATCTGGTAGGCGACTTCACCGACTCTTTTTAGAATTTGGTAAGGGCCAATGAATCTAGGAGTAAGTTTCCGCGCTTTCATTACCCTGCCAACCCCAGTTGTTGGAGTAACTCGCAAGAACACATGATCTCGCTCCTGGAATTCGAGAGTTTTTCTTCTCTTATCATGGTAACTCTTTTGCCTACTCTGTGCCACTCTCATCTTATCTTGTATCATCCTCACTTTCTCTGTAGTCTCTTGCACTACCTCAGGTCCTAACACAACATTCTCTCCAGGCTCATTCCAACACAAGGGTGTCCTACACCTCCTCCCATACAAAGCCTCATAAGGTGCCATCCCAATACTGGAATGGAAACTATTGTTGTAGGTGAACTCTATAAGGGGTAAAAACTTATCGCAACTACCCGACTACTCTAGCACACACGCCCTCAACAAGTCTTCTAAGGATTGGATTGTCCTCTCGGACTGACCATCGGTCTGTGGATGATAAGCTGAACTCAATCTAAGCTTAGTTCCTAAGGCCTCATGCAAACTATTCCAAAATCTAGAGGTAAATCTAGGATCTCTGTCTGAAATTATGCTAGAGGGTACACCATGCAATCTAACTATTTCTCTGATATACAACCCAGTCAACTTCTCTAATGGATATTCCATGTTCATAGGAATAAAATGGGCAGATTTGGTTAACCTGTCCACAACAACCCATATGGCATCACAACCAGTTGGAGTCCTAGGGAGTCCAGACACAAAATCCATAGAGATACTATCCCACTTCCACTCAGGGATACTCAAAGGTTGCAACTTACCTGAAGGTTTCTGGTGTTCTATCTTAGCCTTCTGACACACTAGGCAAGCATAAACAAACTCAGCCACATCCTTTTTCATCCTAGGCCACCAAAACATCCGTCTCAGATCCTGATACATCTTTGTGGCTCCTGGGTGAACACTCAAACCACTCCTATGCCCTTCCTCAAGGATCAACTTCCTAAGCTCTGGAATATCAGGTATACAAACTCTATCTTGAAACCTCAAAATTCCATCAGTCCCATCCTTAAAACTGGGATTTCTACCTTGAGCAATCAACTCTCTCTGGTCTAAAAGGTATACATCTATCTTTTGCCCTTCTCTAATCTGATCCATCAAACTGCTAGTGATTTTCAACATTCCTAGCCTAATGCTCTTAGGGGTAACTTCCCAAACTAAACTCAAATCTCTAAACTCCTCTATCAAATCCATCTCTCTAACCATCAAAGCTGAAACATGTAAGATTCTTCTACTCAAAGCATCAGCCACTACATTGGCCTTACCTGGGTGGTAACTCAACTCAAACTCATAATCCTTAAGAAATTCCATCCACCTACGCTGTCTCATATTCAGCTCCTTTTGGTCAAACAGGTATTTCAAACTCTTATGATCACTAAAAACCTCAAATCTAGCTCCACAGAGATAATACCTCCAAATTTATGATCACTAAAGACCTCAAATCTAGCTCCATAGAGATAATGCCTCCAAATTTTTAAGGCAAACACTATAGCTCCTAACTCCAAGTCATGAGTGGGGTAGTTCTTCTCATGGGTCTTAAGCTGCCTAGAAGCATAAGCTACTACCTGACCATTCTACATCAACACACCACCTAAACCTTGCTTCGAAGCATCACAGTACACTATAAACGGTTCACTAGGATTGGGTAACACTAACACAGGTGCAGATGTCAACCTATTCTTCAACTCCTGAAAACTTTCCTCACACTTAGAGTCCCATACGAAGATCTGACCTTTCTTAGTAAGGCGGGTCATAGGCAAAGCTATCTTAGAGAATCCTTCTATAAACGTCCTATAGTACCCGGCCAAACCCAAGAAACTTCTAACCTCGGTCACTGACTTAGGTGCTTCCCAATGGAGCACGGTTTCTACCTTAGCTGGGTCCACGGCTATCCCTCCTTTAGAGATGATGTGTCCTAAGAAACTCACCTCTTCTAACCAAAACTCACACTTGGACAACTTGGCATACAACTGTTTTTCCTTAAGGGTTTCCAAGACTACCCTCAAGTGTTCCTCATGTTCCTCCTTAGTCTTAGAGTATACTAGGATATCATCTATGAAGACAACTACAAACCTATCCAAGTATGGATGGAAGATCTTGTTCATGTAGTCCATGAACACAGCAGGGGCATTAGTCACATCAAAAGGCATAACTAGATACTCATAATGGCCATAGCGCGTTCTGAACGCAGTCTTTGGAATGTCCTCAGACTTGACCCGAATTTGGTGATAGCCTGATCTCAAATCTATCTTAGAAAACACACAAGCTCCTATCAGCTAGTCCATAAGGTCATCTATCCTAGGAAGAGGATACCTATTCTTAAGGGTCACCTTGTCCAGTTGTCAATAATTGACACACAACTTCATGCTACCATCTTTCCTCTTGTAACACATCAATAAGAATGACACTCTAGGAAGGATAATATTGATCGGCACCTAAAGTCATACATACTCTTAGGCAACAATGAAACAAGTTAAGGTTCACTATCAATGGTTCGGACAGTTCCCTGCCACAACCCCATTGTCCTATCACTCAGCGATCTTAACCAAATCAAAATTGGTTAAATCCTACTAGAGAAATTTTTTAACAAAAGGCATAATAAAACAGTCACACAAGTTCAAAACACTTCTGCAGAGTACACAGAAGAGACACAACAGACACATACCCCGGCCTGTAGGACAGACCGGCTCTGATACCACAAAATGTGATACCCGCTACCCCGCATACGATAAAATAAAATAAAGCATGCAAGTTAAATAAAATTTTAACATAAAAGGTAGCAAGTACCACATGATCCGAAAACATTTTAAAACATAAAACCACTGCGGAAAACATTAATCATAAACGAAACCCGAAACCCGATGTCACATAATCAGAGTTGGTATACATATACCGATAACACATCGGAATAAAACTAAACAACTGAATGTAAATCCTATCTACTACTACTAAGAGAGATCTTCACGGGATCACTCCTAGTCAGCATGCTCACCCTCCTCTGCACATGCAACATCATATGCACAAGAACAACAAAGGATGGGGGTGAGAAATACGATCATAAATATATGTAAACGGAATGGAATAGTAATTAAGATGACATACAGCATACATCAATCAACACATGTATAATCAATACATATCAAAGATGCATGTCAATGCGAATGCAACATCACTACTCCGTATGCATGTGGCCAACAACTATAACTCTGGAAAGACGATTAGGAGTACATGTCCGGTTATCAACGTGGATGTTATGCCAGACCGTGGGCCATCCCCGAACACTCTCACTAATCCTGATAACGTATAGTGGCTAGTCAGGGTACTCAAGCTTATCCTTTAGGTCACTCCGACAATAGGTAGCTAGCCCATGTCACCTGGAATTTCCCTACCCAATGTACCCGCAAGGCCAGGATAACACCCATCGTGGCCTCCACTATCGCGATTCATCGTTTGCTTTCCACCCAACATATCAACGTCAACGCATGATGCATGTTATGCTCAACAACATGCAAACACATGTCCAACCATCCACCATCAACACCATTATATGGCTATCACCTTTGACCAACAAGCATCAAAGATGATTTATCAACATCAAACTTGACCAATAAGCATCAAGAATGATTTAACCAACAACATCGGTAACAGTACGTCGTTACCAATAACATCATCGTCTTATTAATTGTTCTCTTTGGTAAGTCTTAACTTAACATCATCTTCATTAAGTATTATACTTAATCTTATTATCTAAGCCCCAATTCATATCTTATTAAGATTATAACTTAATCCTAATATTTAAACCTCAAGTCATATAGTTATTAAGATAATAAATTAATCTTAATATCTAAACCTCAATTCATATTTTATTAAGATTATAACTTAATCTTAATATTTAAACCTCAAGTTATTTATTTATTAAGATTATAACTTAATCTTAATATCTAAACCACAATTCATATCTTATTAAGATTATAACTTATTCTTAATATTTAAATCTCAAGTCATATGTTTATTAAAATTGTAACATAATCTTCATAACACTATCCATCAAGCATAAGGGGTCAAAACTGTTCCTGGGCACGTGAGAATCGATTTCCATTCTCTGGAATCGATTTCTCAAGTCTTCAAAATCGATTTCCAATCTCTGAAAATCGATTTCAGCATGTTCAAATCGATTTCCCCAATCGATGTTGAACAAGGGAAAATCGATTCTAAAAATCGATTTCTACAAGGCCAAATCGATTTCCACGCTCTGGAAATCGATTCTTGGTCGATTCAATCGATTTCCATGTGCTGGAAATCAATTTCTGGGTGTTAATTCATACAGCAGCGGGTTTCTTCCGCTATAGACCAATCTACATTCTCTAATTAACATATCATTCGAGCCTAAGCTATTTATCATCAATTTGATTATTTCAACACTCATGAATCATAACCTAAGGGTTCTCAAACTAATCCTTGGTCATCAATCTCACATTGCCTATTTATTTTCTCCCTATAACTATGTTCTAATAGTATAGGATTAATAAGACACCATATCATGGCATAAACAACATGTTCATCATCATCAATTCATCAACATTCATAATAATCATGTACTCATAGTTATAAACATGTTATGACATCAGATTATTCATCAATCAATATTCGTACAGCCAGAAAACAACATAACAACATTCATAGGCACTTACAATGCATAAAGACAAACATATAGGGGTCATGGGTTAACCCCTTCATCTTAACCTATCCCAAAACCCACATACTCATGATCAATTTTCTCCCCCCCATACCTGGTATGACGATTCACAGCCTAAGAGAAAGAGAACAAATCCAAGTTCTGCTACGGTTCCTTCTTACGGGTTCAGCACTTGATCACGATCGCAACACTGGAAAGCAGAGTCGATCCTTAAGTTAAGGATTAAAAGGGAAAACAAAACTAGGATTAGAAACTCACCTTGGTTTCTAACTTATGAGATTAACTCTAGCAGCAGGGATAGACTAGCCAAACAACGGCGTGTTCTTGACGAAGAACACCCAAGCAGGATTCGTCCTTTGGGTTTTCTAGAGCGAGAGATCAATTAGAGCTCTTAGGGATGAGAAGAGGCAAAAAGTGTGTACAATAGGGTGTGGATACTAGGTTTAGGTCATACGCTATGTATATATAGCTGTTAGGGACGTTTTAGGACGAATGGGCCGTACACAGCATAGCCCAGTAACCCGAACGCGTACACAAGCTCTGACACGCATGAAAATCGATTTCAACATCCATGAAAATCGATTTTCCTTGGGCCAAATCGATTTTCTTATCAAAGAAATCGATTTTGCCCTTCAAAGAATCGATTTCCTCCTTCTGGAAATCGATTTTCTTCACCTGGAAATCGATTTCCCAAATCGATTTCCCAAATCGATTTTGGCATCGACACCTGAATAAAACTTGTAGGTAATCCTCTAAGCTTTCCAACGCATCCTAGATCATCTCGATCGGATGTCTAGAACTCAAGATATGGCCAAAACCGTGAAACAGGTTATTTAGACTCGGATGAATTGATTATTCTAAAGGCTAAACTATTACAACTATGAACTTATGCACCAAAAACAAGCAAAAACGACATATGCAAGCATCTATAAGCAAGTATCAATACATATATACATAGAAGTGAAAGAGCAGGGTGTTACACATCACAACCACATCTAGACGAGCATTCACACCATCCTTTGTGTTGCCCTGAATGTTAAGAAGCGTCCCGACTACACTATCATACACATTTTTCTCCACAAGCATCACATCAATACAATGTCTTACATCAAGTTTGCACCAGTATGGAAGATCAAAGAAGATCGACCTCTTCTTCCATATGTTTTTCTCAGTAGCTTCTTATGGGTCTTTCCAAAGATAACATCCATGTCCTTCACCCGTTGATAAACTTGATCTCCGGTTAAGGCCGTCGGAGCAATTTCATTCTCCTGGAATCCGTTAAAAGCTTTTCTTAATCTACGATATAGGTGATCAGGTGTGAGAAATCTTCGATGCCCAAGGTAAACTGTCTTCCTTCCATGTTGTAGTTGATGGTAGCATGTGCCTTCTTCACATACAGGGCATCCTTTATGCCCCTTAACATTATATGCGAACAAGTTCCCGTATGCTGCAAAGTCATTGATGGTGCAAAATAACATGGCACGCATCTTGAAAGTCTCATGGCAATACCCGTCAAGCCCATCAACGCCTTCCACCCACAGCTTTCTCAAGTCTTCAATCAAGGGACTTAGATAAACATCTAAGTCATTTCTTAGTTGTTTTGGGCCTGAAATCATCATAGATAACATAATGTATTTGCGCTTCATGCACAACCAAGGAAGTAGGTTGTAAATTACCAGGAGAACAGGCCATGAACTATGAACACTACTTAAGGTACCATACGGATTCATTCCATCCGTAGCAAGTCCAAGCCTAAGGTTTCTTGTCTTATCGGAAAAATTCGGAAATAAACTATCAATTATCTTCCATTGCAAAGAATCAGCCGGATGGCGAAGCTGTCCATCACATTTTCTCTCATCTGCATGTTATCTAATGTTTTTTGCGTCATTTACATTAGCGAACAATCGCTTGAACCATGGAATTATTGGAAGATACCATAACACCTTCACAGGAGGACCCTTTGTGATCACATCACAACTTGAATCACCATCGTTCACTTTGTAGCGTGATACCCCACACCTTGGACACTTGAGCATCTTTTCAAAGTCATTCCTGTACAATCTGCAATCATTAGAACATGCATGTATTTTCTTATACTCCATAACCATCGAACACAATATCTTCTTTGCCTCATAGTTACGATTCAGCAATGTGTTACCTTCTGGAAGCATGTCTTTCAACAGCTCAAGCAATTCGGTGAAGCTTTCATCACTCCACCCATTTCTCGCCTTCACAACTACCAATCTTAAAATCGCTGACAACAGTGTGAAATTAGAGCACCCAGGATACAAAGGCTTATCTGCATCACTGTACAAAGTATCATACATATTTGCTCGTTGAAATGACTCTTGTCCAATATCGCGGATCATGTCCTCTAGTCGATCTTCCATATCTACGTCATCAACCTCCTCTCTTTGGGACACACTTGGCCTGTCTAACAATTCACCATGCCATATCCATCTTGTATAACTCTTGCATATCCCTTCACAAATAAGATGCTCTCGTATTTCCTCAGCTTCCATTCGTCTCTCATTCAAACAATTAACACAAGGACAATAAAACCTTCCATTACTATCTGGAAGATTTCTTTTAGCAAATTCTAAAAACTCTTCCACTCCATTCTCATAGTCATGACTTGTGCGTCTAGCATCGATCCAACTACGATCTATAACTACAACAACAACTTCACTTAGTCCAAGATCTTCAACTCCTTCTTATCGCAGGGTATGGCCCTATCCCATTCAAGAAGAAACTTCTTCAACATTCAATTAACAGTTAGTCCTTAACTCTCATGCCCATACTTAACGAAATTTTGGCATCATTTCCCATCGGTCTCTGGCGTACAGGACTTGATCGCGGTGACATCCACCGCGATAAAGTGTGCACCTGGAGAACAAAAGGAAATGTATCAGACCGAAATTTCTTCAAGTATAACATATGAGAATTAAGGAATAAGTATTAACCAAATCAAGAGAAAGTTTTTCCCCAAACTGTCCAACTTGGACAATTCAAGATTCAATACAATGAGTGGAACCTTAATAAAGTACACATATGCTCATTGATATTGAATCTCAAACAGGAAACTATGGCTTTGCTAATTTATTAACAATAAAAGATAATCCAATAGTCCAATCCCGAAGTTAAAGCAGCAAACAAAGCATTGGAATAAAATAGCTTACCTGTGCTCAGAGTATAAGCCTGGGCAACGTTGGGTAAAGCAAGCAGACTGGTGGGTAGCGACTGGGCAGTGTGCCTGTGAGCAGAGTCATGTATCTTGAATGAGGACTTGGCAATAAGGCTCAGGATATAAGAGCATAGAAAGTACAGAGAATATTATTTGTTATTCACACACCCCTGGACCAATGGTTTGGGTTTACACCAAAATAACTTGGATTTTCTATAACAAGAGAACAAAAAAGAAAAATAAACTTCATACATCATGCTTCTCATATCATGCCCCAGTGATTCATAAAGTAATAAAAACGAACTATATGTAGATTAACCCATTAAATAACTTACAGGAAATAATTAATAGTTCAAGACTAAATATGGGGGTATATTACATGCTCCTTGCCACACCATAAATGAATGCTTTATGGCTCATACCCTCACATGTATAAACACTAGAGATTCAGAATTGACACATAATAATAATAACTAGTAAAGCACATCAGAATTGATACAACATACTGCACAAATAATAGAACCACCCAAAAATAATTGCAAACACATGCTATACCTTTTCAAACACATACTGCACCATCCATTATTGTTGTAGCTATTGTTGTTATTCGTATTCGTGTAATGTGAAGCTACCTGCTTTAATTCTTTGCTAAAAACGCAATGCAGTAGCTATTCGTATTCGTATTGGTGTTTTGTGATGCAATGCAATAGAAAGTAATGGGGGGGAGTTTGTGATGCAATGCAATAGAAAGCAATGGTGTTTACCTAGTTTTTATGAGTAACGAGCGTTGGGCACTGAGTAAGGAGCAGCAAAGTCCGAGAACGAGAAGGCCACTGAGTAAGGAGCAACAGCGGCGGTGGTTCTAGGTTACAGCACTGAGTAAGGAGCAGCAGCGACGGTGGTTCTAGGATACGAGAACGAGAAGGATGAATGAGAGGCAGCAGCGAGTTCATGAAAAGAGGGCGTGAAGAGAGGGATAGAGTAAGGGCATTGAGCAAAAGATGTACATAATAAACCCAGTTTTGAAATCAGTTGTATAAGAACCGATTTCGAAAGGGTATTTTTGAACTCAGTTGGGCAAGAACCGATTTTGAAAGTTAATTTTTGACATCGGTTTATAGTGAACCGATGTAAAAATGGGGCAGGAATAAATATTTAGTTTTTTATTTAAAGTTTCTACGTCGGTTGAACAATAAAACCGATCTTATAAGATTTCTTCATCGGTTAAAAGTGGAACCAATGTAAAAAGATGTCCATTTATTTTCAAAATTGTCACCGCCTCTTTTTTTAAATCGGTTTTTTATTAGCAGATTTAGAAACCTATTGTAGAATCCATATTTTGCACTAGTGATATATGGTTACAATAAGGTTTTAATTGTATCACCAATATTCTAATTAATTGGGTAGCAATGATATATTGCTAGATCCTGCTCATTGTTTATAATATTCATTGATTATTAATTTGATTAATAATAATTAATATTATTGTCAATTAATTGAAAACCTATAGGGTCACACGAACAGAGCAAATATTCAGAGAATTAGTTTAATTAATTAATTAAATACGATTTAATTAATAATTAAATGGGATTGATTTAATTGATTAATGAAATATGATTTAATTAATAATTAAATGAGGATAAGTTTAATTGATTAATTAAATATGATTTAATTAAACATTGGGCCTGTAGCGTACAGTGGCCCAAGTGGGTTAGTTTAAGTGAGTGACAGCTATTAGTAAGTTGTGAACGTCACTTAAGTAACACACAACACAAAGTACTCATAACGGCCGTTGTTCACCCTTGACAGGTGCGCCTTCTTTTCTCTCTCTGTGTGCTGCGCCTCTCCCAATCTTGATAGCTAGCACTACGCTATCTCTGACGTTGGTTTGCTGGCATGGACTGAGTAGAGATATTGCTACTTTGCAATACTGGTGATAGAGAAACCTTTCCTTATGGTGGTTATGGCTGGACAGTTATCGTAATCTCGCGATCCGAGCTTCGTTAACTGTTGGATCAGGCTGAAATTTGGACAGCAGGTTCGTCACATGTGGTTCTACATCTTCACCGTTCAGTTTTCAATACAAGGTCTGGAGCGAAAGTTATGAGCATCACAAGTAGCAGCGTTTTTGGTTAACCGGTGTGGTTGGCGCGCTCACAGTGTTCGCGGTAAAGCTACGCTTCGAGAGGTAAACACAATATTCTTGTGATTCATGTGCAATGCGTGATCCTTTTTGTAACGGGGTTTTTCCACTCAAGAGGTTTTTGAAAAAAAAAAATTTGAAAATTATCCCTCTTGAAACCCCAACACTCTACAAGTCCACGAGCAGAAGCTCAACCATGACAACCCCACAAAGAAAGGCAAAACCATTGCCTTAAAAGCACAGAAAGCCAACACCTCAAAAGCCCTTAAGGCTGATGAGTCCAGTGACAAAGCTGATCAGACGGACGATGAAACGTCTGATGATGACAAACTTTCTTTCATCTCTATAAAAATACAAAATATGTGGAAAAGGAAAGAAGGTATGAAAAGATAGCCCTCTCAAAAGAAAGCTTTCAAAGACCATGATGAGTCCAAGGACAAGAGTCCAATGGTTTGTTTTTAATTCAAAAGTCTAGTCACTTTAAGGTTGAAAGTCCTATGTTAAAGGACAAGAAAATGTTTTTCAAGAAGAAAAAGAAAAACTTTATGGCAACATGGGAGGACCTCGATTCTTCTGAGGAGGATGAGGAGGCCAGCGAGGAAGAAAACCTTTGTCTCTGGTCCATAAAGCAACAAGAAGACTCTTCAGATGATTAACAACTTGTTGTTCCTGAAGAAAGAACTCAGGAAACTATTCCTAAAAGAAGAACTAATCTGATGCTTCAACAAATGTCCCACATGTTTTCAATGGAGATGACTTTTCTCATTGGCGACATATGTTCGAAATGCTCAGCAGAGCTCATGAAGATGTTGATCTCGGGAGTGTTTTTATTGATGGAGATTATTGTCAAACCTTAATCTCTGGAGATCGAATAGTTGTGCCAAAGCCTATAGTTGTTTGGACGGATGATGATAAAAGGAGAGTATCTTTGAATGCTAGAGCTAAATGGTGTCTCACGTGTGCTTCAGACAGACCAATAATTGAGATAGTCATACAGCTCCAAACTGCAAAAGAAAAGTTGGAGGCCTTGAACGTTATCTACAGAGAGAAAAATCTGACTGCGTCCAACCTCTGTCTCATGGCCAACACTTCATCAGACAATGAACAAGATGAAGATGAGGTATTAGATTCTGACTCCTTTACATTACACGAAGCCTTTGATGAGTTGGTTAATAATTCCTCTATTCTTAATCATGCGTACAAGATTTTGAAAAGAAAGTTTCCTAAAATCAAGAAGGAATACGAATCCATGTGCATGCAAACCAATAACTTATTGATGAAAATAATAAGTTAAAAGTTGAGAATGTCAGTCTATCTGACAAACTAATCTCCGAGTCCAATGCCCCTTGTGAGGTCGTAAGACTCAAACAGGAGGTTGCAGATCTAACTAAGATAATTTCTAAGTTAGTAGGAGGCTCAGAGAAACTAAATCTGGTGTTGAGGTACTGTAGATCACCTCTTGATAAGTCAGGCCTTGACTATGACAAAGAGAGATTGGAAGTTTCTCACAAAGCATCAAGTTCTAACACATCTTACAAGGTTTCAAGATCACACAAATATCATAATGAATCAACACCTTGTGAATCTCATACTTACTATAGCATATGTGGGAAAAATGGACATACTGCATCCAAATGTTTTCATAAAAATGAAAATGAAATGCATAAACGATCACCACGTACTAACAAGAAAGGATCCAAGTCTCTCTAGGTACCTAAGAACATGATTATACCTATTGTAAATTTGCTTAGCAACACAAAGGAAACCCCTGTCCTGGGTACTTGGACAGTGGCTGCTCAAGTCACATGACTGAAGAAAGATCTATGTTCCAAGAGTTGCGAAGTAAAGCTAGTAGATGGGTTACCTTTGGAGGTAACCAAAAAGGTAAAATAGTTGGAATTGGTAAGATTGGTAACCATCCTCTTCCTTCTGTTGATAATTTATTGTTAGCTCAAGGGCTAAAACACAACTTACTAAGCATAAGTTAATTGTGCGATAGTGGGTCTGATGATTCCTTCAATCAAGGTGAATGTATAGTCAAGAACCCTTGTAACACCCCGATTTTTACTGCTTTTTATATCGGTAATTGATATAAATACGTTTATATTTTATCCGAGAGTTAGAAAATGAATTTAAATAAAATGAGACCACATTCATACTCTACACTATCGTAGGGAATTACGATTAAATTTTGAATTGAAAATTAAGACAGTGCCCGGTCTGCGTTTTCATTGGCAGTAAGATTTTACTGATCAGAAGATCTAATTTTGACTCGTGAATGATAAAGTTAGGTTTTACATCTCGTTTCCAACAATATCGTCAATTTTGAAAAATTTTCAAAAAAATTAAGTTCCTACGCTTTATTCGGGCGTAAAACCTAGATCGGGTGAAGAACGGAGCTGGATACGGGATTACCGGGACCCGCCAATTGATAAAGTTGAAGTCACATCAGGTCAAATCACCTAGCAAGGCGTGCCAGTGTCTCACCACAGTCATGATGGAAAAGGAAAATATTTGAACGCGTTCACACTGTGAAAAGACCATTTTGCCCTTAGGAACGAATGGAATTACAGCCTGCCCTCAATGACTCATCACCCTCATCATGACATCCAACAAAATATCTAGATATTTTGTGATTTTGGAGGTGAAAAGACCAAAATACCCTTAACTTTTTATAAAATGACAATTTTGTCCCTTGATGAAATGACTATTTTGCCCTTAAGTGAAATTTTTTTGGACCCTTTGGTCCCTCCTTCATTTCCCACGCCTAAGGCTTCATGGAAGCCATCCTTCACTCCATTTTCTCACAACTTCATCATCTTCGTCTTTTCTCTTCACTTTCTCTCATTTTCTCAAGTAAAGCTTAACAAATTTTGTGAAGAAAAGTGTTGGATCTTTGCCCATTTTCATCATCCAAGAGGTATAATTACTTCCTTTGATCCTTTGAGCTTCATGTTCTTCACTCAAATCTTGATTTCAATCCATGATCATCTATGTTTCAACTTCTAAGATCATTATTCAAAAATCTCTAGAAAATCATAGAAAAATCCTTTTAATGTGAAATCAATTTCTATGATCTGGTTTCATCCTTCTCTATCATTATCCAAGAGCATGTACTCAAATAGCATGCCTAACTATATTTTCAAGGTAGTGGCCGAACGTAGCTTGTGTGAAAACTATAAGTTTTGCTTCAAGTTTTTGTGTAATGAAACTTACTCTAGTGTTGTGTATACTTAAGAATCATTCATCCAAGAGTTAGAAATTTTTACACATCTCTAGCTATTTTAAGTCACCTTGGCCGAACCTAGACCTTAGGAGGCAAGGAATGATATTTTGTTAATTTTAAAGTTGTGATTTGTTGTGAAGGATCAGACTCTGTTCGATCGCCCTAAAGCGTGCTAAAGTGCCGGTTGCGGAGCTGTGTTCGGAAGCTTGGACGGGAAGGCAAGCGTGCGTAGTAGTTTCAGGTGGGGAGAAAGAACTGTTATCTTCGGGAAGGCAAGCGTAGTATAGAATGTATACATGTGTAGGGGAACCTTAAACCCTACTAGAGGTTGAGCCCTGGACAAAGTACCTGGACCCTAGGTGTAGGTATCTTTGGGCTATCACCGCTAAGATGATACATCATTGTTGAGGTTGATATGTTGAATTGCCTATGTGATTATCTGTTTATCCGATATGTTGAACTTCTTATGCGATTATCTGTTTATCTGTTATGTTGGATTGCCTATGTGATTATTTGTTTATCTGTCAACGTGATGATATTTATATTGGCATATTTATTGCTGTGATATTTTATTGTTGTGATTGGCTGAATGATTATTGATGAGAGTATAGTGAGATTGTGATGTTGTTTGGATTGATACCGTCGTGGTCTTGACCATGGAGCTGTGGCTCATGGACGCAAGGCGTCGTGATGTTGATGTTGATGTTGATGTGGATGCAATGCATCATAGCTGTGGCCGAGTGCTTAGGTGTGAGGTTTCGGTATCAATCTGTGATGGATGTTTGTTACATATCATATCATTTCATACCATAGCATATTTGGTCCCAAATGGAGATGTCCAATTGGGGATGTGATGTTTTTAATCCCGAGGCGAGATGTCTAATTGGGGACGTGATTTTATTAATCCCGACGGGGATGTCCAACTGGGGACGTGATGATATCGGCCGACATGCATATAAGGATGATGACATGCATATGAGGATTAGTATCCTTTGTAGAGGTTTGATCTGAGAGAATGACTTTTGAGATGACTGTGCTGTATGACTCGAGAGATGGTTGTTGGTGTGTTGTATGTTTTCTATACGTTATGTGCTACATGTTTATATGATGTACTACTACCCCTCTCCCATTTTGATGATGCATGTTTCTTATCTCCCTGTCTTTTCTCTATGTGTCTCTTTTATTTATGGGAAGACCCTATGGAGAAACTAGTTTTTGAGGAGTTGAATGACACTCCTTACGAGCCTGATGCCGGTGGACGAGCCACGAACCCTAATCTCGAGGGATTTTGAGTTATGTACAAGAAGTATGGCTAGAATCAGAGTTCTCTTATCTTTTGATGTATTTTTCTTATAATCTGTACCGACGTACTCAGTATGTATGTATTACTACTGTAGCCCTACTGACGGGGCAAGCGCTGCCTACATATATCTTATATTTTATAGTTGTGTATTAATAAGGCACGCTAACGTTTATAGTATGATTAAGGATAGTTAATATCTTAAGTTCTTCAATGGGAGGGCGGGTCGTCTCTTTTAGTGGTATCAGAGCAGTTCGATTCTAATATCGGACTATGTGATCTAGGAAGTGTACTGGCTTGATAAGTTGGATCCACATTGGATACCAACTGTGTTAGGAAAAGGGGTAGAGGGTTCAATGCGCAAGTTATCGAGTATGATGATAACTGTTTTATTCATAAGACATATGATATGTATATCTGTTTATCGATATTGTATGTCTTATAGATTGAAGCTAATGTTCCCTTTGCTAGGAAGGAATGGCTAGAGGACGTGGTAGAGGAAATGGAGCACCAGTTTTAACCGGGGACTTCGACCGTAATGATGATACCTCGGGAACCGGAGGTGGCAGAGATCAAAACGAAGCGATGAGAGCCATGAGGGATTTAGCCGCTGCAATGCTACAACAAACGCAGTAGAATGCCCAGTTTATGCTATGACAGGAAGAGAGGGACGCTACACAACAACAACATCCGGTACGAGGAGGTGAGTGGTAAACACCGGACTGAATGCTTTTATGAAGGGGAATCCTCCCCAATTCCATGGAGAATATAATCCGGAAGCTGCTGAGCTATGGCTGCAAGAGATCGAGAAGGTGTTTGTCGCTATCCAATGCAGAGAGGATAGGAAAGTCACCTACGTTGCTTTCATGCAAGTCGGAGCAGCAGAAGTATGGTGGAAGAACAAGCAGAGACTGCTAGAGACTGAGGGTAGATTACTGACCTGGGAAGTGTAATCTACCTGGGAAGTGTTCCGTGAGAGCTTCTTGGAAAAATATTTCCCAAGGAGTGTCTGTCAAAAGAAAGAGAAAGATTTCCTGAACCTGAAGCAGGAGCAGAGGTTAGTGGGAGAATACACCATGAAGATCGAGGCGCTGCTGAAATTCTCTCAGTTCTACCAAGTGTACCCGGATAAAGACTGGATGTGTAGAAGGTTCGAAGACGGGTTGAGGCCCGAGCTGAAGAGAGCTATGCTACCATTGAGCATCATTCATTCCCAAAGCTGATAGAGAAATGTACAGTACTAGAAGGGCACGATCAAGAGGGAGTTGCGCATGCTCAAGTGAGAAGTGGTGGGCCAGTCAGGAGTTTTGGTCAGAATGGTCGCGGAGGAAAGCTCCAGTCAAGGGAAAAACCTTACAGTCATCCAAGTCAACAAACAACAGCTTCTGGACGGGGGAATACAAGTCAGAGACAACCAGGATTTTTCACATGTTTTCGATGCAGCGGACCGCATCTAGTGAAGGATTGTCCTCAAGCACCGAATGTCAATTGTTTCCGTTGTGGCAAGTGGGGCCACTATGCCAACGAGTGTCCACTAAGAGATATTGGTAGAGGTCAAATTCAACAACAAGGCAGAAGAACTCAAGATGCGGGGACAAGGCAAACCGTGGTAGGCCAGCAGGACAGGCCACAGACGACGGGAAGAGTATTCACCGTGAGAGGATCTAAAGCTTCTCAATGTCCCGATCTGATACAAGGTAAGTGCCTAGTATCTGGGAGACTCTTATCTTTTTTATTTGATTCGGGGGCTACACACTGAGATGGAAGCTCCTAAGTATATGGTTGGATCGTTGGTGAGATCTAGGTTCCTTGGCTTGTGCAATGGCTCCATTGTTATCACAATAGAGATCAATAGGATCCACAATGCTAGGAACAATACCAAGCTTAGTAATGAACTTCCTAATCCAAACGACCTCCTTTTCTGCATTGGAGGCAGCAATATACTCAGCCTCTGTGGTAGAATCAGCAACTGTCTCCTGCTTTGAACTCTACCAGCTCACATCACCACCATTCAGGCAAAACACATAACCAGACTGCAATCTGGAATCATCCTTATCGAATTGGAAGCTAGCATCAATGTAACCCTTTACAATGAGATCTTCCTCACCTCCATAGATCAAGAATGTATCCTTATTTCTTCTCAAATACTTGAGGGTATTCTTGACAGTAGTCCAGGGACGCTCACCAAGATCAGACTGGTACCTGCTCATTATGCTTAAAGCATACGAGACATCTAGTCAAGTACATAACATGGCATACATGATAGATCCGATTGCAGATGCATATGGAATCTTACTCATGCGATCCTTCTCTTCATGATTGGAAGGGGATTGTGCCTTTGAAAGGCATATACCATGTGACATAGGCAAGAGTCCTTTCTTGGATTCATGCATGTTAAAACGTTTTAACACCTTGTCTATGTATGTGCTCTGACTTAGGCCAAGCACTCTCAATGATCTATCTCTATAGATTCTGATACCTAACACATAGGTAGCCTCGCCTAAGTCTTTCATAGAGAAGCAATACCCTAACCACGTCTTTACATTTTGTAGGGTAGGGATGTCATTTCCAATAAGTAGTATGTCATCCACATAAAGTACTAGAAAGACAACAATGCTCCCACTAACCTTCTTGTAGACACAAGGTTCATCTTTATTTTTGATGAATCCAAACTGTCTTATAGCATCATCAAAACGAAGATTCCAGCTTCTGGAAGCTTGCTTCAATCCATAAATGGATTGTTGTTATTTGTACACCTTTCCAGCATTCTCTAGAGTGTCAAAACCCTCAGGTTATGTCATGTACACATCCTCGAAAAGATTTCCATTAAGGAAAGCAGTCTTGACATCCATTTGCTAGATTTCATAATCCTGGTGTGCTGCAATAGCAAGCAAGATCTGAACGGATTTAAGCATTGCAACCGGTGAAAAGGTTTCATCAAAGTCTATGCCATGAATTTGTTTGAAACTTTTAGCAACCAATCGTGCTTTTTAGGTATGTACATTACCATCCTTGTCTGTTTTCTTTTTAAAAACCCACTTGCACCCTATGGGTTTTACCCCTTCTGGTGGTTCAACCAAGTTCCAAACTTGATTAGTGTACATGGAATCCATTTCAGATCTCATGGCCTCTAGCCATTTCTCAGATTCTGAGCTAGTGATGGCTTCCTAGTAAGTCACAGGCTCATCTTGATCCATGAGTAAAACATCACCTTGCTGAGTCATGAGAAATCCATATCTCTTAGGTTGGTGACGTATCCTGTTAGACCTACGCGAGTCTTGTGCTACTGGAGCAGATTGTTGTTCCACAACATCTTGCGGAGGTTGCTCCTGTTCCATCATAGGTTCATTGCTATTTTTTAATTCTTGAACTTCTCCAAGTTCTATTTTCCTCCCACTAGTTCCTTTGATAAACTCCTTTTCGAGGAATACACCAGTCCTAGCAACAAACACTTTGCCTTCAGAAGGATTGTAGAAATAGTATCCCTTGGTTTCCTTGGGATACCCCCCAAATAAGCACTTATCATATTTGGGTTCAAGTTTATTAGAAATTTGACATTTCACAAAAACATCACAACCCCAAATTTTCATAAAAGACATATTGGGTCGTTTGCCAGTCCATATCTCATATGGTGTCTTTTCAACCGTCTTAGATGGAACACGGTTAAGTATAAAAGCTGTTGTTAATAAAGCATGTACCCAGAAGGAGTTTGGAAGGTCTGCAAGACTCATCATGGATCGAACCATATATAATAAGGTCTGATTCCTCCTTTCAGATACACCATTCCATTGTGGTGTTCCAGGAGGAGTGAGTTGAGATAATAGCCCACACTCTTTCAGATGATCATCAAACTCCAAGCTTAGATATTCACCACCTCGATCTAATCGAAGTTCTTTAATTTTCCTACCCAGTTGGTTTTGTACTTCATTCTTGAATTCCTTGAACTTTTCAAAGGATTTGGATTTATGTTTCATTAGATACACAAATCCATATCTACTGAAGTCATCAGTAAAAATGATGAAGTATTGAAAACCATCTCTAGCCGATGTGTTTAGGGGTCCACATATATCACTATGTATAAGGCCCAAAAGATCACTTGCCCTTTCACTATTACCAATAAATGGGGCTTTAGTCATCTTTCCGAATAAACAAGACTCGCATATCTCATATGATTCATAATCAAAAGAGTCCAATAGTCCATCTTTATGGAGTTTGAAAATGTACTTCTCATTTATGTTGCCCAAGCGACAATGCCAAAGGTAAGACGAGTTCAACTCGTTCGGTTTGACCCTTTTGGTATTAATGTTATATATAGGCATATCAAGGTCAAGGACATAGAGTCCATTACACATTTGTGCACTAGCATAGAAAATTTCGTTTAAATAAATAGAACAACATTTGTCCTTTATTATAAAATGAAAACCACTCTTGTCCAAACAAGAAACAGAAATCATATTCCTGCTAATAGCAGGCACAAAATAACAGTTCTCTAACTGAATAATAAGCCCAGTAGGCAAAGTCAGTACATAGGTTCCTACAGCTAAAGTAGCAACTTTTGCTCCATTGCTAACTCGTAGGTCCATTTCCCCTTTTGCCAATAGTCTACTCCATTTTAAATCTTGTATATTTGTACAAATATGAGATCCACATCCAGTATCTAATACCCATGATGCCGAAATAGATAAATTGAGATCTATAACATATATACCTGAGGTGGAAGTCTCACTTCCCTTTTTCTTGCTCTCTTCCAGGTATTTGGGGCAGTTCCTCTTCCAATGTCCAGTCTGACCGTAGCGGAAGCAAGTGTCCTCCTTAGCAACTCCACTCGTAGGCGTTTAAGCCAGAAGTGCTGGGTTTGGACTTATGGAAGCCCTTGCCTTTGCCTTTCTGCTTATCCATGGGTTTCTTGGGCTGCTTCTTGCCTTTTTCAGCTTGGACCATCATGATGGCCTTCCCCTTTCGTTTATTAATATTTTGTTCAGCAATTCTCAACATGCTCAACAATTCCGGCAACGGTTTGTCAAGATCATGCATATTGTATTTCATGACAAATTGACTATAGCTCTCAGGCAACGATTACAGAACTACATCAATGGCCAACTCTTGGCCCAATGGAAAACCCAACCTTTCAAGATTCTCAATGTACCCAATCAATTGAAGTACATGAGGACTCACAGGGCTTCCCTTTGCCAGTTTAGAATTGAAAGGGGTTCTGGAAACCTCGAACCGCTCATGCCTTGCTTGCCCTTAATAGAGCATTTTGAGATGCACAATCATATCATACGCCTCCATGGTCTCATGTTGCTTCTGAAGCTGAGAGGTCATGGTAGCAAGCATGAGGCAGCCGACGTCTAAGCCATCATCCTGATGCTTCGTATAAGCATCTTTCTTAGCCTTAGAAGTGTTCACAATCGGTGGCTCCTCAGGGATTTGTTCTTCAGGAACATACAGCTTCTTTTCATGCCTGAGGACAATCCTCAGGTTTCTGTACTAGTCCAGGAAATTTGTTCCGGACAACTTGTCCTTCTCAAGGACAGATCACACACTACAAGAAAACAGTCATTTAGCTTCAAAATTTAGCATCGGCCACGACTCCGACGCTAATTTCGGGAGTTAGCGTCGGCCTCTTGGACGCTAAGCCGTCGCGAGGACGCGAAAATATTTTTTAATTATTTTAATGCTTTAGCGTCGGCCAGGCCGACGCTATCGACCGACGCTAACTGAATTTATTATTCATAGCGTCGGCTGGCCGACGCTAGTTTTAAATAACCCACCTCAGTGTCTGCTGGATCAGTCTCACTCTCACTCTCGCCGCCTCTCATCCTCCATCTCCCACACATATAAACCCTTCTCTGGAAACTGCGATGGAGACCACCGCGACAGAGACTGAGACCGAGACGGAGACCACCGCGACGCCGTCACAACGAGACCGAGGCTGAGTTATCAAACGACGAGCACAAACGGTCATCCCTCTCCCCCGGCCCCTCACTCACGAACGGCGAGCACCACGACGCGGACACGAACGACGCCTCAGTGACCACCACAGCTGGAACAACTATCCCTTATCACGGTTCATTTTCCAACTCTAACAACCACTGTGTTTGATTTCCCCTTTTGGATTTCCCTTTTGGATTTACCCTGCTACCTCACTATGAGTGGCTGAGATTCTTTGTTTTATTATGTGTTTGATTTCCCTTTGCTGCTATCTCCTATGTTGTTTTTATTAACCTGATGAGTTATTACTCTATTTTGTGATTTCTTTGCAAGTTAGAACATCTCATTTTATAGAGCTTATTGTTTCATTGTCTGGGGTTTGATGAACATGCTTATAAGCTGGTTGACAAATTTATTTTATTTTGTCAGATTGATAAATTTGAGGGTTCAATTTAACTGTAGGTTGAATCTTATCTTTTGCTATAAACATGTTGTCCTGTAATAATAAGGAGGAAATCATTTTGGTTATTTACTTCTGTTTTAGCATTATCTTGCTACTGGTCTAGAAATAAAGATATTATTATAAGTATTGTGGCTGAACATTTGAGAAAATAGTGGGTTGGATGTAGTATCCTTAGGTGCCAATCCTTTGACCACCAGACTCAAGTGTAGTACCACTTTCAACACCTGAAGACAGCCCAAGTACAATCTTACCGGTGCTACTGGATCCTGTGAAAGCAAGCTACAAAATAAAATCAAGCAATTCTTAGTTTCAACTAGCGCCTATTTGGCCATATAGGCATAAATTAGGAACTTACTGCTAGCTAGGTATCTGTTCTTCTAGCATAGATCTTTTCATTTTTGTTTAACTTGTGTTTTTGTAATGATATAATTGTGGTTGATATATCTTGTAGTTTCCAGCCAATTGAATTTGTTATTTTGATCAATTCTCCCTCTACAGGTCTCTGACTGAACCTATCTATGTTGGTCATGTTTTGCAACATGTCTAAGTCCTACTTTGGGTTCATTAAATTTAAGAATATTGCTTATTTGTCTTAAGGGAGAAAATAAAGGCACCACCCACCACGCGTATCAGCCAACATTATTTCCCTCATGTTAAATAAGGATTGGCCTTCCTAATTGCCTCCTATTTGAGATTTTTAAAAAGGGAGAATCATGTTGATGAAATTACATTGACCTCTTTAGTTTCATAAATTACACTATATATATATATATATATATATATATATATATATATATATATATATAGCAAAAATGATTTTTAAATCATATGTAAGGCTATAATTTGTTGTAGGAACTAGCTGATTTGTCTCCATTCATTGTTCACAAAACATGTTACAATTAGCAAGGGGCAGGAAAACTAAAATACGTTTTTAATTTATTAAATTATAAATTATTAGCCATTCTTTTCTACTCCCATCTCCCAAATAGGCTTAAACATGTTTTTTGGGCAACGAATAGAAAACTTGTTGTGAGAATGACACTACTCTCATGTTTCTCGTTTTAGTGCATTTTCTTTTTTCGTTGTTGTTTAGAGTTGCTATATCTGGATGTTGAAGTATATTGGATCAAAGATTATTAGTTGGTTGAAGTAATAATACAAGATTCATCTGCTAATACATCAATGCCAACTTCTCAATTTGCTGGTATATGTCATTAACATGGTGTGGATGTGAGGATAACTGAAAAATGCCTATATGGTGCCAAGAACTAATGTCCATAGTTTCACCTACACTCAATTTCAGAAATGAATTATTCAGACATTCCTCAAGCTAAGGAATTGAGAAACTCTAACCAATGAATTGCATTTGATAAAATGTTTCTTTTAAATGTGTGAAATGAATACCAGAAATTCAAGGGAGATGTTATTTTCAAGTAATTATTTATTACTAGAAGAAAGTGGGCTCTTTCTTTCCTTGGGTTTTCAGATATTGCTTAATGTGCATGACTATTGAACCTAGGCTGTAGTAGTTTAGCTCTTGCAAAATGTGCATAAAGTATGATTCTCAACTGATGTGAAGGCTCAATTAGAATGCAGTAGGCATTGTATATTTTCAGGTCATGTGTTCCTGATTCTTGAAAGATATGTTTCCCTTTAGTTTGGTAAGAATATATGAGTCAATTGCAGAACTACGAATTATATTTTATGCTTTAATTAGTGTTATATTCTGTTTAAGTCATAATAGTGCAAAAAAAATAAAATTTCCTACGAGAGTTCATTATTTTGGCTTGTAGTTTGAGCACAAACAAGAATAGACGTGGCCTAAAGCAACAAGGGCACACTATGATTATTAGAACAAAATATTTGGTAATGAACCTGTAGATTAATTGACACACTTTTATTTAGGTTCTATCGATAACCCTTCAACACTTGGGAATTGAAAAGTTGAATCTTGTGAATTTTAATTTGTAGCTTGTACCATGCAATAAGGACAAAGGAAAAAAAATAAGATGCGTACAAATAATTTTATATGTGGGGCTAGTAGAGGAAATTTAATTTGTAATGAATGGTTGCCAAATGGTAGCTACTAGCTCATACTTTCTTTGCATTTCATGGGTAGGTAAAGTCTTACCTTAAAGCTTTGGTATCAGGCATATTTTATGATGCCTCTTTGTTGGTTGTTACGTAGTTGATTTTGTTGTGGAGCTTAAGTTACAGTGCATTAACTATGACCTGATGGTTGTTTGGTGCCACCTGTTGTGTTATGTTGGACCTCTTTGATTAGTTTCTTGGATTTGAGAATGATGTCATGGTCACTAATGCCCTCAGGGAACATGAATTAAATTTTGGAAAGCCTACTTACTAATTTTTTTTATCTTTTTGGAATATATACTTCATAACCATGTGTTTAATTTTATTAAACGTCTGCCTCCATTGATATGAGAAACAGCTCAAAACTGGCTTCCTCATCCAAAAATAGAAAGCTGATCATTCCCTTTCTTTATTTTTATGTTACATTTTTTGTGCTGCAATATTGAGGTTTATGTGACAAGTTGATAATGTTAAATTGATAGTATCATTATGGTAGAAGAAGACGTCAAACATGTAGGTAACTTATGTGCTTCTAATTTTATTTTGGCAGGACTGTTCGTGACACTTGGAGATTACATTAGGAGTTTGAGGTGTGTAGGCCAATATTTTTTTTATTTAGCTATGTTTATGTAATGTGTTATATGAATTGATATGTTGTTTGTTAGTGGAGCGTAAAGCTCAATAAGTGTGATTCTGTCTGAGATGTTGGATACCGGATTGTGTGCTGGTAATTTAGAAACCATGCATGTGTTTGTCTGATTGAATTGTTGTTTCCTAGTGGAGAGCAGAGCTCAATAGGATAAGTTGTTAATATAATGTTATTTTTATCATATATCCAATTTTATTTGATCTTATATATACTATTATTTATACTAAATGGTTGATAATTATATGTTTGCCACATAGAAAATGGATCGTAGCTGGATGTATGATAGGGTCAATCCTGATAGGAGAGGTTTGAAAGATGATTTTGTTAGTGGAGTTGACGAGTTTGTCGAGAAGGCTAAGGAACAACCCTACTTTTTGTCTGAGGGAGGGATCAGGTGTCCTTGTGCAAAGTGTAAGTGCACGAAGCTATTGACTCCAAGCGAGGTGAAGGTTCACTTGTACAAGCGTGGGTTTAAACAAAATTATTGGATCTGGACTATTCATGGAGAAGTGGAGCCAGATATTGATGAAGGGGGCCATTCAAGAAGTAGTGGACATATGGATAATGAAGACCACTTTGTATCAATGCATCAGATGGTGTATGATGCGTTTAGGCCATTTCTCGATGTCCGCACGTCAATGCTAACATAGAAAACGAGACATTAACTGAGGAACAAACACCCAATGAGGAGGCTCAACGATTTTATGATATGCTAATCTCTGCAAACCAGCCCATTTACGAAGGAGCTACCGAATCTAAGTTATCAATATCTGTTAAACTTTTGGCAGCTAGATCTAACTACCATGTTCCTGAAAAGTGTATAGATTATTTTGCACAAATGCTTGTCGATATAGCTCCAACAAAACAATATTTACCCGGAAACTATTACCAAGCAACAAAGTTGGTGTCTAAATTAGGGTTGAAGGCTGAGAAGATTGATTGTTGTGTGAATGGTTGCATGTTATATAGAGAAGGTAACAAATCAAGAGAATGCAATTTTTGTCATGCTGCGAGATATGTTCCTCGAAAGAATGGGATGGGGAAATACAATGATGTTCCGGTGAAAAGAATGTTCTATTTGCCTATCGTTGCCAAGTTACAAAGATCATATGCATCAATGGAATCTGCGGCTCAAATGAGATGGCATCATGAGAATAGGAAGAATTCGAACGTCTTGCGCCATCCATCTGATGGGAAGGCATGGAAACACTTTGATGATGTTTATCTATATTTTGCCAGTGAGCCAAGAAATGTAAGACTGGGTCTATGTGCTGATGGGTTTACACCTTACATCCAAGCGTCTACTACTCCATACTCATGTTGGCCGGTAATAGTTACGCCTTACAATCTTCCCCCTGAAATGTGCATGACCAAACCATACATGTTTTTGACTTGTGTCATACTTGGACCATCTAACCCGAAATCAAAGATAGATGTTTACTTGCAGCCCTTGATTGATGATTTGCAAAAATTGTGGAGTTATGGCGTTTTGACTAACGATATCTCCACGAAACAAAACTTTGTCATGAGAGCATGCTTAATATGGACAATCAATGATTTTCCTGCCTACGGTATGTTATCTGGATGGGGAACACAGGGTAAATTGGCATATCCTTATTGCATGGAAGACACAAAGGCTTTCACCCTGAAATATGGTGGAAAAAATTCTTGGTTTGATTGTCATCGTCGATTCCTACCAGCAGATCATTCTTTCAGAAGAAGTAAAAGGGGTTTTAAAAGAAACATGGATGAGAAGGATGGTCCACCTTACATGTTAACAGGGCAACAAATCTGGGAATTTGTTCGTGATTTTCCAAAAGTGACAGAGGTTGATTGGGGCAAATTGCAAGGGTATGGTGAGTTTCATAATTGGACCAAACAAAGTATATTTTGGGATTTGCCATACTGGAAGGACAACTTGTTAAGGCACAACCTTGATATGATGCGTATAGAGAAGAATTTCTTTGATAATGTGTTTAACACTGTCATGAATGTTAAAGGTAAAACAAAGGACAATGAAAAGGCAAGAATGGATATATCTATGTTCTGTGCACGCAGGGACTTGGAGATGCAAATCTTACCTAACGGAAAGATGGGAAAGCCAAAGGCAAACTACACTTTGTCACCAGAAGATGCAAAGTTAGTGTGTAAATGGATTACGGAACTGAAGATGCCGGATGGCTATGCTTCAAACCTTGCTAGGTGTGCCGATGTATCCAAGGGTAAGATGCAGGGGATGAAAAACCATGACTGTCATGTATTCATGGAGTGTTTACTCCCAATTGCCTTTCGTTCCTTGCCAGAATGTGTATGGAAGCCACTGACTGAATTAAGTCGATTCTTCAAAGATCTATGTTGTAATACATTGAGGATGGACGACCTAGTTAGATTGGAGCAAAATATTCCCATCATCATATGCAAGTTGGAAAGGATTTTTCCACCGGGTTTCTTTGATTCAATGGAGCATCTCCTGATTCACCTTCCTATTGAAGCAATCCTTGGTGGTCCGGTTCAATATCGATGGATGTATCCATTTGAAAGGTAATTAAATTATTATTTTTTAAATATTCGCATCTTGATTTATTAGAACTTCAGAGATGTATGGTCATTTTACAAGCAGATTCATGGGAGACTCAAAGCGGTCAGTGAAAAATAAGGCTAGAGTAGAAGGAAGCATATGCGCTTTTTACTTACACCGTGAGACAACCTATTTTTGCTCTCATTATTTCAAGACCTTCAGCTTGTTGCCAACCACAAGTTTTAGGGACGATCCTCAATCGAGACATGAGGGCGTCCACCCAACGTTGTCACTCTTGAACAAATCCGGTCGTCCTAGCGGGAAGCCTCAACCCTATTATCTGACAGATAATGAATGGAATTCCGCTCATATACATGTTCTGATCAATTGTCATGAGATTAAACCATATCTTGAGTAAGTAAAATTCGTATCACATCAAGTATGTGCTTGACGCATTGTATAGTGTAGAGTTACTTATCAATTATGTGCTTGATGTTAGTGCATTCTTGCAATATCACTGCAACGATGAACAAGATGCTTCTGGTCGTATACATGCCGAATTTGCCGAATGGTTGAAGGCATATGTAAGTATAATATACACGAATAATATAATTATTGATATCCACACTCTCTAAACATATTTGTATATTCTATATAGGTTCATGATGAGAGGAATAGGGTGATCAACACAGATATACGGGCATTAGCTTGGGGTCCTTTATCCAAGGCAATATCGTGGCACAAGTACTTTGTTAATGGGTATAAGTTTCACACTAATGCTTGGAGTGATGGTAAAAAACCATAAATTGTGGGGTGCACGTAAAAGGTCTTACCGAAGGAGGAGAAGAAGATTTTTACGGCATCATCCAATATATCATGGAATTGGAATACCATGGTTTGGGTATTAAGATTGCTGTATTTTACTGTGAATGGTTTGATCCAACAAGGAATAGAGGCACACGGGTACATCCACAGTATAATATTGTTGATATTAAGATGAATAGGCGGTATGGTCGGTATGATCCGTTCATCCTTGCAGAAAAAGCAAGACAGGTATATTATGTCCATTATCCAGAAATGTGTAAAGACCTACGTGGTTGGTCTGCAGCAATCACCACAAAACCACGGGGTCATGTGGAAGTTGAGGACATAGAGGATGAAGTGCCTTATCAGGCTAATGAGATGTCACCAGTTGCACCAATTACAGAAGTTGAACCATTACATGGCTTACTTGATGAAACCGTAAATGAGTTTGAACAGATAATTGACCTTAATAACGATCCAATGGACGAGGATGGTCAATCAGAATGTAGTGATGAAGATGTGCAGAATGGGGTGGACGAGGATCAGGGCAATTATGAGGATAGTGACGAGGATTAGTTTAGATCAATTTTATAATATGTATTTGACTATTTTTTTGATAAAACGTATTTGAATATTTTAATATGTATCCTAATATGCACAAGTCAACTTTATATGTATGTTTAGAATATTATCTAACTATTTTAATGTGTATGATTATATTATATGTATGGTATGTATGTCTATATGTTATATTTTGCACTACCGTAAATGGCAGGACAAGGTCGAGACAAGATGCCTATCAAAAGATCAGGTCGAGGGAGGCTTATCAGACCTGGCGATCTTGCTGCACTGACAGAGCGCACGCGCCGCCAGAGACCAGTTCCACCATCACCTTCCCAGCCTACATCACCAGTGGTCCATCCTAACCCACCACAACTCCAGCCGAGCACGACACCACCACCGTCCCATCCGACACCTCCAGCAGTGCAGCCTACCACTGGCGTCTTCACTATGATGCCTACTCCGGGTTATGTGCCATCTGGACAGTTTGAGTTTGGTTCATCTTCATACCGCAGTCCACATGAGCCTGTATTGCAGCAGCCTCCCCATAAGGAGGTAGACCGACAAGAGGAGGACCAAGAGGTCGACGAGGAGGTGGAGCAGAACAGGCACGACCCTCTTCATCAGGGTCCGAGGGAGTACCAGATGGACGCGGACGAGAAGATCATCATACGTCCTTTTGGTCGAGGGTAAATTAGAACTCTCTTTGTTTCTATATATATGTGTTAAGCACTTAGTTTTATGTTTGCATTTGATTTGACATTTGTCATTGATCATGTAATTGTTTGTAGGTGGACTCCATCATCATTTGCTACTAACGCGATTAGGTGTGCCATTGAGGCACAATTTCGAGGTCCTCATCATTGCTGGATTGTGACCCCTATCGCAGTGAGGAACTTTTGGTGGGCTAGATTTAAGGTAAATTTTGTATATTTAACGCACTAATAATGTATTCATGTTTTAAGCATTCTAAATTGGGGGATGAAATTGCATAACATGCATAGGTACATTGTAAACTGATAATGTATCATTTGGCTGTAGTATTTACAAGAAACTTGCATAACTTGTTATGGTGCATTAGTTAGTGTTATGTTTTATAACTTTATATGTTGTTATCCTCTTTGGTCTCTCATAGTCATCAACACACTGGATTTGATGGATTGATTCCTTTATCTTTGTGGAACCTCACTCAACTCACATTTTTTGAACTCCATTACAACAACCTTACTGGTGAGATCCCCCCATTACTTTTTTCAAACCTTAAACATATCACTCATTTGTACAACAAACACAAGGTAATTGGAAAATCTTACTGATTTAGCTTTGTCATCAAAACATGTTCTCTGTTTTTTCGTACCTATTGTATATATCAATACATTGAAGAGTGTTCTCGTTTATTGATTATGAGTATGATGAATCTGGTTTTCTTGTTGCAATTACTATGCCCTTTGTTGTATTATGTTTATATAACTTTATATGTCAACTTGTTATGGTGCATTAGTTTGGTGTGAAACTCTAATTTTTACATGCCTTCTTCCAATTAAGGGTCCTATCTTGCTCATATATTCCTAATTAACTCATAAAGTAAAGCTATATCTGACTCACTATTTTGATTAATTGCAGGAAAAGGTTTCATGGGATCCTTGTCATCATGACACTATCTATAAGACATTTACACAAAAATGTGCAAAACGTCTTTCCGATATCCTCTCGAAGGCGAGGAAGGAGGGGAAGAAGCCTAGTTGGATGGGGGACGGGGCATGGGCTGGTCTTCTGGACTATTGGAGGAGTCCTGACTTCCAAAAGATTTCAACACAAAATAAGACCAACCGGGCTTCTACCAGAGGTGGAGCAGTCCGAACGACAGGCCGCAGACCTCACCATGAGGTGGCGCTAGACATAGTATGTATTCATTCAACATTCTCCAGTCTATTATCATATATTATGTGCTCTTTATAAATATGTGTTGGCAGTTTGGGTAGGCTGAATCACATAGGGGGTCCGTGGATCATGCTGAGTTCTTCAAGATCACCCACCAGAAAAAGACTGGCTAATGGGTCGATAGCCGCTCTCAAAGAGCATATGTAAGTTGTTGGTAATATATTATTTTTATATAACTTGGTTATCAAACAAAATATGTATCTGAGTAGGTTATGTTTTTTTTTTACTAGGAGGAGTATCGCGAACGTCTCAGCCAGATACAAACGCAGGTTGGTGAGGCCTCAGCGGGTGGGACGCAAGAGGTGGATGGGGAGAAGAAGCTTGACTTGTGGCGGGAGATTGCTGGTGGCAGGACCCGAGGCCAATGTTATGGCACTGTAGACTTGTCTTTGAATGTCCGTCGTGGTATATCTTCATTGACTCAGGAGTCTCGGGCACCATCTAGTCGCAGTAGCGAGTCTCATAACGACGAGGTCATCAGAGCCAGGGAGGAGGCTGCCAGAGCCACGGAGGCGGCTGTCAGAGCTACGGAGGAGGCTGCGAGAGCAACGGACGAGGCCGCCAGAGCTAGGGAGCACAGCGCCAATATTGAGGGCCAGTTTCGGATTGTGATGGAACGCCTAGCAGCTTTGGAGCGCGGTAGTGGTCACCAGTACCGTTCACATCCCAATTATGATGATGATCTTGACGACCATTGGGTGGATGATGATTCGTCACATGGTCGACGCCGTTGATTTTGTTTTCACATAGTATTGACTTTGATATGTACTTTTATGTACTTTGTGTAAAACACAATTTACTTTGATGTGTACTTTTCTCTGAAATACTATTATTAAAGTTAAATTTTATGTTGATTTGGTATTTAATGTCTGTGTTGAGGTTTATATTTTTATGCTACATTTCCAGGTTTTGTAATTCAACAGCTAATAATTTATTAATCTATGCCAAAAAAAAAAAGGTTAGCGTCGGCCTAGCCTTCACTAAGTTTTGCGTTGGTCTAGCCAGGCCTTCGCTACGTTTAGCGTTGGCTAAGCCTTCGCTAATTTTAGCGTAGGCCAGGCCTTCGCTAATTTTAGCGTCGACTTAGCCTTCGCTAACCAGTTATGCCATAGCGTTGGTTTAGCGTCGGTTTTGGCTGACGCAAACCTAGCGTCGGCCTTTTCCTGTGTGTTCTAGCTGCCAATTTGTGTCGGTTTAGCCGACGCTAAAATAGCGTCGGCCATTAAGGCCCTCCGCTAAACATATCGACGAACGAAAAAGCGTAGGCCACGACGCCGTCGCATAGCCGACGCTAAAGTGTCAATTAGCGTCGGCTTTTTGCTTGTAGCGTGGGCTTTTGGCCGACGCTAATCTCTGTTTTTCTTGTAGTGACAGTGATAGGTTATTTGACGTGTGGTTTGTAGACATGGTTCTCTACAACAGAAATATATAGAATATAACTATCATGCATAAACATATTTAATAATGTCTTTTATTAAATACGTTTCCCACTATTTTAATCAAATCAATGAATCTCACCATTGACTCAGAAAATCCCGTTGGAAGATTTTCTAGTGGGACCAAGATCCATGTTTCACTTCATTCTGAGTCAGCTTTGGCTGATCACCCAGAACTTGGCTATTTAGGTAGGAAACTCTTTCCAATCACATCTCATGTAATTCTTGGATCCATTGGGTGAATAACTCTTAGTCTAATCCATCTTACGGATTAATGCCCAACTCCATGCCTCTAAGCCCTTTTCAATCCTATTGAAGTTGGCCTAGTTAAGTCAGACCCAATGGTTGACAATTGGATATTAACTTTATCCCATCGCGTCTTACTAGTATAGACAAAGGTACTTTGCTTTGGCAGACCTATGCTCAATCGATAGTAGTCTTGACGAGTGTCAAGCATTGGAAGGCACATTTAAACGTGACTTAATATTTCCTTATGAGGGTTTTATTTATAAATTTTGATCGCACCATAAGTTAAATTATTTAACCTACTATATACTAACATGCATCTCATACATATATAGCATATAACAAATGTGACATGGTTATGGCCCTTAACGCATTGATTCTCCCAAGCCAATGAGAGAATCTAATCTAAAACCCTAGTAGCGTACAAGCTTTCACCAAGCATGATTACCTACCAAGTCGTCCTCTTCTGAAGTCGTCTTCTTGTCTCCACCATAACATTACAATTGGTAGAAACCTCTTTTACATTCGAGGGGAATAAGGTGAGAAAAGAATGTACATATGGAAATTAAGATAAAGACACGACAGGCAGGCCATATTTCAAACCGCGCTTTTGATATCCCCATAATCGATTACTGCTATTCTGACTTCTCAGAAAATGACTATTGTACTATCATAATCGATTACTGTACCACCATAATCGATTATTGTACTACCATAATCCATTGCATAATCGATTACATAATCCATTATGTAATCTATTATACGAACGTTTATGCAAACTCTTTGCAAAATCGATTATATAATCGATTACCTGATCGATTACATAATCGATTATTGTGGTTCTGTCCAGAATTTGCCTTGCTTCCACGACGATTAGGGCATCAACATTTGATCCCTCATAATCGATTATGACACGTTTGGACGTAAGGTGCACACGACAGCAACACTTGCTGTCGTCACAAATCAAAATAAGGATTTCAGAAAAACATTTTTCGCAAAACACTTTTATGATTTTCAAACATAACATGTTAAATATCATATCTTTTCAAAACAAAACATGCTATAACATATAAACATACAAGAGAATCATGGTTTCGCAAGCGGCTCTAATACCACTGTTGGGAATTTGCGTATTTAAAAACTATAACGCAGCGGAAAAAATCCAACCAAAAGATCCATGCGAATGGTCATGACTCATGATTGTAGTGTTTACCTCTTGTAGCGAAGCTTTTCCACGAACACTGCAAGGGGAAGAACAGTTCTTCTCACTTGATCACGAGCACTACGAACACTGCTTTGAAGAGGAGGATGAACGTTATCACCAGTACCACAATCGAGCAGCACCTCTACGTAGTCCACACGAACAAATCACTGTCGGAGAAAGTGTCGTACTAGCTGACGGCAGGGGATGGGGGCGCACATACCAAGGAGGAGGTGTGACGACCACTAGGTTATGCGCAGTAAAACTTCTAACGCTTAAGTGATGTGCACAGCCTTACAAACTGTCACCCACTTACCCTAACCCCAATGGGCTTGTACGGTACACGCCTAATCTATAATTAATATTATTAAATCATATTTAATAAATTAATTCATTCTCCGACTATTTGCTCTATGCGTGTGACCCTATAGGTTCTCAATAAATTGGCAATAATATTAAATCACATTTAATATTATAAACAACGAGCGGCATCTAGCAATATATCATTGTTACCCAATTAGTGAGAATATCGGTGATACGATATATACCTTATGGTAACCAAAATAACCGTGTAGTAAATCTCCCTTCGTCCATATGTCTTAATTGAACACAAGGCATAAATATGTTGTAACACCCTGGTTTTTTCTGTTCATCAATTACGGTAAAGATATATATCTTTTATATTTTATCCGAGGTTTAGAAAATGATTTTGGATAAAAAAAAATCATATTCATACTCTACATTATCGTAGGGAGTTACAGATAAATTTTGGGTTAAAAATTCAAACGGAGCCCAGTCTGCGTGTTCACTGACAGTAAGATTTTACTGATCAGAAAACTTAATTTTGGCTCGTGAACGAAACAGATAGGTTTAGAATTGAATTTCCAACAATTTTGGAAAATTTGGTTTTTCTCACTAAAAAGTGAAATAATATAAATTACACGGGCGAAATCTTAAATCGTGTAATTAACGGAGCTAAATATGGATTTATCAGGACCCGCTAACGGATAAAATTGAAGTCACATAAGGTCACATCACCTAGGAAGGCGTGCCAGTGTCATGAAAAGTGAAAATATCTGAACGCGTTCACACTGAGAAAAGACCAAAATGCCCTTGATTTTTTGTTTTAATGACATTTTTGTCCCCAGGTGAAATGACTATTTTGCCCCTTAAGTAAAAAAATTTGGACCCTTCTGCCCTCCCTACCTCACTCCCCAAAGCTCCATAAAAACCAGTCCTCCATCATTTTTCTCACAACCTTCATCATTCTCACATTTTCTCCAAGTTGAAAGCTTAACTTTTGTGAAGTAAAAGTGTTAGAACTTGCTCATTTTCATCCTCCAAGAGTTATAATTTCTTCCTTTGATCCTTTAAGCTTCATGTTCTTCCTTTAATTCATGTTTTTAAGACATGATTCCATGAGTTTGAAGTTCTAAGTTCAAACTTCGTAAATCTCTAGAAAATCATAGAAAAATCCTTTTAATGTGAAGTCAATTTCTATGATCTAGTATCATCATCCTCTATCACTATCCAAGAGCATGTAATCAAATAACATGTCTAGACTATTTGTTTATGGAGTGGCCGAACCCTAGATCATGAGGAATCATGGGTTTTTGTTTCAAGTTTATGTGTAAAGAGACTTGATTTAGTGTTAGGTATGCCTAAGGATCATTCATCCAAGAGTTAGAAATTTTTAGACATATCTGGCCTATTTTGGATCACCATGGCCGAACCTAGCTTCTAAGAAATAAGGAATTTTATTTTTGTGATTGTTGAAGTTTGAATTGATTGTGTGAATGTAGTTGGTGTTGAGTGTTCGGGCGAGTAATCGGAAGATTTGCGGATCGAGTCGGACGACATTCATCGGAAGAATCACCTTCAAGAGGTGAGGGGAGATTAATTCCAATGAGTTTGATAGCCTCATGAGATTTATTGTTGTATGATTGTGATGATGCTGATGTTTCTCTTGTGATGTATATGCTTGGTTTAGTTGGTGAGTACGGATATTGAAACATGAATTGTGGCATTATTGCCTTGGATGAGATATATGTATGACGTTGGTTTTGAGATTTGATGATTATATATGTATATATTGAATTGTGATTTCTTTGATTGGATTGGTTGAGAGCATAGCATCGGCTATAGCTTGATAATGAAGATTAAGCTACTTAAGAGTCTTAATCAAAGATTTAAAGATGTTTTGGTTTAAAGATGAAAAGCTTTTAAGTTAAATGGTATAATGATCAATTTTACTAAAAAGCCACTAAGTTAAGAACTCAAAAGGAATTTCGAATAAGACTTAGGAAGTTAAGAGTTGGTGAGGAAAATAGCGAAAAGTTGCTTTACCATTATTTTGTAAACATGTCTTACAAAAAGAAAGCCTTGAAAATTATTTTAGTTTTATCCCAGGAAGAACCTTCTCAAAGTATTTGATCTTTCAAAAAGAAAAAGTCTCTTTCAAAAAGGTTTGTTCCAATGAAAATCTTTAGAAAAATGTTTTAAATGATGGAACCTTTTGAAAAGGATTTTCAAGTCAAAATCCTTTTGAAAATGAATTTTGAGGATTTAAGCTTTTAGAAATAGCTTTGCAAAGAAAAGATTTTGTAGAAATAAGTTTTAGAGCAAAAATGAGTTTTGGTTTCTACCAAAGAGATTTTGAGTTTTGGTTTTCAAGTTTTGATCAACGAAAACGAAACTTTGAGGAAATTGGTGATCACCCCTTCACTCATGTGAAGGACATGAACCTAGTGACCGAGACATCAGGCTAGAGTTCTGTGAATTGAGCACTCGGACTACATGTCCTAGTTTTGAAAAGAACGGACTTTGTGTCCTATATGCGAGTCTAGTGTCCGCGACGTCGGCCTGGTACTTCATGGATTGAGCACCCGGACTGCATGTCTTGTGTTTTGAAATGAACGGACTTAGTGTCCTATGTGCGAGTCTATTGTCCTCGATGTCGGCCTAGTACTTCGTGAATTGAGAAATTGGACTACATGTCCTGTATTTTGAATGAACGGGCTAAATGTCCTTTAAAAAGAGTCACAGGCCATGTGCCTTGACAAGAATGAACGAACAAAAAAGAAAACAGAAAACCATGAATTGCATATATGAGTTGGCCGACTTGCCATTGGAAATGAGCTACAATCCAAGTGGTTGAGAATATGAGCCAGTTAAGACCACTAGGTCTATAGGTCTTGTGTTCGAGACTCCATAAGAGGTCGGAGGCATCGCAACCCCATGCTGTGGTAATCGACTACCAAACACAGATGAACTCGATCAGAGACTGGACTATTCATGATATGCTTGTGACATGATACCCTTGAACAATTGGAGTTCGAACCTAAATTGAGAGGTCGACTCATGAGGGCAATTGTGTTATAGGAGTATTCACGGCCTATCGCTCGATGAATGAAAGCTAAGAATCTCCGGAGAACATGAATTAGAAAGTTGATTGAAGTCTCATGCATTCTTTTAACTTATCTTGTGAATGGGTGTGATCCCACGGAGTGAGATGATCTTGTTGTGATATTATGTTGAATGTTGATATTCTATAGCATGACTGTGTTGTATACCGATGTATTATTTGCATTTTGTTTTACTTGTGTGACTATTATGATAAACTTGTGACCGAGTATCTCACACTTGCCTGTACATGTTGGATACACTGTTGTGTTTTTGGATACGTGTACAGATACTTCCCAACGGTCCTCTGGGTCACTTCGGCACCCTGTAGCTTAAGGCCCTTGATGTCGACGATGAAGATGTGTGGACTTTGACGACGAGACCTAGTCTCTTTTTTACGATGTATGTTAGGTAGTATGCTCTCTTGTTCATAGAGTTCTTTTTATTAGACCAGCTCTTAGGATTTTTTTGGTGTTTAAGTCAGGTCTTTCGACTGTGACTGATTATGTTGTGTATTAAGAGATTGAAAAGATGTACGCCTTATGGTGAAGTTGAATTACTGTTATAGATGATGAGTTTTCAATTTGTTTGCATCTCGTTGTTAAAGTTTTACTTTGGTATCAGATTTATGCAACTACTCTATAGAGTTATTTTCGATAAAGATTTTAATTAACCGAAAAAGAGATTTTGGGTTACGAAATGTGACACCGGGTTGGGGTGTTACATGTGTCATCCTTGTTAAGTTCAATTATTCATTTCTCAATTCCTGAGTAGACGTGTAATCACAAATGGGCCCAATATCTCATACTAGCCCATTGCAGCATGGCCATGCACTTTCACGTCTCACTCTATTGAGAGGTCCATGACATTACTCCTGTTATGAAGAAGGGACGAATCCTGTCTACATCACTCACATCCCTCAACATGATTCATTGCAGGCCCAATAACTATCTTTATGATCATCCTGTTACGGATAACGTTTGGTAGCATTACAGCCTGCAACTCCTCATGTAGGAATCATAGTGACTTCAAGTCGAAGGACTATTTCACTTTGGTTACCATGAGAAGCGCTCATGACACTTACATAACTATTATGGGGCATTCTCACAGTGGGTCAATCCAGTATAAATATTACTCTAATATTTATACCTATGTGAAGACTTGATATCTCATATCCATGACCTGTGAGATATGGTCTGTAACGCCACTCGTTACATTAGTAACCCAAGATAATAATTTAAATAAAACAAGGTAAATAAAAATTTTCTTAAATAAATATTGAATAAATTCATAATATAATAATAATCCAAAATAATTGTTTATACCAATCCAATACACGAAAATACATAATAAGTTTTAAACCATAAAACTGGGCGTCTATTACAGCTCGCATAAATAAATAAATAAATGATAATAAGAGTCCTCCTGGCATATGCCATGCAAACTATCCCAATCTACTACTAGAATATAATCTTCAAGCGTCTGGCTGCTCAACAGGGCCGTCTTTAGGCTCTAAAAACAACACTACTAATGAGATTTATAATCCCAGTGAATAGAAATATAGTTATAAAATGTTTTCACAAAAGCGTTGTTCTCAGCTGGCGCGGTAACCGAAAAAACTAATCACGGTACCCGTTATTTTCAAAATAATTAATTAATAATTATATACACTAATAAATGCAATTAACATTTAGCAGCACATCATAATCAATCATAACAATTCCTCATGTATCATATAATCTCAATATCATCATATGTCATATTCCAAACAGCACATAATAATGGCATACCATTGCCTACCTTACTCATGAAGGTATTTCGATGTCACTTTCTTTTCAGTGACATTACTCATTTCGATACCAACCATTGTACACTGGTGGTATTACTCATTTTGATATCCCAACATATGGCAATTTTGCTTTCGATACCCCATTATGGCGGTATTTCATATTTCGACACCCCAATTCATTGGCAATGTTGTGACACCCACTACCCCGTATAAAATAAAATATAAAATCATACATGTCTTTAAAAAAATAATACAACAAATATAAATAAAAACAAATTCTCAAGGGTAATGTGCATCACATCATCTATAACTTAAACGTAGGAATCTGAAATAATCAAAATCCTTTAAAAACAAACTGCGGAAAACATAAATAATAAACATAACCCAAATCCCAATGTCACATATCAGAGTTGGTATACATATACCAACAATAAATCGGAATAAAACTAAACATCTGAACGTAAATCCTAACTACTATTACTAAGAGAGATCTCCACGGGATCACTTCTCGTCAGCATGCTCACCCTCCTCTGCACATGCAACATCATATGCACAAGAACAACAAAATATAGGGGTGAGAAATACGATCATAAATATATGTAAACGGAATGGAATAGTAATTAAGATGACATACAACATACATCAATCAACACATGTATAATCAATATATATATCAATGATGCATGTCAATGCGAATGCAACATCACTACTCCGTATGCATGTGGCCAACAACTCTAACTCTGGAAAGACGATTAGGAGTACATGCCCGGTTATCAACGTGGATGATATGCCAGACCATGGGCCATCCCCGAACACTCTCACCAATCCTGATAATGTATAGTGGCTAGTCAGAGTACTCAAGCTTATTCATTAGGTCACTCCGACAATAGGTAGCTAGCCCATGTCACCTGGAACTCCCATACCCAATGTACCCTCAAGGCCGGTATAACACCCATCGTGGCCTCCACTATCGTGATTCATCGTTTGCTTTCCACCCAACATATCAACTTCGACGTATGATGCGTGCAATGTTCATCAATATGCAAACACATGCCAACCATTCACGACCATAATCAATCACATTGATTATTAACTATGACCATCCACGATGGCCATCAACAACATCACTAATAATAACTCATTGTTATCATTATTAACAGCATCTTCGTTATTATCTTTATTATTTCATGACGTTCTTCTCTAACTCATTCTATTTTAAACCATGGGGTTACATCCTAGTGTTAAGTAAGATCAAAGATCAAGTATTCTCAAGCTCCTAAGGGTAACTTAAAATCCTTAGATCATAACAAACCTACATAACACTATCCATCAAGAACAAGGGGTCAAAACTGCTCCTGGGCACGTGAGAATCGATTTCCAATCTCTGGAATCGATTTCTCAAGTCCTCAAATCGATTTCCATGTAATGGAAATCGATTTCAACATGTTCAAATCGATTTCCCCAATCGATTTTTGAACAAGGAGAATCGATTCTAGAAATCGATTTCTACAAGGCCAAACCGATTTCCACACCTTTGAAATCGATTCTTGGTCGATTCAAATCAATTTCCATGTGCTGGAAATCGATTTCTGGGTGTCAGATCATGCAGTAGCGGGTTTTCTTCGCTATCAGACCAGTCTATGTTCTCTAATTGACATATCATTCGAGCCTAAGCTATTTATCACCAATTTGATTAGTCCAACACTCATAAATCATGACCTAAGGGTTCTCAAACTAATCCTTAGTCATCAATCTCACATTGCCTATTTATTTTCTCCCTATAACTATGTTCTGATAGCATAAGATTAACAAAACACCATATCATGGCATAAACAACATGTTCATCATCATCAATTCATCAACAATCATATAATTCATGAACTCATAGTTATAAACATGTTATAACATCGAATTATTCATCAATCAATACTCATATAGCCAGAAAATAACCTAACAACATTCATAAGCATACGCAGGCATACATAGGGGTCATGGGTTAACCCCTTCATCTTAACCTATCCCAAAACCCACATATTCATGACCAATTTTCTCCCCCCATACCTGGTATGATGATTCACAGCCAAAGGGAAAAAGAACAGAGCCAAGTTCTGCTACGGTTCCTTCTTACGGGTTCAGCACTTTATCACGATCACAACACTGGAAAGCAGAGTCGATCTTTAAGTTAAGCATTGAAAGGGAAAAAAAAAATCTAGGATTAGAAGCTCACCTTGGTTTCTAACTTAGCAGATTAACTCTGGCAGCAGGGATAGACTAGCCAAACAACGGCATGTTCTTGACGAAGAACACCAAAGTAAAATTCGTCCTTTTGGGTTTTCTAGAGCAAGAGATCAATGAGAGATCTTAGGGATGAGAAGAGGCAACTTGTGAGTGTAATCATGTTTAGAAACTAGGTTTAGGTCATACGCTATGTATATATAACTGTTAGGGACGTTTTAGGACGAATGGGCCGTGCACAGCATAGCCCAATAACCCAAACGCGTACACAAGCTCTGACACGCATGGGAATCGATTCCAGAACCATGGAAATCGATTTTCCATTGGCCAATTCGATTTTCTTATCAAAGAAATCGATTTTTCCCTTTAAACAATCGATTTCCACTTTCTGGAAATCGATTTCTTCAGTTGGAAATCGATTTCCCCTTCAGAAAACGTGTTTTTGACCTCAACGCCTGAATAAGACCTATAGGTAATTATCTAAGCTTTCCAACGCATCCAAGATCACCTCAATTAGATGTCTAGAACTCAAGATATGGCCAAAACCGTGAAACAGGTTACTCGAACTCGAATGGATCGATTATCCTAAAGGCTGAACTACTACAACTATGAACTTATGCACCAAAAACAAGCATAAACAACATACGCAAACATCTATAATTAAGTATTAACACATATAGACATAGAAGTGAAAAGCAGGGTGTTACAAATGTTACTTTCGATACCCTTATCATAGGCGATATTGCAGCAAACAGCAATCATCACATTTACAGTTATTGAATCATGCCAATATCACCAATATCATCAAATAATTCAAATATAGCATGTATACATCATATATACATCATGCATACATCATATATGCCATAGCATCAATCTAAATAACATACATTTAATTGACACCAGAAACACCTTAGAAGGAAGACCCCCAAATTTATAAAATCAGGATTTAGCCAAACGCATGATTATTTTCCAAAAAACGCATTTTGAAAACATAACCCAAACCCCAAATCAATTTGCACCATGGAAAGGGTGATAGAGTATTTCTGCTCACCTCTTGAAGACCTCCAAGAAGCTCCAAGCATTTGGTCACGAACACGTCAAGAAGCTCCTCAAGAATCTCCCCCTTTCTTCCTCCTCTAGGCTCCTTCTACTCTAAAACCGTCTTCTCCACGCTCTTCAATCCTCAAGGGCAAGCAAAAATGTGTTTAAGGTTGCAAATAGGGTTTCTAGTGGTGTTATAATGGTGTATATATAGTGTTGCACTGGTTATCTGTTTTAAAATCCTATTTTTTAACACACCCTGACATAGAGCATGAGCGTGCTCTCGATTGGCATGGTTGTGCCAATCAGCGTCAAAATTCGCAACGTTTTCGACACGGGCGTGCTAACAAGTAGCACGGTGCTGCTCAGACCGTGCTCTCTTTTAGCACGGGCGTGCCGACATTGGCACGGGCGTGCCAAACAGCGTCAAATTTGTCCATTTTCTAACACGGCTGTGCTAATAGTTAGCACGGCACGACTCAGACTATGCTCTATTCAGCACGGGCGTGCCGACACTACTGTGACAGATTTTCAACATAATACTCCTCTTTTTTCTTCTTTTGGTCAACTCATCACCCATAAGGTTCAAAGTCAACCACTCTGGGCCTCCCTAACACTTTATTAATTTTATTTGCTAAGGTTTAAGTCTCTTATACTTTTATATAATTCTTGGGATGTTACATGGTCATCAATCTACCCACATAATAGTCTTGATGTATTATTGTCGTCCTAATTAACAATAATACTTGTCTATGCATACTTTAAGAATAATATTTTAATTGTTCAATAGGTCTCATGATCAAGTCATGCACTTGATATTCTATTGAACTGAAATAACTATTCTAAGGACTTTACTTCGTTTAAACAATTAACAGTATAAACTAAAATGCCTCATATATAAATATATGTAAATCTAAGTCATGATACAAATGTAAATCTCAAAGAAGACTAATGGCCTCTAGGGCTTACACAACAATTAATTGGCCATGCGACATAGATACCTATTGCATGATCCACTATCATGACATCAGCATGCTCAATTGGTACAGGCAATGGTGCATGCCCCTCCAATGCAACTTCAATCTTCACCTTCACATGGCCAGGAGGTAACGGTAGGTTATGCAATGTGGCACCCTCCTCATTAAAGACCATCGCCCTAGCGATAATACGACGAGTTGGGTGCCGTAGATACAAGTTGCACAGTTTTATACCCTAAACCAATGATAAACGAAATATTAATTGGTATGAATTAAACCTTCAATGCAATACATAAAATTAAAAAATTATCAATGATAAGTATTACCTCGGGAAGAGGTATATGCGGTGGCACAACTGTGGAACTATCTCTGACACTGTGCGGGGTAGGGGTAGGAGGATCACCATTGGCTCATAATCAGCGCGTCCCTGCTTATCCTGCTTGCTAGCCTTTAACTCCTCTACTTCACGAGTTAGCTCGGCTAGCCTCCTTTGCGTCTCCAATTGAGTCAACATATCTTGATGTTTTGCGCGTTGTTGTGTGCCAAAATCAATCCTCTGGGAGACGGCAAACCCTACACCCCTTAGGCGACCAGTGTATTCTTCGAGATTCAATGTGCAACACCCATTCCCGAATGATTATAAGACCGAAAATAATGTTAATGCGGAAAATACGGGTTTTTTTTTTTTTTTTTTTTTTTGCAATGATGCAATGAGATTTGCCAAATTAATAATAATGATAATAATAAACTTAGGTTCACCATGTATTTCTAGAAGTCATACAGAATTAAAGTGAAGAAATAGAAACAATACAAACTAAAGACATCGGTCCAAGCCTAACTGATAATAAGTACATAAGTAAGTACTAGGAGTAACAGCTCCTCAAAAGGTATAACTGACAATTGGACACAGCCTAGCCAAAACAAAACATAAGGAGTCTCACTCCGGACTCAAATTAGACGTTGAGCTGAGTCGTCATCGCGTTCATCTTCTCGAGCATCAACAGCAAAATAGCAGAAGTAAAAACGGGATGACACACCAGGTAACAACATACTCAACATGCATACCATAAATCTCAATATATCATGTTAATCAATTAGCAGTATAAGACATCTTCGAAAATAGAATAGTGATGTACAATAAGTAAACGTAATCTAAGACGTCCCGCCTAATTAGTAACCTAATTATCTAATCTTAGAACACGTAGAAAATTTTAAACTTTAAACATGTAGGAAATACATACAATACATTGATAGATTTAAGTACATGCATCCATAAAGTACCTACTTCAGAGTACACAGCTTAATGGCATACTACCTACACAACTGCTAAACGAAAAATACATAAGAAGTCATACCAAAAACAACTAATAAAACATCCTATCTCTCGTCCCAGCCCACCTCACCAAAATACATCAAAATGTAAACGCTCAAAACTCTCGTGCCTACTAAGACACACTGGTCAGGCACTCATATCAGTAAGGATGATATGGTGGCCGTGAACTACCCTCTACTCCAGGTCCTTCATCGCTAGCACCCGCGACTCTCCCACCAACACCAGGTTCATAGGGGATGCCATCCTCCTCAGGAATATGCTCCTCAACTGCGGTATCTTCTCCACGTACCAAGAGCGAAAACATACATAGAGAAAATAGGGAGATAAGGATCTACAACGAACATCATATATGGGAATGAAATCATAAGATAACATATATTAACATTGCATGCATCACACAAGCACTTAGACAAACATCTCCATGGATCGTACATGTCGGTCATCTCTAATACATCATTTCACTCATTGTCAACACTTATACTATATGTATCTCGTTCCTACATGCATGATCGGCCGATATCACACGACTCGTTCTAAGTCTCGGAGAACCTTAGTTAGTTTGTCCAGGTAACGTTTCCGCTCACCGTGACCAATAAGAGTGCATCCTCGCTCCAACTCTCGGGAGGGGTATCTTGGCCTCCTCAGAATGTCCACCTGTGACGTGGAATACTCAGGGTCCAGTCGGGATAACCAGGCTATAGCGGGCATCACGACACAATAGAGGCAACCCTATCCGCCACTTGTGATAAATCCCGAGCACGGTTACATCCCCAAGATCACGAAGATCATCCCTTTCGTAATTCGTACCCGCACTCAGGTACGCTAACCTCGTGTGTCCCATACGACACGGCTCGCCACTTGGAACATGATTATGCTATGCATGTCAACCATCACTTGTGTCACCAATATCTCAATAAACATCTCAATCCTTATATCACTTTATTCACGATACCACAACATCCATCACTTTTTCCTCACACATGCATTGTGGCACTTTCATTTACTATCAAATCATCATCATTCATAAAGCATGCATACATAATATTCAATATCTCAACATACCAACTTAAGCATATAAGATCATACAATCCATACTATCAAGCATGCCATGCTAAACTTATAAACACATAAATCATATAGAGCATATATTCACAATCACACCAAACATGTCAATCATCCATCCAGCAATAGTCGTCTAGCCTAGGGTATACTCTTAGCGGTGATAGCCCAAAGATACCTACACCGTGGGTTATGAAGAGGAAGGGCAAGGAAGTCCATAAAAATTCACTTAAGGGGCAAAATAGTCTCTTCACACAAGGGCAAAATGGTAATTGTGAAAAAGATCATGAGCATTTTGGCCTTTTCGCGTCCAGATATTTTCAAACGCCATCATGACACTGGCACACCTTCCTAGGTGATGTGACTAGATGTGACTTCATGATTATCCGTTAATGGGTTTCGGTAAATCCTTATTCGGCTCCGTTCGTCACACCCGATTTGAGATTTCGCCTGAATAAAGCGCAGGAACTTATTTTTTTCAAATTTAACGAAAATGTTGTAAATCCAATTCTAAGCCTAACTGTTTCGTTCACGAGTCAAATTAGGTCTCATGAGTAGTAAAATCTTACTATTAGTGCAAAAACGCAGACCGGGCTCCGTCTGAGGTTTCGACCCAAAATTTAACCATAACTCCCTACGATAGCGTAGAGCGTGAATGTGGTCTTAGTTTAGTTAATTTTATTTTCAAGACCTCAGATAAAAATATAAACTCAATTATATAATTTAATGATATTAAAAGCATGAAAATCAGGGTGTTACATTACTACCCCCTTAAAAAGAATTTCTTCCTCGATATTCGACGTACCTTTTAAAATAAACTCAGATATCGCTGCTACATGTCTTCTTCTCGTTCCTAGGTAGCATCTCCGGTAACTTCATCCCATATGATCTTGACCAACGAAATTATTTTACCTCGGAGTTCCTTAATCCTTCTATTCACGACCTTTACAAGTAGAGCCTCATACTTAAGGTTCTCTCTCAATTGTATTGACTCTGGTTCTAAGATGTGATGGATCAGGGTAGTATTTTCTCCACTGAGAAACATGAAAGACATCATGAAGATTGGATAGGTTTGGTGGTAAAGCGACATGATAGGCTACAGGACCAATTTGGCGAAGAATTTGAAATGGTCCAATGAATCTAGGAGTAAGCTTTCTATATTTGATTGCTCTGCCAATCATCGTCCTTAGAGTTACTCTCAGAAAAACATGATCTCCCTTTTGGAATTCTAAAGGTCTTCTCCTTTTATCGCTGTAACTCTTTTATCTATCCTGTGCGACTTTCATCTTTTCCCTTATCCTCTTGATTTGTTCCGTCATTTGTTGTACTACCTCCGGTCCTAGCACTTGACTTTCTCCTTTCTCATACCAACAGAACAGTGTTCTACACTTACTGCCATACAACGCTTCGTAAGGTGCCATACCTATACTTGAATGAAAACTATTGTTATAGGTGAACTCAATCAACGGTAAGAACTCATCCCAACTTCCTGTGTGTTCCAAAACACAAGCTCTTAAGAGATCTTCCAATGATTGAATCGTTCGTTCCGACTGACCATTCGTCTGAGGATGATAAGCAGAACTCAACATCAACGTAGTTCCCAAAGCCTTATGTGACTGCTTCCAGAATCTAAATGTAACTCTAGGATCTCTGTCGGAAACAATACTAGAAGGCACTCCGTGCAGCCTTACTACTTCCTTGATGTAGGTTTGGGTTAACTTTTCCAACGTGTAACTTTCACCATTAGGTAAGAAGTGAGTACACTTCGTTAACCTATCGACGATTACCCAAATTGCATCATGCCTCTTGTTGGTTCTTGGCAAACCAACCACGAAGTCCATAGATATACCATCCCACTTCCACTCTGGGATATCCAAAGATTGTAACAGTCCTGCTGGCTTTTGGTGTTCTTCGCCTTCTGACAAACCAAGCAAGCCAACACATACTCAGCTACTTCCTTCTTCATTCCAGGCCACCAAAACTTCTTCAAATCTTGATACATCTTGGTTGCTCCTGGATGAAAACTCAGCCTACTCTTATACGCTTCCTCCAAGATCATCCTTCTTAGTTCTATATCCATTGGCACACAAATCCTATCATCATACCTCAAGACTCCATCTTGATTCATCCTAAACTCAGATGTTCTGCCTTCCGTTACTTGTTCCTTTACTTTCTGAAGATATTGATCAACTTCTTGCTTCTCCTTGATCGTCTTCAAAAAGTCGCTCGTTACTGTGACCATTCCTAGGTGTATCTTATCCCTAGATAATCCCATACCTAGATTCAAATCTCTAAATTGTTCAATCAATTCCAACTCTTTTACCATCATAGCAGACACATGCAAGGATTTCCTACTTAACGCATTTGCTACTACATTCGCTTTTCCTGGATGGTATTGTAGGTCAAATTCATAATCCTTTATGAATTCCATCCACCTCCTTTGTCTCATGTTTAACTCTTTCTGATCAAACAAATACCTTAAGCTCTTATGGTCACTGTAAACGATAAACTTAGCTCCATATAAATAGTGTCGCCATATCTTTAAAGCAAACACTATAGCTGGTAGCTCCAAATCATGAGTTGGATAATTCCTCTCATGAATTCTCAGCTGTCGGGAAGCATACGCTACGACCCTCTGGTCTTGCATTAGGACACAACCCAATCCTTGGTATGACGCATCACAGTATACGTCAAATTGTCCTAAAAAATATGGTAACGTCAATACTGGCGATGTAGTCAACCTTCTTTTCAGCTCTTGAAAACTTTTCTCACACTCATCTGTTCATACAGAGGATATTCCCTTCTCGTTAGCTGCGTCATGGCCAACGTAATCTTCAAGAATCCTGCGATGAACCTTCGGTAATATCCAGCCAAGCCTAGAAAACTCCGTATCTCACTTACCAACTTAGGACTTTTGCACCACAGCTTCAACCTTTGCTGGATCCACTGCTACCCCATCACGATTAATCATATGACCTAAGAATTGCACTTCTTTCAACCAAAACCTTTCTAATTGAAAACTCATTTGATTTAAAAGAACTTTGTTACTTGCTTGAAGTAAAGTACCTTAACTAATTTGAAAAGGGTTTTTCTTTACTAACTTAGTGTAAAATCGTGATCTAAGCTAGCGTAAAAGAAAATGGAATTTCATTTAGTTTTCGAACTAGGATTCATTTAAATCAAAACTTTAGGACAAAGTCCTCCTTATACTTTGAAGATTGAATGTTAACTTGGTTTTTAAAAAGAATGTGACATCCTACTAAACCTAAGGTAACTACATATTAATTTTACTTTCATGAAATCACTTTCATCATTTAATTCTTAAAACACTTATTTAATTGAACAAACTTTGACTAAAGTAAAACACATTTTTACCTTAGTTAAAAACACTTAAGGGCCTAACCCTTAGTTGATTCTTGGATAAAAATCACTTCTTGTTTGTTTTTGAAATACAAGTTACTAAAACATTTATTAGCTTTCAAAATCGTTGAAGTTCAAGAACAAACTCATGTTCTTCCTCTTGTATGCTTGAAGGCCGAATGATATACCATATAGAATGTGAAGATTTTGCTTCACTAACTCGTTAAGTAATAGCTCAAAACAATCACAAGAATATGATGAACAATAATCATACATGAAAACATTTTTCCATCCAAGCATACATCATCATAAACATATACTAATCAAGGAAACATTGTTACAATCATGTTCTCAAAGAGAACTTCATCAATAAAGTAGTGAACCCAAGCATGGGTTTCACCCAAACAAAGCATAAACAACAATTTTTATCCTCCACCAATTTTGGCGTGATGAGGTTCACTCCCCATACCTTTAGTGAAGAGGTTTAAGTGAAAGAAAACTCCAAGCTCATTTAAAGAAAGGATGGCCGAACCTATAGGAGAGAAAAGGTGAGATCTTGAACTTGTTTTCATGAAAATGAAGAACTAGAAGATGAATACTAAAGGTAATAAGTAAGGAAATAAAAGGAAAAAGGATTTAGAAGCTCACCAAATCAAGAACAATTTCAAGGTTAGCTTGATGTTCTTGGGGTTGAAGAACAACTTCTCCAAATCAAGAAACTTCCTTCACCAAAGTTGATCCTTGGATCAAGACAAGATGAAGTATAGCTTTAGAATTGAAGAAAGAATTTTGGTTGATGATTCAGGAGTGATGGCCGAATGTGAAGAAAAAAGAGAGAAGAGAGGATTTTGAAGTTTTTGAGAGAAAAGTGTGTTAGATCTTTAGAAGATGAAAAAATGAAGTTGAATGGTGTTTTTGTGACTAAATGGCCGAATGGCCTAGGTGTATTTGACCCAAAATCAATCTAAAGTTGATAGAAAATGAAAGGCCAAGATCCAATGGAAGCGCATAGGTGTTGCTTGCATAAGAAAAGTTGTAGAGGTTAACCAAATGTAGGTAGTTTAGCTATTTCCGTGAAAGAAAAGTTGACAAAGTGAAAGTTGTCATGAATTGAGAAAAGGATGATTGTTCATACTCTACTTTACTGTAGAGAGTTACGGTTAAATTTTAGGTTGAAAATTCAGACGAAAATCGGTCTGTGCTTTTCACTGATAATAAAATTTTACTGATCAGAAAACCTAATTTTGACTCGTGAACGAAACGGTTAGGTTTTATATCGAATTCCCAAAAACTTTTGTTATTTTGAAACTTTTCACTAAAAGTGAAATAATATATTTATTCGGGCGAAATATGAAATCGGGAAATGGATGAAGTCGAGAACGGACGTGCAGAGACAAAACTGGACACCAAACGAGGGACACAGGTAACCTGAGTGCGATAAGTCAGAGGGTGAGTCACCGTCATGACTCACCACATGTCATGATTACTTCTCTAAAATATCTAAGAAATTTATGGTAGAAAAGACCATTTTGCCCTTAGCCTTTTTGTCAAATACCATTTTTATCCCTATATGATTTTACTCTTTTGTCCCTAAGAACTAATAGAATTCCATCCTTGCCCTTATGACCCACCATTGTCATGATTGCTTTTCTAAAATATCTAAGATATTTATGATAGAAAAGACCATTTTGCCCCTAGGAACTAATGGAATTCCATCCTTGTCCTATGACTCATCGTTTGTCATGATGGCTTCCTAGAAAATATCTAAGATTCCTTGCGAAAAGACCAAAATACCCTTGGACTTCTTTATGAATTCCATTCATGTCCGACCAGTGTTTTGACAACTATAGGTTATCAGTGAGTGTTCTGACTCAAAACAATATCTTATGATCATTAAGCTCATAATTGAAATTCAATTATGAATTTCCAATTATTAACTATTCTTACGATTATTATTAACTATTCAATTATGAATTTCCAATTATTAACACCCCGATTTTCGTGCTTTCAAATATCAGTAAATTATATAATTGAGTTTATATTTTTATTTGAGGTTTAGAAAATGAATTAAAATACACTGAGACCATAGTCATGCTCTACGCTATCGTAGAGAGTTACGGTTAAATTTTGGGTCAAAAACTCATACAGTGCCCGATCTGCGTTTTTCACTGACAGTAGTATTGTACTACTTAGAAGACCTAATTTTGACTCGTGAACGAGACAGTTAGGTTTAGAATTGAATTTCCTACCTTTTTTCAAAAATTGGTTTCATGCACTAAAAATCGGAATAATAATAAACTATTCGGGCAAAATCTCAAACCGGGTGACGAACTGAGCTGGATAGGGATTTACCAGGACCCGCTAACGAATAAACATGAAGTCACATCAGGTCACATCACCTAGGAACGCATGTCTGTGTCATGATGACTTTAGAAAATATCTGGATGCGAAAAGACCAAAATGCCCCTGACTTTTTTCACAATTACCATTTTACCCTTGTGTGAAAAGACCATTTTGCCCTTTTTTTTTTTTGTCATCCTTGCCCCTCCCTTTCTATTTCCCACGTTCCCTCCATCAACTTCACCATTTCATTTTCTTCCTCCTTCAACTTTCTCTCCTTCACTTTTTCCAATTTTCTAAGAAAATTCTTCAAGAAATTTGTGAAGCAAAGTGATAAATGGAATCCTCACTTACCCTCTTAATCTCCATATTACTCCATTGAATTCTTGTTTCAAGCTTTTGTTCAAGTTGAACTTCAAAACTTCAAAACTTCATAGGAAATTGTAGAAAAATCCTTTTAATGTCAAACCAATCTCTATGAACTAGTATCATCATCCTCTTTCATAATCCAAGAGCTTGTAACCAAAAGATCTCTCTAACCCATATGGGTATGACATGGCCGAAACCCCATTTCTTTGGGTAAATAGGGTTTTGTTCATTCCTTTGGTATAACAAGCTTTGATTTAGTTCTATCACACTTAGAGGTCCTTGAATCTAAGAGTTAGGAATTTTTAGACACCTCTAGCCTATTTTTCCATGAAGTGGCCAAACCTAGCTTGTGTGAGAACTATGAGTTTTACTTCAAGTTTTTGGGTAATAAAACTTACTCTAGCGTTGTGTATACTTGAGGATCATTCATCTAAGAGTTAGAAATTTTTAGACACCTCTAGCTATTTTGAACCTTGATGGCCGAATCTAGGTCCTAGGAGACAAAGAGATGTACTTTTGTTACTATTAGACTTCGATTTGTTGTGAAGGATTAGATTGTGCTCGATCGCCCTAAAGCGTGCTAAAGTGCCGGCTGCGGAGCTGTGTTCGGGAGCATGTGCGAGAAGGCGAGCGTGCGTAGCTGTTTCATGTGGGAAGAAAGAACTGATCGTCGGGAAGACAAGCTTAGTATAGAATATATACATGTGTAGGGAAACCTTAAACCCTACTATAGGTTGAGCCATGGAGAAAATGCTTGGACCCTAGGTGTAGGTACTTTTGGGCTATCAGCACTAAGATGATAATCTAGAAGATGTGATTGATTGAGGTTGATATGTTGAACTACTTATGCGCTTATCTGTTGATCTGTTATGTTGAACTGTCTATGTGATTAGCTGTTTATCTGTCAACGTGATGATATCTATATTGGCATATTTATTGTTGTGATATTTTATTATTGTAATTGGCTGGATAATTGTTGATGAGAGTATGATGAGATTGCGCTGTTGTTCGGATTGATACTGTCGTGGTCCTGACCATGGAGCTGTGGCTCGTGGACACAAGGCGTCGTGATGTTGATGTTGATGTTGATGTGGATGCAGTGCATCGTGGCTATGGCCGAGTGCTTAGGTGTGAGGTTCCGGTATCAATCTGCGATGTTTGTTGCATATCATAGCATTTCATACCATAGCATATTTGGTCCCAAAAGGGATGTCCAATTGGGGACGTGATGTTTTCAATCCCAAGGTGGGATGTCCAATTGGGGACGTGGTGTTTTTATCCTTACGAGGATGTCCAATTGGGGATGTGATGTTATTAATCCCGACGGGCATGTCCAACTGGGGACGTGGTGATAACGGCCGACGTGCATATAGGAGTGATGACATGCATATAGGGATTAGTATCCTTCCTAGAGGTTTGATCTGAAAGATTGACTTTTGAGATGGTTGTGTTGTATGGCCCAAGAGATGGTTGTTGGCGTGTTATGTATTTTCTATGTGTTGTGTGCTGCATGTCTATATGTAGTAATATTGCCCCTCTCTCATATTTGATGATGCATGTTTCTTATCTCCCTGTATTTTCTCTGTATGTTTATTTTATTTTATGGGAAGACCCTGTGGAGGAACCAGTTGCTAAGGAGTTGGATGGCACTCCTTACGAGCCTTATGCCGGTGGACGAGCCATGGACCCCAGCTTCTAGATGTTAAGCGGCGACCGCTGTTAGTCTGAGAGTCTTCTCTCTGTCTTTTGAGGTATTTTATTTATAGTCTGTACTGATGTACTCCGTATGTATACATTATTACTATAGCCCTGCTGATGGGGCAACCAATGCATGTATGTTTACTTTACGTTTTAACTGCGTTACTTTGATATATGTGTGCTTTAGCATAGCCTTAATATAATTTCGTTTTCGCGTTTTAATATTTCCGTTGCATTTCGTCTTAATAAAGCGCGTTAACATTTATAATATGGTTTAAGGCTTAGTTAAAAATCTTAGGTTCTCTGTAACACCCCATTGGGCATTACGTAAATAACACGTGCGGAATTAAATTTAAAAAGAATTGCTGGTTACTTTCGGAAAATAATAATTTACTTTAAGTTGGAAAACTCGGGTGTAAAAATTTTCGACATAATACTTCAAAAAAGTAATACACACATCACAATAATAAAATCACATTATACTTAACAACACACATAAACTAGGTTTATTCACAAACCCTAAACCATCAAATATAAGTTTTCCGGAAATTGTTTTCTATATATAAGTTTCAACTATACATGGGCTTTTAAAACCACATATACCTACTTTCTCAACATTATACATTAAAATCCTAAGAGCTGGTTCGATAAAAGAACTCTAGGGACAATAGAGCCTACTACCTAGCATACATCGTACCAATGAGACTGGGCCTCGTCGTCCGCAATCCACACATCTTCGTCATCGACATCAAGGAACGCAATCTACAGGGTCCTGAAGTGACCCAGATGACCGTTGAAAAGCATCTATACATGTATCCAAAAACACAAGAGGGTGTCCAATATGTACAGGCAATGGTGAGTAACCAATATATGGATTTAAACATGATAACTACATGCACGACACACAAAATAGCATATGAACGTATGTAGTATTAAGTAGAAGTAACACAGGGCGATACATCAAGTAATAACATGTTCAACACGCATACCATAAATTGCAATATATCATGTTAATCAATTAGCAGCATAAGACATCTTCGAAAACAGAATAATGATGTACAATAAGTAAATGTAATCATCAACAGCCATGCAATGCGATGCGATGTACATGACTCAATGCCATATGCCACAAGGGTAAAACTCTGACCCCTACTCCATGGAGCTACCAAATCATCAGAGAGAGTGAATGGGAGGACATGTTCCGGTTAATGCCAGCCATGGGCAAGATGCTACAACAAATGTAACGTGCACGTATCTGGCTTTACGGAAACACTCTCGACCAAACATGAAAAGTACGACATCTAGTAAAGGATATCAGTGTATTGCTCGGATTCGCCACAACATAGAAGAATCACCAACAGGTGTCATGTCAGCCTTTCGAACCCTGATACCTCCAAAGACCATTTAAGATCGTCACCATTAGATTCGCACCAGCATCTAGGTGTAAGCTCAACTCCTAGGCTCAAGGCCTTACAAACTAATGCAATGAAATGCCAATGCTTATACAAAGCGGATGCGATAAATCAATGTCTATCCACCGGATAAACTTCAAGGTTCACTAAGGTTCTCTTCCTTAGGAACTATACACGTCTTTGTATTTTAAAACATTTATCCACCGGATAAATATCATGTGATTCCTTTGGAATGATCCGGACTGCTTTCAGAATTGCTGACTGTCCCCACAAACCAACACGGGTCTTTTCAGCATGTTTTGTCCTCACTCACATGCTTCCTAGGAAACTTCCCAGAAGGTCACCCATCCCACAATTTCTCCAAGTCAAGCACGCTTAACTATGAAGTTCTTATGTACTGGGCTCCTGAAAAGAAGATAAATCTTGTCGGTATAGGTAGTACCAATCAATTCCTATAAGCCTTCCTCCAACTATATAGTCCCATCCTGCACAGCCTCAGGATTCCTTCAACTATACAGTCTCATACCTGCACAGCCTCAGGGTCCCTCTCATTCCGATCTTCACAAGACTGAAACAATCGAACGACTTTTCTTGGATCCAGACCTCCGGTCCATTATCGAACTACTGTTTCAAAACCCAAAATGTTTCGTGTTTGTGTTTATGTCTTATGAATCACATCTCAAGTCCTAAGTATTATGAAGGAGGATTGAGAATCCTCTTAGATAAGTCTTTGATCCTTTCTAAGATATTAATTCCTTAAGTTTCAAATAATGAAATAAGTATTGCTTCACTTAAGTTTTATTAAGTCATTGATGAACTAAGTCATCAATGGTATAGTGCATGGTCTTATTCCACCATATACTATACTTAATTATCTCTTTTCTTTTACTTTAAGTTAATTACTTTAACTTAGGTTTTCACGCGTAAAACTTTACGATTAAGAGTTGAAAACGCTCTTTGTAAACCAAAACCTTTCTATTTGAAAACTCATCTCATTTAAAGAACTTTGTTACTTGCTTGAAGCAAAGTACCTTAACTAAATTGAAAAAGGCTTTTCCTTACTAGCTTAGTGTAAAACCATGATCTAAGTTAGTGTAAAGGAAATGTAATCTCATTTAATTTTCTAACTATGATTCATTTAGTTCAAACTTAAGGACAAGGTCCTCTTTATATTTGAAAAAAGAATGTTATCTTAGTTCTAATATCAAGGTAATATCTCATTAAAATCTAAGGTAACTTTCATATTACTTTTTCTTCCATGAAATCACCTTCATCATTTTTTTTTAAAACACTTAGTTAATTAGATAAACTATGGCTAAAGTAAAAAGGTTATTTTCACCTTAGCAAAACACTTGAATGTTGAAACTCCATTTGATCTTTGGATCAAAATCAATTATTGTTTTTCTTTGAAATATATGTTATTAAAACACTTTCTTGCTTTCAAAAACTTTGAATGCTCAAGAACAACTCATGTTCTTCCTTTTTTTCTTAACCAAGGCCGCAAGCTCCCACACAAGGGATGTGAAGATTTTGCTTCACCAAATAGACAAATCATAGCTCAAAATGCTCACAATGTTATGATGAACAATAGTCATATATCATTCAACCATAAACAAGCATAAAAATCCTTACTTGATCTAGAGATCAAAGTATGGTTTTCAACATACATGAAAACATTTTTCATCCAATCAACATCATCATAAACGTACGCTAAAGCATACGAAAGCATAAACCATTATTACAATCACAACGAGGCTCAAACAGGGCTACACAAATCAATCACGGATAATATATAGTTATCGAAAAATCCCTCAGGCAAACTCCCCTTACCCCTTGAAGTTATCCTCTGAGCAAAAGTCGTCCGATCGGCTCGTGAATTCTCCCGATTCCTCGTCCAATTAACCAATCACAACTACATACACATAGTCAATCTAAACATCAATATTTAACAACACAAATCTTCCTATTCCTACCTATATAGGATTCGGCCATGGAGCTATAAAAATAGCTAGGGATGTCCAAAAATTCCTATCTTTTGGATTCCATCCTTACTAGGTGTGGTAAAGCTAGATCAAAGCCTATTACACCAAAACTTGAACCAAAAACTCAACCTTTTTCAAGCTAGGTGGTTCGGCCACTTTAAGAAGAAATGGCTAGAAAACTTATTTGTTTCATGCTCTTGGATAATGAAAGAGAATGATGAAACTAACTCATAGAAATTGATTTGGTATTAAAAGGATTTTTCTACACTTTTCTATAAATTTTCAAAGTTATGAATCAAAATTTGGATCTTCATGAATCAAGAGATTCAAGAGATGAAATAGATAGATTAAGAGAGCAAGGATGGGTTAATACCTCCTAGATGATGAAGCTTAAGCGAAACTAGCTTGAATCACCCATAAACTTCAAGTTTTCAAAGGTTTCAAAGGAAGAACAATGAAGAACAAAGAGAGAAAATGAAGAACAAGTGAGAGAGGAAAGAGAAAGAGAAAGGCCATGTGGCCTAGAGAGAGAGAGAGAGTGAAGGTGAGATTTTATTTTGTCTCAATGGCAAACTTGTAGTTAAGTTTAGGACATTCTGGTAATTTCCTTAAAAGATCAGGGGCATAATTGTCATTTCCCCTATAAATATCTAGATATTTTCTAGAAATAATGATGACATTAGTGAGTTATAGGGTCAAAAGGGTCATTTCATAAATTCTCAGGCGCAAAATGGTCTTTTCATCCTAGGGCAAATGGTAATTACACTAGTGCAATAAACATGTTTTAAATCGGTTAAAAATATCATTTTAAATCGGTTATGGAACCGATGTAGAAACAGATGATGTAGAATATAAGACCTTTTAACATCAGTTTTTAACCGATGTTGAAAGTTAATCAACATCGGTTATAAACCAAACCGATTTTGAAAGTGCTCGTTCAATAGATTAATAATTATTTAAAAAGAACTTTTCATATCGGTTATAATATAGAACCGATGTTGAAATTTATAATTCAACATCGGTTTGATCTTGTAACCGATTTTGAAAGTTACTTTTCACATCGGTTATAACTCAGAATCGATTGAAATTGATAGTTCAACATCGGTTCTCTATTGTAATCGATGTTGAGAGTCCAAATTTTTTTTTTAAATACTCTGTTTTAAACCAGTGGCAATAATTAACCCTGTTTCATATATGTACAACCAGAACAATCCTAGCCAAAATAGAATCCCAACAATAACATAATCCAAATCACTATATACTAAGTAAGCCAAACTATACTTTATTGATTATGCAAAAGTCAGCTTTTGATTCAACAAACTCAACTAATTATATAATATAATAAATTCAAACTAATTAATTAAATACATAACAAAGAAACAACAAAGATATATAACAAATTAAACTAATTAAAGAAATAAAATGTCATCCATAAATTAATGTTCAGAAGTCATCTCAGGAAAGAAGTTTGCCCAACGCTCCTTGATGTCCTTAATGTCCTCTTCAGAGAATGCTTCCAAATTGTCGAAAATCTGCACATTATAACTAATCAACTATAACTATACATAATTAATCTATAACTATTTACAAATGTTATTAGTTAATTACCTCCTTCCATCGATCTGTAATACTCGCGGAGACAATGTTGAACATCCACTTCATGACATAATATCCGCACTCCCAGCCGCCACGTTGCCTATGACACTACAAATGAATACACAATTTGAATATATAATGAGTAAAAACATAATAGTAACTATTTTACACTGCTATTGAATCTCGGGTACTAATTAATAAACTACTTACATTAGGGTAAATCCACCTAATAGGCCTGGGCCTACCACCATCCAAAACACGACTTGCGTTCATAGATCTATCATAATTAAGAAAATATGAATTTAAAGTATGTTATAGATTTCAGAGTAATTAATAAAGCAAATGTAGTACAAATTAAATTAATTAAAAGCTTACGTTTCAACAATAAGCTTGATTTCTTTCGTCGGCTTCCTTCCCAACGAACAAAAGAAGACCACAACACTCATACCACGACAGATGATAAATAATTGCCAATGTTTACTGCATTTGGAAACAGTTAGAGACAAGTCATAGATAATTATAAATCACTAGTAAAACTTGTACTTACAGATGGAGGTAAGGTGCTAGGTAGAACTGTTTTTTGCCTTTATTAAGCACACGTCGCATGGACGCGGTAATCTCATCTGACCTAAGTGTCTCACCCTGAATTAGTTGAGGGTCAAGGAATCCATAAAGATGGAGGTTACCCCTATCAATACACAGGCGATGCAGATACCTAAGATATTGAAATAAATATTAATTATAATAGTTAAAAACTTAATTAGTTAACTTACAAATTAATTAGTTGAAATAAAATAACTTACGTTCACCATAATGAGACAACTGTTATGCAAAGCATTTCACTATCAATGCATATCTCCATAATGTCCCTCTGGGGGATATAGAAAGTGTCGGGCTTGCCATCGTGTTCCAAATTTATAAAAGCGGACTCCTTCCCAAGTTTCACAGCCGCTAATGCGAGACGTTCCAGAGCATCAAGTTCAACATCCTTGTCAATACCCTAAACAGCAAATATAGAACATTAGTAAACACGGTTAGGTTATTTCAATTGTAAATAAAAAAAAAAACTTAACTTATTGAATGATTCTATGAATACCTTCAATGAACCAGACGCCACAAGTTTTCTCGGATCTGACCTAGGCCTTTTGGGTCGATGATCTTTTCCATCATCCTAAACAACAGAGGTAAAGCATTAGTAAACACAAGTAAACACAATTAAGTTATTTCAATTGTAAATATAGAAAAACATAAGTAATTGAACAATTACATGAATACCTTGGCTGAAACAAAAAACCTCATAAGTCTTCTCGGCCAAGGGATGAAATTACCGGGGGCCTGGCCAACTGTAATAACCTCCTCAGTGGGCACAGGGACTAGAGCATCAACATCTAGAACATCTTCAACCACCACCCTCACATGATCATCCTCTAATGTCTAGTGGTGTAAGGTATTTCTCAAGTTGTGTACCCTTCCAAATGCCACTAACTGGTGATCATGATGATCATCAACATACAACTCACATTGATCATCCTCCTTATCAGGCTGATATGAATGATCACATGAACCCTTAGTGCTCACAGGTACAGATGGTTGTGTTTTGCTGGGAAAAACCCATAGATGCCAACTCTGAAAGAAGATCTCGTTTATTTCTTCTCGAAGCTGTGCCTTGATGGACTCAATATCATCCTTCTTCCGATGATGTGTAGATGGTCCGTGGTATTGGCTAATGCCAACACCCCATCCAACACCAAGGACATAGCCTGGGTGGTCCTCTTTCCCAATCGCAACAGCTAAGACATCTTTGCGTCCAGTAGACACAAAGGTTCCTTGTGTGCTTTGTTCATCCAAGGAATCTTACAACATACAATTGTCACATTAATTTGTGTAAGATGATGGATAAGCATGTTACAATTACAATTAGACTTGAATATATACTTACAATCTTTTCAGCAACAAGACGTGCCTCCTCGAATGTATATTGTCCCGATGGTCCTTGTCGGGCTCTCTTCTATGTATGGTGGCGTGGGGGTGGAGGTGGATCAACAACTTCTGGAGGTGGATCAGCCGTAGGATCAGCTTGGGATGCTTGTTCCAAAAGTTGTTTCTTCTTCTCTTCAATCATCTTCCTCCTCAGCTTTTTATATCCCCCACGAGTCAAACGATGGGGGTAGAGATTCTTACTCTGGATCTCCTGCGCCTTTTTGCCTTTCTCCTATTATAAATAACATCAACTGAATTCAGTATATTAATAAAATCAATTTGGTTGGTCAAGTTAAACAATATAACTCAAGTTAACCTGAAAGGCGGGGTCCAATAGGATCTAAACAAATCTATCCCATGTCTCTTGATCAAGGAACGGGTACATCTCAAGTGGAGATTTGTCTGCACGCCCATGTATGTATTTCCCGCTTAGTTGTGTTTTAAATGCTCTCCAACGCTCACCCGCATACGAAATCCATTTTTTCTTCATACGCTCAGTATCCGGCACTTCAAAGGTGAGCTATATTACACAACAAAATGGAGAAATTAGTGTATATGAAAATAATATGGTGAAATAAAATAGATACAACCAAAGAGGGTAAAAGTAAAATACCATGATACTATCCCATATCTGATCCTTCACGTTCGTCGGTACATAGTCCCAATCCTCAATAAGTATACTAGCCTTGCTTTTGGCAAGGACGGCCACAAAACTCTTAAACTGATCTTCCATTGGCCCTATAGGTAAGCAATCTCCATCAAACTCAACCCTCATCCTTTGATTACCACTACGGTTGACGGCCAATTTTTTTAATCGTGTGGCGCGTCTACCTTTTTTACTTGTCAATGGGGTGTCCGACCCGCTGCGTGTAGGAGGGATGTCCGAGGGATCTGCCATGTATGCCTGTTTATACAAAAAATAATAAACTATGTCAGTAAAGATGGATAAATAACAAATATCACTTTAAACATAACTTACACTATAACTTAACATATAAATATCAAATTAAATAACAAAAAAAAACTTAACTTATAATTATCAAGATAAACATAACTTAACTAATAAATATAACTTTAAACATAACTTACACCATGGTCAAGTAGTAATGTTCTCCCATATCCCTTCATGATGATCATCACGAATGGCATGTACATCGTCCGCTTCATTTTCTTCATTGAAAGTAGGCATCCGTGTTGAGAAAGAAGGAGTATCGGAAATATCAAGAGTTGAATCTTGATTTTCGTCACTACCATTATGCATGTTTTTTCCTTGGAGAACCACCGACCACCTTTTGTTAGAAGGATCATGGATATAAAACACTTGTCTTGCTTGGAAAGCCATGATGAAAGCTCTTCTGTATGACCTACCTTGGCAAGGTCTACCAATGTAAATCCTAACTCATCGGTTTGTACACCACTGTTACTGTCAATCCACTTACATTTAAAAACAGGAACTGTAAATTTAGTGTAATCGACCTCCCAAATCTCTTCAATGACTCCAAAGTAAGATATGGATGCCATAACGGGGTTTGTATCTTTTGAACTAGAGAAGTGCATGGACTCGGCTACAACCATAACCCCACAGTTCTGCACGGTACTCTTGTCATCCTGGGACTTTGTATAGAAGGAAAACTTATCGATATCGTATCCACTCCAACATATGACATCAAAGTTAGGCCCGTGTGCTAACCATTTTAATGTATCAGAAGCAGTATTATCCTCCGCAATTTGATCTTTAAACCAGTTTAAGAAAGTATTATTATGCTTGTTCAACAACCATTTTTCGTTCATTCGAGGGTAATTTTGCTTGACAATGGTTTTGTGATCACATAAGTAAGGATTAACCTCATCGGTGTTATTCAATATATATACAAATGTGCTTGAAGCACTTCCTCTCGACGCATGCTCTTAACAGTAATACCTCGTGTACCCTTACCATCACATCTTCCCTCATGACGAGACTTAGGAAGCCCTACAGGTTCCGCTTCTGACATGTAGTCTGTACAAAACTCAATAGCTTCTTCTGCAACATACCTTTCAACAATAGATGCTTCAGGATGGTGTGGATTCTTCACATACCCTTTTAGTATCTTCATGTATCGCTCAACTGGGTACATCCACCTTAAATGAACGGGGCCACACAATCTAATCTCCCTCACTAGATGAACAATTAAATGAACCATGATGTAAAAAAATGAAGGAGGAAAATACATCTCCAATTGACACAAGATAATAGCAGCCTCAGTTTCCAACTCATCCAGTTTTTGAAGGTCAATGACTTTGCTACATATAGCATTGAAGAATAAGCACAACCTTGTTATGGCATGTCTCACTTTTTTAGGGAAGATGTCACGAATAGCCACTGGTAGTAGTTGTTGCATCAAGACATGGCAATCATGAGACTTTAAACCAACTAATTTGAGATCTTTCATTGAGACAAGCCTCTTAACATTTGAAGAGTAACCCTGTGGCACTTTGACGCCCCGCAGACACTCACAAAAACTTTTTTTCTCTTTTTTCGATAAAGTATGACATGCTTGGGGCAAATAAGTCCGCTTAACCCCTACTGATTGTGGAGCTAACTGCTCTCGTATGCCCATCACAACTTGATCTAAACGAGCATTGACACCATCCTTTGTCTTGCCTTGAATGTTAAGAAGCGTCCCGACTACACTTTCACACACATTTTTCTCCACATGTATCACATCAATACAATGTCTTACATCAAGTTTGCACCAGTATGGAAGATCAAAGAAGATCGACCTCTTCTTCCATATGTTTTTCTCAGTAGCCTTCTTATGGGTCTTTCCAAAGATAATATCCATGTCCTTAACCCGTTGATAAACTTGATCTCCGGTTAAGGCCGTCGGAGCAATTTCATTCTCCTGGCATCCATTAAAAGCTTTTCTCAATCTACGATACGGGTGATCAGGTGTGAGAAATCTTCGATGCCCAAGGTAAATTGTCTTCCTTCCATGTTGTAGTTGATGGTAGTATGTGCCTTCTTCACATACAGTGCATGCTTTATGCCCCTTAACACTATATCCGGACAAGGTCCCGTATGCTGGAAAGTCATTGATGGTGCAAAATAACATGGCACGCATCTTGAAAGTCTCATTGCAATACCCGTCAAACAGATCAACGCCTTCCACCCACAGCTTTCTCAAGTCTTCAATCAAGGGACTTAGATAAACATCTAAGTCATTTCCTGGTTGTTTTGGGCCTGAAATCATTATAGATAACATAATGTATTTGCGCTTCATGCACAACCAAGGAGGTAGGTTATAAATTACCAGGAGAACAGGCCATGAGCTATGAATACTAAAGGTGCCATACAGATTCATTCCATCGGTAGTAAGTCCAAGCCTAAGGTTTCTTTTCTCATCGGCGAAATCCGGAAGTAAACTATCAATTCTCTTCCATTGCAAAGAATCAGCCGGATGGCGAAGCTGTCCATCACATTTTCTCTCATCTACATGCCACCTAATGTTTTTTGCGTCATTTACATTAGCGAACAATCGCTTGAACCTTGGAATTATTGGAAGATACCATAACACCTTCACAGGAGGACCCTTTGTGATCACATCACAATTTGAATCACCATCGTTCACTTTGTAGCGTGATACCCCACACCTTGGACACTCGTGCATCTTTTCAAAGTCATTCCTGTACAATATGCAATCATTAGGACATGCATGTATTTTCTTATACTCCATACCCATCAGACACAATATCTTCTTCGCCTCATAGTTACGGTTCGGCAATGTGTTACCTTCTGGAAGCTTGTCTTTCAACAACTCAAGCAATTCGGTGAAGCTTTTATCACTCCACCCATTTCTCGCCTTCACAACTACCAATCTTAACACCGCTGACAACCGTGTGAAATTAGAGCACCCAGGATACAAAGGCTTATCTGCGTCACTGCACAAAGTATCATACACATTTGCTCGTTGAAATGACTCTTGTCCAATATCGCGGATCATGTCCTCTAGTCGATCGTCCATATCTACGTCATCAACCTCCTCTCTTTGGGACACACTTGGTTTGTCTAACAATTCACCATGCCATATCCATCTTGTATAACTCTTACATATCCCTTCACAAATAAGATGCTCTCGTATTTTCTCAGCTTCCAGTCGTCTCTCATTCAAACAATTAACACAAGGACAATAAAGCCTTCCATTACTATCGGGAACATTTCTTTTAGCAAATTCTAAAAACTCTTCCACTCCATTCTCATACTCATGACTTGTGCGTCTAGCATCGATCCAACTACGATCCATAACTACAATAACAACTTCACTTAGTCCAAGATCTTCAACTCCTTTTTATCACAGGGTATGGCCCTATCCCATTCGAGAAGAAACTTCTTCAACACTCAGTTAACAGTTAGTCCTTAACTTTCATGCCCATACTTAACGAAATTTCGGCAGCATTTCATATCGGTCTCCGACGTACACGACTTGAACGCGGTGACATCCACCGCGACAAAGTGTGCACCCGGAGAACAAAAGGAAATGCAGCAGACCGAAATTTCTTCAAGTATAACATATGAGAATTAAGGAATAAGTATTAACCAAATGAAAAATAAGTTTTTCCCCAAACTGTCCAACTTGGACAATTCAAGATTCAATACAATTAGTAGTACCTTAATAAAGTACACATATGCTCATTAATATTGAATCTCAAACAGGAAACTAAGGTTTTGCTAATTTATTAACACTAAAAGATAATCCAACAGTCCAATCCCTAAGTTAAAGCAGCAAACAAAACATTAGAATAAAATATCTTACTTGTGCTCAGAGTGAGGAGATAGAGAGTGATGAGTGAGAGGGAGCTTGAGATGGGTTGAGGCTTGCCTTCACCCTAAATCAGAAACACAAAGCAAAGAGAGTGTTTGAGAGAACTATGAGAGGTTTTTTAACTTAACATTTAAAAACCATTCATGTTAAACTAATATCCTTAACTAATACGCCAAACTAATATGCACCAAGTGTTTATAAACCAAGCAATACAAAACATTTGGCCAAAAGAATAGAACTAGGAATGAAGTAGTCATATGAGGCAATGTATATCTACACTGATAGAACAGAAACAGAAAACACGAACGCGATGAAGGAGAAGAAGCAGCAATGAGCTAAGAGGTATCAAGATTCTGATTTCAGACTTAGCTCAAACAAAGTCATGTACCTATCATTGTTAAAACTCTTCAGTTTAATATCCTAACAAGTTTTTTCACACTAAAATATTTAAATTCCTCTCACCAAGTAAATTACCTCCTTGAAATTCTTCATCCAAATATACCCTTAGTTCAGTGCAGAGTAAATCAACTAAAGATATTTACTAATCTGAACCTTCCAGTTCAATGATTGAAGAATGAGAGCATAAGAGTTTTATGTTTCCTTGCATATTTACTCAAGTTGAATCAACCACATTTTCAAACTAAATAGTAAATTCTATTACATTAATACTTTTTCTCTTCCTTTCTCTCTTTAATTTCATAAGAAAATCCAATCAGAAGGAGAAGTGTTTTTCTTCATTAGAATGTCACGATCTACAGGCCTTTGGATCTATAATATGTGTTACAAAAGTTTAATGTACATCATCCAACAGCCAGCTAATTAGGTGTTTCTGTTTGTAGATTATCTTGAGTGAAGCATGATTCCATATAGAACCTCAACTGGAAATAATAAAGGATTTATTGGAGTTGGAACTATAAGAGGGCCATCCCCATTGTGCGGTCTATATTTACTAGTGAGCAAAAAGAAGGTTCCATTTTTGCCCCATTGAAGGGCATGGGAGGGGAGGCAGAAGAAAGAAATCCATAATTTACATGCCATACTATAAAACTAATCAAGTACATTGCAAAACCAAAGAAACAGGTAGCAGACAACAACAACAATGTAGAGAGAAAGAAAGAGAACCTGCGAGAGGAGAGGGTGAAGCCGTGGGCAAAGTTTGGTACAGAGGTTCAGAGGAGAGGGTGAAGCCGTGCACGACTGGGCAGTGTATCAGCGATGAAGAAGCAGCAACGACTGGTGGTGCTAGGTTACGGTGGTGAAGGATGAAGGAGAAGGAGCAAACGAGAGAGAAGGCAAACAGTGAGGAGGGAAAGATATGAAAGAAAGCTGGAACGTGAAATGGGTTTAATGAAGATTTGAAATCGGTTGGTTAATAGAACCGATTTTGAAAGTTTAATAATGAGATCGGTTGTCAAATAACCGATTTTGAAAGTTTACTAATGAGATCGGTTGTGTAATAACCGATGTAAATACGTGGCGGGAATAAATAAATAGTTTTTTATTTAAATTGTTTTCATCGGTTGAACTCTGTAACCGATCTTAAATGTTTTATACATCGGGTTCTTTCTGAACCGATGTAAATAATTTTCCACTTATTTTCAAAATTGCCACCGCCTCTTTTATTAAATCGGTTTCTTTTCAACCGATCTAGAAACCTGTTGTAGAATCCATATTTTGCACTAGTGTTATGAAAAAGGTCAGGGCCATTTTGGTCTTTTCGCGTCCAGATATTTTCTAAACGTAATCATTACACTGATGAGTCATGGCACACCTTCCTAGGTGATGTGACTTCAACCTTATCTGTAGCGGGTTTCGGTAAATCCCTTATTCAGCTCCGTTGTTCACTCGATTTAGGTTTTCGCCCCAGAAAGTCGTGAGAACTTATTTATCTTGAATTTTTTTTAAAATCGCCAATATTGTTCGCAATTTTATTTAAAACCTAACTATTTCGTTAACGAGTGAAAATTAGGTCTTGATAGTACTAAAATACTACTATCAATGAAAAACGCAGACCGGGCTCCGTCTGAGTTTTTGACCAAAACTTAACCATAACTTCCTACGATAGCGTAGAGCTTGACTATGGTCTTAGAATATATTTTATTTCACTCTCTAAACCCTCCTATAAAATACAAACTTGCAAATACTATTTAATTCGAAAATCAGGGTGTTACATTCTCCAATGGGACGGCGGGTCGTCTCAGCTCGTGCAAGAATGTCTTGACGGCCAACACAGTCTGTTATCTCCCCCTGTGATATAGACTCTGATAAGGACATCTGTGACACAAATATTAACAAACAAATTAATAAGATGTTACACATAATTACACATAATTATACTTACAATTTTGTCAGCCACTTCCTTAGTGGCGGGGTGCAAAATCTGGCCATCGTGGCCCATGCAGGCTATCATCCATAAAGTACCCCGCTCAACTGCCTCGGTGGTAGGATCCCCTCCTGCACTTTTCAGCTACACATTTGAACACACAAATTAAATAAAAATCGTCAATGCTAAGGAAGAAATCATAAGTGGGTTAATCAACAAGTTATAAGGATATATATTGTACATACAATTTGTTCCTTGGGACCATCATAACCCGTACGCCCTAATTTGTAAGGGTACGGAGGGTTTGAAGCTCTAACCCGATTTGCTTTACTTGTTTTCTACATAGACACAGAAGTATATGTCAATGCATGATTTAATATATATAAATTAAGTTAACAAACAGGGTTATATTGTACATACCCTAAATGTCTCATTTTCTGTGCGTGTCATTACAAAAGCTCTCTAGTCGTCCATCTTTATAATGTCTGCGTACTTTGCTGGAGGTTCATGTTTGACATTCCTACCCTTATCTTTTACATACTTGTTCGTCAACTTTGTTTGGAATGTCCGATGACATTTTCCGACAATCTGGAGTACTATTTTCCTCCGAGACTCATCAAGGTCAAAAACAGTCTGCAGAAACGATAAAGGTATAAGTTTAAAAGTATACATGTTAATTAAGAAACTAATATTAATTAATTATTACTTATTTACCTGTATATCGTGCCAGATGTGTGATATGGCCTCGTTCATTGTATATATATACATGTAATCAATAAAACAAAACACTTAATTAATAATGATCTTATATATATACATGTAATTTCACACCTCTACTTCTCTTAAGGATCAGATTCTTCTTGAATGTCGGTCCACGACGCCTCATTTGTGTTTCGAGCACCTCTAGGCTAGAATCCGAACTACCATCATGATCACTGCATGAAGTCATGATCTGCAACACAAGTAAAAACGTCAGATCACAATATAAATTAGAAAAACAAGTTTAAGTAAATTTAATTGATGATGAAATTAAAAAAAAAAAACAAAATCACAATGATACATGTTTAAGTAAAAATAATGAATATAAATTTAAATTAATGAAGAAATTAAGAAAACAAAATCTGCTTGCATGTTTAAGTAAATCTTTTCTTCTTCCTCGTTGGATTTAGACTTGTGTGTCCTTAATTGGTATGAAACAATGGATTCACCCAAAGACCCTTGTCATGATCATTTCTAATGTACAAACCCTCATCTATAGTTGGATTGGACTAAAGTGATTGCGATGTCCCGAAGAAAGGATCATCCTCAATATTAGCATCTTCATGTACTTGATCATCAATCCCATTAACAATCGTTTTGTTAGTCAATAGAACGATGGACCACTTCGTATCAGCTGGATCGATGACATAGTATACTTGTTGAGCATGCGATGCTAAAATAAAGGGCTCGTCTTTATACCCCACCTTATTGAAATCCACACGCAAGAACCCTAAATCATCCATCTGTACACCGTTATTATTGTCAACCCACTTACATTGGAACACAGGCACCTAAAACATCGTGTAATCCAACTCCCATATACGTTCAATTACCCCGAAATATGACATATTCGCGTATATGGGGTTTCTATCTTTGGCACTTGAGACATGCATGGCTTGAGCTACAAGAGTGACCCCACTATTTTGCATGATTATCTTGTTTTTTTGTACAAAATGTGAACCTGTTCATTAGATAACCAGTGTAGGAAAAGACATGTATTGTTGGACCTCTCGCTAACCATCTCAACCTTTCTAAAACCGATGTAGGATTTATAGCAAACTCTACAGAAATGTGTTCTTTTAGCCATGGTATGAAATACCGAATGTGTTCTCTTGTCAACCAATTCTGACTCTTATTGGGATACAAACCCTGAATTATGTGCTTGAGTTTTTTAACATATGACTCAACCTCATCGGCATTGTGCAGAACATACAAGTGTTTTTGCTCCCACTTTGTTCGCTGTATAGTCACTAGTTCAGTTCCAGTAATACCTTGACCATCGTTCTCCCTGTGTGACAAGACTTTGTCAACCTTATGGAATCAACATCAGTGAGGTACCTGGTACAAAACTCAACAGCTTCTTCGACTATGTAACGTTCAACAATACAACCCTCTGGTCATGATCGGTTTTCCACATACCCTTTCAATATCTTCATGTAACGCTCAAAATGTTACATCCATCTCATATAAGCAGGCCCACACAATTGTGTCTCTTTGACTAGGTGAATGGCTAAATGAACCATTATATCAAAGAATGAAGGCGGGAAATACATTTCAAGTTCACATAAAGTCACAACAATCTCTTTGTGCAATGTCGGCAACTTCCCAGGGTCAATCACCTTACTGCAAATTGCCTTGAAGAAGAAACAGAGTTTAGTCAAGGTCTCCCACACTTTGTTAGGCAAAATTGACCGTATACCGATAAGTAGCAAATGCTCCATGAGGACATGGCAGTCATGGGACTTTAGACCCTTTAACTTCAGATCTTTTCATATCCACGATCTTTTCTAGCTAGAGTATGAGCGGCCGGAGGTAGATATGTACGTTTCCTCTTCTTTACTGGTCCCAACTCTTGTCTCAATCCGATACTAACCAAGTCCAGCCTTGCATTGATGCCATCTTTAGTCTTGCCTGGCACATTAAGTAAGGTACCAATGACACTATCAAAGACATTTTTTTTCAACATGCTTCACATCAATGAAATGTCTTAAGTATAAGGATTTCCAATATAGCAGCTCAAAGAAGATTGACCTTTTCTTCCACCCTCTTGTGGCAAGCTGTCATGCAAAAGGTTTCCCAAATTCAATGTTCAAATCTTGTACCTTTTCAAACATTTGCGCACCCGTCAATGGAGAAAGACTTCTACGGTTTTCTACATTCCCATTGAATGCCTTTCGCCAAGACCGATAATGATGATCTAATTGCAAAAATCCATGGTGCCCAAGGAAGACATTCTTCTTACCATGTTCCAATCGTATCCAATCGGTATCATCTTCACAAATAGGACATGCACACTGACCTTTGGTACTGTATCCTGACAGATTACCATATGCCGGAAAGTCATTAACTGTGCCAAATATCATAGCTCTCAAGGTGAAACTTTCTTCTCTATACCCATCGTACACCTCTACACCCCTCTCCCACATTTGCTTCAAGTCTTCAATTAACGGAGCCAAGTATATGTCAATATCATTTCCTGCTTGTTTGGGCCCAGAAATTAACAAAGACAACATCATATATTTAGGTTCCATGCATACCCATGGGGGTAGGTTGTGGATCACCAAAATCACAGGCCATGAACTGTGAGAGCTACTCTGATACCATGCGGGCTAAATCCGTCAGTGGACACTGCAAGCCGTAGGTTTCTTGGTTCTTGCCCAAAATAAGGATAATCATGATCAATTCTTTTCTATTGAGGAGAATCTGCTGGGTGCCGTAACTTGCCATCTCTAATCCTTTCATCCTCATGCCATGTCAAGTGTTTTGCATCTTCCGAGCTACGGTACATGCGCCTAAATCTAGGAATTATGTGAAAATACCACAGAACCTTCTCGAGAGCCGATTCTTTCTTCTTATACCGTGAGACATTACACTTAGGACACATCTTTAAATTTGCATAATCGTTTCGAAATAAAATGCAATCGTTAGGACAAGCGTGTATCCTCTCATAGCTCATGCCAATAGAGCGTAACATTTGTTTAGCCTCATATGTCCGATTAGGAAGCATATTATCCTCTGGCAACATATCTTTCAATAATGCGAGTAATTCTGTAAAGCTCTTATCTGTCCATTCATTGCTCGATTTCAAGTTATACAACCTTAACATCGCCGACAATCTTGTGAATTAGTACAGCCCTCATACAACGATTTCTCTGCATCACTTATCAACTTCTCAAACATTTCAGGACAATCACGAAGATCTTCTTCAACTACGTTTGTCATCTCTTCAAAACGGTTGCCCTCATATGTATCTGTACCGGTATCATACGCCGCATATCTCACACTAATATTCCCCATATCACTAGATTCAACTCTTGTCTCACTATGCTTTGTCCAGCAGGTATAACTTTGATCAATTCCATAGCACATTAAGCCTTGAAAGTTGATGTTAAATTAATCTTAAGCCATAGACCAAGTTATAGGTCCATGAAAGTTCATAATAAATGGAGTTAGTATGAGAGGTGAGAATGATAACCCAAGGATTATCGTTCCAAAACATAAGTGTTGATCTATGAGTGTTAGAAACGTTTAGGGTTAGCAGTAATGTATTACTAAGTTAGCAGTAATTGATTATAATAGGTAACAATCGATTATCAGGCATTAATGTAAATACATGAACTTACATATTTAAATAAAGAAAGTAAGTGAAGAATGTGATAATCTAAAGAATATGTTTCGAGGATAGTAATGAAATTAAGATGAGAACATTAATGAGAATATTGGTAAGTAAAATAGGGATAGAGGCTTAGTTAATTCATATAATACTTAATAAAGATAATGATGCTAGTAGTAACGACGTGTTACTATTAGTGGTGTTGATAAAGACGGTAATGATGGGTTATCGTCAGATGTTGATTGTGATCATCGTTGATGGTCAAGGTTATTAATCATTGTGAATGATTACGATGAAGGATGGTTGGACATGTGATTGCATGTTTGTTCGACATTGCACGCATCATTGCATAGAAGATGTTTGATGGGTGGAAAGCAAACGATGAATCGAAACGGTGGAGGCCACGATGGGTGTTATCCCGGCCTTGAGGGTAGAGTTGGGTAAGGAAGTTCCTTATGGCATGGACTTGCAACCCGTGGCCGGAGCGTCCTATTGACAACCTAACTAACCTGATGAGCCATTGTACGTTTTCAAGAGTAGTGAGAGTATCCGTGGAGGTCATCTGGTATGGTGATTCGTCCAACGTTGGTTTACCGGATATGTACTCCTAGTCGTCTTTCCAGAGTTAGAGTTGATGGATCCCCATATGCATGGAGTAGTCATGTTGCATAGCATTGCATGCATTCTTTAACATGATATATTGTGTTTGTATGATTGTGTGTTGTATGCTCATCTTGTTAACTACTCTGTTACCGTTTATATTCATATGTGCATGACTTCTCACTCCCAACTTTCGTTGTTCTATGCATGTGCCTTGTTTATGCAGAGAAGGGTGAGCCAGTTGCTGAGGAGTGATCCCGAGGAAATCGTTTGGTCGTAGTTAGGTTGTTAGTTTGCTAGTTTGTTTTTAGTTTTTATCCGATGTATTATCGGTATATTGTATACCAGCTCTGATACGTGACATCGGGTTTCGGGTTTAGTTTATTTCCGAAGTTATTGTATTTTAAATGCTTTAAACTTATTTGGTTTATACGGTTATTTATCTTGGATAATGCGATACTTGCTACTCTTTAAACAAATTTTTATTTTAACACGTTTTTAATTTAAAGACTTGTATGATCTTTTATTTTAATTATCATGAACGGGGTAGTGGGTGTCACATTAAGTGGTATCAGAGCCAGGTCTGTCCTACAGGCCGGGGTATGTGTCTGTTAGGTTCTCTTCTGTGTACTCTTATATGATTATCTATACCTAGTATAGATGATGATATAGGATTATATGACTTAGTCTTCCCTTATTTTTGACTTCTTGTATCAAGTGGTTCACGTTGGACGGCCGGAAGCTATGGAAGGTAGTAATGATCGCTTGATTGGTGACGCTCTGGAGTTACTGGCTAATATTATGGAGCTGAATCAGAACCTCTATGAGGTACCATTTGTTAATCCTAAGGATGCGAGAATTCTTTCTGCCAACCAAGTGAAGGCTTCTATGAGAGAAAAAGCCCAAGTATACATGATTTTGACTTCCCTGGAAGTAGAGAGCAAATCTAAGGTTAAGGATGTGCCAGTTGTGAGAGAGTTTCCTGAGGTTTTTCCCAAGATGTTTATAGTTTGCCACCTGAGAGAGATGTTGAGTTAGACTTAGTGCCAGCCACAGGGCCTATCTCCATAGCACCTTATTGGATGTCCCCTCTAGAGCTAGCAGAGTTGAAGAAACAGTTAGAGGAGTTGCTTCAGAAGCAGTTTGTAAGGCCTAGTGTGTCCCCATGGGGAGCGCCGGTGTTGTTGGTGAAAAAGAAGGATGGTAGCATGAGGTTGTGTGTCGACTATCGGCAACTCAACAAGGTGACAGTTAAGAATAGGTACCCTCTTCCTAGGATAGATGACCTTATGGATCAGCTGATAGGAGCCTATGAGTTTTCTAAGATAGATTTCAGATCGGGTTACCATCAAATCCCGGTCAAGTCTGAGGACATTCCAAAGACTGTGTTCAGGTCGCGTTATGGCCACTACGAGTACCTAGTTATGCCTTTTGGTGTGACTAACGCCCATTCTGTGTTCATGGACAACATTAACAAGATCTTTCACCCGTACTTGGATAGGTTCGTAGTTGTCTTCATAGATGATACCTTAGTATACTCTTAAGACTAAGGAAGAGCATGAGGAGCACCTGAGGATCGTTTTACAGACCCTTAAGGAAAAACAGTTGTATGCTAGGTTGTCCAAGTGTGATTTTTGGTTAGAAGAGGTGAGTTCCTTAGGACATATCATCTCTAAAGGAAGGATAGCCGTAGACCCAGCTAAGGTGGAAACCGTGCTCCATTGGTAAGCACCTAAGTCAGTGACCGCGATTAGAAGTTTCTTTGGTTTAGCCGGGTACTATAGGAGGTTTATAGAAGGGTTATCTAAGATATCTTTACCTTTGACCCGCCTTACTAAGAATGGACAAATCTTTGTTTGGGACTCTAAGTGTGAGGCAAGCTTTCAGGAGTTAAAGGATAGGTTGACATCCGCACCAGTGTTAGTTTTACCGGATCCCAGTAAACCTTTTGTAGTATACTGTGATGCTTCAAAGCAAGGTTTAGGTGGTGTGCTGATGCAGGATGGCCAGGTAGTAGCTTATACTTCTAGGCTGTTAAAGATCCATGAGAAGAACTACCCTACCCATGACTTTGAATTAGGAGCCGTAATGTTTGGCTTAAAGATCTGGAGGCACTATCTTTATGGAGCTAGGTTTGAGGTTTTTAGTGATCATAAGAGTTAAAAATATCTAATTGGTCAGAAAGAGTTGAATATGAGGCAACGTAGGTGGATGGAGTTTCTCAAGGATTATGACTTTGAGCGGATTTATCACCTAGGAAAAGCTAATGTAGTGGCTGATGCCTTGAGTAGGAAGACCTTGCAGGTGTCAGCTTTGACGGTTAGAGAGATGGACTTGACTGAGGATTTTAGAAACTTGAGTTTAGCTTGGGAAGTTACCCCTACGAGTATTAGGCTTGGAACACTGAAGATCAATAGCAGTTTGATGGACCAGATTAGAGAAGGACAGAAAATAGATGTATACCTTTTAGATCAGAGAGAGTTGAAGGAAGAAACTGATGGAATATTGAGGTTCCAAGATAGAGTTTGCGTACCTGATGTTCTGAAGCATAGGAAGTTGATTGTCGAGGAAGGGCATAGAAGTGGTTTGAGTGTTCACCCGGGAGGCACAGAGGTGTATCAAGATTTGAAACACATGTTTTGGTGGCCTAGGATGAAGAAGGATGTGGCTGAGTTCATTTATGCTTGCTTAGTATGTCAGAAGGCTAGGATAGAACACTAGAAACCTTCGGGTAAGATGCAGCCTTTGAGTATCCCTGAGTGGAAGTGGGATAGTATCTCTATGGATTTTGTGTCTGGACTCCAGCTGGTTGTGACGCCATATGGGTTGTTGTGGACAGGTTGACTAAATCTGCCCATTTTATTCCTATGAACATGGAATATCCATTAGAGAAGCTGACTAGTTTGTATATCAAGGAGATAGTTAGATTGCATGGTGTACCCTCTAGCATAGTATCAGATAGAGATCCTAGATTTACCTCTAGGTTTTGGAATAGTTGGCATGAGGCTTTAGGGACCAAGCATAGACTGAGTTCAGCTTACCACCCGCAAACCGACGGTCAGTCTGAGAGAACCATCCAATCCTTAGAGGATCTGTTGACAGCTTCGGTGTTAGAGCAGTCTGGTAATTGGGATATGTTCTTACCCCTTATAAAGTTCACCTACAACAATAGTTTCCATTCCAGTATTGGGATGGCACCCTATGAAGCTTTGTATGGGAGGAGATGCAGGACACCCATGTGTTGGAATGAGCCTGGTGAGAATGTTGTGTTAGGACCTGAGGTAGTGCAGGAGACTACAGAAAAAGTGAGAATGATGCAAGAAAATATGAGAGTGGCACAGAGTAGGCAAAAGAGTTACCATGATATGAGAAGGAAAGCACTCGAATTCCAGGAAGGGGACCATGTATTCTTGCAAGTTACTCCTACAACTGGGGTTGGTAGAGTGATGAAAGCAAGGAAACTTACCCCAAGATTCATTGGTACTTACCAAATTCTAAAAAGAGTCGGTGAATTTGCCTACCAAATAGCCTTACCCCCGTTTTTGTCAAACCTCCATAATGTGTTCCACGTGTCTCAACTCAGAAAGTACATTCTTGACCCAAGCCATATGATAACACCCGATATGATTCCGTTAAAGGAGAACTTGACTTTTGAGGCACTACCACTTCGGGTTGAGGATCGAAGGATTAAGCAGCTGAGAGGAAAGGAGATTTCATTGGTCAAGGTTGTTTGGGGTGGAGCTACAAAAGAAAGCGCTACTTGGGAGTTGGAAAGCAAGATGAAGGAGTCATATCCGCATCTGTTTGCACAAGGTTAGTAGAAATTTCGAGGACAAAATTTTTATAAGGGGGCAGAGTTGTAACACCCCAATTTTCGTTTATTCGTGTGTTAATATATGTATATATGTTGATTTATGTCCTTAGTTCAATGTTGGATGTTTAAGTATTTGTTTTGGGTGGCTTAGCCTTAAAAAGGGGGCATATGCTGTCAAACCAGACCATAATCGATTATGACAATCGATTATGAGGGTTAGTAAAAAGGAGTCAGAACATCCATAATCGGTTATGGTAATCGATTATGAATGTTAAAGAAACGAGTCAAAACATCCATAATCGATTACAGTAATCGATTATGAATGTTAAAGAAACGAGTCAGAACACCCATAATCGATTATTATGAGTTCAGAAAACAAGCCAGAGCAGCCATAATCGATTATGATAATCGATTATGATAATCGATTATGGGTTTTCGAGTACGCACATTGACAATCAGAACAGTCATAATCGATTAAGACTACGTTTTTCTGCATAAACGAGTATCCAATCCTTATTTCGTCCCGTTTCGTCTTAATTCTTTTTTAAATCCTTTGGGCACGAAATAAACCCTATTTTGGCAGCCTCTAAACCTCTGACAACATCCTTTCTCAATCTCTTAGGGTTCTCTATTAATCCCTTTGAGATTCATCAAGAACGAAAACCGTTTTAGCCGTCTTCGTTGGAAAATCACTGTAGCTGATACGGAGTCTTTGTGTAACCATTCTTCCTTGTTCTTGTTAACCTTAATAGGTTAGAATATAGGTAAATTCGGGTACCCTTGTCTCTTCTCCAATTATCTTTGAGTTTTCTTGATTTGGGGACTAGTTATTAACGTTTTTGGGTTCCGTTTGGCACTATCATGCAGCAAGTGTATTGAACCAAGGACAAGGCAACTCTTCCTCTCCTTTGTTCTAGTTTGGGTCTTTTAGTTTGTGATCAAGGTAAGATAACTAACCCTAAAGTTCATCCTTTGTCCTTCAATTCTTATTCAGTTAGGAATTAATTCTATTCTTTTCGTTATGTTGTGTTCTTGATCAAGCGCTTGAACCTCGTGGCAGAATCAAGAACGTATTTGGCACTCTCTTCTTCCTTGGATTTCGTTTTGTCATACCAGGTATGGGGGGGAGAAGGTCAATATGAATATAGGTTGGGGTAGCCTAAGATGATGGGTTAACCCATGACCCTAATTGTATCTTGATATATGAAATATGACTTTTGTACCTTATCTATGTATTCATATATGCCTAAGGGTGTTGATAAATGAATATATGTGATATTCATGATTCTTGTGATAATTGGTTGTGAGTTATTATTGTTATGGCATGAATATACGTGTTGATTTCATGTTTCATGTTTCATGTTGATGATGATGAATTGTGATGGATGGTTACGTTGTTTAAGCCTTGAAAGTTGATGTTAAATTAATCTTAAGCCATAGACCAAGTTTTAGGTCTATGAAAGTTCATAATAAATGGAGTTAGTATGAGAGGTGAGAATGATAACCCAAGGATCATAGTTCCAAAACATAAGTGTTGATCTATGAGTGTTAGAAACGTTTAAGGTTAGCAATAATGTATTACTAAGTTAGCAGTAATTGATTATAACAGGTAATAATCGATTATCGGGCATGAATGTAATTACATGAGGTTACATATTTAAATAAAGAAAGTAAGTGAAGAATGTGATAATCTAAAGAATATGTTTTGAGGATAGTAATGAAATTAAGATGAGAACATTAATGAGAACATTGGTAAGTAAAATAGGGATAGAGGCTTAGTTAATTCAGATAATACTTAATAAAGATAATGATACTAGTAGTAACGATGTGTTACTATTAGTGGTGTTGATAAAGACGGTAATGATGGGTTATCGTCAGATGTTGATTGTGATCATCGTTGATGGTCAAGGTTATTAATCATTGTGAATGATTACGATGAAGGATGGTTGGACATGTGATTGCATGTTTGTTCGACATTGCACGCATCATTGCATAGAAGATGTTTGATGGGTGGAAAGTGTGACACCCTTAACCCCAACATACGTTTATTATATAAATATTAATTTTCGAAAATATTCTTTGCGGAAAAACACACGAAATAATATACGAGTTCTACCATTAATAAACATTTTCGCAATAGTTAAGAGTATCACCATTCATAAACTCAAACCTCAAATCCAATTAAATTAAACACAGTGCCATAAAACGTTTGCAAGTTTCGTATAAATAATAAATAGTTTAAACAAGATAATCTCCTAGCCTGATGTCACATGGATCAGAGCTAAACAAAAACCCATAAAGAAATAAATAACATGATCCAAAGCCTAAAGAACAACATAAAAAGAATTCAACTACTAATACTCTAAGCATCAACAACTCCACGTAAGCTCCGAAGTGTTACTCTTCAGTCACTTGAGAGTCATCTGAACAAATCATACATTGCACAAGAAAAGACACAAATACAAAGGGGTGAGAAGACATACTCATATACATCTGTTGTGGAAGTAAAATGAAAATTAAGGCTAGTGCATACACATAGATATACATATATACATATATATACATACACATATAAGTACTACACACCCACAAACATAATATAATCATTCTCGTAAATCAAGTCAAATCATCTCACAATAGTTTAACATATCATCTCATTATATTTTGTATACATGTCGCATTACAATCACAAGCAACAATGTCCCCTCAGACTCATACGACACACATAATTGAGTACTCGTAAACAGGTTCTCTAGGGGCTGGGTCCCATAAACAAGCTCTTAGAGTCTGGATCCCATAAACAGGCCATTCCATGGCTGGGTCCATAAACAGGTCCTTCCGAGCTGGGTCCCATAAACAGGCCTTGCAGAGCTGGATCTCACACAAACATTCACAAATGAGTACCCATAAACAGGCTCCTGAGAACTGGGTCTCACACTCAAACAATACCTCACATTCCAATATAGTCACAATCATAGTCTACATGTATTCATCCTTAAATATAAATCAAGTATTAACGTCTTAAAATCTTAAACCAATAGTCATATAATTCATGATTACAACTCATCAAAACATTATTATAATAACAATTACAAACACTATAGCACTTATAGTAACACATACATATTTATAACATTATAGCAATACATACACGATTTGTGATATTATAATCATACAATAAGTTCAATACGTTAATCATAACATACAATCATTTAAGCCATTGCTCCAACAATGATAACAACAAATCACTCAAGGCACAAGGGGATCATGGGAATCCCCAATCACCTCAATCTCCTTCCAACATTCCCATATGATATAATTATCTTTCTCCCCCCATACCTGGTATGACGATCACAATGAACAAAGGAAGAGAAAAGTTCCGGAAAAGGTTGCATCTCACGAACACTCGATCTCACGACACTTGATTTCACGATCACAGCCCCAAAAAGTTCAAAAGCAGCAACGAGGAAGAAGGCTTGTGATGGCAGTGATGCTCTTCAAGCGAAGGAGGCGAAAAACGATGAACAATGGTGCAATCTCCTTCAAGAATCCTTGGAAAGGGTTTAGAAATCCTTGTTTGGAGAGGAAGAGGCAGTTTCTAAGACTAATTCGACTTTGAAAATAGGTTTAGGTCGAGTCTTATGATACAAATATAAGTTAGGGTCATTATAGGCCAATTAGAAGCCCGAAAACACAATTCTGCTGCGCGTAGATTCGCTAAGCGAATCCACATTCGCTAGGCGAACCAGAGAACTGCAAGAATCAGTCTGCCAGATTCGCTAGGCAAAGTTCCTTCACTACGCGAAACTATAGAAGCCGAATTTGGCCCTGACACCTGAAATAAGACTTGTAGATATTTCTCTAAGCTTTCCAATGCATCCAAAATCGTCTCTATCGGACATCTAGAACTCAAGATATGGACAAAACTGTAAAACATGTTTCTTGGACTCGAATGTATTGACCATTCCTTAAGGCTGAACTACCCCAACTGTGAACTTAGGCACCAAGAGCAAGCATATATAAACATATATAATCAAGTATTACCACATTATAATCTAAGTGTGAAAATTGGGGTGTTACAGAAAGCAAATGATGAATCGCGACAGTGGAGGCCACGATGGGTGTTATCCTGGCCTTGAGGGTAGAGTTGGGTAAGGAAGTTCCTTATAGCATGGACTTGCAACCCATGGCCGGAGCGTCCTATTGACAACCTCACTACCCTGACGAGCCACTATACGTTTTTAGGATTAGTGAGAGTATCCGTGGAGGTCATCTGGTATGGTGATTCGTCCAACGTTGGTTTACCGGATATGTACTCCTAGTCGTCTTTTCAGAGTTAGAGTTGATGGATCCCCATATGCATGGAGTAGTGATGTTGCATAGCATTGCATGCATTCTTCAACATGATATATTGTGTTTGTATGATTGTGTGTTGTATGCTCATCTTATTAACTACTCTGTTACCGTTTATATTCATATGTACATGACTTCTCACTCCCTAATTTTGTTGTTCTGTGCATGTACCTTGTTTATGCAGAGGAGGGTGAGCCAGCTACTGAGGGGTGATCCTGAGGAGATCGCTTGCTTGTAGTTAGGTTGTTAGTTTGCTAGTTTGTTTTTAGTTTTTATCTGATGTATTATCTGTATATTGTATACCAGCTCTGATATGTGACATCGGGTTTCGGGTTTAGTTTATTTCCGCAATTATTATATTTTAAATGCTTTAAACTTATTTGGTTTATATGGTTATTTATCTTGGATAATGTGATACTTGCTACTCTTTAAACAAGTTTTTATTTTAACACGTTTTTAATTTAAAGACTTGTATGATCTTTTATTTTAATTATCATGAACGGGGTAGTGGGTGTCACATTTAGTGGTATCAGAGCCAGGTCTCTCCTTTAGGCCGGGGTATGTGTCTATTATGTTCTCTTCTGTGTACTCTTATATGATTATCTATACCTAGTATAGATGATGATATAGGATTATATGACTGAGTCTTCTCTTATTTTTGACTTCTTGTATCAAGTGGTTCACGTTGGACGATGCCGGAAGCTATGGAAGGTAGTAATGATCTCCTGATTGGTGATGCTTTGGATTTACTGGCTAATGTTATGGAGCTGAATCAGAACTGCCATGAGGTAGCATTTGTTAATCCTAAGGATTCGAGATTTCTTTATGCCAACCAAGTGAAGGCATCTATGAGAGAAAATGCCCAAGTATACATGATTCTGACTTCCCTGGAAGTAGAGAGCAAATCTAAGGTTAAGGATATGCCAGTTGTGAGAGAGTTTCCTGAAGTTTTTCCCGAGGATGTTTATAGTTTGCCACCTGAGAGAGATGTTGAGTTATACTTAGTGCCAGGCACAGGGCCTATCTATATAGCACCATATTGGATGTCCCCTCTAGAGCTAGCAGAGTTGAAGAAACAGTTAGAGGAGTTGCTTCAGAAGCAGTTTGTTAGGCCTAGTGTGTCCCCATGGGGAGCGCCGGTGTTGTTGGTGAAAAAGAAGGATGGTAGCATGAGGTTGTGTGTCGACTATCAGCAACTCAACATGGTGACAGTTAAGAATAGGTACCCTCTTCCTAGGATAGATGACCTTATGGATCAGCTGATAGGAGCCTGTGTGTTTTCTAAGATAGATTTGAGATCGGGTTACCATCAAATCCGGGTCAAGTGTGAGGACATTCCAAAGACTGCGTTCAGGATGCGTTATGACCACTACGAGTACCTAGTTATGCTTTTTGGTGTGACTAACGCCCCTGCTGTGTTCATGGACTACGTGAACAAGATCTTTCACCCGTACTTGGATAGGTTCGTAGTTGTCTTCGTAGACGATATCTTAGTATACTCTAAGAATAAGGAAGAGCATGAGGAGCACCTGAGGATCGTTTTACAGACCCTTAAGGAAAAACAATTGTATGCTAAGTTGTCCAAGTGTGAGTTTTGGTTAGAAGAGGTGAGTTTCTTAGGACACATCATCTCTAAAGAAGTGATAGCCGTAGACCCAGCTAAGGTGGAAACCGTGCTCCATTGGGAAGCACCTAAGTCAGTGACCGAGATTATGAGTTTCTTTGGTTTAGCCGGGTACTATAGGAGGTTTATAGAAGGGTTATCTAAGATAACTTTACCTTTGACCCGCCTTACTAAGAATGGACAAATCTTTGTTTGGGACTCTAAGTGTGAGGCAAGCTTTCAAGAGTTAAAGGATAGGTTGACATCCGCACCAGTGTTAGTTTTACCCGATCCTAGTAAACCTTTTGTAGTATAATGTGATGCTTCAAAGCAAGGTTTAGGTGGTGTTCTGATGCAGGATGGCCAGGTAGTAGCTTATACTTCTAGGCAATTAAAGATCCATGAGAAGAACTACCCTACCCATGACTTTGAAGTAGGAGCCGTAGTGTTTACCTTAAAGATCTGGAGGCACTATCTTTATGGAGCTAGGTTTGAGGCTTTTAGTGATCATAAGAGTTCGAAATATCTGTTTGATCAGAAAGAGTTGAATATGAGGCAACGTAGGTGGATGGAGTTTGTCAAGGATTATGACTTTGAGCGGAGTTATCACCCACGAAAAGCTAATGTAGTGGCTGATGCCTTGAGTAGGAAGACCTTGCAGGTGTCAGCTTTGACGGTTAGAGAGATGGACTTGATCGAGGAGTTTAGAGACTTGAGCTTAGCTTGGGAAGTTACCCCTAAGAGTATTAGGCTTGGAACGCTGAAGATCACTAGCAGTTTGATGGACCAGATTAGAGAAGGACGGAAAATAGATTTATACCTTTAAGATCAAAGAGAGTTAAAGGAAGGAACTGATGGAATATTGAGGTTCCAAGATAGAGTTTGCGTACCTGATGTTCTGAAGCTTAGGAAGTTGATTCTCAAGGAAGGGCATAGAAGTGGTTTGAGTGTTTACCCGGGAGCCATAAAGTTGTATCAAGATCTGAAACGCATGTTTTGGTGGCATTGGATGAAGAAGGATGTGGCTGAGTTCGTTTATGCTTGCTTAGTATGTCAGAAGGCTAAGATAGAACACCAGAAACCTTCGGGTAAGATGCAGCCTTTGAGTATCCCTGAGTGGAAGTGGGATAGTGTCTTTATGGATTTTATGTCTGGACTCCAGCAGGTTGTGACGCCATATGGGTTGTTGTGGACAGGTTGACTAAATCTGCCCATTTTATTCCTATGAACATGGAATATCCATTAGAGAAGCTGACTAGTTTGTATATCAAGGAGATAGTTAGATTGCATGGTGTACCCTCTTGAATAGTATCAAATAGAGATCCTAGATTTAGCTCTAGGTTTTGGAATAGTTTGCATGAGGCTTTAGGGACCAAGCATAGACTGAGTTCAGCTTACCACCTATAAACCGACGGTCAGTCTGAGAGAACCATCCAATCCATAGAGGATCTGTTGACAGCTTGTGTGGTAGAGCAGGCTGGTGGTTGGGATAAGTTCTTACCCCTTATAGAGTTCACCTACAACAATAGTTTCCATTCCAGTATTGGGATGGCACCCTATGAAGCGTTATATGGGAGGAGCTGCTGGACACCTTTGTGTTGGATTGAGTCTGGTGAGAATGTTGTGTTAGGACCTGAGGTAGTGCAGGAGACTACAGAAAAAGTGAGAATGACACAAGAAAATATGAGAGTGGCACAGAGCAGGCAAAAGAATTACCATGATAAGAGAAGGAAAGCTCTCGAATTCCAGGAAGGGGACCATGTATTCTTGCGAGTTACTCCTACAACTAGGGTTGGTAGAGTGAAGAAAGCAAGGAAACTTACCCCAAGATTCATTGGTACTTACCAAATTCTAAAAAGAGTCGATGAAGTTGCCTGTCAAATAGCCTTATCCCCATTTTTGTCAAACCTCCATAATGTGTTCCATTTGTCTCAACTCAGAAAGTACATTCATGACCCAAGCCATATGATAACACCCGATATGATTCCGTTAAAGGAGAACTTGACTTTTGAGGCACTACCACTTCGGGTTGAGGTTCGAAGGATTAAGCAGCTGAGAGGAAAGGAGATTTCATTGGTCAAGGTTGTTTGGGGTGGAGCTACAGAAGAAAGCGCTACTTGGAAGTTGGAAAGCAAGATGAAGGAGTCATATCCACATCTGTTTGCACAAGGTTAGTAGAAATTTCGAGGACGAAATTTTTATAAGGGGGCAGAGTTGTAACACCCCAATTTTCGTTTATTCGTGTGTTAATATATGTATATATGTTGATTTATGTCCCTAGTTCAATGTTGGATGTTTAAGTATTTGTTTTGGGTGGCTTAGCCTTAAAAAGGGGGCATATGCTATCAAACCAGACCATAATCGAATATGATAATCGATTATGAGGTTAGTAAAACGGAGTCAGAACATCCATAATCGATTATGGTAATCGATTATGAATGTTAAAGAAACGAGTCAGAACACCCATAATCGATTATTACGAGTTCAGAAAAAATGCCAGAGCAGCCATAATCGATTTTGATAATCGATTATGGGTTTTCGAGTACGCACATTGACAATCAGAACAGTCATAATCGATGATGACTGCGTTTTTCTGCAGAAACGAGTTTCCAATCCTTATTTCGGCCCGTTTCATCTTAATTATTTTCTAAATCCTTTGGGCACGAAATAAACCCTATTTTGGCAGCCTCTAAATCTCTGACAACATCCTTTCTCAATCTCTTAGGGTTCTCTCTTAATCCCTTTGAGATTCATCAAGAACGTAAACCATTTTAGCCGTCTTCGTTGGAAAATCACTGTAGCTGATACGGAGTCCTTGTGTAGCCCTTCTTCCTTGTTCTTGTTAACCTTAATTGGTAAGAATTGAGGTAAATTCGGGTACCCTTGTCTCTTTTCCAATTCTCTTTGAGATTTCTTGATTTGGGGACTGATTATTAACATTTTTGGGTTCCGTTTGGCACTATCATGTAGCAAGTGTATTAAACCAAGGACAAGGCAAGTCTTCCTCTCCTTTGTTCTAGTTTGGGTCTTTTAGTTTATGATCAAGGTAAGATAACCAACCCTAAAGTTCATCCTTTATCCTTCAATTTTTATTTGGTTAGGAATTGATTCTATTCTTTTCGTTATGTTGTGTTCTTGATCAAGCGCTTCAACCTCGAGGCAGAATCAAGAACGTATCTCGCACTCTCTTCTTCCTCGGATTTCGTTTTGTCATACCAGGTATGGGGGGAGAAGGTCAATATGAATATAGGTGTTGGGGTAGCCTAAGATGAAGGGTTAACCCATGACCCTAATTGTATGTTGATATATGAAATAGGACTTTTGTACCTCATCTGTGTATTCATGTATGCCTAAGGGTGTTGATAAATGAATATATGTGATATTCTTCATTCCTGGGATTATTGGATGTGAGTTATTATTGCTATGGCATGAGTATACGAGTTGATTTCATGTTTCATGTTTCATGTTGATGATGATGAATTGTGATGGATGGCTACGTTGTTTAAGTCTTGAAAGTTGATGTTAAATTAATCTTAAGCCATAGACCAAGTTATAGGTCCATGAAAGTTCATAATAAATGGAGTTAATATGAGAGGTGAGAATGATAACCCAAGGATCATAGTTCCAAAACATAAGTGTTGATCTATGAGTGTTAGAAACGTTTAAGGTTAGCAATAATGTATTACTAAGTTAGCAGTAATTGATTATAACAGGTAATAATCGATTATCGGGCATGAATGTAATTACATGAGGTTACATATTTAAATAAAGAAAGTAAGTGAAGAATGTGATAATCTAAAGAATATGTTTTGAGGATAGTAATGAAATTAAGATGAGAACATTAATGAGAATATTGGTAAGTAAAATAGGGATAGAGGCTTAGTTAATTCAGATAATTCTTAATAAAGATAACGATGCTAGTAGTAAGTATGTGTTACTATTGGTGGTGTTGATAAAGACAGTAATGATGGGTTATCGTCAGATGTTGATTGTGATCATCGTTGATGGTCAAGGTTATTAATCATTGTGAATGATTACGATGAAGGATGGTTGGACATGTGATTGCATGTTTGTTCGACATTTAACACATCATTGCATAGAAGATGTTTGATGGATGGAAAGCAAACGATGAATCGCGACGGTGGGGGCCACGATGGGTGTTATCCCGGCCTTGAGGGTAGAGTTGGGTAAGGAAGTTCCTTATGGCATGGACTTGCAACCCGTGGCCGGAGCGTCCTATTGACAACCTGACTACCCTGACGAGCCACTATACGTTTTCAGGATTAGTGAGAGTATCCGTGGAGGTCATCTGGTATGGTGATTCGTCCAACGTTGGTTTACCGGATATGTACTCCTAGTCGTCTTTCTAGAGTTAGAGTTGATGGATCCCCATGTGCATGGAGTGGTGATGTTGCATAGCATTGCATGCATTCTTGAACATGATATATTGTGTTTGTATGATTGTGTGTTGTATGCTCATCTTATTAACTATTCTGTTACTGTTTATATTCATATTTACATGACTTCTCACTCCCTACTTTTGTTGTTCTATGCATGTACCTTGTTTATGCAGGGGAGGGTGAGCCAGCTGCTGAGGAGTGATCCCGGGGAGATCGCTTGCTCGTAGTTAGGTTATTAGTTTGCTAGTTTGTTTTTAGTTTTTATCCGATGTATTATCGGTATAATGTATACCAGTTCTGATACGTGACATCGGGTTTCGGGTTTAGTTTATTTCCGTAGTTATTGTATTTTAAATGCTTTAAACTTATTTGGTTTATACGGTTATTTATCTTGGATAATGTGATACTTGCTACTCTTTAAACAAGTTTTTATTTTAATACGTTTTTAATTTAAAGACTTGTATGATCTTTTATTTTAATTATCATGAACGGGGTAGTGGGTGTCACATATGTGGGTGGTAGTGGTGGTTTGTCAACTTGTCCTAATGTCGTTAGAGGTGGTGGCGTTCCCGTAGTGGTGATGGTGGTGGTTCGCACGCGGAGGAGGCTAGGAGCTAGGGGTTCGCGGAGGGAAGTGAGGAGGTAAAGTGTACGTTAGTGGGACGTTTTAGTAACTGTGATTAATTAAAAATATTTGAAAATGGTAATAGATAGCGCTTCCTTGTGGAAACACTATCTAAAGTGAACCTATAACAGCACTTCCTCAAGGAAGCGCTATCTAAAGTTCAACTTTTGATTGTGATTCCTCAAGAAAGCGCCATCAAAAGTTAAACTTTAGATAGTGCTTCCTTGAGGAAGCGCTATCTAAAATCCTCTGTCTTTTTTTTAATAGCGTTTCACTTATAAACGCCATTAAAGGTGCGCCACTTAATGAATAATCTGGCATAGTGTTGTTTTCAAGGGCTATGTTCAAAGTCTAGGGAAGAATACAACTATTCCCTTCGTTGGTCTGGTGTCTAAAATCTTCGAGAAACACATGATAGCCACCATCTTTGAGAATCTGAAATCAGAGGAGAAGCGACCATATATGGGAGTTTATGGTATTGAACGTCTCATGCAACCATTGTTTGGGAAGTCGAATTGTATGAAGATGAAGCTGGAAATGGTGACTAAGTCCCATCAAGACAAGGGACAGAAAGGAAAGGAACAAGCTGAAGCGCAATCTCAAGATGTTGGTGCTCAAGCATCGAATGAATGTCCATTGCAAATTGGACGAACTTCAGTTCTAGTAAGTCCAACAACAGCCACTGGACCATCAGTTGTGCGTCCAACCGCTCCTTCACAAGCACCTGTTCCTCAACCCCAAAACCTAAAAGGACGAGGAAGATGAATCTTCCAACTGTTGATGAGGAAGACAGTGGGAATGACGAACCCATTGCCAAGGTGATCAGAACAAGGAAACAACAAGCATCTCCTCCTGAGGCATTTAGGCCAAAGCAGACTATCAGGAAGCCAAGAAGTGCAAGGTCCAAGGCTCCTGCGTCCACTCCTATCGGTAACATTGAACAGCCTTCTTATGTTTTTAATGTTATTACTCCTATTATTGAACAACCCGATGTGGTTGAGCATGTTATGGCAGATATTCGTACCTCACTTGGTCACCCCCTTCACCATACCAAACACCACCCTTCACCACAACACCTAAACACTACACCACTTCCCTCACCACAAACCAAGAAATATTTCCTCCACCACCTACTCCACCTCACGTTTCCAAAAGCACGGGTGCCATCTACCCTCGCTGGAACGAATAGGTTTACCCTAAAGATGACATACTCTCTGTCCATAGAAACCGAGCAACCAACTGGAAAGAAACATAGAGAAAATTCCCTTCTTTGTTCTTGAAACAAACCCCACCTCCACCTCCACCCCCTTAAGTTGAAAGACCACTCATTGAACTATATGAATACCAATATTAGCCTGTAACCCTTCATTCTTCTTTACCTTATATACCACACCCTTATGTTTCCACTACCCATCCATCGAGTGAGCTCTTTAATGCTCATGGTCCTTTGGTACATTTGGAGCAGAAGAGATTTCCTCCTAGGAAAATCTATCCCAAAGAAAGTTGTTCAAGGATAGATGCTTTAAGAGTTGCACTACCTCGGTTTATAGGCATGTGATTCCTCTTCGGACGACAAAGAAATCTGCCAAAACAATGGAGTAGAAAAGGTGCCAACATTTTGAGCATAAAAAGTTCATCTTTCCTGCTAATGTGAAGTACATTCCTGCAAACCAGTGTCTTTCGATCCTATGCGTCCAGGAATGACTACTTCATCTATGGCCTTGTACGGACTGAAGATGACATGCCTTGTACGTAGAAGATGCCCTGTGATCTTCCCCCAATTTGGTTCTCTAAAATGCGGTCCGCAATACATATTGCGGCCGCAATATTGCGGATGCGGCGGTGGCCGCAACGGCATCGGGCCGCAATTGCGGTGAGATTCAAAATCTCCTATAACGGCCACAACGTAACGCCATTTTGCCCGCAACAGGGCTACCTCGGATCCGTAACGGACCGCATCACCCCGCATCACCCCATTCCCCGTTCCCCCGTTCCGTTCCATGCTATTTTCAAAACCAAAAATTTCAGACCTCATATACATTTATGATAAGATTGTAGTTGTACCTTTATGCTTCATCTCTTTTCTCCCTGCGCCTCTGCCTCAAGCCCTCAACACTCTGCCTCGCCCCCGATCTATCTGAAAAGTGAAGAAATCTTCCATCGGCGGTTGTCCTCTACTGCCTCACGATCACGCCGGCCAGATCTGTGTGCCTGTGTTGGTTCTCCTTTGCTGCCTTGGTCTGCCATTATCTGGTTTCTGGTGAGTTGTCCTCTGCTTTCTCATCTCGTGTTTGATCTTGGGACTTAGGGAATGGGTGACGGTGGTGGGAGGGTAAGTGGGTGACGGTGGTAGAAGGGAAAGTGGGTGACGGTGGTGGGTGACCCCGTGACGGTGGTGGGCGGCGTCGCGGCGATTTTGGCATGAGGATTCAGTTTTCTTGAGACACAGAAACAGAGTTGAGGGCTTGTTGAGGCAGAGAAGAGAGGGATGAAAGGGGTTGACGCCGTGAGTCCGTGCGGTGGTGGGTGATGCCGTGACTGTGGTGGGCAGCGTGGCGGCGATTTGGCATGCAGCGGCTTGAGGCTGACTGGCTGAGGGCTTCGCCTTCGATTTTCTTGAGAAGAGACATAGAAACAGAGTTGTGAGGCTTGAGGGGCAAAGAAGAGATTGATGAAGGGGGTTGAAAGGGAGAGATGAGAGAATCGAGAGTCAGAGAGTTAAGAGGCTGAAGATTAGGTAATTAACAAGGGTAGTGGAACATTCCTGAAGGCTGAAGGTAGTGGGATTCAAGTGGTAAAGGGAAGCAATTTTTTTTTATCACTAAATTTTTTTTCAGTTAATTATTTTTATTCAGTCAATTATTTTTTGGTACCTCAAGTATAAATTTATCTTATCTAGGTGGTTCAATCAAATGGTGAGAACCATTTGACTTGATCATTAATATAACAAATTTAATTGAGGTAATACATTCTAGTTGGGTCAGATAACTTTTATCCGAAAATTATTGAGGATACCGGAGAAGAGACCGTTTTTCCGATGTGCTTATTTGATGTCTATCAGTATTATACATTACATATTAACTTGCTCTATTTTTTTTCCGCAATATTTTAACTTGATCTATTGTATTTAGTCAATTAGAACCTTATATTTTATGTTAAATTGTTATTTATTTACATTACAGGTAAGTAATTAGATTATTTGTATTCAACTAATTACTAGTTTATATTAAAGTTGTAAGCTTGATTCAATTATTGTCTGATATTTATTTATTTTTCAAGCAGTTTGATATTTATTTTATAAATATTGAATAGGTAATATAAAATATACACAATGCCACCAAGAGAAGAATTTCCCACTTCAAGATCAGAGGGTGCTCCAAGTGAAGATATTGGATGGCATTTTGGAAAACAAATAGCTGGAAGTCGGAACAACATCGAATGCAAACTTTGTCACAAAACAATAAAAGGTGGCATTACAAGATTGAAACAACATATAGCACATATGAAAGGACAAGTGGCTGGTTGTGCTATAGTGAACACAATGGTTAGAGAAAATATGATGAAACTTCTCCTTGATGGAAAAGCAAAGAAAAATGACTCTAAGAAAAGAAAAGACGAATTTGAAGCACATTTGAGAGGAGATGATGAAGAGAATGATGTGCATTACCTTAGTGATGAGCAAATGAGGTTTGCTATGCAAGAAAGCCTTAGATCACAACAGGAATGGGAAGATAGGCAACGATTCAGGCAACAAACAGGAGGGCATGAAAATATATATGAACAAGGTGGAAGCTCTCATGCAAGTGTAGGTGGCTCTTCCCTTCCTCAAGATGTCTCTTTTGAGTTGAGATCTACAAATATTGACCTTGTTAGGAGCAAAAGCATGAAGCAGCCAAAAATCAGTAAGGGTTTCATGAAGACATTGAGGAAGAAGCTTGGAGAGGCTGTAAGCAAGTTCATAATTTATGAGCGTTTACCTATGAATTTATCTAACTCTCCTTGGTTGCATAATTTGATCGTAGCAGCTGCCGAGGTAGATAAAGGGGTTAAATGTCCGACTCCTTATGAAATCGCAGATGTATATTTAGAGAATGAATATAAGAACATATGTGCGTGGTTGAATAAGTTGAACAGTACATGGAAAGAAAAAGGAGTAACAATAATGTGTGATGGTTGGAAAGACAGTATCAACCATACTCATATTATGAATTTTTTGGTATATTGTAGTAAGGGGACGATTTTCTTGAAATCTATTGATGCTTCTGGTGTTGATAGTAGAAATGCCGAATACTACTTTCAGATATTAGATAAAGTTGTGGAAGAAGTGGGAGAAAAGTTTGTAGTTCAGGTGGTTACAGATAATGAAGCAGCATTAAAAGCAGCTGGTCAAGAATTAATGAAGAAAAGGCCACATTTGTATTGGTATGCTTGTGCAGCTCATTGTTTAGATCTTTGCTTGGAGGATATAGGGAAAAAGAAAAATGTACAAAAGTCCTTAAGTGATGCAAAGATAGTGACAACTTTTATCTATAACCATATATGGACTGTAAATCTCATGAAAAAATATACTGGAGGTAGAGAAATTATTCGTCCTGGTGTTACCCGATTTGCAACACAATTTCTACAACTTCAAGCAATTGTGAAGCAAAAGCAAGGTCTAAGAAACATGTTCAGCTCTGAAGAGTTTAGAAGATCCAAATTTGGTAGGGAGAAAACTGGACCAGCATTTGAAGCAAGGAAAATTGTTCAAGATAGTGAATTCTGGAGTAAGGCCAATGACATATTGAAGGTGTTTGAGCCTATAGTAAAAGTTTTGAGACTTGTTGATGGTGACGAGAAACCAACAATGGGTTTTATATATGAAGCCATTGATCGAGCTAAACAAGCAATTCAACAAGCTTCTCGTTATCATTCCAGCTACAATGATATAATAGACAAGCGCTGAAGTTTCATGCATTCTGATCTTCATTCTGCTGGTATGTTAATAAAACTTATAAATTTAATTTTATCATATAATTTTTATATTTACAATAATTTCATCCACAATAATTGATTATCCTTTTTTAGGTTATTTTCTTAATCCGCAATTTCAATATGGAGTTGAATATGGAGATGATGTCTATAAAGAAACATTTGAAGGAACGAGTAGGGTCATCACCAAATTAGAAAGGGACATGGATGATCAAATTAAAGCTCTGAACCAGGTTAGTAGTGAATATTTATATTTTTAATCTTATAAATCATTGTTTATCAATATATATTTACGTATTGACATATTATGTTATATTATATAGTTAATGCTTTTTAGAGAAATGAGTGAAACATTTGGTACGCCTCAAGCTCAAAAAGCTTGGTCTAAGATAATCCAGGTAAAATATTAATTTTTATTTTATATCAATCAATCAACTTTACCTTTGTTTTTTATTATATAACTAATAATTTGTTTAATTTTTGTTGCTCCTTTATAAAGCTGAATGGTGGTTGATTTTTGGTTCATGTGCTCCTGAACTTCAACGTGTGGCTATCAAAGTTCTCAGTCAAACAACTTCAGCCGCAAATTGTGAGAGGAATTGGAGCACATTTAGTTATATCCACACGAAGACAAGGAATAGACTGAAGTATAAAAAGTTACAAAAGCTTGTCTTCACCCATTACAACATGAAGTTGAAAATAAGGCATGAAATGAGAAAAAGTCAAAATGAAATTGAAGCAAGTTTTAATCCTATTAATCTTGATTATATATTTCAAGAAGATGATGCATTATCTCCATGGATTGAAGAGAGAGAAAATCCACTATTAGATGGTGTACAAAATGCAGAATGGTTGCCTATAATGGATACAGATGATGAAGATGTGGAAGTTGTTGATGATAATGATGATTCTAATCGAAATAGTGGCGGTTTAAGTCCACCAAGTAATAATAGTGGTGATGGGGGTGGTGATGTAGAAGCTGAACAAGGTGGTGGTGATGGTGGTGATAATGATGATGATGATGAGCAATTTCAAAATGATCAATATCAGGATTCACTATATAATAGGCGTTATGAAGCTTGACTGATATGGCTCCTTCTGGTAGTTCATTACCTGATAGCAGAAGAGGTGGGTCACATTCTAGGAGAGGAAAAAGAAAACATAATGTTCCACTTGAAGATTCTTCCTCTTCTAGTATTGCACAAAGTTTTAGTGACTTTGGTATTAATGATTCTTCTCAGAGTAGTCAAAAATCTTATCCACCTTCTTATCAATATCCTTATTTCAACACATATAATCCATATGCAAGTGATCAAGCTTTCTCATACCACCAACCATCAATGAATTATCAAGATCCTTATCATCAACAATCAAGTGGTGGATTTTTTTATTATGACTTTGGGCAAGGAGTTACACAAGATGATAGCCAAAGTGAAAATAGAGGTTATGACCCTCGACGTCATTCCACCATGTGGTAGAAAGTATCATGTAAGTTCTATCTATATTACCTTTGATTCATATATTTGTTATTTATTATTATTATTATTATTATGAATTTATTAATTTGATTGTATTTATCATTTTTTTTTTTGTAGTGAAGACTGAAGACCTATTTCTAAATGGTGACAATGTGACGTTTTCAGAATCAAAATTACAGCTGGGTGTATTATTTTATGTTAGACTAGTTTCTTTTTATTTGTGATTTGTATATATTTGTGCACTTTTAAGTTTGTCACTTTCTTACTTCTTTATTAATTCAGTACTTATATATGTGTTTAAAATGTTTATTCATGATAATATTAGTTTCACTATAATTAAATTTAAATTATTCACAAAGATAATGCAATGTCTTAAAAATGAATTGAAATTTATACAACACTATCAATAAAGTATATATAAAGAATTTCAATAATTATATAATTTTTTTACATTTTGTGCAAATATAAAATTATTTCACGCCGTAATGGCCGCATTTCGCATCACAGCGGCCGCAATGGCCGCAATCGCAGCGGTCGCAACCGCGACCGCATCCGCGACCGCAACCGCAATTTAGAACCTTGGGTTCAAGTTATCCACAAGATCCAAAGTTGGAGTTATTCCTGATCGGATCTGCTCAAGATTGCCCATGATCGATTAGAATAAGAATAAGGATGAGAAGAAACGACGGAATAAAGTGATCATGCCTTTTCTCAATAAGTTTGATCCGGATTTTGGAAGAATACTTATGGAAGATGTTGTTGTAGAAGCGATTCTTTATGAAGCACTTTCTAGTAATATGGTTGATCAAGAAGTCCATACTTTCTGGGCTTATCATGTTTGGAAGTGTCAGCAGGAAATTTCCTCTTCTAGACTTAGTGCTAAAGACAAGACCAAAACTCCCATCATCCGAGGTCAGTTCAGAATCAATGATTCTCTATTCATGATTCTTAATGATATCTTCGGGATTCCCATCAAGAGCACCATGATTCGTGATGACTATGACTGTCAATGAGAGGTTCCAAGTGCTTTAGTTCCATATCAGCCAGACCAAGAACAAGAGCAAGTTGGAGACTCTGCTCAAGATCAAGCTGCATCTCAATGTCCAAGCACGCAATCCTTGCCTCTTTTAGTTGTTCATCTCAACGTCCAATGCACTCAGTTCTATGTCAGGAAGAGAAAACTTGGATGCTACTGCAGAAAGTTCTCAACCAACCATCCCATCAGATATCCAAGAGTTTGTGCAGAAAGCTATTCAAGACTCTCAGCAAGCTGTGTTCAAACAGTTTGAATAATGCTTAGATCCTTCTTCCAACAACATCCACTGCCTCCTCCACCTCCCTCTTCTTAGAAAATTTCTCTTTCTTTTCTTTTGTCTTTAAAAAATTCTTTTTCTGTGACAATGATGCTTAATCTTCACCTTTGATGACAAAAAGGGGGCGAAAAACTGGGAAATTGTGATTGAATTATATGATTGCATATTTAGTTTATCTGCATTTTATATGTCTTATGCTTACTTGGACTGATTGCTTACACCTGTTTGCTCTGAAACATCTTATGACATAATGTGATAAGCCTTAGTTTATAACATCATCCAACTATATGATAGTCTTAAGTCTTTTTAAAATGATCTTTTTGATATATTTTCTTAGGGGGAGGAGCCTTCTGGCTCACTGAAAGGCCTTGTTCAATCAAATTTAATAGTTTTTGTCATCATGAAAAATGGGGAGATTGTTGAAACCAAAGTGATTATGGTTCAAGGCCCCTCAAATTTTTAATGTTAACAAAAAGATTAAATTAGATGGATGAAGAGTTTTATGGGCTAATAAATCTATCCTGAGTGTGCAAGTATAAAAGTCCAAAGACTTAGGATCAATAAAGTCTATCGTTTGTCAAATAAAACGGTTAATGGATTGTGATCTTACTTAAAAACAAACCAGCGTGAGTCGAATGACTCATATAGTCACGCGAACCTTTCATGCTTAACGTCCAATTGGTTTATAATATTTTATGTTTATTGGACTAACGTTTTTAAGCGCGAAATTGTTAAATACAATATTCAAAATATTGTATAAGTACTCTCTGAAAAATATTACCCTCAAACGAATAAATGCCTATATGTTCCTAACACAAGCTGAATAAACTAAGTTGACTCTACTGAAGAAGGAAAGACGAAAAGAAACTTTCGGGTACAACACATAGGTGTCAGTTCTACTTTAAGCTCTCTGATAACCTAGTGTGATTTTCAGAAGACCTTGAACAAGTTATCAGTCTCAACAGACCTTTGCATTAAATGCTCATCAGAACGGCTCTTTGCCTCCGTTGAAGAAAGAAGAACTTTTAAGAGGTGGAGCTCTATAAGTACCCCCAAGCTTTGAAGAAACAAAAAATAAGAACTACAACGATCTACAAGCAATCAAAGCAATCTAAAGCTCACAAGCTTTCTCTGAACATATTATATTTTATATTCACTCTCTGCGTAGAGTTGCTTTCAGAGTTTGTTCTTAATCCTTCTATCCTCACACAGAGTGAGTTAAAACTTGTTTTAAAACTCTTTTAAACACTTAGTTTGAGCCTGGAGAGGCTTGCTTGTAAAAGAATACTGGTGGTAACCTGAAGAGGTTTAGAACACTTGTACCTGGAGAGGTGGTAGAATACTTGTAATAGTTTGTTAGTGGAAAAAGCCTTCAAGTAGAAGGGTCTAGACGTAGCTATTGGGTTAAGAGTGAATCAGGATAACATCCTTCCATTTTTTCTATTCCCTTATCTTTGCACTTAAGTTTATTTATCGCTAACCATTGGGATTGAGATTGTCTTAATTGTGTTTTTAAGAAAACGTTTTAAGCCTTCGTCCAACGTTTTGCGTGTGGCTCTGTTTGAGTTTAAAGCTTTGCTTTAACCTCCATGTGACACTCGCTAACCTGCATATAATAATTAATAATTAAAACATGCAAGTTAAAATAATGACGTCCATGCCATAATGGAACCTCCTTACCCAACTCTACCCTCAAGGCCGGGATAACACTCATCATGGCCTCCACCATCACGATTCATCATTTGCTTTCCGCCCAAACTATCATCTCTATGCAATGATGCATGCAATGTTCAACAAACATGCAAACATATGTCCAACCATCCACCATCATAACCATTAACAATGATTATTAAACCTTGACCATCAACGATGATTATTATCAACATAACTTGACCATCAACGATGATCATTAACAACATCTGACGATAACTCATCGTTACCGTCTTCAACAACATCAACACTAGCAACATATCATTACTACTAACAACTTCATCTTTATTAAGGGTTAGATTTAATCTTATAAAAGCTTCAAGTCTTTATTTAAAACATTACCTTAGCTCCATTAACTATCCTCAAGGTCACGATTTTGTAACCTTATTTATCATATTGTTACGCCAAAAGGTTATTTGAACCTCTTTTAACTAAGTCTGAGAAGTGCTCTCAGATCTACCCAGGTACACGGTCGTGCATGGCCTGAGCACGGGCATGCACACTAAAGCACGTGCGAACTGAAACGCTGATTGCAAAACACGAACGTGCTGCCGTAGAGCACCGACGTGCTCGTTCGCTACTGCACTAGCACGGGCGTACCGGGTTACAGCACGGGCGTGCACGTTTTATTGAGTACTGAGTTAATCCATTGGGCTACAAGGTTCTAAACACTCAAATCAATCCTAAGGTACTTTGATTAATCCATTGGGCTACAATTTCATGTTTTATGAACATCAATTAATCAATCCTAGTTTTAGGTTCAATACTAACATCCTTATGTCTTTGATTATCATAGCCAATTAACAACACGTCATCATCATTATAGCATATACTATATTATCATCACATATCTCATCACAATATATCATGGTGCATCAAACAGATTATCGTATATAACCAACAATCAATCATTCATCATCTCACGTTCACAAGGCAATATACACACATATAGATGAACATATGAAATGTCAATCAGGATTCAAACATCAAATACATCATGTGATAACATTGAAACATGCCAATCAGGATTCAGCATTAAATACATCATATAACAACATATAACACGCCAATTAGGATTCAAACATCAAATACATCACATAACAACATGCAACTAGGGTCATGGGTTAACTCTTCGTCTTATGCTACCCCAAAACATGTATATTCATATTGACCTCTTCTCCCATACCTGGTATGACGATCTCAAATAGAAAAGGAAGAAGGAAGGTCCACAAGGTCACATCTCATGAACGCTCTATGTCATGAACGCTCGACCTCACGATCACGGCCTCAAGAGATCACGATCGGAGGCATGAACCAACCACAAAAAGCAACCACGACAGCAGCGATGTCCCCCAAGCGAAGAACAACGAAGAACGATGAACAACGGGGTTGATTTTCTTCAAGAATCCTTGGAAAAGGGTTTAGGAATCCTTGTTGAATCCTTGTTGGAGAGAAGGAGGCAACTTTTCTAAGTCTAAGGCATTTGTGACCAGTCTAGGTCGAAAACTTAGGTATATAAAAGGATTAGGCGAAGTGGGCTGAACAAAAGCCCAACTTACGCTTTGCCACTATGCGTGAAGCACGGCCATGCAACCCTTTAGCACGGGGGTGCTAGCCATCGAGCACGAGCGTGCTGGCCAAGAGCACGGGCATGCTCACTCATCAGGTTCATGATTTGACCCTTTTCTTAGGCAAACTACCCCAAACACATTTCTAGACATCTATATCAAGCGTAACAACTATAGATAACAAACATAACAACCCTTTACAACAAGCAAGCGAAAACTGGGGTGTTAAACTCCACATCCTGCTTAAGTATCTGTTTTGCGATAAGTATTTCAAAAAATGTAAGAAACACAATTCAACCCCATTGTTGTGTTTCAAACAGGTTCCTTCAACTTCTACTTTGAACGAGCTCAGAAAGTCGCACTGGTGAACGAGCACTTATAGCCGTCAGATGGTGTAAAACAATAATTGGATGGTCGACATGCATCCAGGCAACCGGTTGTGTAGGTTGCACATGAAATTATAAATCGGTGGGATCACGTATTCACACCAGAGTTGCTTCTACGATGATGGAAGGGGACTGTGGGATCTAGTGGCTCCGCGGCTGCAAGTGAAGCATCTCAGATAAGAGTGCGATAAAGCAATGGCTTGGCTCTGCAGTGGTGGTCACATCTGGTTTGTCACTATGGAGGTTGTGTAAGGGCGGACATAGCAAGGTATTGGTGCGGAGATGAGTTCAGGCTTTTCAACCGGTGGGTTGTCGAGTTGACCTTCGATTGCACAATGGTGATGGAGCAGAGGCTTCAGGTGGGAGCCATCGGCGGAGGCCTGGCAAAATTTGAAGAGGACGTCGAACACGAGGCAATCCTCGCTGACGTTGAAGCATTTAAGGTGGGGGGAGAAGGTAACCTCGACGAGAGTCACAGGGGAAATAGAGGCGAGGAAGTTGACATAGTCATAGGAGTGGAAGAGGCAGATGTAGTCAGCAGCAATAAGGAAGGGTCGGTTGATCTCCACATGGCGGTGGAGGGAATAATGGACGATGAGGTTGTGGGCCATGCAGATTCAGACACGGCGGGGGCGATGGCGAACCATAGAGACCAGTTGAAGAAGGCGGCAGAGGCAATGACTTGCGGGAAGGAGGTGTCAGATGAAAAGACATCATCGAAGACCCGCCCGCCATCCAATTGCACGACTACCAGACCCGTGATCGAACTCACAGACGTCATCGCCGTATCACACCTTTGCTTGATAAAGATCCATGCGAACCACCATTTGTAGCTGCGATGTAGCTTAGACTCGGACCAGATTCGACGTAAAGCTGACTCCTGAGCCGACCCCACTTATATGAGATAATCCCATTAGCCCCAAGCTTAAGTTATTAACTATATCTTAACCGCATTATAACTTTAACCCGTTATTCAGGAAGTGGGCGCAAAAGAAAAACGATAAACAACAAAAACATATAAGACAATAAGAGTCAAGCACATATAATGATAACTATATACAGATACAAAACTGGCCCCATCAGTAGGGCTATACCACTGTATATATACATACCAACTATACACGAAACTGTAAAGATAAACCAAATACAACCAAAGACTCCAAAAGCTCTCAAAATCTCTCCAACTCTCCCCACCTAGCTCAAAATACATCAAAAACAGCTCACCACACAACCAATAGATGACACACTAGCAGTATCACATCCTCGGCGAAGTGGATACCTGGAACTACCCTGTCCCTCGCCATATGTACGCCTATAGACCCACAAGGGTACATACTTAGATGAGGAACTAGACAAAACAATTCCACGCCAACGGTACGTCCTCAGGTATTGCTTTGATCTCCTCCGCTGACCGTGCAGTATGAAGCCCATCCTGCTCGTCAGTTGAGATGACGCTGGCACCACCCACATGAAGTCTCGCTCGTGCATCCTCGGTGGGTGCCACATATGGGTGAAAGGAAGAAACTAAGTAACTCTGTATGGTCCAACTACATCCTCTCTGGGTGGATCACAGGCCACAAATCCGGAACAGCAGACTAACTGGCCCCGTGTAGACCATTAGAAACGTCGTGGGGTCCACTTGCCACCCCCGATCGTGGTGATAGATGTTCTCAAGGTCCGCCGGCACCGGCATCCGCGGTGCCTCCTGGATGAAAGGGTGTGATCTCGGGTCCATCTCCATCCTCAGCTAGCTAGTCGTCTTTAAGCGAACAGGCAACAAAGACAAACATACACAGAAGAAGTAGGGAGATAAGAATACTATGTCCAACACAACAGTATAAGGGTTGTCATAGCATAACAACACATAGCATGTAATATAGATAACACGTAGCACATGTATAACAGAAAACTCATACAGACAACCATTTCGAAAATTCTCTCACTCCGATCAAACCTCTACTCGGGATACTAATCCCACGTAGCATGTCGATTGAATCTCTCAACACAAAGTTCCACACAGGAACAGGAGTTAGATTGTCCAAGAAACAGTACTGCTTGCCATGACCAATGAGAGTGCTCTCCCCTTTCCATATAGGAACCAAGTGTCTTGGTTGCCTCAGAATGTTAGCTTGTAAATTGGAACAGCTCAGGAAATAGTCCGGATAACTATGCTTAATCAGACATCATGACACGATAGGAATAACATCATCTGTCACTGTAGATCGGCCCTGAGTCTAGTTACATCCCCAACGCCACACAGATCGCCCCTTCCGCTTTCCGTACCCGTACTGAGGTACAACTAACCTCGCATGACATTGGCAGCCCATACTTCCATCATATGGGCCCGCCACTTGGCCACTATGATATGCAACAAACATCCTCAACCAGCTGATACCAAGTCCTCACGCCTAACACTCAAAAATCCAATTATGATGCCCCGCATCAACACAGCCACTGCCATGACGCCAGGCGCCCACGAGCCACAGCTCCAATCACAACAACATTAGCAACACCATCCACGATATCAACTCGATCACGCAACAACTCACAGCCGCTCGACAGCGCAACAGGCACACAACCACAACACAATATATGCAACAATATAACAACAACTAGCATAACATATACAACATACCAAGCAGGGCAAGTACACATATAGGCACGTAGACTAGTAGTTCACCAAACATCACAATCAACACAACAGTAGTTATCACAATTCGACCTCGAGCAACAATCGTCTAACCTAAGGTGTAATCTTAGCGGTAATAGGCCAAAGTAAGCTACACCTAGGGTTTAGGTAATTTATCAGGGCTCAACCTCTATAGGTTTGGAGTTCTCCTACACACAAACAAATACACTATACTATTGTTGCCTTCTCGAAGATAGCAATAATCTTTCTCCCCACCTGAAGTAAGCATGAACTTCAACGCAACCACCACAACACCACCAACACCAAGCTTGAAGCGCCTCTAAAAGCCACGAACAACCACGAGACAGCCGCGGTGCCTTCTGCAACCTGCACAACCGCGCTCACGAACTATGCCCTAATTGCTGGAACAACACGTAAGCAATAGTGTTAACCTTAGGGCAACCTCAAAACCAGAGAAAAGAGGAAGGAAACTTGAAGAACAAGAATAACATAAAGTCGATGTTCTAGGGGTTCGAATTAACCTTTGACGAATCGAGAAACTGATTGGTTGAAATCAAAGATTTCGATGCCATGACCACAACGATGTTGTTAGAATCACGTTCTGACATATCATCGCCTCTGATACCAAGCTTTCTCATTCTAACCCTCTATTTTGCTCCCTATCAGCTGCAGAATTTCAAGAACGCTTAAGGATTTTCGTGCAAATAAGGAAGAAGAGAAGGAAAAACACTTAAGTCATCCAGCTGTCCATGCTTATGCATGCCCACGCTTGTGCATGCCCACGCTTGAGCGTGGGGTCCTTCCACCCTTGAGCATGGAACCTCGTCCACTCCGTCTTCTCCAGGGCCTGACATGTGTCCCACATGCGCCAAAACTCACACCAGCTGGCAAACCATGTAGCACGCTTGAGCGTGCATCATGCCAACGCTTGAGCGTTCTGCTCAGATGGGAAGAAACTTCCAAACTTCTGACCTCCCATGTTTCTCGTCCTACGCCTTAAGCACTTCCAACAGGATTCAAGCCTAGTCCTAAGCTTCCAACTAGGCCTTAAACTTACACACAACCCATCATACAATCAATCAAAGCCCTAATCGAGATTAACTAACTCGATTAGAGTTACAGAAATTAGCGATGTTACATTACCACCCCCTTAAAGAAAATTTTGTCCTCAAAATTTCCTTTGCATACCTAAAAATAGAAAAAGGGTACTGCTGACGCAAGTCTGCTTCACGCTCCCGTGTTGATTCTCCCATCACCGGGTCCCATTCCATTCTCACCAACGGAATATGTTTGCTGCACAGTTCCTTGATCCTTATATCCACTATCCGTACAGGTAAAGCCTCATACTTAAGGTTTTCTTTCAGTTGTATTGATTCGGGCTCTAAAACATGTGATGGATCAGGGTAGTATTTTCTGAGCTGGGATATATGGAAGACATCATGGAGATTTGAAAGGTTAGGTGGAAAAGCTAGTTGATAGGCTATGGGACCAATTTGGCGAAGAATTTGAAACGGCCCGATAAACTTAGGTGTAAGCTTTCTGGATTTGATTGCCCTGCCCACTCCAGTTCTTGGGGTAACTCTCATGAAGACATGGTCTCCTCCTTTTGTCGGCATAGCTCTTTTTCCTATCCTGTGCGGCCTTCATCTTTTCCTGTATCTTACGCTTGTTCCGTTGTTTGCTTACCAACTTTGGACCCAACAGTTGACTTTCTCCACTCTTAAACCAACACAACGGAGTCCTGCACTTTCTACCGCACGGTGCCTCGTATGACGACATGCCAATACTCCAATAGAAATTGTTGTTGTAAGTAAACTCAATCAAAGGAAGAAACTCGTCCCAACTTCTCGTATTCTCTAACACATATGCTCTTAAGAGATCCTCCAGAGATTGAATCGTTTGTTCCAACTGACCATCTGTTGGAGGATGATAAGAAGAACTCATACTTAACTTCGTTCCCAAAGCACTGTTCAAGCTTCTCCAAAACCTTGAAGTAAATGTCGAATCTCGATCCAAAATTATACTCGAAGGTACCCCATGAAGCCTCACTACCTCCTTGATGTATATCTGGGTCAATCTCTCCAGAGAATAACCCTGGTTAATAGGCCAGAAATAAGCCCACTTCGTTAACCTATCAATATAACCCAAATTGCATCACACCTTTTCTGAGTCCTCGGTAACACAGAAACAAAGTCCATGACAATGCTATCCACTTCCACTTTAGGACATCTAGCGATTGCAACAACTCCGCTAGCTTCTGGTGTTCAATCTTCGCTTTTTGACACACTAAGCAGGTTAGGACATACTCCGCTACCTCTTACTTCATCCCCAGCCACTAGAAAATCTTCTTCAAGTCGTGGTACATCTTGGTAGCCCCTCGATGAAAACTCAGCTTGCTTTTGTGTGCTTCTTCCAGGATCATCTTTTTAATCTCGCTATCCGCTGGCACATAAACCCTTTCTCAAACCTAAGAAGATTGTCAGTACCTCTTTTGAATCCCAAAGTCTTACCTTGTTCTATTAACCGATTCACTTCCTTGAGGTACTTATTCTCATTTTGCTTCTTCCATAAAAGATTCAGGAAATCGCTAGTTACTTTAATCATGCCAAGATTCAATCTATTCTCGACGATTTCCACACCAAGATTCAGATCTCTAAACTACTCTATCAGTTGTAGCTCCTTTACCATCATTGCATATACATGTAGGAATTTCCTACTAAGCGCATCCACTACTACATTCGCCTTACCTGGATGGTATTGCAGGTCAAATTCATAGTTCTTTATGAATTCCATCCACCTACGCTACCTCATGTTCAACTCTTTTTGCCCGAACAGGTACTTCAAGCTTATGGTCGCTAAACATACTGAATTTAGCACCATACAGATAGTGTCTCCATATCTTCAATGCAAACACTATCGCAGCCAACTCCAGCTCGTGCGTTGGGTAGTTCTGCTTATGTGTTCTCAACTGCCTGGAGGCATACGGCACCATTTTTCCCTCTTGCATGACCACTCAACCCAAACGCTGATATGACACATCACAATATACGTCAAATCATCCCAAAGGATTTGGCAAAACCAACATTGGCGATGTGGTCAACCTCCTCTTCAGCTTCTGAAAACTCTACTCACAGGCTTTTGACCATTCCAACGCCTTCCCTTTTCTCATTAACTGTGTCATCGATAACGCAATCTTAGAGAATCCTTCTATGAACCTCCGATAGTAGCCCTCTAAACCAAGAAAGCTTCTCACCTCGCTTACAGACTTAGGGCTTTCCCAACTAACTACAGCCTCGACTTTCGCAGGATCCACCACAATTCCATCCTTGCTGATCAAATGGCCTAAGACCGTACTTTCTCTAACCAAAACTCACTTCAATAGCTTGGCATACAATTATCTGTCCTTTAACACTTGCAGCACCATGCGAAGATGCTCTTGGTGTTCCTCTTTACTCGAAGAGTAAATAAGAATGTCATCAATAAACACGACAACATACTTGCCTTGTAACAGTTGGAAGATCCTGTTCATATAGTCCATGCAGTTAGAGCATTAGTCACACCGAAAGGCATAACTAAATACTCGTAGTGACCATACCGACTCCGAAAAGCAGTCTTTAGTACATCCTCCTTCTTCACCCTAATTTGATGGTAACCTGATTGCAGATCGATCTTGGAAAGCACAACTGCTCCCATCAACTGGTTCGTCAAATTGTCTATCCACGACAACAGATACTTGTTCTTTATTGTCACTTTGTTCAACTGATGATAGTCCACACATAGCCTTGATCTCTCGTCCTTCTTCTTCACAAACAGTATTGGTGCTCCCCATGGAGATGCACTAGGTCTGATGAATTCTTTGCCTAGCATCTTGTCCAGCTGCTTCTTAAGCTCCACCAACTTGACCAGAGACATTAGATGTGGCTCTATCAAAATAGGCCCAGTCCCCGATACAAGGTCTATAGCAAACTCCACTTCTCTCTCCGGTGGCAGTCAGGGAACATCATCGGTAAACACTTCCGAGAGCTCCCGCACAACAGGCAAAGCTTCCACATTAGGAGTTTCTCTTGCTTCCAAAGAGAACAACACCACACACTCCTTCGATAGTCCACCCGTCAGAATACTCTCGTCGGCAGGCATCCATCGAAATCGCTCCACATGGTTGGCCGAAAGCCAATCCATGCCTAGGATAACATCTATCTGTTGCATAGGCAAACAAACAAGGTCTACAAGAAAAGTTTGGTTTTCTATTGTGATAGGGCATTGTAAGCATACAAACAAGGTGGTCAAAGATTCACCCATAGGTGTAGAAACCGTGAGATCATATGGTAACGAAGAAAAAAGCAACCCTAAATGATCCATGCACTCTATAGATATAAAGGAATGAGTAGCCCCCAAATCAAATAGAACAGATAGAGTTTACATGAAACTAAGAATTTACCTTCTATCAAATCGGGGCTTCGAGAGGCTTCATATCCCCTCACGGCAAACACCCTTCCAGTGGTTTCTGGCCTACTCTGTTGACTTGCTCCTTGAGATCTTATGCCACCACTCTGAGCTCTCCCACTCCATTGTTGTAACTAAGCTCTTCTGCTCACTCCCGACTCGGTAGCAAAGTGACCCATCAGGCCACAACTAAAACATTTGATGTACTAGGTCCCCGGGTAGTTCTTAATCAAATGCAGTCCCCCACATGGAAAGCATGTCTATAACCCTTGCTGAGTTTGGCTTGAACTACTTCCTCCATGATTGATGATGCGCTAGGCTGGACAATCATAAGGTCTCGCCCTCTGCTGGAACCTTCCACCTTTACTCCTCTGGTTGCTACGAACTGGCCCACCACTTCTAGCTTGTGGCTGAACCACTCCAGTCCGGTTATGTCCGTCCAGTACTGTGCATTTCTCAACCAACTCTGGGAAGGACCTGATGCAAAAGGGCAGCATCATTCCTTTCAATTGGGGTCATAGCCCGTCCTCGAACCTTCAACATACTCATTCTTCACCAAGATGAAATTGGTAGAATTGGAAAAACTTCAGCAATGCCTTGATCTGTATTGCTTACTCTCCGACTGATCTCTTCTCTTGCCTTAGATTCAGAAATTATATCTCTTTCTCTTGTCTCACACTCCTCAGAAAGTATTTCTCCATAAAACTTTCCTTAAACAGCTCCCAGGTGATCATTCTTCCTTCAACCTCCAACAATCTCAACTTGTTCTTCCACCAGGCCTCTACTGCTCGAACTAGTATGAAAGCAGCATCTGTAACCTTCCAGTCCTCTCTACAATGGATGCCTAAGAAGACTTTCTCTATCTTTTGTAACCACATTTCTGCCACCTTAGGATTGTACTCCCCATGAAACTGCAGAGGGTTTCCCTTCATGAATGCATTCAGACAAGTGTTTACCATCTCGTCTTCCCTAACCGGATGTAGCTGATTCTGTCTTGCCTCTCTCTCCTCTTGCGCTGCATGAACTGAGCAGTTTGTTGCGTCTGTTGCAGCATTACACTAGCCAAGTCCTGCATGGCTCTCATAGCTTCCGATGTGTCTCCACCACTTTCTACTCCAGAGGTATCACCATTGTGGTTGAAATCTCTAGTCTCCGTAGGTCTACCTCCCCTTCTATTGCGTCCGCAATCCATTTAGCTTCCTACAAGAAGGGATTATTAGCTTCAATTCATAAGACATACAATACTACTCAACAGATAAACGTATTATATGCCTTATGAATAAAACAATTACCATACTTGATAACTTGCGCATCGGACACTCAACCAATCTCTAAACACAGTTGGCCCACCTCAGATACCAACTATCAAAGCCAGTACACTTCGTAGACTTCACAGCCCTTGGCTTTAATCGAACTGACTGTGAGGTCAACATAATACTACAGTCCGGTTTAGAACCGAACTGCTCTGATACCACCAAAATGAGACGACCCTACTTACGTGAAATAATCCCATTAGTATCAAGCTTAAGTTATTAACTATACTTTAACTGTATTATAACATTAACGCGTTATACAAGAAGCGGGTGCAAAAGAAAAACGATAAGCAACAAAAACATACAACATGCTTTACGAAAAAGGTAAAACAATCAGAGTCAAGCGCATATAAAGATAACTATATACAGACAACATCCAAAACTGGCCCCATCAGTAGGGCGATACTACTGTATATATACGTACCAATTGTACACGAAACTGTAAAGATAAACCAAATACAACCAAAGACTCAAAAACCTCTCAAAAGCACTCCAGCTCTCCCCACCCAGCTCAAAATACGTCAAAAACAGCTCACCTCACAACCTACAGATGACGCACTAGCATTATCACATCCTTAGCGACGTGGATACCTGGAAGTACCATGTCCCTCGCCATATGTACACCTATAGACCCGTAAGGGTACATACTCGAACGAGGAACTAGACACAACAACTTTGCATCGACGGTACATCCTCCGGTATTGTTCTGACTCCTCCGCTGACCGTGCAGTACGAAGCCCTTCTTGCTCATCACCTGAGATGACGCCGACAGCTCCACATAAAGTCCCGCTCGTGCTGCCTTGGCAGGTGCCACATTTGGGTGAAAGGAAGAAACTGAGTAACTCTGTATGGTCCAACTACATCCTCTCTGGGTGGATCACGGCTCTTGAACAGCAGACTAACTGGCCCCTGTACACTGTCGGAAATGGATTCAGTGACTTTTATAATTGGTACCTTTGGTGCCTTTGTCTTTTTGTGTCTCATTTGACACACTCTCTCTCATATTATCTCATTTTTCTCTCTCATCTTTCTCTCTCCAAAAAATGCCTAAATGCACCAAAGTCACCGCATATGAAAGTCAATGAATCCATTTCCGTAGACCGTCAAAAACGTCGAGGGGTCCACCTGCCACACCCGATCATCGTGATATATGATCTCAAGGTCCCCCAGCACCAGCATCCGCGGTGCCTCCTAGATGAACAAGTGTGATCTCGGGTCCATCTTCGTCCTCAACTAGCTCGTCATCTTCAAGCGAACAGACAACAAAGACAAATATACACAGAAGAAGTGGGGAGATAAGAATCCTATGTCCAATACAAGGGGAAAAGGGCAGACATAGCATAGCAACACATAGCATGTAATATAGATAACACGTAGCACATGTATAACAAATAACTCATACAAACAACCATCTCCCAAGTCCAGATATACAAACAGAAATCTCCAATAGTTCTCTCACTCAAGTCAAACCTCTACTGGGAATACTAATCCCATGCAGCATGTCGGCCGAATCTCTCAACACAAAGTTCCACATAGGAACGAGAGTTAGTTTGTCCAGGAAACCGAACCGTTCATCGTGACCAATAAGAGTACTCTCCCCCTTCCACAGATGAACTCGGTGTCTTAGTCGGCTCAGAACGTTAGCCTGTAACTTGGAACAGCTTAGGGATTAGTCGGGATAATTAGGCTTGATCAAGCATCATGACACGATAGGAGCAACCCCATCTGTCACTGTAGATCGGTCCCGAGTCTGGTTACATCCCCAAGGCCACAAAGACTGCCCCTTCCGCTTTCCGTACCTGCACTAACGTACAACTAACCTCGAATGACATTGGCAGCCCATACTTCCGTCATACGGCCCCGCCACTTGGCCACTATGATATGCATCAAACATCCTCAACCAGCTGATACCGAGTCCTCACGCCTAACACTCAGAAATCCAATTCTGATGCCCTGCATCAACACGGCCACCGTCACGCGTCCACGAGCCACAGCTCCAATCACAGCAACAATAGCAACACCATCCATAGTATCAACTCGATCACGCAACAACTCACAGCCGCTCGACAGCACAACAGGCACACAACCACAACATAATATATGCAAAAATATAACAACAACTAGCATAACATATACAACATACCAAGTAGGCCAAGTAAACATACAGGCACGTAGACAGGTAGTTCACCAAACATCACAATCAACACAATAGCAGTTGTCACAATTCAACCTCGAGCAACAATCGTCTAACCTAAGGTGTAATCTTACTGGTGATAGGCCAAAGTAAGCTACACCTAGGGTTTAGATAATTTATCGGGGCTCAACCTCTAGTAGGTTTAGGGTTCCCCTACACACAAACAAATACACTATACTATTCTTGCATTCCTGACGATAGCAGTAATCTTTCTCCCCACCTGAAGTAAGCACGAACTTCAACGCAACCACCACGACACCACTAACACCAAGCTTGCAGCGCCTCTAACAGCCATGAATAGCCACGAGACAGCCTCGGTTCCTCCTCCAACTCGCACAACCACGCTCACGAACTTTGCCCTAATCACGGGAACAACACGTATACAATAGTGTTAACCCTAGGGCAACCTCAAAACCAAAGAAAAGAGGAAGGAAACTCGAAGAACACGAAGAACATAAAGTCGACGTGCTACGGATTCGAGGTTACCTTTGACAAATCGAGAAATCGATCGGTAGAAATCGAAGATTTTGATGCCATGATCATAACGATGTTGTCAAAATCTTGTTCCGACGCCTCGATCGCCTATGAAACCAACTTTCTCACTCTAACCCTCTGTTTCTCTCTATATCAGATGCAGAAGTTCAAGAACTCTCAAGGATTTTCGTGCAAATAATTAAGAAGAGAAGGAAAAACACTTGGGTCATCCTGCTGTCTACGCTTTAGGGTGGAGATATGGCATGCTCATGGGTTCCTTCTACGCTTGAGCGTGGAGCCTCATCCACTCCGCCTTCTCCACGGCCTGACACATGTCCCACACGCGTCAAAAATACACCAGCTTGCAAACCATGTAGCTCGCTTAAGCGTGGACTCTTCCCACGCTTGAGCGTTCTGCTCAGCTGGGAAGAGACTTCCAAACTTCTGACCTCCCCTGTTTCTCGTGTTACACCTTAAACACTCCCAAAGGGATTCAAGTCTATTCCTTAGCTTCCAACTAGGTCTTAAACTAACACATAAACAATCACACAATCAACCAAAGCCCTAATCAAGATTAACTAACTCGATTAGAGTTACAGAAATTAGGGATATTACACCTCCCACTACCATCCAGATCACGCAACACCATTGTATTTAAACCCAATTAACCAAATTAAATCAACTCCTACTGTCATGGTAATTGTATTTAAATTGAACCCATTAAGATTTATTACAATTCAATGAACCCTATTCAATGAACCCTCGAAGGACCGCTTTTAACTCTCGTGATTTAAGTCCTAAGTTCAACTCCTATAGATCCAATACCTAGTTTCACTTCTCAGTTTCTCCCTAGAGTATCTATGACATGCAAATAAGTACGCACCAAATTCACAAGTAATTAAAACAATAGGAATCAAATCTAAGGAAAATTGAAATTAACAAAGGGAAATCATCAATTCATAATCATAAACAAGTCTTGGGCATAGCCCCAATTCCTAGAAATAAAGAATCTACTCAAGCATTGTTATAATCCTGACGACAAGCTTGATCAAAGAAAACATAGAATTCAATGGGAAAAGAGATGGAAGAAGGGAGAAATCCTAATTCTATTTGTCAAGTGTTGGATCCCTAATTTCGAGCCTAAGTATCTTATTTATACAATAGGTCAAAAGATGTCTCCAGTCCAATAGGATTCTATTTGAAAAATAAAACAAAAAAATGAAAATTAGCACGTCACGGTAATGACACGATTCACGGACAGGTCGTGACCGCTTCTAAACTTGTATTCTACTTAATTTAATCAGGTCACGACCGTAAAAGCCTTCACGGTTAGGCCGTGACCGTCTCTGAATTGGGGCTTCAAAACAATCCTCTCCAGATCACGATCGTGAAAGCCATCACGCCCTAGCCGTGATCTTCTCTATTTGTCCAGGGATGCTTTTCTTCACTTCTTTCACATCACGATTGTGATCAGCTTCACGCCCAGGCCGTGATCTCTTCTGTTTAGATTCGGTTTGCTTCTTTCAAGCTCCAATATGGTCAATCCAGGCTCTCTAGTAAAAAAAAAAAAAAAAACTGCACCAAAGCACCAAAAAGACTGCAATAAACCATTCTAAGAGAAAAACTAACTAAATATCAATTAAATTGCCTAATCTACCATGAAAATGCATGCAAAATGGGAAAGAAATATGATGTGCAATCACACACATCAAACTATCCCAAGCTTAAGATTTTGCTTGTCCTCCAGAAATCACTAAGGCCAAACAAATATAATCAATCAAAACAGGACAGTGAATCAGGAACCCGAGAAACAACAAATCTAAGCAATAGGCATATGCAAACAAATAACCAAGAGATAATCAATATCAAGTCCACTTAGAAGCTTAGGCTCCCTAAGTGAATGTCTCTACTAATTTGTGGCACTCTCCTAGCCACACTCAAAGTGTTTACGGGTAAATATACAATGCACTCAACTTTCTCAAAGAAAGTACCCTACCATAGGCTTGACTATCAACCTAAATCCCTACTTCGTTATTGAAAACACACTAGAGCCATGAGGCCTTTCATTAGTTGTAATGGGGCTGTGGGAATCAATCATTAGGTGGGAAAACCAAGGAAGGGAAATTCAAAAAGGCTATGCAAAATATCAATCAAGCACAAGCATGGCAACCTTCTAGAATACACATAGAGCTTTTCTCAATTCGTTTTCCACCTTTCTTTTTCTCTATTCTTTTGTTCATTATCTTCTCCATTTTTCTTTTTCTTTATTTTCTTTTGTTCTTTTCAAACAACTAGGAGAAGAGTTATTCAACACAAGAGAAATATTTTTAATTTCTTCCCATTTTTTTTTATTTTATTCTCTGCTACCTCTTTGTCCTATTTCAATACTTTAAAAGGTACCATACCATGCATCATTTATCAAAAAACAAGCAAGATACCAAGAAAAACATTTTATTTCAATAGGCTCAAATATGGGCAACTAAGGGTAGATGCAACATTCAAAGGTCAGAAAAATACCTATACCTCATTCATTTTCAAATGTGTTAACAAAAATTTCAAGTTTCAAAATGGTTTCAAGCCAAGTTCTACAAGGCACAGTCAATGAGGGAAAATCACTCAACACAAAGAATTGGGCTACCACATACCCCTTTTTGGTTCAAAATCTCACATTTAAAAGCTTGAAAATCAATGAGAAACACAAACACAAATAATCTTATGCTAATCATCAACTAGCAAAAAATCATCTCAAAAAGTTTGTCTATCACAAGAATAATTCAAATAGGTTCCAAAATTCACTATTTCAAGAATTTGGCACATAGTTCAAACAAGCAGATGCAAATTCAAGACAAGGGGCAACTCAATGGTATGATCATGCTAAAAAAATAAAAAATAAAAATGCAATATTAAAATATGAAAAATGAAAATAAATACCACACCCCAAACTTAAAAACTTACATTGTCCCCAATGTAAATTATCAAGTTGAAGGAGGCAAAAAATGAAAAGACTCACTGCGGTGGAGGGTGGTATCGCCTCAAGTGCCACTCATACATAGTAAGGAGCATGACCTCCATACTTTGGTGCTGATGTTGGAGCTCCTCAATCATGCCCCTCTGGTGGGCCTACTCCGTCATCATCCACTCCTGGTTGGCCAGAATCTGAGCAAGTGCATCCCCAGAGGTACCTGCAGAGGACGAAGATCGCCTAGATGGCCCTGCCAGGGGTGGGTAACGAAATGGCAGCTGAACATGTAAAGGCTCAAGCTCATCCCTCACTGGCACACGACAGATTTCTGGATTTAAGATATTGCGGATAGTTGGGTTTGGCAGGGGAAGTGGATGACCAAACTGTAGGTCGCCTCCTCCTGGACTATCATACCCATGGCCACACAGGCCGCTAGAATAATACGCGTCTACCCTTCTGCGACCATGTAGCCATCAAAGTCAAATTGGTAGTACTGGCATATAGCAGTTACCAGCCCGCAAATGACTATGGCTCCACTCCCACTTTTGGCAACCTTAAGAAGATATCTGGCCAAATAGGACCCTGTATCTATTTGGGCACAAGATGTACCATGGCCCAAGGAAAAAGACCTCGTCCAACCGATGGATCCTAGAGTCGGACAAGAAGATAAACTTCTGATTGTTTGATCAAGAATGCATCTTAGCACTCAGAAGGTTTCAAAGAATGTTAGTCATTTACTCAAAAGGTTAACCTTTCTAAGGGTATTATATAATGAATAACAAAGATGACTAAATTTATGACAATCTTACAGGGTTCAAGATAATGTTTCTGAGTTGTAGATGAGTTGTCTTAAGTTCAAAAGCATTTTCTTTTACTCAGAAGATTCACCAACAACTTGAATATGAGATGTTGTGTTCAATAGCTTTATGTTTCGAAAATGTTCTCAAGTTGATTTTATGATTACATATTATTCTTAGAAAAAATAACACCAAGTACCACGAGCTTATTTTATTGAAGATTAATAAATCAATGTGGTATCTTAGAAGTTTTCAGAAACTTGTCTTTCAACTTAGTGGGTGTTCAGAAACATAAACTTGTAATCAGAGGTTTCAGAATAATGAACTAATTTTCTGAGTAAGATATAGTTTCTCTGAAAAACAATAATGAATATCACAAGCCTGCTTCTGAGAGGTTAGTAAATTAGATTAATACTTTAAAAATACTCAGAAAGTATTCAACAACTTCAACCCAGAAATTTGCTATGAACAACAAGAACTTAAAAGTGCAGAATGTAAAGAGTTAATGGATAGAGATACTGCATAGCAAGTTTTTATTATGTTTCAACCAAAAAAAACTTGGGCTACGTTCGGTCCCAACACATTGTTGGATTTTCCATTATTTACTCAACAAAACTAGTATTATTCACAGCCTCTTCAGGCTTCTTTAATCAGTATTCTTCACACAACCTCTACAGACCTTACACAAGTATTCTTCACAACCTTTTCAAACCTGACGAAAGTATTCTTCACCCAGTCTCTTGAGGCTTAACACAAGTCTTCTTCACAACCTTTTCAACCCTTACACCAGTCTTCTTTACCAAGCCTCTACAGGTTTACCAACGCTCTCAAACCAACACTGGTTCTACACTAACAAGCTTGGGAGAAAACAGAGTTTACACGAAATGAAGGTAAAACTCTCTTTCACAACCTTTTAACACCCCAAGAGCGAATGGCTCCTTTTGAAATAAGATGTATAGTCACTCCTTTAGATCTTTACATACTCATGATCAACTATTCTGGAGTGGAAGAAAGAAAATGAAACCCAAAAACTGGACTTAGCTGCCTTTGGCTCTCTCGACCCTTGCAAATTTCTTCTTCCTTGTTTTGGAGTGGACGGAAGAAAATGAAACTCAGAAAGTTACCAGTTCCTACATAAGCTAATCTCCAAAACTCCCTTAAGTGAGAGGGATAGACATTTTCTTTTAAAGAGAAAAGGTTTGTCCATCCAGCCGCTTCGAGTTCCTCAGAAATGTCCATTCCACCATTTTTAATTTTTTAAGTTTATGAAGTGCTCAAGATTGAACTGTCTTGCTTCAGTTTCACCCATTCCCTTAATGGAGATAACATTACCTATAGATTTCTTAGGTGCCATATGTGAAGGAGAATGAAGAGACACAGGAGAGAGAATATGGTTACGAAGAACAAAGATTTAGAGAGAGAGAAAGAGAGAGAGATATGACATAAAGAAAAAATGACTTGCTTGAGATGGTGCTTTATATATACACGAAAGATGAGAGAGAAAACTTAGATGGACCAGATACAGGTGTATGAACAGTTTTCAAAAACACGTAACATCCTACTAACTTAATCAGTTTGTGACAGTTTGCAACGAAGAACATTTATGAAATTTAAAACGACATTGTACACAATTCTCAGTTTGAGCATTTTTAGCCACATAACTCAGACGCTTAACTATCAGACGCGTGATATTCAAATATTTTATATATGTATGTATATCACACATTTTAAAAAGCAAAATAAGAGATACTTACTTGTCAGTGGTTAAATTATTGAAATACCAACTTTACCACAATCTTTTGGCTTTTCATCCTTTCCTTATTTTTTATAAACCTTCTTGAATGACTCTCCAGATGCTTCTTCATGGTGTCTGAGAGTTACTTATGACTTTCTTCATGCGGGTGACCTAGGAATACACACCTTCTTGTTGTTATGTGTTTTAAGGATCCATCTTCCAGTTAGCATAAATGGAGTATTCTTGGTTCTTAGAATATCTGCAACAGGAACAATCAAGTGTTTTGGTAACCATAGTTTCTTGGGTCCTTTGTGGTTAGATTTTTCAGTTTGTGAGGACTTTGCTTTGTTTTTTTGAAAGCACTTGGACGTAACATGTCCAGCTTTGCCACAATAAAAAACATGTAGGTTTAGTAGATTTCTGAATACAATTGATTGGTTTTCCTGAGAATTTATGACATGCATTATGACAAAGAATCTTAAACCAAATTTGTTAAGGCTAACTCTCTGACTGCCTAGAAGCTTTGTCAGATTGTTTTTCCCATTGACAAATCTAACAAGATCAGTAGTGAGCTCTTCTACTTTTTGCTGAAGTTTTACCACTTCTTCAGAATGTAGAGTTTCATTAGTGATCTTATCTTTAAGCTTGTTGTTTTCTTTGAATAACTGTTTATACTCAAGATTTTTTTGTTCATGCTCTTTTGCGAGCTTGACATACTTTTTTTAAGAGTTTTGAGCTTATCAAGAATACAGTTGCATTCTTTGAGAAGTTCATCATTGGCATCTTGTAGATCCTCAAGGTCTGAACTTACCTCGTATTCGGAGTCAATGTCTCCCGTTAGACAAAGATTGGACTCATCATCACTTTCAGAATCTTCTTCAAGATCTTCCCAAGTGATCATTGTCTTCTCTTCCTTAGTAGAAGGTTTGAAACACTTCTTTTCTTGAGCGCAATCATCTTTCAATAGATTGAGCTTGTTGTTGTTGACATTTTTAACTTCCTATTTGGCTTTAGAGATGTTTGTTTTGATAGTAGCCTATCGGATCATATCATCTCTTCTGATGCTGATCTGTTTCCAGAGTTTCTTCATATTTTGAGTGATTTCATGCATTTCATCATCATCCTCTTCTTCATCAGATTTTTATTGTTCTAATGAGGATTCTTCAGTTGGAGAGATATTCTTTGGTGACTCCACTTCAAGTTTGAAAGAACAGGTCTTGATGATCCCTACATCTGATTCTTTTTCTTCATCAAAGATAGATGCGGTGGTGGAAAGATCTTGACATTTTTCTTCAGTGGTCTTTTCTTCAGATCTTTTCTCCTCATAGAGACTTTCCAATTTATCCCATATTTCTTTAGTTGTTTAATAGCTGCAAATTTTGTCATACTCTGATCTACTTAGAGAACACAATAGATAGTATTTTGCCTTTGCATTCAACTGAAACATATTATTCTGTTCTTGTCCATTTTGATCTACGAATGTATATTCCATCTTCATATGTTGGAATGTATGGACCACGTGAAATTATATCCCACAGATCTATATCTGTTGATTCAATGAACAGTCTTATCTTGTGCTTCCACTATTTGTATTCACATCCATTGAACAAAGGAGGTCTGCATAGAGATGATCCCAAGTTGAAGATATTGTTCATGCTTTGTTGGTGCTTGTTTCTCCTACCAATGTGGTTTCCAAAATCTTTCCTCTGCACTTGTCAAGTGCTCAACCCAGAGGCTGAGCTCTGATACCAAGTTAAAGTACCACAAATAAACACTAGAAAGGGGGTTGAATTGTGTTTACTAAAAAAATATTTTGAAAAGCAGGTTTTAAAATAGAGATCGGAGAAAGCAGATGCTTAACAAATGAGCAGACGCTTAACAAGCGCCTGATCAAATATAACAGACTTTGTTCAAACGAGACTTTTTCACGAACAGATATTTGAGTATGCACACTTTATCCCCAAGGTTAATCACGGATAAAATAAAGATAATAAAGTGATATTAAAGCAAGTTAATCCTGGTTCACCCTCAACCTTTGGGCTATGTCTAGTTCTTGGCTAAACCAAGTTTTTCCACTATAACTCATCAAGTTACAGACAAGTATTCTTTGCACACTTAACCTCTCCAGGCTCTAACAGCAACGAGTATTCTTTGCACACCTAGCCTCTTCAGGCTCAACAAGTATTCTTTTAGCTAGCCTCTCTAGGCTTCACAAAGTAATGAATTTGTTTCTGAAGCAGCAGCTTCAGATTACAAGGACAAGTCAACCAAATAACACTTAGAGAGTGAATATATTATAACTAGGTATGACTGCTTGTACTAAAAACTTCTGTATAACCTTATAATCGATTATGTAAATGTCAGAGGTGTCATAACTGATTATGTGATACCCATAATCGATTATGGTTTCTCTGTTTTGGAAAAAAAAAAAACCCTTTTGGTTTTCAAACAGAATGATTATTATCGATTATGCTAAGGGTATAATCAATATTGATGTTCAAAAAACAATTTTTTGAAATCATAACGGTCTTTTAACGTTTAAAACAACTTGTAATCGATTATGATGTTGAAAACCATGATTTTTGCAAGTTTGAGAGTTATGGAAAATCGTTTGAATGACTTTTGCAAAAAGGTTTATGTTCAAAAACATGCAAATTAAGTTTTAATGATTTTGAGCCAATTATAACCAATATTTATCCTACCTTACAATAATTCCTAAGATCTAAACTAATTCAACCTTTGAAGCTCTTGGTCTTGTATCTTGTTCATCAACTCATCATCTTGTTGCACATTATTGCATCATTGATGCTCACCTTTGAGTGTTCTTTGTCAGTCATCAAAATATCTTGTTCAAGGCATACATCTACATGAACCACGAGATATACCATGCTTATTTCCTTACGATTTTTTTCTCCTCTGCTAGATCTTCAAGGATGTCTCGATTCTACAATTAAGTCATTATGGGCCTTATTCAGTTGTCATCATCTCTTATTCCCTTTACCACTCTGATATCGTAGATGCATGAAGTAGTTTATTTGTGTTTTCCAGGATGATTCTCGCATACATGTCTGTTGGATTGAAGGCTCCATCCATAACATTGCCCACTCTTCTTCTTGGTCTGAGGTCGAGCGGTGAGTGAACTCCACCACAAAATTGGATAATGCTTTCGCCTTTATAGCTTTGCAAGGTTCATACCCAATTCCAAACTTATACTATTATGTTGTCGTCTGAATTTGGTGCTTAGTTGTTTGATCAGCTGATTAATCATTTGGTCAGCTGATTAACCGTTTGGTCAGCTAACTTGAATAGTTAATTCCCATTGTTCAGGCGATACGCTGAGAAAGAGACTCTATGTCTCAAGTGTGGTTTCCTAGACTACTCCAGAAAGCGCCCAGTGTTGAAGGTTGAACTATGATCTTAATTTTTCATAATGTAAAGGATAAAAAGCTATAAAGGAAGCAATAAATAAAGTAAAGATAAATGCAAAGGTTATCTTCGATTGATTATGTGTTAAAATTGATTGTACAATTGATATTTATAGCCTTAAACTACCTGATTAACCTATATTACCACTGTCTACCACGTTTTTACCCCACTAACCACATTTTACATCATGTAAAATCATCGCTAACAACAATAATGTAGGTAACTGTTTTCTCAGCTAAGTTACAGACCAAAACTTCTTACCTTAGCTAAAATAACTGAAACTTCATTAGCTGATCACGTCCTCCACATCCCTATTTTTAAGGAAGTGGATCTTCAATCATGCTCATTGACCTAGTCAACTCACGAAATACCATGGGTTCCAGCTGATCAACTATATTGTAGACCAAAACCCACTATCTCGACTAATTGCCCCATCAGCTGACCATGTCCACCATATCCCTATTTTTAAGGGTGTGAGTCTTCCTGCACGTCCTTGACTTGGCCAACTCATGAAATGCTAATAATAATGTAGGCAACTACTCAATCAGATAAGTTATGGACCAAAATCCACTATCTCAACTAACTGCTCCACCAGCTAACCATGTCCCCCATATCCATATTTTTAAGGGAGTGGGTGTTCAAGCATGTTTTTTGACTTGGTCAACTCATGAACTGCATATTCTCTCTCCAAGACCACCTTCAACTTCATCACAAGAATCTAGCGAAGTGGTCACTTGACTAAAACTGCATTTGACTTTGTCAATTCTTTGCCACTTCCTTTTCTGAATACGATTAAACCCCCTTGGACCCATTTGATTAGCATTTACACGAGCCCATTAAGGCCCAATAAGATTCTCTAAGTCCATTTGATCAGTTAAATATCCTCGAATAAACCTGGCTTAACTACTACTTCTCAGCTACCTATCTCAGTTCAGCAGTTGCATTCAACTCATCCTGGTTCAGCCGATCTTGGTTCAACTGATGTTGGTCCAATCGACCATGGTTCAGCTGATCTTCTCAGCTAAATTCAACAAACCATAGTTGGACCATACTTATGGCCCTTTTGGTACATTTGAAGCCTAATATTTGCTAACCATTTGTCTCGGCTATTCATCCTCTCAGCTGACTTAATCAGCCAGCCGTTAGTTAGCTAACATTCCTTATCAGATAATCAACTATCAACAATTTTTATTTGGTGTTAACAAATTCTATAGACCACACTATTATTCTTCTAGTGCGCTCGAGCTTATGTAGTACTTGTTTGATATGTTGGTCCATTCTCAAAACCACGAGATGGCATTGAAAATATTTCCTCAACCTCCTAGTTAAAATAAACAACGCGATGCCAACTTCTTTATCCTCTCGTAATGAAGTTCGAGTCAATGTAGCACTTTTCTCACAAAATAAACAAGCTTTTGACATTCTTCTATACCCCTAACAAGGAGCGGACTAATTGCTCCTTTCTTCAACTGAGAGAAAAAGGTACAATGTCTCGTTATCCTTCAATTCTGGCCAGGGAGGGTGGAGTGGCAAATGTAAGCTTCAGGTTCTGAAAAGGCCTCTTCAGGCTACGTGGTCTACTCAACGCCTTTTCTTTCGGAGCTTGATGACGAGTGAAGCATTTCTAGTGAACTTGGAGGCAAACCTTGTAAGCACTTCTATCCAACCATTGAATTACTGAACTTCTTTCAAAGAGTTGGTCCTTTGTATGTTGATGATGGTCTGACATTCGTCAAGATTGACCTTTATCCCTCTATTGATCACGATGAACACCACAAACTTTCCATCTTGGACCCCAAATGCTTTTATATTCAACGTCATATTGTGCTTCCTTAACTGCGCAAAAACATACGTGAGGTGAGGTCGAACATGTGGTCAACTATGGTTAAGGTCTTCATAATCACACCATCAATGTAAACTTCCATCACTTTTTGAGTTCGGACCCAAAAAACCTTATTCATCATCCACTAGTAAATGGTCCTTCTATTCTTCAAACTAGAAGGCATCACCTTGTAGCAATAACTAAGCCTTTTAATGATGAAAGCTATTTTTTCCTCATCCTTTGGGAGCTTTGGGATTTGATTGTACTCGAAGTGACATCTATATATTGATGTATGCCCTAGTGGTCAATCATACTTTCTATTTATAGTTGCATTTTGTATCATATTTATTTTATTTTATTAATAAAACAAGACATTTCATTTATTCTATTTGTTTTGATTATTTAACTATATTGATACCATAAAGTCCTTCGATGTCATAGGGTGTAAAGTACATGACTTGATCGTGAGGTCCTATTGCATAAAATTAGAACAATATCCTTAGGATACCCTTAGTCAAGTATTATTGTTAATAAGGATAACACTAATACATAAAGGCTAGTATGAGGATAGATTGATGATCGTATCTCACAGGTCATGGATATGAGATATTGAGTCTTCAAGAGTCATGATGTACTAGATTGATCCGTCACAAGAACACTATATAAATCATTATATGAGTGCCATAAGAGGTTCTCATAGTGACAATAGTATATGTGGTTCTTCGACCTTAAGTCACTATGGTTCCCTAAATGAGGAGTTGTATGTTTTAATGTCGTCAACCGTCACTCGTAACAGGGTCGGCCGTAAAGTCAATATTTGGATATATAATGAATCGTGCAAAGGGATGTAGGTGATGTAGATGAGATTTGTCCCTTCTATATAACGGGGGTGATATCTTATAACCCTTTGATTGAGTGAGACTATAAAATACAAGGTCGTGCTCAAATGAATCAATATGACATAGACATTATTTGTTTAATAAGTCTCCTCCAGGATCAAGAAACCATATGCTAGACTACAAAGATGACATGTTCCATCCTTTGTGTTCAACTAAGATATCTGGATAAAGAGACTAGACTACACAGTAACATTGGTCACACTTAGAATAGAAACAGTTGGAGAAATAAGAGACTAAGTTGGACTTGGGCTATATCACCGGTCGGGCTCATAACCAAGTTCATGCTATTTATCATTCTTGCACTTTATTGATTATCAATTCTATTTATTGTACACTTTCCACTTTGTCAACCTAAAAATCCCAAGATTCAGAGATTCTTTCCCCCTCTAGATAGTTGACTATAATAATCAATATATTTGCTAATAACCATATTTGTTTCAAAGCTTAAAAATTAACTAAGATTGATAATGAGATGGATAGAGATGAGTTTTCCTGAACCCGATCTTGCCCTGCACTTATGAGTAGCTTAAAATAACTTTATAATATAGTTAATGACAATCTTAAAAGTAAACCATCACCTAATAATAATAAAAGTTCAAACTAATTGTTAAATTAGTAAATATTAGCATAATTAACTTTATTGGTAACAAAGTAAAACTTAATATTTAATTAGACAAAGATAACGAAACAGATAAATTGACCTTAAACTTACACCTACCCTACGAGGTAAAAATATTAAACCTATCCCGTACAAGGTGAGGCGGGTTGGAAATCCCCCGGAAATATTAGGGTATGCTAGTTTTCTTTCAAATTTCTTGTTTTTATAATAATTACAAAAATAAAACCTTTTATTCACTCTGTTTAGTATTTACAAAGATTTACACAAAAAACAATGAAAACAACTTTTTGTTTTCACTCTTTCCTGTACGAATCTTTAAAAACATAAAAGAGAATGAGAATAACGTAACGTTTTTTGAAAACAGAATATTGAAAGAGTAATGTTAGGTTGACACCCAAAATCGACAACATACAGTGGACACCGTAGGTCTAAATGGCAAAATAGTAATAAAACAACTCAACAATCATTACTCCCGAGACACATAATTGCTTTCCCACTTCTTTATTGTTTTCTTCTCTCTCATCATGTATTTCATCACTCCCAAGACACTCACCTGATATTTCTCTCATCTCAACACTCGTCTGAGCTGATCTTCACCCGTCTAATGAAGATATATGATCCGTCTGACCGAGAAAGCTCACTCGTCTACTCTCACTTTCACCCTTCTGAAGCTGAAGATCTTCACCCGTCTGATGACTATCAGTGAAGAAATGCTCACCCGTCTGGTTCACCCGTCTGATTACTCTCAGACGGCTGAACATTTCTTCACTGATAGTCATCAGACGGGTGAAGATCTTCAGCTTCAGATGGGTGACACTGAGAGTCATCAGACGGATGAACATTTAAAAGGTTATTCACAGAGAATCATCAGACGGGTTAATCAGACGGGTGAACATTTCCTCACTGAGAGTCATCAGACGGGTGATTCAGACGGGTGAACATTTCTTCACTCAGAGACATCAGACGGGTGAAGATCTTCAGCTTCAAACGGATGAGAGTAGACGGGTGAGCTTTCTCGGTCAGACGGGTCATATATCTCCATCAGACGGGTGAAGATCAGCTTAGACAAGTGTTGAGATGAGAGAAATATCAGGTGAGTGTCTTGGGAGTGATGAAATACACGATGAGAGAGAAGAAAACAATAAATAAGTGGGAAAGCAATTATGTGTCTTGGGAGTGATGATTGTTGAGTTGTTTAATTATTATTTTGTCATTTACACCTACGATGTCAACCACACCGTAGGTGTCAAAAAGCAGTGTCAAAATAACATTTCTCATATTGAAAACAAAGCAAGCAGACCATTAGCATTTCTGAAAGGTTCAATTATTTATTATTTCATTAATTTATTTTGGCTTATAGTTTGTTTCCCCCACCCATACGTCTGAGCATGTATATGTATTTTAATAGATAGTTAATCCTCGAAATTTACCTTCTTAAGTGCAACTTGCATTTTAGAAAATCCATATTCTGAGTTAAAGGTGTTGGTTCTCAGGTTTAAACTAAACAATTCTGTTAACAATTCTTTTTTCTTCAAATTTCCCCTTTTAGTGACTAACCCAACTCCAACTTGTTTAACCTTTTTAAGTAAAAAATAAGAGAATGTGACTGGGTAAAATAAACTTGATTTTAAATGAACTACAATTTGATTCTACACATACGATGGACGGAGTTAACAGAACTGATAGTTACTGAACATACAAATATAGCCATGCCTACGAATTTTCAAAGAACGTGAGTAAGCCAATGCAGATAAACTGGTTGAAGATCCAGATGGATACAACGTCCTTCTTTATCTATAGTGTGAAAACACCATAGCTACAGGAGTTGCAATTTTTTTGCATAACTGATTACCTTTCTGTGGTTATTTTATTGTTTTCGAGCTGTGTAAAAAGCAAGGATTACATACATAAATCATCATGCACAATACAACATGAATATGGGTTTTCACAGTAAGCTAGAGAAAGGTAAATGTATACCGATCAAACGCATATCTAGGGGGCTACTATACAAGGATTAAAGGTTTTAGCACCTTTCTTCTGCAACTTGACAGCTACGTATCCCCCAAAATGACCTCGGTTTGAGTTTTCTGTTTGTGGCTGTAAAAAGCCACCCCATCTGGGTTTCACATGTGGCACAGTTAGCGACTGTCCATGCATACCTGCCAGAATTCGCAGATTGGCTGCCATATTAGCTTATTGTGAAACAACTCAATAGAAAGTACTTGAAAGTTCTACATCATGCAGTTATTACTCAAGAAGATAGTAATAAACTTCATATTGCTAATCCTCACAAATCCATTACCTGGATACTGGCACACAACATTACCGACACTTAATAATTTATTTCATATTTTCATATATTCTCATTTTTATCGCTGCCTAGCAGAGAGGTTAAACAGTACTTGACTCGGAAACTAAAAGTTCATTTGAAAGAAAAGAATGTCATTGGGAAAAAAAGGGCCACTGGCAAAATAATTCCCACTCAACAACGAGAACAGTAAGGCTAGGGAGACAATACAGGTTGGTGTGTATATTCATCAGGCATGTGTGAATTTAGGATTATGGGCAAAAAAACAAAATGAAATTGTAGAGGCACCATTGTTCTGAAAGGTTTGTATGAAATTGCTGCTAACCAAATATCATAAACAAAGTTGTATTTTATTTTGTGATAGAATTTTTTTCCTTAAAGTACAAAGAAAATACAAAGAAAGAATAAGGCCGGCTCAGTGCACTCTACTCCCACCTAGTGAGGTTTGGGGAGGGTAGATGTACGTAGTTAACCCCACAAACGGAGAGTTTGTGTCCAGCATTTGAACCCGCGAGCTCCAGGTCACAAGCCAACAACCTTACCGTTACGACAAGACTCGCTCTCAAAATACAAAGAAAGAATAAGAGAAGGAAAAAAAAAAAAAAAAAACTAGGCAGCCTTCCAATCCCTCTATCTATCACCCTAAAAGAAACTCCTAAAGAAATGATCAGCAGAATTGCACAAAGACGCTAAGAAAAATAACCGTTCCGTATAAGTTCTATCGCTAAAAATATCTGACATTTCACTCTACCAAAATACTCCACAACCAAGTAAATAGAGCACACTTCCATGGAATCTTTGCACTCCTTTTAGCTAAAACCTAGAAAATTCATAGTAAATTTTCTACAGAATCAGAGCACACCCACTGCTATTGAAATATTATTAAAAAACTACAACAAAAATGCAAAACAACTTCCAAGTGAAGGAAATGATAACTGATAGTGTCTGACTATCTAGAACATAACTTGAACGTGGAAAAACTGAATTATATTTCTGAATGTTGGAAATAGAAAATGATTAATGCTCTTGTTCATGAATTTGTATTGTCTTGTAGACATAAGATGTATTAACTCCTAAGTTTATATAAATATCATAGCATGCTGAGTGCTATTCACTCAAGCAATTCAGAAAATCTCTTCTCCAAAATTCCCTAAACCTTTCTCAAGTTGGTATCAGAGTGTGCATGGTCCCGACTTTGCTTAGTCTTCCCAAAACTCAGACTTTGCTTCTGGTCAGCAGTCACGACTGACCAACCATCAAAGAAGGTCATTGATCAGTCCTGAAACCGCCAACTAGCAACCCCCCTTACGTACCGCCTACCCGGTAGTTGTTCGCTGCGAATCTGGTCTCACCCAACTTGTCTGTTAGGAACTCAGAAATCACAGTAAAAGAAATAGGAAAATGTATTGTATTATTGATGAAAGCAAGCTTGTATCAATATGAAACAGAGCTTGTAAGGAAGAAAAAAGAAATACAGTGATAGCTAGGCAATTCGAGAGGCCTAGTTCTCTCCAAAGGTTCCAGTCCCAATTTCCTGATCTCCTCCACCCGTAACCTCCCACCCTTTTTAACATCATTTCCCCTCAGCTGAAAATTGCCAACTCAGCAGTTAGTTAGGATAGTTAGGATCAAGTGCATCACTCTTCCCTGCACTATCAGGTGTTCTCTTCTCCTTAAAACTCTTCCTCACATAAACCTTAGTCACCTTGGGCCTATTGGGCTGATTGGGCTCCAGGTCCGTATCAATTCTTCCCCCTTCAAAATCCACCTTGTCCTCAAGGTGAGATTTAGGAAATGTCCCCTGGAACTCAGCTAGTGACTCCCATGGATTCTCATGAGTGGGCAATTGCTTCCCTTTAACTAGCACATCTTTCCAGGGTCCCACCGTTTGAAACAAAATGCTGCAGCTGTTAGGAACAGAGAAGGATGTCCACCAGGGTCCCATTGATCAATCTCCCCTTCCTCTAGTGCCCCATTTTCTTCATTGAGTTGGGCTCGGTTTACTCCCTCAATTCCGCTGCAACTCTTTCCTCTATCAAACACAAACTTAAGCAACCCTTGGAGTGTGGAGGTCCAGACCAAAGCCTCATTTTGTGTATCATTGATGGTTAGCTTCTTACCTTCCTTTAAGGCCCACATCTGTTTTTCACTAAGTTGGCCCACTATCTCATTTTTAATTATGGTCTTCCTTCAATTTCTACTAAAAGAACATATTTGGGCCTGGCCCAATTGGCCGAAGCCTAACCCACTTGCATTAGTGCCCATTCTGCCCTAGCTTCATTCTCTCTCCCACATGTGTTGAACTTCTCAGTCGCAGGTAGCAGTGGCTGCTTGACCAAACCGTTAGACATTCCCCCCTCCTCCATGGCCGCATTCCGAACCAGCGGCTCCAGCTGCTGTAACCAGCAAGTCGACGGCGCCTCGTCCCTCTCCACGGCGCTACTGGTCCGAGGTTGCCAAGCAACTGTCCTCTCCGCCATCGCCTTGATCGCGAGAGACCCTTCTGCCTCCATGTACCCACCCAGATACAGCGGCTCCAACGGGGTAAGCTTTGCTGGCCCGTGTGGAACCTCAACCCCGATCACGGTTGATGACCCATTCCCTTCCATGGAAGAGTCTGAGTTTGACGGTTCAGGCAGTTCCAGTGGCGGTTTCTTGACCCAATTGCGTGTATTACGGTGGTTTTCAGCCATTTCTTCCTCTGATGTCTCCCACCTCTTCCCCTTTTGTTCAATCACTTCACAACCTGATGGATATTGCAGTTTCTTCTCTCTGACATCCAAATGTGGCCATCGAGGCGGCTGTATACGTTCCTCCACTTTACACCCTTGATGGCGGTCTTCCTCCGTTTCTGTCATCATCTCGGAAAGATCTGAGACCTCAACACTGTGACCTTCCACCTCAATCTCCTCCGTATTCTTCTTCTCTTCTGTAAACTCAGGTTCCACCAATTCTGGTTCCTCTTCTTCGTCTCCATCTGAATACGGAAGAACATCCCGGTACTCCGGCTTAAAACGCCAGAGTAGTGCAACCATGAATGTTAGCCAACTTGCTCATGGATGGCGTCGATACCACTCGTGCCACCATTTGAGTGCACCACCTCTTAGAGCCGTCATTGAATACTGGAATTTCGAGCTTTCTTCCTCCTAAATCATAGTGACTCCCTTCCCGAGTTCGATGTTGAGATTGTTCTCGACGCTTTTGGTCTCCTTCTCGCCAGGGCTGCCTGATCTCATGCCTTTACAACTGGTTTTCAATTTTCCCTCCCTGAAGATCACGCTCCCAATTCTCACATCTGGACCTCATTGCGTAGAGTGTAATGCCTATCCCAGCTCCCGGGACCGAGAGCTTTGATACCATTGTTAGGAACTCAAAAATCACAGTAAAAGAAATAGGAAAATGTATTGTATTATTGATGAAAGCAAGCTTGTATCAGTATGAAACAGAGCTTGTAAGGAAGAAAAAAGAAATACAGTGATAGCTAGGCAATTCGAGAGGCCTAGTTCTTTCCCAAGGTTCCAGTTCCAATTTCTTGATCTCCTCCACCCGTAACCTCCCACCCTTTTTAACATCATTTCCCCTCAGCTGAAAATGCACTCCCCCCACTCTCTCCCTTGCCAACTCAGCAGTTAGTTAGGATAGTTAGGATCAAGTGCATCACTCTTCCCTGCACTATCATGTGTTCCCTTCTCCTTAAAACTCTTCCTCACATAAACCTTAGTCACCTTGGGCCTATTGGGCTGATTGGGCTCCAGGTCCGTATCATTGTCTTCGTGCTTTGCTTCCATTCCAACAGTCAGTCGCTTCAAACTCATTCTCCTTGAGAAGCTTTTTCGTCGAGGTAATCACCCTATTCAACTTACCATTGTGTGAAGATGGCATCTGCTCAATTTTCAGAAGCAGATTACATAGAATATCTCCAACTGAAAGCTGCCAAGCAATCCCAGTCTTCTAATGCCACTAGTGCTCTTAATTCCACAGCTTGCATCTCTCAATCTGGTAATAATCAAAGTCCATGGATAATTGATCCAAGTGCCTCAGGTCACATTGCTTTTAATAGTTCTTTATTTTCCATTTCTTCACCTAAACTTCTTCATTTCATTACTCTAGCATGTTGTTCAAAGGTTTTTGTCAAAGACATTGGTCATGTCTCACCCACTCCTTCTATGTCCTTAAACTCTGTTTTTTTATAACTGACTGTCCTTTTAATTTAATCTCTCTTAGTCAGCTTACTCATTCTCTTAATTGTTCAGTAACCTTTGATGTGGATTCTTTTGTTATAAAAGAATGTAGTACAAGTCGGATGATTGATTTAGGATATGAATCTTGTGGTTTACTAACTCAAATCAGCTCCTTCTATGGCTTGCATTGTTGTGACATACCCATATCTCCTTCATGAACGTTTGGGTCATCAAGTTTGTCTAAATTGAAGCAAATGGTTCCAAGTCTTTGACAAAATAAAAACTTTACCCTGTGAGTCATGTCAACTAGGAAAACATGCTCGCTCTTCTTTCCCTAGACAGGCTAAAAGTCACATTGATTCCCCTTTTTTGTCATCCATTCGGATATACAGCGATACAGGATCCAAGTCGTGTATCTTCTTTAGGCTTTAGATGTTATGTTACTTTCATTGATGAATATTCTTGATGTACTTGGGTCTTTCTAATGAAAGAACGGTTTGGAGTACTTTCCATCTTTACTTCTTTTCTTAATGAGATTAAGACTCAATTTGGCAAGATAATTACAGTTCTGAGAAGTGAAAATGCAAAAGAAAATTGTCCTGCTTTTTCCTCTTCTCTCTTCACAACGAATTTTTCACCATTCAACTGGTCCCCATACTCCTCACAGAATGGAATGCAAAAAGGAATAGACACCTTGTTGAAACTGCCCGGACATTGTTAATTCATGCAAATGTACATGTGTCATTGGGGGTGATGCAGTCTTAACTGCCTGCTTTTTAATAAACTGAAATCCTTCGTCCTCTCTTGATAATAAAATTCAACATTCAATTTTATTTCCTAAAGAATCTTTGTTTCATGTTACTCCACGTGTTTTTGGATGTACTTGTTTTGTTCATGATCTTTCTCCAGGTTTAGATAAGTTGTCTACTCGTGTCATCAAATGCATTTTCCTTGGGTATTCCACATAGCAAAAAGGATATCAATGTTACTCTCCAATCAATAATCGCTACTACATCTTTGCAGATATCACATTCTTAAAAGAAACTCCATATTTCTCTCTGATAGTAAACTATGCACTGGAAGGAAAAAAAAAACAAAACAGAAATGGGGAATTCAAGTAGTATATTGAGATATTCTGCAACTCAGTGTGAATTACAGGAGGTATAAACTGAAGAAATGAAAGAAAACAAGTGCAGGCAAGTTAGAGAGTGCCTATGTTCTCTCCCAGAGGCCAATACCCAAAACCAACCTGAAGATCTATTTTCTCTCTCTTACTTTCTTATATGAGCTCATACACAAAACGTGCTACTCTGATAGAATCCTAATGACCAATCACACTCTGCCAGCTAGGCAGAGTTTGTTACAATTGTTCCCTCCTTTTTCTCTCAGTTTACGTGCGTAAACTTTCCCAAATCTTTTGGGACCCACTCCACTAGCATCACTCAGGTGCCTATCAACACTCCCCCTTCAAGACTCACCTTGTCCTCAAGGGGAAATTGCGGAAACAAATCTTGTAATTCCTGCCATTCCTCCCACGAATTTTCACAATCAGGAAGATGTTTCCACTTGATCAGCACTTCAACCAAACCTTGAGCATTAGTCCTCACAGCCAAAGCTTCTGCCGGTTCCACTTGCAATTCCCATTCATCAGATAGACAAGCAGGCAGAGGTTGAGCTACCACTACTGTTTGCACTGCCTTCTTCAACAGAGACACATGAAAGACCGGATGCACTCTACTCTCAGCTGGTAATTTCAATTTGTAGGCCACAAAACTAATCTTCTCAATGATCTCATAAGGACCATAGTATTTGGGACTAAGTTTCTGGTTGATTCTTTTAGCCAACTGTCTGAGCTTGTAAGGTTGAATTTTGAGATAAACCGAGTCTCCAACTTCAAAAGTGACCTCCCTTCTGTGTTTGTCAGCTTGCTGCCTCATTCTGTTTTGAGCTCTACTCATCAATTCCCTCAGCTCCCTTAACATATCATTTCTGTCCTTGGTCAATTGTTGCACCTCATCAACACTGGTTCTATTCTCCTCACCCCAAATTAGCACTGGTGGACTCCTACCATACAATGCCTCAAAAGGAGTCATTTGTAGAGTTGCATGATAATTGGTATTATACCAATATTCTGCCTAAGGCAACCACTTTGGCCACTGCTTCGGTTTGCATCCAGTGAAGCATCTAAGACAAGTTTCAAGGCACCTATTCACCACCTCGGTTTGTCCATCACTTTGAGGGTGATAAGCTGAACTCATTTTGAGTTTTGTACCTGCCAATTTAAATAGCTCAGACCAGAAAGCACTAGTAAAAACTCTGTCTCTATCCAAGACAATTGATATAGGAAACCCATGTAATTTCACCACTTCCTTGAGGAACACAGCAGCAACTTCCTTGGCAGAATAGGGGGTGTGCCAGGGTGAAGAAATGAGCATACTTAGTTAACCTATCCACCACCACAAATATAGTATCCACACTTAAAGCTTTGGGCAAGCCTCCCACAAAATCCATGGAGATGTCACTCCATACTTGAGAAGGAATAGGTAGAGGTTGTAAGAGTCCTCCAGGACTTAAAGCTTGGTATTTGTTCCTTTGGCAAGTGTCACAAGCTTGTACATATTGTTGAATTCTCCCCTTCATACCCTCCCAATACACCACATTAGCTATCCTCTTTTAAGTCCTAAATACACCAGAATGTCCTCCAGTCACTGAATCATGAAATTCCTTCAAAATTTCATTAATACGCGGAGAGTTCCTTGGAACTACAATTCTGTCCTTGTAATACAGCCTCCCTTGCTTGAGTTTGTAGCCCGCATGCTCCTTTGCTTTAGCAAGTAAATCCTGCACTATGACCTTCAATTTATCATCATGCTGGACCTCATCATCCAATCCCTCCCATTCATGACAATGTGCTGTGGAGATGGCAGAATATTGAAGCTTCCTTGAGAGTGCATCAGCCACTCTATTCTCAGCTCCAGGTTTGTATTTGATGTCAAATGTGAACCCCAACAACTTGGTGACCCATTTTTGTTGCTCTTCACCCATTAGTCTCTGGTCAGTCAAGAACCTCAAGCTCTTTTGATCGGTGTGCACCACAAAATGCCTCCCCAATAAGTAATGTCTCCATTTGTGAACTGCTAACACAATGGCCATTAATTCCCTTTCATACATAGATTTATTCTGAGCCCTTGGAGACAAAGTTTGGCTCATGTAGGCAACGGGCCTACCTTCTTGCATAAGGACTGCTCCCAACCCCTTCCCTGACGCATCAGTCTCTAATACAAATTGCTTAGTGAAATCAGGAATCACTAAGACAGGCAATGTAGTCATAGCTGTTTTGAGTTGCTCAAAGGCTTCTTGAGCTTCATCATTCCAAAGGAAACTGTCTTTCTTCAGCTGTTGTGTCAATGGCCAAGCAATCTTGCCATAATTCTTCACAAAGCGTCTATAGTACCCTATGAGTCCAAGGAAGCCTCTCAAACCCTTCACATCTTTGGGAACCGGCCAATTCACCATGGCACTGATCTTAGCAGGGTCAACAGAGACACTCGTGCCTGAAATCAAGTGCCCTAAATATTCTATCTGCATTTGACCAAACTGACACTTCTTCTTGTTGGCAAATAAATGATTAGTCCTCAGGATTTGTAACACAGTCTCTAGGTGCTCAATGTGGCTGTCAATACTAGGGCTATAAATCAATATGTCATCAAAAAACACCAATGCATACTTCCTCAATACAGGCCTCAGAATTCGGTTTATTAGAGCTTGAAAAGTTAATGGAGCATTAGTGAGCCCAAATGGCATCACTAGGTACTCATAATGCCCCTCATGAGTCCTAAAAGCAGTTTTAGGTATATCTTCAGGTTTCATCCTAATCTGATGGTAACCTGATTTCAGGTCCAACTTAGAAAATATCACAGCAGAACCAATCTCATCTAATAACTCATCTATCACAGGAATTGGAAACTTATCCGGTACTGTATGCTTATTTAATGCTCTATAATCAACACAAAATCTCCATCCACCATCTTTCTTCTTAACAAGCAAAACAGGGCTAGAAAAAGGACTTACACTAGGTCTTATGATACCTGATTGAAGCATTTCATTCACAAACTTCTCAATCTCATCCTTCTGGTAATGTGGGTATCTGTAAGGTCTGATATTAGGTGTAGGAGCCCCTGGTTGTAGTGTAATGGCATGGTCTTGTTCTCTCACTGGAGGCAGACCTGTTGGCTCTTTGAAAACATCCTGGAAGGCTACTAATACCCCCTCCATTTCCTCATTCTGTTCCATAGGTGAATCAGCCACTGTGTCTAGTTGATAGTAATCCACCAGAAATCCTTCACCATCTTGTTGCATGTCCTTCAACATAGTCTTCATCGAAACTTGTTGTCTGCTAAGAGAGGGCTCCCCCCTCACCATAAACTCTTCAGTCCCCTTCTTCCAACTAGTTGTTTGAAATTTGCCCTTATATCTCCAAGACTAGCCAACCAATCCATGCCCAAAACAATCTCAGTACCACCCAATGTCATGAGAAAGAATTTCTGTTCTATTTCAATTCCCGGCAGAGACAGTTTCAACCCCTTACACACTCCTCTATGGTGTACCTTCTCTCCATTTCCAACTGTAATGTTATACTCTTCTGTGTCCTCCACTAATAACTTCAGTTCCTCCACCAATTTGTAAGAAATGAAATTAGTGGTGGCTAATCAATCAAAATAAGCACTGCCCTGTTGCCAATCCATCCCCACACTTCGAAAGACTTGTTGGAAGTAAGCCCTTCTTTGCTCCTCATAGACAATTGGAGCTCTTTCATTTCTAGCACAATCTCCTCTTCCTTCTCCTCTTCACTATCCTCTGCTTCACTCTCCACCAATTCAAGTTGAAGATGTCTCAACTTGCATTTGTGATCATGACCCCATTTTTCTCCACATTTGAAGCATAGCCCCTTTCTACTCAACTCTCTCAATTCCTCAGGACTCAATCGTTTGCTTCCACCATTCTTCTTTGTATCTCCTTCCTTCACTTCTGGCCCCTCAATGGCAAGAGGAACAGGCCTGGTTACGTAACCCTTGGCACCACTGCTAGACCCCTCCTTACTCTGTTTCCAATTGTTTGAACGATCACGCCAATCACCTCTGTATCTGGCGTTGGATCTGGTTTTCTGTATCACAGCATTCTTCTCTTCAATCAGTAAAGCCCTGTCCATCAGTTCAGCTAACGAATTCGATTCATGGAGCTTCAATTCCACTTGGATCTCTTCCCTCAATCCATTCATAAAAATACTGTCTAACATGATTCTCTCGTCCTTCTTCAAAGGAGCAATCAACATTTCAAACTTCTCTCTATACTCCATCACCGTCCCTGTATGCTTCGTCGTCAACAACAGACCAAGCGGATTCTGCACTAGAGCAGGTTGGAATCTACGTATCACTGCACGCGTAAATTCTTCCCAGCTCAATTCCTCCGTTTGTTCTTCCCACCACTAATACCAATTAAGTGCGCGTCCTTCTAACGCAATTACAGCAGCATCAAGCTTGTCTTCATCGTGCACATGGTTCACGCGGAAGTAGCGTTCTACACGGACGAGTCAACCATGAGCTTCCTCGCCGTTGAACACTGGTATTTCGAGCTTCCTTCCATGCGAGTAGTATCGCCTTGGTGAATGAGATGAATTATGACGTGAAAGGTGTCGCGAAGGTGTCGTGCTGTTTCTTGGGCCATTTCAGTGTCGTTCTCGCGACGGCGTTCTTCCTCGCCGACAATGACGTGCACGGTCTTGTCCTTGTCGTTCGAGCAGGCGTCGTAACTCCGCCAGTTGCTCGCGATTTTCCTGTCGCATCTCCATGATTTCCCGTTCAACAATCTCAACTCGTGCTTCCATAATGGCTCGCGTAACCACCATTCAACTCTGCGTTTCTGGTGCTTTGATACCAGTTGATAGTAAACTATCCACTGGAAGGAAAAAAAAACAAAACAGAAATGGGGAATTCAAGTAGTATATTGAGATATTCTGCAACTCAGTGTGAATTACAGGAGGTATAAACTGAAGAAATGAAAGAAAACAAGTGCAGGCAAGTTAGAGAGTGCCTACGTTCTCCCGCAGAGGCCAATAACCAAAACCAACCTGAAGATCTATTTTCTCTCTCTTACATTCTTATATGAGCTCATACACAAAACGTGCTGCTCTGCTAGAATCCTAATGACCAATCACACTCTGCCAGCTAGGCAGAGTTTGTTACAATTGTTCCCTCCTTTTTCTCTCAGTTTACGTGCGTAAACTTTCCCAAATCTTTTGGGACCCACTCCACTAGCATCACTCAGGTGCCTATCACTCTCCTTCCACGATTGAGTCCAAGACTACTCTTGATGTGTTACCAGTTCTCTTTTTTGGTCCATCACCTTCTCCTTTACAAGAACCAGTCTCTCTTATAGGTTCCACTGAAGTCGCTCCCCACAATTCTCAACCCTCCGCCATCTTGCCCGCCTTTCATCACATATCAACGTCGTCAACAGGTTCCTAATACAACATTGGAGGAAACTGAAAGACTAGACGAATCATGTCCCACTCCAACGACCACTCCTACTACGGACCTTCACGAAGCTAATCCTGAATTGTCCATTCCTCTTTCAAAAGGTATCTGGTCAACCTCAAATCCTCATGCTATTTATAACTTCTTAAGTTATAATCGCCTTTCTACTTCTTATTTTTCTTTTATATCATCCTTATCTTTTGTTTCAATTCCAAAACACATTCGTGAGGTACTTGATCACCCTAGATGGCGACAAGCCATCACTGATGAAATGCAGGATCTTGAGCACAATGGTACGTGGGAATTAGTTCTCGTTCTTCCTGGCGAGAAAACTATTGGTTGTCGATGGGTATAAGCTATCAAAGTTGGCTTCGATGGACGGATTAGTTGAAAAGCTTATCTATCACACTATTACAAGACCTAATATTTCCTTTGCGGTTAGAGTAGTAAGTCAATTCATGCAATCTCCCCATACCGATCATGGGGATGCAGTGGTACGAATTCTAAGATATGTTAAGTGAGCACCTGGACAAGGGTTACTCTATGAAGATAAAGGGAACACTCAAATAGTTGGTTATTGTGATGCAGATTGGGCGGGTTCTCCTGTTGATAGACCTTCCATTTTAGCGTATTGTATCCTTGTTGGTGGAAATATTATTTCATGGAAGAGTACAAAGCAAAATGTCGTTGCATGGTCTAGCGCAGAAGTAGAGTAAACGGCTATGACTCAAGAATTGAAGTTTGAAGGTACCCAACAAATGAAGTTATGTTGTGAAAATCAAGCAGTCATTCACAAAGCCTCTAATATGATGTGTCATGAAAGAACCTAGCATATCTATATTGATTGTCATTTTGCTCGAGAAAAGTCCTTTCTAAGGAAGTTGTCACTGAATCTGTGGGTTCAAATGATCAACTAGCAGACATCTTCACAAAGTCTCTCCGTGGACCTAGAATTCGGTACATTTGTTCCAAGATCAAACTAGTTGACTTATATGCTCCTGCTTGAGAGGGAGTGTTGAAAATAGGAAATAATTAATGCTCTTGTTCATGAATTTATAGGTTCATGTATTTGTTCATGTATCTGTAGGTTCATGTACATAGATTGTGTCATTCATGTACTTAGGAAGTAGCACCTTTAATTATGGTATTGTAAACATAAGATGCATTAACTCATTGATGTATACAAGTATCAGAGCATGTTGGGTGCTATTCACTCAAGCAATTCACAAAAATATCTTCTCCAAATTTTCATAAACCTTGCTCAAGTCTGAATAATACTTTGTACAAGGTTCTTTTACAATATATAGACTAAGAACAGTAACTACTTTTCTAAAATAAAGTTAGAGATAAGGCAAATAATAATCTATCCTAATTATCATACAAATAATTACAAAATATTCTATTTTATGTGGGATTGTTACAACAACATATAAAACACCATCACAGTAAAGCATTTACATGTGGATCTACCAAAAGTGTATCGATTAAAGTACAATAACATGATAAAGGGTCTTGCAAATGGAGAATATTAATAAAATGAAACCTGATGTTAATACAATAATACATACAATAAATTCTTTACAGGGGGCATTAAAATAAAGGTATTGCAAACCAGTGCCCTTGCACCATTGGATAAGCATTTAATAACCTTGATTAAATTCTCTTATTTACTTAAAGAAATTATTAAATGCTTTTTGGGTTTTCAAGGTATTAAATGTGTGTACTTTCATTTAATACTTTCTATTTTAATTCCTTAACTAGTGTGTTGCTTCGAGGCACTTGTTAGCAAGTTTCTTTGTTAGAATATCTTGTATTTAATTGTATTCATTATAGGATATTCTCTTATAATTAGTTTATTGTACAAATTAATAGAGCAATTATTAGGATTTTTTTATTCCTTATTTTTAGGATGGCATTAAGCATCATTAGCCTATATATTGTAAATCTTCATTGTACATTTGAACTAAGTGAATAATATTCAGCATTATTCAATTCAACTTGGTATCAGAGCTCTAGGTTTCTTCCTAGGGTCTCTGCTCTTTTTTTCAAGGCAGCCTTATTGCTGCGTAGGGTTTCATTCCCATATTCCTTCTTCAGGCAGCCTTAAGTGTTGTGCGTCCTACCACCCACCGGCCACCGCCCTCACTGGACTGCTCACCGGCCCTTTTCCAGCCAACCACCGAACCTCTTGACGGCTCAAGCGCCCTCACGTGCCACCGTCCTCTGCGCGTGTAAGCCACGCGCCGCCATCCCAGTCGCCGTTTGTCGCGCCGCTGCCACGGTTCTGACCGCCGGCCTCCACTAGTTTGTTTATGAGGTATGGGTCCTCCTAGAATGGCCGAATCCGAGACTGTTGCAACATACCCCGCCTCCAAGGCTCCTTTAGCGGTTGTTCCAGCCCTCACTTCTAATGATCTCCCTCTATCTTGCACTCATCTTAGTAAGGCTGAGCTGAGTCATTTGCAGTTGCTCTTGGATTCTATTAGTAAGCCTTCTGGCACTTGTTCTCTACCCATGACCAGTAAGAATTTAAGTTCATTATCCTTTAATGCTTCTAGTTCTCTATCTGAGGATCTCTGGATTATTGACTCGGGTGCTACTGATCACATGACCCCTCATCCTTCATATTTTTCAACTTACTCTGAGTTGTCTGGTAAGCATCACATCACTGTTGCTAGTGGATCCCTTGTCCTTGCTTCAGGATATGGTAACATTTCACTTCAACCTTCCCTTCCCTTACATAATGTGATTCATGTCCCTAAATTGTCGCATAACCTTATTTCTATTCATAAGCTTACTCGAGATTTAAACTGTACAGTAACATTCTTCCCCTCTCATTGTGTGTTTCAGGATCTTGCCACGGGAAAGACGATTGGAGTTGCTAAGGAGCAGGGTGGGTTGTATGTTCTAAATCGGGACCCAGGTAGTACCAGACCGATGTTGTCAACTTCTTGTCACCAGACAAGTTCAGCATCCGCTACTTCTCAGATATGGCTTCATCACAAACGCCTTGGTCATCCTCCTTTCCATATTCTCAGGTCTTTGTTTCCTCATTTGTTTACAAAGGGGCTAGTTGAGTCTTTGCATTATGATGTTTGTCAGTTTGCGAAACACCATCGCACAACTTTTTCTCCTAGTAATACTAAAAGTATTGAACCTTTTGATCTTATTCATTCTGATGTGTGGGGACCTTCCTCTACTTCTAATATATCTGGTGCCAAATGGTTTGTTTCCTTTATTGATGATTGCACTAGGGTCACATGGCTATATCTCATGAAAGATAAAACTGAAGTTTTCCAATTGTTTTTCAAATTTTACCGCATGGTTCAAACTCAATTTGGAAAAACTATTAAAAGGTTACGTTCTGATAATGACAAAGAATATGTGAATCAACATTTTACCAAATTTTTTAAAGAACATGGTCTTTTGCATGAGTTAACCTGTGTGGATACCCCGCAACAAAATGGGGTTGTTGAAAGGAAGAACCGTCATCTCCTTGAGATTGCACGGGTTCTACTCTTCCAAATGTCTGTCCCAAAGTCTTACTGGAGGGAAGCTGTTTTAACTGCCACATATTTGATAAACAGGTTGCCGTCTCGAGTCTTAGATGGTCTTAGTCCTGTTCAACTAATGACATCCTTCTTCCCTTCCATTCCGACTATAAAAAATCTTTCATGTCGTGTCTTCGGATGTGTTGCCTTTGTTCATGTTCATTGTCAGCATCGTGGTAAGTTAGATCCTTGAGCTATTAAGTGTGTCTTCATATGCTATGCTCCTGACAAAAAGGGGTACAAATGTTATCATCCTCCAAGTCGTCGGATCTATGTTTCCATGGATGTCACTTTTCATGAATTTGAGTCGTTTCACCCTGGCCCTCAGCTTCAGGGGGAGAGTGGTATTGAAGCTGAGCCTCTAGAATCCCATGTTCTTCCCTTTGTGGCTGAACCAATGGAGTTACCTGTCTTCCCTCTTATAAAGGATCATGTCTTCCCTCTTATAAAGGATGTGACATCATCTTCTGGTACTACTTCGGAGACCAAAGTAGCCCTTCCCATAGCAGATGAGTTGAAATGGAAAGGGTGTCATTTTCAGAGGCGTACAAAACCCGACCAAGTCCAACAGCAACTTCAATCGCCTGAACCGGAGGTAAATATTCATAACTCTGAGCCTTTGATTAGTCCATTAAATAATATCTGTGAGCCTAACCCTGATGACTTGCCAATAGCCTTGAGAAAAGAAAAGAGAACATGTGCCAAATACCCAATATCTCAGTTTGTGTCCACCAAACACCTGTCAGTATAGCATTAGAGTTTTATTTCAGCTATTGATTCTATCAGAGTCCCCACTTCAGTACAAGAAGCATTAATGGATAGGAACTGGGTTCAAGCCATGCATGAAGAGATGAGTGCTTTGGGCAAGAATGAGACTTGGGAAATTGTTGAGAGACCGGAAAACAAAAGGATAGTCGGGTGCAGATGGGTTTACACAGTGAAATATCGGTCTGATGGTACTTTGGACCGATATAAAGCAAGACTGGTTGCAAAAGGGTACACTCAGAGTCTCAGACATATGGGATAGACTATGAGGAAACATTCTCCCCGGTAGCAAAGATGAACACAGTCCGGATTATCCTCTCCTTGGCAGCGCACTTTGGTTGGGACTTGCACCAATTTGATGTTAAAAACGCCTTTCTACATGGCAACTTGGAAGAGGAGATATATATGGACATTCCACCAGGGTATGACCCTACTGGCGGAGGAAATAAGGTGTGCAGATTACGAAAGGCCTTATATGGTCTCAAGCAGTCTCCTCGTGCTTGTTTCGGAAGGTTCACCAATGCTATGATGTCCCTAGGTTATAGACAAAGCCAAGGAGATCATACACTCTTTGTGAAACATTCTCAGAACGGCAAGCTCACTCTTTTGTTGATCTATGTAGATGACATGATCATTGCCGGTGATGATAAGGTTGAGAAACAAGTTCTGAGAGATAAACTAGCTGCACAATTTGAAATGAAAGACCTTGGGAAGCTGAAGTACTTCCTTGGGATAGAAGTTGCCTACTCCAAACAAGGCATCTTTATTTCTCAAAGGAAATATGTCCTGGATCTTCTTAAGGAGACAAGTAAACTGGGCTGCAAAACCTCAGGGGTTCCAATTGAACAAAATCACAAACTTGGAAATGATGAAGAGAGCTCAAAGGTGGAAAGGGCACAATATCAGAGACTTGTGGGAAAGCTTATATATTTGTCTCACACCAGACCAGACATAGCCTATGCTGTTAGCGTGGTTAGCCAGTTTATGCATGATCCCCGCGAAAGGCATATGCAAGCAGTGAATAGAATCCTCCGGTACTTGAAGACGAGTCCGGGAAGAGGACTACTATTTAAGAAGGAGCAGAATTTGTCCATTGAGACCTATACTGATGCAGACTATGCCGGGTCAATTGCAGACAGGCGTTCTACCTCCGGTTACTGCATGTTTTTGGGAGGAAATTTGGTGACTTGACGAAGTAAGAAGCAGAATGTGGTTGCAAGGTCAAGCGCAGAGGCAGAATTTCGAGCTATGGCACAAGGAATTTGTGAACTGTTATGGATGAGAATCATACTTGATGACCTCAAAATCAAGTATGAAGCTCCTATGAGGTTACTTTGTGACAATAAATCTTCAATCAACATTGCTCACAATCCAGTGCAACATGATCGGACGAAGCACGGAGAGATTGATCGTCATTTTATCAAGGAAAAAATTGATAATGGTCTTATAGCTACACAGTACGTCCCCTCAGAGCACCAACTAGCAAATGTATTTACCAAGGGGCTGCCCACAGAACGATTTCAAGGCCTAACTTGCAAGCTGGGAATGATAGATATCCACTCACCAGCTTGAGGGGGAGTGTTAGAATATCTTGTATTTAATTGTATTCATTATAGGATATTCTCTTATAATTAGTTTATTCTACAAATTAATAGAGCAATTATTAGGATTTTTTTATTCCTTATTTTTAGGATGGCATGAAGTGTCATTAGCCTATATATTGTAAATCTTCATTGTACATTTGAACTAAGTGAATAATAATATTCAGCATTATTCAATTCAACTTTCTTACAACAATCATGGCCAAAATATATCTTAAAATCAGCATACATTTTTTTTTATTTTATTAAAAGAGAAGGGAAAAACAGAAGCAAATATAATCAGTGTCATCATCATCAATGCATAAAGCGAGTTTTCTCTTTGTCCATAAGCTTTGTTGAAATGAGAGAGAAACAAGAGACATATGGTTTAATCCTTATGTGTCAACTACACAACGGAGACTCTATTATATAGACTATGAGTAAATCAAAATACAATCATGATAATAATGACTAATTAAAACAAAAGAAACAAACGATATTTGATCATCCTAATAATCCTAATTACCTATAATTAGGAGATAATATGCGATACTCTTGAGATATTATTAAATATTCTAACATTCCCCTCAAGCTAAAGCTTACTAAGCTTTAAGCCTGTTACACAGAAAAGATGAATTCCCCCAAAAAATAAAAAAATATTGATCTCTAAGAAAATAATGGTTGGGAAAGCAACTCAAGGATGCTGGAGAAGACAGAGATAGTTGTTGACATGCAATCAAGCAAAACAAAGTCTGAACTTCTCAAAAATGCATTTGGAAGCTTCAAACAACAATATTGGAGAACCAAAATATTTAAATTCAAACTAAGCTGGCAACTGCTTCAGGACAAAGACAAGGCCAAAGCATCTGGGACATAAAGCAAGGCCAGTGCATCAGGGACGAAGACGGGGCCAGTGCATTTGGGAAAACAAAACTGAGGCCAAAGCATCTGAGACCAACAGCAAGGCCAGTGCATCAGGGACGAAGACAGGGCCAGTGCATCTGGGAAATCAAAGCTGAGGCCAGAGCATCTAAAACAAATAGTCAAGGCCAGTGTATCATGGACAGTCAAGGCCAGTGTATCATGGATAGAGAGTTGAACAGTCCTGCACAAGGGGGCTTTTCAAAACAGAGGGCCTTTGAGGAAGGTGATGACAGAACCAGAGAGAACAGAGAAAGGCGAGTCCTGCGCAGGAAACGACGGCCGGAGAGGAGCTAGGACGCGCCGCCATGCACTACTGGAAGCGGCGCGCGTGTGGCTGCCTACGAAGTGGGTTGCCGGCGTGTGAGGGTGCGTTGGAAGGCCAACGGCGACGTGGTTTGGACGGCTGGACAGATCGGCGGACGGCGACTCTGATAATGTGGCCGTCGGCCGGAAAAGGGTGGCGGCCGATGGCAGCGGCGGATGCCAGCCGTCAACCGCAGATAGCGGCTAACGGCAGTAGACTGGATAGAGATGAGACACCAGGCAGACACGGATTAGGGTTGCCTCTTGTTAGGCTCTGATACCATGTTGAAATGAGATAGAAACAAGAGACATATGGTTTAATCCGTGTGTGTCAACTACACCACGGAGACTCTATTATATAGATTATGAGTAAATCAAAATACAATCATGATAATAATGACTAATTAAAACAAAAGAAACAAACGATATTTGATAATCCTAATTACCTATAATTAGGAAATAATATGCGATACTCTTAAGATATTACTAAATATTCTAACAAGCTTAATGGTACAATATATAGTTAGATCCTTGCACAACTTTTATAAAGAGAAACAAATAAGTTGAAACATTCATAACATCCACGGAGAAATGAAAATGGACTCACACTTACCCAGGAAACCAACTGTATTCTGTAACTGCTGGCCCAATGAGAGCTAAGCCATTTGCCTTGAAGAGAGTCATTATCTCATGCACATAACCACTTGGATTCACATAAGCACCAAGAGGACCCTCAGTAGACATCACCAACATATAACTTCGCTTTGCAATTATAGTCTGCAAATTTTAATATTTTGGGAAAAGAAAAGAAATATTACTCTCCACTTGATGGAAGTTGATAAAGAATAATATATTTATAGTAGTCTCTATCTGTGTTTGAAACACACAATATTATGTGCAACACTTTGGGGGCATTGGTGAGACAATGATTACCTGGCAGCTTTTACATCGAATCAGATCAATGCTCTCTAATAATTCAATTTCCCTGCGCAATCTATATGAGATGCCATCAATATCCAAAAGCTCCTGCCTTGTAGATTCAGAAACAGGTATTTTACTGGCAATATAAAATGATAACACATCAGGCTTCTTAATGAGACCATCCATGCTTGGCACCCCAACTATTTGCTTCCACATGTCTACAGATTATGAAAACAATTATTAGTTTTCAGTCCGAGACTAGCATTTTTAGACAGTTTTACAATAGAACCCAAAATTCAGACATGAATCTGTTAGTTTATTTGAACTTTTCATACATCGCTATAGTTTTCACCTATAAAACAAGAATCAATTAAGAAATATATCAAAAAACAGGGGCTTAGGATGACTTGTCTCTCTTGAAGAATCATCAGATATAATTGAGACTGTATACTCCTACATATTTTCATACCCATATCACTTGCTATTTATATAGACCAAGGTTGTAGTTGGAATACTTTTTAAAGCTAATATTCTAGATTCAGAAAATGCCTAGTCACCATCCAATTAATATGTTAGTTAAGAATCAATGATAGATTAATGAAAAGTGCTTGTTACTCTGAAGCACAACAATAGGTAGTTACTATAGTCTCCATTCATGGAATTAAATTAAGACCAAACTCGACTTAAAAACCTGATTAGGAAACAGTGGCAGTGTGCATCAACATTGTGATCAGAAAACTCAATAACAACATTGCCAAGGGCTTCTGATCAACAGATTCTCTAAAAGCCCAAAGGAACCGATGCAGAAACTTGGAAATGGAGCTACTCTAAAAATGATAAATTCCATATGTAGTCTTCAGTGAACATGAGGATAAAAAATATCCACAAAGCATCAAGATGGGGACATGCATAGATTAGTTAGTATATACTTGTGGATTTAGCAAAAATGTTTCTGGAAATTCTAACACACCATATTTGAATTTTCAAATCATCCTGACCAACCAGCATGCAGTAAAGAAAAGCCAGACTTAAGATAATAAAACAGGCAATAAACGGCTGATCAAGAGCTAGAAGAAGCAAAGCAAAACTTACCTGCAGCCCTTTGTGCAAGCCAATAGGAGTCAAACATACGATACACCCAATGGGGCCAGAATGCTCTTGAAATTCTATGTGATGAATAGGCATCTCTACTTTTATAACACCTATTAAGCTCTTCAGCTATGGAGGACTGCTTTCCGGAAGTGGAACAGTTCCCAATTCTCGATTCCAGATTCTCAGCATCTTTTCTATGGTCAGATAGCAATGATCTTAAGGTGTCAGAGTCATTTACGTTGGATTTAATTTCCTGATCTGACTCATACATGAATTTATCGTCACTGCTGCTTGCTGATTCATCCATCGTATCATGGTCATACCTGGAGCCAATGACTGCCTGGTGGATTCTCCTTTCCATCAGTGAAAGCTCACTCTCAAAGCTATCTTCTGAATTTGATTCTGAATCATTTTCCCCATTTTTGGACCCATGAACTTCAAGAGGAGAATACTTTGAAGGCAACACACACGGGATGGCATTGCTACGGGGAAGATTACTTAATGGTGCTAATTTTCCAAAAGCATTCCTTGGAGTTCTTGATGGTATGTCTTCGTCAATAATTTGGATCTCTCCACAAGGCTAATAAGAACCACCCCAACCAAACAAGGAAAAAGAAAGAGAAAGACAGATAGAGAAAGTCATCAGCCTTTACTTACGCAGCTAATATGTAATGAAGATCAATTTTTTCAAAAAAAACAGTAAGCAAAATAAAATATTCTAACCACTCCTTCCACATCAATCCAACACCGTCTTAGGCGAAAGCGTTGCTGTCCACGAGTAACTACATTCAGTGAACCATCCTCTAGACGCCCAAATTGTCGAATCTGTAGGGATGATTTAGCAAGTAATATAACCCAATAGACATATTCATATTCATATCAAACTATAATAAGAAAACGTTAACTTGTAAATACAAATGATTTCTTTTTTCCCCCTTCTTCCTTGAAGGGTTGTGAGTTTACTCATTGCAGCATTGCAAAATCAGATTTTCCATCAATATATAAGTTTTAGGTAAGAAATTAATTCAACTATGCACATCCCAACATCATCAGCTTCATCCTAAAAGTGTTGTCAAAAGTGGCAGAGGTGGCCTCCTAGGCATTGAGGTGGAGCGAAAATCAGATTCAGTGCCTCGGAATGCTTGAGGCGGGCAGGTTTGATGATGTGGCCCTGATGTGGGTGCATCAAGGTGATGTGCTGATGCAGTGATGGGGATGATACATCCACATCATGAAACTCAGCCAAAATATCAATCCTATCCTCACTTAAAACACCCATTAGCCATTGGGTACCATCAAATCTACTAAGGTATTCCGGTCCATCCACCCCTTCTGAACCCATTAGGAAGAGGAAAACCCTAAATTCATACCTGCCTTCACATGAGAAATCCAGAATCCAGCACCTGCAGTATGCTTTTTGTCTCTTATTCCCTTCTCTTCTTTACAGCATCATATTCCCTATTTCCCTTTCCTTCTCTCTTATTCCTTTATCTCTTATCTCCCTACTTTCAGTGTTTAAATGGCCACCCAAGAGGAAGTTCAATCCTATCATCAGCTTCTATTGTTAGGAACCCAAATCAGAAAGCTGAGAAATTGATAGAAACAGAGAAATGGAAACGGACAAATTTATTGATGAAGTAAATCTAAACAGAACAGGATAAAGAATTCTCCTCTGGGGGTTCCCCTTAACAAAGGGTTCCCCCTTTCACAACTGAGCAATGCTCGGCTCTGGTACAACTAGACCAGTAATAGAATGAAAATAGAGAAAAACAAAATATGATGTATTATTCAGTAAACTTCCCTCTGATCGAAGTGATCCAGAGGTAGAAGATGATACACGAGACAAACCACTCCTCAGGGTATTGGAGAGACCCTGACCCTCTCCCAATCTTCCTAGTTAACCTAGACCTTTTAATCTGGTTTTCTGCCCCATTTCTCTATATAACGGAAATCCTGTCTAACTCTAGGTTTACTTTAGTTTGGTGGGGTGTTATCCCTTCTGCCTGTCTTTTTGTCCTAGTGTAAACCCTTTTTATTAATGTTCTGCTATCAATACCCCCAAATGTAACGTCTCTTGAAATTACACTAAAACAAATAACCATTCGCGACTAATTATCCATTTTGAACATTAGAAATTTTGAGAAAAATTAAAACTAACAATTTAATAAATAATACCTCATAAAATTAATTAATTAAAACCATAAAATACTTTAAACCAAGGTCTTAGCCTAAAACAACCACGTATTCACGAATTTTCAAAACATTACACAATATCAAGAATAACCCCCACAATAAAATAACAGTTGAACCATCTTCAATAATCATAAAATTAATGTTATCAATGGACAATTTAATAAATAATACCTCATAAAATTAATTAATTAAAACCATACAATACTTTAAACCAAGGTCTTAGCCTAAAAAACCTGGGCTTCTAATATAACCAAAATACCAAAAACAAAAAACAAAGCTAATATTGAAGTCTTCAATGCTCCAAGAGACTTTTCAAGTCCCTGTATTGTTAATAACATCTCATGCGTACTCTAAAAATAACACCACTAATAAAATATTGATCCCATTGAAAGTATAGGTTCAAAAACAATTTAAAAAACGATGTTACTCTCTGTCGGGGCGGTGTTCGGAAAAACAACCATGTATTCACGAATTTTCAAAACATTACACAACATCAAGAATAACCCCCACAATAAAATAACAGTTGAACCATCTTCAATAATCATGAAACTAATGTTATCAATGGACAATTTAATAAATAATACCTCATAAAATTAATTAATTAAAACCATACAATACTTCAAACCAAGGTCTTGGCCTAAAAAACCTGGGCTTCCAATATAACCAAAATACAAAAAACAAAATAAATATTTAGCATAGTTCAAAAACATTAAATATGTTCAAAAACAACCATGTATTCACGAATTTTCAAAACATTACACAACATCAAGAATAACCCCCACAATAAAATAATAGTTGAACCATCTTCAATAATCATAAAACTAATGTTATCAATGGCGCATGGCGGATTATGGCAGCCAGCCAAAAATCTTCCATATAAATATGGCAGATGGCGTTGCGGCCTATGACTGAAGCATGGTTCCAAAATAAAATTATATATATATATATATAATAAATATATATATATATATATATATATATATACACAAAAAAACTTCTGAAATAAATAAAAAAAGCAAAAAACTAACAACATGTGTCAAGAAACATAAACTAAGTATATAGCAAAAATCATAAGTCTCATAATCACATATCATAAACTACTAACAAGCCTCATGACCATCAAGTTCAAGACTTCAAATAACAACAAAATGATAAAAAAAAAGAATTCAAAAAAGAGAAGCAAAGGAAGAAAAAACAGATTTAAAAAAAAAATAAGAAAACATAATTAAAACAAGAGAAGCAAAGGAAAAAAAACAGAATTAAAAAAAGAACGAAATAAAGGAGAAAAAATAGCAGCATAAAAAAGAAAATAGAACAGAAAAAGGAGAAAGAAAGATTTAAAAAAGAATTAAAAAACAAAAAAGAAAGCAGAAAAAAAAAAAAAAAAAAAAAGATGGTTCACCAGAGGAGGTTGACAGAGGGAAAGGTTGAAGGAGCAGCTGTGAGTGTGGCACGTTTGAAGTACACTGTTAGGAACCTAAAAACAATGAACTGAATATAGAAGAAAAGAACAGAAAAAGAAAAGGAAAGAATGAATCTTGATTGAATGAATGAACAAGAAATGAACAATAGGAGAATAATTCTCCTCCAAGGGTTTCCCCTTCCCAAAGGGTTTCCCCTTTCACAATCAAGCCTATGCTTAATTCTCACAATGTATAATTCTCTGCCGCCTCCTTCACTCTTATTCTCCCCTATTTATAACCACTCCCCTTAACTAACTAATACCTTCTAACAAACTAACTATTACATTTCTCTTTATTTCCTATTGGGCTGGGCCCTAACAATTCTCACAATGTATAATTCTCTGGCCTCCTCCTTCACTCTTATTCTCCCCTATTTATAACCACTCCCCTTAACTAACTAATACCTTCTAACTAACTAACTATTACATTTCTCTTTATTTCCTATTGGACTGGGCCCTAACAATAGGAGAGTAATCCTCCTCCAAGGGTTTCCCGTTCCCAAAGGGTTTCCCCTTTCACAATCAAGCCTATGCTTAATTCTCACAATGTATAATTCTCTGCCTCCTCCTTCACTCTTATTCTCCCCTATTTATAACCACTCCCCTTAACTAACTAATACCTTCTAACTGACTATTATTCTCGATTGTGAAAGGGGAAACCCTTCGGGAAGGGGAAACCCTTGGAGGAGAATTACTCTCCTATTGTTCATTTCTTGTTCATTCATTCAATAAAGATTCATTCTTTCCTTTTCTTTTCCTGTTCTTTTCTTCTATATTCAGTCCATTGTTTTTAGGTTCCTAACAATTTGGTCCGACCTGCCGGATGTTCGAGAAGAGAGCCAGTGCTTCTAGGACCGTTTTCACTATGGATAATAGAGTGGGTGTTCTGGAGAACAAGATGGCAACACTGTTGAATGACGTGGATGTCATCAAGGGGATTCTTATGGAATTGAAAAACAAGGCGTCATCTAAGATCGAGGTCGAAGAACCCAATGTTGGCAGCAAGAAAGAATCTGATTCTTGTAGCAAGAAAGAACCCAATTTTTGGGAAGAGGAGGTGGCATCATCCAAACCGCAGATGGAGAAGGTGCTGGCAGACCCCGAGACAAAATCAGAAGCGGATAAGGAGATAGAACCAGAGGTGGGGAAGCTTGGAGCCGAAAATATAGTCAAGGAAATCAAGACAGAAATAGGATGTGGAGATGCAACTGTGCTTCCCCGTTTCCAAAACTCAGACCCGGTGGAGGTAACGACGGAAGAACTCCAGAAAAAGATAGTCTCAAGGGAGCGAAAACCACCGCTGTCACGGTTGTGCCCGGGTGACGTCATGATGCTGAGTATGGCTTACCACCTATATCCCGTGGCTGGGTATGGGCAGCAGTTTTTTCGGGGACCGGAAAGCATCTGAGTTGGAGAAGCTTGTTCCACTCAAGGCCACCGTCCGCACCACCAGATCGGGGGGATGGTCTGCAGCCACTAGAAAAAAAAAAAAAGGCCGCCACCGAAGCCACCTGATGAACCGCTGCCCTCAAACTCACGTGCAGCGATTCTTGCAATGTTTATGGAGGAAGAAACGGAGATGCTTGGGAGAAGTCCTGCCAGACCGTTGCTGCAACCGCCGCCAGAACCTGACCCGTCACTGCCGAAATCACCACCATTGAAGTCGCCTCCACCGGAACCGCTGGACCTGAATATTCTCACGCCAGCCGTCAGTGTACACGCAGCGGAGAAGGGTAACGGCAGCCATCAGTATACACGCAGCCAACTGAGTTCATTTTTTAATCTAGTAGGCCAAGCCCAAGTCGATGGAGATCAATACTACATTTGTAAACTCCAAAATGGGCCTTCTTTGATCCTCAAGCATATGGGTACCCTTGCAGTTCAGCAAGGGAGATGTTTTTATTTCAACCTTGAGGGCAAGGTTGTGTTTTGGGAGGGCAGTATTGTTAGGGCCCAGCCCAATAGGAAATAAAGAGAAATGTAATAGTTAGTTAGTTAGAAGGTATTACTTAGTTAAGGGGAGTGGTTATAAATAGGGGAGAATAAGAGTGAAGGAGGAGGCAGAGAATTATACATTGTGAGAATTAAGCATAGGCTTGATTGTGAAAGGGGAAACCCTTTGGGAAGGGGAAACCCTTGGAGGAGAATTACTCTCCTATTGTTCATTTCTTGTTCATTCATTCAATAAAGATTCATTCTTTCCTTTTCTTTTCCTGTTCTTCTCTTCTATATTCAGTCCATTGTTTTTAGGTTCCTAAAATACAGATAATCATCATTAAGCGATTTTAACTTTAATTCATTAATTTATGAATACCCCAATTTTCGTCATACATGTTCATCCCCAAAACAACACATAAACCCCAATACACATTAGATACCACAAGATACATGAAATTGGTTTAATCATGATTACCATCAAGAACAGTAGAGAATCATTAATATAAACCTCAATTACAAGAGTTTGTCTTCAATTTCAATCCTAAATAGAAAACCCCAATTTCTCTATTGAAAACAACCCAAAAATCACCATTTTCGAAACAAGAATCAAACTCCCTTAAAATTCACGGAAGTTTAGGAAAGATGTTTACTCATCTCTTGAAGGCCTCTAAATTCGTGCTTGAAAAGCCCTGAAGACAGCCCTTGAACTCCCCTCTTCCATGCCTATGGACTCCTTCTCCTTCCTCTTCTTCTCTCATTCTTCTTATGATTTCTCCTTTTCCAAGGCTAGAATCTCTCTCTAAATTCTCCTCTAAGTGCCTAAACAGTTTTAGGGTTGAAGACAACATTTTAGGGGTGTTAGGAACCTATTTAAAGAGACCCACAAAAGCCCAATGCATAAAACACCATCAGGAGGGGACACACAGTCGTGCCTCCCTTAGACACAATCGTGCCGTGTTGACACACAACCATGTGAGCCTCCCGGCTACATTGCGTAATTTTCCGAGCAAGACATGGCCATGTGACCTCTGAGACACGCCCATGTAGGGATGGCAATGGGTAGGATATGGATAGGGTACTATAGTACCCGTCCCCATATCCGCGTTTTAAAAAAATACCCGTACCCGAACCCCTACCCGCATGGGTAGCAATTGAAGTACCCGTACCCTTACCCGCCATTACCCGCACTTTAATTAAATAAAAAATCAATAAATAAATAAAAACATTATTAAAGTCTAAAATATCCTGATAGTATATAACAAGACATAATATTCTATCATGTTCTCAAACAAATATCCTGATAATATATAACAAAAAAGAACATTATTAAAGCCTTACGCTAGGATCTATAGGACTAGGAAGAATAGGAACTCAGGAAGAATAAGAACTCAAGTGAAAAACAACTGAACGATGCTACAAATTCAGGAAGGATAGGAACTCAGGTGATGAACAAGTGAACAACGCTAGAAAAGTAGTAAGATAACTTTCATTTCAATTCAATCAATTGTTTTAATTTATATATATATATATATATATATATATATATATATATATATATATTTCATCCGCACAGTAAATTTCAATAATTGAAACCCACATAATTTCACAGCACAACAAACCTATAAATTAGCATAATTTTCGGCCATCCGTCACTCCAAAATTATCTAGGCAATTGGTCCAATTTCATAAGAAACATGTTCACCGGTCTAATAACAAGGCAATAGTATCTATTTAACATATGGAAGGTTCGAATGAAAAACATCATTCACACTGAGAAATTAATTTCAGGATCACCAAAGAGGTAACCCAAGTTTAATATATTAATATATATATATATTTATATATATATATATATATATATATATATATATATATATATAATAACTAAAAAATATTAATATGTAGATATGCGGGTATAGGGCGGGGTGGGTACTAAGGTACCCGTACCCGCACCCATACCCATTAAATATTGCAGGTAATACCCGTCCCCGCCCCCATACCCATTGTGCGGGTAATTACCCTACCCATCATGGGTAATTTTTGCGGGTACCCACTGGGTAAGATACCCATTGCCATCCCTACGCCCATGTCTTTCTAAAATGCGAAAATTACCTATTTAAACCTCTTATAGACACTTAGTCGCTTACGGACCTCTAAATACTTCAAAACCTTCAAGATAAATGTCTCAATGATCCATTGCCTATCAAAACTACCTAGGAGAAAATTTCAGGATGTTACAACAAAGCTTTCACCTTATCTTCACGATGAAAGCTAGTTGTTGTGGTTAAAGAGCCCAAGGCCATTTAAACCACACATTGGAATCCCATACTTCTGATGTGGGAATCAAGTCCCATATCTTGCAATTGAATCTTAACACCCACTCGTTTTCTCCTATAGAACAAAATCATAACTAACTCTAGGTATTACAATCGGTTAGGTGGGGTGTTATCCCCAGTTGTCTGACTATTTGTCCTAGTGTAAACCTTTTTTATTGATGGCCTGCTATCAGGTTCTGTTCTCACAAAGCTAACAAATCATAATACTCCCCTTCTACCCGTTATTCCCCATATTTATCTACATGATCCCTTCTAACTAACTAACTAAATAACTACTCTAGCCCTTTATTCTTCCAAGCAAATATCCTTTTACCCTTATGTTCTAACAATACCATCCCCTTGAAGTTCAACCTTGTCTTCAAGGTTGAAATCTGGAAACCGGTATGTGTCAAGGGTACATACAACCAAGCAGTTATCTTCTTCAGCAATTCGACATCGAGCACTAGAACCAGAGATTAAGCCTCGTGCTTCAAGTCTCATGGAAGCCGTGGACGTAGATGGAAGAGCACACGTAGAGTCAAAAATCAAAACAGTCAGCTCACTTCGAATCTCGAGACCGTTGCTGCAATAGTCAAATCTGGTGGGTTTGGACGCAGCTAAGGAGTACCCTGCATTGGGGTAGGTGGGCTCCAAGAAATTTCGAGATAACCAAGAAAACCAAGAATGAATTTGTCGCCTGTGTTGTGGTAGATGACAACGTCCGGATCATGGTTGTAAGTCGCTTTCTCGTCCACAAGCCATTATCCACAACCTTGACGCCACCACTCATCCCGATTTCCAGAGCTAAAATTGTGGATATCGACTTAGTGAAGAAGCCATTATCATTCTCAACCTCTGCAACATTTCTTGCCCAAGAACGGTATTCTTCAACGATAGACTCGAAATCGCCTTCCTGATGTTCATCCATTTTCTACTTAGTCTACCACGAATTTGATGTCTCTTGAACGAGTTGTTTGTCATCTTCTTCCACCTCGATCTCCTCTACCATCTTCTTGGCGTCAAGCAGCTTTGCCACTAGGCCATCCACCCTTTCTTCCTCACCATTGAGTCCTTATTTCTACATCCACTGACCATGCATTTCCTTGATCACTCCCATACCTTCAATATTCTTTGTTGAAATGAGAGAAAAACAAGAGACTATTGGTATAACCCGTGTGTTTCAACTACACCACGAAGAATGTATTATATAGGCTCTACCAAAGTCAATATACAATCAAGGGAATAATGAACAATTATTACAGAATCACATATAATATCTGGCTACCCTAATTACCTAATATTCCTATAATCATTAGATATTATTTACATAAATATCAACACTCCCCCTCAAGCTGGAGCATACAAATAATATGCACCAAACTTGTTACATATATAATTTATTCGAGGACCTCTCAAAGACTTAGTGAAAACATCTGCCAGTTGGTCATTTGAATTGACAAAGGTAGTGGTGATGACCCCAGATAAGATCTTTTCTCTGATGAAGTGGCGGTCTATTTCGATGTGCTTTGTCCTCTCATGAAATACTGGATTCGATGCAATGTGTAGTGCAGCTTGGTTATCACAAATGAGTGTCATCTGCATAACATCCCCAAATCGCAGTTCTTGAAGTAACTGTTTGAGCCAAATGAGTTCACAAGTAGCTAATGCCATGGCATGACACTCGGCTTCAGCACTTGACCTTGCAACAACATTTTGTTTCTTACTCTTCCAGGATATAATATTATTCCCAATGAGTACACAGAATCCAAAAGTGGATCTTCTGTCTGTTGGAGAACCTGCCCAATCAACATCTGAATATCCAACGATATGAGTGTGACCCTTATCCTCATAGATGAGCCCTTTTCCTGGGGCCCTTTTGATGTACTTGAGGATACGGATCAATGCATCCCAATGACATTCGCAAGGTGAATTTAGAAAGTGACTTATCGCACTGATTGCAAAAGAAATGTCTGGACAAGTGATTGTGAGGTAGTTCAGTTTCCCCACCTGTATCCGAAAATGGCTTCCCCTGATTTGGTAGAAGTTTAGTATTTGGATCCATAGGAGTATCAACTGGTTTTGCATTCAGCAGACTTGTTTCATCAAGAATGTCCATCGCATACTTTCTCTGAGAAATGACAATGTCATCCTTTGATTGTGTCACCTTTATGCCCAAGAAGTATCGAAGTTTTCCAAGATCTTTTGTCTAGAAGTGATGACAAAGATGTTGTTTCACCTATGATATGCCATGGTGGTCACTCCCTGTGATGACAATGTCGTCGACATATACAATCAACTAAACACACCCTCGAGTTGAATGACGATAGAAAACTAAGTGATCTACCTCACTCCGTTTCATGCCAAACTGTTGAACAATAGTGCTAAACCTGTCAAACCAAGCTCGAGAGGATTGCTTGAGACCATACAGAGACTTGCGGAGGCGACAAAAAAGAGACTCTTCTTGATTGTAGAGGGTCACACCATTCTTTTTCCTCAAAATCTATGTAGTTAATAGTGGATAGCAGAGCGGAGCGGCCGACCCCCAAAACACTATAGCGGGATAGCAGGTAGCGGGATGGCCGCTACACTGATGTTTAGGGAACAATACAAGGAATTTATACCATACACATATAAATGCTCAAAAATAGGATAATACATAAAATTAAAGACATATTCATAATTCATAATCAAAATTCATTGTTAATAAGATTCAAATCCAATACAAATCAAATAAGTCGAAGCCTCTAAGGCTTAAAATAACTAACATAAGTGATTCCTTAAATGGAATCACTATCTCCAAGCTCATCCTCATCATCATGTTCACTCTCTTCACTACTAGATCTCATTTGTTCTTCATCCTCCTCCACTTCTTCCTCTATGTCTTGTGTCTCTATAGGGGTAGTTTGGTGTTAGACCCCCTCCTACCCAAGCTACCTATGTCAGAAAAGTTAGACGCCAACCCAGGCCAATCGGGCCAGCCTTGGGCTATGGGCCGATTGATCCAACTGATCCTACTGATTCCAGTAGTTAGGATTCAAGAATTAGGGTCTGTTGTAACTAATAATGGACCAGCTTGTAGGATGGCTGGATTCCTTAGCTGTCTCGAATAAATAGGAAAAAGGGAGGGAAAATCAGTTAGGAAAATTGTTAGGACTTGGAAAGGGAGAGGCCAAGCTCTCTGATTCTTGGCAGGACCCATTCGCTGTTTCCCTATCTCTTTCATTCAATCTTCTTCTACATTCTTCTTGTAACTCTCCTTCTCTGGTTTGAGAACATTTCTCACAGAGATTTCTTCTATACAATACATTTACATACATTTTTTGGATAATTCGGTTAACCAGTTCTATCAACTGGTATCAAAGCTCTCAAGATCTTGGAGAGTGGATGGTGGCGACGCGAGGAATGGACGCGAGGATTGAGGCTCTGGAGCGAGGGTTCGAAAGTCTGTTAGAGATGCGACAAACTCTCGAGCGGAACATGGAAGAGGAGAAACTTGAACGTATTGAGACTCGGAGGCAAATGACGGAATTGATGGAAACAATGAGGGGAAGAAGCGCGAATAACGACCCGCCCGAGCACGTTAATGGAGGTAGCCACTCGGTGGAAGGGGAAGGTAGTCAGAACGGTTCCCGAAACCGCGAAGAGCGGTGGAGGAAATTGGAGATACCGATCTTTGGAGGAGAGGATGCGTTTGGGTGGACTAATCGTGTTGAACGCTATTTTGGCTTGAAGGAAATGAACGATGCGGAGAAATTACAAGCAGTAATGGTGGCAATGGAAGGTAAAGCATTGACATGGTATCAATGGTGGGAGTTTAGTTCGAAGGATCCGACCTGGAAGGATTTCAAGGAAGCTGTGATTCGACGCTTCCAACCTTCGATGAGGCAGAATCCGTTTGAGTTGCTAATGAGTTTGAAACAAAGTGGGACGGTGGAAGAGTACCGAGAGCAGTTTGAGCTCTATGCGGGCCCTCTCAGGGGCATTGAACCTGAGTATCTCAAGGGAATTTTTCTGCATGGATTGAAGGATGTGATAAAGGCTGAATTGAAACTCCATCCAGTAGAGAGATTGCCAGATTTGATGGATTTAGCCCAAGGAATTGATGAGAAAAATCTGTTGTTGACAAAGGGGACCCTATATTCTGGCAAAGGAGGTAATCGCAATTTCAATAATTATAGAACTGTGAGTTGGGAACCTGGGAGTAAGAACATAAGCCCGTTAGCAACAGGAACAGGGGCCAGTAGTTCTAATAGTGAGGCTAATAGCTCCAAACCCACAAATTCCTTTAGGGGAAGAGGGTTTAGGAGGCTAACAGATTCAAAAATGCAAGAAAGATCCAAGAAGGGCTTGTGTTTTAGATGTGATGAGAGATTCAGCCCGGGGCATGTGTGTGCCAATAAACAATTACAGGTTCTGATTCTAGAAGAGGAACCAGGTACTATGACAGAAGAAGGGGTAGTAGAAGAGCAGGAGCAAGAGTTTGAACTGAAAACCCTGCAATTGTCCATGTATAGTATCACAGGCCATGTATAGTATCACAGGCCTCACTACTAAGAAGTCCATCAAGTTGTGGGGAACAGTGGCCGGGAAACAAGTGGTGGTCTTGGTAGATTGTGGTGCTTCCCACAACTTTATCTCTTCTCTCATTGTCCAAAACTGTGAGTTAGAAGTCGAAGAAACTCCTCAGTACACGGTCGAAGTGGGTGATGGCAGGAAGATCCCTTGTAAAGGGGTGTGCACTCAGTTGAACCTCCAGGTGCAAGGGTTAGAAATCAAGCAAGATTTCTTTATCTTTGACTTGGGAGGGGTAGACATCGTCTTGGGAATGGAGTGGTTAGCTAGCCTTGGTGAGATCCGGGCCAATTTTAAAGAACTCACCATTAGAGTTCCTACAGCAAGGGGGACCAAACTGCTAAGAGGTGAGCCTGCTTTGGCAAGAACTGCAGCTTCCTTCAAAACAGTTATGAAGGCGTTACAAAATGATGGGCAAGGATACTGGTTGCAGTACTGTGGAATCCAGGTAGAAGCTGAGGTTGCAGGAGGCCCTCCCCTTGGGTTAACAGACATATTACAGGATTATAAAGAGGTGTTCCAGGAACCTCAAGATCTTCCTCCCTCAAGGAGACAAGACCATGCGATAATATTGAAGGAAGGAGCCGATATTCCAAATTTGAGGCCATACAGGTACCCACATTATCAAAAGAATGAGATTGAGAAGTTAGTGGATGATATGTTAAATTCTGGAATAATTAGGCCTAGTGTGAGCCCTTACTCTAGCCCTATTATTTTAGTAAAGAAGAAGGATGGGGGGTGGAGGTTTTGTGTAGATTATCGGGCCCTCAACAAGATTACTATCCCGGATAAATTCCCCATTCCCATTATTGATGAGCTTCTGGATGAATTGGGAGGGGCTGCCATATTTTCTAAACTTGATTTAAGATCCGGTTACCATCAAATTAGGATGAGAGCAGAAGACATCCCAAAGACTGCATTTAGAACACATGAGGGCCACTATGAGTTTATTGTTATGCCCTTTGGGCTTACCAATGCCCCTTCAACTTTTCAAGCCCTTATGAATGAGGTACTTAAACCGTATTTGAGAAAGTTTGTTCTTGTCTTCTTTGATGATATTTTGGTTTATAGCAAGACAATCGAAGAACATAAGCTGCATTTACAAGCAGTCCTAGCCCTTTTAAAAGAACACCAATTATTTGCTAACCTGAAGAAGTGCAGTTTTGGCCAAGATCAGTTGGAATATCTGGGTCATATCATATCAGGAGATGGGGTGGCTGCTGATCCAAAAAAAATTGAAGTCATGATGAATTGGCCAAGTCCTAAAGATATCAGAACATTGAGGGGTTTCCTTGGGCTGACGGGGTATTATAGGAGGTTTGTGCAAGATTATGGCAGAATTGCGAGACCTCTTACCCAGTTATTAAGAAAGGACAGCTTCCATTGGGATCAAGCCACTGAGACCGCTTTTGTAGCATTGAAGACGGCTATGGCAAAGCTGCCCATACTCACAGTACCTGACTTTTCCAAGCCCTTTGTGATTGAGACTGATGCATCTAACAAGGGGTTAGGGGCTGTACTCCTTCAAGAAGGACGACCAGTGGCCTTTTTTAGTCAAACTCTGTCAGAACGGAATCAGCAGAGATCAGTTTATGAAAGGGAACTCATGGCTATTGTTTTGGCAGTTCAGAAATGGAAGCACTATTTACTTGGGAGGCATTTTGTGATAGTCACAGATCAGAAAAGCTTAAAGTTCTTGACAGATCAACGAATCTTGGGAGAGGAACAATTCAGGTGGACTTCCAAATTAATGGGGCTGGACTTCGAAATTCAATACAGACCGGGAGTGGAAAATGGGGCAGCAGATGCCTTGTCCAGAAGAATGACTTATGCTGCTTTGTCAGTGGTGCAATTTTCTGATCTGGCCACATGGGAAGAGGAAGCTCAGCTTGATGAGAAGCTTCGAAGCATCATGCAGGACCTTGTGAAGGATCCTGTTTCTCATCCAGGTTTCACTTTTCAGGACCAGAAATTACTCTACAAGGGGAAATTGGTATTGTCTAAAGCTTCCCCTAGGATTCCCTTACTCCTTAAAGAATTTCACAGCTCAGCTTTGGGAGGGCATTCGGGTTTCTTCCGGACCTTCAAGCGCATTTCTGCTCTAGTATATTGGCACGGCATGAGAAAAGACATTCAGCACTTTGTCTCTACATGTGATGTCTGTCAGCTGAATAAGTACCAGACCTTGTCCCCGGCTGGTCTTCTACAACCTCTCCCCATTCCTACTCAAGTTTGGTCAGATATCTCTATGGATTTCATAGAGGGCCTTCCTAAGGTGCAAGGTAAGAATGCTATCCTAGTTGTGGTGGATAGATTATCCAAGTTTGCTCACTTTATAGCTCTTAGCCATCCTTTCAATGCCAAGGATATTGCCTTTATTTTTACTCACGAGGTGGTACGATTACATGGGTTCCCAGCCACCATAGTTTCTGACCGGGACAAAATCTTTCTCAGCCATTTTTGGACTGAACTCTTCCGATTGGCAGGCACCAAGCTCAAGTTCAGTTCTGCCTATCACCCTCAAACCGATGGGCAAACGGAGGTGGTGAATAGGTGCCTCGAAACATACTTGCGATGCCTGACGGGGTCTAAGCCGAAGCAGTGGCCTCAATGGCTTAGTTGGGCTGAATTTTGGTTCAACACCAACTATAACAGCTCCACAAAACTCACCCCCTTCAAGGCCCTTTATGGCAGAGATCCTTCCCTCTTGTTGAAGGGCACGACTGTTCCATCCGCTGTGGCAGAGGTTACTAAACTGACTGAGGAGAGAGACCAGATGTTGCTAGATCTCAAGGCCAACTTGCTGAAAGCTCAACAACAGATGAGAGCTTCTGCTGATCAGCATAGAAGGCCTGTGACACATGAGGTTGGGGATTGGGTGTATCTTAAGTTGCAGCCCTATCGATTGAAATCTTTAGCCCGGAAGAGGAATGAGAAGTTGAGCCCCCGTTTTTATGGCCCCTATCAGATTAGTAAAAAGGTGGGACAGGTTGCTTATCACTTGGATCTTCCTGCAGACAGCCGCATCCATCCGGTTTTTCATGTTTCCCTCTTAAAGAAGGCTCTGTCAGCTGCAGCCACACCCCAACCTTTGCCCAAGATGCTGTCTGACGACTGGGAACTGCAAGTGACCCCTGCTGAAGTTCTGCAAGTTCGCAGTGGTTCTTCTGGTACAGCTGAAGTCCTCATTCGGTGGCATGGCCTCCCAGCTTTTGAAGAAACTTGGGAACCCGTGGATGTCATTTCAGCTCAATTTCCTACTTTTCACCTTGAGGACAAGGTGAATCTTTTGGGGGGGAGTATTGTTAGACCCCCTCCTACCCAAGCTACCTATGTCAGAAAAGTTAGACGCCAACCCAGGCCAATCGGGCCAGCCTTGGGCTATGGGCCGATTGATCCAACTGATCCTACTGATTCCAGTAGTTAGGATTCAAGAATTAGGGTCTGTTGTAACTAATAATGGACCAGCTTGTAGGATGGCTGGATTCCTTAGCTGTCTTGAATAAATAGGAAAAAGGGAGGGAAAATCAGTTAGGAAAATTGTTAGGACTTGGAAAGGGAGAGGCCAAGCTCTCTGATTCTTGGCAGGACCCATTCGCTGTTTCCCTATCTCTTTCATTCAATCTTCTTCTACATTCTTCTTGTAACTCTCCTTCTCTGGTTTGAGAAAATTTCTCACAGAGATTTCTTCTATACAATACATTTACATACATTTTTTGGATAATTCGGTTAACCAGTTCTATCACTTGGTTTCTCAATTTTGTTTGATGCCTAGTGCTTGTTGCCGACTCATCAACTCCAACCAAATTAGCAACATCCCCCCAAGTCAAGCTATCATCGCCAAAGAAGAAGAAGAAACAAAGGGGAAGAGAACCTATCAGTCACAGAAGAAGAAGATGCAGGTGTAGTAGCAAAGATGCAGGGGAAGACGCACTGCAAAGAAGAAGAGGGTGGAGAAGACGCAGCAAAAAAACCAACCTATCAATCATCGGAGATGACGCAATCGCTAGAGAGAGCAGGCTCGCCAGAGAAGAGGGCGGGGATAGGGACGGCACTGGAGAAGAGGAGAAGAGAATGGTTTACGTCGTTGCTTGAATGTAAAAGAGAAGTGCTCGACCTAGTCTCACTCTTTCTAAATATCCAAAACGAAATGACCAAAATATCCAAACAAAAAAATAGCAGGAACGGCTAATTTTTTAGGGTAAACATGACTTTTCACTCGGGCAAAGCTGTTGTGCCCGCAACGCGCGGGGTTTTGGTCGCGATTCACCACTTTTCACGGCCGTGACACCCGCTATGGAAAACCGCACCGCTACGTGCGATTTCATTACGGCCATGGGCCGCTCCGCCCCGCGACGCTGCTATAGCGGCCACTATGCCCGCTATTGACTACCCAGCTCAAAATCTAGTCATTGCTTCTTCATCAACCAATGAAGCATTTGCTTACTCAGAAATGTCGGAATCCCACAAACAAGGTTGTAATCCATGATTGTTGGTCTCGTTGTTCAAGAACACCATTGAATTCTACATTTCTTCCCCAAAAATAGAATTGACAGGTTGGATCAAAATTGTTAGGATTCCAAATCAGAAAGATGAGAAATTGATGAAAACAAAGAAATGGAACTGGACAAATTTATTGATGAAGTTAATCTGAACTGAAAAGGAGAAAGAATTCTCCTCCAAGGGTTTCCCCTTCATAAAGGGTTTCCGCTTTCACAACTGAGAAATGCCCGGTTCTCACAAAGCTAACAAATCAGCATGCTCCACTTGTAACCCTTATTCCCCCTATTTATCTACAAGAACCCCTCTAAACTAAACTAACTGCTCTAACCCTTTATTCTTCCAAGCAAATACCCTTATGTCCTAACATCTAGTAAGAAGGGTATTGGTTAGAAGTACAAGTGTAAAACCATTTGAAGGACCCTATGTGGATTGCTTTATGATTTTAATGTACTGTCATAGCTTAAGTATTATTTTGGTGATTTTTTCTTGTTAGATGCATAATTGAGTTTTTTATAAATATCTGCATCACTTCAAAGATGCAACCCCATCGCCTCACCGCATCAAAGTAATGCGGGTTCTGGGCTGGATGCATCAACCCGCTTTTTGCCTCATGACTACAATAAATCATAAAGGTTTTGCATAATAAACACATGTAGCAAGTGAAACAAACTTTACTGACATGTATTTGTAAGGTACGGGCCTATTGGGCCTATGTTAGGCTTGTTAGTAATAAAGAAGTTAGTTAGAGTTAGTTAGTTAGTGAGTTGCTTATAAATAAGAGGAGAGATAGAGAGAGAGAGGGCATCTTGGAATTTGAGTGGAAAGGGGCCTTTTGGACATTAGGGAGGTGCAGACCCTCAAAGTTCTGCAACATTGTTCATGTAATCAAGGGATTTTCCCCAATTTCTTAGTAATAGCATATTAGTTTCTATCAACTGGTATCAAAGCACTCGATTTCTGGGAGTGTGGAGAGTGCTACAAGGTTCAAACTCTAAGAATGGATGCAAGAATCGAAAACTTGGAGCGCGGGTTTAAGAGTCTGAGGAAGGCGTGGGAGGAGGATAAGCAAGAATGGAGGCGAGTTATGGAAGAGGAAAGGGCGGAAAGTGGCAGGCAATTCAGTGCGATAATGGAAAGGTACAATCGAAAATTGCGAAACAGAGGAGGCCACAAGCATAACGGGGGTGGTAGTTCATCCTCAAGAATGAGGATAGGTTCAGAATGGTTGGAAGTAGAGCGGGAAAACAAGAAGCAGTTACAAGAATCCCGAAGGAAGCTTCTAGAAGCCGAGGTGAAGGAGAAAGAAGGCGGCAGCGGCGGTATCGGAAATCACAATGATTCCCGGAGCCGTGAAGAGGAACGATGGCGTAAACCTAAATTCTCGGGTGAAGATGTGCACGGGTGGGTTAGTCGAATCGAGAAGTACTTCCATTCGAAGGAAGTAACCGATCAAGAAAAGATTCAAGAGGCCATGATAGCGATGGAGGGAGAGGCTGTGTGGTGGTCCAAATGGTGAGAGATATCAGCCCTAAATCACACATGGGAGGATTTCCGATCTACCGTAATACGGAGGTTCCAACCTTCACAGCAGAGCCAAGATGAAACGACACCATCGGGGGAGCCTAGAATTGAAAATAAAGAGGAATCAAGGAGAGAGGCAGAAACGAAGATGATCTCGATGGTTATACGAGAGTCCAAGAAGGGGCAAGAGGAGACAGAAACAGAGAAGGAAGATGGTGATGTATCTAAGAGTCAGAAATTCCAGAATTCAGATCAAGTTGACTGGAGGAGAGAAGAGGAAGAACACCAGAAAATTAGTATCAACTTGCGAAGAAACTCATCTCAGTCTTGGTCATATATGGTTGGCGGAATGAGAATGAAGACAGGGAACGATCAGGCACCGATTGTAGAACAGGGGCAGAAACACCTCACGATGATGAGAATTAAGTGTGTTTTCAAAACAGTGGCTAGATCACGGCCACCGTCGGAACCACCAGATAGGAGTTCGGTCTGGCCCCCACCACCAAAGAACCAAGATACCGGAGCGACGGCGCGGGGGGAAGAGATGTTGGTCGCTCGGCAACCCAATACCACAAGCAGCACAAAGACGGAGGAGACTCTACTGGTCAGGCCACCACCGAAACCGCCGGACCTGGACTGTCACACAGCGGCTGATGGGCCACTCGCGATGGAGACTATGGTGGAGATAAGAGCCACCTTGTATTCCCACAGCTGCAGCACCGCTGGAAAGAAAGAGACAAGGGCAGAAATGAGATTACAACAAAACAGGTCAGTTTTTGACCTAATGGGCCAAGCCCAATCCTTCAATAAGGGGCATGATGTTATCAAAGGAAGTGCTAGCTGTGCTTTGTTTATTACTACGGCCATGGATCAGAACTCATGCACGATTGGGCTCATTTATCAAAGTTACTTCAATAATGGGCCCCAATCCAAAACATTACCCACTTATCAGAAAGTGGTACTGCATTTCTCAGTAAATCAGCAACAGCTTTGCCTAGCACCACCACCTCATGTTGTTCTCTCTGTCCTTTTGCATTTCCCTTTAAACCAGCAACAGCAATGCCAAGAGAAGTTGCCCGAAGATGCTGCAATTTCCCTTGAGCGGTTACTTGCTATTCACCTTGAGGACAAGGTGAAAGTTTAGGAGGGGAGTATTGTAAGGTACGGGCCTATTGGGCCTATGTTAGGCTTGTTAGTAATAAAGAAGTTAGTTAGAGTTAGTTAGTTAGTGAGTTGCTTATAAATAAGAGGAGAGATAGAGAGAGAGAGGGCATCTTGGAATTTGAGTGGAAAGGGGCCTTTTGGACATTAGGGAGGTGCAGACCCTCAAAGTTCTGCAACATTGTTCATGTAATCAAGGGATTTTCCCCAATTTCTTAGTAATAGCATATTAGTTTCTATCAGTATTTTCTAAAGCAAATGGGATTGTTAAATAGCCAAGAATTGCTTAAATTTAGGGTTGGATGAAAAGGGAAATATGGAGATAGGTCTGGGTAGGTATGTGGAATAAAGGGAGATTACTGGGAGGAGTCCACCCCTTAGAAGGAACCTGATATGATGAGTGTTATAATCCTAAGTGGAAAGAAACACCAGAAGATATATATTCTGAACACTTCACTGAATTTTACTTAACTGAATTCTAACTCTGTCAAAAATTACATAGAGAATCACTATTTATAGATCCAAAATGTATCTAGAACTGACTGGACTTTTAAGTGGCTTAATTAATGGCTTTTGACTGACTATTGGATTACCTTGTTACTTAGACACCTAAACATGAGACTGAACGTTTCTAGACTCAATTGACTTATCGAATACATAGAACAATGACTTTTGAGCAGCTAAAATATCTAATAGTCTTAAATAATACAGATTTAACTCAACCACTAAAACTCTTAATTGACACATAAGAAGGCTTCTTTAGTCTCTAGATCGCCTACCGCTTTGTCATGCCTCTTAAGGACTTACCCCCTGCTTCAGGGAGGCTGCTATTCATTATTCTATGATCCAAAAAGATAGAACTGGATTTGAAATTTTACAGGTTATGTGTGGGCACAAAGCCACAAACATGTACCAGTGCAAATAATTCAGAATGAATTTGTTACAAATAGCACATCAGTTAAGAGGAAATACCTCTGCAGTCGTCCCGATGCTTGCTGATTTCATCCTACGATTTGCAGTATCACTGTGAACTCGAATCTGGAAGAAGTATGCACGTGCATATCATATTCATGTTTTATAAGAAAAACTAAGAGAATCCAAAGCATGATTAAATCACAAGCAGACGTCATAAGGAGTTCACCTACCACACCAATGGTGTAAGGAACATCAACTTGGTTCAAAACTCTCTCAACAGCAGCTACAAAATTGGGTTCAATAACTCTCAGGGGAAGAGTAGCCCCAGGAAAGAGTACAACTCCTGAATAGTGCAAGGATAAAGGATTAGTCTAAGTTCTTCCTATAAGTTAAAAATTAAAGGAAACGGGGACGATAAGAAGATAAATCCTATGAAATGACGATTTTCCACCACTTTTTATGCTAGAAGCTATTAACTTGACCATTTTTCAAGAATGTATTCAACGATAATTTAATAGGATACAGACCAAATATAAAATGGGCATAAGCACCCTAATACAGTGATGTGGGATGAAAAGGGATAGAACAACCCAAATCCCATCCAGATACCTAAACAACTTAGTGGAAACAAAGAACTTAATTAAAACAAGGAGGCCAGGGGGAAAGCAAATAGAAACTTAAATGATGTAATAAGCAACTCCAATAGATAACCACATTGCAAATGAAAGAAGACATAGATACCTTCAAGACAGAACAGTGGAAGGTTCAATACAGCACCACCATCCAAGAAAGCTGTCCTGTGGTGTGTGTCTTCAACCTCTGGGACATGAAAGTAAGATTGCATTACATCAACCAAACCGATTGGAAACCAATGTACTGTAAAAAGTGCATATACAACAAGTCCAACAGTCAAACGCCTACCACCCAGATATGTATGCAAGGATGCTATACAGGTATTGAAAGTGAATTCACAGTTGAAGGCCGCGCCACCATAGCCGCGGCTAGTGTATTCCAAACAGCATGAACAGAAGAATGTCAGTACTACACAACAAATTAAGAGCTCAAATTGGTCTAACAGGACGATTTTCTGTGTTATATTGCAGTTTCTACAGAACAAAAAACAGATAAATTGGCTTCTACTGCATCAATTTCTAGAACGCTCCACTTTTCCATATTTCAAAAAAAACGAAAAGAAAAAAGAGAAATGACTTATGTAACACATTATAGCATTCTGTTGTAGTGTACTGTGGCGCATTGTAATCGAAACTTCAGGTGTAGTATAGCTACATCAAATTGAACACCGGAAGATCAAGACAATGAAAGTTATGAAGAGGAAGATGGAAAATTACGTAGGATGACGGTCGTCGTCGGAAGAATCATGGAGATCATCGACCTCTTCGACCTGTAACTCCTCGAGATCGAGCTGGCGAATCTGCTCGATCTGGTGCCTCTCCCTCTCGAGGATTCTTCTTTCGTCATCTTCCATTTCCAAAAGCTAGGGTTTTCAATGAAGCTCGATGATTGGAAGATGGAAATGAAAGAAAATTGTAGTGACGGACTAAATTAATGGCCGTTCTACATTAATCAAAAAACCAGTAAAGGTGGAAATTGATCATTGAAAAAAAAGTCCGGATGATGTTTTGGTATATGAAAAGAAAAATATTAATTTGATCCTCAGTAATATAAAATATATATTATATTGATATTTTTTATTTTTCATGAATCAAAATATTATTGTGATTTTTTATAAAAGACCAATTTAGGTATTTATTCTCAAAAAAATAAAATAAAGAGGAACTCTACATGTAATACACCGATAACATAGGCATTATTATGGTACGCTTGAAAAATAAAGGGTTTGAATATTTATATCCAATTAGAATATATCACCTCAATTAAATTATTATAGTAATATCACACGAAACTAAATTTTCATAATCTGATTAGATCACATAGACATTGATATTATTTTATGCTTATGTTAAATTCCTATAAAACCAAGGTGAATTATTCGGTACCACCCTAAATCTGGGGTAAATGGTCTCTTGCATATGTGGTCCAATCAGTTGTTGTCAACTAATGTTACATCATTTAAAATTTGACAGCTCATCTCTATCCTGGTCAAACCTCCCATAGTTTCATTTAGACCCCTGGAAGACCAATTCGCAAAATCAAAACTTATTACTTCTGTTTTTCCCTTTATGCCCTTGGACCCCCCGTTGCAACAATGGAAACCTAAAACTCAATGGCCTCCCTCCCCCTTGAAGCTTTCACCAGCTGAGCTTACCATCATCTGCCACCCTCATCTTTGATAGGACCATGATAGTTGCCAATGTTAGGATTTTCGTGCGGTACTAGCGAGGCGACGTAGAGGGATTGAGATGTCAAAAGACCAGAAACCAAACCGACTATATGGTGAACCAGGCAACGAAGTTGAGCAAGAATACGATCATGGAGACAGGGTGCCAGAGGTTAGAACCCAATCAAAGTTTGTTTGGTGTTCCGGTGTAAGAAAAGGAACGAATGGAGAAGGCAGAAGAAGAGGATAAGACGGATCTTGCACTAAACGACATGGCGACGGCGGGCTCCTATAGGCGGGACATGGCATCGGCGTAGGAGATGGAAGGAGAGAGGGACGAGAGGTCGAGGAGCTTGCGCCATAAATTTACTCACCTCCTGACACCGTCGTTCCCATCTTCTCATTAGCACGAAACCATGGCTTCTTTCTCCTCTCCTGCACGAAAACGCCGCCTTCCTTCGCCTCCCATCACTGCCTCCCATACTCTCTGCTTCTACACTTGCTAACGTCAAGCTCTGAACGCATCCAACCGAAGCAACTACGGTTGAAACCGGCTTTCCTCTTCTATAAATATAGAGATGAAGAACACACACAAGCATTAGGTAACTCTGGAATTTCTGGGGAAAATGTATCGGAATTTTAGGTTTTTTTCGGAGTCTTCAATGAAGGAGAAACATGAAGGTTCTAATTTTCTTTGAATCCCAAAATTAGAGAGAAATTTTGAGTGAGATTTATTTTTGTAATTTTCTAAGCTATATTATGAGATTGAAGGCTCAATCGGAGTTGCCATTCTTGGTCAATCGGGAAGGATCATCTTTCTTGATAATTTTTCTGCAATTTACCATTGTATTGTTACACTGAAAATTCTGAATGAAGATCATATGTTTTGTCATTTTCTCTTATGATGTTCATTAAATTGTTATATCATTGATGATTTTATTTTTGTTGATTTCTCTTTATTATAGTTCATGTTTCTTTCATATCTCAGTTGTATATCTTTTTTTCCAATTCTTATCTCGTACTGAACTTAAGTCTTATAATGAAATGATACCCAGTGTGATTATAAGTTCGAGGGTGGCGAATGACGGTGAGCTCAGCTGTTGAAAGCTTTAAAGGGGAGGGAGACGATTGAGTTTTAGGTTTCTATTGTTGCAAAGGAGGGTCCAAGGGCATAAACGAAAAAGCAAAAGTAATAAGTTTTGATTTTACAAGTTGACCCTGTAGGGGTCTAAATGAAACTATGAGAGGTTTGACTAGGACATGGATGAGCAGACAAATTTTAAATGATGTGACATTAGTTGGCAACAACTGATTGGGCCACATATACATGGTATCATTTACCCCTAAACTGGGGTGGTATCGAAGAATTCACCAAAAACTAAATACAAGCACGAATGTCACAATACATTCTATATAGCTTTCACAAGATCCAATGGTGAAATTCAAAACAAAATTGAATTTTTGTAATTAAATAAATATGTTGTTTATCACAAGTTGAAGTTTGTTTGATGGAATTTTTTTTATATTTTATTCATATTATGACAACTCATTCTTATACTCGGACGTATTCATGTAAGATTTTTTATCTTGGACTTTTTTTATATTTTATTCATATTATGACCACTCATTCTTATACTCATGCATACTCAAGTAAGATTTTTCACCTCGTATAATATAAATATAAATATAAAATATTTAAATATTACATAATGGTACATAGATAAAATATTTAAAGCATATGATCATCAAATATTTTTTTCTCAATAAATTATATAAGTAGACATATACATACAGTGACCAAAAAAACTATTTTACACATCTTCTCATTTTTTCCAAATTCAATTAATTTTACCTCAACCAAGAGTTGCGTCCTTTCCATTCCCTATATTTATTTTTCTGCTTTTTCAATGTATTGAAACAATTCATTCAATTTCCCAAATTCAATTAATGTTTACCCAACCGAGAGTTGTGTCCTTTTCATTCCCTATATTTTTGGATTTTTTCAATTCATTTGAACAATGTTCTAATTCAAAACCTTGATATTTTTATCTTTCCTTTATAAGATTTTCGACCTCATATAATATAATATAAATATAAAATATTTAAATAATACCTATTTCTCTATAGATAATTCTCAAATTCACTTAATGTTCTCCAAAAGAGTTATGTCATTTTCATTCTGTCTTTAATTTTCTACTTTTTTCCCATGCATTGAAGGAATATTCTAATTCAATACCTAAGCATTTTTACCTTCCATGTCATGTCTTCATTGAATATTCCATTTTTGTAAAATTATGTCATAGTATCCATATATCATATCTTCTATATTTGCAATGTGAAAATCAAAAAACCTATATTTTTTCAAGGAAAACAACAAAAAAAACTTACAAAGTCAAACTTTTAAGTTTCTAAGTGCACCATCATCGTACCCACAACATTTTTATTTGTTCAACTTGAAAGTTGATTGAATTAAACAAAAAATTTATAAGATGCTCCGAACTTATTTAAGATAAAACTTCATCAACACTTGTTGTATCTGCCAATTGTATTTTCTTCCCTTTACATAAATGATGTGTCTTTACACAATTTACACAAAAACCTTTGACATTCACTCTAATTCTTGCATTGGCTATTGATATGGATCAACCCAACATTCATCCTCGTCCTGGGACGGATGTGCTTGGTCACTAAGAATGACTCGGGGCCCTACCAACTTTTTTTTTAATTTTAAAATTAGTACGCCCATCTCCAATGGTGCAGCCCATTATAGTTGCTTAACTCCAATTTTTATAGGTCTTACCATGCAACCTCACAACTTTTTATTTTATACTACTTTAAGCAACTTAATACTCCAATGATGCATCTCTTAAAAGTTTAATGGATGCCACAAGTTATCCCACATATTTATTTACATTTATTTTTGTTATTTAATCTTCAATGTATTTGAGCTGCTGAATATTATTTTCTCTCACTCTTATTTCTATTGGTGGTTCTTTTATATAAGAACCGGTTGCTTCTATAAGCAATCGTCGTTAATTGATATGAGCTTGTTCCAGTGGTACAGCCTAACAAGAATTTATCCTTAATTTTAAGAACTTGTTAAGCAACTTCAACACCCCGAAATCTGTATCTGCAATTTTTCGGTCTTTTAGTGAATCTATTGTGAATAATTGTCTGATAACCCTAATTCGATTAAATTAAATTAATAACTGAAAGATGATGAGTAGAATTCAATAGGGAATTCGAAACTTGCGACACCCACTACCCCGCATACAATAAATATAAAATAAATCATACAAAAAGTCAGAAAATTAAAACAAATAAGGCAGTAAGTACCACATGATCCAAAACGTATAAAATCATAACATAACAACTGCAGAAAAACATAAATAAAACAAAACCATATCCCGATGTCACATATCAGAGCTGGTAACTAATAAACCTCAATTCTGTGCATTTTATAGGGGGTGATTGGGTTGAATTTTGGTTCATTTGATGATGATTATTATTGTATTTTACCTTTTTCCTAAGTATTTACAGAATTGACGTTTAGAGGCAGCTTAATGAACAATTGATAAAAGATGGAGGTTTTTGAGCTGAAAAGAGGAAAATAATAAAGTCTAGAGCTCGAAGCACGGCCGTGCACAATGAATCACGCCCATGCAAGCCTATCAGTTCAACCTATCAAAACATGCCTTTACCAAAAGTCATAAAGTTGACCTCTAAAGAAGAAGCACAGCCGTGCCGGGAAGTAGCATGCCCGTGCTAAAGCGAAGCAAGGCCTTGCTTAGTGAAGCACGCCCATTCTCAAAGAAGCATAGTCGTACATAAAAGGAAGCACGCCCGTGCAAGATGAAGCACGCTCGTGCTCAAGCCCGTGCACTAATGACGCTATTGTATAAAGTTGGTACACCTGTACTGAATTGAGCACGACCGCACATAAAGGAAGCACGATCGTGCTGAAGTGGAGCACGCCCGTGCTGGCAGCGCTGACGGACCTAATTATAGGGCTTTCTCTCCTATTTTCATATATATAGAGGCCCTCTGTACCACTATTAGAGCATCTCTTGTCATATCTCTTGACATACATTACTTTTCATAGTTTATAGCTTTTAGTAGTTTGTTTTCTTTGAGATTTCTAGAGTAGGATTTGCGCTTGTGGGTTAAGTTGGAGACTACTTTTCCTTCTCAATTTTTCGAGATATGTTTCCCATTGTTGATTTTGGTTTTATCTATTATTATGGGTAGCTAATTTCATCACTAGAGTTGTGGTGAATCTTGTATTAGTAGAAACCCTTTTTCCTATGTCTTAGCTTTAATTCGAATTCTATTTGATTTCAACGTTGTAATTTGAATAGCGTTATTCTATCGTTCTTCATTCCATGCTAGGACTGCGCACCCTTTGCATGCTAATAATCGATTGGTTGATCAGCGACCATACTGTAATTAATTGGTAGACCTATAAGATAACCAGGATTTAAATTAATTCATGACCAAACTTGATTTATTCCTTTCAGTCATTCAACCTCTTTGCTCTTTATGCTTTCTAATCATTTAAACTCTTTGCCTGACAAACATTGGGTTCATCTGGGGAAAACAATATTAATTGCCTGACAAACAATTAATAGTTTTAGTAGAAAGATTGATATTCAGAAAGCAACTGCGAAATTGAATAGAACTAGGATTTGGGGGGTATCGAAAGTACAAGTGAAACCACGACTCTAGACTTCACACTCTTGATTTCAAAACCTATTTTCTCTTTAATTCATCTTTTACTATTGCTTACATCATAATTTTCTTATTCTGTCGATTAGTCTAAATAGCATAAAGATTTCTCTATTTCGGTACTCACGTTAGTATTACTTAGTAATCCCTTGGGTTCGATGTCTGGACTTCTATCTTATATTACTTTTGCGACAGGGTGCACTTGCCCTTAAGTGTGTTCAGAACGCAACAAGTTTTTGGCGTTGTTGTCGAGGATTAATTTGTGATACTTGTGATATTGGAAGAAGGAAATTCTAGTTACTTTAGACATTTTTTTCTTTTGATTTTCTCTCTTTTTGTATGTTGATGCCTTCCCCAAAGTGTGTTTGTAGTTGATCTTATTTGGCAGTTAGGGAATCAAGAAGAACCATGGGTGAGAGGAGAAGTCTTAGAGATTATTTCACCAACCCAGCGTGAGGATCTAAGGATCTAAACTAGAGGTTATTCCAAATCCTCGGGCCAATTATGAGGAACATGAACTAGATGTTAAAGAGACTTTGGCTAGATTTATTGAGTGGACCGATAATCGACTATAGATTTTGGAGACTCAAATCTCCAACCTTGTTACATTGATGAAGTTCATGGAGAAGACTGATAGCAAATTCCAAGTCTTGGAAACACAGATATCTGCTCTTGTTACATTGATGTCTCAAAAATTCCAAGAATCACTAGCCTCTCAAGCTGAGCTTAAACAAGAGGATGAAGGCGTGGCAATGAGTGAGCACGACCGTACATCAGTCCATGTACGCCAATCCACACCAGACAATGAATCAGAAGGGTGGAATTATGAGGAGAGCAAGCAAGTTGGATCCAAAAATTCTTATTTGGTTAAGTATATATATTGGGTTACACGCATGTGTGGATATTTCAAAGTTCGCTCCAAAAGATAAGCTTCTTGTGTTTCATTAAGATTTCATTCATGAAGAGGTTAGAAGAGGAGATTCTCACCTGCCATTCGATCATGGAAGAATCAAACATACCTTCACATTCGAAGTGGCCACCTTGGCTCTTAAGGATTTTCTACTACAATCGCCATGCTTCAAGCCATGGGATCCGGGAGAAAGATCATACATGTTGAGCATCATTTGGATTTTCTTACACAAGCCATGGGATCCGGGAGGAAGATCTTATGTTTTGAGCACATCTTGGTCTTTCTACCACAAGCTATGGGATCTGGGTGTTTCTAAACTTTTCTCTTTATTTGTTTCTTGCTTTGAATAAATTAGTTGCTTAAAATCTTTGTGTGGCTGACATGAGTATAAGAAGGCTGATTTGCATGTGATTTTGAATTTTGTGTTGATGAGCAAGGCCATGCATATTATCTTTTCATAAAAAAAAAAAAAAAAAAAAGAGGGGTCGGTACTGTAACGCCCCGATTTTCACGTTTTCTAATTCTTCAGTATTTTAACGTCTTTATTTTATTCGAGGCCTCAGGAATGGAAATAAAATATTCCGAGACCATAGTCATGCTCGACGATATCGTAGGAAGCTACGATTAAGTTTTGAGTCAAAAACTCAAACGGAGTCCGATTTGCGTTTTACACTGACAGTATGATTTTACTGCTCAGAAGACCTCAGATGGACCCGTGAACAAGACAGTAAGTCTTAGAATTCGATTATCTACGTTTTGGTTAAATTTCACAAAAATTTCAGAAAAAATCACTTCCTGACCTTCGTTCGGGTGGAATCCTCAATCGGGTGACGAACGGAGCCACATATGGATTTACCGGGACTCGCCAACAGATAATCTTGATATCACATCATCCCAGGACACTTGGGAGAGTATGCCAGAGTCGTCATGACGTTCGGAAATATCTGGACGCAAAATGACCAAAATGCCCCTAACCTTAGTCTTTTACACTTTTACCATTTTACCCTTTTGGCAAATGACCTTTTTACCCTTAAGTGAGCTTTTAAGAGGCTGAACTCAGCCCCTCACTCTCTCATTTTCGTGCAGCCCCTCACCCTTTAGAGCTCCATAGTTGTTCTTGAGAGAAAAACACCATTGTTGGTCTTGAAAAGCTTGATTTCTTGTTGGAATCACTTGATTCCTTGAGCAATCTTCCTTCATTTCAAGGTAAGATCACTTCTATGATCTCTTAGCTTCTTGAATCTTTCTTTATTTCAAGATCAATCTTCATTTTCATGAAAAGAATTTCTTAGTTCCAAAACTTTGAAAATCCATAGGAAATTGTAGAAAAATCCTTTTGAGGTAAGACCAAGTTCTTTGAACTCACATCATCAATCTCTACCTAAACCCAAGAGCTTATGATTCAACTCCCATCATAGCCCAAAATCCCTTTTTGGCCGAACCCTATTTGATGATGATGAATAGTGCTTTCATCAATTTTTGATTTTTAACACTTAATTTCATCCTTAGCTTTCCTAATGCCTTTGAATCCATGAAATGGGAAACCAAGATCAATTCCTAAACTTTTTAACCTAGGGTGGCCGGAATCCTCTTTGTTATAGTAGTTGAGATTGGCTTTGATTGTCGTTTAATGTTTGATTGTTATGTTGTTGTATTTGTTGACGATTGCCAGGAGGTTCACAAACCGATCAACCGACTTTGATCCGGGAATCCGCTCATCAACAGGTATGGGGGGTGAACCTCATCACATCAAAATGGTGGTGGTGAAGATGGTTGTTTAAGTTTATGTGCGGGTGAAGCCCTTTAGTTTGGGTTCACTTTTATGTGTTAAGTTTCGTTAAGTTCTCTTGAAGAACAAGATTGTCTTGATGAGTTTATGCATTGGTATGTTGTAGTGTGCTTTAGCATATGTTGATAATGAGATGATTGAATGAAAATCTTTTTCAAGTATGTTGAGAAACCTATCTTGATCACTAGATCAAGTATGGATTTTTATGTTTGATTCTGAGACCATGATGTGTGATGGACTTGGATGTTTCATTATGATGTAGTAATGTGTATTGTGGTTTATCATAATTGTGTGAGCTTTTGAGCTACATTTGCTTTGTTGGTAAAGCAAAGTCTCCATTTTTCATTGGAGTAGGCTTGTGGCATTGTAAGAGGAAAATATAAGAACGTGTGTTGTTCTTGTTTTGGCAAGGATTTGATACAACAAAACATGATTTCATGACCTATGTTTTCAAAGAGAAACAAAAGTGATTTTGATCCAAAGATCAAATGAAGTCTTAACCTTGAAAGTGTGTCACCAAAGTGGGAAAATGTCTTTTTTTTAGCCACAGGTCTTTCAATCAAACTATGTGTTTCAAAAGAAGAATTAATGAAGGAGTTAAGGAAAAGTGAAAACAGGGTACTCGCCCAGCGAACCCCGTCTCGCCCCGCAAGACAGAGGGAAGACAAGGCATTCGCCAGGCTAACCTTGCCTCGCCTCGCGAGACAGTGGACTAGCCCGAGCAGCAAAGATGCAGCTTCTAGGCCTCGCGTCGCGAAGTCGTCTCGCCTCGCGAACCGCCTAAGTAGCAAAGATGCAGCTTCTCGGCCTCGCGTAGCAAAGCAGTTCTCGCCCCACGAACCGCCTAAGTAGTGAAGATGCAGCTTCTCTGCCTCGCGTCGCGATATAATCCTCGCCTCGCGAAGCAGAAAGACTGTCTAAACAGTAAGACAACTTCTCAGCCTCGCGTCGCGATATAGACCTTCGCCTCCCGAGAAATGGTTTGTTTATAAAGAGTGTTTTTCAACTCAAACTGTAAAGTTTTCCGCTTTAAAACCTAAGTTAAGTAATTAACTTAGAGTTGAAGACAAGGGATAATTAAGTATAATATGTGGTGAAACAAGACCATATACTATACCATTGATGACTTAGTACATCAATGACTTCATAAGACATAAACACAAACATGAAATGTTTTGGGTTTTGAAACAATAGTTCGATGACGGACCGGTGATTCGGATCCCGATCAATCATTCAATTGTTTCAGTACTGTGATGACTCGATCCCGGAGGGATCACGAGATTTATTCTGTGGATAAAATGTTTTGTTTTTCAAAGACATGTATAGTTCCTAAGGAAGAGAACCTTAGTAGACTTCGAGGTTTATCCGGGGGATAGACATTGCTTGATCGCATCTGCTTTGTGTAAGCATTGGCACTTCATTTGCATAGTTGTAAGGCCTTGAGCCTAGGAGTTGAGCTTACACCTTGATGCGGGTGCGAATCTTACGGTGACGATCTTCAATGGTCTTTTTGGAGGTATCAGGGTTGGAAGGGCTTACATGTGACCAGTTGGTAGCTCTTCTGTGTCGTGGCGAATCCGTGCAATACACTGATATCCTCTACTAGATGCCGTACTTTTCATGTTTGGTCGAGAGTGTTTCCATAAAGCCAGATACGTGCACGTTACGAATGTTGTAGCATCTTGCTCATGGCTGGCAGAAATAGGAACATGTCCTCCCATTCACTCTCTCTGACATTTTGTTAGCTCCATGGAGTAGGGGGTCAGAGTAGTACCCAGTGACATTGACATTGAGTCATATACATTGTATCGCATTGCATGGCTATTGATGTTTACATTTACTGTTATACATCATTGTACTGTTTTAAAGTACCTTATATTATACTGTTAACTGCTTAACATGATTTTATGCTGTCAACTGCTTAATATGTTTGACATTGAGAATTCTGTAAGCATGTTGGGTACGCTGTTACCCGGTGAGTCGTCCCGTTTTTACTACTGCTGTTTTGTTGTGTTGATGAACGGGAATCTCACCCATATCTGTATGTTTTCTGTTGGTACTTGTTGTTGCTGCTTGAACAGATGGACGTGATGATGGTTCTGTCCAGTAGTCTCCCTGAGCTCGGAGGCGGACTCTTTTTGCTGTTTTAGTTTTGTTGTCGGCCAGACTATGTCAGTTTTTGTAGTACCTTTTGGAAGCTACGACTCCTAGTACTTATTGTATTTCTTATATCAGTTATACATTAGACCTATGTCTGTATATAGTATTATTTCTGTTTTTGTTCCGTGTTTATTATACAGCATGTTCTAGAAATGCATAGCGAACCTAAGTTCGTTTATTAGTATTATTTACCTTTACTAATCCCATTATATCTTGTGAAAAGAAAAAAAAAGAAAACCGTATTGTCCGCATTAAATAATATTTTCGGCCTTGTAAACGTTCGGGAATGTGACACTCGGGAACGGGTGTTGCATTATTTGGTATCAGAGCTGGCCGAGTCTTTTTGGGGGTGTAGGTTATGGTCTGTCTTGTTTGTGTTGTGTTCTCTGTGTGTTTCTCTGTTGTTTGCTTTAGTTTTGTTGTGGTTTCTTAAGTTAAACAGTTCTGGTTTTGAAGGTAGCAATGGCTGCTCAAAACCTGACTGCTGCTGTGAACGTCATACGGGAAATGGCTGCTGCTATGGTTCAACATGACGAAAGAGCTGCCGGAGGTAGAGGACGGGATGAATTTCTTCGTCGGAATCCTCCTCAATTCAAAGGTGAATTCAATCCTGAGTTAGCTGAACACTGGATCCAAACGCTGGAAAAGATCTTTGGAGCGATGAGGTGCACTGAGAATGACAAGGTTGTTTATGCGACCTATATGCTGGTGGAGGATGCTGAATACTGGTGGGAAGGAGCCCGTCAGATGCTGGTGCATGATCAACAAGCTGTGGATTGGAATGCTTTTAAAGGAAAATTCCTGGAGAAGTATTTTCCTGCGAGTGCAAGGCACGAGAAAGAGATAGAGTTCCTCCAGCTGAGACAAGGGGGAATGACCGTAGCTGAATATGGGGCCATGTTTGAAAGTCTAGCAAAGTTCTCAAATTACTTTCTGGACAACCCAAGAGAGGAGTGGAAGTGCAGAAAATTCGAAGGAGGTCTGAGGATCGACTTGAAAAGAGCTGTTGTTCCTTTAGAAATTTCTGTTTTTCCGAGGCTAGTGGAGAAGTGTCGTCTGATCGAGAGCTTGGAGCCCAAGGACAAGCAGGTACAGAGTTCTGGACCGAGCAAGTTTCAGAGAGGAAGCGGTGGTCGAGACAACAAATCTCGATGGAAGCCGTATGCAAAGCAAAAAGATCGACAACAACGCTCTGCGGGAGGAAGCAGTGGGAGTTTCATTCAGTCTGGAAACGCCCCAACCAAGTGCATGAAGTGTGGGAAGAGCAACCACATCACCAAAGACTGTTCGATCAAAGGGATTATCTGCTTCAAGTGTGGGAAGCCAAGACATATCTCACGTGAATGCATGCAACCAAAAGTGGAACATTCTGTCAACAATGTCCAAGCTGCAAAGCCTGTTATAACTGCTAAAGTTTGTTTATACTGTTCTATTTCTGTTACAGATAGAACATTTTTGATTGATTGGATCTGTTTGCCTCTTCCGCAAATGGATGTAATCTTAGGAATAGATTGGTTATCTTCTAATCATATCCTGTTAGACTGTGCAAATAAAACCTTAGTTTTCCCTAGTTGTGAGATTTCTGGATTTTTGACTGCCAACCAAGTAAACGCTTCTTTGAGAAAAGGAGCTCAAGGATACATGTTATTATCTTCTTTGGAGGTCAAGAGTGAGCTAGTCTTAGAGCGCATACCTGCCGTGAACGAGTTTCCCGAAGTCTTTACTGAAGACGTACCAGGTTTGCCGCCAGTTCGGGACATCGAGTTTGCGATCGATCTTGTGCCAGGAACAGGACCAGTGTCTATGGCACCGTATCATATGGCACCTGCTGAGTTGGAAACTTTGTAGGAACAGTTGGTAGACTTATTGGGGGTGGAGTTTGTTAGACCCAGTGTGTCGCCGTGGGGAGCACCTGTGCTGTTGGTGAAAAAGAAAGATGGAACATCTCGCCTATGCGTGGATTATCGCCAGTTGAATAAAATTACTATTAAGAACAAGTATCCACTTCCGAGGATAGATGACTTGATGGATCAGTTGAGGGGAGCGGCAGTTTTCTCCAAGATTGATTTGCGATCGGGTTATCACCAGATTCGTGTGAAGTCAGAAGATGTACCGAAGACAGCGTTTCGAACACGCTATGGGCACTACGAGTATCTTGTGATGCAGTTTGGTGTGACGAATGCTCCAGCTATATTCATGGATTATATGAATAGGATCTTTCGTCCATACCTGGATAAGTTTGTCGTTGTCTTCATAGATGACATACTTATCTATTCGCAAGACCAGGAAGAGCACGCTGAACATCTTAGTGTAGTTCTTAAAGTTCTAAAGGAGAAACAGTTGTATGCCAAGTTGTCCAAGTGTGAGTTTTGGCTCGACGAAGTGCAGTTTTTGGGTCATGTAATTTCAAAGGAAGGAATTGCTGTAGATCTGTCGAAAGTTGAAGCAGTTCTTGAGTGGGAAAGACCAACCACAGTGACTGAGATACACAGTTTTGTGGGTTTGGCTGGGTATTATCGGAGGTTCATCGAGGGATTTTCTAAGATTGTAGGACCTCTTACCCAATTGACGAGGAAGGACAAAGCGTTTGAATGGACTGAAGCCTGTGAACAGAGTTTTCAGGAGCTGAAAGAGAGGCTGACTACATCGCCAGTGTTGATATTGCCAGATCCAAGCGAACCTTTTGAAGTGTACTGTGACGCTTCATACCAAGGATTAGGTTGTGTTCTGATGCAGAATCGGAAGGTGGTAGCGTATGCCTCGAGATAGTTGAAAGTGCACGAGAAGAATTACCTAACTCATGATCTGGAGTTAGCAGCGGTAGTTTTTGCGTTGAAGATTTGGAGGCACTACTTGTATGGTTCGACGTTCAATGTCTTCAGTGACCATAAGAGCTTGAAGTACCTGTTCGATCAGAAAGAGCTCAATATGAGACAAAGACGGTGGCTGGAATTTTTGAAGGACTATGACTTCCAGTTGCAGTATCATCCGGGAAAAGCTAATGTGGTAGCGGATGCGCTGAGTAGAAAAGTGTTACATGTGTCCGCCATGATGGTTAAGGAACACGAGCTGTTGGAACAGTTCAGGGATATGCATTTGTCCGTGGTTAGTATGCCAGGAAGACTATGTGTGGGTATGGTATCATCTGCCACCCTCATCTTTGATAGGACCATGATTGTTGCCAATGTTAGGATTTTCGTGCGGTACTAGCGAGGCGGCGTAGAGGGATTGAGATGTCAAAAGACCAGAAACCAAACCGACTATATGGTGAACCAGGCAACGAAGTTGAGCAAGAATACGATCATGGAGACAGGGTGCCAGAGGTTAGAACCCAATCAAAGTTTGTTTGGTGTTCCGGTGTGAGAAAAGGAACGAATGGAGAAGGCAGAAGAAGAGGATAAGACGGATCTTGCACTAAACGACATGGCGACGGCGGGCTCCTATAGGCGGGACATGGCATCGGCGTAGGAGATGGAAGGAGAGAGGGACGAGAGGTCGAGGAGCTCGCGCCATAAATTTACTCACCTCCTGACACCGTCGTTCCCATCTTCTCATTAGCACGAAACCATGGCTTCTTTCTCCTCTCCTGCACGAAAACGTCGCCTTCCTTCGCCTCCCATCACTGCCTCCCATACTCTCTGCTTCTACACTTGCTAACGTCAAGCTCTGAACGCATCCAACCGAAGCAACTACGGTTGAAACCGGCTTTCCTCTTCTATAAATATAGAGATGAAGAACACACACAAGCATTGGGTAACTCTGGAATTTCTGGGGAAAAGGTATCGGAATTTTAGGTTTTTTTCGGAGTCTTCAATGAAGGAGAAACATGAAAGTTCTAATTTTCTTTGAATCCCAAAATTAGAGAGAAATTTTGAGTGAGATTTATTTTTGTAATTTTCTAAGCTATATTATGAGATTGAAGGCTCAATCGGAGTTGCCATTCTTGGTCAATCGGGAAGGATCATCTTTCTTGATAATTTTTCTGCAATTTACCATTGTATTGTTACACTGAAAATTCTGAATGAAGATCATATGTTTTGTCATTTTCTCTTATGATGTTCATTAAATTGTTATATCATTGATGATTTTATTTTTGTTGATTTCTCTTTATTATAGTTCATGTTTCTTTCATATCTCAGTTGTATATCTTTTTTTCCAATTCTTATCTCGTACTGAACTTAAGTCTTATAATGAAATGATACCCAGTGTGATTATAAGTTCGAGGGTGGCGAATGACGGTGAGCTCAGCTGTTGAAAGCTTTAAAGGGGAGGGAGACGATTGAGTTTTAGGTTTCTATTGTTGCAAAGGAGGGTCCAAGGGCATAAACGAAAAAGCAAAAGTAATAAGTTTTGATTTTACAAGTTGACCCTGTAGGGGTCTAAATGAAACTATGAGAGGTTTGACTAGGACATGGATGAGCAGACAAATTTTAAATGATGTGACATTAGTTGGCAACAACTGATTGGGCCACATATACATGGTATCATTTACCCCTAAACTGGGGTGGTATCGAAGAATTCACCAAAAACTAAATACAAGCACGAATGTCACAATACATTCTATATAGCTTTCACAAGATCCAATGGTGAAATTCAAAACAAAATTGAATTTTTGTAATTAAATAAATATGTTGTTTATCAAAAATTGAAGTTTGTTTGATGGAATTTTTTTTATATTTTATTCATATTATGACAACTCATTCTTATACTCGGACGTATTCATGTAAGATTTTTTATCTTGGACTTTTTTTATATTTTATTCATATTATGACCACTCATTCTTATACTCATGCATACTCAAGTAAGATTTTTCACCTCGTATAATATAAATATAAATATAAAATATTTAAATATTACATAATGGTACATAGATAAAATATTTAAAGCATATGATCATCAAATATTTTTTTCTCAATAAATTATATAAGTAGACATATACATACAGTGTCCAAAAAAACTATTTTACACATCTTCTCATTTTTTCCAAATTCAATTAATTTTACCTCAACCAAGAGTTGCGTCCTTTCCATTCCCTATATTTATTTTTCTGCTTTTTCAATGTATTGAAACAATTCATTCAATTTCCCAAATTCAATTAATGTTTACCCAACCGAGAGTTGTGTCCTTTTCATTCCCTATATTTTTGGATTTTTTCAATTCATTTGAACAATGTTCTAATTCAAAACCTTGATATTTTTATCTTTCCTTTATAAGATTTTCGACCTCATATAATATAATATAAATATAAAATATTTAAATATTACCTACTTCTCTATAGATAATTCTCAAATTCACTTAATGTTCTCCAAAAGGGTTATGTCATTTTCATTCTGTCTTTAATTTTCTACTTTTTTCCCATGCATTGAAGGAATATTCTAATTCAATACCTAAGCATTTTTACCTTCCATGTCATGTCTTCATTGAATATTCCATTTTTGTAAAATTATGTCATAGTATCCATATATCATATCTTCTATATTTGCAATGTGAAAATCAAAAAACCTATATTTTTTCAAGGAAAACAACAAAAAAAACTTACAAAGTCAAACTTTTAAGTTTCTAAGTGCACCATCATCGTACCCACAACATTTTTATTTGTTCAACTTGAAAGTTGATTGAATTAAACAAAAAATTTATAAGATGCTCCGAACTTATTTAAGATAAAACTTCATCAACACTTGTTGTATCTACCAATTGTATTTTCTTCCCTTTACATAAATGATGTGTCTTTGCACAATTTACACAAAAACCTTTGACATTCACTCTAATTCTTGCATTGGCTATTGATATGGATCAACCCAACATTCATCCTCGTCCTGGGACGGATGTGCTTGGTCACTAAGAATGACTCGGGGCCCTACCAACTTTTTTTTTAATTTTAAAATTAGTACGCCCATCTCCAATGGTGCAGCCCATTATAGTTGCTTAACTCCAATTTTTATAGGTCTTACCATGCAACCTCACAACTTTTTATTTTATACTACTTTAAGCAACTTAATACTCCAATGATGCATCTCTTAAAAGTTTAATGGATGCCACAAGTTATCCCACATATTTATTTACATTTATTTTTGTTATTTAATCTTCAATGTATTTGAGCTGCTGAATATTATTTTCTCTCACTCTTATTTCTATTGGTGGTTCTTTTATATAAGAACCGGTTGCTTCTATAAGCAATCGTCGTTAATTGATATGAGCTTGTTCCAGTGGTACAGCCTAACAAGAATTTATCCTTAATTTTAAGAACTTGTTAAGCAGTAAACGCTTCTTTGAGAGAAGGAGCTCAAGGATACATGTTATTATCTTCTTTGGAGGTCAAGAGTGAGCTAGTCTTAGAGCGCATACCTGCCGTGAACGAGTTTCCCGAAGTCTTTACTGAAGACGTACCAGGTTTGCCGCCAGTTCGGGACATCGAGTTTGCGATCGATCTTGTGCCAGGAACAGGACCAGTGTCTATGGCACCGTATCATATGGCACCTGCTGAGTTGGAAACTTTGTAGGAACAGTTGGTAGACTTATTGGGGGAGCAGTTTGTTAGACCCAGTGTGTCGCCGTGGGGAGCATCTGTGCTGTTGGTGAAAAAGAAAGATGGAACATCTCGCCTATGCGTGGATTATCGCCAGTTGAATAAAATTACTATTAAGAACAAGTATCCACTTCCGAGGATAGATGACTTGATGGATCAGTTGAGGGGAGCGGCAGTTTTCTCCAAGATTGATTTGCGATCGGGTTATCACCAGATTCGTGTGAAGTCAGAAGATGTACCGAAGACAGCGTTTCGAACACGCTATGGGCACTACGAGTATCTTGTGATGCAGTTTGGTGTGACGAATGCTCCAGCTATATTCATGGATTATATGAATAGGATCTTTCGTCCATACCTGGATAAGTTTGTCGTTGTCTTCATAGATGACATACTTATCTATTCGCAAGACCAGGAAGAGCACGCTGAACATCTTAGTGTAGTTCTTAAAGTTCTAAAGGAGAAACAGTTGTATGCCAAGTTGTCCAAGTGTGAGTTTTGGCTCGACGAAGTGCAGTTTTTGGGTCATGTAATTTCAAAGGAAGGAATTGCTGTAGATCTGTCGAAAGTTGAAGCAGTTCTTGAGTGGGAAAGACCAACCACAGTGACTGAGATACACAGTTTTGTGGGTTTGGCTGGGTATTATCGGAGGTTCATCGAGGGATTTTCTAAGATTGTAGGACCTCTTACCCAATTGACGAGGAAGGACAAAGCGTTTGAATGGACTGAAGCCTGTGAACAGAGTTTTCAGGAGCTGAAAGAGAGGCTGACTACATCGCCAGTGTTGATATTGCCAGATCCAAGCGAACCTTTTGAAGTGTACTGTGACGCTTCATACCAAGGATTAGGTTGTGTTCTGATGCAGAATCGGAAGGTGGTAGCGTATGCCTCGAGATAGTTGAAAGTGCACGAGAAGAATTACCTAACTCATGATCTGGAGTTAGCAGCGGTAGTTTTTGCGTTGAAGATTTGGAGGCACTACTTGTATGGTTCGACGTTCAATGTCTTCAGTGACCATAAGAGCTTGAAGTACCTGTTCGATCAGAAAGAGCTCAATATGAGACAAAGACGGTGGCTGGAATTTTTGAAGGACTATGACTTCCAGTTGCAGTATCATCCGGGAAAAGCTAATGTGGTAGCGGATGCGCTGAGTAGAAAAGTGTTACATGTGTCCGCCATGATGGTTAAGGAACACGAGCTGTTGGAACAGTTCAGGGATATGCATTTGTCCGTGGTTAGTATGCCAGGAAGACTATGTGTGGGTATGGTTACAGTATCTTGTGATCTGATGGATCAGATTCGGGAGAAACAAGTATACGATCAGTACCCGGAAAAAGAGTGAAGGAATCTAAGGAAAGGGATGACGTCTGAATACAAAGAAGGAGCAGATGGAATCCTAAGACGAGGAGAACGGGTTTGTGTGCCAAACAACCCAGAGATATGAAGGTTAATTCTGGATGAAGCTCATAGAAGCGAGTTGAGTATGCATCCAGGGTCAACCAAGATGTACCAAGACCTGAAGCGATTGTTTTGGTGGCAAGGAATGAAAAGAGATGTAGCTGATTATGTGGCATCTTGCTTAGTATGTCAAAAAGCAAAGGTTGAACATCAGAGGCCAGCTGGAATGTTACTTCCGTTGGATATCCCAGAGTGGAAATGGGACGGCATAGCAATGGATTTCGTAACGTGTTTGCCAAGGACACCTAAAGGACACGATTCCATTTGGGTTATAATTGATAGGCTTACAAATCAACTCATTTTCTACCGATTAATCTCAAGTAGTCTATGGAAAAGCTTACTGAGATTTATATCAGTGAGATTATGAGACTGCATGGAGTACCTTCAAGTATCATATCGGATAGAGACCCGCGATTTACTTCACGATTTTGGCAAAGTTTACATGAAGCTTTAGGGACAAAGTTACGATTAAGTTCGGCTTACCATCCTGAAACTGATGGACAATCGGAAAGAACGATTCAGTCTTTAGAGGATCTGTTGAGGGCGTGTGTGTTGGAACATGCCAGTAGTTGGGAGAATTTCCTACCGTTGATAGAGTTCACCTACAACAACAGTTATCATTCGAGTATAAGGATGGCGCCATGCGAAGCTTTATACGGACGGCGTTGCAGAACACCTTCGTGTTGGTATCAAGATGGAGAAAGTGCTTCATTAGGACCTGAACTAGTGCAACAAACAACTGAGAAGGTGAAACTGATTCAAGAAAAGATGAGGATAACTCAGAGCCGACAGAAGAGTTATGTGAATAAAAGACGTAGGCCACTTGAGTTCGAGGAAGGGGATCATGTGTTTTTGAGAGTCACTCCGATGACTGGGGTGGGCAGGGTCCTGAAGTCCAGAAAACTCACTCCAAAATTCATTGGACCTTATCAAATTCTTCGTCGGATAGGTCCAGTAGCTTACCAAATAGCTTTACCGCCTTTTCTATCCAACCTTCATAATGTTTTTCATGTTTCGCAATTGCGAAAGTATATTCCTAATCCCAGTCACGTCATAGAGTCTGATTCAGTACAGCTAAAGGATAACCTAACCTATGAGACATTGCCGGTTAAGATCGAGGACAGAAGGAAAAAGAAACTGTGAGGGAAGGAGATAGCTTTGGTCAAAGTTATCTGGAACGAGACTACATGTGATGCTACCTGGGAAAGAGAAGAGGACATGCAACAACAGTATTCGAGTTTGTTTTAAGAGGTACGTATAATTTCGAGGACGAAATTCTTTTAAGAGGGGTAGGAATGTAACGCCCCGATTTTCACGTTTTCTAATTCTTCAGTATTTTAACGTCTTTATTTTATTCGAGGCCTCAGGAATGGAAATAAAATATTCTGAGACCATGGTCATGCTCGACGATATCGTAGGAAGCTACGATTAAGTTTTCAGTCAAAAACTCAAACGGAGTCCGATCTGCGTTTTTACACTGACAGTATGATTTTACTGCTCAGAAGACCTCAGATGGACCCGTGAACAAGACAGTAAGTCTTAGAATTTGATTATCTACATTTTGGTTAAATTTCACAAAAATTTCAGAAAAAATCACTTCCTGACCTTCGTTCGGGCGGAATCCTCAATCGGGTGACGAACAGAGCCACATATGGATTTACCGGGACTCGCCAACGGATAATCTTGATATCACATCATCCCAGGACATTTGGGAGAGTATGCTAGAGTCCTCATGACGTTCGGAAATATCTGGACGCAAAATGACCAAAATGCCCCTAACCTTAGTCTTTTACACTTTTACCATTTTACCCTTTTGGCAAATGACCTTTTTACCCTTAAGTGAGCTTTTAAGAGGCTGAACTCAGCCCCTCACTCTCTCATTTTCGCACAGCCCCTCACCCTTTAGAGCTCCATAGTTGTTCTTGAGAGAAAAACACCAATGTTGGTCTTGAAAAGCTTGATTCTTGTTGGAATCACTTGATTCCTTGAGCAATTTTCCTTCATTTCAAGGCAAGATCACTTTATGATCTCTTAGCTTCTTGAATCTTTCTTTATTTCAAGATCAATCTTCATTTTCATGAAAAGAATTTCTTAGATCCAAAACTTTGAAAATCCATAGGAAATTGTAGAAAAATCCCTATGAGGTAAGACCAAGTTCTTTGAACTCACATCATCAATCTCTACCTAAACCCAAGAGCTTATGATTCAACTCCCATCTTAGCCCAAAATCCCTTTTTGGCCTAACCCTATTTGATGATGATGAATAGTGTTTTCATCAATTTTTGATTTTTAACACTTAATTTCATCCTTAGCTTTCCTAATGCCTTTGAATCCATGAAATGGGAAACCAAGATCAATTCCTAACCTTTTTAACCTAGGGTAGCCGGAATCCTCTTTGTTATAGTAGTTGAGATTGGCTTTGATTGTCGTTTAATATTTGATTGTTATGTTGTTGTAGTTGTTGACGATTGCTAGGAGGGTTACAAACCGATCAACCGACTTTGATCCGGGAATCCGCTCATCAACAGGTATGGGGGGTGAACCTATCACACCAAAATGGTGGTAGTGAAGATGGTTGTTTAAGTTTATGTGTGGGTGAAGCCCTTTAGTTTGGGTTCACTTTTATGTGTTAAGTTTCGTTAAGTTCTCTTGAAGAACAAGATTGTCTTGATGAGTTTATGCATTGGTATGTTGTAGTGTGCTTTAGCATATGTTGATAATGAGATGATTGAATGAAAATCTTTTTCAAGTATGTTGAAAAACCTATCTTGATCACTAGATCAAGTATGGATTTTTATGTTTGATTATGAGACCATGATGTGTGATGGACTTGGATGTTTGATTATGAAGTAGTAATGTGTATTGTGGTTTATCATAATTGTGTGAGCTTTTGAGCTACATTTGCTTTGTTGGTGAAGCAAAGTCTCCATTTTTCATTGGAGTAGGCTTGTGGCCTTAGTAAGAGGAAAATATAAGAACATGTGTTGTTCTTGTTTTGGCAAGGATTTGATGCAACAAAACATGATTTCATAACCTATGTTTTCAAAGAGAAACAAAAGTGATTTTGATCCAAAGATCAAATGAAGTCTTAACCTTGAAAGTGTGTCACCAAAGTGGGAAAATGTCTTTTCTTTAGCCATAGGTCTTTCAATCAACTAAGTGTTTCAAAAGAAGAATTAATGAAGGAGTTAGGGAAAAGTGAAAACCGGGCACTCGCCCAGCAAACCCCGTCTCGCCCCGCGAGACAGAGGGAAGACAAGGCATTCGCCAGGCTAACCTTGCCTCGCCTCGCGAGACAGTGGACTAGCCTGAGCAGCAAAGATGCAGCTTCTCGACCTCGCGTCGCGAAGTCGTCTCGCCTCGCGAACCGCGTAAGTAGCAAAGATGCAGCTTCTCGGCCTCGCGTAGCAAAGCAGTTCTCGCCCCGCGAACCGCCTAAGTAGTGAAGATGCAGCTTCTCTGCCTCGCGTCGCGATATAATGCTCGCCTCGCGAAGCAGAAAGACTGTCTAAATAGTAAGACAACTTCTCTGCCTCGCGTCGCGATATAGACCTTCGCCTCGCGAGAAATGGTTTGTTTATAAAGAGTGTTTTTCAACTCGAACTGTAAAGTTTTACACTTTCAAACCTAAGTTAAGTAATTAACTTAGAGTTGAAGACAAGGGATAATTAAGTATAATATGTGGTGAAACAAGACCATATACTATACCATTGATGACTTAGTACATCAATGACTTCATAAGACATAAACACAAACATGAAACGTTTTGGGTTTTGAAACAATAGTTCGATGACGGATCGGTGATCGGATCCCGATCAATTGTTCAATTGTTTCAGTCTTGTGATGACTCGATCCCGGAGGGATCACGAGATTTATCCTGTGGATAAAAGGTTTTGTTTTTCAAAGACATGTATAGTTCTTAAGGAAGAGAACCTTAGTAGACTTCGAGGTTTATCCGGGGCATAGACATTGCTTGATCGCATCTGCTTTGTGTAAGCATTGGCATTTCATTTGCATATTTGTAAGGCCTTAAGCCTAGGAGTTGAGCTTACACCTTGATGCGGGTGTGAATCTTACGGTGACGATCTTCAATGGTCTTTTTGGAGGTATCAGGGTTGGAAGGGCTTACATGTGACCAGTTGGTAGCTCTTCTGTGTCGTGGCGAATCCGTACAATACACTGATATCCTCTACTAGATGTCGTACTTTTCATGTTTGGTCGAGAGTGTTTCCGTAAAGCCAGATACGTGCACGTTACGAATGTTATAGCATCTTGCTCATGGCTGACAGAAACCGGAACATGTCCTCCCATTCACTCTCTCCGACGTTTTGTTAGCTCCATGGAGTAGGGGGTCAGAATAGTACCCTGTGACATTGACATTGAGTCATATACATTGCATCGCATTGCATGGCTATTGATGTTTACATTTACTGTTATACATCGTTGTACTGTTTTAAACTACCTTATATTATACTGTTAACTGCTTAACATGATTTTATGCTGTCAACTGCTTAATATGTTTGACATTGAGAATTCTGTAAGCATGTTGGGTACGCTGTTACCCGGTGAGTCGTCCCGTTTTTACTATTGCTGTTTTGTTGTATTGATGAACGGGAATCTCACCCATATCTGTATGTTTTCTGTTGGTACTTTCTGTTGCTGCTTGAACAGATGGACGTGATGATGGTTCTGTCCAGTAGTCTCCTTGAGCCCAGAGGCGGACTCTTTTTGCTGTTTTAGTTTTGTTGTCGGCCAGACTATGTCAGTTTTTGTCGTACCTTTTGGGAGCTACGACTCCTAGTACTTATTGTATTTCTTATATCAGTTATACATTAGACCTATGTTTGTATATAATATTATTTCTGTTTTTGTTCCGTGTTTATTATACAACATGTTCTAGAAATGCATGGCGAACCTAAGTTCGTTTATTAGTATTATTTACCTTTACTAATCCCATTACATCTTGTGAAAAAAAAAAAAAAGAAAACTGTATTTTCCGCATTAAATAATATTTTCGGCTGTGTAAACGTTCGGGAATGTGACACTTGGGAAAGGATGTTGCAGGTACTTTTCTCTTTCCTTTTCTACACCTGTACTTCATCTTATTTTTGTTGCATTGAGGACATTGCAAATGTTAAATGTGGGAAGGAAAAATATATATTTTTCATACTTTTGCTACATACAATTAACTGGCTTATCTCTTTTTAATTATAAAAAATAGGGGACCCCTTACAATTTTTTTTTAATGAATTGCTTTGATAGTCTCATAAGTGAATTTGAAAAAGTTTGTCTTTTGAAAACTGAAAATTAGCAGAAAATTCTTTGTTTGATAATTTTTCATTAGACCTACCTTCTAAATGTGAGACTTGGGCTTTTATAGGGGTTAAGCTATAATGTTAAATTTATTTGATATTAATCACTTTTCTTTAATGAGTGTGATTTCTCAGGTGAATAAATTTTAGAACTTGTCCTAAGACGTTTTTGAGGCGAATTTGATTAATATGCATGTGAAAATCTGGTTGGGACACTGTTAGGTATTTTTCTAGCCTACATTATGTTGACAAACACTTCCACTAATTGCCTAATTTGAGCCTGTATGAAAATTACTTTCTTTGGTCCATATCTTAAAAATTGAAAATTGTTTTTGGTGACCTCTTAGAAGTATATTGGAGCAATAGTAGAAATGTGTTGATGTGAATCCCTTTCCGAAAATAAAAGTGCTAAAAATTGCCTGGCAAGTGGAAAAGAGCTTCTCTCTATATATTCAAAAAGAAAAAGAAAAAAAGAAGAAAAAAATTGATGAAAATAAAGTAGAGAAGAAGCAAGAAAAGAAAAATAAGCCTATAGTAACGAAAGGGAAGGAAAGGAAAGGTTGAAGAAAAGTAGTAGGTTCTTGAAAAATTTGTGGAAAAAGTGCCAATTGCACTTTATGCTCTTTTTATGCTTCAAGAGGTTATTACTTTAATTTTTGGTTTAGCCCTTTGTATATCCCTTTTCTTTCCCTATCACACCTGACATTAATACCTTGGTCCCGTTTCAACCCATGAAAGACCCCTTCCTTCTTCTGCATGCATATGAATCATATTGTGGAGATCTAGTCAATGGACTTGCCTATGGTAATGTATTTACTTTGAGAATCTTGAGTGTTTGATATCTTTGCCCAATACACTAAGAGATTATGAGTAGAGTGACCCATGGTTTTTTGGAAAATTTGATTTCAAGGAATTTTAAGTTTCTAATTGGTAATCTCTTGACTTCTTTTAAAATATACTTGTTTGATTATCTTTGCAATTCTAAAATTCGGTTTTTTTGGATCCTCCTGATTTAAATCTGAAAATTATTTTGAAAACTCTTTTAAGCCATATAATTGCTTGAGGGCAAACAATACTCAAGTGTGGGAAGTTTGATAAACCTCAATTCTATGCATTTTATAGGGGTAATTGGGTTGAATTTTGGTTCATTTGATGATGATTATTATTGTATTTCACCCTTTTGTCTAATTTTTTTACAGAATTGACGTTTATAGGCATCTTGATGAACAATCGATAAAAGATGGAGGTTTTTGAGCTGAAAAGAGAAAAATAATGAAGTCTGGAGCTCGAAGCACAACCGTGCACAATGAAGCACGCCCGTGCAAGCCTATCAGTTCAACTTATCCAAACATGCCTTTACAAAAAGTCTTAAAGTTGATCTGTGAAAAAGAAGCACAACCGTGCCAGGAAGTAGCATGCTTGTGCTAAAGCAAAGCAAGGCCTTGCTCAGTGAAGCACGCCCGTTATTACAAAAGCATGGCCGTACATAAAAGGAAGCACACCCGTGCAAGATGAAGCACATCTGTGCTCAAGCCCGTGCACTAATGACGTTGTTTTACGAAGTTGGCACGCCCATACTGAACTGAGAAGGGCCGCACATGAAGGAAGCACGATCATGCTGAAGTGGAGCACGCCTGTGCTGGGGGCACTGACAGACCTAATTTTGGGGCTTTCTCTCCTATTTTCGTATATATAGAGGCCCTCTGTATCACTATTAGAGCATCTCTTATCATATTTCTTGACATCATTACTTTTCATAGTTTATAGCTTTTAGTAGTTTGTTTTCTTGGAGATTTCTAGAGTAGAATTTGCACTTGCGAGTTAAGTTGGAGAGTACTTCTCCTTCTCAATTCTTCGAGATGCATTTCCCATTGTTGATTTTGGTTTTATATATTATTATGGATTGCTTATTTCACCACTAGACTTGTGGTGAATCTTGCATTAGTAGAAACCAGTTTTGCTATGTCTTAGCTTGAATTCGAATTCTATTTTATTTCAAGGTTGTAATTTGAATAGCGTTATTCTATTGTTCTTCATTCCATGCCAGGACTGCGCACCCTTTGCATGCTAATAATCGATCGGTTGATCAGCGACCATGCTGTAATTAATTGGTAGACCTATAACATAACCTTGGTTTAAATTAATTCATGACCAAACTTGATTTATTCCTTTCAATTATTCAACCACTTTGCTCTTTATACTTTCTAATTATTTAAACTCTTTGCTTGACAAACACTGGGTTCATCTGGGGAAAAGAATATTAATTGTCTGACAAACTATTAATAGTTTTAGTAGAGGGACCGATATTCAGAAAGCAACTATAAAATTGAATAGAACTAAGATTTAGGGGGTATCGAAAGTACAAGTAAAACCACGACTCTAGGCTTCACACTCTTGATTTCAAAACCGCTTTTCTCTTTAATTCATCTTTTTACTATTGCTTACATCATACTTTTCTCATTCTTTCAATTAGTCTAAATAGCATAAGGATTTCTCTATTCCGGTACTCACGTTAGTATTATTCATTAATCCCTTGGGTTCGATATCTGGACTTCCGTCCTATATTACTTTTGCGACAGGGTGCACTTGCCCTTAAGTGTGTCCAGAACGCAACAGTAACCACTACCAATAATACATCGGAACCAACTAAACATAAATCCTATACTACGAGCAAGCGATCTCCTCGAGATTACTCATCAACAGGCTGCTCACCATCCTCTGCATAAACCAAGGTACATGCAAAGAAACATAACAATAGGGTGTAAGAAATTGTACGTATAAGCATAAGTGGTAATAGAATAGTTAGCAAGATGATCACACCACATATAATACATCATATTACATCATATCATATTCCATCATATCACATCAACTATACATGCTATGCGATGCAGAGCTACTCCACTACTCCATTTGCAATGTGGATCCAATAACTAACTCAGGAAGATGATTTTGGAGTTACATATCCACATTGACCAATAAGCACCAACGTCGGCAGTTCACAAACTCTCGGATGAACCCATTGGATAGCTGATCCACCTTACTCTTGGATGGATCACCATTGATGCGCTTGATTCACCTAACTCTCGGATGAATCACCGTGGACAGCCAGTTCACCATACTCTCAGACGTACTTCCCAGTCATCATATCTTCCCCTAACTAACAACTCCATCTCATGAATGCATGCAATGCTAACGCACAATCAACATTGCAACCACCTCCATCAACACCATTAACAATGACTATCAACTTTGATCAATAAGCATCAAAGTGATCATAACTAATATCAACGTGCGATAACTCTTCGTTACCGTCTTAGCCAACATCAACATTTTATCATTTAGAGCATTCATTATTAAATCTTACCTTGTCAGTATCCTAGTTGGTTAACTACCCTCAAGATCACGTTTTATAATCTTATTTATCATATTTTTATCCCAAAATGTTATTTAATCTCTTTCTTTTAGAATATGAGAAGTATTCTCAAATCTGCTCAGTTGCACGATCGTGCGCGGTCTGAGCACGGGTGTGCACACTGTGAGCACAGGCGTGCTCACTATAAACATGAGCGTACTAAAATGCTGTTTGCGAAGCATGAGTGTAACAAATTATAGCACGATTGTGCACGTTTTACTGAGTACTGAGCACGGGCGTGCTCAACGTCATTGCAGCGTTCTCAGTTTTGGAAATTTAATGTTTTGTACGTTCTAAACACTCAAATCCATCCTAAGGTTCTTTGACTAATCCATTGGGCATCAATCTCACCCCTCATCAATATCTTCAGGTTTTATGAACATCAATTAACCAATCCTAGTATTAGTTTCAACACTAACATCCCTATGTCTTTGATTAAGGAAAAGACCGTTTTGCCCCTAGGAACTTATGAAAACCCATCCTTGCCCTCACCCTCATCATTAACTCTAGAAAATATCTAGATATTTATGAAGTTAGAGGTGAAAAGACCATTTTGCCTTCGGTCTTTAGTTTTAATTCCAATTTTATCCCTAAGTGAAATGTCCATTTTGTCCCTTAAGTGAAAATCTTTGGACCTTATTACCCCTCCTTCCTCACGCCTAAAGCTATCCCCTCCATGGCCATCCATCACTTTTCTGTCAACTTCAAAAACTTCTCTTAACTTTCTCTCATTTTTCTTAAGTGAAAGCTTAACATTTTGTGAAGAAAAAGTGTTGATATTTGCTCATTTTCATCACTCAAGGAGGTAAGATTACTTCCCTTGATCCATGAGTTTCTTGTTCTTCACTTAGTTCTTGTTTTAAAGCCATGATCACATAAGTTTCAACTTCTAACTTTCGTTTTCAAAAATCTCTAGAAAATCATAGAAAAATCCTTTTAATGTGAAATCAATTTCTATGATATAGTTTCATCATTTTCTATCTCTATCCAAGAGTATGAAATCAAATAACATGCCTGGCCTATTTATCTAGGAGAGGCCGAACCCTAAGACTTTTGGGGGAAAATGAGTTTTTTTTTTCAATTTTGTTAAATGATACTTGATTTCATCTCTTTCATTCTATGATGATTGAATCCAAGTGATTAGAAAACCAAATCAAATTCTAGCCTATTTTTCTCAATGATGGCTGAACCCTAATCTTGTTGGTTGGATGGGTTTTGGTTCAAATCTTTGGTAAGTGATTAAGGATTATGCCTTTATCATGCTTAAGGATCATTTATCCAGGAGTTACTAAAGTTGTAACACCTCTAGCCTATTTTTGTAAAAAGGACCGAACCCTAGTTCATATGAACTAGAAGGGTTTTGATTGGATTGTATTAATTTCTGATTGTGATTTGTGGTGAAGGATCAGACGATGTTTGATTATTCGGAAGCGTATACGGTTGCCAGTTGCGGAGCCGCAGTCAGAGTTGCATGGAGAAGCACTCGGGAAAACTGTTCAGGTGGGGGAAAGAAACACAATATCGTCGGGGAGACAAGAATAAAATAATTTATATTGATATGCGTAGGGCGATCTAAACCCTACTAGTGGTCGAGTGACCAATAGGTTGATTTTATGATAAGTCGAGGTTGTATGTTTGTGTGTTAGTATGCTTAATATGATATAGACAATATGTATGTTGTGCCTATTAACTTGCTCAGGATTACTTGAATATTTACCTACGAGTTGATAAGTTGATATGTTTACATGAGTATTTAGTATGTTGAGCATGATTATTGAACATGATTATGGTTGCTTATGATATGATGTTGTGATTATTGTTGTATGAGTAAAGATATGCAGTAATTTTTGATAAGTTGGGAGATGAACATGTGGTGAGGAATTTAAGGATATATATGTTGTAGTGCTCAACTTAGAGATTTTGTTGACATAATTATGTCGAGACATAAACTTGATACCCGATTAAGCCGGAGAAAGTTGGTCATAGTTGTGCACAAGTTGTGGTTGAGACACTAAGTTGTTGATCCCGAGATGAATCGGTGAGGTTCATGTTGCATCATTGTTGTTCATCATTGTGTTGGCGTATGGTCGATCGATCTTGCCTGCGGGGAGATGATCGTACTTATAAGTTGAGTTGTTAACGGGCGAATATCCCGACTTGCTCTGCTGGCACGGGAATATGTCGTTACTGACGGGCGAATGTTCTGACCTGGTCTGCGGGCGAGGGAATATGTCGTACACATGAGTTGATCCCACGGGCTGTTGGCCGAACCCGGTATTACGGGGGTGGCATAGTGATGAACGAAGCATCTTGATCTGTTGGGGATGTCGTGTCGTGATCGCATCCATATAGTCGTTAGTTGCATGAGTGTGAGAGACAGTAGCTAAGAGAGCAGGACTTAGGAGATGATTGCTTGACGCTGTTGTGCTGTTATATGTTGCTATCTATATAGCTTATTTTAAAGCTGTTTCCCTATTTATGTTGTATTGCTGTTTCTTATCCCCGTATTTCTCCATGTCATATTTTATTTATTCTCAATCGCACTAGAAGATCCTGTTGAGGAGTTGCCAGAGGAGATTGATGGCATACCTGTTGAACCTAATGCTGGCGGGAGAGCCCTGGATCCCAGCGTTGGGAGACTTTGAGCTGCTCTATTCAGAGGATGATCGTCTTTGGGGGATTGACTACTCTCAGCGAAGAATAGCGTATACGGGCCCGATTACCGTATACGTTAGAGTTTCGGTTACGAGCTCTCGTTATCTTCGTTAGAGTCGTGGTTGGGTAGACAGTCTTAGTTTGTTATGGCCAGTACATGAGTTTGAGCGAAATGTATGGGACCAGGAGAGGAAGTCGTATGTATTTTATTTTGTTGTCATACTTTTAAGTTTATGTGTGTTGCGTACTCTGAGGGTTTGTAGTTGGTATCAGTTGTTGTAATGCCCCGATTTTCACGTTTTCTAATTCTTCAGTATTTTAACGTATGTATTTTATTCGAGGTCTTAGGAATGGAAATAAAATATTTCGAGACCATAGTCATGCTCGATGATATCGTAGGAAGCTACGATTAAGTTTTGAGTCGAAAACTCAAACGGAGTCCGGTCTGCATTTTTACACTGACAGTATGATTTTACTGCTCAGGAGATCTCAGATGGACCCGTGAACGAGACAGTAAGTCTTAGAATTTGATTCTCTACGCTTTGGTTAAATTTCACAAAAATTTCAAAAAAATCACTTCCTGACCTCCGTTCGAGCAGAATCCTCAATCGGGTGACGAGCAGAGCCACATATGGACTTACCAAGACTCGCCAACGGATAATCTTGATATCACATCATCCCAGGACACTTGGGAGAGTATGCCAGAGTCGTCATGACGATCGGAAAAATCTAGACGCAAAATTACCAAAATGCCCCTAACTTAGTCTTTTGCACTTTTACCATTTTACCCTTTTGGCAAATGACCATTTTGCCCTTAAGTGAGCTTTTTAAAGGCTGAACTCAGCCCTTCCAGCCCCTCATTCACGAAATTACTGCCCAAAGAAGAGCACCATTGTTGTTCTTGAAGAGAAACTCCATTTTTCTTCTTGAAAAACTTGAATCACTTGTTAGAAACACTTGATTCCTTGAGCAATCTCCCTTCATTTTTAGGTAAGATCACTTCTATGATCTCCTAGCTTCTTGAATCTCTCTTTATTTCAAGATCAAACTTCATTTTCATGAAAATCATTTCTTAGATCCAAAACTTTGAAAATCCATAGGAATTGGTAGAAAAATCCTTTTGATGTGAAACCAATTTCTTTGAACTCACTTCATCATTCTCTACCTAAACCCAAGAGCTTATGATTTAAATCTCATCATAGCCCAAAATCCCCAAATGGCCGAACCCTATGTGATGATGATGAATAGTATTTTTCATCAATTTTTTTTATTTCTGACACTTGATTTCATCCTTAGCTTTCCTACGCCTTTGAATCCATGAATGGAAAACCAAAATCAATTCCTAGCGTTATTTTCTTTAGGGTGGCCGAAAACCCTTAGGTAGGATTGTTGAGTTTTTTTTATTGTTGTTTAATGATTGATTGTTTGGTTGTTTGTAGTTGGTGACAATTATCAAGAGGTTCACAAACCGATCATCCGACTTTGATATGGGAATCTACTCTTCAACAGGTATGGGGGGTGAACCTCATCACACCAAAATGGTGGTGGTGAAGATGGTTGTTTAGTTTATGTGTGGGTGAAACCCTTTGGTTTGGGTTCACCATTTAATTTGGTTCTCTTGAAGAACAATGTGTAATAAGTGTAGTTTATGCTTTAGTGTGCTCTAGCATATGTCTATGATGATGTGATTGGATGAAAATCATTTTCTTATATTTTCAAAAACTTACCTTGATCACTAGATGAAGTATGGACTTTTATGCTTGATTATGATGCAAATGATGTGTGATGGACTTTTATGCTTGTTTATGATGCAAATGATGTGTGATGGACTTTATGCTTGATTATGATGCAATGATATGTAATTATTGATTGTCATAATTAGATGCACATTGTGAGTTATAACTTGTTTTGAGGGTGAAGCAATCTTCACATTTGTTCCTACTAGGCTTGTGGCCTTACTAAGAGGAAACATAAGAACATGTTTTGTTCTTGATCTATCAAAGTCTTGAAGTAAAAAGTTTTGAAGTAAGAAAAGCATGATTTCATAACCTACGTTTCAAAGAACTATGAAAAGTGATTTTGATCCAAAGATCAAGTGAAGTTTTAACCTTTAAAGTGTGCCACCAAAGTGAAAAATCTCTTTTCTTTAGCCATAGGTCTTTTAATCAAACTATGTGTTTCAAAAGGAGAATTAATGAAGGAGTTAAGGAAAAATGAAAACAGGGCACTCTCCTGGCCAGCCTTGTTTTGCCACGCGAGACAGAGGGAAAAACAGGGCATTCGCTTGGCGGAACTACTCTAGCCACGCGAGACAGAAGGCTAAATAGAGCAGTAAGAGTTACAGCTGTCTGCCTCGCGGCGCGAGAAAATTTTCACCTCGCGATGCAGAAGGTCAGTATGAAATACAGTTCTCAGACTCGCGACGCGGGACAATCTTCGCCTCGTGATACAGAGGATCTGTAGAAGAAGCAAATACAACTCTTAGCCTCGCGAAGCGAAACTTCTGTTCGCCCCGCGAGAAAGGAATTTCAAATAGGGTATCACTGCCTTAATTTAGCTAAGTGAATGTACCCTCGCTAAGCGACTTTCACGTTTCAGAAAATGTTACAAATAAAGTAAGTAGTTCAAATGCTGTTTCAAATCAAATAAGTTTTCAATTGTAAAAGTTGTGTGGTTTACAAAAGGAGTTTTCTAACTCAATCGTAAAGTTTTACACGTAAAAACCTAAGTTAAGTAATTAACTTAGAGTTGAAGACAAGGGATAATTTAAGTATGGTATTTGGTGGAACAAGACCATGTGCTATACCATTGATGACTTAGTACATCAATGACTTCATAAGACTTAAGTGAATCAACACTTATTTCCTTGATTGAAAATCAAGGAGTAATATCTTATAAAGGCTCAAAGACTTATCTAAGAGGATTCTCAATCCTTATTCATAATGTTTAGGACTTGAGACTTAATGCATAAGATGTAAACACAAACATGAAACGTATTGGTTTTGAAACAGTAGTTCGATGACGGACCGGTGATTCGGATCCAGGTTAATCGTTCAATTATTTCCGTCTTGTGATAACCGGAATGAGAGGGATCCTGAGACTGTGCAGGTATGGGACTGTACAGTGGAAGGAATCCTGAGGCTATGCAGGTATGGGACTGTATAGCTAAGGAAGGCATATAAGAATTGATTGGTATTACCCATACCAACAAGATTTATCTTCTTTTCGGGAACTTAGAACATAAGAACTTTATAGTTAAGTGTGCTTGACTTAGAGTAATTATGGGATGGGTGACCTTCTGGGAAGTTTCCTAGAAAGCATGTAAGTGATGACAAAGCACGCAGAAAAGACTTGTGTTGGTTTGTGGGGACAGTCGGCAATTCTAAAAATAGTCTGAAAAGACTTGTGTTGGTTTGTGGGGACAGTCGGCGATTCGGAAAGCAGTTTGGAACATTCCAAAGGAATCACGAGATATTTATCCGATGGATAACTGTTTTATAACACAAAGAGGCGTGTAGTTTCTAAGGAAGAGAACCTTAGTGAACCTTGAGGTTTATCCAATGGATAGACATTGCTTTATCGCATCTGCTTTGTGTAAGCATTGGCATTTCATGTGCATAGTTGTAAGGCCTTGAGCCTAGGAGTTGAGCTTACACCTTGATGCGGGTGCGAATCTTATGATGACGATCTTCAATGATCTTTTTGGAGGTATCAGGGTTGGAAGGGCTGACATGTGACCAATTAGTGTGCAATACACTGATATCCTCTACTATATGCTGTTCTTTTCATGTTTGGTCGAGAGTGTTACCATAAAGCCAGATACGTGCACGTTACAAATGTTATAGCATCTTGCTCATGGCTGGCAGAAACCGGAACATGTCCTCCCATTCACTCTCTCCGAATGTTTTGTTATCTCCATGGAGTAGGGGTCAGAGTAGTACCCAGTGGCATTGGCATTGAGTCATGTACATTGCACTGCATTGCATGCCTGTTGATGTTTACATTTACTGTTATACATCACTGTTCTGTTTAAGAATGCATTATATTATACTGTTAACTGTTTAACATGATTTATCTTGAGAGTTTTAGTATGCTGTTTAACTGTTTAACATGTTGGGTACGCTGTTACCTGGTGAGTCGTCCCGTTTTTACTACTGCTGTTTTATTGTGTTGTTGAACGGGAATCTCACCCATATCTGCATGTTTTCTGCTGGTACTTGCTGTTGCTGCTTGAACAGATGGACACGACGATGGTTCGGTTCAGCAGTCCCTTGGAGTTCGGAGGTGGTCTCTTTTGCTGTTTTAGTTTTGTTGTCGACCAGACTATGTCAGTTTTTGTAGTACCTTTTGGGAGCTACAACTCCTAGTACTTATTTTATTTCTTATGCCAATTATACATTAGTTTTATGTCTGTATACAGTATTATTTTTATTTCTGTTTTCTGTTTCTGTATTTATAATGTTCTAGTAATGCATGGTGAACCTAAGTTCATTTATTAGTATTATTTACCTTTACTAATCCCATTACATCTTTATGAAAAGAAAAGAAAAAGAAAAATCGTATTTTCTGCATTAACAAATATCTTCGGCCTTATAAACGTTCGGGAATGTAACACTCGGGAAAAGGTGTTGCAGTTGTTGTAGGCTCTACTGATGGAGCCATTACTTTTATACGTATGTTATATATAGTTGTAGTATCAATTTTAGTTGTTTTAATATTTCCACATTTCTAAATAATCACGCTACGCTGCAACTTTAAGAATACGAGTTCGAGTTACTAAATGGGACCTCTAAGGAGGGGTTGTCTCATTTTATGGTATCAAAACAGTTTGATTCTTAATCAAGGACTGCTTGGGTTAAGTTGTCATTTCTGGCCGTGTCTAGTTGAACCCGCATTGGGTATTGATTATGCTTAGAAGTTGGGTAGAGTGTTTGATACGCGAGTTATCGTAAAAGGAAACTATTTCGAGTGTTTGTAAGACATATAAGGCATGTCTATGCTAATACAATGTTGTATGTCTTGCAAATGTGAGCTGATAATTTCTTCTACGGGAAATTAAATGGCTCGCGGACGAGGTAGAGGACGTGGCGGAAGAGCCCCGGGGGGTGTAGCTAAACCCAGGAATGGTAATGGAGAGAATTCCCACGTTTGGGGTGGGACATTTCGGGAGCTGGCAACAGCAATGCTGCTGCAAAACGTAGCAAAACGCTCAACTGTTGCAAGTGACTATGCAGCAGCAGCAAAGGCAGAATCAAAGAGGTGAAGTATAGACGGAATATGCTGGATTGAGTACTTTTCTGAAAGGGAAGCCACCGCAGTTTAATGGTGACTTCAATTTGGAGGGAGAAGAACTCTTGATGCGTGAAATCCGCAAGTGAACGTATTCGTCGTCAAGTAATAAAAGATCGAATCCACAGGGACTATGTTTATGAATACTAATTAATTAATTCAAGTAAATTAAACGAAGGAAATATAATTGTTGAGTGATAAGAACGTAGTAACCAAACAATTAAATAAATAAATATTAAAATGCAAAAGATCAAGAACAAGGAAAGCAAGCTTTTAGAAAAGGTTTTTCAAATGTCAAAAAAGCTTCCCGGATTTGGGGTAACACAATGATACAAAATGAATCTTAATTGACAACCCTTTTATTAAAATTGAAATTCAATTGAAGGTGAATTACCCTAAATTAGCTAATGTTCTCTCTCAAGATACAAAAACCGTGCCCAGTTAAATCAATTCCTACTCTCGTCGTAATTGAATTTAAATTGAACCCTTTAAGCTTTATGGCAATTTATTAAGTTCTCGAAAGGCTAAACCTACTCTCGTGATTTAGACCTTAAGTTCAATTCTTATGGTTCCAATACCCAGGTTCACCTCTCGGTACGTCCCTAGATATCTATGAGATGCAAATATGTGGCCAGCAAATTCACATCAATAAGCACTATAAGGATTGAATCAAAGAACATTCACAAATTAATAAAAAAGTCAATTAATCACCATCAATGTACCAAAGGGCATTGCCCAATCCTAGAAACAAAGGAAACTACTCAGACATGGAAAAGAAAGAAAACAAAATAACGATGAAGAACAACTAAACCGTCATGAAGAGAGAAAGAAGGAAGAGGATGAAGAACAAGAGCCTCCAAATAGAATGTGAACCCCAATAATGTATTTAGACTATCTATATATACCTAGGGTCTAAAATTGGTCCAAGCCCAAAAGAAACAACTAAAAACGAAACTTAAAAATCTGTGTCAGACCGCGATCCAAGGCCGCGTGGGTTATTCCACGGCCAGGCCTTGGACTCTGCTGCCAAGGGGAAAAAATTCCGTGCTGTTGAGATCCATGGCCATGGGTCATTCCATGGCCAGGCCGTGGACTTTGTAGTCCTGTCACATTTGCGTACTTTAGCGCAGCTGCCCAATCCATGGCCATGGGGAATTCCATGGCCTGGCCGTAGATGCCTTTGGAATGATCTTTTTGCCCTCGTTTGCTCCTCTTTAAGCTCCAACTTCAATCACGCAAGCTTTCCACCTTTTTCTTAGCCAATTTACCACAAATCCTGCACGACACACAATAAACGCCGCAGTTATCCGAACTAAAGGGAAAACAAACAATAAGGAAACTAATATGCCTAAATGAACTAAAAATGCATGCAAAACAAGAATGAAATATGATGTTGATTCACACACATCAAATCCCCTCAAGCTTAAGATCTTGCTTGTCCCCAAGCAATAACGAAGGCCAAACAAAGATGTGGGATCAAGAGACAATATTAAATGAGGAACCCGAGAAAACATACAACCAAGCAATAGGCAAAGGCAATGCAAGAAATAGAGAGGTAACCAATTTCAAGTCCAATTAGAGGCTAAGGTTGTCAGAAATCATGCTCCTCGCTGAATTAGGATCACTCCACTAACCACACTCAAAGTGTTTATGGGTAAAGACAATGCGCTCAAGATTCCTCAAAGAAAATGCACATCCATAAGCTTGATAGGAAACCAAATTTCCACTAATAAATTGCAAGCATACAAGAACCAAAAGGTCTTTCAAGGTTTGTAATAGGGCCATGGGAATGATGTTAGGAAAGGTAAAGAAAGGAAGGTATACACAAAGGGCTAACAAAATTTTCAATAAGCACAAATAACCCTATAGAATACAAATGCAGCAAAGCTTTACCGCCATAAGCATAACTCCAACATTTCCTTCTTTTTCTTTTTCTCTTTTATTTATCAAGCTTTCACTTCATGATTCTTTTTTTTTTTCTATTTTCTTTTCCCTCTCCCCTTATATATTTTTTTTCTTTTAATTTGACAAAGGGGAGAGACTTCACCATTTTTTTGAAAGAGAAAGCTCTAAAACATGCAATTCCCAAAATAACTTTCAAACCAAATTTGCTCCATTTATTATTCTAAAAGATTAGCAACAATGTATCATCATAGGCATCAAGAAAAATAATTATGCAATAGGCGCAAGATGGGCAACTAATGGATGAAAGTGTGACAATTATTTCAGAGGGCCAGAAAATACCTAAGTTGACTTAATCACATTCAAGCATGCAAGCAAAAATTTCGCCTCAAAATGGTTTCAAATCAAGTTCTAGAACACAAAATCAATGAGGAATTATCACTCAACACAAAGAATGGGAGAAAAATTCATATAGTGCATAAATCCCATACAAGCTCAAAATTCACATTTAGAGATTCAAAAATCAATGAAAAGCACAAATTCAGAGAACGTAAGCTAATTAGCAACTTATCAAGAGATCAACTCTACTTTTAATCAACAATGCATATTGCCTGCCACAAGGTACAAAGATTGGGTTCCCAAACAATATTATCTCAAAATTTCCAAGAAAAGATAAGGGCACAAAGTTGCTTTCCGAGGACCAAATAAATAAGGGATATAGTGATGGTGCAAACATGCCATAAACAACACAAAATGCAATGCAATATGCAACATGAAAATGCATGAGACTATTAATGAAACTACAAAAACACCAAAAATGAAATACCCCCTCAAGCTTAGAAATTTACGTTGTCCCCAATGTAAAAACCTAAAACAAGAGAAGGGATCAAAGGAATGAACTCACTGTGGTGGTGGAAATTGGGAAAGTGAAGGAGAGATAAGGTTGGTCTAAGAACGATGACATAAAGATCATACCAACAAACCGACACAACAAAATTAAAAGAAAAAGAAAAATTAAAAAGAAAAACAAAGAAAGCTTGGGTTGCCTCCCAAGAAGCGCTTGTTTAAAGTCATTAGCTTGACTCCTTTCACATCAACCCGGCTCAATAGGGCTTGGGAGTGAATGTGCAACTCCTTTTTCACAAGTTCTATCTAAGAGACCATCCTCTAATATTGGCCTACTGCGCCACCGCTTTGTCTGCTTCCATTTAAGCTTCTCGCCTTTAGCTTCTTGAGGTGAAAACTCCATCTTTTTATGTTTTTCCACCTCATCCTCTTCATCCTCTGAGGTATCATTGGCTAAGCAAAGTTTAGGAGGGTCGTCAGCTCTAGACTCCTCTTTCTCCATCGGATGCAATAAATCAATCCTGCATAAAGAGTTCTCAAAAGAGGGTTGTTTAATAGGATTAGTCAAATCAAAATCTATCATCTCCTCCCCAGCATTCAAAGAAAGCTTCCCCTTTTTAACATCTATTAGGGCCCCAGCAGTGGCCAAGAAAGGCCTTACTAGAATGATGGGGAATTTGGAATTCCCCTTCATATCTAACACCATGAAGTCAACAGGGATGAAAAATTTTCCTTCCTTAACGGGGACATTCTCTATGATGCCAAGAGGTTGCTTAATCGAACTATCTGCAAACTGTAAAGAGACGCCAGTTAGTCTCAACTCACCCATCCCCAATCTTTCAAAAATAGATAAAGGCATGAGACTCACACCAGCCCCTAAATCACACAAATTATCATGAACACTTACATCACCAATTAAGTAAGGAATAGAGAAACTACCTGGATCTTTGAGCTTAGAAGGCAATTTATTTTGAATTAAAGCACTACACTCCTCAGTTAAAGCTACTGTCTCATATTCCTTTGCCTTCCTCCTATTAGACAAAATGTCCTTAAGAAATTTAGCATAGGTAGGCATTTGTTGTAATGCCTCAGTGAAGGGTACATTTATGTACAATTTCTTAAGGACCTCTAGAAACTTACCAAATTGCTTATCTAGCTTAGCCTTGGCCAACCTTTGAGGGAAGGGAACCGGGGGTTGGTAAGGTTCAGGGGGTACATACTTAGACACTTTCTCATTAGTTTCCTCTTCTTCTAAGGTTTGTGTCTTAGTTGTCTTTTTTTCCTCATTCCCCTCAACCTTGGGATCCTTTAAAGTCTTACCACTTCTTAAGATCACAGCATTACAATGCTCATTAGGATTTATCTCAGGTTGACTAGGAAACTTACCAAGTTGTCTATTTGAGGTGTTGGCTTGATGAGCAATCTGAGTTTCCAACATCTTATTGTGAATGGCCAAATGGTCAATCTTAGCTGACAATTCTATAATGGCCTAAGTTACAACCTTACCATGTTGCCTAAACTCCTCATTTTGCTTAGACTGACTCTCAACAAAATTCTCAAGAAGAGACTCAAGTTTAGAGGTCTGTACCTGTTGGAATCCAGAAGGGGGTTTAGCACTACCTTGGCCTTCTTGGAATTGGTGGTTCAACGTGTTGCTCTTTCGGTAGGAGGGGTAAGGGTTGTTCTTCCTTCCTTGGTTATAAGAGTTTGGAGGAGCGTAGTTGGGCAACTTTGGGTTTGTGTCATCGAAGTTGTTGCACGAGTTCACTTGCTCCCTTGGCGCGCTTTGGCATTCAATACCAATGTGTCCTTGCGCTCCACAACACTCACAAAAAATATTAGTAGCACCTATTGCATTCACATTTACTTTCTCAAGTTTATCAAAATGCTCATTTAGAGATTCAAATTTTGACATTATTAAATCAACACCATCTACCTCAAACTTACCCCCCGAAAGTTTTTTATGTTATTACCTCTTTCGTTTGCCCATTGGTGATGATTTGCAGCAACACTCTCAATGATTTCACAAGCTTTTGCTAAACTTATGTTCATCAAACCTCCGCCAGCTGCAGAGTCAAGAGACACCTTCGAAGAATATTCAAGCCCATTATAGAAGGTGTGAACAATCAACCACTTTTCTAACCCATGATGTGGGCAGGCTTCCAACAAAGCCTTGTATCTATCCCAAGCTTCTGACAATGACTCTCCATCTTTCTGAATGAAGCTTGTGATTTGGTTCCTAAGATGAGCAGTCTTGGAAGGTGGAAAGAATTTGTCCAAGAAAGCTTGCTCCAATTGGTCACAAGTAGTGATTGTTTCAACAGGCACAGACTTCAACCATGCTCTAGCTCTATCTCTCAGTGATGATTGAAATAGGCGGAGGCGGATAGCATCAGCAGAGGCACCTTCAATCCTGACTGTCTCACGGAACTCCAAAAACATATCCACATGATCATTAGGGTCCTTTGATGGCAATCCTCCAAACTGGTTCTGCCTTATCACAAATAGTAAGGTAGGCGGTATGGTGAAGTGTCTAGCTTCAATGGCTGGCCTAGCAATTCCAGATCGCAGACCTCGAGCATTAGGGGCTGCATACTCCTTGAGAGGCCTATTATCCACTAGGTCAGCCATGACAAGAATTGGTTCAATTATTTTTCTTGCTCTTTGCTTTGTTGTCTTCTTCTTCTATGAAAAGTTCCTTCAATTTCAGGATCTGCTTCAATAAGAGTCCCGGAATGTCTAGTACTGCGCATAAACTAGAGAAATTACCTATAGCGAGCCCAAGAGAAAACAAGAACGTAATATATGATAAATAAATAAAATGTTTCAAATAATTAAATTAAAAATTAACCTAATATTCAAGAAAGACACATTCCCCGCAATGGCGCCAAAAACTTGATGCGTGAAATCCGCAAGTGAACGGTTTCGTCTTCAAGTAATAAAAGATCGAATCCACAGGGACTATGTTTATGAATACCAATTAATTAATTAATTCAATTAAATTAAACGAAGGAAATATAATTGTTGAGTGATAAGAACGTAGTAACCAAGCAATTAAATAAATAAATATTAAAATGCAAAAGATCAGGAATAAGGATAGTAAGCTTTTAGAAAAGGTTTTTCAAATGCCAAGAAAGCTTCCCGGATTGGGGATACCACAATGATATAAGATGAATCTTAATTGACAACCCTTTTATTAAAATTGAAATTCAATTGAAGGTGAATTACCTACTCTCGGGGTAATTAAATTTAAATTGAACTTTTTAAGCTTTATGGCAATTCATTAAGTCCTCGAAAGGCTAAACCTACTCTCGTGATTTAGACCTCAAGTTCAATTCTTATGGTTCCAATACCCAGGTTCACCTCTCGATACGTCCCTAAATATCTATGAGATGCAAATATGTGACTAGCAAATTCACATCAATAAGTACTATAAGGATTGAATCAAAGAACATTCACAAATTAATAAAAAGGATAAACAAAGTCAATTAGTCATCATCAATGAACCAAAAGGCATTGCCCAATCCTAGAAACAAAGGAAACAACTCAGACATGGAAAAGAAATAAAATAGAAAAATGATGACAAATAACCAAACCGTCATGCAGATAGGAAGAAGGAACAGGATGAAGAACAAGAGCCTCCAAAAGTGCCTCCTCCAAATAGAATGTGAACCCCAATAATGTATTCAGAATATCTATATATACCTAGGGTCTAAAATTGGTCCAAGCCCAAAAGAAACAACTAAAAACGAAACTTAAAAATCTGTGTCAGACCGCGATCCATGGTCGTGGGCCATTCCACGGCCAAGCCGTGGACTCTACTACCATGGGGAAAAAATTGCTTGCTGTTGAGATCCATGGTCGTGGGTCATTCCACGGCCAGGCCGTGGTTCATTCCACGGCCAGGCCGTGGACTCTGCTGTCCTGTCACATTGGCATACTTCAGCACAGCTGTCCGATCCATGGCCATGGGGAATTCCATGGCCAGGCCGTGGATGCCTCTGGCATGATCTTTTTGCCCTCGTTTGCTCCTCTTTAAGCCCTAACTTCAATCATGCAAGCTTTTCACCTTTTTCTTAGCCAGTTTACCACAAATCATGCACGACACACCATAAACACCACAGTTATCCGAACTAAAAGGAAAACAAACAAAAAGGAAACTAATATGCCTAAATGAACTAAAAATGCATGCAAAACAAGAATGAAATATGATGTTGTTTCACACACATCAACTCTGGATACAGGAGCTTGAGAAAATCTTCGTGGCAATGCACTGTCGTGAGGATAGGAAGGTGACTTATGCATCCTTCATTTTGATAGGAGGTGCAGAGCTATGGTGGAAAGGCTAGCAGAGAATGCTTGAAGCAGAAGGAATTTTTATCAAATGGGGACTGGTTGGGGAATGTTTTCTGGAGAAATATTTCCCAAGATTGGTGAGGAGAGAGAGATAGAGTTCGCTATAGATCTCGTATCAGGAACTGAGCCGATTTCGATAGCACTTTATCGAATGTCTCCAGCGGAGTTGGCATAATTGAAGAAGCAGTTGGATGATATGTTGGGTAAGGAGTTTATAAGACCGAGTGCTTCACCTTGGGGAGCGTCGGTGCTGTTCGTCAGGAAAAAGGACGGAAGTTCAAGGCTGTGCGTGGATTATCGACAGTTGAACATGGTGGCGATCAAGAATAAGTATCTGTTACCTAGGATTGACGACTTGATGAACCAGTTAAAAGGAGCGGTAGTGTTTTCGAAGATTGACTTACGATTTGGTTATCATCAAGAAGGAAGATATACCGAAGGCAGCGTTTAGAAGTCGGTATGGACCCTATGAGTATTTGGTTATGCCCTTTGGTGTGACTAATGCTCCAACAGTGTTTATGGATTACATGGACCATATTTTCCGACCGTTCTTGGATAAGTTTGTAGTTGTGTTTATCAACGACATTCTTATCTATCCCCCTAATCGGGAAGAACATCAGGAACATCTTCGGATTGTGCTTCAAGTGTTAAAGGACCGACAACTTTATGCGAAGTTGTCCAAGTGTGAGTTTTGGTTGGAAGAAGTGCAATTCTTAGGTCATGTGATTAACCGAGATGGGATAGCGGTAGATCCAGTGAAGGTTGAAGCTGTGGTACAATGGGAAAGCCCTAAGACGGTGAGCGAGATCAGAAGCTTTCTCGGGCTAACAGGATACTACAGGTGATTCATCGAAGGATTCTCGAAGATCGCGTTGCCGATGACGCAGCTAACAAGGAAGGGGACATCCTTTGTATGGACGGATGAGTGTGGGAAAAGTTTTCAAGAGCTAAAGAGGAGGTTAACAACATCACCAGTGCTGATGTTACCAGATTCTTTAGGACAGTGCGACGTATACTGTGATGCGTCATACCAAGGATTGGGTTGTGTCCTAATGCAAGACTGGAGGGTCGTAGTGTATGCTTTGAGACAACTGAGAGTTCATGAGAGGAATTATCCAATTCATGATTTGGAGCTGGCAGCTATAGTGTTTGCTTTAAAGATATGGCGACTATATTTATATGGAGCTAAGTTCATAGTGTACAGTGACCATAAGAGCTTAAGGTATCTATTTGATCAGAAGGAGTTAAACATGAGACAAAGGAGGTGGATGGAATTCATAAAGGATTATGAATTTGACCTATAGTACCATCCAGGGAAAGCAAATGTAGTAGCGGATGCGTTTAGTAGGAAATCCTTCCACGTGTCTACTATGATGGTAAAATAGTTGGAACTGATTGAACAGTTCAGAGATCTGAATCTAGGTATAGGATTATCTAGAGATAAGATAAACTTAGGAATGGTCACTGTAACGAGCGACTTTTTGAAGACAATCAAGGAGAAGCAAGAAGTTGATCAGTATCTGCAGAAGGTGAAAGAACAAGTAGCGGAAGGCAGAACATCTGAGTTTAGGATGAATCAAGATGGAGTCTTGAGGTATGGTCATAGGATTTGTGTGCCGATGGATATAGAACTAAGAAGGATGATCGTGGCAGAAGCGCACAAGAGTAGGCTGAGTTTTTATCCAGGAGCTACCAAGATGTATGAAGATTTGAAGAAGATGTTTTGGTGGCCTGAAATGAAGAAGGAAGTGGCTGAATATATGTTGGCTTATTTGGTTTGTCAAAAAGTGAAGAGAGAACACTAAAAGCCAGCAGGATTGTTACAATCTCTGGATATTCCAGAATGGAAGTGGGATGAAATATCTATGGACTTTGTGGTTGGGTTGCCAAGAACTGACAAGAGGCATGATGCAATTTGGGTAATCGTCAATAGGTTGACAAAGTGTGCTCACTTCTTACCTATCGGTGAAAGTTATAAGTTGGAAAAGTTAACCCAAATCTACATCAAAGAAGTGGTAAGTTTGCACAAAGTGCCTTCTAGTATTGTTTCCGACAGAGATCCTAGATTTACATCTAGATTCTAGAATCAGTTACATAAGGCTTTGGGAACTAAATTGAGGTTGAGTTTTGCTTATCATCCTCAGACGGATGGTCAATCGGAACGAACGACTCAATTATTGGAAGATCTCTTGAGAGCTTGTGTTTTGGAACACACAAGAAGTTGGGATGAGTTCTTACCGTTGATTGAGTTCACCTATAACAACAGTTTTCATTTAAGTATAGGTATGGCACCTTACTAAGTGTTGTATGGAAGAAAATGTAGAACACCATTATGTTGGCATGAGACAGGAGAAAGTCAAATGCTAGGACTGGAGGTAGTACAACAGATGACGGAAAAAATCAAGAGGATAAGAGAAAAAATGAAAGTCACACAGGATAGACAAAAGATTTACAGCGATAAAGGGAGAAGACCTTTAGAATTCCAGGAAGGAGATCATGTTTTTCTGAGTGTAAGTCCAAGAACTAGAATTGGCAGAGCAATCAAATCTAGAAAGCTTACTCCTAGATTCATTGGATCATTTCAAATTCATCGTCGAATTGGTCCTGTAGCCTATCATGTTGCTTTACCACCAAACCTATCTAATCTTCATGATGTCTTTCATGTTTCTTAGTTGAGGAAATACTACCCTGATCCATCACACATCTTAGAACCAAAGTCAATACAATTGAGAGAGAACCTTGAGTATGAGGCTTTACCTTTAAGGACCGCGGATCGAAGGGTTAAGGAACTCCGAGGTAAAAACATTTTGTTGGTCAAGATCATATGGGATGAAGTTACAGGAGATGCTACCTGGGAAAGAGAAGAGGACATGCAACGTCAATATTCGAGCCTATTTTAAAATGTACATCGAATTTCGAGGACAAAATTCTTTTTAAGGGGGGTAGTAATGTAACACCTCGATTTTCATGCTTTCGAAGATCGGTAAATTATATAAATGAGTTTATATTTTTATCCGAGATTTAGAAAATGAAATTAAATAAATCAAGACCATATTCATACTCTATGCTATCGTAGAAAATTACGGTTAAATTTTGGGTTGAAAATTCAGACGGAGTCCGGTCTGCGTTTTCACTGACAGTAAGATTTTACTGATCAAAAAATCGAATTTTGACTCGTGAACGAAACTATTAGGTTTAAACTCGAATTTCCAACAACTTTGATAAATTTGAAATTTTTCACCAAAAGGTGAAATAATATAAGTTATGCGGGCAAAATCTTAAATCGCGTAATTAACGGAGCTAAATACGGACTTATCGGGATCCGCTAACGGATAAACTTGAAGTCATATCAGGTCACATCACCTAGGAAGGCATGCCAGTGTCATGATGAAAAGCAAAAATATCTGGACGCGTTCACACTGAGAAAAGACTAAAATTAAAATATCCTTGGTCTTTTTCCTAAATGACATATTTGTCCCCAAAGGAAAATACCGTTTTGCCCCTAAGAACTTATGAAAACCCATCCTTGCCCTCACCCTCATCATTACCTCTCGAAAATATCTAGATATTTATGAAGTTAGAGGTGAAAAGACCATTTTGCCCTTGGTCTTTTGTTTTAATTCCAATTTCGTCCCTAAGTGAAATGTCCATTTTGTCCCTTAAGTGAAAATCTTTGGACCTTCTTACCACTCCTTCCTCACGCCTAAAGCCATCCCCTCCAAGGCCAACCATCACTTTTCTTTCAACTTCAAAAACTTCTCTTCACTTTCTCTCATTTTTCTTAAGTGAAAGCTTAACATTTTATGTAGAAAAAGTGTTGATCTTTGCTCATTTTCATCACTCAAGGAGGCAAGATTACTTCCCCTGATCCATGAGTTTCTTGTTCTTCACTTAGTTCTTGTTTTAAAGCCATGATCACATAAGTTTCAACTTCTAACTTCAATCTTCAAAAATCTCTAGAAAATCATAGAAAAATCCTTTTAATGTGAAATAAATTTCTATGATCTAGTTTCATCATTCTTTATCACTATCCAAGAGCATGAAATCAAATAACATGCCTAGTGTAACATCCCGATTTTCACTGCTTTTAATATCGGTAATCTATATGAATAAGTTTTATTTTATCTGAGGTTTTAGAAAATGAAATTAAATAAACCAAGATCATATTCATACTCTACGGCATCGTAGGGAGTTACTGTTAAATTTTGGATTGAAAATTCAGACGGAGCCTGGTCTGCATTTTCACTGGCAATAAGATTTTACTGATCAGAAGAACTAATTTTGACTCGTGAACAAAACAGGTAGGTTTAGAATCGAATCTCCAACAATTTTGATAAAATTGGCTTTTCGCACTAAAAAGTGAAATAATATAAGTTATTCGGGCAAAACATTAAATCAGGTGAAGAACGGAGCTGAATACAGATTTACTAGGACCCGCTAACGGATAAAATTAAAGTCACATCAAGTCACATCACCTAGTAAGGCGTGGCAGTGTCATGATAAAGTTTGAAAATATCTGAACGTGTTCACGCTGCGAAAAGACCAAAATGCCCCTAACCTTTTTCTTAATTACAAATTGCCCTAGGATGAAAAGCCTTTTTACCCTTAAATGAACAACTCTTGGACATCCTTGTCCCTCCCTTCACCTCACGCATTAGGCTATGTTTATGAAGCCTCCATCCATTTCTTCCTAAATTCCATCTTTCTCCTTAAGTTTCCTTTCATCTTCAAGTTGAAAACCTTAACCATTTTGTGTGAAGAAAGTGTTGATCTTGCTCATCTTCATCCCCAAAGAGGTATGGTTGCTTCCTTTGATCCATAAACTTCATGATTCTCCTCTTATTTCTTGTTTGAAAACTATGATTCCACGAGTTTCAACTTCTAGGACCAATCTTCAAAAATTTCTAGAAAATCATAAAAAAATCATTTTAATGTGAAATCAATTTCTATGATCTAGTCTCATCACTCTCTATCACTATCCAAGAGCATGAAATCAAATGACATTGCAAACCCATTTTCTAATGAAGTGGCCGAACCCTACATGATGAGAAATCATGAGTTTTGTTTCAAGTTTTTGTTTAATGAGACTTGATCTAGTGTTGTGTATGCTTAAGGATCATCCATCCAACAGATTGAAACCAAATGAAATCCCTAGCCTAGTTTTCTATATATGGCCGAACCCTAACCAAGATTGGGTGGGTGAGTTTTGTTTGATTTTATTAACTTTTAGTTGTGATTGTTGTGAACGTTCAAGCAGTGATTGATTGTTCTAGGCGGTGCGAAGGAAATCGGAGTCGGAATGGAAAACCCTTCGAGAACGAACTTGAAATCATCAAGAGGTAAAGGGAGATTACTTATAATGAGTTTGGTAGTCACATGAGCTTGGTTGTTAGGTGTGTTGTTGTTGTTTCGATTGGAATCATAAGATAATTGGTACTTTGTGAATTTACTATGTATTGTATATGTACTAGATTCAATTGGTAAGTATGCGATTGGATGTTTGAAAATGAATTGTGGCATTGATGCCTTGGATGAGATATACTTATGATGTTGGTTTAAGATTTGATGTATATATATGTATATTCTGGATTGTGATTTTGACTGTATTGGTTGAGAGTATAGCATCGGCTATAGCTTGATAATAAAGATTAAAATGCTTAAAAGCCTTAATCAAAGTTTTAGAGTGTATGAAATCAAAGGAAATCTTGAGAATAGTTTTGTCTTATTAAGGAAAGAAACTTCTTTTTTTAAAATATTAGATCCTTTCAAAAGAAAAAGTTCGTTTAATGAAAGTCCATTCAAATTCTTTCTTTTTAGAAAAATGTTTTAAGATGACGAAGCCTTTTAGAAAGTAGATTTACAAAGAAAAGAGTTTTCTTGAAAATAGCTTCTTTTGAGAAAATGTTTTAGTTCATGCCAATGAGGTTTTGAGTTTTGTTTTCCAAGTTTTAGATACGAGAAAAAGAACTGAAAGAAAAATGGTGATTAACCTTTCACTTTGTGAAGTCTGCAAACCTAGTGACCAAGACGTCGGGCTAGGGTTTTTATGAGTTGAGCACTCGGACTATATGTCCTGTGTTTTGAATGAACCTTTAAAACGAGTCATGAGCTGTGTGCATTGACAGAAAGAATGAACGAAAAAGAAAACAGAAAACCCTCTGTGTACGTACATGAATCGGCAGACGTGCCACGAAATCAAGCAACAATCCATTGTGGTTGAGAATATGAGCCACGTAAGACCACTTGGTCAATAGGGGCATCCTGTGTTCGTGACTCCACAAGTGGTCGGAGGCATCGCGATCCCGTGCCGTGGCAATCGGTTGCCCAACACGGATGAACTTAATCAGAGATTGGACTATTCATGATATGGTTGAGACGTGATACCCTAGAACAGTTGGAGTTTGGACCTAAATTGAGAGGCTGGCTCATGAGAACAATTGTGTCATAGGAGTATTTATGGCCTATCACTCGATTAAGGGAAGTTAGGAATCTCCGGAGAACATGAACTAGAAAGATGATATTGGAGTCTCATGCATTATAATAACTCATGATGATGTCTGAGATATTATGTTCTATGAATATATGTTAATACAAATGTATTTATATGTGGATGTATGTTTTGTTTGTCGCTTATGCGGCTATCGTGATAAACTTGTGAAATGAGTATCTCACCTTTGCCTGTACATGTTGGATGTAACACCCCCCTCGCGGGTGCTACATACACGGACTCTAATGCGGAAATAAAACAATAAAATAAAACGCTGGTTGCTTTCGGAAAGTACTTTAATTAAGTAGCTACGTTCGAAAACGCGGTTCAAAAATTTTTCTGCATGCATAGGCAAACAACTCAAGACGAAGAAATAAATTTCATATCACACATTAATATTCACTGTTCATAAAACATAAACATAACGCAAAACCTGGTCTAATATATATATATATATATATATATCATATTACAGACTTAGAAAGTAATTGCGACATATATGCAGTAGTAAAATATAAGCCTGCTCAAAAACAAAAGACTCCTAAGCTGGTCGGCTAAAAGTAGCCATTGGGGTACAACCCAACGTCGGCTCCTTCAAAAGTTTCCATCATCCGAGTCCTCACGTCTCCGCGGGGACCTATGATCAACATCTGTACATGTGTTCCAAAAACACAACAAGGTGTCCAACATGTACAGGCAAAGGTGAGATACTCATATAAAGTTATCACGATAGCCGCACAAGCGACAAACAGCAGTATAACATCCACAGATAAATACAGTTATATGAACAGTTATTTATGTAATACAGTACAACATCCCAAACACTATCATCAGTTATAATAATGCATGAGACTTCAATATCATCTTTCTAATTTATGTACTCCGGAGATTCTAACTTCCCAACATCGAGCGATAGGCCGTAGTAACACCCGTAACACAATTGTTCTCATGAGTCAGCCTCTCTATTTAGGTCCGAACTCCAATTGTTCCAGGGTACCACGTCTCACCATATCATGAATACTCCAGTCTCTGATCGAGTTCATTCGTGTTTGGCAGCCGATTTACCACGGCACGGGGTTGCTATGCCACCGGCCACTTGTGGGATCTCGAACACAGAATGCCCCTATAGACCCAGTGGTCTTAACTGGCTGAATTCTCAACTACGAAAGTTGTAGCTCGGTTCCAAATGGCACGTCTGCCGGTTCATGCATGTACACAGAAAGTTTTCTGTTTTCTTTGCGTTCATTCTTTCAAATGTCGAGACATAAAGTCCACGACTCGTTTCAAAAAGGCATTAAGCCCACTCAAATCAAAAACACAGGACACGAAGTCCGAGTGCTCAATCCACAAAACACTAGCCCCGACGTCTCGGCCACTAGGTTCGGGTTCGTCTCAAAGGTTCATCCTTTTTTCCTTTGGTTTCATTTTCTCAAAACACTTTGGAAAACAAAACATACTTTGGTTTTCTCGAAACAAAACATCCTTTTTGATCAAGAGAACATTTTTCCGTGAAAAACACCTTTCTCGAAAACAAAAACCATTTTCTAAGGTTTCACGTTTTTTTAAAACGCTTTACCGAAATAAAACACGATTTGCACGAATTTTCACAAAACCACTTTACTTTTCAAAAGAAAAATACTTTTCAACAAGAAGGACACCTTTTCTTGAAAAAGCAATACGTTTTCCCAAAAATCACTTTTTGATTTAAAAACATGGTTTTCAAAACATAGATTTAGGATTTCGAGTCTTTTAATAAATTATCGAGACATAGCCAGTCCTATGCTCATCCATCCAGGGTATAATATATATATATATATATATATATATATATATATATATATATATATAGACATCAACAATCCATAATCATCATCATAATATCAACTAAGGCATCCATGCCACAATATCAAATAGACAATTATGCACAACATTTAACATCCAATCAATCCAGGATATAAGTATACATATACATCATTCAAACTCATCTCTAAATCATCACTCAAGACATCATAACACATATATCAAACATGCACTATGAAGCTACTCAAACTTAAATGACTACCTCCCTTTACCTCTCAAAAGAAGTTCAATGCAAACTCGATCGGTTCTCGGCTCCGGTTCCGTTCGCGTCGCCTAAAACAATCAAGCATAAATCAATTCAAACAACAAATCAACATCAATCTATAACATAAGAACACAAGTTTTCCTTCCCCTAAAAGGCATAGGGTTCGGCCATGAAAGGTCAAAAGGGTTAGGGATCTTATTTGGTTCCAAACTTTTGGATGGTTGGTTCATGAACTTAGTTAACACTATTTCAAGTCCTATGACTCAAAAATGTGAAACAACACTCATGGATTTTCCCCTTGAAGCTCTCGGCCATAAAGGGCAATCTAGGCTAGGAATTGATTTGGTTTTCCATCACTTGGATTCAAGGACACTAGGAAAGCTAAGGATGGAATCAAGAGTTAGAAATCAAAAATTTGATGAAAAACACTATTCATCATCAATCTTAGGGTTCGGCCACTTTGGGGTTTTAGGGCTAGGATGAGACTTGGATCATGAGCTCTTGGGTTTAGATAGAGGGTGATGAGGTGAGTTCAAAGAACTTGGTTTCACCTCCAAAGGATTTTCCTACAATTTACTATGGATTTTCAAAGTTTTGGATCTAAGAATGAGTTTCATGAAAATGGAGGTTTGATCTTGATATTAAAAGAGATTCAAGAAGATATGAGACCATAGAAGTGATCTTACCTTAAAATGGATGAAGATTGGTCAAGAAATCAAGTGATTTCAACAAGCTTTCAAGATTTTCTCAAGGATTCAATGGAGGTTTTTTCTCTAAGGAAGATGAAGTGTTCTTGGTGTTCTTGAGGGGCTGGGCTGCGTGGAATGAGGGGCTGAGAGGGCTGTTCCAGCCTTCTAAAGAGTTCATTAAGGGTAAAAAGGTCATTTGGTTCAAAGGGTAAAATGGTAAAAGGTGAAAAGGCTTAAGTTAGGGGTATTTTGGTAATTTCGCATCCCGAAATTCCCGATCGTCATGACGACTCTGGCATGCTCTCCCAAGTGAGTTGACATGATGTGATATCCATATTATCCGTTGTCGGGTCCTGGTAAGTCCATACGCGGCTCCGTTCTCCACCCGATTGAAGATTTCGCCCGAACGGAGGTCAGGAAATGATTTTTTTGAAATTTTTACGAAATTTAACCAAAACGTAGAGAATCGAATTCTAAGACTTACTGTCTCGTTCACGGGTCCATCTGAGGTCATCTGAGCAGTAAAATCATACTGTCAGTGTAAAAACGCAGACCGGGCTCCGTTTGAGTTTTCGACTCAAAACTTAATCGTAGCTTCCTACGATATCGCTGAGCATGATTATGGTCTCGGAATATTTTATATCCCTTTCTAAGACCTCGAATAAAATATAAGTTCATAAATACTGATTAATTAGGAAAACTCGAAAATCGGGGTGTTACATTGGACACCCTATTGTGTTTTTGGATACATGTACAGATGCTGCCCAGAGGTCCCCGCAGACACTTGAGTACTCTGATGTCGGAGTCCCATGAAGATGAAGAGAAGGAGGATCCCTCCAAATTCCTCCGGGAGTCGGAGTTGACCTTCCCAATGGCTAATTTTAGCCCGACCAGCATTAGAGTCTTGTTTTTTTTGAAGCAGTCGTATCTTATCTGCTGTATTTATGTTGATTTAATGTTTTGAAGTCTGTAATCTGTGATAATTGACCAGAATTTCTACTACTAGTTTAAATTCTGTTTCTAGAAAACCTATATGCTCCGCATTAATAACTTATGTTTATTTTGTCATGGATGTTTAATATTGGTGCATGTTATAAGGTTTACTCCATCTTTCCTGTATTTGATGTTTATAGCACGAAGAAGTTTTTTTTTTTTTTTTTTTTTAAAACCAACTTTTTCGAACATAGTTATTTACTTAAAGTATTTTCCGAAAGCAACCAATGTTTTATTTATTTATGTTTTCCGCATCAAGTTTGAGACATAGCATCGAGGGGGTGTTACATTAGTGGTATCAGTGCTGGTCGAGTCTTTCGGGAATCCTTGGGAGTAGGTCTGTTATGTTTGTGTTGTGTGATCTCTGTTTGAACCTTGGTTGAATTGTTTCTCTGTTGAAGCAATGTGTGTTGACACACGAGTGTATGTTTCCTTATTAGGATATGATTGGTTTGACTTGTAGGAAAGACATGAATCATAGAGACGATCGTGGTGGAGGTCGTGGCAATACAAACGATGGTGACGGTCGCGACACTGCTGACACTAATGTTGACGACAATATCAATCGGGCTATCCAAGCTATGGCCAATATGGCGACAGCTGTTGCCCAACAGACGGCTACGATGGCTCAACAGAATCAACAGAATCAACAGAGAGCTGATCTTGCTGCTGATGCAAGAGGTTTAGTCGACTTTCGGCATCATGATCCTCCATAGTTTCATGGGGATTCTGATCCGGAGAAGTCTGACTTATGGCTGCAAGAATTGGAAAAGATCTTTGTTGTTCTGCGCTGCCCTGAGAAAGCGAAGGTTACCTATGCTGCCTTCTTGCTTTTGGGAGATGAAGAATACTGGTGGAGAGGAACTAGACAACTGCTGGAAGTCAACAATCAGGAGGTCACTTGAGGTATTTCGCACCAAGTTTCTAGACAAGTACTTTCCCCAGAGTGCCAGGACCGATAAAGAGCAAGAGTTTCTGAGACTACAGCAAAGGGACATGACCTTTGGAGAATGTGCGGCAAAGTTTGAATCACTCGCCAAATATTTCCGCTTTTTCCAAGCCCAACCTGATGAAGACTGGAAATGCGAGAGGCTTGAAGGAGGCTTGCGTTTCGAAATCAAGCAGTCTGTGTTACCACTCGAGATTCGCAACTTTCAAGCCTTGGTGTAGAAGTGTAGAAAAGTTGAGAAGATGAGAAGAGGAAGGGACAACACGAGCAATGTGGGAGGACTGTCTAGGTACAGGAAACTGAACCAGTACCAGAACCAAAAGGGGAAACAGTCCCAAAAGAAACCATATTCCCGACCTCAAGGGAGCAATCAGACTCAATAATCCTATCGCCCTCTTGCTTCTGCCTATGGTGGTGGAAGTGGGAACGACCAGAATCAAGGATAAGCCCAGAGATGCTTCAAGTGTGGGAAACAAGGTCATATGACGGAGAACTGCGTGCTGAAGGGAGTTCTATGTTTCCAGTGTGGGAAGATAGGACATTTCGCAAGGGAATGCACTATACCAAAGTCCGAGTACTTAGTCGTCAACAATGTGCGAGCTGCTAGACCGACGGCGAGGGCAAGAGTTTACACCATGAGTGGTGCTGATGCTTCAAAATCGGATGATCTCACACAAGGTAGTTGCGACATAGCTTGTAATCTCCTTACTGTACTATTTGATTCAAATGCTACACATTCGTTTATCTCTTTGGATTGTGTGAGACTTTTGAACTTGCCTGTTTGTTCGATGTCGTTTGATTTAATTTTTTCTACCCCAACTGTTAAGCCTGTTACTGTAAATTCAGTATGTTTGAGCTGTCCTATTGTTATCCATGATAGGAAATTTCTTGTTGATTTGATATGTTTGCCTTTGACATATTTGGATGTGATCCTGGGCATGGATTGGTTATATTCCAACCATATCCTTTTAGACTGTGCACATAAAACCCTAGTTTTTCCTGATCCTGAGATTTCTGGATTTTTAACTGCCAACCAAGTAAGAGCTTCTTTGAAAAAAGGAGCTCAAGGATACATGCTTTTACCCTGTTTAGAAGTCGAGAGGGACGTTTTTTTGAGCGATGTGCCGGTTGTGAAAGATTTTCCGGAAGTGTTTGCCGAGGATGTTCCAGGTTTACCACCTGTGAGAGATATCGAGTTTTTGATTGACTTAGTTCCAGGATCCGGTCCGATCTCCATCGCTTCGTACAGGATGTCACCTACAGAGTTAGCCGAGCTAAAGGCTCAACTAGAGGATCTGTTGTATAAGCAGTTTGTGAGGCTGAGTGTATCCCTATGGGGAGCACCAGTGTTGTTGGTGAGGAAGAAGGATGGAGGTTCAAGACTCTGTGTGGATTACCGTCAACTCAACAAGGTAACGATCAAGAACAAGTATCTGCTACCATGCATACATGATCTGATGGATCAACTCCGAGGAGCTGCTATCTTTTCAAAGATCGACCTGAGATCTGGTTAACACCAGATTAGAGTGAAGGCTGAGGATATACCTAAGACGGCATTCAAGACTCGTTATGGTCGCTATGAGTACCTCGTGATGCCTTTTGGAGTGACGAATGCACCTGCTATCTTCATGGACTATATGAACCGTATTTTTTGTCCGTTTCTAGATCAGTTCATTCTCGTGTTCATCGATGATATTCTCAACTACTCTAAAAGTCCCGAGGAGCATGAGGAACACCTGCGACAAGTTTTACAGATTCTTTCAGAGAAGAAGTTGTACGCAAAGCTGTCTAAGTGCGAGTTTTGGCTGGATGAAGTAAAGTTCTTAGGACACGTGATTACGAAGGAAGGAATCACCATTGACCCTACGAAAGTAGAAGCAGTACTTTTGTGGGAAAGACCCAAGACTGTGACAGAAATCCTTAGTTTCGTTGGTTTGGCTTGTTATTACAGAAGATTCATCGAAGGATTCTCAAAGATCATTGCGCCATTGACTCAACTTACAAGGAAGGACCAACCTTTTGCTTGGACAGAGAAATGTGAGGAAAGTTTCCAGAAGATGAAGGAACGTTTGACAACCTCACCCGTGTTAGTGTTACCTAAACGGACGACCCGTACGAAGTGTACTGAGATGCTTCACATCAGGGTTTAGGATGTGTACTTATGCAACATCGGAAGGTTGTAGCCTATGCTTCGCGCCAGTTGAAAACTCATGAGGGGAATTACCCAACGCACGACCTAGAGTTTGCTGCTGTGGTTTTTGCATTGAGGATATGGAGGCACTACTTGTACGGATCTAAGTTTGATGTCTTTAGTGACCACAGGAGTTTGAAATACATGTTCGACCAAAAAGAGCTTAACATGAGACAGAGACGATGGATGGAGTTCCTTAAGGACTACGATTTCACTTTGTTATACCACCCTGGAAAAGCAAATGTCGTCGCAGACGCTTTGAGTCGGAAGATCCTGCACATATCTGCAAAGATGGTTAAAGAGTTAGAGTTGATTGAGCAGATTCATGATCCCAATCTAGTTATGGAAGTGAACAATAAGAAAATTTGTTTGGGAATGATCAAGGTATCTAGTGAACTGATGGAAACGATCCGAGGACAACAAGCAACTGATGAGTACCTTAAGGAGAAAAAGGAGTTACTTGGACAAGAGAAGGCTGCAGAGTTCAGCTTGGGAACAGATGACATCTTGAGATATAATGGACGGGTTTGTGTACCTAGCAATCCAGAGATGAGGAAAATGATTCTGGAGGAAGCACATAAGAGCAAGTTAAGTATTCACCCTAGATCAACCAAATTGTATCAAGATCTGAAATAGAGGTTTTGGTGGCCAGGAATGAAGAAACAAGTGGCTGAATATGTAGCATCGTGTCTGACTTGCCAGAAAGCAAAAGTAGAACATCAACGACTTGGTGGAATGCTTCAATCCTTAGATGTGCCCGAATGGAAATGGGAGAGCATCTCAATGGATTTTGTGGTAGGTTTACCAAGGACTTCTAAGAGTTTTGATTCGATTTGGGTGATCGTTTATAGACTAACGAAGTCGGCACACTTCTTACCTGTTAAGATCATCTACACAGTGGAGAAGTTAACCGAGCTGTATATCAGCGAAATGATCAGACTACATGGGATACCGTCGAGTATCGTTTCAGATAGAGACCCAAAGTTTACTTCACATTTTCGGCAAAGTCTACATCAAGCCTTAGGAACAAAGTTGAGATTGAGTTCAGCATATCACCGTCAAACGGATGGACAGACGAAGAGAACGATACAATCTTTGGAAGATTTGCTGAGAGCTTGTGTCCTAGACCATAGTGGAAGCTAGGATGATCTTTTGCCTCTTATCGAGTTCACATACAACAACAATTTTCATTCCAGTATAGGGATGGCACCCTATGAGGCTCTGTACGGATGGTGCTGGTACCAAGATGAAGAGATTATGATTTTGGGCCCCGACCTTGTGCAATAGACTACGGAGAAGGTTAAACAAATCCGTGAAAAGATGAAGACGGCACAGAGCAAACAGAAGAGCTACTCCGACAGACGGAGGCGACCCCTCGAATTTCAAGAAGGTGAACACGTGTTCCTGAGAGTCACACCCACGACTGGAGTAGGTAGAGCTATAAAGTCCAGAAAACTCACTCCCAAATTCATTGGACCTTACCAAATTCTTCATCGTATTAATCCAGTAGCTTAACAGATTGCCTTACCACCTTTTCTCTCCAATATTCATAATGTTTTCCATGTCTCACAACTTAGGAAGTATATTCATGATTCTTGCCATGTAATCGAACCCGATGTAGTACAATAACGAGAAAACTTGTTTTATGAGACATCCCCTGTACGAATCGATGATAAGAGGATCAAGCAACTCCGGAGAAAACAAATCTCCTTAGTCAAGTTTGTTTTGAACGAAGCGACTAGAGACACAACGTGGGAACTCGAGGACAAGATGAGATTACAATATCCCGATCTTTTTCCAGGTACGTAATTTCGAGGGCGAAATTTTTTTTAGAGGGGTAGTAATATGACACCCTGATTTTCACTACTTTTAATATCAGTAATCTATATAAATAAGTTTTATTTTATCTGAGGTTTTAGAAAATGAAAGTCAATAAACCAAGATCATATTCGTACTCTACGGCATCTTAGGGAGTTATGGTTAAATTTTGGGTTGAAAATTCAGACGGAGCCCGGTCTGCGTTTTCACTGACAATAAGATTTTACTGATCAGCAGACCTAATTTTGACTCGTGAACGAAACATTTAGGTTTAGAATCGAATCTCCAACAATTTTGATAAAATTGGTTTTTCGCACTAAAAAGTGAAATAATATAAGTTATTTGGGCGAAACCTTAAATCGGATGAAGAACAGAGCTGAATACGGATTTACCGGGACCCACTAATGAATAAAATTGAAGTCACATCAAGTCACATCACCTAGGAAGGTGTGCCTACGTCATGATAACGTGTGAAAATATCTGAAGGCGTTCACAGTGCGAAAAGACCAAAATGCCCCTAACCTTTTTCTTAATTGCAAATTGCCCTAGGATGAAAAGACCTTTTTATCCTTAAATGAAGAACTCTTGGACATCCTTGTCCCTCCCTTCACCTCACGCATAAGGTTATGTTTATGAAGCCTCCATCCATTTCTTCCTAAACTCCATGTTTCTCCTTAAGTTTCCTTTCATCTTCAAGTTGAAAACCTTAACCATTTTGTTTGAAGAAAGTGTTGATCTTGCTCATCTTCATCCCCAAATAGGTATGGTTACTTCCTTTGATCCATAAACTTCATGATTCTCCTCTTATTTCTTATTTGAAAACCATGATTCTATGAGTTTCAACTTCTAGAACCAATCTTCAAAAAATTCTAGAAAATCATAGAAAAATCCTTTTAATGTGAAATCAATTTCTATGATCTAATCTCATCACTCTCTATCACTATCCAAGAGCATGAAATCAAATGACATTCCTAGCATATTTTCTAATGAAGTGGCCGAACCCTACATGATGAGAAATCATGAGTTTTGTTTCAAGTTTTTGTTTAATGAGACTTCATCTAGTGTTTTGTATACTTAAGGATCATCCATCCAAGAGATTGAAACCAAATGAAATCCCTAGCCTAGTTTTCTATATATGGCCGAACCCTAACCTAGATTGGGTGTGTGAGTTTTGGTTGATTATATTAACTTTTACTTGTGATTGTTGTGAACGATCAAGCTGTGATTGATTGTTCTAGGCGGTGCGAAGGAAATCGGAGTCGGAACGGAAAACCCTTCGAGAACAAACTTGAAATCTTCAAGAGGTAAAGGGAGATTACTTACAATGAGTTTGGTAGTCTCATGAGCTTGGTTGTTAGATGTGTTGTTGTTGTTTAGATTGGAATCATAAGATGATTGGTACTTTGTGAATTTACTATGTATTGTATATGTACTAGATTCAATTGGTAAGTATGCGATTGGATGTTTGAAAATGAATTGTGGCATTGATGCCTTGGATGAGATATACTTATGATGTTGGTTTAAGATTTGATGTTTATATATGTATATTTTGGATTGTGATTTTGACTGTATTGGCTGAGAGCATAGCATCGGCTATAGCTTGATAATGAAGATTAAAACGCTTAAAAGCCTTAATCAAAGTTTAGATTGTATTCTGAAATCAAAGGAAATCTTGAGAATAGTTTTGTCTTATTAAGGAAAGAAACTTATTTTTTAAAATGTTAGATCCTTTCAAAAGAAAAAGTCCATTTAATGAAAGTCCATTCAAATGCTTTCTTTTTAGAAAAATATTTTCCGATGACGAAGCCTTTTAGAAAGTAGATTTACAAAGAAAAGAGTTTTCTTGCAAATAATTTCTTTTGAGAAAATGTTTTACGTCATCCCAATGAGGTTTTGAGTTTTGTTTTCCAAGTTTTATATACGAGAAAAAGAACTGAAAGAAAAATGGTGATTACCCTTTCACTTTGTGAAGTTTGCAAACCTAGTGACCGAGACGTCGGGCTTGTGTTTTGTGAGTTGAGCACTCGGACTATGTGTCTTGTGTTTTGAATGAACGGGCTAAATGTCCTTTAAAACTAGTCATGAGCTGTGTGCCTTGACAGAAAGAATGAACGAAAAAGAAAATAGAAAACCCTTTATGTACATACATGATTCGGTAGACGTGCCACGAAATCGAGCAACAATCCATTGTGGTTGAGAATATAGGCCAGTTAAGACCACTTGGTCTATAGGGGCATCCTGTGTTCGAGACTCCATAAGAGGCCGAAGGCATCGCGACCCCGTGCCTTGGTAATCGGTTGCCCAACACGGATGAACTTAATCAGAGATTGGACTATTCATGATATGGTTGAGGCGTGATACCCTAGAACAATTGGAGTTCAGACCTAAATTGAGAGGCCGACTAATGAGAACAATTGTGCTATAGGAGTTTTTACGGCCTATCACTCGACAAAGGGAAGTTAGGAATCCCCGGAGAACATGAACTAGAAAGATGAAATTGGAGTCTCATACATTATTATAACTGATGATGATGTTTGAGATATTATGTTATATGAATATCTGTTATTACAACTGTATTTATATGTGGATGTATGTTTTTTTTGTCGCTTGTGCGACTATCGTGATAAACTTGTGAAATGAGTATCTCACCTTTGCTTGTATATGTTGGATACCCTGTTGTGTTTTTGGATACATGTACAGATGCTGCCCAGAGGTCCTCGTGGACACTTGAGGACTCTGATGATGGAGTCCCATGAAGATGAAAAGAAGGAGGATCCCTCCGAATTCCTCCGGGAATCGGAGCTGATTTTGGGGTTTTCCCCAATGGCTACTTTTAGCCCGACCAGCATTAGAGTCATGTTTTTTTGAAGCAGTCGTATCGTATTTGCTATATTTATGTTGACTTAATGTTTTGAAGTCTGTAATCTGTGATAATAGACCAGAATTTCTACTACTAGTTTAAACTCTGTTTCTAGAAAACCTATATGCTCCAACATTAATACCTTATGTTTATTTTGTCATGGATATTTAATACTGATGCATGATTTGAGGTTTACTCCATCTTTCCTGTACTTGATGTTTATAACGTGAAGAAGTTTTTTTTTTTAAAACCAACTGTTATCACCAAAAAAATAATTCTTATGATAGGAATATGGAGTTAGTGAGAGTTGAATTAGTGGGTAGTTATTCATGACAATAACCATGAGTTAGTGAGAGTTGAATTAGTGGGAGGTTATATTCGTTGAAGTTAGTGGGTAGTTACTGTTGTTGGCCATTATCAATTGTGACAAAGTGGCTAATAGGGGTAGTTTTAGGCCTATAAATACTTGTTGTATATTGTTCATATGAACACACCCAATCAATAACACAAGATTTTTCATTTATTTCTACTTTATCGCTTTCTCCTTAATGCTTTTCCTTTATTGCTTTCATGCAACTTTAGTTTTCTAGTTCCACCTTCTACACTAGACACTCTTTGGAGTAGTCTAGGAATCCATAGCTGAGAAACAGAGTCCATTTCTTAGCGCAATCGCTTGAACGCAAAAGGGGAATCATTATCAACTCCGCGGATTAGCCGATCAAACGGCTGACCTCCAAATTTTCGCACGGCGATAACAATGGCACGCCCGGTGGGACCATGAAGTGAACATGTTGTTTACAGTTGAAGTACCACAACAAGAGCAACCACATGTTCAGGCAGAACCTTTACCACAGGTTCAGCCGAACTCTATTCAGGCAAGACCTTTACCACAGGTTCAGCCAAATACGTTTGCTACTACTAACCCAGGGGGCAAATAGTGGCGAACGATATGGTTAGTAATGCAGTAAAACAGATTGGAATTTTGTGTGTTGTGCCAAATGTTTTAGCTTATGGCACGACTCTATAGGCCACCAATCAAGGACCAGCTGTTTATCAAGCTCTGGGCGCAGGAGGAATGTAGATAAAGCTACCTGGTGATTATATGGGGGAGCAGCCATGGAATACTATCCCACCTACCTCGGCTAATCAACCAATCTATCGGCTAACTCTAGAACGGTCACCTTATGTTCAGATGGGTTCAATTCCTCCTCGAGGAATTTTGTATAGGGCACCTGATGATTATGTTGGAGGGCAGCAATGGAATCCAGTTCCACCTACCTCAGCTAATCAATCGGCTGTCAGCAGGACTCAATATACTACAACTAATCAATCGGCTGTCAGCAGGACTCAATATACTAATCTTGGTAATTAGGCAGCTAATATCATGGCAGCCTAAATCTTGAGGAAAATGTTGTCGAAGAGGCTTTGAAGGATGAAAGATCCAAGTTAGCTGACAAAGGTGTAATTGAAACGATGGCTGATACAGATTTATTCCTAGCTACATTCTCTTATATGGTTTATATGGTTTTAGTGTTTGGCTTACCATTTCAAAGGGTAAATGGAAATAGTTGATGCATAAGAAATGAGAACAGAAGAGCATCTCAATTGAATAAAGACAAAGTGGGCGGACATTTAGTTGTGCCAAATCGGCAATATAAGACTACTATCTGCAAACCCAATATCTTAATAATCTTGGAGCCTCCTAAATCAGTTGGATCATATGAAGCTGGGGGGCATTTAGCAGTGTTGTTCTGACATTGTAAGTCTACTATCTGCTAACCTAGTTGGTCCAAAAGATTAAGTGTCCATATGCAGCAGAGCCATATTAGCCGAGATTCAGAGCAACAAGCAGAAGGAATTTCTGCTGACATAATACATCTTTCAGCTTCCTCTTATTATCGTCAGCTAAAAGATGCAGGGAGGCATATGTTATCACCAAAAAAATAATTCTTATGATAGGAATATGGAGTTAGTGGTAGTTGAATTAGTGGGTAGTTATTCATGACAATAACCATGAGTTAGTGAGAGTTGAATTAGTGGGAGGTTATATTCCATGAAGTTAGTGGGTAGTTACTGTTGTTGGCCATTATCAATTGTGACAAAGTGACTAATAGGGGTAGTTTTAGGCCTATAAATACTTGTTGTATATTGTTCATATGAACACACCCAATCAATAACACAAGATTTTACATTTATTTCTACTTTATCGCTTTCTCCTTATTGCTTTTCCTTTATCGCTTTCATGCAACTGTAGCTTTCTAGTTCCACCTTCTACACTAGACACTCTTTGGAGTAGTCGAGGAACCCATAGTTGAGAAACAAAGTCCCTTTCTCAGCGCAATCGCTTGAACACAAAAGGGGAATCATTATTAACTATGCAGATTAGCCGAACAAACGGCTGACCTCCAAATTTTCGCACAACGATAACACCAACGTTTTCAAACATAGTTATTTACTTAAAGTATTTTTCGAAAGCAACCAACGTTTTTATTTGTTTATGTTTTCCGCATTGAGTTTGAGACGTAGCACCGAGGGGTGTTACACCTAGCCTATTTATCTAGGAGAGGCCGAACCCTAAGACTTTTGGGGGAAAATGAGTTTTCTTCAATTTTGTTAAATGATACTTGATTTCACCTCTTTCATTTTATGATCATTGAATCCAAGTGATTAGAAAACCAAATCAAATTCTAGCCTATTTTTCTCAATGATGGCCGAACCCTAACCTTGTTGGTTGGATGGGTTTTGGTTCAAATCTTTGATAAGTGATTAAGGATTATGTCTTTATCATGCTTAAGGATCATTCATCCAAGAGTTAGTAAAGTTTTAACACATCTAGCCTATTTTTCTAAAAAGGTCCGAACCCTAGTTCATATGAACTAGAAGGGTTTTGATTGGATTGTAATAATTTCTAATTGTGATTTGTTGTGAAGGATCAGACGATGTTTGATTATTCGGAAGCGTGTACGGTTGCCAGTTGCGGAGTCGCAGTCAGAGTTGCATGGAAAAGCACGCGAGAAAACTGTTCAGGTGGGGAAAAGAACCACAATATCGTCAGGGAGGCAAGAATAAAATAATTTATATTGATATGTGTTGGGCGACCTAAACCCTACTAGTGGTCGAATGACCGATAGGTTGATTTTATGATATGTCAAGGTTGTATGTTTGTGTGTTAGTATGCTTAATATGAAATAGACAATATGTATGTTGTGCCTAGTAACATGGCTAGGATTACATGAATATTTACCTACGAGTTGATGGGTTGATATGCTTACATGAGTATTTAGTATGTTGAACATGATAATGGTTGCTTATGATATGATGTTGTGATTACTGTTGTATGAGTAGAGATAAGCAGTAATTTCTGATAAGTTGGGAGATGAACATGTGGTGAGGAATTTGAGGATATATATGTTGTAGTGCTCAACCTAGAGATTCTGTTGATATAATTATGTCGAGACATAAAGTTGATACCCGGTTAAGCCGGAGAAACTTGGTCGTAGTTGTGCACAAGTTGTGGTTGAGACACTAAGTTGTTGATCTCGAGATGAGTTGATGAGGTTCATGTTGCATCTTTGTTGTTCATCAATGTGTTGCGTTTGGTCAATCGATCTTGCCTGCGGGGAGATGATCGTACCCACAAGTTGAATTGTTAACGGGCGAATTTCTCGACTTGCACTGCGGGCGGGGGGATATGTCGTTACCGACAGGCGAATGTTCTGACCTGGCTTGCGGGCGGGGTAATATGTCGTACCCATGAGTTGAGCCTGCGGGCTGTTGACCCGTACCCTGCATTACGAGGGGTGGCATAGTGATGAACGGAGCATCTTGAACTGTTGGGGATGTCGCGTTGTGATCGCGTCCATATAGTCGTTAGTTGCATGAGTGTGAGAGACAGTAGCTAAGAGAGCAGGACTTGGGAGCTGTTTGCTTGACGCTGTTGTGTTGTTTCTATCTATATAGCTTATTTTATAGCTATTTCCCTATTTATGATGTATTGCTGTTTCTTATCCCCGTATTTCTCTATGTCGTATTTTATTTATTCTTGATCGCACGAGAAGATCCTGTTGAGGAGTTGCCAGAGGAGATTGATGGCGTACTTGTTAAACCTGATGCTGGTTGGAGAGCCCCGGATCTCAGCGTTGGGAGACTTTGAGCTGCTCTATTCAGAGGATGATCGTCTCTAGGAGATTGACTACTCTCAGCGAAAAGTAGTGTATACGGGCCCGACTATTGTATACGTTAGAGCTTTAGTTGGGGGCTCTCGTTATCTTCATTAGAGTCGTGGTTGGGTTGACAGTCTTAGTTTGTTATGGCCAGTACATGGGTTTGAGCGAAATGTATTTTTGGGGCCAGGAGAGTAAGTTTTATGTATATTATTTTGTTGTCATACTTTTAAGTTTATGTGTGTTGCGTACTCTGAGGGTTTGTAGTTGGTATCAGTTGTTGTAGGTTCTACTGATGGAGCCTTTACTTTTATACGTATGTTATATATAGTCATGGTATCAGTGTTGGTTGTTTTAATATTTCCGCATTTCTAAATAATCACGCTACGCTGCAACGTCAAGAATACGAGTTCAGGTTACTAAATGGGACCTGCGAGGAGGGGCTGTCTCAGTACCTCTCTTCTCGTTCCAACTCAATCTCCCTCAGTGCATAGTCATTGAACCCCCTATAAAGACTTAAGAATACTGGATCCCAATGTTAGTCTTCTTCTTTAGTTAAATTTTCAACTTTTGGACATGGAATCCGACGTTCTTGAATTGCTTTCCTGATTAAAGGATACATATCATGGTCGGGAGTAACCTCGGTGACTTCCTGCCTCACTCCGCGCAAATAACTCAGATCAATCGGCTTCTATTCACAAGTCATGCAATGGTCAATCATCATAAAAAAAAAAAAAATTAGCAGTAACAAAACTATGCACAATATATACAAAATGCAATGCCAGTGGACCACATATATAAAAAAAACATATATCAATAATTGGGTTCCCACCAATAACTCCAACATATGCAAACCAATATCATAAGAGTTTATAGATATGGCTTAAATACATCACAATAATAATAAACAGAGAAAACAAAAACAGCTAATGAAAAACAAAATCCTAACAAGGACACAATCCTCCAAGACACAATCCTCCAAAAGCTTGTCCACTGCTCCACCCCTCATATCAGGCCCATCCTCCTCCTCCCCCGAATCATATCTAGGGTCAAATGCCTCAAGAGAGCCCCCCTTTGGTTGGGCATCCTGGCCCCCAGGGAAATCCTGCCAGTCGAACCAAGGTTTCAGCTCCTCCTACCAGAAACCCCTCTCTAAGGAAGTCTCTGGTAGCCTATTGGGATCTCATCATAGCATGGAGGTTGTGTTGGATCACTACCATCATCTGATCCATCTGAGGGCGCTGAGGTCTCTGCGCTACTGGTCTTTGCTGCCTCGCTGCCGCCAGCTCTAAGAAGCAGAATCGTCTGATATACTCATGGTTTATCGACTGCCGAGGCTTCTTTTCAACCTCATTAGTCACTGCCAGACCATTCTAAGCACATAGCTCCGTGATCAAAAAGCAATGACCAAGAATCCCATGATGCTTGGCGTTAGCTGTTGCTTGAATGTCAGTAGTAATGATGGCTCCAATGTCAATGCTCTTCCCTGCCATGATAGCATACAGCAGGTGGGCCCGGGAGGCAATAATGTTTGACTCGTGAGAGCAGCACATCAGATTAGCATGTGCAAAAACATGCCATACCCGAACCACGGGATTTAGATCTGAATAATCCTCAATAAATTGCTAAAGGTCCTTGTCACCCACTGTGTGCCCGGCCTGCAGCAAGTATCCAATATCTTATCTGCGAGTGCCTGAACTCCCGACATCAACTGATGCTCGCTTCGCTCCCCCCACGTGTTCTCGATGCTTAGCAAGGCATTGATTGATGCCGCATCCAACATAATGGTCTTGCCCCTCACCATAGAAATGAACTTAGGGTCCTCGGGGCGAGGGTTGTAGGCATTAGCATAAAAGTCCTTGAAGAGTTGGAGGTCCAGTCGTCGCGGAAAAGAAGCCAATAGACCCCAACCCCTCCTGGTAATCTCCTCTGATATCTGAGGGCATTGGTTCCCTAGAAGGATAACGTTCCTCTCTAGTACTTGCTCCTGCCCAGAAACCCGATCATAATGAGCTGCTTGCTTAGGAGATCTGTAACGTTGGGGGGGGGGCATTGACACTGCCAGAGGGGGAACCAGGGCCTTTAGAGAACTGCTGTCCCTAAGGAGCCTTGCGCTTGATGCGCTTTATGGGTTATTTCTCCCTTGTTCTTGGAGGGGCCATACCTGAAATGCAGAAAATTACCAGTACAAACCAATATGTTTCAGAACTCAGAAATTCGTCCTAATTTGAACACCGTGTAAATTCAACTAGAAACTCAGAATTTCCAAACAAAAAAATTCACATCACCTCATGCAGATAACCCACTCAACTTTAACATTATAGAACACAGAGTGTCATTCTATAATGCACAAAAAAAATTAAGCAATACCCGCAAGCCTAACTTTTTCTCTAACAAATCCCAACCCCAAACTTAGGATATTCAAGTCAGTTAAAGATTCGCAGACATAATCATCATAACATCAATGAACATTCAAAAACCCATTACCATCCCCTCATAACATGTGTATTGCCATTCAATTCCCCTATTTTCCAGATTCAAGAATGTGTGCATGGGGAGATGAATAAGTTTCAAGCAAGTGAACAATAACAAAGCATAGGGATGTAATGAACTTACCTTGAAGTGAAAATGGAGGGATAAATTGGAGACAATGATGCTTGGGGGGTGATTTCCTTCGTTCTCGCGCTTGGAGTGAGAAGAGAATGTAGGAGAAGTTTTGAAACGTTGGCACAAAGGAGCCAACTAAGGCTCGCGACGCGTATAAAATACCCCGATTCGAGGGGCGAAAAGCGGTTCGCAGGGCGAAACTAATCTGAAATCCCCAGATTGGGGATTTTGAAACCCTAATTGGGGTCTCGCGGGGCGAATCTGGAAATCTCTATTATAATATCATTTGGGAGATGGACAAGTAATACAAAATCTCATTTCCAGCTGTGCTATAATTCCCTCTCCAAATTGAATTTTCCTGCCCTCAAACTTGCTGCTGGTCAAAAGCGAAGCAATTTGACTTCTCTAGTGAGAATGGAGCACCAACCCATGTTGGGTTTTATTATAACTTGCATCCTCCCTTTTAGGTTTTATTATGGCTGACATTCTGGATTTTTTTAGCCTAGATTCTTCCATCTTTGCCACACAAGAAAGGGAATCCCTCAATGAAAAACATGACAAATTGAGAACGAGAGTTGATAAAATTTGGAGTGCGAAGGACAAGAACACAAAGTACAATTATTTATCGGAGAGTTTGGTCAAATAATTCATACTAACATTTTCAACAGTGTTGAGTTACAAAACAACAAAATTGATGAATTGAAAAAAATCTGTGTTGGATATCTCGTTTTGTATGCAGAGATATTATTGTTCATTAACTTCATGGACGATTTCAACTAACGTACACAGAGTTGGTCACCTAGAGGGTTTTGTGTTGAATCTGGTGAAGGATAGTGTTTCCTCAAGCAAGTGTTATTATAGTTATTCCTTTAACATCGTTTGCTCGATAAAATGTTATTAAAGGTATAATTTATAATCGCGCGTCTTCGATGAAACGCGGTAAGAGGTGGATCGCGTATTTTAAAAAAAGGCATGGGGTAAAGATTGTGTTTATTTGTAAAAATTCTATTAAAGGTATACCTTTTAATATCGTTTCCTTGGTGAATCGTTATTAAAAACCTCCCGCATTTTTTTAAAGTGTTTGCTCTCGAACCTGCTATTATTTGTGCGTTATTAAACCCCGAATCTGACGTAGTGAACTAAGTTTCTCTTTATTCCTTTTCATCTTCGATTCTTGATTGGATGATTGTTTTTTAATTTGGTCAATTGAGTTATAATATGTAATCTCTTTTAACTTCAGTTCTGAATGGGAATAATTGGTAGTGAAATTCGTAGTTCCGTATTTCCTTAACTAAGTGAAACGTTCACACTAAATAATTAAGTACGGATAATATGGTTAAACAAGTTAAGGATTGTCACACAACTCATTTACACCTCGTATGTACAAAGAATGAGAGATTAGCTGGAGATTTTTTTTTATTCAATTAACGTAAACATTTTTTTGTTCTTTACAACTATATTAAAAGAGTTTAATTGCTATATACTATCAGTATAAAGTTTTTTATACTATCAACCAATCAGAAATTATGGTATGAATAACTTTTAAAGTAGTTAGAATAAGAATCAAACCTTTTAACTAATATGACAAATTATAATTAGTTGATAATATAAAAAATCTTTATACTATCATTATATACTAATTAAATCCTTAAAAGAAATTATATTGTTACAAGTTTTGTTCATTAAAATAAGATAGAGATGGCATGAAAAAAGTTGGGAGCTAACACTAAAAATACCCCTGGCAAGCATTTCCAAGTCATCTTATGATACCGATTTATGGACCACAATCATTTAAGTTGAGAACTGAGACTTGAGAATCCCTTGGAATCAACAATCACATTTTAGAACCCTAGTGATACCCTAACCGTAAGTAACCAATTCTTGAATCCTCTCAATCCTAGTTAGGTTACATATTCTACTATGTCTCTTCACCCATTCCTTCCCAAATGCCGGTTCCTTGATTGTCTATACAAATCGTACTTGCTTTTCTTTCAAGAACCTCTCTAATAGTTCATCCGATTAAAAAATATATAAAAAAGGTAAAATGAGACATCGAGACAGAAGTATTATAGATAAGAATGTATTAATTCTAATTCCAAATTCTTATACTTTGTGAGACAAAAATATTTAGATGAAAAATGTCAGAATCTATTATAGTTTATACAACTTAGCCACACAACAAAAAAACAAGGAACACCAACAATAGAGATTATTCCATTACAAATAAATAACATGAACTGAGATGTCTCTTAGATTTATGTATGTTTGATCACAATACTCATCAAACCAAGCATCTCCTCATTTTTGAGCTGTGTTACTTGGAACTGCAAAGTCACCTGTCAAAAAATTAGGAATAAGGCATTAATGAACAGCATCTAGTGAAGGCAGTCCCTGATACTGGCACAAAACTCATATCACTAACGCAAAGTGAAATCTTTTCAACCCCTATGTAACTTTTGAAGGAATAGCTTTCTAATTTACATTACAGAACAAACAGGAGCCAGACGTTTCTATTATTTATTAAAAAAATTATAATGTTCTGAATAATGGTTAAAACAAATTAGTGAAAAAACATTTAGCAATGCCTTGTTCTCAAAACTTTCTTCAACCACCGAAAGGGCTACTTTAACTGAATTTGGCCATTTATTGGTGAATAAAATTCTAATGGCACATTTAATCGGACAAGCAATATAAGCATTCAACTGGTTATAAAACCAGCAGGCCTTGAAGTACAACTCTTATTTTGCCAAAATACATAAGATGAACTCAATACCATTACTATGTTTGTTAGATATATAAAATCACTCACATGTCTTAACCTAATAACTTAAGTTTCTTGGAGAGATGGTTCAAGACATGATATCCAAACTTCATGATCAAGTGGTCTAGAGTTCAATCCTTGTTGCCACCATTCATATTATTAAAAGTCAAATTTCAGCACACGATAGGGGCTTGTAACGTTGTCCGCTTCATTGAAAATGTTTTCACTAAAAACATTTCTTAAATTGGGTCCAAATCTGGAAACAAAAAAAAGTTGTTTTCAATGTTTCTTTTCCAATTTTTTTAAAATAGGAAATGAAAATAGAAAACAACAGATCAAAACAAATATGTTTTCAAATTTTTCAAAATTTGAAAATGAAAACAATTTTCGGAAAATGAAAACAGGAAAGAAAAATGCAAACCAAACAGACCCTTACATTCCCTAACTAAATTTACAATAATCACTCAGCACATATTTCCTACTGATGTACTTTACCCAAAATATTTGAGATTAGGGTTGATTTAAAAAAGGAAACTTACATTCCTCAGCTTAATTAAAAATAATCACTTAGCTTGTACTTCCTACTAAATGAGTACAAAGCATACGTACTTTAGCCAACTAGCTAGGGTATCCATCAAAATGAAATATGCTCACCTCTTTAAAGATGTTGCTATATGAAGTTTGCACAAACCCCTGTACCAAATCCATTGGCTAAGTTAATCTTACAGAATTTAACAACCATTTGAAGGTAGAAAGAGAGAGACATATGCTTCTAAATACAAGAGTACATGCATACTAAATCAATCTATGGAGAGAGAGAGAGAGAGAGCGAGAGAGAGAGCTTTGTGGTTTTAGGCCAAAGCCTTCGAAACAAACGAGAGATAGAGAGAGAGCGATGATAAATAAGAGGAATTGTGAGCAATACTGAAAATTGTGTCTACCAAAAGCATAACATTGTATATGAGGACTAAAAGTAAGTTAAATGCATGGTGAAGTTAAATGCATGGTGATGAGATGCATTGTGCCTTCAGTAAAAAGGGAAAGATGGAGAATCAGCAGACAAACCAATTTTTTGAAAAGGTTAAGGGATGCTCCATTTGATTCTCCAATTTTAGCCCGAAAGATATTGATCCCTAGTTTCTCAATAGCAAAGGCCATCATCATCAGAACAGATTCTTTTCCAAGTCCTTTTCCACGGCTATGCTAGCAAAGAGCAAAGTGATAGATTTCATACTTGCTGTTAGATGCAGGCCCAGGAATGGCTTTTTCCTCTAGAAAATGCATAATCATATGAACTACAGAAAAGATGCTAGAGTAGAGTAGTAGACAACCAAAAGTAATAAAAAGTTTCAAAAAGTTTGTTCATGGTCTGGAATGTTTTCTATACTGAGTTAATCATAGGGAAGATGATCGAATAGAAGTGTCAATTTAATTTGCTATGTTCCACATAATTTCACAGAAAAATAATGAATCATAGGCAAGAATAGAAGAGGAATGCTTACAACTATATGAAGTTTAAGCATTTGTTTACACATTTTAGAGATGCAAACTTTACAACGAGAAATGTTATTTGAAAATTAAAATTTGATAACAAAATTCGACAACATTTTTCATGGTTAATGCAGTTCAAAAACGTGGTTAATGAAGTGTTGAGTTTGGTTAATGGATATACAAGGTGTCGCAACTCATAAACCATCCACTGAACTTCATTAACCACGATTTTGAAAGTCATTAACCATAATTTTTAGATGTTCAAATATACATGTGAAGTTCAAAATTTTGAATACCTGAAAATTGTGGTTAATAACATTTAAAATCGTGGTTAATGAAGTTCAGTGGATTGTTAATGAATTGCGACACCTTGTATATCCACTAGCCAAACTCCACTTCATTAACCACGTTTTTGAACTGCATTAACCATGAAAAATGTTGTCGAATTTTGTTGTCAAATTTTGACGTTCAAACAACAGGACCGCTTTACAAATAGAACATAAAGTCCACATGAAACAAATCAAAATCAGAATAATGTACTCTACCTGTCTCAAAAGGGTCTATATTAAAGTAATTTTCATCTGTATTATTACCGGACTTCTGTTTGGGTATTATTAAGCCATTAACCTGAGATTATGCCTATAGATAGTGCTACCATCCAATCTCAACATACTTTAATTGGCTGTGATCTGAATTTTCTAACTCCCTCCCCAACTCTACTAAAAAAAACACTAAGGAAAGAAATTCAGTTGCTATAAGATAACAATCTATCAAACACGAACAACTCAGCAACTAATTTATGACATTGAAGTCAAAGTATGTACCTTTTTGGTTCAGCTATCATTATTTCAATCTCTGCCAAGTGAGGATTATCCAAGTCATTCATGAATATATTTACATCACCTACCATGGCTACAAATAGCATTTCTTAGTCACCAATCATACCCAATTATTTGGAGGTATACAATAGCCGACAAACACAGGTCTACCTAAATAATTAGCTACCCATCTTTACCAACCATCATCAAGGATGCAGGCACAAGTATCAGAACAAGTTGCATTAACAGAAACAATTCAACCTCTCCCAAATAGTTAGTGCATGAAATTATATTCAATGGGAATCATTATGGTTTGACAACAAAATGAAATATGATCAAATAGAGAAGGCAATGGATTTTCAGTAAGCTCTAGAAGAATTCACAAAGATAGATGACACCAATGATACACACAATTTACTGCAAATCAAAATTTTGAAGTGCTTCCTACAGCAGAAGTGAGTCTAACTCTGCCAAAAATGTTGACCATACAGTGACAACCCTGAAATCTTGCATGCACAATCAATAAATTCAGCAGTGAAGTTGAAAAAGGATATTTAAATAATATTATTTCTAACTCAAACTGTACAAGGTTTGTCACAATATATAGATAGAGTACATTAATTACTTTCCTAAGAATACGGCCGAAATAAGAAAGCTGAATTTCTGAATCATCAATTGTACAAGGTTTCTCGCAATATATAGACCGGGTACATTAATTACTTTCCTAAGAATAAGACTGAAATAAGGAAACTGAATAATTTGTCCTAATTGACATATCTATCCTAATATTTAGACAATCTACAAATAATTACAAACTAATATCTTAAAGATATATTCCAACACTCCTTCCCAAGCTAAGGAATGAATATCTATCATTTCGAGCTTGCAAGTACGATCATGAAACCTTTCTGTGGGTAGCTCTAAGACGGTGTTGAAAGACTTTTAGATTCAAAGATTTGTGAAATGCTTGAGTGATTAGCACTCAGCCAGCTGAATAATTATATACACTTGGAATTGATTACAGCTTACAATTACAAGATAATAATTAAGGATCCATTTCCTAAGTATGATATTTTCTATGTACATGAACCAAGTACATTAACTACTACTAATTCCAACACTTCTACTAATTCCAACACTCCCCTTCAAGCTGGAGCATACAAGTCAAATGCTCCAAACTTGTTACAAATATAATGGCTTCGAGAACCTCGGAGGGACTTGGTGAAGATAACAACGAGTTGATCATTGGATCCAACAAAAGCAGTGACAATTTCTCCAGAAACTATCTTCTCTCGGATAAAGTGGCAATCAATTTCTATATGGTTTGTACATTCATGAAAGATTGGATTAGAAGCAATGTGCAAAGAAGCTTGATTATCACATATTAACTTCATTGGCCCAAAGTTGCATAACTTTAACTTTTGAAGAAGTTGTTTTAGCCAAATCAACTCACATGTAGTAAGAGCCATAGCTCGAAAATCTGCTTCTGCACTTGATCTAGCAACAACATTTTGTTTGTTGCTCTTCCACGAGACAAGGTTTCCCCCAATCAGAACACAAAATCTAGATGTTAATCTTCTATCACTAGGAGAACCAGTCTAGTCAGCATCAGTATAAGCAACAATATCTGTATGACCCATGTTCTCATATATCAACCCTTTTCCTGGGGAACCTTAAATGTACCTTAAGATCCGTACAACTGCATCCTAATGACTATCACATGGAGAATTAAGAAATTGGCTGACAACAGTAATAGAAATGATATATCAGGCCTAGTTATAGTGAGATAATTTAATTTGCCCACTAGTCTTCGATATCTGCCAGGGTTTGAAAAAGGCTTTCCTTGATCCGGCAAAAGTTTAATATTGGGATCCATAGGAGTATCAATCGACTTGTAATTTAGCATCCCGGTTTCTTCTAGGATGTCAAGAGCATACTTTCTTTGGGATATGACAATACCATCCTTCGACTAAGCAACTTCAATTCCAAGAAAATAACGCAATTTGCCCATGTCTTTGGCTTCAAAGTGCTTGGACAAGTGTTGTTTTAGTCCCTGAATAGCTTCATGATCATTTCCAGCGATAACAATGTCATCAAATAAACAAGATAGATACACTGACCAGAAGATGTATGTCTATAAAATACCGAATGATCTGCCTCACTACGAGTCATACCAAATTGTAAGACAACTTTACTAAATCTTCCAAAGCAACACCGAGGAGATTGTTTAAGACCACACAAGGACTTGTGCAATCGACAATCTAGACCTGACTCCCCTTGAGCAACAAACCCAGGTGGTTGCTCCATGTAAACCTCCTCAGATAAGTCACCATGAAGAAAAGCATTTTGATATCTAATTGATATAATGACCAATGATTTATGGCAGCCATAGAGATGAAAAGCAACCAGAAGCCATTTTCGCAACAGGGGAAAAGGTGTCACCATAATCAAGGCCAAAATCCTGGGTGTAGCCTTTAGCTACAAGGCGAGCCTTTAAGCGGTCAACTTTTCCATCTGGACCCATTTTGATAGTGAAAACCCATCGACAACCAACAGTTGTTTTCCCAGGAGGACAAGAAACAAGGGACCATGTTTGGTTAGATTCTAAGGCTGTCATCTCATCAATCATAGCTTGTTGCCAACCTGGATGAGAAAGTGCTTCCTGGACTGTTTTAGGAATTGAAATGGACGACAAAGAAGAAATGAAAGCATAATGGGGTGATGATAAACGATGATAACTCAAGAAATTATAAATGGGATTAGGGTTGCGAGTAGAACGAATACCTTTGCGGATTGCAATGAGCAAGTCATCTGAAGATGTAGGCAGGTCCGAAGCCGGTGGAGATAATGGAGTAGGAGATGAATCACTAGTCTTTGAAACTGGATCAACCTCAGGAACTAAATTGGCCTCTGGAGGGTTGAGGCGAGGTTGTCGTTGATAAGTGCAAAGTGGATGAGGAGTGGGTTGAGGAGGATCGGGAGCTTGATCATGTATGGGTGGAGGAGCAATGACTGGAGTTGTTAAGGAAGGTACGGGTAGGACCTAAGAGACGGATTCTGGCTCAACCTGTTCAGAAAAATAAGGTGTATCCTCGAAAAAAATAACATCAGCAGAGACATAAAAACGTTTAGAGGATGGAGAATAACACCTATACCCTTTTTGAACACGAGAATACCCAAGGAAGATGCACCTGACGGCCCGTGCGGACAAGTTGTCCAATCCTGGAGAAAGATCATGGACAAAACATGTGCAACAAAAGACACGAAGAGGAACCAGATAGAGAAGTTCATTAGGAAATAAGAGAGAATATGGTACTTTGTTATTTAACACTGAAGAAGGCATTCGATTTATCAAATAACCAGCAGTAAGAATGGCATCTCCCCAAAATTTTAGTGGTGCATTAGCATGTAGTAAAAGGGTGCGAGTAGTTTCAAACAAATGGCGATGCTTTCTTTCGGCCACACCATTTTGTTGCATGGTATGAGGACAACTGGATTTATGTATTATTCCATTAGATGCCATAAAGGAATTAAAGGATGCAGAAAAATACTCTCTTGCATTATCACTTCGCAAGATATGAATAGTATGACCAAATTGAGTATATATTTCATTACAAAAGTTTCTAAAGATATCAAACAATTTTGAACGATCTTTCATTAAATAAAGCCAAGTGCACCTTGAGAAATCATCAATGAAAGTAACAAAGTAGCTATATCCAGAAACAGAAGTGACAGGACTTGGACTCCAGAATGGACAACATGAAAAGGAGGCACAACTTTATTATTGACTTTGCTTGGAAATGTTGAGCGAACATGTTTTCCAAGCTGACATGACTCACACTTAAAAGAGATTGTAAATGAGAGAGATGAGGTGCCATTTTTTGGAATTTATTTAGACTTGGGTGACCATGGCAACAATGAAGAAGGTGAGGTGATTCTGCAGCAACACATATTGTGGAGGGTGAAGACCGAAGACAATAGAGTCCTTGTGATTCAAATCCTAGTCCAATCATTTATCCCGTACTACGGTCCTGTATAGAAAAGGAATTAGACGCGAAGGTTATTGAGCAGTTTAAAGAACGAGTAAGATGACTAACAGATATTATATTAAAAGGACAACTTGGTATAAAAAGGACAGATTTTAAGGTGATAGATGGACAAATTTTAGCTTGACCAATTTTAATAGCCTTAGCCTTAAAACCATTACCAAGAGTAATAAGGTGGGGTGATTTGAGTGGTGATATTTGTGAGAAAAGAGAGGGATTACCAGCTATGTGATCGGATGCACCTGAATCCAAAATCCAAGGTGCAACAGACATGGATTTAGAGAGACAAGCCATAGAATTACCATTATGGGTAACAATGGTTGAGTCTTGAACTGCCTTAAGTTACAGATATTCCTTATATTCATTACCTGACACTCTGATCTGTCCTTTCTTAAGGCTAGAGGACTGACATATATTGGCTGATTTCTCGGGAAAACCATGTAGGGAATAACACTTGTCTTGAGTGTGTCCCATCCGCTTACAATAGGAACATTGGGGTCTATTACTGCGACCAGAGAAACCATGGGAGAAATTATTTTCTGCATCAGAAACCATTTTAGACCTTCCAAAACAAAGCAAGCAAAAATGGGGTTTGCTGGAGAATAGATCTGCCAAAGAGAAGAAGACCCGCTGTCAAAATGTTGGAGAATCGAAAGTCTGACCCCCGCGAGCAGTTCTGGGCAAGGGCGCGGAGCTTCCGACACGGAGAAGGTGGCGCGTGGCTTACACGCGCCGACAGAGGTAATGTGAGTGGCGGCGTGTGAGAGGCGCGTGAGATGCTTTCCGACAACGGGTCTTCTGGGACAGGCCGGTCGATGACTGTTGACAGGTTTTCCAACCACTGTGAATGGTGGTTTGGCCAGTGACGATGACTGTTGGACTTAGATGGTGACTGTTTGGGTAAAAAGAGAACAAGACTTGGGTTTAAAACTTCTGCCGGACTAGGAAGCAAAAGTAGGATGAACCTGCTCTTGATACCATGTTGAAAGACTTTTAGACTTAGCGATTTGTCAAATGCTCAAGTGATTAACACTCAACCAACTAAATATTTATATACACTTGGAATTGATTACAGCTTACATTTACACAATAATAATTAAGGATCTATTTCCTAAGTATGATATTTTTTATGTACAAGAACCAAGTACATTAACTACTACTAATTCCAACAGACGGTATCAAGAACACTATAAGATAGTACCAGACAACAACATAAGACGATACCAGTCAACATCATCAAACGGTACCGGTTAACACCATGAGACGGGACCATGGGACAACATAAGACGGTATAACAACACCATAAGACGATACCGGTCAATACCATAAGACGGTACCAGAACACGAACATTTTTGTGGGTAGCCCTTTAGTCAATACATCTACAATTTGTAACCCAGAAAGAACACAAGCTATAGTGATCAACTCACTATCCACCTTTCCTTGATGATGTGCCGACCTATCTTGATGTGTTTTGACCTGTCATGCTGAACAGGGTTGTGGGCAATGCTAATAGCCAATTTATTGTCACGGAACAATTTCATAGGAGTTTCATACTTTATGTTAAGATCATCTAGTACATTCTTCAACCATAGCAACTCTCAAATTCCTTATGCCATAGCTCTGAATTCAACTTCTGCATTTGATCGAGCTATCACATTTTGCTTCTTACTTCTCCATGTTACTATGTTGCCACCAAAAAACATACAATAACCAGAGGTTGACTTTCTGTCGACAACTGATCCTCCATAATCGGCATATGTATAAATTCCATGGACAAATTTCCACCTTTCTTGAATAGCAATCCCCTTCCAGGTGTAGTTTGTACTGCAGAATTCAGACCACAGTCTCGCCCTTGGGTAATGCATAAACTGACTAACAAGTAACAATGCTAATTGCATATGGTAAGTCTGATCTAGTATGTCATAGGTATATCAACTTCCCTACAAATCTCTGATATCAAACTATATCCACCTTCGAGCTTTCATCATTTCCCATCCTATGGTTATGGTCAATGGGACCAGTGACCTTACAACCCAACTTTCCTGTCTCCTTGAGTAGAACCAGAACATATTTCCGTTGAGAAATAAATATACCTTTTTTAGAGTAGACAACTTCAATTTTCCAAGATCTTTCATCTCAAACTCAACTGCTAATTTTGCGTTTAGCAGTTGTTTCTCAGCTAAGTCATCTCCAGATATAATGATGTCATCAACATCACAAGTAGGACCCTGAGCTTACCTTCTTGTGAATTTTTAAAGAAGATAGAGTGGTCAGCCTGACTTTGTCTGTAACCCAAGGACACCATTGCCTTGGTAAACCTCTCAAACCACGCTGAGGAAGACTGCTTTAATCCATATAAGGCCTTTTCAACTTGCATAATTATTACTGCCATTAGTAGAGTCATACCCAGGTGTTGGAAATAGCAATATTTATGACGTCTTTTCCCAAGTAGTTAGATTCATTGTATAGAAGTAGAGTAGATACAATGTACCGTCCACATTAATTCTAGCCTAGTTATTTACCTAGTAAATTGTATTTAACATGTTATTTCTTATGTAAATCAACTGTATAAATATATCTTTTGCTGAGTGCATTATTCACTCATGCTATTCAGAAATACTCTTTACCATTATATGAGCGTAAACGCTTAATAGTTTTGCCAAATTGTGTTTAAATCATGCAAGAAAATTGGAAAAACAATTGGATTACTTCAAATTTATCTTTCGATAAGAATAACCAAGTTACCCTAGTGTAATAATCAATGAATGAGACAAAACATTTTGCACCATAAACATTAATGTTATAACATTTGAAATATTCCATAATATCTTACCTTATCCATAGGGATAATATCTTATCTTTAAGGATTATCTTATCTTATCCTTAGGGATAATATCTTATCTTTATTAAGTTATATGTTTCCTTATTCAATTAGGATTAGGAGTCTAGTATTAGTATAAATAGGATTATTGAGCGTGTCTTATATATCAGATTATCACCACATTAAATCAATATTACTCTTATTATTTGTTGGTTTATTTCTCTCTTTCTCTTCTTCCTTATCTAAAACTTTTCAATTCAACATGATATCAGAGCGGTACCATCTTTCGTGACCCGTCTTGTCACTCTTCCGCTATTGAGTTCCCAAAATTCCGAACTCTATTTAGTCACCTCTATCTGCTATGTCGCCTTTCCACCTTTTTGCTCCACCGTCCGTCGTTATCCGTCGCCGTTTCCGGCCAACGACCACACCATTAGAATCATCGGCCGCCGATCTGTCCAAACGTCCAAACTGCACGGCAGCCACTTATACACGCATTGTCTCACTCTGTGCATGTCAGACGCACGCGAGTTGCTTCCAGTCGCGCATGGCAACGCGACCGGTGACCTTTCTGACCGCCGTTTGCTGCACAGTACTCGTTATCCTCCCTTCTACTCAGATATGTCCTCTCCTTGTCCAACAACACACAAGACCCAACCTCTGTCGCCTCCGTTCACCACCTCAACGTGGTTGTTTGGCTCTCTTGGGTTATGTTTTGCTAAGTTCGAAGCTCAAATCTCTGGCTTTGTTCTACTATGTACTTCTCCAGTGTTTGTCATGCAATTCTTTTCCACTAATGGATCCTACCAGTGGCTTCTCTTCCCACTGACGATCATTCCGGCAATGACTCCTTTCCCACGGATGAATCATATTAGTGGTGACTTCTATTTCCGTTGAGAATTGACTTATGTTGGTTATGACTCACACTAGCCTAGCCCTTCGTCCCAGATGGTATGGCCTTAGCTCAACGTCCCAGATGCATTGGCCCCATCTTCATCCCAAATGCACTGGCCTTGGCCCTTTATCCCATATGCACTAGTCTCGTCTCTGTCCCAGAAGCAATTGTAGACCCTAGAGTTCGATCAAGTCAAGAACCGTCTTTCCTGCAACCGTTTTCCGATCCTAACCATTGTTTTCGTGGAGCTCAGATTTTATGTTTTTTATTTATTAATTTATTTTTACTTGAGGGGGATTGCATTGTTTCGTGTAACAAGCTTAAAGCTTAGTAAGCTTTAGCTTGAGGGAGTGTGTTACAATATTTGAAATATTCCATAATATCTTACCTTATCCGTGGGGATAATATCTTATCTTTAGGGCTTATCTTATCTTATCTTATCGTTAGGGACAATATCTTGTCTTTATTAAGTTATATGTTTCCTTATTTAATTAGGATTAGGAGTTTAGTATTAGTATAAATAGGATAATTGAGTGTGTCTTATGTATCAGATTACCACCAATTAAATCAATATTAGTCTTATTATTTGTTGGTTTATTTCTCTCTTTCTCTCCTTCCTAATCTAAAACCCTTCAATTCAACAATTAACAATAGAAGCAGGACCCTAAACATCAAAATGATACACGATGATGTTTTGCAAGTTCACATCCATTGCAATGAAAAGACTCAACAAACTCTTTGAAAACTAAAAAGAGAAACATAGACTTAAGAAGGGTAAAAGAAGAACGGCCAAGACGCTTGTGTTGAGGCCAAATTCTTGAAGTAGGCATCTCAAAGTTAGACCGATAAGAGGAAATCGACGATGCCTGACTGGAACAGTCGTGTCTCTAGAGAAGATAACACAACCATCCTCGTTCTTCAACAACTCCAATCGTCCCCCCATGGCAAGATCCTGAAAGATGCAAACAAAAATAAGGTTGTTGGACAATTTAGGAACATGCAGGACATTGTGAAAGTTAAGGGAAGGGGAAAGATTAATAGGACCACAACCTGCAACTGAGGTGTGGGAACCATCAACCACGTCGCCTGTCATATGTGGAACTTCATCCAAAGGTATTGTATTGTTGGAAATAGCAGTATTTATGACGTCTCTTTCCAAGTAGTTAGATTCATTGTATAGAAGTAAAGTAGACAAAACGCACCGTCCACATTAATTCTAGCCTAGTTATTTACCTTGTAAATTGTATTTAGCATGTTATTTCCTATGTAAATCAACTGTATAAATATATCTTCTGCTGAGTGCATTATTCACTCAAGCTATTCAGAAATACTTATGTCTTTTAATATTTCACATGGTATCAGAGCTCCCGATCTAGGGGGCTCTACTTCCGCATTTGGTTGCCTTCATTGCAACCCTTCTTAGAACTCTATTCTGGCACCATCACTGTGCCATCAGAATACTGTTGACCGCCGTTCACCACCGTTGACCGCCGCTGACCGCCGCCTTTAAGCCCGAAACTTCACCAGAAAGATCGCAACTCAGAGATCGGCCATAACCCAGAAGGAAGTCGCCAGAAACTCCTTCACGCTCCTTCATGCGCCGCCTCACGCGTACTGCATCTCCGGCGCGTGTTGTTCCCGTGCCACCTTTTAGACCTCCGTTTGTGACGCCACTTGCACAGAACAGATCGCCAACACCTCCTGGACCTGTTTTGGGGGTTAATTTTTGGATTGGACTCCTCTTTTTTGGATCTCTATTTGGCTTGGTGTTTGTTCTTTTATGTTTGGTGTTTTCGGTTCTGCCATGTCAAACAGTGAAGGGATAGTAAACCTAGTCCACCAGAAGGAGATAGAAAGGATGAGGGCTTTACTCCGCTGTCTTGAGAAACAAGCAGGTAATTGTTCCGTGGTGTATTCAGGTAAGCTTCCATTTTCATTTGGATTTAAAGCCTCAAAAACACCTACTTCATTCTGGATATTAGACTCTGGAGCCACCGACCACATGACACCCTTTTCTACCCAATTCTCCACATATTCACCCTGTCCCAACAGCAAGAAAATTATCACTGCAGATGGTACCCTTGTAACTGTAGCCGGCCTAGGAAACATTCAACTAGATTCCTCCATAACCCTAAAAAATGTCCTCCACGTCCCAAAACTATCCAAAAATCTTGTCTCTATACAAAAACTTACCAAAGATTTATCTTGTAATGTGATTTTTCACAGCAATTGTTGTGTATTTCAGGACAAGGAGTCGAGGAGGACGATTGGATGTGCCAGAGAAGGGAATGCCCTTTACTATCTTGAAGAACCAGGTCTGTCGCCAAAAAACCACTTGTCCCACTCATTCATGTCAGAGTCAGTTCTCTCTAATAAAGAAAAAATACTTCGCTTCCATTGTCAATTAGGTCACCCTTCTTTTGGAGTCATTAAAATTTTATTTCCATCTCTGTTTACTAAGGTAGATGTTGAGTCTTCATTGTGAGGTGTGTGAGCTTGCAAAACACAAGCGTCTACCTTTTCCCTCAAGCAATAAAAGAAGCACTTTTCCTTTCTATCTTATTCATACGGATGTTTGGGGTCCCTCTGTTGTTCCAACTGTGTCTAGTGCTAGATGGTTTGTGACTTTTATAGATGATTGTACTCGGGTTACTTGGATTTTCTTACTTAAAAACCAGTCTAATGTCAGTACTGTTTTCCCAATTTTTTTCTACATGATTAAAAATCAATTTGGTGTGAACATCAAAACACTAAGGTCTGACAATGGCAAAGAATACTTCAATTCTGTCCTTACTTCATTCTGTCAAAAGGAGGGAATTATCCATGAGTCTTCTTGTGTTAAAACACCACAGCAAAATGGGATTGCAAAAAGAAAAGATGAGCATCTTTTAGACCAAACCCGAGCACTGTTGTTTCAGAAAAATGTTCCCAAAAAATTCGGCGGGGAAGCAGTTCTCACAGCCACCTATCTCATTAATCAATTACCCTCTAGAGTCTTAGGGTTCAAGAGTCCAATGGAGGTCCTTTCTTCATTCTATCCAAATTTGTCAGCCACGAATAATCTTAACCCTCGTATCTTTGGGTGTGTGTCTTTTGTTCATATTCATAGTCAAGATAGGGGAAAACTGGATCTTAGAGCCTTAAGGTGTGTTTTTGTTGGATATTCCTCCACTCAGAAGGGATATAAGCGTTACCATCCTCCATCTAAAAAAAATTGTGTCCCGGGATGTAACCTTTCATGAAGGAGAAGCTTATTTTTCTCAACCTTATCTTCAAGGGGAGAATCTCAGGGAAGATAAGTTTGAAACACTTGATCTTCCTAGTCTTGAGTCAAATAAACCTGTGTCCACAGCTGAAACTCAACCTGAAGCTGAGTCAGACCCATCAATTGAACTTAAAACACTTGACCTTCCTAGTCTTGAGCCAAATACACTTGTGTCTAGACCTGAAACTCAACCTGCAGCTGAGTCAGACACATCAATTGAACCTGGCCCGAAAGTGGATGTACGATAGGGAAAGAATCAAGTGTTCACAAGAAAGTCAAAGGCCATTCCTGAATCAACACACGTTCAAAAGCCCAATTCAACTCCTTTGAATGAGGTAATTAATTTTAATTCTCTAGAATTACAGGATGAAATGAAAGCCCAAACAGCAGATGATGACCTAGACCTCCCGATTGCCATCCGAAAAGGAACTAGAAAATGTACCAAACAGCCATTATATCCCCTTTCCAACTACCTCTCGTTCAACAAATTCTCACCAACCCATAGATCCTTCCTTACCAACCTAAACACTACTTCCATACCCACTATTGTTTCTGAGGCATTATCCGATGAAAAATGGTTGCAAGCCATGAATGTAGAGATGGAGGCATTGACGAAGAATGAAACCTGGGAGTTAGTGACTTTACCAGAAGGAAAAAGGCCAGTTGGGTGTAAAAGGGTATACAGAATAAAATATAAGGCTGATTGATCGATTGAAAGATACAAAGCCAGATTGGTCGCCAAAGGGTTCACACAAACCTATGGGATTGATTATTCAGAGACATTTGCTCCTGTTGCCAAGATGAATACAGTGCGAGTGATTTTGTCCCTTGCTAGAAATTATGGTTGGGAATTGCAAAAATTTGATGTAAAGAATGCCTTCTTACATGGGGAACTTGAGGAAGAAATCTACATGCAGGTACCACTAGGGTATGATAGAAAGGTTACTGCCAATATAGTGTGCAGGTTGAAAAAGGCATTATATGGGCTGAAACAATCACCCCGAGCATGGTTTGGAAGATTCACAAAGGTTATGACAACTTTGGGGTACAAGCAAAGTCAAGGAGATCATACTTTGTTCATCAAGCACTCGACAACAGGGGGAGTAATAGTGCTGATAGTATATGTGGATGACATCATAGTAACCGGAGATGCTTGCAAAGAGCAACAAGTCTTGAGCCAGTGTTTGGCCAAGGAGTTTGAAATAAAAACTCGTGAAAAGCTAAAGTATTTTCTAGGAATTGAGGTGGCACACTCAAGAAAAGGCACTTTTATATCCCAACAAAAATACATTACAGATTTGGTCAAGGATATAGGGAAAACAGCATGCAAACCCACGAGTACTCCTATGGATCCGAATTTGAAATTAGGAAATGCAGAAGAAGATGCTATAGTGGACAAAGAAATGTATCAACGCTCGATAGGGAGATTAATTTACTTGTCTCACACCAGGCCAGATATTGCATATGCAGTAAGTTTGGTTAGTCAATTCATGCATTGTCCGAAAGAGGTTCATCTACAGGCAGCTCATAGGATCTTGCAGTATCTAAAGGGGACTCCAGGAAGAGGAATTTTGTTCAAAAGAAATGGGAATATCACCCTTGAGGCATACATTGATGTTGACTATGCGGGATCGATCGTTGATAGGAGATCTACTACAGGGTATTGCAACTTTCTTTGAGGAAATCTTGTGTCTTGGAGAAGTAAACAGCAAAGTGTAGTAGCACGTTCTAGTGCTGAAGCTGAATTTCGAGCTATGGCACAAGGCATTTGTGAATTACTTTGGCTGAAAATTATTTTAGAAGACTTGAAGATTAAAAGGGAAGGACCTATGAAGCTATATTGTGATAATAAGTCTGCAATCAGTATAGCACACAATCCTGTTCAGCATGATCGAACTAAGCATATCGAGGTTAATAGACATTTTATTAAGGAGAAGCTCGATAGTGGATTAATTTGCACTCCATATGTGTCCTCACAAGGGCAACTTGCGGATATTCTCACCAAAGGGTTGAGTAGCCCAATTTTTGAACAAATTGTATCGAAGCTGGGAATGGGGAACATCTATTCACCAGCTTGAGGGGGAGTGTTGGAAATAGCAATATTTATGACGTCTCTTTCCAAGTAGTTAGATTCATTGTACAGAAGTAGAGTAGATACAATGCACCGTCCACATTAATTCTAGCCTAGTTATTTACCTTGTAAATTGTATTTAGCATGTTATTTCCTATGTAAATCAACTGTATAAATATATCTTCTGCTGAGTGCATTATTCACTCAAGCTATTCAGAAATACTTGTGTCTTTTAATAGTTCACATGTATGACCAGATTTCTTACAATAGGAGCATCAACGACTGTGCCGATTAGGCTTAGAAGTAGAGGAGGAGAAAGAGGAAGTGCCTGGTTTAGTAGAGTTGTCTGTGACCAAGGCTAACCAATCAAAGGGGTTATTAACAAGAATAACGGCCTGTCAACTCTCTTCTCCTCGGACAATATGTAAGACTTTAGAGAGAGGGGAAAGTTTTTCCTTACCCAGAATCTGAACACTAATCGGGTCATACTCTGAGTTCAAACAAGACGGAAACAAAGATACAATCTCATTCTACAAAGCTAGCCAGGGTGGAAGCATCATTACCATACTCCAATTTCAGGATTTGATGTTGATCCAACTCAATCCATAACCCATTGAGTATCCCATAGTAGTCAGTAACTAATGAGGTTCCCTGCTTGTGGAAAAGATTCTGGTTTTCAACTCATAATAGGTGGCTATGTCTTGCTTCTGGAATACGTCGGATGAAGGTTGTCCCAAATATCATGGGTAGTAGGCAAGAACATATAGTTTCTACTAGCCTTCGAAGTCATAGAATTCCAAAGTCATGTCATGATAAGGGAATCCTCATCATCCCACTCTTCACACTTTGGGTCATGGTGGCTAGGGGTCATCCCTTCAAGGTGGTTCAACTACCGACGACCTTTAAGGGTGGTATGGATGACTTGGGCACATTGCAAATAGTTTTTTCCAGTAAGACAATAGGTAGGATGTAAGATGGGTAGGTAAATGCGTGTAAGAGGCATGGTAATGGAGGGGTTGGTGTTTGAGGTGGTCTGGGTTAGGGGTGTTCATCAACCTTGAGTAGTATGGTGAAAAACGTTCTCATTTGATATGATGAAAAACGTTACTATGTACTGATAATTTGATATGTTGTTTTCACGATTAAAATAAAACAAGGGATAATGGGGAATATGAAAATCCGAACCAAACTACATGAAATTAAACTTCTGTAAAAGTTTAATGTTCTGTTCAATTTAGCTTGTAATATGGACTTTGACATGATATAACTATGTAACGATGTATCGATAAAAACCGAATTATCCAATCCAATCCAAACTGCATTTGATTGGATTGGATTTTTTTTAAGTAAACTGATCCAATCTAAACTGCATGTTGTTTCCATCTTTGTATCGGATGGCTTTTTGGCTCAAAATCGATCTGATCCAATCCAATCCGCGAACACCCCAAAGTCTGGGTGGTGGAGGAGGTTGTGCCGTCTCATTATCTAACATGGTGATGGAGGGTGAGATACTCTTTGGGCTTTATTGTGGGGTGTTTGGCAGAGTTGGATAAGACGATTGAAGATCACCAGATGGACGGAGAAGCCACCAGACGATTGGAGGATCAGATGAGACAGGTCAGAGGAGTAGAGAGACCAAACGGCTCAAGTAACTATCAGACGACTGGAGAAGCTACCACACGGCTGGAGATTAGACGTGTGGAGACATGTCAGACAATTAGAGAGACCGGGCTGTGCGGGTAACCATCAGACAATTCAACTGACTTGTCAAACAACTCAAGGACCTGATCATACAACTAACTCCAGACAAGCTTTTATATCATACGCCTAACTCCAGACAACCTTGTTATATCAGATGACTAACTTGTTCAAACATCTCCAGGCTTCTCTAACTAGAGAAATAGCAATGAGGAAACCCAAAGGCGGAGGTTCCCAAAAGGTGATAGTGGCAATGAAGGCGGGTTGTAGGTGGGGTAGGTGAAAGGTGTTGTTTGGCCAAGGTGAGGGTAAATCTGAGTAGAGGAGGACCCGACAGTCACTACAGAGGCTGAGACGATGTGCGCAATGAAGGGGCAAAGAATAGGAAAGGGATGAGTCGCAGTGGAGAAAGTTGTGCGCGATGAAGGTGCAAAGAACGGGAAAGGAATGAGTCGCAATGAAGGCGGCAGGTGAAATGAAGGTAGACTAGGGTTGAATGCGAAAGCAGAGTCTCCCAGATCGAGAGCTCTGATACCAAGTTGAAAGAGAATATCTGAATAATATTATTTTTGAATCATCAGCCATACAAGGTTTCTCACATATTTAGACAGAGCACATTACTTCATTTCCTAAGAATACGGCTGAAATAAGGAATCTGAATAATTTGTCCTAATTATTATCAGAGTAGTTAATAGCACACTATAGCATGCAAATAGCAGCAGGGCAGAGCAGAGCGTTCCTTGGTCGCGACAAAGCAAGAATAGTGTCGCGTTTATCAATAGCGGTCGTCGCACCCGCTCTCGCAGCTGGAATCGCGGGTTTTCGCAACAATTGCTTTCGCACCTGCTTCAGCGAAGTGGGGTAAAACCAAACCATCTGTGCCGCCGCTCAACGCGTTGACTCTTCCTTTCCCGTAGCGGCGCAATAAGTTCTAGGGTTTTTTCAACACTCCTTGGCCGCGACTCTGTGCTAACGGCGGCTCTGTGTGTCGTCTTCTCCATGATGGCTGACGGTGGCTATATTTCTGAAACGCATATTTCTCATACGCATGGGCTAACCCTAAGCCTCATCTCCTTGTTCTAAAACAAAAGAGCCTAACCTAAGCCCAAAGAAAGAAAAAATAATCTTCTGAAACAATGGGGCCTAACTCTAGGCTAGTTTTATGGTAGTGTCCATTAAAGGGAACCACCGGTGCAGCCCAGGTTTGTGACCATTGATTATGTATATTTTTCAAATCAATGGTGATTAGGCAATGACTTGGAAATTATCAAAACTTTGACATTATAAGTAAAAGGTACTATTACAATTTATGGTACAAGTCACTGTAAAAGGTAATATTTATATATAAGTCTCTTTCACAAATTATGAGAAAGTTGTCATGGAAGTTGATATTTATTTACAAGTCCCTCGTCATTTTTAATTAAAAATTCCATTTTCTAACCCCTTCATCTTCACTCTTTCACCCACTCCACTCAGCCACCCACCACTCACATCTCCATCCTCCTCCACCATCCAATGCAAAATGATACCTTACTTGAGTTTTCTTACACAAAAACTCTCATTTCTGTTATATAAAAAAATCAATCCATAGTTTTCTTATGCAAAAGCTCAATGATGCAAAAGAAGGTGAAAGATCGGAGGTCTGAGCACGGGCACATCGTTATCTTCTCTTTTCTCGTTGTAGATCTGCTGCCATGAGGAAGACAATGGTATTACCGTGATGGTCAAAGAGAGAAAGGTCAGAGAGAGAAAGAAAAAGAAAAAAGGAAATAGCAAGTAACTTCTAGTTTATTTAACCAGTTATATTCAACCATCAGTCGAAAACTGACCTATTATAGCAGGTTAAAATGGGCATTATGGGTGCTACCCAAAACCTTGGAGTGCACCATAAAACTGGCCCTAACTCTAAGCTCAAAGAAAAAAATAACCCTATCTTTAAAAAACCTTTTTTATCCTCACTTAAACTAAGTAAATCCCCATTTATATTTACTTTTAGTGCCTCTTCCACCCAGACCATGCTCTCCTTTTTTCTGGTTCATTTCTTTTTCTTCCTCTGCCTCTGCCCTTTTTCTCCTTCTTCTCCCCTTTTTTCCCTCTTCCCCACTCTTCACAATAGCAGCTATCTTGCTCTCGCTATCCGAGATTGAAAACTATGAATATTATACAATCTACAAATAATTACAAAATAAAATTCTAAAGATATATTCCAATATTCCAACAAGTGACATTTGTAATAAAAATTTCAAATTTGAATGAAATAAGGAAGGCAAAGAGGAGGGGCGTCAATGAGATGAATGTCCAACCACTGCTTGTAGGACTCGTCTCAATTGATGAAAGTAGTATAGACTCAAATAGCCCCAAGTAGAATGACGTGAAGTTTACAAAACTAGTTTAATCCCTTAATCATATTTTAACAAAATCAACCGAACGACCTTATAAACATGTATATAACCATATTAAACAGTTAAACTTAAATCGGACAATCGCTCTCAGAACTATAGGTTCAAAAAAATATTAGTTTGCAAAATCTGAAATATCACAAAAGAAATGATAGAATAAAGTATTATTCAATTGGGCAGAACAAATTAGAATAGAAGGGAAAATAGAAAGTGAGACATGGAATAAAGAGACATTGTCCCAAATGCAAGAGCCATGCTAAAGACCCTTTTCATTTCTTTTTGAGAATATAAAAGCAACTTCTACAAAGTCAGAAACATGAAATTCTGTCTTCTCCTTTCTTTTCCCAAATTTTCTGGCAAGCAAAAGGAAATAAGAAAGTAGAAAAGGTCATAATTTTAACTAACCTTCAACATGGGGTTCCCCATGTAAGAAATCTCCGACAACCAAGTCCTTATCCAATACAATATACGTCTCTTCTGCAAAATAGCACCCATACTCCTTAGTACACTATAATTAAGAGGGGAAATCAAAATCAATTGACAAATAAAAATGCTTAAAAATAGCCATCTTCAATGTTACTCAAGTGAACTGAGAAAGAGGAAAAAAAAAGTATCAAATTCTCAATCTTTAACACACGCACATATATAGAGGGAGTGCGAAAGATAACTGTTAGGATCTTCTGACCAGGAGAGTCGCATCTGGTACTCTTGCTCAAGGGTAAGGGGTTCAGAGCCTGTGGCTTCAAGGAGAGATGGGTCTTGCATCCAATCATGATACTTAGGCACGTGGGAGTCCATGTATGGGACCAATATCACCTTCTCTCCCTCTAAACTGACACTCTCTTTGCTTATCTCCGCCATTTGAGTCAAGCAGCTGCCAAGTTCCAAATAAAATGTTCTCCACTTTTCAGTGTGTTGCCATGGCCATGACCTAATCAAGTTAGAATCATCATTTCTTCAAACCCTATTTTGTACATCAGACAATGGGTGGGAAATTGGGAATGGCAAATATATAACCTGTTTGTGAGTATCCGCGATAGGGTAGGAGACGGTACCTCTTCAATAAATTAAGGTTAAATTAACTTTTTCATTTGTACATATTTTATAACTAGATCGTGGATCCGTGTGATGCACAGTGTGATGTATAGGGTGAATTATGTGTAAGGAGTAAAATTTTATCGTAATTTGAAAAAATATTCATACATAGATCTAGAAAATAACAAATTAAAAGAAGAATAATTCATACTACTTAGGACTTGTTCAGGTGATAAATCACCATCAATGTAACACTACAAACAGAAGGCTAAGAAATAGAAATCAAGTTTGGAAAGGACTCGACAATTGGATAAATATTTATCATATCCACAGAAGACAACAACTCTGCACTCTGCAGGACTATTGCCACTCAGCAGCAGCAGCTGTGGGCTTCCAATTGCACCAGCTGATAAGATTATTTCATAGTTTGATTTCTTGCTTAAGTATGCTCTGTGTATGATTCCCATTGCATCTTTGAAAATTACCCCATAAACTTGTGGCCTCCCAAATATTGTGGCCTCCTTTAATCACACATAATGTAATGGGTACAATATTAGTTTTTTATTATCCTTTAATGACAAATCTTTAATTCTAAATTTAGCTTCTCTTTTAATCTAATATATATATATATATATATATATATATATATATTTCTAAATTTTGTTTGAATTAAAAACAAAACATGAAATCCACATATACTTACTACTATATTAACAAATAAGAGTTTAATTTTTAGAAGCTTATATCTTCATAAAATAGATGGCTCAACAGGGTTCGTGATTCAAAGATCATGAATTGAAATCATTAGATACTCTGATACTGAAAATAATTTTATTTGATTTGGAAGACAAGTCTCATGTTTGAAATTCAGTATAAAAATTTGAATTTCATTTAACTTAGAAAATAAATTAATGTATGAAATTCATTAAAAATGAAAATAATTTGAGTTCATCTTACTATTTTATATTTTTACTCTAACATATTAGGCATGAGAGGTAAAATAAAAAGATTAATAAAATTAAAACAATCTATTTATTTAAAACCAAATCACATTACATCATAACAAATCTCACCATATTTGTCAATATTTTTAAATATAAACCATAGAAATACATGAAATTTTAAAAATTAAATATTTCTTATTTTCTAATATTTCAAACAACGAATTTCATTTATAAATAGAAGCAAATCTTAAACTTTTACATTTCCAGCGCAATCATAATGAAGACATTAATTGGTATTATGGGGTCCTGATCTCATCCCAACTATAAACCAATTTTAGAATTCTTTCCTCACTAACACCATGTACAATACAATCACTACAAAAAATGCGCTATTTTGCGGTGGTTCTGGGGATCATATAGCAGAGGTTTTGACTGCTGCAAATATATATTGTGGCGGTTTCCTAACCGCCGCAAACATGAGAGAAATAATCTGCGGCGGTTTAACAGAAAAATGAGACCTTGTTTCTTTTTAAGCAATGACAACATCTACATGACTTCAAAATCTAAAATTAAGAAGTTCTATAGCATCAAGCCATCAAGAAAACATTTTCACCTCATATGGCAAGGAACTTTATTCAGCCTTTACTATAATGCAAAACACACATAGGCAGAGAGAATTAGTCAATTATTTAATAAACTATTTCCATCAAGCAATCACTGATGAACAGGCAAAGAGTTATAGTCCCTCCAAAATTACCAACTTAGATATATTTCAAGATTGTGCATGTAAAAATTCAAACTGAGCTCACTTCCCAATCACAAAGAAACAAGGAATATATGCATACCATGATTCAGAGCAAACAAACCACAATATTTCCATAAACCTACCACTAATGCACATTATGTCATAGCCAGAATAACTCAGCCTCCAATCACAAACAAATAAAGAGGGATTGGTAATGAAAAAGGACTGTAAAAGTACAAACAAGTAGCCTTAAGGAGTCATTTACATTGTCACAAGAATAATAAGTGCAAACTATTTATAATTAGCAATTTACTTACTTGAGTTGCAGAAACTTCAAGATGGCAAGAATAAACTATAGAGAAGATCCTAAACCAGGGCTTATATTCCTGCAAAATAGACAAGAAATTAATAATAATAATAATAATAATTAATAATAATAACAATAGTAAGAGTAATAGTAATAGATGAAGTGACAAAATTGCAGCTTGAGATAAAAAAAAGGATACTGATATTATATTGGTAAATGAACATTCTCAAGTGTGAGCTCAACTCATTCAATAGTCAACCATTGATTATACGTTAAAAAACTTCTTTACTAGGAGCTTTTCAGAATTGTCCCCATATAGTTAAACTGGAGTGGTGGACATATATTTGACAAAAAGAACAAAAGCACACAGTGTTCATCTATGTAAGCCAGTGTTGTCGAAAAACCGCTATGGCGCCGCCATGGTGGGAGGCGGTGGCGGAAAACGAGCAAACCGCCACCGAGAACGCGTGGCGTGGCGTGGCGGATTCTGTATGGCGGCCGAATAGCGGTGGCGGTCCATGGCGGCAAGGCGGTGATGGCGGAAGGTGGAGCTGGCGTGGGCTTTCAGAGGGCCGGGTCCCGCTACCCGACCCGATTCGCGACCCAAATTAGGGTTTTTCTGAAAGATCGAGCGTCCTTCATCCGTCTTCTACCATCGACCTGCACCCTCTCTTCTCTCATCCAGTCAACCGGCGACCATCAACCGCGACCATCAGCCACTTCGGCGACCATCAACCGCTCCGGCGACCAGCAACCGGCGAACAGCAACTTCTTCTCTCTTTATTCTCCGGCCAGAAACTCCTTTCTTTCTTCTCCGGTGACCATCTCTCTTTTTCTTTCTTCTCCGGCCAGAAACTCTTCTCCCACCATGGCTTCTGACCAAGCTTCTTCAGGTGCAGCTTCACGGGTGGCTTCCAGAACTGATCCCGGTTGGAAGTATTGCTTTCCGGTGCAAGAAGGAGATACCAATACAGTTGTGTGCTCTTTTTGCTCAAAAGAGATGAGGGGAGGTATTACTAGAGCCAAACAACACTTAATGGCTAAGAAGGGCAATGTGGCTCCTTGCACAAAGTGTCCAAAGGAGGTTAGAGAAGAGCTTTGGGCTCTTCTAAAAGAGAAAGAGAAAGGAGACAGCAATGGTCCTCCAAGTGACAGAGTTGATGTGGTTGATATACTATATGTTGAAAGTGAAGATGAGGTTGCAGTGACTCCTAGTAGTGCTGCAAGGAAGAAAAATGCTGCTAAAAAGGGGCCTTTGGATCTTTATTGTAATGCTGCCAATGCAAAAAGAAGGAAGGAAAAAATGAGGCAGAAAGACATACAAGAGTGGTGTGACAAAAAAGCAATTCTTAGGGTCCATCAAAAAATTGCTCGTTGGTGGTACCAAGCTGGTTTGTCATTCAATTGCATCAAGTTAGAAAGCTTTCAAGAAATGCTCACAGAAGTTGGTGCCTATGGTCCAAATATTGTAGCTCGTTATCATGCTATTAGAGTGCCTCTCCTAAACGTGGAGATGGAATACACTAATGAGTTGTTAAAAAATCACAAGGAGCAATGGAGCAAACACGGCTGCTCTATTATGTCAGATGCTTGGACCGATAGGAAGCAAAGATGCATAATTAACTTCTTGGTGAGCTCTTCAGCTGGGACAAAATTTGTGGAGTCCATTGATGGTTCTAACTTTGTGAAGACCGGTGAAAAACTATTTGAGTTGCTTGATTCTCATGTAGAGGAGATTGGAGAGGAAAAAGTTGTTCAAATCATAACAGATAACGGAAACAACTATGTTTTAGCCGGTAAGATGTTGGAAGAGAAAAGGAAGCATCCTTATTGGACTCCTTGTGCAGCCCATTGCCTAGACTTGATGCTTGAAGACATTGAAAAGATTCCTTCCATAAAGAAGACAATTCAAAGGGCAATTAGTCTTGTTGGTTTTATTTATAGTCATTCAAGTACCTTGAGTTTGTTGAGACAATTCACAAACAAGAGGGAATTGGTAAGGCATGCGGTTACAAGATTTGCTACATCCTTTCTATCATTAGAAAGGCTTTATGGAGAGAAATCAAATTTGAGAAAGATGTTTACTTCTGATGAATGGAACAACAACAAGTTGTCTAAGGAGTCTAAGGGGAAAGAAGCATCGAAGGTTGTTCTTATGCCTTCGTTTTGGAACCATGTGGTTTTTACTCTAAAAGTCATGGCTCCTCTAGTTCGAGTGCTTCGGCTTGTTGATGGGGGAAAAAAAAACCAGCTATGGGATATATCTATGAAGCAATGGACAAGGCAAAAGAAACAATAATGAAGTCCTTCAACAACATTGAAAGCAAATACAAGGATATATTTGCTATCATTGATGAGAGATGGAATTGTCAACTTCATCGTCCATTGCATGCAGCTGGTCACTTTTTAAACCCTGAGTTCTTCTATGCCAACACTGATTTGGAGTTTGATTTGGAGGTTACAAATGGCTTGTATGATTGCATCTCAAGGTTGGTGACAAGTAGAGATGTGCAACATAAGATACTAGCTGAGTTGCCGATCTATAAGAGTGCTAGTGGTCTCTTTGGTGGTGACTTTGCAATATCACAAAGAAAAACCATTGCTCCTGGTAAGAAACTAAGATCTTAACTTCTTTTAAATTCTTTTAAGTTTATGTTTAAATTCTAAGTCATGCTCTCTTCTTTTGTAGCTCAATGGTGGCGAATGTATGGCCATTCTGCTCCAAATTTGCAGAAACTAGCTATCAAGATTTTGAGCTTGACATGTAGTGCATCTGGATGTGAGCGCAATTGGAGTGTTTTTGAGCAAGTAAGTACCAAGTCTTTCGAGTTTATTTTATTTGATGATCAAGCCTTATTAAGTATTAACACTTCTTCAATTACATTTATGTGTCAGATTCACACAAAAAAGAGAAACAGGCTTGACCATAAAAAATTGCATGACTTGGTGTATGTCAAATATAACCAACAACTCCATCACAGACGTAGTCTTAGAGATGAAATTGATTATTGACCCAATTACACTCAATGACATTGATGAGTGTAATGAGTGGTTAGTTGGAGAGATGGATGATACCAATGAAGATGCTGGGAATGAGTTGGTTTTTGATGATGATCAGACACTAAATTGGGCAACTGTTTATGAGGCTTCGGGGAATGGAGAGCCTATAACACTTACTAGGCAGCTAACAAGGAAAAGAAAGGAAACATCATCAAGTGGTGTTGCAGCAGCTGCAAAAGTTTCTAAGAAAGGTCCAGGTCCAACTTCAACCTCTAGAGGGAAAAAGATAGTAGTTGATCAGAATGAAGAATTGTAATTTGAGGATGATTCTGAGGCATCCGAAGAAGCAGAAGAGTTAGTTAGTTTTGAGAAATCTGATGGAGAAGAGGAAGAAGGATATGCCCCAATAGATGACAAAGAAAATGATTATGTTGGGGTAGAGGAGGAGGATTAGACATTTACTTTGTGTTTGTATTGTTGTTTTTATCATTTAATTGTTATTTGCATTTTAAGATCTTGAACTTGATGGTAAGTAGTGTTGTTAGTAGCCTATGATAGGTGAATATGAGACTTATATGATATTTTCTATCAAATTAGATATGGTTCTTGACATATATTGTGGCTTGTTTTGGATTTTTTATTTTTTCTGCATTTTTTTGTTATGTATATATATATTTATAATATTTTTTATGTTGTCCGCCATGGCATCCGCCATATGGCCGCATCGCCATCCGCCATTTTGTATGGCGGATTTTTGGCTATCCGCCATGGACTGCCATCCGCCATCGATAACACTGATGTAAGCCTAAAAAGTTACTATTGACCTCATATGCTATACCTACTACATAGATGAACAAATCAAAGAATAGTTAATATATCACAGTACCTGATTATATTTTGTCCATTGACTTAGATATAGGAAACCTGAAATTATAATAAGAAGGCCAACCAACACAGCACGAGCATCCTGGCATATAAGAATCAAAATCAAATTCAACAAAAGATTATTACTGATTGCTAAATAAAGTGCCACATCAGTTCATATTGTGGGTTTGAATCACATTAGCACATGATCCCCATGCTCCCCCATTTCTCCTTTCTCCTCTCATTTCTCAGCCTCCACTCTCTCCCTCGTCTCTGACTCTCCCTATCCCCTCACTCTTTGCACACACAATAATCACAACACCCCATCATCATTTCACAGTATTTGGCCTTGCTATATGTATAACTTAGATATTAAAGCTCTTAACTTTGATCAGAGATTGCCTAATTATTAAAGTATTAAGCTATATTCATTTACTACCCAAGTCCAAATTCACGGGCATGCTTTACATACTTCAGATGACTACAGAGTAGAGACCAAAATGATTTGCAAATTCATGATTCTCCATGGTAAAAGGACAGCTTTAACTGAAACATGAAAAGGCTGCGTGGTTCCTATAGCTAACAAAAAATTGGCTAAAAGACTATGGGCCTGTTTGATTTAGTTTTGGATTTTAGTTTTTGAAAACTATTTTATAAATCAATTTAAAAAATTGTTTTAAGAAGAGAATTAAAAAAAATATATGTTTGGTAATCTTATTTTCTAAAACTATTTTAGAGATGAGAAAATGAAAAAACTTGTTTGAAAAAATTGTTTTCAAAATATGTTTTGAAAATTAAAAAATAAAAAACTTGTTTGATACATATTTTTAAAATGAGATTAATTGTGAGTTTTTTTATAATATCTCATTATTATTTTTTATGTTTCTATCTACATCATCTTTTTAATTATAATTGAATAATATCTTGACAAAAAGAGATATATTTTTATAAAATAATATATAATTCACTTGCTAAAGTAACATGTATTATAAAAACTTAATTAATAAATTAAAAGTAATTAAAAAAATATTTAAAATAATTTATATATTATACTTTAACCTTAAATAAAACTACCTATACGATATAATTTAAACAGGTATTGGCAATTATTTAAGAGTTGAGTAAATAATATAAATGGTGTAAATGGAGATATGATTAAAGTGGATGCAAATTTAAATAAAAATGAATAGTATCAAAAATAAGAAATAAATAGGTTGTGTAAAAAAAAAGAAATGAAAAGGACACTGTGTCACAGAAAAGCAACGGATTTTTCAGTGGAAAGGAGAGGGAGGCAGCAAGGTGGGATAAGGTGGAGCATAGGATGAGAAAGGAGGTTAGTATGTACCGTTGAGATGTGATGAATGACATCCATTTCATTGGTATTTGATAGAAAAGAAAGGAAGTAGTCAGAGTTGCATGATATTACAGAATTGCCATTAATGAAAAGGATCATTTTTCCGTGTCTTTTTTAGTTTTCAAAACAAAAATGTAAAAATGAGAAGGAAAACATCTTTTAACTGTTTCAGTTTTTAATTCCCAAAACTAAAAAATAAAATCAAATTTTAAATTTACGTTTAAAAACAAGATTCAACAAACAAGTTTTTGAGTTTTTAAATTTTTGAAAATGAAAAACAGTTTTTATAAATAGGATTCAAACAGGCCCTATGTCATTACTAATTCAATTATATGATCATCAATTCAATTATATGCGCACTATGCTGAAACAAGTCAGGGAACAACCACTATGCCAGTACTAATTCTCAATCCAAAAAATACTTCGAAAAAAAAGTATATCGGGCTGCGTAAAAATTGAGAAAAGTTGTATATACATCACAAACCCCTCCTTTACTCTCACTTCCCAAACCCTAGCTGGCACCACACCAAACTTCGTCAAATCGTCAAATAGAGAATAAAGTTGGGTTTTCACAAATTGAAAGAGGGAAAGCATAAAGAAAGAGACCCAATCTTACCTGATACGATTTTCACATTTTGTGGGTTTGTGAGAAGCAAAAAGCGGAGAGAGTGTCAATATTTGCTTACGATTCATAAACCCCTTCAGATTCAGAACCCCCTTGCTTACGATGGAACCTGGAAAGGTTGATTTGTTTTGTGAGATGGGTAGGATTGGGTAGGTTTGTGGGAAGCGGCGAGAGTTAGATGGGTTTGTTTTGTAAAAGAGATAATAAAATACTGAGCGACCACGTTTTTGGTTTGTATTTTCATTTTTTATTTTTATTTTTTGAAAATTATTTTCCTTTTTAAATTTTAAAAAATTTAAAAACGTGTTTGTTTTGATTTTATTAAAAAATTTGGGAATGAAAACACCGAAAACAACTTTTTTTTATTTTCAGATTTAGGTCCAATTCTGGAAATGTTTTTAGTGAAAACATTTTCACTAAACTCAATCAAACGTATTTTCAAGCTCATTTTCTATTTTCATTGAAAATGAAAACAGGAAATAGTCAAACCAAACAAGCCCTAAATTACTCCCTCAAAGTTTTCGGATTTTAGATATTAAAAAAATAAATTAATCATTAAGTTTCTTAAATTTACAAAAACAGGATATATTAGTTCCTAGGTTTAGTTTCAACGCTTATTTACTTGCCTACGTGTTTCATTAATCATCCTATTTAACCCGTTAGTGATACTGCGCGACCTATGACGAATTTCTACGGTAGAAAATGAATGAAAAGTGAAAAAAATGCATAATTTTTAGGTATTTTGGATTCTAAAATTACGCATGTGTTTTTTACAGAGAAAATTTGCCATAGACCACGCAAGATTACCAATGAATCAGGTAGGATGGTTAATGGGATACGTAAGCAAGTAAATGGACGTCGAAACTAAACTTAGGTACTAATGCGTCCCGCATTTATAAATTTTAAAGACTAAATGGTTAATTTATTTCTTTCAGGAACTAAAAGTGGGTCCCCGATGAAGAATTATAGTTAGTTATAGTTTGTTAGTTAGCTAGCTATTTGTCAGTTACTTTTGGTTATTCTGTTTTATCAATAGCTTAGGAGTCAAGCTGTGTGAACTGCTATAAATAGCAGCTAACAATGTATCTTAAATCAATAAATGAAAACCAATATGCTAAGCATCATTCTATCAAAGCAGAGTTATAGAATTTTATATGGTGTCTAGAGCCAAAATCTTGGCATAGTGATATTGTTATTCTTCTCAATTCATCATGGCTTTAGAAGAGAAGCAAGATGATACTTCACCATCAAATGACAAATAAGATGATTCAAACAACAAAGCAACCAAGAACAGAGGTAACAAAAATCTCATTGACATTATGTCTCCTTACTTTATTCACGCTTCCGATCATCCATGACAAGTGTTTGTCAGCGAACTCCTTCGTGATGGCAACTATGGTGAATGGGTAGTTGACATGAGCAACGCCCTATGTGCCAAAAACAAGATGGGATTTGACGATAGGACAATTCCCATGCCAGGGGCTAATTCTTCGAATCTTGCTTACTGGATGAGGTGCAATGCTATGGTGAAAGGATGGCTTAAGAGTGCTATGGATAAAGAAGTCAGAAGCAGTGTTAGATATGCTAACACAGCCAAAGAAATCTGGGCAGAACTCGGAGAAAGATTCGCCAAAGAAAGTGCTCCAAGAACCTATGAACTTAAACGTGCCATAACTCTTCTCAGCAACAGAAGTTGTTTGTCTCATCTTACTACACAAAGCTCAAAGGATTGTGGGACGAAGTTCAGTCTAAATCACCTTGGCCTAAATGCAATTATGGAGGTTGCAAATGTGACATTCAGAAGCAACTTGCACAGATGAAAGAAAGGGAGCAGTTGTATGACTTCTTGATGGGATTAGATGATGTGTTCTCTACTGTTAAAACACAAATCCTCAGCATGACACCCATCTTCACTCTTGGGCATGCATATCACTTAGTTGCAGAAGATGAACAACAAAGAATCATCTCTGCCATGCACAAGCCAGTTATTGACACAGCAGCATTCCAAACTCAAAATGGTCGTTATAAAGAAGGCAAAGAAAGGCCTAAGTGTGATCATTGTCAAAAGGTTGGCCACAACAAAGAAGAGTGTTGGGAGATTATTGGCTATCCTCAAGATTGGAGGAAACCAAATTGTGACAAGAAAGACTGGAAAACCAACTCTTGGAACAGCAAAAGAACCGGATCTAAAGCTGCTCAAGTTGTATCCGAAGGAAGTCCAATTCCTGGATTAACAATGCAACAGTTTGAGAGATTGGTTCAACAGTTCAAAGATCCAAAAGCTGTTTCAAGCCATCAAGCCAAGCCCACTGTTAATATGGCAGGTAGTTTTCATTTTGACAGGCCCTGGATCATTGATTCTAGGGCCACAGAACACATTACTTGTGATGCAAGATTGCTGGAAGAAACCTTAGTTTCTCATCAGCAATCTGTACACATTCCAAATGGTACATCAGTACCAGTGAAAAGATTAGGAAAGCTTACTCTGCACAATGGAATAAAAGTAAACAATAAGCTGACCAAAGATTACAATTGTTCTATCACTTTTATGCCTAATTCTTGTATCATATAGGACTAAAACTCAAAGAACCTAATTGGGATGGGTTAAACTAAAAGATGGTTTATACCTTCTGGATCAAATGCAAGACAACAGATTGGCAATGAAAGTTGGCAAATCAAGTCATGACCAACTTTGGCATTTACGACTTGGCCATGCTTCACAAGATAAAATCACACAATTAGGATTTGATGTAATTAGAGCACTAATAAGTATCATTGTGACTCATGTATAAGGGCAAAACAAACAAGATTATCTTTTCCTACAAGTTCTATAAACTCCAATTCTTGTTTTGATCTTATTCATTGTGATATTTGGGACCGCTATAATACTGCTTCTAACATTAGTGCTCATTATGTTTTGTCTATTGTTGATGATTTCAGTAGAAGTGTGTGGATTTATCTTATGAAGTATAAATCTGATGTAGAAAATTACTTACATATGTTCATAAACATAATTGATACTCAATTTGGGAAGAAAGTGAAGTGTGTCTTATCCGATAATGGCTTGGAATTTGTGTCAAAATACATGCAGAATTATATGCAGGTAAAGGAATCATCATGGAAACCAGCTGCACATATACACCACAACAAAATGGTGTAGTAGAAAGGAAGCATAGGCACATTCTAGAGATAGCTCGTGTTGGGAATTTGCGTATTTAAAAACCAAAAACGCAGCGAAAAAATTCCCACCAAAAGATCCATGCGAATGGTTATAACTCATGATTGTAGTGTTTACCTCTTGTTGCGAAGCTTTACCGCGAACATTGCGAAGGGAAGATCAATTCTTCTTTCTTGATCACAAGCACTACGAACACTGCTTTGAGGAAGAGGATGAACGCTATCACTAGTACCGCAAAGGAGCAGCACCTCTACGTAGTCCACGCGAACAAATCACCGTTGGAGAAAACGTCGTGCTAACTGGCGGCAGGGGTGAGGGGGGCACGCCTATCAAGGAGATGTGACGGCCGCTAGATTATGCGCAGCAAGCTACTAGCGCTTAAGTGACGTGCACGGCATTATAAGCTGTCACCCACTTACCCTAACCTCATGGGCTTGTACGCTACAGACCCAATCTATAATTAATATTATTAAATCATATTTAATAAATTAATTTATTCTCCGACTATTTGCTCTATACGTGTAACCCTATAGGTTCTCAATAAATTGGCAATAATATTAAATCACATTTAATATTATAAATAATGATCAGCATTTAGCAATACATCATTGTTACCCAATTAGTGAGAATATCGGTGATACGATATATACCTTACAGTAACCAAAATAACCGTGCAGTAAATGTCCCTTCGTCCATATGTCATAATTGAACACAAGGCATAAATGTGTCACCCTTGTTAAGTCCAATTACATATTCCTCGATCTCCGAGTAGACATGTAATCACAAACGAGCCCAATATCACATATTGGCCCATTTCGACGTGGCTACGCATATTTCACGTCTTACTTTGTCGAGAGGCCCATGACATTACTCCTGTTATGTAGGAGGGACGAATCCTATCTACATCACTCACATCCCTCAACATGTTTCATTGCAGGCCCAATAACTACCTCTATGATTATCCTGTTACGGATGACGTTTGATAGCATTAAAGCCTACAACTCCACATGTAGGAATCGAAGTGACTTCAAGTCGAAGGACTACTTCACTATGGTCGCCATGAGAAGCGCTTATGATACTTACATAACTATTATGCAGCGTTCTCATAGTGGGTTAATCCAGTACAAATATTACTCCTAATATTTGCACCTGTGTGTTGACTTGATATCGCATATCCATGACCCGTGAAATGTGGTCATCAGTCTACTCACACAATAGTCTCTATGTATTATTGTTGTCCTAATTAGCAATAATACTCGACTACGGATATTTTAAGAATAATGTTCTTTAGTTTAATGGGATCTTACGATCAAGTCACATTTGATGTTCCATTAAACGAACTGCCTATTCTAAGGACTTTATTATGTTAAATACTTATAACATAATTAATACCTTATTCATATATCAAATATATGATCAAAGTCATGATGCAAATGATGATCTATTCAAAATAGATTGGTCACGAGGGCTTACACCAACAATCTCCCATATCGGGCATCAATCTAACACCCATCGATCTAGTGTGAGTGTCATGTTGAGCATGATACTCCATTAGCGGATTCTTCAGTGTTGTCATTCTGCACATCTTCACATCTCCTCTATCGATCATCTATCGAATGAGATGGAAGCGCCTAAGTATATGTCTGGATTGCTAGTGAGATCAAGTTTCCTTTGCTTATGCGATTACTCCATCATCATCGCAACGAGATCAATGGAGTTTGCAAAGTTAGGAACTATGCTTTGTTCATAAATGAACTTCCCGATCCAAACGATCTCAAAATCTGCATTTGAAGCAACTATATACTCGACCTCTGTGATAAAATAAGCAACTGTCTTACGCTTGAAACCTTTTCAAGCTTACAGTGCCACCATTTAAGCAAAACACAAATCCAAACTGCGATCTGGAATCATCTTTATCGGTTTGGAAACAACGTCGATGTAACACCTTACAACGACCTCTTCCTCACCTTCATTTGTCAAGAATGTATCTTCAGTTCGTCTCATGGACTTAAGAATGTTCTTGACTACAGTCCTTCACCGAGAAACATTTCCCTAACCATGTTTTTACATTTTGTAGTGTTGGGATATCGTTTCCGATAAGCAGTATGCCATCCACATACAATACGAGAAATACAATCTCACTCCCACTAATTACCTCTTGTACATACAAGGTTCATCCCCGTTCTTGATGAATCCAAACTGTCTTACAGCTTCATCAAAACAAAGATTTCAGCTTCTGAAAACTTGCTTTAATCCATAAATGGATCTCTGCAATTTACACACCTTTCCAGCATCTTTTGGATCGACAACAACCTCGGGTTGTGTCATGTACACATACTCAAGAAGTTTCCCGTTAAGGAATTCAGTCTTGACATTCATCTGCCAGGTTTCATAGTCGTAATATGCAGCAATAGCAAGTAGAATCCGAACAGATTTAAGCATTGCAACTGGGGAGAAGGTCTCTTCATAGTTTGCACCATAAATTTGTTTGAAACCTTTCGCGACCAGTCGCATCTTAAAGGTATTCACCTTACCATCTATGTCAGTCTTCTTCTTGAAGACCCACTTTGCACCCTATGGGTTTTATCCCTTCAGGTGGCTCAAACAAGGTCTAAACCTGGTTAGTGTACATGGATTCCATGTCAGATCCCATGGCCTTAAGCCACTTAGCAGGTTCTGGGCCAATTACGACCTCTTGGTAGTTTACAAGCTCATCTTGATCCATGATCAGCACATCACCTTCCTGAGTCAGGAGAAGTCCATATCTCTCAGGTTGGTGACGTGACCTGTTAGACCTACGCAATTTTGAACCGGTGATTGAACTACAACATCTTGTAGAACCAGTTCTTATTCCATTGTAAGCGGATCAATACTTTGTGGCACTTGGATTTCTCCAAGTTCTACATTCCTCCCACTGTCTCCATTAGAGATGTATTCCTTCTTAAGGAACACTCCAGTCCTAGCGACAAACACTTTGTCCTTGAAAGGGTTGTAGAAATAATATCATTTGATATCCCACAAAAGTACATTTATCTGATTTGGGCCCAAGTTTATCTGAAATCAAATAAACCTGACAAGCCAAATTTTCATAAATGTCATACTGGTCCTTCGGGCCACCTATATCATATAAAGTGTCATTTCAACCGTTTTTGATGGAACACAGTTAATGGTAAGAAGCAGTTATAAGTAAAGCATATTTTCAGAAAGAGTGATAGAGTTCTGACTGACTCATCATAGATCAGACCATGACTAGCAGGGTACGACTAAGATAGTCATCAAGCTTGTGGCCTTAGTATTCATCATTAATATCTGATCGTATAACCTTAATACTCTTGTCTGGTTTATTCTCCGCTTCATTCTTGAATTCTTTGAACCTTTCAAAGATTTCCGACTTGTGTCATACACAAATTCATGCCATTAGTAAATGCGACAAAGTATGAAAACCTACCTTTTAGCAAACTTGTTTAGTGGCCCTCATTTATCAATGGTATCATGCCATATTATCACTAGCCCTCTCACCTTACTGGTGAATGCGGCTTAGTCATATTTCCCAACAAGGAAGATTTACATATCCCAAACGATTCACAATCGGATGAGTCCAAGAGTCCATTTTAGTGGATCTTGGAAATGTGTTTCTTACTTATATGGTTTAAAAGATTTTGCTAAAGGCATAGAGGGTCCAAATCACTTGGTTTGACCCTATTCATATTTATGTTATAGATAGGCATATCGAGATCAAGGATACCAAGTCCATATCTCATATGAACACTAGTATAGAAAACATCAGTTGAATAAATGGAACAACAATTGTCCTTTTATTACAACTTAAAATCCTCTCTTGTCAATACAAGAAATGGAAGTGACATTTCTATTACCAACTGGAACAAAATAACAGTTATTTATTTCCATGAAGGTCCATAAGGCAAATTCAAACTCATAGATAATGTAGCAACTTTTACTTCCATTCTCACTCATACATCGACCTTTGCCTTTAGTCAACATCATACTCCCTTTGATCCTTCACATTAATGTGAGATCTACACGCGATATTAAATACCCATGATTTTGAAGTAGGTTGACTTCTATAACACAATGTTCCAAGAGGAAGTCATACTTCCTTTCTTCTTCTTATACTCTTTCTGGTACCTTTGGTAGTTTTCCAATGTTTTGTCAAACCGCAATGAAAACAATTGTCTTCCTTTGCAACCCTACTTATCAACTTCAAGACAGAAGTACTGGGATTTGAACTCGTTCTTGCCCTGGTTCTTCTCCTTGTTTAGCAGTTTTAAGACTTTCCCATTATGGACTATCATTATAGTCTACCCTTTTCTACTGTAGAGACTTTGCTCGATATTTCTCTAGTTACCTGCAATCTCTAGCAAAGGTTTGTCAAAATCATTCATAATGAATTGGCTATAATTATCCAACAATAATGGCTGGATCATATCACTTGGCCAACATTTGGCCTACAGGAAAACCCAGTTTACCAGATTCTCAAAGTACTCAATAGTATGAAGCACATGATAACTGTCTGGATTTCCCTTCTGCTGGTTCGCATCTGAAAAGGGGTCTGGAAGCCTTGATGTTCTTATTCATTGCATGCTCTCAACAAAGCATCATGAGGTGCATGATCATATCACGCACCTCCATAGTTGCAATCATAAGGTATCCTACATACCGGACATCGATTTGATGCTTCTCATAAGCATCCTTTTCGATCCCAGTAGAAAGTGGTCGCCCAGGAATCATATGCTCGAGAACATACAACCTTTTTCTCGTACTTGAGGACAATCCTCAAATTCCTGTACCAATCCAAAAATTTAACTCTGGATATCTTGTCCTTCGAACAATTCGCAGTTAATTCAGTGTAATACTATGGTAATTCTAAATACAGAAACATGCAGAAGATTTGTATCATGATAAAACATATTTAATAAGGTCTTTTATTAAATACGCCTCCCACTATTTTTCTCAAATCAATGACCCTCACCATTGACTCAGAAAATCCCATTGGAAGATTTTCTAGTAGGATCAAGATCCATATTTCACTTCATTCTGAGTCAGCTTTGGCTGATCACCCAGAACTTGGCTATTTAGGTAGGAAACTCCTTTCCAATTGCATCTCATGCAACTCTTGGATCGGTTGGGTGAATAACTCCTCATTCCAATTTGTCTAATAAATTGATGCCCAACTTCTTTGCCTCTAAGCCATTTCAATCCTATTGAATTCTCTTAGTTAAGTCAAACCCAATGGTTGGCAATTGGATACTACAATTATCCCATCGCACCTCACCAAAATATAGTAAGGTGCCTTGCTTTGGCAGACCCACACTTATTCGATTCTGGCCTTGACGAGTACCACGCATCGGAAGGCATTTTCAAACGTGACTTAATATTTCCTTTTGAGGGATTTATTTATAAATTTGATCTCACCATAAGTTAAACTGCTTAACCTACTGTATACTCACATGCATTTCATACATATATATCAGATAACAAATGTGACATGGTTATGACCCCTAACGCATTGATTCTCCCAAGCCAATGAGAGAATCTAATCTAAAACCCTAGTAGCGTACAAGCTTCACCAAGCATGATCACCTACCAAGCCGTCCTCTTCTGAAGTCGTCTTCTTGTCTCCACCAGAACATTACAATAGGAAGAAACCTCTTTTACATTCGAGGGGAATAAGGTGAGAAAAGAATGTACATATGAAAATTAAGAGAAAGGCACGACACGCAGGCCGTATTTCAAAATAACCAAAGAAAGAAGAAAAAGGACTAAGGCCATCACCATTCACCATACACAACCAAATACATAATAACAATTTAATAATAAAATATTATAATATTTATTATTATTATTATTATTATTATTATTATTATTATTATTATTATTATTATTATTAAGTGATTTCAAAAACCACTCAAAACAACGCTTCTGATATCCTCATAATCGATTACCATAATCGATTATTGCTATTCCGATTCCTCAGAAAATGACTACAGTACTATCATAATCGATTACCATAATCGATTATGGCTATTCTGGCTTCTCAGAAAATGGCTACTGTACTACCATAATCGATTACGGCTATTCGGACTTCTCAGAAAAGGACTATTATACTACCATAATCGATTACTGTACCACCATAATCGATTATTGTACTACCATAATCTATTGCATAATCGATTACATAATCGATTGCATAATCGATTATGTAATCCGTTATACGGACGTTCATGCAAACTCTTTGCGTAATTGATTACATAATCGATTATTGAGGATATGACCAGAAGTTGCCTTGCTTCCACAACGATTAAGGCATCAACACTTGAGTCCTCATAATCGATTACAGAATCGATTATGACGAGTCTGGACGTAAGGTGCGCGTGACAGCAACACTTGCTGTTGTCTCAAGTCAAAACAAGGATTCCAGAAAAAACGTTTTTCGCAAAACACTTTTACAATTTCCTAACATAACATGTTAAAGATCATATCTTTTTCAAAATAAAACATGTTATAACAAACAACATGCAAACACGCAAAAAGAATCATGGTTTCGCAAGCGGCTCTGATACCACTGCTGGGAATTTGCGTATTTAAAAACCAAAAACGCCGCGAAAAAATTCCCACCAAAAGATCCATGCGAATGGTCATGACTCATGATTGTAGTGTTTACCTCTTGTAACGAAGCTTTACCGCGAACATTGCGAAGGGAAGATCAATTCTTCTTTCTTGATCACGAGCACTACGAACACTACTTTGAGGAAGAGGATGAATGCTATCACCTATACCGCAAAGGAGCAGCACCTCTACGTAGTCCACGTGAACAAATCACCGCCGGAGAAAACGTCATGCCAGCTGACGGCAGGGGTAAGGGGCGCGCACTTATCAAGGAGGTGTGACAGCCGGTAGGTTATGCGCAACAAGCTACTAGCGCTTAAGTGACGTGTACAGCATTATAAGCTGTCATCCACTTACCCTAACCTCATTAGGCTTGTACGCTACAAGCCCAATCTATAATTAATATTATTAAATCATATTTAATAATTTAATTCATTCTCCGACTATTTGCTCTAAGCGTGTGACCCTATCGGTTCTCAATAAATTGACAATAATATTAAATCACATTTAATATTATAAACAATAAGCGGCATCTAGCAATACATCATTGTTACCCAATTAGTGAGAATATCGGTGATACGATATATACCTTACGGTAACCAAAATAACCGTGCAGTAAATGTCCCCTCGTCCATATGTCATAATTGAACACAAGGCATAAATGTGTCACCCTTGTTAAGTCCAATTACATATTTCTCGATCTCCGAGTAGACTTGTAATCACAAACGGGCTCAATATCACATATTGGCCCATTTCCGCGTGGCCACGCATATTTCACGTCTTACTTTATCGAGAGGCCCATGACATTACTCCTGTTATGTAGGAGGGACGAATCCTATCTACATCACTCACATCCCTTAACATGTTTCATTGCAGGCCCAATAACTACCTTTATGATCATCCTGTTACGAATGACGTTTGATAGCATTAAAGCCTACAACTCCACATGTAGGAATCGTAGTGACTTCAAGTCGAAGAACTACTTCACTATGGTCGCCATGAGAAGCGCTTATGACACTTACATAACTATTATGCAGCGTTCTCATAGTGGGTTAATCCAGTACAAATATTACTCTTAATATTTGCACCTGTGTGTTGACTTGATATCGCATATCCATGACCCGTGAGATGTGGTCATCAGTCTTCTCACACAATAGTCCCTATGTATTATTTTTGTCCCAATTAACATTAATATTCGACTACGGATATTTTAAGAATAATGTTCTTTAGTTTAATGGGATCTCACGATCAAGTCACATTTGATGTTCCATTAAACGAACTGCCTATTCTAAGGACTTTTTTATGTTAAATACTAATAACATAATAAATTAATGCCTTATTCATATATCAAATATATGATCAAAGTCATGATGCAAATGATGATCTATTCAAAATAGATTGGCCACTAGGGCTTACACCAACAGCTCGTGCCTTAACATTCCATTCTGGTCTGCCCACTCATTTCTAGGGTGAATGTGTGCTTACTGCTGCACACATCATCAACAGGTTGCCTTCAAAAGTTATTCAAAATAAAACTCCATATGAAATTATATATGGAAAGAAACCTATCTATGACCATCTGAGAGTCTTTGGGTGTTTAGTTTATGCTCTAAAACACAAAAGAGAAGGAAAGTAGGAAAGTTTGATGAAAGGGGGAGTGCTTGTGTGTTTATAGGTTATCCTTTAGGACAAAAGGGATACAAAGTCTATGATGTCAATAACAATGATATATTTGTTTCTAGAGATGTTGTGCTTTTTGAAGATAAATTTCCCTTTCAGAAGAAAGATCTTCCAGAACAGGTTGTTCAACAACCACATTTTAATATATGTGATGATGTTTCTAAAACTGCACAACAACTAACACAAGCAGAAAGCAGAAACATAGTTCAATCTCAGGAAACTGAGACTCAAGAAATGCTGCAGCATACCAGCTTGGATACCAACAAAGAGATGCTGCAAAATAACAGCTTGGATAACTTGGAGGACAAGGGAACTGATACAAAAAAGGATAAAGGAAGAATAAGACAACTTCCAAGTCATCTAAAAGACTATGAGGTTGACTTGCCACCTTCCATTACTTATCTTATACCTAAAAACTCAACTAGTCATACTGTCATATATCCTTTATCCAATTATGTTTCCTATGACAAATTTTCTACTTCACATGCTGCTTACTTGGTGGCCATCTCATCTCAAGATGAGCCAAAGAATTTTTTGCAGGCTATAAAACACAAACATTGGCAGGAAGCTATGAAAAGAGAAATTGAAGCTCTTGACCAAAATAAGACATGGCAACTGACAGATTTACCACAAGGGAAGCATGTTATAGATTCAAAATGGATTTATAAGATTAAGTACAAACCAAATGGTGAAGTGGAAAGATACAAGGCTCAGTTGGTAGCTAGAGGGTTCACATAAGTAGAGGGAGAAGATTTTCATGATACTTTTGCTCCAGTGGCCAAGCTAGTCACCATCAGGAGTCTGCTAACTATAGCTGCAGCAAAGGGATGGATTGTTCACCAACTTGATGTGAACAATGCATTTCTTCATGGAGACTTGGATGAGGAAATCTACATGAAGATCCCACAATGTGTTGCAAAGAAAGGAGACACTAGAGTTTGCAAGGTTAAGAAATCACTATATAGATTGAAGCAAGCATCAAGGAATTGGTATTAGAAATTTACCAAAGCCCTTGAAAGATTCAATTTCAAGCAATCCAAGGAGGATCATTCCCTCTTTATATACCACAAAGAGGGAGTTTTTCTTACAGCTTTAATCTATGTAGATGATGTTATTCTCGCAGGAAACAATGCAGAATTCATGGATCATGTTAAAGCATATTTTGATCAAGAATTTAGTATCAAAGATTTGGGGTCATTAAAATATTTTTTGGGAATAGAAGTGGCTCGGTCACCACAAGGTATCGTGCTTAGCCAAAGAAAATACACTACGGACATTCTTCATGAAACACGAATGAAGAATTGCAAGCCAAGTGGCTTTCCAATGGAATAGAACTGTAATCTTCAACCAAATAACAATGATCCAGATGTTGATGCTACAAGATACAAAAGGTTGTAGGGGCGGCTTTTATATCTCACTGTCACAAGACCAGACATGACATATGTTATCAACACTCTTTGTTAATTCATGTCAGCTCCTAAACAAAATACATATGGATGCAGTTGACAGAATCCTCAGATAACTTAAGACAACACCGGGACAAGGAATTTTGTTTTCCAGTAACAAAGATCTTCATCTTGAAGCATATTGTGATGCTGATTAGGGTGGATGTCCTCTCACTAGAAGGTCGTGCACTGGTTACCTCATCACACTTGGAGGAGCTCCCATCTCTTGGAGAACAAAGCGTCGAACAGTTGTTGCAAAATCTTCAGCTGAAGCTGAATATAGAGCTATGGCAGCAACAGTGAGTGAGATTGTATGGCTGCAGTGGTTGCTTGCAGAGTTAACAGTATCACAATAAACAACAACCCCCTTGTTTTGTGACAATCAAGCTGCTTTACATATTGCAGCATATCCCGTTTTTCATGAACGCACAAAACATGTGGAGATGGATTGTTACTTTTTTCGTGAAAGAGTTCAGTCAGGCGAAGTTGAGCCTAAGAAAATTGGGACAAGTGATCAAGTAGCGGATATGTTTACTAAACCTCTTGGAAAAAGTCGTTTTGAATATTTACTTGGCAAGATGGCTGTTACAAACCTCCACGAGACATCTTGAGGGGGAGTGAAGAATTATAGTTAGTTATAGTTTGTTAGTTAGCTAGCTATTAGTCAGTTACTTTCGGTTATTTTGTTTTATCTAGCTTAGGAGTCAAGCTATGTGAACTACTATAAATAGCTGCTAACAATGTATCTTAAATCAATAAATGAAAACCAATATGCTAAGCATCATTCTATCAAAGCAGAGTTATATAATTTTACACCCGAAAATTCTCAGGGACCAAATTGGGCCTTCACTCTAAAATAATTGTGAAATATGGGGGGATTATGTGAAAGAAAGAGAGGGAGAAAAAAAAAGTTTGCGCAAAAAACAAAATCACCCTTGCGGCAGTTTAACAAGAACTATCGTGAAATTAATAATTTTGAGGTGGTCCACGGAACTGCCGCATTTAAGTTTAGTAGTTGTAGTGGTTTGCATCTAAACTTCCGCAATTTGTATCACATTGGTGGCGGGTTTCAAAACCGTCGCGAACCTCTAAGCTCAATTATTAACCGCCGCAAAATATCCGACGCGATTTACTCATTTTCATGTAGTGAATTGAATCCATTCCCTAGAGTTCAACATGTTCTTGCACCAAAAACAATAAGGTCCATATAACACTTCTCAGGGCTATTTGGGTCATTAGGCAGTGTTCCATTTCAACAGAGATTTGATTTGAAAAGTTAATAAATGACTCTCAAAGTTGATGTAAAACACATAAATGGTTACTTTATTCAGAGTTTGCACTACATATACCCACATGACTTAATACCCTTCTAGTTCACACACACACACACACGCATACATATAAGCACAAATTAAGCTCATAGTTTAGTACAAGAGAACAATGGAGTTTTACAAAATCCAGTTAGTGATCTTAGTGTAATACCCGATAATTTTAATAATTTTAATTATAAGATTTAAATGATGTCATGTATGGTACGTTTGATTTTTTTTCCTCTTCCTCAAATAAAAGTTACATTATTTTTTTTTATAAAGAATGCTATGATCTAAAAATGGTCTTAGAAAATTCTTTAGAGAATAAAATAATTATTTTTTTAGGCATAAAAATGGTGGTGCATAATTGTCACATCAGCGTGTTTTAATAATTATGATTATGTCAATTATTAGTATATTAAGTGGTAATTAATTAATTTTATGATGTCTAATAATTAATTTATGATATTAAGACATCAATAAGGTAACACCCCAATTTTCACGCTTTCTAAGACCAGTAAACCATATAATTGAGTTGATATTTTTATCTGTGTTTTGGAAAATAATTTTGGGAAAACTAAAATCATACTCATGCTCCATATAATCGTAGGAGCCTACGGTTAAATTTTGGGCCGAAAATTCAAACGGAGCATAGTCTATGTTTCACGGATGATAGTGTTTTTCTACTATCGAGACCTCATTTTGACTAACGGTCAGAACCATTAGTCTTAAAATTCAATCCTCTACATTTTTGCTAAAATGTGCCCTGACGTCCAAAAATAAAAATAATATTTTGTATTCGAGCCGATAATCGATCGGGGAGACGATTCAAGCCGTGTTAGGGTTTTTCGAGAACCTTGAGCCGATAATTTTCATACCAAGGCTATGTTAAATCATTTGGGGACTCCTACTAGTGTCGTAAGGATTTTCAAAATGTCGGGACGTGAATTGACCAAATTGCCCTTGGTTAGTTTTTACTAATTACCTTTTATTATTTTTACCTATTTCTTAACTCTTAAGGTTACTAAGTAAATATCCTATCTTCACTCACTCTCTCCCCAAATTTTCGGCCAGAAACCCAACAGCCCCAAACCCATCTTCTTCCTTTCTCTTCTTTCTCTTTTCTCCTCACCATTTTCTCCATTTTTGGAGCTTGATCTTTGAGCTTTTGTGAAGCAACCTTCACTAGTTTTTGAAGGAGAATCTCCTAGGAGGTAGCTAGTCTTCTCTATCTCTCTCAATCTCTCATTTTCTCCCCTAAATTTCATGATCATAGATGTTAGGGTTTTTGTCCCTAAATCTTCAAAAATCCATGAAAAATTGTAGAAAAATCATTTTAATATCAAACCAATTTTTATGGCCTAGGTTCATGACATACTTGCATGATCCAAGAGATTAGAGCCAAGAAATCTCTCTAGCTATTTTTTTGAGAGAGAGGCCGAAACCCCCTTATAGTGTAGGGTAGGATTTTTGGTTGGTTTTTGATGTTTTGAGTTGATATCTAGAGTTATCACACTTAGTTAGGGTGTTATTCAAGAAATGAGAATTTTTGGAGCTCCCTAGCTATCTTTCATTGAATAGGGCTGAACCTTAGGGGTGGTGCAATAGGAGAAATCTTTGTTTTTTTGAGTTAATGCCTTTATTGATTGTGTGTATATAGTGATCGACAGCTAGTCGAGCCATTTTTCAGATTGATCGGGTATTCGCTGCTTACCTTGGAACTTCAAGAGGTAAGGGGGCAAACCTGAGGAATTCTAATTCTGATAGCTATATGCTGCATTGGTGTTTGTATTGTAAATAAATGTCTGCATCTGATTATTGGTTGATTGTTTTATTTACTGCTGTTGATTTGACTATGCATGACATAACTGCTGATATATGTGGATACATGATATAATTTTTGAAAAATTGTATTGATGTATCGTGTGCCCTGCTGTGGGATATAAGGTATTAGAGGACCTAATATCCATTAGGATCCGACATCGTGTAACATAAAAGCTTTAAAAGCTTGAGATGTGGAATTGAGAAAAATAATAATGTTTTATTGTTTTTCAATTTAATTTAAGAGAAAATAATTAATTATCTCTTTTAGAAGAAAATTATAATAAATAGCTGCTTTTAAGAAAAAGTTAACTTAAAAGGGCAAAGTTGTGAAATTGTGTTTTTAATAATGAAAAATGAAGTTTTGAGATAAATAGTGTTTTTAGTAAACTTTATCGGTTTTTAAATTAATAGAGTTAACCTTTGAGCAAAAGCGTTTTCAAGAAACGTGATTTCAAGTTATTTGGTTTTATTCAAGAAAAAGGATTTTTACAAGCTGTATTTTAAGGTTCATGTTTTATCGAAAAACGATGAAAGGAAAAGGAATGGTCTTTAGACCAAGTTTTGTTTTATGGAAAACCGATCCCGAGGACTTTGTGTAAGTGTCGGAGATTTGGGTTTTTGGTTTTTGAGTTTTCGAGGAAAAGTGGTTTTCAACTTAGAAACTAGAAACCGAGACGCCAGGGTTCTAGGGTTCTGCAAAAATACATGGATCAAGGATCCATGTTAATTGTTGGTCCTGTCGGCTTAGGGACGATCTTTGTGGTCCTGTTAGCTTGAGGATGTTTTTGTGCTCTTGAATCCAAAATCCTAAACTGGTGCATCGGTTAGGTATGGTTGGGTTTGAGCTGTTTTGGACTAGGTGTCTTGTTTTGAGAAAATGTTGTTAAGGCTTAAAGAGTTTAAGACATTATGGTGGTTGTTAGCGTTGATGTTACAATGAGGAAATATTGTTACGACAAAGATAAACCGACGGAAACTAAATAGTTTTCTCATGCATTTATGTGTTGGGCAGACGTGCCGTGAAACGGGGGACCTTGATGGCAAGGAGAACCTGAAATGACTTATCGTCATTATGTGTCATTGCACCTTGATAGGAAATGAATGAAATCCATATAATGTAAAGCATTTGTACATGTACAGTGTGATATGGTAATAACATCCATGTAATGGAAAGCGTTATGCCTGGATTGGATAACGTAACATGGTAAATAAATTCATGCAATGGAAAGTGTTATGCCTGGATTGGACAACGTGGTGTGGTAATAAAATCCATATAAGGAAAAGCATTGTACCCTGTGTTGGTTAGTGTGATATGGTAAGTATAGTGTGCCTTGATTGGCAATCGAGTCTGATCAACTCATTCTTTTGGTGATGGGATTCCTAGAAATCTAGAATTGAATATTAGTTGAGATATATGGAAGTATCATGCATACGTTTAGGGAGTAACGTTGATTGTGGGGTACGAAACCCATGTGTTTTTACTGTTAGTACATGGATATATATGTTGTACTATGTGATGCATGATGATATTTGGTGAGATATATTTGTATGAATCTGCTGGTTGTGTTTGGGCATGTAGTTGTCGTTTTTGGATTCATATATTGGTTTCTCACGCTTGCATGTACGTGTTGGACACCCTGTTGTGTTTTTGGATACATGTACATATATTTTATTAGCAGTTCTTTGATCGTTCTAGCTTGAGAGCTGGAAGTTGACAACGAAGAGGTGTGGATTGGTGATGACGTGACCCTGTTTTTTTGGTACGACTGATGTCGGGGTAGTACATTGTTATCTGTAGACTTCTTCTGTCAGACCAGCTTAGGTTTATTTTGTGGTAGCTACTTTTGGGGTAGTCTATTATCGGCTTCTGATGGTCATGGGGTAGACTGATGGATTTTAATGGATGATGTTTACTTATATATATATATATATATATATATATATATATATATATATATATATAATTGTGAGTATATGTTCTTTAATATTATACGAAGAAAAAATTCTATCACGATTTTCATAATAAGTAAGATATGAGTAAAGAAAACCTTTTTCCGAAAGCGAACCAGCAAATCCTTTTTCATACTTTATTGTGTTTGGGGTTACGAAAGTGACACCCGAGATGGAGGGGTGTTACAAAGGTAGTGCATAACATGACACACCCTTAGCAAGTTAATTAAAATTTTACTAGTAAGTTAATGTTAACTTTTGGGTCTTGCATACAATGCCAGAGACATTATTGTCCAATGCCTTAGGGTGAGTTTTTATATAATAGAAACATTTCCCCCTTTCCCTTCTCATTTTTTTCAAAAGTTAGAAAACCCTAAGAGAGGAGCAAGGAGAGAGCTTGGCAGAAGAAGGAGCAAAGGGAGAGGCTTGGAGCTTAGATTCTACTCTCTTCTCTTCTCAATTTTTATTTTGGCTCTTGAAGCCCAAGCATTTTCAACCCAAGGTGAGAGACGTGTATGTGTTTTTCTTTTATGATAAATTTGTGTCACAAATGGTGTGGATATGATTCATCTTCATTTTTTTATATTATAGACTTGGATTCCTTGAATTTATACAAAAGTATATATACACATATTGATTATCCGTTCTATGCGGATTTAGCCAGAAATCCATGTCTCTTGCTCATTGACGAGGTCCTATGTGTGGTTGTCATTAAGTTATTGTTATTCTAAAAGGCATTGCATCTAACAGAGGGGGTATAGCATTGTCTGGGCATTTATGATTGCAAATGCCATTCTAGATTGCAAATGCCATTCAAGATTGAAATATTAGAAATGCCTCCGGAACCGCTACATGTGCTGGGAAGCAATTTGTAGGTGCTACAGCATTTAGGCCTAAAAGCTGGTGCTTGTTCTCCCCAAAATTGTTTAACCTTATTTTCTTTTTCTTTCTTTGAAATCGGAGTAGTTTCAAGATTTAGCATTTGAGCCTATATATATAACTAAGAGTGTTACAGAGTACTCTTAGGTGAAATTAATATGAGGTTAATTTTATAAAGGTAGGTGTTAGGTTATAATGACTATGATGCATTTGTGAAGAAGTAAGTATACGACAAAAATGATGACTTAAACAATTTTGAGATATATGAGATCTTATGAAATCAAACAAAGTTTATTATATCTTATGAGAGATGATTGTGTCAAACATGACATTTGTTAGTACTTAACAAATAAATAGATATCTAGGAAATAAAAGGCAAGGATGTATGAACATGAGAAGATGTCGATTTTAAGAGTGAGATGAATTGTATAGATATAATTTATTGTTCAATAGTTGGGCTATGGATCAAGAGGGTGAAAGTTATGATAAAAGGATATTTATGATATGATGAAGAAGTTAAGTGTGGCCTAATTTGGGAATGAATACATTATGAGATATTCTTCATGTTAGATATTTCTTATGAGCTTGAATAGGTTATATGTGACATTTATTAAATTTAGTGATAGTTAAAGTATATTTTTGTGATGATGGTTGATGTATTTTGGTTGAAGATACGATTTAGATTTTATAGTTATGATATGGATGTGTACATATATATATATATATATATATATATACATGAATGCAAGTATGTTTAATGATGTTATGATACTTAGTAGAATGGATTGCCATGATATATGATAAGAATCTTTGGGTATTTGATCGGAGGAGGAGGTATCTCCGGTATATAAGCTAAAACTGTCGAGGTTCGAGACCTTAGTAAGCAACCCCAGAGTTGAGGAGGGAAGTTGATGGTTGGAGGGGGCAGTATCTCCAGGATATGAAATTCAAACTGTCGAGGCGGGAGATCTTAGTAAGCAACCCCAATCAGAACCCCAAAGACTCGATATGAGTATTTATATGTGACATGTATCCCCTTATGAGCGGGGCATGAGCTATGAGAAAAGAGTTAGATGCAAGTTATTCCATAAGTACCCAATGTGAGGACGAGAGACTGATGTTGCCTATGAAGGATTATGACTATATTATGCATTGTGTTGATATTATGCATTTGGATATCCATGAGTGCATGTGTGGTTTTTAGTTTGCAATTGATTATGTATGACTGCATGTGTTTGGGGGAACTCCCTCATTGAGCCAGTGGACTCATCCCACGTTTAACATTACAGCTGCAAGTATCTACGAAGCCACCGAGAGCCTTGGATGTTATGTGAAGAGTTTTGTTTTGGATGGATTGCACTCATTATTTTATGTTATTTTAGTTTAGCAGGACTTTGTATTTTTTTTTTTTTTGAGTTGTTGTTACTCTGATGTACTTATATTCATTATGTTGTTGTAACTAATAAATGTAACTGTTTACTTTGGATGAGATGTGTTTATGCATGCTTGTGAGGCTGCGAAGGGGAAACAAGAGGCTTTCGCCTTTCGACCGGTCATGACTGTGAAATTCGGGTGATGACAAAGTTGGTAGTAGAGTTTAGATTACAAAGTCCTGAAAGAGAAATTAAGTGTTGATAACATTTATGATTAGATCTCTAACCCGAACGAGGTCTAAGACAAAGGTTATCACGACTTAATTTCAATTTTGTTTACTTAAAAAAAAAAATTAAGTGTTAACTCCATAAGGCAACAAGGCGACGGTATTAGATGACATAGCTAAGTTTATATATAATTGATTCTTCTTTTAATTCCCTTGTGCTCTCCTTGAGTTGTTTATCATCAAATGAGTTTATGGTTTGGGTATTAATAGCATATATCAAGTTTGATGATGATGATGATGAAACGTGTGTTAGAATTACGAAAGACTTAAATGTTTTTGAAGTATGATGGTGTATCGTGAACTTACTAAGTTATTGATGATATTTTTAGTAAATATGTTATGATAAAGCTATGTTAAGATAAATATGGGTTGAGATTGACATTTTGAAAATAATAAATGGTGTTTGGCATAAAGAGAAAGTTTGTGATAGTTGTTGAAAATGGTTATAGTGGTTATGTATTCTTTTTTAGTATTATGAAATGAGACAAGCAATGTTGAGAACTAGTGTTTTAACCCGTGCGTTGCACAGGTACATTTCTTTCGGATAAAAATTTTAGTGTATCATATCATATTACAATTAATAATATCTTATCATATAAGTTAAAATTTTATATATTGAAAAAGTAAAATACATAACAAGATATTATTGATTAGGATATATCAAAATGAGATAGAAAATCCTCATTCATTTCTTCTTACCAATATTTCTATTAAACCCAATGGGCTCAATGTATTGAAAAAAAAGAACCATGCCAAGTAATTAAATAAAACAGGAAATTTAATACAATGAGAGAGTCAATGAGAGGCCCAATATTTCTTCACCCTGATCCAAAATAGACTAAAACAATGATTATATCACCAAGAGGTAATTTCTTATCAAAACATGTCTAAAAAATTTAAGTAGATTATTATTTTTTGATTAAATAAGTAGATTATTTTAAATTAAAATAAAACACACACACACACACACACACACACACATATATATATATATATATATAAACCAATGCATCCACAAAAAAGAAACCAATGCAACCTTCAGAATTTTTGTGACTTCTGTTTGAGAAACAAATTTATCATCATAAAGTATGCAATTCAGTAATCAATTTTTTTAAAAAAAACAAAGTCATCTATAATTGGGGTTGAGTAGCTAGATTGTTGAGATTTGAAGGGGTCTAATTCAAGTTGGGTGGAATAAACTTGAGAAGCTCCCTATTAAATGCACGGGTATATTTTCCATTTAAATCAAATTTATTTAATATTTAATTTAAACCAAATTTATTTAATATTTAATAATATTAATATTTATAATATTAATAATTTGGTTGCTGAACAATTCACCCTGAACACATGGGTAACTTTAAAATTTAAAAAACAAAAACTAATGTAAAACAGTAAACAATAGATACTTGAAACTTTAGTAGAATGCTTAAATAAATTTGCAGGAGCACACATATCCTGACATGCAAAACCTGGCTATACTGCAGTGTTAAATTTATATATGTATCAGTATTAGGTACCTTCAGTTCAACACATTTGCTGCACCTACCAAATAGGTAACTACTATTTAGAGAAAAGGTGGAAATATATTTTTGATGAACCTACCTACCATATTGAGATCGAGTTTAATATATTTTTTAGGCGTTGTAATATCCAAATGTATGAACATTTTAGCCACTGAAAATAAAGTGAGATTTGATTTTCATCCCTAAAAAAAATTTCTTATGATATAGTCCTTAAATGTTTTAAATCTTTGGAAATGATCCATGTTGTTAGGATACTACCATTAGCCGATGACGTGGCTACCGGCGAGCCACATGATTATAGTCAAGTCAGCAAAAAAATAATTTTTATTTCCACATGGATAAATAATAAAATAATTTTAAAATAATAAAATGCCTACAAAAAGATGATGCATAAAATGCTGCACATATGACTACAAAAAGATGAACTGTAGTTTGATAAGAACATCTGACCCACACAAGGCTACCCGAACTTTCTTACATTGATGCTTAAAAGTGATTTAACATTACATACTATAGAGCTTTGTAATCCCCATGATGCATAACATGAATTATGTTCTGGACTACACTACTTTGACCCATGACAGATATGTGGCACAAGGAAGACAAATAATGTTAAATTCTAGCGACAAATTTAATCACCACACCAAGCACCCACTTTCCCGCTCCCCAACAACTAATGGAAAGGGTTTAAGCTGGAAAATTTCAACTATTCAACCAGATAAAATACTTTACCCTTCTTTTAATCGCACTATTCGATCATCACTTGAAAGGTTTCTCTCTTCCAACCATTGACGAAACACTGGGGACATGTCTTTATTGTCTGGGTTAACATCAATTACAATAGAATCATCAACATAAAGAGTCACCCTTGCACCATAGCCTGTTTTACCCAATGCTCTCAATCCAGATTAGAAATCAGAGATGCAAAAGTCCACCACATGCCTCTACATTGTTAAAATGTAATGAAAATATTAAAATACTCAAGACATAATAGATTAGACAGCAAAATCCCCAAATACAGAAGTTGAACCTCATACAATGTCCGAAAACATTTCAAAATTGGTGACAAAATATTCACCTAACCATATTTAAAATCAAGACTTCCCAACATGCACACACAATAACCGTACCACATCACGCAGGAAGAAGATATACCTAGTGACAGTGGCAGGATACTCTCACATAATGAATAAAAGTAGCATATAAAAGCCATTAAAAAAGCATGAACTCAAAGCCCCAACAAATCAATCAATAAAAATGCATTCATTGAATAGCTCAGATGGAAAGTAAAGAGAAATAATAATTAACTAATTATAATGAATTATTTTCCTTTCAATGGCTTGAAGATAGAAGGGGCATGAAGCTCCTAGAAACCAAACTTTAAGTCGTTTTAATTTTAACCCTTTGTTTGTCATAATCCTTCAAAAACTATGTCATGGTAGATAGTACAGGCGGCAAGTGCAATAGAATAACAAACCTAAATGGTTTTCATTAGTTGCTTGGACATGCGAGTTAGTTTGACAAAAATTATAGTAATGATAATTCATAAAGTGGTGCACATGTCAATACTCAATAGTATCACATCTTTTGCACTTCTTTTTAACTTCAGCTAAGAACAGAAAGTGAGCTCTACTTCATGGAATCACCATTAGTCATAGTTCTAACAGTTCCATCGTCTGTATAACAAAGAAAAAACAAAGAAAGTCTAAGAAACAACTAAACTACTTCCAAACTTGGATGAAGAACACTTTGTAAATATCCAACAACAAAGATAGTAGAAAGGAGAATATTATACGTGAGCATGGAAGCCTCAAATTTGTCAATACATTGGAGTAGTCTATCATCAAGTTTGACTATAAAAGTATAAAATATGAGAGACAATATAATATGAAAAAGCAAAAAAAAATTGGCAAAAGTCAAAAGCTAAAAAGAGTAATCAAAGAGAACCAAAACTGTCAGAACATCACAAACGCTTCAAATACTGCAATCTGCAATTTTCCCAACTTAATTTTTCATGGTGCTTTACCTGCTGTCTCCACTTGTTACCAAAACTGAAATTAAGATTCCATTATCAAGTTTCTTTGACATTCAAATTTCCTATTCCAATGTTAGGATACATTAGTAAAGCTCTACGTTTGAGTCATTCATGGTTTCAGGCAAAACATAATGAAAAGAGTTAGTTCATTGATCAGAAGATGAAGGTTGGATTTAATTATATAAATGTAGGCAAAAACTAAAAATCAACATTTTCATAAGCACTTACAAATTACACAATCAGCACTACTTTACAGTAACAGCGAGTCTTCTAGACTGTAGCATCACAACCACAGGAAAACTTCATAATCAACTCAAAGATATATTGTCAAGTGTTGCCAGTTAGAGGAAAAAAGCACCACAGGAGATATACTCAAGTAAAGTGCTAAACCATAAAAACTTCTAGATAAATAAGGTGAGTCCAGATAACACACCTTTACTTAATGAATCATAAAAAACAGGGTACAATGTAAGTTTTTTCATTTGTTAGACAAAGGATATGACGATTTGAAATCTTCCACTGTAATGTTAAATGTTCAAAGAACCTAAGCATGAGAATTCTTGTCCTTTATCTATCACATCAATAGCTACATCCTAGGTTCAATGCCTTCCAAATTCCATATTGCAAATTTTGAGATACATCCCATTAACCCACTTTCCATCTCTCCCCTCTTCGAACACACCAATAGATTAAAACTTAAGTCAAAAGAGTTAAGCATGCTGAGATGTGCACTCAAAGAATGGCAGCTCTATGTGTGGGTGACGAAGAGAGAAATCAACCTTGTTGCTCAACATAACCTTTAACAATCATGTAGCAACCTCTATAACTATGGTCTTAAATAATGAATAAAAGCCAATTTTCCAAATTACGAGTTGTAAGATTCATGACTCCCTGATAAACAAAGAATAAAAAAGTAAAATTCAACATAATAACATATATTAAAATTCAAATCCAAGCCATTAACTCATCATGTATGAAAAAGTTAAAAAGTCTCAACTTTAAGTAATAAAGATTCATATCATATTGTCTAATAACTTCAAATTTAAAAACATAAATCACTACTTGTAATCTCTAATTGTCTTATCCATATCAATATCATCATCTCTAAGCAGCAAACCAAGGTGGATGCTTCTTCTGAGTAACCCTTTTTTGACATAGTTACTTCATGAGAAAAACCCTAATAGAATATGCTTATAAAATAAGGGGGAAATGTACTACATAAAACACACTTCTGAAATTGATAAATAAAATCTACAGCATAAACAACTTGTTAAATTGATTTGCTTTCTGTACCTGAAAGATGGTGGGTTGGAAGGCCTCTCCTGGATGTTAAATTTGAGTCACCTCCAATATTTGAATGGCATAAATTTTAGGAAAAATAAAAATAAAAATATTTAACCAAATTGATAAACAAAATCTACAGCATAAACAATTTGTTAAATTAATTTGCTTTGTGTACCTGAAAGATGGTGGGTTGGAAGGCCTCTCCTGGATGTTAAATTTGAGTCATCTCCCATATTTGAAATGCATAAACTTAAGGGAAAATATAAATAAAAATATTTAACCAAATGATTGATATTAGCAAGAAAAACCCACATAGAATCAAATAGAAAAACCAACAAGATCTTTATTCAGAAGTCAAGCAGAAAGGAAAAAGTATGAATAAAAAACTAAAATCCAAGGATAAAAGGGAAGTTAAATTTCAATCAAACACATCATGGAATAAATAAATTTGGTTTCTTAACATCCCCAAATTAAAACATGTTTTGTTGTTTCTAGTCCAAGAGGAAAATGTGGTATAAAGGAACTGAACAAACAAATCATAAACTTCAATAGCATTAATGGATAACCTTTAGTGAAGCAAGCTCCCTCAAACCCATCTCAACTGAAAGCATGCTCTCAATGTTTCTTTCCCCGGTGAGATCACTTGAATCACCAATAGGTTTGTCATCATCTAATCAATATCCTTTTATAACATTTAAGAGAGAAAAATTCCCAGCAAATTTCCCAACTAAATCAGCGCCCAGTCTAGGTATTCATAAGTCACTGCATAATATATTCAACTAAAATAGTGGGTCTATGGCAGAATCCTACAAATATTGAAACAGTTCAAGACAACAGCTCCAATATGATGAGATGAATAAGAAAATAGGGTAGGGATTCCACAAAGTAACCTGAATGAGAAGCGTGAAGGTGTGTTAAAGCTAGATCATTGCAGCTGACAAGAATGCAAGACGCAATCCTTCTTCCTTCTCGATTAACCTTAAAGGTGCATGCTTGAGATGCTTCGATCCCATCGGAAATCAAAGATGAATTGTAAATAATTCAAAATAAACAAATATTGCAAAACAATTCAGATTAGTAACCATCAAATCTCAGCAAAGGCAAATCTCAGTCCGCAAACGCAATAGAGAGAAAATTTGAGAGAAAAAATTTTGAGAGAAAATCAGAAATGCAGAGAAAAATGAACTTGAGAGAATAGAGTGTGAGAGAGAAAGTGTAATGCAGAGAAGAAAGTGGCAAGGACAGATCGTACTATTTCAACTACTCTACCATAATTTTCCGGAAGGAGGTGTATTGCTGAGAAGAAAAGTGGCTTTATGTCTCCTCAATATAACCTTGCCGGAAACACACGGTAGCTTTGCTACCTTTCCTACTCAAATAAAATATTTAAAAACAACAAAAATGCAGAAGAGAGAGACGAACGATAGGAAAGCAGGTAGGGTTTCTGACTTTCTGCAACACCCTCGCATGGGAAAATCCATTTACATTTTCATCCTCGCAAAAGGCAATCGCAGTAATCAGTCAAGGAAGAAAGAGAAGCTATCCTATCACAGTAATCCGTCGCGGCTCTATGTGAAGAATCAGAAAGAAGCGTGCTTGACCGGGTAAGAAAAAAAGAACAACAAAAATTTCAGCAATCTTCTGTACATACATTGAACAAGGCCAAATTTACTATTCAAAGACACCGGTTGGCTCCTAGCTTTTTTGGGACCAATTTCTCTTTAAAATAAAACTACTTTTTAATGTATTTTTTTAATTTTAAAAAAAAATTTAATTTTTAAAAAAGGTGAGCTACACTACAATTGAATGGGATTGACGTGTTTTGACTTGATATCAAGTATTTCAGAAACATTTATTGTTTCTTTCTTTTTACTGAAATTTTTGGCTACCTCTCTCCTCAGTCCGCATTTTCCTTTTTACCTCGCCAATTGTTCTTGCTTCCTTATCCTCCCTTGGGTCCGTGATCGGCAACTCTTCTCCCTCATTCGTTTTCTCCGGCCACCATCAGCTTCTAAGCTTTCTCCCTACAACGCCTACCTACTCTTCTCGCCTCCTCCCTCTTTGCAGTTACCAGATCAGAATCTATGGTCAGTTGTCGGTTTTCTGAGACACGGTGCTGTTGTAGAGATCCTGAAATGCGATCGGTGGAGGGGAGAGGTACGGTTTCATTTTTTCACTGTCAGTCGCGCAAGCTTTCATTTTTCTGATTTTCGGAACTTTCTCAGCTCCGATTTCTGTAAGCCATTCTTCTCACAAATTTCTGCTTCTCACTGTAATTTACATAATATTGGTATATGAAGACAATAGACAAATGGTGGAAGGAAATGAAGGATACATCTAATACTATGTAGGTTTCTGTCACTTTCACTCTATAAAGGATTACTTACACCATTTGGAAATAATAGCTTTTCGTTTTCTGTCTTTTGCAGTACGAGATTGACGCACTCAGAAAACTTTGTTTAGTTTTTTCACCATGAGGATTGCTATTTTTCTGCACCTCATAGCCAAACTCATTGTAATTGCGAAGACAAAATCAATGAGCAGAGCAGATTTTCCAGAAGGGTTTATCTTTGGAACTGCTTCTTCAGCTTACCAGGTATGCACTATCTCCATATTCAATATGGTTATTGAAATAAGTATCAATCTAATTTGATTGGGTAATGTAATGTTTTTTGTTATATAGTTTGAGGGAGCTCTTGATGAAGGAAATAAAGGAGATAGCATATGGGATACTTTCGCAAGATACCGGATAGAGATGAAATTTTAAGGTTGGGAAAAAGCAAATATATATCATAAAAAATAATACACATAAAGGATGATTTTTAAGTTGCTGAGAAGTTTTTGATTTCTGGTTTTGCATTGTGTTGATAGGAAGAATTGAGGACTTCAGTAATGCAGACATGGAAGTGGATCAATATACCGATTTCAGGTGAACTAGAAAGATAATGATTTGTTTAATTAGTAATTCATTTGGCCAACTAAATTTGTTATATCTATATGTTTTGTATCATTTACATATTTGTTTTTTATTATATTTCACCCACAGAAATGGTCGCTCATCTTCTGGAAAGTGGCAGTCCATCAAGCCTTGGTTTCCAAATTCAACAGGATTTGCTGTTAAATTCTTTCAGCAGCAACATAGATGGAAAATCAACAATTAGCTCTTAACTTTGCTTGCCTCATAAATACAGTTAACTTACATTTGATGAACCATTCTTGATAACCCAATGAGGAAAACTCGGTTATGATTAGTAGTTTCATGTCTATCCCCGAAAGGAATCCAATTGAACCTGATGAGTTTAGTTACATGTCTTATCTTCTATACTCGATGATGAAAGTTCTCCTCCACCACTTTTGGATGGTTCTAAAGTGCACCATGGAGCTGGATTAGAGGGCTTTTGCCACTCTGTATGCAGAACAATCTTACACTCAGGAAAATGGCTGAAGAGCAATATTTAAGTAATATGTAAATTTTTATCACATAAATTTTTGTTGCTATGGGAACGGGATAATGGAGGGGTTAAATGCCGGTGTCCTGTAGGATTTAGAGGTGATGGTGTCGAAAATTGTGAAGGTAAGGGATACTGATATTTTTTTCCTCAAGCAAATCTTTATAGCTTGGTCACCTAAAACATGATAAATATGTTTTTCATTAATCTTCTCTGGTCTCCATATGTTTTTCTTTTATTCAAATTTGAAAGTGTAGTGTTTTTTTCTTAGTATAAAGCTTCTAACATGCAGTTGCTGTTATGGATTTCAGCAACTTCTTCCAAGCTTCTTCCAGTCCCATGACTCCTGCCTTTAAAATAGCTTCTTCCAAGCTTCTCAGTTTCACCCTGTAAGTTTTCTCAACCTTTTCTCATCCTTCTCCTTTGGTTTGATCAGTTGGTGGTTTGCTAGGGTTCAAAAAATAATGTAGTTTTAATTTTTATTGGTTTTTTGTATACTTTATCTGATGAAGTTTCTTCCCAAAATTTCTGTGGTAAGTAGTCACATTCTCAATGGCCTTATAGATTGCTTCAACAAACTTGCCTATAGAGTTTTGCATTCTTGAATACCCTGAATATTTTGAAATAGAGGGCAAAGTGGTTACCACTCATGAAGTGTTTTCGCTCAGTTAGCTTATTTGCACAATCTAGGTAGAGTTTGACATAGGTTGGGGAATTTCAGTTTTGCTGTTACATAAAAAAATGATGAACTAAAATAAAATTGGATTTTCTTCCTCTGTTTTTGCTCATATAGGTGCATATGATAAACCGGAAGTCCTTGCACTAAAGAGGTCCATTTTTCTAGTACTTGTCCCCTGTACCATAGCATGAGTTGGACTGGGCTACAAATATCAGATGCTTGACTTTTTACTTATGATGTTTGATGAAAACCTTAACTGAATCATGTGTGGATATAGGCTCACAGCTTATAGTTCATAATAGCTTTGATTGAGATTAGTCTCTCGGAGATATGTAGGAAGTTGAACATAATGTATATTAATATACATGATATTAGCTAACATGTCCTACGTTGGTTTGCTTTTATTTCAATCATTGATTGTGATAAAAGCTGATGCCTAACTCAGCTGATAAAGTTCTTTGCATTTACTCATGGCTTATACCTAACTCAATGTCTCCATTTGCCATTCTATCTTAATTTTTACTGCCCCCTCCTTTCTGACTTTCTTTTTTCATTCAACTTTGAAATTGTTCTTACGAATGTTGTCACCGAATTTATTAATTGTGCATTCAAAACTTCAGTGATTTCACTATATGAAAAACCGCACTATTTATACAAAAATAGGTTATTTGATTGTTGTTTTTGTAATTTTTTAAACTCATTCTTATCTCCCTCATTGCAGATGTTGTCTAAATAAACATGTTTTTGATCTAGCTGAATTGTTTCAAGCACAATAGGTAATGACTACCTCATATCACTATGCATGAAATGATCAGTATTTATTTGTTGTTTGAAATGGAAAGATATAATATTGTTCGATGTATATATCAAATTGGTGTGACTATATTGTTCAATTAAACACATTATCTTTTGGGAAGATTTAAAGTTAATATAAGCCTCTAGGGTTAATATAAAAAGCTTTTTTTTCCACTCTGCCATTGTCTCTTTTGTACTCCATTTTCACTTTGTAGTCAATGCACTAAACTCTGTCAAGTGTTCGTAACTTATACTTGAAGTATGTTTATCACTGTTGACTACCTTTACTGCAAGACTTTTTTCTTCATACCGTTTTTCTTAGGCAACACCATTTTTATGGTTTGTTAAACAAGGGCATATGAGTGTAGGAAATTCTATGTACTTAGTTCACCTGCATAAAGGATCAGGAAAGTCCAGTGGGCTTTCAATTTTAGAGAGTTTTGAGATTGAGATGATTGCAGGTGTTTTGAATGATATAGGGTATTAAAATAGTAACCAACAACGGCCTTAAGTCATATTGCACTTGGTGAAGTTAAACACTTAAATTTTGTAAATTTGAGAATTTTACTTTATTTCCTATAAACTTCTGCGCTATGTAAGGATTTAATTATACTATTTAGATTAACATCCATTATTAATGTTGCTGAGTGCAGTCCAGTATAATCCATTACTAACATTAGCTTTATAGGATTAACATGCATTATAGGATTGCAGTTTATGCCTTTCGTAACCTTTACTTGGAGAATATCATGTTGTGCAATCGATATTATACAAACACATGGTCAGGGCACTATCTAAGCATTCACCTACATTGCTAAGTATCTAAAATTAAATTATTGATGCACATCATAACCGAAATATAGTAGCTCCTATTTTCTGTTTTACTTTAAAAATAGCAGCTCATATTTTCTCCTTTGGTCATTGATGATCCACTGTCATATGTCCTACCACAAATATTTGTTCGAAGGCATTTACTTTGCTCTTCTTGATTGCTTTAACATTTGAAATGAGTCTTGCTTGGAATAATTTCCATTTTAGCATTATGGTAATATTAGGGTAGACAAGTGTTACAATAGATATTCTAATTCATAATTTGTAAAATATTTTTGCTAAATAGAATTCTATCTTTCTTGAACCATATGGCCAAAAAATCTAGAGCTTTACTGAAAAAGGTAAGCAACTCATTGTTTTATAATTTTAATGTATCTTCTTCTGTGAGAAGATGTATTCTTCGCATAGCATTAGAGAAGGTTATAGGAAATATGGTTTGTTTCATGGCTTTGTTAAGTAAAAACACAGTAGTGGGTTTATTTTGATTTTTCTCTGTCAAGTGCAAAGTTTAACAAATTAGCATACAAACAATTTTATGTATATGATTTTAAATTTCCCATGAATCTGACTGTCTGCTTTTTGTTGATTGTGCAATATGTGATTCTCTATATTGGAAAAGGGTGTGATCCAGTTAACAAACTTAACTATTGTGGTGTGTTTGAACTTCCCAATGGATTGGAAAGTTTTCAGAATGAAAATGCCCTCCTTCCATTTGTCAAACTTATTGATAATTTCGTTGCGCAATATCATGTCATTGCAGATGATGACACCGTGTTTTTACTTATAATAAAATTGATGATACCGTGTTTACATTTTTTAACTAATAAAGATGCTCTATGTAATATCATGTCATTGCATGTGGTATGGTAATTTCATGGATCTGGATGCTATAAAAAATTAGATAATTTATTAATCAAAGTATTTAAAAGCCAAGAAATTGGATGCCATAGTTGACTGTTTGTGATGCATATATTCAGTTCACACTAAGACAGGCCCACCGTTTTCAATATAGTAACTCGGATGGAATACTATTGTATTTTTATTTCATCTAAAATATCTTAACTTAAGAGTATTAATATATCAGTAAATAAAGCACATACACTTAAAGAAATTAGATGTGCCCATGTAAAACAAAATAGCACATTTCGTATGCTGAGGGTTTTTTTTTTTTTATTTTTGGTGTTCTTCATGTGTAGTATTTTTTTTATAATTCATGTGTAGTATTTTAAAATAAATGTGATGTGAAGTTCTTAATTTATGATGTATGCATTCTTAAAGTATAGATCATTATTCTTTTTCTAAGATTGCTCTAACAAGCTTAAATTCATAAGAGTGTCAATCTTCTATTTGAACTTAAATTACTGATTTATGCCTTAATTATCGTAATATATTTATAATATGATTAGTTTTTGGTAAATTCTCCGGTATCTCAAGGGTAATTTTACCCTACTTAGGTGATTAAATCAAATGGTTTCTCACCATTTGACTTGACCTATTAACTTGAATCATTTAATTGAAATGACGTATTCTGGTTAGATAGGGTAACATTTATCCCAAAATTATTGGAGATATCAGAGAAACCATCTTAGTTTTTATATTTATGATTCAATTAATACATATAATATAATTTTATTTTAAATGAAAATTACAATTATTTATTAAGTTAAATTAAAAATTGTAATTAATTAATTTTGAAAAAAAGTTTTACCCATGCGACATGCAAGGGTAAAAGGTGGGTGGGGAGTGAGAAGGAATTGAGGGTTTTCCAATTGGAAGTATTATTTGAAGATTAAAATAATAAATAGAAATAATTAGCATTATCTGAATTATGCTTTTCATAATTTTACATAGGTTTTATAAAATTGTGATGCATAATTATGTAATCTTTTATAATGGTAAATGATAAATTTTGTTTCTCTATTCATAATATAATATTTAAGAAGTATATTTATTCTAATTTGTAGTATTTTTGTTTCACTTTAGAAAAATGTATGGTTTAGGGTTCATACTGTTATGATTTATTCTCCCACTTAATTACATATGACTAATTTTGTATAATATAAATTAAAGATATTTAGAATCATTTGAGTTATATTAATATTTTTGTGTTATTTAATGTCCAAATGTCTATATTTTTTTTGCTACATGTCCAAATGTCTATATTGTATGTTGTGTAACATTAAATATTTAATGGTGAATCTATTTAATTAATTTTTATACTGTAGGAGAAATACTCATCAACCAGTTCTTTTATAGTATAAAGAATAAGTTGAAAGAAAGATTAAATCAAATTATCACATATAGTATTTCTTCAATTCGTCACTTATCCGGATAAACATTTCTTATTAGTAACATCATTTCATCGGTTTAGTGATAAGTTTTGCTGTGTGTTGATTATGATGTTAGGTGCAGGTTGAGACTCACTTGCAATTTATATCTTAATTAGCATAGAATAACTATAATATCATTACTTTTTGTATTTATGTTTCAATCAATAAAATATAATGTAAATTTATAGCAAAAAAATAAAATATAATGTAAATTTATTTAAAAGTATAAATAATAATTATAATTAACAGTTGAATTGTATATAATATAAGGAAAATTTACCCGTGCACCGGTCCTAAATGCTAGTAAAAAATATATTAGAGATGCTGAAATTCATCCACAAGCTGCCACGTACCCCATTACTGTTGTGCTACAGTGGAAGAAGGGGTTCCTCCTTTATCTTGTTACTAGTTGTATATCAGTGCATTCGCACGGGTGCGTTGTGTTGCTTACTACATTCTTGTTATAAGTTAATTTGTATATTATACATTTTTTTATACCTATAAAAAAAATAGAATATATTAAATCATATATTAATATTCATTCTGTTATAAAGTATAGAAACTGATTTATATAATATAATATTAAAGATAGAAAATTTATAGATCATTTTGAATTGTATATTTCATAAAGTACATATAAATGTAAACTCATTTTGTTCATCAGAAGGAAATATAAAGAAAAAAAGATAAGGACTAAGGTCGCGTTTGGGTAAACAGCTTAACTAAGCGCTTATGATATAAGCGCTTATGGCATGAGAGCTTATGTTATAAGCGCTTAAATTCCATAAGCTGTTTGCGTTTGGATGAACACTTTGAAAAGCACTTATACAAAATTAAGGTGTTTGGATGCATCACTACAAAAGCACTTATAGAAACTTAAAACTGAAAAATTCAACTATATTAAATTAAAATTAAAAAATTTAACTTTAAAAATGATTAAAAAAAACTGGATGCATAACCAATGTTAAAAAAACTAACGCTGATCTAGGGATTTTTTGGAATAATGTTAAAAACAATATCATATATATATTTTGGAAAAAAACTAACATTGATTTTGATATTGGTTGCATTAGTAAAAAAAAAACTAACAATCATTTTTATATAAATAACGAATAAAGTTATAAAAATTGTTACTAGCATATATATATATAAATAACCATTTTTATCAGTAGCATATTGTTTCATAAAAAAGTCATCTATCATAAAGTAGCTATAAGTTTTTACGTACAACTTCTATAGATTGATAAAAACATGAAAATAAAGCTAGATAGTTCTCGACATCTGGTTTCTTATAGTGTCTCTGACCTGCTCCATTTGCCTAACACTTTCTTGATTTGGTTCTTGCCATGTGACATCTTCAGGTTTAGTTTCAGTTACATCGACATTGTACTCTAACTCAACATTCTCGTCAAATAAAAGAAATTCTTTATCACGTATGTCATTCCTTCTTATGAAGTTGTGCAAGGCCATACAAGCAACAATTACGTGAGTCGAGGTTTCCAATGGGAAAGGAGGCATGTTCCCTAGAATCTTCCCTCTAGCTTTGCAACACCCAAATGATCGCTCGACTGTGCTTCGGAGGCTAGAATGCAAATAATTAAACACTTCATTTCTTCCTCTAGCTCTAGGTCCTAGTCTAAACTGGGGGAGATGATACCTAGTAGTTTTGTATGGCCCCAAGTAGCCTATAAAGTTAGGATAACCAGCATCAACAAGATAATGTTTACCTGTGAATAAAGCATGGACGAATTTAATATGGAATTATATTGGAGATAAAATTTAGAAAATATATATATAAGTTACTAACCTGTAGGAGGATGTGGAAAATGCAATCTAGGCATGCGCAAAGCATCCATAAAGATCATAGTGTCAAGTGCTGAACCCTCCCATCCCGCTAGTACAAATGTGAAGCACATATTGAAATCACAAGCAACCATTACATTAGTTGTTGTATACCCTTTTCTGCAAGTGTAAGGAATTTGATGTTCAGCAGGGACTATAAGTTTCACATGAGTGCCATCTATAGCACCAATAAAATCCTTAAAGTAAGGATAATATCGTTCATCACTGCTAATTTGAGGAGGAATATCTCTAAAGGTAGGGTCAACAGGCTTTACAATATCCCTAGAAAGCGCAAGTACTGCCTTCAAGACTCTATGGAACTGTCTGGAAATAGTCTCTCCAGAATGTTGAAATATCTCCTCCGCGTTACGAATTGAATCTGGTTGTCCTAACATATATAAGAAAATCCCAACCTGTTCATGAATATCCATACCCCTTGTTGGTTTTAGGCCATAATTCTACAAAAAATTACACAATTGCATAAACACAGGTTTTCTCATCCTGAATTGTTGATAACAACGCCTCCCATGTCCATCGATAATCTCTTGAACCCATTCATGACCTGTCAATGCAGAAGTCCGACATGGTCTCTTTTCCACATGATTTAAGAAATATTTTGCAGCATGCATTATCATCGACAACAATACCCTTTTTTCCCTTTTACTTTGTGATAAATGACTACTATCACACGAATCATCACTATCTAACTCAGAAGCAGTATCATTTGTACTAGTAGTGGACATCCTGTGCAATTTCCAAATATGAAGATAACATTATTTACTTTTATAATCATATAAAGAAATGCAGATAAATGATGAATAACATTTCATAAAATGAAGAGTCAATTTTACACACATAGGTTCACTTAACAGCACCTCACAAAATACAACCAAACAAAAAAATGAAGAGAAACTTAACAAACAAGGAAACAACTGCAAAGCCAAAGGCAGAACATAATTGATAATTCAATGACGAGATACATTAGCCAAAGTGTGGCTCTTGATCCAATTAAGCTGAAGGACGGGGTCATTCAATAGAACAAAGGTCTCCCTATTCGCCTTTGATTTCATCAGTCTAATACCTATTATATGAATCTCACCGCCATACTCCAACCCTGACAATTGTTTAAGCATGTCCAAGCATTCAGCAAGTGTAGGAACATTACTTACATTGCTACTAGTGACAGTATTCTCACTATTCAAACTCTCAATTATGCGATCAAATTGCTCACACATTCGGTGCCCGACACTAACTCTTTTGTTATCCGTCCCACCCGTTTTCCTTTTTTGCCTTTGACTAGAAGGACTTGGATCGGTGTGAGGTCTTCAATCCCCTCATATTCATCCCTTGCAAACCTAGATCCTCAAGACCACGCTCATCAGTCATTGGTGCATACATTTCGTTACTATTTTTTCCTGCTTCCTCTTGCGGGTCTTGAGATGGTGCCCATGCACCAGTACCAATCGCCACAATATCCTTAAAAAGGATCTCCATCTCAACCAAATTTCTTGGACCTTCCTTTTTAAACTTTGCAACCTCAGGATATACCTAAAATAAAAGAAGTTGAAGTTAGTAAATACTTTAAACATCAAATAAATAAAAAAATAAATAAATAAATTGAGATTGAGAATGAATGCCAAACTATTTTAGTAATACAAAAATATAAGTAATATATTCAAGAGTCTTGGGGATATCTAATATTGATTTTACACCAGGACATATAACTTCTACTGGTTTGCTGCCATGCTCAATGAGATATGCAGACATGTCTATAACTGCCCAAAGAAAATGAAATAATATGCTCAATCAAAACTAATATGGCATATATGATTTGGAATATATTAATATAGCAAAACTAGACATTGATGGCCTTAGAAATTGAACCCACATTTACCATTCTCCACTATGCTAAAATGGACGAATGGTTTTTGCCAATGCATTTATTGGAAGCATACTGACAGAGTAATTGAGGTGCATGGAATAACTTTTTAATAGTTCACACACTCATAATTATTCAAAATCTGATGGTACTCAACAGTATACATTAATAATAAGTGAATGTAGTGCTACTAAAAACTCAGATATGATCTAAACAAAAACACACTATCTTCAAACAAATGAGTGAAGTGCAAAGATTAATAATAAGAATGAAGCAAAATCTTCTCAACAGAACAAATAAGAGTCATATTTAGTATCACTCTAAATGCAACTTGCCCTCCCAAATGATGTATTAATATAATGTGAAAGCATAAGAGAATGATGTATTACAACTTAAAAATAAGTAGCAATTTTTATACATTTCATTTGAGACGATTCATAATATTAGATCTATACATCAAGCCACACAATATACAGGTAGCAGGTTAATATCCATGGACGAAAATAGTATTACAAATTATATTGAGATATTATTCAACAAAAGATATTTATGAAATTTTTCATACCTTTCTCGGATCAGTACAAAACCAAATAATTTAATCAACAGGCCATCCTCATGTATTACTGACAATGACAATGAAATCATTCTTACACAAAATAGATTGAAAAATGTGCAAGAAAGTTATGTAACAAAATCTAAACTTCAACAACTAGATAAACAGAATAGGAATGAGATAAAACTTAAGAAATGTAGTGGGAAAGCTTAAAAAGCTTATTACCCACAAAGAGGAAATTTTTCAAACACCTCATGTGAATATTTTAGAATCAACCCAATTTACACAAAAAAAAACTTAGAGTCAAACCTCCTTTTATGAATAAATTAAAGTAGTATAAATCAAGCATAGAGAAAAGGATATAGCAACTGTAAAAAAAAACAATAAGAAAAGAAAATGCACAAAAAATATAAAAAGTACATGTAGTTTTCAGGAGAAGATGAACAACAGCCAAACCCTCTTGCATAACTTTCCCCCCAATTAAACATACCTCAAATTCTAATGTCACAGCCTCACAGGTAATAATCAGAGCTTCGAAATATGCATCAATTTGACCCTTAAACACATCCCATGGCTTCCAAGTAACCTTAAACCCAAAAATACAGGATGAAGATTTCAGATTGGAGGTAGAGAGAGAGAAAAAGAGAGAGGTTACCTATTGGAGCAGGAATATGAAGCTTAGCAGGTGATCGATGGTATTTCTCCACTGAGATTTTCCCTAATAGGTGGCCCTAATGTAGGGAGTGTGAGAGAGGGAAAATGTCGATGAGAGAGGGAGAAGATTGAAGATGACCAGAGCAATTCGTCGTATCGCAAGGTGGTGTCTGGAAGATGCGCGCAGAGAAGAGAAAGATGGAGATGAAGATGTGAGGAAGATGCAGTGGAGAGAGAGACGAAGAGTTGAAGATGCAAGAATGGAGAGAGACAACTCTCAACCTGCAGACCTGCGTTGAGTCGACTACAGAGGCAAATTGAATTGGCAATTGATTGAAGTGGCAAATTTGCCCTCAATTAAGGACACGTGTCGTGATTCAAACATAGGGTATTTTGGGGTTTTCCCTAGGCCCTAAAATGTTTATATAGAAATGATAAAGTACTTATATAAAGTAATTATGTGAAGATTTATTCAAATGATACTTGATTTGTGGTTGATTATAACTTATGGGCTTGTTAGGTAGACTAGTTTATTCATTCAAAAAAAAAAGGTAGACTAGTTTATGTATCCATTAGAATATTATTCTATATGCTAATGAATTATCTAAGTATTTGTTATAATTGTTGGTACTGTAGTTGGTATGTGTCCTTAGAATTCGAGGACGAATTCCTTTTAAGGGGGATAGAATGTAACATCCGATAATTTTAATAATTTTAATTATAAGATTTAAATGATGTCATATATGGTATGTTCGATTTTTTTTCCTCTTCCTCATATAAAAGTTACATTATTTTTGTTTATAAATATGTTTTTTTTTTTTTATAAAGAATGCTATAATCTAAAAATGGTCGTAGGAAATTCTTTAGAGAATTAAATAATTATTTTTTTAGGCATAAAAATGGTGGTGCATAATTATCACTTCCGCGTATTTTAATAATTATGATTATGTCAATTATTAGTACATTAAGTGATAATTAGTTTATTTTATGATGTCTAATAATTAATTTATGATATCAAGACATCAATAAGGTAGTGCATAATATGACACACTCTTAGCAAGTTAATTAAAATTTTACTAGTAAGTTAATGTTAACTTTTGGGTCTTGCTTACAATGACAGGGACATTATTGTCTAATGCCTTAGGGTGAGTTTTTATATAATAGAAAAATTTCCCCCTTTCCCTTCTCATTTTTTCAAAAGTTAGAAAACCCTAAGAGAGGAGCAAGGAGAGAGAGCTTGGGAGAAGAAGGAGCAAAGGGAGAGGCTTGGAGCTTAGATTCTACTCTCTTCTCTTCTCCATTTTCATTTTGGCTCTTGAAGCCCAAACATCTTCAACCCAATGTGAGAGATGTGTGTGTGTTTTTCTTATATGATAAATTTGTGTCATGAATGGTGTGGATATGATTCATCTTCATTTTTTTTATATTATAGATTTGGATTCCTTGAATTTATACAAAAGTATATATACATATATTGATTATTCATTCTATGCAGATGTAGCCAGAAATCCGTGGCTCTTGCTAATTGACGAGCTCCTATGTGTGGTTGTCATGAAGTTATTATTATTCTAAAAGGCATTGCATCTAACAGAGGCGGTATAGCAACTTCTGGGTATTTATGATTACAAATGTCATTCTAGATTGCCAATGCCATTCAAGATTGAAATATTAGAAATGCCTCTGGAACCGTTACATGTGCAGGGAAGCAATTTGTAGGTGCTACGACATTTAGGCCTAAAAGCTGCTGCTTGATCTCCACAAAATTGTTTAACCTAATTTTATTTTTCTTTCTTTGAAATTGGAGCTGTTTCAAGATTTAGCACTTGAGCCTATATATATAATTAAGAGTGTTACAAAGTACTCTTAGACGAAAGTTATGATAAAAGGATATTTACGATATGATAAAGAAGTTAAGTGTGGCTTGATTTGGGAGTGAATACATTATGAGATATTCTTCATGTTAGATATTTCTTATGAGCTTGAATAGGTTAAATATGAATTTATTAAATTCAATGATAGTTAAAGTACATTTTTATGATGATGATTGATGTATTTTGGTTGAAGATACGATTTCGATTTTATATTTATGATATAGATGTGTACATATATATTTATATATGAATACAAGTATGTTTAATGATGTTATGATACATAGTGGAGTGGATTGCCATGATATATGATAAGAATTTATGGGTCTCTGACCGGAGGGGGCGGTATCTCTGATATATAAGCTAAAATCGTCGAGGTTGGGGACCTTAGTAAGCAACCCCAGAGTTGAGGAGGGAAGTTGATGGCCGAAGGGGACAGTATCTCCGGGATATGAAATTCAAACTGTTAAGGTGGGGGACCTTAGTGAGCAACCCCAATCAGACCGCAAAGACTCGATATGAGTATTTATATGTGACATCTATCCCCTTTTGAGTAGGGCATGAGCTATGAGAAAAGAATTATGTGCAAGTCATTCCACAAGTACCCAATTTGAGTACGAGAGACCGTTGTTGCCTATGAAGGATTATGACTATATTATGCATTGTGATGATATTATGCATTTGGATATCCATGAGTGCATGTGTGGTTTTTAGTTTGCAATTGATTATGTATGACTACATGTGTTTGGGACAACTCCCTCATTAAGACAGTGGACTCACCCCACGTCTAACATTGTAGCTGCAGGTATCTATGAAACGACCGAGAGCCTTGGATGTTATGTGGAGAGTTTTTTTTTTTTTTTTTTTTGGGATGGATTGCACTCGCTGTTTTATATGATTTTTAGTTTAGCAGGACTTAGTATTTTTTTTTTTTTGAGTTGTTGTTACTCTGATGTACTTTATGTTGTTGTACCTAATGAATGTAACTGTTTACTTTGGATGAGACGAATTTATGCATGCTTATGAGGCTGTGGAAGGGAATTAGGATGCTTTCCTCTTTCGGCAAGTCATGACTGTGAAATTCGGATCATGACACCTAGTCTTATTGATGCACATGTTTCCAAACACCCAAGGACGGGGAGAAGATGGGCATGCCACAGTTTGTAGGATTGCTCAGGTGACTAATTGTCTTTCTCCTTTTCTCCCTTTAAGTGTGTTTGATTATGTAGCAGTATCATATTTCAATGCCATTTTGAACAATCTCGTCTATAGCTGCAAAGGTTGTGAAAAATTTGCTGCCAGAATATGCTGGAAATGACTTGGGAAGTGTGTGCTCATGGGCTGATCATGTCAGTTGTTGCGAGTCCCACATCGGGTGGTTAACGAGCCTGGCCGTTGCTTATATAGCTAGGTAGACCACCCCCTTATAAGCCGGTTTTTGAGGGGACCATTCGGATGCCTGAATGCTTCACATGGTATCAGAGCTACGTTCTGCCCGGTGGTGTGGATAGTGCCGCTAGCCCTCGTTTTTGGTGACGAGCCCAGGCTCGGGGGGGCATGTTGCGAGTCCCACATCGGGTGGTTAACGAGCCTGGCCGTTGCTTATATAGCTAGGTAGACCACCCCCTTATAAGCCGGTTTTTGAGGGGACCATTCGGATGCCTGAATTCTTCACATTTATAAGCCGGTTTTTGAGGGGACCATTCGGATGCCTGAATTCTTAACATGGTATTAGAGCCACGTTCTGCTCGGTGTTGTGGATAGTGCCACTAGCCCTCGCTTGTGGTGATGAGTCTAGGCTCGAGAGGGCGTGTTGCGAGTCCCACATCGGGTGGTTAACGAGCCTGGCCGTTGCTTATATAGTTAGGTAGACCACCCCCTCATAAGCCGGTTTTTGAGGGGACCATTTGGATGCCTAAATTCTTAACATCAGGATCTTTCTTCCCTAGTCAGTTGCTTTACACTTTGCTGATACTCTTGACTCCCTTTGCAATTACCAGTATGACAGTAAGTTCCTTTTTCATTATGCTCCTAATGGCCCTTCATTTCTCCTCCTTGGGATTTTGGTGTGTGTATGTGTGTGTAGTTCTTCTGTATGCATTTGATACCATAAACCACACATTATATGCATGTGTAGTACTGACCAGTTGTATGAACATTCAGGAGATTGCAAGGGTCAGAATGGATAGAAAGGAAGATGTGTTCTGGGATCTATTAACAATTACACCAACCAACTCCTCACCTATGGCAGCAACAGCAAGACTCCATGCAAACACTTGTTATGAGCCTATAACCTCATGTTTACCTCAACATTTTTTTATATATATCTTTTTGTTGACTAACCAAATTCTTGTTAGGCCATGGTGATATCATAATATCAGATAACCTCACACAAGCACTTCTACTCCTTTCTCATTTTATTAGAGACAGTCCATCAAGTAAGCATGATAAAGCTTTAAATCAACCATACACTATTATACGATGCATAACATGTGCGAGAATTAAAAATCTTACATCAAGGCCGACATGAAGCAACATGTTTAGAATTATCCACTTTGATTTCTACCTCAAGAAGAACATCTATCGACTCATTCAACACAATCTCATCAAAGTTATTGCCGTCAATTTTTACATCCCCATCATTATGCACCATAAGAATAGAGAAAAGAGAAAAAAGGTAGGGTCAGATACATCCACTTATCTATCTATCCCCAGTTTTCATGCATACTCTCACCTTTTCAGAAACTAGTTTTGACATATAGAAAGGTGTGAGTCTAACTTCTAAGAGATCATATGCAAACAATTATGGCGCCACATAAAAATATTGTTAAGAGAACCCATTGATGTTCAAAGTTTTTTGATATTATGAGAAATAGTTACAATTAAACTATATGCTTTGCGTGGTCCATGAAAGATTGTAATGACCAAGTTCTAAGTGAAATGCATCTACTCAGACCTTAATATTGCTCAGAGTCAAATCACCATCATGTGGATATTTCTTGCAATCATCATTTCCACTGATAGCGAGGACCTGCATCCAAATAACCACCACTTAAAAATTTAACTGACATGGATTAAGAATGCAAGGTAGGTAAACTAAAATAGCATCCTAGCAAACAACAAATCAAATTATTTGTCCATGTCATGATAACATCATGGAAAACAAACATAACTTTGTGAAGAATCAATTTCTAAACAGCTACCAAGCCATTATGTTTTCATATGTAAGTTTCCAAAAATAATAATAAAAAACTAAGGGAACAATAACAATGACATGCAAGTGAAGAATGAAAGTCAAACATGTAGGTTGTGTTCACGTCATTTGACCTTTTCATCTGTCTGATGATGGAGGTAATTAATTCATACTCAGTTTTATTTGATTAAACAATTTCATTAATAGACCGGTCATCTACCTGCAGTTTACATTAACGTTCAGGGTTCTATGTGACAAAAATGAATCTAGAATTTGTTGCCATTGGCTTATCACTTTGCTATTTATCACTGGATAAAAAGGAAGGTAATTTATTGTATTTGCACTGTTCTTAAATAAAAGATACACACAAATTTGTCTAGACTCTAAAGAAATAATGCCATAACAGAGAGTTTTAATTAATAGCTTGTATGAAAATTGAAAATATACCTTCCCCTTGAAAGATTTTGTTGTTTCTTCAAATACCGAGATTAACTTCTCTGAAACATTTGAAGTTGCAAAAAGCAACAACTAAAACTGAAGTTTCAAACCCATAACATCAAAAGAATATTATGATATCATTTTAGAGGAATATTTTTCTCCTGAGATCAATAATATAATAAGATACATCAACATGTGTAGAACTCGTCCTTATTATTTAGAGTAATAGAGGTTTGACCTCTAACCTAAAATGGATTAAAAATAAAAATGAGTATTAAAGAAAAATCACGGAATATTCAAATGGGAGAAATAATTAATTTTAATAAGTTCAAGGACTAAATAGCTTTAATTTGGGGAGGATTTAGTAAAAATACAAAGATGGAACGATTAAAGGGCAAATTCCCTTTTTTTACAAAAGGGGAGGGGGTTGCCATCCCCATTCTCACGCTGGAAGTCAGAAACAAAGAAAGAAAGAAGAGAAAAAAAAAAGGAAAAGAAGAGAGAAGGGAGAAAAGAGGAAAGCTAGGGTTTGGTGTTTTGTGATCCTCTTGGTAAGTTTTCCCTCACCTTCCTCATCTCCCCTCTTAGTGTGATTCAATCCTCATGTTCTCCTCTCCACTTTCATGGTAGAAGATGAAGGAGAGCTAAGGAGGAGATCCTTGCCCTAAATTCTATGGTTTGTGCACTTTCAGGTAAGGGCTCTAACTCCCTTTGTGATTAGAACCTTGGGTTTGTTTAGATGATTATCTTGTGAGGGAGTTGGTGTGTTTTATGTAATTTTTGTGGGTTGTATGTTCGGTCTTATGTAACTCCTTTCTTATTACATTCTCAAATACTATCGAACCCACATCGAAGCTTACAATTTTGCTTTTAAGTTGCTTAGAAAATTATCCTTCGGTGTTGTCAGTTATCCTTTTGCATATTGCTGTCATTGTTTAAAAGCACGTCGAAAACTACATTACCTAACAGAATATTTTAGTTTTCATATTTGCTCCTAATGAGTTGCTACTAATCCTATTCCAAGAGCATACTAACACAATCATATTTGTATTGCGGAACATTATGGATTGTCATGGATTTCTAATTGTTGTTATTTCGGGTTGAGGAAAAATTTGATTCAAATGAAAATGTTGGAAATCTTGAGAATCTAAGTGGTCCTCGGTCAGATATGAACTATTTAGTTTGGATGTGTGTGTGTGTGTGTGTGTGTGTGATTGGAGCCTGTGACCTTGGGACTAATAAAAAAACGTTCTTATGTAAAATTCTTCACAAATGTATTAATCCTTCGCGTCTTTATGTTACTATACTTATACCTCTAGTTCATGTCCTTACTGAGTTTATTTAACTCACCCCCTTTAGTGTCTTAGTTGCAGGTGTGGAAGCTGCTGGACCATCCCAAGCTGCCCGACTCCTAGTTGAGGAGTTATAGTGCCATGTTGCGACCTTCAGAGTTGTCTTTGTTATTTTAATAGATTAAATGTGTTCCCTCGTAAAACCTTGGAATTTTAAACTATAGTGTTTTCGACAATATTGAATCCTTTGATAAATTGTTTTTTTTGAAATAGTTATTTCGATAGAGTTATCCTTTAAGTCGTTTTTATTTGTGCCCCATATGTAAACCCTCTTAGTATCTATCATCAGCAAAGGAATGTATTAATAGTTATTACAATTCAAGGTACATATGTTTTTGTTAAAAACAAGATAGGATTAATTTGAGTAAGGCTTCGGAGTTAGGGGTCGTCACCCCTTTTTCTGGCCGGTCACGGACACAAATTTTGGGTTGTGACAAAGTTGGTATCATAGCTTAGGCTCATTATTTTAAGTTGAAAATTTTTTTTGGGATTAAAAAAAAAAACTTCATGAGTATGTAAATTGAAATTGTAGTTGAGGTCAGTCGGGCACTAGCTCTGGGATGTACCAATCAGCAGGGAAGAAAAGAGTAAGTGTGTGAAATGGTATGTATTTGACTCAAATGCATAAATTTACATGATTATATTAGAGTGATGTAAATTGTTGAACCTATCTGGGGTCCTAAATTGACCCTTAAAGTCGCATTGAGGATGGCTAGACGTAACGTCTAGTTGCGTGAGATTTTGGCTATAGAAATGCACTGGGAAAGGCGAGACGTAACGCCCAGATTGCATAGTGTTGTGGATGGTCTATTGGGGACGGCGAGATGTAACGCCCAATAAAGCTTGGATGTGATGATGTGACCAAGTACTGGGAACACCTAGTAATTGTGAGACCGCATTGGGGACGGTGAGACGTAACACCCAGTGATGGATGGATTGAATGCCCGTCAGTGATGGCGAGACGTAAAGCCTGATTGTGTAGTTGAATGATGTGGTTGTTTATATAGAGGTAATTCAAACATCATGATAGAAGAATCCATTAAGAGATGGTGGTCTGTTATGATTATTACGGTGTTCTATTGTAATGAAATTGATATATGTGTGATTAGTAAGATAAATTAAAGTGATATGAATAAGAAATGAGTTAAGTTGTGTGTGTTCAGTGAGATGTCGCTATGGTTGAAATCTTCTATGATGTTAGTAATATTGTGATTTGTAAATTGTGCGTGACAGAAGTTGCAAGATTACCCTACTGTTTGGTGAAGAATTAAATTTGTTTTTGATGACCCCATAATTCCCTTTGAAGTGCTCAATTCAATTTTTGAAATTTTCCGACTGTTTCTTCTTATTATTCTGTTTTCTCATATTATTTCATTGCACTTAATTTGTCTTAACCGTTTTTATATTCGTGTGTTTCTTTCCTTGGTTCTAAGAGTCCTTAACTTGAGAAGCAAAGGAGGTAAGTGAGAAAGTTGTAGCACTTAATTTTGTAGCAATTAAGAATTATGAACACTAATCCTTAAATAGAATTGAAGCTAAGCACTCCTAGAAGTAATACATATTTTAAAATTGCTTAGATTATTCAAACTGTAACATAGAATTAGTTGTGACACCCCCTTTTGGGACATCACATGTAATCCGTTGAGGAAAATAAAGCTTTAGTATGCTAATTTTTTTTTCCGAAAAACACTCACTCGAGTGATTGTAGAAAATCTGATACCAAAAGTAAAACAGAACAAGCACGTAAAACAAATTGAAAATTCATCATTGATAATAGCAATTCAACTTCGCCATAAGGCGTACACCCTTTCCCAATCTTTCAGTACACACCATGTACTCAGTCACAGTCGAAAGACTTGACTTAGTACATCAAAAATCCTATGAGCTGGTCTAATAAAGAAACTCTAAAGACGATAGAGTATACTACCTAGTATACATCATACCCATGAGACTATGCCTCGTCGTCGCCAGTCCACACATCTTTGCCGTCGACGTAATGAGACTCCAACTTCAGGGTCCCGAAGTGACCTAGAGATCCGCTGATATGCATCTGTATATGTATCCCAAAAACACAACAGGGTGTCTAACATGTACAGGCAAGGTGAGATACCAATATATGGATATATTCACGATGTATACGATTCTACTAAAAAAACAAGTAGTTCATCATAGGGTTTCATACCCGACAGTCATCGTCATTTTTAAAAGAAATGCATGACACTTCAATGTTCATAATCTAATTCTTTACTTAATCTCCGGAGATCCCAACACCGTTTTATAAAAAGACTGAGCTGATCAGGCTCGATTGCCAAAAGGCACACCGTTGTTAAAACCATTACTCACTGTCCAACACAAGGCACAGGCGATCATCGTTTATGGCTTTCATTGTCCATCAAGGCACAATGGTATACACCATCTTGCATATCCTGCCATCAAGATATCCAGATTAACACCGTTGGCACGTCTGCCGATTTTAATGCATGTTAAAACGTTTCAAGTCTTGCCACTTTTCTTTGTGTTCGTTCTTTCGTTGTCGTAGCTCAAAGGCTCCCGACTATTCATAATTTACACCGTTTTAAAACTTTTCACCGTTAGCATAGGACAAAACGTCCGAGTGCTCAATCGCGGAACTCTAGACTGATGCACCAGCCCAAAGTCCGTGATAATAGAAAACATCATTCACCTTTAATCACGTTTCCTCATAACAAGATGACATTTCCTCATAACTAGAGGAGGACACACAGTCCAAAGGATACATAGTCCATAAAACCGTTGAACAGCTTCTCGTGCTATTTTTACAGAACACTAGTATCCCGAAGTCTCGTATATTAGGTTCACGTTTGAACGTTTTTTCACCATTTTTCGTTCTGTGAAATACAAATCCAAAACGAAATCTCCGCAATTCATCTAAGTTGTCGGATTTTATACTGTTGGGAAAAACTCGTTTACAGAGAAACTTTTCTGTTTGAAAGTGGTTTGAAAACCATCGAATTGTTGATAAAACTTATCTTTTGTTGAAATGAAACAGCTGAGACAAAAAACATCGTCCTAGAACAGCATTACTGTTTTTCAAAAACGTTTTCTGTAAATTTTTTCGGAATTAAAACGTCGTTTTAGCATTAAAACGTCCTAAGTTCAAAATCTTGACTTTTTCTTCTTATTTTAATTTATTCCACAAAATGATTAATTTATTCTTAAAAATCTAACTTCTTCTACTAACCTTATAAATTACTTTAGGATCTTCTTTTTCTTTAGAAAACTAATGTCATTGAAAATTCCCAACATTCCCCAAATAAATCTTTGACATTTACTACAAAGCTTTTCAAGGCTTTTATCCTCGTTAATGAATTGAGCACTGACCACTGTTAGGCTTCCCAATCAACAATCAATATCACAATATAATTATAGCAGATATTACAGGTAAAATACATAGTAAATCACTATAACGAATTTTAGCAAGAAATTATCAACAATCAAAATAATTGCGGAAAGTAAATCAATCAACCACCACACAACTCAATTCCATATTTACAGACCAAACATGATAACACGCAGTTATCGGGAATCCCTCAGGCAGTCCCCCTTTACCTCTTGTAGTTTTCCACTAAGCGAGAAGTCGCCCGATCGATCTGGAAGTCGCCCGGTTTCTCGTTCGATCACTCGTCGACAACTACACACAATCAATCAATACATCAACTTTAAATTACAAAATTTTCTCCTAACTCCCCCTCCTAGGTTCGGCCATAAGCAAGAAAATATGGCTAGGGAGTTCCAAAAATTCTCATCTCTTGGATTTTATCCTTACTAGGTGTGATAAGACTAGATCAAAGCTTATTACACCAAAACTTGAACCAAAACCCCATCCACTCAATCATGGAGGATTCGGCCCTTAAAACCCATTTGAGCTAGGAAGCTCATTTGGTTTCCAACTCTTGGATTATGATAGATGATCATGAATCTAGTTGAAAGAAAGTGGTTTGACATTAGAATGATTTTTCTACAATTTTTCATAGATTTTTGAAGTTTATGAACCAAAACCTAACTTCCATGAATCATAAAGATTAAAGAGAGAAATAGAGAGATTAAGAGATGGAGATTGAAGTTACTACCTCCTAGATGATGAAGCTTAAGAGGAAAATCAACTAGTTTCACCAAATCTTGAAAGTTTTAGAAGAAATTTGGGAGAAAATGGTGGAGGAAAGCTTGAAGAAGAAGAAGAAGAAAGTGAAGACAGAGAGAAAGAAAGAGGGCTGGTTGAATTTGACCAAGGGTGGGGGAGAGAAATTGAGATATTTTCTCATTTAGGGGTAATTTGGTCATTTCATTAAAAGACCAAGGGCATTTTGGTCATTTTGCATCCAGATATTTTGAAAAATCATCATGACACTGGTACGCTTCCCAAGATGATGTGACTTGATGTGACACCGAGTTTATCTTAGCGGGTCCCGTTAAATCCCTTTACAGCTCCAAACGTCTCTCGGTTCAAGTATTCGCCCGCATATTTTATATTATTTTCACTTTTTAACGTCAAGAACTGATTTTAGCAAATTTATAGAGAATCGAATTCTAAGACTAACGGTCTCGTCCGCGAGTCAAAATTAGGTTTTGAGAGTAGTAAAACACTACTGTCAGTGAAAATGCAGATCGGACTCCGTCTAAGTTTTCGACCCAAAATTTAACCGTAGCTTCCTACGATCACATGGAGCATGAATATGACTTTGCTTTTCCCAAAATCATTTTCTAAAACATAGATAAAAATATAAACTTATTTATATAATTTCCTGGTATTAGAAAGCGTGAAAATCGGGACGTTACATTAGTTATACTTAGGAAACCAACCTTGGATTAAAGCTAAAATCCCCATCTAAGCCTGATAAAAATCTTAGGAATTTTAGATGCATGAGCCATTACCGATTACCGCTCGAATAGAGTTGGTTTTCTGCATAATTTAGTAGCTAACAACTTGTGAACTTTATCGCATAACTTTCATAATACATATCCAAATTAGGTGAAACTAGTTTCATTGGAAAAGTAACATTCTAAAGTTTGCGTAGCTAAATTTTAGAATTTTTAGACCTATAGGTTGATACCAGTTTCAACCCGAAATTGGATCACTTTCTGTAGAACCTCAATTCTGAACAGATTGTGATGAAGGCTGCATAATTCTTGCCATAGATGTTCAAATTGCATAAACTCAGACTCTTTATAAAGCTAACATCCTAAACAAGATATGAAAATTATTTCATATATTTTGGATTGATAGGTCATCACAGGTTTAAATCTAAAGGTGAACTAATTCTGCAGAACTCTGATTCTGGATAGTCTGCGTTGCAGATTGTATAATTTTTTGTATAGATATCCAAATCAAGAGAAACTAGTTTCACTTGAAAGAAAAGATCCCAGTGATTATATGGATGAAATTTCTGAATTTATGTGCATATATTTCAACACCAATTGGTTCTAAGAACAGGCCAATCATTGCACGAAATCAGCTCTGGACAGCTGTAATGTAGCTGGCATATCTTTTAGCCTAAGCATCCAAATAACTTAGAATTTGTTTTGATTGGAAGGTGAGGCCTCAAATTTGCTTGTTACAGTGCTTTTATATGATTATAAAATTATTTTTTTTTATTTTTTTTGCCTAAGACAATAGAAGCTGGAAGTGTATGAATCACACCTTGAGTGTGGATATTTTGGTTTGAGCCCTTGAGGCTTGTAGTTGATATGTTGCTAGATCTATGATTTCGTGGTGAATGCATCAAAGGTTATGTGTGCCCAAGTAACTTGTGTGGAATCCATCTATGTGGTTAATAGCTTATTGGGGTGTAAGTAAGAAGCCGGTTAGGTGTTGGTATAAGCTTGAGAATTCGGGACGAATTCTTTTGAAGGGGGGTAGATTGTAAAACTCGTCCTTATTATTTAGAGTAATAGAGGTTTGGCCTCTTTAACCCAAAATGATTAAAAATAGAAATGAGTATAAAGAAAAATCATGAAATATTAAAATGGGAGAAATAATTAATTTTAATAAGTTCAAGGACTAAATAGCCTTAACTTGGGGAGGAAATTTACAAAGATGGAAGGATTAAAGGGCAAATTCCCCTTTTTTTACAAGAAAATAAATAAATATAAGGGGAGGGGGTTGCCCTCTCCATTCTCACGCTGGAAGTCAGAAATAAAGAAAGAAAGAAGAGAAAGAAAAGGGAAAAGAAGAGAGAAGGGAGAAAAGAGGAAAGCTAGGGTTTGGTTTTTTGATATCATCTTGGTAAGTTTTCCCTCACCTTCCTCATCTCCCCTCTTAGTGTGATTCAATCCTCATGTTCTCCTCTCCACTTTCATGGTAGAAGATGAAGGAGAGCTAAGGAGGAGATCCTTGCCCTAAATTCTATGGTAAGTGCACTTTGAGGTAAGGGCTCTAACCGCTTTTGTGATTAGAACCTTGGATTTGTTTAGATGATTATCTTGTGAGGGAGTTGGTGTGTTTTATGTAATTTTTGTGGCTTGTATGTTTGGTTATGTAACTCCTTTCTTATTAAACTCTCAAATACTATCCAATCCACATCGAAGCTTACAATTTTGCTTTTGAGTTGCTTAGAAAATTATCCTTTGCTTATGTCGGTTATCCTTTTGCATATTGCTGTCATTGTTTAAAAGCACATCGAAAACTACCTTATCTACTAGACTATTTTAGTTTCATATTTGTTCCTAATGAGTTGCTACTAATCCAATTCCAAGAGCAGACTAACACAATGCCTATGTTAGCATTATTTATTTACTTTGACAGCACAAATATTGTGAGATCAATTATACAGAACAAAGTTTCATTTGATCTTTGAATAGGACGCAATTTCTTGTTCTTTGTTATAGTCCTTTTCAGCCAACTCTATGGTTGTGTTGTGGTCTTGTGGAGATTTGCTGAACTACTGTAGGGCCTTGCAGATACGAATCATGACAAAAGTAGGCATTTGGTCCCTTGGATTTTTTCTCGAGGAAGACATTGCTCAAGGGAAAAATAGAGCTAGCACTTGTATTTTCTTAACTCTTGAAAGAATCACCACTTTGTAATTTTTATTGTATTTCCTCACTCCATTGTTATATTGATAACATTGAATGACCATCATGCTTTCTGCCGCCTATCCATATAACATTCCATGATGTCTTATGCATACTTTGAGACGTCCGGTCTCATTAAATAACCTAATTATCTAATCCTAAGCATGCGAAAAATTTAAAACGAAGGATACAGACAACACTAATAGAAGTATATATATATATATATATATATATATATATATATATATATATATATATATATATATATATATACCAAAAACAACTAATAAAACCTGTTATCTCTCGTCACAACCCACCTCACAAAAATACATCAAAATGCAAACACTCAAACTGAGACTCGTTGGCCAAACACTCATATCAATAAGGATGGTATGGTGGCTATGAACAACCCTCTACTCCAGGTCTATTGCTACTGACATTCGCAGCTCTTCCACTAGCATCAAGTTCATAGGGAATGCCATCCTCCTCAGGAATCGGCTCCTCAGCTGCAGTATCTTCTCCACGAACCAGGAGAGAAAACATACATAGAAAAGATAGGGAGATAAGGATCTACAACAAACATCATGTATGGGAAAGAAATCATAGGATAACATATACTAACACCACACGCATCACAAGCATGTCCACAAACATCTCTATGGATCATACATGTCAATCATCTCCAATTCATCATTTCGCTCGTAGTCACCACTTATACTATATGTGTAACACCCTGCCATCTCGGGTGTCACTTTCATGACCCCAACACCATAAAGTAGGAAAAAGATTTTCTTTGCTCATATTTTATTTATTATGAAAATCTTGATAGAATTTTTTTCTTCTTATTATATTAAAGAACCTACACTCATAATAACATTAACATACTCACAATACCACATATATATATATATATATATATATATATATATATATATATATATATATATATATATATAAGTAAACATCATCTATTAAAATCCATCAGTCTACCGCACGGCCATCAGAAGCCGAAAATAGACTAACCCAAAAGAAACTACCACAAAATAAACCTAAGCTGGTCTAACGAAAGGAGTCTACAGATAACAAAGTGTACTACCCCGACCTCAGTCGTACCAAAAGGACAGGGTCACGTCGTCACCAATCCATACCTCTTCATTGTTGACCTCCAGCTCTCAAGCTATAACGATCAGAGAACTGCTAACAAAATATCTGTACGTGTATCTAGAAACACAACAGGGTGTCCAACACGTACAGGAAAGGGTGATAAACCAATATATGAATCCAAAAATGACAACTACATGCCCAAACACAACCAGCAGATTCATACAAATATATCTCACCAAATATCATCATGCATCACATAGTACAACATATATATCCATGTACTAACGGTAAAACACATGGGTTTCGTACCCCACAAACAACGTTATTCTCTAAACGTATGCATGGACACTTCCATATATCTCAACTAATATTCAATTCTAGATTTCCGGGAATCCTATCACCAAAAGAATGAGTTGACCAGACTCGATGGCCAATCAAGGCACACCCTATTTACCATATCACACTGACCAACATAGGGTACAACGCTTTTCCTTATATGGATTTCATTACCACACCACGTTGTCCAATCCAGGCATAACGCTTTCCATTGCATGGATTTATTTACCATGTCACCTTGTCCAATCCAGTCCAATCCAGGTATAACGCTTTCCATTACATGGACTTATTTACCATATCACACTATACAAATGCTTTACATTATATGGATTTTATCCATTGCCCATCAAGGTACAATGACACATAATGACTTCCAGTCATCACGGGTTTCCTATCATCAAGGTCCCTCATTTCACGGCACATCTGCCCCACAAAAATGCATGAGAAAACTACTTAGTTTCCGTCGGTTTATCTTTGTCGTTACGATCTTTCCTCGTTGTAGCATCAACGCTAACAACCACCATAATGTCTTAGACTCTTTAAGCCTCAAAAACATTTTCTCAAAACGGGACATCTAGTCCAAAACAACTCAAATCCAAACATCCCTAACTGATGCACCGGTTTAGAATTTTGGATTCAAGATCATAAAAGCATCCTCAAGCTTTATAGTACCACAAAGATTGTCCCTAAGCTGGCAGGATCAACAACTAACACGGATCTTGGATCCACGTGTTTCTGTAGAACCTTAGAACCCCGACGTCTCGGTTTCTAGTTTCTAAGTTGAAAACCACTTTTCCTCGAAAACTCAAAAGAACCAAAATCCAAATCTCCGATACTTACACAAAGTCCTCGGGATCGGTTTTCCATAAAACAAAGCTTGTAAAAACCCTTTTTCTTGGATAAAACCAATTTATTTGGAAATCACGTTTCTTAAAACGCTTTTGCTCAAATGATTAACTTTATTAATTTCAATAACTAATAAAGTTTTTTAAAACACTATTTATCTTAAAACTTCAATTTTCGTTATCAAAAACACATCTTTCACAATTTTGCCTTTTCAGTTAACTTTTCCTTAAAAGTAGCTATTTTATTATTATTTTATTCCAAAAGAGATAATTAATTATTTTCTCTTAAATTAAATTGAAAAACAATAAAACATTATTATTTTACTCCATTCTACACCTCAAGCTTTTATAACTTTTATGTTACACGATATCGGATCCTAATCGATATTAGGTCCTCTAACGCCTTAAATCCCATAGCAGGGCACACGATACATCCATACAGTTATTTAACAATTATAGCATGTATCCACATACATCAGCAGTTATGTCATGCATAGCCAAATCAACACCAGTAAATAAAACAATCAACCAATAATCAGATATAAACATTTATTTACATTACAAACACCCAAAGCAGCATATAGCTGTCAGAATTTGGACTTCTCAAGTTTATCCCCTTACCTCTTGTAGTCCCAAGGTAAGTTGTAGACACCCGATAAATCTGACAACTGGCTCAGCTAGCTGCCGATCACTACATACACATAATCCATAAAGGCATTAACTCAAAAAAACAAAGATTTCACCTATTGCACCACCCCTAGGGTTCGGTCCTATTAAACTTAAAATAGCTAGGGAGCTCCAAAAATTCTCATTTCTTGGATAACACCCTAACTAAGTGTGATAATCCTAGATATCAACTCAAAACATCAAAAACTAACCAAAACCCTACCCTACACAGATAGGGGGTTTCGGCCTCTCCTTTAAAAGTATGGCTAGAGAGATTTCTTGGCTCTAATCTCTTAGGATCATGCAAGTATACCATGAACCTAGGACATAGAAATTGGTTTGGTGTTAAAATGATTTTTCTACAATTTTTCATTGTATTTTGAAGATTTGGGGGTAAAAACCTTAACATTTCTAATCATGGAAATTTGAGGAGAATAAAGAGAGATTGAGAGAGAGAGAGAGCTAGCTACCTCCTATGATGATCTGCTTCAAAAATGAGTGAAGAAGCTTCACAAAAATCAAGCTTTCCAAGCCCCAAAAATGGAGAAATGGTGAGGAGAAAAGGGAAAGAAAAGGAAGAAGGAGATGGGTTGCTGTGTGTGTGTGTTGCCCGAATATTTTTGGGGGGTGAGGGTGTGAGGATAGTGTATTTAATTAGGAAATTTAAATTAAGGTAAAAGGTAAAAAAAAAAAAATAGTAAAAACTTAATCAAGGGCAATTTAGTCAATTCACATCCCGACATTTTGAAAATCCTCACGACACTGATAGGAGTCCCCAAATAATTTAACATAGCCCTCGTATGAAAATTATCGGCTCAGGGTTCTCGAAAAACCCTAACACGGCTCGAATCGTCTCACCGATTGATTATCGGTCCGAATATAAAATATTATTTATATTTTTGAACGTCAGGACACATTTTAGCAAAAAGATAGAGGATCGAATTATAAGACTAATGGTTCGATCGTTAGTCAAAAAGAGGTCTTTATAGTAGTAAAACATTATCATCCGTGAAACATAGACCGGGCTCCGTTTGAGTTTTCGGCCCAAAATTTAATCGTAGGCTCCTACGATTATTTGGAGCATGAATATGATTTTAGTTTTCCCAAAATCATTTTCTAAAACTCAGATAAAAATATAAACTCATTTATATAGTTTATTGGTTTTAGAAAGCGTGAAAATTGGGGTGTTACAATATGTATCTCGTCCCTACATGCATGTCGGTCGATATCTCAAAACTTGTTCTCAGTCTAAGATAACTTTAATTAGTTGTTCAGGTAACCTTTCCACTCGTCGTGATCAATAAGAGTACATCCCCACTCCAACTCTCGAGAGGGATATCTTGGTCGCCTCGGAATGTCCACCTGCGGCGTGAAACACTCAGGGTCCAGTCGGGATAACCAGGCTCCAGCATGTATCACGACACGATGGGAGCTGTGATAAGTCCCGAGCACGATTAAATCCCCAAGATCACGAAGATCGTCCCTTCCATAATCCGTACCCGCACTCAAGTACACTAACCTTGTGTGTCCCATACCACACGGTTTGCCACTTCGCACATGATTATGCTATGCATGTTAACCGACCCTAGTGCCACCAATATCTCAATAAACATCGCAATTCTTAAATCAATTTATTCACGATACTAAAATATCTATCACTTTTTTTCTCACACATGCATTGTGGCACTTTCATTTACTATCAAAATCATCGTCATTCATAAAGCATGCAGACATAATATTCAATATCCCAACATACCATCTTAAGCATATAAGATCATACAATCCATACTATCAAGCATACCATTCTACACTTACTAACACATAAATCACATAGAGCACATATTCACAATCACACCAAACATACCAATCATCCATCCAGCAATAGTCGTCTAGCCTAGGGTATATTCTTAGCGGTGATAGCCCAAAGATACCTATACCTGGGGTTTAGGTACTTTGTCAGGGCTCAACTTCTAGTAAGGTTTAGGGTTCCCCTACACATGTCAATATATACTATCCTACTCTTGTCTTCCCGACAAATGTGTGATTCTTTCTCCCCACCTGAAATTGCTAGGAACTGCTACACCCGTGCTTTCCCGTATAAGCTTCTGAATGCAGCTCTACAACCAACACTCTAGCACGCTTCCCAAAAAGCTACCAACACTGCCCAAGATGTCTCCGACACGTACATGAGGCCACAATCACCCCAAGCACACGCACGGGGTCTAGAAACAAGGAAAAATTTAGAAACAACGACAAATTCAACAACAAAAGCACCTAGGGTTCAAATCAATGAATCAAAGGGAATGAGCCATGAAAATTAGGAGGAAGAACGTACCAATACAGCTGCTGAACTCATCAAAGGAAGAACCTCGACGATCCCCTCGTGCGATTCCCTGAACAATTGATCAAACAAAAAGACCTGTAAAAGCCTAAAACGCACCGAAACGATGTTGGGATTAAGAACGGGAGTAGAACGACTTAAAGAACATAAAAGGAATAAAGGTTGACGTTATGACATCACGAATTACCTCGAGGAAACTCACATGCAATGACAGCAGCACGAAGGCATCGAAGCTATGAACCCGAATACACGATCAGTTTAAAATTCTGATGACCGGAACCACTCCAACTGAAGCTCCAAAGTTTCAAAAATGGCTTCTTTGAGTGAAATTTTCGTCACCTCCTTGCTGGTCCAGCGTCCAAATGAGAGAGAACAAGGTGAGTTAGTGTAGTTTTAGCATTTTGTTTTATATTAGGATTAGGATTACTTGATTTAGGTGACTTTAGTGGAGTTTTAGGTGTCATGTTTTAGGTTGTCTTAGGCTAGGTGTCCGGCTTAGGCTTAGTTAGGTGTCATCATCCTCCATGCATAATGACACGCGTCCCATTGTGACATGGGTCACTCACATGTGTTGCCGCACGTTGTCCCGTTGTCACGTCCGGGTGTTTTCTTCCGCTTTTTCCCGCGTAACCCATGGTCGTAATATTTTCTATATTATTTTAAGGCTACTCCTAAAATCCTATTGTACTCAAGTCCTCATCTAATTTTAATATGCTAACCCTCCATTAATTAATTAATTACTCACTCAACTAGCGTTCTGGACCCGTTTTTCGACATTTTTGTACTTTCTGAACTCGTTCCAAGGCCAAATTGTCTTAAATTTGGACCATGATTTCCTCAACACATAAAGAACATAATTAAGCCGTTAAACATGCTTAAATTATGGCCCACACACTAAATAAGTAAACATGGTGTTACATACTTGGTATATATGTCATTATGTTGCTTATGTTAAATGTCTGATGTTGATCATTCAAGTGCTAAAATTTCCTCAGTATATGGATGATGTTGAGGGGTGTTAAAGTAGTTGTGATCATGAATATAATATAATTATCAGTTTGAATTTTAATTCTATGAATATCAGCTTGGTGGATTAAACATATTCTGTCTGAGAAAATGCATGAATAATTTGCCCATTGTGTTATTGAATTTTATGTGTTGTATGTAATGCAAATTGGTTTTGAACTGTAGAATGTTAATCCATGTTTTTTAGATTGTATTATGGTAAAAATGTTTTAACTTTTGTTAATGGCTATAAGCATGCAAGTATCTTTGAACTTTTGGTCATATGTGGTTTCAAGAATTGTAACAATTAAATATTATATTGGTTGAGTTTCCATTGGAATATCATGTAGTGTGATTGCTATGTTTGAAATGCAAAAATTAAAATGAATTGGGTAGATCCTTGTTTGCTTGCTTAAGTTGGCTAATGGTTAAAATGTTAGTTCTGTTTTTTTTTAGCCAAAATGTTGTGCGGTTGTATCTATTCATGAGTGCAAACACACTTGCTATTTTTTTTACTTTGAAATAAGTCTCTGTATGAGCATATTGTCGTATCTGTTTTCGTATTATTGACTAACTTTGGTTTCATTGGTTTGTAGTATTATATCGTGCAAGTATTGTATATTATTGGTTTTATTCTATACCCTTTGGAACGAAAAAAAAGTTGTCACCATCCACCCATCTATGCTTTCAATTCCCCTTAGATATTATAGTGCAAGTAGAATTCATTGCCACCACAAGAAATACTACAATTAGCTACGACAAATTTGGTAGCTAATTCGTAACTAATCTCTAGCAAACAAATTTAGCTACAAATTAGCTACCAAATAGTTATAGAATTTATCGTAGCGTAATTTGAGTGGCTAATTGGTTAGGGATGTTTTTCCTAACTAATTTGTAGCTAATTATAAAGAAGTTCTAGTTATTTGGTAGTTAATCTCTAGTAATATGTTGTTAAGAATTGTTTTTTTCTAGTTAAATTGCTACAATATTGCCATAGCAATTTTATAGTCAATCAATAGCTAAAATTTCATAGCTATTTTATAGTTATTTCCTAGCTATTGAGTGGTCTTTTTTTTTTTTATTTATCTATTTTATTTACTATTTATTATTGGATCATAATTTAATTTAATTTTACATTACTTGTTATTTATTTTTAAAGAATGTAAAATAATCTATGCTTGAAACGCAAGAAAAGAACCTAAATATTATTCAAAGCACTCTCAATCACTAGAAAATCAACTTGAATACAAAGTGAAAAATGAAATCATAAGTAGTCAATCCAAGTTAACGAGAAACAAAAACATAACAAATCAATCAAAGTTTGGTACATCATCATTTCATCCTCATCCTCAAACTCGACCCCCACCAATCATGGATAGAATGGGCTCCAACATTGGCACCAATTGTGTTTGGACAAACGACATCATCGCTATATTTACGGCTTCCTTGATGTCTTCTTGTGTCGGCGCTGCAGTGCGAGAGGGACCAATGACCTTTGAAGATGAACTATCCATGGATCCATGAGTGTCAATATCTAAGCTGTGACCCCCCAAAACTTGCCTCTTCTTCTTAGGACCTGACACCTCTGCCCATACTTCCGAATCAATTATTGGATGCATTGAAGAGTCTTCTCCATACTTCTCTAACATTATGGTGTCATGTGACTCCTAAAACAACATATCAAGAATTAGTATATGATATGATACAATTGTAATATAATATAATAGCATCAGTAGACATCCAGAACACAATTATAATAAAAGTCATACTCCTCAATGAAGGGAACCTCATATCTAATTGTAAACATAAAACAACAACTAAACATAGCATTTATGAAATTCTACAAGTTTGTAGCAGCAAGTGCTCAAAGATGAGCAGTACTGATTTCTTTCAGGTAGATATTGATTTTGCTGTTACATCATTTATAATACATTTTCAGCATTTATAACACTAGTGCCAAATTCTCATTTCCATGAGATTCCATTGATACAACAGTGGCAAGTGCAAGATTGATCTTAGCAGCAGAAGAAGAATCCAAAGACACTGATCTTGTGTTTGTTGTTGTGATAAAATTCTCCTTCTTGACCTGAAAAACTTGGCATAGATGGCATAGCAGCAAACAAGAAAGAAAGCAGTGGCTACAATAGAAAATATGATGATCAAATAGGTGGAGATTGTGGTGTGTTTGCTGTGTTTATTTACATCTGCTTCTGAGTAGATAGGAGGACTTGGTGGTAATGGATTGTTCCTGTAATAATTGGATTTGCAATCCTTAGGGCAATCATCACAAATTGTCTTTGATGAACAAGACTGTGCATCATTACAGAATAATTCACGGTCTAAATTTGATACCATCTTTCTGTGATGCAGCCCCATATCAGAGAAAGGGGATTGGGTGTGAAGGGAAAGGAGAAAGCATCAAAGCAAGATGGAAGAAGAAGAGAAAGGTGGGGATTGGATGAGTACTAGGTGAGGTGAGGTTGAAAGTTTGACATTGGACTATACACAAGAGGAGGAAAACTATGCTGTATTTTGTGGAAAATGTGATAACTTAATCTTCTACACGTTGCTTCTTTGACTTTTATGTTTGGTTTAACTTAGATTTCATTTTAATGAGGGCTGATGCAGCCTTTTTTTTTTTTTTTTTTTTGGTGATGCAGCAATACCTATAATAGTTTCTCTATTTTACATCATTTACAAAACCTTTAAGCTATTGATTATAGTAGTTTCTCTGTTAGATCATTTACATCATTTCAGCCGTTTATAAACTACTGATTTTTTTTTTTGGGTGATGCAGCAATATCTATACACAGCCTAAATAAAAATGTGAAGTAATGAGTTCCTTATTTTCAATTTTTGTAATACACAACACATCCTAATAATTGAGAAGACAAGTTATATCTTTACAGCAGTGGGAGGAGTTTCCTGATGATGTTATAAGCAATCAATGATAACATACAAAGTTCACTGGATAAATTTTTAATGTTTTTGGCATTGCCTGTGATGACTTTATGCAGGTGTATGAGCAGTCTATTTCTGCAGCATAGGATTTTATTCATGGCTATTTTGGTGCACTACTCAAGGCTATTTCAGTGGAATACCCATTTCCAAATATGCATAGAGACTGGGCAGTCTTGCTGCATTCTAGATTTTTCTAGTTCTTTGTTGTTCCTTGACTATTCTGTTTTGCACTATACCAAGTAAAGCTTAAAAGGAAGAAAGAAAGCAAGCCAACAAAGCTTTGCTTTGGAATTTCCTTCTGTTTCTTAATCTCCCTTTCCCCTTTAAGAGAAATCTATTTGTTGACAACTTTTGCATCAATGATATTGATAAGAACAAATAAGTATTGTAGCTATCTTATTTTTTGGACAACTTTTGCATCAATAATTTCATATGAACAATAAATGCCTGTTAGTTTTGTTGGAATAGTAATCACCTCCTTTGCATAAGAACAAATAATTTTTCCCACAAAAACAAGAGAAGCAGATAACTCTATAACAAAGTCAAGCATAATTTTAAAATAACTTACAATAAAGTTCTTCGAGCACTGAGAGATATATTCCCCATCTTTCTTCTTATGAACATGATCGTAGACATCTCTATAAGAAAATGGATGCTTCAACTCTGCCTCCTACAATCAACATCTATTAGTTAGAATATAATAAATGTCAATAAAATTGTATATAAAACTATATATTTACCATCCTCCTCTTATGTTCACCAAAGCTCATCGAGCCTGCAGTGTGCAACACTGAATCAGGTAAGGCTGCCCTATTACTTCGATTAGCATTAGACTTCTTCCTCCACTTTGGCGTCAACCAAATGTCGACCAAACCATCCCATACTTCTACCTTCATTCCTTTGGGCCCATGGCCCTTAGTGTCAGCCAAATTTGTTGAGTTCACTTGTTTTAAGGCCATTTTTCTTGCATTTTTTAAATGATCGGGATAGCGGTCCATGCATGTTCTTTCCCACACCGTTCTTGCCATGCTACGATCATAATCTGATGCAAACTTATATTTACCCTACAAGAATAAGATATAAATATATTTATCTATAAATAAAAATAATATATGATGCTAGTACATATAACTTCTTACCATGAAGTCCAAAAATAGCTCATCCTTCACACGAACCGGATAATTTTTCCATAAATCAACTGGAGCAGGCATTCGCGTGATCACACTAGATATAATATCACGAGTCACACTTTGAGGAACAAACCTCCTCCTACAAGTGGAATTTAACCTCTAAGTTATCCAATTTAAACTCTAAAAACAGATTTAGTTTCAATTGATATTAATGTGAACTATTGCACAAAATCACTATTACTTACGGGTTACAGATGGCATCGACAGATATGACTTTTCTCTTATCGGTTTCTACATGAGATCCTCCACTCGAAGGCAGTGAAGTGGGGTCGTTTGTTGGTGGATCAGTTGATTTTGGGATAGAATCCGAAGTAGCATTGCTCATCTTACCATTGTTGGAAACTTCAGAATTGGCTCCAGTACCTTTTTTCACATTATTTGCATCAACTTCTTGCTGCCTGAGCAATTCCTTTTGCTTAGTTTTTTCCCTAACGAGCCACATCTCTTCATCTTCACCATCATCATAGTCATAGTATTCATCGCTATCGCTCTCTTCTTCATCTTCACTACTTGAGACTAATTGACTAGAACGGATTTCACTAGGTTCCCCAGAAGAGTTTGGTCTGGTGCTTGATATGACAGGCCTTTTTGAGGCACTGCCATTATGAGAAGAACTGTGACCCCTGTCAGAATCAGGTTGCTATGAAGTCTGAGTGTTAGACAATAAGAAAAGTTTTAGTGGTCAAAGTCAATTCTATAAAAATTGAACCAAAAAACAAAACAAAAGACAATCTAAACAAAAATAATAATGTGAGGAGACACTAACCATTTCTTTGGAAGATGGCACATCATCTGGAAACCTATGCCTAGAAAGATCATTATGCAGTCCTTGCCCAGAGCTATTCTTTCTTGAAAATGCATCCACTGCACCTGATAATCTATCTCGAATCTCTTTCCCAACTAAGATAAAAAAGTATTAGGAAGAGAGGAAAAGTATTATGGAATTGAATGTCAAGAATATTTGAATAGCTAAGTTTATAATCTAACCATTTCTCGGCATTTGCTGCTCTGAATATCCCCACTCTTGGCGGGCACTAGGTCTATAATCATCTCCATCTTGGACACTTTCCCTGCCAAAGGTCCTTGAACCAAAATGCCCTCTTTGTGCCTCTAATTGATTGCTACCTCTGCCTTTACCCCTCCCTGTTGATAATACAGTGAAAATTTATATCCTTCTTTCCTTTAAGAAACTCTCAAAATGTGTTCCCCTCCCCTCCCTTCCCCTCCAAACTCCCAAACAAACCCTTAGACCAATAATGACTACAACAACATAATGTGGCAGTGTGACTAACTACAGTTAGTTAGTGAGTCAGCACAGTGGGAAAGTAGCTATAAAAAGGGAGGGAGTTAGTAATTGGGGATCATTTGGTATTTTGAGGGAAATCACAGTGAAGAGTGTTGAGTCTCGAGTTCATACTTCATAGTAAAAAGCAGGCACCTCCACTTATTATAATCAGCACATACCACAATATACATTTCCATATCCAACATACAGGTATGCAATTCAAACGTTTGTCTCAAAATCATGCTGAATGAGGTGGCCTAGCAAAATAACGCCGAAAACATTGATCAACTTTTTAAATAATTTGTAATCTATATCTATCTTATAATCTTATAATATTTAAATTCAAATGTCTGCATTCTAGTCTTTTCACCATCGTAACATTCTATCTTCTTTTCTAACCACCTTTCAAAAAAATGCAGAAAACATTGAATTTGAGCCACATTAGAATGATAGCATATTACCTCCTTGGGAAGGGATGTTATTGTTTGGTCTCTGCTCTTCAATGTGTACTTGTCTTCCTGCCACAGATCCTGCCTGCAAACATACAAAACAAACATGAGCCTGCCGCATATGCGCATATGAAATCAGATAAAACAGTGAATTTCTGCTGATTTTTGAATTTATTATGCCCCTTCACCAGTTCTTGCTTTTGCCCTTTGTTCTTGTCATCCTTAACACCTGTAAAGCAAGAAAGGCAAGCAATAAGTAGGCAAAAAGCAAACATACCAGAAAAGGAACAAATACCTGGGAAAAGCGAAGTATGTGGTGGTGGTGGTGGTGGTGGAGGACTAGTGCACGATTGAGAAGTCTGTGGTGGATCACTGCGACCTCGACCTCGACCTCGTCTATTTCCCTTACCTCGAATTGCCATGTTAAGATATCTACACACAACTGGGCCTTAAACAATGCTCATTTACTAGTGTCAAATGGATTTGATAAAGAAAAGACATAAGAAATGAACTTAAAATTGCATTATTACAAGTGAAAAATCATCATTGTTTAAACAATCCAAGATATGAAAGCAAACTACACTTTATACAAATACACGTCTAGCTACATTCAACAGATGTATTACTCAACTATTTCCACTATCACTATTTGAATCTGAATCATATATTTCCTCATCTTCTAAGAACTCTTCATTTTCACTATATTCATTGTCATTGATGAATTGATCAACAATTGGAATCCCCCTAGGCTTATATATATCATTTATGCCTACTTCTTCCATTGGGGCATTTGTATCAAATAAAAAAACTGCTTCCTCTTCGAAGATGACATTGTGTGTTCCTAAGGATCCATCATCTTGGTAAAAGTCATTCGCTTCCAGCTCATTCACTTCATCATGTTCATCATTGAAGGTCTCAGCTACGAAGAGTTTTCGTCTAACTTTGCAAGCAGCCCACCATTCTCCACTAGCTCTACCCCTTCTTTGGGGATACATTGTATAGTACACTTGTTGTGCTTGTGAAGCTAATACAAATGGCTCATTTGAGTGAAGCCTTGATTTTGGCTTAACATCAACTAACCCATATCTCTCATCTACATTAACTCCATTAGTTGGGTCAAACCAGTGACACCGTAAAAGAAATACTTTGTTTTGTCTTCCTAAATATGATAATTCTAACATCTCTTCAATAATGCCATAATAGTCTAGGTCATTCTCACCATATATGCTTCCTCGAACACATACCCCACTATTTATTGTAGCTTTATTTTGTCCATTCTCCTTGGTGTGAAATCTGTACCCGTTAACTATTATGCCATTATAAGAAGTTACATGTTTAGATGGACCATAACTCATCTGTCGAATCAGTTGATCCTCCACTTGACCAACACTTACCTGTGAGTCATTACAAAGATAATAGATGGTTGTAATTTTAATAAAATGAATATTAAAATGAATATTTTATGTTCAACTGTAGATGAAAGGACTCACTAGATGTTTTAGCCACCCATTAAAGTCCTTGTCCCGAAGTTCCAATATTTGATCATCAGTGATACTAGGGTATGTTTGCCTTAGCAAGTCCTCGAATTGTCTAATCAATACAATAAAAATTTATATTGAATACAATATAATTGAAAAAAGTGTATTATATAGCTGTTAGGGAGTAAACTTACTGGAGAAATGGTTCAACTTCTTTGCAATTTACAAGCACATAAGTCTCAGCAATTTGAAGCTCCGCATCCGTTAGGAATCTATTGCTACCTTTTCCAATAGGACGACATGGGTATTTAAAAATAGACAAGCATTCATCAATCATATCATGCCCACCATTATCATTTCGAGGAACTTGAGTACGTCTTGTTTGCAGTTTTGGATCAAAATACATGGAAGCAAAATTGGAAATCTCTTCTAAAATATATGCTTCACAAATAGATCCTGTGAAATAATAAAAGACACAAGTATTCCTGAATAGCTTGAGTGATTAGCACTCAGCATACTTGATATTTATATACGCTCCATAATCAATTTACATGTTATGATTACAAGGGGATTAAATACTAGTGCAGCCCCCTAAACAACCTAAATACATGAATGAATTAAACTAGTGTACATGAATCTAAAGATACATGAATCTAAGCCTTAAATGCTACTATTTCCAACATTCCCCCTCAAGCTGGTGAATAGGTATTTTCCATTCCCAGCTTGGATACAATTCGTTCAAAAATCGAGCTGCTCAACCCTTTGGTGAGAATATCCGCAAGTTGTCCTTGTGAGGGCACATATGGGGTGCAAATCAAACCACTATCGAGTTTCTCCTTAATGAAATGCCTATCAACCTCAATATGCTTGGTTCGATCATGCTGAACTGGATTATGTGCTATACTGATTGCTGACTTATTATCACAGTAGAGCTTCATAGGTCCTTCCCATTTAATCTTCAAATCTTCCAAGATAATTTTTAGCCAAAGTAATTCACAAATGCCTTGTGCCATAGCTCGAAATTCAGCTTCGGCACTAGAACGCGCAACCACACTTTGCTTTTTACTTCTCCAAGACACAAGATTTCCTCCAAGAAAGGTACAATATCCTGTAGTGGATCTTCTATCAACAATTGACCCCGCATAGTCAGCATCAGTGTAGGCCTCAAGTGTTGAACTCCTATTTCTTTTGAATAAAATCCCTCTTCCTGGGGTTCCCTTGAGATATTGCAAGATCCTATGAGCTGCCTGTAAATGAACTTCCCTCGGACTATGCATGAATTGGCTAACCAAACTTACAGCATACGCAATATCTAGCCTGGTGTGAGACAAGTAAATTAACCTCCCTAGCATACGCAATATCTAGCCTGGTGTGAGACAAGTAAATTAACCTCCCTACCAAGCGCTGATACATTTCTTTGTCCACTATAGCATCTTCTTCAGCATTTCCTAATTTTACATTCGGATCCATAGGAGTACTCGTGGGTTTACATGCTGTTTTCCTTGTCTCCTTGAGTAAATCTATAATATATTTTTGCTGAGATATAAAAATGCCTTTCTTTGAGTGTGCCACCTCAATTCCCAGAAAGTACTTCAGCTTTCCAAGAGTTTTTATTTCAAACTCTTTAGCCAAACACTGACTCAAGACTTATTGCTCCTTCCAATCATCTCCGGTCACGATGATGTCATCCACATATACTAACAACACCGTTACTCCCCCTGATGCTGAGTGCTTGATGAACAAGGTATGATCTCCTTGACTTTGCTTGTACCCCAAAGCTGTCATAACCTTACTGAATCTTCCAAACCATGCCCGAGGTGATTGTTTCAGGCCATATAATGCCTTTTTCAACTTGCAAACTGTATTGGTAGCTATATTTTTATCATACCCTGGCGGTACCTGCATATAGATTTCCTCCTCAAGTTCCCCATGTAAAAAAGCATTCTTCACATCGAATTGTTGTAATTCCCAACCATAATTGGCAGCAAGAGACAAAATTACCCTGACTGTATTCATCTTTGCAACAGGAGCAAATGTCTCTGAATAGTCAATTCCATAGGTTTGTGTGAACCCTTTGGCAACCAACCTGGCTTTGTATCTTTCAATCGATCCATCAGCCTTATATTTTACTGTATACACCCATTTGCATCCAACCGCTCTCTTCTCTTCTGGTAAAGTCACTAACTCCCAAGTTCCATTCTTCTTCAAAGCCTCCATCTCTGCATTCATGGCTTGCTTCCATTTGTCATCGGACAATGCCTCAGAAACACTAGTGGGTATGGAAGTAGTGTTTAGGTTTGTAAGGAAGGCTCTATGGGTAGGTGAGAATTTTTTAAATGAGAGGTAGTTTGAAAGGGGATATACTGGTTTTTTGGTGCATTTTCTGGTTCCTTTTCTGATGGCAATTGGGAGGTCTAGATCATCATCTGTTGCTTGGGCTTTCATTTCTTCCTCATTCAAAGGAGTCGAATTGAGCTCTTGAACGTGTGTTGATTCAGGAATGTCCTTTGACTTTCTTGTGAAAACTTGATTCTTTCCCCATCTGACATCCACTTCTGGGCCAGGTTCAATTGATGGGTTTGACTCAGCTTCTGGTTGAGTTTCGGGCCTAGACACAAGTGTATTTGACTCAAGACTAGGAAGATCAAGTGTTTCAAGTTCAATTGATGGGTCTGATTCAGCTTCAGGTGGAGTTTCAGGTCTAGACACAGGTTTATTTGACTCAAGACTAGGAAGATCAAGTGTTTCAAACTTATCTTCCCTGAGATTCTCCCCCTGAAGATAAGGTTGAAAAAAATAAGCTTCCCCTTCATGAAAAGTTACATCCCGCGACACAAAAAATTTTTTAGATGGAGGATGGTAACACTTATATCCCTTCTGAGTGGAGGAATAACCAACAAAAACGCACCTTAAGGCTCTAGGTTCCAGTTTTCCCCTATCTTGACTATGAATATGAACAAAAGACACACACCCAAAGATACGAGGTTTAAGATGATTCGTGGCTGACAAATTTGGATAGAATGAAGAAAGGACATCTATTGGACTCTTGAACCCTAAGACTCTAGAGGGTAATCGATTAATGAGATAGGTGGCTGTGAGAACTGCTTCCCCCCAGAATTTTTTGGGAACATTTTTCTGAAACAACAGTGCTCGGGTTTGATCTAAAAGATGCCCATTTTTTCTTTCTGCAATCCCATTTTGCTGTGGTGTTTTAACACAAGAGGACTCATGGATAATTCCCTCCTTTTGACAGAAAGAAGTAAGGACATAATTGAAGTATTCTTTGCCATTGTCAGACCTTAGTGTTTTGATGTTCACACCAAATTGATTTTTAATCATGTAGAAAAAATTTGGGAAAACAGTACTAACATCATACTTGTTTTTAAGTAAGAAAATCCAAGTAACCCGGGTACAATCATCTATAAAAGTCACAAACCATCTAGCACCAGACACAGTTGGAACAGCAGAGGGACCCCAAACATCCGTATGAATAAGATAGAAAGGAAAAGTGCTTCTTTTATTGCTTGAGGGAAAAGGTAGACGCTTGTGTTTTGCAAGCTCACACACCTCACAATGAAGACTCTCAACATCTACCTTAGTAAACAGATATGGAAATAAAATTTTAATGACTCCAAAAGAAGGGTGACCTAATCGACAATGGAAAAGAAGTATTTTTTCTTTATTAGAAAGAACTGACTCTGACATGAATGAGTGTGACAAGTGGTTTTTTGTCGACAGACTTGATTCTTCAAGATAGTAAAGGCCATTCCCTTCTCTGGCACGTCCAATTGTCCTCCCCGACTCCTTGTCTTGAAATACACAACAATCGCTGTGAAAAATCACATTACAGGATAAATCTTTGGTAAGTTTTTGTATAGAGACAAGATTTGTGGATAGTTTTGGGACGTGGAGGACATTTTTTAAGGTTATGGAGGAATTTAGTTGAATGTTTCCTAGGCCGGCTACAGTTACAAGGGTACCATCTGCAGTGATAATTTTCTTACTACTGGGACAGGGTGAATACGTGGAGAATTGGGTAGAAAAAGGTGTTATATGGTCGGTGGCTCCAGAGTCTAATATCCAGAATGAAGTAGAAGGTGTTTTTGAGGCATTAAATCCAAATGAAAAAGGAAGCTTACCTGAATATACCACGGAACAATTACCTGATGGTTTCTCAAGACAGCGGAGTAAAGCCCTCATCCTTTCTATCTCCTTCTGGTTGACTAGGTTTACCATCCCTTCACTGCTTGATAAGGCAGAACCGAAAAAAACACCAAATAGAAGGACAAACACCAAGCCAAATAGAGATCCAAAAAAGAGGAGTCCAATCCAGAAAAAAACCCCCAAAACAGGTCCAGGAGGCGCCGGCGATCTGTTCTGTGCAAGTGGCGTCGCAAAAGGAGGTCCAGAAGGTGGCGCGTGGACAACACGCGCCGGAGATGCAGTACGCTTGAGGAGGCGCGTGAGGGAGCGTGAGGGAGTTTCCAGCAACTTCCTTCTGGGTTTTGGCTGATCTCTGAACTGCGATCTTCCTGGTGAAGTTTCGGGCTGAAAAGCGGTGGTCAGCGGCGGTCAACGGCGGTCAACAGTATTCTGATGGCACAATGAAGGTGCCAGAACAGAGTTCTAAGAAGGGTTGCAATGAAGGCAACCAAGTGCGGAAGCAGAGCCCCCTAGATCGGGAGCTCTGATACCATGTGAAATAATAAAAGACACAAGTATTCCTGAATAGCTTGAGTGATTAGCACTCAGCATACTTGGTATTTATATACGCTCCATAATCAATTTACATGTTATGATTACAAGGGGATTAAATACTAGTGCAGCCCCCTAAACAACCTAAATACATGAATGAATTAAACTAGTGTACATGAATCTAAAGATACATGAATCTAAGCCTTAAATGCTACTATTTCCAACAGATCCTTCAACTCTTCCCTTATTTCGAACCTTTCTTTTCAAATATAACATACACCTCTCAAATGGATACATCCACCTGTACTGCACAGGTCCTCCAACCTTAGCTTCATATGGGAGATGCACAACTAGATGCTCCATCACGTCAAAGAATGCTGGAGGAAAAATCTTCTCTAACTTGCAAATTGTTTCAATAATGGAAAGTTCTGCATTCTCCATAACAGAAGCACGTAACTCAGTTGCACAAATTTCTTTAAAAGAACAAGCTAAGTTCTGTTAATGCCCCCCATATAGGTTTTGGCAACATATCACGAAACACCAAAGGAATTAACCTTTGCATAAAGACATGACAGTCGTGACTTTTCATTCCATATATTTTTCCATCGTCGACATTGATACAACGTGCAATATTAGATACATACCCATCAGGAAATTTCAATTGTTTGATCCACTCACACACCATTCTCCTTTGATTGGCATTCAACACATAAGTTGCCTTTGATTTTTGTACTTGTCATTCTCAACTATCAACTCTAAGGTAGGACGTTGGCATATCATCTTCATGTCTTCTCTTGCATTCGCATTGTCCTTTGTCTTGCCCTTTATGTCCATGACCGTGTTAAAAATATTGTCAAACACATTCTTTTCAACATGCATAACATCTAAATTATGTCGTATTAGATTAGTAGACCAATAAGGCAATTCCCAAAATATCTTTTCTTCACCCAGTTGTGAGCTTCACCAAAGCCATGTTGTTTCTGATTATGTGAATTCAAGCCATAAATGGCATCCTGAAGCTGAGTCACCCTACTCATGATCTCTGTCCCAGTCAATCGTTGTGGTGGTAAAGACCTTTCCATTGTTGAATTCTTAAAAGAGTATCGATCATGACGAAACGAATGTTCAAGTGGAAGATATTGGCTATGACAATCAAACCAGCAACATTTCCTACCATGCTGTAGTACAAATGACTTATTGTGCTCCATACAATACGGACAAGCAAGTTTTCCATGAGTACTCCACCCACTTAGCATTCCATAAGCAGGAAAGTCACTTATTGTCCACAATTATAATGCTGCTCTCATGTTGAAATTTTGCTTCTTCCTTGCATCGAAAGTGTTCACCCCATCTCCCCACAATACCTTCAGCTCATCAATTAGAGGTCTAAGATAGACATCTAAACTTTTACCTGGTGACTTTGGTCCTAGGATCATAAGGCGAAGGAATATGCATTCCCTTCTCATACATATACTTGGAGGAAGATTGTATGGTGTGACAAAGACAGGCCAACATGAGTATGGAGTAGCGGAACCACAAAATGGATTAAAACCATATGTGCAAAGACCAAGCCTAACATTTCGAGGCTCTTGTGCAAATGTTGGATAGGTGGCGTCAAATTGTTTCCAAGCCTCAGCATCAGCTGGATGTGTGATCATTGATTTATCATGACGCACTCCATCTGCATGCCAGCGCATATATTGTGCGGTACTTTTGGACATATACAGTCGCGGAAGTCTCGGAATAATTGGAAAATATCGCAACATTGAGTATGGCACATTCTTTTCCTTCGTCGAACGCCCAACCTTTGGTTTGAACCGTGGGTGTCTACATACTAAGCAAGCTGAGCATACTTTCGGGTCTTTCTTTTCTTTGTCATATAACATGCAATGATTAGGACATGCATGTACTTTCTCATATCCTAATCCCAAGTCATTAACCATTTTCTTTGATCTATAAAAATTTTCGGGTAACTTTTCTAACTCCGGAAGAATGCTCTTAATTATGACAATCATTCGATCATAACAACTCTCACTCATGTTGAACTCAGACTTTAAATTCAAAAGCTGAGTTACAGCTGACAATTTTGTGTGCTTATGACACCCATCCCATAAAGGTTCGTCAGCGTCTCTAAGCAAGGCATAAAAATTCAAAGCCAAGGGATTGGGATCCTCTTCTAAATCTTGATCTTCTGAATTTAGTTTATCACCCGCGGCATCTACAACCATATCCACATATAGATTCCTAGTCTCAGCCCCTTCATCATGGACAATTGATGTTGAACTACTATCCCCCCATCGATCCTCATCATGAACGATCCAATTTATGTAATCTCTCATAAATCCATATTGATACAAATGTTTCTCTACACCAAACGTCTCCTTCCTAACACAATTCTTACATTTTGAACATGGGCAAGGAATGCGACTTAGTGCATCGGCAACTGTTGGGTCTCTTTTAGCAATCTTAATGAAATCATCAACACCATTCTTAAATTCTTCAGTTACTTGGCCGGTACAATCTTCGTATCATCCAACTTCGATCAGTTCTCATGATTGCTAAAATTAATTTAGAACATTAATACATTGTTATTTTTTTGTATCTACATGTAATAACTACATGCTTGAGGTATGCTTTATCCTATACAGGGTGGGGTTCCTATCCTATCCAAGATTGTCAAATACGCATTAATATTATTGTATGTCTTTTATTCTTGACCTAAGAAAAATTCGGCAGCATTTCCATTGGATTCTCCAAGCACACAACCTAAATCAGATATGTCCCAGAGAACAATGGAAAATACAACCCAATGACATTCTTAATTAGATCAAGAATTCAGACATACAATAATAATGTGCCTAATGCGAATTTACAATCTTAGAATGTCCACTTTTGGACAATTCAAGAACAATTTGTATATTATGTCAAACACAATATGCAAGAACAGGAAACTAAGATAAATGCATGTATATAGAGCTTAATATGCATGCTTAATGTTGGACTTGAGTTTTATGAATTGCGGGTAAAGAAATTAAAACTAAAAAAATCAGGTCATTCTATAAATAAACTCACAATTGTTGCTTACCTTATCAGACAACAAGCAGTGACAAATCTGACTCAAGTTCTAATATTTTGAGGTGGTCCTCCAATGCCAGAATCTATAAGAGAAATATATAGATTGTTCTTAGAAGCATGGCAAGATATTTGCAATTCCACTTGAAATACAACAAATACTTCTACATGATTAGTTAACATAATAATTGTAAAAACTATACATTCCAAGCCATGCCTCCACTTGTAAAAACAGCTTTGATATACTTAAAACTGATCTAATCTCCTTTTGCTGCATAGTTGTAACCATTTGTGAGCGATTAGAGAGAGATAATTTGACAAAAAGAACAATTAATTTCCTGTTATTTACATAAAGGCCAATGATGAGTTTTTCTTTACAAAACTTGATTGGCTTGCCTATTTTCATTCTAACAAAGTAAAATCTTTTTAAATATGAGGCCGGGGGAATATCAAAGAAGAGGACACATTGACAGGATGTGGTGACATGTGACTTGCAGAATTAATACCATGTTTGTTTCATAGCATAGTACAATGGTAGCATATCAACAATTTAAACATGTAAAAATGCAGCACAAAAACATTAAAAATGTACAAGTATTGCTAATATATTCCAAAATATCAGCTATCAGTTAGAGTAAATTATATATTCCAAAATCATTGGAAAGTACTTTTTCTTGTGCACATATGTGTTCCTTGATCCATATTTATAAATGCAAAATAAATATTTACTAGCATTTGGCACATTCATTTTAACAAACACTCCCAGTGCAATAAATTTCACTCAAGTACCATACTGAAATTCCAAATAATACCTCAACACCATCTCAAAAATTTTATCAAATATAACAACAAAATGAACTCACTATCATTTATCTGATAATCAACAACAAAAAATACCTACACAGTGAAGCTTAGGGATTTGAACGGAAACAAATTACAACCAAAAATCAACCCTGCAAAAATCAAAATGCAAAGAGCTTCAACAAAATTGGGGAAATCAAAGGAAAAGTGTGTACGCGAGTTGGCTCTTTTTTTCTTCCAAAATTGAAAATGCAGAGATGCAAAAGAACAAAATGGAAAAATGAAATGCAGAGATCAATCATTTTGCAACATTCACAATCACAACAAAGAAAAATCAGATATCAAAGTGAAGAGGAAATTAAAATTAGAAGAGGAAATCGAACCTTCAAAGATAGAGAGAGCGACAATGTGCGAGAGAGCGAGCGAGCAAGAGAGAGAGAGAGAGAGAGAGAGAGCGATTTCACAAGCTCGGCATATGCTGTTCTAGCGAACGACAACCTGAGAGAGAGAGAAAGAGAGAAAGCGTCAAAGATCGAAATAGAGAGAGAGAGAGAGAGTCGAGAGAGAGAGATGCGAGCCTGAGAGTGATGCCAGGAACAGCCTGAGAGAGATGTGAGCCGAGAGAGAGATGAGAACCGAGAGAGATAAAGGGAGAGTAAAAAGAGATGCGAGGAACAACCTGCAGTTTTTAAAAAAAAAATGATTAGTCGCTAATAGGTAGTCAATCAGCTTTAAAGTAGCTACAAATTTTATTAGTAGCTAAAGTTAGTAGCAAAAATTCAATTTTCTTGTAGTGTGCTATTAATAATTTGTGGTAGAACTGAACTGAGCTTATAAGCTGCCATAACAGCAAATCCCAATTGGTGAACAAAAATACCAGCTTGTTCATATGGTTTAAGGTTGTATTGCGGAACATTATGGATTGTCATGGATTTCTAATTGTTGTTATCACGGGTTGAGGAAAAATTTGATTCAAATGAATATGTTGCAAATCTTGAGGAGTTATGGTGCCATGTTACGACCTTTAGATTTGATTTTGTTATTTTATTAGATTAAATGTGTTCCCTCGTAAAGCCTTGGAATTCTAAACTACAGTGTTTTTGATGATGTGATTGTATTCAGAAATTCTATTTAGAATCCTTTGATAAATTGTTTTCTTGAAATGCTTATTTCGATAGAGTTGTCCTTTAAACTTTAAGTCGTTTTTATTTCTGGCTCAAATATATAAACCCTCTCAATATCTATCATTAGCAAGGGAATGTATTAATAGGTATTGCAATTCAAAGTACGTATATTTTTGTTAAAAACGAGATACGATTAATTTGAGTAAGGCTTCGGAGTTAGGGGTCGTCACCATTTTTTCTGGCCGGTCACGGACACAAATTTTGGGTCGTGGCAACATGCACATAAATATTACATGTTTCTTGATTGAATTTTCAAAGATTGATGGGGCACTTTCTCTTGTGAAAACTAATATCAAAGGAAGCTTGTTGGAGAATACAAAGTCTGCCATTTCAGTCTTGGTGAATTGGTCATCTGCAAGGACAGGGTGTAACAAAGATAAGAATGAGAAAGAAAATACATCATCCTCAAGTCTTGAAGCGGCATCTAGCTCATCACTTTCAAGATAATGCATTTCATTGATAACAGTCATGTCAAGCAAAGCACAAATGCATCTATATAATAATACAGCAATCTTCATAAAGCAAAACCAAAATAGAGGGAAAAAAGTGTACAAGTTTATCATAAGCAGTCCACTTTCCAACACCACACCCTGAAGGAAACGGGAACAATTTATCATAAAAGAATACTTCTGTGTATTGACCACTTTCCTACACCGATTGTATTAACATATAGATGCGAAAAAAGGCTATTGCTGCAAACCAGTCCATGCTATAAAAACAATTATTTTAGTGATGTTTTATCTTTTGCATAACTGATCAACAATCCAAAACTTATTAACTCTTTCACATTTAAAAAAAAAAAATAAAATAAAGAAAATGGCATCATCATCCAAGCTGTTACACGGTGCCCTCATTCAACATCGCCATAAAACAAATGACCTGCTGCATTGTTCATATGATAAATTATTCTTCCTTATGCATTTAACAAAAAATAGTAACAATAATATCATTGTGGATCTAAAGGAATTGTCAAATAAACAAAATTTAAAACCAATTAGATTTATATTTTCACAATTAATGATCAAACCACGCAATTTTATTGAACAAAATCAGTGATAGAGAATGCAATCAAATAAGTAACATGGCATAAAAAAACTATCAGTCAGAGAGATTTTCTAAAACTTGAGCATTTCACAACCCGGAAACACTGAGAAAAAGGCAAAACAAAACAAAATCAACACCCACGAAAAATTTATTCATATCAGAAGATTTTTGGCGGCGTGGATCGGATCGGGTGGTTGGGTTGAGCGGGTTTACCCGAACCGCTTACACCCCTACATGCAAATCAACCCTCATAATTAAAAAAACTATCTGAAACAGTAAATAAACATAATTGATGAAAATAACCACATGCCAAAAAAAAAAATAATGAATAGCAGAGTGCGGAAAAAAAAGCCTATTGTTGCAAATTACCAGTCCATGCTAAAAAAACAATTATGTTAGTGATATTTTATCTTTTGCATAACTGATCAACAATCCAAAACTTATTAACTCTTTCACATTTTTTTAAAAACAAATAAAGAAAATGGCATCATCATCCAAGCTGTTACACGGTGCCCTGATTCAAGACCGCCATAAAAAATGACTTGCTGAATTGTTCATATGATAAATAATTCATCCTTATGCATTTACAAAAAAACCCAGTAACCACAAGACCATTGTGGATCTAAAGGAATGGTCAAATAAACAAAAATTAAAACCAATTAGATTTAGATTTTCACAATTAATGATCAAACCAGACAATTTCATTGAACAAAATCAGTGATAGAGAATGCAATCAAATAAGTAAGATGGCATAAAAAAAACTATCAGTCATAGAGATTTTCTAAAACTCGAGCATTTCACTACCCGGAAGCACGGAAAAAAAGGCAAAACAAAACAAAATCCTCAGTGCAGAAGAGATTATGGAACAACAAATGAGAAATTAGTCATCATAGAATGCATTAATGCGCAATATTGAAGCAGTTCAACGTATCAATAGAAAAAAAAGGATGAACAATATATCAAAATGGAGTTATCGTTTACAAAAGTGTGCAAAAACCCAATGTTCCTGTTTGATTTCTTTTTCTGCCTTCTGGGTTCCTTTTTTAAACCATTATAACCGGAAAAAAGGTACAAATTTAAAGAATCAATAACACAGTGAGGGAAACAGGAAAAATTTATCCGAAAAGAATATCTCTATTTGTATTGACCACTTTCCTACACCACACCTTGGTCCTGTAATCAAGATAAAGGGAAAAATGTATAGAAATTTATCATAAGCAGCCCACAGCTAACAAAAATTTATTCATATCAAACGAATTACATTCGAACATACAGCAGAAAAAATGAGTATTTTTTTAGAAGGGATATTACGCCAGATTATACATTAAATGGCGCACCTTCAATAGCGTTTTTCACTGAAACACTATTCAAAATGAGGCGTAAGACTTTCTATAGTGCTTCCTCAAGGAAGCGCTATCTTAGGTTCACCCAAAGATAAAGCTTCCTTGAAGAAGCGTTGTTAAAAGTCTGAGAAGGGAATAGAGTTGTCTAAAGTAGGAGAATAGACAACGCTTTCTCAAGGAAGCATTGTCTAAGGTGAACCTAAGATAGCACTTCTGTTGGTGTAAGCCCTAGAGGCCATTAGTCTTCTATGAGATTTACATTTGTATCATGACTTTGATTTACATATATTTACATATATGAGGCATTTCAGTTTATACTATTAATTGTTTAAACGAAGTAAAGCTTTTAGAATAGTTATTTCAATTCAATAGAACATCAAGTGCATGACTTGATCGTGAGACCCTATTGAACAATTTAAATACTATTCTTAAAGTATCCGTATTCAAGTATTATTGTTAATTAGGACGACTATAATACATCGAAACTATTATGTGGGTAGACTGATGACCACATCTCACGGGTCATGGATATGAGATATCAAGTCTTCACATAGGTATAAATATTAGAGTAATATTTATACTGGATTGACCCACTATGAGAATGCTGCATAATAAGTTATGTAAGTGTCATGAGCGCTTCTCATGGTAACCAAAGTGAAGTAATCCTTCGACTTGAAGTCACTACGATTCCTACATGAGGAGTTGTTGGCTTTAATGCTACCAAACGTTATCTGTAACAGGATGATTATAAAGATAGTTATTGGGCCTGCAATGAATCATGTTGAGGGATGTGAGTGATGTAGACAAGATTCGTCCCTCCTACATAACAGGATTAATGTCATGGGCCTCTTAATAGAGTGAGACGTGAAAGTGCATGGCCATGCTACAATGGGCCAGTATGAGATATTGGGTCCATTTGTGATTACACGTCAGAAATTGAGAAATAAATAATTGAACTTAACAAGGATGACACATTTATGCCTTGTGTTCAATTAAGACATATGGACGAATGGACATTTACTACACGGTTATTTTTTGTTACCGTTAGGTATATATCATATCACCGATATTTTTACTAATTGGGTAACAATGATGTATTGCTAGACGTCGCTCATTGTTTATAATATTAAATGTGATTTAATATTATTGCCAATTTATTGAGAACTTATAGGGTCACACGCATAGAGCAAATAGTCGGAGAATGAATTAATTTATTAAATATGATTTAATAATATTAATTGTAGATTGGGTCTGTAGCGTACAAGCCCAACAAGGTTAGGGTAAGTGGGTGACAACTTATAATGCTGTGCACGTCACTTAAGCGCTAAGGAGCTTGTTGCGCATAACCTAGCGGTCGTCACACCTCCTTGGTAGGCACACCCCACCCCTGCCGTCAGCTAGCATGACTATTTCTCTGGCGGTAATTTGTTCGCGTGGACTACGTAGAGGTACTGCTCCATTGCGGTACTGGTGATAACGTTCATCCTCCATCAAATGAGAAGAACTGTTCTTCCCTTGTAGTGATCGCGATAAAGCTTCGCTGCAAGACGTAAACACTACAATCATGAGTCATGACCATTCGCATGGATCTTTTGGTGGGAATATTTTCGCTGCGTTTTTTTTGTTTTAAATATGCAAATTCCCAACAACTTCCTCTATTCTCCTTTTCCTAAATATTTCCTTGTCCCAGAAATGTAACTCCTCGTGCGCTCTCACATATCAAACAGTACTCCTTCGCGACCTAAGTTCCCTCCTCCCCCAAACACCACTCTCACTCATCACTACCACCGTCCCTGTACCTAAACCACCGTGAGGAAAACCGCAACCCTCTCATACCTAAAGCTCACCTGTATTGTTCGCGCGGCCTTCTCTTCACCCATCGTGAAGACCACCGTGAGAACCACCGCAAGCTCTTTGCCATGCAAGCCCTCCTCTTCACTACAAGCTCTTAGGTAACACCCCTCTCTTCCCTGCAACCCCCCTCATTCTCTGCAACCCCCTCATCCCGTGCATTATTCTTTTGCATTTGTTTCTTCGGTTAAGTGTATATATTATCTGTCTAGATTTCTATATATGAACATTGCTCATTATTTTTTAGTTCTTTTGTTGTATTGCTGAGTTCATCTCAACTTTGCTCTTTGTTTTTGCTAGTGTTGGTTCAGCAATAGCCTGTGGTTAGTTTTTTTATGCTTTAAAAGAGCATTGAACCTAAGACCTATGTCTCAACTTATCTATCACTAGAATTGAACCTAAGTTCTTTAGTTGTATTGCTGAGTTCATCTCAACTTCTCTATGGTTAGTTCTATATATCCCCTGCTTATTTTGACTGTTCTGTTAATACTGTACCTGTGTGTAGCTTCTTAACTCAAAAGTCCTTCTTAACTCTTTGCTTCTGCTTCCTTGAAATCTAGTTGTACTGCCAGTTATTGATCAAACTAGTTCACTGCAAAATTTATACTCTTTACTATTTAGGGTTTAGGTGACAAAAGTATAATTGACTAGGATTTCTTATCTCCATGATTATTTCCAAAACTTTATGTTAGAACTTGGAATAATCACATTGCCTGACTTTATTGTGATATACTGAGCATGTCATTTGGGTTGTTCTTTGTGTTCTGATATACTAAGCATGTCATTTAGGTTTTTTTTCTCCCTAATATGGTTGTGTGTTTTTTTAGTAAGGTTAGGCTAACTAAAACTTTTTCCTGATATAATTTTGCTTCTCTGATAAGTGTTGCTGGAGTTGTTCAATTGGGTTATATTTTTGTGGATATATGCTAATTTCTGGATAATTGCAATATACTCTTGGTTGAAGGTACACTACCTATTTTTGCAGATAACATTCTTTCTTGTTCTTTTCTAATGTATACACTGTTAATAATCTGTTCATTATCAGTATACAAGCATTGATTTGGGCTCGTGTTTGCTTGATTTCAGTTTTAGTTCCATTGTTGGTGTTTGCTTGATTTGAGCAAACTTGTTGGTGTGCTCGGTTGGCTTCCTCTCTCAGGTAGCTTACTTGACTAGCTCTTGGTATTTCTTTTTGGTATTTCATTTATGAAGAAAGAAAGAAACTAACAATTTTGGATTCTCTCAGACACCTCTGTCAATCAACTCTCCACTATTCAAGTTGCTTGGCTTCACTGTGGTACTTGCTATTCCCTAGGCTTGTATTTAATCATTTAATTAGTTATAGCTTTGGAAATGTTTATTTTTATCGGTATACACATGCTGTAACATCCCAATTTTCTGTAACTCTAATCGAGCTGATTAACCTCGATTAGGGCTTTGGATGATTGTGTGAGCTATTTTGTACTATTTTAAGACCTAGTTGGGAACCTAGGAAAGGCTTGAATAAGGTTGGAAGTGCCTAAGGTGTTAAACGAGAAACTATGGAAGTCAGAAGTTTGGAAGGCTCTTCCCAGCTGAGTAGCATGCTCAAGCGTGGGAAGGGAGCGTGCCCTAGCGTGCCAACGCTCAAGCGTTGGCATGTTGCATGCTCAAGCGTGCTGAGTGTGTTTGCCAGCTGGTGTGCTTTTTGACGCGTATGCTACACGTGTTAGGCTGGGGTGAAGACGGAGTGGACGAGGCTCCACGCTCAAGCGTGGAGGGAACCCCACGCTCAAGCGTGGGCACGGTCAAACGTGCAAGATTGCAACGCTTAAGTGTTCTCAGTAGGACCTTAAGTGGCGCTTCCACTTTCTTCTCCACACTTGCACGAAACTTTTGGAGTTTCCTCCATTGCTGAACCTAGAGAGAGACAGAGAGAGTTTAGAGAGATAAATTGAAGGTAAACTCGAATCCCTAACAGGCATTCTTAGCATTCATCGAGCCTTTAACTTTCTCCTTCGATCTTTGAGCTTGCCCTAGGGCTAACACTATTGCATACGTGTTGTGTTCGTGATTAGGGCTAAGTTCGTGCTAGCGGTTGCTCGAGTGACGAAGGTGTGCACACAGCTGTTCTTGGGGCTGCCATTGAAGGAGGCTGCAAGCTCAAGCTTGGAGGAGCAAGCCGGTGATCGCGCGTAGATTTGCGTGACGACTGTTCAAGTGGGGAGAAAGAGTACTGCTGCCGTCGGGAATGCAAGAGTAGTGTAGTGTCTTTTCTGCTAGGTGTAGGGAAACCCTAACCCTACTAGTGGTTGAGCCTCTATATAGTACTTAAACCCTAGGTTTAGCTTATTTTGGGCTATCACTGTTAAGTTGGAAACCTTCGGTTAGCAAACTGTTGATTGAGGATGATATGCTTTGTATGACTGCTGCGATGTTGATTTCTGTTGTTGCTATTTGTCTAAGTGCCTATATGCTACTTGGTGTGTGTGATATGCTGTTATGTGCTACTATTGATGTTATTACCGTTGCTGTTATGCTGTTTGTGGTAATTGTCGTGTGGTGGTGGAATGCCGTTAGAGTTAAATTTGGCTGTGAGCCGTGTTGTTATTGGGTTGATACCGTGGATGGCGTCGTCGCTGTTATGCTGGTTTCTTGAGGCTGTGGTCGTGATGTTTGAGCTGTGGCTCGTGGACGCGTGGCGTCTATGCTGTGGCCGTGTGGATGCAGTGACATCGTGTTGTTCCTGATTGAGTGTTTAGGCATGAGATCCGATATCAAGCCCGTTGAGGATGTTTGTTCCATATCATTAGCTGCCATGTGGCGAGGCCGTATGACAGGTAGTATGGGTTGCTAGCGTCATACGAGGTTAGTTGTACCTGAGTGCGGGTACGGAAAGTAGATGGGGCGGTCACGTGAGTGACCTTGGGGATGTTGCCGGTCTCGGGAATACTTTACAGTGACGGATGAGATAGCTCCTATCCCCTCGTGACACCCGATCCAATCCGGTTTGCCAGACTAAATCTCGAGCTTTCCACATTCCAAGGTTACCGAGATACCCCGGTTCCAGTGTGGAAGGGGGATACACTCTTATTGGTTACGGCGAGCGGTTCGGTTTCTTGGACAAACTAACTCCGTTTCGACACAGAACCTGTTCCGGTGTGGACTTGTTCGGGTGTGGAACTGTTCCGGTGTGGAACCAGTTTTCGTTAGCCTTCGGCCGACATGCTGCATGGGATTAGTATTTCGGTCTAGAGGATTGATCTGAGGGTGAGACTCATGGAGATGAATGCTTGTTGCATGTGTTATCTTGGGAGACGTTTGTTTGAGTGCAGCAACTGTCATACTTGTTGTACCTGCTACTTGTTATATGATACTTGTTTACTGCACTGCTGTTGTTATTCCAACATTGCTATGCACTGTATTTCTTATCTCCCTACTGCTTTTTGTATGTCTATTTTGTTCTCGATTTGCATGAAGACGAGGAGCCAGTTGATGGATCCGAGGGCGCACCCTTACATCACATCGGCATCGAGGATGCCAGTGTTGGGCTTGATCGAGATCATCTATCACGATGATTGGGGGTGGCATGTGGACCCTTCGACCTTTCTGATGGTCTACACTAGACCGGTGAGTATACTATTCCGAGTAGGGGCATCTCACAGGGAGGACATCATGGGGCCCTTCAGAGTTATGCAGTTCGTACCTTTTGCATGTATGTGGCTATCTCCAAGGCGTCATGAATGGGACCACACCCGAGTCGATCCAGCATCTTTGCATGCGTCCAATAGGAGAGTCTTGGTCTATCGAGGTCAGCGCCGGAGGACCGAGCAGTACTTGAGGACTTACTGCAAACGTAGGGTGGTTGTGTCTAGCTCTTCGTCGGAGTATGGGCCTTTCGTGAGGTATAGGCGTACTCATGGCGAGGGCTAGGGTAGTTCAGGGCATCCTCACCACTGATGGTGGGAGCCTGCCAGTGCGTCCTAGGCTGTGAGCTGAGAGCTTTTTATGCACCTTTTTGAGAGTGGGACGGGTTAGTGAGCTGCGAGGGTCTTCTTTTGCGGTTTGATGTATTTTTCAGTTCTTCCAGTTTTTGCTTATACAGTTTGTATATGTATGCATAGCGCCCTACTGATGGGGCTATGATACGCATGGTTGATGTATAGTTATCTTTATGTTGCGCTTTTACTCTGATGTGATCGATGCTTTCCATATATTATATGTTTTAGATACGCGTGTTTCCGCTACATTGTTTGAATACCATACTATCACTATAATGCGGTAAGGCATAGTTAATAATCATAGGAGTTGGGAACTAATAGGAATATCCTTCTGAGAAAGGAGGGTCGTCTCATTTTGGTGGTACTTGTGACACCCACTACCCCGCATATAATAAAACATGAATAAAATCATACATGTCTTTAAAAAAAATAATATAACAATTAAAATAAAAACATATCCTCAAGAGTAATGTGCATCACATCATCTATAACGTAAAACATAGGAATCTGAAATAATCAAAATCTTTTAAAAACAAACTGCGAAAAACATAAATAATAAACATAACCCAAATCCCGATGTCACATATCAGAGCTGGTATACATATACCGATAATACATCGGAATAAAACCGAATAACCTAAATCATAAATCCTAACTACTGAGAGAGATCTCCTCGGGATCACTCCTCGTCAACATGCTCACCCTCCTCTGCATATACCACAACATATGCACAAGAATAACAAAGAGAGGGGTAAGAAACACAATCAGGAATATATGTAAACGGAATGGAATAGTAATTAAGATGGCATACAACATACATCAATCAACACAGATATAATCTATATATATCAAGGATGCATGTCAATGCGAATGCAACATCACTACTCCGTATGCATGTGGCCAACAACTCTAACTCTGGAAAGACGATTAGGAGTACATGTCCGGTTATCAACGTGGATGATATGCCAGACCATGGGCCATCCCCGAACACTCTCACTAATCCTGATAACGTATAGTGGCTAGTCAGGGTACTCAAGCTTATTCTTTTGGTCACTCCGACAATAGGTAGCTAGCCCATTTCACCTGGAACTTCCATACCCAACGTACCCGCAAGGCCGGGATAACACCCATCGTGGCCTCCACTATCGCGATTCATCGGTTGCTTTCCACCCAACATATCAACGTCAACGTATGATGCATGCTATGCTCAACAACATGCAAACACATGTCCAACCATCCACCATCATAATCAATCACATCGATTATCAACAATGACCATCCACGATGATCATCAAACAACTAGGCGCTAACCATTGTTATTGCCTTTATCAACATTGCCAATATTATCATATCGTCATTATTAGTGTTAACGTTCATTTCTATATTATCAACCTTGAATTATGATCTCACAGTCTTTTTTTTTTTTTCTCATTACCCTATTCATTTCTTCTTCACAACAGAATCTTGGTGAGAAACCCAGATTCGCTAGGCGATTCGTGGCTCTCGAGGCGAGCCCGAGAGCTCCCAAACAGGTTCTTAGATTCTCTAGGCAAATCCTGGCTCACGAGGCGAGCCCGAGAGCTCCAATATCTGGTTCTCTCATTCGCTTGGCGAATCACGTCAGACCACGAATGGTCTCTCTGTCTCGCCTCGCTAATGGCTATTTGCCAGGCGAATCATGACAGATGTGGGAATCTTAAGAATTTCTCTAAGTTATCCCCATGCTTATCATCCCATCTCTCAAGAATCATTCCTATGGTTTTCCAAAACTAATCCAATATTATCAATCTCACCTCTCATAACAACTCATTCATTAGGGGGTGCCAAACGTCCTAAAGCTATGTTCTTTCACTAATCCTATTTTCTTTATTGTCACGCACATCATCATCAAGTCATCATTATCAATGCACATCATAAAATCTCATCAATGCATATCGTATGTATATTCATACTATTCATCGCATATCATAATATTTCAATCATATCATCAAGACAAACACCCATAATCATAATCATAGAACCATAAACATATATATGTTTATACAATATTCACATAGACATATACATGGCATATACATAACATACACATAATTACACTCATAGCATATACATAGGCATTTACAATGCATATTGAAAAACATATAGGGGTCATGGGTTAACCCCTTCATCTTAACCTATCCCAAAACCCACATACTCATGATCTATTTCTTCCTCCCATACCTAGTATGACGATCACAATGAACAAAGGAAGAGAAAAAGGTCCGGAAAGATTGCGTCTCACGAACACTCGATCTCACGACACTTGATTTCACGATCACAGCCCCAAAAGTTTCAGAAGCAGCAGCGAGGAAGAGGGATTTTGATGGCAGTGATGCTCTTCAAGCGAAGGAGGCGAAGAACGATGAACAATGGTATAATCTCCTTCAAGAATCCTTGGAAAAGGTTTAGAAATCCTTGTTTGGAGAGGAAGAGGCAGTTTCTAAGAGTAATTCGGCTTAGAAAATAGGTTTAGGTTGAGTCTTATGGTACAAATATGAGTTAGGGTCATTATGGGCTGATTAGAAGCCCAAAAACACGATTCTGCTGCGCGCATATTCGCTAAGCGAATACATTTTCGCTAGGCGAACCAGAGAGCTGCAAGAATCTGTCTGCCATATTCGCTAGGCGAAGTTCCTTCGCTACACGAAACTATAGAAGCCTTATTTGGCCCTGACACCTAAAATAAGACTTGTAGATAATTCTCTAAGCTTTCCAATGCATCCAAGATCGCCTCAATCGGACGTCTAGAACTCAAGATATGAACAAAACCGTGAAATAGGTCGTAAGGCGATAAAGTGATTAAACTGTTTTTAAAGGCTAAACTATCCCAACCATGAATCTAAACCTCATGGGCGAGCATAACCACATATATTGGTCAAGAATAATACATAATAATATGTATTAATATAAGGTGAAATTCGGGGTGTTACAATTCCACCCCCTTATAAAAATTTCGTCCTCGAAATTTCTACTTGACCTCAAGCAAACAAATATGGACATGGACTTTCTATCTAATTGTCCTCAATATTATGTCAATTTCGACTAGGCTTCTTAATTTCTAGAGCACTCTAGAAATTGAAATCTAACTTGATTCCTCAAAAATTTGCCAATGCACCAATGGCCTTCTACTTTCCTAATCTAATATTCATAATTGTCACATCCCAGGTTTTAATCACATCCCTAAAATCCTCAATCAATTGGTCTCACTAACCATTATGGTGAACACAAGCAATGAACTTCTAGTTAGGTATCAGTCACTACGTCGGTTTTCTCATTTGATTCAAAAATTATGATCTTACACGAACCCACTTGCCTATTCTACGACACATCCCACTCCATTGGGTCGTACTAGTACTTCAAACTCCATTGGTGTCACAAGAAATTCCGTATTGGGTTTCTTAACGGGAATGTCCCTAAAGCTCCCAAGAATTCAAACTTAAGGGTACATGTTGCTAACCTCCTAGGTTGTATCACTAAACTCCAATCATAACATATTGTCAAAATCTACTAAGAGGGGTAGAACTACACAAGGTTGAGGTTAACTCTCCCCTTTAACTAAGAACCTTTCTCAAGAACTCATGATCCCGATCACCACCCATTAGACTTCCTGCCTATTACGACTCTCCTTAAAACGAGGTGTCCCACAACTTACTTATTCAGATCGAAACCTTCACTAGATAACTTAGCATACAAAAGTTCTTCCTAAAGAGTTTGCAAAACTATCCTCAAGGGTTCCACACAAATTTTTTTTTTTTTATCTGTAATGTCTCAAGACATCATCTAGTTTAGAGAAAGGTGTTTATTCTCTATTTCCATTATATAAGGCTAATGATAACTTACACGCGATCTACTGCTACTTACCAACTCTCTTCTAGTAAAAGCAAGGATGCCTTAAGAAACTACCGATGCACTAGACCGAATAAATTGCCTTTCAAGTAATTCCTATCACTATTTCTATGAATCATTGGCTTATGGAGGACATTCTACAATACGCTATAAGGATCAACTTGATTCCTAATAAACTAAGAATACTTTCAGGGAATACTTACGGAACTAACCCACCAATAACACATCATCTATTTTAACCTTTCTTCCTCTACTTTAGATATGATTTCTTTTCCTTGGTAAAGAACTTAACATTGGTCACTGGTTAGGAATCTCCACGTTACATATTCACTCTTATGATCTTACTAAAGAATCTTCCTAAAACACTTCCATCGACTCCACATGATACACAAATCATCAATCTTAATTCCTTTTTCTTACTAAATGGTTATCACAAGTATCTACTCATCCATTCAAGGTTTGCCTAATAATTATGATTCTTAGATCATCCATACTCTTATCTCTAATCCAACAATGGTTCAACCTACCATGTAAACTAGATCCCAACTTAACCATCACCACGCATTCCAAATCACTATCAACTAGAAAAACTCTACGCATAAACCATTAAGCCACTCATCTATTCATTCTTAACTTCGTCCTTTTTTAATAATCCAACTCATGTAAGCCTTATTCTACTCTATCTCGTATTAGGATAACAACTCATCCAGATCTATATATATATAGTAGCTCAACAATCTCACTTAAGCTTGTAACTCTCCTTCTTTTCTAAAAGATTCTTACAAGGCATTAACTAAGAAATCTAACATTCCTAATGTAGTAACTGAGGCTCTAGCAAACTTCACAAAATAACTAAGGGACAACTTACACCTTCTCCTAATCTGGTCCATTAAGCTATTAATAGTCTTTAGGTTGTGTTTGGATGGGGTATTTCAAAATTCCAGAGTATTTAAAATACAAGTCCATTGAAATGTTTCATTTGAACTACCTTCATTTTGAAAATATTTTGTTTGGATAGAATAGTTCAATTTCTTTGTGTTTAAAATTTTTTGTTTGGATAAATGATTTTAATTTCATTCAATTATAAAATTTCATTTTTCAAAAATTTAAAAATTTTGAGGCGGCGGTGGTGACTGGCCAGTGGTCCGACGACCGGCGGCGACAATCCGCCGATGGTGGGCGGCTGGCGACGGTGGTCAGACAACCGGCAATGGTGGGCGTCCGACGGCGGTGGTCCGGTGGTGAATGGTGGTTGAGAGGAGAGGAATTTAGAATTTCCACCTATTTAGGTTGAATTTGAAATTCCCTCCTTTTTAACTAAAACAAATACACCATTAAATTCTAAGAATTTTAAATACTTCATAATAAAACATTCAAACAACATATTTCAATTCAAAGTATTTCAATTACCCTCTTAAAATACATTTCCCTCTAACATCACCCCATCCAAACACAACCTTAAAGTTCCAGATCTAATGCTCTTAGGGGTAACTTCCCAAGCCAAGCTCAAGTCTCTCAACTCCTTCAATCAAAACTCTTTCTCTAAACATTAAAGACAATATATCCAAGGTCTTCTACTTAAGGCATCAGCCACTACGTTGGCTTTTCCAAGGTGGCAGCTCAAATCAAAATTATAATCCTTATGAAACTCCATCCACCTACGTTGCCTCATATTTAACTCTTTTTGGTCAAATAAGTATTTCAAATTCTTATGATCACTAAAGACCTCAAATCTATCTTAGAAAAGATGCAAGCTCCCACTAGCTGGTCCATAAAGTCATCAATCCTAGGGAGTGAGTATCTATTCTTAAGGGTCACCTTGTCCAGTTGTCAATAATTGACACACAACTTCATGCTACCATCTTTCTTCTTGTAACACATCACTAAGAATGACACTCTAGGAAGGATAATAGTGATCGGCACCTAAAGTCATACATACACTTAGGCAACAATAAAACAGGTTAAGGTTCACTATCAATGGTTCGGACAGCTCCCTGCCACGACCCCAAAGTCCTATCACTCAGCGATCTTAACCAATTCAAAATTGGTTAAATCCTACTAGAGAATTTTTTTAACAAAAGGCATAATAAAACAGTCACACAAGTTCAAAACACTTATGCAGAGTACACAGAAGAGACACAACAGACACATACCCCGGCCTATAGGACAGACCGGCTCTGATACCACTAAATGTAACACCTACTACCCCGCATATAATAAAACATGAATAAAATCATACATGTCTTTAAAAAAAAATATAACAATTAAAATAAAAACATATCCTCAAGGGTAATGTGCATCACATCATCTATAACGTAAAACATATGAATCTGAAATAATCAAAATCTTTTAAAAACAAACTGCGGAAAACAAAAATTATAAACATAACCCAAATCCCGATGTCACATATCAGAGCTGGTATACATGTATCGATAATACATCGGAATAAAACCGAATAACCTAAATCATAAATCCTAACTATTGAGAGAGATCTTCTCGGGATCACTCCTCGTCAGCATGCTCACCCTCCTCTGCATATACCACAACATATGCACAAGAATAACAAAGAGAGGGGTAAGAACATAATCATGAATATATGTAAACAGAATGGAATAGTATTTAAGATGGCATATGTAACGCCCCGATTTTCACGTTTTCTAATTCTTCAGTATTTTAATGTCTTTATTTTGTTCGAGGTCTTAGGAATGGAAATAAAATATTCCGAGACCATAGTCATGCTCGACGACATCGCAGGAAGCTACGATTAAGTTTTGAGTCAAAAACTCAAACGGAGTCCGGTCTGCGTTTTTACACTGACAGTATGATTTACTGCTCAGAAGACCTCAGATGGACCCGTGAATGAGACAGTAAGTCTTAGAATTCGATGCTCTACGTTTTGGTTAAATTTCGTATTCAGAAAAATAACTTCCTGACCTTCGTTCGGGCGGAATCCTCAATCGGGTGACAAACGGAGCCACATATGGATTTACCGGGACTCGCCAACGGATAATCTTGATATCACATCATCCCAGGACACTTGGGAGAGTATGCCAGAGTCGTCATGACTTTCGGAAATATCTGGACGCAAAATGACCAAAATGCCCCTAACCTTAGTCTTTTACACTTTTACCATTTTACCTTTTTGGGCAAATGACCTTTTTACCCTTAAGTGAGCTCTTAAGAGGCTGAACTCAGCCCCTCACTCTCTCATTTTCGCACAGCCCCTCTAAACATAGAGCTTCATAGTTGTTCTTGAGAGAAAACACCATTGTTGGTCTTGAAGCTCCTTGATTTCTTGTTGGAATCACTTGATTCCTTGAGCAATCTTCCTTCATTTCAAGGTAAGATCACTTCTATGATCTCTTAGCTTCTTGAATCTTTCTTTATTTCAAGATAAATCTTCATTTTCATGAAAAGAATTTCTTAGATCCAAAACTTTGAAAATCCATAGGAAATTGTAGAAAAATCCTTTTGAGATAAGACCAAGTTCTTTGAACTCACATCATCAATCTCTACCTAAACCCAAGAGCTTATGATTCAACTCCCATCATAGCCCAAAATCCCTTTTTGGCCGAACCCTACTTGATGATGATGAATAGTGTTTTCATCAATTTTTGATTTCTAGCACTTGATTTCATCCTTAGCTTTCCTAGTGCCTTTGAATCCATGAAATGGGAAACCACGATCAATTCCTAACCTTTTAACCTAGGGTGGCCGAAATCCTCTTTGTTAGAATTGTTGAGATTGGCTTTGATTGTTGTTTAATGTTTGATTGTTATGTTGTTGTAGTTGTTGACGATTGCCAGGAGGTTCACAAACCGATCAACCGAGTTTGATCCGGGAATCTGCTCATCAACAGGTATGGGGGGTGAACCTCATTCACACCAAGATGGTGGTAGTGAAGATGGTTGTTTAAGTTATGTGTGGGTGAAACCCTTTAGTTTGGGTTCATTTTTAATGGTTAAGTTTTGTTAAGTTCTCTTGGAGAACAATGTGTGATATTTGTAGTTATGCTTGTATGCCTTATCATGTGTTTTATGATGATGTTGTCTAGGTGAGAAAATTATTTCTTACATGATGAAAAACCTACTTTGATTACTAGATCAAGTATGGACTTTTGTGCTTATGTGCTTAAGTATGGACTTTTGTGCTTAGGTGCTTAATTATGATGCAATGTTGTGTGTTATTGTTGATCATAATTGTGTAAGTTTTGTGAGCCATGATTTGATTAGTTGGTGAAGTAAAACTTCACATTGGTTCCTATTTGGATTTTAGCCATGACCTTGAGAAAAGGAGGGTAATGTGTAGTTCTTGAAATCATTCAAGTTTTGATGTTAGAAAAATGTTTTTAGTGGCTTATGCCTTAAACAAAAACCATAAATGATTTTGATCCAAAGATCAAACAAAGTCTCAATCTCAAAGTGTTTTCACCAAAGTGAGACATGTTTTATACCTTATCCTTAGTTCATCTAGTTAATCAAGTAACTTAAAAGTGGATTAATGAAAAGTTTCGTGAGAATCAATATAGTTCCATAAGGCTTTTCTTTAACAAGGTTAATGTCTTGTTTCAAGGCAATTTTAGCTAAGCGAATCCAATTTCACTGGGCAAAAATAGAGAAAATACAAGTTAGGCATCATTGCCTCCTTTTCGCTAAGCGAAATAATCTTTGCTAAGCGAATGAAGCGAATTTCGCTGAGCGAGCCATTTCTCGCCCAACGATACAGGGGAGTTTTCAAAGAGGTATTACTGCCTCATTTTCGCTAAGCGAATTTAACCCTGCTAAGCGAATTTCCTGTTTTCAGAAATTGCTAGAAATAGAGTAAGTGGTTCAAAAGTTGTTTCAAATCAAATGAGTTTTCAATTGAGAAGTTGTTTTGGTTTACAAAGGAGTTTTTAACTCAACTCGTAAAGTTTTATGCATTAAAAACCTAAGTTAAGGAATTTGACTTAGAGTTGAAGACAAGGGATAATTAAGTATGGTATGTGGTGGAACAAGACCATATACTATACCATTGATGGCCTAGTACATCAATGACTTCATAAGACATAAACACAAACATGAAACGTTTTGGGTTTTGAAATAGTAGTTTGATGACGGACCGGTGATTCGGACCCTGATCTGTCGTTCAATTGTTTCAGTCTTGTGATGACTCGATTACGGAGGGATCACGAGATTTATCTGGTGGATAAAGGTTTTGTTTTTCAAAAGACGCGTAGAGGACCTTAGTAGACTTCGAGGTTTATCCGGGTCGATAGACATTGCTTTATCGCATCTGCTTTATGTAAGCATTGGCATTTCATTTGCATGTTTGTAAGGCCTTGAGCCTAGGAGTTGAGCTTACACCTTGATGCGGGTGCGAATCTTACGGTGACGATCTTCAATGGTCTTTTTGGAGGTATTAGGGTTGGAAGGGCTGACATGTGACCCGTTGGTGATTCTTCTGTGTCGTGGCGAATCCGTGCAATACACTGATATCCTCTACTAGATGCCGTACTTTTCATGTTTAGTCGAGAGTGTTTCCGTAAAGCCAGATACGTGCACGTTACAAATGTTGTAGCATCTTGCTCATGGCTGGCAGAAACCGGAACATGTCCTCCCATTCATTCTCTCCGAATGTTTTGTTAGCTCCATGGAGTAGGGGTCAGAGTAGTACCCAGTGACATTGACATTGAGTCATATACATTGCATTGCATTGCATGGCTATTGATGTTTACATTTACTGTTATACATCGCTGTATTGTTTAAGAATGCCTTATATTATGCTGTTAAATGTTTAGCATGATATTCTGTTGTTGACTGCTTAACATGATTTATATTGAGAACCTTTGTAAGCATGTTGGGTACGCTGTTACCCGGTGAGTCGTCCCATTTTTACTACTGCTGTTTCGTTGTGTTGATGAACGGGAATCTCACCCATATCTGTATGTTTTCTGCTGGTACTTGCTGTTGCTGCTTGAACAGATGGACGTGACGATGGTTCAATTCAGTAGTTTCCTTGAGCCTGGAGGCGGACTCTTTTTGCTGTTTTAGTTTTGTTGTCGGCCAGACTATGTCAGTTTTTCTAGTACCTTTTGGGAGCTACGACTCCTAGTACTTATTGTATTTTCTTATGTCAGTTATACATTAGACTTATGTCTGTATACAGTGATGTTGACGTTTCTATTTCTGTTTCTGTGTTTATTATACAGCATGTTCTAGAAATGCATGGCGAACCTAAGTTCGTTTATTAGTATTATTTACTTTTACTAAATCCCATTACAACTTCTGAAAAGAAAAAAAAAAAATCGTATTTTCCGCATTAATAAATATTTTCGGCCTTATAAACGTTCGGGAATGTGACACTCGGGAAAGGGTGTTGCAGCAACATACATCAATCAACACAGATATAATCTATATATATCAAGGATGCATGTCAATGCGAATGCAACATCACTACTCCGTATGCATGTGGCCAACAACTCTAACTCTGGAAAGACGATTAGGAGTACATGTCCGGTTATCAACGTAGATGATATGCCAGACCATGGGCCATCCTCGAACACTCTCACTAATCCTGATAACATATAGTGGTTAGTCAGGGTACTCAAGCTTATTCTTTAGGTCACTCCGACAATAGGTAGCTAGCCCATGTCACCTGGAACTTCCATACCCAACGTACCCGCAAGGCCGGGATAACACCCATCGTGGCCTCCACTATCGCGATTCATCGGTTGCTTTCCACCCAACATATCAACGTCAACGTATGATGCATGCTATGCTCAACAACATGCAAACACATGTCCAACCATCCACCATCATAATCAATCACATCGATTATCAACAATGACCATCCACGATGATCATCAAACAACTAGGCGCTAACCATTGTTATTGCTTTTATCAACATTGCCAATATTATCATATCGTCATTATTAGTGTTAACGTTGATTTCTATATTATCAACCTTGAATTATGATCTCACAATCTTTTTTTTCTCATTACCCTATTCATTTCTTCTTCATAACAGAATCTGGGTGAGAAACCCCGATTCGCTAGGCGAATCGTGGCTCGCGAGGCGAGCCCGAGAGCTCCTAAACAGGTTCTTAGATTCTCTAGGCGAATCCTGGCTCGCGAGGCGAGCCCGAGAGCTCCAATATCTGGTTCTCTCATTCGCCTTACGGATTACAATCCGCTAGGCGAATCACGTCAGACCACGAATGGTCTCTCTATCTCGCCTCGCGAATGGCTATTCGCCAGGCGAATCATGACAGATGTGGGAATCTTAAGAATTTCTCCTAGTTATCCCTATGCCTATCATCCCATCTCTCAAGAATCATTCCTATGGTTTTCCAAAACTAATCCAATATTATCAATCTCACCTCTCATAACAACTCATTCATTATGGGGTGCCAAACGTCCTAAAGCTATGTTCTTTCACTAATCATATTTTCTTTATTGTAACGCACATCATCATCAAATCATCATTATCAATGCACATCATAAAATCTCATCAATGCATATCGTATGTATATTCATACTATTCATCGCATATCATAATATTTCAATCATATCATCAAGACAAACACCCATAATCATAATCATAGAACCATAAACACATATATATATATATATATATATATATATATATATATATATATATATATATTTATACAATATTCACATAGGCATATACATGGCATATACATAACATACACATAATTACACTCATAGCATATACATAGGCAATTACAATGCATATAGACAAACATATAGGGGTCATGGGTTAACCCCTTCATCTTAACCTATCCCAAAACCCACATACTCATGATCTATTTCTTCCCCCCATACCTGGTATGACGATCACAATGAACAAAGGAAGAGAAAAAGGTCCGGAAAGATTGCATCTCACGAACACTCGATCTCATGACACTTGATTTCATGATCACAGCCCCAAAAGGTTCAAGAGCAGCAGCGAGGAAGAGGGATTGTGATGGCAGTGATGCTCTTCAAGCGAAGGAGGTGAAGAACGATGAATAATGGTGCAATCTCCTTCAAGAATTCTTGGAAAGGGTTTAGAAATCCTTGTTTGGAGAGGAAGAGGCAGTTTGTAAGAGTAATTCGACTTAGAAAATAGGTTTAGGTCGAGTCTTATGATACAAATATGAGTTAGGGTCATTATGGGCTGATTAGAAGCCCAAAAACATGATTCTGCTACGCACAGATTCGCTAAGCGAATACATTTTCGCTAGGCGAACCAGAGAGCTGCAAGAATCTGTCTGCCAGATTCGCTAGGCGAAGTTCCTTCGCTATGCGAAACTATAGAAGCTGAATTTGGCCCTGACACCTGATATAAGACTTGTAGATAATTCTCTAAGCTTTTCAACGCATCCAAGATCGCCTCAATCGGACATCTAGAACTCAAGATATGAACAAAACCGTGAAATAGGTCGTAAGGCGATAAAGTGATTAAACTATTTTGAAAGGCTAAACTATCCCAACCATGAATCTAAATCTCATGGGCGAGCATAACCACATATATTGGTGAAGAATAATACATAATAATATGTATTAATATAAGGTGAAATTCGGGGTGTTACAGTGCTAGAGCAGTTTGGTTCCATAACGGGCCTTGAGGGTCGTTGGGGGCTACACGGTTCTTATTAGAATCGGAAAATTGTGGAAGTCTGGAACCACTGCTGTGAGTCTGGAAAGTGTACTGGCTTTAACAGATGATACTCGAGTTGTATCAACTTAGTCTGGTTTCGGGTAGAGTATCCGATGCGCTAGTTATCGAAGTGTGATAACTGTTTTCATTCATATGGCATATGATATGTTTAACTGATAAGTGCTATTATATGTCTTATGAATTAGAACTGACTGCTCCTTTTTATAGGAAGCTAGATGGGACGTGGCAGAGGAAGAGGTGAAAGGCCGCCTACGACCAAAGGCAATGATAACAACAACAATAACAATGGTGACCACTCAGGGATAGGAATTGGTGGTGACACCTCTGAAGCAATGCGAGGCTTCGCTACTGCAATGATGCAACAAACCCAGCAGACTGCCCAGTATATGCAGAGGCAGGAAGAGAGAGGCAAGACAAGATTAGTTGCACACAGTGAGAGGAACCAAGACTGTGGACACTGGTCTCAATACGTTCATGAAAGGGAATCCTCCTCAGTTCCACAGAGAGTACAACCCTGAAGCTGCGGAGATGTGGTTGCAAGAGATCGAGAAGGTGTTTATGGCCACACAGTATAGAGAGGACATGAAAGTTACATACGCTGCTTTCATGCTGGTTGGAGTAGCGGAAGCTTGGTGGAGGACCAAGGCCAGACTGTTAGAGGCCGGAGGAAGGAATTTGACCTGACAATTATTTCGGGAGAGCTTGTTAAGTTGTTAGAGAAGTACTTTCCAAGAAGCATCCGGCATGAAAATGAGAAAGAGTTCCTGAGTCTGAAACAGGAACAGCTGTCAGTTGGTGAGTATGTGATGAGGTTCAAGGCGCTACTCAAATTCTCACAGTTCTATCAGATCCACCCAGATGAAGAGTGGGTATGTCGAAGGTTTGAAGACGGGTTGAGGCCCGAGTTGAAGTGAGCAATGTTACCTCTGAGTATCAGTTCTTTTCCTGAGTTAGTGGAGAAATGCACGGTGGTGGAAGGGCATGATCGAGCAGGGACTGTCTCACAACAAGTGAAAATTGGTGGGCTCGTTCAGAGCAACCAGAGGGGTAGAAGTGGCAATTTCCAGCAGAGGGCGAAACCGTATGATCGCCCGACTCAGTTTAATGTCAACCATAGAGGGAGCAGCTCCAGTCAAGGGCAACAGGAGATCAAGACCTGTTTTTGATGTGGACAACTGCATCTAGTCAAGAACTGCCCAAGGACCCAGCATATATCAAGTGCTTCAACTGCAACCAGATGGGTCACTATGCATCAGATTGCAAGCCCGAAGTTAGCAGAAAGGCTCAGTTTCAACAGTCGAGCGGGAGAGCTTAGAGTGGCAGAGCAAGATCAGCAGTGGCAAGTCAGCAGAGTAGGCCATAGACGACCAGAAGGGTGTTTGCTGTGAGGGGATCTGAAGCCTCTCGAATCCTTGACTTGATACAAGGTAAATGCTTAGTCTCTGGTAAACTTTTGTTAGTTTTATTTGATTCGGGGGCTACTCATTCTGTTATATCAGTAGAGTGCATGGATCATTTAGGGTTGCCTGTTTCTGTATTACCCTACGATTTGACTGTCTCAACGCCTACTAGCAATTCTCTGACTACCCTATATGTATACCCTAAGTGTCCTGTCACGATAGAGAGCCGTTATTTTCTTGTCGACCTTATCTGTTTGCCTATGCAACAGATAGATATAATCCTAGGCATGGATTGGCTTTTGGCCAACCATATAATGTTAGACTATTCAAATAAGACCCTTTTTTTCTTAGAACGATCTAGATTGATGCCTATCGACGAGAATGATCCGAAGGGTGGACGATCAGATGGATGCGTGGTGCTATTCTCTTTGGAAGCAAAAGAGACTCCTTGTATCGGAGCTTTACCTATCGTGCGAGAGTTTTCGGAAGTGTTTCCCAATTAGGTTTCCAGACTGCTACCGCAGAGAGAGGTGGAGTTTGCTATAGATCTTGTATCGTGGGCTGGGCCTATATCGATAGGGCCATATCGGATGTCTCCAGTTGTGCTGACAGAACTGAAGAAACAGTTGGACGAGATGCTAGGCAAAGAGTTCATTAGACCTAGTGCATCTTCGTGGGGAGCGTCGATGCTGTTTGTGAAGAAGAATGACGGAAGCTCGAGGTTGTGCATAGACTATTGTCAGCTGAACAAAGTGACGATAAGGAACAAGTATTCGTTACCACAGATAGATGATTTGATGGATCAGCTGAAGGGAGTACCTGTGTTTTCTAAGATCGATCTGCGATCGGGATACCATCAAATCCGGGTTAAGAATGAAGATGTGTTAAAGACTGCTTTTCGTAGTCGGTATGGTCACTACGAGTACTTAGTTATGCCGTTTGATGTGACTAATGCTCCAGCTATGTTCATGGACTATATGAACAGAATCTTCCGATCGTTCCTTGACAAGTTTGTTGTCGTCTTCATCGAAGACATCCTTGTATACTCTTCGAGTAGAGAGGAACACGAAGAGCATCTAAGGGCGGTGTTGCAAGTGCTAAAGGATCGGCAGTTGTATGCTAAGCTGTCGAAGTGCGAGTTTTGGTTAGAAGAAGTTCAATTTCTAGGCCACATGATCAGTAAGGATGGAATCGCAGTGGATCCTGTGAAAGTTGAGGCTGTAGTGAGTTGGGAAAGCCTTACGTCTTTAAGCGAGGTGAGAAGCTTTCTTGGATTAGCAGATTACTATCGGCGGTTTATCGAGGGATTCTCTAAAATTATGTTACCTATGACGCAGTTAATGAGAAAAGGGGAGACGTTCGAGGGGTCAAAGGCTTGCGAGCAAAGTTTCCAAGAGTTAAAGAGAAGACTGACCACATCACCTGTGTTGGAACTACTAGAACCATTAGGACGATGTGATGTATACTGTGATGCATCTTATCAAGGCTTGGGATGTAAGCTCATGCAAGAAAGAAAAGTGGTGACGTATGCCTCCAGGCAGTTGAGAGTACATGAGCTGAACTCCCCAACGCATGATCTGGAATTGGTTGCGATAGTATTTGCATTAAAGATATGCAGACACTATCTGTATGGTACTAAATTCAGTGTATTTAGCGACTAAGAGCTTGAAGTATCTGTTCGACCAGAGAGAGTTGAACATGAGGCAGCGAAGGTGGATGGAATTCATAAAGGATTATGAATTCGACCTGCAATACCATCTTGTTAAGGCGAATGTAGTAGCGGATGCACTCAGTAGGAAGTCCCTTCACGTATCTGCCATGATGGTAAGAGAGCTAGAACTTCTAGAGGCGTTTAGAGATCTGAATCTGGATGCGGAAATCGTCGAGGATAAGTTGAATCTTGGGATGGTTAGAGTAATTAGCGATTTCCTGAAATTCTATGGAAGAAGCAAGCTAAGGATAAGTACCTTGAGGGCGTGAATTAGTTGATAGAGGAAGGTAAGACTTCAGAATTCAGAAGAGGTATCGATGGTCTGCTTAGGTATGGTGACCGGGTTTGTGTGCCAACGGATAGAGAAGTTAATGATATGATCTTGGAGGAAGCACACAAGAGCAAGCTGAGTTTTCATCCTGGGGCTACCAAGATGTACCAAGACCTGAAGAAACTGTTCTGGTGGCCCGAGATGAAGAAAGAGATGGAGGCGTATGTCCTAACCTATTTGGTGTGTCAAAAAGCGAAGATTGAACACCATAAGCCAGCAGGGTTGTTGCAATCGCTGGATGTCCCAGAATGGAAGTTGGATAGCATTGCCATGGACTTTGTTTCTGGGTTGCCGAGAACTTAGAAAAGGTGTGATACAATCTAGGTGATCATTAACAAGTTGACAAAGTGTGCTCACTTTTTACCTATCAACCAAGGCTACTCTCTGAAGTGATTGACTCAGATCTACATCAAGGAGGTTGTAAGGCTGCATGGGGTACCTTCAAGCATCGTTTCGAATCGTGAACCAAGGTTTACCTCAAGGTTTTGGAGGAGCTTACACAGTGCAATGGGAACTAGGTTAAGTATGAGTTCTGCTTATCATCCTCAAACGGATGGTCAGTCTGAACGAACAATTCAGTTATTGGAGGATCTCTTAAGAGTGTATCTGTTGGAGAACACAGGAAGTTGGGATGAGTTCCTTCCATTGATCAAGTTTACTTATAATAACAGTTTCCATTCAAGTATTGGCATGGCGCTGTACGAGGCACTGTATGGATGTAACTGCCGGACTCCGTTGTGCTGGTTTGAGACTAGAGAAAGTCAGCTGTTACGTCCAAAGTTGGTACAACAAACGACAGAGCAAGTCCGTAAGATACGGGAAAAGATGAAGATCGCAAGGTATAGGCAAAAGAGTTACGCCGACGAGAGGAGAAGATCCTTGGAGTTTCAAGAGGGCGACCATGTCTTCATGAGAGTTACCCCAAGAGCTGGAGTGGGCAGGGCAATCAAATCCAGAAAGCTGACACCTAAATTCATAGGACCGTTTCAAATTCTTCGATGAATCGGCACTGTAGCCTATCAGATAACTTTGCCACCAAATCTGTCAAATCTCCACGGTGTCTTTCACGTCTCTCCACTTAGGAAGTACCACCCTAACCCAGCACATGTGCTGGAGCCCGAATCAATCCAACTGAAAGAGAATAGTGAGTATGAGGCTTCACCTGTTCGGATCATGGATAGAAGGATTAAGGAACTGCGCGGCAAGCACATTCCGTAACTTCGAGTGGAGTGGAACCCAGTAACGAGAGATTCAACATGAGAGCGTGAAGCTGAGATGCGCCAGAATCATCCTTATCTATTCATAGGTATGCGACGGAAATTTCGGGGACGAAATTTTCTATAAGGGGTGGTAATGTAGCATCCCGATTTTCTGTAAGTCTAATCGAGCTGGTTAACCTCGATTAGGGCTTTGGATAATTGTGTGAGTTGTTTTGTACTAGTTTAAGACCTAGTTGGGAGCTTAGGAATAGGCTTGAACAAGGTTAGAAGTGCCTAAGGTTTTAAACGAGAAACTGTGGAAGTCAGAAGTTTGGAAGGCTCTTCCTACCTGAACAGTACGCTCAGGCATGGGAAAGGAGCACGCCCTGCATGCCAAAGCTCAAGCGTTGGCGTGTTGCATGCTGAAGCTTGCCGAGTGGGTTTGTCAGCTGGTGTGCTTTTTGACGCGTGTACTATACATGTCAGGCTGGGGTGAAGGCAGAGTGGACGAGGCTCCACGCTCAAGCGTTCTCAGCTGGACCTTAAGTGGTGTTTCCACTTTCTTCTCCACACTTGCACGAAACTTTTGGAGTTTCCTCTATTGCTGAACCTAGAGAGAAGCAGAAAGAGTTTAGAGAGATAAGTTGAAGATTTCGGGACTTTGGAGCTTCGGATCAAGATTCCGGCTACATCGTTGAGATCGTGACGAAGTTGGCTACGATTTCGTCTGAGCGCTTTCTCGATTCGCCCAAGGTAAACTCGAATCCCTGACGCACGTTCTTCACGTTCTTGGCTTTCTTCGAGCCTTTAACTTTCTCCTTCGATCTTTGAGCTTTCCCTAGGGCTAACACTATTGCATATGTGTTGTGCTCGTGATTAGGGCTAAGTTCGTGCTAGCGGTTGCTCGAGTGACGAAGGTGTGCACACAGCTGTTCTTGGGGCTGCCATTGAAGGAGGGTGCGAGCTCAAGCTTGGAAGAGCAAGCAGGTGATCACGTGGATTTGTGTGACGACTGCTCAGGTGGGGAGAAAGAGTACTACTGCCGTCGGGAAGGCAAGAATAGTGTAGTGTGTTTTCTGCTATGTGTAGGCAAGCCCTAACCCTACTAGTGGTTGAGTCCCGATAAAGTACCTAAACCCTAGGTTTAGCTTACTTTGGGCTATCACCGTTAAGTTGGAAACCCTAGGTTAGCGAACTATTGATTGAGGATGATCTGGTTCGTATGATTGTTGCGATGTTGATTTCTGTTGTTGTTATTTGTCTAAGTGCCTATATGCTACTTGGTGTGTGTGATATGCTGCTATGTGCTACTGTTGATTTTATTACTGTTGCGGTTATGCTGTTTGTGGTAATTGTCGTGTGGTGGTGGAATGCCGTTAGAGTTAAGGCTGTGAGCCGTGTTGTTATCGGGTTGATACTGTGGATGGTGTCGTCGCTGTTATGCTGGTTTCTTGAGGCTATGGCCGTGATGTTTGAGCAGTGGCTCATGGACGCGTGGCGTCGAGGCTGTGGCCATGTGGATGCAGTGGCATCGTATTGCTCCTGATTGAGTGTTTAGGCATGAGATCCGGTATCAAACCTGTTGAGGATGTTTGTTGCATATCATCAGGTGCCAAGTGGCGAGGCTGTGTGACAGGTAGTATGGGTTGCTAGTGTCATATGAGGTTAGTTGTACCTGAGTGCGGGTACGGAAAGTTGATGGGGCGGTCAAGTGAGTGACCTTGGGGGTGTTGCCGGTCTCGAGAATAGTTTATAGTGACGGATGAGGTAGCTCCTATCCTGTCGTGACGCCTGATCCAATCCGATTTGCCCAACTAATCCCATAGCTTTCCACGTTCTAGGCTATCGTTCCGAGGCGACCGAGATACCCCGATTCCGGTGTGGAAGGGAGGATGCACTCTTATTGGTTAGGGCGAGCGGTTCGGTTTCTTGGACAAACTAACTCCGTTCCGACACAAAACCTGTTCCTGTGTGGACTTGTTTGGGTGTGGAACCGTTCCGGTGTGGAACCAGTTTTCGTGGGCTTTCGGCCAACATGCTGCATAGGATTAGTATCCCGGTCTAGAGGATTGATCAGAGGGTGAGACTCATGGAGATGAATGCTTGTTGCATGTGTTGTCTTGGGAGACGTTTGTTTGAGTACAGTAACTGTCATACTTGTTGTACCTGCTACTTGCTATATGATACTTGTTTACTGCACTGCTTCTGTTATTTTCGACATTGCTATGCACTGTATTTCTTATCTCCCTACTGCTTTTTATATGTCTGTTTGGTTCTTGGTTCGCGTGAAGATGAGGAGCCAGCTGATGGATCTGAGGGCGCACCCTTACATCACATCGGCGTCGAGGATGTCGATGTTGGGCTTGATCGAGATCATCTATCAAGATGATCAGGGGTGGCATGTGGACCCCTCGACCTTTCTGACGGTCTACACTGGATCGGTGAGCATACTATTCCGAGGAGGGGCATCGCACTGGGAGGACATCATGGGACCCTTCAGAGTTATGCAGTTCTTACCCTTTCCACGTATGTGGCTGCCGTCGAGGCGCCTTGTGCGATACTACACCTGGGTCGAGCCAACATCTTTGCATGCGTCCAGCAGGAGAGGCTTGGTCTATTGAGGTCAACGCTGGAGGATCGAGTTGTACTTGAGAACCTACCGCAGGCGTAGGGTGGTTGTGTCCAGCTCTTCGTCGGAGTATGAGCCTTTGGTGAGGTATAGGCGTACTCATGGCGAGGGCCAGGGTAGTTCAGGGCATCCTCACCACTGATGGTGGGAGCTTGCCAGTGCATCCTAGGCTGTGAGCTGAGAGCTTTTCATGTACCTTTTTGAGTGTGGGACGGGTTAGTGAGCTGTGAAGGTCTTCTTTTGCTGTTTGATGTATTTTTCAGTTCTTCTTGTTTTTGCTTATACAGTTTGTATATGTATTTATAGCGCCCTACTGATGGGGTTATGATACGCATGGTTGATGTATAGTTATGTTGCGCTTTTACTCTGATGTGATCTATGCTTTCTGTATATTATATGTTTTAGATTCGAGTGCTTCCGCTACATTGTTTGAATACCACGCTATCGCTATAATACGGTAAGGCGTAGTTAATAATCATAGGAGTTTGGGATTAATGGGATTCTCCTTCTGAGAAACGAGGGTTGTCTCACATGCATTCACCTTAGCTTCCTGTTCAAGAACGATTTGTATATTGTTTTTGGTATAATATACAAGTTGTTCTTGAATTGTCCAAAAGTGGACAGTCTAAGATTGTAAATTCGCATTCAATATATTGTTGTATGTCTTAATTAATTTTTGATCTAAGAATGTCATTGGTTGTATTTTCTCATTGTTCTCTGGGAACATACCTAATTTGGTTCATAATACCACCTGAATTAAGTTGTGTGTTTGGAGAACTAAGGGGAAATGCTGCCAAAATTTTCTTAGAACAAGAAGTAATTACGACATACAATAATATAATGTGACGTTTACAATCTTGGATAGGATAGGAACCCCACCTTATAGTATGAAGTAGACATATGCATCATGCATGCATGTAGTACTCATTGAATATAGACCTTAACCTCTTTAAACTCAAAATACTTGTGGTAGATTAGGAAAATATGGATCGGGAGTGGATCTCTGCCAATCGTATGTTGAAGGAATATAAGGACGGGGTGCAAGATTTTGTTAGGTTTGCAGTTAGGCATGCAAAAAACCCTAGAATCGTACGTCTTTGTTTAAGTTGTTGTTATCCAAGACGAGTTAGTGTAGTTGAGCTGGAAGGACATTTAGTGTGCTATGGACTTGATTAAAGTTATATCTATTTGACAAAGCATGGTGAAAGGAGACTCTAGTGATATGGGGAATAGTGGGAGATATGTGTAAGATGATACTGGTACAAATACATTTGAAGGCGGTCGTTTTGAGGAGATAGTACACATGATTGAAGAAGATATATGTGATTGTTCTCAAATGTTTGAGAAGTTGACAAATGATGATGAGAAACTGTTGTATGAAGGCTGTACTAAATTCACAAGATTGTCGACAATGCTAAAGTTGTATAACTTGAAATCAGGCAATGGATGGACTAATAAGAGCTTTACGGTCTTACTCATACTATTGAAAGATATGTTGCGGGAGGATAATGTGCTTCCTAGTCGGACATATGAGGCTAAACAAATGTTACACTCTATTGGCATGAGCTATGAGAGGATACACGCTTGTCCTAATGTTTGCATTTTATTTCGGAAGGACTATGCAAAATTACAGACGTGTCCTAAGTGTAATGCCGCACGGTATAAGAAGAAGGAATCGGCTCCAAAGAAGGTTCTGTGGTATTTTCCTATAATTCACATATTTAGGAACATGTACCGTAGTTCAGAAGATGCAAAGCACTTGAAATGGCATGAGGATGAAAGGATTAAAGATGGCAAGATACGGCACCTGACCGATTCTCCTCAATGGAAAAGAATTGATCATGATTATCATGATTTCGGGCAATCACCAAGAAACCTATGACTTGCATTGTCTACTGACAGATTTAACCCGCATGGTGTTCAGAGTAGCTCTCACAGTACATGGCCTGTGATTTTGGTGATTTATAATCTACCTCCATGGCTATGCATGAAGCGCAAATATATGATATTGTCTTTGTTAATTTCTGGGCCCAAACAGCCAGGAAATGATATCGACATATACTTGGCTCCTTTAATTGAAGACTTGAAGCAAATGTGGGAGACATGTGTAGATGTGTATGATGGGTATAGAGAAGAAAGTTTCACCTTGAAGACTATGATCTTCGGCACAATTAATGATTTTTCGGCATACGGTAATCTATCAGGATACAGTACCAAAGGTCAGTGGGCATGCCCTATATGTGAAGATAGTACAGATTGGATGCGGTTGTAACATGGTAAGAAGAATGTCCTTGGGCATCGTAGATTGTTGTATTCAATTAATCATTATCGGTTTTGGAGAAAAGCATTCAATGGGAATAGAGAAGAACATATAGCTCCTTTGCCATTGATGGGTGCGCAACTGTTTGAAAATGTAGAAGATTTGAGTATTGAATTCGGGAAACCTTTTCCTGGAGAGCTTGTTACATGAGGGTGGAAGAAAATGTCGATTTTCTTTGAGCATCCGTATTGGAAGTCATTATACGTAAGACATTTCATTAATGTGATGCATGTTGAAAAAAATATCATTGATAGTGTTATTGGTACGTTACTCAATGTGCCAGGGAAGACTAAAGATGACATCAATGTAAGATTGGACTTGGTTAGTATGGGATTGAGATGAGAATTAGGACCGGTAAAGAAGGGGAAACGTATATATTTACCTCCGGCTGTTCATACTCTATCTCGAAAAGAGAAAATTGTTTTGTATAAGTTTCTTCATGGAGTTAAGGTTCCAGAGGGGTATTCTTCAAACATTAGGAACCTCGTATCAATGAAAGATCTCAAGTTAAAGGGTCTAAAGTCTCATGATTGCCAAGTTATTGTGGAGAATTTGATACCTATTGGTATATGATCCATTTTGCCTGAGAAAGTGCGGGAGAACTTAACTAAACTTTGTTTCTTCTTCTAAGCAATTTGCAGCAGAGTTATTGACCCTGGAAAGTTATCAGCATTGCAAAAAGAAATTGTTGTGACTTTGTGTGAGCTTGGGATGTATTTCCCACCTTCATTCTTTGACATAATGGTTCATCTAACCACTCATCTGGTTAGAGAGACACAATTGTGTGGGCCAGCTTATATGAGATGGATGTACCCGTTTGAGTGTTACATGAAGATATTAAAAGAGTATGTGAAAAATCGATCACGACCCGAGGGTTGTATTGTTGAACGGTACATAATCGAAGAAGCGGTTGAATTCTGTACCGAATACCTATCCAATGTTAAATATTTCGTAGGGCTGCCAATGTATCGTCATAGAGGAAGATCCATAGGGAAAAATATTACTTGAACTGAAATATTGACTATACCAAGGACAAAATGGGAGCAACCACACTTATATGTTCTTCACAATGCTGACGAGGTTGAGTCATTTGTTGTAAAACACAAGGACATACTAAAGAGTTCTTATCCAAATAAGAATCAAACTTGGTTAACAAGAGAACACAATCTTTGTTTTATAACGTGGCTTAAAGATCCTATTTCTGCGGAGTTGACTATAAATCCTACTTCAGTTTCAGAAAGAATAAGATGGTTAGCGAAAAGTCCAACTGTGCTTGTTTTCTCTTACACCGGTTATCTAATGAACGAATACACATTCTATACAAAAGAACAAGATGATCGGAGTACAGTGCAAAATAGTGGGGTGACTCTTGTAGCTCAATCTATGCATTTCTCAAGTGCCAAAGACAGAAACCCCATATACGCGAATATGTCATACTTCAAGGTCATTGAACGCATATGGGAGTTGGATTACATGATGTTTCGGGTGCCTGTGTTCCAATGTAAGTGGGTTGACAATAATAATGGTGTACAAATGCATGGGTTGGAGTTCATGCAGGTGTGTTTCAATAAAGTGGCGTATAAAGATAAACCTTTTATTTTAGCATCGCAAGCTCAACAAATGTTCTATGTCACCGATCTAGCTGATACAAATTGGTCCATTAACAAACAAAATGATTCTTAATGATATTAATGATCACGCACATGAAGATGCTAATATTGAGGATGATCCTTTCTTCGGGACATCACAATCACTTGAGGCAAATTCAACTAGAGAGGATGATATTTATATCAGAAATGATCATGACGAGGGGCTTTGGGTCAATCCATTATTTCGTACCAAAAAGGGAGACGCAAATCTCAATCCAACGAGGAAAATGAAAAGAATGACTTAAACATGTAGGTAGTGATTGTGTTTTTCTAATTTAATGATCAATTAAATTTACATTCATCAATTTCTGTAATTAAACTTGTATGACTATGAATTGACGTTTTTACGTGTGTGTCTAATTTTGTTACAAGTAAATGACAACTCCTAGTCATGATAGTGGGGTTGAGCCCAAGAAAAATATTTGGCATCATGCACCGACTTTGAAGAAGAATATTCCGCCAGAGGAGTAGAGGAGTGAGATTTGGGGTAAGATACTTACTAGTTAATCTAATTAATTGTTTGATTCTATAGTTTGTTATCTAAATTTATACATTTCATCAATTTTTTTTAGGTTTCTTGGAATGTAAAGGGTCAGCTTATTGGTAAAAACGTTAAAGAGTTGCTTAATTACATTGGGGCCTTAGTGTGGCAGATGGTCCCAATTACCAACAATAAATGGAAGTCCCCAGCTTTGGACGGTCTGAAAGATGACATCTGGCGTGATATACAGGTAAATTAATTAACATTAGTTAGTTATATTGTTTCTTAATTATGTAAACATAATTATAATATGACATTTTTTTTATTGTCTTTGTAGGCCTGTTTTATTGTTGATGAGAACCAGCGGGACATGATACTTAAGGAAGTCAGAAAATGTTAGAAGTAAGTTGATGAGAGATTGGCTAAGCGATGATGATGGGAATGTCGGACAAGAGCCTCCACCCAAATATGCAGAGATTATACGACTGGAGCAATGGAGAGCCTTTGTTATAAAACGCATGGAAGATGAGGAATTTCTGGTATGTACTTACTTTTGTGTACATTATGCATTGGTACTTACTTCTATAACCATGCATTGAAACTTAGTTTTGTGTCTATGTAGAAAATAAGCAGTGAAAATTGACAGAGAGCATCATCTCCTCACTACCCTTACCTTAAAGGGAATGTAGGGTATGCCGCCGACATTGAGGCAAAAAATGTATGTACAATAAGTTGTTTTATTTAACGCATTTTTTGGTTTATTTTTTAGCATTGATGGATTTCAATTTGTTTGTTCAAATGTACAGTTGTTGAAGGCAGGACGGGACCCAGAACTGGAAGCATTGAACGTCATATTTTGTGGCAAGAAGCCTGCATGAATGAGCAGGGTGTGATTACAAATCCCATCTCTAGGCAAGTGGCTGAAAGAATTGTAAGTAGCTCATATTAACATTTACATTTGTAATCCTCTTATATTATTTATGAATAATGTGTAACGTCTTTGTGAATAATGTTTTTGTCTCAGGAGACCTTATTACAGTCTGTATCACGGGGAGAAAACAGATTGCGTTGGTCGCCATGACATCCTTGCCAGAGCCATACCCGTTAAAGAGTACCCTAGTCGCTATAGGGGTGTGGGATTTGTTCCCTAACAGAAAGCTATTGCAGGAGCACAAAAGCGCGCCAACCAAGTAGATGTTAGTGAAGTGGCGGATTTGAGGAGGATGGTAGCAGATCTATATCAACAAGTTCAAGATTTGAAAAGTAGCAAGCAAGACAAGTCACCGGTGGAGGGGCATGAGCCTAATTTACCTACCTTACCCTGCATAGTGTCAGAGATAGTTGCACTCATGTGCCACCCGAGGTAATAATTATCACATTATTTTCTTTACTTGTACGTATTGCATTGATAGTTTACATATTAATATTTTGTTTATCATTGGTTTAGGGCATCAATTCATGCAACCTATATTTGTCAAGCTCCACTTATCGCATTGTTGCTAAGGGGATGGTCTATAATGAACCGGGTGTGACACTGCACAACCGGCCATTACCTCCTAGTCATATGAAAGTTGCAGTTGAGTTTGCTGTTGAGGGTGATGCACCATTGCCTGTACCACTTGAGGAGGCAGATGTCATGACAGTGGAACAGGCAATAGGTACCTATATGGCATGGTTAATCAGCCTCATAGGTGTATGTGACAAGGTATATGTTAATAAATACGATTCACTATCATATATATGTTAATTAAATTTGGTGGTCACTAACTCATTAATGTATTGCAATGCTTTTTATCTATGCACCCCAAAAATCTAAATCCAAGGGCAATGGCAAAGCTTCAGAGCACACAACTGGCATGAAAGTGACAAAATCCAGGCCTTCCCCTGCTGTAGCTGGCAAGGAGCATACAAAGGGGTCAGTTACATCCCCAGTAAAGAATGAGAGCATATCTCAGCCCTCCCGAGCTCTTCTAGCCTTTTGTGTGAATTTACCTTATCGAGATATTATGTTATACAGATATTTGATGATAATAACTGTATTTATATGTAAATGTATGCTTTGTGGTGTTGCTTATGCGGCTATCGCGATAAACTTGTGAATGAGTATCTCACCTTTGCTTTGTACGCGTTGGATCTTTTGTTGTACTTTTAGTTATGTGTGCACATACTGCCTAGAGGTCCCCTGGTCACTCGGGGACTCTGATGATAGAGTTCTATGAAGATGAAGAGAAGGAGGATCCCTCCGAAATCCTCCGGAAATCGGGGATGACTTTGGGGGTTTCCTCAATGGCTATCTTTAGCCCGACCAATAGTGTAGTCTTTTCTTTTGAGGCAGTTGCACCTTAGCTGTTTTGGTCCTGTATAACTGGCTTTTAGAGTCTATACCTTTTGATAGTAGACTACGATCTTTTCTATAAGTTGAAACTTTTATTCCAGGAACTTGTATGCTTCGGCATGATACCTTTACGTTTTATGGATTTTATGTCTTGGTGTATGCTATGTGGTTTATTTCTTTGTCGTTATGCTTTAGTTACCCTTTGTGAAGAAAATTTTTAGACCCTCGTTTTCGAACGTAGTTAATTACTTAAAGTATTTTCCGAAAGCAACTATCGTTTTTATTTGTTTATATTTTCCGCTTTTGAGTTTTGAGACGTAGTACCAAGTGGGTGTTACATTAGTGGTATCAGAGCTGGTCGAGTCTTTCAGGAATCCTTGGGGAATAGGTCTGTTGTGTTTGTGTTGTGTGATCTCTGTTTGAATCTTGTTTGGATTGTTTCCTTTCTGAAGCAATGTGCGTTGACACACAAGTATGTGTTTTCTTAATGAATGTTGACTGGTTTTGTCTTGTGCGAACTCATGGCTCGTGGATTGTGCTTTGATTCGGGTGTGACACATTCGTTTATCTCTTTGAATCGTGTGAGACTTTTGAACTTGCATGTTTCTTCCTTGTCTTTTGATTTGATTATTTCTACTCCAACTGCTAAGCTTGTTATTGTAAATTCAGTATGTTTGAGCTGTCCTATTGTTATCCATGATAGATAATTTCATGTTGATTTGAGATGTTTGCCTTTGAAACAATTGGATGTGATCCTAGGTATGGATTGGTTATCTTCCAACCATATCCTTTTGGACTATGCACATAAAACCTTAGTTTTTCCTGACCCTGAGATTTCTGGATTTTTAACTACCAACCAAGTAAGAACTTCTTTGAGAGAAGGAGCTCAGGGATACATGCTTCTATCCTGCTTAGAAGTCGAGAGGGATGTTGTTTTGAGCGATGTGCCTGTTGTGAAAGATTTTTTGGAAGTGTTTCTTGAGGATGTTCCAAGTTTACCACCTAAGAGAGATATCGAGTTTTCGATTGAACTAGTTCCTGGACCGGTTCAATTTTTATCGCTCAATACAGGATGTCACCTACAGAGTTAGCCGAGTTGAAGACTAAACTGGAGGATCTGTTGTCTAAACAGTTTGTGAGACCGAGTGTGTCCCCGTGGGGAGCACCAATGTTGTTAGTAAGGAAAAAGGACAGAGGTTTAAGACTGTGTGTGGACTACTGTCAACTTATCTAATGATAAAAAACAAGTACCCTCTACTACGCATAGATGATCTGATGGATCAACTCCGAGGAGCTGTTGTCTTTTAAAAGATCGACCTGAGATCTGGTTATCACCATATTAGAGTGAAAATTGAGGATGTACCTAATACTGCATTCAAGACTCGTTATGGACACTACGAGTATCTTGTAATGCCTTTTTACAGTGACTAATTCACCTGCTATCTTCATGGACTATATGAACCATATTTTTCGCCCGTTTCTGGATAAGTTCATTGTCATGTTCGTCGATGATATTCTCATCTACTTTATAAGTCATGACGAACATGAGGAACACCTACGACAAGTTCTACAGATTCTACACGAGAAGAAGTTGTACGCAAATCTACCTAAGTGTGAGTTTTGGCTGGATAAAGTAAAGTTTTTGGGGCGTGTGATTACAAAGGAAGGGATTTCTATTGACCCTACGAAAGTAGAAGCAGTACGTTTGTGGGAAAGACCGAAGATTGTTATAGAAATCCGCAATTTCGTTGGTTTGTCTGGTTATTACCTAAGGTTCATTGAAGGATTCTCAAAGATTGTTGCACCGTTGACTCAACTTACAAGGAAAGACCAACCCTTTGCTTGGACTGAGAAATGTGAGGAAAGTTTTCAGAAAATGAAGGAACATTTGACAACCTCACTAGTGTCAGTGTTACCCAAACAGGACGACTCGTATGAAGTGTATTGTGATGCTTCATCAGGGTTTAGGATGTGTACTTATGCAACATCAGAAGGTTGTAGCCTATGCTTCACGTCAATTGAAGACTCATGAGTGAAATTACCCAACACATAATCTAGAGTTAGCTACTATAGTTTTTGCACTAAGGATTTGGAGGCACTACTTGTACGGATCTAAGTTGGATGTCTTCAGTGACCACAAGAGTTTGAAATTCCTGTTTGACCAAAAAGAGCTTAATACGAGACAAAGACGATGGATGGAGTTTCTCAAGGACTACAATTTTACTTTGTTATACCACCCTGGAAAGGCAAATGTTATGGCATACGCTTTGAGTCGGAAAACCTTACATATCTCTACAATGATGGTTAAAGAGTTAGAGTTGATAGAACAGTTCTGTGATCTGAATCTAGTTATGGAAGTGAATAGTGACAAGATTATTTTGGTAATGACTAAGGTATCTAGTGGACTGAAGGAAACGATCCGAGAACAACAAGCACTTGATGAGTACCTTAAAGAGAAAATGGACTTACTTGGACAAGAGATGGGTGTAGAGTTCAGTTTGGGAACATATGGCATCTTGAGATACAACGAACGAGTTTTGGTACCGAGTAACCTAGAGATGAGGAAGATGATTCTGGAGTAAACACATAAGAGCAAGTTGAGTATTCACCTTGGAGCAACAAAAATGTATCAAGATCTGAAACAAAGGTTTTGGTAGCCAGCAATGAAGAAGCAGATGGCTGAGTAGGTAGCATCATGTCTGACTTCTAAGAAAGCAAAAGTAGAACATCAATGACTTGGTGGAGTGCTTCAATCCTTTGATGCACCCGAATGGAAATAGGAGAGCATCTCGATTGATTTTATGGTAGGTTTATCGACGAAGTCTAAGAGTTTTGATTCTATTTGTCTGATCGTTGATAGACTGACGAAATCGGCACACTTCTTACCTGTTAAGATCAACTACATAGTGGAAAAGTTAACCAAATTGTATATCAAGGAAGTGATCAGACTACATGGGGTACCTACGAATATCGTTTTAGATAGAGACCAAAAGTTTACTTCACGTTCTTGGCAAAGTCTGCATAATGCATTAGGAACCAAGTTGAGATTGAGTTCAGCTTACCACCCTCATATTGATGGACAAACAGAGAGGACGATACAATCTTTGGAAGATTTACTGAGGGCTTGTGCTCTAGACCATAGTGGAAGCTAGGATGATCTTCTGCCTCTTATCGAGTTTACATACAACAACAATTTTCATTCCAGTATAGGGACGACACCCTATGAGGCTCTATATGGATGAAAGTGTCAGACACCATTGTGTTGGTACTAGGATGGAGCGAGTGTGATTTTGGACCTCGAACTTATGCAACAGACTACGGAAAAGGTTAAACAAATCTGTGAAAAGATGAAAATGGCACAGAGCAGCCAGAAGAGCTACTTCGATAGATGAAGGTGACCTCTCGAATTTCAAGAGGTTGAACATGTGTTCTTGAGAGTCACATCCAAGACCGGGGTAGGTAGAGCTATAATGTCCAGATGTAGTACAATTACGAGAAAACTTGTCTTATGAGACATCACCTGTACAAATCGATGATAAGAGGATCAAGCAACTCAGGGGAAAACAAATTTCCTTAGTCAAGGTTGTTTGGAACGAAGTGATTGGAGACACAACTTGGGAACTTGAGGACAAAATGAGATCACAATATCCTAACTTGTTTTGAGGTACGTAAATTCGAGGACGAATTTTTTTTGGTGGGGTAGATTTGTAACCCCCTACTTTTATCTGTGCTTTACTTATGTTGTGTTATCGGTATTTATATGTTTTTATATTTTTACTTGTGTTTAAGACAATGTTTTTGAGGAAAATAAAATCATAGTTATAACTTACTATATTGCAGGAAGCAGTTGTTCGAATTTGGGTTTGAATCTCAGACGGAACCCGGTCTACATTCTGACTGACAAGTAGTTTTACACTGGCTAGAAGACCTTGACCCGAAAAATAAAAATAGTGGTTTTGTGAATGCCTTAAGTGTTTCATGTTTGTTTAGAATGTTTTTGGTTTTTCTGGCACCAGAATAAAATATTAATATTTTATTCAATACCGACTTTTCGATAAGCGTGCTAACTCGGAACATCCAGAGAGATCGAGAACCAAGTTCAGAGCAGCAAAGGAAGTAGAACACATGGAAGTGTGTGTGATACAAAAATCAAATAAAGTGACCAACGCGACACAAAGTTGCCAAGCTATCACCCTTTCTTTTCTTTTCCCTAATGGACCAAAGTTGCAAAATATCTCATTTTCTCCTCCCCTTAAGTTATACGACCAGCACTCCATAAACCACCAGACTACATTTTTCTCTCTTTATTCACAAAACACAAAAAAATATCTCACCCACTCTCTCATTATACACAGCCAACACATTACACCCACACACAATCACTCCATTATCTCCGAATACCAAAATTTCTTAAGTTTCAAGTCCTAGAAGATACAAAAAATATAGTGCTTCCTTTTTCTCTCATTTCCTAAGCATCTTCAAATGTTCTTCAAGTGTTCTTGAGCTTTCCATCCAAGATCATCACCTTAAGGTAACCTTTATTCAATCTTGCTTCATTAAAGTTGATGTTGGGTAGATTATCTCCATGTTCATCCCAGAAATTTTCTAAAAGGCCTAAACTTTGTTTTGTAGAAAAATTCATAACTCTTTGTAGGATTTAAATCAAACCTTAAAACTTGCGATTTAAGCGTTCATGATCATCCTTTGTAAGTGTACAAAAGGGTCTGAAAAACAAGCATCCCTACCTCAATTTTCCTTCTCATGGCCGAAAATTATTAGTGCTTTGCGATTACCCTATGGATTTCAAAAATTTCTAACTCTTTGCACAAGTTGTTTCAAGCTCTCAAATTTGGTATTTAAGCTTCTATGATCATTCTCTCTAAGCGTACCGAAATTCAAAGGGAGCAAGAATTCCCTTGCCCTTGGGACCCTTAAAACCATGACCTACATAGGAATTTTACCCTTGGTTTTGCTTACTTTTGACTTGAATAAATGCGTGTTGATGAAGGTTGTGAGTTGAGGTAGGCTTATGTTACTTCGGTTTCGAAGTAGAAGGAAGTGTTAAAAGATCAAAGGGAAAGCCCTTACTTGTCTACAAGAGGTAAAGGGAGATTACTTACAATGAGTTTGATGGTCTCATAAGCTTGTTTGTTAGATGTGTTTGATTGTTTATTTGAAGTGATGTGTTGATTTTGATTTTGTGAATATACTATGTGTTTGGTATATATTTGATATGTTTGCTGAATATGTGATTGGATGATCAAATAATTTTTGTAATGTTGATTATCTTGGATTGGATATATATATATGATGTTGGTTTAAGATTTAATGCCTATATATGTATATCATGGATTGTGATTTCTTGACTGGATTGGTTGAGAGCATAGCATCGACTATAACTTTATAATGAAGAATACAACACTTAAAAGCCTTAATCAAAGATTTAAAATGTATTTTGGAATCAAAGAAAAATCTTAAGAATATTTTTGTCTTAGCAAAGAAAGAACTTTTAAAAATGTTAGATCTTTTAAAAGAAAAATTATCTTTTATGAAAGTTCATTCAAATGAAAATATTTAGAAAAATGTTTCAAATGACGAAACCTTTAGAAAAGGCTCTTCAAAATCAAAATCCTTTAGAAATTGAATTTTAGGGTTTTAGCTCCAGTAAATAGCTTTACAAAATTTTTTCTTGAAAATAGCTTTTTTTGAGGAGAATGTTTTTAGTTCATGGCAATGAGGTTTTGAGTTTTGTTTTTCCAAGTTTTATATACAGAAATAAAACCCGGAAGAAAAATTGTGACTACCCTTTCACTTTGTGAAGTCTGCAAACCTATTGTCGAGACGTTGGGCAAGTGTTTTGTGAGTTGAACACTCGGACTACGTGTCTTGTGTTTTTGAATGAACGGGCTAAGTGTCCTTTAAAATGGGTCAGGGGCTATGTGCCTTGGCAAGAACGAATGAAGGAAAAAGAAAATAAAAAACCATTTTATGTACATACATGAATCGGCAGACGTGCTATGGAAACAAGCAACAATTCAATGTGGTTGAGAATATGAGATAGTTAAGACCACTAGGTCTATAGGGGCATCCTGTGCTCGAACTCCACAAAAGACGTAGCAACTTGTGCCATGGAAATCAGCTGCCCAACACGAATGAACTCGGCTAGAGGCTGGATTATTTCATGATATGTTTATGACGTGATACCCTTGAACAATTGGAGCTCAGACCTAAATTGAGAGGCTGACTCATGAGAACAATTGTGTTATTGGAGTGTCACGACCTATTTCTCGATGAAGGGAAGTTAGGAATATCTGGAGAATATGAAATAGAAAGATGATATTGGAGTCACATGCATTATTATAACTCATGATGATGTTTGAGGATAAACCTTTTGTGTGAATTTACCTTATTGAGTAATTATGTTATACATATATTTGATAAATATAACTGCATTTATATGTGAATGTATGTTTTGTGGTGTCTCTTATTTGGCTATCGCGATAAACTTGTGAATGAGTATCTCACCTTTGCTTTGTACTCGTTGGATCTTTTGTTGTACTTTTGGTTATGTGTATAGATGCTGCCCAGAGGTCCTCTCGGTCACTCGGGGACTCTGATGATGGAATTCTATGAAAATGAAGAGAAGAAGGATCCCTCCGAAATCCTTTGGAAATCAGGCATGACTTTTGGGGTTTCCCTAATGGCTATCTTTAGCCTGACCAGTAGTGTAGTCTTTTCTTTTGAGGCAGTTGTACCTTAGCTGTTTTGGTCATGTATAACTGGCTTTTAGAATTTGTACCTTTTGATAGTAGACTACGATCTTTTCTATCAGTTGAAACCTTTATTCCAGGAACTTGTATGCTTCGGCATGATACCTTTACGTTTTATGGATTTTATGTCTTGGTGTATGCTATGTGGCTTATTTCTTTGTCCTTACGCTTTAGTTATCCTTTGTGAAGAAAATTCTTTAAACCCTCGTTTTCGAACGTAGTTAATTACTTAAAGTATTTTCCGAAAGCAACCAACGTTTTTATTTGTTTATGTTTTCCGCTTGAGTTTTGAGTCGTAGCACCTAGGGGTGTTACATCCTCCCGAGGTGGGTCACAACTCCTGAATAGCAAGCTAGCAGGCCCCGTGTAGACTGTCAGGAACGTCGAGGGGTCCACCTACCACCCCCGATCATCGTGGTGGATGATCTCAAGGTCCCCTAGCACCGGCATCCGCGGTGCCTCCTAGATGAACAGGTGTGATGTCAGGTCCATCTACGTCCTCAATTGGCTCGTCATCTTTACACAAGTGAAACAACATAACAACTTACACAGAAGGAATAGGGAGATAAGAATACTGTATCCAACACAAAGGGATCATGGCAATCATAGCATAGCTACACAAACAAGTATCAAACATATCAAGTAGTGCAAGTATAGCAGATAATTCATGCAGTCAACCATCTCTCAATTCAAGATATACACAAATAACCATCTCCAACAGTTCTCTCACTCAGATTAATCCTCTAGTTGGGATACTACTCTCATGCAACATGTCGGCCAAATCTCTCAACACAAGGTTCCACAAGGAACAAGAGTTAGTTTGTCCAGGAAATAGAACCGTTCGCCGTGGCCAATACGAGTGCTGTCTCCCTTCCACACAGGAATTGAGAGTCTTGGTCGCCTCGGAACGTTAGCCTGTAACTTGGAACAGCTTAGGGATTAGTCGGGATAACCAGGCTTAATCAGGCATCATGACACGATAGTAACAACCCCATTAGTCACTGTAGATCGGTCCCGAGTTTGGTTACATCCCTAAGGCCGCACAGACCACCCCTTCCACTTTCCGTACCCGCCGCATGACATTGGTAGCCCATACTATCGTCATACGGCATCGCCATTTGGCCACTATGATATACAATAACCATCCTCAACGAGATGATACTGGATCCACACGCCTAACACTTGGAGTCCAATCCAGATGCCTCGCATCAACATGACCATCGCCACGACACCATGCATCCATGAGCCATAACTCAAAACCAGCAGAACCATCCACGGTATCAGCTCGATCACACAACAGCTCACAACCACTCAGCCATAACAACAGGCAGGCAATAACGACAGCAACATATGCAACAATAACAATGACACATACATAGCATGTGCAACACCCTTTCACGAGTGTCACATTCCCGAACGTTTATAAGGCCGAAAATATTTATTAATGCGGAAAATACGATTTTTTGCTTTTCATAAAGATGTAATGGAATTAGTAAAGGTAAATAATACTAATAAATGAACTTAGGTTCACCATGCATTTCTAGAACATACAGTATGATAAATACAGAAATAGAAAACAGAAACGGAAATAATACTGTATACAGACATAAGTCTAATGTCTAACTGGCATAAGAAATAAAATACGTACTAGGAGTCACAGCTCCCTAAGAAGTACTACAGATACCGACACAGTCTGGCCAAGACAAAATAAAACAGCAAAAGTAGTCCACCTCCGAACTCAAAGGAACTGCTGAATCGAACCATCGTCACGTCCATCTGTTCAAGCAGCAACAGCAAGTACTTGCAGAAAATATAAAGATATGAGTGAGATTCCCGTTCATCAACACAACAAAACAGCAGTAGTAAAAACGGGACGACTCACCAGGTAACAACGTACCCAACATGCTTACTAGAATTCTCAATATGAATCATGTTAAACAATTAACAGCATAATATCATGTTAAACAGTTAACAGTGTAATATAAGGCATTCTTAAAAACAGAACAGTGATGTTCAACAAATAAACGAAATCATCAACAGCCATGCAATGCAGTGCAATATACATGACTCAATGCCATATGGCACAAGGGTAAAACTCTGACCCCTACTCCATGGAGCTAACAAAAGTGTAAGAGAGGGTGAATGGGAGGACATGTTCCGATTTCTGCCAACCATGAGCAAGATGCTACAACATTCGTAACGTATACATATCTGGCTTTACGGTAACACTCTCGACCAAACATGAAAAATACGGCATCTAGTAGAGAATATCAGTGTATTGCACGGATTCGCCACGACATAGAAGAATTACCAACTGGTCACATGTCAGCCATTCCAACCCTGATACCTCCAAAAAGACCATTGAAGATCGTCATCGTAGGATTCGCACCCGCATCAAGGTGTAAGCTCAACTTCTAGGCTCAAGGCCTTACAACTATGCACATGAAATGTCAATGCTTACACAAAGCAGATGTGATAAAGCAATGTCTATCCATTGGATAAACCTCAAGGTTCACTAAGGTTCTATTTCTTAGGAACTACGCACGTCTTTGTTTTATAAAACATTTATCCATCGGATAAATATCTCATGACTCCTTTGGAATGATCCAGACTGCTTTCAGAGTCGCCGACTGTCCCCACAAAGCAACACAAGTCTTTTCAGCGTGTTTTGGCCTCACTCACACGCTTTCTAGGAAACTTCCCAGAAGGTCAACCATCCCATAATTACTCTAAGTCAAGCACGCTTAACTATAAAGTTCTTATGTTCTAGGTTCCCGAAAAGAAGATAAATCTTGTTGGTATGGGTAGTACCAATCAATTCTTATATGCCTTCCCTTAGCTATACAGTCCCATACCTGCATAGCCTCAGGATTCCTTCCACTGTACAGTCCCATAACTGCACAATCTTAGGATCTCTCTCTCATTCCGGTTATCACAAGACTGAAGCAATTGAACGATTGACCTGGATCCGAATCACCAGTCTGTCATCGAACTACTGTTTCAAAACCCAAAACGTTTCGTGTTTGTGTTTATGTCTTATGAATTATGTCTCAAGTCCTAAGCATTATGAATAAGGATTGAGAATCCTCTTAGATAAATCTTTAACCCTTTCTAAGATATTACTCCCTGATTTTCAATTAAGAAAAAAAGTGTTGATTAACTTAAGTCTTATGAAGTCATTGATGTACTAAGTCATCAATGGTATAGCACATGGTCTTGTTCCACCACATACCATACTTAAATTATTCCGTGTCTTCAACTCTAAGTTAATTACTTAACTTAGGTTTTTACGTGTAAAACTTTTACGATTGAGTTATAAAACTCCTTTTGTAAACCAAACAACTTTTACAATTGAAGACTCAATTGATTTGAAACAACATTTTAACTACTTACTTTATTTCTAGCATTTTCTGAAACGTGAAAGTCGCTTAGCGAGGGTACATTCGCTTAGCGAAATTGAGGCAGTGATACCCCATTTGAAATTCCTTTCTCGCGAGGCGAACAGAAGTTTCGCGTCGCAAGGCTGAGAGCTGTATTTGCTCCTTATACAGATCCTCTGTAGCGCAAGGCGAAGATTGTCTCGCGTCGCGAGGCGATAATTGTCTCGCGTCGCGAGGCCGAGAGCTGTAAGTCTTACTGCTCGGTTTAGCCTTCTGTCTTGCATGGCGAGAATGGTTCCGCCAGGCGAATGCCCTGTTTCCCCCTCTTCCATATCTTCCTCATTATTTCTCTTTTTGAAGCACTTGGTTGAATTAATGACCTATGGCTAAAGAAAAGACATTTTTCACTTTGGTGACACACTTTAAAGGTTAAAACTTCATTTGATCTTTGGATCAAAATCACTTTTTGTTGTTCTTTAAAACATAGGCTATGAAATCATGCTTTTCTTACTTCAAAACTTTTTACTTCAAGACTTTGATAGATCAAGAACAAAACATGTTCTTATGTTTCTTCTTACTAAGGCCACAAGTCTAGTAGGAACAAATGTGAAGATTGCTTCACCCTCAAGACAAGTTATAACTCACAATGTTCATCTAATTATGACAAACAACAATTACATATCATTGCATCATAATCAAGCATAAAGTCCATCACACATCATTTGCATCATAATCAAGCATAAAAGTCCATACTTGATCTAGTGATCAAGGTAGGTTTTTCAACATATATGAAAATGATTTTCATCCAATCACATCATTATAAACATATGCTAGAGCACATTAAAGCATAAACTACACTTATTACACATTGTTCTCCAAGAGAACCAAATTAAATGGTGAACCCAAACCAAAGGGTTTCACCCACACATAAACTAAACAACCATCTTCACCACCACCATTTTGGTGTGATGAGGTTCACCCCCATACCTCTTGATGAGCAGATTCCCGGATCAAAGTCGGTTGATCGGTTCGTGAATCTCCTGATAATCATCACCAATTACAAACAACCAAACAATCAAACATTAAACAACAATCAAAACAAACTCAAAAATTCTCCTAAGGGTTTCGGCCACCCTAAAGAGAATAAAGCTAGGAATTGATTTTGGTTTTCCATTTCATGGATTCAAAGGCAATAGGTAAGCTAAGGATGAAATCAAGTGTTAGAAATCAAAAATTGATGAAAAACACTATTCATCATCACCTTGTAGGGTTCGGCCATATTGGGGATTTAGGGCTATGATGAGAATTGAATCATAAGCTCTTGGGTTTAGGTAGAGAATGATGAAGTGAGTTCAAAGAAATTGGTTTCACATCAAAAGGATTTTTCTACCAATTCCTATGGATTTTCAAATTTTGGATCTAAGAAATGATTTTCATGAAAATGCAGTTTGATCTTGAAATAAAGCGAGATTCAAGAAGCTAGGAGATCATAGAAGTTATCTTACCTAAAAATGAAGGAAGATTGCTTAAGGAATCAAGTGATTCTAACAAGTAATCAAGCTTTTTCAAGAAGAAAATGAAGTTTCTCTCAAGAACAACTATGGAGTTCTATGGGAAGGGCTGTGCGCGTGGAGATGAAGGCTGGAAGGGCTGAGTTCAGCCTTTAAAAAGCTCACTTAAGGGCAAAATGGTTATTTGCCAAAAGGGTAAAATGGTAAAAGTGCAAAAGACTAAGGTTAGGGGTATTTTGGTAATTTCGCGTCTAGATTTTCCCGACCGTCATGACGAATCTGGCATACTCTCCCAAGTATCCTGGGATGATGTGATATAAAGATTATCCGTTGGCGAGTCTCGGTAAGTCCATATGTGGCTCCATTTGTCACCCGATTGAGGATTCCGCTCGAAAGGAGGTCAGGAAGTGATTTTTTTGAAATTTTTGTGAAATTTAACCAAAACGTAGAGAATCGAATTCTAAGACTTACTGTCTCGTTCACGGGTCCATCTGAGGTCTCCTGAGCAGTAAAATCATACTGTCAGTGTAAAAACGCAGACCGGACTCCGTTTGAGTTATCGAATCAAAACTTAATCGTAGCTTTCTACGATATCGTCGAGCATGACTATGGTCTCGGAATATTTTATTTCTATTTCTGAGACCTCAAATAAAATACATACGTTAAAATATTGAAAAATTAGAAAACGTGAAAACCGGGGCGTTCCAGCATGTCAAGCAGACCAATATAGCAGATAGGCACGTAATCAGGTAGTTCAACAAACATACCAATCAACATAGCAGCGTACACCACAATTCAACCTCGAGGAACAATCGTCTAACCTAGGGTACAATCTTAGCGGTGATAGCTCAAAGTAAGCTAAACTTAGGGTTTATGTACCTTGCCAGGGCTCAACCTTTAGTAGGGTTTAGGGTTCCCATACACACAACAAGACACACTATACTATTCTTGCCTCCCCGACGACATCAGTAATCTTTCTCCCCACCTGAAACGATGATGCGAATGCAACCATGATGCTCTCCACGCCACCAACACCAAGCTTGCAGCGCCTCTAACAGCCACGAGCAGCCACAAGACAACTGCGGTTCTTCCTCTAACTCGCAAAATCACGATCACGAACTTTGCCCTTATCACAGGAACAACACACAGGCAAAAGTGTTAACCTTAGGACAATACTAAAACCAAAGAAAAGAGGAAGGAAACTTGAAGAACACGAAGAACATAAAGTCGACGAGGTAGGGATTCGAGTTTACCTTGGACAAATTGAGAAACTGATCGATTGAAATCGAAGGTAACTTCATCTCGATCCGATGCTCCGAGCTTTCGAAAACTTGATCTCTCTCTCTCTCTCTAAGAACTCTTTTTCTCTCTCTAGACATATAGGAAAGCTCTGAAAACTTAGAAATTTTTGTGCAAATGAGGAAATGAAAGTGGAAACACCACTCAAGGTTCTTGGTCAGCAAGGTTTAGCGTGTTGTTTTTGCACGTCTAAGCATGCCCACGCTTGAGCGTGGGGTTTCTCCACGCTTGAGCATGGAGCCTCGTCCACTCCGCCTCCTCCAGGGCTTGACACATGTCCAACATGCATCAAAACTCACACCAGCTGGCAAACGCACTCAACACGCTTGAGTGTGCACTCTTCCCACGCTTGAGTGTTCTGCTCAGCTGGGAAGAGACTTCCAAACTCCTGACTTCCCCCGTTTCTCGTGTTATGCCTTAAGCACTTCTAACAAGATTCAAGCTTATTCTTAAGCTTCCAACTAGGCCTTAAACTATCACATAACCAATGAAAGCCCTAATTTAGATTAACAAACTCGATTAGAGTTACAGAAATTAGGAATGCTACATTACCACCCCTTGATCTCGATATGCCCATCAATAAAATAAGTGCGAATAAGGTCAAACCAAGTGATTTGGACCCTTTGTGCCTTTGGCAATATCTTTTAGACCATATAAGAAAGAAACGCATTTTCAAGCTCTATTAATATGGACCCTTGGACTCATCCAATTGTGAATTGTTTGAGGTTTACAAACCTTACTTATTTGGAAAGATAACTAAGCTCTATTTACCAGTAAGGTGAAAGGTCTGACAATCTTTTGGCATGATGCATAGTGATATATAAGGGCCTCTAAACAAGTTTGCTAAAAGATAGGTTTTTGTACTTCGTCTCATTTACTGATGACTTCAGTAGACATGGATTTGTGTTGGACACAAGTTAGAAATTTTTGAAAGGTTCAAAGAATTCAAGAATGAAGTAGAGAACCAACTTGGCAAAAGTATCAAGGCCATACGATTAGATCGTGGTGGTGAATACCTAAGCCAGGAGTTTGATGACTATCTGAAAGAGTGAGGGATAATATCCCAACTCGCACCTCCCAGAACACCTCAATGGAATGGTGTGTACAAAAGGAGGAATCACAACTTGTAAGACATTGTACGATCTATGATGAGTCATTCAGACCTTTCAGACTCTTTTTGGGGATATGCATTACTTACAACAGCTTTCACACTTAACCGTTTTCCATCTAAGGTGGTTGATAAGACTCCATATGAGATATAGACAGGCCGAAGGCCAAGTATGTCATTTATGAAGATTTGGGGTTGTCATGTTTTTGTGAAACGTTTAATCACGGATAAACTTGGACCCAAATCGGATAAATGTATTTTCGTAGGGTATCCTAAGAAAACCAAAGGTACTATTTCTATACCCCTCCAAGAACAAAGTGTTTGTCGCTACGACTGGAGTGTTCCTTGAGAAGGAATACATCTCCATAGGAGCCAATGGGAGGAATTTAGAACTTGGAGAAATCCAAGTGCCACAAAGTATTGATCCTCCTGCTATGGAACAAGGATCGGTTCTGCAAGATGTTGTAGTTCAACCCACGGTTCAAGTAACACAAGAGTCACGTAGGTCAAATAGGACACGCCATCAACCTGAGAGATATGGAATACTCCTAACTCAAGAAGGTGATGTACTACTCATGGATCAAGATGAGCCTGTGACTTACTAAGAGGCCATTATTGGCCTAGAATCTGAGAAATGGAAAGAGGCCATAGAATCGAAATAGAATCCATGTACACGAACCAGGTATAGACCTCGGTTGAGCCACCCGAAGGGATAAAACCTATGGGGTGCAAGTTGGTCTTCAAGAAGAAGACAGACATGGATAGGAAGGTAAATACCTTCAAGGCGCAACTGGTTGAAAAGGTTTTCAAGAAAATTCATAAGTAATGACTATGATGAGACTTTCCCCCTAATTGCAGTGATTAAATCTGTTCAGATTCCACTTGCTATTGCTACATAGTGTGACTAAGAGATCTAGCAAATGGTTGTCAAAACTGCATTCCTTGATGAGAATTTTCTCAAGGATGTGCACATGACACAACCTGAGGGTTTTGTGAATCTAGTGAATGCTGGGAAAATATGCAAGTTGTAAAGATCCATTTATGGATTAAAGCAAGCTTCCAGAAGCTGGAATCTTCGCTTTGATGAAGCTGTGAGACAGTTTGGATTCATAAGGAATATAGATGAACCTTGTGTGTACAAGAAGGTTAGTGGGAGAATAATTTTTTTTCTCGTATTGTATGTGGATGACATAGTGCTCACCGGAAACGATATTCCTACACTACAAAATGTAAAGATATGGTTAGGGAATTGTTTCTCAATTAAGGACTTAGGTGAAGCTTCCTATGTATTGGGAATCAGGATCTATAGAGATAGATCGCTGAAATTATTAGGCCTTAGTCAAGGTCCATATGTTGACAAAGTGCTTAGGCGCTTTAGTATGCATGATTCCAAGAAGGATCTCTTTCTTATGTCACATGGTTTAGACCTGTCCAAGGGACACTCCCCTGTTACATCTGATGAGAGGGAACACATGAATAAGATTCCATATGCTTCGGCAATTGGATCTATTATGTATGCCATGATATGTACTAGACCAGATGTTTCATATGCTTTGACCATGACGGACAAGTACCAATCTAATTCTGGTGAAGGTCAAAGGACAACAATCAAGAGTATCCTAAAGTACTAGAGAAGAACTAAGGATACATTCTTAGTTTATGGTGGTGAGGAAGAGCTCATTGTAAAGGGTTGCACTAATGATAGCCTCCAAACTAATAAGGATGACTCTACATCCCAGTGAGGATTCGTGTTTTGCCTTAGTGCTGGCATTGTGAGCTTGAAAAGGTTCCAAGCGTGAGATTTGCTGATTTTATTACGAAGACCGAGTATACAGTTGCCTTAAATGCAGATTTAGAGGCTGTTTAAATCAGGAAGTTCATTTATGAACTAATCATGGTTCCTAAAATTTGTGAATGCCATTGATCTCGTTGCGATGGTGATGGATGAATCGCGTAAGTTAAGGAAACTTGATCTCACCAATGATCCGAACATATACTTAGGCGCTTCCATCTCATTCGATAGATGATCGGTAGAAAGGATGTGAAGTTATGCAAGATGACAACACTGAATGATCCGCTAATGCAGTTTCTTGCTCTGTGATAGCATGACACTCACACTAGAATAATGGGTATTAGAGTAATGTCCGATTGGCTCTAGTGCTAGTGGGAGATTGTTGGTTTAAGCCCTTGTAGCCAATCTACTTTGAATAGATAATCATTTGTATCATTACTTTGATCATATATTTGATATATATACAGGGCATTCATTTATTATGTTATTGTTATGATCATATATATAGCATAATAAATTCCTTAGAACAGATAGTTCGTTTGATGGAACATCAAGCGTGACTTGATCGTGAGACCCCATTAAACTGTAAAACGTTATTCTTAAAGTATTCGTAATCAAGTGAGTGACATGATGACCACATCTCACGGGTCATGGATATGGGATATCAAGTCTTCACATAGGTATAAATATTGTTAGAATATTTATATTGGATTGACCCGCTATGAGAACGCTGCATAATAGTTATGTAAGTGTCATAAGCGCTTCTCATGGTGACCATAGTGAAGTAGTCCTTCGACTTGAAGTCACTATGATTCCTACATGAGGAGTTGTAAGCTTTAGAGCTATCAAACGTTATCTATAACAGAATAATCATAAAGGTAGTAATTGGACATGCAATGAATCATGCAGGATGTGAGTGATGTAGATAGGATTCGTCCTTCCCACATAACGAGAGTAATGTCTATGGCCACTGGATGGTTTGAGACGTGAAAATGCATGGCCATGCTAAGTTGGGACAATATGAGATATTGGGCCCAAATGATTACACGTCTGCTCCTTGATCGAGAAACATATAATTTGACTTAACAAAGATGACATGTTTATGCCTTGTGTTCAATTGAGACATTGTAGCGAAGGGACATTGGCTACACTGTATATATGGTCACTATTAAGGTTGTATTGTATCACCAATATTCTCATTAACAGGTAAGCAATGATGTATTGTTAGATGTCGCACATTGGTTATAATATTAAATGGGATTTAATATTATTGCCAACTTAATGGGAACCTATAGGGTCACATGCATAGAGCAAATGATCGGAGAAGTAATTTAATTAATTAATTAAATATGATTTAGTTAATAATTAAATAATGGGCCTATAGAGTACAGGAGCCCATTAAGGAAAAAGCTAGTGAGTGATAGCTTATATAAAGCTATGCACATCACTTAAGCACAAGGCAAGAGAACAACACAAGTTACTAAGCAGTTGTTAATCGTGGTAGCCGCTCCCCTTGTGTGTGCCGCGCCCTCTCCCTTTTTTTTTTTTTAAGCAAACAACAAAAGGAGCTTCGTTAAAACCTTTTGATGCAAAACTCTCCTTAGGGATAAAAGCATCAAAAAGGAAAGAGTACCCCTAATGCCCTTTTATTAATAAAAAAGAAAAAACAAAAAAGAATACAAAAAAAACATGGGGGGCATAGACCTGACCCATGGAAGAATTACCTAAATCTAAAGTTTGGATAACCAAACCGATTTCTAAAAAACTCACCAAGGACAAAACTTGGAGCAGAATTCCACTAAGGTAAACCAGTAATCCTAGTACCATAATTAGCCAATAAATCAGCACAAGTGTTTCCCTCCCTAAAGACATGAGAATAAATGAAATGCATCTTCCTAGATAAAAACAATACATTTAACCACCTATTCCTAAGAGGCCAAGGAACAATGGATGGAGATGAAAAAGCACAAATAACCAAAGTTGAATCACATTCTAGCCATAGATGATGCCATCCTCTGTCATAGGCAGTTTCAATGGCTACAATAGCACCCATTAATTCAGCATTAAGAGCATAGGACACTCCAATATTTAAAGCAAAACAACCAAGAGATGCTGAAAACTTGTCTCTAAAAATCCCACCACAAGCAGCAATACCTGGAGCATGTAGAGCAGAACCATCAGTGTTACATTTTATCCAACTGAAGCTAGGAGCCTTCCATAAAATTTCCAGAACAACCGGAGCCTTACTCAACTTAGGCAAGACTGAGAAGGCCTGCAGAATGCTATTATCTGCAGCATTGTTATAAGAGAAACCAGTAGATAAATTTCTAGCAAGAGAAACTGCTGACTTTGCCAAAGGAATAGCAGCCTAAATAGTGAATTTTTTCCCTTCAAACCGAAATTGATTCTTGCTGTACCAGATTTACCAAAGAGAATTAGCAATACCAGAAAGGACAATGTCTCGGGTTTGAGAACTTCTTCACTGGTCTAGTAAAGACAACAATGAAATCATTGAGTTGCAGCAAATATTTGCAGACAAACATGCTGCCAACCAAGTCCACATTTGAGTTGCAAAGTCACAATGGAAGAAAAGATAATCAGTTGTTTCATAAGCTTCAAAACAAAGACAGCAAATGGAGACAACATAGCAGCCTTTTTTCCATAGAACATCATTAGAAGGCAGCTTATTATGTAGGATTCGCCAGATCAGCAAGGATCTTGAAGGAGGAATAGACTTGTACCAAATAAGATTACCCCAACTAACCTGAGACTGAGTCGAGTGAAGAAACTCATAAGCAAATTTTAGAGGAAAATCACCTTTGCTTGATCCATCCCAAACCCGAGAATCAGGAACAGGATCTGAAGGAATTATATACTGATCAAGCTCAGCAGCAAGATCATGTGATTTCTGTAATATTATCTCAGGAACAGACCACCTTCCATCTATTATGAAATCCTTTACTTTAGCATGAAGGAAATGATGAATAGGATGAGGAATATGAAGAAAATCGACCACAGGTCTGCTTAGCCATGAATCAGTCCAAAAATTGCAATAAGATCCATAACCAATATGTTATTTACAATGTTCCAAAATAGAATCAATTTGAGTTTTTAAACCCTGCCACACAGAGGAGGAAATATGCAGCCTTGTGAACTTGTTTTTGACAAGCACCCTGGCTTTGAGAAGCTTAGACCCTTGCTTATCCGAAGTCATCAAATCCCAACTCAACTTTAGAATAGCAGCCCTGTTGATACCCCGGATGGATCTCAATCCCAATCCACCAGCAACCTTAGGTGAACAAACTAAAGACCAAGCATCCGAAGCTAACTTTCTAACTAGCAAATTACCAGACCAAATAAAATTGTTGAGCCATTTATCAATCAATTTAACAAGAGAAACATGCCAAAGATAAACATGAAAGGAGTGGAGAAGCATACTATGAATGACAGATTGCACTAATTGAACTCATCCCATGATTGAAAGCAAAGCACCTTTCCAAGCAAATAACTTTGTTTTAATTTTGTCAGCTAAGGGCTGCAAGTGAATTCTTCTTGGTTTACCCTTGAAAAGAGGAACACCAAGATACATAAAAGGAAGATGACCAATACCAAAGCCTAGAATGCTGACTATGCTGTGAAGTCTATTTAAAGCAATTAAACCATTATAAATTTTAGATTTTTCTTTACTGATATGTTGGCCCGAAGCTTCACTATATCTATTGAAGATTTCCATTAGATTCTCCATATTTCTTTTGTTTCCTTTACAAAAGATTAACAAATCATCTGCACATAGAATGTGGGAAGGAACAGAATAGACCCTTGGACTAGACATAGGAAGAATTTTACCCTGCTGCACCATAAGAGAGATGGATCTACTCAGAACCTCTTGTGCTAGGCAAAAAAGAAGTGGAGATAAAGGATCTCCCTGCCTCACACCTCTTTTATAAGAGAAGAATCCCACAGCATGACCATTGACAAGTATGGAGATCCGAGCTAAATGAAGGATGACCTTTATCCAATTACAAAAGATGGGATCAAAAGCAAAAGCTTCCAGGGTCTTTAACAAAAAATCTCAATCCATTGTGTCAAAGGCTTTTTTAATATCAATTTTCATGGCAATATTCCCACCAAAACATTTTTTGTCAAGCAGATTCACAGCTTCAGAAGCAACACAAATACAATCAGAGAATACTCCTACCTTTTATGAATCCCCACTGATGTTCAGAAATGAGAGTAGGAACAATAATGGCCAATCGATCAGCTAGAATTTTGGTGATAATCTTGAATTGATAGTTGGCCAAAGCAATGGGACGAAACTGAGAGACTGAGTTAGCATTTGAGACCTTAGGAATAAGAACTACATTATTTGAATTCATGTTGGGAAGCAACCATCCTTGTCTGAAAAACTGAGAGATTGCATTAAAGACATCCCTGCCAACAATATCCCAATATTCCTGATAAAAGAAGCCACCAAATCCATCCGGACCAGGAGCACCATGAGGATTCATGCCGAAAATAGCATTCTTCACTTCCTCCCAAGAAGGCATACTGATGAGATTTTTGTTGTCCTGATTAGAAACTTCATGACTAATGATGTCATTGATTAAACCATTAGCAATACATGTATTAGAACCAGAAAAAAGATCCTTGTAATATCCAAGAATATGCTCCTCGATATCCTGCTGAGTATCCAAAAGAAGGTCACCATTTTTTAGCATAGTGATTTTCCTAGAAGCATGTCTTACTTTAGCTAACTTACGGAAATAAGCTGTGTTTCTATCTCCACAAGTATGCCAATCAACTCTTGATTTCTCCATCCAAAACAACTCCTAAGCATGAAGTGCTTGATTAAGCATCAATTGTGCAGAATCTTCCTGAAGCAATAAATCATCAGAATGCCCGAGTGAGGAAAGTTCCTCCTGCACTGATTTTAAATTTTGCATAGCTAAGTCAACATTTTTGTGAATATCACCAAAGCATTCTTTGTTCCAAACCTTGAGAACCATTTTTAAATTCTTCAATTTCTGGGAGAGAATAAACATAGGACAACCAACCACTTCCTTTTTCCAGCTATCAGCACTGACCGAAACATAATCCTTATGAGATGACCACATTCTCATAAATTTAAAAGAGCAACTGAAAGTTGGAATATTATTCTGAAGCCTGAGCATGATTGGAAAATGATCATAATTACATCTTGGCAGAGTACAACAAGTAGAACTGTTCCAGAATGAAAGCCATGAATCATTACAAATCACTCTATCCAATCTTCTTTCAGTATGAGCAACACACCTTCTCCTATTAGTCCAAGTGAATTCAGCCCCAATAGTTGATAGGTGAATCAAATTAATAGCATCAGACCAAGATTTGGAACTCATCACAAGCAATTCTAGATGGAAGACTACGACCTTTATGTTCATGAGCTCCAATAATTGCATTAAAATCTCCCAAGTAACATCAAGGACCATCAAAGCTATGACTCAGCTGAATGAGGTCATTCCAAAGAGATCTTCTAGTAATATAGGAAGTTGAAGCATAAACAGCACTAAAATAAAGAAGCTGGTTGTCCCATAGAACAGAAAAAGTAACATGTTGTACAGAAGCAATTATGACAATAGGATTTAAAGAAGTCGAGCAAATACACCATAAATTAGGTGTAAGAGGATTCCTATCATTAGTAGCAAAAACCTTTAAATTGAGCTTAGACCAAAACTGAGATGGAAAGTTGCATAAGTCCATCTAGGGCTCAGCAACAAGAATGATATCAGGTTTATTAGTCAAAATCATGTTTTTAAGAACTAACCTTGTATCTAGGTTAGCTATACCTCGAGCATTCCAATATAGGACCTTTATTTAGACAAAGTGGAAAGGCTTGCTCGGGACCTAGTATTTCTGACCACAGCTTGATGCTGCTTTTTCTTCAATTTCTTAAGGTGAGACTTAGAAAGAACTTTGGAATAACTGTCATCAGCCAAATAAGAAGCTGCCTTATTACCAACTGCATCATCAGAAGCACTCCCAGCCTCTACTTCAACATGATCTTCTCCCTCATCAGCCTCTGAATGCCAAAACTTTCCAACAACAACTGAGAGGTCTTTTTGAGCCTGAGGATTAATATTAGTAGGTGTTTGCAACCTTCCACTCAAATTACCAGAAGTTCCCCCTAACATCGCAGCAAATTGAAAATCAGGTTTTGACACAAGCCTATCTCTTTCAGGTAAAGAGGATTCGGGAACTACATCCAACAAGACAGTCTGGCCATTATCCTTGTTAATCAAATCAGCAATGGACTCATCATAAACATTTTCAATTGATTCCGAGTCATCTTCAACAGAAGTATTAGTTGGAAGTGGAACTCTCTCCATCCTTATACCACCATTCAAAGCCAAAAGATCTGGCATTCTACTAACACTAGAATGAGGATTTGCCTCAACCACAGGATCTAAGCCAAACACAGGGTCCGCCCGAGCAACTGTTGTATTGTGATCTATACCTTAAAACAATTGATCATTCACCTTAGAACAAACTGCAGCAGTATTCTGATTAAGATCTGAATCATCCACAAGGGCAGCTTTCCCTTTCGAGGTAGCATCAATCTGTTGTAGCACAAGCATGACTAAACCATTTTGAGGTGGCTCATTAAATGGAACCTCAGAACCACCTTCCTCATGAAGGAAAACTTTATTATTGGCTTTAGGCACAAAGGCTTTCCTGGTCTTAACCATTGTTTCCTTAACAAGCTTAGCATCGATCTTTCCTCCAGACTTAAGACAATTAGCTAAAGAATGGCCTATTTCTTGACATGTGGAACAAAAATCAGGCAGTCTTTCGTATTCAACTCCAGTGAAGAATGCAAAACTCTCCCTTTCAACAAGGATTTGTGATCGCAACTTACCATTTAGATCAAGATCAATCAAGACTCTTGCAAAATGGCCAAAAGATTTTTTACTTGTTGCTTCATCCAGACAAATAGGGACTCCTAATCCACCAGCTATTGCAAAGAGGATCTTAGGACACCAATACTCTTGTGGAAGACCATAGAATCTAACCCAAACTTGTACATTCGTATGCTTTAAGGAATAGGGATTGAAATCCTTGGTCCATGAGAAAAGTCTCAAACTACCAGAGTCAGATTCCACAAACCAACTGCCAAAACACTCCGCAGGTCTTCCAAAGAGGAAAAGGAGAATTCAAAGAATCCTTTTCCTAAAGAAATTATGTGCCATAGTCCAATTTGATGCCACAGCCCCTGTAACTTGCAGTGCAAGTTAGCAACTCTCATAGGCAAAGTACCTTTAGACAACATTAAATGACCATGAAGATGGTTCTTGCAGCCTTCAAGGCCAGCCAAATACTCATTCTTTGGAATCTTGATAGAGATCTCATCACCCTTGATGCATGGCTTGGGTAGCTGGCTTAGAGGAACCAAGCAAGAATTACTCAAGGCTTGAGCAAAGGAATTCTTTTGGACATTTGTTTTGGGATCGAAAACAGATTTAGGAGGGGGAGAAGAAGAGTTAGTGATCAATAATTCAGGAAATAGAAAGCCGGAGGGACAATCGGAGATGACATCCATGGCAAAAGAGAAAACTTGTGATGCAAGGTAACCAAACCCTAGCAGAGCCGCAAAAATTCAATCATCTCAGCAGCATCTCGGGAGGCAACCCCATGATGACAACCCTGTTGAACAACCATACGTTTGAAGACTCCACCCTCTCCCCTTTCTTAATAGCTACCACTACGCTATCTCTGACGGTGGTTTGCTCGCGTGGACTGAGTAGAGGTATTTCTACCTTGTAATACTGTGATAAAGGAGCCTCTCCTTTTGTGGTTGTAGTAGCAATGTTCATCGGATCTGTTGCGCTGTAGCTGTGTTGATAGCGTTGCTACCCTCTCTGTATTAGTGTTCGTGATTAACCAGTGCTGCTGACGTGCTCACAGTGTTCGTGGTAAAGCTTCGCTACAAGAGGTAAACGTTTAATCCCTGTGATACATGTGCAATGCAAGATCTTTTGTATAAAGGGTTTTCTGCTCCAGAGGGTTTTGAAAGTAAAATTTTAAAGTTATACCTCTAGATTCTCCAACATCTAACACATGTGATGGATTAAGGTAGTATTTTCTGAGCTGTAATACATGGAAGACATCATGGAGATTTGAAAGGTTAGGTGGCAAAGCTTTCTGATAGGCTACGGGACCAATTCGACGAAGAATCTGAAATGGTTTGATAAACTTAGATGTAAGCTTTCTGGATTCACTACAAAAAAATAATCAATTTGCGGCGGTTTTAAACTCGATTAGCTCCGGTTTTTTACCCCCTCAAATTAATTTGAGGTGTTTTTTAAAAATGCCTCAGTTATGTTCGCCACAAATTGTTTGCAACATTTTTTTACGACCGCCGGTATCTTACACAATTTGCGGTGGTTTAATTTGCGGAGGTTAAAAACTTTCGCTATGAGTGAATTACAAATTAACTGTTTAGCGTCCGCATGGCCAACAGTATAGTATTTCTTTTAGGAAAAAAAAAATGTTCGCCAGAATCAGCATTGATATGGATGATTCTCAAGCACACTGTGAAAATGTACCAATGCTCACAATTAGTTATCAAAAAATTGCACACTCTCCCCTCCTACAACTCTCATGATTGATTTGGATATTGAAGAATGAAGGAACAATATTTGGGGCAAAAAAACATCAGATAGAGTAGGAAGCCACGATTAAGCATCATCTCAACACAATATTTAATCAACCATGAAAAAAAAATGTCAACATTCTGGTGAATAGGAAAGAACTTTACCTAAGCATTTTTTCAAACAAGTAAAGTGCAATTACAACAAGATATATAATGTCATCAAAGTGAGAACGTAAGAAAACTCCAAATGGAAGAAAGAAGAGACAAATTCTGACAGAAGAAAGAAGAGAAAGGGAGAGAAGACATTCCAGCATTTTTATCTAAGCAAACACCAAATAAAGAAAAAAGAAAGACAAATTAGAAAAGAGAAAGGGAGATTCTGACCTATATTGGGTGAAGGGAGGAGGTGATGGCTGACCTGCTCTGCTAGGGCACAAATCTGAAACGAGTGAGATACGAAGGAACAAAGGAAACAAACTTTGAAAACTTTTAAAATGAAATGAACATTACCTGCAGAAGAACGAGACAAAGACGTGAAGGAGAGAGCAAAGTGAAGAGCGAATCGTGGGCAATTTGGATATTAAAGAATGAAGATGCGAGGCAAAGTGATGGAGTGAGCAGCGAACCGTTTCTGATTTCTAAATGTTTTAGAAAATAATGAAGAGAGGGCAGAGGTAAAAATTTAGGAGGGAGAGGAAGTAAGCCAATTTATTAGCTTTTATTTTGAGGAGGTTATAAACCTCCTCAAATTGAAACCAGAAATCGCTGCTATATACATAATTTGGGGTCGTTTGTAAATAACACTCATGTGTGCTTTAAACACTAATAATTTGAGAAGGTTTCACAAACAGCCTCAAAATAACCGCCCCAATATAGTAATTTTTTTTTTTGTAGTGATTTGATTGTCCTGCCCACTCCAGCTCTTGGGTAACTCTCATGAAGACATGGTCTCCCTCCTGAAACTCCAAGGGTCTCCTCTTTTTGTCGGCATAGCTCTTTTGTCTATCCCTAGCGGCCTTCATCTTTTCTCGGATCTTACGGACTTGTTCCGTTGTTTGCTATACCAACTTCAGACCTAACAACTGATTTTAACCAATTTCAAACCAACACAACGGAGTCTTGCACTTTCTTTCGTACAGTGCCTCAAAACCTAAAGCTCATTGTTGTTGTAAGTAAATTCAATCAGAGGAAGGAACTCGTCCCAACTTCCCGTGTTCACCAACTTATACGCTCTTAAGAGATCCTCCAAAGACTGATTTGTTCATTCCGACTGACCATCGGTTTGAGGATAATAAGCAGAACTCATACTCAACTTCGTTCCCAATGCACTATTTAAGCTCCTCCAAAACCTGGAAGTAAACTTCGAATCTCAGTCTGAAATTGTCTCAAAGGTACTCCGTGCAACCTTACTACCTCCTTGATGTATATCTGGGATAACCTCTCCAGAGAATAACTCTGGTTGATAGGTAAGAAATGAGCACATCTCGTTAGCCTATCTATGATAACCCAAATTGCATCAATCCTTTTCTAAGTTCTTGGCAACCCAAAAACAAAGTCCATGGCAATGCTATCCCACTTCCACTCCGGGACATCCAACGATTGCAACAACCCTGCTGACTTTTGGTGTTCAATCTTCGCTTTCTGACACACCAAACAGGTTAGGACATACTCCGCTACCTCTTTCTTCATCCCCGACCACTAGAACAACTTCTTCAACTACTAATACATCTTGGTAGCCGCTGGATGAGAACTCAGCTTGCTTTTGTGTGCTTCTTCTAGGATCATTTTCTTAACTTCGCTGTCTGCTGGCATACAAACCCTCTCGCCAAACCTAAGAAGACCGTCAGTACCTCTTTTGAATTTCGAAGTCCTACCTTCTTCTATTATCTGGTTCACTTCTCCGAGGTAATTATCCTCAACTTGTTTCTTCCATAAAAGGTTTAGGAAATTGCTAGTTACCTTAATCATTCCGAGATTCAACCTATCCTCGACGATTTCGACACCAAGATTCAGATCTCTAAATTGCTCTATCAACTCTAGCTCCTTTACCATCATTGTAGATACGTTTAAGGACTTCCTACTAAGCGCATCCGCTACTACATTCGCCACACCTGGATGGTATTACAGGTCGAATTCATAGTCCTTTATGAATTCCATCCATTCACGCTGCCTCATGTTCAATTCTTTCTTGTCGAACAGGTACTTCAAACTCTTATGGCCGCTAAATATACTGAATTTAGCACCATATAGACAGTGTATCCATATATTTAATGCAAAGACTATCTTTGCCAACTCCAGATCATGTGTTGAGTAGTTTTGCTCATGTGTTCTCAATTGCCTGGAGGTATACGCCACCACTTTTCCCTCTTGCAAGAGCACACAACCCAAACCTTGATAAGATACATCATAGTATACATCAAACTGTCCTAAAGGATTTGGTTACACAAACATTGGTGATGTGTTCAACCTCCTCTTCAGCTCATGAAAACTTTGCTCACAGGCTTCTGACTACTCAAACACCTTCCATTTTCTCGTTAATTGCGTCATAGGTAACACAATTGAGACGACCCTCCTCTCGAAGAAGGTTAATCCCATTAGTCCCAAGCTCCTAGTATTAATAACTATGCCTAGCAGTATATAAAGCGATAGCGTGGTATTCAAACAGCATTGCGAAAGCAAACAAACAACAACGGCAAGCATAAGAGAACTATCAGAGTAAAGCGCAAAAGCATAGCCAAAAGATATATATATATATATATATATATATATATACACACACACACACAAATAACATGCATAATTGTAGCCCCAACAGCAGGGCACTATAAATACATATACAAGCTGTGAAAGAAAAATTGAAAATACATCAAACATCAAAAGAAAAGCTCTCGGAGCTCACCGGCACCACCTGTCCCCTCTCAAAAAGGTACATGAAAAGCACTCAACTCATTACCTAGGACGCACTGGCAGGCTCTCACCATCAGTGGTGAGGATGCTCTGAGCTACATTGACCCTCGCCATGAGTACACCTGTACCGCATCAAAGGCTCATACTCTGAAGAAGAACTGGACACCACAATCCTGCGCCTACGGTAGGTCCTCAAATACTGCTCTATCCTTCAGCGCTGACCTCGGTAGACGTAGCCTCTCCTGCTGGACACAACTGAAGATTGGAGTGCCACCCACATGTAGTCTCACTCCCTCTGCCTTGGCGGTCGCCACATCCTAGGAAAAGGAAGAAACTGGTACATGCGGTAGGGGCCAATGATATCCACATACGGCGGCGTGCCGCTTTGAAAGATCAGACAGACGGGTCCTATGTAAACCACCAAAAAGGTCGAGGGGTCCACCCGCCATCCCCTCTCGTCATGATAGACGATCTCAATGTCGCCCAGCACCGACATCCGTGGTGCCCCCGTGATAAACGAGTGAAGCCTCGGGTCCAACCTGTGCCTCGGCTGGCTCGTCGTCTTCAAGCGAACCCAACGACAGAACAACAGAAATAACAATAGGGAGATAAGAAATACAATACATGATAAAGTCGGAAAACAACAGTAATGCAGTAAACACATAACATGTAGCATGTAGCAGATATCACAGATATAGCAGTTACTGCATTCCAACAAACGTCTCTCAAGACAACACATGCAGCAAGCATCCATCTCCATGAGTCTTACACTCCTCTAGACCGGGATATTAATCTCATGCAGCATGTCGGCCAAAAACTCACAAAGCTGGTTCCCACTGGAACGGTTGCACACCCGAACAACTCCACACCAGAATATGTTCTGTGTCGGAACGGAGTTAGTTTGTCCAAGAAACAAAACCGCTTGCTGTGACCAATAAGAGTGCATCCCCCTTCCACACCGGAACCGGGGTTTCTTGGTCGCTGCAGAACGTTAGCCTGGAACAATGGAAAGTTCTGGGATTAGTCGGGAAAACCGGACTGGATCGGGTGTCACGACAGGATAGGGGCTACCTCATCCGTCACTGTAAACTATTCCTCAGACCGGCAACATCCCCAAGGTCACTCACTCGACCGCCCCATCTACTTTCCATACCCGCACTCAGGTACAACTAACCTCATATAACGCTGGAAGCCCATACTACCTGTCATATAGCCTCGCCACTTGGCAGTTGATGATGATATGTAGCAAACATACTCAACGGGCTTGATACCGGATCTCAGGCCTAAACTCTCAATCAAAAACAACACGATGCCATTGCATCCACACGACCACAGCCTCAACGCCACGCGTCCACGAGCCACCGCTTAAACAACACGGCCACAACCTCAAAAAGTCAGCATAACAGCAACGACACCATCCACTGTATCAACCCGACAAAAACACGGCACACAACCAAACTTAACTCTACGGCATTCCGCCACAACGTTCACTTTCATATCATATAGCATAATAACAATAGCAATAATATCAACAATAGCACATAGCAATATATCAGATATACCAAGTAGCATATAGGCACTTAGACAGATAGCAACAACAACAATCATCATAGCAGTCATACGAAGCCAAAATATCCTCAATCAATAGTTTACTAGCCTAGCATTTCCAAACTTAACGACGATAGCCCAAAGTAAGCTAAACCTAGGGTTTAGGTACTTTATCGGGGCTCAACCACTAGTAGGGTTAGGGCTTCCCTACACATAGCAGAAAACAAAACTACACTACTCTTGCCTTCTCGACGGCATCGGTACTCTTTCTCCCTACCTAAACAATCATCGCAAGAACTCCGAGACAAACTCCTCCGCACGCAGCTGCGAGATCAGCCACAAACAGCCCCAAATCCTCTTGGTAACCGCGGCTTTAAGCTCCAATTTGCGGGAAATTACGAGCTCGAACTTAGCCCTAATCATGAGCACAACACATATACGATAGTGTTAGCCCTAGGGCAAGCTCAAAAGATCAAAGAAAGAGGTAAAGACTCGAAGAACTCCAAGAACACGAAGAACGCGTGTTAGGGATTCGAGTTTACCTGGGGCGAATCGAGAAAGTAATCCGTCAAAGTCGTAGAAGACTTCGCCGCGATCACAACTGTGCAGTCGGAATCTCGATTCGATACTTCGATCGCCTCGAAACAAGCTTTCTCTCTCTAAAAATCTCTGCCTTCTCTCTACTATCTCTGCAATTCTCGTCCTGGAAGAAGAGGAAAATGGCCCGAGTGAAAGAGAAGAGAAAGACTTCACTTGGGGCATCCTGCTGAGAACACTTTAGCGTGGACTCTCAGCACGCTTGAGCGTGCCCACGCTTGAGCGTGAGGTCCTCTCCACGCTTGAGCGTGAAACCTTGTCCGGTCCGCCTTGACCCTGGCCTGACACGTGTAGCACACGCGTCAAAAAGCACACTAGTTGGCAAACGCACTCAGAACGCTTGAGCGTGCAACGTTACCAATGCTTGACCGTTGGCACGCTAGGGTGTGCTCCCTTCCCACGCTTGAGCATGTAGCTCAGCTGGGAAAAGTCTTTCAAACTTTTGGCTTCCACAGTTACTCGTTTAACGCCTTAGGCACCTCCAACCTTGTTCAAGCCTATTCCTAAGCTTCAAACTAGGTCTCAAACTAGCAAATAACAATTCACACAATCATCTAAAGCCCTAATCGAGGTTAACCAACTCGACTAGAGTCACAAAAAATCGGGATCTTACATTACCACCCGCCTTACAGAAAATTTCATCCCCAAAATTTTCGTCACTTACCTGTGAACAAAAAAGGTTGACTCTGGCGCATCTCAGCTTCTCACTCCAAGGTTGAATCACCAGTCACTGGGTTCCATTCCACTCTGACTATCGGAATGTGCTTGCCGGGCAGTTCCTTGATCCTTCTATCCATGATCCGAACAGGTGAAGCTTCGTACTCAAGGTTCTCTTTCAGGTAGATTGATTCGGGCTCTAGCACGTGTGATGGATCAGGGTGATATTTTCTGAGTTGAGAGACGTGAAAGACGTCATGAAGATTTGACAGATCTGAAACGGTCCTATGAATTTAGGTGTCAGCTTTCTGGATTTGATTGCCCTACCCACTCCAGCTCTTGGGGTAATTCTCATGAAGACATGGATGCCCTCTTGGAATCCTATGGGCCTCCTCCTCTTGTCGGCTTAGCTTTTCTGCCTATCCCTTGCAACCTTCATCTTTTCCCGTATCTTACGGACTTGTTCCGTTGTTTGCTGTACCAACTTTGGACCTAACAACTGACTTTCTCCAGTCCCAAACCAACACAACGGAGTCCTGCACTTACGTCCATACAATGCCTCCTACGGCGCCATGCCAATACTTGAATGGAAACTGTTGTTAGAAGTAAACTCGATCAATAGAAGAAACTTGTCCCAACTTCCCGTGCTCTCCAACACATACGCTCTTAAGAGATTCTCCAATGACTGAATTGTTCTTTCAGACTGACCATCCGTTTGAGGATGATAAGTAGAACTCATACTTAACTTAGTTCCCATTGCACTGTGTAAGCAGAACTCATACTTAACTTAGTTCCCAGCTGCAAGTCTCTGCATGCTCAAATGTTACATCCTCAAACTCTGAAAACAATATTACTAATGAGATATATAATCCTAGTGAATAAAAATACAGTTAAAAAGATTTTCGTAAAAGCATTGTTCTTAGCAAGTGCGGAAACCGGAAAAACAATTCATGGTAGGCTATTTTTCAAAATAATAGCATTATAATAATAATAATAATAATAATAATAATAATATATATTATTATTATTATTATTGGCAATAATCAGTTATTATCAACACATCATAAATCAAATATGTCAAAATCTCATTATCAAATAGTTCCATCAAACCACATATGTCATATGACTATCAAACATCACTCAATAATGACGTTCCATTGCCTACCTCTACTCAAGAGAGGTATTTCGATGTCATTTTATCATTGGTTACATTACTCATTTTTCAATACCAACAATGTGCATTGGCGGTATTGCTCATTTTTTGACATCCCAATATATGACGATGTTGCTTTCGATACCCCATCAACTGGCGGCATTACATAATTTCGACATCCCAATTCAATGGCGATGTTACTTTCGATATCCCTTTCATATGCAGTATTTCTCAAACGTCATGCCACGTGCATAATGATCAATTAAACATGTCAAATCAAATATATATCATCACATAACTCAAGTAAAACATGTCAATCAAGCAATACACATACCAATCATACATCTCATATCGTCAATCACAAGGATAAATACTCAATTTAATAAACTTTCTTTTTAATCGAAAACCCCCAAATCAATTTAGCGTTTTTGAACCCTAACATAGAAAAACCCAATTTTCCCAAATCAATCTCCCAAATTCATTATTGGTTTTAAGACCCAAAAGCCCAAATCTTTATACAATGAAAAGGTGAGAAAAATGTATTTTTACTCATTTGCTCATAGACCTCCAAAAACTCCAAAAATTATCTAAGATAAATCCTAATGTTTTATCAATAACCTTCTCTTCGTTGAGGTCCTTGTGAAAATGATGCACCTCTTTTATCTTATTTCTTCTCTGTTCGACGACGCTTAACTTCTGCACTCTTTACTTTTTTCAAAACCAAATCAGGTTCTAATTCAATCAAAACCTGACCAATTTCTATTTCATGCGTGGACCCGTTTTCTTTTTATCACAAGAAGCCTTCTGGCCTAAGGCTATATGAGCTTCACGTCATTTCTTATTTTGCTATATTCAATCAACTAAAATATTTTGTGGGCCCTCTAAGTGTAATATCCCGATTTTTCGTGCTTTTTAAGGACAATAAACTCGATTAATGAGTTTATATTTTTATCTGTGTATTAGAAAATGATTTTGGAAAAACTAAAATCATATGCATGCTCCAAGCAATCGTGAGAGCCTACGGTTAAATTTTGGGTCGAAAACTCAAACGGAGCCCGGTCTACGTTTTCACGGATAGTAGTGTTTTACTACTATAAAAACCTAATTTTGACTAACGGTCAGAACCATTAATCTTAGAATTCGATCCTCTACATTTTCAAAAAAATGTGTCCTGACCTTCGAAAAAGGAAATAATATATTATATTCGAGCATATACTCGAACTGAGAAACGATTGAAGCTGTATATAGATTTAACGGGATCCGCTAACGGATAATCTTGAAGTCACATCAGGTCAACATTATCTTGGGATGCGTGCCAGTGTCATGATAATTTTCAAAATATCTTAACACGAAATGACCAAAATGCTCTGGTCCTTTAAGGAAATTACCAAACTATCATTCCACTTAACTACAAGTTTGCCATTGAGACCAAAAATAAATATCCCCTCACTCACCCACTTGGCCTCTCGGCCAAGTTCCCTTTCTCCCCCATCTCACTCTTTTCTCTCCATTTGTTCTTCTTCTCCAAGCTTCTTCACTATTTTTCTTCAAGAAATTGGTGGAAACAAAGTTGATTTCTTCACAAGCTTCATCATCTAGGAGGTATTACCCTCAATCTTCATCTCTTAATCTCTCTATTTCTCTCATTAATCTCAAGTTTCATGATGGTTTAGGTTTTGAACCTTGAACTTCAAAAATCCATAAGAAATTGTAGAAAAATCTTTTAATGTCAATTCACTTTCTTTGAACCAAGTTCATGATTGTCTACCTAAATCCAAGAGTTGGAAACCAAATGAGCTTCCTAGCCATATGGGTATTTTTGGGCCAAAACCCCTATGTGTGGGAGGAGGGGGTTTTGGTTCAAGTTTTGGGGTAGTAGGCTTTGATCTAGCCTTACCACACCTAGTAAGGATGGAATCCAAGAGATAGGAATTTTTGGACATCCCTAGCTATTTTATCTAGCGATGGCCGAACCTAGGAGGATATTGATAGTAGGGATTTTAGTGTTTTAAACTTGATATCTTGATTGATTGATTGTGTGTAGTTGTTGACGAGTAATCAGACGAAAAACCACGAGACTTTCATACCGATCGGAAAACTTTTCACTTACCGAGAAACTACAAGAGACAAAGGGGAAATGCCTGAGGGATTTTCCCGATGACTACATGTCATCATATTTGATTTGTATTTATGTAATTATGTGGTGTGGTGATCGATTTATTTACTTTCCGCAATTATTTGATTTGTTGATAATTGCTTGTTAATATGTGTTATAGTAGTTGAATATGTGTTTTAAACTGCATTATCTGCTATAATCATATTGTCATGTTGATTGTTGATTGGGAAGCCTGACAGTGGTTAGTGCTCAATTAATTAATGGGGATAAAAGCTTTAAAAAACTTTGTATTAAGCAATAAAGATTTATTTGGGAAACGTTGGGAATTTTCAACGATGTTTGCTTTCTATAATAAAAGTGGATCCTAATGTAATTTATGAAGTGAGTAGGAGAAAGTCAAGTTTTTTCAACTTAGGATGTTTTAACGCTAAAAAAATGCTTTCTTCCAAAAAGATTTACGGAAAACGTTTTTGAAAAACAGTAACACTGGTCTGGGATGAAGTATTTTGTCTCAACTGTTTCCTTTCAAAAATTGGGACTTTCAACAAAAATTAAGTTTTATCAGCAATTCAATGGTTTACAAACAGTTTTTAAAATAGAAAAGTTTTGCTGTAAACGAGTTTTTCCCAACGGTATAAAATCCGGCAACTTGGATGAGTTGCGGAGATTTTGTTTTGGATTTGTGTTTCACAGAACAAAAAACAATGAAAAACGTTGAAAACGTTAACCTAGTATACGAGACGTCGGAATGCTCATGTTCTGCAAAAATAGCACGAGAAGCCGTGCAACGATGTTATGGATTGCATGTCCTATGGACTATGGGTCCTTATCTTGTTATGAGGAAACGTGATTAAAGGTGAATGATGTTTTCTATTACCACGGACCTTGAGCTGGTGCATCGGTCTAGGGCTCCACGATGGAGCACTCGGATGTTTCGTTTTGTGTTAACGATGGAGAGTTTTAAAAACGGTGTAAATTATGACTAGTCGGGAGCCTTTGAGCTGCGAACACGAAAGTACGAACACAAAGAAAAAGTGGCAAGACTTGAAACATTTTTTTTTTCATGCATTGTGTTTTGGCAGACATGCCATCTGGATGGGGGACCTTGGTGGTAGGGAACACTGTGATGACTTTAAGTCATAGTGTAACATTGTGCTTTGATGGATAATGGTGTCATACGAACGATGAATATTGTGCCTTGAGTAGGACAATAGAGTATGACCATTTACGATTTATCAAGTACCGCTGAATGTAATCCCATGTAAACATAATCTCATGGTGTTCATGTACCTCTGAATGAGCACTTAGGTGTTGGTCATTATTGCCTGGGGCCAATGTACCATGAGCCTGATAAGCTCAGTTTTATGTATACAATGGTGTTGGAGTTCCCCGGAGATTAAGTAAAGAATTAAATGATGAACATTGAAGTGTCATGCATCTCTTTTGAAAATAACGATAACTGTCGGGTATGAGACCCTATGCATTATGATTATCTATGCTTAGGTGTTATTGATGTGATATACATGTCGTTATCGTGTGTGAATCCATATATTGGTATCTCACCCTTACATCTTTAGATGCGTTCCAAGATGCCATCGGAACATTCGTGGATCCATTCCCTGACGCTTGAGGGCGCGGAAGAAGGGTGACGTACGAGAAGTCATAGTGTTTTAGTAGTGAGACCAGCTATAGGATTTGTCCTATTATTTTGAATAACTTTTTAGTTAGTTGCTTTGGCTGTTGAAAGCCATGACTGTTTTAAATGGCCGTATGTATAAGGCCTATGTATTATATTATGGTATCTTATTATGTATACTCTACTTGACGTTTATTTACATGCGTGTTTACGTAACGTAGCGGTATGGTAAGCTAAGTTAGAAGAAAAATTTTATCACGGATTTTCGAAATAAGTTAAATACTTAGAAAAATCCTATTTTCCGAAAGTGACTAGCACAATTAATTAAAGTTTATTTTCCGCAACGGGTAACCATGTGGTGCCCCAGAAAGGGGTGTCACATTAGTGGTATCAGAGCTGGTCGAGTCTTTCGGGAATCTTTGGGAGGTAGGTTTATTGTGCTGCTGTTGTGTGTTCTCTGATTGAGACTTGTTTGAATTACTTCCTAGAAGTAATATGTGTTAACTAGTGAGCACACATTCCATGTCTCTAGTTGCCATTTAACTGAATTTGTCTTGTAGGTCAGTTATAGAACCAGAAGGAGAAGGTAAACGCGGACGTGGCCATGGACGCGGTCATGGTAGGGGTCGTCGAGGTGGTGCTGTCGATGACCATGTGCATGATGAAGAGTACTAGGAGGGTGGAATGGACTATACTGCAGAAGCAATGGAAACTGTTGCGGCTGCCATTGCACTGCAGACAGCTGCTATGGCTGCTCAGAACCAGCAAGCTACTGAAGGTTAAGGTTTGACAGCATTCTGACATCAGAATCCTCCACAGTTTCACGGGGATGCTGAACCTGAGAAAGCTGACCTATGGATACAAGAACTGGAGAAGATTTTTGAACTCATCCTGAGTCCAGAAGGTGTTAAAGTTCAATATGCTGCTTTCCTACTGATGGGAGACGCAGAGTATTGGTGGAAAGGCACCAAGCAACTGTTAGAAGCTGACAACCAGGAGATTACTTGGGAGATGTTCCGAAGCACATTTTTGGACAGGTGCTTTCCCGAGAGTGCTAGAGTCGAGAAGGAACTAGAATTTCTCTGTCTGCTGCAAAGAGATCTTTCTGTTGGGGAGTATGCAGTGAAGTTTGAATCGTTTGCGAAATACTTCCGTTTCTTTCAGACTGAACCTAACGAAAGCCGGAAATGTGAGAGGTTTGAAGAGGGATTACGATTCAAGATCAAAGAATCTGTGCTGCCCTTGCAGATTAGAAACTTTCAAGCTCTAGTAGAGATGTGCCGCAAGGTGGAGCAGATGGGGAAAGGAAGAGATAATAGAGGGAATGCTGGAGGACCCTCTCGATTTAAGAGCTCATTTCAAACTCAGAGTCAAAGGGGGAAGCAACAACAGAGGAAATCATATTTCCGACCCAGGGGAATAACTCAAGTCAACAACCATTTCGTCCAAATGTTGCTGCATCAGGGAGTGGAGGCCAAAGCCAAGGCCAAGTTAGGAAATGCTTCAAATGTGTAGATCAGAACCATATGGCGGACACCTGTCCGCTGAGAAAAAGTAAGTGTTTCAACTGTAATCAAATGGGATACTTCGCAAAGGACTATAATGCTCCAAAGCATGGACCTGCTGTCAACCACGCAAAGACCAATGAACCAACGACGACGGGAAGGGTTTACACGATGAGCTGTGCTGAAGCCTCGAACTCCGAAGATCTCGTACAAGGTGGTTGCGACATAGCGGGTAATCTCTTGACTGTACTTTTTGATTTGGATGCGACCTATTCCTTGATTTCGATGGATTAGGTGAAACTGTTGAAATTACCTGTCTCTTCGTTATCTTATAATATGATTGTTTTAACCCCAACTACGAAGCCAGTTATTGCCAATTCTATATGCTTGAGCTGTCCTATTCTTATTCAGGATAGACATTTTCTTGTTGATCTGATCTGTTTACCTCTAATACAATTAGATGTGATTTTAGGTATGGATTGGTTATCTTCCAACCATATTCTCACAGATTGTGCTCATAAAACCTTAGTCTTTCCTAAGGATGAGATTTCTGGATTTTTATCTGCTAACCAAGTAAGGGCTTCTTTTAAAGAGGGAGCACAAGGATACATGTTATTGTTTTCATTAGACGTAGAGAGTAGGTTAGATCTACAGTCCATACCAGTCGTCAATGAGTTTCCGGAGGTGTTTCCAGAAGATGTGCCGGGGTTACCGCCTGTTCGAGACATTGAGTTCGCGATTGATCTGGTACCGGGCACTAGCCCAATATCCATGGCACCATATCAGATGTCGCCATCAGAGCTGGAGAACTTGAAAAAGCAATTGGTGGAACTGATGGAAAAGGAATTTATTAGACCTAGTGCATCATTGTCGGGTGCTCCAATTTTACTGGTAAAGAAGAAAGACGAAAGTTCTCGCTTATGTGTAGATTTCCGGCAGTTGAACAAAGTAACGATCAAGAACAAGTATCCTCTTCCAAGGATCGATGATTTGATGGACCAGTTACGTGGGGTGGCCGTTTTCTCGAAGATAGATCTACGGTCGGGCTATCATATGATTCGTGTGAAGGCGGAGGATGTTCCAAAAACAGCATTTCGAACACGCTACGGGCATTATGAATATCTTGTGATGCCGTTCGGAGTGACGAATGCTCCTGCTATATTCATCGATTACATGAATAGGATTTTTTGTCCATATCTAGATAAGTTTGTCGTTGTCTTCATAGACGACATTCTAATCTATTCTCCTAATGAAGAGAAACATGCTGAACATCTCAGTATGGTTCTTCATATCTTAAAGGAGAAACAGTTATATGTAAAACCTGAAAAGTGTGAATTTTGGTTAGACCAAGTTCAATTTTTGGGACACGTTATCTCGAGCGAAGGAGTCACAGTGGATCCGTCGAAGGTTGAAGTTGTTTTGCAATGGGAGAGACCCAAGACGGTAACAGAGATTCGTAGTTTCGTGGGTTTAGTTGGATACTATAGGAGATTCATTGAAGGATTCTCCAAAATAGTAGGACCTCTTACCCAACTTACTCGGAAGGATCAAGAATTTATCTGGACTAAAACGTGAGAAGAAAGTTTCCAGGAATTAAAAAGGAGGTTGACTACTTCACCTGTGTTGGTATTACCTGATCCCAAGGAACCTTTTGAGGTATACTGTGATGATTCACATCAAGGGTTAGGTTTTGTATTGATGCAGAACCGGAATGTAGTATCTTATGCTTCCAGACAACTAAAGAATCATGAGAGGAATTATCCTACGCATGACCTGGAATTAGCGGCAGTGGTTTTCGCATTAAAGATCTGGAGACACTATCTGTATGGAGCAACCTTCAATGTCTTCAGCGACCACAAAAGCCTGAAGTATCTGTTTAACCAGAAAGAACTCAACATGCGACAAAGACGCAGGTTGGAATTTCTGAAGGATTATGATTTCCAATTACAGTATCACCCTGGAAAGGCAAATATGGTAGCGGATGCCCTGAGTAGAAATTCAATACATGCGTCTGCAATGATGGTCAAGGAGCAAGAATTGATAGAACAATTCCGAGATATGCGGTTGACAATCAAGATGTCGCCAGGAAGACTTTGCTTAGGTATGATTACTGTTTCCAATGGATTAATGGAACAAATAAAGGAGAAACAAGAAAGTGATCAGTACCTACAAGGAGAAAAGGAATTAGTGCGATGAGGAGCAGTATTAGAATTCAAAGAGGGAACAGATGGAATCTTAAGGGCCGGTGAAAGGATTTGTGTACCGGACGATTCCGAACTCAGGAAGTTAATTTTGGAAGAAGCTCACAAGAGTAAATTGAGTTTACACCCAGGAGCCACTAAGATGTACCAAGATTTAAAGAAGTTGTATTGGTGGTACGGAATGAAGAGAGACATAATGAAATATGTCTCTTCGTGTTTAGTTTGTCAAAAGACCAAGATTGAACATCAAAGACCATCAGGAATGTTACATTCTTTGGACATCCCGGAATGGAAATGGGATGGTATCGCGATGGATTTCGTGACGATTTTGCCAAAGACTCAGAAGGGACATGATGCCATATGGGTAATAATTGATCGTCTGACCAAGTCGGCTCACTTTTTTCCCATTAACATAAAGTATTCAATGGGAAGATTGACTCAGTTATATATTGGAGAAATTGTCAGATTACATGGTGTACCTTCGAGTATTATTTCGGATCGTGATCCGAGGTTTACATCAAGATTCTGGCAAAGTTTACAAGAGTCCCTAGGAACGAAACACAGATTGAGTTCAGCGTTTCATCCACAGACGGATGGACAGTCCGAAAGGACGATCCAGTCTCTTGAGGACTTGCTGAGAGCTTGCGTGTTGGAACATCTTGGTAGTTGGGATGAATTTCTACCATTGATAGAATTCACCTATAACTACAGTTTCCACTCAAGTATAGGAATGACACCCTATGAAGCCTTGTATGGTTGACGGTGCAGAACGCCTTTATGTTGGTACCAGGATGGTGGAAGCCTGCTGTTGGGACCAGATATCGTGCAACAGACAACCGAGAAGGTGAAGATGATTCAGGAAAAGATGCGGACAACTCAAAGTCGATAGAAGAGTTATGCGGACAAGAGAAGACGACCTCTCGAGTTTGAGGAAGGCGATCATGTGTTTTTGAGAATCACGCCTACGACTGGGGTTGGTCAGGTAATTAAATCCAGAAAACTCACTCTGAAATTCATTGGACCTTACCAAATTCTTCGTCATGTAGGTCCAATAGCCTATCAAATTGCTTTACCACCCTTTCTTTCCAATATTCATGATGTTTTCCATGTTTCACAACTGAGGAAGTATATTCCTGATCCATCTCATGTTCTTGAGCCCGATGTAGTACAGTTGAAAGAGAACTTGTCTTATGAGACTTCACCCGTGCGAATCTCGGATAAGATGACTAAGTAGCTCAGGGGTAAACAAATTTCCTTAGTCAAGGTTATTTGGGACGTTATAACGGGAGAAGCAACTTGGGAAGCTGAGGACAAAATGAGGGTGCAATACCCCTATCTTTTCACAGGTACGTAATTTCGAGGACGAAATTATTTTTAGTGGGGTAGTAATGTAACATCCCGATTTTTCGTGCTTTCTAAGGACAATAAACTCGATTAACGAGTTTATATTTTTATTTATGTGTTAGAAAATGATTTTGGGAAAACTAAAATCATATTCATGCTCCAGGCAATCGTGGGAGCCTACGGTTAAATTTTGGGCCGAAAACTCAAACGAAGCCCGATCTACGTTTTCACGGATAATAGTGTTTTACTACTATAAAAACCTAATTTTGACTAACGGATAGAACCATTAGTCTTAGAATTCGATCCTCTACATTTTCAAAAAAATTTGTTCTGACCTTTGAAAAAGAAAATAATATATTATATTCGGGCGTATACTCGAACTGGGAAACGATTGAAGCTGTGGACGGATTTAACGGGACCCGCTAACGGATAATCTTGAAGTCACATCAAGTCAACATCATCTTGGGATGCCTACCAGTGTCATGATGATTTTCAAAATATCTGGACACGAAGTGACCAAAATGCCCCTAGTCCTTTAAGTAAATTACCAAACTACCCTTCCACTTAACTAAAAGTTTGCCATTGAGATAAAAAATAAATATCCCCTCACTCACCCACTTAGCCTCTCGGCCAAGTTCCCTTTCTCCCCCATCTCACTCTTTTCTCTCCATTTGTTCTCCTTCTCCTAGCTTCTTCATCATTTTTCTTCAAGAAATTTGTGGAAACAAATTGATTTCTTCATAAGCTTCATTATCTAGGAGGTATTACCCTCAATCTTCATCTCTTAATCTCTCTATTTCTCTCTTTAATCCCAAGTTTCATGATGGTTTAGGTTTTGAATCTTGAACTTCAAAAATTCATAAGAAATTATAGAAAAATCTTTTTCATGTCAAACCACTTTCTTTGAACCAAGTTCATGATTGTCTACCTAAATCCAAGAGTTGGAAGCCAAATGAGCTTCCTAGCCATATGGGTATTTTTGGGCCGAAACCCCTATGTGTGGGAGGAGGGGGTTTTGGTTCAAGTTTTGGTGTAATAGGCTTTGATCTAGCCTTACCACAACTTGTAAGGATGGAATCCAAGAGATAGGAATTTTTGGACATCCCTAGCTATTATATCTAGCTATGGCCGAACCTAGGAGGATATTGATAGTAGGGATTTTTGTGTTTTAAAGTTGATATCTTGGTTGATTGATTGTGTGTAGTTGTCAACGAGTAATCGGACGAGAAACCGGACGACTTCGGGACCGATCGGACAACTTTTCACTTATTGGGAAACTATAAGAGGTAAGGGGGGAAATGCTTGAGGGATTCTCCTGATGATTGCATGTCATCATATTTGATTTGTATTTATGTAATTAAGTGGTGTGGTGATCGATTTATTTACTTTCCGAAATTATTTGATTTGTTGATAATTGCTTGTTAATATGTGTTATAGTAGTTGAATATGTGTTTTAAACTGCATTATCTGCTATAATCATATTATGATGTTTATTGTTGATTGGGAAGCCTGACAGTGGTCAATGCTCAAGTAATTAATGGGGATAAAAGCATTAAAAAGCTTTGTATTAAATGATAAAGATTTATTTGGGAAACGTTGGGAATTTTCAACGACGTTAGCTTTCTAAAAGAAAAGTGGATCCTAATGTAATTTATGAAGTGAGTAGGAGAAAGTCAAGTTTTTTCAACTTAGGACATTTTAATGCTACAACAATGCTTTATTCCGAAAAAATTTACGGAAAACGTTTTCAAAAAACAGTAACGCCGTTCTGGGACGACATTTTTGGTTTCAGCTGTTTCCTTTCAAAAATTGGTTTTTGGGAAGGGACTTTCAACCAAAATTAAGTTTTATCAGCAATTCAATCGTGTACAAACAATTTTTAAAATAGAAAAGTTTTTCTGTAAACGAGTTTTTCTCAACGGTATAAAATTCAGCAACTTGGATGAGTTGCGGAGATATCATTTTGGATTTGAGTTTCACAGAACAAAAAAAAAAAATAAAAAACATTTAAAATGTGAACCTAGCATACGAGGCGTCGAAATGCTCGTGTTTTGCAAAAATAGCACGAGAAGCCGTGCAACGATGTTATGGACTGCGTGTCCTATGGACTATGGGTCCTCCTCTTGTTATGAGGAAACGTGATTAAAGGTGAATGATGTTTTCTATTTCCACGGACCTTGAGCTGGTGCATCGGTCTAGGGCTCCATGATTGAGCACTCGGACGTTTCGTCCTGTGTTAACGATGAAGAGTTTTAAAAACGGTGTAAATTATGAATAGTCGGGAGCCTTTGAGTTGCGACAACGAAAGAACGAACACAAAGAAAAGTGGCAAGACTTGAAACGTTTTTTTCATGCATTGTGTTTTGGCAGACGTGCCATCGGGATGGGGGACCTTGGTGGCAGGGAACCCTGTAATGACTTTAAGTCATAGTATAACATTATGCCTTGACGGACAATGGTGTCATACGAACGATGAATATTGTGCCTTGAGTAGGACAATAGAGTATGACCATTTACGATTTATCAAGTACCGCTGAGTGTAATCCCACGTAAACGTAATCTCATGGTGTTCATGTACATCTGAATGAGCACTTAGGTGCTAGTCATTGTTGCCTGGGGCCAATGTGTCATGCATCTCTTTTGAAAATAACGATGACTGTCGTGTATGAGACCCTATGCATTATGATTATCTATGCTTATGTGTTATTGATGTGATATACATGTCGTTATCGTGAATGAATCCATATATTGGTATCTCACCCTTACATCTTTAGATGAGTTCCAAGATGCCACCGGAACATTCGAGGATCCATTCCCTGACGCTTGAGGGCGCGGAAGAAGAGTGACGTACAAGAAGTCATAGTGTTTTAGTAGTGAGACTAGCTATAGGATATGTCCTATTAATTTGAAAAACCTTTTAGTTAGTTGCTTTGGCTACTAAAAGCCATGACTGTTTTGAATGGCCGTATGTATAAGGCCTATGTATCATATTATGGTATCTTATTATATATACTCTGCTTGATGTTTATTTACATGCGTGTTTACGTAACGTTGAGGTATGGTAAGCTAAGTTAGAAGAAAAATTTTATCATGGATTTTCGAAATAAGTTAAATACTTAGAAAAATCCTATTTTTCGAAAGTAACCAGCACAATTAATTAAAGTTATTTTCGCCAACGGGTAACCATATTGTGCCCCAGAAAGGGGTGTCACACTAAGCATGTTTTTGTTCCCTTATTAGAATTCTCATTGAATTCTCGCTGCAACTACCATAATTGCATTTGCTAAAAGCCAAATTTCACAAATGAATAACTAATATATTTTTGGAGTCCGTTTTTGTTTTACAAAGAATTCCAATTTTGTATTCTTTTAAATTACTAATATTTGTAATAAATTTTTATACTAATAATTTTTTACACTAAATCTCATAAGAACTTAATCTTTTTTTTATTAAAAATAATTATATTAGAATTTTTGGATGTTATATTTTCTCTCATTCCTTTAAGAATTTCATCCCCGAAATTAACACCATGAACATCTAAGCAAGCAAACATAAAACACATTCAGTTCATATTCCTATGCTCATCTAATTGTCCTTAAAGCTCACTTAGTCCTAGGGGTACTATTGTCAAAACAACATTCGCCTCTATCTCAACCAACAATAAGAATAAATGTCCTTGTGCCCCTCAACTAAGCACTTAAGACAAAGTGTAGTAACTAGGTTATGACTAAGTAAAGAAGAATTTATTATGCATTTATTAATGAAACAAATGCACACAATATCTCACATACATATGCAGTTAACTTATTTGCTTAATAGAAAATTATACTAGTCACTTTTTAATTTCCATGACTGTAGAGAAATGAATTATGGTCAACAAAATAAATTTTCAGCACAACAAACAATCTCAAGTAAGTTCAATCACAATCATTAATTAAGCAAAATCAACAGCATAAGACAAGTCTTATACACCAGAGAAACACAAAAATAACAAGGTTATCCTTCGCAAGAATAACAGGACACACAAAAAAAAAAAATAGTCAAGCATCAGTCAACTTCGAAAATTCTCACGCACAACAAATTTATAATCTTTTTGTCTCTAAGAAAACCCTACACTTGTCTGTTAGTCGTCATAAATCTGTAAACCACCAATCAAATATTGGGTTGGCCAAGCCTAACATCTAAAAGAATAGCATGCAGTCTTTATAACTCTAACAACTGTCCTATGCACCCAAGTTTTGATTTTAGAAAAAATCTCACTACCACGGTCTTATTTAGGATTGAACTGCTTTAATTCCAATCAAGTAACGCCCTTCGTTATATTAGTAACCCATGATAATTATTTAGATAAAATATGAAGAAATAAAAATTTCTCTTAAAATATTACTCAATAAATACTTAGTGTAATAAGATAAATAGTAATATCAAAATAATGTTTACATCAATAAACCCATAAAATACTAAAATAACATAATTAGTTCAAAAGAATCAAAATTGCGTGTCTAAAACAATTTGCATAAATAAAATAAAATACATAATCGTGACATAGGTCTCTTGGCATAAGCCATAACATACTAGCAAAATACTAAAACTAAGAAGATAATCTTCAAGTCTCCGTATACTCAACTGTGACGTCCACAAACTTTGAAAATAATACTACTAATAAGATCTATAATCCCAGTGAATAAAAAACGGTTAAAAAGATCTTCGTAAAATCATTGTTCTCAGTCGGTGCGACAACCGGAAAAACATTCATGGTACTTGCTATTTTCCAAAATAATATAATAATAATAATAATAATAATAATAATAATAATAATAATAATATAAATTATTATTGGCAATAATCGGTCATCATCAACACATCATAAATCAAGTATGTCAAAATTTCATATATCGAATAATTCCATCAAATCACATATGCCATATGACTATCAAATATCACGCAACAATGGCATCCCATTGCCTACCTCTACTCAAGAGAAGTATTTCGATATAACCTTTTCATTAGTGACATTACTCATTTTTTGATACCAATCATGTGCACTAGAGGTATTACTCATTTTTCGACATCCCAATATATGATGATGATGCTTTCGATACCCCATCAACTGACGGTATTCCAAAATTCCGACATCCCAATTCAATGGCGATGTTACTTTCGATATCCCTTTCATATGCAGTATTTCTCAAACGTCATGTCATGTGCATAATGACCAATTAAACATGCCAAATCAAATATATATCATCACATAACTCAAGTAAAACATGTCAATCAAGCAATACACATACCAATCATACATCTTATATCGTCAATCACAAGGATAAATACTCAATTTAATAAACTTTCTTTTTAATTGAAAACCCTCAAATCAATTTAGCGTTCTTGAACCCTAACATAGAAAAACCCAGTTTTCCCAAATCAATCTCCCAAATTCATTATTGGTTTTAAGATCCAAAATCTCAAATCTTTGTACAATGAAAATATGAGAAATATGTAGTTTTATTCATTTTTTCATAGACCTCTAAAAGCTCCAAAAATTATTCAAGATAAATCCTAATGTTTTATCAAGAAATTTCTCTTCGTTGAGGTCCTCGTGAAAACGATGCACCTCTTTTATCTTATTTCTTCTCTGTTCGACGACGCTTAACTTCTGCACTCTTTACTTTTTTCTAAACCAAATCAGGTTCTAATTCAATCAAAACCTGACCAATTTCTATTTCATGCGTGGACCCGTTTTCTTTTTATCACATGAAGCCTTCTAGCGTACGCCTATATGAGCTTCACGTCATTTCTTGTTTTGCTATATTCAATCAACTAAAATAATTTGTGGGCCCTCTAAGCATGTTTTTGTTCCCTTGTAAGAATTCTCATTGAATTCTCGCTGCAACTCCCATAGTTGCATTTGCTAAAAGCCAAATTTCACAAATGAACAACTAAGGCCCTATTCGGGGTGATTTTTGGTTTTATGTTTTGAAAATTTCAAAAATCAAATCTAGTTTCAGTTTTGAGTTTTGAGTTTTAATTTTGAATTGTGTTTTAGTTTTTTTAGTTAAGCCACTTTCTTTATCTCGCCTCACTGTGAATTCACCTAATATAAAAAAATATTGACACATAAAAATAATTAAAAATGACAAAAAAATAATTAAGTTTGGAAAAAAATAAAAAAATAATTTAAAAAAATAAATATTATAAAACTATAAAATAATAAAAATAGTAATTATAAGTAGTAGGAACAACCACAGTAAATACAACAACAACAACAACAACAATAATAATAATAATAATAATAATAACAACAACAACGTTTATATAATTTGTGTTTAATTAGTTCGTTTTGAGCAAAAATTAAACATGAATAAATAGTAAAAACATTAAAAATATCCTAAGATTTCATTAACCATAGAAAGAAGAAAAGTGCATAGGTTTTAAACATTCCAAAACATCATAATAGTTAACAAACTAATCACATGCGTGTTAGCTTTAAAACTGAAATAGGAATCGTAAAACCTATTTTTATAGTTTTGAGCTTTAGCTGAAAACAGTTTTCAAATTGAGTAAAAAGCCAATTTAACTCCATTTTACCCGAGCAAGTTTTGTTTTCAAATTTAACTTTTAAAATCAAAAATCAGAAACTTAGAACCACCCCGATGAAGGAACCTGTTTGAAACATAAGAAGGGGGGTTGAAATGTGTTTCTTAAGTTTTTTAAAACTTTTCGCAAGCAGATATATATATATTTTCGCAAGGTTGGACGATGAAACGTTTAAAGGACGCTAGAAGCGTTTCTAACACTGATTGGACGCTCACTTAGTCCGATGAAGATAAAGAGACAAGCGTAAGGAAAGCAATTCAATCCCAAGACGTTAGTAAGAAAATAAACTAAAATAGAGATAAGGGAGAGAAAAGAACATAGAGATATTATCCTGGTTCACTCTTCACGCAAGAGCTACGTCCAGTCCCCTCTACTTGAGAGCTTTATCCACTATAACAAAAACCCTTTGTTACAAGTATTCAACACCTCTTCAGGCAAGTATTCTACACCTCTTCAGGCAACACTTAGTATTCTTTTACAGGCAAGCCTCTTCAGGCTCAAGTATTCTTTCTAAGCAAGCCTCTTCAGGTTCAACCAACTAAGGTTTTGAAAAAGGTTTTGTTCTTATTGACTCACTAAATGTGAGGGTATGAAACTAAGCTCAGAACTCTAAACAATACTCTTCGCAGAGAGTAATATGAAAGTTTAAGAACAGAGTAAGCTTGTAAGCTTTGATTTTTCTCTTGATTGCTTGTGTTTTCTCGTGTGCTTGTATTTTTCTCAAGTTCGGTAACCATGCATCTTCAAGGGGTGGAGGTATTTATAGCCTTTTGTCTTTGAGCCATCTTCAGTCTTCAACGGATGGAAAAAGATCCGTTCTGATCATGCATTAAATGCATTGGTCCGTTGAGTCGGATAACCTCTTTGAAGCTTCTGATCAGCAAAGTAGGCGATCAGGCTTGATAGCTAGAAATGGGACTGACACATCCTCTTTGTATTCAAAAGTTGCCTTTTGTCTTTCACAGAGAGGAAATCAACTTCTTTATGTGACAGGGACAGTCTGGCTTTTTGCTTTTGTCTGAACGAGTGTTACAGGGAATATTTGTCCAAAGGATATAACCTTTTTACAAGGAATAATAAATTCAAAAGCTTTACAAGAGTATTCGCGATTAATAAGTAAAGCATTATTGGACTATAACGAATACACAAGGATAGGAAGAGTCTTTGTACTCATGATTCTTTTGTTACTGCTTATTATCGTCCAGTCTGAGTAAGAACTTGAACCACTTCGGAGGTCGGACGAGTTAAAGTCTTTGGACTTAGATAGACATTGAACTTATATTGATTATATCCTGCACACTTAAGGTAGAACGTTAGTCCATATTAAATCTTTGTTCTTCTGAAATTAGTCCTTTGTTAACATCAAAACATAAGGGATTACTGGACCATAACCACTTTGGTTCCAACAATCTCCCCCTTTTTGATGATGACAAAACATACTAATTTGATTAAACAAAGAGTCTTAGAGAGCTGAAAAGCTCCCCCTAAGACATATATAAGAAAACAATCAATCAAGCATATATAACAAAACGTATAAAGAATATGCAATCAAGATTTACTATGATTTAATAAACATCCAATTCAATCAAACCCTTTTCTCCCCTTTTTTGTCATCAGACAAAAGAAGGAAAAACACATCATAGTCAGTATTAAAACAAAACAAAAGAAAGTTTTAAGAAGGAGGAGGTGGAGGAGGAGGAAATTTGGGAATGAAGTTTTGAAACATGGCTACGATTTGCTGAAGAAGCACTGCATTGTTGGCTTTTATGGACTGTTGGACGAACTCTTGAAACTCGGGAGGAACCGCAGAGACAGAGCTTTCAGCGGTGGCCTTAGTTGCATCCACATCTCTATGATCAGGAACTACACTGAGAGCCTGAGAGGGAGATCGATCAGCAGGATGGACCACTGAAAGAGGAATAGGTTGAGACTTAGATGGTGCTGAGTCTGCAACTTGTTCCATTTTCTCAGTATGAATTTCAGGACAGGGGTCCTCATAGACGATCTCGGTGTCCCCAGTTTCTTCAGGAATAACAGGTTTTGGGGGGGCAGGTGGAGGAGCTTTAAGATCAATGACAGGTTTGGGAGGAGGTGGAAGCACATCAAGGATGATCTCAGCATCATCATATCTATTTTCTCTCCATCTTGGGGCAGGGTCTGGAAGCACATCCCTTGGATACAACGGTATTCCAAAGATGTCATCCATGATCAGAAAGTCAGCATCAGTGATTCGATATTGTCTTGGGTAGACACGAATCTTCTGCTTTTCATCGATAGAGAGACTAGATGAGGATGCTTCTTGAGAGCATCTCCAAATGAAGGTTTCCCAGTAGATTTTTGCGTCTGGGTCAAACCTTTGGAAAGGAACCTTCTGCCAAATGTGGGCCAGCTCTACTGAATCATCTCTTGGCCTTTTCTAGAAGAGAGGATCAAAGGCATGTTTGTAGGGCAGCGTCCAAGTTTCAAGCCTTTTTCGTCCATCTTTATTCTTGTTTGGGTCCAGTATTGGAATCCTTGGACAAGCTCTAGGAGGAACAACTCTTACTTTTGTTGCAGAGCGTGTGGACCAAAGCTTCATTGTTAAGTTATGATGGATCTTGGCTTCTCTGGGCATGTCACATTCCTTCTTGGCAACGTAGTAGGGAAGAAAGTCGCGAACATCAGAATATTCCTTCCAAGCTGTGGGATAGCTTGGAATGAATTTGAGGTCTTGATCAAGAAAGATGTTGGTCAGACCATACGTCCTTGATCTTCTCTCATCTGTGGTGCAACCTTTCTTCTCTTCATTCAGAATTACTACGTGCCATTTGACATTGTAATGGCACCACTGGGAAGCCTTGTCTTTGATGAGATTTGGATAGATTTTCTTTGGAGGAACCTTCTTCTTCTCAAGACAAACAACCAGGGGGTCCAAGAGCAGTGTACAGTTAAGTTGCCAAAGGTTCGGAGGATGTGTGAGAAATGGGGTAGTAGCCATGTTCAGGGGGTGGACCAGAGGGATTTTGAGGTGGAGTGGAACGTGTTTCATATTGATATTCTGGTGGTGGTATAGGGATTTTGAGATGTTGAGAGGTAGAAGGAGGTGAGTGTTTGAGAAAGAGAGCAGGAAACCTTCGTTGAACATCAGCCCAGTTGGAGCTTTCGTTTCTGAAGGTAATCCGAGGAATGCGTCTGTATTTTATTTTTAGGTAGATCATGTTGGGGTAAGGTGCACCATAGGGTTGAAAGGGGTGATCTCCCCATGGTGTGAACCAGTCTTGAGGTTCGGATGGTGAGGGAAGGGTTTGTGTTTGAGGTAAGGTAGGGGGTGAAAGGGGTAACGACGGTTGAGAGTCTAAGGTCAGGTCTTCAACCTCATGGTTTTGCTTAACAGTGGAAGTAAAAATTGAACTAGACTGAGGTTCAGTATTACCTTTAGTTTTAGCTCTTGTGGACCTTGCTCTTGTTGCAGCAGGCTTAGGCCGAGAGGCTGCAGAAGTGGATTCCCTCCTTGGACTTTTGATCACCCTAGAGATAGGTTGATCGTCCTCATCTTCCTCATCAATAGAAGCTAGAACCAGCTTCCTTTTTCTTGAGGGTTGGACGGTAGGCTTTGGACGAGCAGAGGTAGCCTTGGCTGTTGGACGAGCAGGCTCAGTTGAGCGTCCAGCGAAGACTTGTTGGACAGACGCTTCGTCAGAACCTTGCGTCTGGGCACCCTTCAGCTTTCCGTCTTGTTTGGACTTCTTGAAATAGTCCAGTTGCATCATCACTAAGCTTTGTTTGCTGAACTCAGGTTGATGCACACGATCTATTCCATGAATATCATAGTATCACTAGTGCATGAAGCACTTTTAACGTCTGTTAAAATCAACTTTTAACATCGGTTTCCATTTAGACATTAATACAACAGACGTTAAAAGTGTGATATTTAACGTCGGTTATGAATTGACGTTAAATATATTATTTTAACGTCGGTTAATGAAAAAAACAGACGTTAACGTCTGTTAACTATACACTGGACGTTCAAAGTATATATATTTGTAAAACTAAAAATCTTTTAACATCGGTTTTATAAATAACTGACGTTAAAAGTTAACTTTTAACGTCGGTGTTTTAAATAACCGACATTAAAAGTTATATTAACGTCGGTTATATTAAAAACCGACGTTAAAAGTTAAATTTTTTTTAATACTGGTCATATTTAGTTCCCAGCTCCCTGCAGAATTCTACAAATTACAACCAGAATTTCCAAAATACAGAATTTTGCATAATTACTCAATACTATTCCAGAATATATAGATTTTGCAACATTATTTACTCAACATCACTAGTCCAGACTACAATCCAGAATTCTCTCTAAGCTACTAGTCAGTACAATTCAGAATTCTCTCTAAGCTAGTCAGTACAATTCAGAATTCTATACATGCTCAATTCATACATATATAAACTAATCATCATTCTCTATTAAGTATGCAGGATCTATATTTTCTACTGCTTTCTCTGTAGCATACTTAAAAAAGAAGGTTGCAAAACGCACTCTCAAGTCTTTGAATTCTTGTGTAGTGACAGGAGACTGATCACTGAAAGCCTGCACAAGTTCAAATAAACTCAACATTAAATTAAGTTATCAACAAAAACAAAATACCTAAGATACGAACCTGAAAATTAATTACATGCGTCCATCCGTCAGTAATAGATGCTGAGACAATGTTCAACATATGAAACATCACATAGTAAGCATACTCCCAACTTTGTATTTGTCTACGAGACTATAAATGAATATGAAATTGGATATCAAGTTAATGTATAGATAGTAATGATGATGATAGTAATAATAGTAATAATAATTACTATTAATAAACTGCTTACCTTTATGATATACCAATCAGGTTTTGATTTTGACTTGGAAGACCTACTTTTCCCATTTGCACAAGAAATGCTACATGCCTTCATAGCTCTATGATAAACAAAATATTTTTGTCAATTATATGTTTATAAAATAAAAGCAAATGTTATAAATTAAATTACATTAAATAAAATTTTACGTACGTATTGATTGAGGCCACCACCTCCTTCGTCGGATCAAAGTGACACGAGCAGAAGAAGACAACAATATGCTTGCTAGGAATAAGTAGGAGCATCTGCTAATGGCCATTCCTTACAAATGGTGTTATATATATTTGTTTCCGACTTCTTTCCATTAGGGTCTGCATGTATGCACTGACTTTGGCATGATCAGTCATGAAATTACCAAGAGTGACAGTGGGGTCTAAGAATCCATAAATATGATCGCTGCCCCTATCAAGTAATTGGCGATGCAGATACCTAAGATATGCAATAAGTTGATGTTAATTACGTAATATATTGAAATAAATTATAAAATTGTAATACCTTATGCAATATATATAAGGTCACAAAATGTACTTACGTGCACCAAATACTTAGAATTGTGTTGGCTATCCATTCACCATCAGTGCAAAATTGACCAATATCGTCACCAACGATGCATAGATGAGGTTCTACCACAAAGCCATCGTGTTCCATCGGAATTACAAAAATATCATTACCATGATCCAAACCAAATGCAAACAGACGAGCTAACGGAGACTGAAGATGCGTTACCAGCTTCGACTTCGGCTTCAATTGTAAATAAAGAAAACATAAGTAATTGAGAATACCGTAAACACAAGTAATTCAGATTGAGAATAAAGAAAACATAAGTAACTGAGAATGATTATGAATACCAGGGACAACTCCAACTCCCGCTGCGACAACTTCAACTCCCACTTTTCCAACTTCAAGTCCCGCTTCGACAACTCCACCTCCATATGTGAAGGTTGGGCAACTTCTTGGGATTGCCTTGATGAAAACTCCTTCAAAAGCGCTTGCGTAAAGGTGGGGTCCTTTAGAAGTGAAAACATAAGCTCTAGTCTAAAAGTTGGGTCGGAGATAACATCCTGTTTAACCTCTTCTTTAAGCTCCTCCTTATTGATCTGCTGCTCGACCCGCTTACGTGACCCGCATGTTCGATGAAATTTCTTAATGCCCACCGTCCCTGGAACACCACGAACACGGCCAGGGTGATCTTCTTTCCCTAGAGCAACGACCAAGATATCTGATCGTCCCTGTGGAACAAAGGACCCTTGCGAGCTTTGTTCCTTCAGCTCCTCCTACAAAGACACAATTTTTAAAAAATGTGTAAGACAATGCGTTACAATTACAAGTAGAAATGTAGTATGTTTAATTTGTTACTTACAATCTTTTCAGCAACAACGCGTGTGGCTTCAACTTTAAAATTTCCAGATTTCGTCTTTCGTCCTTCCACCCATGTGTCCTCGCTTGGGGGTGGAGACGGAGGATCAATAATTTCACATTCTTCTTCTCTTGCTTCTACCCGCTCTTTCAACTTCTCCTCCCTCTTTCTCAACTTTTCATCCATCAACTTCTTCTCCACCAATCTATACCCACCTTGAGACATGGTGCGGGGGTGGACATTCTTCACCTGACTCGCCTTACCCTTTTCCCTTTTAACCAAAAACTCAGGACTGGCTCGTCTTAAAACAAATCTTTCCCACGTATCCTTATCAAGGAATGAGTAAACATCAAGAGGAGATTTATTGATCTTCTCTCCAAATATGTACTTATTACCCAGAAAAGACTTAAACCCCGTCCAACGCTTAGCCGCAAGTTGAAGCCATTTTGTCTGATGTTCAGGAGTGTTCGGCACGGTCCATGTGATTTACATTAATTATAGAATAAGAAGGAGGAATTAGTAATGCATGGATCATATATTATATGCTTAAATAATGTAAATACAAACAAAGAGATCATTGAAAAATACTGTGATTGACTCCCAAATCTGATCCTTCACAGTCTGCGATACGTGATCCCAATCATCAAACAAAATGCTAGTATGAGTTTTAGCTTCCAAAGCCATAAAACTGGTGAATTTCTTAGCATAGGGTCCCATGGGCTCCAGGCGACTATCAAACTCGATCTCAAACCTCTGGTTATTAATCCTGGATCTAGACAAACTTTTCAAAGTTGTGGCTTTCCTACCCCTTTTTTGGGTAGGCCGACTATCCGACGCTGCTGAATCAGCCCTGTGTTATGCCTATTTAGACAGAAAAATAATAAATTAACCTTAGCTTAACATGGATAAATAAAAATATAATTGGCCTACTTAATTGACATTATATGTATAAATAAAACTTACACTATCAGTCAATGGAGCCATGACCGACTCATCCTGTGAATGAGGGATGTCTGCTAAATTAGTCATGTGTATGCCTGTTTAGACAAAAAAGTAATAAATTAGGTTAGTATAACATGTATAAATAAATTAGGTTAATATAACATGTATAAATAAATTAGGTTAGTATAACATGTATAACATGTGAAGCAACTTGAGGGGGAGTGAAGGAACCCGTCTATGACCACCCGTCTATAATCACCCGTCTATCACCACCCATCTATGAGCACCTGTCTATAACCGCCCGTCTATGACCACTCGTCTATGAAACCCGTCTATAACCACCCATCTATGACCACCTGTCTATGACACCCGTCTATGACCACCCGTCTATGACACTTATAGTAATAAAATGGTAACTAAAATTGCATAAGGGACATTCCTTTCTTGTAAACATAACAATATATCCCTAAAAAACAAAATTCACATCATGGATAAAGATAACTTACACTATAGTATCAGATTTTAGCTAGATCAATATCCCTTCATGATGATCATCACGAGTGGCATGTACATCGTCCACCTCATTTTCCTCAATGAAAGTAGGCATGTGTATTGAGAAAGAAGGAGTCTCAGGAATATCAAGAGTATCTTGATTTTCATCATTACGATGCATGCTTTTTCCTTGGAGAACCACTGACCACCTTTTGTTAGAAGAATCATTGATATAAAACACTTGTTTTGCTTGGGAAGCCATGATGAAAGGCTCTTCCGTGTGACCTACCTTGCCAAGATCTACCAATGTAAATCCTAATTCATCGATTTGTACACCACTTTTACTGTCAACCCACTTACATTTAAAAACAGGCACTGTAAACTTAGTGTAATCGACCAACCAGATCTCTTCAATGACTCCAAAGTAAGAAATCGGTGCCATAATTGGATTTGTATCTTTTGAACTAGAGAAGTGCATGGCCTCAGCCACTATCATAACCCCACTATTTTGCATGGTACTCTTGTTATCTTGTTCCTTTGTATAAAAGGAACACATATTGATGTCGTATCCACTCCAACATATGACATTAAAGCTAGGCCCACGTGCTAGCCATTTTAATGTATCAGAAGCAGTACTATCATCCTTCAAAATTTCTTCCTTAAACCATTTTAAGAAAGTCTTGTTATGCATGTTCAACAACCACTTTTCACTCATTCGAGGGTTTCTTACCTTTACGTCTCTTTTGTGATCACATAAGTAAGGTTGAACTTCATTAGTGTTATTCAATATATACAAATGTACTTGAAGCACTTCCTCCCGACCCTTGCTCTTAACCATTACACCATGTGTACCCTTGCCTTCACATCTTGCCTCATCATGACGAGCCTTAGGAACCCCTATAGGATCAATTTTAGAAATGTAGTATGAACAAAACTCAATAGCTTCTTATGAACATACCTTTGAACAATAGATGCTTCCGGACGGTGTGGATTCTTCACATACCCTTTCAAGATCTTCATGTATCGCTCAACTGGGTATATCCACCTTAAATAAACAGGGCCACACAATCTAATCTCCCTCACTAGATGAACAATTAAGTGAACCATGATGTCAAAAAATGAAGGAGGAAAATACATCTCCAATTGGCACAAGATAATAGCAGCCTCATCTTCCAACTGATCCAACTTCTGGGGGTCAATCACTTTGTTACATATAGCATTAAAGAATGAGCACAACCTAGTTATGACATGTCTAACACTTTTAGGAGCAATACCACGAGTAGCCACTAGTAGTAGTTGTTGCATCAACACGTGGCAATCATGAGACTTTAAGCCAACTAATTTGAGATCATTTGAGACAAGCCTCTTGACATTTGAAGAGTAGCCATGTGGCACTTTGACGCCCCGTAGACAATCACAAAAACTTGTTCTCACTTTTCTTGACAAAGTATGACATGCTGGAGCCAAATATGTCCGCTTACCATCCTTTGGCTGTGGAGCTAACTGCTCTCGTATACCCATCGCAACCAGATCTAGACGAGCATTCACACCATCCTTTGTCTTGCCATGAATGTTGAGAAGCGTTCCGATTACACTATCACACACATTTTGCTCAACATGCATCACATTAATACAGTGTCAAACACCAAGTTTGCACCAGTATGGAAGATCAAACAAGATGGACCTCTTCTTCCATATGTTTTTATCAGTAGCCTTCTTCTGGGCCTTTCCGAAGATAACATTGATGTCCTTCACCCGTTGATAAACTTGCTCTCCAGTTAAGGCCATCGGAGCAATTTCACTCTCCTGGCATCCATTAAAAGCTTTCTTCAATCTACGATATGGGTGATCACGTCTGAGAAATCTTCGATGCCCACGGTAAACTGTCTTCCTTCCATGTTGCAATTGAGTGAAACATGTGCCTTCTTCACATATAGGGCATGCTTTATGCCCCTTAACACTGTAGCCGGACAAGTTTCCGTATGCTGGAAAGTCATTGATGGTGCAAAATAACATGGCACGCATCTTAAAAGTCTCTTTGTAATGGACGTCAAACATATCAACGCCTTCCACCCACAGCTTTTTCAAGTCATCAATCAAGGGGCTTAGATAAACATCTAAGTCATTTCCTGGCTGTTTTGAGCCCGAAATCATCATAGACAACATCATGTATTTGCGCTTCATGCACAACCAAGGAGGTAGGTTGTAAATTACCAGGAGAACGGGCCATGAACCATGAATACTACTTAAGGTACCATACGGATTCATTCCATTCGTTGCAAGTCCAAGCCTAAGGTTTCTTGGCTCACTTCCGAAATCCGGAAACAAACTATCAATTCTCTTCCATTGCAACGAATCAACCAGATGGTGAAGCTGTCCATCACATTTTCTCTCATCTGCATGCTATCTAATGTTCTTTGCGTCATTTGCATTAGCGAACAATCACTTGAACCTTTGAATTATTGGAAGATACCACAACACCTTCGCAGGAGGAGCCTTTTTGTTCACATCACAACTAGAATCATCATCACCATCCTTCACTTTGTACCGCGATACCCTACACTTGGGGCAGTTGTGCAACTCTTCATAGTCACCCCTATACAATATGCAATCATTAGGGCATGCATGTATCTTCTTATCCTCCATACCCATCGGACACAGTACCTTCTTCGCCTCATAGTTATGGTCCGGCAATGTGTTGCCTTCGGGAAACATTTCTTTCAACAACTCAAGCAATTCAGTGAAGCTTTTATCGCTCCAACCATTTCTCGCCTTCACAGTGACCAATTTTAACATCCTGACAATCGTGTATATTTAGTGCACCCCGGATACAAAGGCTTATCCGAATCACTGCACAAAGTTTCATACACATGTGCTCGCTGAAAAGACTCTTGTCCAATATCACGGATCATATCCTCTAGTCGATCATCCTCCATATCTATGTCAACTTCCTCACTTTGGGACACACTTGGCTTGTTATTTAACAAACATCACCATGCCATATCCATCTTGTATAATTCACGCAAATCACATTACAAATAAGATGAGTACGTAGATCCGTCACTTCACATTTCCTTAAATTCAAACATTTGACACAAGGACAACAAAACTTTCCATCACTATCAGGAAGATTTCTTTGAGAAAATTCTATAAACTCTTCCACTCCTTTCAAATACTCATCACTTGTGCGTTTACTAACCATCCAACTACAATCCATAACTAGAGAGTTTCTGTAGATATATACACACAAATATCCAATATAAGGACAATAGGGGAGATTGAAAAAGCACTAGTATTTGAAAACCTAACAAACCATATATATACCCTATAACCTAACATACCCTATATGTGCATTAAATTTCAAATACCCTATACCCTCTAATACCTTCAGCATCATATACCCTATATATACCCTTTAATACTTTCACCATCATATAGCTTCTAATACTTTCAGCATCTTAACCTGATAGCTATACAACTTGTTCTACTATAAGAGAGCATGCCAATGAGCCAGAAAAATAATCTAAACAAAGTATCCTAACCAGCAACAGAGACCCAAGCAGTGGGAAAATCTAATGAGAGGAACACCAAGATAAAGAAAATGATAATAAGAGTTGAAAACCTAATGAGGGTTACCTGTTGCTTGAGCAGCAGCAGCTTGAAGAAGAGAAAGGAGAAGAGAATGAAAAATAGAAAGGAGAAGAGCAGCAGCAGTAGTGGGAAACCTAATGCGAAGAGAAGCTCAATGAGAAATGTAGAAGAGAAAGGGAGAATAGAAAGGAATAAGAGAAAGAGAGAAGAAGCATACCTAGGGCGTGATGGTGGTGGTTCGACGGAGAAGAGACAGACTCAGACAAGAGTTTTTCAAATGGAGAAGAGAAACTGTAGTGAGTGCGCGTAGAACTGATACCTAGGGCGTGACATAACGTTAAAAAAATTTGAGTAAAACTATTAACGTCGGTTAAAAAATAAACAGACGTTAAAATTAATTTTTTAACGTCAGTTATTTAAATAACCATCGTTAATAGTCTTACTCAAATTTGATTAAAACTTTTAACGTCTGCGTTTTCAAAAACCGACGTTAAAACCTTAATTTTAACGTCTGTTTATTTTACAACCGACGTTAATTAATTTTTAACATCCGTTATAAAATAAACCGACGTTAAATATGATTTAAATGAGTTAATTATTTACAATTCTGCCACCGCGTATTTGTTAACGTCTAGTTTTTTTAACCGACGTTAAATCTGGTCATAAAATCCATATTTTCTACTAGTGTATTTGTTCCTTTGTTCGAGAGTCAGATGAATGAGATCCTCATAGACCATGTGTTTCTCAAAGATCCTTGAGAGAAGAGCGGCGTAGATGATAGAGGTGTTCTTCCTAGAGCCTTCAATGGCATACTTGAAGAAGGCGAACAGAAGGTGTGGAAGATTAATCTGTCTCTCCAGAATCAGATGAACTAGGCAGAACTGATGTGCTTTAGAAACATTATCCTTCGACCCAGCTTTGTGAAGGATAGCCTTATTCAAAATCTGATGAAGAACCCTAGCTTTGTTAGTCATTCTTGAGGCTATGAGCTTGTCTGACAAGTTCTTCAAAAGACATTCTTTGATGGCTTCAGGACCTCCCATTTCTTCCCCCCATTTGTCCTCATAAGTGATTCCCGATTGAGCACACCCAATGGCGTTGGAAATAGTTGCTTTAGACACGATAACTTCAGTGTCAATCACCTTGTTGCGTATTTCCCTTGCAGAAACAATAGGGTTTGTCCAAAACTCCCTAACCAGAATAGGGTAGATAACAGGTGAACCCTCAAAGAAACTAGACCAACTAGTGGCATGAATATTTGGGAAGATATCTATCCCATTATCAGCAAGAAATTGTAGGTTGAACTTGAATTCTACCAGAACATCAGCGGTTTGAGCATCAAAGGACTTTCCTTTGCCTTTAGCAGCAGCAATGGATGAGGTTGCCATTGTTTCAGAGAAGAGAATTTTTGAAAAGAGGGATTTTCTCAAAGAGAGGTTTTTCAGAGAAAATGATTGAAGATGAAAGGTGAAAGCTTTGTAAAGATTTAATTTTTAACAAGTTTTGGGTTTTAAAGAGAAGACGAAAACGTTACGTATTTGCAAAGAGGAGAGAGGATGGCGAAACGACGTGCATTAAATGACTGACACACATTCCAGTCCTTGAAACCGTAAAAAGCAGTTTTTTAAATTAATTGAAAACAAAACTGACTCAGTTAAGGGAATGAGAATTAATTTTACACTCGACAAAGATTTAGTTCAATTAATGCATTAGACGAGCAAGAGATACATATTGGACTAGCATACATTAGACTAAGTCAAATATTGGACTCTCATTTAATCAATGAAATGCATGTTTAGATATTTTCTTATAAATGTGAACCTATCTTCAGCTAAAGGTTTGGTGAAGATATCTGCCCATTGATGGTCAGTATCAACAAATTGAATATCAGTTAATCCTTTTTGCACATAGTCTCTAATGAAATGATGCTTGATTTCCATATGCTTTGATCTAGAATGCAATATGGGGTTTTTAGACAAGTTAATTGCAGCAGTGTTATCACACATGATTGGAATGTTACTTACAAACACGTTGTAGTCTTCCAACTGATGTTTAATCCAAAGCAGTTGTGAGCAGCAACTTGCAGCAGCAATGTACTCAGCTTCAGCTATTGATAGAGCAATAGTGCTTTGCCTTTTGCTTGACCATGAGACTAGATTGGCTCCAATGAAGTGACAACCTCCACTGGTGCTTTTTCTTTCTATTCTATCTCCAACATAGTCAGCATCACAGAATCCAACTAATCTGTATTCATCATATTTCTTATATAAAAGACCCAGATTAGTAGAACCTTTGAGATATCTAAAGATTCTCTTTACAGCTGAGAGATGAGACTCTCTTGGATCAGATTGAAATCGAGCACATAGACAAACACTAAACATGATATCTGGTCTAGACGTAGTTAGATATAAGAGAGAGCCAATCATACCTCTATATACCTTTTGGTCTACCTTTTTATCTTTATCATCTTTGTTTAGAACGGAAGTTGGATGCATTGGGGTATTCATTGGTTTGCAATTGTCCAACTTGAAGCGTTTTAGAAGCTCCTTTCTGATGAATTTACACTCCATCTGTTGTTTGCTTTACTTGAAGCCCGAGGAAGAATTTTAATTCTCCCATCATGCTCATTTCAAATTCCTTTTGCATTAGATCGGAAAACTCTTGACAAAGAGATTCATCAGTTGTACCAAATATTATATCATCAACGTAAATTTGTGCAACAATAAAGTTCTTTTCATTTGCTTTTCTAAAAAGTGTTATATCCACTTTTCCTCTTGAGAAACCAATCTCCATTAGGAACGTGCTGAGTCTCTCATACCAAGCTCTAGGAGCTTGTTTGAGTTCATATAAAGCTTTCTTAAGCTTATATACATGCTCAGGATGGTTTTGATCTTCAAAACCAGGTGGTTGAACAACATACACTTCTTTATTAATAAAACCATTTAAGAAAGCACTTTTTACATCCATTTGATAAAGCATGATGTCATGATGTGCAACATAAGAAAGTAAAATGCGTATGGCTTCTAGTCTAGCTACTAGAGCAAAAAATTCAGTGTAGTCAATACCTTCCTCTTGAGAGTAGCCTTGAGCAACTAACCTTGCTTTATTTCTTACAACTTTACCATCCTCATCCAGCTTGTTGCGATAGACCCACTTGGTTCCAATGACAGACTTATCCTTTGGCAGAGAGACCAATGTCCAAACATCACTATGTTGAAACTGGTTGAGCTCTTCTTGCATAGAGAGGATCCAACATTCATCCATTAAGGCATCGTCCACAGACTTTGGCTCCAATTCAGAGATGAAGGCTGAGTCAGCTTGCTCTCTGAAGGTTGACCTTGTCCGGACTCTATCATTTGGTTTGCCAATGATTTGATCCTCAGGGTGATAAGTCCTCAATTGCCACGAATGAGGGGTGTTGACACCTTGCTGAGACGATGAAGCGTCCTGAGTTGCGTCTGATACTTCGTCTTTTTTAGGGGTTGGACGATCTTCTGTATCATTCAGATTCAGATCTGCAAAAGAATCATCTAGCTCTGATAATCTCTTATCAGGCTATTTGTCATCAAACTTAACATGGATGGATTCTTCAACAACCAATGTTCTAGAGTTATAGACTCTAAAACCTTTGGACGTTTCAGAGTATCCTAACAATATTCCATTATCTACTTTGGCATCAAACTTACCAAATTGATCCTTAGTATTTAAAATAAAACATTGACATCCGAAGGGGTGGAAATAAGAAATGTTGGGTTTGCGTCCTTTCCACAATTCATAAGGAGTCTTATTCAAGATTGGTCTTATGTATATTCTGTTTTGAATGTAGCAGGCAGTATTTACAGCTTCAGCCTATAAGTGTTTAGGAACAGAATTATCACTGAGCATTGCCCTGACCATCTCTTGAAGAAAACGGTTTTTTCTCTCAATAACACCATTCTGCTGTGGTGTTCTAGGGGCAGAGAAAGTATGATGAATATCACTTTCATCACAGAACCGTTGGAAAAGCTCATTTTCAAATTCACCTCCATGATCACTTCTGATTAAGCTTATAGATATGCCTTTTTCATTCTGGACGCGCTTACAGAATATAGTAAAGACCTTGATAGACTCATCCTTGTGAGCAAGGAACTTAACCAATGTCCATCTAGTATAGTCGTCTACTATGACAAGCCCATATTTCTTACCACTGACAGAAGCAGTCCTTGTTGGACCAAACAAATCAAGATGCAACAGTTCTAGTGGTCTTGAAGTACTAACAATGTTCTTGGACTAAAAAGAGTTCTTAACTTGTTTTCCTTTTTGACACGCGTCATAGAGAGCGTCCGATCTATACACGATCTTTGGTAGACCTCTTACGAGGTTATGCTTATTTGGTCTTGAGATTAATCTCAGACTTGCATGACCAAGTCTTTTGTGCCAGATCGATCGCTCATCTTCAATGGACACTAGGCACGAAACACTCTGATTTGAAAGTTGCCCCAAGTTAATCTTATTCAAATTATTTTACCTCTTGGCAGTGAATAAGATGGACCCATCAGGGTTCTTGACTATACATTCAGCTTTATTGAAGGAAACATCAGACCCATTATCACATAATTGACTTATGCTAAGCAAGTTGTGTTTTAATCCTTCAACCTGAAGAACATTATCAATAGAGGGAAGAGGAAGCTTACCAATCTTACCTATTCCAACTATCTTTCCTTTCTGGTTGCCTTCAAAGATGACCCATCCACCAGTCTTCTCAAGTAGTTCTTGGAACATACACCTTTCTCCCGTCATGTGAAGTGAGCATCCACTGTCCAAGTACCAGGACTGGGGTCTCCTTTGTGTTGCTAATCAGATCTGCAACAGGGATTATCATGTTCTTAGGTACCCAGATAGACTTGGGTCCTTTTTGGTTAGTTTGTGGTCTTCGTCCATGCATTTTGGTTTTCTTTTTGTGTATGCATTTTGAAGAGATATGACCACTCTTTCCACACAAATTACAATAAATATTGGATGCATAATGTTTGTTTTCTATTTGCTTTCCATAAGTTTGAAAGGTCTTATTATATTTATTGGACCTTGATACTTTCTGAGAAGCTTCTTGTTTCTCAGAGTCAGAGCCTAGGCCAGACTTATCGTGAGGTGATCTTGAATACCTCAATATCAAGTTTAGCTTCTCTGAACCTCCAACAAGCTTTGATACGCTTTTGGTTAGGTCAGATACCTCTTGTTTTAGTCTAGTTACCTCGTGAGGTTCACTGGACCCAAAGGTGAGCCTGTCAGTTAGACTGACATTCTCAGCTTTCAGCTTATTGTTTTCTTCAATGAGCTATTTGTTTTGTTTGTTGGAATCTTCCAACTCCTTATTTACTTTTGAAAACTTTATTTTAAGCATAATATATTGATGATGCAATAAAGAAGAATCATTAAGCAGTTCATCATATGCTTCTTGAAGAGAATCAAAAACAAATACCTCTTCTTCTTCAGGTTCAGCGTCTGATGAGGTGTTTGCCATTAGATAGAAGTTAGAGGCAAACGGACTCCTTGGACTGAACAGTTGTTCTAATGCATCCAGCTTTTCCTTAGCAGTTTGGAATTGCAAGACCATCTCCAGTCTCGTCTGATCAAGAGCGTTGATGAGACACTAGTTGGCATGAGCATTCAAGGAATACCGTCCGATATCCTTATTCGTCCAGTCAGCTTCAGGTTTGGATGTTGTTGAGCCGTCCTCAAGAGTGGTCGTTGAACGATGATCTCCATTGGTAAATATATTCCACAACTCATAATTTTGAGCTTGGACGTATATTTGAAAGATTGATTTCCAATAAGGGTCGTCCGTTCCTTTAAAGATGGGTGGGACATTCCATCCTCTTTCAGAGGTAGCCTTCTGAGTTCTTTCTTCGGAAACAACAAGTTGTGCATCATCCAAAGAGTCTTCATTTGATTGTTGTACCAAAGGCATAAGTTAGCCTCCTCATTTGTTTCTTCTTCTTTTTCTTCTTCTTTCGATGAGTTAAGATCCTCCCAAGTAGCCATGAAGTTCTTTTTCTTCTTTTTGAAGAACTTCTTCTTGTCCTTTAACATAGGACAGTCAGCTTTGAAGTGACCTGGCTTGTTTCACTCGAAACAGACCAGCTGCCTTTGTCTTTTGGTTCAGCGTGATCTTTGAAGTTTTTCTTTTGGAATGGCCTTCTTTTCATCCCGTTTTTCTTTCTCCACATGTTTTGAATCTTTCCGGAGATGAAGGATAGTTAATCATCGTCTGACACTTCATTGTCAGATTGATCAGCATCATCACTGAACTCATCAGCTTTTAAAGCTTTTGAGTTATTGGACTTCTGAGCTTTCAAGGCAATCCCTTTATTTTTCTTTCCAGGATTGTCAAGATCAAGCTCCTACTCATGAACTTGAAGCGTTCCAACCAGATCATCCAGAGTCAAAGTAGAAAGATCTTTGGCCTGGGTGATTGCAGTAACAAGAGGTCTCTACTTCTTAGGCAAGCTCCTAAGAATTTTGGTGACATTCTCCTTGGTAGTGTAGACTCTCCCAAGGGATTTTAGATTGTTGATAATCGTCTGAAACCGACTCATCATGTCTAGGATGCACTCTCCTGCGGCCATGGTGAACAATTCATATTGGCCAACCAGCATGATGATTTTTGAATCTTTTACCTTGGTGGTCCCCTTATCGAGATTTGACAAAGTATCCCAGATTTGCTTTGCTGATTCACTTGTGTGAATCTTTTGAAATTCATCAGGACTGAGAGCACACATTAAAGCATATCTGGCTTTATGATTTTGTTCCATTCTTGCATTTTCACCATCTGTCCAGGCATCTTCTGCTTTGTCTGTCCCATCAGAGTTGAGACACACATTTGGACTATTTGTGATTCTGGCCCAGAGAGCTGAGGTTGTACTTAAGATGAAGCCTTTGAATCTCTCTCCTCCAGTACAAGTAATGGGTTCCGTTGAAGAACGGAGGTCTGGTCATGGAAGTACCTTCCATAACAGGTTGACTCCCGCTTGGCATACCTGGTCCTGCCATATCTGCTGTAGGATCTTTTCCTCTACACGGCTAAGTGCTCAACCCAGAGGCTGAGCTCTGATACCAATTGAAGGAACCTGTTTGAAACACAAGAAGGGGGTTGAATTGTGTTTCTTAAGTTTTTTAAAACTTTTCGCAAGCAGATATATATATTTTTGCAAGGTTGGACGATGAAACGTTTAAAGGACGCTAGAAACGTTTCCAACACTAATTGGACGTTCACTTAGTCTGATGAAGATAAAGAGACAAGCCTAAGGAAAACAATTCAATGCCAAGATGTTAGTAAGAAAATAAACTAAAGCAGAGATAAGGGAAAGAAAAGAACATAGAGATATTATCCTGGTTCACTCTTCACCAAAGAGCTGCGTCCAATACCCTCTACTTGGGAGCTTTATCCACTATAACAAAAACCCTTTGTTACAAGTATTCAACACCTCTTCAGGCAACACTAAGTATTCTTTTACAGACAAGCCTCTTCAGGCTCAAGTATTCTTTCTAAGCAAGCCTCTTTAGGCTCAATCAACTAAGGTTTTGAAAAAGGTTTTGTTCTTACTGACTCACTAAATGTGAGGGTATGAAACTAAGCTCAAAACTCTAAACAATACTCTTCGCAGAGAGTGATATGAAAGTTTAAGAACAGAGTAGGCTTGTAAGCTTTGATTTTTCTCTTGATTGCTTGTGTTTTCTCGTGTGCTTGTATTTTTCTCAAGTTCGGTAACCTTGCATCTTCAAGGGGTGGAGGTATTTATAGCCTTTTGTCTTTGAGCCATCTTCAGTCTTCAACGGATGGAAAAAGGTCCGTTCTGATCATGCATTAAATGCATTGGTCCATTGAGTCTGATAACCTCTTTGAAGCTTCTGATCAGCAAAGTAGACTATCATGCTTGATAGTTAGAAATGGGGCTGACATATCCTCTTTGTACTTGTAACACCCCCTTCGCGGGTGCTACGTATGCAAACTCAAAATGTGGAAAATATCAAGAAAATAAAAACGCTGGTTGCTTTCGGAAAATACTTTAATGTAGCTACATTCAAAAATGCGGTTCTAAAAATTTTCTGCATGCATAGGCAAAACAAACTCAAGACGAAGAAATAAATTTCATAACACACGCTAATATTTAAGGTGCATAAAGCATAAACATAGGTTCAGGTCTAAAATATATCCTATTACAGACTTAAGAACATAAATCCAACATACATGTAGTAGAATATATAAAACTGCTTCAAAAATAAAAGACTCCTAAGCTGACCGGCTAAAAGTAGCCACTGGGATACAACCCAAAGTCAACTTCTTCAACAGGCTCCGTCATCCGAGTCCTCACGTGCCCGCGAGGACCTATGAACAACATCTGTACATGTGTTCCAAAAACACAACAGGGTATCCAACAGGTACAGGAAAAGGTGAGATACTCATATAAAGTTTATCATGATAGCCGCACAGGCGACAAACAACATAAACATTCACAGAAAAATAGTTATAAGAACAGTTAACTATATAAGACAATATAATATCTCAAACATCATCATGAGTTATAATAATGCATGTGACTTCAATATCATCTTTCTAATTCATGTACTCCGGAGATTCTAACTTCCCAACATCGAGCGATAGGCCGTAGTAACACCCATAACACAATTGTCTTCATGAGTCGGCCTCTCAATTTAGGTCCGAACTCCAATTGTTCCAGGGTACCACGTCTCACCATATCATGAATACTCCAGTCTCTGATCGAGTTCATTAGTGTTTGGCAGCCGATTTACCACGGCACGGGGTTGCTACGCCACCGGCCACTTGTGGGATCTCGAACACAGAATGCCCCTATAGACCTAGGCTGAATTCTCAACGATGGAAGTTGTAGCTCGGTTTCAAATGGCACGTTTGCCGGTTCATGCATGTACACAGAAAGTTTTCTGTTTTCTTTTTCGTTCATTCTTTCAATTTTCGAGGCATAAAGCCCATGACTTGTTTTAAAGGACATTAAGCCCATTCAAATAAAAAACACAGGACACGAAGTCCGAGTGCTCAATCCACAAAACACTAGCCCGACGTCTCGGTCACTAGGTTTGGGTTCATCTCAAAGGTTCATCATTTTTCCTTTTTGGTTTTATTTTCTCAAAGCAACTTTGGAAAACAAAACACTTTTATTGTTCTTGAAATAAAACATTTCTTGATCAAAGAGAACATTTTCCGGGGAAAACAACTTTCTTGAAAACAAACACCATTTTCTAAGGTTTCACGTCTTTTTAAAACGCTTTACTGAAACAAAACACGTTTTGCACGACTTTCCACAAAACCACTTTTTTATTTTCAAAAGAACATAACTTTTTCAAAAAGGGAACTTAACTTTTCTTAAAAAGCAACTCGTTTTCCAAAAACCACTTTTGGATTTCAAAACGCGTTATTCAAAACTTTGATTTTGGATTTCGAGTCTTTTAATAATTATCGAGACATAGCCAGTCCTATGCTCATCCAGGATATATATATATCAAAGTAGCCCAATATCACAATAATACTCATCAAACACATCCATGCCACAATGCTAAATCAAATATCCAAGTACAAACTTTATCAAGTACATTAGTCAATGATTCACAACTACCAATCATCAATTAACATTACTACATCTCATATAACAAGTCAAATACCATGAAGCTATCAAACTCAAATGACTACCTCCCTTTACCTCTCGAGGATGCTCAACCAAAACTCGAACGATTCTCGGTTCCGGCTTCGGTTTCGTCCGCGTCACCTAAGACAATCAAACACAAAACAATTCAAACAACAAATCAACATCAATATACAACATCAAAACATAAATTTTCTTCCCCCAAAAAGGGTCAAGGTTCGGGCAAGATAAGGTAAAAAGGCTAGGGATCTCATTTGGTTCCAAACTTTTGGGTGGTTGGTTCATGAACTTAGTTAACACTACTACAAGTCTTAACACTCAAAAATGTGAAACAAAACTCAAGGTTTTGTCACATGAAGGTTTCGGCTATTTAGGGCAAAAGAGGTTAGAAATTGATTCGGTTTTTCATCACTTGGATTCAAGGACGATAGGAAAGCTAAGGATGGAATCAAGAGTTAGAAATCAAAAATTTGATCAAAAACACTATTCACTCATGAACATAGGGTTCGGCCATATTGGGGGTTATGAGCTAGGATGAGAATTGAATCATGAGCTCTTGGGTTTAGGTTGAGAATGATGAAGTGAGTTCAAAGAAATTGGTTTCCCATTAAAAGGATTTTTCTACAATTTTCTATGGATTTTCAAAGTTTTGGATCATAAAATGGGTTTTCATGAAAATGGATTTTGATAATGAGATTGAGAGAGATTCAAGAAGCTAGGAGATCATAGAAGTGATCTTACCTAAGAATGGATGAAGATTGATCAAAGATTCAAGGTTTTTCTTCAAAGATACAAGGATTTCTCAAGGTAACGTACAATGGTGGTTTCTCTCAAAGGAAGAAGATGAAGTTCTTGGTTCTTTTTGGGGGGCTGGGTTGCGTGAATGAGGGCCGGAGAAGGCTGTCCAGCCTTCTTAACAATTCCCTTTAAGGGCAAAAAGGTCATTTGCTTCAAGGGTAAAATGGTAAAAGGTGAAAAAGGTTAAGTTAGGGGTATTTTGATAATTTCGCGTCCCGATATTCCCGATCGTCATGACGACTCCAAACGTCTCCCGGTTCGATTTTACGGCCGAATATAATATATTATTTTTATTTTTCGGACGTCAGGATGGATTTTTTCGAAAATGTATGAAACGTGATTCTAAGACTAACTGTCAATGAAAAACGTAGACCGGGCTCCGTCTGAGTTTTCGACTCAAAACTTAATCATAGCTTCCCACGATATTATCGAGCGTGACTATGGTCTCGGAATATTTTATTTCCACTTCTAAGACCTCGAATAAAATATCAACTCATAAATACTGATTTAATTAGGAAAAACTCGAAAATCGGGGTGTTACAGTACTCAAAAGTTGCCTTTTGTCTTTCTCAAAGAGGAAAGTCAACTTCTTTATGTAACAGGGATAGTCTGGCTTTTTGATTTTGTCTGAATGAGTGTTACCGGGAATATTTGTCCAAAGGACACAACCTTTTTACAAGGAATAATATATTCAAAAGCTTTACAACAGTATTCGCGCTTAATAAATAAAGCATTATTGGACTATAACGAATACACAAGGATAGGAAGAGTCTTTGGACTCATGATTCTTTTGTTACTGCTTATTATCGTCCATTCTGAGTAAGAACTTGAACCACTTTGGAGGTTGAACGAGTTAAAGTCTTTGGACTTAGATAGACATTGGACTTATATTGATTATATCTTGCACACTTAAGGTAGAACGTTAGTCCATAATAAATCTTTTTTCTTCTTAAATTAGTCCTTTGTTAACATCAAAACATAAGGGATTACTGGACCATAACCACTTTGGTTCCAACACCCGAACGGCCCCTAATATATTTGTGGGGTCCGTTTTTGTTTTACAAAGAATTCCAATTTTGTATTCTTTTAAATTGCTAATATTTTTAATAATTTTTTATACTAAACCTCATAAGAACTTAATCTTTTTTTTATTAAAAATTATATTGGAATTTTTGGATGCTACACCCACGCAGATACACTAGGTCTGGTGAACTCTTTGCGAAGCATCTCATCCAGCTGCTTCTTAATCTCCACCAACTCGACTGGAGACATCCGATATGGCGCTATTGAAATAGGCTCAGTTCCTGGTACAAGATATATAACAAACTGCACTTCTCTCTCCGGTGGCAGTCCGAGAACATCATCCGGAAACACTTCTAGGAATTCCAACACAACAGGCAAAGCTTCCACACTAGGAGTTTCCTTTGCTTCCAAAGAGAACAACACCACACATTCCTTTGATCGTCCAGCCGTTGGAATACTCTCATCGGCAGGCATCAATCCAGATTGCTTCGAAAAACAAAGGGTTTTATTTGGATAGTCCAACACCACATGGTTGGCTGAAAGCTAGTCCATACCTAGAATAACGTCTATCTGTTGCATAGGCAAACATGCAAGGTCCACAAGAAAAGTACGATTTCTATTGTGATATGGCATTTCAAGCAGACAAATAAAGTAGTTAAGGATTCACTAGTAGGCGTAGAGATAGTCAAATCGTAAGGCAATGATGAAACAGACAACGCTAAATGATCCATGCATTCTAGGGATATGAAAGAATGAGTAGCTTCCAAATAAAATAGAACAGACGGGAGTCTACCTAAAACTAAGCATTTACCTTGTATCAGATCAGGGCATCAAGAGGCTTCAGATCCCCTGACGGCAAACACTCTTCCTGCAGTTTGTGGCCTACTCTATTGGCTTGCTCCTTGGGATCATTGCTGAAATTGAGCTCTTTTACTCACTCTCGGCTTGGAATCCGCAGCAAAGTGACCCATTTAGCCACAACTAAAACATTTGATGTGCTGGTTCCTTGGGCAGTTCTTGATCAGATGCGGTCCTCCGCACCGAAAGCATGTTTGAATTCCTGACGGTGTCTGACTCGAGCTACTCCCTCCATGACTGACAGTTTGCTGAGCTGGGGGATCGTAAGGTCTCACCCTCTGTTGGAACCTTCTACCTCTACTCTTCTAGTTGCTATGAACCGACCCACCACTTCTAGCTTGTGGTTGAACCATTCTTGTTCGGTCGTGTCCCACCAGTAATGTACACTTCTCCATGAGCTTTGGGAAAGATCTTATGCTCAAGGGCAGCATCGCTTCAACTCGGGCCTTAACCCATCTTAGAACCTTCTGCACACCCACTCCTCATCAGGGTGTACTTGGTAGAACTGAGAGAACTTCATCAACGCCTCGAACCACATTGCGTACTCTCTGACTGACCTCTGCTCTTGCCTCAGATTAAGAAAATCATTCTCTTTCTCCTGTCCCACACTTCTCGGAAAGTATTTCCCCAGAAAACATTCCTTAAACAGCTCCCAAGTCACAATCCTTCCTTCTGCCTCTAGCAGTCGCAACTTGTTCTTCCATCAGTGATGACAACAAAAGTAGTGGGCTGCCTTGTTGATGATCTTAGGTTGAATTATCAAGCACAATTGGTTAGACTACCAGTGAAACTTAGGAAAACAAGTAGTGTTCAATTCAAGAAAGAAGGAAACAAGAAAATGGATGGAGATGAGAAAGGGGGAGAGGCCACACAAATCCAAGGGGATTTGATAAGCCTAGTGAAGATCGCCACAAAAGTCTTGGACTCTTGATAAGATCAAGGGGGTGGCTCAATCAAGAACCTTAGAGAGACAAAACCCTCACAATTGGATTCAATCCAAAATCAACTTCTTAGTTCCCTTTTCATAAAATTCGAATACATATAGGCTTGAGGGAGTTGCATGAAGATGCAACCAAGGGTCACCATGAAGTGAATTAAACTCCCCCTCATAAAAGTAACAAATATGCATTAAGACTAATAAAAAGAACTAACCATCCACTAAGTGGCTATTAAACTTAACTCTTCATCTTTCTAAGGAGTTACCTAGCCATGCAAGCCAAAGGTTATCCTCCTTTGTGCTCATGAATTTCGTGCTCCCCTCCTAATGGGTCTTAGCCCAACTTAGTGTAACCCACTTATCATAGAAATCAAAGTAAATCACCCAAAAATTGGGTCCACTCATAGTTTATTACACTTTTATTCAACTAGAAATAAAACTAGTAAATGGGCTTTGAAGAAGTTATGAGACACGCCCCTCATCATCATATATCTTCAAGTTGGATGAGACAAGTAACCTATTTGGGCTCCATTTGATTTAGTCTTGACTTTGGGCTTGCTTCCATGAAGCTTGTTATCATTTGATTTAGAACTTCTTGGGCTTTCTTGATCCTTGCCCTTGTCATAGGTCCACCAAGTTCTTGTAGTGCTCCTTGGTCCAAGCTCTTTCTTTGGGCTCATATCAATCAGGCCTCTCCTGCTCCCACTAGCATGAAGGCAGCATATGTGACCTTCCGATCTTCTCTACAGTGGATGGCTACAAAGACCTTCTCTATTTCTTGTAACCACATCTCTGCGGCCTTAGGGAACGTTTCCTTCATAAAAGCATTTAAACCAGTATCCACTGTCTCATCTCCCCTCACTGGGTGCAGCTGATTCTGTCTTGCCTCTCTTTCTTCTTGCCGCTGCATGAACTGAGCAGTTTGCTACGTTTATTGCAGCATTGTAGTAGCCAAATCCTGCATGGCTCTCACAGCTTTCGATGTGTCTCCACCACTTCCTACTTCAGAGGTATCACCATTGTAGTTGAAATCTCCGGCCTCAGCAGGTATGCCTCCTGTTCTAGTACGTCTCCTTCCATTTCCTCTAGCCATTTAGCTTCCTTCAAGAAGGGATTATTAGCTTCGATTCATAAGACATACAATACTACTCAACAGATAAACATATTATATGCCTTATCAACAAAACAGTTATCACACTTGATAACTTTCGCATCAGACAATCTACCCGTTTCTAAACATAGTTGGTCCACAATGGATACCAACTATCAAAGCAAGTACACTTCTTAGACTTCACAGCCCTCGACTCAAATAAGAATAACTGTGAGGTCAACATAACCCTACAGTCCGGGTTAGAATCGAACGACCCTGATACCACCAAAATGAGATGACCCCACTTACGTAAGGTAATCCCATTAGTCCCACACTTAGATTATTAACTATACCTTAACTGTATTATAACATTAATGCGTTATTCAGGAAGCAGGCACAAAAGAAAAATGGGAAGGTAACCATTAGAGTCAAGCGCATACAAAGATAACTATATACAGGTACATGCATAAACTGGCCCCACCAGTAGGGTTGTTATACTGTATATATACATACCAACTGTACATAAAAAGGTAAAGATAAAGCAAATACATCCAAAGACTCCAAAACTCTCAAAAGCTTACCAGCTCTCCCCACCCATCTCAAAATACAACAAAATAAGCTCACCTCACGTCCTACAGTTGACGCATTGGCAGTATCACGTCCTTAGCGACGTGGATACTTGGAACTACCCTGTTCCTCACCATATGTTCGCCCATAGACTCGCAAGAGTACATACTTAGACGAGGAACTAGACACTACAACTCTGCGCCGATGGTATGTCCTCAGGTACTGCTCTGCTCTCCTCCTCTGACCGCGCAGCACGAAGCCCCTCTTACTTATAACGTGAGATGATGCTGGCACCACCCACATGAAGTCCAGCTCGTGCTGCCTCGATGGGTGCCACATCTGGGTGAAAGGAAGAAACTGAGTCACTCTATATGGCCTGACGATGTCCTACCTAGGTGGGTCACAACTCCTGAACAACAAGCTAACAGGCCCCGTGAAGACAATTAGGAACGTTGAGGGGTCCACTTGCTACCCCCGATCATCGTGGTAGATGATCTCAAGGGTCCCTAGCACCGACATCCGCGGTGTCCCTGGATGAACGCGTGTGATCTCGGGTCCATCTATGTCCCCAACTGGCTCGTCGTCTTCAAGTGAATGAAACAACAAAACAACATACACAAAAGGAAAAGGGAGATAAGAATACTGTATCCAACACAAAGGGATCATGGCAATCATAGCATAGCAACACATAAAAAGTATCAAACATATCAAGTAGTGCAAGTATAGTTGACAATGCATGCAGTCAACCATCTCCCAAGTCAGAATATACACAGACAACCATCTCCAACAGTTCTCTCACTCAGATCAATCCTCTAGTCGGGATGCTAATCCCATGCAGCATGTTTGCCAAATCTCTCAACACAAGGTTCCACACAAGAACAAGAGTTAGTTTGTCCAAGAAACCGAACCACTCGCCATGACCAATGACAGTGCTCTCCCCCTTCCACATAGGAACCAGGTGTCTTGGTCGCCTCGGAATGTTAGCCTTTAACTTGGAGCAACTCAAGGATTAGTCGAGATAACCAGGCTTGATAAGCCATCATGACACGATAAGAGCAACTCCATCCGTCACTATAGATTGGTCCCGACTCTGGTTACATCCCTAAGGCCACACAGACCGCCCCTTCCGCTTTCCGTACCCACACTCAGGTACAACTAACCTCGCATGACATTGGCAGCCCATACTACCTTGATATGGCCCTGCTACTTGGCCACTATGATATGCAACAACCATCCTCAACGAGCTGATTCTGGATCCTCACGCCTAACACTCAGAGTCCAATCCAGATGCCTCACATCAACATGGCCACCGCCACGACGCCACGTGTCCACGAGCCACAGCTCAAAACCAACACAACCAGCAGAACCATTCACGATATCAACTCGATCACACAACAGCTAACAACCACTCAGCCATGACAACAGGCAGGCAATAACAACAACACTAACATATGCAACAATAACAATGACACATATATAGCATATCAAGCAGACCAATATAACATATAGGCACGTAATCAGGTAGTTCAACAAACATACCAATCAACGTAGCAACATACACCACAATTCAACCTCTAGCAATAATCATCTAACCTAGGGTACCATCTTAGCAGTGATAGCCCAAAGTAAGCTAAACCTAGGGTTTAGTTACCTCCTCAGGGATCAACCTCTAGTAGGGTTTAAGGTTCCCCTACACACAAACAGACACGCTATACTATTCTTGCCTTCCCGACAACAGTAGTAATCTTTCTCCCCACCTGAAACGATGACTCGAATGCAACCGTGATGCTCTCCATGACACCAAAATTAAGCTTGTAGCGCTTCTAACAACCACGAGCAGCCACAAGACAGCCGCAGTTCCTCCTCCAACTCGCACAATCATGATCACGAATTTTGCCCTAATCACAAGAACAACACACAGGCAATAATGTTAACCTTAGGGCAATCCCAAAACCAAAGAAAAGAGGAAGGAAACTCGAAGAACATAAAGTCGATGTGCTAGAGATTCGAGTTTACCTTGGATAATTTGAAAAAACTGATCGGTCGAAATCGAAGGTAACTTCGTCACGATCACAATAGGATAGTCGAAATATCGATCCGATGCTCCGAGCTCCAGAAAACTTGATCTCTCTCTCTCTCTAAGAACTTTGTTTTTCTCTCTAGACACAGGGAAAGGTTCTGAAAACTTACAAATTTTCGTGCAAATGAGGAAATGAAAGTGGACACTCCACTTAAGGTTCCTAGTCTGTTTTTGCACGTCTAAGTGTGCCCATGCTTGAGCGTGGGGTTTCTCCATGCTTGAGCATGGAGCCTCGCCACTACGTCTCCTCCAGGGCCTGACACATGTCCAACACACGTCAAATCTCACACTAGCAGGTAAACGCACTCAGCACACTTGAGCGTGTACTACAAGAATTCACAAGCTTACCTAGGGCTTATTTTTTACGGCCTTAGAGCAGTTGGTAATGACGTGTTTACCGACGACTATACCCGTTGATAATTAGGCAGTGTGTCATGCTTATAATTACCGATGGTCCAGGACCATCGGTATTGCATTTTTTCTTTACCGACTGCCAGGTCGTCGGTTAACCCGTAGGTAACTTTGGCGCATATTTGTGCAAAGTTAAGTGCACGATGTTTCAGAACTACCCCTGCCACCACCACCACCACCACCACCGGGCCACCATACTCAGCCGCGTGCAACCAGACCAACAATGTAACACCCCAACCCGGTGTCACATTTCGTATCCCAAATATTCTTTTTCCTTGTTAACTGAAAACTTTTTCGAAGATAACTCAATAGAGTAGTTGCGAAAATCTGATACCAAAGTAAAACTTTAATAACCAGATGAAGACAAATTGAAACTCATCATCTATAACAGTAATTCAACTTCGCCATAAGGCGTATATCTCTTCAATCTCTTAATACACAACATAGTCAGTCACAGTCGAAAAACCTGACTTAAACATCAAAAATCCTAAGAGTTGGTCTGATAAAAAGAACGCTAAGGATAAGAGAGCATACTACCTAACATACATCGTACAATGAGACTGGGGCCTCGTCGTCAACCGTCCGCATGTCTTCGTCGTCGACATCAAGAAACTCAAGCTACAGGGTCCCGAAGTGACCCAGAGGACCGTTGGGAAGTATCTGTACACGTATCCAAAAACATAACAGGGTGTCCAACATGTATAGGCAAGGGTGAGATACTTGTTCACAAGTTTATCGTAATAGCCACACAAGTAAAACAAAATACAATTAATATATCGATATACAACACAGCCATGCTATAGAATATCAACATTCAACATAATATCACAACAAGATAATCTCACTCTGTTGGATCACACCAATTCAATTCAAGATAAGTTAAAAGAATGCATGAGACTTCAATCAACTTTCTAATTCTTGTTCTCCGGAGATTTCTAACTTCCCTTCATCGAGCGATAGGCCGTGAATTACCACGACACGGGGTCGCGATGCCTTTGGCCTCTTGTGGAGTCTCGAACACAAGATGCCCCTATAGATCTAGTGGTCTTAACTAGCTCATATTCTCAACCACTTGGATTGTAGCTCGTTTCCAATGGCACGGCGGCCAACTCATGTATGTAACTCATGGTTTTTTGTTTTCTTTTTCGTTTGTTCATTCTTGTCAAGGCACATAGCCTACGGCTCTTTTAAAGGACATTTAGCCCGTTCATTCAAAATATAGGACACGTAGTCCAAGTTCTCAATTCATGAAGTACTAGCCCGACGTCGCGGACACTAGACTTGCATATAGGACATAAAGTCCGTTCATTTCAAAACACAGGACACGCAGTCCGGGTGCTCAATCCATGAAGTACTAGGCCGACGTCGCGGATACTAGACTCACATATTGGACACAAAGTCCGTTCATTTCAAAACACAGGACTCGCAGTCCGGTGCTCAATTCACAGAACTCTAGCCCGACGTCTCGGTCACTAGGTTCATGTGCTTCACATGCGTGAAGGGGTAATCACCAGTTTCCTCGAAGTTTCGTTTTCGTTGATCAAAACTTGAAAACAAAACTCAAAATCTCTTTGTTATAAACCAAGACTCATTTTCGCTCTAAAACTTATTTCCACAAATTCTTTTCTTTGCAAAGCTATTTCTAAAGGTTTAAATCCTCAAAATTCATTTTCAAAAGGATTTTGACTTGAAAAGTCTTTTCTAAAGGTTCCATCATTTGAAACATTTTTCTAAAGATTTTCATTGGAGCAAACTCTTTTTGAAAGAGACTTTTTCTTTTTGAAAGGTCAAATACTTTGAGAAGGTTCTTCCTATGACAAAACTAAAATAATTTTCGAGGCTTTGTTTTTGTAAGACATGTTTAGAAAATAATGATAAAGCAACTTTTCAATATTTTCCTCACCAACTCTCAACTTCCTAAGTCTCAATCGAAATTCCTTTTGAGTTCTTAACTTAGTGGCTTTATAGTAAAATTGGTCATTATACCATTTAACTTAAAAGCTTTTCATCTTTAAACCAAAACATCTTTAAATCTTTGATTAAGACTTTTAAGCAGGCTAATCTTCATTATAAAGCTATAGCCGATGCTATGCTCTCAACCAATCCAGTCAAAGAAATCACAATTCAATATATACATATATAGTCGTCAAATCTCAAAACCAAAATCATACATATATCTCATCCAAGGCAATAACGCCACAATTCATGCTTCAATATCCAATCACATATTCACCAAATAAATCAAGCATATACATTACAAGAGAATCATTAACATCACTTAAAATAACATCATCACAATCATCCAACAAACAACCTTATGCGGCTATCAAACTCTTTGGAGATATTCTCCCCTTACCTCTTGAAGGTAACTCTCCAGATGAACGTCGTCCGATTCGATCTGCTAGTCTTCCGATCAATCGCCCAAAATAATCAACAAACATTACCTTCACACAATCAATTCAAAACCTTAACAATCACAAAAATACATTTCTTGTCTCCTAGGTCCTAGATTCATCCTTGGTGACTTTAATCAGCTAGGGATGTCTAAAAATTTCTAACTCTTGGATGAATGATCCTTAAGCATACTTAACACCAAATCAAGTCTCTTTACACAAAAACTTGAAACAAAACTCATGATTTCCCTAAGTCATGGTTTCAGCCACTCAATAGAAAAATAGGCTAGGCATGTTATTTTATTACATGCTCTTGGATAGTGATAGAGGATGATGATACTAGATCATAGAAATTGATTTCACATTAAAAGGATTTTTCTATGATTTTCTAGAGACTTTTGAACATTGGACCTAGAAATTGAAACATAGTGATTCATGACTTGAATCAAGAAATAGAAAGGAAGAACACAAGGTTCATGGATCAAGGAGAGTAGTCATACCTCTTGGATGATGAAAATGGGCAAGAATCCAACACTTTTCTTCACAAAATTTGCTAAGTTTCACCTTGAGAAAATGATGAAAGTTGAGAGAATATGAAGCTTGCGAGGAAAATATGGTTGAATGGCCATGGAGGGGGGTTTTTGGCATGAAGAATAGAGGGACAAGGAAGTCCAAAAATTGTTCACTTAAGGGCAAAATGGACATTTCACCTAGGGACAAAAATGTAATAAAACAAAAGGTCAAAGGCATTTTGGTCTTTTCTCAGTGTGAACGCGTTCAAATATTTCATTGTCATCATGACAGTGGTGAGTCATTGGCACGCCTTCCTAGGTGAGTTGACCTGATGTGACTTCAAGTTTATCCGTTAGCGGGTCCCGGTAAATCTGTATTTAGCTCCGTTAATTATGCGATTTAAGATTTCGCCCGTATAACTTATATTATTTCACCTTTTGGTGAAAAATTTTAATTTTACCAAAGTTGTTGGAAATTCGATTTAAAACCAAACTGTTTTGTTCACGAGTCAAAATTAGGTTTTCTGATCAGTAAAATCTTACTGTCAGCGAAAACGCAGATCGGGTTCCATATGAATTTTCAACCCAAAATTTAACCGTAACTTTCTACGATACCATAGAGTATGAATATCACTTTGGTTTAGTCAAAATCATTTTCTAAATCTCGGATAAAATACAAGTTCATTTATATTAATTTTCGACCTTAGAAAGTAGAGAAAATCGAGGTGTTACATTACTACCCCACTTAAAAAAATTTCGTCCTCGAAATTTCGTGACTCAAAACTAGGCAGGATCTCTTTACCCCTAGGTTCCACATTGTACTCCCCGTACGTACTTCTTCCTTAGGTAACACTTGTAATCTAATAACAAACTTCATACTTATCCTCCGTTCAATTTGCCGTTAAAATCAAATCGCTTATCCTCAATCCCTACTCCTTCTCCTTAATACCTTACCTTAGATTCTCTTGAACGTAGTCCCCCTCTCCAATTTACCTCATAATCATGCATCTCAGCCTTAAAGAACATGATTGCACTTCTTAATGCAACTACAACCAAAGAGAAATCGCATCGGTAGGATTATCTAATATCATAAATCTTAAACTTTTCTAACAATTTAGTTTTTTCCCAAGGATTCTTCTTTTCTGTAAATCTTCAGCTTAGGTAAAACTACCAAGGACACTTCCCATAAATCTTCAAACTCATACAGTCAATTTTAACTATAGATATTGATCATTACCCTAGATCTCCTAACTACTATTCTGCCTCGATCAATGCTTGGTTTATAATAATTGTCTCACCTACTGAGATTGATCTTAAAGTTTCACATCTTATCAGTCACACTATACCTCAATAAAACTCTCATCACTTCTTGTCTATCTGGTTAAAAGGATGTTCGTAGTTAGATACTATACTTACTCACAACCAACCTTCCAAAGATCAAATCGTTTTTCTTGCTCGCCCACTTGAGTTGAAGGTGATCAGTTGACCTTAGTCTCCACTCGGTCCTCGAAGATTTAGGAAACAAATTCTCAACAACGGAAATTTTCTTTGTCTTACTCTCATAAGAAAGTATATAGAAGAATTTTACCACTCTGAAATGAATGCAGTAATATCCAATATGTAAAAAGATTCTTCAATAGGTTCGTGAGTGTAAAAATGCATAACTAATACATGTTTACAACCATGACTCTAATAAAGTCCCTTCTTTCACAAGAATCTTCCAACAGATTAGGGAATCTGTAAAACCCCGATTTTCATGATTTCTAAGATCGATAAAGTATATAAATGAGTTTATATTTTTATCTACCATAGTCACGCTCTACGCCATCGTAGGGAGTTACGGTTAAATTTTGGGTCGAAAACTCAGACGGAGCTCGGTCTGCGTTTTTCACTGACAGTATGATTTTACTGCTCAGAAGACATAATTTTGACTCGTGAACGAAACAGTTAGTCTTAGAATCGAATTTCCTTCAATTTTGCTAAAATTGGTTATCGCACAAAAAAGCGAAATAATATAAGTTATTCGGGAGAAATCTCAAATCGGCTGACGAACGGAGCTTGATAGGGATTTACCAGGATATGCTAACGGATAATCTTGAAGTCACATCAAGGCACATCACCCAGGAAAGCGTGCCAGTGTCATGATGACGTTAGAAAATATCTGGACGTGAAAAGACCAAAATACCCCTAACCTTTTTCTTAATTACCATTTAACCTTGTGTGAAAAGACCATTTTTTGGACCTTCCTACCCTTGCCTTCACCTCTCCCACACCTCCTCTCTTCATCAAATCACCCTCAATTTCCTTTCTCCTTCACTTCTTTTCTCCTTCACTTTCTCTTCATTTTTCTTAAGGAATCTTCAAGAACTTTGAGAAGCAAAGTTGATCACTTCACTCACCTTCATCCTCTAAGAGGTATAGACTCATTCTTGATCTCTCAATCTTCATGTTTCTTCCATTGAAACTTCATTTTCAAGCTATGTTTAAGTTTGAAGCTTAAACTTCATAAAACCATGAAAAGTTGTAGAAAAATCCTTTTAATGTCAAACCAATTTCTATGAGCTAGTTTCATTGTCCTCTCTCATAATCCAAGAGCTTGTAACCAAAAGAGTTCTCTAACCCATATGGGTATGATGAGGCCGAAACCTATAGGGTGAAAAAGCTTAGTTTTTTATTCAAGTTTTGAGTAATGAGACTTGTTTTAGTGCTAGGTATACTTAAGGATCATTCATCCAAGAGATAGGAAATTTTAGACATCTCTAGCTAATTTTATAGCCTTATGGCCGAACCCTAAGTCTAATGGAATAGGGAAAATTTGTGTTGTTGAATGTTGATGTTTGATTGGTTTGCTTGAATGTAGTTGGTGTTGAGCATTCGGGCGAATAATCGGGAGTTTCGCGAACCGGTTAGACGACTTTTCAATCGGAGGATTACTTCACAAAAGGTATGGGGAGTGAATCTCAACACACCAAAATTGGTGGAAGATGAAAATGGTTGTTTATGCTTTGTTTGGGTGAAACCCTTTTGCTTGAGTTCACTACTTTATTTATGAAGTTCTCTTTGAGAACATAATTGTAATAATGGTTCCATGTTTAGTATATGATTATGATGGTGTATGTTTGGATGGAAAAGTATTTTCATTTTTGTTAAAAACCATACTTTGATCTCTAGATCAAGTAAGGATTTTTATGCTTGATTATGGTTGAATGATGCATGATTATTGTTCATCATAATATTGTGAGCATTTTGAGCTATTACTTGACAAGTTAGTGAAGCAAGTCTTCACAGCCCTTGTGTGGGAGTATTCAGCCATGACCATAAGAAAAAGGAAGAACATGAGTTGTTCTTGAACATTCAATGTTTTTGAAAAGTTAGAAAGTGCTTTAGTAACTTATATTGCAAAACAAAACAAGAAGTGATTTTGATCCAAAGATCAAATAGAGTTTCGACCTTCAAGTGTTTTACTAAGGTGAAAATGTATTTTTACTTTAGTCATAGTTTATCCAATTAACTAAGTGTTTTAAAAGTAAAAGGATGAAAGTGATTTCGTGGAAGTAAAAGTAATATGAAGTTACCTTAGGTTTTAATGGGATACCACCTTCATCTTAAAACCAAGTTAACATTCAATCTTCAAAGTATAAAGAGGACTTTGTCCTAAAGTTTCGTTTTAAATGAATCATAGTTCGAAAAACTGAATGAAATTCCATTTTCTTTTACACTAACTTAGATCATGGTTTTACACTAAGTTAGTAAGGAAAAACCCTTTTCAATTTAGTTAAGGTACTTCACTTTAAGCAAGTAACAAAGTTATTTCAAATCAAATGAGTTTTTAATTAAAAAGGTTTTGGTTTACAAAGTCTCAAATCGAGAGTTTTCAACTCTAAATCGTAAGGTTTTACGCATAAAAACCTAAGTTAAGTAATTAACTTAGAGCAAAAGAAAAGAGATAATTAGGTACAGTATATGGTGGAACAAGACCATGCACTATACCATTGATGATTTAGTTCATCAATGACTTCATAAGACTTAAGTGAATCAATCCTTATTTCATAATTTGAAACTCAAGGAATTAATATCTTAGAAAGGATCGAAGACTTATCTAAGAGGATTCTCAATCCTTCTTCATAAAACATAGGACTTGAGATGTAATTCATAAGACACAAACACAAACATGAAACGTTTTGGGTTTTGGAATAGTAGTTCAATGACGGACCGGTGATTCGGATCCAGGTCAATCGTTCAATTGTTTCAGTCTTGTGATGACTCGATCCCGGAGGGATCATGAGATTTATCCGGTAGATAAAAGATTTATAATATGAAGACGCGTATAGTTCCTAAGGAAGAGAACCTTGAGGTTTATCCGATGCATAGACATTGCTTTATCGCATCTGCTTAGTGTAAGCGTTGGCATTTCATTGCATGAGTTGTAAGGCCTTGAACCTAGGAGTTGAGCTTACACCTTGACGCGGGTGCAAATCTTACGGTGATGTTTTAAATAATCTTGGAGGTATCAAGGTTGGAAAGGCTGACATGTGACCAGTTGGTAGCTCTTCTGTGTCGTGGCGACTCCGAGCAATACACTGATATCCTCGACTAGACGCCGTACTTTTCATGTTTAGTGTAGAGTGTTTCCGTAAAGCCAGATACATGCACGTTACGAATGTTGTCGCATTTTGCCCAAGGCTAGCGTACTCGGTACATGTCCTCCCATTCACTCTCTCTGACACTTTGTTAACTCCATGGAGTAGGGGTTAGAGTTTTACCCTTGTGGCATATGGCATTGAGTCATGTACATTGCATGGCTGTTGATGATTACATTTACTTGTTGTACATCACTATTCTGTTTTCGAGGATGCCTTATATTATGCGGCTAATTGATTAACATGATATATTGAGATTTATGGTATGCATGTTAAGTATGTTATTACTTGGTGCGTCATTCCGTTTTACTTCTGCTATTTTGCTGTGTTGATGATTGGGAATCTCACCCATATCTGTATATCTTCTCTGCTGGTATTGCCGTTTCTGCTTAAGAAGATGGGCGTGATGACGATTCAGTTCAGCATATACTTTGAGTCTGGAGGGGGACTCCCTTTACTGTTTAGTTTTGGCCAGGTTGTGTCCAAGTGTCAGTTGTACCTTTTGAGGAGCTGTGACTCCTAGTACTCAATTACATACTTATTGTCAGTTAGGCTTGGACCTATGTCTGTATACAGTATTGTTTCTATTTCCGTACTTTAATTCTGTATGACTTCTAGAAATGCATGGTGAACCTAAGTTCATTTATTATGACTTACTTTACTAATCCCATTATATCATTGTGAAAAGAAAAAAACAGAAAGCCGTATTTTCCGCATTAATATTATTTTCGGCCTTATAATCGTTCGGGAATGTGACACTCGGGAAAGGGTGTTGCAGAATCAAAAGATGAACAGTTCTCAACCCCCAATAGGATTCATTTTCAATACAGTGAACTTACAAAATGACAATTTCAAAAGTAGAATAGTCTGGCAAAAAATCAGACCGGATCGCATTTACCAAAAGTAAAAGTGATTAGACTAAGTTTCATCAAGAAACTTCCATTATTAAGAATTTGTTTATGTTACAACTCAAGAAATAGTCATAACAAACCTTTTGATGAAATACTATTAAACCAATCCACTCAAATGTCTAATACACTGAGGATTATGTAGGAGTGTGAGCACAAATGCTCGTTTTGGATCGCATGCCTTAAGAATTTCATTGTATCGAGTCAAAACTCGCACTTAAGTAACTTCACGACAACTCTTCTCGCGTAGGATCCGTAACACTTGACGCAGAGTTTCCTCATGCTCCTCATGACTCTTAGAGTGAACGAGAACATCGACGATGATGACGAATTTATCCAGAAATAGATGAAAATCCCATTTTATGTAGTCTAACCCGGTTAGCTTTGTAGGTGATATTCTACACAAGGCTATGGGGATCTGACTGAATCTAGAAACTAGATCAATCGAAAACTCAATATCCTTCGCAAACACAAACTTGGAACAATCCCAGAAAATTCCCCTAAAAAAAATCTTCCACGATAGGCACCTCATTCAAATGTCTGACACAATCCCAAAAGGATAAATGACATGTCAACATGAATACAAGTACCATATAGTAAACATGAGTTCTTGCAAGGCCTCAACCCGATTAGAACCCATCTAAACATACATACTTTTGTGTCAACAGACATCGTTTCGACAAGCAAACGATTCAACAAGGTCCTACTATTTTGGAGAAATAAAATTAAGTTTAGAAACTTATCTCAGCCTTTTGCTCATCCATCAACTATCGGGAAAAGTCATTCCCTCTTTTACGTACATACTAGTCCATCATTCTTTACTACTAATCCTTCACTAAAGACCTACACTAGTGCAATAAACATGTTTAAAATCGGTTAAAAATATCATTCTAAATCGGTTATGGAACCGATTTAGAAACAGATGATGTAGAATGTAAGACCTTTTAACATCGGTTTTTAACCGATGTTGGAAGTTAACTTTCAACATCGGTTATAAACCAAACCGATTTTGAAAGTGCTCATTCAACATATTAATAATTATTGAAAAAGATCTTTTCATATCGGTTATAATATAGAACCGATGTTGAAAGTTATAATTCAACATCGGTTTGGTCTTGTAACCGATGTTGAAAGTATCTTTTCACATCGGTTGTAACTCAGAACCGATTGAAATTGATAGTTCAACATCGGTTCTCTATTGTAACCGATGTTGATAGTCCAATTTTTTTTTTAAATACTCTGTTTTAGACCAGTGGCAATCCTTAACCCTGTTTCATATATGTACAACCAGAACAATCCCAGCCAAAATAGAATCCCAACAACAACAGAATCCAAATCACTATATACTAAGTAAGCCAAACTATACTTTATTGATTATGCAAAAGTCAGCTTTTGATTCAACAAACTCTACTAATTATATAATGTAATAAATTCAAACTAATTAATTAAATACATAACAAAAAAACAACAAAGAAATATAACAAGTTAAACTAATTAAAGAAATAAAATGTCATCCATAAATTAATGTTCAGAAGTCATCTCAAGAAAGAAGTTTGCCCAACGCTCCTTGATGTCCTTAATGTCCTCTTCAGAGAATGCTTCCGGATTGTCGAAAATCTGCACATTATAACTAATCAACTATAACTATACATAATTAATCTATAACTATTTACAAATGTTATTAGTTAATTACCTCCTTCCATCGATCTGTAATACTCGCGGAGACAATGTTGAACATCCACTTCATGACATAATATCTGCACTCCCAGCCGCCACGTTGCCTATGACACTACAAATGAATACACAATTTGAATATGTAATGAGTAAAAACATAACAGGAACTATTTTACACTGCAATTGAATCTCGGGTACTAATTAATAAACTAATTACATTAGGGTAAATCCACCTAATAGGCCTGGGCCTACCACCATCCAAAACACGACTTGCGTTCATAGCTCTATCATAATTAAGAAAATATGAATTTAAAGTATGTTATATATTTCAGAGTAATTAATAAAGCAAATGTAGTACAAATTAAATTAATTAAAAGCTTACGTTTCAACAATAAGCTTGATTTCTTTCGTTGGCTTTCTTCCCAACGAACAAAAGAAGACCACAACACTCATACCACGACAGATGATCAATAATTGCCAATGTTTACTACATTTGGAAGCAGTTAGAGACAAGTCACAGATAATTATAAATCACTAGTAAAACTTGTACTTAGAGATGGAGGTAAGGTGCTAGGTAGAACTGTTTTTTGCCTTCATCAAGCACACGTCGCATGTACGCAGTAATCTCATCTGACCTAAGTGTCTCACCCTGAATTAGTTGAGGGTCAAGGAATCCATAAAGATGGAGGTTACCCCTATCAATACACAGGCGATGCAGATACCTAAGATATTGAAATAAATATTAATTATAATAGTTAAAAACTTAATTAGTTAACTTACAAATTAATTAGTTGAAATAACATAACTTACGTGCACCATAATGACAACTGTCATGCAAAGCATTTCACTATCAATGCATATCTCCATAATGTCCCTCTGGGGGATATAGAAAGTGTCGAGCTTGCCATCGTGTTCCAAATTTATAAAAGCGGACTCCTTCCCAAGTTTCACGGCAGCTAATGCGAGATGTTCCAGAGCATCAAGTTCAACATCCTTGTCAATACCCTAAACAGCAAATATAGAACATTAGTAAACACGGTTAGGTTATTTCAATTGTAAATAAAAAAAAACTTAACTTATTGAATGATTATATGAATACCTTCGATGAACCAGACGCCACAAGTTTTCTCGGATCCGACCTAGGCCTTTTGGGTCGATGATCTTTTCCATCATCCTAAACAACAGAGGTAAAGCATTAGTAAACACAAGTAAACACAATTAAGTTATTTCAATTGTAAATATAGAAAAACATAAATAAGTGAACAATTACATGAATACCTTGGCTGAAACAAAAAACCTCACAAGTCTTCTTGGCCAAGGGATAAAATTACCGGGGGCCTGGCCAACTGTAATAACCTCCTCAGTGGGCACAGGGACTAGAGCATCAACATCTAGAACATCTTCAACCACCACCCTCACATGATCATCCTCTAATGTCTGGTGGTGTAAGGTATTTCCCAAGTTGTGTACCCTCCCAAATGCCACTACCCGGCGATCATGATGATCATCAACATACAACTCACATTGATCGTCCTCCTTATCAGGCTGATGTGAATGATCACATGAACCCATAGTGCTCACAGGTATAGACGGTTGGGCACTTGTGTTTTGCCGGGGAAAACCCATAGATGCCAACTCTGAGAGAAGATCTCGTTTTATTTCTTCTCGAAGTTGCGCCTTGATGGACTCAATATCATCCCTCTTCCAATGATGTGAAGATGGTCCATGGTATTGGGTAATGCCAACACCCCATCCAACACCAAGGACACGGCCTGGGTGGTCCTCTTTCCCAATCGTAACAGCCAAGACATCTTTGCTTCCAGTAGACACAAAGGTTCCTTGTGTGCTTTGTTCGTCCAAGGAATCCTACAACATGCAATTGTCACACTAATTTGTGTAAGATGATGGATAAGCATGTTACAATTACAATTAGAATTGAATATATACTTATAATCTTTTCAGCAACAAGACGTGCCTCCTCGGATGTATATTGTCCCGATGGTCCTTGTCGGGCTCTCTTCCATGTATGGTGGCGTGGGGGTGGAGGTGGATCAACAAGTTCTTGAGGTGGATCAGCCGTAGGATCAGCTTGGGATGCTTGTTCCAAAAGTTGTTTCTTCTTCTCTTCAATCATCTTCCTCCTCAGCTTTTTATATCCCCCACGAGACAAACGATGGGGGTAGAGATTCTTACTCTGGATCTCCTGCGCCTTTTTCCTTTTCTCCTATTATAAATAACATCAACTGAATTCAGTATATTAATAAAATCAATTTGGTTGGTAAAGTTAAACAATATAACTCAAGTTAACCTGAAAGGCGGGGTCCAATCGGATCTGAACAAATCTATCCCATGTCTCTTGATCAAGGAATGGGTACATCTCAAGTGGAGATTTGTCTGCACGCCCATGTATGTATTTCCCGCTTAGTTGTGTTTTAAATGCTCTCCAACGCTCACCCGCATACGAAATCCATTTTTTCTTCATACGCTCGGTATCCGGCACTTCAAAGGTGAGCTATATTTACAAAACAAAATGGAGAAATTAGTGTATATGAAAATAATATGGTGAAATAAAATATATACAACCAAAGAGGGTAAAAGTAAAATACCATGATACTATCCCATATCTGATCCTTCACGTTCGTCGGTACATGGTCCCAATCCTCAATAAGTATACTAGCCTTGCTTTTGGCAAGGACGGCCACAAAACTCTTAAACTGATCTTCCATTGGCCCTATAGGTAAGCAATCTCCATCAAACTCAACCCTCATCCTTTGATTACTACTACGGTTGATGGACAATTTTTTTAATCGTGTGGCGCGTCTACCTTTTTTACTTGTCAATGGGGTATCCGACCCGCTGCGTGTAGGAGGGATATCCGAGGGATCTGCCATGTATGCCTATTTATACAAAAATAATAAACTGTGTCAGTAAAGATGGATAAATAACAAATATCACTTTAAACATAACTTACACTATAACTTAACATATAAATATCAAATTAAATAACAAAAAAAACTTAACTTATAATTATCAAGATAAACATAACTTAACTAATAAATATAACTTTAAACATAACTTACACCATGGTCAAGTAGTAATGTTCTCCCATATACCTTCATGATGATCATCACGAATGGCATGTACATCGTCCGCTTCATTTTCCTCATTGAAAGTAGGCATCCGTGTTGAGAAAGAAGGAGTATCGGAAATATCGAGAGTTGAATCTTGATTTTCCTCACTACCATTATGCATGTTTTTTCCTTGGAGAACCACCGACCACCTTTTGTTAGAAGGATCATGGATATAAAACACTTGTCTTGCTTGGAAAGCCATGATGAAAGGCTCTTCTGTATGACCTACCTTGCCAAGGTCACCAATGTAAATCCTAACTCATCGGTTTGTACACCACTGTTACTGTCAACCCACTTACATTTAAAAACAGGTACTCTAAATTTAGTGTAATTGACCTCCCAAATCTCTTCAATGACTCCAAAGTAAGATATGGATGCCATAACGGGGTTTGTATCTTTTGAACTAGAGAAGTGCATAGACTCGGCTACAACCATAACCCCACTGTTTTGCACGGTACTCTTGTCATCCTGGGACTTTGTATAGAAGGAAAACTTATTGATATCGTATCCACTCCAACATATGACATCAAAGTTAGGCCCGTGTGCTAACCATTTTAATGTATCAGAAGCAGTATTATCCTCCGCAATTTGATCTTTAAACCAGTTTAAGAAAGTCTTATTATGCTTGTTCAACAACCATTTTTCGTTCATTCGAGGGTAATTTTGCTTGACAATGGTTTTGTGATCACATAAGTAAGGATTAACCTCATCGGTGTTATTCAATATATACAAATGTGCTTGAAGCACTTCCTCTCGACCCATGCTCTTAACAGTAATACCTCGTGTACCCTTACCATCACATCTTCCCTCATGACGAGACTTAGGAAGCCCTACAGGTTCCGCTTCTGACATGTAGTCTGTACAAAACTCAATAGCTTCTTCTGCAACATACCTTTCAACAATAGATGCTTCAGGACGGTGTGGATTCTTCACATACCCTTTTAGTATCTTCATGTATCGCTCAACTGGGTACATCCACCTTAAATGAACGGGGCCACACAATCTAATCACCCTCACTAGATGAACAATTAAATGAACCATGATGTCAAAAAATGAAGGAGGAAAATACATCTCCAATTGAGACAAGATAATAGCAGCCTCAGTTTCCAACTCATCCAGTTTTTGAAGGTCAATGACCTTGCTACATATAGCATTGAAGAATAAGCACAACCTTGTTATGGCATGTCTCACTTTTTTAGGCAAGATGTCACGAATAGCCACTGGTAGTAGTTGTTGTATCAAGACATGGGAATCATGAGACTTTAAACCAACTAATTTGAGATCTTTCATTGAGACAAGCCTCTTAACATTTGAAGAGTAACCCTGTGGCACTTTGACGCCCCGCAGACACTCACAAAAACTTTTTTTCTCTTTTTTCGATAAAGTATGACATGCTGGGGGCAAATAAGTCCGCTTAACCCCTACTGATTGTGGAGCTAACTTCTCTCGTATGCCCATCACAACTTGATCTAAACGAGCATTGACACCATCCTTTGTCTTACCTTGAATGTTAAGAAGCGTCCCGACTACACTGTCACACACATTTTTCTCCACATGCATCACATCAATACAATGTCTTACATCAAGTTTGCACCAGTATGGAAGATCAAAGAAGATCGACCTCTTCTTCTATATGTTTTTCTCAGTAGCCTTCTTATGGGTCTTTCCAAAGATAATATCCATGTCCTTAACCCGTTGATAAACTTGATCTCCGGTTAAGGCTGTCGGAGCAATTTCATTCTCCTGGCATCCATTAAAAGCTTTTCTCAATCTACGATACGGGTGATCAGGTGTGAGAAATCTTCGATGCCAAGGTAAACTGTCTTCATTCCATGTTGTAGTTGATGGTAGCATGTGCCTTCTTCACATACAGGGCATGCTTTATGCCCTTTAACACTATATCCAAACAAGTTCCCATATGCTGGAAAGTCACTGATGGTGCAAAATAACATGGCACGCATCTTGAAAGTCTCATTGCAATACCCGTCAAACAGATCAACGCCTTCCACCCACAGCTTTCTCAAGTCTTCAATTAAGGGCTTGGATAAACATCTAAGTCATTTCCTGGTTGTTTTGGGCCCGAAATCATCATAGATAACATAATGTATTTGCGCTTCATGCACAACCAAGGAGGTAGGTTATAAATTACCAGGAGAACAGGCCATGAACTATGAATACTACTTAAGGTGCCATACGGATTCATTCCATCGGTAGCAAGTCCAAGCCTAAGGTTTCTTTTCTCATCGGCGAAATCCGGAAATAAACTATAAATTCTCTTCCATTGCAAAGAATCAGCCGGATGGTGAAGCTGTCCATCACATTTTCTCTCATCTGCATGCCACCTAATGTTTTTTGCGTCATTTACATTAGCGAACAATCGCTTGAACCTTGGAATTATTGGAAGATACCATAACACCTTTGCAGGAGGACCCTTTGTGATCACATCACAATTCGAATCACCATCGTTCACTTTGTAGCGTGATACCCCACACCTTGGACACTCGTGCATCTTTTCAAAGTCATTCCTGTACAATATGCAATCATTAGGATATGCATGTATTTTCTTATACTCCATACCCATCGGACACAATATCTTCTTCGCCTCATAGTTACGGTTCGGCAATGTGTTACCTTCTGGAAGCATGTCTTTCAACAACTCAAGCAATTCGGTGAAGCTTTTATCACTCCACCCATTTCTCGCCTTCACAACTACCAATCTTAACACCGCTGACAACCGTGTGAAATTAGAACACCTAGGATACAAAGGCTTATCTGCATCACTGCACAAAGTATCATACACATTTGCTCGTTGAAATGACTCTTGTCCAATATCGCGGATCATGTCCTCTAGTCGATCGTCCATATCTACGTCATCAACCTCCTCACTTTGGGACACACTTGGTTTGTCTAACAATTCACCATGCCATATCCATCTTGTATAACTCTTACATATCCCTTCACAAATAAGATGCTCTCGTATTTTCTCAGCTTCCAGTCGTCTCTCATTCAAACAATTAACACAAGGACAATAAAACCTTCCATTACTATCGGGAACATTTCTTTTAGCAAATTCTAAAAACTCTTCCACTCCATTCTCATACTCATGACTTGTGCGTCTAGCATCGATCCAATTACGATCCATAACTACAACAACACCAACTTCACTTAGTCCAAGATCTTCAACTCCTTTTTATCACAGGGTATGGCCCTATCCCATTCGAGAAGAAACTTCTTCAACACTCAGTTAACAGTTAGTCCTTAACTTTCATGCCCATACTTAACGAAATTTCGGCAGCATTTCCCATCGGTCTCCGACGTACACGACTTGAACGCGGTGACATCCACCGCGACAAAGTGTGCACCCGGAGAACAAAAGGAAATGCAGCAGACCGAAATTTCTTCAAGTATAAGATATGAGAATTAAGGAATAAGTATTAACCAAATGAAGAATAAGTTTTTCCCCAAACTGTCCAACTTGGATAATTCAAGATTCAATGCAATGAGTAGTACCTTAATAAAGTACACATATGCTCATTAATATTGAATCTCAAACGGGAAACTAAGGTTTTGCTAATTTATTAACACTAAAATATAATCCAACAGTCCAATCCCTAAGTTAAAGCAGCAAACAAAACATTGGAATAAAATATTTTACTTGTGCTCAGAGTGAGGAGATAGAGAGTGATGAGTGAGAGGGCGCTCGAGATGGGTTGAGGCTTGCCTTCACCCTAAATCAGAAACACAAAGCAAAGAGAGGGTTTGAGAGAACTATGAGAGGTTTTTTAACCTAACGTTTAAAAACCATTCATGTTAAACTAATATCCTGTCCTGAGTTTGCAGAAAGGAATGAAGTTTGATCTTATTATCAAGTCCTAGTTAGCAATCTAATGCATTCGTGGTTAGAATTGAGAATGTTTGTTGTCCTGGTGCTCAAGAGACAAAAGGAAATGGTGAAAACAAGGTGCTATGTCTAGAGGACAACTTAGAGGATGCGCAGGTTTTTTTGCTTAAATGCAAGAAGCATGAAAGGTCCCTGCTGTGAAAAATTGCGTCAGTGGATATGCACAATTGCTTTTATCATCCAGAATTGACTTAATAGCTTATAATGGGCTTGATTGGACCATGGTCTCCTCTAAATTAGTGCATCACCTTTCTTTAAATTAGTCAAACATTTTTTTAGTTTATAGTTTTATGTTTCCTTGCATATTTACTCAAGTTGAATCAACCACATTTTCAAACTAAATAGTAAATTCTAATACATTAATACTTTTTCTCTTCCTTTCTCCCTTTAATTTCATAAGAAAATCTAATCAGAAGGAGAAGTGTTTTTCTTCATTAGAATGTAACGTATAGATTTCCTGCCAAGTTACATGCCATACTGTAAAACTAATCAAGTTACATGCCATACTGTAAAACTAATCATGTTACATTGCAAAACCAAAGTAACAGGTAGTAGACAACAACAAAAATGTAGAGAGAAAGAAAGAGAAACTGGGCAAAGTTTCTCCACCGAGGAGAGGGTGAAGCCGTGGGCAAAGTTTGGTACAGAGGTTCAGAGGAGAGGGTGAAGCCGTGCATGACTGGGCAGTGTATCAGCGATGAAGGAGCAGCAACGATTTGTGAGGAGAAGGTGAAGGATGAAGGATGGTGCTAGGTTACGGTGGTGAAGGATGAAGGAGAAGGAGAAGGAGCAAACGAGAGAGAGGGCAAACAGTGAGGAGGGAAAGATATGAAAGAACGTTGGAACGTGAAATGGGTTTAATGAAGATTTGAAATCGGTTGGTTAATAGAACCGATTTTAAAAGTTTAATAATGAGATCGGTTGTCAAATAACCGAGTTTGAAAGTTTACTAATGAGATCGGTTGTGTAATAACCGATGTAAATACGTGGCGGGAATAAATAAATAGTTTTTTATTTAAATTGTTTTCATCAGTTGAACTATGTAACCAATGTTAAATGTTTTATACATCGGGTTCTTTCTGACCCGATGTAAATAATTTTGAACTTATTTTCAAAATTGCCACCGCCTCTTTTTTTAAATCGGTTTCTTTTTAACCGATCTAGAAACCTGTTGTAGAATCCATATTTTGCACTAGTGCTACTTCTATTCTTACTTCTAAGAATTACTTTAGTGATCAAGCACTTAAATTAACTTCCACTATTATGTTAAACACCTAAACTAATTCCCATTCCGTTGCTGCATCTCTCAATCTCATCAATAAACCCTAATGCACTGTAAATCTTAATAAGCTCATTTAAGAGTTCTAATACCTAAGTGAAAATCCAAACTTATCTGTCCTAATGGAGACAAATGTCTTGTCCATCAAATCCACAAACAGCGGAGGCTCTAATCGTTTCTTAAAATACCATCAGAAGAAATTTCACGCTATACCACACTTCCATTGCTCTACCGGAATCCCATTCCAGTCTCTCAACTCTTTTAGAGTGCATATCGTTATCCTGTCATTCCTTTGGTCTCTTACTAGCTACCTATGCATCTACTTCAAAAACTGTTGGTATTCTTCTACCTGCATAAGGCATACTCACTTCTTTGACAAACCTTCCTAACAATCGAACTTCCTTCACATACACGGGAGTCTTCACTTACTTGATAGCTAAGAGCCTAACATCTTTGAGTCGTAAAGTAACAGTCATATTTAAACTTTAAGGGGCGTTCTCAACGCTTACCTTAGACGTCACCTCTTAATAACTCAGATAACTCTTCCATAAGAGCCTTAATACATCTTAATCATTGGATCCAACCAATCCAATTGGTTGTATTCCACATAGAACAAGTCATCACAGACTGTTCTTACACCAACTGACCTCTATCCAAAACAAAACACAGACTAAACACCGCAAAAACATCATGAATCCATAACCTAGATCCCAAAAGACATCGACCAGCTCTGATACCACTATTGTAACACCCCAACCCGGTGTCACATTTCGTATCCCAAATATTCTTTTTCCTTGTTAACTGAAAACTTTTTCGAAAATAACTCAATAGAGTAGTTGCAGAAATTTGATACCAAAGTAAAAATTTAACAACTAAATGAAGACAAATTGAAACTCATCATCTATAACAGTAATTCAACTTCGCCATAAGGCGTACATCTTTTCAATCTCTTAATACACAACATAATCAGTCACAGTCGAGAGACCTAACTTAAACATCAAAAATACTAAGAGTTGGTCTGAGAAAAAGAACGCTAAGAACAAGAGAGCATACTACCTAACATACATCGTACAATGAAACAGGGGCCTCGTCGTCAACAGTCCACACATCTTCATCGTCGACATCAAGAAACTGAAGCTATAGGGTCCCGAAGTGACCTAGAGGACCGTTGGGAAGTATCTGTACACGTATCCAGAAACACAACAGGGTATCCAACATGTACAGGCAAGGGTGAGATACTTGTTCACAAGTTTATCGTAATAGCCACACAAGTAAAACAAAATACAATTAATACATCGATATACAACACAGTCATGCTATAGAATATCAACATTCAACATAATATCACAACAAGATAATCTCACTCTGTGGGATCACACCCATTCAATTCAAGATAAGTTAAAGGAATGCATGAGACTTCAATCAACTTTCTAATTCATGTTCTCTGGAGATTCCTAACTTCCCTTCATCGAGCGATAGGCCATGAATTACCACGGCACGGGGTCGCGATGCCTCTGGCCTCTTGTGGAGTCTCGAGCACAGGATGCCCCTATAGACCTAGTGGTCTTAACTAGCTCATATTCTCAACCACTTGGATTGTAGCTCGTTTCCAATGGGACGTCGGCCAACTCATGTATGTAAACTCATGGTTTTATGTTTTCTTTTCATTCGTTCATTCTTGTCAAGGCACATAGCCTACTGCTCTTTTAAAGGACATTTAGCCCGTTTGTAACACCCTCTCGAGGTGTCACATATCGTAACCCAAAATTCTTGTGAATCGGTTAATTAAAACCTTTTCGAAAGTACTTATTAGATTTATTGCAAAAATTCTGATACCAACTTAAACGTTAACAATAACAAAGGAAATTAATTCAAACTCATCATTAATGAAACTCATCCACTTCACCTTAAGGCATACATCAAGTCCTTTTCTTAATACACATCATACTGAGTCACGGTCAATGGACCTGACTTTAACTATCAAAATCCTAAGAGCTGGTCTAACAAAACTCTAAGAACAGTAAAGCATACTACCTAGCATGCATCGCCCAAAAGATACTGGGCCTCGTTGTTAACAGTCCACCGTCTTCGTTGTCGACCCCAAGTAACTCAAATGCAGGGTCTCGCAGTGACCCAGAGGGCCGCTGGAAAATATCTGTGCATGTGTTCAAAAAAACACAACAGGATGTCCAGCATGTACAGGCAAGGGTGAGATACTCTTACACAAGTTTATCATAATAGCCACACAAGTAAAATAGCATATAAATAATGCATCAACACATTTACAATAACAGAAGTATCACAGGACAACGCACCATGTAACAGCATGTCCATAAGTATACCATAAATTGCAGTATATCATCTTAACCAATTAGCAGCATAAGACATCTTTGAAAGCAGAATAATGATGCATAATAAGTAAAAGTAATCATCAACAACCATGCAATGCAATGCGATGTATATGACTCAATGCCATATGCCACAAGGGTAAAACTCTGAACCCTACTCCATGGAGCTAACAAATAATCGGAGAGAGTGAATGGGAGGACATGTTCTGGTTATTGCCATCCATGAGCAAGATGCTACAACATTCGTAATGTGCACGTATCTGGCTTTACGGTAACACTCTCGACCAAACATGAAAAGTACGACATCTAGTAGAGGATATCAGTGTATTGCATGGATTTGCCATGACACAGAAGAATCACCAACTGGTCTCATGTCAGCTTTTCCAACCCTGATACCTCCAAAAGATCATAGAAGATCGTCACCGTAAGATTCGCACCCGCATCAAGGTGTAAGCTCAACCCCTAGGCTCAAGGCCTTACAACTATGCACATGAAATGCCAATGCTTGCACAAAGCAGATGCGATAAAGCAATGTCTATCCATTGGACAAACCTCAAGGTTCACTAAAGTTCTATTCCTTAGGAACTATACGCGTCTTTGTTTTATAAAACATTTATCCATCGGATAAATACCTCATGATTCCTTTGGAACGATCCGGACTACTACAGAATTGCCGACTGTCCCCACAAACCAACACGAGTATTTTCAGCGTGTTTTGTCCTCACTCACATGCTTTCTAGGAAACTTCCTAGAAGGTCACCCATCTCATAATTACTCCAAGTCAACCATGCTTAACTATGAAGTTCTTATGTTCTAGGCTTCTGAAAAGAAGATAAATCTTGTCGGTATAGGTAGTACCAATCATTTCTTATAAGCCTTCCTTCAGCTATCCAGTCCCATACCTGCACAGTCTCAGGATCTTTCTCGTTCCGGTCATCACAAGATTGAAACAATCGAACGATTGACCTAGATCCGAATCACTAGTCCATCATCGAACTATTGTTTCAAAACCCAAAACGTTACATGTTTGTGTTTATGTCTTATGAATCACATCTCAAGTCCTAAATGTTATGAAGAAGGATTGAGAATCCTCTTAGATAAGTCTTTGATCCTTTCTAAGATATTAATTCCTTGATTTTCAAATAATGAAATAAGTGCTGATTCACTTAAGTCTTATGAAGCCATTGATGAACTAAGTCACCAATGGTATAGCATATGGTCTTGTTCCACCACATACCAGACTTAATTACCTCTTGTCTTCAACTCTAAGTCAATTACTTAACTTAGGTTTTCACGCGTAAAACTTTACGATATGAGTTAAAAACTCTCTTTGTAAACCAAAAACCCTTCTTGATTGAAAACACATTAATTTTAAAGAACTTTGTTACATGGTTAAGGTAAAGTACCTTAACAAACTTGGAAAGGTTTTTCCTTACTAACTTAGTATAAAACTATGTTCTAAGTTAGTGTACAGCATATCTTCAAAGCACTAATCAACACAAATGTCACATAATGTATCAACTAGGCAAATCATCAACTTCACATCATAGATACAAACATTATTCAACAAGAAACTCATGAGGCTAACAAACTTATTGGAGCTAATCTCCCCTTACCTTTAGGAGTCATCCTCCGAAGGTAAGTCGCCTGATTGGTCCGCGAATTCTCCCGATTCCTCGTCCGATTATCCGACAACAACTACAAACACAAAACCAATCCAATCATCAAAAATTAACACACACATTTCCCTAATCCCCTAGAAGCAAGGTTCGGCCAAAATTGATGAAATTGGCTAGGGATCACATTTGGTTTCAATCTTTCGGATGGTTGGTTCTTAAGCTTGATTAACACAAAATCAAGTCCTAATACTCAAAGGTATGAAAAAAAACTCAATGTTCTTCACATTGAGGGTCTCGGCCATAAAAGGGAAAACATGGCTAGGGATTGATTTGGTTTTCCATCACTTGGATTCAAAGACAATAGGAAAGGTAAGGATGGAATCAAGAGTTAGAAATCAAAAATTGAACAAAAACACTATTCATCATCCTTGTCTAGGGTTCGGCCATTTGGGGATTAAGATCTAGGATGAGAATTGAATCATGAGCTCTTGGGTTTAGGTAGAGAAATGATGAAGTGAGTTCAAAGAAATTGGTTTCCCATTAAAAGGATTTTTCTACAATTTCCTATGAATTTTCAAAGTTTTGGATCTTTAGATTGAGAGAGATTCAAGAAGCTAGGAGATCATAGAAGTGATCTTACCTAAGAATAGATGAAGATTGATCAAAGAATCAAGGTTTTCTAACAAGTTTTCAAGGATTTCTCAAGAAGAACAATGGTGTTTTCTCAAGGTTGAAGATGAGTGTGTATGGAGGGCTGTTGTGCGTGATAATGGGGCTGAATGGGGCTGAGTTCTGCCTTTTAAAAACCCACTTAAGGGCAAAATGGTCATTTGCTTCAAGGGTAAAATGGTAAAAGTGTAAAATACTAAGGTTAGGGACATTTTGTTAATTTTGCGTCCATATTTTTCCGACCGTCATGACGACTCCGGCATATTCTCCCAAGTGCTCTGGGATGATGTGGTATCAAGCTTATACGTTGGCGGGTCTCGTTGAATCCTTTTACGACTCCAAATGCCTCCCAGATCGATTATACCGCCGAATATAATATATTATTTTTATTTTTCGGACGTCGGGATGGATGTTAACAAAGATGTAGAGAATAAAATCCTTGAGACTTACTGTCTCGTTCATGAGTCCAAATTAGGTCTCGATAGTAGAAAAAGGCTACTATTCGTGAAAAACGCAGACCGGGCTCCGTTTGAGCTTTCGCCGAAGCTTAACCATGGCTTCCTATGGTTGTGTAGGGCATTCCTATCTGCTCAGAATATTTTATTTTACTCTCTAGACCCTCCAATAAAATATAAACATTAAAATACTGAATAATTATAGAACTTGAAAAATCGGGGCGTTACACCATTCATTCAAAATACAGGACACGTAGTCCAAGTTCTTAATTCACGAAGTATTCGGCCAACGTCGCGGACACTAGACTTGCATATAGGACATAAAGTCCGTTCATTTCAAAACACAAGACACGCAGTCTGGGTGCTCAATCCACGAAGTACTAGGCCGACATCGCGGACACTAGACTCGCATATAGGACACAAAGTCCGTTCATTTCAAAACACAGGACTCGTAGTCCAGGTGCTCAATTCACAGAACTCTAGCCCGACGTCTCGATCACTAGGTTCATGTGCTTCACATGCGTGAAAGGGTAATCACCAGTTTCCTCGAAGTTTCGTTTTTGTTGATCAAAACTTGAAAACAAAACTCAAAATCTCTTTTGTAACACCCTTTCTGGGGGCATCACCTAACAGACATTTTATAAAATTATAAGGCCGAATAACTGGTTAATTAAAATCATTTTAGAAAGATGGGGTAAATGTTTCCTTTTCACAAGACATAATTGTAAAACTTGTAACCGTTCATGCGTGTAAGGTAAACAGAAACATTTCATAATATATGTTCGTAATGGCTTACATAAAAACCCAACCCGACTACAGAAAGAAAATAGAAAGATACAGAATAATCATAAAAGATTAGAGAGGCAGCTCCTAAACATAAGATACTTGGAGTCGCAGCTCCACAAAAGATAAAAGAAAGGTATAGACTCTTTGACACTCTACACTGGCCGACAACAGACTACACGGGAAGACATCCCTCAGGTCAACCGTGGAATACTTTCTCTGACTTCTCCTTTACAGAGAGACAATCGAAAGAAATAGGAAGGTGTGGATAAATCACCTCACTCCTAGTCTCTTCACTCATTGCCTTCCAACCAGGACCCATCAAACGAGACCTAACAGGAACCCTAGCAAAGACTAATGCTAGCATTCCTATGGAAGACATAACAGAAGTTGACTTAGAAGCAACTCTGTTAACAAGCGGCCTATCCCTAACAGAGGGAGAAGGCACTGAACGCATCGGTGGAAAAGTCCATCTAGCATTCCATTTACGAGTACAACCTTGATAGCAGACGACATGAAGACAAGTTGTGTAGCAGTCAAGAACTCTTCCTCTACGACCCTTGCGGATGGTGAGTGTGGCTCTTCCCATATACTTTGCTAGAAGCTCATCATGACTAGATGTCCAAACGCTGAAACCACTGGGAGGCTCAACAGAGAGGTACATACAAAACGTCGGGTGAAGTCTCGGTAACACGACCTTCTAGGGTGACAACCAGAGAAGCATACAATGATGCAATACAAAGTAATGAGGTGAGATTCCCATTCATCAGCACAACCCATGGCAGAAGTAAAAACGGTACGACACACAAGACAACAAAATACTAGTCATGCATATCATACATCTCAATATCTCATGTTATTCAATCAATAGCTTAAGACATCATCAACATATGATAATAATGTATAACATGTAAATGTATCCATCAATAGCCATGTAATGCAATGCGATGTACATGACTCAATGCCATATGCAACAAGGGTAAAACTCTAACCCCTACTCCATGGAGCTAACAAAATATCGGAGAGAGTGAATGGGAGGACATGTTTCGTGTACGCCAGCCTTACGTAGGATGCTACAACATTCGTAATGTGCACGTTTCTGGCTTTTACGGAAACACTCTGCGCCAAACATGAACAGTACGACATCTAGTCAAGGATATCAGTGTATTGCTCGGATTCGCCATGACACAGAAGAGCTACCAACTGGTCAAATGTCAGCCTTTCCAACCCTGATACCTCCAAGACTATTTAAGATCATCACCGTAAGATTCGTACCTGCATCAAGGTGTCAGCTCAACTCCTAGGCTCAAGGCTTTACAAACTCATGCAATGAAATGCCAATGCTTACACAAAGCAGATGCGATAAAGCAATGTCTATCCACCAGATAAACCTCAAGGCTCACTAAGGTTCTCTTCCTTAGGAACTATATATGTGTTTGTATTATAAAACTTTTATCCATCGGATAAATCTCTTGATCCCTCTGGGATCGAGTCATCACAAGACTATACAGTTAGACGATGTCCTCGGGTCCGACTCACCGGCCCGTCATCGAACTACTGTTCCAAACCAAAACGTTTCATGTTTGTGTTCGTGTCTTATGATATATTTCTCAAGTCCTAAATGTCTTATGAAGAAGGATTAAGAATCCTCTAGTTAAGTCTTAGATCCTTTCTAAGTTAAAGGGTACTTGTCTTTCGAGTAATGAAATACATCTTGATTCATTAAGTCTTATGAGTCGATTGATGAATGAATCATCAATGGTGTAACATATGGTCTTGTTCCACCCCACATTACACTTTCTTATCTCTTTCTTTCACTCTAAGTCAATTATTTGACTTAGGGTTTTAACTTAGGAAAATCCTTAGTTTTGAGTTCAAGACACTTTCGTAAAAATGTGAGTACAAAACACTTATTTGTTTTATACCTTGGCAAAGTACCTTGGCATCTTTGATTCAAAATCTTATACTTTGAAAACATTATTTCAAAAAGTTTGTAGTTCCAATTAAACTTAAAGTCGGAAGTTGGAGTTTAAAACTCTTTTGTATAAACTAAAGAAGAGAAATCTTCTTAAGTCCAAATTCCTTTTAACTTGAAATCATTTATACTTAAACTTGAAACTAAACATTTTATTGAAATCAAAGATTAGTTTTACGTTCAAAACCTACTTAGTAACCAAATGTTACATAAGATTTTCTCAAAGTCGTTTGTTATTGATAACATTTGATTCGTTAATTTTCCAAAACATCATGTGATTTAATTAAGCCATAACTTAGGATTAAAATACTTTTTCCCTTGTTCTAAGAATCTCTTAAGGTTTCTTTGTTTTGCTTTGGTTCATCATTTAACGATTTCGTTTTTTAGAGTTGTAAAATCATTTGAGTTTCAAAGATTGAACTTAAAAATCATTTTTGTTTAAGCTTTGGCCGAATCCTATACTAGGCTTAATGTGAAGATTTTGCTTCACCAATATCCATCTTGAACAAGAGTAATCAGCAATCCATCAACATTGATAATAACATAACAACCAATTCCAAAAAATTCAACATCAAACCCGTATACAGAATTTTCAGCATGTCAAGCATCCACTTGTGACAAACATTTGATTGACCAAACGAACTCGTATTTGACCAAATGAGGACTCATATGAAAGCTTAGGATGTCTAGTTTTTGGATATATAATTCATTTTCACAAAAAGTAACTGAGTTAGTACAGTTTCACAACATAAGTCACTGTAGTCAGAATCCGAAACAACATTTTATGCTTAGATTGAAACAAGTTTTCAAGGGTCACATATTTATGAAATCACATGAAATTTGTGCTCAAAACTGAAGCCCCAGATGTCTAGTTTTAGTATCAAAAACAATTTGTTAAATACAAGGTCTAGGTTGAGAGAAAAATCGAAATGACTCACATAAGGTCAGATCCGAAAATCACATTTTCTCAAACTCTTTTCAACAAAAAGATGAAGGAAACCTAGATTAGGGTTTTCTCACACATAAAAGTTATTTTCAACCATAAAAACACATCAATGAACACAAATCAAGCAATAAATAATTATTACATCATTGTTCTTATAGAGAACCAAATAGACAAAATAGGAAACCCTTGGTTTAGGGTTTTCCCCAAACCAAACCCATAAACCATTTTCACTACCACCAATGTGGTGTGATGAGGTTCACTCCCCCATTATCTTAATGAAGATCTTTAGGATTAGAAAAACTCCAAGCTCCAATAAAGAGTGACAAGGCCGAACCTTCATAGAAAGTAAAGGTAAGATCTTGAACTTGTTTCACAAAATCATGAACTAGAAGAAGTTGTTTCATGATTCTAAGAAAAGATATGAAGAGAAAAGTAAGAGTTGAGATTTACTTAGTGAAGAACACATGATGAACAAGGTTGGTGTTCTTGAGGGTCAAGAACCAAGTTGCTCCAAAGAGAAAACTTCCTTCATCAAAGATGATTAGGAGGCTAAGACAAGAACAACTATGGTCTTAGAAATTGAAGAAGAAATTCGGGTGATGATGTTCATGTGTTGGCAGAATGGAGGGTGGGTAGAGAGAGAAGAGAGGTTTCCAAATGTTCATGAACAAGAGTTTGCTTGATCTTGGTGAGATTAGGAAATGAAGTGTGTTTAGTGTTCTTGGAACACTATGGCCGAATGGCCTTCAGCAATTGGTCACCAAATTTGTTGATGTGTTTATGACTAGTGATGTGATGAACTGTAAGCAAATGGAAGGCTTGGATTAAACCAAGTACATAGGTGTTGATCATAGGATTAAAGAGGGCAAGATTAACCATAAGTAGATTAACTTGCTTTCTCCATAAAAGGAAAAGATGCTACGTTATTAACCAAGAGTCATAAGAATTTAATCCATTGGTTAAAGGAATGAAAAGGTGATGGATGGTTGACAACGTCTCGTGAAGCGTGAGATGCAGTCATGAACTACTCCCGACTTTGGGCCGGAACAACTTCCCCGGCCTGGCACGCATCCGAAGGTAAAGCGGTCCCTATTAAAATAATAATATTTTTACCGGTTCAGACTCAAAACAACACACTGGGTTCAAAACAACATTTTATGATTATTAAGCTCATAATTGAAATTCAAATATGAATTTCCAATCATTAACCATTCTTATGATTAAACTTAGCCAAATTTTATTCTCAATCAAGTTATTCACACAAACAGTTAAGAAAAACAGGTATAGGATTTTTGGGATGTTGCATCTTTGGTATAAACCAAGACTCATTTTCGCTCTAAAACTTATTTCCACAAATTCTTTTCTTTGCAAAGCCATTTATAAAGGTTTAAATCCTCAAAATTCATTTTCAAAAGGATTTTGACTTGAAAAGTCCTTTCTAAAGGTTCCATCATTTGAAACATTTTTCTAAAGATTTTCATTGGAGCAAACTCTTTTTGAAAGAGACTTTTTCGTTTTGAAAGGGAAAATACTTTGAGAAGGTTCTTCCAGTGACAAAACTAAATTAATTTTAGAGGCTTTCTTTTGTAAGACATGTTTAGAAAATAATGATAAAGCAACTTTTCACTGTTTTCCTCACCAACTCTCAACTTCCTAAGTCTTATTCGAAATTCCTTTTGAGTGCATAACTTAGTGGCTTTTTAGTAAAATGGGTCATTATACCATTTAACTTAAAAGCTTTTCATCTTTAAACCAAAACATCTTTAAATCTTTGATTAAGATTTTTAAGCAGCTTAATCTTCATTATCAAGCTATAGCCGATCTTATGCTCTCAACCAATCCAGTCAAAGAAATCACAATTCAATATATACATATATAGTCATCAAATCACAAAACCAACATCATACATATATCTCATCCAAGGCAATAACGCCACAATTTATGTTTCAATATCCAATCAAATATTCACCAAATAAATGAAGCATATACATTACAAGAGAATCATTAACATCACTTCAAATAACATCATCACAATCATCCAACAAACAACCTTATGCGGCTACCAAACTCATTGGAGATATTCTCCCCTTACCTCTTGAAGGTAATTCTCTGAATGAACGTCGTCCGATACGATCTGCTAGCCCTCCAATCAATCGTGTAACATCCCGATTTCCTGTGACTCTAATCGAGTGGATTAATCTCAATTAGGGCTTTGAATGATAGTTTAATTGTTGTGTGCAAGTTTTAGACCTAGTTTGAAGCTTAGGAATAGGCTTGAACAAGGTTGGGGGTGCCTAAGGCGTTAAACGAGTAACTGTGGGAGCCAGAAGCAGCACCCTTTCCCGAGTGTCACATTCCCGAACGTTTATAAGGCTGAAAATAATATTAATGCGAAAAATACGGTCTTCTTTTTTTTTTCTTTTCACAAAGATGTAATGGGATTGGTAAACGTAAGTAATAATAAATGAACTTAGGTTCACCATGCATTTCTAGAAGACATTCAGAAATAAAGTACAGAAATAGAATAGAAATAGTATTGTCTACAGACATAGGTTCAATGCCTAACTAGCAACAAAAATAATAAGTACTAGGAGTCACAGCTCCCAAAAAGGTACTACAGACACCTGATACAACCTGGCCAAATACTAAACAGCAAAAGGAGTCCCCCTCCGGACTCAAAGCAAACGCTGGACAGAACCGTCGTCACATCCATCTGCTCAAGCATAAACAGCAATACCAGCATAAAAGATATACAAAATATGAGTGAGATCCCGATCATCAACACAACAAAGTAGTAGAAGTAAAAATGGGACGACTCACCAGGCAACGACGTACCCAACATGCTCATTATAATTCTCAATATAAATCATATTAAACAATTAGCAGCATAAAATAAGGCATTTTCAAAACAGAACAACGATGTACAACAAATAAATGTACTCATCAACAGCCGTGCAATACAGTGCAATGTACATGACTCAATGCCATATGCCACAAAGGTAAACTCTGACCCCTACACCATGGAGCTAACAAAACATCGGAGAGAGTGAATGGGAGGACATGTTCCGTGTACGACAGCCTTAGGCAAATGCTACAACATTCGTAATGTGCACGTATCTGGCTTTACGGAAACACTCTGCACCAAACATGAAAAGTACGGCATCTAGTCGAGGATATCAGTGTATTGCTCGGAACCACCACGACACAAAAGAGCTACCAACAGGTCACATGTCAGCTCTTCCAACACTGATACCTCCAAGATTATTCCAATCGTCACCATAAGATTCACACCCGCATCAAGGTGTAAGCTCAACTCCTAGGCTCAAGGCCTTTCGACTCATGCAAATGAAATGCCAATGCTTACACAAAGCAGATGCGATAAAGCAATGTCCATCCACCGCATAAACCTCTAGGTTCACTAAGGTTCTCTTCCTTAGGAACTATACGCGTCTTTGAAATACAAAACTTTTACCCACCGGATAAATCTCGTGATCCCTCCGAGATCGAGTCATCACAAGACTGAAACAATTGAACGATTGATCTAGATCCGAATCACCAGTCCGTCCTCGAACTATTGTTTCAAAACCCAAAACATTTCATGTTTGTGTTTATGTCTTTTGAATTATGTCTCAAGTCCTAAACATTATGAATAAGGATTGAGAATCCTCTTAGATAAGTCTTTAATCCTTTCTAAGATATTACTCCTTGGTTTTCAATTAATGAAATAAGTGTTGATTCACTTAGATCTTATGAAATCATTGATGTACTAAGTCATCAATGGTATAGTATATGGTCTTGTTCCACCACATACCATACTTAATTATCCATTGTCTTCAACTCTAAGTTGATTAATTAACTTAGGTTTTCACGTGTAAAACTTTATGATTTGAGTTGAAAACTCTCTTTGTAAACCAAAACTCTTTTCAAATGAAAACACATTAATTTGAAAGAACTTTGTTACATGATTAAGGTAAAGTACCTTAACAATTTTAGAAATGTTTTTCCTTACTAACTTAGTGTGAAACCATGTTCTAAGTTAATGGAAAGGAAGTGTAATCTCATCTAATCTTCTAACTATAATTCATTTTATTCAACTTGAGGATAAAGATCTCCATTATGTTTGAAAAAGGAACATTATCTTTGTTCTAAGGTAAAGGTAATGTCTTATGAAAACTATGTTAACTTTCATGAAACCACTTCTTTATTTCGCTTTTAAAACACTTGGTTAATTAGATGAACTAAGGTTTAAAGTAAAAGACACGTTTCACTTTGGTGAAAACACTTAAAGGTTGAAACTTTATTTGATCTTTGGATCAAAGTCACTTATTGTTTTTCTTTTAAACATAAGCCATTAAAACACTTTTCTTACTCCAAAACTTTAATTGTTAACAATTCATGTTCTTCCTTATTTAGCTCACTAAGGCCGCAAGCCTCCTGAAGGAAATAGTGAAGATTTTGCTTCACCAACTAGCCAAGTTATAGCTCAAAATGCTCACATAATTATGAAAACCAACAATCATACATCATTGCATCATAATCAAGCATAAAAATCCATACTTGATCTAGAGATCAAAGTAGGTTTTTCAACATACATGAAAATGTTTTTCATCCAATCAACATCATCATAAACATATAATAAAGCATACTAAAGCATAAACTACCATTATTACAACTTTGTTCTCCAAGAGAACCAAATAAAGTGGTGAACCCAAACCAAAAGGGTTTCAACCACACAAGCTTAAACAACCATTCTCACCACCACCACTTTGGTGTGATGAGGTTCACCCCCCATACCTGTTGATGAAAACTCCTCCGGTTCAAAGTCGGTTGATCGGTTCGTGAATCTCCCGATTACTCGTCACAAACTACAAACAACACAATCAATCAAACATTAAACATCAAACAACACAAAAATCTCCTATTTCCTATCACTTGAGGTTCGGCCATCATCTAGAAAAATTATCTAGAGATGTCCAAAATTTCTAATCTTTTGGATGGATGATCCGTAGATACTCCTAACACCAAAACAAGTCTTATTACTCAAAACTTGAATAAAATACTCAACCTTTTCCTATATGAAGGTTTTGGCCAAATAAATACGCATATGGTTAGAGAAAGCTTTTGGTTACATGCTCTTGGATTATGAAAGAGAATAATGAATTTTCAAAGTTTATGAATCAAAGTTGGATCTTCATGAATCAAGAGATTCAAGAGATGAAATAGAGAGATTAAGAGAGTTAAGATGAAGATCATACCTCCTATAATCAAAGATTAGTGAGAAAAGAAACAAGTTTTCACTAAAAACTTCAACTTTTAAAGAGCAAAGGTAGGTTTTTTGTGAAGAACAAAGGAAGAACTTTGAAGAACTTCAAGAACAAAGATGAACAAGTGAGAGAGAGTGTATGGCCAAGAGGCCTAGTGAGAGAGTGAGGATATAGATATTTTGATGTTATGGCAAACTTGTAAATAACTCAAAGGACAATTTGGTCATTTCCTTAAAAGATCGGGGGTATTTTGGTCATTTTACGTCCAGATATTTTTGTAAAGCCATCTTGAATGCTAGCCACGAAATTCACTTGATGGGACATCAAAATTATCCGTTCGCGGGTCCCGTTAAATCCTTTTGCAGCTCCAAACGTCTCCCGGTTTGAGTATATGCCCGAATATAATATATTATTTTCAGTTTTGGACGTCAGGACGGATTTTAACAAATATGTAGAGAATTAAATCCTGAGACTTACTGTCTCATTCATGAGTCAAAATTAGGTCTTGATAGTAGAAACACTACTATTCGTGAAAAATGCAGATCGGGCTCCGTTTGAGTTTTTGCCCAAAACTTAACCATAGCTTCCTACGATAAGGTAGAGCATGACTATGGTCTCAGAATATTTTATTTCACTCTCTAGACCCTCCAATAAAATACAAACGTTTAAATATTGAAGAATTATAAAACTTTAAAATCGGGACGTTTAAATATTTTATTTCACTCTCTAGACCCTAGGGTGCCAACGCTCAAGCGTTGATAACGTTGCATGCTTAAGTGTTCCTAGTGCGTTTGCCAGCTGGTGTGCTTTTTGACGCATGTGCTACACGTGTCAAGCCAGGGTCAAGGCGGAGCGGACAAGGTTCCACGCTCAAACGTGGAGAAGATCACACGCTCAAGCGTGGGGCACGCTTAAGCGTGGGCACGCTCAAGCATGAAGGTTGTCCACGCTAAAGCGTGCACAGCAGCTCAAGTTAGTGGAGTTTCATTTCTCTCCCTCATTTGCACGAAATTTCCTTGAGTTTCCAGAATTCTCGGCAACTAGAGAGAGAGGAAGAAGTGCTTTAAAGTAAGAAAGCTTGGATTAAGGGACTTCGGAGCTTCGGATCGCGATTCCGACTACACCGCTGTGATCGCGGCGAAGTTATCTCCGACTTTGACGGATTACTTTCTCAATTCGTCCCAGGTAAACTCAAATCCCTAACATGCGTTCTTCGTGTTCTTGGCATTCTTTGAGTCTTTACCTTTTTCTTTGATCTTTTAAGCTTGCCCTAGGGCTAACACTATTGTATATGTGTTGTGCTCGTGATTAGGGCAAAGTTCGTGCTCGTGATTATCCGAGCTTTGGAGGTGGAACCATGTTTGTTCTTGGAGTTGCCATTGAAGGGGGCTGCGACATCAAGCTTGGAAGAGCGAGCCAGTGATCGCGTGGATTTGCGTGATGACTGTTCAGGTAGGGAAAAAGAGTATTGCTGCCGTTGAGAAGGCAAGAGTAGTGTAGGATGTTTTTCTGCTATGTGAAGGGAAGCCCTAACCCTACTAGTGGTTGAGCCCCGATAAAGTGCCTAAACCTTAGGTTTAGCTTACTTTGGGCTATCGCCGTTAAGTTGGAAACCCTATGCTAGTAAACTATTGATTGAGGATGTTTGACTTCGTATGACTGTATGCTGCCAATTGTTGTTGTTGCTATCTGTCTAAGTGCCTATATGCTACTTGGTATGTGATATGCTGCTATGTGCTGTTATTGGTATTATTGTTGCTGTTATTATGCTGTATGCTGTGATGATTGAACGTTGTGGCCGAATGCCGTAGAGCTAAGTTTGGTTGTGTGCCATGTTGTTGTCGGATTGGTACCATGGATGATGTCGTTGCTGTTATGCTGACTTTTGAGGCTGTGGCTGTGACTTTTGGAGTTGTGGCTCGTGGACTCATAGCGTCGAGGCTGTGGCCATGTGGATGCAGTGCCATCGTGTTGCTTCTAACTAAGAGCTTAGGCGTGAGATCCGGTATCAAGTCCGTTGAGGATGTTTGCTGCATATCATCATCAGCTGCTAAGTGGCGAGGCCGTGTGACAGGTAGTATGGGCTGCCAGCGTCATACGAGGATAGTTGTACCTGAGTGCGGGTACGGAGAGTAGATGGGGCGGTCAAGTGAGTTACCTTAGGGATGTTTCCGGTCTCGGGAATAGTTTACAGTGACGGATGAGGTAGCTCCTATCCTTTCGTGATGCCCGATTCAGTCCCATTTCCCGACAAATCCCAGAGCTTTCCATTTGTTCCAGGCTAATGTTTCGAGGTGATCGAGATACCGGTGTTGCGGTGTGGAAGGGGGATGCACTCTTTTTGGTCACAGTGAGCAATTCGGTTTCTTGGACAAGCTAACTCCGTTCCAACACAGAACATGTTCCGGTGTGGACTTGTTTGGGTGTGGAACCGTTTCAGTGGGAACCAGTTTTGTGGGTGATTCAGCCGACATGCTGCATGGGATTAGTATCCTGGTCTAGAGGATTGATCTGAGTGTGAGACTCATGGAGATGGATGCTTGTTGCACGTTTGTCTTGTGAGACGTTTGTCGGAGTGTAGTAACTGTTATATCTACGATGTCTGCTATATTTTATATGTGTTTATTGCATTACTATTGTTTTCCGATATTGTTATGCACGATATTTCTTATCTCCCTAATGTTGTTTTTGTTGTTCTGTAATGGGTTCGCACGAAGACGACGAGCTAGCCGAGGAACAGGATGGACCCCAGTATTCACCCATTTATCACGGGGGCACCGCGAATGCCGGTGCTGGGCGACATTGAGATTGTATGTCATGATGAGAGGGGTGTTGGTGTAAGCCCTAGAGGCCATTAGTCTTCTTTGAGATTTACATTTATATCATGACTTTGATTTACATATATTTATATATATAAGGCTTTTCAGTTTATACTATTAATTATTTAAACGAAGTAAAGTCCTTAGAATAATTATTTCAGTTCAATAGGACATCAAGTGCATGACTTGATCGTGAGACCCTATTGAACAATTTAAATACTATTCTTGAAACATCCGTAGTCAAGTATTATTGTTAATTAGGACGACAATAATACATTGAGACTATTATGAGATATCAAGTCTTCACATAGGTATAAATATTAGAGTAATATTTATACTGGATTGACCCACTATGAGAACGCTGCATAATAGTTATGTAAGTGTCATGAGCGCTTCTCATGGTAACCAAAATGAAGTAGTCCTTCGACTTAAAGTCACTACGATCCCTACATGAGGAGTTGTAGACTTTAATGCTACCAAACGTTATCCGTAATAGGATGATCATAAAGATAGTTATTGGGCCTACAATGATTCATGTTGAGGGATGTGAAGGATTTGTCCCTTCCTACATAACAGGAGTAATATCATGGGCCTCTCAATAGAGTGAAACGTGAAAGTGCATGGCCATGCTGTAATGGGCCAATATGAGATATTGGGCTCATTTCTGATTACACGTCTACTCGGGAATTGAGAAACAAATAATTGAACTTAACAAGGATGACTCACTTATGCTTTGTGTTCAATTAAGACATATGGACGAAGGGACATTTGCTACACGGTTATTTTGGTTACCGTAAGGTATATATCGTATCACCGATATTCTCACTAATTGGGTAACAATGATGTATTGCTAGATACAGCTCATTGTTTATAATATTAAATGTGATTTAATATTATTGACAATTTATTGAGAACCTATAGGGTCAGACGCATAGAGCAAATAGTCGGAGATTGAATTAATTTATTAAATATGATTTAATAATATTAATTATGGATTGGGCCTGTAGCGTGCAAGCCCAATGAGGTTAAGTTAAGTGGGTGACAGCTTAAAATGCTGTGCACGTCACTTAAGCGCTTAGAGAGCTTGCTGCGCATAACCTAGTGGCCGTCACACCTCCTTGGTAGGAGCACCCCCCCTCACCCCTGTCGTCAGCTAGCACGACGTTTTTCTCCGGTGGTGTTTTGTTCGCGTGGACTACGTAGAGGTGCTGCTCCATTGCGGTACTGGTGATAGCGTTGTTCGTAGTGCTCGTGATCAATTGAGAAGGATTGTTCTTCCCTTGCAGTGATCGCGGAAAAGCTATGCTACAAGAGGTAAACACTACATCATGAGTCATGACCATTCGCATGGATCTTTTGGTGGGAATTTTTCCGTTGCGTTATCATTTTTAAATATGCAAATTCCTAACCGTGGTATCGGAGCCGCTTGCGGAACCATGATTCTCTTGTGTGTTTATTTATTATAACATGTTTTGTTTTTGAAAGATATGATCTTTAACATGTTATGTTTGAAAATCATAAAAGGGTTTTGTGAAAAACGTTTTTCTGAAATCCTTGTTTTGAAATGAGACGACAACAAGTGTTGCTATCATGCGCACCTTACATCCAGACGCGTCATAATCGATTATATAATCGATTATATAATCGATTATGAGGGCTCAAGTGTTGATCCCTAATAGTCGTGGAAGCAAGGCAATTCTGGACAGAACCACAATGATAAATTAGGTAATCGATTATATAATCGATTATGCAAAGAGTTTGCATAAACATTCGTATAACAGATTACATAATGGATTATGGTGGTACAGTAATCGATTATGATAGTACAGTAATCTTTTCTGAGAAGTCAGAATAGCAGTAATCGATTATGGTAATCGATTATGATATTTTCTGAGGAATCAGAATAGCAGTAATTGATTATGGTAATAGATTATGAGGATATCAGAAGCGTTGTTTTAAGTGGTTTTTGAAATCACTTAAAAATAATAATTAATAATAATAAATATTTTATTATTAATTTATATTATGTTTTTGGTTGTGCATGGTGAATGGTTATGGCCTTAGTCCTTTTCTTCTTTCTTTGGTTATTTTGAAATACGGCTTGCGTGTCGTGCCTTTCTGTTAAATTCCATTTGTATATTCTTTTCTCACCTTATTCTCCTCGAATGTAAAAGAGGCTTCTTTCAATTGTAATGTTATGGTGGAGACAAGAAGACGACTTTAGAAGAGAACAACTCGGTAGGTGATCATGCTTGGTGAAGCTTGTACGCTACTAGGGTTTTAGATTAGATTCTCTCATTGGCTTGGGAGAATCAATGTGTTAGGGCCATAACCATGTCACATTTGTTATATGCTATATATGTATGAGATGCATGTTAGTATATAGTAGGTTAAACAGTTTAATTTATGGTGAGATCAAATTTATAAATAAATCCCTCAAAAGGAAATTTTAAGTCACGTTTGAATGTGCCTTCCAATGCATGACACTCGTGAAGACTAATATCGATTGAGCGTAGGTTTGCCAAAGCAGAGTAACTTTGTCTATACTAGTAAGACGCGATGGGATAAATGTAATATCCAATTGTCAACCATTGGGTTTGACTTAACTAAGACAACTTCAATAGGATTGAAAAGGGCTGTTGGGCATTAATCCATAAGATGGATTAGAATAAGAGTTATTCACTCAACTGATCCAAGAATTACATGAGATGTAATTGGAAAGAGTTTCCTACCAAAATATCCTAGTTTTGGGCGATCACCCAAAGCTGACTCAAGATGAAGTGAAATATGGATCTTGGTCCCATTAGAAAATCTTTCACCGGAATTTTCCGAGTCAATGGTGAGGGTCATTGATTTGAGTAAAATAGTGGGAGGCGTATTTAATAAAAGACCTTATTAAATATGTTTATGCATGATACTTATATTCTGTATATTTCTGTTGTAGATAACCATGTCTGCAAACCACACGTCAAATAACCTATCACTGCGATCTGTCCTTGAGAAGGACAAGTTGTCTGGAACGAATTTCCTGGACTGGTACAGAAACCTGAGGATTGTCCTCAGGCATGAAAAGAAGTTGTATGTTCTTGAAGAACAAATCCATGAGGAGCCACCAACTGCTAATGCTTCTAAGGCTGATAAACATGCTTATAAGAAGCATAAGGATGATGCCTTAGACGTCGGCAGGCTCATGCTTGCTACCATGACCTCTGAGCTTCAGAAGCAACATGAGACCATGGAGGCATACGATATGATCGTGCACCTCAAAATGCTCTATCAAGGGCAGGCAAGGCATGAGTGGTTCGAGGTTTCCAGAACCCTTTTCAATTCTAAATTGGCAGAAGGAAGCCCTGTGAGTCCTCATGTACTTCAATTAATTGGCTACATTGAGAATCTTGAAAGGTTGGGTTTTCCTTTGGGACAAGAGTTGGCCACTGACGTAGTTCTGCAATCATTGCCTGAGAGCTATAGTCAGTTTGTCATGAACTACAATATGCATGATCTTGACAAACCGTTGCTAGAATTGTTGAGCATGTTGAGAACTGCTGAACAAAATATTAATAAAGGAAAGGGGAAGGCCATCATGATGGTCCAAGTTGGAAAGGGCAAGAAGCAGCATAAGAAACCAATGGATAAGCATAAGGTCAAAGGCAAGGGCTTCCATAAGTCCAAACCTAGCACTTCTGGCTTAAAGCCTATGGATGGAGTTGCTAAAGAGGGTACTTGCTTCTACTGCGGTTAGACCGGACATTGGAAGAGGAATTGCCCCAAATACTTGGAAGAAAGCAAAAAAAAAAAAAAAAAAAAAAAAGGGAGTGAGACTTCCACCTTAGGTATATAAGTTATAGAAGTCAATTTATCTACTTCTACATCATGGGTATTGGATACTGGATGTGGATCTCATATTTGTACAAATATGCAGGATCTAAAAGGGAGTAGACCATTGGCAAAAGGCGAATTTGACCTACGAGTTGGCAATGGAGCAAAAGTTGCTGCTATAGCCATAGGAACCTATGTATTGACTTTGCCTACTGGGCTTATTATTTAGTTGGAGAACTGTTATTTTGTGCCTGCTATTAGCAGGAATATTATTTCTGTTACTTGTTTGGACAAGAATTGTTTTCATTTTATAATAAAGAGCAAATGTTGTTCTATTTATTTAAATGAAATTTTCTATGCTAGTGCACAAATTTATATTGGACTCTATGTTCTTGATCTTGATATGCCTATCTATAACATTAATACCAAAAGGGTCAAACCGAATGAGTTGAACCCGACTTACCTTTGGCATTGTCGCTTGGGCCACATAAATGAGAAGCGCATTTCCAAACTCCATAAAGATGGATTATTGGACTCTTTTGATTATGAATCATGAGATATGCGAGTCTTGTTTATTGGGAAAGATGACTAAAACCCCATTCACTGGTAATAGTGAAAGGGCAAGTGATCTTTTGGGCCTTATACATAGTGATGTATGTGGAACCCTAAACACATCGGCTAGAGGTGGTTTTCAATACTTCATCACTTTTACTGATGACTTCAGTAGATATGGATTTGTGTATCTAATGAAAGATAAATCCGAATCCTTTGAAAAGTTCAAGGAGTTCAAGAATGAAGTACAAAACCAACTGGGCAAGAATATTAAAGCACTTCGATCAGATCGAGGTGGTGAATATTTAAGCCTGGAGTTTGATGATCATCTGAGAGAGTGTGGGATATTATCTCAACTCACTCCTCCTGGAACACCATAATGGAATGGTGTATCTAAAAGGAGGAATCAGACCTTATTAGATATGGTTCGATCCATGATGAGTCTTGCAAACCTTCCAAACTCCTTCTGGGGACATGCTTTATTAACAGCAGCTTTTACACTTAACCGTGTTCCATCTAACATGGTTGAAAAGACACTATATGAGATATGGACTGGCAGACGACCCAGTATGTCTTTTATGAAGATTTGGGGTTGTGAGGTTTATGTGAAACGTCAAATTTCTATTAAACTTGAACCCAAATCTGATAAGTGCTTATTTGTGGGCTATCCCAAGGAAACCAAGGGATACTATTTCTACAATCCTTCTGAAGGCAAAGTGTTTGTTGCTAGGATTGGTGTATTCCTAGAAAAGGAGTTTATCTCCAAAGGAACCAGTGGGAGGAAAATAGAACTTAAAGAAGTTCAAGAATCACAAAATAGCAATGAACCTATGATGGAACAGGAGCAACCACCGCAAGATGTTGTGGAACAACAATCTGCTCCAATAGCACAAGACTCCCGTAGGTCTAACAGGATACATCACCAACCTGAAAGATATGGATTTCTCATGACTCAACAAGGTGTGTTTTACTCATGGATCAAGATGAGCCTGTGACTTACCAGGAAGCCATTACTGGCTCAGAATTTGAGAAATGGCTAGAGGCCATGAGATCTGAAATGGATTCTATGTACCCTAATCAAGTTTGGAACTTGGTTGAACCACAAGAAGGGGTAAAACCCATAGGGTGCAAGTGGGTTTTCAAAAAGAAAACTGACATGGATGGTAATGTACATACCTACAAAGCACGATTGGTTGCTAAGGGTTTCAAACAAATTCATGGCATAAACTATGATGAAACCTTTTCACTGGTTGCAATGCTTAAATCCGTTTGGATCTTGCTTGCTATTGTAGCACACCAGGATTACGAAATCTGGCAAATGGATGTCAAGACTGCTTTCGTTAATGGAAATCTACTCGACGATGTATACATGACACAACCTGAGGGTTTTGACACTCTAGAGAATGCTGGAAAGGTGTGCAAATTACAACGATCCATTTATGGATTAAAACAGGCTTCCAGAAGTAGGAATCTTTGTTTTGATGATGCTGTAAAACAGTTTGGATTCATCAAAAATGAAGATGAACCATGTCTCTACAAGAAGGTTAGTGGGAGCATTGTTGTCTTTCTAGTACTGTATGTGGATGACATTTTACTTATTGGAAATGACATCCCTACCCTACAAAATGTAAAAACGTGATTAGGGAATTGCTTCTCTATGAAAGACTCAGGCGAGGCTACCTATGTGTTAGGTATCAAAATCTATAGAGATAGATCATTGAGAATGCTCGGTCTAAGTCAGAGTACATACATAGACAAGGTGTTAAAACAGTTTAACATGCATGAATCCAAGAAAGGACTCTTGCCTATGTCACATGGTATATGCCTTACAAAGACACAATCCCCTTCCAATCATAAAGAGAAGGATCGCATGAATAAGATTCCGTATGCATCTGCAATCGGATCTATCATGTATGCCATGTTATGTACTCGACCAGACGTCTCGTATGCTTTAAGCATAACGAGCAGGTACTAGTCTGATCCCGGTGAAAGTCACTGGACAGCTGTCAAGAATATCCTCAAGTAATTGAGAAGAACTAAGGATACATTCTTGATCTATGGAGGTGAGGAAGATCTCGTTGTAAAGGGTTACATCGATGCTAGCTTCCAAACCGATAAGGATGATTCCAGATCGCAGTCTAGTTTTGTGTTTTGCCTGAATGGTGGCGCTGTGAGCTGGAAGAGTTCAAAGCAGGAGACAGTTGTTGATTCTACCACAGAGGCTGAGTATATTTCCGCCTCCAATGCAGCAAAGGAGGCCGTTTGGATCAGGAAGTTCATTGCTGAACTTGGTATTGTTCCTAGCATTGTGGATCCCATTAATCTGTATTATGATAACAATGGAGCCATTGCAAAAGCCAAGGAACCTAGATCTCAGCAGAGATCCAAACATATGCTTAGGCGATTCGAGATTATCGATACAGGAGATGTGAAGATATGCAGAGTACCAACACTTGACAATGTTGCCGACCCACTTATGAAACCTCTTACTCAGCAGAAGCATGATGGTCACACTAGGTCAATGGGTATTAGATTTATATCTGATTGGCTCTAGTGCTAGCAGGAGATTGATGGTGTAAGCCCTAGAGGCCATTAGTCTTCTTTGAGATTTACATTTGTATCATGACTTTGATTTACATATATTTATATATATAAGGCATTTCAGTTTATACTATTAATTGTTTAAACGAAGTAAAGTCCTTAGAATAGTTATTTCAGTTCAATAGAACATCAAGTGCATGACTTGATCGTGAGACCCTATTGAACAATTTAAATACTATTCTTGAAACATCCGTAGTCAAGTATTATTGTTAATTAGGACGACAATAATACATCGAGACTATTATGTGGATAGACTGATGACCACATCTCACGGATCATGGATATGAGATATCAAGTCTTCACATAAGTATAAATATTAGAGTAATATTTATACTGGATTGACCTACTATGAGAACGCTGCATAATAATTATGTAAGTGTCATGAGCGCTTCTCATGGTAACCAAAGTGAAGTAGTCCTTCGACTTGAAGTCACTGTGATCCCTACATGAGGAGTTGTAGGCTTTAATGGTACCAAACTTTATCCGTAACAGGATGATCATAAAGATAGTTATTTGGCCTACAATGAATCATGTTGAGGGATGTGACTGATGTAGACGGGATTTGTCCCTCCTACATAACAGGAGTAATGTCATGGGCCTCTCAAAAGAGTGAGACGTGAAAGTGCATGGCCATGCTATAATGGGCCAATATGAGATATTGGGCCCATTTGTGATTACACGTCTACTCGGGAATTGAGAAACAAATAATTGAACTTGACAAGGATGACACGCTTATGCCTTGTGTTCAATTAAGACATATGGACGAAGGGACATTTACTACACGGTTATTTTGGTTACCGTAAGGTATATATCGTATCACCGATATTCTCACTAATTGGGTAACAATGATGTATTGCTAGATGCCACTCATTGTTTATAATATTAAATGTGATTTAATATTATTGCCAATTTATTGAGAACCTATAGTGTCACACGCATAGAGCAAATAGTCTGAGAATGAATTAATTTATTAAATATGATTTAATAATATTAATTATAGATTGGGCCTGTAGCGGACAAGCCCAATGAGGTTAGGTTAAGTGGGTGACAGCTTATAATGTTGTGCACGTCACTTAAGCGCTTGGAGAGCTTGCTGCGCATAACCTAGTGGCCGTCACACCTCCTTGGTAGGCGCGCCCCTCACCCCTGCCATCAGCTAGCACGACGTTTTTCTCTGGCGGTGTTTTGCTCGCGTGGACTACGTAGAGCTGCTGCTCCATTTGCGGTATTGGTGATAGTGTTGTTCGAAGTGCTCGTGATCAATTAAAAAGGATTGTTCTTTCCTTGCTGTGATTGCGGTAAAGCTACACCACAAGAGGTAAACACTAGATCATGAGTCATGACCATTCGCATGGATCTTTTGGTGGCAATTTTTCCGCCGCTTATGGTTTTTAAATATGCAAATTCCCAACAAGGGGATGGCGGGTGGACCCCTCGACCTTCTTGGTGGTTTACAAGAGACCCGTCATTCTGATCTTTCGGAGCGGCACGCCGCCGTATGTGGATATCATCGGCCCCTACCGCGTGTACCAGTTCCTTCATTTTCCCAAGATGTGGCGACCGTCGAAGCAGAGGGAGCGAGACTACATGTGGGTGGCACCCTAGTCCCCAGTCGTATCCAGCAGGAAAGGTTACATCAACCGAGGCCAATGCCGAAGGACGGAGCGGTATCTGAGTACCTACCGTAGGTGTAGGATTGTGGTGTCCAGCTCTTCATTAGAGTATGAGCCTCTGGTGCGGTACAGGCGTACTCATGGCGAGGGTCAGGGTATCTCAGGGCATCCTCACCACGGATGGTGAGAGCCTGCCAGTGTGTCCTAGGTTGTGAGCTGAGAGTTTTTTGTGTACCTTTTGAGAGGGGACGGGTAGTGCTGGTGAGCTTCGAGAGTTTTTCTTTTGGCTATGGATGTATTTTCATTTTTTACTTTGACAACATGTATATGTATGTACAGTGCCCTACTGATGGGCTAAGATACGTATGGTATTTGTACATTTACTTTTATGTTCCGTTGATCTTTCTATGCTTGTCGTTATTGCTTGTTTGCTTCCGCGACGTTGGTTGTCTACCACGCTATCGTTTTATATATGGCTTGACATAGTTAATAATAGTAGGAGTTTTGGGACTAATGGGATTATCCTTCTAAGAGAGGAGGGTCGTCTCATTTTGGTGGTATCAGAGCAGTTCCCTTCTAAATCGGACTGTGAGGTCATGTTATCAGAACAGTTGAGTCCGGGTAGGACCGCGGACTGTGAAGATAAGTGTACTGGCTTTAACAGTTGATGACCAAGTTGTATCAACTAAGTCTGGATTGGGTAGGGTGTCCGATGCGCTACTTATCAAAGTGTGATAACTATTCTCATTCATGAGGCATATGATATGTTTAACTATTAAGTGCAATTATATGTCTTATGAATTGGAACTGACAACTCCTTTTTATAAGAAGCTAGATGGCGAGAGGAAGAGGTGGAAGGCTGGCTACAATCGCAGGCGATAATAACAATCGTGTTCACTTCGGAATGGGAAGTGGTGGTGACACTTCCGAAGCAATACGGGCCATGCTGGACTTGGCTACTGCAATGGTGCAACAAACTCAACAGACTGCCCAGTATATGCAGAGGAAGGAAGACAGGGAAGCCAGACAGGATCAGCTACGCCTAGTCAAAGGAAATGATGCGGTGGACACTGTTCTTAATGCTTTCATGAAGGGAAATCCTCCTCAATTCCACGGAGAGTACAACCTTGAAGCTGCAGAGATGTGGTTGCAAGAGATAGAAAAGGTGTTCATGGCCACACACTGCAAAGAGGACCGAAAAGTTACATACGCTGCTTTCATGCTAGTTGGAGCAGCAGAAGCTTGGTGGAGAACCAAGGTTAGGCTGTTAGAGGCCGGAGGAAGGATGTTAAAGTGGCAGCTGTTCCGGGAGTGCTTTCTAGAGAAGTACTTCCCGAGGAGCATCAGGAAAGAGAAAGAGAAGGAGTTTCTAAGTCTGAAACAGGACCAACTGTCCGTCGGTGAGTACGTGATGAGGTTTGAGGCACTACTCAAGTTCTCTCAGTTTTACTAGATCCATCCCGACGAAGAATAGGTTTGTAGAAGGTTTGAAGACGGGTTGAGGCCCGAGTTGAAGCGAGCGATGCTACCTCTAAGTATCAGTTCTTTTCCCGAGATAGTGGAAAAATACACAGTAGTGGAAGGACACGACCGAGCAGGGACTGTCTCACAACAAATGACAAGTAGTGGATCGGTTCGAGGCAACCAGAGGGGAAGAGGTGGCAAGTTCCAGCGGAGGGCGAGACCGTATGATTGGCCGGCTCAGTTTAACATCAACCATGGAGGAAATAGCTGTAGTCAAGGACAACAGGAGACCAAGACCTGCTTCCGGTACGGGGGACCGCATCTAGTCAGGAATTGCCCAAGGACCCAGCACATCAAGTGTTTCAACTGTAACCAGATGGGTCACTATGCCTCAGACTGCAAGCCCAGAGTTAGTAGAAAGGCTCAGCTTCAACAGCAAAGTGGTAGAGCTCACAGTGGCGGAGCGAGATCGGTGGTGGCAAGTCAGCAGAGTAGGCCACAGACGACCGGAAGGGTGTTTTCCGTGAGGGGTTCTGACGCCTTTCAAAGTCCTGACATGATTGAAGGTAAATGCTTAGTCTCTGGTAAGCTTTTGTCGGTTTTATTTGATTTGGGGGCTACTCATTCTTGCATATTAGTATAGTGCATGGATCATTTAGGGCTGCCTGTTTCTATATTACACAATGATTTGACTATTTCAACACCTACTGATGATTCGTTAACTACCCTATCTGTATGCCGTAAATGTCCTATTACGGTAGACAACCATCATTTTCTTGTCGACCTTATCTGCTTGCCTAAGCAATAGATAGATGTGATCCTAGGCATCGAATGGCTTTCAGCCAACTATGTGATGTTAGACTGTTCAAACAAAACTCTCGGTTTTTCGGAGCAATCTGGATTGATGCCTGCCAATGAGAGTGTTCCGAAGGGTGGACGATCGGGCGAGTATGTGGTCTTATTCTCTTTGGAAGTCAAGGGAACTCCTGGTGTTGAAGCTTTGCCTGTCGTGCGAGAGTTTCTGGAAGTGTTTCCCGATGATGTTCTTAGACTACCATCAGAGAGAGGTGGAGTTTGCTATAGATCTGGTACCGGGAATTGGGCCTATATCGATAGCGCCATACTGGATGTCTCCAGTTGAGCTGTCGGAGCTAAAGAAACAGTTGGACGAGATGCTAGGCAAAGAGTTCATCAAACCTAGTGCATCTCCTTGGGGAGCGCTGGTACTATTTGTGAAGAAGAAGGACGGGAGATCGAGGCTATGCGTAGGCTATCGTCAGCTGAACAAAGTGACTATAAAGAACAAGTATCCGTTGCCACGGATAGATGATTTGATGGATCAGCTGAAAGGAGCAGTTGTGTTTTCTAAGATCGATCTGCGATCTGGATACCATCAGATCAGGGTTAAGAAGGAGGATGTGCCAAAGACTGCTTTTCGAAGTCAGTATGGTCACTACGAGTACTTGGTTATGCCGTTCGGTGTGACTAATGGTCCAGCTGTGTTCATCGACTATATGAGCAGGATCTTCCGACCGTTGCTTGATAAGTTTGTTGTCGTATTCATTGATGACATTCTTGTATACTCTTTGATTAGAGAGAAACACCAAGAGCATCTAAGGGCGGTGTTGCAAGTGCTAAAGGACCAGCGGTTGTATGCTAAACTGTCGAAGTGCGAGTTTTGGCTAGAAGAGGTTCAGTTTCTAGGCCATGTGATCAGTAAGGATGGAATCGCAGTGGATCCTGCAAAAGTCGAGGCCGAAGTGAGTTGGGAAAGCCCTAAGTCTATAAGCGAGGTGAGAAGCTTTCTTGGTTTAGCGGGCTACTATCGGAGGTTTGTCGAGGGATTCTCTAAGATTACATTACCTATGACGCAATTAACGAGAAAAGGGAGGACGTTTGAGTGGTCAGAGGCTTGCGAGCAAAGTGTCCAAGAGCTGAAAAGAAGACTGACCACATCACCTGTATTGGTGTTACAAGATCCATTAGGACGATTTGATGTATACTGTGATGCATCTTATCAAGGCTTGGGATGTGTGCTCATGCAAGATAGGAAAGTGGTGGCATATGCCTCCAGGCAGTTGAGAGTACATGAGCGGAACTACCCAACGCATGATCTAGAATTGGCTGCGATAGTGTTTGCTTTGAAGATATGGAGACACTATTTCTATGGTGCTAAATTCTGTGTGTTTAGCGACCATAAGAGCCTGAAGTATCTGTTCGACCAGAGAGCGTTGAACATGAGGTAGCGAAGGTGGATGGAATTCATAAAGGACTATGAATTCGACCTACAATACCATCCAGGTAAGGCGAATGTTGTAGCGGATGCGCTCAGTAGGAAATCCCTACACGTGTCTGCAATGATGGTAAAGGAGCTAGAGGTTTCAGAGTTGTTTAGAGATCTGAATCTGGAAGTGGAAATCGTCGAGGGTAAGCTGAATCTGGGGATGGTTAAAGTAACTAGCGATTTCCTGAATCTTTTATGGATGAAGCAAGCTGAGGATAAGTAAATTGAAAGCGTGAATCAGGTGATAGAGGAAGGTAAGACTTCGGAATTCAGAAGAGGTATTGATGGTCTGCTTAGGTATGGTGGTCGAGTTTATGTGCCAACGAATAGAGAAGTCAAGGATATGATCTTGGAAGAGGCACACAAGAGTAAGCTGAGTTTCCATCCGGGGCCTACCAAGATGTATCAGGACCTGAAGAAGCTGTTCTGGTGGCCGGGGATGAAGATAGATGTGGCGGCTTATGTCCTAACCTGCTTGATGTGTCAGAAAGCGAAGATTGAAAATCAGAAGCCAGTAAGGTTGTTGCAATCACTGGATGTCCCAGAATGGAAATGGGATAGTATTGCCATGGACTTTGTTTCTGGGTTGCTGAGGACTCAGACAACGTGTGATGCAGTCTGGGTAATCATTGATAGGTTGACGAAGTGTGCTCACTTCTTACCGATCAGCCAGAGTTATTCTCTAGAGCGATTGACTCGAACTTACATCAAGGAGGTTGTAAGGCTGCATAGGGTACCTTCGAGTATCGTTTCAGATCGTGATCCAAGGTTTACCTCAAGGTTTTGGAGGAGCTTGCATAGGGCAATGGGAACTAAGTTAAGTATGAGTTCTGATTATCATCCACAAACGGATGGTCAGTCAAAACGAACGATTCAATCATTGGAGGATCTCTTAAGAGCGTACGTGTTGGAGAACACGGGGAGTTGGGACGAGTTTCTTCCATTGATCGAGTTTACTTATAACAACAGCTTCCATTCAAGTATTGGAATGGCGCCGTACGAGGCACTATATGGACGTAAGTGCAGGACTCCGCTGTGTTGGTTTAAGACTGGAGAGAGTCAGCTGTTAGCACCGGAATTGGTATGGAAAACAACGAAACAAGTCTGCAAGATACGGGAAAAGATGAAGGTTGCAAGGGATAGGCAGAAGAGTTACGCCGACAAGAGGAGAAGGCCCTTGGAGTTCCAAGAGGGCGACCATGTATTCATGAGAGTTACCCAAGAGCTGGAGTCGGCAGGGCAATAAAATCCAGAAAGCTGACACCTAAATTTATAGGACCGTTTCAGATTCTTCGATAAATTGGCCAGTAGCCTATTAAATAGCTTTGCTACCAAATCTGTCAAATCTTCACGACGTCTTTCACATCTCTCAACTCAAAAAGTATCATCCCGATCCATCACATGTGCTAGAGGCCAAATCAATCCAACTGAAAGAGAACCTTGAGTATGAAGCTTCACCTGTTCGGATCACAGATAGAAAGATCAAGGAACTGCGTGGTAAGCACATTCCGTTAGTCAGAGTGGAATGGAACCCAGTGACTGGTGATTCAACGTGGGAACGAGAAGCTGAGATGCGTCAGAGTCATTCCTTTTTGTTTACAAGTATGCGACGAAAATTTCAGGGTTGAAATTTTCTGTAAGGGGGTGGTAATGTAACACCCCGATTTCCTGTGACTCTAATCGAGTGAATTAATCTCCATGAGGGCTTTGAATGATAGTTTAAATTGTTGTGTGCTAGTTTTAGACCTAGTTTGAAGCTTAGAAATAGGCTTGAACAAGGTTGGGGGTGCCTAAGGCATTAAACGAGTAATTGTGGGAGCCAGAAGTTTGGAAGACTTTTCTCAGCTGAGCTACACGCTCAAGTGTGGGAAAGGAAGCAGGCCCTAACATGCCAACGCTCAAGCATTGGTAAAGTTGCACGCTCAAGCGTTCCTAGTGCGTTTGCCAGCTGGTGTGCTTTTTGACGCGTGTGCTACACGTGTCAGGCCAGGGTCAAAGCAGAGCGAACAAGGTTCCATGCTCAAGCGTGGAGGAGACCTCACGCTCAAGCGTGAAGGTTGTCCACGCTAAAGCGTGCACAACAGCTCAAGTTAGTGGAGTTTCATTTCTCTCCCTCATTTGCACGAAATTTCCTTGAGTTTCCAGAATTCTCTGCAACTAGAGAGAGAGGAAGTAGTGCTTTAGAGTGAGAAAGCTTGGTTTAAGGGACTTCGGAGCTTCGGATCGCAATTCCGACTACACTGCTGTGATAGCGGCGAAGTTATCTCCGAATTTGACTGATTACTTTCTCAATTTGTCCCAGGTAAACTTGAATTCCTAACATGTGTTCTTCGTGTTCTTGGCATTCTTCGAGTCTTTACCTTTTTTTTTTTTTTTTGATCTTTTGAGCTTGCCCTAGGGCTAACACTATTGTATATGTGTTGTGCTCGTGATTAGGGCAAAGTTCGTGCTCGTGATTGTCCGAGCTTTAGAGGTGGAACTGCGGCTGTTCTTGGAGCTGCCATTGAAGGGGGCTACAAGCTCAAGCTTGGAAGAGCGAGCCGGTGATCGTGTGGATTTGCGTGACGTCTGTTCAGGTGGGGATAAAGAGTACTGCAGTCGTTGGGAAGGCAAGAGTAGTGTAGGATGTTTTTCTGCTATGTGTAGGGAAGCCCTAACTTTACTAGTGGTTGAGCCCCGATAAAGTGCCTAAACCCTAGGTTTAGCTTACTTTGGGCTATCGCCTTTAAGTTGGAAACCCGAGGCTAGTAAATTGTTGATTGAGGATGTTTGACTTCGTATGGCTGTATGCTGCTGATTGTTGTTTTTGCTATCTGTCTAAGTGCCTATATGCTACTTGGTATGTGATATGCGGCTATTTGCTGTTATTGGTTTTATTTTTGTTGTTATTATGTTGTATGCTGTGATGATTGAACGTTGTGGCAGAATGCCATAAAGCTAAGTTTGGCTGTGTGCTGTGTTGTTGTTAGATTGATACCGTGGATGGTGTCGTTGCTGTTATGCTGCATTTTGAGTTTGTGGCCGGACTGTTGAAGTTGTGGCTCGTGGACGCATGGTGTCGAGGCTATGGCCGTGTCGATGCAGCGGCATCGTGTTGCTTCTAACTGAGAGCTTAGGCATGAGATCCAGTATCAAGTCCGTTGAGGATGTTTGCTGCATATCAACATCAGCTGCCAAGTGGCAAGGCCGTGTGATAGGTAGTATGGGCTGCCAGCGTCATACGAGGTTAGTTGTACCTGAGTGCGGGTACGGAGAGTAGATGGGGCGGTCAAGTGAGTGACCTTGGGGATGTTGTCGGTCTCGAGAATAGTTTACAGTGACGGATGAGGTAGCTCCTATCCTGTCGCGACGCCCGATTCAGTTCAGTTTGCCCAACTAATCCCAGAGCTTTCCATTTGTTCCAGGCTAACGTTCCGAGGCCACCGAGATACCCCGGTTCCGGTGTGGAAGGGGGATGAACTCTTATTGGTCACGGTGAGTGGTTCGGTTTCTTGGACAAGCTAACTTCGTTTCGACACAGAACCTGTTCCGGTGTGGACTTGTTCGGGTGTGGAACCGTTCCAGTGGGAACCAGTTTTGTGAGTGATTCAGCCGACATGGTGCATGGGATTAGTATCCAGGTCTAGATGATCGATCTGAGTGTGAGACTCATGGAGATGGATGCTTGTTGCACGTTTGTCTTGAGAGACGTGTGTCGGAGTTCAGTAACTATTATATTTGCGATATCTGCTATATGTTATATGTGTTTACTGCATTACTGTTGTTTTCCAATATTGTTATGCATGGTATTTCTTATCTCCCTACTGTTGTTTTTGTTGTTCTATAATGGGTTCGCATGAAGACGACGAGCCAGCCGAGGAATAGGATGGACCCCAGACTTCACCCGTTTATCACGGGGGCATCGCGGATGCCGGTGCTGGGCGACATTGAGATTGTATATCATTATGAGAGGGGATGGCGGGTGGACCCCTCGACCTTCTCGGTGGTTTACACGGGACCCGTCAGTCTGATCTTCCAGAGCGGCACGCCGCCGTAAGTGGATATCATCGGCCCCTACCGCGTGTACCAGTTCTTTCCTTTTCCCAAGATGTGGCGACCGTCGAGGCAGTGGGAGCGGGACTACATGTGGGTGGCACCCCAGTTCTCAATCGTATCCAGCAGGAGAGGCTACGTCTATCGATGCCAGCGCCGGAGGATGGAGTGTAATGGCCCGGACTGCTTTCAGGATTGCCGACTGTGCCCACAAACCAACACGGGTCTTTTCAGCATGCTTTGTCCTCACTCACATGCTTTCTGGGAAACTTCCCAGAAGGTCACTCATCCCACAATTACTCCAAGTCAAGCACGCTTAACTATGGAGTTCTTATGTTCTGGGCTCCCGAAAAGAAGATGCATCTTGTTTTTATAGGTAGTACGAATCAATTCCATTAAGCCTTCCTCAACTGTACAGTCCCATACCTATATAGTCTCAGGATCCCTCTCATTTTGGTGTGAATCGGTTCATTCATGTGTCCCTCATCCTAGAAGCCTGCCAGGAGCCGCTCCTTGTCCGTGCCTCATGCACCGGCGATCACTCCCCGCCCTCGTCAGCCCCGGGTGTTACATGACTCACCATGGTCATCATGACTTAGAGGACCAAATGACCTTAATGCCCCTAAAACTTCCCAAAATGACCATTTTACCCTTTTAGCAAATTACCTTTCTACCCTTCCTTATTCATTAAGATTAAAACATCAACTTTTACCCAAATCCCCCTTATCTCAGGCAGCCCCTCTCCATTTCTCCCCCTTCATCTCTTTTCATTTTTCTCTCCATAAACTCACCATAAACCACTTCAAGCTTTCTAATTCAAGTAGAAAACTCAATCAAGGTGACTAGAAGAAGCTTCAATCTTTGTAAATCTCCACTAACCAAGAGGTGAGCTTCACTTTTCTTCTTTGGAGATCATGGATTTTATGATGTAGGTGAAGGTTAGTGTTTTAGCTTCAAAAATGTATAACTAATAATAGAAAAATCCTATGCTCATAGATTCATCATTCAAGAGCATAGAGCAAGCTCACATGGCTGCCCTGTTTTTGTTCTATAAGGCCGAAATCCTAGGAGTATGAGAAGATAGAATTTTGTTTCAATTCTTAGCAAAGAACCATGGATTTTATCTTTCTATAACTTATATGTCTTGAATTCAAGAGCTTGAAGAAAAATAAAATTCCTAGCCTATGGTACTAGAGAGAACCGAATTCATGCCCTAAGGGAGGAGGATGATGTTGTTTCAATTTTTAATTTATGACAATTTCCCTTAATTCTATAATATTCTATGATCATAAATCTAAGAGTATGTGAAATTTTGAAAATCCTAGCCACATTGGCTAGCCATAACCGAAACCATATATGGGTAGTATTAGGTCATTCAACAAGCTAAACTTGTTTTATGACTTGTGATGAAGGATTGACGCGTCGGAAGGACAAACGAGTCACTAAACGGGAGATTCGAAACTTGGAAACCGGAAGACGTGAATAGACTACAAGAGGTATGGGGAGAATTGCCTGAGGGAATCTCTCGATAACTATGTGTTGTCTGTAGTGATCTGTATATATTTATTTGAGCTGTGGTGATTGGTTGATTTATTTCAGCTGTTGTTATCTGCTATGAGAATTATTGATTCTTGGTTGAATTATCTGTTAATATGTGTTACAGTATGTTAATGCATGTTACAAACTGTATTATCTGCTATAACGTTGGTATATCAATATTGCAATGTTGATTGTTGATTGAGAAGCCTGACAGTGGTCAGTGCTCAATTAATTAATGGTGATAAAAGCCTTAAAAAGCTTTGTAGTAAATGTCAAAGATTTATTCGGGAAACGTTGGTGCTAGTGATGGCACGTTGGTGCTAGTTATTATGGCACGTTGTTGCTAGTGATGGCACGTTGGTGCTAGTTGTTATGGCACGCTGGTGCTAGACATTGCTGATTGATGGCCATTGTATCCCGAGCTTGATCAACTCATTCTTTTGGTAATGGGATTTCCGAAAATTAAGAATCAACTGCTAGATGATTGTTTTTCAAGAACAACGATGATTGTTGGGTATGAGAATCTGGATTTAATTGTATTGTCATGATATTCTGTGCTATGTCTATTATATTTAATCACTGTGTTTGATATATCTATAAGCATCTGCTGTTTGTGCTTTAAGTATTCAGTTGTTGTATTTTGAGTTCATTTATTGGTGTCTCACCCTTGCCTGTACATGTTGGACACCTTGTTGTGTTTTTGGATACATATACAGATTCATTTCAGCGGATCTCTCGGTCACTTCGAGACCCCGAAGTTGGAGTCTCTTTACATTGACGGCCAAGATGTGTGGACTGGCGACGACGAGGCTTAGTCTCATGGGTTTGAAGTATACTAGGTAGTATACTCTATCGTCTTTAGATGTCTCTTTAGACCAGCTCTTAGGATTTTTGATGTACGTGTGGTATACTAAGAGATTAAGAACATGATGTACTCTAAGTTGAGCGATTATTATAAATGATGAAGGTTAAATTGTTTTATATGATTGTTCTGTTTTGTTGTTGGTATCAGATTTCTATAACCACTCGAGTGAGTGTTTTTCAAAAATAAATAAATAAAATGTTTATAGTTTCCGCAACGGGTTACCATGTGATGTCCCAGAAGGGGGTGTCACATTAGTGGTATCAGAGTCAGGTTACGTAATTTCGAGGACGAAATTTTTTTTTTTAGTGAGGTAGTAATGTAACACCCCGATTTTTCAAGCTTTCGAGCTTTCGGTTTTAATTAAATAGTATTTATTCGTTTGCATTTTATTGAAGGGTTTAGAGAGTGAAATAAAATAATCCGAGACCATAGTCACGCTCTATGCTATCGTAGGAAACTATGGTTAAATTTTGGTCCAAAACTCAGACGGAGCCCGGTCTGCGTTTTACACTGACAATATGATTTTACTGCTCAGATGACCTAATTTTGACTCGTGGAAGAAACAATTAGGTTTTATATTTTATTTCCAACGATATTGGTGTTTTGAAAATTTTCAAAATAAATAAGTCGTTATACCGAAATCGGTTGAAAATGGAGCTGAATACGGATTTATCGGGACTGCTAAAGGATAAACCTCATGTCACTTTTCAAGGACACCTCATCTAGGGAGTCACTAGGTGACTCACCAAAGGCCATCATTACTTAGTAGAGCAAATGACCTTTATGCCCTTAAAACTTAACAAAATTATCATTTTGCCCCTCTAGTAAATTACCTTCATATCCTTCACAATCTACTAAGATAAAAGGCAATTTTTCCACTCACTTTCAGCCCTTTCACACAGCCTCATCCCCATCCTCACTCTCTTTTTTCTTTTCACTCCATTTCACTAAACTTCTTCATTTCTCACCTAATTCAAGTAGGAGCATAAATCAAAAGGTGAAGGAAAAGCTTAACTCTTTGTCAATCTCCATCAATCAAGAGGTAAGCTCCACTCATCTCCATCTAGAAACTTTGAATTCTCCATGGATTTTCATGATATAAGGTTGTGGATTCAAAAATCTATAATTAATTGTAGAAAAATCCTATGTTCATGAAATCAATTTCTATGAACTCATTAAGACCTCTATATTCATCATTCAAGAGCATAGAGCAAGCTTCACATGGCTGCCCTGTTTTTGTCCATAGGGCTGAAACCCTAGTGATGTGAGAAGATGGGATTTTGTTTCAATTGTTAGAAAATAACCATGGATTTCATCTTTCTCTTGCCTATATGTCTTGAAATCCAAGAACTTGAAGTAAAATAAAATCCCTGGCCTAGAGTATTAGAGAGAACCGAAATCATACCCTAGAGGAATTGAAGGATTTTGTTTTAATTTGCAACTTATGACAATTTTCCTTTCCACTAGAATACTCTATGATCATAAATCCAAAAGTATGTGAAATTTTGAGAATTCTAGCCAAAGAGACTAGCCATAACCGAACCTATATGTTAGGTTATTTCAACAAGCTAAATTACTTTATGACTTGTGACGAAGGATTGACGAGTCGGGAAAGACAAACGGGCCACTAAACGGGAGACTCGAAACTTGGAGACCGGAAGACGTGAATAGACTACGAGAGGTAAGGGGGTTTGCTTGAGGGATTTCCTGATAACTTTGTGTTGTTGGTGGGTTGCTTGAATGACTTGGTTTGATTATGTTGATATGTTATATATTGTTATGTGAAAGCTGAAGTGGTTGAATGTGTTGATGGAATTTACTATGTTGACAATGATGTGATTGGCTATGTTGATATGAATAGGTGTGATATTGATTATATGGGATATTATAACGTTGTGATATGATGACTGTATGGTTGTCGTTTGTTGCATTGAAATCTATAAATAAAGATAAAAGCTTTTAAAAGCTTTGCAGAAAAATCATAGATTGATTTGGGGAAAACATTGGGAATATTTATGATGCAAATTTTCTCAAGTATACATTATGTTATGATAAGAGGAAAAACGTCAAAAATTTGGATTTGATTGATTTTCATGTGAAAAAGGTGAATTTTCCAAGAAATTTATGAAAAACTGTTTTATCGTTTTGAAAACAGTGTTTTTATGCTGAGATGGTACTTTTGATCACAGCTATCGTTGCAGAAATGAATCTTTGGGGAAGGGATTTATTTAATAAAGGTAAATTTTTCTTACAACTACATTTGTTTCATTTAACATGTATTTAAACAGAAAACGTTTTGTCAGTAACTGAATTTTCCAAACAATGTAAAAATCCGACAACTTAGAAGAGTTGCGGAGATTTGATTTGATTTCTGTATTTCACAGAATGAAAATGATGGTAACACTAAAACGTGAACCTAGTAAACGAGACGTCGGTTTACTAGTGTTCTGTGATAAAGACATGTAGATTTTAAACCGTATGACGGTGTTGTGGACTGTGTGTCCTACAAATTATGTGTCTTTTTCATGTCATGATGGATATGACTAAAGGTGAATACTGTTTTCTATTACCACGAACCTTGGGTTGGTGCATCTGTCTAGGGCTCCGTGATTGAGCATTCGGATGTTTCGTCCTGTGTTAGAAGTTTTAAAATGGTGTAAATTGTGAATAGTCGGGAGCTTTGAGCTACGACAACGAAAGAACGAACACAAAGAAAAGTGGCAAGACTTGAAACGTTTTGCTCATGCATTTGGTTTTACACAGATGTGCCATCTGGATTAGGGGACCTTGATGGCAGGGAACCCTGTGATGACTTTAAGTCATTGTGGAACATTGTGCCTTGATGGACAATGGTGTCATACAACTGACGAATATTGTGCCTTGAGTTGGACAATATCGTATGACCATTTACAGTTTATCAAGTACCACTGAATGTAATTCCATGTAATCGCGTAATGTCATGGTGTTCATGTACTTCCGAATAAGCACTTAGGTGCTGGTCATTGTTGCCTTGGGCCAATGTACCATGAGCCTGATCAGCTCAGTTTTATGTATACAACGGTGTTGGGATTCTCCGGAGATTAAGTAAAGAATTAGATGATGAATATTGAAGTGTCATGCATTTCTTTTGAAAATAACGATAACTGTCGGGTATGAGACCCTATGATATACTACTTGTTTATCCAGTAGAATCTTATACGTAATGATTGTATATGCCCATGTGTTGTTGATGTGTAATGCATATAGTTATCTTGCTTGAATCCATATATTGGTATCTCACCCTTGCCTATACATGTTGGACACCCTGTTGTGTTTTTGGATACATGTACAGATGCATTTCAACGGATCCCTGGGCCACTTTGGGACCCTGAAGTTGGAGTCACTTTACGTCGACGGCAAGGATGTGTGGACTGGCAACAACGAGGCTTAGTCTCATGGGTTTGAAGTATACTAGGTAGTATACTCTACCATCTTAAGATGTTCTTGTATTAGACCAGCTCTTAGGATTTTTGATGTACGTATGGCATATGAAAAGATTGGGAAAATGCTGTACGCGTTATGGCGAGGTTGAGTTATTATTACAAAGGCTGAATGGCAATTTGTTTTATATGATTGTTCTGTTTTGCTTTTGGTATCAGATTTCTATAACCACTCGAGTGAGTGTTTTTAAAAAAAAAAACGTTTTTAGTTTCCGCAACGGGTTACCATGTGATGTCCCAGAAGGGGGTGTCACATTAGTGGTATATAATGCTCTATGTACTCTACGTGAGTTATATGGCTATCTCTCTAAATGATTGTTATCATACTCATTATTATGATACTTGGTTCTTTGGTTATCTCTCTAAATGTTAGCATGCTCCTTATTATGATACTTGGTTCTTGTGATTGATTGGATGTTGATTGATGAGCATAAGATGAAATTGATGAACATATGATGAGAGTGAGATTGACAAGCATATGATGAGATTGATGAGAATATGATGAGATTATGACGTTGTGCAGGTTGATACCAATATGGATCTAATGGAGCTGTGGGCTAGTGGACGCATGCCGTCGTGATATTGATTTTAATGTTGATGCAAGGCATCACGATGATGGATCTAATGGAGCTGTGGGCTCGTGGACGCATGGTGTCATGATATTGATTTTAATGTTGATGCAAGGCATCGTGATGATATTGATTTAATGTTGATGCAAGGCATCGTGATTATGATTGAGTGCTTAGGTGTGAGGTTCCGGTATCAACCTGTGATGGATGTTTGTACATGCATATCATACCACATGTGATCCCAATGGAGGATGCCCAAATGGGGGTGATTTGTGATCCCGAAGATGGGATGTCCAATTAGGGACGTTATTGATCCTTTCGAGGATGTCCAATTGGGGACGTTATTGATTCTTTCGAAGATGTCCAAGTGGGGACGTGAATTATTGATCCTTACAGGGATGTCCAATTGGGGACGTGATTATTGATCCCGACGGGGATGTCCAAATGGGGACGTGAATTATTGATCCCGACAGGGATGTCCAAATGGGGACGTTATCCGCCGATCATGCATACATGCATATAAGGATTAGTATCCTTCCTTAGAGGTTTGATCTGAGAGAAATATCTTGGAGATGGATGTGATTTATGATTCGTGATATTGTGTGCATGTTTTCTATATGTTATATGTTACATGTATATATGCCATGCTATAGCCCCTTTCCCTTACATGATGATATATGTTTCTTACTCCCTGTTTTTTCTATTCTTTGTCTTTTTTTTTTTATGAGAAGACCTTATGGGAGAACCAGCTACGGAAGAATTGGATGATACTCCATACGAGATTGTTACTGGTGGACGAGCTTGAGAAGTATTGAGTTGTACCAGTATCTTTTGATGTGTTTATGTAATATATTCCCTTATGTTTTAAAGCTGCGTACTCTGAGACGCTGCATGCCAAAAGTTGATTTGCTTCCGCAAGGCAAAATTTTCGGCTACGCTTCACATGATAAAGCACGCTATCGATTATATGCGACTAAGGGTAGTTAATATCTTAAGTTCTTTAATGGGACGGCGGGGCATCTCATCAGAGTGGACCTCTCCCAGTACGGTGTGGTTCGGGGACGAACCAAGCGGAAGCTGGTGGGCATGTAACACCCAAGGCCGACGAGGGCGGGGAGTGATCGCCGGTGCATGAGGCACGGACAAGGAGCGGCTCCTGGCAGGCTTCTAGGCGAAGGGACACATGAATGAACCGATTCACACTAGAATGAGGGGGATCCTGAGACTGTACAGGTATGGGACTGTACAGTTGAGGAAGGCTTAATGGAATTGATTCGTACTACCTATAAAACAAGATGCATCTTCTTTTCGGGAGCCCAGAACATAAGAACTCCATAGTTAAGCATGCTTGACTTGGAGTAATTGTGGGATGGGTGACCTTCTGGGAAGTTTCCCAGAAAGCATGTAAGTGAGGACAAAGCATGCTGAAAAGACCCGTGTTGGTTTGTGGGCACAGTCAGCAATCCTGAAAGCAGTCCGGGCCATTAAACGGAGCGGTATCTGGGTACCTACCGTAGGCATAAGATTGTGGTGTTCAACACTTCATCAGAGTATGAGCCTCTGGTACGGTACAGGCGTACTCATGGCGAGGGTCAGGGTAGCTCATGGCATCCTCACCACTGATGGTGAGAGCCTGCCAGTGCGTCCTACGTTGTGAGCTAAGAGCTTTTTGTGTACCTTTTGAGATGGGACGGGTAGTGCTGGTGAGCTCCGAGAGTTTTTCTTTTGGCTATGGATGTATTTTCAGTTTTTACTTTGACAGCATGTATATGTATGTACAGTGCCCTACTGATGGGCTAAGATACATATGGTATTTGTACAGTTACTTTTATGTTGCGTTTCACTCTGATGATCTTTCCATGCTTGTCGTTATTGCCTGTTTGCTTTCGCGACGTTGTTTGTCTACCACGCTATCATTTTATATATGGCTAGGCATAGTTAATAATAGTAGGAGTTTTGGAAATAATGGGATTATCCTTCTAAAAGAGTAGGGTCGTCTTATATCGCCTGGAACAATCAACAACCATTACCTTCACAAAATCAATTCAAAACTTTAACAATTACAAAAATACTTTTCTTGTCTCCTAGGTCCTAGATTCGGCCTTGGTGACTAAAACTAGCTAGGGATGTCTAAAAATTTCTAACTCTTGGATGAATGATTCTTAAGCATACTTAACACCAAATCAAGTCTCTTTACACAAAAACTTGAAACAAAACTCATGATTTCCCTAAGTCATGGTTTCAGCCACTCAATAGAAAAATAGGCTAGGCATGTTATTTGATTACATGCTCTTGGATAGTAATATAGGATGATGATACTAGATCATAGAAATTGATTTCACATTAAAAGGATTTTCTATGATTTTCTAGAGATTTTTGAACATTGGACCTAGAAATTGAAACATAGTGATTCATGACTTGAATCAAGAAATAGAAAGGAAGAACACAAGGTTCATGGATCAAGGAGAGTAGTCATACCTCTTGGATGATGAAAATGGGCAAATCCAACACTTTTCTTCACAAAATTTGCTAAGTTTCACCTTTAGAAAATGATGAAAGTTGAGAGAATATGAAGCTTGTGAGGAAAAAATGGTTGAATAGCCATGGAGGGGGGGGGGGGTTTGGTGTGAAGAATAGAGGGGACAAGCAGGTCCAAAAATTGTTCACTTAAGGGAAAAATGGTCATTTTACCTAGCGGCAAAAATGTAATTAAAACAAAAGGTCAAGGGCATTTTGGTCTTTTCTCAGTGTGAACGTGTTCAGATATTTTCATTGTCATCATGACAGTGGTGAGTCACTGGCATGCCTTCCTAGGTGAGTTGACCTAATGTGACTTCAAGTTTATCCGTTAGCGGATCCCGATAAATCCGTATTTAGCTCTGTTAATTACGCGATTTAAGATTTCACCCGTATAACTTATATTATTTCACCTTTTGGTGAAAAATTTCAATTTTACCAAAGTTGTTGGAAATTCGATTTAAAACCTAACTATTTCGTTCACGAGTCAAAATTAGGTTTTCTGATCAGTAAAATCTTATTGTCAGCGAAAATGCAGGCCGGGTTCTGTCTGAATTTTCAACCCAAAATTTAACCATAACTCGCTACGATACCGTAGAGTATGAATATGACTTTGGTTTAGTCAAAATCATTTTCTAAATCTCAAATAAAATATAAGTTCATTTATATTAATTTTCGACTTTAGAAAGTAGCGAAAATCGGTGTGTTACAAACAACCACTGTAAGTCCCTTCTCTGTCCCTTTCTCTTTTTGTCCATTACAACCACTGTACTCAGTGCATTCTGTTTAATTTTTTTAATGGGCTAGCAACTGGATCACCATCGGAGCAGCCACCGGACCACCACCACCACCACCAAAACTCTCTTTCTTTCTAGTCCCTTTGCTCCCCGGTTTGCCCATTTCACTTTTGTTGTATTTCATATTTTGATTTTTTTTTATACTTTGATATTATGAATTTCAGATAAATTTGTTTGTTGATTCTGTTTTGTGTTAAAGGATTTGGATAAAAATGAACGTGCCTATGTTATATGCTTGTGATTAGCATGATGTTGCTTGTGATTAGAATGATGTTAACATGATGTTTTGCTGATCCTCTTAACACTTATATTTGTGTTAAGATTCATAAGACTTAAGTAATTAACTATTAAAATGAAATAAACAATTAAACAATTACAATGATTTATTACCAATTAAAACTAACTAACTCACAATTAAAATGAAATAATCAAATAATTTAAATTAAATTGTAATAATTCAAATAATCATAGAATAAAAATTTCTCTTAACACTTATATTTTTGTTTAGACTCATAAAACTTAAAATAAAAAAAAATTAATTAACGATATAAGCTTAAGTTAGAGACATGAACATAATAAAAAAAAAGTGGCTCGTGCAGTGGTACGACTCATTCAGTGGTGGCCTGGTCACAACAAATTGCAAGTGGTCGGGCAGTGACTCATGCGATGCAACCAGAATAAATAAATAAAATATAAAAAATAAATATTAATAAGTTAATAACATAAATAGTTAAATACTAAAATATTGATTAAATATCAAATCGTAATTTCTCTTTGCACTTATAAAGGTGTTAAGTCTCATAAGACTTAAAACAAAAGTAAATAATGAATAAAACAATTGAAACTGAAATACAAAAGTAATTAAATAACAAAACAAGTTAATAACAAATTACACCAATTTTTCTTAGCACTTATAACAGGTATTAAATTTCATCGTAAAAAATATAAATAAAGTATTGAATTTTTTAAAAATATAAATAAAATTTAATAAGCCTTGATTGAAGTATGAAATTGTTTTTTATATGCATTGCTTTTTAGAATAGTTAATTATGACTTTGAAGGTATCGCAGATAAACACTAAGAAGGGGATTTGAATTGTATTTATCTAAACTCAAGTGAAAACTGCAAATTTTAAACAAGGTTTTGATATATGAGATAGCTTAAAAGATTTTAAAGCATAAAACACAAATAGCTAAAATAAGTCATCTAATTTTACCCAAGACAGGGAAAGCTGTTTGATTGAAAACTTGTCCTTTAGAAAATGATATTTAGATATAAACACTTTTAAACCCCACTATTAGTTAAATATAAACATGAAATTATGTTGCAGATGAATATTATAACTAATAGAGAGTGTGAGAGATAGAGAGAGGGATGAGATTTGTCTTAGTTCACCCTAAACTTGGGTTACATTCGTTCCTTGGCTTAACCAAGATTTTCACTATAACTGATCAGATTACAGACGAGTATTGTTTGCACACTTAGCCTTTCCAGGCTCAAGTATTATTTGCACACCTAGCCTCTCCAGGCTCGATCAACGAGTATTGTTTGCACACCTAGCCTCTTCAGGCTCAACAAGTATTTTTCAGCTAGCCTCTCTAGGCCTTTCTCATATTACAGATTTGATTTGAAGCAACAGCTTCAGATTATAGTATGCTAGTCAACCGTGTAACACTCAGAGAGTGAATATGAAATTTATTTGAAGGTATCACAGCACTAAGAAAAACTTCTTCTATGAATATTACAGATAGTGTAGAAGAAAAGAGATTTGTAGCTAGCAACTTTTGAGTTTTGATCTCTTTTGTTTTTCTTGTTTTCTCTCAACTTCAGATGAGCCTTTCTGCTTTGTATACTTCTTTTGATTGTGTATCTCTCTTCCGCTTATTCTAAAGCAAAGTTTCCTCTATATAGGCTTTTCATAACAAAAGATCCGTTGAGAGAAAAAACTGGAATCTTGTATTCAGTTTTCTTGAATGCAGAAAAGGTCTGTTGTAAGACGAGTTTTCTTCTGAGCCTTTAGTTGAAGATGTCACGGTATTCAAAGCAAAGCAATCGTTCTGATGAAGATGTTGGACCGTTGAAGACAAGCTTAGTGTAATCATACACTTCTATTCAGAGCTGCAAAACTATTCAGAGCAGCTTCAGATTTTAGCACGACTTTCTTCTTTCTTGCAACAAGTCAGAATAGCAGTTCTTTTTAGACTGTATTTTAGAACAACGACTTTCTTCTCTCTATTCAAATAGTATTATTAAATATGCAGAGAACGTATTTAATATTTCTTCTGATCAGCTTAGTTTCTTGTGAAGATGCTTCTTTATGTGATTTCTGAGACACTTGAATTCTTTGTTTGATTCTTCTGAAGATTTGCAACTGATGTCTTGTCAAGACTTCTTCTTTGTTTTAAGATACGCTTCAAAAACATTTGCTTGGAGCAATATTCTTTCCAGTTTCTTCGGACGCTTCTATGCTCTTGATGTACTAGTTGTATCCTTTGATATGACCAGCATTCAGACGCTTCAAAGCGGTGTTTACTTTTCGTCTTGCAGACACTTGAGCTTGTATAACTTATACTTTATCATATGGCAGATGGTTTCTTGAGATTGATTAGATAAGAGGCTTATAATTTGCAAACTCAAGTAGATTATCAGTAATAGTCACATGGTTCATTAAATCATTTGGTCGAACTGTTTGAATACATTAAAACATAGGGAACAGATGCTTGTGCGCATAGTCATTACAGACGTTTGGAGACTTAACATTCTTCCCCTTTTTGATGATTTCAAAAAAAAAATTTATATGATTTTAAATGAACATTAAGAAATACATAAGCTCAGAAATATTGCAAGATATATCAAGCATGTAATCTATCATATAAAGCTCGAAATAAAACTTAGTCAATTGATTTTCTTTCCAATTCTTTTCTTGCTTGAAATGGTTTTATTTATTCTCCCCCTTTTTTATATCAGAAAAAAGGAGGGGTTCTTTTCGCATACGTTTTCATGAATAGCATTTATTACCATTCTCCCCCTTATTAAATATATAAGTTGCTCCCCCTGTTTGATGTAACAAAACAGTGTTCTTTGAATAAAACATGAAGCAAAGAAATATATCAGAGATAGAGAGGTAAACACGTGAATCATGAAAAATAAAGGATTTTGCATTAAAGAAAAGTATGTGTTTTTACAAGATACATAACCACAGGAGAACTATTTTCTAGAGGGTTTCTCAATAAAGTCTAAGAACAAATGCTTAAGCTTGCTTAATCTTGATCCAAATTCTTTAAGCTGAGTGATCAAAATTGGATTAGAAAATGATACTTTTCGTACTTGAGACGATTTTGGGCAAGGCTCAAAGCGAGGTGCAGATGTGGTATGGGCAAGAGAGGATGATGTAGAGGGTTATTCTGAAGGGACAGGAGAAATACGAAGGGTTAAAGATGAAGAGGAGTGTCTTTTAAAGATCGAAAGAGGAATACAAACAATTTCTCTTTCAGGAGGTAAAGAGAGACAGATGGAGGATGGAGGATGGAGGAGAGGGTGGACAGATCCAATATGTGTTTGGGTAAAGATCAGATTCCAAAAAGATCAAGGAATCTATATCCAAGCTGAAGAAATTGTGCAAGGTGATATAGTATCTAAAGGATGTAAAAAGAGAAAGACACCAATTTTTGTGGCAATAGGTTGGTGGAGATGGTTTAGACAAACAAATATTTGGAACAAGAGAAAGAGGAGAAGGGATTTTAACAGGGTAAAACAGACTATAAACAGGACAAGGTTTGGGAGAAAAAGATTCATATTTAAGAAATATGAAAACAGATTTTAATAGACACATAGAACCAGTAATGAAGGTTGAGAAAGGTGTATCGAATCTTGATACAAACTTCCTTTTTTTGAGAAGGTGGAAATGACGTTTGAAAACAAACAGTGGCATAGGTACACTGGGTCCTGCTATGCGCTCCTGTTCTTTTTTCTTGAAACCAAATAGGAGATGTAGACTCCTCCTTGTTTTCAGTGACTTCAAAGCTCTTTCTTTTCCTTGAGTAGTTTGAACTTTTCTTCCTAGGATGATAGTGTAGAAATTCGTTCATTCCTTGGATGATAGATGCAACCAGCTCAGATAGAGTCTCAGAGGCTTACTTTTCTTGTTCTACACTTAGCTTTCCTTCCTCATTTGACTGATTCTTCTCAGTTCTCTTGCACATTTTTATTCTTTTATATACCAAAGGTTTATCTTTCTGCTGAGATCTTGAGATGTGATCTTTGTTTGACTAGATAAATTTTCTTGTTGACTCACTTTTGCTTCAGACGCAGATGCTTCATTTATAGAGATTCCTTCATTTTGTCTTGCCTTCTTAACTGAGGGTTCCTCTTTCATCATTCTCTCAGCCCTTTTTCTTTTGAAGATGAGAGGCATGATGTCACTGTCGGATTCATTCGCTTTCTCTGTTTGATCCTTTTCAATTTGAACTTCAACTAGAGGATCACCATATTCATTCTTGAATTTCGATTGACATAAAGTCTTCAAACAGATAGTAGGCATGATATCAAGACTTGGTTCAGTGCAATTAATCTTTCTTAATCTCAGGAATCTAGTGAAAATCATTCCATAAGGATAGGATGTTTTGATTTTCTAATTAGCAACTCTCACCATATGCTTGAAAATAAGATCATTTATATCAATTTTGATATGATGAAGAAGAAGATATAGAATGAACTTATCTATGCTTGTGACATTGTTTTTTCCTGACCTTCTTAGAGTGATGCTACTAGTGAGAATTGAGACGACCCGCCGTCCCATCAGTAGGACCTAAGATATTAACTAATCTTAATCGCATAATAAACGTTAGTGCACCTTATTAATACGAAGCAAAGCGAAAAATTTAGCGCAGAAGCAAAACGATTTACGGCACTCTAAGTTGATATTATGAATGATGAGACTGATTGAGGTTGATTGTGTTGAATTATTTAAGTGATTACCTGTTGATTTTGTTTTGGTAAACTGCCTGCTTGATGAATTATTGCCTGAATTTATGATGATAACTGTACCGGAAAGATCTTCTGTTGCGATGTTTATTGTGATTGGTTGGTTGAGTGTTGATGAGAGTATGGTGAGCGTTGATGTTGTTCGGGTTGATATCGTTGTGGTCCCGACCGTGGAGCTGTGGCTAGTAGACGCAAAGCGTCGTGATGCTGATGCTAATGTGATGTTGATGATGATGTGACGTCGATGTGATGTTGATGATTGATGTTGATGTGATGCGGTGTGTCGTGGTCGTGGACGAGTGTTTAGGCGTGAGGTTCCGATATCAACCTGCGATGGATGTTTGTTGCATTTTCATATCATTTCATACCACAGCATTTGGTCCCAAAGGGGGATGTCCAATTGGGGACGTTACTTAAAATCCCGAGGCGGGATATGATGTGATGTGATGTGATGTAATCCCGATGGGGATGTCCAATTGGGGACGTGATGTATCGGCCGACATGCATATAGGGAAGACAGCATATACATAGGGACTGCTCAGACGACCTAATTTTGACTCATAAACGAAACCATTAGGTTTTAAACTAAATTTCGAACGTTATCGGCGATTTTGAAAATTTTCAAAATATATAAGTTTTCACGACTTTCTTGGGGCGAAGTACTAAATCTTGAAAGTAATGGGGCTAAAAACGGATGAACATGAAGCCACATCGCCTAGGAAGGCGTGCCTGTGACTCATTACTGTCATCGTTACTTTTATGGAAAATATCTACATTTTCTAGACCCTCTAATAAAATACAATTACTAAATTACTGATGAATTAAAAGATTAAGAAATTAAAAGATTAAGAAAATCGGGGTGTTACAAGAATCAGATGCAACAATCTTCCTTTAGGAACTAGGTTTTCAGCCGAAGTTCCATCTGGCTTACTTGTTCCAACAAGAGTAAAGTATAGTGCCGTTACGTCGATGCTTTCTTCCCATTCCTTATAGAATCTCGCTCCTTTTCTTTTACAGCCAATGAGGGTTTCCATATCCCTAGGGTCGAGTTTGATTTTAGTGAAATCGACAAGACCAACTATTTTAATAACCATTTTCCCTTCAGCAGCATAGGCTGATTTCCAGAAATCTCTTAAATGATAGGGATAAATGTTTTCCTTTGAGGAGAAGAACTTAGACCAACCAGTTGCTTCAAGATCTTCGGTGATGTTGAGTTCGGCATTCTTGATGCTTTCTAATTCCACAAAATGTTCCAGAGTAAGTCTTTTTTATTTAGAAGCATCCATATCTTCAAAATATGTGATCTTGCTAGTTGTTTTCTTTGGTGCCATTGTTGACGGAGAGAAAGGATTGAAACGAAGATTTTTGAAACGCTTTGTGTGGGAGAGGTGAAAAGAGAATATGAGGAGATTTCTTAAAGAAGATGAAGAGATACTGTAACGCCCTATTTTTCAAAGTCTTATAATTATTCAATATTTAAGCGTTTGTATTTTATTGGAGGCTCTAGAGAGTGAAATAAAATATTCTGAGGACATAGGCATTCCCTACACAACCATAGGAAGCCATGGTTAAGTTTTGGACGAAAGCTCAAACGGAGCCCGGTTTGCATTTTTCATTAACAGTAGTATTTTACTACTATCAAGACCTAGTTTTGACTCGTGAATGAAACAGTTAGGTTTTAAATAAAATTGCGAACGATATCGGCGATCTAGAAAAAAATTCAAAATAAATAAGTTCTCACAACTTTCTTGGGCGAAAACCAAAGTCGGGTGAACAACGGAGCTGAATATGGGATTTTTGGGACCCGCTAACGGATAAGGTTTAAGTCACATCACCTAGGAAGGTGTGCCATGACTCATCAGTGTAATGATTACGTTTAGAGAATATCTGGACGTGAAAAGACGAAAATGCCCCTGCCTTTTTCCATAATTACCATTTGCCCTAGAATGAAAAGACCGTTTTGCCCCTTAGAATTTATGGAATAACCCTTTTGACCCTGTGACTCACCAAGTCATCATTACCTTTCTAGAAATATCTAGATATTTGTAGGGGAGATGACAATTATGCCCCTAGTCTTTTAAGGAATTACCAAATTACCCTTTTGGTTATTTACAAGTTTGCCATGACATCAAATAAATATCTCACCTTCACACTCTCTCTCTAGGCCACATGGCCTTTCTCTCTCTCCTCTCTCTTGTTCTGCATTTTCTCTCACTTTTTCTTCATTTCTTCAAGAGTTCTTCAAGTGTTCTTCAAGTTTGATCTTGAGAACTTAGTGATTTTTGGGTGATTCAAGCTAGTTTCTCTTAAGCTTCATAATCTAGGAGGTATAAACTCCATCCTACCTTTCTTAATCACTCTATTTCATCTCTTGAATCTCTTGATTCTTGAAGATCCAACTTTGATTCATGAACGTTGACAATTCATAGAAAAGTGTAGAAAAATCCTTTTAGTACCAAATCAATTTTTATGATCTAGTTTCATCATTCTCTTTAATTATCCAAGAGCATGAAATCAAATATATTTTCTAGCCTTTTTATTTAAAAGAGGCCGAAACCTTCATGTTAAGAAGGGGTGAATTTTTATTCAAGTTTTGAGTAATAAGACTTAATTTAGTGTTATGTGTACTTGAGGATCATTGATCCAAGAGTTGGAAACCAAATGAGCTTCCTAGCTCATATGAGTTTTCTTGGCCGAGACCTCCATGTGTTGATGGATGGGATTTTGGTTCAAGTTTTGGTGTAACAGGCTTTGATCTAACCTTACCATACCTAGTAAGGTTGGAATCCAAAAGATAGGAATTTTTGGACATCCCTAGCTATTTTTATAGCTCCATGGCCGAATCCTATATAGGTAGGATTAGAAGAATTTGTGTTGTGTAATATTGATGTTTGGATTGATTATGTGTGTGTAGTTCTGGTTGAGTAATCGGACGAGGAATCGGGAGAATTCGCGAGCCGATCGAACGACTTTTGCTCGGAGGATAACTTTAACAGGTAAGGGGAGTTTGCCTGAGGGATTTTACGATAACTATATGTTATCCATGATTGATTTGTGTAGCTCTGTTGGAGCTTCATTGTGATTGTAATAATGGTTTATGCTTTAGTATGCTTTAGTATGTTCTAGCATATTTTTATGATGATGTTGATTGGATGAAAAATGTAACACCCCAATTTTCACTGCTTTGAGTCATAGTGGCAAAGTTGTAAATATAAAGATATTTTGGAGAAGTAATCATGACTACTTTAGAAAAGTAATCATGATATGGATGACTCATGGTGGTGAGTCATGGTGGAGTAATCATGATAGTGATGAGTCATGGTGATGACTCATCCGCTGGCTCATCACATTCAGGAACCACATTTCTCGTCCGGTGTTTGATTTTACCCCTATGTATCCACTTTTTGGATACAACACAGATATTGTTTTACTCTACATTACTGGTAGAGAATTATGGTCAAGGTTTGGGTTGACGATTGAAACGAAACCCGGTCCGCATGCGAGACTACGGGAACAGGTAACGGATAAGCATAAGGTCGCTTTCACCTTATCCTTATCCATTAGTCATAATGACATGAGTGACTCACCTAGGTGAGTCACCATGCTAATGATGGCCAAGGGTGAGTCACATGGGTGACTCACCATAGTAATAGTTATGGTTTGGAAATTAAAATTTTGCCCCTAAGAGGAAATGAAAATTTTGCCATTCAGTGTTTTTGTCTCAATCTTATCCTTCTTTCACATATGTTCCACGCCCTCCACATATATATTTTCACTCTTATATTTCTTTCTCCTTCACTTTATTTTCAAGTTCAAGTGTTCAAGTTCTAGTGGAACTTTTGATACAATTCCAACTTTGTTCTTAGGTGAAATTACTTTTCTACCCTTAAATGATAATTATCATATCCTTATCCTTTCTTTTTATATGGACCACGAAATTTCCTCTTTCATTCTCCTTCTCACATTTCATTCTTAACCTTTAAGTATTCAAGTTAATTTTGATAGAATTCCAATTTTGTTCTTAAGGAAAATTATCCTTTCTAACCTTATGTCTATCTTATCCTTATCTTTTCTATCCTTATCCTCATCCTTTTCTCCTATATATATATAGAACTCACGCCCTCCCTCTCTTCTTCTTCTTCTCTCACTTTTCTTTCTTCATCAACTCCATCTCCACCTTCAAAGCTTCAAGCTTCCACTTCATTTTATCTACATTTCTTCAAGAGATCTTCAAGAACTTTGTGAAGCAAAGTTGCTCAACTTGATCTCCTTTATCATCTAAGAGGTAAAGATCTCATCTTTAAGCTCTAGATCTTCATCTTTCTTCATTGAAACTATATGTGTTCATGCTTGAACTTAAACTTCTAAAATTCATGAAAATTAGTAGAAAAATCATTTTGACGTCAAACCAATTTTCTTGATCTAGATTCATGATCTTCTATCATTAATCTAAGAGTTTGTAGTCATAAGATCTCTCTAACCCATTTGGGTTGGAGAGGGCCGAATGCCCTATAAAAAGGATCCATGAAGTTTTGTTTCAATTTTACTTAAAGAAATGTTGATTTGAGTTCCATCACAGTTAAATGTCCTTGAATTCAATTGATTATGATCAAGAACTTTCTTACCCTAAGTTCCAATGTCATGGCTGAACCCTTCCTTTGATGAACTCATGATGCTTTATTCAAGTTTTTGGTTATAACTTGTTGATTTGATCCTATTACACTTAGAGGTCTATGAATCCCAAAAGAATTGAATCAAAAACCCATTCTATCCTAATTTTCTAAGTCCTGGTTGAAACCCTACTTGGCCATATCAAAGGATTTGTTTCAAATTCTTGAATTCCATGACTTACAGGAGTGTTATCTATGCTTAAGGATCATAAATCCAAGAGTTTGTTCAATTTTAACACTCCTAGCAATTTTGTCTCCATGGGGCCGAGACCTAGCTTATGAAGAACTAGGTATGTTTTGGTTGATTTTACTAATTTGGATCGTGATTTGTGGTGAAGGATCCAACCGTGTGCAAGTGCTCTAAAGGGTGTGCGGTTATCCGTTGAAGGAACGAGGTTGTAGCTGTGGGAAGGTGCTAGTGAGCTTGTGGACATTGCTACCTTGCTACAGGTAGGGAGAAGAAATTGTTATCATCGGGAAGGCAAGCGTAGTATAGTTTATATACATGTGTAGGGGAGCCTTAAACCCTACAAGAGGTTGAGCCCTGAACAAAGTACCTAGACCCTAGGTGTATGTATCTTTGGGCTATCACCATTAAGATGATTACACCCTAGGCTAGATGACAATTATTGGATGGATGATTGATTGATATACTTGATGATTATGTGCTCTAGGTGTTCTATATGAATTAATTGTGAATATGTGATCTATGTGTTCTATGTGATTTATATAATGCTCTATGCGAGTTAATTGTGATTATGCATTCTATGTGCTCTATGTGAGCTATATGATTATATATCTAATTGATGATGTTGGCATGCTCATTATTGTAATACTTTGTTATTGTGATTGATTGGATGTTTACGAATGAGCATATGATAAGATTGATGAGTATATCACAAGATTGATGAGCATATAATGAGTTTGATAAGCATATAAGCATATGATGAAATTGATGAACATATGATGAGATTATGGTATTGTGGGGGTTAATATCGTTGTGATTCTAATTATTACTGTGTGATTTTAATGGAGCTGTGGGCTCGTGGACTGTTGTGATTTGATGGAGCTGTGGGCTCGTGGACTCATGGCGTCATGATATTGATTTTAATGTTGATGCAAGGCATCGTGGTTATGGCTGAGTGCCTAGGTGTGAGGTTCCAGTATCAACCTGCAATGGATGATTGTACATGCATATCATGCCGCATAAGAAACCCCTTCGGAGGGCGGCCCGATTGGGGTTGTTATTAAGAAACCCCTGATGCCGGGTCAGGGCGGTCCAAATGGGGACGTTATTGAGTAACGCTCGATTACGAGGCGGCCCAAATGAGGGCGTTATTATTGAGAAACCCTCGATTCTGGGTCGAGGCAGTCCAAATGGGGACGTTATTGACACCCCTCCGAAGGGCGGTCCAATTGGGGACTTTATTGATCCTTTCGAGGATGTCCAAATGGGGACGTGAATTATTGATCCCGACGGGGATGTCCAATTGGGGACGTTATCGACCGATCATGCATACATGCATATAAGGATTAGTATCCTTCCTTAGAGGTTTGATCTGAGAGAAATATCTTGGAGATGGACGTGATGTATGCCTAGGGAGATGACTATTTATTGTGTTATTCATCATGTTGTATGATTTCTATATGTTATGTGATATATGTATGAATGCCATGCTACTGCTCCTTTTCCCATATATATGATGATACATGTTTCTTACTCCCTGTCTTTTCTTTTTATGTCTTTTATATATAAATGAAAAGAGTTCGTGGAAGATCCAGTTGCGAAGGAGTTGGATGATACTCCATACGAGACTGAGGCCGATGGACGAGCCTGAGGAGTGTTGTCTTATGTTAACATCTTTTGATATAATTTTGTTTAAAGTTTGTACTGAGACACTCTACATGTAAATATTAATACTGTAGCCCGATTGATAGGGCAACTGATGTATATGATATATGTTTTATAGTTGCGTACTCTGATAAGTTGCTTGCATAAAGTTGGTTTACTACCGCAAGCGCGAAATTTTCTGCTACGCTTCATCTTGATAAAGCACGCTAACGGTTATAATGCAATTAAGGGTAGTTAATATATTAGGTTCTTTAATGGGATTATCCTACGTAAGTGGGGTCGTCTCAAAAAATGTTTTCATGTATGTTGAAAAACCATAATTTGATCTCTAGATCAAGTAAGGATTTTTATGCTTGATTATGATACAATGATGCATGATTATTGCTTGTCATAATTTTGTGAGCATTTTGAGCCATAACTTGGTTAGTTGGTGAAGCAAAATCTTCACTTTTACCTTGAGGAGGCTTGCGGCCTTAGTGAGAAAATATAGAAGAACATGAGTTGTTCTTGGACAATCAAAGTGTTGAAGTAAGAAAAGTGTTTTAAAGACTTACGTTTCAAAGAAAAACAATAAGTGACTTTGATCCAAAGATCAAGTGAAGTTTCAACCTTTAAGTGTTTTCACCAAAGTGAAACATGTCTTTTACTTTAACCTTAGTTCATCTAAGTGAGCAAGTGATTTAAAAGTGAAACAAAGAAGTGTTTTCATGAAAAGTTAAACATAGTTCCATAAGGCATTCCTTTTATCTTAGAACAAGGATAATGTTCCTTTTTCAAATATAATGGAGACCTTTTATCCTTAAGTTTATTAAAATGAATCCTAGTTAAAGAAGTTAGATGAGATTACATTCCTTTCCATTAACTTAGAACATGATTTTACACTAAGTTAGTAGGGAAAAACCCTTTTTAAATTAGTTAAGGTACTCTGCTTTGAGCAAGTATGAAGTTCTTTCAAATCAATGTGTTTTCAAATTGAAAAGGTTTTGGGTTACAAAGAGAGTTTTCAACTCTAAATCGTAAAGTTTTACGCATGAAAAACCTAAGTTAAGTAATTAACTTAGAGTTGAAGACAAAGGATAATTAAGTATGGTATGTGGTGGAACAAGACCTTGTACTATACCATTGATGACTTCGTACATCAATGACTTCATAAGACTTAAGTGAATAAACACTTATTTCATTAATTGAAACTCAAGGAGTAATATCTTAGAAACGCTCGAAGACTTATCTAAGAGGATTCTCAATCCTTCTTCATAATACTTAGGATTTGAGATGTGATTCATAAGACATAAACACAAACATGAAACATTTTGGGTTTTGAAACAGTAGTTCGATGACGGACCGGTGATTTGGATCAAGGTCAGTCGTTTGATTGTTTCAGTCTTATAATGATTGGGACGAGAGGGACCCTGAGGCTATGCAGGTATGGGACTGTATAGTTGAAGAAATTCTGAGGCTGTGCAGGTATGGGACTGTATAGTTGACGGAAGGCTTATAAGAATTGATTGGTACTACCTATACCAACAAGATTTATCTTCTTTTCGGAAGCCCAAAACGTAAGAACTCCATAATTAAGAATGCTTGACTTGGAGGAATTGTGGGATGAGTGACCTTCTGGGAAGTTTTCCAGAAAGCGTGTGAGTGAGGACAAAACACGCTGAAAAGACCCGTGTTGGTTTGTAGGGACAGTCGGCAATCTTAAAAGCAGTCCGGGCCATTACAGATACAGATGCCACACGCTTTAACATGTTTATTAAAAAAAAACTTAGGACATACGTACAGACGCTTTTCTATCAGACAATATTAGAGACTTTTTTTAAAAAGGGTTAAAGGGTACTTACTTGTTGAGTGTAACGCCCCGATTTTTCAAGCTTTCTAATATTAATAAACAATATTTATATGTTTGTATTTTATTAGAGGGTCTAGAGAGTGAATTATAATAATCTGAGACCATAGTCACGCTCTATTGTATCGTAGGGAGTTACGGTTAAATTTTCGGTTGAAAACTCAGACGGAGCCCGATCTGTGTTTTTTCACTGACAAGAGTATTTTACTACTCAAAAGACCTAATTTTGACCTGTGAACGAGACAGTTAGTCTTAGAATTGTATTTACAACATTTTTGTTAAATTTGAAAAAAATCAGTTCCTATGCTTTATTCGGGCGAAATCTTCAGTCAGGTGACGAACGAAGCTGTATATGGATTTAACGGGACCCGCTAATGGATAAACAAAAATTCACATTAGGTCACAGTAGCTTGGGATGCATGCCAAGTGTCATGATGATTTAGAAAATATCTGGATGTGAAAAGACCAAAATACCCCTAAACTTTTTCATATTTATCCTTTAACCTTTTATGAAAAGACCATTTTACCCCTTAAGTGAAAATTTTAGGACATCCTTGCCCTTCCCTTCATCTCATTCGAGCTTCACCTTCAAGAGAGGACCATCACCCATTTTTCTTCATAACACACATTTTCTCCACACTTTCTCACTTTTTCTCTCCATTTTCCTTAAGAAACTTCAAGAACTTTGAGAAGCAAAGTTGATCACTTCACTCACCTTCATCCTCTAAGAGGTATAAACTTCTTCTTTGGTCTCTTAATCTTCATTTTCTTCCCTTGAAACTATGCTTTTAAAGCTTTTGTTCAAGTTGAACTTCAAACTTCAAAAATTCATAGAAAAGTGTACAAAAATCCTTTTAATGTCAAACCAATTTCTATGAGTTACTTTCTTCATCCTCTTTCATAATCCAAGAGCTTGTAACCAAAAGAGTTCTATAACTCATATGGGTATATATGGGCGAATCACATATGTTGGGAAAGCTTGAGTTTTTTATTCAAGTTTTGAGTAATGAGACTTGTTTTAGTGTTAGGTATACCTCAGGATCATTCATCCAAGAGATAAGAAATTTTAGACATCTCTAGCTAAATTTAAAACCCTATGGCCGAATCCTATGTTAATGGAAATAGGAAGAATTTGTGTTAGATGTTAATGTTTGAATGATTGTATGATTGTAGTTGGTGTTGAGTATTCGGACGAATAATCAGGAGATTCGCGAACCAGTCGGACGACTTTTCATCCGGAGGATTACTTCACCAAAAGGTATGGGGAGTGAACCTCATCACACCAAAAATTGGTGGAAGGTGATATATTGAGATTTATGGTATGTATGTTAAGTATGTTATTACTTGGTGCGTCATCCCGTTTTTCCTTCTTCTATTTTGTTGTGTTGATGATTGGGAATCTAACCCATATCTGTATATCTTCTCTGCTGGTATTGTTGTTTCTGCTTAAGAAGATAGACTCGACGATGGTTTAGTTCAGCATATACTTTGAGTCCGGAGGGGGACTCCTTTTGCTGTTTAGTTTTGGCCAGGCTGTGTCAAGTGTCAGTTGTACTTTTTGGGGAGCTGTGACTCCTAGTACTTATTATATACCTATTATCAATTAGGCTTGGACCTATGTTGATATACATTATTGTTTCTATTTCTGTATGTATGTATGACTTCTAGAAATGCATGGTGAACCTAAGTTCATTTATTATTACTTACCCTTACTAATCCCATTACATCATTGCGAAAAGAAAAAAAAAAAAAAAAGAAAACCATATTTTCCGCATTAATATTATTTTCGGCTTTATAATTGTTCGGGAATGTGACACTCGGGAAAGGTTGTTGCATTATTTGATATCAGAGCTGGCCGAGTCTTTTGGGGTTTGTAGGTTATGGTCTGCTTGTCTTTGTTGTGTGTTCTCTGTGTGTTTCTCTGTCGTTATCTCCGCAAGGAGGATAATGTTGTTTGCTTTGGTTGAGTTGTGGTCCCTTGAGTTTGACAATTCTGGTTTTGAAGGTAGCAATGGCTGGTCAAAACTGGAATGCTGCTGTGAACGCCATGCGGGAGATGGTTGTTGTGATGGATCAACGTGATGAGAGAGCTGCTACGGGTATAGGACTGGATGAATTCCTCCGTAGGAACCCACCTCAGTTTAAGGGTGAGTTTAATCCTGAGCAAGTTGAGCGTTGGATCCAGAATTTGGAGAAAATCATTGGAGCTATGAGGTGTAACGAGAACGACAAGGTTATCTATGCAACATATATGCTGGTGGATGATGCTGAATACTGGTGAGAAGGAGCCCGTCAGATGCTAATGCATGATCAACAAGTTGTGGACTGGAATGCTTTCAAGGGGAAGTTCCTGAAAAAGTAATGAGAAAGAGATGGATTTCCTCCAACTGAGACAAGGGGGAATGTCTGTAGCTGAGTACGAGGCCAAGTTTGAAAGTTTGGCGAAGTTCTCAAACTATTTCCTAGACAACCCAAGAGATGAGTGGAAATGCAGGAAGTTCAAAGGGGGTCTAAGGCTCGATTTGAAAAGGGTTGTGGTTCCGCTGGAGATTTTTGTATTTCCCAGGCTGATGGAAAAGTGGCACCTAATCGAAAGGTTGGAGCCTAACAAGGACAAGCGAGCACAGAGTTCTGGACTGACTAAGTTCCACAGAGGGAACGGTGGTCGTGACAACAAATCCCGATGGAAACCTTATTCAAAGCAGCAAGATCAACAACAACGTTCTGTGGGAGGGAGCAGTGGGGGTTTCAGTCAGTCTGGAAACACCCCAATCAAGTGTATGAAGTGTGGAAAAAGTAATCATGCCACAAGAGAATACTCGATCAAGGGGATTATATGCTTCAGGTGTGGGAAGTTGGGGCATATTTCACGTGACTGTGTCAACCAAAAGCTAAACATTCTGTCAACAATGTGCAAGCAGCATTGCCTAAGGCAAGAGGCAGAGTCTATACTGTGAGTGGCGTTGAGGCTTCTTAGAATGAAGACTTAATCGAAGGTCAGTGCGTCATGGGAGGTAAAACCTTAACTATACTTTTTGATTCAAGTGCAACGCATTCCTTTATTGCATATGACTGTGTGAACCTTTTGGGATTGCCTGTGTCTTCTTTACCTTTTGATTTAGTAATTTCTACACCTACTGCAAAGCCTGTTATAAATGCTAAAGTTTGTTTGAATTGTTCTATTTCTGTAAAAGATAAAACGTTTTTAATTGATTTGATCTGTTTGCCCTTTTTGCAAATGGATGTAATCTTAGGAATTGATTGGTTATCTTCTAACCAAATCCTGTTAGACTGTGCAAATAAAACCTTAGTCTTTCCTAGTTCTGAGAATTCTGGATTTTTGACTGCTAACCAAGTAAACACTTTTTTTTAGAGAAGGAGCTCAAGTATATATGTTGCTACCTTCTTTGGAGGTCAAGAGCGAGCTAGTCTTAGAGCATGTGCCTGTCCTGAACGAGTTTTCGGAAGTCTTTCCGGAAGATGTACCAGGATTACCGCCAGTTCGGGACATCGAGTTTTCGATCGATTTTGTGCCAGGAATAGGACCCGTATCTATGGCACCTGAAGAGTTGGAAACCTTGAAGGAACAATTGGAGGACTTATTGGGGAAGCAGTTCGTTAGACCCAGTGTGTCGCCGTGGGGAGCACCTGTGCTATTAGTGAAGAAGAAAGATGGAACTTCTCGCTTATGTGTGGATTATCGCCAGTTGAACAAGGTTACCATTAAGAATAAGTATTCTCTTCTGAGGATAGATGACTTGATGGATCAGTTGAGGGGAGCGGCAGTTTTCTCCAAGATTGATCTGCGATTGGGTTATCACCAGATTCGTGTGAAGGCAGAAGATGTACCAAAGACAGCGTTTCGAACACGCTATGGGCACTACGAGTACCTTGTAATGCCGTTTGGGGTGACGAATGCTCCAACCATATTCATGGATTATATGAATAGGATTTTTCATCCCTCCCTAGATATGTTTGTCATTGTTTTCATAGATGACATACTTATCTATTCGCGAGACCGGGAAGAACACGTTGAACATCTTAATGTGGTTCTTAGGGTTCTGAAGGAGAAACAGTTGTACGCGAAGCTGTCCAAGTGTGAGTTTTGGCTCGACGAAGTGCAGTTTTTGGGTCACGTGATTTCAAAGGAAGGAATTACTGTAGATCTGTCAAAAGTTGAAGAAGTTCTTGAATGGGAAAGGCCAACCAGAGTGACTGAGATACGCAGTTTTGTAGGCTTGGCTTGGTATTATCTGAGGTTTATCAAGGGATTTTCTAAGACTGTAGGACCCCTTACCCAGTTGACGAGGAGAAGGATAAAGCTTTTGAGTGGACTGAAGCCTGTAAGCAGAGTTTTTAGGAGCTGAAAAAGGGGCTGACTACTTCGCCAGTGTTGGTGTTACCAGATCCAAGTGAACCTTTTGAAGTGTACTATGACACTTCATACCAGGAGTTAGGCTATGTTTTGATGCAAAATCGAAAAGTGGTAGCGTATGCCTCGAGATAGTTGAAAGTGCACAAGAATAATTATCCTACCCATGATCTGGAGTTAGTAGCGGTGGTTTTTGCGTTGAAGATTTGGAGGCACTATGCAACATCCCGATTTTCGAGTTTTCCTAATTAATCAGTATTTATGAACTTATATTTTATTCGAGGTCTTAGAAATGAAAATAAAATATTCCGAGACCATAATCATGCTCAACGATATCGTAGGAAGCTACGATTAAGTTTTGAGTTGAAAACTCAAACGGAGCTCGGTCTGCGTTTTTACACTGACAGTATGATTTTACTGCTCAGGAGACCTCAGATGGACCCGCGAACATGACAATAAGTCTTAGAATTCGATTTTCTACGTTTTGGTTAAATTTCACAAAAATTTCAAAAAAATCACTTCCTGACCTTCGTTCGAGCGAAATCTTCAATCGGGTGGAGAACGGAGCCACGGATGGAATTACCAGGACCCGACAACGGATAATCTTGATATCACATCATGTCAACTTACTTGGGAGAGCATTCCAGAGTCGTCATGACGATCGGGAATTTCGGGACGCGAAATTATGAAAATACCCCTAACTTAAGCTTTGCACTTTTACCATTTTACCCTTTGAACCAAATGACCGTTTTACCCTTAATGAACATTTTAAAAGGCTGAACACAGCCCCTCTCAGCCCCCATTCACGCACAGCCCCCTCCCAAGCAAGAACTCCATAGTTGTTCTTGAAGAAAAATCCATTTCTTCTTGAAAACCTTGATTCACTTGTTAAAATCACTTGATTCTTTGACCAATCTTCCTCCATTCTAAGGTAAGATCACTTTTATGGTCTCATAGCTTCTTGAATCTCTCTCAATCTCAAGATCAAAACTCCATTTTCATGAAACTCATTCTTAGATCCAAAAGTTTGAAAATCCATAGGAAATTGTAGAAAAATCCTTTTGATGTGAAACCAATTTCTTTGAACTCACCTCATCATCCTCTACCTAAACCCAAGAGCTTATGATCCAAGTCTCATCCTAGCTCATTTATCCCAATATGGCCAAACCCTAGGAGTGATGATGAATAGTGTTTTTCATCAAATTTTTGTTTTCTAACTCTTGATTCCATCCTTAGCTTTCTTAGTGTTCTTGAAGTCACATCACCTTGGGATGCATGCCAAGTGTCATGATGATTTAGAAAATAACTGGACGTGAAAAGACCAAAATACCCCTAACCTTTTTCATATTTATCCTTTAACCTTTTATGAAAAGACCATTTTACCCCTTAAGTGAAAATTTTAGGACATCCTTGCCCTTCCCTTCATCTCATTCGAGCTTCACCTTCAAGAGAGGACCATCACCCATTTTTCTTCATAACACACATTTCCTCTACACTTTCTCATTTTTTCTCTCCATTTTCCTTAAGAAACTTCAAGAACTTTGAGAAGCAAAGTTGATCACTTCACTAATCTTCATCCTCTAAGAGGTATAGACTTCTTCTTTGATCTCTTAATCTTCATTTTCTTCCATTGAAACTATGCTTTTAAAGCTTTTGTTCAAGTTGAACTTCAAACTTCAAAACTTCATAGAAAAGTGTAGAAAAATCCTTTTAATGTCAAACCAATTTCTATGAGTTAGTTTCATCATCCTCTTTCATAATCCAAGAGCTTGTAACCAAAACAGTTCTCTAAATCATATGGGTATATATGGCCGAATCACATATGTTGGGAAAGCTTGAGTTTTTTATTCAAGTTTTGAGTAATGAGACTTGTTTTAGTGCTAGGTCTACCTAAGGATCATTCATCCAAGAGATAAGAAATTTTAGACATCTCTAGTCAAATTTAAAACCCTATGGCCGAATCCTATGTTAATGGAAATAGGAAGAATTTGTGTTGTTAGATGTTAATGTTTGAATGATGATATGATTGTAGTTGGTGTTGAGTATTCGGACGAATAATCGAGAGATTCGCGAATCGGTCGGACGACTTTTCATCCGGAGGTTACTTCACCAAAAGGTATGGGAAGTGAACCTCATCACACCAAAATTGGTGGAAGGTGAAAATGGTTGTTTATGTTTGTTTGGGTGAAACCCTTTTGTTTGGGTTCACTACTTTATTTGTGAAGTTCTCATTGAGAACATAATTGTAATAATGGTCCTATGTTTAGTATGTGTTTATGATGATGCATGCTTGGATGGAAAAATGTTTTCACGTATGTTGGAAACCATACTTTGATCTCTAGATCAAGTAAGGATTTTTATGCTTGGTTATAATTCAATGATGCATGATTGTTATTCATCATAATATTGTGAGCGTTTTGAGCTATGACTTGACAAGTTAGTGAAGCAAAATTTTCACATTCCATTTGTGAGGGCATTCGGCCATGACCAAAAGAAAAAGGAAGAACATGAGTTGTTCTTGAACATTCAATGCTTTTGAAAGTTAGAAAATGTTTTAGTAACTTATGTTTCAAAATAAAGCAAGAAGTGATTTTGATCCAAAGATCAAATAAAGTTTTTGACTTTCAAGTGTTTTTACTAAGTGTTTTAAAAGTAAAATGATGAAAGTGATTTCATGGCAGTTAAAGTAATATGAAGTTACCTTAGGTGGGATATCACCTTTCTTTTTCAAACCAAGATAACCTTCAATCCACAAAGTATAAAGAGTGCCTTGTCCTCAAGTTTGAACTAATTGAATCATAGTTTGAAAACTAAATGAAATTCCATTTTCATTTTACACTAGCTTAGATCATGGTTTTACACTAGGTTAGTAAGGAAAAACCCTTTTCAAATTAGTTAAGGTACTTTACTTTAAGCAAGAAACAAAGTTATTTCAAATCAAATGAGTTTTTCAATTAGAAAGGTTTTGGTTTGCGAAGTTTCAACTCGAGAGTTTTCAACTCTAAATCGTAAAGTTTTATGCATGAAAACCTAAGTTAAGTAATTAACTTAGAGCAAAAGAAATGAGATAATTAAGTATAGTATATGGTGGAACAAGACCATGCACTATACCATTGATGATTTAGTTCATCAATGACTTCATAAGACTTAAGTGAATCAATACTTATTTCATTATTCGAAATCCAAGGAAGTAATATCTTAGAAAGGATCAAAGACTTATCTAAGAGGATTCTCAATCCTTCTTCATAATGCTTAGGACTTGAGATGTAAATCATAAGACACAAACACAAACATGAAACGTTTTGGGTTTTGGAACAGTAGTTCGATCACGGACCGGTGATTCGGATCCAGGTCAATCGTTCAATTGTTTCAGTCTTGTGATGACTCGATCCCGGAGGGATCACGAGAACGTGCCTTTGTCTCTCTCAAGCTCTCTGGAACGTCTGAAAACTCATAAAACTCATCCATGGTGAAAATGAAGAACTATTTATAGAAGTAAAACTCTGTTGTCCATGTTTTAGCGTTCTGGATCTCCACGCTTTAGCGTTTCAATGCTTGAGCGTTGGTTCCTCCCACGCTTGAGCGTTGACGTTTCCTCACCGCCAAGGGACCGCCCATCACGTGCCATCCGCAATGCATAACCGACATGTGTCACTTTACGTCCCATCACTGCCAGTCACTGGTCAGAGGGTCCACGCTTGAGCGTCCAAAACTCTCCAAGCTAGAGTATCAACACGCTTGAGCGTTACACTGGTCCACGCTTGAGTGTTCATCTCCTGATCCTTTGTCCTTCATCCCTTTCTCATCCAATTCATCCCTACTCTTAACATATTCTCTAAACACACTTTCAAACCATGACAATAATCTTCAACAAACATATAAATATCCGATCTACCTCAATTAAATTTTCCGAAAACTGGGATGTTATATTACCACCCCCCTTAATGAGAATTTCGTCCCTGAAATTCCTCGTTTATACCTGTAAACAATGATGGGTACTGTTGGCGAATCTGAGCCTCTCTTTCCCATGTTGAATCTTCGGTCACCGAGTCCCATTCCACTCTCACCAAAGGAATTTTTTTACCACAAAGCTCCTTGATCCTTCTATCCACTATCCGCGCAAGTAAAGCCTCGTATTCAAGGTTCTCTCTTAGCTGGATTGATTCGGGCTCTAACACATGCGATGGATCAGGGTAGTACTTTCTAAGCTGGGATACGTGAAAAACATCATGAAGTCTTGACAAGTTAGGTGGTAAGGCTATATGATAAGCTACTGGACCAATTCGGCGAAGAATTCGAAATGGTCCTATAAATCTGGGTGTAAGCTTTATGGATTGAATTGCCTTGCCAATACTAGCCCTTGGAGTAACTCTTATGAATACATGATCGCCCTCTTGGAATTCTAAAGGTCTCCTCCGCTTGTCATCATAACTTTTCTACCTATCCCTCGTGGTTTTCGTCTTTTCCCGGATCAACTTAACTTGTTCCATTGTCTGTTGTACCAACTCAGGGCCTAACAACTGATTTTCTCCAGTTTCATACCAATACAACAGAGTCCTGCACTTTCTCCCGTACAAAGCTTCATACGGTGCCATCCCAATACTTAAGTGATAACTGTTGTTGTATGTAAACTCAATTAAAGGAAGAAAATCGTCCCAACTTCCCGTGTGTTCCAACACGCAGGCTCTTAGCAAATCTTTCAACGATTGAATCGTCCATTCCAACTGACCATCTTTCTGGGGATGATAAGCAAAACTCAACCTTAACTTGGTTCCTAATGCTCTGTTTATGCTTTTCCAGAACCTCGAAGTAAACCTCTGGTCTCGGTCCGAGATAATACTCGATGGCACACCATGTAGATGCACCACCTACCTGATGTAAATCTGAGTCAGCCTCTCCAGAGAATAGTTCTGGTTGATAGGTAAGAAATGAGGACATTTCATCAACCTATCTATGATGACCCAAATTTCATCAGATCTCTTCTGAGTCTTTGGTAACCCAGAAACAAAGTCTATTGTAATACAGTCCCACTTCCATTCCGGAACATCCAATGATTGTAACAACCTCGCTGGTTTCTGGTGTTCAACCTTCACCTTTTGACACACCAAACAGGATAGGACATAAGCTGCAACTTCCTTTTTAATCCCTGACCACCAGAATAACTTCTTCAGATCCTGATACATCTTAGTAGCTCATGGGTGAAAACTTAACTTGCTTTTGTACACTTCCTCCAAAATCATATTCTTAACTTCACTATCCTCAGGCACACAGATTCTGTCGCCAAACCTGATGAGACCATTCGAAACCCTCTTAAACTCAAACGTCTCACCTTCCTCGATCAACTGGTTAACCTTCTTAAGCTACTCATCCTCAGCTTGCCTTTTCCAAAGCAGATTCAAGAAATCACTGGTAACCTCGATCATTCCAAGATTCATCTTATATTAGATGATTTCTATGTCCAGATTCAGATCTCTAAACTGCTCTAACAACTCTAGCTCTCGTACCATCATCGCAGATACGCATAGGGACTTCCTACTGAGCACATCCGCTATGACATTTGCCTTGCCTGGATGGTATTGCAGGTCGAATTCATAGTCCTTTATGAATTCCATCCACCTTCTCTGCCTCATGTTCAATTGCTTCTGGTCGAACAAATACTTTAGGCTCTTGTGGTTGCTAAATATGCTAAATTTAGCACCATACAAATAGTGTCTCCATATTTTCAATGCAAACACTATCGCAGTTAGATCCAGATCATGAGTCGGATAGTTCCGTTCATGCACTCTCAACTGCCCGGAGGCATATGCCACCACTCTTCCTTCTTGCATGAGGACACAACCCAATCCTTGATATGACGCATCACAGTACATGTCAAAACGTCCTAATGGATCTGGTAAAACAAACACTGGCAACGTGGTCAACCGATGCTTCAGCTCCGAGAAACTTTGCTCACAAGCTTCCGTCCACTCAAACGCCTTTCCTTTTCTCGTCAATTGCGTCATAGGCAACGCAATCTTAGAGAATCCTTCGATAAACCGCCTGTAGTATCCTGCCAAACCAAGAAAACTACGAACCTCACTCACATACTTCCGGCTTTCCCACTTAGCTACTGCTTCAACCTTAGCAGGATCTACCATGATTCCCTCCTTGCTGATCATGTGTCCTAAAAACTGTACTTCCTCTAGCTAGAATTCACACTTAGATAGCTTCGCATATAACTTGCTGGGAATTTGCGTATTAAAAATGAAAAACACAGCGGAAAAATTCCCAAGAAAAAGGATCTATGCGAATGGTCATGACTCATGATGTAGTGTTTACCTCTTGTAGCGTAGTTTTACCACGATCACTGCAAGGGAAGAACAGTCCTTCTCAATCGATCACGAGCACTACGAACAATGCTATCACCAGTACCGCAATGGAGCAGCACCTCTACGTAGTCCACGCGAACAAAACACCGCCGGAGAAAATGTCGTGCTAGTTGACGGCAAGGGTGAGGGGGCGCGCCTACCAAGGTGGTGTGACGGCCACTAGGTTATGCTCAGTAAGCTCTCCGTAGCGCATAAGTGACGTGCACAACATTATAAGCTGTCACCCACTTAACCTAACCTCATTGGGCTTGTAGCTCATTGGGCTTGTACGCTACAAGCCCAATCTTATAATTAATATTATTAAATCATATTTAATAAATTAATTCATTCTTCGACTATTTGCTTTATGCGTGTGACCCTATAAGTTCTCAATAAATTGGCAATAATATTAAATCGCATTTAATATTATAAACAATGAGCAGCATCTAGCAATACATCATTGTTACCCAATTAGTGAGAATATCGGTGATACGATATATACCTTAAGGTAACCAAAATAACCGTGTAGTAAATGTCCTTTCATCCATTTGTCTTAATTGAACACAAGGCATAAGTGTGTTATCCTTGTTATGTTCAATTATTTGTTTCTCAATTCCCGAGTAGACGTGCAATCACAAATGGGCCCAATATCTCATATTGGCCCATTACAGCATGGCCATGCCCTTTCACGTCTCACTCTATTGAGAGGCCCATGACATTACTCCTGTTATGTAGGAGGGACGAATCTTGTCTACATCACTCACATCCCTCAACATGATTCATTGTAGGTCCAATAACTATCTTTATGATCATCCTGTTACGGATAACATTTGGTAGCATTAAAGCCTACAACTCCTAATGTAGGAAACATAGTGACTTCAAGTCGAAGGACTACTTCACTTTGGTTACCATGAGAAGCGCTCATGACACTTACATAACTATTATGCAGCGTTCTCATAATGGGTCAATCCAGTATAAATATTACTCTAATATTTATACCTATGTTAAGACTTGATATCTCATATCCATGACCCATGAGATGTGGTCATCAGTCTATCCACATAATAGTCTCGATGTATTATTGTCATCCTAATTAACAATAATACTTGACTACAGATACTTTAAGAATAGTATTTAAAATGTTCAATAGGGTCTCACGAACAAGTCATGTACTTGATGTTCTATTGAACTGAAATAACTATTCTAAGGACTTTACTTCGTTTAAACAATTAATAGTATAAACTAAAATGCCTCGTATATAAATATATGTGAATCAAAGTCCTGATACAAATGTAAATCTCAAAGAAGACTAATGGCCTCTAGGGCTTACACCAACATAACTGCCTATCCTTCAGCACCTACAGCACCACTCGAAGATGCTATTGTTGTTCCTCTTTACTCGGAGAGTAAATAAGGATATCATCGATAAACACGACAACAAACTTGTTTAGGAACGGTCGAAATATCCTGTTCATATAGTCCATGAACACAGCCGGAGCATTAGTCACACCAAACGGCAAAACCAAATACTCGTAATGCACATACCGACTTCGAAAAGCAGTCTTCGGTATATCCTCCTTTCTCACCCTGATTTGATGATAGCCAGATCGCAAATCGATTTTGGAAAACACAATTGCTCCCCTCAACTGATCCATCAAATCGTCAATCCTTGGCAATGGATACCTATTCTTTACCCTCACTTATTTAGCTGACGATAGTCCACACATAACCTTGAACTCCCATCCTTCTTCTTGATGAACAGTATCGGAGCTTCCTATGGCGACGCACTAGGTCTCATAAATTCCTTGCCTAGCATCTCATCCAACTGTTTCTTCAACTCCGCCAACTCTGTTGGAGACATTCGATAATTAAGGTGTTACCAAAATAGTTCCAGTTCCTGGTATAAGGTCTATGGTAAAGTCGATCTCCCTTTTTGGTGGTAACCCTGGAACATCATCTGGAAATACTTTCGGAAATTCCCGCACAATCGGCAGCGCTTCCACGTTCGGAGTTTCCTTCGCTTCCAAGGAGAACAACACTACGCACTCTCCAGATCATATACCCTTCAGAGTACCTTCATTAGCAGGCGTCAATCCAGATTGCTTAGAAAAACAAAAAGTCTTATTTGAACAGTCCAATATCACATGGTTAGCCGAAGGCCAATCCATGCCTAAAATAACATCAATCTGCTGCATAGGCAGACAGACTAGGTCAACAATGAAATGTTTGTTTTCTATTATGATAGGGCATTTCAAACACACAAACAAAGTAGTCAATGAATCACCAGTGGGTGTGGAAACAGTAAGGTCATATGGTAAAGATGGTAAAGATGAAATTGGTAACCCTAAATGATCCATGCACTCCATAGAAATAAACGAATGAGTAGCCCCCGAATCAAACAACACAGATAAGAGCTTGCCTTAAACTAAACATTTACCTTGAATCAGATCTGGGCATCGAGAGGATTCAGTTCCCCTCATGGGAAACACTCTTCCCGCAGCTTGTGGTCTTGCAACCTGTCCAGTCACACCGAACGGTCGTGCATTCCCTTGCCTGCAGTCCTTAGCCACGTGTCCTTGTCTTTCACATGTATAGCAAGTCATGGTCCTTCCTGGCACTTGACTTCTGCAGTCTCGAGCCATGTGTGGTCCCCCACACTTGAAACAACCTTGCAGCCCCTGAGTTGCACTTGGTCCTTGACTTCCAGCCTCTCCAGCCCTCTATGATGGTCTCTGATATGGCCCCCGGCCACTATGAAATCTTCCACCTCTACCTCTCTGGTTACTGCGGATAGGTCCTCTGCTCCTTGTCGCCATTTTTCTTCTCCTTTCGATGTTCTCAATTGCTGAACACCAATCCAGCATGTCAGGGAACACGGTAATCCCTAACGGTACTATAGCCTTCTGAATCTTGTATTTCAACCTGTCCTCAAACCTGCGGCACATCCACTCCTCGTCCGGGTACCGCTGATAAAACTCTGAGAATTTAAGCAGCGCCTTAAACCTTGCTGCATATTCCCCTATTGTCATGTTGCCTTGCTTCAAACTCCGGAACTCGTTGTTCTTTTCCCTCCTGGTCATCCGAGGAAAATACTTCTCTAGAAAACATTCTCGGAACAGCCCCCAAGTTACGGCTCTTCCATCAGCCTCAAACATCATCTGCTTCCCTTTCCACCATATCTCTGCTCCTCCCACCAACATGAAAGAAGCATAAGAAACCTTCTAAGCTTCATCGCAGTGTGTTGCTAAGAAGATCTTTTCCAACTCTTGAATCCACAATTCTGCCCCCTCGGGATTGTAGTCCCCAATGAACTGAGGAGGTTGTCGCCTCATAAAGGCATCCAAACCAGCATCTTCATATCTAACATTCCGCTGTTGTTGTTGATTCTCACGGGTCAGCTGAATGAGTTGAGCATTCTGTTGCGTTTGCTGTAACATAGCAGCAGCCATATCCCTCATAATTCTGAGGGTTTCCAGCGACTCAGCTCCATTCCCAGTATGTGAAGCTTCAGCGTCCTGACCTCCATTAGGTCCGGTCCTACCTCTGCCTCTACCTCTTCCTCAAGCCATTGGTTCCTGATCCACGTAACCGTTAGCTCAGAGTTCAAACATGATAAGCAACATAAGTACATACATCTACTTATCATTCATACAAGCACTACAACAATCAATCGCGCTCATTCTACCCCTCTAGACACAGTCGTACTCCCTTACAGAGATGACACACTTTGCCAGTTCAACTTCCTAATACCTCACAGTCTTGGTCCCCGACTTCCACCGTCCAGATAGGACCAAACTGCTCTGATACCGCCTTAATGTGACATCCCCAAGTTCCACTCGACAAAATCCCATTATTTTAGAACCCAAACATACTATTAACTATAACTTAGTGATTTCATGCTTATTAAAAACAGCGATGACATATGATCAATTTAAAAGCGCACAACATCAGAGTAAGCACAACAGGATAAACGAAAACACATACACACGGCATAGATATATATACATGGTGGCCCCATCAGTAGGGCTAAGTACATATATAGACAAAAGTACATAATAAAATGAAAATACAACATAGACCTCAAAGGGACTCTGACACTCAAACTCACAGGCTCTACCCATCCCCTCTCAAAATACATCAAAAAGACCTCACCTCACATCCTATGACTGACGCACTGGCGACGTCACGCCCTCCATGAAGTGAAAGTCAAGAGCTACCCTGTCCTTCCCCATATGTGCGCCTATAAACCCGCAGGGGCACGTAATCTGAGGAAGAACTAGACAAAACCATCCGCCTACGTCTGGCGGCTCTTAAGTATCGCTCTGACCTTCGACGCTGTCCTCTCAGCACAAAGCCTCTGCGACTCCTCCCATGAGATGATGCTGGGGCAGCCCACATAAAGTCCTGCTCACGTGGCCTGGGTGGGTGCCACATCTGGGGAAACGGAAGAAAATGGACCACTCTGTACGGTCCCATGATGTCCGCTGGTGGTGGAGTACCGCCTCGGAACAGTAAGCTCACTGGTCTGGTATACACGGCCAAAAACGTAGAGGGGTCCACCTACCACCCCTGCTCGTCGTGGTAGACGATCTCAAGCCCGCCCAGCATCGGGATTCTCGGTGCTGCCTGGAGGAAGGGATACATCCTCGGGTCCATAGTCAGCTTCAACTAACTCGTCGTCTACTTGCAGATCGAGAGCATAACAAACAAGAAAATACAGGGAGATAAGATATACAACACATCTATGATAGGGATGATGCAATGCAGAACATATAGCAAACACAATCATCTCTCAACATCACGACACAATGGTCATTTCCTAGCTAGATGTACATATACTCTTTCTATCCATGCCAGCCGGTACTAAACACCTACTAAGGGCAACATCATGTCCGCACATCGGACAACAAGATGGTTTGTTCCGGTAATTTGTTCCGCTCTCCATGACCCATAAGAGTGCATCACCGCTCAACTGTCCGGGACAAAGAGGGTTAACTGGGCCTCCTCGCAAGATCCACTGACAACTGGAAAGACTCAGGGCTCTAGTCGGGATAACCATACTTAGCCAGGACTGCTATGACAAGATAGGCGCTACCATACCGGTCTCATGTGGGTACACCTGCGTCCAGTATATCCCCAAGGTCTCTCAGACCTTCCCTTCCGTTTTCCGCACCCGCACTCAGTGCACCAACCTCGTATGCCTCACAGCATACGGCTCGGCACTTGTCATCAAATGCATATGCTATGTATGTCATCTATCTCTCTTGAGCTGATATCGCAACACATGCAAACTTGCTCTTAGCAACATGAGCTCCAAGCTCCATAGATAAACATACGACCTTCAAGCTCCACTTGTACACATATGAGCTCCAAGCTCCCATCGTGACCTTATGAGCTCCAAGCTCCACTATAACTCAAATCTCAATTATCAGCTCAAACATCCACCACGGGGTCAAAGCCCTAATCATGCTAAAGCTCCGAATCTCATACATACACGCATTTCCAAATATAATGCAACAATTCAATAAATATCAACATGCTCCAGAAAGCAATAAACAAAATAACATGCCAACATACCATTATTACCAATACATCGTGCATCTCTTGCAAATATCAAATATCATGAATAGCAGTTACACATATATCAACACATAGCACATATTATCATGCCTCACAAATCTGCTAACCTAGGGTATCAAATACAATGGTGATAGCTCAAAGTAGACTAAACCTAGGGTTTAGGTACTTTGTCAGGGCTCGACCGCACGTAGGGTTAAGGGTTCCCATACACACATAAAACATACAACAAAGCTATATAGACTACTCTTGCCTCCCCGACGTGTGTAACTCTTTCTCTCCACCTGATAGCAAAAGTGGTGATAATCATGAACATAATGAGCAATCCTTGCTCCTCTCTAAGCCTCCACAACCGTGGTCACTTACTCCAAAAAGGGTTCCGTACATAACTTCCAAATTTGCCCTAATCACGGAAATAACACGTAGACTATAGCATTAACCCTAATACAAAGCTAAAACTGTGAAAAGAAGCTTAAACCATAAGAGAACATTGTATAGGTACAATGTAGGTAGATACGGAACCTTGGCTTACCCTCATCGGATCACAAAAGCAAACCGGTAGAATTGGAGTAGGAGTGGCGCTGATCACGAAAACACGATTGGAACTGGAATTGGATCGATGAAGGGATCACAACTTGGAATCAAAGCTTCAAGAACGTACCTCTGTCTCTCTCAAGCTCTCTGGAACGTCTAAAAACTCATAAAACTCGTCCATGGTGAAAATGAAGAACTATTTATAGTGGTAAAACTCTGTTGTCCATGCTTTAGCGTTCTGGATCTCCACGCTTTAGCGTTCCAACGCTTGAGCATTGGTTCCTCCCACGCTTGAGCATTGACATTTCCCCAACGCCAAGGCACCGCCCATCACGTGCCAGCCACGACGCGTAACCGACATGTGTCACTTTACATCCCATCACTGCTAGTCATTGTTCAGAGGGTCCACGCTTAAGCGTCCAAAACTCTCCACGCTAGAGCGTTACACTGGTCCATGCTTGAGCGTTTTTCTCCTGATCCTTTGTCCTTCATCCCTTTCTCATCCAAGTCATCCTTACTCTTAACATATTCTCTAAACACACTTTCAAGCCATGGCAATAATCATCAACAAACATATAAATATCCGATCTACCTCAATTAAGTTTTTCGAAAACTGGGATGTTACAATCTCAACTTTTAGCTTATTGTTTTCTTGAACTAGTTCATCTACCTCGAGATTTTTTTGTTCAAACTCTTTGGAGAGTTTTACATACTTTTTCTTAAGACTTATGGACTTGTTGACTATGTAAGTGGATTCTTTAAGTAGTTCATCATAGGCATCATGAAGATCCTCAGGTTCATAATTTACCTCGTTTTCTTCAAGTTCCTCATCAGAGGACATATCTCTTAAGAGACATGTATTGGATGTGGTGTAAGCTCTTTCTCTGTAGAGAACATCCAGAATATCTAGCATTTCTTTTGCGGAATCAAATTGAATTACTGCTTCTTCTTGCCTTCTTTCTAGAGTGCTGATAAGACACCATCTGGCTCTACTATTTTGTTGAACTCTTAATGGGGTCTCACGATCAAGCCACTTGATGTTCCATTAAACGAATCCTCTATTCTAAAGACTTTATTATGCTATATATATGATCATAACAATAACATAATAAATGAATGCCTTATATATAAATATATAAATCCAATATATATAAATCCAAGTCCTGATACAAAATAAAAATCTAATAAATAGATTGCCACTAGGGCTTACACTAACAATCTCCCACTAGCACTAGTGCCAATTAGGCATAAACCTAATACCCATCGACCTAGTGTGAGCGTCATGCTTCTGCTGACGAAGAGGCTTCGTAAGTGGGTTTGCAATGTTGTCCAGCATATCAACTCTGCATATCTTCATATCTCCTCTATCGATAATCTCTCGAATGAGATAGAAGCACCTATGTATGTGTTTGGATCGCTGGTGAGATCTAGGTTTCTTGGCTTGCCCAATTGCTCCATTGTTATCACAATAAAGATCAATCGAGTCCGCAACACTAAGAACTATACCAAGCTCAGTGATGAACTTCTTGATCCAAACGACCTCCTTTGCTGCATTGGATGTAGTTATATACTCGGCTTTGTAGTAGAATCAGCAACTGCCTCTTGTTTTGAGCTCTTCCAGCTCACAACGCCACCATTAAGGCAAAAGACGAATCTTGACTGTGATCTTGAGTCATCCTCATAGGTTTGGAAGCTAGCATCAATGTAACCCTTTACAACGAGCTCCTCCTCACCACCATAAACCAAGAATGTATCCTTAGTCCTTCTCAAGTACTTTAGGATACTCTTGACTGCCGACCGGTGACCTTCACCAGGATCAGATTGGTATCTGCTCGTCATGCTCAAGGCATAAAAAATATTTAGTCTAGTACATATCATGGCATACATAATAGATCCAATTGCAGAAGCATATGGAATCTTATTCATGTGTTCCCTCTCATCATATGTAGCAGAGGACTGTCCCTTGGACAGATACACGCCATGTGACATAGGCAAGAGACCTTTCTTGGAATCATGCATATTAAAGCGTCTAGCACTTTGTCAACATATGTATTTTGACTAAGGCCTAATAATTTCAGTGATCTATCTCTATAGATCCTGATTTCCAATACATAGGAAGCTTCGCCTAAGTCCTTCATTGAGAAACAATTCTCGAACCATGTTTTCACATTTTGCAGTGTAGGAATGTCGTTTCCCATGAGTAGTATGTCATCCTCATACATTACGAGAAAAACAATTATGCTCCCACTAACCACCTTGTACACACAAGGTTCATCTTCATTCTTGATGAATCTAAATTGTCTTACAACTTCATCAAAACAAAGATTCCAGCTTCTGTAAGCTTGTTTTGAACCATAAATGGATCTTTGCAACTTGCATACTTTGCCAGCATTCTTGGGATTTACAAAACCCGCAGGTTGTGTCATGTACACATCTCCAAGGAGATTCTCATTAAGGATTGTTGTTTTGACCTCCATTTGCCAGATTTCATAATTGTATTATGCTACCATGGCAAGTAGAATCCGAACAGATTTAATCATTGCAAGTGGGGAAAAAGTCTCATCATAGTCAACACCATGAATTTGCTTGAAACCTTTTGCAACCAGTCGCGCCTTAAAGGTATTCACTTTTCCATCCATGTAAGTCTTTTTCTTAAAGACCTACTTGCACCCTATGGGTTTTACCCCTTACGGTGGCTCTACCAAAGTCCAAGTTTAGAAATAGTACCCTTTTGTTTCCTTAGGATACCCCACGAAAGTACATTTATCCGATTTAGGTCCAAGTTTATCCGTAATTAAGCGTTTCACATAGACATCACAGACTCAAATCTTCATAAATGACAGACTAGGCCTTCGGCCCGTCCATATCTCATATGGAGTCTTATCAACCGCCTTAGATGGAACACAATTTAGTGTGAAAGCTACTGTAAGTAATGCATATCCCCAGAAGTAGTCTGAAAGTTCTGAATGACTCATCATAGATCGTACCATATCCATCAAGGTGCGATTTCTCCTTTCGGACACACCATTCCACTACAGTGTTCTAGGAGGTGTGATTTGGGATACTATCCCACACTCTTTCAGATAGTCATCGAACTCCTACCTAAGGTATTCACCACCACGATCTGATCGTATGGCCTTAATACTTTTGCCAAGTTGGTTCTCCACTTTGTTCTTGAATTCTTTAAGCTTTTCAAAGGTTTTCAATTTGTGTTTCATTAGATACACATAACCATATCTACTGAAGTCATAAGTAAATGTAACAAAGTAAGGAAAACCACCTCTAGCAAATTTGTTTAGTGGTCCGCATACATCACTATGTATTATACCCAAAAGATCACTTGCCCTTTCACTATTACCAATAAATGGGGCTTTAGTTATCTTCCGAATAAGCAAGATCCGCACACCTCAAAAGATTCATAATTGAATGAGTCCAATAATCCATCTTGATGGAGTTTGGAAATACGTTTCTCATTTATATGGCCTAAACGACAATGCCAAATATATGATGGGTTCAAATCATTTGGTTTTACCCTTTTCGTATTATGTTATATATGGGCGTTTCGAGATCAAGGACGTAAAGCCCATTGCTGAAAGGTGTAGTAGCAAATAAAACATTATCCATATAAAGAGAACAACATTTGTTCTTAACCATAATATAAAAACCTTTCTTGTCCAAAAAAGAAAGATAAATAATGTTTTTGTTAATAACTAGAACAAAATAATAATTATCAAGTTCCAAAACAAGCCCAGTAGGTAAAGTCAATACATAAGTTCCTACAGCTAATACAACAACCTTTGCTCCATTTCCCACTCGCAGGTCAACTTCTCCTTTGATCAATTTTCTGCTACTTCTTAGCCCTTGCACATTGTTACAAATGTGAGCACCACATCCAGTATCAAATACCCAAGATGTTGAAGTAGATAAATTAATCTCAGTAACATAAATACCTGAAGCGGAAGTCTCACTTCCCTTCTTCTCTTCTAGGTACTTCTTGCATTACCTTTTCCAATGCCCAGTTTGGCCACAATGGAAACAAGTGCCCTCCTTGGCTACTCTACCCACATGCTTCAAACTAGAAGTTCTAGATTTGAACTTGCCTTTTCCGTTCTGTTTCTTGCAAGGATTCTTGGATTGCTTGCCTTTTCCATAATCAGCCATCAATATGATCTTACTCTTTCCCTTCATCATGTTTTGTTCAGTAGTTCTCAACATGCTTAATAGTTCTGGCAGAGTCTTGGCAACATCATTCATATTGTAGTTCATGACAAACTGATTATAGCTCTGTGGTAACAAGTGCAGAACTAAGTTAGTGGTCAACTCTTGGCCCATAGGAAAACCCAATCTATCAAGGTCCTCTATGTACCCAATCATAAGGAGCACATGAGGTCCCACTGGGCTCCTTTCTGCCAGCTTACAGTTGAAAAGGGATCTGGAAACTTCAAACCGCTCATGCCTAGCCTGCTCTTTGTAGAGCATCTTGAGACATTCAATCATATCAAACGCCTCCATGTTCTCATGTTGCTTTTGCAGCTCTGAGCTCATCATGGAAAGCATAAGACAACTACCCTCTAGGGCATCATCCTAATAGTTCTTATGAGCATCTCTATCAGCCCTAGATGCATCCTCGAGTAGTTCATGAGCAAACTCGTGTAGAACATACAACTTTTTCTCAATCCTGAGGACAATCCTCAAATTTCGATACCAATCCAAAAAATTAGTTCCGGGCAACTTATCCTTCTCAAGGATCAATTGCAGTGACGTGTGGTAATTATTTGTCGTGTTTGGTGCCATGGTTATCTACATAAAATATGTAAATAATAAGTATCATGATTATTAAAACATATTTAATAGGTCTTTATTAAATATGCTCCCACTATTTTACTCAAATCATTAACCCTCCTCATTGACTCGGAAAATCCCGTTGGAAGATTTTCTAGTAGGACCAAGATCCATATTTCATTTTGTCCTAAGTCAACTTTGGCTGATCTCCCAGAACTTAGTTATTTAGGTATGAAAGTCCTTTCCAATTACATCTTTGTGTAATTCTTGGATCAGTTGGGTGAATAACTCCTTATTCTAATCCATCCCATGGATTAATGCCCAACCCAATGCCTATAAGCCATTTCAATCCTATTGAAATACTTAGTTAAGTCAGACTCAATGGTTGGCAGTAGGATATTTCACCTTTCGTGCCTCACCGAGAATAAATCAAGGTGCTCAGCTTTAGCATGACACACACTCAACGATTTCGGCCTTGAAGAGTGCCACACATCGAGAGGCATAATAAAACTTAATTTAATTGAGTGAATTTTATTAAGTGATCTCATTGGCTTTTGTATCGCATACAAACGTCTCTCATAGCATATATGGCATACATGCTTTCATACATTCAACTAATATATAAAGCATGCAAGACATACATGCATATAAACATATATCTTGTACATCTCATGCGTCGCATACATAAACATACAAGACATACATGGTAAGATGGTCATGGCCTCCTAATACGCAATAATTAAATAACTAATTATTACAATCTTTGACCCTCAAGCAAACTTCTGAAGTCTCTCTCACTGGCGTCATCATCTGGTGTTGCCTCCAAGTCAATCCGAGCAATAACAAGATTTAAATAAAATAAATAATGTAAAAGTCACGACACGCAGACCATATTTAGAAAATAAACCACGACACGCAGGCCGTATTTACCAAGTAAAATAAACGCCAAAACTAGGGCCATAACCATACACCACGGATTTATTAAACAATTTATAAAGGTGCAAAAGAGACAAAATCAACATTCTGTCCAGTAGCACGACCTTGCTTCACTGAGCACGGTCGTGCTGAAAACTTGCTGTTGTTGTTCAACATGTGCATGACCGTGCTGGAAAAGAGCACGGTTGTGCTCAGTGTTCGTTGATGCTATTTGAAGTAGCATGGTCATGCTACAATGGTGCACGGCCGTACTTCACGTTCGCTTACGCAGATTCAAACATGCACGGTGGTGCTTCATGGTGCAAGACAGTGCTTCGGGCCACACCAGGGTTTCCAGAAGCGAAATCCAGCATGTCAGGTGCATAACCAAGCATACAAACATGTTAAACAGATTCATATCACATATAAATCATACAAACATGCATTTGAAACATATATATCACATATATATATCAAATTAACTTCGCAACAAATTCATATGAAAATCCTAAAACATGATATTGTTCTAAGAATATTCATGCATATGATAGATAAACAGGAAACAAGGTCATGGTTTAACAGATCGACTCTGATACCACTGTTGGGAATTCAGGGGATATAAATTTAACTTCCCAGTTTTTGTTTGCTTGTTATAAAGTGTTGTTATGTATGTTTCTATAGTTGATATGCCTGTGTTACATGTTTAGGGACATGTTTTGGGGTAGTTAACCATAGAATGGGCCAAATCAGTGATTCTGATAGGTGAGCACGCCCGTGCTTCGCGCGCACACCAGAACGTGTTTTGGGCTCTTTGGTCAGCCCGTTTCACCCTAATCCTTTTTATACCTCTTTTGCTCGACCTAAAACACAAAATCCTCATTCCTAACGTTAGAAACAACTACCTCCAATCCTTGTTTTGAGTGTTCTTCGTCAAGAACACAACCCTTTAGTGTTTTTCCTTGCGTTTGGAGATAAGCCGTTTGCTTAGTGTTAATCTAAGGAAAGGTAACCAACCTTGTTCCATCCTTTCCTTTCAATTCTCTAAGTTGAGTGTTGAATCATTCTTTCTATTGAACCATATTCTAGTCGTTAAGTGCCGGCGTTGTAAACAGCAACCTTATGGATTAGTTCTCCTAAGATCTAATCAAGGTAGGTTTGTAACTCTTTTGTTAATTCCCTTTCGTTTCTTTACTTTGGGAATTTACTGTCCTTTTCTTGTAACGTTCTTGATCAAGCTCGCTGAACCTGTTGAACTCGTTCGAAGGAGTCAAGTGTGGACTTCGCTCAAGTTTGGATCTTAGGAAGGAATCGTCATACTAGGTATGGGGAGAACGAATTAGTATGAACATATAGGTTGTGGGGTAGCGTAAGATGAGGGTTTACCCATGACCCTTTTTGTGTGCTATACGCTTTAAATGATGTATGAATCATAATTGTTGTTATTACGTGTATGGTGATAATTATTCACATGTGTTTATATGATTTTGGCATGATTTATATGTGTTGGTTGATAACAGTGTTGTTGTAGGCCACGATTATGTGAGTTATATGAGTTGATATATTGAAACTGCTGTTGTTAAACTATGTTAATCAAAGACATAGGGATGTTAGTGTTGAACCTAAAACTAGGATTGATTAATTGATATTCATAAAACATGAAGATGTTGATGAGGAATGACATTGATGCCCAATGGATTAATTAAAGGACCTTAGGATTGATCAGAGCGTTTATAACCTTAGAAAACCATATGTAACATCCCGATTTTCTGTAACTCTAATCGAGTTGGCTAATCTCGATTAGGGTTCTTGATGATTGTGTGAACTGTTATGTACTAGTTTAAGGCTTAGTTTGAAGCTTAGGAATAGGCTTGAACCAGGTTGGAGGTGCCTAAGGTATTAAACAAGTAACGGTGGAAGCCAGTAGTTTAGAAGGCTTTTCCCCGCTGAGCGGCACGCTCAAGCGTGGGAAGGAAGCACGCCTCAGCGTGCCAACGCTCAAGCGTTGGTAACGTTGCACGCTTAAGCGTGCTGAGTGCGTTTGCCAGCTGGTGTGCTTTTTGACGCATGTGCTACACGTGTCAGGCCAGGGTGAAGGCGAAGCGGACAAGGTTCCACGCTCAAGCGTGGAGAGAACCCCACGCTCAAGCGTGGTGAGAGTCCAAGCTAAAGCATTCTCAGCAGAACCCTTAAGTGGTGTTACCAATTTCATTTCCACACTTGCATGAAAAGCCTTCAAGTCTCAGGGTTGTTGTAGCTAGAGAGAAGGCAAAGAGCGTCTAGAAAGTGAGAGAGCTCGAGTTCTTCGACTTCGGAGCTTCGGATCGAGATTCCGACTGCACCATTGTGATCGCGATCAAGTCTTCTACAACTCTGATGGATTACTTTCTCGATTCATCCAAGGTAAACTCGAATCCCTAGCACGCGTTCTTCATGTTCTCGGCGTTCTTCGAGTCTTTACCTCTTTCTTTGATCTTTTGAGCTTGCTCTAGGGCTAACACTATTGTACATGTGCGATGCTCGTGATTAGGGCTAAGTTCGAGCTCGTGATTTCTTATAAATTGAAGCTTGAAGCTGCGGCTAGAGAGGAGCGTCAAGGCTATTCCAGAGCTGTTCTTCGTGTTCGTGGCTGCGTGTGAGGAGCAAGCCGGTGATCGCGTGGATTTTTGTGTCAACTGTTCAGGTGGGGAGAAAGAGTACTGCTGCCGTCGGGAAGGTAAAAGTAGTGTAGTTTGTTTTTTGCTATGTGTAGGGAAGCCCTAACCCTACTAGTGGTTGAGCCCCGATAAAGTACCTAAACCTTAGGTTTACCTTACTTTGGGTTGTCGCTGTTATGTTTGGAAACCCTAGGTTAGCGATTTGTTGGTCGAGGATGATCTGTTTCGTATGACTGTTATGATGATTGTTGTTATTGCTATATGTCTAAGTGCCTATATGCTGCTTGGTATGTGATATGCTGCAATGTGCTGTTGTTGATATTACTATTGTTAATATTGATGTTGTTATGTTGTTTGTGGTAATTGTTGTTTGGTGGCGGAATGCCGTAGAGTTAAGTTTGGCTGTGTGTCGTGTTGTTGTCGGGTTTATACCATGGATGGTGCCTTTGCTGTTATGCTGACTTTGCGAGGTTATGGCCGTGTTGTTTGAGCTGTGGCTCGGCGATGCGTGGTGTCGAGGCTGTGGACGTGTGGATGCAGTGGCATTGTGTTGTTTCTGATTAAGAGATTAGGCATGAGATCCGGTATCAAGTCCGTTGAGGATGTTTGTTGTATATCATCTTCAGCTGCCAAGTGGCGAGGCCGTATGACAGGTAGTATGGGCTGCCAGCGTCATACAAGTTTAGTTGTACCTGAGTGCAGGTACAAAAAGTAGATGGGGCGGTCAAGTGAGTGACCTTGGGGATGTTGTCGGTCTCGGGAATAATTTATAGTGATGGATAAGGTAGCTCCTATCCTGTAGTGACGCCCGATCTAGTCCGGTTTGGCCGACTGATCCCAGAGATTTCCATTGTGCCAGGCTAATGTTCCGAGGCGATAGAGATGCCCCGATTCCGGTGTGGAAGGGGGATGCACTCTTATTGGTCACGGCGTGCTGTTCGATTTCTTAGGCAAACTAACTCCGTTTCGACACAGAACCTATTCCAGTGTGGACTTGTTTGGGTGTGGAACCATTCCAGTAGGAACCAGCTTTGTGAGTTTTCGGCCGACATGCTGCATGGGATTAGGATCCCGGTCTAGAGGATTGATCTGAGTGTGAGACTCATGGAGATGGATGCTTGTTGCATGTGTTGTCTTGAGAGACGGTTGCGGGAATACAGTAACTATTATATCTGTCATATTTGCTACATGCTATATGTTGTCGTTTATTACATTACTATTGTTTTTCGACTTTACCATGCATTGTATTTCTTATTTCCCTATTGTTGTTTCTGTTGTTCAGTTTTTGGGTTCGCATGAAGACGACGAGCCAGCCAAGACGTAGGACGGATCCGAGACTTCACCTGTTCATCACGGGGGCACCGCGGATGCCAGTGCTAGGCGACATTGAGATCATCTACCATGATGAAAGGGGATGGCAGGTGGACCCCTTGACCTTCATGGTGGTTTACACAAGATCAGTCAGCTTGATCTTTCTGACCAGTAAACCGCCATATGTGGACTTGTTAGACCCTATCGCTTGTACCAGTTTCTCCCTTTTCCCCCGGATGTGGCGACCTCCACGGCAGAGGGAGCGAGAAAACATGTGGGTAGCACTCTAGTCCTCAGTTGTGACCAACAGAAGAGGCTACGTCTCCCGAGGCCAGCTATGGCGGACGGAGCCGTATCTGAGGACCTACCGTAGGCATAGGATTGTGGTGTCCAGCTTTTCGTCAGAGTATGAGCCTTTGGTACGGTACAGGCATACTCATGGCGAAGGTCAGGGAAGCTCAGGGCATCCTCACCTCTGATGGTGTGAGCCTGCCTGTGCGTCCTAGGTGGTGAGCTGAGAGCTTTTATGTACCTTTTGAGTGGGGGTCGGGTTGTGCTGGTGAGCTCCGAGGGCTTTTCTTTTGATGTTGATGTATTTTTTTTCCCGTTTTGTTTACACAGCATGTATATGTATGTACAGTGCCCTACTAATGGCGCTACGATATGTATGGTATTTGTACAGTTATCTTTATGTTGAGCTTTTACTCTGATCATTTTCTATGCTTGCCATCATCGTTTAGTTTGTTTGTTGTTTGCTTCCACAACGCTGTTTGAATACCATGGTATCGCTTTATATACGGCTAGGCATAGTTAATAATAATAGGAGCTTGGGACTAATGGGATTATCCTTCTGGGAAAGGAGGGTCGTCTCATTATTATGGTATCAGAGCATCAAGGACGTTCTGCAGCCAATGGGATGGTTTCACATTTATGGAGTCGTCTCATTATTGTGGTATTAGAGCGTCGAGGACGTTCTGCAGCCAATGGGATGGCTTCACACGTATGGGGTCGTCTCATTATTATGGTATCAAAGCAGTTCGATTCTAATTGGACTGTGAGGTTATGTTGTCCAAACATTCGAGTCCGGTTAGGACCGCGGACTGTGAAGGTAAGTGTACTGGCTTTAACGGTTGATACCCGAGTTGTATCAACTGAGTCTAGTTTTGGGTAGAATGTTCGATGCGCTAGTTATCGAAGTGTGATAACTATTTTCATTCATAAGGCATATGATGTGTTTAACTGTTAAGTGCTATTATATGTCTTATGAATTGGAACTGATAGCTCCTTTTACAGGAAGCTACATGGCACGTTGCAGAGGAAGAGGTGGAATGCCGGCTGCGACCGGAGGTAATGGCAATAATAACAATCGTGACCACTCAGGGACAGGAAGTGGTGGTGACACCTCTGAAGCAATGCGGGCCATGCGGGACTTGGCTACCGCAATGATGCAACAAACTCAGCAGATTGTCCAGTATATGCAAAGGCCGGAAGAGAGAGAAGCCAGACAGGATCAACTACACACAGTCAGAGGAAATGAGACGGTGGACACCGATCTCAATGCTTTCATGAAGGGAAATCCTCCTCAATTCCATGGAGAATACAACCCTGAAGCTGCAGAGATGTGGTTGCAAGAGATAGAGAAGGTGTTCATGGCCACACACTACAGAGAGGATCGAAAAGTTACATACGTTGCTTTCATGCTGCTTGGAGCAGCCAAAGCTTGGTGGAGGACCAAGGCTAGAATATTAGAGGCCAGGGGAAGGATGTTGACCTGGCAACTATTCCGAGAGTGCTTTCTGGAGAAGTACTTCCCGAGGAGCATCAGACAAGAGAAAGAGAAGAAGTTCCTGATTCTGAAACAGGAACAACTGTCTGTTGGTGAGTACGCGATGAGGTTTGAGCCGTTACTCAAGTTCTCTCAGTTCTATCAGATCCACCCAGACGAAGAATGGGTCTACATAAGATTTGAAGATGGGTTGAGGCTCGAGTTGAAGCGAGCGATGCTACCTTTAAGCATGAACTCGTTTCCTGAGATGGTAGAGAAGTGTACAGTGGTGGAAAGGCATGACCGGGCAGGGACTGTTCCCCAACAAGTAAGAAGTGGTAGACCTGTTCGAAACAACCAGAGAGGTAGGAGCGGCAAGTTCCAACAGAGGGCGAGGCCGTATGATCGCCTGGCTCAGTTTAATGTTAACCATGGAGGGAACAGCTCCAGTCAAGGGCAACAGGAGATCGGGACCTATTTTTGATGCGGGGGACCGCATCTAGTTAAGGGTTATCCAAGGAGCCAGCACATCAGGTGCTTCAACTGCAACCAGATGGGTCACTATGCATCAGACTGCAAGCCCGGAGTTAGCCGAAGGGCTCAGTTTCAACAATAGGGTGATAGAGCTCAGAGCGGCGGAGCAAGATCAGTAGTGGCAAGTCAGCAGAGTAGTCCACAAACGACCGGAAGGGTGTTTGCCATGAGGGGTTCTAAAGCCTCTCAAAGCCCTGACCTGATTCAAGGTAAATGCTTTGTCTCTGGTAAACTTTTGTCAGTTTTATTTGATTCGGGGGCTACTCATTATTTTATATCATTAGAGTGCATGGAACATTTAGGGTTGTCTTTTTCTGTATTACCTTATGATTTGACTGTTTCAACGCCTACTGGCGATTATCTAACTACCCTATCTATATGCCGGAAGTGTCCTAACACGGTAGAGAACCATCATTTTCTTGTCGACCTTATCTGCTTGCCTATGCAACAGATAGATGTAATCCTAGGCATGGACTGGCTTTAATCCAACCATGTAATGTTAGACTGTTCAAACAAAACCCTCAGTTTTTCCGAGCAATCTGGATTGATGCCTATGGATGAGAGTATTCCGATGGGTGGACGATCGGAAGAGTATGTGGTGTTGTTCTCTTTGGAAGCAAAGGAGACTCCTAATGTTGAAGCTTTGCGTATCGTACGAGCATTTCTGGAAGTGTTTCTCGATGATGTTCCTGGACTGCCACCAGAGAGAGAAATGGAGTTTGCTATAGATCTGGTACCAGAAACTAGGCCTATATCGATAGCATCGTATCGGATGTCTCCAGTAGAGCTAGCGAAGCTAAAGAAACAGTTGGACGAGATGCTAGGCAAAGAGTTTATCAGACCTAGTGCATCTCCGTGGTGAGCGCCGGTGCTGTTTGTGAAGAAGAAGGACGGTAGCTCGAGACTGTGCGTAGACTATCGTTAGCTGAACAAAGTGACGATAAAGAACAAGTATCCGTTACCACGGATAGATGATTTGATGGATCAGCTGAAAGGAGCAGCTGTGTTTTCTAAGATCGATCTGCGATCTGGATACCGTCAGTTCCAGGTTAAGAAGGAGGATGTGCCGAAGACTGCTTTTCGGAGTCGGTATGGTCACTACAAGTACTTGGTTATGCCGTTTGGTGTGGCTAATGCTCCAGCTGTGTTCATGGATTATATGACCAGGATCTTCCGACCGTTCCTTGACAAGTTTGTTGTCGTATTCATCGATGACATCCTTGTGTGCTCTTCAAGTAGAAAGGAACCCCAAGAGCATCTAAGGGTAGATCAGTAAGGGTGGAATCACAGTGGATCCTGCGAAATTTGAGGCCATAGTGAGTTGGGAAAACCCTAAGTCTGTAAGCGAGGTGAGAAGCTTTCTTGGTTTAGCAGGCTACTATCGGAGATTTATTGAGGGATTCTCTAAGATTGCGTTACCTATAACGCAGTTAAAGAGAAAGGGGAAGACATTTGAGTGGTCAGAGGCTTGTGAGCAAAGTTTCTAGGAGCTGGAAAGAAGACTGATCACATCACCTATGTTGATGCTACCAGATCTATTAGGATGATTTAATGTATACTGCGATGCATCTTATCAAGGCTTGGGATGCATGCTCATGCAAGAAATAAAAGTGGTGGCGTATGCCTCAAGGCAGTTGAGAGTACATGAGCGGAACTACCTAACGCATGATCTGGAATTGGCTGCGATAGTGTTTGCATTGAAGATATGGAGACACCATCTTTATGGTGCTAAATTCAGCGTGTTTAGCGGCCATAAGAGCCTGAAGTATCTGTTCGACCAGAGAGAGTTGAACATGAGGTAGCGGAGGTGGATGGAATTCATAAAGGACTATAAATTCGACCTGCAATATCATCCAGGTAAGGCAAATGTAGTTACGAATGTGCTCAGTAGGAAGTCCCTACATGTATCTGCGATGATGGTAAAGGTGCTAGAGCTTTTAGAGGCGTTTAGAGATCTGAATTTGGCAGCGGAGATCGTCAAGGATAAGCTGAATCTGGTGAGGGTTAAAGTAACTAGCGATCTTCTGAAACTTTTATGGAAGAAGCAAGCTAAGGATAAGTACCTCGAGAGCGTGAATCAGTTGATAGAGGAAGGTAAGACTTTGGAATTCAGAAGAGGTACCGATGGTCTGCTTAGGTATGGTGATCGGGTTTGTGTGCCAGAGGATAAAGAAGTCAAGGATGTGATCTTGGAGGAAGCACGCAAGAGCAAGATGAGTTTCCATCCGGGGGCTACCAAGATGTATCAGGATCTGAAGAAGCTGTTCTGGTGGCAGGGGATGAAGAAAGATGTGGCGGCTTATGTCCTAACCTGCTTGGTGTGTCAGAAAGCGAAGATTGAATACCAGAAGCCAGCAAGGTTGCTACAATTGCTGGACGTCCCAGAATGGAAGTGGGATAGTATTGCCATGGACTTTATTTCTGGGTTGCCAAGAACTCAGAAAAGGTGTGATGCAGTCTGGGTAATCATTGACAGGTTGACAAAGTGTGCTCACTTCTTACCGATCAACCAGAGTTACTCTCTAGAGCGATTGACTCAAATCTACATCAAAGAGGTTGTAACACTGCATGGGGTCCTTCAAGCATCGTTTAAGATCGTGATCCAAGGTTTACCTCAAGGTTTTGGAGGAGCTTACAGTGCTATAAGAACTAAGTTAAGTATGAGTTCTGCTTATCATCCTCAAACGGATGGTCAGTCTGAACGAACAATTCAGTCATTGGAGAATCTCTTAAGAGCGTACGTGTCGTAAAATATGGGAAGTTGGGACGAGTTCCTTTCGTTGATTGAGTTTACTTATAATAACAGTTTCCATTCAAGTATTGGCATGGCGCCGTACGAGGCACTGTTTGGATATAAGTGCAGGACTCCGTTGTGTTGGTTTGAGACTAGAGAAAGTCAGCTGTTAGGTCCGGAGTTCGTACAGCAAACAACGGAACAAGTCTGTAAGATACGAGAAAGGATGAAGGCTGCAAGGGATAGGCAGAAAAGCTACACCGACAAGAGGAGGAGACCCTTAGAATTTTAAGAGAGCGACCATGTTTTCATGAAATTTACCCCAAGAGCTGGAGTGGGCAGGGCAATCAAATCCAGAAAGTTGACACCTAAATTTATAGGACCGTTTTAGATTCTTTGACGAATCGACCCAATAGCCTATCAAACAGCTTGACAACCAAATCTGTCAAATCTTCACGACGTCTTTCACATCTCTCAACTAAGAAAATATCACCCTGATCCATCAAACGTGTTAGAGCCCGAATCAATCCAACTAAAAGAGAACCTTGAGTACGAGGCTTCACCTGTTCGGATAGTGGATAGAAGGATCAAGGAACTGCGGGGCAAGCACATTCCGCGAGTCAGAGTGGAATGGAACCCAGTGATTGGTGATTCAACGTGGGAGCGCGAAGTTGGGATGTGCTAGAGTTATCCCTTTTTGTTCACAGGTATGCGACAAAAATTTCGACGACGAAATTTTCTGTAAAGGGGTGGTAATGTAACATCCCGATTTTTTGTAACTCTAATCGAGTTGGCTAATCTCGATTAGGGCTCTTGATGATTGTGTGAACTGTTATGTACTAGTTTAAGGCTTAGTTTGAAGCTTAGGAATAGGCTTGAACCAGGTTGGAGGTGCCTAAGGTACTAAACGAGTAACTGTGGACGCCAGAAATTTGGAAGGCTTTTCCCCGCTGAGCGGCACGCTCAAGCGTGGGAAGGAAGCATGCCTCAGCGTGCCAACGCTCAAGCGTTGGTAACGTTGCACGCTTAAGCGTGCTGAGTGCGTTTGCCAGCTGGTGTACTTTTTGACGCGTGTGCTACACATGTCAGGCTAGGGTGAAGGCGGAGCGGACAAGGTTCCACGCTCAAGCGTGGAGAGAATCCCACGCTCAAGCGTGAGCACACTCAAGCGTGGTGAGAGTCCACGCTAAAGCGTTCTTAGAAGGACCCTTAAGTTGTGTTACCACTTTCATTTCCACACTTGCATGAAAAACCTTCAAGTTTCTGGGTTGCTGTAGCTAGAGAGAAGGCAGAGAGTGTGTAGAGAGAAAGCTCGAGTTCTTGGACTTCGGAGTTTCGGATTGAGATTCCGACTGCACTATTGTGATTGCGATCAAGTCTTCTACAACTCTAACGGATTACTTTCTCGATTCGACCAAGGTAAACTCGAACCCCTAACACGCGTTCTTCGTGTTCTTGGCATTCTTCGAGTCTTTACCTGTTTCTTTGATCTTTTGAGCTTGCCCTAGGGCTAACACTATTGTATATGTGTTGTGCACGTGATTAGGTCTAATTTCGCGCTCGTGATTTCCCGTAAATTGATGCTTGAGGTCGCGGCTAGGGAGGAGCTTCGAGGCTAGTCCGAAGCTATTCTTCGTGTTCGTGGTTGCGTGTAAGGAGGAAACCGGTGATCACATAGATTTTCGTGTCAATTGTTCTGCTGGGGGAGAAAGAGTACTGCTGCCGTCAGGAAGGCAAGAGTATTGTACTGGGTTTTCTGCTATGTGTAGGGAAGCCCTAACCCTACTAGTGGTTGAGCCCCGATAAAGTACCTAAACCCTTGGTTTAGCTTACTTTGGCCTATTGTCGTTAACTTTGGAAACCCTAGGTTAGCGAACTATTGGTTGAGGATGATCTGTTTCGTACGACTGTTATGATGACTGTTGTTGTTGCCATTGGTCTAAGTGCCTATATGCTGCTTGGTATGTGATATGCTGCTAGGTGTTGTTGTTTGTTTATATTACTATTGTTAATATTCATGTTATTATGCTGTTTGTGGTAATCGTTGTTTGGTGGCGGAATGTCCTAGAGTTAAGTTTGGTTGTGTGCCGTGTTGTTGTCTGGTTGACACCGTGAATGGGGCCGTTGCTGTTATGCTGATTTTGCTAGGCTGTGGCCGTGTTGGTTGAGTTGTGACTCGGGGATGCATAGCATCGAGGCTGTGACAGTGTGGATGCTGTGGCATCGTGTTGTTTCTGATTGAGAGTTTAGGCGTGAGATCTGGTACCAAGCCCGTTGAGGATGTTTGTTACATACCATCATCAGCTGCCAAGTGGCGAGGCCGTATGACAGGTAGTATGGGCAGCCAACATCATAAGAGGTTAGTTGTACCTGAGTGCGGGTACGAAAAGTAGATGGGGCGGTCAAGTGAGTGACCTTGGGGATGTTGCCGATCTCGAGAATAGTTTACAGTGACGGATGCGGTAGTTCCTATCCTGTCGTGACGCTCAATCCAGTCCGGTTTGCCCGACTAATCCCAGAGCTTTCCATTGTTCCAGGCTAACGTTTCGAGGCAACCGAGATACCCTAGTTCCGGTGTGGAAGGGGGATGCACTCTTATTGGTCACGGGGAGCGGTTCGGTTTCTTGGGCAAACTAACTCCGTTCCGACACAGAACCTGTTCCGGTGTGGACTTGTTCGGGTCTGGAACCGTTCCAGTGGGAACTAGCTTTGTGAGTTGTCGGCCGACATGCCGCATGGGATTAGTATCCCGGTCTAGAGAATTAATCTGAGTGTGAGACTCATGGAGATGGATGCTTGTTGCATGTGTTGTCATAAGAAACGTTTGTGGGAATGCAGTAATTGTTATATCTGTCATATCTACTACATGCTATATGTTGTCATTTACTGCATTACTGTTGTTTTCCGAATTTACCATGCACTGTATTTCTTACCTCCCTATTGTTGTTTCTGTTGTTCAGTTTTTGGGTTCGCATGAAGACGACGAGCCAGCCGAGACGTAGGATGGACCCAAGACTTCACCCATTTATCACGGGGGCACCGCGGATGCCAATGCTTAGCGACATTGAGATCATCTACCATGATGAGAGGGATGGGGGGTGGACTCCTCGACCTTCTTGGTGGTTTACACAGGACCCGTCAGCTTGATTTTTCGAAGCAGTACACCACCGTATGTGGACATCATTGGACCCTATCGCTTGTACCAGTTTCTCCCTTTTCCCTCAGATGTGGCGACCTCCGAGGCAGAAGGAGCGAGACTACATGTGGGTGACACCCCAGTCCTCAGTTGTGACCAGCAGGAGAGGCTACGTCTACCTAGGCCAGCGCTAGAGGATGGAGCCGTATCTGAGGACCTACCGTAGGCGTAGGATTGTGGTGTCCAGCTCTTCGTCAAAGTATGAGCCTTTGGTGCGGTACAGGCATACTCATGTCGAGGGTCAGGGTAGCTTAGGGCATCCTCACCACTGATGGTGAGAGCCTGCCAATGCGTCCTAGGTGGTGAGCTGAGAGCTTTTATGTACCTTTTGAATGGGGGTCGGGTTGTGCTGGTGAGCTCCAAGAGCTTTTCTTTTGATGTTGATGTATTTTTTTTTTTCCGTTTTGTTTACACAACATGTATATGTATGTACAGTGCTTTACTAATGGGGCTACGATATGTATGGTACTTGTACAGTTATCTTTATGTTGCGCTTTTACTCTGATCATTTTCTATGATTGCCATCGTCGTTTAGTCAGTTTGTTGTTTGCTTCCGCAACGCTCTTTGAATACCATGCTATCGCTTTATATACGGCTAGGCATATATAATAATAATAGAAGCTTGGGACTAATTGGACTATCCTTCTAGGAAAGGAGGGTTGTCTCATTATTATGGTATCAGAGCGTCGAGGACATTCTGCAGACAATGGGATGGCTTCACATGTATAGGGTCATCTCACCTTAAGTTTTAGAACTGAGGACGCAACAATGGCGTTGAGCATGCCCATGCTCAGTACTCAGTAAAACATGCACAACCGTGCTGTAATACGGTATTCCCATGCTTCGCAAATGATTTTTCATTATGCCCGTGCCTTATTGTGCACGCCCATGCTCAGACCGTGCACGACCGTGCAACTGAGCAGATTTGAGGATACTCCTCATATTTAGATGAAAAGATATCAAATAACCTTTTGGGATAAAAACATGATAAATGAGATTATAAAATGTGACCTTGAGGATAGTTAATCAACTAGGATGTTGACAAGATAAGATTTAATAATGAAGACTCATAATAATAATAAAACATTGATGCCGGTTAAGACGGTAACGATGAGTTATCACACGTTGATGTTAGTTGTGATCACTTTGATGCTTATTGGTCAAAGTTGATAACCATTATTAATGGTGTTGATGGAGGTGGTTGTCATGTTGTTTGTGTGATAGCATTGCATGCATTCATGACATTGAGTTGTTAGTTGGGGGAAGTTACGATGACTGGGGAGTTCGTCCGCGGGTATGGCAAACTGGTCGTTCGTCGTGATGATCCATCAGAGAGTAAGGTCGATCAGCTATCAATAACATCTAATTGTTGCATAGGCAAACAAACTAGATCAACAAGAAAAGGCCTATTAGCTACAACAATTGAACATTTTAAGCAAACAGACATGGTACACAAGGAATCATTCGTAGGAGTAGAAACAGTCAAATTATATGGAAGTAAAGACACAGACAATTTCAAGTGTTTCACACATTCAAGAGACACGGATGAATGGGTGGCTCCCGAGTCAAACAACACGGACAACAGTTTACCCGACACTAAGCACATACCTTGAATGAGATCAGGAGATCGAGAGGACTCAACTCCTCTCATGGTAAACACCCTTCCCGTAGCTTGTGGTCTTGCCGCTGGCAGTCCTATTGCTTGCGGTCTTGCCCTTGCTCCTCGATTAGCAGCAACGGGTTGCTGCTGTTGAGCTCGTTGTCTGTAGTCTCTGGCAAAGTGGCCCATCTTGCCACTATGAAGACATTGACAGCCTCCACTCACTGTATAGTCTCTGATGAGATGCGGACCCCCACATCTATAGCATCCTTGCGGTCTTAACTGCACCACTCTAGATCCTCCAGATCCCGTTCCTCCTATAGCGACTGGGCGTTGTTGGTATAAAAATGGTTGATGTGCTTGTACAAGTATACACAATCGTTTAACATGTAATAAAGTGGAAGAGATATCGTTCCCAGGAGGATTATATGGTGAATCAAGTACCAAGTTTGAATTAATGGTTCTGTTAATCAAGATTAACAAAGAGTAACAAATAATTTTTGTGTGTGTATCCAGGACAGTTTTGGGAAATAAATGCTAGAGCAATAAAAATGAATTTGTTAACAAAATGGGTAAAATAGCTATGGAGAAGTATCCCTTGTAACTTCAATCTAGTTCAGTTATGCGTTTGCAATGCTATAGCAAATTGGCTCCAGGAAATGAAAGTTTGTTTTCCAACAGTTCTGAGATAAACTTCACTAAACGTCTCCTATTCCTATGTCCATATTAGTTACATTCACGCCTCACTTAAGCTCGTTCCAGCTAGCCTAAGAGTTCGAATGTTCATTCATAAATCACTCTTCATCATAATTTTCCAATTAATGATTTCGCTCTTATCTATAAAACAGTTCTGCTACACTTAGCTTTTCCAAGCAGCCGTGAGCTCAAGTTCTAACTAAGGTGATCAAGCTTAATTAAAACACAATCCATATCAGATTTATAGAAAATGCAATAGCAAAGCATAACATAACATTCACTAGAAATCCATTCCAAGTTCAACATCCCATAGCTACAAGAGGTTTAGCTCACATTGAGCTTACAAAAACAAAGAGAAAAACAAGAAATGGAAGAAGAAGCCATTACAATGGAGGAGAGAGAGAAAGGGGCGCAGTTGCTGTTCTTGCTCCAGTAGGGAAGATGATCTCTCATCTAATGCCCCCTTTTTAGGGTTTTCTAAAAATATCTCAAGGCCCTTTCCTCTCTCATACTTTTGGGGCTAAAGTAGGCAAGTACAAGAGTCTTTGGCCCAATTCCCTAACTTTAATGCACTGAATGTCAGTCCCACATGTGGGTCACTGTCCTTATCAGCGAAGGGCAACTCATTGTGTAGGAGAATGTTTTGAGCTTTTGTCCATTTCCCAAGTCAGCTTCAGCTACGATTGCTACAGCAAATCCCAGAGCAACGTCTCCAGTTTAGTGCCTGATTCTCCAAAAACTGCCCTGCACAGAAAACTCTAACTTAATCACCAAAAACAGCTCTAAAAGACGCCAAAACATTAAAAACACTAAAAACATAAACTCAAAATACTCAAAGACCACAAAAACACAAGTGACAAAGGTACAAATAACTCTTCATAAAAAGAGTTATCAAGCGCTCATATGGTCTTCCTCCATATTAGGGCCTACCCCCTCTGCCCATGCCTTTTTTATGAGTGTTGCTTCTTATTGGTCCTCCACTCTTTTGTTGCTGCTGCGATTCTTTCTTTCTGTCTATGTACTCGATCACAGAGCACCACCTTGAGATGTTCAGTGGTGCTATCATCCGTTGCAGCTCTGATTTGATCCAAGTTTGAATCACTGAAATTGAGGATCTATCCAAGAGCTTGTTCTTAGTCCTTATGTAAAAAAAAGATGAGAAGAATTGGGGAAGAAGAAGGTGTGATTGCCACCCGAATATGAATAACAAAAGGAAACAACTAAGGAAAGTAAATAACTAAACAAGAAACTTAAACAAACTAAGAATTAAAGTGCAGCAACTAAAAACAGAATGTAAATGGCCCAAATGTAAAGAAAAACATAAAATAAATTAAGCAAATGGAAGGGGAAGAAGATGAAGGGGCAGGCGCCCCAATCATCCATAGAATTGGAAGATTGATAAGCCAAGGAGGATTCGCCACAAAGAGATAGAACTCTTTGATAAGAATCAAGCAAGTTCTAATCCAAGAACTTGAAGAGGAGGAGCCAGTGCTCAACTCACAAAAATACCCAAATATGATAAATTCTAATTTCATTCAAAGTTATGAAATGACGTAATACAAGTCCTATTTATAGAATTTTTATTCTAAGGAGATGACGACTAACCCTAATCTTCACTTAAGTAATGTCTACTTCATCATAAGGTGGCTATCTTGCACAAAACACAAGCCAAAAACAGAGAAAGCCCAAAATAAAAGAAAAATCTCATCCAGAATTTTGTCCTAAACTTGTATCCCAGTTTTCACCATGGTAGAAGCCGAATCTGGTCAAAAATCTTGAAATACGATTTGTAGATGATTATCGTAGCTTTCTAACGCTTCAAGAACTCATCCATCGGATATCTGGAGCTAAAGATACAGCCAAAACAAGACAGAGAGGTCATCACCAACGAAAATAAAGTTTTCAACAAATTTAAATTTGGTTCTTCTTGTTCCATAATTGGCTTGGTTCTTCTCTTCAAGGTTGACCATCCTTGGTTTGCATCATTCCCTACCTCTTCAAGAGAATTCGACCTCGAATTTATAGCTCCAAAACCTACACAAAAAAAGGCATGTATTAGTTTTATTGAAAGTTGCATTATGAAAAATTCTATTTCTATGGAGACTTGATTTCGTTTGAGTGAAACCAAGCTCTGATTCTTCATGTGCCTACAAAACCAACCTCCGGGGTCAAAAACATGTGTAAAGAATCCATCATATATAATATCCACATTAGAAACAATTTCATCATTCATATAAAACTTTTCAATTTGACCAAGTCTAATAAGGGGTAAAACAACACACTTAAATCTCAAAGATTTATCATAATTATTTAAAACAAGTTCATGCAAATTTGGAAAATCATGAATTGAAGCATGTTCTTGCAAATTCAACAAATCATAAAATATAGGAGTAGTGTAAGTCAAGGATTTCTCCTCCTTATGGCTGCCTTTCTTCGCAAATTGGTCCAACAACCCATCAAGTTTCTTTGCAAATTGAAACTTCATGTCCAACTTGTCTTCTTCATGAAGGCTAACCATTCCTTGAGGGAATTCGCCTTCATTCAATTTCTTCTCTTTATGACCTAGGGAAGAAATGTAAGACAAAGGAACAAAAATAGAAGAATTCCAACCCATGAAGCCACAAACCAACTTAGAAGAAGGTACTAGAGTAGTAGAACGCCATGACTTCGCAAGTGTATTTGAGGACTCATTCTCGGCTTTAGGAATTAGCCATTCTCTAGTTATCTTCAATTCTTCCTTTTCCTCTTGCAATCCTTTAGAACCTTGATAGATCTTGAAAGTCTTCAACTTTGAATTCAAGGTCATGGAAGGTCCACCAAGCTCCTTCAAGTCGGGGGGGACTTGTGTCCTTGGAAGCTCTAATTCAACTTTGATTGATGCCTTGCATTTCTCCTTTGGAATTTCATCTTTAAATTTCTGAAAACGAGAGTCAACACAACTTGGCAAAAGTTTAGTATTAGCATTAAAACAAGTATCATTGTATAAGAAATTGAAAGTGGGTTGTTTTGACAAAATTGCTTCCTCCACCTCACTTTCTTTTGCCTCTCCCTCTTTTGTTTTACTTTCTTTTGCATTTCCCTTACTCTCTTTTCTATCGTCAATTTTGATCTTACTTTCTTGTTTTTCTTTTTCTCCCTCTTTCTTATGAATGGAAATATTTCTTTTCATTCTCTCCTCTTTTCTCACTTTTCTTTCATACTCCTTATCCTCCTTTTCATAGCTTCTATGTCTTCTTTCTTTTTCAAATATCTTATCCTCCCTCTTATGAACTCTATATCTTCTCTCCTTGTCTCTACGCCTCTCTTTTTCATGACTTATTCTATTTTTTCCCCTCAACTTCTTTTCATACCTCTCATGCATCTTTTGGGTCCAATTACCAACATTATACTTCTCAATTGATTTTGCAACACATCTATGCTCATAGTCCGAATCTTTAGAACCAAATGTCATCATGTTGCAAAGCAAACAAGTTAGAAGAAAAAGAAATAATGTTAAGGATGTGACACCCCCTTCTGGGACATCACATGGTAACCCGTTGCGGAAACTAAAAACTTTTTTTTTTTTTTTTGAAAAACACTTACTCGAGTGGTTATAGAAATCTGATACCAAATGCAAAATAGAACAATCATATAAAACAAATTTGCCATTCATCCTTTGTAATAATAACTCAACCTCGCCATAAGGCGTACATCAATTTCCCAATCTTTTCATACGCCATACGTATATCAAAAATCCTAAGAGCTGGTTTAATACAAGAACATCTAAAGATGGTAGAGTATACTACCTAGTATACTTCAAACCCATGAGACTAAGCCTCGTCGTCGCCAATTCACACATCTTGGCTGTCGATGTAAAAAGACTCCAACTTTGGGGTCCCGAAGTGACCCAGAGATACGCTGAAATGCATCTGTACATGTATCCAAAAACACAACAGGGTGTCCAACATGTATAGGCAAGGGTGAGATATCAATATATGGATTCAAACAAGATAACTATATGCATTACACATCAATAGCACATGGGCATAAACAATCATTACATATAAGATTCTACTGGATAAACAAGTAATATATCATAGGGTCTCATACCCGACAGTCATCGTCATTTTCAAAAGAAATGCATGACACTTCAATATTCATCATCTAATTCTTTACTTAATCTCCGGAGAATCCCAACACCGTTGTATACATAAAACTGAGCTGATCAGGCTCATGGTACATTGGCCCAAGGCAACAATGACCAGCACCTAAGTGCTTATTCGGAAGTACATGAACACCATGACATTACGCGATTACATGGAATTACATTCAGCGGTAATTGATAAACTGTAAATGGTCATGTGATATTGTCCAACTCAAGGCAGAATATTCGTCAGTTGTATGACACCATTGTCCATCAAGGCACAATGTTACACTGTGACTTAAAGTCATCACAGGGTTCCCTGCCATCAAGGTCCCCCAATCCAGATGGCACGTCTGCCGAAAAACAAATGTATGAGAAAAACGTTTAAAGTCTTGCCACTTTTCTTTGTGTTCATTCTTTCGTGGTCGTAGCTCAAAGCTCCCGACTATTCACAATTTACATCGTTTTAAAACTTCTCATCGTTAACACAGGACTAAACGTCCGGGTGCTCAATCGTGGAGCCCTAGACCGATGCACCAGCCCAAGGTCCATGGTAATAGAAAACAGTATTTACCTTTAGTCATATCCATCATGACATGAAAAAGACACATAATTCGTAGGACACACAATCCACAACACTGTCATATGGTTTAAACTCTACGTGTCTTTATCACAGAACACTAGTAACCCGACGTCTCGTTTACTAGGTTCACGTTTCAGCGTTTTCCATCGTTTTCGTTCTGTGAAATACAAAACCAAATCAAAATCTCCACAACTCTTCTAAGTTGTCGGATTTTACATCGTTATAAAATTCTCTTACAGACAAAACGTTTTCTGTTGAAATACAATTTAGAAACAATGAAATTAAATTTTTAATAAAATGTCATGTTTATTTAATAAATCCCTTCCCAAAAATCATTTCTGAGAGGATTTTACTGAAACCAAAATATCTTCCCCTTATAAGAGTACTGTTTCTAAAACAGTAAAATAATTTTTATACATTTCTATGAAAATACACCTTTTACGTATAAAATCCTTCAAATTCCAGATTCTTGACGTTTTCCTCTTATCATAACATAGTTTACATTTGAGAAAATTTTCATCATAAATATTTCCCAATGTTTTCCTCCAAATCAATCTATGATTTTTCTGCAAGGCTTTTAAAAGCTTTTATCTTTATTTATAGATTTCAATGCAACAAACCACAACCATACAGTCATTATATCACAATGCTATAATATCCTACATAATCAATACCACACCTATTCACATCAACATAGCCAATCACATCATTGTCAACATAGTAAATTCCATCAACACATTCAACCACATCAACATTCCCATAACAACGTATAACAACATCAACTTATCATCAAATCACTTCATTCAATAAATCCATCAACAACACAACATGTAGTTATCATGAACCCCTCAGGTAAACTCCCCTTACCTCTTGTAGTCTATTCACGTCTTCCAGTCTCTAAGTTTCGAATCTCCAGTTTAGTGACTCGTTTGTCCTTCCGACGTGTCAATCCTTCATCACAAGTCATAAAACAAGTTTAGGTTGTTGAATAACCTAATACTACCCATATATGGTTTCGGTTATGGCTAGCCAATGTGGCTAGGATTTTCAAAATTTCACATACTCTTAGATTTATGATCATAGAGTATTCTACAATTAAGGGAAATTGTCATAAATTGAAAATTGAAACAACATCATCCTCCTCCCTTAGGGCATGAATTCGGTTCTCTCTAGTACCATAGGCTAGGAATTTTAGTTTGCTTCAAGCTCTTGGATTCAAGACATATAAGTTATAGAAAGATGAAATCCATGGTTCTTTGCTAAGAATTGAAACAAAATTCTATCTTCTCATACTCCTAGGATTTCGGCCTTATATAACAAAAACAGGGCAGCCATGTGAGCTTGCTCTATGCTCTTGAATGATGAATCTAGAGGTCTTAATAAGTTCATAGAAATTAATTTCATGAGCATAGGATTTTTCTATCATTAGTTATAGATTTTTGAAGCTAAAACTCTAACCTTCACCTACATCATAAAATCCATGATATCTAAAGAAGAAAAGTGAAGCTCACCTCTTAATTAGTAGAGATTTGCAAGGATTAGAACTTCCCCTAGTCACCATGATTGAATTTCCTTCTTGAAGTAGAAAGCTTAAAGAGTTTTATGGAGAGTTTATGGAGAGAAATTGAAAAGAGAAGAAGAAGGAAGTGGGGAGAGGAGGCTGCGTGAATGAAGGGGAAAATGGTTGAAAATTGGTGCTTTTAATCTTGGTAATTAATGAGGGATAGAATGGTAATTTTGCTAAAAGGGTAAAATAGTCAATTTAGAAAGTTTTAGGGACATTAAGGTCATTTGCCCCTCCTAAGTCATGATGACTTTGGTGAGTCACCTAGTGACTCACCCTAGTGAGGTGTCATGATTGTGACTTAGTAATTATCTTTTAACGGGTCCCGGTAAATCCGTATTCGGTTCCGTAAAAATCATATTTTTCACTTTTTCAGTGAAAATTTTTAAATTTCCCAATATCGTGGAAAATTTAATATAAAACCTAACTGTTTCGTTCACATGTCAAAATTAGGTTTTCTGAGCAGTAAAATCATACTGTCAGTGTAAAACACAGATCGGGCTCCGTCTGAGTTTTCGACCAAAATTTAACCATTCCTTCTTATGATAGCATAGAGCATGACTATGGTCTCGGAATAATTTATTTAATTTTCTAGACCCTCCAATAAAATGCAAAAGAATAAATACTGTTTAATTAAAACCGAAAGCTCAAAAGCTTGAAAAATCGGGATGTTACAAAGGACATCCCAACACACCTAAGTGTTTAACTCTTAGATTTGCACTCGTGTTTCACTCAAAACAAGGCTTTTATGTAATGTTCACTCTTGCCTTTTACTACTCAAAGTCCTCTTTTAAAATCCTTGGAAAGAACTATACTAATTCAAGAATGTAAACAAGTACCAAAACTTTGTGAAAAATCCAAACTAGCAATCAATCAAGAAGTTCAAGAAAAGAAAATTACTAAGACAAAGCTTAGGAATTTTTAAAGACAAACATGAAAAGCTAAAGAAGAAAAGAAAGCACACTCTAATGGAGAAGTAAGCAGACAAAGACTCCAGAACTAGTGTTTAGGAATAAAATTTGAGCCAAAGATATGTCCAAAACATCAAGTAATACCAATTTTAAGGCTAGAAATACTTAGAATAGGGGGTTTTGTGACCTAATTTGAATTCTGCCAATTTTTTTTTGTACTTTTTATAATTACAGATTGGTCCCTTTGTATTTTTCTGAATCCGAGTTTTTTTTTAACTTTTTTGGGATCCTTACTTTTGCAAAAATTTACTTTGGCCACAAAGTTTCTGAAAATTACAGAAACGCCCCAAATAGATTTTAAGTGAATCAGAAAGATCAAATAGCATTTTGAAGTATGAACATGGGGCTGTTCTTAAGAAGTGTGCCCAGAAATTACATTCCCCCAAATTAATCTCTAGTTCATGCTTTAAACTTAAAATTGATTGGTATATTTGATTCCACTTATAGAGACCTTTCAATCAAGGTGTAGACTAACACTTTAACACCATTTCGTGAAATTCATCAAGATCAAAGTGGCTCAAACTCCAAGAACAAGATAAAAAATTCAAAAATCTAAAACATGGAATATGAGGAAAGGAAGCAACTTGAGCTATGAAACATCTTTTGGATGCTATGAATTACAAACCCCAATGATCCAACAACTCATTACAACACCGCAAATGATCAAGATTGATGATTGTAACACCCTGCTTTTTACCCCTATGTTTATATGTGTTAATCCTTGCTTATATATGTTGTATATATGTTGTTTATGATTGTTCTTGATGTCTAAGTTCATAGTTGGGGTAGTTCAACCTTAAGGAATGGTCAATACATTCGAGTCCAAGAAACCTATTTTACGGTGTTGTCCATATCTTGAGTTCTAGAAATCCGATTGAGGCGATCTTGGATGCGTTGGAAAGCTTAGCGAATTATCTACAAGTCTTATTTCAAGTGTCAAGGACAAATTCGGCTTCTATAGTTTGGCCTCGGGAAGTCAACTTCGCCTTGCGAATATGGCAAACAGATTCTTGCAGCTCTCTTGTTCGCCTCGCGAAAAGTGACTCGCCTCATGAATCTGCGTGCAGTAGAAATGTGTTTTTGGGCTTCCAATCAACCCATAATTCCCTAAATCATATTTATACCATAAGACTCGACCTAAACCTATTTTCTAACTCGAAATACTCTTAGAAACTGCCTCACTCTCTCTAAACAAGGATTCCTAAACCCTTTTCAAGGATTCTTGAAGGAGATTGCACCTTTGTTCATCGTTCTTCATCGCATTCGCTTGAGGAGCATCACTGCCATCACAATTCCTCTTTCTCGCTGCTGCTCTTGAACCTGTTGGGGCTGTGATCGTGAAATCAAGTGTCGTGAGATCGAGTGTTCGTGAGACACAATCTTTCCGGACCTTTTTCTCTTCCTTTGTTCATTGTGATCATCATACCAGGTATGGGGGGAAGAAATAGATCATGAGTATGTGGCTTTTGGGATAGGTTAACATGAAGCGGTTAACCCATGACCCCTATATGTTTGTCTATATGCGTGTATATGTTATGAGTGTATCTATGTATATGTTATGTATATGATATGTATATGCTAAGAATGTGCCTATGTGAATATTATGTGTGTGTATATATATATATATGCTTATGGTGTTATGACCATGATTGTTGGTGTTTGTCTTGATGATATGATTGAAATATTATGAGGTACTATGAATGGTATGTACATACATACGTTATGCATTGATGAGATTGTATGATGTGAATTGATAATGATGACTTGATGATGGTGTGTGTTACGATGACGAAAATAGGATTAGTGAAAGAACATAGTTTTAGGACATTTGGCACACCATAATGAATGAGTTGTTATGAGAGGTGAGATTGATAATATTGGATTAGTTTTGGAAACCCATAGAAATTATTCTTGAGAGATGGGATGATAGGCATAGGAATAACTTATAGAAATTCTTAAGATTCCCACATCTGTCACGATTCGCTTGGCGAATATAAATTCGCGAGGCAAGACAGAGAGACTATTCATGGTCTGACATGATTCACCTGGCGGATTGTAATCCGCGAGGTGAATGAGAGAACCAGATATTGGGGCTCTCTGGCTCGCCTCGCGAGCCATGATTCGTCTAGCGAATCTAAGAACCTGTTTAGGAGCTCTTGGGCTCGCCTCACAGGCCATGATTCGCCTAGCGAATCTGGGTTTCTCACCCAGATTCTGTTGTGAGGAAGTAAAAGAATAAGGTAATGAGAAAAGGACTGTGAGATCACAATTCAAGTTGATAATCTAGAGAAGAATGTTAATACTAATAATGACGACGTGATGTTATTATCAATGTTGATAAAGGCATAACGATGGTGAGCGCCTAGTTGTTTGATGATCATCGTTGATGGTCATTGTTGATAATCAATGTGATTGATTATGATGGTGGATGGTTAGACATGTGTTTGCATGTTGCTGAGCATAGCATGCATCATACGTTGACGTTGATATGTTGGGTGGAAAGCAAACAATGAATCGCGATAATGGAGGCCACGATGGGTGTTATCCCGGCCTTTCGGGTATATTGGGTATGGAAGTTCCAGGTGACATGGGCTAGCTACCTAATGTCAGAATGACCTAAAGAATAAGCTTGAATATCCTGACTAGCCACTATACATCATCAGGATTAGTGAGAGTGTTCGGGGATGGCCCAAGGTCTGGCATATCATCCATGTTGATAACTGGACATGTACTCCTAATTGTCTTTCTAGAGTTAGAGTTGTTGGCCACATGCATACGGAGCAGTGATGTTGCATTCGCATTGACATGCATCTTTGATATATATATATATATATATATATATATATATATATATTGATTATATCTATGTTGATTGATGTATGTTGTATGCCATCTTAATTACTATTCCATTCCGTTTACATATATTCATCATTGTGTTTCTTACCCCTCTCTTTGTTATTCTTGTGCATAAGTTGTGGCACATGCAGAGAAGGGTGAGCATGCTGACGAGGAGTGATCCTGAGGAGATCTCTCTCATTAGTTAGGATTTATGTTTCATGTTATTCGGTTTTATTCCGATGTATGTTTAGGGATACCAGCTCTGATCATGTGCCATCGGGATTTGGGTTATGTATTATGTTTTCCGCAGTTTGTTATATGATAAAAGGATTTCGATTTATTTAGATTCTCATGTTATGTTTTTGGATGATATGATACACTTTACCTTTGAGATTTATATTATACTGATATTATTTTAAAAAGCATGTATGATTTTATTATGTACTATCATATGCGGGGTAAAGGGTGTCATAATGATCAAAATATGGGGTTGGGCGCGGGTTTCAAGGTTAAAAAATAGCTCCCAAAATTGCAAAAATTTCAACACAATCCAACTAGCAAAACTCAAACAAAAAAGGAATTAAGCTTAAGGAAGCTAGCTCTAAATACCACATGATATAATCCAAGTTTGAATCACCGAAATTGAGGATCTATCCAAGAGCTTGTTCTTAGTTCTTATGTAAAAAAAGAGAAGAAGAATTGGGGAAGAAGAAGGTGTGATTGCCAACCGAATATGACTAACAAAAGGAAACAACTAAGGAAAGTAAATAACTAAACAAGAAACTTAAACAAACTAAGAATTAAAGTGCAGCAACTAAAAATAGAATGTAAATGGCACAAATGTAAAGAAAAACATAAAATAAATTAAGCAAATGGAAGGGGAAGAAGATGAAGGGGAAGGCGCCACAATCATCCATAGAATTGGAAGATTGATAAGCCAAGGAGGATTCACCACAAAGAGATAGAACTCTTTGATAAGAATCAAGCAAGTTCTAATCCAAGAACTTGAAGAGGAGGAGCCAGCGCTCAACTCACAAAAATACCCAAATATGATATATTCTAATTTCATTCAAAGTTATGAAATGAGGTAATACAAGTCCTATTTATAGAATTTTTATTCTAAGGAGGTGACGGCTAACCCTAATCTTCACCTAAGTAATGCCTACTTCAACATAAGGAGTCTATCTTGCACAAAACACAAGCCCAATACAAAGCCCGAAATAAAAGGAAAATCTAGTCCAGAATTTCGTCCTAAATTTGTATCCTAGTTGTCACCATGGTAGAGCCGAATCTGGTCAGAAAGCTTGAAATACGATTTGTTGATAATTATCGTAGATTTCTAACGCATCAAAGAACACATCCATTGGATATCTGGAGCTCAAGATACAACCAAAACATGGCAGAGAGGTCATCACCAATGAAAATAAAGTTTTCAACAAATTTCAATTTGGTTTTTTCTTGTTCCATAATTGGCTTGGTTCTACTCTTCAAAGTTGACCATCCTTGGTTTGCATCAAGCTCTTACTTCTACCCGTCTTCAAACTGATGGCATACCCATTCCTCTTCCGGGTACCTCTGGTCGAACTCAGAGAACTTAAGTAATGCTTCAAACCTTACCGCATACTCTTCCACAGACATGCCTCCCTATTTCAAGCTCATAAATTCCTTCTCTTTCTCTCTCCTCATCAGTCGAGGAAAGTAATTTTCCAGAAAGCACTCTCGGAATAACTCCCATTTGATTATTCTGCCCTCTCTTTCCAACATCCTTCGCTTTCCCTTCCACCATAGCTCGGAACTTCCTATTAGCACGAACAATGCATATGTCACCTTACGGTCTTCGCGACAATGCATAGCAGCAAAGATTTTCTCTAGCTCTTGTATCCAGAGCTCTGCACCCTCCGGATCGAAGTCACCATTAAACTGCGACGGCTTCCTTTTCAAAAAAGTTGTCAGTTCGGCATCTTCCGCATCCACATCATGCCTCTGATTTTGTCTCTATTGTTGTTGCATGGTCATCTACAAAAATTCAGCGTTCTGGTGCATCTGCTGTAGCATAGCAGTTGCCAACTCCCTGACGCCCTTAAGGTCTCAGTGGATTCCTCCCCACCACCCATGTGGGAAGTCTCTCCATGTCTATTCCTTGGTTCAACTGTTTCCTCGGTGGCCCTTTCGCCACGTCCTTTACCTTGGGCTCCTGTACCGTGTCCTCGAGCCATTTAAGTTCCTGTAGAAAAATTTATTAGCTTTGATTCATAAGACATATAATATTACTAAACAGGTAAACTTACTATATACCTTATGAATAAAACAGTTATCACACACGATAACTTGCGCATCGGACACTCTACCCAACTTCTAAGCAAGTCGGCATCAGCTTGTGGGTCCAACTAGACACGGCCAGTAACAACTTCCAAGACTAGTAGTTATGATTCTAGACTCCACAGTCCTTGTTAGAATCAAACTGCTCTGATACCACCAAATGAGACGTCCCCTTACCTTTCTAAAGAACCTAGTTAACTAATCTTGATTATGTTATAATCGTTAGCGCGTTTATTTACACATACGAGGTATTTAAAACTTTAAACATACACACATACTATATATATATATATATATATATACTGTACATGTAGACATCATTATCATAATGCACAACCATCAAGAGAAAAGCATGGTTTAAAGAAGTACAGACGACTTCCTCTCCTCACCCAAAATACATATAAAGATAAAGACTCACTGGCCAGAAACATTTAGCACACTAACACCCTCTTCTTCAATCTGGATAATGGGTACTCCTCGCTTGTACTTGTTGCATAGCCACTCAAGACCTTCCAAGATTGGGGTCTGTCGCTCTTCCACCAACATCGGGCTCGTACGGAGTGCCATCTAGCTCTTCGTCGTCTGGCTTTGCTACCGGTTCTTCTTACCATTTTAAGAGAACATACAGTATAGAGAAGACAGGGGATAAGAACTACATCTCACCATAAATAGGGATAAAGGTAAAGCAGATAGCATTGATAGCACAACCACACACAATCATCACAACAACCATCCTCAGGGTTCATTTGGACTTAACTACTTATCTCACACTCTCATGCACCTAGCCTTACATGACGACTCGACCACATTCCTATGTCACAACGTATCCCCTACCAAGCAGGATACTCATCCCCTACCAAGTAGGATGAAAGTTAAACGTCATCCGAGCAGCAGGTTCCATTACACCGACGGGTACATTACATCCCCTACCAAGAAGGGTGACAATATTCCACATTCCCGATAGGAATAGTTATTTCGGTGTTAAAAGGCGCATCGGAGATCTCAGAAGCTCACAGTAGACCTATCAAGCATCTATCTGTTGTTCCGGTTTGACCTCGCGTAATCCTAGATCTACACGGCTAGGACATCACCACACGATGCAGTCTAGCATGAATCATCACGACTCATTTCGATCAATCGCTTAGCAACTTAACCCCGTCATTTACCATGTTGAACACCAACACTCCCTACCAAGCAGAGTGTTCACGACTATCCATAGTCCTCAATCATTTCACCAGGTTGAGTGCAGTAGCTTATTACCACCAAATGATCTTGTCTCACACATCACCCAATTCACAAATGATCATTTCTTAGCTCTGGGCATACCAGCAATCACAGGTGCAATATCATGTTATCATCATATCATCAAATGAGGCAGTAAAGCATATTATCATAATATCACCCATTAAGACAATAAAGCACTTTATCACAATCATGATAAAACACATCCACAATCACATCATAGCAAGCATATAAGCATGTCAAACGTATGACCTCAATCAACATAATATCAACCTACGGTGATAAACCTACAATGCCTAAACCTACCTTGGTACCACTTCATGGTAATCGCCAATGTGGACTTAGGTGTTTTCAGTTACTCAACCACTAGTAAGGTTTAGGATCCCCTACGCATATCAATGTATTCTACTCTACTCTTGCCTCCCCGACGAGTGTGATTCTTTCCCCCACCGGAACAATAGTGGCAGGAACACCCACGCGATCATGTCTTCCCCAACCTCAAGCTCGCAGCTCCTGTCCAATGGTAGCTCCAAAATAGCCGCGACCTCAACCTCGCCAACATACAAAATCATGAGCACGAACTTTTCCCTAATCACACAACACGTAGACAATAGTGTTAGCACTAGGGCAAGCTTAAAAATCAAAGAAGAGGGTAAAGACTCGAAGAACCACGAAGAACAAGTGTTAGGGATTCGAGTTTACCTTAGGCAAATTGAGAAACCAATCCATGGAACTCGTAGTACTCGAAGCCCTAATCACAATGGTGTAGTCGGAATCACGATCTGATGCCTGAATCTTCCCCGGGATTACACTCTCTAGAATTCTGTTACTTCTCTCTCTAGCTTCTTTGGACTAGGAAACACTTGTGTTTTTCGTCCAAAATTAAATGAGAACGAAAACTTAATTGATGCTATCAGGCTATCCACGCTTGAGCGTGGGAAGACTCCACGCTTCAGCGTGGGCACGCTCTGACGTGGGAAAATTCCATGCTTGAGTGTGGTATGCTAATTGTCATGTCTCTGCCACGTGTTGCGTGCACGCTGACACGTGCACCTCCACGCGTCCCCCCTTCCATGCTCTGATGTCAACGGTCAACGTTTGAGCGTGAGGTTTCTCAACGTCCAAACGTTGGACGCTGATTTATTTTGTTCTTTAACGTTTTTCAACTTTTTGGACTCGTTCCAAGGCCAAATTGTCCAAAATTTGATCCATGGCTTCCTCAACACATAAGGAACATAATGAAACCCTCAAACATGCTTAATTAATGTCCCATACACTAATCAAGAAAACAGGGTATTACAAGTTGGGGAAAGGTAGTGATCTCGAATGATATTACCACTTCCTTGAGCTCGTGCCTCAGACCCTCTTCAAACTTTCTACACTTCCACGGTTCGTTGGGATTGTCATGAAAGTAGTTCGAAAACTTGTGAGGCTCTTACACTTTGCACCATATTCACAGACCCTCATGTTCCCTTGACGCAGCTGGAGAAACTCCAACTCTTTAGCATGCCTGACGCTTGAGGGGGAGTACTTTTCGAAGAACTTCCTGCGAAAGAGCTCCCACGTGACTACTTGCCCAACGTGTTCAGCTACCTGGAGGGCTCCTCCCCACCAGTACTCAGCGTCACCCACCAACATGTAAGCAGCATAGGTTACTTTGTCTCCTTCGGAGCACCGCATCGCCTCAAATATGTTCTCCATCTCTTGTACCCAAAGCTCAGCCTTCTCTGGGTCGTAATCTCCCTTGTACTAAGGTGGATTATTCCTGTGAAATTCGCTCAAACCTCGACCACCAGCGACACTTGTTCTAGTAGCACAAAAGCAATTGTCATCTCCCGCATGGCTTGTATAGCATCACAATGCCCGTGTTCCTGTTAGCTATCTTGTCCTACAAGACCAACAAAAAATTCAATATACACTAGAGGTTCTTTCACAACAAGCTCAAACAATGTTGTCATTCCTTTCGGAATTCAACAACACGCAAGTCACAGAGGCACACAACACAAACAAGAAAGACCAACCACAAACCCAAAAGACTTGGTCAGCTCCGATACCAAATAAGTTACACCCCACTTTAAGGGTCACATTTATTTAACACAAGACGAAAAATAAAATACGGAATTATAAAAAACATACCGAAAATATGGGTTTTCTTTCCTTTTTTTCTTTGCTGTCTGAAAAACATTTATATCCGTATATATATATATATATATATATATATATATATATATATACACTCACATGCAGTGACAGAAAGGCAACAACTTTTCATATATAAGCATAGTTCTGATCTAAAACAAATACAACTGAAAATAATACAATGGAAAGGTACAAGACACAACCCTAACTACAGGAAACGCAACTCCACAAAAGAAAGGGGGAAAGGATACATCATAAACATACATACATAGGGGGACACTAGAGACTGGCCATAACAGAGCATAATACTACTCGTCGGAGAAGTACTACTCCGGGTTGTCCTCAACCTCATCCTCCTCTATGGCCTCTTCCTCCTCGTCCTCAGCAGACTCCAGAGAATGCATGTCGTACCCACTCATGATCTGCTCCGCGTATCGTAGCAACTCCTCGTTAGTCCTCAACCACCAAGCATCCTAACTCGTGCTGGCGGGGACTGCCTCAGGTGCATCCTCCAGCACATACTTTGGAACATCCTCCTCGTCCTCCTCATCATCCATCTCCTCTTCATCTGATGAGAGACAGACAAGTGGGATGGAAAAGACTAGCCTAGTATCGGCTGGTGTGCTCTTACGCAAAGTCACTCTCATGTTCGCCCGCTAGCGAGGAACCTGAGGGTGCAACTCGGAAGCCACAAAGGCAAGCCCTGGGAGTGGGACCGCGGGAATAGACAGACCGAAAGAAGGTGCAGGTAAGATAGATGTAAATGGTGCGATAGATGGTGGCGGCATAGAAGAAGGATCCATATACATGTCCCTAGGCTCCATAGGACGTACTGCAGGCTGGATGCTCGTCAAACGTGGCTGATCGGAGGGTGGTGGTGGCTGGGCCACCCCAGGTATGGTGACTCTCTCCGGCTAGTTGGCTTACAACCCCGGTATACGTGCGGCGTCCATCAGAATGGATCGTCCAGGTTTCATCTCCTTCATGGAGAACTAAGTCTATGATCAACATTGAAGGTGAGTTGCTCGCCATGACTACTTATACAAACAAGACGAACCACGTGAGCAGCATAACAGCAAAAGTAATGAGGTGAGATTCCACACATCACACAACTGGAATAGCAATGATAAAAGCCACGCTCACTACCAAACAACATATAGTACATAGGCATTCACATTATATTGAAATCAACTCATAACATCACAGTTAATATGTCAGTCAACAACACAGGCTGGGTCACCCTAGAGCTGCTTGCTCCACTGATACTGCAGTGATCTTTACATAACATTACTGCAAATGATTGATATTGCTTGAGGTGTCAACCAAGTTGGGATGTCTTGCTTTATAGTGATGCTTTTGCATACCAATTTTGCTTAAGAAAAAACAACAATATGGCCACTCATCATCTGAAGCATGCAATGACACAAAATGCAGCATAACTCAGACCCCTATTCCATGGAGCTAAACATAACTGGAGTGAGTGACTGGGAGAACATTCTTTGCATTATCTCATCCCCATCGTGCCTCATCAGTAAGATCACAATTGCTATAACGACTCATGCCAGGCGTTCTTTACTCAAATCATGATTTGCCCGATGTCAAGTCAGGGCGTTAGTGTTTTTCGATGGGTACCCACGACATAGAGGAGCTACTCTCTGGCCACATATGGTCTTCCCAACCCTAACGTCCTTAAGATTCTCAAGATCGCAACCTCCGACAATTGCACCCGCACAAAGGTGTAAGCTCAAACTCCCAGGCACAACGCCCGACTCATGCACAGAAGCGTATGCATGCAAAGATTTTTGGCACGGGCAACCATTACCCAAGAGGGGGTGAATTAGGTAATCGTGTAATTAAAAAAAATTTGTGCAATCAAAATGCCTTTTTAAAACTTAATCAGAGATAATAGCAGAAGAAAATAAATTACAAAGGCGGTAAATAAAATGACTGAATGTAAAGCGCTATAAATAAATTGCTTTAAGATAAATTACAGAATTTAAATTGCAATAAAGTAAATTACAATAATTAGATAGATAGGGAAAGAGAGAATATGCAGATTTATCCTAGTTCAGCCACCAAACACCCCAGTGGCCTACGTCCAGTCCCTAAGGTCAAACACTAAGGGTTTTCACTCAATAACTAGCTTTTAAATCAGGTTCGGCTAGAAACCTTCACAAAGAAGAGCACTCCTCATAGACCAAGGATATCACCTCCCCCAGTGAAAGAGCCTCAACCAAGCTAAACAGGTGCTGGCAACCTTCCGAGCACTCCTCACAGACCAGGGATATAACCTCCCCCAGTAATAGAGTCTCAACCAACCCAAGAGATATCACTTCTCTTGTGAATTTGGTAACCAAAAGATGATTTGAGTCGTTTAACTCTTACTACAATATAGCACTCTTAATAGTGCGGATAAAACAATTTGAAGCACAAATACAATCTCATATGAGAAGGCAAAAAAGAAGTACTCTTGATAGTGAAAAATAAAAATTACAACTTGAAGCACACATTGATAATCAAGATATTGAAAATAAAATGGCTCAAAAGTGAAAATCTTTTTCTCCTAAAAAAGAAAAGAGAAGAAGCAATTTTTGAGTGAATTTTCGTGCTTTTGTATATCTCAAAAGCTGCTGAAAAAGTATTGTATTTATAGGAAAAACTACGGTTGAAAAAATTAATGCAAAATCTAATTTTTCCCAAAATAACGCGTAATAATCGATTATGGCAAAGTCATAATCGATTATGACCTCTTCGGCGCTCTTTTAGATGATTTCAAAAACACAAAATCAATTATGGTTCACTCACAATCGATTATGACTCTTTTGGAACACATACAATCGATTATGGACTGACATAATCGATTATGGCTTTTTCCAGCACTCATGTAAACTTTAAACGGTCATAACTTCTTCATCCTTTATAATGTTTAGACATATGACCATTCGGTGGAAAGCTATTTGAGTCTATTTTCGTATAAAACCGGTTTCGTGACCAGAATCAATTTATTTCAAAAGATATAAGCAAAGGAGTGACCGAGGGTCAGTTTTCTAGAACTCTAAAAAGCTATTTGAGAAAGTTTTGACATACCACTATGAATAGCTTTCGAAAACATGAAAAATCCTTTTGATTTTGATGACTAGAATACTTAGTTAGTCATAAATATTGAAAACATGATTTTTGCATGTTTTTAAAACATTTAAGAGAAAACACTTTAAGTGTGAAAAAGAGTAAGTTCGGTTTTAAAAACTTTGAGCCAATTATAACCAATATCTATCCTATCTTACACGAATTCCTAAGATCCTACCCATGAGATGTTTAAACTTTGACGCTCTCCTTGATCTTGGAACTTGTTTCTTGAGCCAACTCAAGCATTGTTTGTTTGTTTCGTCCATCTTTCAAAATGCTTGGATCATTCTTTGAGATTAACTTGATTATTTGCTTTCTTGTTCTTATGCTCAATTGTTGTACTTAAAACCTTTCCTTTGTTATCATAGCTTCTTGTACTTCCTTGATCTTCAGCTCACTTGTGAAACTTGGACTTTCTCTTTAAGACACACCTTACTTAAATCATAGTTAGTTCTAGTCCATAATTCAATTTCTCAAAGTGCATGATTTTAGATATAAGATATAACTCTTTAATATATATCATGCATACCTCATTTCAACAAACATTATTTTGCATCATCAAAACTTAATATATTGAAGCCCATGGTTTCACAAAGATAGTAGCACAATAATTGTAATACATAATTATTGTAACACAACGTTTATCCTCTTGATAAACCACAGGGCAACCCCACGGGACCCACTTTCACACGACTCACCATCAGTTGCCCATACTTGGTTCCGTTCCTTGCATTCACGTACAACTCCGTTCTTTGAAAAAAAAATGATGTTCAAGTCTTATGATGTAACATCCCAAAAATCCTACGCTGTCTTTTTAACTGTTTGTGTAAATAACTTAGTTGAGAACACAATTTGATTAATCATAATCATAATAATAGTTAATAATTGGAAATTCATATTTGAATTTCAATTATGAGCTTAATAATCATAAAATATTGTTTTGAGCCTATTATGCTGTTTTGTGTCAGAATCGGTAAAAATATTATTATTTTAATCGGGACTGCTTTACCATGGGATGCGTACCAGGGCCGGGAAGTAATCTGGCCCGAGGCCGGGGAATGTTCGGGCCCAGAGCCGGGAATAGTTCATGACTGCTTTTCACGTTTCCCTAAACTCTATGAACCTTTGGTTAATAACCTATCTACACTACCTTTAATGGAAAAGCAATTTAACCATATTTGGTTAATCTTGCTACTTTTGATGAAGAGTCAACAAGTATCATCTCCTTTAATCCTTGGCCATATTTGGTTAATCTTGCTACTTTTCCCTTGGATTACTTACACCTAATCACCTCACTAGTCATAAACACATCAACTAAGTTTTGGTGTCAAGGTCATAAGGCCATTCGGCCATTCCCACTCGACAACACCAAAACACTTCTCATTTTTCATTTACCAAGATCAAACTTTCTCTTTATTCAAGGCTTTCAAAATCCTCTCTTCTCTCTCTTCCCTTCAACCTCACGGTTCCTCTCTAAGGAGCATCACTCAAATTTCTCTTCTTAATTCTGAGACCATAGTTCAACTAGTCTTAGTCTTCTAATCATCTTTGATGAAGAAAGTTTTTCATTAGGAGCAACTTTGTTCTTGAACCTCAAGAACTCCAACCTTGTTCATCATGTGTTCTTCACTAATTAGGTCTCTAATCTTACTTTTGTCTTCATAACATTTCTTAGAATCATGAAACAACTTCTTCTAGTTCATGATTTTGCTAAACAAAGTTTAAAACTTTGTCCTTTTTGACTTAGTAGGTTCGGCCTCTCCTTGTTCTTGGACCTTGGAGTTTTGATCATCCTAAAGATATTCATTAAGGTAATGGTAGAGTGAACCATATCACACCACATTGGTGGTGGTGAAAATAGTTTATGAGTTTGGTTTGGGGAAAACCCTAAACCAAGGGGTTTGCCACTTTGTCTATCTGGATCTCCATGAGAACAATTTTGTTGTAATAATTATTTATTGCTTGATTTTAGTTCATTGATATGTTTGAATGGTTGGAAATGGCTTTTATATCTTGGAAAACCCTAACCTAGAGTTCCTCCATCTTTTTGATGAAAAGAGTTTATGAAAATGTGATTTTCGGATCTGACCTTGTGTGAGTCATTTCAGTCTTTCTCTCAAAGTAGACCTTGGATTTCAAAACTTGTTTTTGATCCTAAAATGAGACATCTTAGGTTTCATTTTGAGCATAAATTTCATTTCGTTTCATGGAGATTTGACCCTTAAAAATCTGTTTGAATCTAAGCATAAGTTTCTGTCTTGGATTCTGACTACGGTGGACTATTTCGTAAACATTTACTAGCTCAGTTACTTTTTTTGAAAATAAATTTTATAGCCAAAAAATTAGACATCCTGAGATTTCATATTAGTCCTCATTTGCTCAAATCCGATCTTTGATTCCAATGCAATATCTATTTTCAAGTTTAAGTATAAATGATTTCAAGTTAATAGGAATTTGGACTTAAGAAGATTCATCTTCTTAGTTAAAACAAAAGAATTATGTACTCACTTCTTTACAAGGAGTTTATACACTCACCTTATTTTAACAAAAGCAATGATACATTCAAATTGAGTTTTTGAACAAAGTGTGGTATTCGAAAAGGAAAATATTTTAAAGGGAAAAGACCATATTGAAACCATAAATAAAGATAAGGGACCAAAACGAAAATTAAAAAAAAAGACAAGGGACCAAAAGTGCTATTTAGCATTTTTTTTTTTAAGGAGATTTGAATTTGTCAAATAAAAAGACAAAAGAGTTTTGAATTCAAAACTAAGGATTTCCCTAAGTTTTAAACCCTAAGTCAAATAATTGACTTAGAGTGAAATAAAGAGATAAGAAAGTGTAATGTGTGGTGGAACATGACCATATGCTACACCATTGATGATTCATTCATCAATTGATTCATAAGAATGAAGTGAATCAAGATATATTTCATTACTTGAAAGACATGTACCCTCTAACTGAGAAAGGATCTAAGACTTAACTAGAGGATTCTCAATCCTTCTTCATAAGACATTTAGGACTTGAGAAATATATCATAAGACACAAACACAAACGTGAAACGTTTTGGTTTGGAATAGTAGTTCGATGACGGGGCAGTGAGTCGGACCCGAGAACATCGTCTACCTGTATAGTCCTGTGATGACTTGATCCCGGAGGGGTCATGAGATTTTCCAGTGGATAAAAGTTTAAAATACTTTAACAGTGAAAGATCTATATGAGAAGATTCCTATGGAATTATGAGTTTTATTCTGTGAATAAATGTTAACACATGATATCTATGTAAGCCTTATAACGGCAAGATTCTTGAGGAGTCATGAGGTTTATCCAGTGGATAGGCATTTTATCGCATCTGCTTTTGTGTAAGCATTGTCATTGTTATGCATGAGTCAGTAAGGCTTTGAGCCTAGGAGTTGAGCTTACACCTTGATGCGGGTGCGAATCTTACGGTGACAATCTTAAATGGTCTTGAGGATGTCAAGGATGGAGATTCCATAAATGACCAGTTGGTGATTCTTCTGTGTTGTGGTATTCCATGCACTGCTGTGACATCTTTGACTAGATGTCATACTTTTCATGTTTGGTGTAGAGTGTTTTCGTAAAAGTCAGGTACGTGCACATTAATATTATTGAAGCATCTTGCCCAAGGCTGGCATACACGGAACATGTCCTCTCATTCACTCTTTCCGACGTTTGTTAGCTCCATGGAGTAGGGGGTCAGAGTTTTACCATTGTGGTATATGGCATTGAGTCATATACATCGCATTGCATTGCATGAATGTTGATGGATACATTATTATCCCGTGTTGATGATGCCTTATGTTGTTGATTGAATAATATGAGATATTAAGATGTATGATATGGATGACTAGTATTTTGTTGTCTTGCGTGTCGTACCATTTTTAATTCTGCCATGTGTTGTGTTGATGAATGGGAATCTCACCTTATTACTTTGTATTGCATCGTTGTGTGCTTCTCTGGTTGTCTTCTGAGAAGGTCGTGTTACCGAGACTTCACCTGACGCTTCGAATGCATCTCTCTGTTGAGCCTCCCAGTGGTTCTGGCGTTTGGACATCTAGCCATGATGGGCTTCTAGCAACGTAAATGTCAAGAGCCGTACTCACCATCCGCAAGGGTCGCAGAGGAAGGGTTCTTAACCGCTTCACCGCTTGTCTTCATGTCATTTGCCGTCAAGGCTGTGGTCGTGAGTCGAACGCTAGGTAGGATTTTCAACGGTGTGCTCAGTGCCTCCTCCCTTTGTTGGGGATAGGCTGCTTGTTAGCAAAGTTGCTTCTAAGTCAACTTCTGCGATGTCTTCCATAGGAATGTCAGTAGTAGTCCCTGCTAGGATTTCTGTTAGGCCTCGTTTGATGGTCCTGCTTGGAAGGCGATAAGTGAGAAGATTGGGAGAGAGGTGATCTATCCACACCTTCCTTTCCCTCTCGCTTGTCTTAAGAGTCAGAGGAAGCATTTAGCGGTTGATCCGAGGGATGTCTTCCCGTGTATTCGGTTGTCGGCCAGTGTAGGGTGTCAGAGTGTTTGTACTTTTCTTTTATCTTTTGTGGAACTGCGTCTCCAAGTATCTTATGTTTAGAAGCTGCGTCTCCAATCCTTTATGTTTGAGTTTGTATCTTTCTGTTTTATTTCTGTAGTCGGGTTGGGTTTTTATATAAACCTTTATGAACTTAAGAACTTATATTATAAAATGTTTCTATTTCCTTTACACGCATAAACGGTTAAAAGCTTTTACAGTTATGTCTTGTGAAAAGGAAAAATTTACCCCATCTTTCTTAAATGATTTTAATTAACCCGTTTTTCGGCCTTATAGTTTTATAAAATGTTTGTTATGTGATGTCCTCGGAAAGGGTGTTACATATGATATATTATTCCATATCCTAAGGGTATTATGGAAAAAAGAATCTACTAGGATTCCTTCATCATATCTTCTCACTTATCTATCAAATGAATCATTACTTATTTTGTATAAGTAATTTTTTATGGTTAAGCATTATGGATCCTTAGATGACCTAAATCATCAAGGGTGTGAGACATGGTTTTCCATGACCACAAGGTATAAGTACATATCTTTTGCTTACTCTTTGTGAGTCCATTATGGAACTCATTGAGTTTCCTTTAGTTGATAATATGTGTTTACGCTATTATAGTCAAATCTTCAAAATACTTTCCTTAGTGGTAAACTAGTTCATGAAGTCCTCTTCATCAAATATAGTTTGAAAAACTGTATACATATGTTCGTAAGATATCCAAAACTCCAAGATACGTAGTATCTTGTCTTTTATTAATTTAGCGTAAAACTTCTTTTGAAATAATTCCTATTTCTTTTACTTAGCATAAAAGGGAAAATGTATCTTACTTAAACCACCTTTTTATTTCAAATGAAAACTATAACTCATTTACTTTGTAAGATTCCAACTTAATAATGTGACACCCCCTCTGGGATATCACATGGTAACCCGTTGCGGAAAAGAAAACTTTAGTAAACTTGCTGGTTACTTTCGGAAAATAAAATTTTCTAAATATTTAACTCCTTTCAAACTTTAGTGATAAAAACTTTCCTTTAACGTTACCATACCACTAACGTAATCCAATATATAGTAATATATGCATCAGATATTTCACACGTACTAGATCACCATTAGATATACATAGGGCCTTTATACAGACAGGCCATTCTCAACAATACAAAGTAAAGAAAGTAAACTACACAATATCCATAGCGCTCGAATGGAACCACATCTCAAAACCTCGTAGCCTTCAATAGCCAAAACAAACGGACGAATGCACTACGCCAAAACTAGACTCCTCCTACAGCTGGTCAATTCCCAATGATAACCATTGGGTATATCCTGGTGATCATCCCCAGTCTCAGGAAGTGTATCAGATGAAGATACCGTAGTACTCACTCCCTCGTCAGGAATATCATCATCAACATCGACGGGATAGTCCTTCGGATCCACCTCAATGAGCTCCTCGGGGTCCTCCTCTACCTCATCTATCCCTGGATCCAAGTTAGCTAGCGCTGGAGGTGGTACTAGTGCCGTTGCTGGTAAAGGCTGTGTCAAGGGATGATGAATCCCCATCTCTCCGTGGTCAACCAAATACTGTAGCAAGAGCCACATCGGAGGCAAAGATACCTCAACCGACTCTACTGTATGCGTACGTCGCTGTGGTCCCCCCTTGAACGTGCCAGTAATCTCCCGGACGGGGCCCGTATAGATGGCGCTCTGAGGCCCCGGGTTTATCGCCCAGGCGCTACTGTTCTCTGCCTGGTCAAATGTCAAGGAACGAACTCTGGAATGCCCCAGAGACATCTCCGGGTCCATCTATACTCAAATACAAATATTTTCCACCAAGGAAGAACCAACCAGAAATATGCAAGAGTGAGATACTAATATATGGATTAAAACACGATAACTACATGTAAAACATACCAAACAGCATATAGACATATATAATCATGCCAGAACAAGATTTTACGGAATAAACAAGTAATTTGTCAAAGGGTCTCATACCCGACAGTCGTTGTCACTTATAAACATGCATGACACTTCAACGTTCAACGTCTAGTGCATTACTTAATCTCCGGAGATTCCAACTTCGTGTTTATCAAGCTGATCAAGCTTGGCTGCCCAACGTTGGACACACCGTATTACCATAGCAACACTGCCCTACGCAAGGCACAGTGATCATCAATATGGCTTTCATTGTCCACCATGACACAATGATACAATGTAACATGAATATCCTGACCACCTAGATATCATGATTAAACGTGGGCACGTCTACCAATTAATGCATGTAAAACATTTTGTTTCTTGTCACTTTTCTTTTTGTTCGTTCTTCCCTTGTCGAAGCTCAAAGGCTCTCGACTATTCATGATTTACAACGTTTTAAGATTTTTCATCGTCAACACAAGACACAACGTCCGAGTGCTCAATCACGAAGCCCTAGACCGATGCACCAGTCCTAGGTTCGTGGTAATAGAAAACAATATTCACCTCTAACAACGTTTATCACAACGTATAAAGGACACGAAGTCCACAGGACACAAAGTCCACAACACCGTAACACGGATCTCAGATCCACGTGTCATCATCACAAAACACTATTATCCCGACATCTCATTTACTAGGTTCACGTTTCAACGTTTTCGTCATTTTCGTTCGGTAAAACACAAAACCAAAACAAAATCTCCACAACTTAAACAAGTTGTCAGATTTAACACCGTTGAGCAAAACTTGTTTACTGAAAAATCCTTTTCTTTGAAATTTATTTGTCAAACCGTCGTATTACCAATAAAACTTACTTTTCCTCTTAAAGTCTCTTCCCGAAGTTATAGTTCTCAAAAAGGGGAATCACTATGAAACTAAGTCGTCGTTTTAATAAATACTGCTATTGAAAATACTTTTCGTAAATCTTTTCGAAATTCACCGTCGTTTAGCGTTTTAAAAGAACGTTCTAAGTTAAAATTTCGCTTTTTCCCTCAAATTAATTTTCTCACCAAAATGATTAACTATTTTCGAAAATTTCCCTTTTTGTCTACTAACCCTTCATTTTAAATTTCCTTTCATAAAATTAACACCCTTGAAGATATTCCAACATTTCCCACTTAGATATTTACCGTTCCTCATGAAACTTTTTAAAGCTTTTACCTCGTTCGATTCATTAATAGGGCACTGACCACTGTCAAGCTTCTCAATCAACAATCAACGTCAATACAATTAACACAACCTCATTGCAGCAGATCATACAGTTTATGACATGCCGTAACATACCATAACACATAACTGCAGATAATCAATCAAAACAGATAAATATCAATGGATAACACAATAGCTGAAATTAATTTAAACACCCTCCACGCAGTTTAATTTAAATTATACAAACCATACACAGATAACATATAGTTATCGAGAAATCCCTCAGGCAACCTCCTCTTACTTCTTGAAGATAATCTTCGGAACGAACGTCGTTCGATTGTACGCAAATCCTCCGATTACTTGTTCGAACAAATCAACAATCACGACATTCACACAACCAATTCCAAACATCAACATTAACAACACAAAATTTCCCATATTACTTGTTCTAGGGTTCTGCCATGATGCTCTAAAATTAGCTAGAGATGTCTAAAAATTCCTAACTCTTGGATGGATGATCCTTAGGCATACCTAGTACTAAAACAAGCTTCATCATTCAAAAACTTGAAGCAAAACTCATGATTTCGCAAAGGGTAGGTTCGGCCACTTCATAGATAAATAGGGAGGAAAATTATTTTGGATTCATGCTTCTAGATGATCATTTTATACATCATGGTGAGTTCAAAGAAATTAGTTTCATGATCGTAGGATTTTTCTACAATTTTCTAGAGATTTTTGAATCTAAAACCCTAGAATTGGAAACATGTGTTCTTGGCCTTAAATCAAGAAAACATATGAAGAACTCAAAGCCTATAGATCAAGGTGAGTGAATTTCACCTCTTGGATGATGAAGATTCTCAAGGATTCAAGCTTCTCCTTCACAAATTTGGCCAAAATCCACTTGAGAGAAAATGAGAAAATGAAGAAGTTAGATGAAGTTGTGAAAGAAATGGGTGAAAGGCTTGGGGTAGGGGGCTTATGCGTGGGATAGGTGAGGGAGAGGGATGTCCAAATTTGTTAATTTAAGGGATAGAAGAGTAATTTCACCTAGGGACAAAATGAACCTTTCACCAAATGTTTAGGGGCATAATGGTCCATTTGCCACTAACTCATCATTACCTTGGTGAGTCACGAGCATGACTCACCTAGGTGAGTTGTCCTTGAGAGGACATGATCCTTATCCTCCCGCGGGTCCCGGTAAATTCGTATTCAGCTCTGTTGTTCAACCGATTTAAGATTTCGGCCGAATAATATACTTTATTTCACTTTTTAGTGAAAATTTTTAAAATAACCAAAGTCGTTGGAAATTTAATTTAAAACCTAACTGTTTCGTTCACGAGTCAAAATTAGGTCTTATGATAAGTAAAATTTTACTGTCAGTGAAAACGTAGACCGAGTTCCTTCTGAATTTTCAATCCAAAATTTAACCGTAGCTTTCTAAGATAATGTAGAGTATGAATATGATCTTGTTTTATTTAAAATCATACTCTAAACCTCAGATAAAAATATAAACTCATTTATATATTATCAACCTTCAAAACAGTGAAAAATTGGGGTGTTACAAATAATAGTAGTGTAAAAGACTTATTGTTTTAAAGAAATACTTACAAAAATTCTTATTTCTCTTAAAAGTAGGTTTACTAACCAAAACCTTTGAAAAACAGCATGCACTATCTAGAAAGCTCTTTGTTCTTGAAAATCTTTTCCTTAAAAAACATGTTGGAATAGGTGGTTGATCACCATTAAACCTTCCTATTCTTAAAATACTTTTCAAATAATAGTGTTGGAGAGTGAGCATTAGTGAAGAAATAGAAATGATGGGCGAAGAAAGGAAACAAAGACGAAAAGGGGAAAAGGGAAACATTACGCTCACACGCAGATCTGAGTTGAAGAAGGCCAGGCGACAAATCTGAGTTGAAGAACAAGGTGGTACGTAGTTGGGCCAGGCGGCAGGCGGTGGCAGTTTTGGTCATGACAGTTGCAACACCCTTTCCCGAGTGTCACATTCCCGAACGTTTATAAGGCCGAAAATATTTATTAATGCAGAAAATACGATTTTTCTTTTTCTTTTCTTTTCATAAGGATGTAATGGGATTAGTAAAGGTAATAAATAATACTAATAAGTGAACTTAGGTTCACCATGCATTACTAGGACATACATACAGTATTATAAATACAAAAACAGAAAACGAAAAACAGAAACATCAACATTACTGTATACAGACATAAGTCTAATGTATGACTGACATAAGAAAATACAATAAGTACTAGGAGTCGTAGCTCCCAAAAGGTACTACAAAAACTGACATAGTCTGGCCGACAACAAAACTAAAACAGTAGAAGAGTCCACCTCCGAACTCAAAGGGACTGCTAAACCGAACCATCGTCGCGTCCATCTGTTCAAGCATCAGCAGCAAGTACCAGCAGAAAACATACAGATATAGGTGAGATTCCCGTTCATCAACACAACAAAACAGCAGTAGTAAAAACGGGACGACTCACCGGGTAACAGCGTACCCAACATGCTTACAAGGTTCTCAATATAAATCATATTAAGCAGTTAACGACATAATAGCATGCTAAACATTTAACAGCATAATATAAGGCATCCTTAAACAGTACAGCGATGTATAACAGTAAATATAACATCAATAGCCATAAACATCAATAGCCATGCAATGCAATGCAATGTATATGACTCAATGTCAATGTCACTGGGTACTACTCTGACCCCTACTCCATGGAGCTAACAAAACATTCGGAGAGAGTGAATGGGAGGACATGTTCCGGTTTCTGCCAGCCATGAGCAAGATGCTACAACATTCGTAACGTGCACGTATCTGGCTTTACGGTAACACTCTCGACCAAACATGAAAAGTACGGCATCTAGTAGAGGATATCAGTGTATTGCACGGATTCGCCACGACACAGAAGAATCACCAACTGGTCACATGTCAGCCCTTCCAACCCTGATACCTCCAAAAAGACCATTGAAGATCGTCACCGTAAGATTCGCACCCGCATCAAGGTGTAAGCTCAACTCCTAGGCTCAAGGCCTTACAACTATGCACATGAAATGCCAATGCTTACACAAAGCAGATGCGATAAAGCAATGTCTATCCATTGGATAAACCTCAAGGTTCACTAAGGTTCTCTTCCTTAGGAACTACACACGTCTTTGTTTTATAAAACATTTATCCATCGGATAAAACAATTATCCATCGGATAAATATCTCATGATTCCTTTGGAATGATCCAGACTGCTTTCAGAATCGCCGACTGTCCCCACAAACCAACACAAGTCTTTTCAGCGTGTTTTGTCCTCACTCACACGCTTTCTAGGAAACTTTCCAGAAGGTCACCCATCCCATAATTACTCTAAGTCAAGCACGCTTAACTATAAAGTACTTATGTTCTAAGTTCCCGAAAAGAAGATAAATCTTGTTGGTATGGGTAGTACCAATCAATTCTTATATGCCTTCCCTTAACTATACAGTCCCATACCTGCATAGCCTCAAGATTCCTTCCACTGTACAGTCCCATACCTGCACAGCCTCAGGATCTCTCTCATTCCAGTTATCACAAGGCGGAAACTATTGAACGATTAACCTGGATCCGAATCACCGATCCGTCATCGAACTGCTGTTTCAAAAACCAAAACGTTTCATGTTTGTGTTTACATCTTATGAATTAAGTCTCAAGTCCTAAGCATTAAGGATTGAGAATCCTCTTAGATAAGTCTTTAAGCCTTTCTAAGATATTAATCCCTTGTTTTTCAATTAAGGAAACAAGTGTTGATTTCACTTAAGTCTTATGAACTCATTGATGTACTAAGTCATCAATGGTATAGCACATGGTCTTGTTCCACCACATACCATACTTAATTAACCCTTGTTTTCAACTCTAAGTTAATTACTTAACTTAGGTTTTTCACGCGTAAAACTTTACGATTGAGTTAGAAAACTCCTTTTGTAAACCAAACAACTTTTACAGTTGAAAACTCATTTGATTTAAAACAACATTTGAACTACTTACTTCTTTTCTAGCATTTTCTGAAACATGAAATTCGCTTAGCGGAATTTCATTCGCTTAGCGAAAAATGAGGCAGTAATGCCTCCTTTGGAACTCCTCTGGTTCACTCGGCGAGACACAAATCGCGTAGCGAAATGTATTGGATTCGCTTAGCGAATATGAATTCGCTTAGCGCAAGTTCAGACGGTTACATCTCTTTAGAAACACCTCTGGATCGCTCGGCGAGACAGAATTCGCGTAGCGAAACTTCACTTTATTCGCTTAGCGAGAATGATTTCGCTTAGCGAAAGTTCAGACGGTTACACCTCTATTGGAGACTTCTCTGGATTGCTCAGCGAGATGTAATTCGCGTAGCGAAATTTGCTGGGTTGGCTTAGCGAATATGAATTCGCTTAGCGAAAGTGAGGCAGTGATGCCCAACTAAGACTTTCCCTGTTTTTCGCGTAGCGAAAGTAAATTCGCTTAGCGAAAAGTTGCCTTAAAATAAGACATCAACCTTATGGAACCATTTTGATTCTCTTCATGAAACCACTTCTTTTCTCATTTTGAGTCACTTGATTAGTTAGATGAACTAAGGATAAGGTATAAAACATGTTTCACTTTGGTGAAAGCACTTTGAGATTTAATTCCATTTAAAGTCACTTAGGGTTTTTCTTTGAAAAACACAAGTTATTGAAAACACTTTCTTTACATCAAAACTTGACTTGTCCAAGAACTATTCATATCCTTCCTTTCCTAAAGGTCATGGCTAATATCCAACTAGGAATCAATGTGAAGTTTTACTTCATCCACCAATCAAAGTATGGCTCACAACACTTACACAATCATGATAACCATAATACACATTACTACATCATAATCAAACATCCAAGTCCATCACACATTATGGTCTCATAATCAACAATAAAAGTCCATACTTGATCTAGTGATCAAAGTAGGTTTTCCCAACATACATGAAAATGGTTTTTCATTCAATCATCTCATCATCAACATATGCTAAAACACAACACAACATACCAAAGCATAAACTCATCATGACATTCTTGTTCTCCATGAGAACTTAACAAAACATAACAACTAAAAGTGAACCCAAACTAAAGGGTTTCACCCACACATAAAGTAAACAACCATCTTCACCACCACCATCTTGGTGTGATGAGGTTCTTCTCCCCATACCTGTTGAAGAGCAGATTCCCAGATCAAAGTCGGTTGATCGGTTTGTGAACCTCCTGATAGTTGTCACCAACTACAAACAACCAAACAATCAATCATTAAACAACAATCAAACCAACTCAACAATTCTCACAAAGAGGGTTTCGGCCACCCTAAAGAGAATAAAGCTAGGAATTGATCTTGGTTTTCCATTTCATGGATTCAAAAGCATTAGGAAAGCTAAGGATGAAATCAAGTGTTAAAAATCAAAACTTGATGAAAACACTATTCATCATCATCAAGAAGGGTTCGGCCCTAATGTGATTTTTGAGCTATGATGAGAGTTGAATCATAAGCTCTTGGGTTTAGATAGAGAATGATGAGGTGAGTTCAAAGAACTTGGTCTTACCTCAAAAGGATTTTTCTACAATTTCCTATGGATTTTCAAAGTTTTGGATCTAAGAAATAATTTTCATGAAAATGGATCTTGATCTTGAAATAAAGAGATATTCAAGAAGCTAAGAGATCATAGAAGTGATCTTACCTTGAAATGATGGAAGATTGCTCAAGGAATCAAGTGATTCCAACAAGAACTCAAGCTTTTCTCAAGAACAACAATGGTGTTCTCTCTCTAAAGTTGAAGATGGTGTTCTTGACTCTTCAAGAGGGGCTGGGCTGCGTGAATGAGAGGGTGTGAGGGCTGAGTTCAGTCTTAAAACAAGTCACTTAAGGGCAAAATGGTCATTTGCCAAAAGGGTAAAATGGTAAAAGTGCAAAAGACTAAGGTTAGGGGCATTTTGGTCATTTCACGTCTAGATTTTCCCGATCGTCATGATAACTCTGGCATACTCTCCCAAGTGTCCTGGGATGTTGTGATATCAAGATTATCTGTTGGCGAGTCTTGGTAAGTCCATATGTGGCTCCGTTCGTCACCCGATTGAGAATTCCGCCCGAACGAAGGTCAGGAAGTTATTTTTCTGAAATTTTTACGAAATTTAACCAAAACGTAGATAATCGAATTCTAAGACTTACTGTCTCGTTCACGGGTCTATCTGAGGTCTTCTGAGCAGTAAAATCATACTGTCAGTGTAAAAACGCAGACCGGACTCCGTTTGAGTTTTCGACTCAAAACTTAATCGTAGCTTCCTACGATATCGTCGAGCATGACTATGGTCTCGGAATATTTTATTTCCATTCCTAAGACCTCGAATAAAATAAAGACATTAAAATACTGAAGAATTAGAAAACGTGAAAATCGGGGCGTTACATTCCTACCCCTCTTAAAAGAATTTCGTCCTCGAAATTCCGTGACTTAAAACTAAACCTACTCGGTCGCTGAAGATTAAGGAAAGAAATTTTCAACAAAGGAAATTTTTCCTGGTCTTGGTCTCAGAAGAGAGTAAGAACGTATACAAAAGAATTTTTCCAATCTGGAATGAATACAGGAATATTCGGTATGCAAAAAGACTCTTCAGTAGGTTCGTGAGTGTAAAAATGCATAGCTAATACATGTTTACATCCATGACTCTAATAAAGTTCCTTCTTTCATAAGAACCTTCCAATAAACTTTGGAATCAAAAGATAAACAGCCTGGCAAAAAAATCAGACTGGATCACCTTCACCAAAAGTAAAAGTGATTAGACTAAGTTTCATCAAGAAACTTCCAGTATCAAAAGTTGTTTAGGTTATAACTCAAGGAATAGTCATAACAAAACTTTCAGTGAAATAATACGAAAATGTCCAGACCAATGGACACCATATTACCAATTCACTCAATTGTCTAATACATTGAGGAATACGTAGGAGTGTGAACACAAATGTTCCCTTGAGATCAGGCAGCACTAACACAGGTGAAGTAGTCAACCTTCTCTCTAATCCTTGCAAACTTTCCTCACAGGCTTCAGTCCATTCAAATGCTTTATCCGTCCTTTGAAATCACGTGACCCAAAAACTTTACTTCGTCGAGCCAAAACTCACACTTGGACAACTTTGCATACAACTGTTTCTCCTTCAGAACCTAAAGAATCACACTAAGATATTCAGCGCGTACTTTCTGGTTTCGCGAATAGATGAGTATGTCGTCTATGAAACAACGACAAACTTATCTAGATATGAACGAAAGATCCTATTCATGTAATCCATGAATATAGCTGGAGCATTCGTCACACCAAACGGCATCACAAGATACTCGTAGTGCCCATAGCGTGTTTGAAACGCTGTCTTCGGTATATCTTCTGTCTTCACATGAATCTGGTGATAACCCGATCGCAAATCAATCTCGGAGAAAACTGCCGCTCTCCTCAACTGATCCATCTAGTCATTTATCCTCGGAAGATAATACTTGTTCTGAATGGTAACTTTGTTCAACTGGCGCTAATCCACACATAAGCAAGATGTTTCGTCTTTCTTTCTCACCAACAGCACAGGCGTTTCCTACGGCGACACACTTGGTCTAACGAACTGTTTTTCCAAATAAGTCCACCAACTGTTCCTTCAAGGTTTCCAACTCAGCAGGTGCCATATGATACGGTGCCATAGACGCTAGTCCTGTTCCTGGCACAAGATCGATCGCAAACTCGATGTCCCGAACTGGCGGCAAACCTGGTACGTCTTCAAGAAAGACTTCCGGAAACTCGTTAGTAACATGTATTCGTTGAGCTCCTCCTCTCTCAAAGAAACGTTTTCTTGGTTGGCAATCCAAATCCAGAATTATCCGAATCAGGGAAAACTAAGGTTTTGTTTGCACCGTCTAATAGGATATAGTTACAAGATAACCAATCCATCCCTATGATCAAATCCATTTGCGAAAGAGGCAAACAGATTAAATCAATCAAAAACGTTCTATCCACTACGGAAAATAGAACAGTTCAAACAGACTTTCGCAGTTATAACAGGCTTTGCAGAAAGTGCAAGAATTACCAAATCTAAGGGTAAGGAAAGATACAGATAAGGTTTTACCTTCCACGACGATCTGACCGTGAATCAAATCTTCCTTTTGAGAAGTCTCAGAATCATCCCCAGTATAAACTCCACTCATTGCCTTAGGCTTCACTGTTTGCACATCGTTGATAGAATGTCTAGCTTTTGATTGCACACAATCGCGTGAAGTATGTCCTGGCTTCCCACACTTGAAGCATATGATTCCCTTGATTAAGCATTCTCTGGTGACAATGCCACACTTCATGCACTTCTTAGGGGCGCTTCCAGATTGACTAATACTCCCACTACTTCCCCCTACAGAACGTTGTTGTTGACCTTGCTGTTTTGAATATGGTTTTGACCGAGATCTATCATCACGACCATTAGTGCCTTTATGGAACCTAGTCGGTCCAGAGTGACGTTGCCTTCCTCCACAAGTCTTCATCAGACCTTCGATTACAAAGCATTCATCTACCAAAACCGAGAACTCTTTGACCTCAAGAGGTAGCACCTCTCCCCGAATCTCGTCCCTTAAACCTTCTTCGAACTTTGTGCACTTCCACTCCTCATCGGGATGAAGATGGAAATACCTCGAAGATTTCAGCAGGGACTCAAAACGATCAGCATATTCTTTGACAGACATTCCTCCTTGACGTAGCTGCAGGAACTCCATGTCTTTCAACTCGTCGGAAAAGCACTCGTTCTGAAGAACTCTGCGAGCGACAACTTACAAGAAAGCAAAAACATTACTACCCTGTCCAATATCATTCCCCTTCAGAAACAATAATGCAGAGAGTAACAAACAATCGTTGTCTTCTTCACAGAAACACAACACAAAGAACAAACAACACAAAAGGATAGACCGAAGTCATCATCCTCTCCAACATTGTTTTCTCTCAGAAATAGTAACACAGAAAACAATCAAAGAAAACACAACACAAACAAGACAGACCATAACCTACAAACCCCAAAAAGACTCGGCCAGCTCTGATACCAAATAATGCAACACCCTTTCCCGAGTGTCACATTCCCGAACGTTTATAAGGCCGAAAATATTTATTAATGCAGAAAATACGACTTTTCTTTTTCTTTTCTTTTCATAAGGATGTAATGGGATTAGTAAAGGTAATAAATAATACTAATAAGTGAACTTAGGTTCACCATGCATTACTAGGACATACATACAGTATTATAAATACAAAAACAGAAAACGAAAAACAGAAACATCAACATTACTGTATACAGACATAAGTCTAATGTATGACTGACATAAGAAAATACAATAAGTACTAGGAGTCGTAGCTCCCAAAAGGTACTACAAAAACTGACATAGTCTGGCCGACAACAAAACTAAAACAGTAGAAGAGTCCACCTCCGAACTCAAAGGGACTGCTAAACCGAACCATCGTCGCGTCCATCTGTTCAAGCATCAACAGCAAGTACCAGCAGAAAACATACAGATATGGGTGAGATTCCCGTTCATCAACACAACAAAACAGCAGTAGTAAAAACGGGACGACTCACCGGGTAACAGCGTACCCAACATGCTTACAAGGTTCTCAATATAAATCATATTAAGCAGTTAACGACATAATAGCATGCTAAACATTTAACAGCATAATATAAGGCATCCTTAAACAGTACAGCGATGTATAACAATAAATATAACATCAATAGCCATAAACATCAATAGCCATGCAATGCAATGCAATGTATATGACTCAATGTCAATGTCACTGGGTACTACTCTGACCCCTACTCCATGGAGCTAACAAAACATTCGGAGAGAGTGAATGGGAGGACATGTTCCGGTTTCTGCCAGCCATGAGCAAGATGCTACAACATTCGTAACGTGCACGTATCTGGCTTTACGGTAACACTCTCGACCAAACATGAAAAGTACGGCATCTAGTAGAGGATATCAGTGTATTGCACGGATTCGCCACGACACAGAAGAATCACCAACTGGTCACATGTCAGCCCTTCCAACCCTGATACCTCCAAAAAGACCATTGAAGATCGTCACCGTAAGATTCGCACCCGCATCAAGGTGTAAGCTCAACTCCTAGGCTCAAGGCCTTACAACTATGCACATGAAATGCCAATGCTTACACAAAGCAGATGCGATAAAGCAATGTCTATCCATTGGATAAACCTCAAGGTTCACTAAGGTTATCTTCCTTAGGAACTACACACGTCTTTGTTTTATAAAACATTTATCCATCGGATAAAACAATTATCCATCGGATAAATATCTCGTGATTCCTTTGGAATGATCCAGACTACTTTCAGAATCGCCGACTGTCCCCACAAACCAACACAAGTCTTTTCAGCGTGTTTTGTCCTCACTCACACGCTTTCTAGGAAACTTCCCAGAAGGTCACCCATCCCATAATTACTCTAAGTCAAGCACGCTTAACTATAAAGTACTTATGTTCTAAGTTCCCGAAAAGAAGATAAATCTTGTTGGTATGGGTAGTACCAATCAATTCTTATATGCCTTCCCTTAACTATACAGTCCCATACCTGCATAGCCTCAAGATTCCTTCCACTGTACAGTCCCATACCTGCACAGCCTCAGGATCTCTCTCATTCCAGTTATCACAAGGCGGAAACAATTGAACGATTAACCTGGATCCGAATCACCGATCCGTCATCGAACTGCTGTTTCAAAAACCAAAACGTTTCATGTTTGTGTTTACATCTTATGAATTAAGTCTCAAGTCCTAAGCATTAAGGATTGAGAATCCTCTTAGATAAGTCTTTAAGCCTTTCTAAGATATTAATCCCTTATTTTTCAATTAAGGAAACAAGTGTTGATTTCACTTAAGTCTTATGAACTCATTGATGTACTAAGTCATCAATGGTATAGCACATGGTCTTGTTCCACCACATACCATACTTAATTAACCCTTGTTTTCAACTCTAATTTAATTACTTAACTTAGGTTTTTCACGCGTAAAACTTTACGATTGAGTTAGAAAACTCCTTTTGTAAACCAAACAACTTTTACAGTTGAAAACTCATTTGATTTAAAACAACATTTGAACTACTTACTTCTTTTCTAGCATTTTCTGAAACATGAAATTCGCTTAGCGGAATTTCATTCGCTTAGCGAAAAATGAGGCAGTAATGCCTCCTTTGGAACTCCTCTGGTTCGCTCGGCGAGACACAAATCGCGTAGCGAAATGTATTGGATTCGCTTAGCGAATATGAATTCGCTTAGCGCAAGTTCAGACGGTTACATCTCTTTAGAAACACCTCTGGATCGCTCGGCGAGACAGAATTCGCGTAGCGAAACTTCACTTTATTCGCTTAGCGAGAATGATTTCGCTTAGCGAAAGTTCAGACGGTTACACCTCTATTGGAGACTTCTTTGGATTGCTCAGCGAGATGTAATTCGCGTAGCGAAATTTGCTGGGTTGGCTTAGCGAATATGAATTCGCTTAGCGAAAGTGAGGCAGTGATGCCCAACTAAGACTTTCCCTGTTTTTCGCGTAGCGAAAGTAAATTCGCTTAGCGAAAAGTTGCCTTAAAATAAGACATCAACCTTATGGAACCATTTTGATTCTCTTCATGAAACCACTTCTTTTCTCATTTTGAGTCACTTGATTAGTTAGATGAACTAAGGATAAGGTATAAAACATGTTTCACTTTGGTGAAAGCACTTTGAGATTTAATTCCATTTAAAGTCACTTAGGGTTTTTCTTTGAAAAACACAAGTTATTGAAAACACTTTCTTTACATCAAAACTTGACTTGTCCAAGAACTATTCATATCCTTCCTTTCCTAAAGGTCATGGCTAATATCCAACTAGGAATCAATGTGAAGTTTTACTTCATCCACCAATCAAAGTATGGCTCACAACACTTACACAATCATGATAACCATAATACACATTACTACATCATAATCAAACATCCAAGTCCATCACACATTATGGTCTCATAATCAACAATAAAAGTCCATACTTGATCTAGTGATCAAAGTAGGTTTTCCCAACATACATGAAAATGGTTTTTCATTCAATCATCTCATCATCAACATATGCTAAAACACAACACAACATACCAAAGCATAAACTCATCATGACATTCTTGTTCTCCATGAGAACTTAACAAAACATAACAACTAAAAGTGAACCCAAACTAAAGGGTTTCACCCACACATAAAGTAAACAACCATCTTCACCACCACCATCTTGGTGTGATGAGGTTCTTCTCCCCATACCTGTTGAAGAGCAGATTCCCAGATCAAAGTCGGTTGATCGGTTTGTGAACCTCCTGATAGTTGTCACCAACTACAAACAACCAAACAATCAATCATTAAACAACAATCAAACCAACTCAACAATTCTCACAAAGAGGGTTTCGGCCACCCTAAAGAGAATAAAGCTAGGAATTGATCTTGGTTTTCCATTTCATGGATTCAAAAGCATTAGGAAAGCTAAGGATGAAATCAAGTGTTAAAAATCAAAACTTGATGAAAACACTATTCATCATCATCAAGAAGGGTTCGGCCCTAATGTGCTTTTTGAGCTATGATGAGAGTTGAATCATAAGCTCTTGGGTTTAGATAGAGAATGATGAGGTGAGTTCAAAGAACTTGGTCTTACCTCAAAAGGATTTTTCTACAATTTCCTATGGATTTTCAAAGTTTTGGATCTAAGAAATAATTTTCATGAAAATGGATCTTGATCTTGAAATAAAGAGATATTCAAGAAGCTAAGAGATCATAGAAGTGATCTTACCTTGAAATGATGGAAGATTGCTCAAGGAATCAAGTGATTCCAACAAGAACTCAAGCTTTTCTCAAGAACAACAATGGTGTTCTCTCTCTAAAGTTGAAGATGGTGTTCTTGACCCTTCAAGAGGGGCTGGGCTGCGTGAATGAGAGGGTGTGAGGGCTGAGTTCAGCCTTAAAACAAGTCACTTAAGGGCAAAATGGTCATTTGCCAAAAGGGTAAAATGGTAAAAGTGCAAAAGACTAAGGTTAGGGGCATTTTGGTCATTTCACGTCTAGATTTTCCCGATCGTCATGATGACTCTGGCATACTCTCCCAAGTGTCCTGGGATGTTGTGATATCAAGATTATCTGTTGGCGAGTCTCGGTAAGTCCATATGTGGCTCCGTTCGTCACCCGATTGAGAATTCCGCCCGAACGAAGGTCAGGAAGTTATTTTTCTGAAATTTTTACGAAATTTAACCAAAACGTAGATAATCGAATTGTAAGACTTACTGTCTCGTTCACGGGTCTATCTGAGGTCTTCTGAGCAGTAAAATCATACTGTCAGTGTAAAAACGCAGACCGGACTCCGTTTGAGTTTTCGACTCAAAACTTAATCGTAGCTTCCTACGATATCGTCGAGCATGACTATGGTCTCGGAATATTTTATTTCCATTCCTAAGACCTCGAATAAAATAAAGACATTAAAATACTGAAGAATTAGAAAACGTGAAAATCGGGGCGTTACAACAGTGAGTCAATGATGAAGGAGCAAGGAGAAGGAGGCATGAGTGAATGATATGTGGTGAGAGTATTCTTCATTCTAATTATGGCGGGAACAGTTTGTGGGTGAGAAAGATGTATGTGAAAGGAGGGAATGGGTAAATATTTTTTTTAATTTACTTTTAGGAAAAAGAAAAGACAACGCTTCTTTGAGGAAGCGCTATCTTAGGGGTAGCTAAGATAACGTTTCTTCAAGGAAGCGTTATTAAAAGGGGTTACCTGAGATAACACTATCTATTCCTACCTATCAACTTTTCAAGGAAGCGCCGTCTTAGGTACCCACTAAGGCAGTGCTTCCTCAAGGAAGCGCTATTAAAAGTTTTTGCCTCATTTTTAATAGCGTCATGGAAACACTATTAATGGTGCGCTATTAAAAGCCGAATATGGCATAGTGTAAACATTACAAATTCTAAATGATGGTGATCAGGGTCGGTCAAACACCTTTTAAGGCCTAAAATAAATTGTGGCAAAGCCTCTTTAACACTAGTAACAAATCAACCTAACAATTTTCTCATACAAAAATAAATAATTATTTTTTACACAACGAGAATTGATCCTTGGACCTTACAACTAATAGTAACCTTTCATACCTAATTGTCTAGCTTATTTTTGTTGATGTACTAAACATATCAAATCTATAATATAAAAAGATATAAAGTGAACCTTTTTTTTAAAGGAAAAATTGTTTTTTTGAGAAACCTAAAGTAAGGACCTCACTTGCTTTGACCTTGGGTCGGGTCTCATTGTGACTCTTTTAATGTTTCATGTTTGGGTTGCACATGGTCTCTTTAGTAATTTGTATTCTACTTGTTCCTAGTAAAACGAAATTGGAGTAATGCTCAGCTGATAACACATCGACGCAATTACTTTGTTTGAATCTGGGTGCACTTGAATTTGGATCTAGAGGTACCTATTTGAGTTCTCTACCTTGTTTGAATGGAATCTTTCGTACTTTAAATGGTAGTTTGTTTGATTTGCATGCAGTTACGGCTTCTTGAAAAACACAAATGCCAGAGTAACCTTTAAAAATAATTAAAAACGGTTTTGCTGCTAAATTGGTGATTGTAGAATACGTAATAATTATGCCATTGATTATCTGAGCTTCTGCTACATTATATACTGTTAAGTACGTGGTGCAGTTTCTTGGAACTTAATAGAAGATTCCATATTTTGCAGCAGTGGCTTTTAGTTGAGTTTATAAATATGTGATATGCCACGGATAACGAGGGTTTGATTTCTAAAGCTTCACTGTTGACATTGGTATTTAGCTGCTGAAATGAATGCTCGCATGTGAGCTGCATAATAGAAGCCGGAGAATGTGGCATCTAGAAATTATGGAAGAACATGACTTGAAGGCAAGTGACAGCAATTTAATATTGCTAAGTTCGCAGAAACATGTGTTTGCCTAATGTGCAGGATACTGGCATTGCAACTTGTAATCTCAACTATTTTACAAGACAAGGGCTTTTGAGAGTATTCAATAATCCAAGGGAAACACTGACATATGACTTCTAAGAAAGGACAATTCCATAGATTATCCGTATGATATCTAGTTGTACATTTGTAGATCTCATACGTGGGTGTTTCGAGGTCTCAAAGATTTAACTTCACATAAATGATTGATTATTACTGAGGGAAATATATGAAAATTTGTGTCAATTACATAGGGATTAAGCTTACGATTCATACTATTAAGTTATGAGAAAGATTAATTGAACGGTAATTAAGATAAAAGACTAAAATTTTAGATAACCGCTTTAGTTTTATGCTTTGGAGGTTAACCATGTAAAACATCTACAACTATTGATGAAAAGGTATTAGAGGTACTGTTAGGACTCCCAGTGGCCCAATTGATGTGAGGCCCGATGATGAGGTGCTGGTGAGCAAACCCACGATTTGGAAGGTCTATACACGTAAGAAAAAGAAAATAGGTGGGGGTGAGAAGAGTGTGACTGCCTAGCTGGCAGTTAGTTAGGAATCTGCACTGATTTAGTGCATGGAAGGGGGAATATTGTATTCATTCGGGATTTACCTTTCAGTTAGGATATATTGGGACAGGGAGAACCTTCTCTCTGAGGAGCTGAGGCTCTGGGCTACCATTGTAGAGAGTCTTACTCTCATTTTTTCCTTCTTTTCCCAGTTTAATTCAATTAAATCCCCCCTATTCAGTTTAATTCTCTCTGCTCTATCAATTGGTCCGACCTGCCTTTTTTTCTTTTCTTGCCACCAAAAATGTCCGATCGAGTATCAGAGATCGAAGGTCGCTTGGATCGTATCGAGTTAGGAATGGCGTCCATGCAGTCCATGCAGGATTCCATTGCGACAATGCAGGCTTCACTGACCACCCTGCTTGCCCGTTCGGGGACTGGTTCGCCATCGCCGAGCACCGCCTCGTCCTCCCTGGAAGAGTTTCGCCTCTCGGCCAAGAAGGTTGAGCTCCCTTCTTTCCAAGGCGACGATCCGAACGATTGGCTCGCTCGTGCGGAAACTTACTTCGACGTCCAGCGGATTTCCGCTGATGTTCGCATTCAGCTTGCGAAGCTTAGTATGGAAGGCCAAACAATCCATTGGTTTAATCTCTGGCATGACTCATCCGAAACGGTTTCGTGGGAAAGCTTCAAGGAGGCTTTCGTGGTCCGCTTCGGAGCCGGGCGTTTGGATAATCCTTTCGAAGAACTGAAAGACCTGAAGCAATCGGGTTCTGTGGACGAGTATATCGACGACTTCGAATTGTCCTCTTCCCAGTGCGGCCGATTGCCGGAGATGCAATTTCTGGGTTACTTCATCGGCGGACTCCGCAACGACATTCGCAGCCGTGTGCGCACCTTCAAACCCACCTCGCGCTACAGGGCGATGCAGATCGCGCGTGATGTAGAAGCTGAATTTGCTAGGGATTCGCGTTCGGGTACGGGTCATGGCGGCCGTTTCCGGGCGGGTTTTGTTTCCGGTGGCCCGCGTTCGGTGCGTCCGGGTTGGACTCCACGTGAGGGCGACCCAATTGGGCCTCATGGATCGGCCCAATCTAACTCGGCCGGTGGTTCCCCCAAACCTAGATCCACTAACGGGTCGCAAGTGGGATCCACCACAGGGTCTCGATTCTCTTCGTCTGCGAGCTCCAAGGGTAGCACGGGGGCCGATTCTCGCCGCTTTGGTGACAAGAGCCGTGGCACCCGCCACATTCCTTACTCGGAATTGATGGAGAAACGCGCCAAGGGACTCTGTTTTCATTGCAACGAGCGTTTCCACCCTTTACATCAGTGTGCGGCGAGGCAACTGCGCTTGATTGTTCTGGGAGATGATGAAACTGTGAATGAGGAAGGGGAGATTATTGCCATTGAAGCCGAGTCAGAGGTCGAGGTTGACGAAGAGTTGGGCTGCAAGGTGTTAGGGATTTGTGGTATCACTCACTCACCACAGGTTCACAACCGAGCTACGACACTGAGGTTGGAGGGCGTTTTGGAGGGTGTGTCGCTGCTGATTCTGGTTGATAGTGGCGCTACACACAACTTCATCACCCCGACAGTGGTGACAGCGCTTGGATTACGGGTTGACGACTCTAAAGCAGTGGGTGTCCGTTTGGGTGACGGCCAAAGAGTGAGTACCATGGGAAAATGTGAAGGGCTGCGTTTGATGTTGGGGGAGCTGGAAGTGTCGCTTGATGCTTATGTATTGGAGTTGGGGGGTTTGGATTTGGTTCTGGGGGTGGTATGGCTGCAAACTTTGGGGAAGGTTTTGATGGATTGGAGGGATATGACTATGGAGTTTACAAATGAGGGCCGTAGCGTTGTGTTGCAAGGTCAATCAGTGGGGGTGCCTAAGCATTTTGTGACAGCAACAGGGGTAACTCTGCAAAGTGTGTTGGCAGAAGACTCAAGAGGGGTCACAGGGTGGACCAACTCTACAACCATGGTTGAAGGGGTGAGTTCTGAGTTATCTTTGCAGCAACAGTTTGAGTTGCAGGGTCATTTATCCAGATTTGCCATGGTGTTTCAAGAGATCAAGGGCTTGCCTCCTATGAGGAATGTGTCACATTCAATTGTGTTACAACCGGGTACAGGTCCAGTGAGTGTAAGACCCTACAAGTACCCTCATTATCAAAAGGATGAAATTGAAAAACAGATTGGGGAGCTATTACAACAGGGTGTCATTAGAAACAGCTGCAGTGCCTTCTCAAGTCCTGTCATCTTGGTTAAGAAGAAGGATGGGTCATGGAGAATGTGCATTGATTATAGGGCTTTGAATAGGGTCACAGTACAAGATAAATATCCTATTCCGGTGGTGGATGAGCTCCTTGATGAGCTGTTTGGAGCTTGCTATTTCTCTAAATTGGACCTTAAATCCGGGTACCACCAAATTCGTATGAAAGAGGAGGATGTCCACAAGACCGCTTTCCGCACTCATGAGGGACACTATGAGTACTTGGTCATGCCCTTTGGGTTAACCAATGCCCCGGCTACCTTCCAATCGGTAATGAATGACATTTTTAAGCCTTTTTTGCTCAAGTATGTATTGGTCTTCTTTGATGACATATTGGTATACAGTGCTGATTGGAAATCCCATCTTGAACACCTTCATATGGTATTAGAAGTCCTCAAGCAGAACCAGTTTGTAGCTAACCAGCAAAAGTGTGCCTTTGGTCAACAACAAATTGAGTACTTAGGACATGTGATTTCCCCGAAAGGCGTGGCAGTGGATCCTATGAAGGTTACTAGTGTCTTAAATTGGCCAACACCCAAGAATGTGAAAGGTGTGAGAGGTTTCCTTGGGCTCACAGGCTATTACAGGAAATTCATTGCAAATTATGGCAAGATTGCCAGGCCTCTGACCGAGCTTACTAAGCGGGATAACTTTGTGTGGAATGAGGCTGCTACAGCGGCCTTTGAGGAATTAAAACAAGCAGTGACATCTGCTCCCGTGTTGACGCTTCCCGATTTCTCTCTTCCTTTTGAGATTGAATGTGATGCCTCGGGGAAGGGGGTGGGGGCTGTCTTGATGCAACAAAAACACCTAATTGCCTACTTTAGCAAGGCATTTTCAGGTTCTAAATTGTCTAAATCAGCATATGAGAAGGAGTTGATGGCTTTGGTTTTGGCCATTCAACATTGGAGGCATTATTTACTTGGGAGGAAGTTTGTGGTTTACTTGGATCAAAAGAGCCTGAGGCACTTGCTACAACAAAGAATCACCACTGCAAATCAACAAGAATGGATTGCTAAGCTTCTTGGGCTTGATTTTGAAGTGATTTACAAGGTTGGTGTGGAGAACAAAGCTGCTGATGCTTTGTCTAGGAAGCTAGATGATGGTGAAATAAGGACTCTTATATCTTACCCAATTTGGCAGCAAGGGAAAGACGTGCAAGAGAGTTTACAAACAGATCCTGAATTGCAGGAAATGATGCAGCAGCTTTGGACAGATCCTGCTGCTCACCCTGGTTATGAAGTGAAGGGTGAGCTGCTGTTTCACAAGGGCAGGTTGGTGCTGCCTGCCACATCCCCTCTTATCCCGGAACTCTTAAAAGAGTTTCATGCCTCTCCTACGGGTGGCCATTCAGGATTTTTACGCACATATAAGAGGTTGACAGGGAACCTTTATTGGAAGGGAATGAAAGGGGCGATCCAAGATTTTGTCAAGTCTTGTGATGTGTGTCAGAGGCAAAAATATGCTGCCACCAGCCCAGGGGGTCTTCTCCAGCCACTTCCAGTACCGAATCTGATATGGAGTGAAATCTCCATGGATTTCATAACTGGCCTGCCTAAAAGTAATGTAAATGAGGCAATCATGGTAGTTGTCGACAGACTTTCTAAGTTCAGCCATTTTGTTCCCTTGAAGCATCCGTTCACTGCTAAGAGTATTGCAGCCCTCTTTGTCAGGGAGGTGGTGAGGTTACATGGCATCGCGGAATCTATCTTGAGTGACAGAGATCCCCTGTTTGTAAGTGTTTTCTGAAAGGAGCTTTTTAAGTTACAAGGCACGGTTTTGAGAATGTCTTCTGCCTATCATCCTCAAACCGATGGGCAAACCGAGGTGGTAAATCGATGTCTAGAGGCCTACTTAAGGTGTTTTGTTTCCGAGCAACCTAAGTCTTGGTCTCATTGGTTAGCTTGGGCAGAATTGTGGTACAACACCACTTTTCAGGGTTCTACAGGCTTCATTCCTTTCCAAATTGTGTATGGGAGAGAGCCTCCCACCTTGGTGAAGTTTGTGGAGGGAGAAACAAGGGTGGAAGCCGTGGCTCAGGAGTTGAGAGATAGGGATGAGGTCCTGCGGCAATTGAAGTACAACTTGCACAGGGCTCAAGAGTTAATGAAACACTATGCTGATAAGAAGAGGAAAGATGTGCAGTTTGATGTTGGAGATTGGGTTTTTCTTAAACTCCGGCCAAATAGACAGCAATCTGTAGTACAAAGGGTCAATCAAAAATTGGCTCCTCGGTTTTTTGGACCTTTTCAAGTCCTCCAAAAGGTGGGATCTGTGGCCTACAAGTTACAGCTTCCTGAGACTTCAAGAGTTCATCCTATTTTCCATGTTTCCCAGCTTAAGAAGGCCGTGGGAGACTATCAAGTCATGGCTGATCTACCTGCTGGTTTGGGAATGGAAGACTCCACCATAGTTCAGCCTGAGCAAACCCTTTCTTGGAGGGACAGATTTGAAGAAGGTCTACACATTAGAGAGTGGCTGGTGCAATGGAAGGGAATGCCTGCTGAGGATGCTACCTGGGAATCTGAGTTGATGCTGAATAGCCAATTTCCTGAGTTCAGCCTTGAGGTCAAGGCTGATATTGAAGGGGGAAGTAATGTTAGGACTCCCAGTGGCCCAATTGATGTGAGGCCCGATGATGAGGTGCTGGTGAGCAAACCCACGATTTGGAAGGTCTATACACGTAAGAAAAAGAAAATAGGTGGGGGTGAGAAGAGTGTGACTGCCTAGCTGGCAGTTAGTTAGGAATCTGCACTGATTTAGTGCATGGAAGGGGGAATATTGTATTCATTCGGGATTTACTTTTCAGTTAGGATCTATTGGGACAGGGAGAACCTTCTCTCTGAGGAGCTGAGGCTCTGGGCTACCATTGTAGAGAGTCTTACTCTCATTTTTTCCTTCTTTTCCCAGTTTAATTCAATTAAATCCCCCCTATTCAGTTTAATTCTCTCTCTGCTCTATCAGGTACATATGATTTCTATTGACTTAGAAAAGATTAAGATAGGATGCCAAGAGAGGTCATGTGGAAGAGGTTCCCAACGGCAATGGAGTTTGTATCGTTTATATTCAAATAATTAAAGTTATATGTATGATGAGTTTAAACTAGTATGAGAACATATGAAGATTTTTCTATAACGATGGGACTACATCAAGAGTCAACCTTGAGTTCCTATCTTTTTAGCTTAATTTTGGATGTGCTTACTTTATATATCTTAGAGCGACATCAAAATGCATGTTTTTTTTTTGCAGATGATATAGTTCTAGTTGTAGAATCAATATAGGCACTACAAGAATTCGCCTAATTACCAACCGCTTATTACCAATAACATTAAAGTCATCGCTAATGACGTGGTTATCAATGACTTTCCCCGTCAGTAATAAGCCAGTGAGTTATCTTCTTGATTACCGAAGGTCAAGACAGTCGGTAATATTGAATATTGACCTTACCGACAGTCCGTCAATAAGTTTGGCGCATATCTGCAGGAAAAAAAGCTTGCGATTTTTCTAACAATAAAGTCATCGTTAAGGACAATATTCATTACTGACGGTTTTGACTGTCAGTAAGTGACAGTTGGCCTAACGAGATGCAATGTCTAATTTTGGTGTTACTGACAGCTTTGTCTGTCGTTAAACAATTCACTTACTTACCAACAGCTATGGTTGTCGATAATGTTAACAAATACGCGGGCGACAACCCTCTCCCTCTCATTTCTCAGTCTTTAACTCTCTCAAAAGAAGAAACCTTTCCCTAAGCCCTCCCTGCCTCCTTGAGAACGCCATCACTGCCACCGCTGTTTGCCTCCTTCCTCTCCCACTCTCAGTCTTTCACTCTCTCATCTCCGTCTCGCTTCTTCTCTCACGTCGCGAACACCACCACCATTTTGGTTCTCTGGTCACTACCACTACGCGAACGCCACCACCGCGCGCATCCTAGAGGCATCCTCTCCCACTCCTAGTCTCTCTTTCGGACAACCAGAAGGTATTCTCCCCAGTCTCAGCCTCTGCTTTTTTTTGAGTTAGTTTTAATTTCTTTTTTTTTTTTGTATCTCAGCCCCATTTGGTTCTCAGACTCTCTGCGAGTTTTGTTACTCTGGCCACCCCTGTGCGCATTTTGGTCCCAACAGAAGAAGGTATGTGTTCCTTCACCTTCATTTTGGTTTTTCTTTGATTCATTTTTTATGTGTTGTTGCTTAGATATGGTTCTCTTTGGGTATTGTTGAAATGTGTTGGGTACTATTTGATTCATTTGGTTTTGCTAATTGAATGATTTTTGGGTATCAATTGTTGTTGCTGAGATATTGCTGTTTGTTGGTGCATTTGTGGTCTCTAATTTTGCACAAACATTTTGTTTCTGTGAGTGTGTTTTGTGCTTTCTAACATTGTTGTATTGTGTTGCTGAAATTTGCATAATATGTTCACATAATATTAATCTATTGTTGTAATGTGGCACAAGCAACGGTAAGGCTTGATGGTGTAAAATTATTAATATTGTGTTTAGTTGGTTGTGACATGTTGCTTTAGTTGCTTTAGAATGAGAAACATACTAATTCTTAAATATGTGGAATAAAATTAAACTAAAATTAAATTAATAAAATAATACTGAAATAATGAACCTCAAATGTGGCTTATTATTGATGTTAAGTCTTATAAAACTTAAAACAAAAAAATAAATAATGATTAAAATTTTCAAATTAAATAATTAAATAAGATAGAAATAATAAATAATATTAAATCATTCAATAAAAAGATTAAATAATTAAAATTGAAATAAAAAGATATTTGAATAACAAAATAAGTCAATAACAAATTACACTAATTTCTCTTTGCACTAATAATAGGTGTTAGGCCTCATAAGGCTTGAAACAAAAATGGTAAATAAGGAAAAAATTTTGAAATTTAATAACCCTTGATTAAAGGATGGAATTGTTTTTTAGATGAATAGTTTGTTTAGAATAGTTACTTATGTATTTGTTTGTCAATTTTATTAGTATCTATACACTTTATATTTATAAAGTGAAGGGATTTGAGCAATTGTATTCACCTATAAACTTGAATTTCAAATATAATAGGGTGAAAGTGCCTCATTTAATACTTGAGCAAAACCTTAGCTTCCCATTTGGGATTCAATATTATTGAGCAAGTTTACTCGAATCAAGGTGTTTCTTATTGTATTGAATCTTGAATTATCCAAGGAGGCTGATGGGAAAAAACTTTTTCTTCACTCGTGTAATAATTATTGCTTACTTCTAATGCATTATATTTGTCGAAATTTCGGTCTGATACATTTCATTTTGTTCTCTAGGTGCAAACTTGATAGTGGTATAACGATCAAGTATTGTACTTGGAGACCAATGAAAATGCTGCCGAAATTTCGTTAAATATAAAGTATGTGAATTAAGCAATAACTATTAATACTAGGATCAGGTATTGAAAAAGTTTCTTCACGAATCGGATAAGGCCACACCAATTAACTAAAGGGAGTGTGAAGCATTTGGTGGATATATCTAAGTCGATGTGCTGTCAAAATTTAATGTTTCTGCAAAAAATTTAACATGAAGAAGATGGATTGTTATCCTTTGAATCGTAGTAGGATATATGATAGGTTATATCCGGGAAGAAATGGTCTAAAACGCTCTTTTATAAATGGGGTTGAAGAGTTTGTTACTCAAGAGAAGCGACAACAACGTTTCATCGATGATGGGGGATTATATGTTTGTGCGCGCGCTAAATGTTAATGTCATCAGATTAAGAGCGATGATGCTGTGAAGACAGACTTGTATAAAGTTGGGTTCAAGGACAACTACTGGATTTGGACTGATTATAGTGAAGAAGGGCCACATGTTGATTTAGGGGTTGACGAGAATTGCAGGTTGGGTTGACAAGAATTGCGCAGATATGGGATATGGTGAACACTGTGTGTCAATGCAAGAGACGGTGTGTGACGCTCTCGGGGTGAATGAGGTGCACGAGTACGATAATACGGAAGAACTTCCAAATGAGGAAGCACAAAGATTTTATAATCTTATGATTGAGACAAATAACTATTGTATGAAGGGGCCTCAGACTCTAAATTATCAATGAGCGTGAGGTTGTTAGCTTGCAAGTCCAATTGGAATGTTTTCCGACTAGTGTTTGGCTTTTTATTTTAAATTAGAATGATGTGAAGAGTTTAGTGTCCAAGCTGGGATTGGAAGCTAAGAGGATCGATTATTGTATGAACGGGTGCATGTTGTATTATGATAGTGAATTCGGCACAAATGATGGCGGGTTGGTTGAATGCAAACATTGTCACGCGTCGAGGTATCGTCATCTCAAGAGTGGTACAAGTAAGCAAAAGCCAGTTCTAGTAAAGTCAATGTTCTATTTGCCAATAATTCCGAGATTACAGAGAATATTTGCATCAATGCAAACTGTAGGACAAATGACGTGGCAATATGAGAACAAACGAAGTTCAGGCGTGTTACGCCATCCATCTGATGGGGAAGCCTGGAAGCACTTTGATTGGATACATCCTGATTTTGCTGTGGATCCTCACATTGTACGATTTGGGTTATGCTGCTATAGTTTTACCTTGTATATCCAAGCGTCGGCTACGCCATATTCCTGTTGGCCAGTAACTGTTCCCTCATACAATCTTCCTCCTAAAATGTGCATGTCAAAACCTTATATGTTTTTTACTTCTCTTATACCGTAACCATCCAATCTGAAGGATGGTATTGATGTTTATTTATAGCCTTTGATTGACGATCTAAAGAAGTTGTGGGGCAATGTTATGACGTACGATATTTCAAGGAAGCAAAATTTTATGGGATTAATGATTTCCCTGCTTATAGCATGTTGTCTGGTTATGGGGTGGTGTTTGAGGGCTTCTTTGATGTGTACCCTTAATGACTTCCCTGTTTATGACATGTTGTCTGGTTGGGGTACTCATGGCAAATTAATATGTCCGCATTGCATGGAGTATACAAAAGCCTTTACCTTGAAACATAGGGGGAAAAGTTCCTAGTTTTATTTGCATTGTAGGTTCTTACCAAGCGATCATGCATTTAGAGGGAACAGAAGCACCTTCAAAAAAGAGGAAGTTGAAAAAGATGAGCAGCCACCTAGGTTCACACCAGAACAGGTTTGGCGTAAAGTAATGGAAATGTCAAAAGTCACAGACAATGATGGTGTGTCAAGATTAGAAGGATATAGGGCGTGGCATAACTGGACAAAAAACGTTTTTTTTTGGGATCTCTCGTACTGGAAAGATAATTTGTTGAGACATAATCTCGATGTCATGCACATAGAGAAAAAATTTTGACAACATATTCCACACGGTCATGAATGTGAGTTGTAACATCCCCGATTCCTATTACTCTAATCGAGTTGGATAATCTCAATTAGGGATTTGATTGTGGTGTGGTTAATTGTGTGTTAGTTTAAGACCTAGTTGGAAGCTTAGGAAAAGGCTTGAATGCTGTTGGAAGTGCTTAACGCATAACGCGAGAAATGGAAGAAGTCAGAAGTTTGAAGGCGTCTTCTTAGTTGAGCTACACGCTCAAGCATGGGGAAGTAGCATGCCCTAGCGTGCCAACCCTCAAGCATTGGCATAGCGCACACTCAAGCATGCTGAGTGCGTTTGCCACCTGTCTTGAGTTTTGACGCGTGTTGGACATTTAACACCCCCCTCAGGTCCTACGTACTCGAACTCAAAATGCCGAAAAACATCAAGAAAACAAATCGCTGGTTGCTTTCGGAAAATACTTTAATTAAGTAACTACGTTCGAAAACACGGGTCTAAAAATTTTCTGCATGCATAGGTGATTGAATTCAAGACAAGGAAATAAAATTCTTAACACACATTAATATTTAAAAACCATAGTAATATAATCATGACATAAAATCGGTCTAATATATCATATTACAGACATAAAAACATATGTTTAATATACGTGCAACAAATAATATACGACTGCATAAAAAAAAAAGACTCCTAAGTTGGTCAGGCTAAAAGCAGCCATTAGGAACAACCCCAAAGTCAGCTTCCTCAAAAATGTCCGTCATCCAAGTACTCACGTGTCCGCGGGGACCTATGATCAACATCTGTACATGTGTTCCAAAAAAAACAATAGGTTGTCCAACATGTACAGGCACAGGTGAGATACTCATATATAAGTTTATCACGATAGCCGCACAAGCGATAAACAACAGTTACAGTCACACATAAATACAGTTATAATAACAGTTATTCATATGAAACAATATCTCAAACACTATCATGAGTTATAATCATGCATGAGACTTCAATACCAGCTTTCTAATTCAAGTACTCCGGAGATTCCTACTACCCTTCATCGAGCAATAGGGCGCAAATACACCCGTAACACAATTGTTCTCATGAGTCGGCCTCTCAATTTAGGTCCGAACTCCAATTGTTCCAGGGAAATGCGTCATAACCATATCCTGAATAGTCCAGTCTCTGATTGAGTTCATTCGTGTTGGGCAACCGATTTACCACGGCACGGGGTTGCTACGCCATCGGCCACTTGTGGAATTTCAAACACAGAATGCCCTTATAGACCTAGTGGTCTTAACTGGCTCAATTCTCAACTACGTAAGTTGTAGCTCGTTTTCAAATGGCACGTCTGCCTGTTCATGCATGTACACAGAAATTTTCTGTTTTCTTTTTCATTCATTCATTCATTGTCAAGGCATATAGCCCACGACTCGTTTTAAAGAACATTAAGCCCGTTCAAATCAAAACACAGGACACGAAGTCCGAATGCTCAATCCACAAAACGCTAGTCCGACGTCTCGATCACAAGGTTTGCATTCATCTCAAAGATTCCTCGCTTTTCTTTTCAAAACAACTTTGCAAAACAAAACTCAATTTCGTTTTCTTGAACTAAAACATCTTTTTCCAAGAACACATTTTCCGGGGAAAATTACTTTTCTTAAACCAAGCTGTTTTCTAAAGGTTCTTTTTCTTTGAAAACGTTTTTCAAAAGGAAAACACTTTGCATTGACTTTTCCTTAAAGGCATTTTCTTTTAAAAAGGAAATCAACTTTTCAAAAAGGAAAACTACTTTTTCTTGAAAAAACAACACGTTTTTCCAAAAACACCTTTTTGCTTTCCAAGACTCGGTTTTCCAAACTTCGATTCCGATTTTCGAGTATTTTAATTATTTATCGAGTCATAGTTAGTTCTATGCTCATCCAGGATATATATATATATATATATATATATATATATATATAGGGGATCCACTTACTCCAAGAGTAACTTTAAGAGAGTTACTCTCAATCTCATCCATCTATTTATTCTAATCCAACAAAGGTCATGTGGCTTCTTTAATGAATTAATATAGATCCATTGGATTAGAATAAATGGATGGATGAGATTGGAATTAACTCTCTTAAAGTTACCCTTGGAGTAAGTGGATCCCCCTCATATATATATATATATATATATATATATATATATATATCAAAACAGCCCAATATCTCAATAACATTCATCAAAGGCATCCGTGTCACAATTCTAAATCAAATGCTCAAGTACAAACTTTATCAAGTACATAAGTCAATCATTCACAACTTTCGATCATCAATCAACACTACCACATCTCACATAACAAATCAAATACCATGACGCTATCAAACTCAAATGAAATACCTCCCTTTACCTCTCTAAGTTGCTTAATTAAAATCCGAACGGTAATCGGCTTCGGTTCCGTTTTCGTCCATGTCGCCTAAAACAATTAATCACAATTCAATTCAAACAACAATCAACACAAAGTTACAACATCAAAACATAAATTTTCTTCCCCAAAAAGGTTCAAGGTTCGGCCACGAAAAGATAAAAAGGCTAGGGATCTCATTTGGTTCTATACTTTTGGATGGTTGGTTCATAAACTTGGTTAACACTAAGACAAGTCTTAATGCCCAAAAATATGAAACATGACTCATGAATTTTTCACATGAAGGTCTCGGCCATGAAGGGGAAAACTAGGCTAGGAATTGATTTGGTTTTCCACCACTTGGATTCAAAGACAGTGGGAAAGGTAAGGATGGAATCAAGAGTTAAAAATCAAAAATTTGAATAAAAACACTATTCACCAAGAACTATAGGGTTCAGCCACTTTGGAAAAAATAGGCTAGGATGAGAGTTTGATCATAAGCTCTTGGGTTTAGGTAGAGGATGATGAAGTGAGCTCAAAGAAATTGATTTCCCATTAAAAGGATTTTTCTACAATTTCCTATGAATTTTTGAATTTTTGGATCATAAACTTGATTTTCTTGAAAACAAGATTTGAACCTGAGATAGGAAGAGATTCATGAAGCTAAGAGATCATAGAAGTGATCTTACCTAAGAGAGGATGAAGATTGATCCAAGATTTAAGCTTTTTCTCAAAGGATTCAAGCTTTCTTAAGAAGAAAACGGAGGTTTTGGTTCAAGGGGGAAGAAGTGTTTTAGTGTCCTCAATTCTGGTTTGGGGGCGTGAAAGAGGGGCTGACCAGCCTATAAAATGGGTCACTTAAGGGTAAAATGGTCATTTCCTTCAAGGTTAAAATGGTAAAAGTGAAAAAAATATTAGGTTAGGGGTATTTTGATCATTTCGCATCTAGATATTTCTGAATGTCATGACGACTCTGGCATGCTTTCCCAAGTGATTTGATAGGATGTGACATCAAGATTATCTGTTAGCGGGTCCCGGTGAATCCATATGCATTTCCGTTCATCACCCGATTGAGGATTTTGTTCGAACGAAGGTTGGGAAGTGATTTTTTTGAAATTTAATCAAAACGTAGAGAATTAAATTCTAAGACTTACTCTCTCGTTCACGGGTCCATCTGAGGTCTCCTGAGCAGTAAAATCATACTGTCAGTGTAAAAACGCAGACCGAGCTCCGTTTGAGTTTTCAACTCAAAATTTAATCGTAGCTTCGTACGATAACGTTGAGCATGAATATGATCTCGGTTTATTTTATTTCATTTTCTAAGACCTCGAATAAAATATAAACTTAATTATATAACTTATTGATTTATAAAGACAGTGAAAATCGGGGTGTTACATTACTACCCTTCTAAAAAAAAAAAAAAATTCTTCCTCGAAATTACGTACCTTGAAAAAGATCAGGATACCGTAACCTCACCTTGTCCTCAAGCTCCCACGTCGCATCTCCAGTCACTTCGTCCCAAACAATCTTGACCAAGGGAACTTGTTTTCCCTTGAGTTGCTTAATCCTCTTATCAACGATTCGCACAGGCAATGTCTCAGAAGACAAGTTTTCTCGTAAGTGTACTATATTAGGTTCGATTACATGGGACGAATTAGGAATATACTTCCTAAGTTATGAGACATGGAAAACATTACGAATGTTGGATAGAAAAGGTGGTAAGGCAATCTGGTAAGCTACTGGACCAATACGTCAAAGAATCTGGTAAGGTCCAATGAATTTGGGAGTGAGTTTTCTAGACTTTATAGCTCTACCTACCCTAGTCGTAGGTGTGACTCTCAAGAATACGTGTTCACCTTCTTGAAACTCGAGGGGTCGTCTTCGTTTATCTGAGTAGCTCTTTTGTCTACTCTGTGCCGTCTTCATCTTTTCACGGATCTGCTTAATCTTTTCCGTTGTTTGTTGCACAAGTTCAGGGCCGACAATCATATTTTCTCCATCCTGATACCAACACAACGGTGTCTGGCACTTTCATCCATACAAGGCTTCATAGGGTGCCATCCATATGGTAGAATGATAGTTGTTGTTCTAGGTGAATTCGATAAGAGGTAAAAGATTATCCCAACTTCCACCATGGTCTAGAACACAAGCTCTCAGGAAATCTTCCAAATTTTGTATCGTTCTCTCTGTCTGTCCATTGGTTTGAGGGTGGTATGCTGAACTCAGCCTTAGCCTTGTTCCTAAAGCTTGTTGTAGACTTTGCCAAAAACGTGAAGTAAACTTTGGGTCTCTATCGGAGACTATGCTTGACGGCACTCCATGTAGTCTAATTACTTCTCTGATATACAACTCAGTTAACTTTTCCACTGAGTAGTTGATCTTAACAGGTAAGAAGTGTGCTGACTTCGTTAACTTATCAACGATCACCCAAATTGAATCAAAATTCTTAGATGTCCTCGGCAAACCTACCACGAAATCCATTGAGATGCTCTCCCATTTCCATTCGGGTACTGTAACACCCCGATTTTCGAGTTTTCCTTTTAATCAGTATTTATGAACTTGTATTTTATTCGAGGTCTTAGGAATGGAAATAAAATGTTCCGAGGCCATAATCATGCTCAACGATATCGTAGGAAGCTACGATTAAGTTTTGAGTTGAAAACTCAAACGAAGTCCGGTCTGCGTTTTTACGCTGACAGTATGATTTTACTGCTCAGGAGACCTCAGATGGACCCATGAACGAGACAGTAAGTCTTAGAATTCGATTCTCTACGTTTTGGTTAAATTTCATAAAAATTTCAAAAAAATCACTTCCTGACCTCTGTTTGAGCGAAATCTTCAATCGGGTGGAGAATGGAGCCGCGTATGGACTTACCAGGACCCGACAACGGATAATCTTGATATCACATCATGTCAAATCACTTGGGAGAGCATGCCAGAGTCGTCATGACGATCGGGAATTTCGGGACGCGAAATTACCAAAATACCCCTAACTTAAGCCTTTTCACCTTTTACCATTTTACCCTTGAACAAATGACCTTTTTACCCTTAAGTGACATTTTAAAAGGCTGAACACAGCCCCTCTCAGACCCCATTCACGCACAGCCCCCTCCCAAAATAAGAACTGTATAGTTGTTCTTGAAGAAAAATCATTTTCTCCTTGAAAACCTTGATTCACTTGTTGAAATCACTTGATTCCTTGACCAATCTTCCTCCATTCAAAGGTAAGATCAATTCTATGATCTCATAGCTTATTGAATCTCTCTCAATCTCAAGATCAAAACTCCATTTTCATGAAACTCATTCTTAGATCCAAAAGTTTGAAAATCCATAGGAAATTGTATAAAAATCCTTTTGATGTGAAACCAATTTCTTTGAACTCACCTCATCATTCTCTACCTAAACCCAAGAGCTCATGATCCGAGTCTCATCCTAGCTCATTTATCCCAATATCGCCGAACCCTAAGAGTGATGATGAATAGTGTTTTTCATCAAATTTTTTATTTCTAACTCTTGATTCCGTCCTTAGCTTTCCTAGTGTTCTAGAATCCAAGTAATGGAAAACCAAATCAATTCCAAGCCTAGCTTTCCCAAAGAGGCCAAGAGATTCATGAGAAAAATCCATGAGTTTTGTTTCACATTTTGAGTCATAGGACTTGTATTAGTGTTAACAAAGCTTATGAACCAACCATCCGAAAATTTGGAACCAAATGAGATCCCTAGCCTTTTTACCCTTTCATGGCCAAACCCTATGCCTTTTAGGGGAAGAAAATTTGTGTTCTTATGTTGTATATTGATCTTGATTTGTTGTTTGAATTGTATTGTGTTTGATTGTTTTAAGCGACGCGAACGAAACCGAAGCCAGAGCCGAGAACCGATCGAGTTTGGATTGAACTTCCTTGTGAGGTAAAGGGAGGTGGTCATTTAAGTTTGGTGGCTTCATAGTGCATGCTTGATATATGTATTATGATGACTGGATTATTGAATTGGAGATGAGTTTGAATGATGTATGGATTTGTTTTACTTAATGAAACATATTTGCACTCTTGTTGATAATTTGTGGCATGGATGCCTTGATTGATATTACTGTGATATTGAACTGTTGATACACATACATATTTATATCCTGGATGAGCATAACACTGGCTATGTCTCGATAATTATTAAAAGACTCGAAAAACCAAATCAAAGTTTTGAAAACCGTGTTTTGAAATCAAAATGTGGTCTTTTGGAAAACGTGTTGCTTTTCAAGGATATTTAAGTTTCCTTTTTGAAAAGTATGTTCCTTTGAAAAGTAAAAAGTGATTTTGTGAAAAGTCGTGCAAATTGTGTTTTGTTTCAGTAAAGTGTTTTGAAAAGGCGTGAAACCTTAGAAAACGAACGGTCTTTGTTTTCAAGAAAGGTGTTTTCCCGAAAAATGTTCCCTTGATCAAAAAGATATTTTGTTTCAAGAAAACCAAAGTGCGTTTCGTTTTCCAAAGTGTTTTGAGAAAATGAAACTAAAAGAAAAATCATGAACCTTTGAGATGAACCTGAACCTAGTGGTTGAGACGTCGGGGCTAGTGTTTTGTGGATTGAGCACTCGGACTTCGTGTCCTGTGTTTTTGATTTGAGTGGGCTTAATGCCATTTTGAAAAGAGTCATGGAATTTATGTCTCGACAATTGAAAGAATGAACGCAAAGAAAACAGAAAACTTTCTGTGTACATGCATGAACCGGCAGACGTGCCATTTGAAACCGAGCTACAACTCTAGTAGTTGAGAATTTAATCAGTCAAGACCACTAGGTCTATAGGGGCATTCTGTGTTCGAGATCCCACAAGTGGCCGGGGCGTAGCAACCCCGTGCCGGGGTAAATCGACTGCCAAACACGAATGAACTCGATCAGAGACTGGAGTATTCAGGATATGGTTATGACGTGGTACCCTGGAACAATTGGAGTTCGGATCTAAATAGAGAGGCCGACTCATGAGGACAATTGTGTTACGGGTGTTACTACGGCCTATCGTTCGATGTTGGGAAGTTAGAATCTCCGGAGTACATGAATTAGAAAGATGATATTGAAGTCTCATGCATTATTATAACTCATGATAGTGTTTGAGATGTTATATTGTGTTATATACATAACTGCTCATATAACTGTATTTATCTGTGAATGTTTATACTGTTGTTTGTCGCCTGTGCGACTATCGTGATAAACTTATATGAGTATCTCACCTTTGCCTGTACATGTTGGACACCTTGTTGTGTTTTTGGAACACATGTACAGATGTTGATCATAGGTCCCCGCGGAGACGTGAGGGCTCGGATGACGGAGCGTTCTGATGAAGTTGACGTTGGGTTGTACCCCAATGACTACTTTTAGCCGACCAGCTTAGGAGTCTTTTATTTTGAGCAGTCTTATATTATATTATTGCGAATACGTTGAACTTATGTCTAAGTCTGTAATATGTTATATATTAGACCAGGTTTTTTGTTATGCTGATATTTCTATGAACAGTGAATATCAACGTGTGATGTGAAGTTTATTTCCTTGTCTTGAGTTGTATTGCCTATGCATGCAAAAAAATTTTAGAAACTCGTTTTCGAACGTAGCTACTTAATTAAAGTATTTTCCGAAAGCAAACAGCGTTTTATTTTCTTGATTTTTTCCGCATTAGAGTCTGAGTATGTAGCACCCTCGAGGGGGTGTTACATTAGTGGTATCAGAGCTGGTCGAGTCTTTCGGGAATCCTTGGGAAGTGAGTCTGTTATGTTTGTATTGTGTGATCTCTGTGAACCTTGTTTGAATTGTTTCTCTGTTGAAGCAATGTTTGTTGGCACACTAGTTTTGATTTATGTTTCCTTATTAAGGTATGTTTGGTTTGCCTTTTAGGGAGACATGAATCTTAGAGGTGGTCGTGGTGGAGGTCGCGGCACTGCTGACAACAATGCTGATGACAACAACATGAATCGGGCTATCCAGGTAATGGCTGATATGGCGGCTGCTGCTGCTCAATAGACAGCTACGATGGCTCAACAGAATCAACAAAACCAACAGAAAGCTGATCTTGCTGCTGGTGCCAGAGGGTTAGTCGATTTTCGGCTTCATGATCCTCTGCAGTTTCACGGGGACTGTGACCCGGAAAGGGCTGACCTGTAGCTGCAAGAAATAGAGAAGATATTTGTTGTTCTGCACTGCCCCGAGGGAGTGAAGGTGGACTATGTCACATTCCTATTTCTGGGTGACGCAGAGTATTGGTGGTGAGGAACCAGACAACTGCTGGAAGCGAACAACCAAGAGATCACTTAGGGAGTATTTCGTACCAAGTTTCTAAACAAGTACTTTCCCCAAAGTGCCAGAACCAAGAAAGAGCAGGAATTTCTGAAGCTGTAGCAGAGGGACATGACTATTGGGGAATATGCGACGAAGTTTGAATCACTCGCCAAGTATTTCCACTTTTTCCAAGCTCAGCCTGACGAGGACTGGAAATGCGAGAGATTCGAAGGCGGTCTGCACTTCGAGATCAAGGAATCGGTGTTACCACTGGAGATCCGTACCTTCCAAGCTCTGGTGGAGATGTGCAGAAAGGTAGAAAAGATGAGAAGCGGAATGGAGAATAAGGGTACTACAGGAGGACCGTCTAGGTCAAGGAACCCGAGCCAGTACCAACACCAGAAAGTGAAGCAGTCCCAGAAGAAGCCGTATTCCCGACCTCAAGGGAATAGTCAGAAGCAACAATCGTATCGCTCTGTCGCTTCTGCTTACGGCAGTGGAAGCGGAAACGACCAAAACCAAGGCCGAGCGCAGAGATGTTTCAAGTGTGGTCAACCTGGACACCCAGCTGATAGCTGCAAGCTGAAAGGAGTTCTATGTTTCCAATGCGGAGAGATAGGACATTTTGTAAGGGAGTGCCCTACACCAAAGCCCGAGCCGACTGTCAACAACACGCGGACTGTTAGACCCACAACGAGGGGAAGGGTTTATACCATGAGTGGCGCTGATGCCTCCAAATCTGATGATCTCATACAAGGTAGTAACAACATGCGGACTGCTAGACCCACAGCGAGGGGAAGGGTTTATACCATGAGTGGCGCTGATGCCTCCAAATCTGATGATCTCATACAAGGTAGTTGCATCATAGCTAGTAATCTCCTAACTGTACTATTTGATTCGGGTGCGACACATTCGTTTGTCTCTTTAAATTGTGTGAGATAATTGGACTTGCCCGTTTCTTCGCTGTCTTTTGATTTGATTGTCACAACTCAACTGCTAAGCCTATTACTGTTAATACAGTATGTTTGAATTGTCCTATTACTGTTCATGATAGGAACTTTCTTGTTGACTTAATATGTTTGCCTTTGACTCAATTGGATGTGATCCTAGGCATGGATTGGTTATCTTCCAACCATATCCTTTTAGACTGTGCACATAGAACCTTAGTTTTTCCTGACCCTGGGATTTCTGGATTTATAACTTCCAACTAAGAGCTTCTTTGAAAGAAGGAGATCAGGGATACATGCTTCTATCCTGTTTAGAAATCGAGAGGGACGTTGTCTTGAGCGATGTGCCGGTTGTGAAAGATTTTCCGGAAGTTTTTCCAGAGGACGTACTACGGTTGCCACCTGTGAGGGACATCGAGTTTGCGATCGACTTAGTTCCAGGATCCGGTCCGATCTCTATAGGTCCATATAGGATGTCACCTACGGAGTTAGCTGAGTTGAAGACTCAACGAGAGGATCTGATGTCCAAGCGGTTTGTGAGGCCAAGTGTGTCCCTATGGGGAGCACCATTGTTATTGGTGAAGAAGAAAGACGGGAGTTCAAGACTCTGTGTGGATTACCGTCAACTCAACAAGATAACGATCAAGAACAAATATCCTTTACCCCGCATAGATGATTTGATGGATCAACTTCAAGGAGCTGCTGTCTTTTCAAAGATTGATCCGAGATCCGGTTATCACCAGATCAGAGTAAAGAACGAGGACGTACCCAAGACTGCATTCAGGACTCGTTATGGTCACTATGAGTACCTCGTGATGCCTTTCGGAGTGACTAATGCACCTGCTATCTTCATGGACTACATGAATAGGATTTTCCGTCCATATTTGGATCAGTTTGTCGTCGTGTTTATAGATGATATTCTCATCTACTCGAAAAGTTCCGAGGGGCATGAGGAACACCTGCGACAAGTTTTACAGATCCTTCACAAGGAGAAGTTGTACGCAAAGCTACCCAAGTGTGAATTTTAGCTGGATGATGTCAAATTCTTAGGACATGTGATTTCAAAGGAAGGAATTGCCGTCGATCCTACTAAAGTAGAAGCAGTACTTCTATGGGAGAGATCTAAGACTGTGACAGAAATCCGCAGTTTCGTTGGACTAGCTGGTTACTACAGATGGTTCATCGAAGGATTTTCGAAGATTGTTGCGCCGTTGACTCAACTTACGAGGAAGGACCAACCGTTTTTGTGGACTGACAAATGTGAGGAAAGTTTTCAGACAATGAAGGAACGTTTGACAACCTCATCAGTGTTAGTATTACCTAAACCAGACGAACGGTACGAAGTGTACTATGATGCCTCGCATCAGGGATTAGGATGTGTACTTATGCGACATCGGAAAGTTGTAGCGTATGCTTCACGCCAGTTGAAGACTCATGAGAGGAATTACCCAATGCACGACCTTGAGTTAGCTGCTGTGGTTTTGCACTAAAGATCTGGAGACATTACTTGTATGGATCAAAGTTCGATGTCTTCAGTGACCACAAAAGTTTGAAGTACCTGTTCGACCAGAAGGAACTTAACATGAGGCAGAGACGTTGGATGGAGTTTCTTAAAGACTATGACTTCACTTTGCTGTACCACCCTGGGAAAGCAAATGTTGTTGCAGACGTTCTGAGCCGGAAGACCCTGCACATATCTGCACTGATGGTTAAAGAGCTAGAATTGATAGAATAGTTTTGTGATCTCAATCTAGCTGTGGAAGTGAACCACGAGAGGATTAGCTTGGGAATGATCAAGGTATCTAGTGGACTGATAGAGACGATCCGTGAACAACAAGCAACTGATGAGTACCTCCAAGAGAAAAAGGAGTTACTGGGACAAGAAAAAGCTGCAGAGTTCAGTTTGGGAACTGATGGTCTCTTGAGATGCAATGGACGATTTTGTGTACCTAGTAACCCGGAGATGAGGAAAATGATTCTAGAAGAAGGACACAAGAGCAAGCTGAGCAGTCACTCTGGATCAACCAAAATGTACCAAGATCTGAAACAAAAGTTTTGGTGGCCAGGAATGAAGAAGCAAGTGGCTGAGTATGTAGCATCATGTTTGACCTGTTAGAAAGCGAAGGTAGAACATCAACGACCTGGAGGGATGCTTCAATCCTTGGATGTACCGCAATGGAAACGGGAGAGCATTTCATGGGATTTTGTGGTAGGATTACCGAGAACTTCCAAGAGTTTTGATTCGATTTGGGTGATCGTTGATAGGTTAACGAAGTCAGCACACTTCTTACCCGTTATGATCAACTACTCAGGGGGAAAGTTAACTGAGCTGTATATCAGAGAGATAATCAGACTATATGGAGTGCCGTCAAGCATAGTCTCTGATAGAGTCCCAAAGTTTACATCACATTTTTGGCAAAGTCTACATCAAGCTTTAAGGACAAGACTGAGACTAAGTTCATCTTACCACCCTCAGACTGATGGACAGACAGAAAGAACGATACAATCTTTGGAAGATTTGTTGTGAGCTTGTATTCTAGACCATGGTGGAAGTTGGGATGATCTGTTGCCTCTTATAGAATTCACCTATAACAACAGCTACCATTCTAATATAGGGATGGCACCCTATGAAGCCTTGTATGGATAAAAGTGCCAGACACCGTTGTGTTGGTACCAGGATGGAGAGAACATGATTGTAGGCTCCGAACTTGTACAACAAACAACGGAAAAGATTAAACAGATCCGGGAAGAGATGAAAACGGCACAGAGCAAGCAGAAGAGCTACTCAGACAAACGAAGACGACCCTTTGAGTTTCAAGAAGGTGAACACGTGTTCCTGAGAGTCACATCTACGACTGGGGTAGGTAGAGTGATTAAGTCCAGAAAACTCACTCCCAAATTCATTGGACCTTACCAGATTCTTCGTCGTATTGGTCTAGTAGCTTACCAGATTGCTTTACCACTTTTTTTGTCCAACATTCATAATGTTTTTCATGTCTCACAACTTCGGAAGTATATTCCTGATTCGTCCCATGTAATCGAACCTGATATAGTACATTTACGAGAAAACTTGTCTTATGAGACATCGCTTGTGCGAATAGTTGATAAGAGGATCAAGCAACTCAGGGGAAAAAAAGTTCCCTTAGTCAAAGTCATTTGGAACGAAGCAACTGGAGATGCAACGTGGGAGCTCGAGGACAAGATGAGAATACAGTATCCCGATCTTTTTCAAGGTACGTAATTTCGAGGAAGAAATTTTTTTTTAGAGGGGTAGTAATGTAACACCCCGATTTTCGAGTTTTCCTTTTAATCAGTATTTATGAACTTGTATTTTATTCGAGGTCTTAGGAATGGAAATAAAATGTTCTGAGGCCATAATCATGCTCAACGATATCTTAGGAAGCTACGATTAAGTTTTGAGTCGAAAACTCAAACGGAGTCCGGTCTGCGTTTTTAAGCTGACAGTATGATTTTACTGCTCAGGAGACCTCAGATGGACCCATGAATGAGACAGTAAGTCTTAGAATTCCATTCTCTACGTTTTGGTTAAATTTCACAAAAATTTCAAAAAAAATCACTTCCTGACCTCCGTTCGAGCTAAATCTTCAATCGGGTGGAGAACAGAGCCGCATATGGACTTACCAGGACCCGACAACGGATAATCTTGATATCACATCACGTCAAATCACTTGGGAGAGCATGCCAGAGTCATCATGACGATCGGGAATTTCGGGACGCGAAATTACCAAAATACCCCTAACTTAAGCTTTTCACCTTTTACCATTTTACCCTTGAACAAATGACCTTTTTGCCCTTAAGTGACATTTTAAAAGGCTGAAAACAGCCCCTCTCAGCCCCGATTCACGCACAGCCCCCTCCCAAAACAAGAACTCCATAGTTGTTCTTGAAGAAAAATCATTTTCTCCTTGAAAACCTTGATTCACTTGTTGAAATCACTTGATTCCTTGACCAATCTTCCTCCATTCTAAGGTAAGATCACTTCTATGATCTCCTAGCTTCTTGAATCTCTCTCAATCTCAAGATCAAAACTCCATTTTCATGAAACTCATTCTTAGATCCAAAAGTTTGAAAATCCATAGGAAATTGTAGAAAAATCCTTTTGATGTGAAACCAATTTCTTTGAACTCACCTCATCATTCACTACCTAAACCCAAGAGCTCATGATCCAAGTCTCATCCTAGCTCATTTATCCCAATATCGCCGAACCCTAAGAGTGATGATGAATAGTGTTTTTCATCAAATTTTTGATTTCTAACTCTTGATTCCGTCCTTAGCTTTCCTAGTGTTCTAGAATCTAAGTGATGGAAAACCAAATCAATTCCAAGCCTATTTTGACCAAAGAGGCCGAGAGCTTCATGAGAAAAATCCATGATTTTTGTTTCACATTTTGAGTCATAGGACTTGTATTAGTGTTAAAAAAGCTTATGAACCAACCATCCGAAAGTTTGGAACCAAATGAGATCCCTAGCCTTTTTACCCTTTCATGGCCGAACGCTATGACTTTTAGGGTAATAAAATTTGTGTTCTTATGTTGTATATTGATGTTGATTTGTCGTTTAAATTGTATTGTGTTTGATTATTTTAGGCGACGCGAACGAAACCAGAGCCGGAGCCGAGATCGATCGAGTTTGGATTGAACTTCCTTGTGAGGTAAAGGGAGGTAGTCATTTAATTTTGGTGGCTTCATAGTGCATGTTTGATATATGTATTATGATGATTGGATTATTGAATTGGAGATGAGTTTGAATGATGTATGGATTTTTCTTACTTAATGAAACATATTTGCACTCTTGTTGATAATTTGTGGCATGGATGCCTTGATTGATATTATTGTGATATTGAACTGTTGATACACACACACACACACACATATATATATATATATATATATATATATATATATATATATATATATATATATATATATATATATATATATATATATATATATATATATATATATATATATATCCTGGATGAGCATAGGACTGGCTATGTCTCGATAATTATTAAAAGACTCAAAAAACCAAATCAAAGTTTTGAAAACCGTGTTTTGAAATCAAAAAGTGGTTTTTTGGAAAATGTGTTGCTTTTCAAGGAAAGTTAGGTTTCCTTTTTGAAAAGTATGTTCCTTTGAAAAGTAAAAAATGGTTTTGTGAAAAGTCGTGCAAATCGTGTTTTGTTTCAGTAAAGTGTTTTGAAAAGGCGTGAAACCTTAGAAAACGGTCTTTGTTTACAAGAAAGGTGTTTTCCCGAAAAATGTTCCCTTGATCAAAAAGATATTTTGTTTCAAGAAAACCAAAGTGCGTTTTGTTTTCCAAAGTGTTTTGAGAAAATGAAACCAAAAGAAAAATGATGAACCTTTGAGATGAACCCGAACCTAGTGGCCGAGACATCGGGGCTAGTGTTTTGTGGGTTGAGCACTCGGACTTCGTATCCTGTGTTTTTTATTTGAGTGGGTTTAATGCCTTTTTCAAAAGAGTCGTGGACTTTATGTCTCGACAATTGAAAGAATGAACGCAAGGAAAACAGAAAACTTTCTGTGTACATGCATGAACCGGCAGACGTGCCATTTGAAACCGAGCTACAACTCTAGTAGTTGGGAATTTAATTAGTCAAGACCACTAGGTCTAGAGGAACATTCTATGTTCGAGATCCCGCAAGTGGCCGGGGCGTAGCAACCCCGTGCCGAGGTAAATCGGCTTCCAAACACGAATGAACTCGATCAGAGACTGGAGTATTCAGGATATGGTTATGACGTGGTACCCTGGAACAATTGGAGTTCGGACCTGAATAGAGAGGCCGACTCATGAGGACAATTGTGTTACGGGTGTTACTACGGCCTATTGCTCGATATTGGGAAGTTAGAATCTCCGGAGTACATGAATTAGAAAGGTGATATTGAAGTCTCATGCATTATTATAACTCATGATAGTGTTTGAGATGTTATATTATGTTATATAGATAACTGCTCATATAACTGTATTTATTTGTGGATGTTTATACTGCTGTTCGTCGCCTATGCGGCTATCGTGATAAACTTTATATGAGTATCTCACCTTTGCCTGTACATGTTGGACACCTTCATGATAGGATTCAGTCTCCTCTGGCTTTCTACACTATTCTTGGCTTCAGGCTCTAGCAATATTCGATGCATACACACAGTAGGACTAATGCCTTTGATATCTGCCATTTGCCAACCGATTGCTTTCTTGTGTCGTCTCAAGGTTTCTATCAAACTGTTCTCTTGATTAGTAGTTAGGAAAGATGAAATAATCACAGGCAAGGTTTCCATAGCTCCCAAATAAACATATTTCAAATGAGCTGGGAGCTGTTTTAGCTCCAAAATAGGTGACTTCACAACTGAAGGTATGTTGTCCTTGAAAGTCTCATCAGTGACTTCCAGTGACTCAAATTTTCTAGTCCACATAGGTTGCCTTGCAGTGCAATCCTTTATTTCAGAAAGTTCTTCCAGCAAGGGATCATCAGTACCTGATTCATACTCATCATCACTCAATTCTGTTGTTCCTGTCAGGAACTGTCGTTGCAACAGATCATCCAATGACTGCACAAACGAACATTCTTCCACTCCTTCGTCCGGGCACCTTAAGGGATTGAACACATTGAAAGTCACATGTTGCTCATTAACCCTCATGGTCAACTCTCCCTTCTGTACATCAATGAGAGTTCTTCCTGTAGCAAGGAAGGGCCTACCCAGAATAATAGGAACTTCCCTATCTGCTTCAGAGTCTAAAATAATAAAGTCCACTGGGAACACAAACTTATCTACTTTTATCAACACATCATCGATCTTTCCTTCTGGATATGCAATAGACCTGTCTGCTAGTTGAAGTGTCACAGTAGTAGGCCTGGCATCCCCAATGCCCAATTGTTTAAAAATCGACATAGGCATTAAGTTGATGCTAGCACCTAAATCACACAGTGCTCTGCCACAGTAGGTATCTCCAATAGAACAGGGAATGGTGAAACTTCCCGGGTCTTTCAACTTGGGAGATACTTTGGCTTGGAGCATCAGGCTGCTTTCCTTTGTCATGGCAACTGTTTCAAACTCCCCAAGCCTTCTCCTCTTTGTTAACACATTTTTCATGAACTTTGTATAATTAGGCATTTGCTACAAAGCTTCAACCAAAGGTATATTGATGTGCAACTGCTTTAGAATCTGCATGAACTTGCTAAACTGCTTGTCTTGTTGTACTTTCCTCTCAACCCTTGAGGAAAAGGGGGAGGTGGTCTTTCTGGACTAAATTTTGGCAAGGGTTCAGCTTCTGGAGCAGCCTTAAGCTTCTTAGCAGTTATCTCAGCTGTCTTCTCAATATTTTCACCAGTTGCTGGAATAGTCTCAGTTTCTTCAACTTGCACTTTGCTCTTTTTATCTACCATGGCTGGTAACTCAGTTCCACTTCTCAAGTGTATTGCTTTGCAGTGCTCCTTACCATGGGGACTTGAGGATGAAGGAGTTTCAGTAGAAGATGGCAGAGTGCCACTGGGTCTGCTGTTCAGTGCATTGGCCAGCTGGCCTACCTGATTCTCAAGGTTCCTCATGGATACTCCTTGATTCTGGAACTATGTCTTAGTTTCTGACATGAATGCCTTTATGACAGCTTCCAAGGACATTTCTTGATTTGCCAGTTGTGCTTGCTGTTGTTGCCTTGGTTGCTGATTTGTGAATCCAGAGGGAGCAGTTGTGGATCGGGTGGGAAAGTTTGCGTTCCCTGGCGGAGCATTAGCATTGTTATTCCACGAAAAATTTTGAGGTTGCCTGTTCCCTGGATTGTAGGTATTGAAATAGGGGTTATCTCCCCTGTTGCTGCTATAGTTCACATAATTAGCAAATGCAGGATTGCTGAAACAGTCTTCAAACAAATGTTCTCCTCCAAAATACACACAAGAAACAGTTTGAGCTTGGTGCACCAGTTGTTCATTTACCACTGGTTCAGTGGCAGCTGCTTGAGATGTCTTGTTACTCTTGTTTGTAATCGCTAGGTTTTTCACCATGTTAGTTAAGGAAGCCAACTGAGCAGTAAGTGCTGTAACTCCACTCACTTCATACATTCCTGCAGCAGTTGTGCTTTTTCTAGAGGTCAGCCTAGCAATAGGCCACTGATAACTGTTAGCAGCAATACTTTCAATCAATTCATATGCTTCATTATAGGACTTGTTAAGAAGAGTGCCTCCTGCAGAGGCATCAAGCATCATTCTTGCATATGGCAACACTCCATTATAAAAGTGCTCCATCTGAATGCATATTGGAATGCTGTAATGGGGGCATCTCATTAAAAGCTCCTTAAATCTCTCCCATGCTTCAAATAAAGGCTCATCATCAAGTTGCTTAAAGGAGGTTATATCATTTCTCAGCTTCGTATTCTTCATAGGAGGAAAGAATTTGGTCAAAAACTTCTCAGCCATCCTATTCCATGTATTAACAGAGTTGGGTTCCATAGAATTTAGCCAATTCTTAGCCTTGCCAGCCAAAGAAAATGGGAACAGTCTTAATCTGAAGGAATCGTCAGTGACTCCTGGATTTCTGAAATTATTAGCCACAGTCAGGAACTGCTTCAGGTGAAAATGAGGGTCCTCGGTTGCAGCACCACTGTACTGCCCAATTGCTTTCAGCATCTGGAACATGACAGGCTTGAACTAAAAATGCCCAGCTGTTATTTCGGGCACCACTATGCCTGTATTCATTGTTGCCGGATCAAACAGGGCATAACCTCTGATAGAACTGGTTCTATCATTGGCTAAAGCCATGCTATTAGGTTCATCACCCATTTCAGAGTTGTTAGAACTAGTGGCAGCGGAGGAGTAGTCAGGGGTATCAGGAATCAATCTCCCCAACTCAACTAAGCCCTGGTTCTGCCTGTTCAACCTTCTGAATGTTCTTTCGATTTCTGGGTCTAGTTGGAACTCAAGAGCACTATGCCTGCGCATACAGAGTTAAGTACCTGTTGCTATAGCAAAACACTCCACAGATCAGTTGTCTCAACTAATAGAACTATCAATTTAACACTTGTCCATTAAACACCATTATAATCCCCGGCAACGGTGCCAAAAACTTGTTGCTTTAAAAATGGTTTATGTGCTTGTGCAAGTATACACAATCGTTTAACACGTAATAAAGTGTAAGAGAGATCGTTCCCACGAGGATTAAATGGTGAATCAAGTACCAAGTTTGAATTAATGGTTCTATTAATCAAGATTAACAAAGAGTAACAAATAATTTGTGTGTGTATCCATAACAGTTTTGGGAAAATAAATGCTGGAGCAATAAAAACATATTTGTTAACAGAATGGGTAAAACAGCTACGGGTAAGTATCCCTTGCAATTTCAGTCTAGTTCAATTATGCCTTTGCACTGCTATGGCAATTTGGCTCCAGGAAATGAAAGTTTGTTTTCCAACAGTTCTGAGATGAACTTCACTAAACGTCTCCTATTCCAAGGTCCATATTAGTTACATTCATGCCTCACTTAAGCTCGTTCCAGCTAGCCTAAGAGTTAGAATGTTCATTCCTAAATCACTCTTCATCATAATTTTCGAATTAATGATTTTACTCTTATCTATAAAACAGTTTTGCTACACTTAGCTTTTCCAAGCAGCCGTGAGCTCAAGTTCTAACTAAGGTGATCAAGCTCAATTAAAGCACAACCAAATCAGATTTATAGAAAATGCAATAGCAAGGCATAACATAATATTCACTAGAAATCCACTACAAGTTCAACATCCCATAGCTACAAGAGGTTTAGCTCATATTGAGCTTACAAAAACAAAGAGAAAAATAAAAAATGGAAGAAGAAGCCATTACAAGAGAGGAGAGAGAGAAAGGGGTGCAGCTGCTGTCCTTGGTCCAATAGGGAAGATGAAGATGTCCGATCTCTCTCTTGTTGTCCCCCTTTTAGGGTTCTTTTTCCAACCTGTCTCAAGGCCCTTTCCTCTCTCATCCTTTTTGGGCTGTAAACTGATTAGGACTAGTGTCCTTGGCCCAGTTCCCTGACATTAATGCACCAAACATTAGTCCCACGTGTATGACACTGTCCTTATCAGCAAAGGACAACTCAATGTGTAAGAGAATGTTTTGAGCCTTTGTCCTTGTGCACAGTCAGCTTCAGCTACAATTGCTACAGCATATCCCAGAGCAACGTTTCCAGTTTAGCGCATCGATCTCCATAAATTGCCCTGCATAGAAAACTCACACTCAAATACTGAAAACAGCTCCAAAAGACACCAGAACACTAAAACTTACAAAATACTCTTATAAAACACACTTCACACAAAATCACACTAAAACATTAAAAACATAAAATCAAAATACTCAAAGACCACAAGAACACAAGTCAAAAAGGTACAAATAACTCTTCATAAAAATAGTTATCACACCCCCAAACTTGAATCATTGCTAGTCCTCAAGTAATGGAAACAAAAGAAACTAGACAGAAAAGACACAAATTTTTCTAAACATCCACACATGTGCTCAAATTAGTTCAAACACAACTTTCTTCTTTTCAAACCAATTTCTTCACAAGGCATACTTGACAATGCATCAACATTCATGAAGTACAATCACTACACCAAAATAGGGAAAAATTGACGCAACATTCACCAGCGTTTTCCCGTAAAACGCTAGAAAATATGAGGCGGAGAAGTATTACTAGCGCTTTCTTTGGTAAGTGCTAGCAAATTATTGGGATTTACCAGCGCTTTTTTAACTAAGCGCAAGCAAATCTCTGACATTGAGTATTGCCAGCGCTTTTCCAAATAAACGCTGGTAAAGGACAAACACATTTGCCAGCGCTTCCTTAGGAAAGCGCTGGTAATACTATTACCAGCGCTTTCCTAAGGAAGCGCTGGCAAATGTATTTGTCCTTTACCAGCGTTTATTTGGAAAAGCGCTGGCAATACTCAATTTCTATATAAGTATAATTTTTTGATTTATATTACTGATCAGTGTGCTATCTTCACTTCGCGCGCGCGCTTTCAGTAATAGTAATCTTCACATGCACAGTACTCTCACCGCGAACTCAAACCTCCTCATCTTCTTCACAGTCGCGAACTGAACCCTCTCATCTCCTCCACAACCGCGAACTCAACCCCTCTCCTCCACCACAGCGACCCTCAATCCGCTCCCCACAACCGCGCGTCCACAACCCTCTCCTCCACGGTGAGAACGAAGGTTGCCACGTGAGCTGAACTACACCTCGTGCTTTCCCCACAAATTATCCAAGCTTTTCAGATTTTTTATTTATTTTGTTTTTTAATTTTCAGTCTTCCAGCTAGCGTGGTTTACAGAGAACAACAAAGTAACAAAACAACCACAAAATTGATGCAGCTTTAGATCAATCTCTCTCTTCGCTCAGCACTCACGACCTAAGCACTCACGCTCAGCACCTCCGCGAAACCTCACGGTTCTCTCCTCAAACCCTCTTCTCAACAGATGTATTCCCATCATTGAAGCATACATTTTGGGTGCATATTCATTATTATTCTGTGGGGTCAGTCATGCATTTTGGAACATATCCATCTCTTCAATATTAATGTGATGTTTGTTTTTGTCTGACTGTATTTTTTTCTGAAATATAAGTTGGCTCTCTTATATTCAATTTTGCACCATTATGGTCATTATCTTGAGTAATTAATATTAATTATTAAAGTAACATGTCAAGGGGACATTCAAAAACTATTAACTTGATGATCTAACCAAAATGGCTAATTATACATTAAAGTGCATATTAGATAATGTTGATCTTACAATTTTCAATAAATTAACTTGTATGACAAAGTAGTAGATGAAAAGTTTGGTGCTCAATTTGGAATATTACTGTGCTCTTTTGGTATAGATCAGCTGCTTGATTTTTGAGATTTAGACTCCACACGATAAGATTGCATCACTTGTACCAAGGCTATCTAGTCAAGGGTAAGGTTGTTACCAAGTTAATAGTTTGGGACAAAATTGCAACTAATGTTTACATTTATTATCTGGTCAAGGACAAGATTAGTAATAACTCCTAAGCATTTGAAAAATGGTTCATTTATCATATGATATATACCATAAGGGTACAGCTGGATTCTGTTTATAAGCTATCTCCTTTAGTCTCATTCGATCTTTATGCAAGATGCATATCACATATGAACTTAACGAGTGTAAGGCCCAACCATGGTTCTTTTTTGGATTGAGCATCTCGATATATGGCCATTTTTATTTGCCAGAATTTTTTGATTGTCTATTTGTGTTAGGTTATGAGCTACTTGTTGAAGCTATTCATACTTGTATAAGTTTCAAGCTTGTCGTCTCTTCTTCCCATATTCAAGGTGATGCAAGATTTGAAGTTGGCATAGAGCAGTTTAGCTACTATTAATGCATAGAGTCAAGGTCTTACACTTCAGAAACTTTGGCTGTGTACCAGTGTTAGGGCCCAGCCCAATTAGGAATTCTTGTAAAAGTTAGTTAGTTAGTAGTTGAAGGGGTGAGTAGTTAGCTGTATAAATAAGAAGACAATGGCAGAGGGGAGGAGTTAGTGAATTTGTATTGAGTGACCCTAAGCTTATATGTTCATTTTTATCCAACTTGTGTTTACTCTATATGTTGCACTGCATCTTCTACTACTCTTTTAATTTGCCAAAAGATGGAGTAGGTCCCTTTGGATTTTGCTACTGACCAAAAGGGTTTTACATAAACTTTAGAGTCTAAGTTAGATTAGTTCCCTAATCAAGGTAGAATTTTAGGTTAATTAGAACTTAGTTTTTGAATTCTACTTACTTGGACTTTCCAAATTAATATGTTTTCCCCAAATCTCTAATTGGGATGGAATGTTGTATATGAGTTAGGTCTCTGTTTGAATCCTTAATGAAACTTGACTTCTCATTGTCTTAGCCTTGTAGGCAGGTTAGGCTACTAATTAACTACGGCTCTAAGAGCACAAGAATTCTAAATGGATTTTAACTTTCACTCAAGAGTTTTCAAGCAAATTCTAAATCTTTTTCTAAGCTTGGAACCTAGGTGGACTTATAAGTGGATCAACTTCTCATCAAAGAAAAAAAATGTGTCACAATTGTGTAGATAAGCTCTGTTGCATATGTATTGTACATTTGTGGTTCTGCTTTACTGAGAAAATGTCTGTGTGATGATAAAATATACTGTGCTAAGATTGATCGAGGGCTTCTTCTTTCTTCAATCAATTAAGCTACTGTGATAGTACAAGATTTTTTTGCTCTTGTTATATATATATATATATATAAACATATTAATTGTTGAGGTTTTGCTATTATATATATATATATATAACCTGTTTGGTTTTGAATATTGCTGGTTTTGCTTGTGTTGAGCAAATTGTAATGGAAAACAGGGGGAATAGTTAGTAATTATATATATATATATAAAAAAAAAAAGGGTATTGCCAGCGCTTCCTTGAAGGAGCGCTGGTAAAGGTTAAACAATTGCCAGCGCTTCCTTGAATAAGCGCTGGTAAAGGTTAACCTTTACCAGCGCTTCTTAAAGGAAGCGCTGGCAATTGTTTAACCTTTACCAGCGCTTCTTCAAGGAAGCGCTGGCAATTGTGAACCTTTACCAGCGCTTCGATAAGCGCTGGCGAAATGTTTCCCCTTTCGCTAGCGGATAAATAGTCAGCGCCCGGAAGCGCTGCTGAAGGCCTAAAATAAACGCTGGTAAATCCCTTTTCTGTAGTAGTGAATCAAGCAAGCATTCATGGCTGTCCTCATCATCAACTCTCAGCTACATGCTACAGCACTGCACTTTCAGAACAGTGTGTTCTTCCTCTCTTCTCAAGCTAAGATAGGTACTCTCAATCATCATTCAAATGCACACTCAAACATGACCTTGACAAGCTTCTAAACACACCTATTCAAAATCAAAACTGCACATTGCTAGAGGACTTTATTCGGTTGCAATGAGGCTTGGGTTCAGGTAGGAACACTTCTGGGAAGGTGGCTACACTAAATGGAGCTTAGATATGCTTCCTCTTTTTGTGCCTCCTATTATTTCTTTCATGGCCCAGCTCACACTAGTTAAGGAGGACTTTTTGATCATTTTCATTTTTCTTTACTCCCTTTTTTGTTTTTATTTTTGTTTTTGTTTTGTTTTTGTTTTTTTTTATAGGTTGCTTTTCACCAACAACAATTCAATTTCTAATATTTTTGCTACATATCAGCTGCATAGCACCCCCAAACTTAAAACTATGCTAGTCCTCGAGCACCCGCAAACTTATTATACAGCATGTAAACACAGGAAGCACACCAGCCACTCCAGCTAGTGAGGACACTGGTTTTGCAGGATATGGCTTGTAACATGGCTTCATTAGAAACAAAGGGCTTGCAGGCTTAAAGGGGTATACACAAAGGTAGTATCCAAGAGTAGGCTATTTAGGCAATACTTGGCTCAGGAAAACAAAATGTGCCTCTAGCAAAAGCGTGTGCAACAGAAATGTGTGCAAGTGTGAAAGCAGCAAGTCAAAATCAGAGAAATATGCATAAGACTGGTATTCACACCGAAAGAAGGAAAAAACTGTTTATGCCCAAAAGCTCACAAGGTAGATCAGAATGCTACAGCATGTGCCTCGAGTGTCAAACAATTAAATCCAAGCATACAAGCTAGAAAGACAACAATCAAGTCAAAATTGCCATAGAGATGCACTTATTAAATATTAAAACAGACAAGCTGCATTAAGCAAAACCCCAGGATGGGGATGGTTGTGCACATGGTGGAGTAAAACATATAGGAATTTAAGCTGACAAAAAAAAAAAACAGGTGGGGTCAAGGTCCGCTGACCCCCACTTCGCAACTATATGCTACAATTTGAACAAAATAAAACAGCAACAACAACTTAAACCATAAACCAGAAGAAATAACCAAAAAGGGAAACAAGGAAACTCTTGATAGGGTTGCTGCAACCTGTGATGTGCTCAAGTGCTCAGCTTCCTGATGCGGGAGCTCTTTCCTGCTCCCTTTTGTAGTAGTGGTCTTCTTGCTTGTAGGGGTTTAAGTCCCCACTTCTTTCAGAAAGACCAAGTCTTCTTGGTCTTCTTCATCAGTGGATGAGGCTGTTGTACCCTCTGTACTTCCCCCTGCCCCCTCACTCTCTGCTATAGACGGCTGGTGACCCTTTCCCTTGACGGCACTTTGTTCAGGCAGCCTATTCTTTCTTGTGGAAAGAGGTACATTGTCTTCCTCATCCTTATAAGAGGCAGGGTAATCAACGGCTATTTTGGTGATCACTTCTCAAAAAGGGGTGTCTGGAATTTTCTTCTTAGGAGCGCGAGAGGGGGTAGGTGTTGTTGTTGTTGCTTCGGGTTCAGTTTCTTCAGGCTCTGCTTTAGTCTCAGCCCCCAAGTTCGGCAAGGGGCTTGCACTTCTCTTTCTCTTGTTACTTCTGATATCTTCAGTGGTGGTGGTGGTGGGTTGTTGCTGTTGTGAAGGAGCTGGTGGCATCCAGTCAGAAGAGTCCGAGTCATCCGGGACTGCTGTGGCACTAGGACTATTATGCTGCCCAGGGGTGTGATGCAGATCAGGTAGAATATGCATTGGAAACTGTGGAATGGGGTGCACCTTCTTCCATTTGTTAAGCTCCAGCACCCGTTGCTGCCATTTAAACTGATCCAGGGCAAAATGCCAATATAACTGCTGCTGCAGTAGTTGTTGCTGCAGCATTTGAGTCAGTGATTCCACCTTTTGTTCTAGCCCTGCAAAGCGGTCCTGCTGCTTTGAGGACTCCCCTGGTTCCATAATCCGCTCTTGGTCTTTGGCCTGGGTTGCTTTAGCCGAGTTGGATATAAATCGATAGATTAATCCAATATCAATGCTTCCTGCGTTTCTCTCCTCCACTTCCCCTTTTCGAAGCTCGACACCACATCGCTTGCATAGGTCAGTGATAAAGCAGGGGAAGACCAATTGGCCTTTTTCTACTCGTGGCACAAGTAGAGACCTCCCACTGTATCAACCTCCCCACATTTATTTTCTTTCCCTCCATGATGCAGTAAAGGAGCACCAAACGTTCCTTCTTAACAGTTTCCGTGTGCGCAGTGGGGGAGAGCTTATGTCTAAGGAAGTGATACCAAACCTTGGCGAAGGGTTGCAACGCAGACCTTGCGATTTTCAGCTGATTGCCAGAAGTTAGGAGCCATTTCGTCCCTGGGACCGTCACAACATCCTTCATATTAGTTAGTTGCTTTACAGTGGCCTTTGTCAGTAAAGGTTGGTACTCATCGTCCTCTTCAGCCAGGTTCAGCTTTAAGTTAATGGTCTTAGCATAGAAGCTGACCTTGCACCCCCTTACCATGGAGTGGGTTTGTTCGGCACCTCCAATGTTCACATAGAACTCGCGAACAAAAGAAGTACAGAACCCAGTTGGGTGGCCAGCAAAACGTTTCCACTTGTGCTTGTCAATCACTACAGCAATTTCAGCAGGGAGGCCATAAGAAGCTTTGGTGGAGATGGTGAAACCTTTCTCTGCATGAGGTTCCCTGAGCGTAGTAACATTAAAGTACCGAGCTGCAGCTTCGGCATTAACAAGCACTTCATACCCCTCAGATTCATCACTTGCGGTGGGTTTTCTCTTCTTCACAGCCGTATGCTTGACGCGAGGCATGGCTGGGCGAAGATGAGGGGAAGAGATGAAAATGGGGAAAGGAAGAGATTTGGGGGAGAACTGAAGCGGAAGCAGTGGGTTTGCGTGTGGGAAGGAAGGGGAAGGCGTGGGCTTTATGAAGAGATTTGATGGGAGAGTGTGGTGATTGACGCTGGTGGTTGGGAGTGTGTGGCTAGGGAGAGGGGCGGATACCAAGGGAAAACATGTGGTCTGAGGGTTCCCCTCCAACCTTTTGGATTTGTTTTATCTGGTTTTAGCTTGACGTGACTTCTTCCCCCAAAACCCAACACAATCCCGAATCAGCTACATGGGCCCCCAACCTTTTTTAGCCCAATACATAACCACGGCACCACCGAGATAGTTTTACCACCTTCAGCCACAACTCCAATTTCTTTGTTTTTTGCTTATTGAGTTAGTGCCAAAGAAAACGAAAAAGCAAAAGCAAAATAACATCTAAAATTAAAGAAAATAAAAATGCTGGGCTGCCTCCCAATAGCGCTTGGTTTATAAGTCCTCAGCCTGACTCAGTGCATGTTGAACATTCAAGGATCAGCCATTACTGTGGTGGCCTGTCCTTAGCAAATGGGTCACCCCAGTAATGCTTGACCCTTTGCCCGTTTACCTTGAAGGTCCTACCAGAGGCTGCGTCAAGAAGTTCCATGGCTCCATGAGAGTGGGCATGAACTATTGTGAAGGGTCCAGACCATCTAGATTTGAGTTTTCCTGGAAACAGCTTCAGTCTGGAATTAAAGAGCAATACTTGCTCTCCTGGTGCGAAGTCTCTCTTCGGGATCTTTCAATCATGCCAAGCTTTTGTCCAGGCCTTGTCGAATTCTGCCCCCTCATACGAAAACATCCTATGTTCTTCAAGCTCATTGAGCTGCAGCATTTGAGCTGCCCCAGCCTGGGCTAGCTCAAGATTTAGTTTTTTTTACTGCCCAGAAGGCTTTATGCTACAGCTCAATGGGCAAATGGCATGCCTTTCCATATTGGATAGCTCTGTCTGCCCATTTGTTTGTGGATGGTATGCTTTAGCCACTTTATGTCTCACCCCATATTTTGTGAGAACTCCATCAAAGAGCTTGCTGCAGAAGTGTATACCTTCATCACTGATAAATGCCCTTGGTGTGCCAAATCTTGTAAAAATCTGCTTTTGAACAAACTTCACAACAGATCTAGCATCATTTGTGGGGAGAGCTACAGCTTCCACCCATTTTGACACGTATTCTACAGCCACCAGAATATATAAATTTCCAAAGGAAGGGGGAAGGGACCCATGAAGTCTATGCCCCAAACATCAAACAACTCTACTTCCAAGATGGAATTGAGGGGCATCTCGTGTCTATCTGAAATATTTCCCACCCGTTGGCATCTGTTGCAGCCCTTGGCAAAACAGTAAGCATCTTTAAATAATGTAAGCCAAAAGTACCCGGCCTGGAGGACTTTGGCAGCCGTCCTCATTCCTCCAAAATGTCCCCCACATGGGGATGAATGACAATGTAAGAGAATAGCCGGGACTTCTGTTTCTGCTACACACCTTCTAAGCAAATTGTCAACACAGTGCTTGTACAAGTATGGCTCGTCCCAGCAGAACTGCTTTGCCTGATGGAAGAACCTTTTTCTTTGTTGTGGACTGAAATCTGCAGGGACAATTCCGCTGGCCAGGTAGTTCACTAGGTCAGCATACCATGGTGTTTCATCATCTTCCATGGACAGCAACTGCTCATCAGGGAACAGTTCTTTGATCTCAGAATTCTTTGTGGCTTCATTCCCCTCAGACAGTCTTGATAAATGGTCTGCCACCTGATTCTCAACTCCCTTCTTATCCCTAATTTCCAAGTCCAACTCTTGCAACAAAAGCACCCACCTAATCAGTTTGGCTTTGCATCTTTCTTGGCAATTAAGTATTTGATGGCAGCATGATCAATATAGACAATCACCTTTGTTCCAACAAGGTAGGGTCTGAACTTGTCAAAGGCAAACACAACAGCCAACAACTCTTTCTCTGTAGCGGTATAGTTCAATTGAGCTTCGACCAATGTTTTGCTGGCATAATATATAGAGTGAAATACCTTATCCTTCCTTTGGCTAAGAACTGCTCCCACTGCGAAGTCATTAGCAACACACATCAACTCAAATGGCATAGACCAATCGGGAGCAGTTATGACTGGTGCAGTAATTAGGGCCTTCTTCAGAATTTCAAATGCTTCCAAACAGGTTGGAGCAAAATCAAAGATTCTATCATGCTCTAGCAACTGGCATAGAGGCTTGGAGATTTTGGAGAAATCCTTAATGAATCTTCTATAGAAACCAGCATGTCCTCAGAAACTTCTCACTCCTTTAACTGAGGTAGGTGGTGGCAGCTTTTCAATGACCTCTATTTTGGCTTTGTCTACCTCCATACCCTTCTTAGGCACCTTGTGACCCAACACAATTCCTTCCTAAACCATAAAGTGACGTTTTTCCCAGTTTAACACCAAATTAGTTTCCTCACAACGATCCAAGACCTGTTCCAGATTTTCAAGGCATTCCTGGAATGACTCTCCAGACACTAAGAAGTCATCCATAAAAATTTCCATAGATTTCTCAACAACATCCGAGAATATGGCCATCATGCATCGTTGGAACGTTGCTGGGGCATTACAGAGGCTAAAAGGCATCCTTCGAAAGGCAAAAGTGCCATAGGGACAAGTAAAAGTAGTCTTTTCTTGATCTTCAAGTGCTACAACAATTTGATTGTAACCAGAGTATCCATCCAAAAAGCAGTAGAACTCTTTCCCAGAAAGTCTATCCAACATTTGATCAATAAAGAGCAAGTGAAAGTGATTTTTCTGGTGGATTTAATCAATTTTCTATAGTCCATACAAATCCTCCATCCTGTTACTATTCTGGTGGGGTTTAGTTCATTTTTCTTGTTTGCCACAACTGTTATTCCCCCTTTCTTTGGTACACACTGGATTGGACTTACCCACACACTGTCAGAAATGGGATATATAATCCCAGCATCCAGCCATTTGATGACCTCCTTCTTTACCACATCCTTCATGATAGGATTCAGTCTCCTCTGGCTTTCTACACTATTCTTGGCTTCAGGCTCTAGCAATATTCGATGCATACACACAGTAGGACTAATGCCTTTGATATCTGCCATTTGCCAACCGATTGCTTTCTTGTGTCGTCTCAAGGTTTCTATCAAACTGTTCTCTTGATTAGTAGTTAGGAAAGATGAAATAATCACAGGCAAGGTTTCCATAGCTCCCAAATAAACATATTTCAAATGAGCTGGGAGCTGTTTTAGCTCCAAATTAGGTGGCTTCACAACTGAAGGTATGTTGTCCTTGAAAGTCTCATCAGTGACTTCCAATGACTCAAATTTTCTAGTCCACATAGATTGCTTTGCAGTGCAATCCTTTATTTCAAAAAGTTCTTCCAACAAGGGATCATTAGTACCTGATTCATACTCATCATCACTCAATTCTGTTCTTCGTGTCAGGAACTGTCGTTGCAACAGATCATCGAATGACTGCACAAACGAACATTCTTCCACTCCTTCGTCAGGGTACCTTAAGGCATTGAACACATTGAAAGTCACATGTTGCTCATTAACCCTCATGGTCAACTCTCCCTTCTGTACATCAATGAGAGTTCTTCCTGTAGCAAGGAAGGGCCTTCCCAGAATAATAGGAACTTCCCTATCTGCTTCACAGTCTAAAATAATAAAGTCCACTTGGAACACAAACTTATCTACTTTTATCAACACATCATTGATCTTTCCTTCTGGATATGCAATAGACCTGTCTGCTAGTTGAAGTGTCACAGTGGTAGGCCTGGCATCCCCAATGCCCAATTGTTTAAAAATCGATATAGGCATAAGTTGATGCTAGCACCTAAATCACACAGTGCTCTACCATAGTAAGTATCTCCAATAGAACAGGGAATGGTGAAACTTCCCGGGTCTTTCAACTTAGGAGGTACTTTGTCTTGGAGCATCATGCTGCTTTCCTTTGTCATGGCAACTGTTTCAAACTCCCCAAGCCTTCTCCTCTTTGTTAACACATCTTTCATGAACTTTGTATAATTAGGCATCTGCTGCAAAGCTTCAACCAAAGGTATATTGATGTGCAACTGCTTTAGAATCTCCATGAACTTGCTAAACTGCTTGTCTTGTTGTACTTTCCTCAACCTTTGAGGAAAAGGGGGAGGTGGTCTTTCTGGACTAAATTTAGGCAAGGGTTCAGCTTCTGGAACAGCCTCAGGTGGTCTTGTTGACAGTCGGCTCAGACTTTGGTGTAGGGCAATCCCTTGCGAAGTGTCCTATCTTCCCGCATTGGAAACATAGAACCCCTTTCAGCTTGCAGTTATCAGCTGGATGTCCCTGCCTCCCATAATTGAAGCATCTCTGAACTTGTCCTGGATTCTGGTCGTTTCCACTTACACCGCCGTAAGCAGAAACGACAGGACGGTAAGATTGTTGTTTCTGGCCATTCCCTTGGGGTCGGGAATATGGCTTCTTCTGGGACGGTTTCCCTCTCTGGTTCTGGTACGGGGTCGGGTTCCTGGACCTAGACGGTCCTCCACGGTACTCTTATTCTCCCTTCCTCTTCTCATCTTCTCGACTTTTTTGCACTTTTCCACCAAGGCTTGAAAGTTTCGGATCTCCAGCGGTAACACCGACTCCTTGATCTCGAAGCGTAAACCGCCTTCAAACCTCTCGCACTTCTAGTCCTCATCAGGTTGGGCTTGGAAAAAGCGAAAATATTTGGCGAGCGATTCAAACTTCGTCGCATATTCTCCAACAGTCATGTCCCTCTGCTGCAGCCTCAGAAATTTCTGCTCTTTCTCGATCCTGGCACTCTGGGGAAAGTACTTGTCCAAGAACTTGGTGCGAAATACTCCCCAAGTGATTTCTTGATTGTTGGCTTCCAGCAGTTGTCTGGTTCCTCCCTACCAATATTCTGCATCACCCAGAAACAGGAATGTGGCATAGTCCACCTTCACTCCATCGGGGCAGTGCAGAATAGCAAAAATCTTCTCCACTTCTTGCAGCCACAAGTCAGCCTTTTCTGGGTCACAGTCCCCATGGAACTGCGGAGGATCATAAAGCTAAAAATTGACTAACCCTCTAGCATCAGCAGCAATATCAGCTTTTTGCTGATTCTGTTGGTTCTGTTAAGCCATTGTAGCTGTCTGTTGAGCAACAGCAGCCGCCATATCAGCCATGGCCTAGATAGCCCGACTAATATTATTGTCATCAACATTGTTGTCAGCAGTGCCGCGACCTTCACCACGACCACCTCTAAGATTCATGTTTCCCTACAAGGCAAACCAATCATACCTTAATAAGGAAACATAAACTCGTGAGTCAAGCAATAGTGCATCAAGTGCTAGTGTGTCCAATACTAGTGTGTCAACACACATTGCTTCATCAAAGAAACAATTCAAACAAAGTTCAAACAGAGGTCACACAACACAAACATAACAGACCTATTCCCCAAGGATTACCGAAAGACTCGACCAGCTCTGATACCACTAAAGTAACACCCCGCTCGGGTGCTACGTACTCGAACTCAAAATGCTAAAAAACATCAAGAAAACAAATCGCTGTTGCTTTCAGAAAATACTTTAATTAAGTAACTACGTTTGAAAATGCGGGTCTAAAAATTTTCTGCATGCATAGGTGATCCAATTGAAAACAAGGAAATAAACTTCTTAACACACATCAATATTTAAAAACCATTGTAATATAATCATGCCATAAAATCGGTCTAAGATATCATATTACAGACATAAAGACATATGTTTAACATACATGCAACAAATAATGTACGACTGCATAAAAAATAAAAAAGACTCCTATGCTGGTCGGGCTAAAAGCAGCCATTGGGAACAACCCCAAAGTCAGCTTCCTCAAAAGGTTCCATCATCCCGAGTCCTCACGTGCTCGCGGGGACCTACGATCAACATCTGTACATGTGTTCCAAAAACACAACAGGGTGTCCAACATGTACAGGCAAAGGTGAGATACTCATATATAAGTTTATCATGATAGCCGCACAAGCGACAAACAACAGTTACAGTCACACATAAATACATTTATAATAACAGTTATTCATATGAAACAATATCTCAAACACTATCATGAGTTATAATAATGCATGAAACTTCAATACCATCTTTCTAATTCGAGTACTCAGAGATTCCTACTACCCTTCATCGAGCGATAGGGTGCAAATACACCCGTAACACAATTGTTCTCATGAGTCGGCCTCTCAATTTAGGTCCGAACTCCAATTGTTCCAGGGAAATGCGTCATAACCATATCCTGAATAGTCCAGTCTCTGACTGAGTTCATTCGTGTTAGGCAACCGATTTACCACGGCACGGGGTTGCTACGCCACCGGCCACTTGTGGAATTTCAAACACAGAATGCCCTTATAGACCTAGTGGTCTTAACTTGCTCAATTCTCAACTACGTAAGTTGTAGCTCGTTTTCAAATGGCACGTCTGCCGATTCATGCATGTACACAGAAATTTTCTGTTTTCTTTTTCATTCATTCTTTCATTGTCGAGGCATATAGCCCACGACTCGTTTTAAAGGACATTAAGCCCGTTCAAATCAAAACACAGGACACGAAGTCCGAGTGCTCAATCCACAAAACGCTAGTCCGACGTCTCGATCACTAGGTTTGCATTCATCTCAAAGATTCCTCGCTTTTCTTTTCAAAACAACTTTGCAAAACAAAGTCAATTTCGTTTTCTTGAACTAAAACATCTTTTTCCAAGAACACATTTTCCGGGGAAAATTACTTTTTCGTAAACCAAGCCGTTTTATAAAGGTTCTTTTTCTTTGAAAACGTTTTTCAAAGGGAAAAGACTTTGCATTGACTTTTCCTTAAAGGCTTTTTCTTTTAAAAAGGAAATCAACTTTTCAAAAAGGAAAGCTACTTTTTCTTGAAAAAGCAACACGTTTTCCCAACACCACCTTTTTGCTTTTCAAAACTCGATTTTCAAAACTTCGATTCCGGTTTTCGAGTATTTTAATTATTTATCGAGTCATAGCCAGTCCTATACTCATCCAGGATATATATATATATATATATATATCAAAACAGCCCAATAGCTCAATAACATTCATCAAAGGCATCCATGCCACAATTCTAAATCAAATGCTCAAGTACAAACTTTATCAAGTACATAAGTCAATCATTCACAACTTTCAATCATCAATCATCACTACCACATCTCACATATCAAATCAAATACCATGAAGCTATCAAACTCAAATGAAATACCCCCCTTTACCTCTCTAAGTTGCTTAATTAAAACCCGAACGATTCTCGGCTTTGGTTCCGTCTTCGTCCGCGTCTCCTAAAACAATTAAGCACAATTCAATTCAAACAACAATCAACACAAAGTTACAACATCAAAACATAAATTTTCTTCCCCAAAAAGGTCCAAGGTTCGGCCAAGAAAAGATAAAAAGGCTAGGGATCTCATTTGGTTCTAAACTTTTGGATGGTTGGTTCATAAACTTGGTTAACACTAAGACAAGTCTTAATACCCAAAAATATGAAACATGACTCATGATTTTTTCACATGAAGGTCTCGGCCATGAAGGGGAAAACTAGGCTAGGAATTGATTTGGTTTTCCATCACTTGGATTCAAAGACAATAGGAAAGGTAAGGATGGAATCAAGAATTAGAAATCAAAAATTTGAACAAATACACTATTCACCAAGAACTATAGGGTTTTGCCACTTTGGGAAAAATAGGGTAGGATGAGAGTTTGATCTTAAGGTCTTGGGTTTAGGTAGAGGATGATTAAATGAGCTCAAAGAAATTGGCTTCCCATTAAAAGGATTTTTCTATAATTTCCTATGAATTTTTGAAGTTTTGGATCATAAACTTGATTTTAATGAAAACAAGATTTTAACTTGAGATAGGAAGAGATTCATGAAGCTAAGAGATCATAGAAGTGATCTTGCCTAAGAAGGATGAAGATTGATCAAAGATTCAAGCTTTTTCTCAAAGGATTCAAGCTTTTCTTAAGAAGAAAATGGAGTTTTGGTTCAAGGTGGAAGAAGAAGTGTTTTGGTGTCCTCAATTCTGGTTTGGGGGCGTGAAAGAGGGGCTGACCAGCCTATAAAATGGGTCACTTAAGGGTAAAATGGTCATTTCCTTCAACGGTAAAATGGTAAAAGTGAAAAAAAGGTTAGGTTAGGGGTATTTTGGTCATTTCGCGTCCAGATATTTCCGAACGTCATGACGACTCTGGCATGCTTTCCCAGGTGATTTGACAGGATGTGACATCAAGATTATCCATTAGCGGGTCCCGGTGAATCCATATGCAGTTTCGTTCATCACCCGATTGAGGATTTTGCTCGAACGAAGGTCACGAAGTGATTTTTTTGAAATTTAACCAAAACGTAGAGAATTAAATTCTAAGATTTACTGTCTCATTCACGGGTCCATCTGAGGTCTCCAGAACAGTAAAATCTTACTATCAGTGTGAAAACACAGGCCGGGCTCCGTTTGAGTTTTCAGCTCAAAATTTAATTGTAGCTTCATACAATAACGTTGAGCATGAATATGATCTCGGTTTATTTTATTTCATTTTCTAAGACCTCGAATAAAATATAAACTTAATTATATAACTATTGATTTATAAAGACAGTAAAAATCGGGGTGTTACAGGACACGTGTCAAGCCCTGGAGAAGGCGAAGTGGATGAGGTTCCACGCTCGAGCGTGGAGGAACCCCACACCCAAGAGTGGGAACGCTCTGACGTGCAAGTTTGCACACTTAAGCATGCAACGTAGGACCACTGAAGTGAGTTTTTCTTCTCACTTTCACACATGCATGAAATTCACCTTGGTTTTCAGAATTTTTACAGAGAGAAAGAGAGAGTAGAGGTCTTGAGAGAGAGAGAGTTTGAGTTATCGAGACTTCGGAATATCAGATCGAGATTTAAACTACACCAGAGTGATTGAAGACTTCATCTTCACTTTTGACCAGTGGAGATCTCGATTTCATCAAAGGTAAGCTCGTTTCCCTAACACGTAGATACATCAAATTTAGTGTTCTTCACTCTTCGTGTTCTTTGAGCTTTTCTCGAGTCTTTCTTTGGTTTTCAGTTTCCCTAGGGTTAATATTATTGCCTGTGTGTTGTTCCCATGGTCAGGGAAGAGTTCGTGGCCGTGTTCGGGTTGGTGTTGCGAAAACAAAATGATATGATATGTGCAAGTGTACATAATCGTAACAAGTAATAAAGAGTGAATAGAGATCGTTCCCACGAGGATTAGAATGAGCTAACAACTCCAGCTATAAGCTAGAACTTCTAATTGACAAGTGTTAAGAAAACAAGCAATCAAAATTTAGAGGTAATCAAGTATTTTGCAAGAACTAAAACTGATTGTGGATAAGGTAAAGTCGCAAGAGAGAAACAAAAACAAATGAAGAGTGTTAACAGCTTATAAAAACAGCTAGGGAGGCTAAATCTTTGAAATCTCTACTACAGGGTAATTTATGCTTCATAATGCTACAGCATTTAGTCGAGGAACAATATTTGCTTTCCAGCAGTAACAATTGAGTTTCATTAAATGTTCCTTATTCGTAAGCTCAAATTAAATCTACTCAGTTCTTGGTGTAGTACGTCCAGATACTTAAGGTCATGATAGTCTATTCCTAGCACAATTAGCTCCAATTAATTTTCCAATTAATTGAAATTAACCTTATCTTCTAGACAAGTCCACTTGCTCAACTTTTCCAAGCTTAACAAATAAGTGTTCTAGTTGAGATGATCAGATTCAACCAAAAATGGAGTGAGGCAAAGAATAGAAGAAAATGCAATGCATATATTAAAATAAATCACCCAGAAGTGTTGATTACAAGTGCATAGCTCCCAGCTTATGAGATTTAGTTCATGATGAGCATAACAACAGCAAACGAAATTAAAGATAAAGATAGTTCCTGCAACACCCTTTCCCGAGTGTCAGATTCCCAAACGTTTATAAGGCCGAAAATATTATTTAATGCGGAAAATACGGTTTTCTTTTTCTTTTTTTTTCTTTTCACAAGATGTAATGGGATTAGTAAAGGTAAATAATACTAATAAACGAACTTAGGTTCGCCATGCATTTCTAGAACATGCTGTATAATAAACACGGAACGGAAACAGAAATAGAAACATCAACATTACTGTATACAGACATAAGAAATACAATAAGTACTAGGATTCGTAGCTCCCAAAAGGTACTACAAAAAAAACTGACATAGTCTAAGGTACTACAAAAAAAACTGACATAGTCTGGCCGACAACAAAACTAAAACAGCAAAAAGAGTCCGCCTCCGTGCTCAAGGAAACTACTAAACTGAACAATCGTCACGTCCATCTTTTAAAGCAGCAACAGCAAGTACCAGCAGAAAACATACAGATATGGGTGAGATTCCCGTTCATCAACACGACAAAACAGCAGTAGTAAAAACGGGACGACTCACCGGGTAACAGCGTACCCAACATGCTTGCAATAATTCTCAATATAAATTATATTAAACAGTTAACAGCATAATATAAGTCATTCTTAAACAATACAGCGATGTATAACAGTAAATGTAACCATCAATGGCCATGCAATGCAATGCAATGTATATGACTCCATGCCAATGTCACTGGGTACTACTCTGACCCCTACTCCATGGAGCTAACAAAACGTCGGAGAGAGTGAATGGGAGGACATGTTCCGGTTTCAGCCAGCCATGAGTAAGATGCTACAACATTTGTAACGTGCACGTATCTAGCTTTACGGAAACACTCTCGACCAAACATGACAAGTACGGCATCTAGTAGAGGATATCAGTGTATTGCACGGATTCGCCACGACACAGAAGAGCTACCAACTGGTCACATGTAAGCCCTTCCAACCCTGATACCTCCAAAAAGACCATTGAAGATCGTCACCGTAAGATTCGCACCCGCATCAAGGTGTAAGCTCAGCTCCTAGGCTCAAGGCCTTACAAATATGCAAATGAAATGCCAATGCTTACACAAAGCAGATGCGATCAAGCAATGTCTATCCCCCGGATAAACCTCGAAGTCTACTAAAGTTCTTTTCCTTAGGAACTATTCGTGTCTTTGAAAAACAAAACCTTTATCCACTAGATAAATCTCGTGATCCCTCCGGGATTGAGTCATCACAAGACTGAAACAATTGAATGACTGATCGGGGTCCGAATCACCGGTCCGTCATCGAACTACTGTTTCAAAACCCAAAACGTTTCATGTTTATGTTTATCTCTTATGAAGTCATTGATGTACTAAGTCATCAATGGTATAGTATATGGTCTTGTTTCACCACATATTATACTAAGTTAATTACTTAACTTAGGTTTTTGATGTGTAAAGCTTTACAGTTTTAGTTGAAAAACACTCTTTATAAACAAACCATTGCTTGTGAGGCGAAGGTCTATGTCGCGACGCGAGGCTGAGAAGTTATCTTTACTGTTTAGATAGTCTTTCTGCATTGCGAGGCGAGGATTGTATCGCGACGCGAGGCAGAGAAGCTGCATCTTCACTACCTAGGCGGTTTGCGAGGCGAGAACTACTTCGCTACGCGAGGCCGAGGAGCTGCATCTTTGCTGCTCGGGCTAGTCCACTGTCTCGCGAGGTGAGGCAAGGTTAGCCTGGCGAATGCCTTATCTTCCCTCTGTCTCGCAGGGCCAGATGGGGTTCGCTGGGCGAGTACCCTGTTTTCACTTTTCCCTAACTCCTTCATTAATTCTCCTTTTGAAACACTTAGTTTGATTAAAAGACCTATGGCTAAAGAAAAGACATTTTCCCACTTTGGTGACACACTTTAAAGGTTAAAACTTCATTTGATCTTTGGATCAAAATCACTTTTGTTTCTCTTGAAAACATAGGTTATGAAATCATGTTTTTCTTACTTCAAAACCTTGCTAGAACAAGAACAACACATGTTCTTATATTTCCTCTTACTAAGGCCACAAGCCTACTCCAATGAAAAATGGAGACTTTGCTTTATCAACAAAGCAAATATAGCTCAAAGGCTCACACAAATTATAATAAACAACAATTACACCTTATTACATCATAACCAAAACATACAAGTCCATCACACATCATGGTCTCATAATCAAGCATAAAAGTCCATACTTGATCTAGTGATCAAAGTAGGTTTTCCAAGATACATGAAAATGATTTTCATTCAATCATCTCATCATCAACATATTCTAAAGCACACTACAACATACAAAAGCATAAACTCATCATGACAATCTTGTTCTCCAAGAGAACTTAACAAAACTTAACACATAAAAGTGAACCCAAACTAAAGGGTTTCACCCCCACATAAACTTAAACAACCATCTTCACTACCACCATCTTGGTGTGATGAGGTTCACCCCCCATACCTGTTGATGAGCAGATTCCCGGATCAAAGTCGGTTGATCAGTTTGTGAACCTCCTGGTAATCGTCAACAACTTGAAATGAAGGAAGATTGCTCAAGGAATCAAGTGATTCCAACAAGTGATTCAAGCTTTTCAAGGATGAAAATGGAGTTTTCTCTCAAGAACAACTATGGAGCTCTATGTTTGGAGGGGCTGTGCGAAAATGAGAGAGTGAGGGGCTGAGTTCAGCCTCTTAAAAGCTCACTTAAGGGTAAAAAGGTCATTTGCCCAAAAGAGTAAAATGGTAAAAGTGTAAAGACTAAGGTTAGGGGCATTTTGGTCATTTTGAGTCTAGATATTTCCGAGCGTTATGACGACTCTGGCATACTCTCCCAAGTGTCCTGGGATGATGTGGTATCAAGATTATCCGTTGGCAAGTCCCGGTAAATCCATATGTGGCTCTGTTTGTCACCCGATTGAGGATTTCGCTCGAACGAAGGTCAGGAAGTTATTTTTCTGAAATTTTTACGAAATTTAACCAAAACGTAGAGCATCAAATTCTAAGACTTACTGTCTCGTTCACAAGTCCATCTGAGGTCTTCTGAGCAGTAAAATCACACTGTCAGTGTAAAAACGTAGACCGGACTCCGTTTGAGTTTTCGACTCAAAACTTAATCGTAGCTTCCTACGATATCGTCGAGTATGACTATGGTCTCAGAATATTTTATTTCTATTCCTAAGATCTCGAATAAAATAAAGACATTAAAATACTGAAGAATTAGAAAACATGGAAATCGGGGCGTTACATTCCTACCCCTCTTAAAAGAATTTCGTCCTCGAAATTATACGGACCTCTTAAAACAAACTCGGATACTGTTGTTGCATGTCCTCTTCTCTTTCCCATGTAGCATCACTTGTAGTCGCGTTCCAGATAACTTTGACCAAAGCTATCTCCTTCCCTCGCAGTTTCTTTATCCTCCTGTCCTCGATCTTAACCGGCAATGCTTCATAGGTTAGGTTATCCTTTTGCTGTACTGAATCAGACTCTATGACGTGACTGGGATCAGGAATATACTTTCGCAATTGCGAAACATGAAAAACATTATGAAGGTTGGATAGAAAAGGCGGTAAAGCTATTTGGTAAGCTACTGGACCTATCCGACGAAGAATTTGATAAGGTCCAATGTATTTTGGAGTGAGTTTTCTGGACTTCAGGACCCTGCCCACCCCAGCCATCGAAGTGACTCTCAAAAACACATGATCCCCTTCCTCGAACTCAAGTGGCCTACATCTTTTATCCGCATAACTCTTCTGTCGGCTCTGAGTCGTCCTCATCTTTTCTTGAATCAGTTTCACCTTCTCGGTTGTTTGTTGCACTAGTTCAGGTCCTAATGAAGCACTTTCTCCATCTTGGTACCAACACAAAGGTGTTTTGCAACGTCGTCCGTATAAAGCTTCGTAGGGTGCCATCCCTATACTCGAATGATAACTGTTGTTGTAGGTGAACTCTATCAACGGTAGGAAATTCTCCCAACTTCCGGCATGTTCCAACACACACGCCCTTAACAGATCCTCTAAAGACTGAATCGTCCTTTCCGATTGTCCATCGGTTTGAGGATGGTAAGCCGAACTTAGTCGTAACTTCGTCCCTAAATCTTCATGTAAACTTTGCCAAAAACGCGAAGTAAAATGCAGGTCTTTATCCGATATGATACTTGAAGGTACTCCATGCAGTCTCACAATCTCACTGATATCAATCTGAGTAAGCTTTTCCATGGAATACTTGAGATTGATCGGTAGAAAATGATCTGATTTCGTAAACCTATCAATTATAACCCAAATGGAATCGTGTCCTTTAGGTGTTCTTGGCAAACACGTTATGAAATCCATCGCTATGCCGTCCCATTTCCACTCTGGGGTATCCAAGGGAAGTAACATTCCCGCTAGCCTTTGATGTTCAAACTTTGCTTTTTGACACACCAAGCAAGATGTCACATAATCAGCTACATCTCTTTTCATCCCTTGCCACCAAAACAATCGCTTCAGGTCTTGGTACATCTTGGTTGACCCTGGATGCATACTCAACTTGCTTCTATGGGCTTCATCCAGAATTAACCTTCTTACCTCTGGGTTGTTTGGTACACAAACCCGTTCTCCTCTTCTTAGGATTCCATCCGCTCCTTCCTTGTATTCCGACGTCATCCCTCTCTTTAGATTCCTTCGTTCTTTCTCCAGATACTGGTCGTATACTTGCTTTTCCCGAATCTGATCCATCAGATCACAAGATACTGTAACCATACCTACACATAGTCTTCCTGGCATACTAACCACGGACAGATGCATATCCCTGAACTGTTCCAAAAGCTCGTGTTCCTTAACCATCATGGCAGACACATGTAACACTTTCCTACTCAGCGCATTCGCTACCACATTAGCTTTTCCCGGATGATACTGTAACTGGAAATCATAGTCCTTCAAAAATTCCAGCCACCGTCTTTGCCTCATGTTGAGCTCTTTTTGATCGAACAGGTACTTCAAGCTCTTATGATCGCTGAAGACATTGAACGTCGAACCATACAAGTAATGCCTCCAAATCTTCAACGCAAAGACTACCGCTGCTAACTCCAGATCATAAGTTGGGTAATTCTTCTCGTTCACTTTCAACTGTCTCGAGGCATATGCTACCACCTTCCGATTCTGCATCAAAATACAGCCTAATCTTTGGTATGAAGCATCACAGTACACTTCAAAAGGTTCGCTTGGATCTGGCAATATCAACACTGGCGATGTAGTCAGCCTCTTTTTCAGCTCTTGAAAACTCTGCTCATAGGCTTCAGTCCATTCAAACGCTTTATCTTTCCTCGTCAATTGGGTAAAAGGTCCTACAATCTTAGATAATCCCTTAATGAACCTCTGATAATACCCAGCCAAACCCACAAAACTACATATCTCAGTCACTGTGGTTGGTCTTTCCCACTCAAGAACTGCTTCAACCTTCGACGGATCTACAACAATTCCTTCCTTTGAAATTACATGACCCAAAAACTGCACTTCGTCGAGCCAAAACTCACACTTGGTCAGCTTTGCATACAGCTGTTTTTCTTTCAGAACCTGAAGAATCACACTAAGGTGTTCAGCGTGCTCATCCTGGTCTTGCGAATAGATAAGTATGTCATCTATGAAGACAATGACAAACTTATCCAGGTATGGACGAAAGATCCTATTCATATAATCCATGAATATAGCTGGAGCATTCATCACACCAAACGGCATCACAAGATACTCGTAGTGCCCATAGCATGTTCGCAATGTTGTCTTCGGTACATCTTCTGCCTTCACACGAATCTGGTGATAACCCGATCGTAAATCAATCTTGGAGAAAACTGCCGCTCCCCTCAATTGATCAATCAAGTCATCTATCCTCGAAAGTGGATACTTGTTCTTAATAGTAACCTTATTCAACTAGCGATAATCCACGCATAGGCGAGATGTTCCACCTTTCTTTTCCACCAACAGCACAGGTGCTCCCCATGGCGACACACTGGGTTTAACGAAATGTTTCCCCAATAAGTCTACCAACTGTTCCTTCAAAGTTTCCAACTTAGCAGGTGTCATACGATACGGTGCCATAGACACTGGTCCTGTTCCTGGCACAAGATCGATCGCAAACTCGATGTCCCGAACTGGCGGCAAACCTGGTACGTCTTCAGGAAAGACTTTCGGAAACTCGTTTACGACAGGTACACGCTCTAAGACTAGCTCGCTCTTGACCTCCAAAGAAGATAGTAACATGTATCCTTGAGCTCCTTCTCTCAAAGAAGCGTTTACTTGGTTGGCAGTCAAAAATCCAGAATTCTCACAACTAGGTAAAACTAAGGTTTTATTTGCACAGTCTAATAGGATATGATTAGAAGATAACCAATCCATTCCTAAGATTACATCCATTTGTGAAAGAGGCAAATAGATCAAATCAATCAAAAATATTCTATCTTTAACAGAAATAGAACAGTTCAAACAAACTTTAGCAGTAATAACAGGCTTTGCAGTAGGCGTAGAAATTACCGAATCAAAAGCTAAAGAAGACACAGGTAATCCCAACAGATTCACACAGTCATAGGCAATAAAGGAATGCGTTGCGCCTGAATCGAACAATACAGTTAAGGTTTTACCTCCCATGACACACTAACCTTGGATTAAGTCTTCATTTTGAGAAGCTTCAGCACCACCCATAGTGTAGACTCTGCCTTTCACCTTAGGCCATGCAGCTTGGACATTGTTGACAGAATGTTCCAATTTCGGTTGCATGCATTCACGTGAGATGTGTCCCGGCTTCCCACACTTGAAGCAGATAATCCCTTTGATCGAACAGTCTTTGGTGATGTGATTACTCTTCCCACACTTCATGCACTTGTTTGGGGCGTTTCCAGACTGACTGAAACTCCCATTGCTTCCTCCAACAGAACGTTGTTGTTGATCTTGTTGCTTTGCATACGGCTTCCATCGAGATTTGTTGTCTCGACCACCGCTTCCTCTTTGAAACTTACTCGGTCCAGAACACTGTATCTGCTTGTCCTTGGGCTCCAAGCTCTCGATCAGACGACACTTCTCCATCAGTCTTGGAAAAATAGAAATTTCCAATGGAACTACAGCTCTCTTCAAGTTGATCCTCAGACTTCCTTCAAATTTTCTGCACTTCCACTCCTCTCTTGGGTTATCCAGAAAATAATTTGAAAACTTTGCCAGACTTTCAAATTTGGCCCTGTATTCAGCTACGGTCATTTCCCCTTGTCTCAGCTAGAGGAACTCCATCTCTTTCTCGTGTCTTGCGCTTGCAGGAAAATACTTCTCCAGGAATTTTCCCTTAAATGCATTCCAATCCATGAGACGACCCGCCGTCCCATCAGTAGAACCTAAGATATTAACTAATCTTAATCGCATAATAAACGTTAGCGCGCCTTATTAAAACGAAGCGAAACGAAAAATTTAGCGCGGAAGCAAAACAATAAACGGCACGCTACGCTTCAGAGTACACAGCTTTAAATATAAAGAAATATATCACATACAGCATTGCCCCATCAGTAGGGCTATAGTAATAAAGTACTACATAGTGTATATCAGTACAGACTGAAAACAAAATACATAACTAAGCCAAGAGACAGCTCTCCGGCTAGCCACGATCATTGCCCAACCTCTCGAGGCTAGGGTCCGTGGCACGTCCTCCAGCGTCAGGCTCGTAAGGAATGCCGTCCAGCTCTTCAGCAACTGGTTCCTCCTCGGGGTCTTCCCATAAAATAAGAGCAACACATACAGAAAAATAGCGGGAGATAAGAAACATATATCATCAATATGGGAGAGGGGCATCGGTACAGCATATATATATATATACATCACACAACACAGATAACATATACAACACAACATCACCCATCTCTTAAGTCACCCATCACAATCATCTCAAACATCATTCTCTCAGATAAGCCTATAAGAGGGATACTAGTCCCTATGTATATGCTGTCTTTCCTATATGCATGTCGGCCGATACATCACGTCCCCAGTTGGACATCCCCGTCGGGATTACATCACATCACATCACACCATATCCCGCCTCAGGATTGTACGTAACGTCCCCAACTGGACATCCCCCTTTGGGACCAAATGCTGTGGTATGAAATCTTATGAAAATGCAACAAACATCCATCGCAGATTGATATCGAAACCTCACGCCTAAACACTCGTCCACGACCATGACACATCGCATCACATCAACGTCAACATCAATCATCAACATTAACATCACATCAGCATCAGCATCACGATGCCTTGCATCTACGAGCCACAGCTCCACGGTCGGGACCACAGCGATATCAACCCGAACAACATCAACGCTCACCATACTCTCATCAACACTCAACCACCAGTCAAAACACAATAACATTACAACAGTAATTTATCCAGTATAAACATCACTATAAAGCCAGATAACAACAAATCACTCCAACAGCATAACACAACAGGTAAACAGATAATCAATTAAACAAATCAACACATCAACCTCAATTTCATCATCCATAATATCATCTTAGTGGTGATAGCCCAAAAGTACCTACACCTAGGGTCCAGACACTTTATCCAGGGCTCAACCTCTAGTAGGGTTTAAGGGTTCCCTTACACAAATATATATACTCTATACTAAGCTTGCCTTCCCGACGATATTAGTTCTTTCTCCCCACCTTAGTGATTTTCTCGTGTAGCTCCGGCTATGACTCCGCAGCTATCAGTCAGGTGCGCTATCGGATGTTCGAGTCCTGTCCGATTCTATACAACAAAACACAATCGAAAGTCAGTACGGTTAAATCAAAAACTCCCCTAACCATAGGACTAGGCTGCTGCCCCTATTTAATTAATTAGGCTAGGGATGTTGAAATTCTACCAACTCTTGGATCAATGATCCTTAAGCATACCTAAGACATAATCCATGATCAATTATCAAAGATTTGAACCAAAACTCCCTCAAATCAACAATTTGGGGTTTCGGCCACCACCCAAAAAAAAAAAAAAAAGGTGGAAGATGGATTTAGCTTCCTAATCACTTGGATTACATGATTAAGGATTGAAATAGGTGAAATCAAGAACAAAGAACAAAAACCCATTTTTCCCCTAAAAACTCACCCATTCGGCCCTTAAAAGATGAATAGGCTAGAGATTTTATTTCATCACAAGATCTTGGATTATGATAGTAGGGGATGATACTAGATCATAGGAATTGGTTTGGTCTCAAAATGATTTTTCTACAATTTTCTAGAGCTTTTTGAATTTTAGATCTAGAAATTGATATTCATGAAAATAAATGGAGAAAATAAAGATTGAGAGCTCAAGAGTGAAATCTATACCTCCTAGGTGATAGAGGAGGATGAGAGGATCAACTTTGCTTCACAAACTTGCTTGAAAATCCTTGTAGAAGCTTGAGAAAAATGGAGGTGAAGGAAGGAAAGAAAAATGAAGAAAAATGGAGAAGAAGAAAGAAAGGAAGAAGAAGAAGAAAGTGAAGGGAGAGAGGAGAGGGAGAGGCACGAAAATAAGAGAGAGAGAGAGGGGGTGAGGTCATCAAAATCTTAGATATTTTAGGGACATAAACGTCCTTTAGGAAAAAGACCAGGGGCATTTTGGTCTTTTCGCTTTCAGATATTTTCTAATTTCATAAATATCTAGATATTTTCCAGAAAAGTAATGATGACACTGGTGAGTCACTCCTAGGTGAGGTGACTTCATGTTTATCCGTTAACGGGTCCCGTTAAATCCCTACACAGCTCCGTTTCTTACGCGATTTAATATTTCGCCTACGAAAGTCATGATAACCTATTTATTTTGCACTTTTTTCAAAATTGCCGATATCGTTCGCAATTTTATTTAAAGCCTAATGGTTTCGTTCATGAGTCAAAATAAGGTCGTCTGAGCAATAAAATAATACTGTCAGTGTAAAACGCAGACCAGGTTCCGTCTGAGTTTTTGACCAAAATTTAACCATAGCTTCCTACGATAGCGTAGAGCATGGCTATGGCCTCGGAATAATTTATTTAATTTTCTAGACCCTCTAATAAAATACAATTACTAAATTACTGATTAATCAAAAGATTAAGAAAATCGGGGTGTTACATTACTACCTCCCTTAAAAAGAATTTCGTCCTCGAAATTCGACGTACCTTATAATAGATGTGGATACCGCTGTTGCATATCCTCTTCACGTTCCCAGGTGGCATCTCCAGTTGTAGCATCCCATATGACTTTGACTAAGGGAATCTACTTTCCGCGGAGTTCTTTCACCCTCGTGTCTTCAATCCGCACAGGCAATGCTTCGTATTCTAAGTTCTCCCTTACCTGGATTGATTCGGGCTCTATCACGTGTGATGGATCAGGATGGTATTTTCTAAGTTGGGATACATGGAATACATTGTGAATATTGGATAGGTTGGGAGGTATGGCAATTTGGTAGGCAACTGGACGAATTCGGCGAAGAATTTGAAATGGTCCAATGAATCTAGGTGTAAGCTTTCTAGATTTGATTGCCCTGCCGATTCTAGTTCTTGGAGTGACTCTTATAAAGACATGGTCGCCTTCCTGGAACTCCAAAGGTCTCCTCCTCTTGTCACTGTAGCTCTTCTGCCGATCTGTACCATCTCGGGTCCTATCAACTGATTTTCCCCGGTTTCATACAAACAGAGTGATGTTCGACACTTCCGTCCATACAGTGCCTCGTATGGCGCCATGCCAATACTCGAGTGGAAACCATTATTATATGTGAATTCAATCAATGGAAGGAATTCGTCCCAACTTCCTGTGTTTTCCAAAACACATGCTCTTAAAAGATCCTCCAACGATTGAATCGTCCTTTCAGACTGACCATCTGTTTGTGGATGATAAGCTGAACTCATCCTGAGCTTCGTCCCCAATGCACCATTTAGACTCTGCCAAAACCTAGAAGTAAACTTCGGATCCCTGTCCGAAATTATACTCGAAGGTACCCCGTGTAATCTTACCACTTCTCTGATATAAATCTGGATTAATCTTTCCAAAGAATACCTTTGGTTGATCGGCAAGAAATGAGCACATTTCATAAGCCTGTCAACGATTACCCAAACTGCATCGCATCTCTTTTGCGTTCTTGGTAGTCTGGAAACAAAATCCATTGAAATGCTATCCCATTTCCATTCTGGGACGTCTAGTGATTGTAATAACCCTGTTGGTTTCTGGTGTTCAATCTTTGCCTTTTGACACACCAGACAGGATTGGACATATTCTGCTACTTCCTTCTTCATCCCAGGCCACCAAAACATTCCCTTTAGGTCCTGATACATCTTGGTAGATCCGGGATGAAAACTCAGTTTGCTCTTGTGTGCTTCTTCCAAGATCATGTTCCTAACTTCACTATCCTTAGGCACACATATCCTGTCTCCACACTTCAGGATTCCATCAGTACCCTTCTTGAACTCTGAAGTCCTTCCTTCTTCTACCATCTGGTTCTTTTCCTGTAGGTACTGATCTTCTCCTTGCTTTTTCCAGATCAAGTTCAGAAAATCACTAGTGATAGTGATCATTCCTAAACTCATCTTATCTCTGGATAACTCCACGTCCAGGTTCAGATTCCTGAACTGTTTTAGCAGTTCTAGTTCTTTCACCATCATAGTGGACATATGCAGAGATTTCCGACTCAATGCATCTGCCACCACGTTGGCCTTTCTAGGGTGGTACTGTAGATCAAATTCATAATCCTTTATGAATTCCATCCATCTCCTCTGCCGCATGTTCAACTCCTTTTGATCGAACAAATACTTTAAACTTTTATGGTCGCTAAACACGCTGAATTTAGCACCATAAAGATAATGTCTCCATATCTTCAATGAAAACACTATTGCGGCCAACTCTAGGTCGTGGGTTGGGTAATTCCGTTCGTGCACTTTTAGCTGTCTGGACGCATAGGCTACCACTTTCCTTTCTTGCATAAGCACACAACCCAAACCTTGGTACGATGCGTCACAGTACACATCGAACGACATTGATGGATTTGGCAAGACTAGTACCGGAGATGTAGTTAGCCTCCCTTTCAGCTCTTGGAAACTACCCTCACACTCTTCTGTCCATTCGTACGCTTTTTCTTTCCTCGTTAATTGCGTCAGAGGTAACGCAATCTTCGAGAACCCCTCGATGAACCTCCTGTAGTATCCTGCTAGTCCAAGAAAATTTCTGATCTCGGTTATCGTCTTAGGACTTTCCCATTTAACCACAGCTTCTACTTTTGTAGGATCTACTGCGATACCATCCTTGTCGATCACATGCCCAAGGAATTGTACCTCCTCCAGCCAGAACTCGCACTTCGACAACTTGGCATAGAGTTGTCTGTCCTTAAGAACTTGAAGTAAATCCTCAAATGCTCTTGATGTTCTTTCTTGTCTAAGGAGTAGATAAGGATGTCATCGATAAAAACAACGACAAACTTATCAAGGTACGGTCGGAAAATCCTGTTCATGTAATCCATGAACACTGCTGAAGCATTAGTCACACCAAAAGGCATAACTAGATACTCGTAGTGTCCGTACCGACTCCTGAAAGCTGTCTTCGGTATATCATATTCCTTCAACCTTATCTGATGATAACCGGATCTCAGGTCAATCTTAGAGAATACCGTTGCTCCCCTCAACTGGCCCATAAGATCGTCAATCCTTGGCAACACGTATTTATTCTTAATCGTCACCTTGTTGAGCTGTCGGTAGTCCACACATAACCTTGTACTACCATCCTTCTTGACGCACAGCACAGGTGCTCCCCATGGTGAAACACTCGGTCTGATAAACTGCTTCTGCAGCATGTCGTTTAGTTGCTTCTTCAGCTCTGCCAACTCTGCTAAGGACATTCGATAGGATGCTATTGAAATCAGTCTGGCTCCGTTTGCAAGATCGATCGAGAATTCTATCTCCCTCTTAGGTGGTAGTCCTCACACTCATCTTAGAAAATGTCCGGAAACTCACGCACCACCGGCAAAGCATCAAGACTAGGAAAAGAAGAAAACAAGGGAAAAGGCAAGAGAAGAAGGCTCTCGCCTCGCGACACTATGCTCGCCACGCGAGCCAGAAGCTTTTTTGGATTTGCGACGCGAAAACAATGATGGCCTCGCGAACCAGAAGGTCAGACTGATCAGCAAAGAACAGTCCCTCGGCCTCGCGACGCGAACCTCTACTCGCGACGCACTCCATAAATCTAGCCTGATCAGTAGGAAACATCTCCTCTGCCTCGCGACGCGAACCTTAACTCGCTACACGAGCCATAAGGCCAGTCTGATCCATGAAGAACAGCCCCTCTGCCTCGCGACGCGAACATCTACTCGCCTCGCGATCTAGGAAGGCTAGCCTGATCAATATGGTTCAGTCTTTCTGTCTCACGACGCGAAACCTATTATCGCCTCGCGATCCAGACAGAAACCACCTACCATATCAATCAACAGACATATATATGCCTTACGGATAATGAAGTTATCACACTTGATAATCTTGCGCATCGGACACACTACCCTTTTTCTAACACAGGTGGTACCCAATGTGGATATAACTGTCAATGCTAGTGTACTTCCTAAACCTCACAGTCCGATATTAGAATCGAACTGCTCTGATACCAATAAATGAGACGACCCGCCGTCCCATCAGTAGAACCTAAGATATTAACTAATCTTAATCGCATAATAAACGTTAGCGCGCCTTATTAAAACGAAGCGAAACGGAAAATTTAGCGCGGAAGCAAAACAATAAACGGCACGCTACGCTTCAGAGTACACTGCTTTAAATATAAAGAAACATATCACATACAGCATTGCCCGATCAGTAGGGCTATAGTAATAAAGTACTACATAGTGTATATCAGTACAGACTGAAAACAAAATACATAACTAAGCCAAGAGACAGCTCTCCGGCTAGCCACGATCATTGCCCAACCTCTCGAGGCTAGGGTCCGTGGCACGTCCTCCAGCGTCAGGCTCGTAAGGAATGCCGTCCAGCTCTTCAGCAACTGGTTCCTCCTCGGGGTCTTCCCATAAAATAAGAGCAACACATACAGAAAAATAGCGGGAGATAAGAAACATATATCATCAATATGGGAGAGGGGCATCGGTACAGCATATATATATATATACATCACACAACACAGATAACATATACAACACAACATCACCCATCTCTTAAGTCACCCATCACAATCATCTCAAACATCATTCTCTCAGATAAGCCTATAAGAGGGATACTAGTCCCTATGTATATGCTGTCTTTCCTATATGCATGTCGGCCGATACATCACGTCCCCAGTTGGACATCCCCGTCGGGATTACATCACATCACATCACACCATATCCCGCCTCAGGATTGTACGTAACGTCCCCAACTGGACATCCCCCTTTGGGACCAAATGCTGTGGTATGAAATCTTATGAAAATGCAACAAACATCCATCGCAGATTGATATCGAAACCTCACGCCTAAACACTCGTCCACGACCATGACACATCGCATCACATCAACGTCAACATCAATCATCAACATTAACATCACATCAGCATCAGCATCACGATGCCTTGCATCTACGAGCCACAGCTCCACGGTCGGGACCACAGCGATATCAACCCGAACAACATCAACGCTCACCATACTCTCATCAACACTCAACCACCAGTCAAAACACAATAACATTACAACAGTAATTTATCCAGTATAAACATCACTATAAAGCCAGATAACAACAAATCACTCCAACAGCATAACACAACAGGTAAACAGATAATCAATTAAACAAATCAACACATCAACCTCAATTTCATCATCCATAATATCATCTTAGTGGTGATAGCCCAAAAGTACCTACACCTAGGGTCCAGACACTTTATCCAGGGCTCAACCTCTAGTAGGGTTTAAGGGTTCCCTTACACAAATATATATACTCTATACTAAGCTTGCCTTCCCGACGATATTAGTTCTTTCTCCCCACCTTAGTGATTTTCTCGTGTAGCTCCGGCTATGACTCCGCAGCTATCAGTCAGGTGCGCTATCGGATGTTCGAGTCCTGTCCGATTCTATACAACAAAACACAATCGAAAGTCAGTACGGTTAAATCAAAAACTCCCCTAACCATAGGACTAGGCTGCTGCCCCTATTTAATTAATTAGGCTAGGGATGTTGAAATTCTACCAACTCTTGGATCAATGATCCTTAAGCATACCTAAGACATAATCCATGATCAATTATCAAAGATTTGAACCAAAACTCCCTCAAATCAACAATTTGGGGTTTCGGCCACCACCCAAAAAAAAAAAAAAAAGGTGGAAGATGGATTTAGCTTCCTAATCACTTGGATTACATGATTAAGGATTGAAATAGGTGAAATCAAGAACAAAGAACAAAAACCCATTTTTCCCCTAAAAACTCACCCATTCGGCCCTTAAAAGATGAATAGGCTAGAGATTTTATTTCATCACAAGATCTTGGATTATGATAGTAGGGGATGATACTAGATCATAGGAATTGGTTTGGTCTCAAAATGATTTTTCTACAATTTTCTAGAGCTTTTTGAATTTTAGATCTAGAAATTGATATTCATGAAAATAAATGGAGAAAATAAAGATTGAGAGCTCAAGAGTGAAATCTATACCTCCTAGGTGATAGAGGAGGATGAGAGGATCAACTTTGCTTCACAAACTTGCTTGAAAATCCTTGTAGAAGCTTGAGAAAAATGGAGGTGAAGGAAGGAAAGAAAAATGAAGAAAAATGGAGAAGAAGAAAGAAAGGAAGAAGAAGAAGAAAGTGAAGGGAGAGAGGAGAGGGAGAGGCACGAAAATAAGAGAGAGAGAGAGGGGGTGAGGTCATCAAAATCTTAGATATTTTAGGGACATAAACGTCCTTTAGGAAAAAGACCAGGGGCATTTTGGTCTTTTCGCTTTCAGATATTTTCTAATTTCATAAATATCTAGATATTTTCCAGAAAAGTAATGATGACACTGGTGAGTCACTCCTAGGTGAGGTGACTTCATGTTTATCCGTTAACGGGTCCCGTTAAATCCCTACACAGCTCCGTTTCTCACGCGATTTAATATTTCGCCTACGAAAGTCATGATAACCTATTTATTTTGCACTTTTTTCAAAATTGCCGATATCGTTCGCAATTTTATTTAAAGCCTAATGGTTTCGTTCATGAGTCAAAATAAGGTCGTCTGAGCAATAAAATAATACTGTCAGTGTAAAACGCAGACCAGGTTCCGTCTGAGTTTTTGACCAAAATTTAACCATAGCTTCCTACGATAGCGTAGAGCATGGCTATGGCCTCGGAATAATTTATTTAATTTTCTAGACCCTCTAATAAAATACAATTACTAAATTACTGATTAATCAAAAGATTAAGAAAATCGGGGTGTTACATTACTACCTCCCTTAAAAAGAATTTCGTCCTCGAAATTCGACGTACCTTATAATAGATGTGGATACCGCTGTTGCATATCCTCTTCACGTTCCCAGGTGGCATCTCCAGTTGTAGCATCCCATATGACTTTGACTAAGGGAATCTACTTTCCGCGGAGTTCTTTCACCCTCGTGTCTTCAATCCGCACAGGCAATGCTTCGTATTCTAAGTTCTCCCTTACCTGGATTGATTCGGGCTCTATCACGTGTGATGGATCAGGATGGTATTTTCTAAGTTGGGATACATGGAATACATTGTGAATATTGGATAGGTTGGGAGGTATGGCAATTTGGTAGGCAACTGGACGAATTCGGCGAAGAATTTGAAATGGTCCAATGAATCTAGGTGTAAGCTTTCTAGATTTGATTGCCCTGCCGATTCTAGTTCTTGGAGTGACTCTTATAAAGACATGGTCGCCTTCCTGGAACTCCAAAGGTCTCCTCCTCTTGTCACTGTAGCTCTTCTGCCGATCTGTACCATCTCGGGTCCTATCAACTGATTTTCCCCGGTTTCATACAAACAGAGTGATGTTCGACACTTCCGTCCATACAGTGCCTCGTATGGCGCCATGCCAATACTCGAGTGGAAACCATTATTATATGTGAATTCAATCAATGGAAGGAATTCGTCCCAACTTCCTGTGTTTTCCAAAACACATGCTCTTAAAAGATCCTCCAACGATTGAATCGTCCTTTCAGACTGACCATCTGTTTGTGGATGATAAGCTGAACTCATCCTGAGCTTCGTCCCCAATGCACCATTTAGACTCTGCCAAAACCTAGAAGTAAACTTCGGATCCCTGTCCGAAATTATACTCGAAGGTACCCCGTGTAATCTTACCACTTCTCTGATATAAATCTGGATTAATCTTTCCAAAGAATACCTTTGGTTGATCGGCAAGAAATGAGCACATTTCATAAGCCTGTCAACGATTACCCAAACTGCATCGCATCTCTTTTGCGTTCTTGGTAGTCTGGAAACAAAATCCATTGAAATGCTATCCCATTTCCATTCTGGGACGTCTAGTGATTGTAATAACCCTGTTGGTTTCTGGTGTTCAATCTTTGCCTTTTGACACACCAGACAGGATTGGACATATTCTGCTACTTCCTTCTTCATCCCAGGCCACCAAAACATTCCCTTTAGGTCCTGATACATCTTGGTAGATCCGGGATGAAAACTCAGTTTGCTCTTGTGTGCTTCTTCCAAGATCATGTTCCTAACTTCACTATCCTTAGGCACACATATCCTGTCTCCACACTTCAGGATTCCATCAGTACCCTTCTTGAACTCTGAAGTCCTTCCTTCTTCTACCATCTGGTTCTTTTCCTGTAGGTACTGATCTTCTCCTTGCTTTTTCCAGATCAAGTTCAGAAAATCACTAGTGATAGTGATCATTCCTAAACTCATCTTATCTCTGGATAACTCCACGTCCAGGTTCAGATTCCTGAACTGTTTTAGCAGTTCTAGTTCTTTCACCATCATAGTGGACATATGCAGAGATTTCCGACTCAATGCATCTGCCACCACGTTGGCCTTTCTAGGGTGGTACTGTAGATCAAATTCATAATCCTTTATGAATTCCATCCATCTCCTCTGCCGCATGTTCAACTCCTTTTGATCGAACAAATACTTTAAACTTTTATGGTCGCTAAACACGCTGAATTTAGCACCATAAAGATAATGTCTCCATATCTTCAATGAAAACACTATTGCGGCCAACTCTAGGTCGTGGGTTGGGTAATTCCGTTCGTGCACTTTTAGCTGTCTGGACGCATAGGCTACCACTTTCCTTTCTTGCATAAGCACACAACCCAAACCTTGGTACGATGCGTCACAGTACACATCGAACGACATTGATGGATTTGGCAAGACTAGTACCGGAGATGTAGTTAGCCTCCCTTTCAGCTCTTGGAAACTACCCTCACACTCTTCTGTCCATTCGTACGCTTTTTCTTTCCTCGTTAATTGCGTCAGAGGTAACGCAATCTTCGAGAACCCCTCGATGAACCTCCTGTAGTATCCTGCTAGTCCAAGAAAATTTCTGATCTCGGTTATCGTCTTAGGACTTTCCCATTTAACCACAGCTTCTACTTTTGTAGGATCTACTGCGATACCATCCTTGTCGATCACATGCCCAAGGAATTGTACCTCCTCCAGCCAGAACTCGCACTTCGACAACTTGGCATAGAGTTGTCTGTCCTTAAGAACTTGAAGTAAATCCTCAAATGCTCTTGATGTTCTTTCTTGTCTAAGGAGTAGATAAGGATGTCATCGATAAAAACAACGACAAACTTATCAAGGTACGGTCGGAAAATCCTGTTCATGTAATCCATGAACACTGCTGAAGCATTAGTCACACCAAAAGGCATAACTAGATACTCGTAGTGTCCGTACCGACTCCTGAAAGCTGTCTTCGGTATATCATATTCCTTCAACCTTATCTGATGATAACCGGATCTCAGGTCAATCTTAGAGAATACCGTTGCTCCCCTCAACTGGCCCATAAGATCGTCAATCCTTGGCAACACGTATTTATTCTTAATCGTCACCTTGTTGAGCTGTCGGTAGTCCACACATAACCTTGTACTACCATCCTTCTTGACGCACAGCACAGGTGCTCCCCATGGTGAAACACTCGGTCTGATAAACTGCTTCTGCAGCATGTCGTTTAGTTGCTTCTTCAGCTCTGCCAACTCTGCTAAGGACATTCGATAGGATGCTATTGAAATCAGTCTGGCTCCGTTTGCAAGATCGATCGAGAATTCTATCTCCCTCTTAGGTGGTAGTCCTCACACTCATCTTAGAAAATGTCCGGAAACTCACGCACCACCGGCAAAGCATCAAGACTAGGAAAAGAAGAAAACAAGGGAAAAGGCAAGAGAAGAAGGCTCTCGCCTCGCGACACTATGCTCGCCACGCGAGCCAGAAGCTTTTTTGGATTTGCGACGCGAAAACAATGATGGCCTCGCGAACCAGAAGGTCAGACTGATCAGCAAAGAACAGTCCCTCGGCCTCGCGACGCGAACCTCTACTCGCGACGCACTCCATAAATCTAGCCTGATCAGTAGGAAACATCTCCTCTGCCTCGCGACGCGAACCTTAACTCGCTACACGAGCCATAAGGCCAGTCTGATCCATGAAGAACAGCCCCTCTGCCTCGCGACGCGAACATCTACTCGCCTCGCGATCTAGGAAGGCTAGCCTGATCAATATGGTTCAGTCTTTCTGTCTCACGACGCGAAACCTATTATCGCCTCGCGATCCAGACAGAAACCACCTACCATATCAATCAACAGACATATATATGCCTTACGGATAATGAAGTTATCACACTTGATAATCTTGCGCATCGGACACACTACCCTTTTTCTAACACAGGTGGTACCCAATGTGGATATAACTGTCAATGCTAGTGTACTTCCTAAACCTCACAGTCCGATATTAGAATCGAACTGCTCTGATACCAATAAATGAGACGACCCGCCGTCCCATCAGTAGAACCTAAGATATTAACTAATCTTAATCGCATAATAAACGTTAGCGCGCCTTATTAAAACGAAGCGAAACGGAAAATTTAGCGCGGAAGCAAAACAATAAACGGCACGCTACGCTTCAGAGTACACTGCTTTAAATATAAAGAAACATATCACATACAGCATTGCCCGATCAGTAGGGCTATAGTAATAAAGTACTACATAGTGTATATCAGTACAGACTGAAAACAAAATACATAACTAAGCCAAGAGACAGCTCTCCGGCTAGCCACGATCATTGCCCAACCTCTCGAGGCTAGGGTCCGTGGCACGTCCTCCAGCGTCAGGCTCGTAAGGAATGCCGTCCAGCTCTTCAGCAACTGGTTCCTCCTCGGGGTCTTCCCATAAAATAAGAGCAACACATACAGAAAAATAGCGGGAGATAAGAAACATATATCATCAATATGGGAGAGGGGCATCAGTACAGCATATATCTATATATATATATATATATACATCACACAACACAAATAACATATACAACACAACATCACCCATCTCTTAAGTCACCCATCACAATCATCTCAAACATCATTCTCTCAGATAAGCCTATAGGAGGGATACTAGTCCCTATGTATATGCTGTCTTTCCTATATACATGTCGGCCGATACATCACATCCCCAGTTGGACATCCCCGTCGGGATTACATCACATCACATCACACCATATCCTGCCTCGGGATTGTACGTAACGTCCCCAATTGGACATCCCCCTTTGGGACCAAATGCTGTGGTATGAAATCTTATGAAAATGCAACAAACATCCATCGCAGATTGATATCGAAACCTCACGCCTAAACACTCGTCCACGACCATGACACATCGCATCACATCAACGTCAAAATCAATCATCAACATCAACATCACATCAGCATCAGCATCAGCATCACGATGCCTTGCATCTACGAGCCACAGCTCCACGGTCGGGACCACAACGATATCAACCCGAACAACATCAACGCTCACCATACTCTCATCAACACTTAACCACCAGTCAAAACACAATAACATTACAACAGTAATTTATCCAGTATAAACATCACTATAAAGCCAGATAACAACAAATCACTCCAACAGCTTAACACAACAGGTAAACAGATAATCAATTAAACAAATCAACACATCAACCTCAATTTCATCATCCATAATATCATCTTAGTGGTGATAGCCCAAAAGTACCTACACCTAGGGTCCAGACACTTTATCCAGGGCTCAACCTCTAGTAGGGTTTAAGGGTTCCCCTACACAAATATATATACTCTATACTAAGCTTGCCTTCCCGACGATATTATTTCTTTCTCCCCACCTTAGTGATTTCCTCGTGTAGCTCTGGCTATGACTCCGCAGCTGTCAGTCAGGTGCGCTGTCGGATGTTCGAGTCCTGTCCGATTCTATACAACAAAACACAATCGAAAGTCAGTACGGTTAAATCAAAAACTCCCCTAACCATAGGACTAGGCTGCTGCCCCTATTTAATTAATTAGGCTAGGGATGTTGAAATTCTACCAACTCTTGGATCAATGATCCTTAAGCATACCTAAGACATAATCCATGATCAATTATCAAAGATTTGAACCAAAACTCCCTCAAATCAACAATTTGGGGTTTCGGCCACCACCCAAAAAAAAAAAAAAAAAGGTGGAAGATGGATTTAGCTTCCTAATCACTTGGATTACATGATTAAGGAATGAAATAGGTGAAATCAAGAACAAAGAACAAAAACCCATTTTTCCCCTAAAAACTCACCCATTCGGCCCTTAATAGATAAATAGGCTAGAGATTTTATTTCATCACAAGCTCTTGGATTATGATAGTAGGGGATGATACTAGATCATAGGAATTGGTTTGGTCTCAAAATGATTTTTCTACAATTTTCTAGAGCTTTTTGAATTTTAGATCTAGAAATTGATATTCATGAAAATAAATGGAGAAAATAAAGATTGAGAGCTCAAGAGTGAAATCTATACCTCCTAGGTGATAGAGGAGGATGAGAGGATCAACTTTGCTTCACAAACTTGCTTGAAAATCCTTGTAGAAGCTTGAGAAAAATGGAGGTGAAGGAAGGAAAGAAAAATGAAGAAAAATGGAAAAGAAGAAAGAAAGGAAGAAGAAGAAGAAAGTGAAGGGAGAGAGGAGAGGGAGAGGCACGAAAATAAGAGAGAGAGAGGGGGTGAGGTCATCAAAATCTTAGATATTTTAGGGACGTAAACGTCCTTTAGGAAAAAGACCAGGGGCATTTTGGTCTTTTCGCTTTCAGATATTTTCTAATTTCATAAATATCTAGATATTTTCCAGAAAAGTAATGATGACACTGGTGAGTCACTCCTAGGTGAGGTGACTTCATGTTTATCCGTTAACGGGTCCCGTTAAATCCCTACACAGCTCCGTTTCTTACGCGATTTAATATTTCGCCTACGAAAGTCGTGATAACCTATTTATTTTGCACTTTTTTCAAAATTGCCGATATCGTTCGCAATTTTATTTGAAGCCAAATGGTTTTGTTCATGAGTCAAAATAAGGTCGTCTGAGCAATAAAATTATACTGTCAGTGTAAAACGCAGACCGGGTTCCGTCTGAGTTTTTGACCAAAATTTAACCATAGCTTCCTACGATAGCGTAGAGCATGACTATGGCCTCGGAATAATTTATTTAATTTTCTAGACCCTCTAATAAAATACAATTACTAAATTACTGATTAATTAAAAGATTAAGAAAATCGGGGTGTTACAATCCACATCTTGTTGATCATGCACCAGCATCTGACGGGCTCCTTCCCACCAGTATTCAGCATCCTCCACCAGCATATAGGTTGCATAAACAGCCTAGTCATTCTCAGTACATCTCATCGCTCCAAAGATCTTTTCCAGCTTCTGGATCCAGCGTTCAGCTAACTCAGGATTGAATTCGCCCTTGAATTGAGGTGGATTCCGACGAAGAAATTCGTCCAGTCCTCTAACTCCGGCCTCTCTTTCATCACGTTGAACCATAGCAGCAGCCATTTCCCGTATGGCGTTCACAGCAGCAGTCAGGTTTTGAGCAGCCATTGCTACCTTCCAAACCAGAACTGTCAAACTCAAGAAACCACAACAAAACTAAAGCAAACAACAGAGAAACACACAGACAACACAACACAAACAAGACAAACCATAACCTACAAACCCCTAAAAGACTCGGCCAGCTCTGATCCCAAATAATGCAACACCCTTTCCCGAGTGTCACATTCCCGAACGTTTATAAGGCTGAAAATATTATTTAATGGGGAAAATACGGTTTTTTTTCTTTTCACAAGATGTAATGGGATTAGTAAAGGTAAATAATACTAATAAACGAACTTAGGTTCACCATGCATTTCTAGAACATGCTGTATAATAAACACGGAACAGAAACAGAAATAGAAACGTCAACATTACTGTCTATAGACATAAGAAATACAATAAGTACTAGGAGTCGTAGCTCCCAAAAGGTACTACAAAAAAACTGACATAGTCTGGCCGACAACAAAACTAAAACAGCAAAAAGAGTCCGCCTCCATGCTCAAGGAAACTACTGAACTGAACCATCGTCACGTCCATCTGTTCAAGCTGCAACAGCAAGTACCAGCATAAAACATACAGATATTGGTGAGATTCCCGTTGATCAACATGACAAAACAGCATTAGTAAAAACGGGACGACTCACCGGGTAACAGCGTACCCAACATACATGCAATAATTCTCAATATAAATTATATTAAACAGTTACCAACATAATATAAGTCATTCTTAAACAATGCAGTGATGTATAACAGTAATTATAACCATCAATGGCCATGCAATGCAATGCAATGTATATGACTCCATGCCAATGTCACTGGGTACTACTCTGACCCCTACTACATGGAGCTAACAAAACGTCGGAGAGAGTGAATGGGAGGACATGTTCCGGTTTCTGCTAGCCATGAGCAAGATGCTATAACATTCGTAACGTGCACGTATTTGGCTTTACGGAAACACTCTGGACCAAACATGACAAGTACGACATCTAGTAGAGGATATCAGTGTATTGCACGGATTTGCCACGACACAAAAGAGCTACCAACTGGTCACATGTAAGCCCTTCCAAACCTTGGTGGAGAAGTGCAGAAAAGTGGAAAAGATGAGAAGTGGAAGAGAGAACAAGAGTACTGCAGGAGGACAGTCTAGGTCAAGGAACCCGAACCAATACCAGCACCAGAAAGGGAAGCAGTCCCAGAAGAAGCTGTATTTCTGACCTTAAGGGAATAGTCAGAAACAACAATCTTATCGTCCTGTCGCTTCTGCTTACGGTGGTGGGAGCAGAAACCACCAGAACCAGGGCCGAGCCCAGAGATGTTTCAAGTGTGGGCAACCCGGACACCCAGCTGATAGCTGCAAGTTGAAAGGAGTTCTATGTTTCCAATACGGAGAAATAGGATATTTTGCGAGGGAATGCCCTACACCAAAATCCGAGCCGACTGTCAACAACATGCGGAATACTAGACCCACAACGAGGGGAAGGGTTTATACCATGAGTGGCGTTGATGCTTCCAAATCTGATGATCTCATACAAGGTAGTTGCATCATAGCTGGTAATCTACTAACTGTACTATTTGATTCGGGTGCGACGCATTCGTTCATCTTTTTGAATTGTGTGAGACAATTAGAGTTGCCTGTTTCTTCGTTGTCTTTTGATTTGATTGTCACAACTCCAACTGCTAACCCTATTACTATAAATACAGTACGTTTGAATTGTCCTGTTATTGTTCATGATAGGAACTTTCTTGTTGACTTAATATGTTTGCCTTTGACTCAATTGGATGTGATCCTAGGCATGGATTGGTTATCTTCCAACCATATCCTTTTAGACTGTGCACATAGAACCTTAGCTTTTCCTGACCCTGAGATTTCTGGATTTATAACTACCAACCAAGTAAGGGCTTCTTTGAAACAAGGAGGGCAGGGATACATGCTTTTATCCTGTTTAGAAGTCAAGAAGGACGTTGTCTTGAGCGATGTGTCGGTTGTGAAAGATTTTCTGGAAGTTTTTCCAGAGGACGTACCAGGTTTGCCACCTGTGAGGGACATCGAGTTTGCGATCGACTTAGTTCCAGCATCCAGTCCGATCTTCATAGCTCCATATAGGATGTCACCTACGGAGTTAGCCGAGTTGAAGACTCAACTAGATGATCTGATGACCAAGCGGTTTGTGAGGCCAAGTGTGTCCCCGTGGGGAGCACCAGTGTTGTTGGTGAAGAAGAAGGACGAGAGTTCAAGACTCTGTGTGGATCATAGTCAACTCAACAAGATAACGATCAAGAACAAGTATCCTCTACCCCGCATAGATGACTTGATGGATCAACTTCAAGGAGCTGCTGTCTTTTCAAAGATTGATCTAAGATCCGGTTATCACCAGATCAGAGTAAAGAACGAGAACGTACCTAAGACTGCTTTCAGGACTCGTTATGGTCACTATGAGTACCTCGTGATGCCTTTCGGAGTGACGAACACGCCTGCTATCTTCATGGACTATATGAACAGGATTTTCCGGCCGAATCTGGATCAGTTCGTTGTCGTGTTTATCGACGATATTCTCATCTACTCGAAAAGTCCCGAGGAGCATGAAGAACATCTAAGACAAGTTTTACATATCCTTCACAAGGAGAAGTTGTACGCAAAGCTACCCAAGTGCGAGTTTTGGCTAGATGAAGTCAAATTTTTGGGACACATGATTTTGAAGGAAGGAATTGTTGTCGATTCTACGAAAGTAGAAGCAGTACTTCTGTGGGAGAGACCCAAGACTATGACAGAAATCCACAGTTTCGTTGGACTAGCTGGTTATTACAGAAGGTTCATTGAAGGATTTTCGAAGATTGTTGCGCCGTTGACTCAACTTACGAGGAAGGACCAACCGTTTATGTGGACTGACAAATGTGAGGAAAGTTTTCAAACAATGAAGGAAAGTTTGACAACCTCACCAGTGTGAGTACTACCTAAGCCAGACGAACCGTACGAAGTGTACTGTGATGCCTCGCATCAGGGTTTAGGATGTGTGCTTATGCAACATCAGAAGGTTGTGGCGTATGCTTCACGCCAGTTGAAGATTCATGAGAGGAACTACCCGACGCACGACCTTGAGTTAGCTGCTGTGGTGTTTGCACTGAAGATCTAGAGACATTACTTGTATGGATCAAAGTTCGATGTCTTCAGTGACCACAAAAGTTTGAAGTACCTGTTCGACCAGAAGGAACTTAACATGAGGTAGAGACGTTGGATGGAGTTTCTTAAAGACTACGATTTGACTTTGCTATATCACCCTGGAAAAGCAAATGTCGTTGCAGATGCTCTGAGCCGGAAGACCCTGCACATCTCTGCAATGATGGTTAAAGAGCTAGAATTGATAGAACAGTTTCGTGATCTCAATCTAGCTGTGGAAGTGAACCACGAGAGGATTAGCTTGGGAATGATCAAGGTATCTAGTGGACTAATGAAGATGATCCATGAACAACAAGCAACTGATGATTACCTCCAAGATAAAAAGGAGTTACTGGGACAAGAAAAAGCTGCGAAGTTAAGTTTGGGAACTGATGGTATCTTGAGATGCAATGGATGAGTTTGTATACCTAGCAACCCAGATATGAGGAAAATGATTCTGGAAGAAGGACATAAGAGCAAGCTGAGCATTCACCCTGGATCAACCAAAATGTACCAAGATCTGAAACAGAAGTTTTGGTGGCCAAGAATGAAGAAGCAAGTGGCTGAGTATGTAGCGTCATGTTTGACCTATCAGAAAGCAAAGGTAGAACATCAACGACCTGGAGGGATGCTTCAATCCTTGGATGTACCCGAATGGAAATGGGAGAGCATTTCAATGGATTTTGTGGTAGCATTACCGAGAACTTCCAAAAGTTTTGATTCGATTTGGGTGATCATTGATAGGTTAACGAAGTCAGCACACTTCTTACCTATTAAGATCAACTACTCAGTGGAAAAGTTAACTGAGCTGTATATCAGAGAAGTAATCAGACTACATGTAGTGCTTTCAAGCATAGTCTCTGATAGAGACCCAAAGTTTTTGTCACATTTTTGACAAAGCCTACATCAAGCTTTAGGAACAAAGTTAAGGCTAAGTTCAACCTATCACCCTCAGACTGATGGACAGATAGAGAGAACGATACAGTCTTTAGAAGATTTACTGAGAGCTTGTGCTCTAGACCATGGTGGAAGTTGGGATGATCTTTTACCTCTTACAGAATTCACCTATAACAATAGCTACCATTCTAGTATAGGGATGGCACCCTACGAAGCCTTATATGGATGAAAGTGCCAGACACCGTTGTGTTGGTACCAGGATGGAGAGAACATGATCGTAGGCCCATAACTTGTGCAACAAACAACGGAAAAGATTAAACAGATCCGGGAAAAGATGAAAACGGCACAGAGCACGCAGAAGAGCTACTCAGATAAAAGAAGACGACCCCTCGAGTTTCAAGAAGGTGAACACGTGTTCCTGAGAGTCACATCTACGACTGGGGTAGGTAGAGCGATTAAGTCCAGAAAACTCACTCCCAAATTCATTGGACTGTACCAGATTCTTCGGCATATTAGTCCAGTAGCTTACCAGATTACTTTACCACCTTTTCTGTCTAACATTCATAATGTTTTTCATGTCTCGCAACTTCGGAAGTATATTCCTGATCCATCCCATGTAATCGAACCTAAGATAGTACATTTGCGAGAAAACTTGTCTTATGAGACATTGCCTGTGCGAATCGTTGATAAGAGGATCAAGCAACTCAAGGGAAAATAAGTTCCCTTAGTCAAAGTCGTTTGGAACGAAGCAATGGGAGATGCAACGTGGGAGCTCGAGGACAAGATGAGATTACAGTATCTCGATCTTTTTCAAGGTACGTAATTTCGAGGACGAATTTTTTTTTTAGGGGGTAGTAATGGAGCACCCCGATTTTTTTGAGTTTTCCTTTTTAATCAGTATTTGTGAACTTATATTTTATTCGAGGTCTTAAGAATGGAAATAAAATATTCCGAGACCATAATCATGCTCAACAATATCGTAGGAAGCTACGATTAAGTTTTGAGTCGAAAACTCAAACGGAGTCCGGTCTGCGTTTTTACACTGACAGTATGATTTTACTGCTCAGGAGACCTCAGATGGACCCGTGAACGAGACAGTAAGTCTTAGAATTCGATTCTCTACGTATTGGTTAAATTTAACAAAAATTTCAAAAAAGTCACTTCTTGACCTCCGTTCGAGCGAAATCTTCAATCGGGAGGAGAACGGAGCCGCGTATGGACTTATCAGGACCCGACAACGGATAATCTTGATATCACATCATGTCAACTCAATTGGGAGAGAGTCTCATGACGATCAGGAATTTCGAGATGCGAAATTACCAAAATACCCCTAACTTAAGCCTTTTCACCTTTTACCATTTTACCCTTGAACCAAATGACCTTTTTGCCCTTAAGTGAGGTTTTAAAGAGCTGAACTCAGCCCCTCACCCTCCATTTCCACGCACAGCCCCCTCCCAAAACAAGAACTCCATAGTTGTTCTTGAAGAAAAATCCTTTCCTCCTTGAAAGCCTTGATCCACTTGTTGAAATCACTTGATTCCTTGACCAATCTTCCTCCATTCTAAGGTAAGATCACTTCTATGGTCTCATATCTTCTTGAATCTCTCTCAATATCAAGATCAAAACCCCATTTTCATTAAACTCATTCTTAGATCCAAAAGTTTGAAAATCCATACGAAATTGTAGGAAAATCCCTTGGATGTGAAACCAATTTCTTTGAACTCACCTCATCATCCTCTGTCTAAACCCAAGAGCTCATGATCCAAGTCTCATCCTAGCTCTTAAACCCCATAGTGGCCGAACCCTAGTAGTGGTGATGAATAGTGTAACACCCTGCTTTTCACCTCTATGTTTATATGTGTTAATACTGGCTTATAGATGTTTGCATATGTTGTTTTTGCTTGTTTTGGGTGCATAAGTTCATAGTTGAAATAGTTCAGCCTTTAGAATAATCGATCCATTCGAGTCCAAGTAACTTGTTTCACGGTTTTGACCATATCTTGAGTTCTAGACATCCGATTGAGGTGATCTTGGATGCGTTGGAAAGCTTAGATAATTATCTACAAGTCTTATTCAGATGTCGAGGCCAAAAGCACGTTTTCTGAGGGGGAAATCAATTTCCAGAAAGTGGAAATCGATTGCTTAAAAGGAAAAATCGATTTCTTTGGCAAGAAAATCGATTTGGCCAATGGAAAATCGATTTCCTTGGTTGTGGAATCAATTACCATGCGTGTCAGAGCTTGTGTACGCGTTTGTGTGATCGGGCTATGCTGTGTACGGCCCATTCATCCTAAAACGTCCCTAACAATTATATATACATAGCGTATGACCTAAACCTAGTCTCTACACCCTATTATACTCACTAGTTGCCTCTTCTCATCCCTAAGAGCTCTAATTGATCTCTTGCTCTAGAAAACCCAATGGACGAATCCTGTTTTAGTGTTCTTCGTCAAGAACACGCCGTTGTTTGGCTAGTCTATCCCTGCTGCTAGAGTTAATCTCCTAAGTTAGAAACCATGGTGAGTTTCTACTCCTAGATTTGTTTTCCCTTTCAATCCTTAACTTAAAGATCGACTCTACTTTCCAGTGTTGCGATCGTGATCAAGTGTTGAACCTGTAAGAAGGAACCGTGGCAGAACTTGGCTCTATTCTCTTTCCCTTAGGCTGTGAATCGTCATACCAGGTATGGGGGGAGAAAATTGGTCATGAATATGTGGGTTCTGGGATAGGTTAAGATGAAGGGGTTAACCCATGACCCCTATGTATGCCTGCGTATGCCTATGAATGTTGTTATGTTTTTTTCTGGCTATATGAGTATTGATTGATGAATAATTTGAGGTTATAACATGTTTATAACTATGAGTTCATGATTTATATGATTGTTGATGAATTGACGATGATGAGCATGTTGTTTATGCCATGATATGGTGTTTTGATAACCTTATGCTATAAGAACATAGTTATAGGGAGAAAATAAATAGACAATGTGAGATTGATGACCAAGGGTTAGTTTGAGAACACTTAGGTTATGATTTATGAGTGTTGGACTAATCAATTGGTGATAAATAGCTTAGGCTCGAATGATATGTCAATTAGAGAACGTAGACTGGTCCGATAGCGGAGAAAACCCGTTGCTGCAAGATCTGACACCCAGAAACCGATTTTCAAAAATCGATTTGAATCCTCCCAGAATCGATTTCCAAGGTGTGGAAATCGATTTGGCCTTATAGAAATCGATTTCTAGAATCAATTTTCCTTGTTCAAAATCGATTGAGGAAATCGATTTGAACATGTTGAAATCGATTTCCAGAGATTGGAAATCGATTTGAAGACTTGAGAAATCAACTCCAGAGATTGGAAATCGATTCTCACGTGCCCAGGAGCAGTTTTGATCCCTTATGCTTGATGGATAGTGTTATGTAGGCTTGTTATAATCTTAATAAGATATGAATTGTGGTTTAGATATTAAGATTAAGTTATAATCTTAATAAGATATGAATTGTGGTTTAGATATTAAGGTTAAGTTATAATTTTAATAAGTATATGACTTGAGGATTAAAAATTAAGATTAAGTTATAATCTTAATAAGATATGAATTGTGGTTTAGATATTAAGATTAAGTTATAATCTTAATAACTATATGACTTGAGGTTTAAATATTAAGATTAAGTTATAATCTTAATAAGATATGAATTGATGATTAGATATTAAGATTATGTTATAATCTTAATAAATATATGACTTGAGGTTTAAATATTAGGATTAAGTTATAATCTTAATAAGATATGAATTAAGATTTAGATAATAAGATTAAGTATAATACTTAATAAAGATAATGTTAAGTTAAGACTTAACAAAGAGAACAATTAATAAGACGATGATGTTATTGGTAACGGCGCACTGTTACCGATGTTGTTGGTTAAATCATTCTTGATGCTATTTGGTCAAGTTTGATGTTGATAAATCATCTTTGATGCTTATTGGTCAAAGTTGATAGCCATGTAATGGTGTTGATAATGGATGGTTGGACATGTGTTTGCATATTGATTAACATTGCACGCATCATACGTTGAAGTTGATATGTTGGGTGGAAAGCAAATGATGAATCGCGATAGTGGAGCCCACAATGGGTGTTAACCCGGCCTTGCGGGTACATTGGGTATGGAAGTTCCAGGTGACATAGGCTAGCTACCTATCGTCGGAGTAACCTAATGAATAAACTTGAGTACCTTGACTAGCCACTATACATTATCAGGATTAGTGAGAGTGTTCGGGGATGGCCCATGGTCTGGCATATCATCCACGTTGATAACCAGACATGTACTCCTAATCGTCTTTCCAGAGTTAGAGTTGTTGGCCACATGCATACGGAGTAGTGATGTGCATTCGCATTGACATGCATCTTTGATATATATATATATATATATATATATATATATATATATATATATATATATATATATATATATATATATATTGATTATACATGTGTTGATTAATGTATGTTGTATGTCATCTCAATTACTATTCCATTCCGTATACATATATTTATGATTATATTTCTCACCCCTATCTTTTGTTGTCCTTGTGCATATGACGTTGCATGTGCAGAGGAGGGTGAGCATGCCGACGAGGAGTGATCCCGTGGAGATCTCTCTTAGTAGTAGTAGTTAGGATTTACGTTCAGTTGTTTAGTTTATTCCGATGTATTATTGGTATATGTATACCAACTCTGATATGTGACATCGGGATTTGGGTTATGTTTATTATTTATGTTTTTCGCAGTTTGTTTTTAAAGGATTTTGATTATTTCAGATTCCTACATTTTACGTTACAGATGATGTGATGCACATTACCCTTGAGGATACGTTTTTATTTTTAATTGTTATTTTTTTTAAAGACATGTGTGATATTATTTATGCTTTATTATATGAGGGGTAGTGGGTGTCACAAATAGTGTTTTTCATCAAATTTTTGATTTCTAACTCTTGATTCCATCCTTAGCTTCCTAGTGTTCTTGAATCCAAGTGATGGAAAACCAAATCAATCCCTAGCCTTTTTACCCTTTCATGGCTGAACCCTATGCCTCTTAGGGGAAGGAAATTTATGTTTTGATGTTGTTTATTGATGTTGATTTGTGGTTTGAATTGTATTGTGTTTGATTGTCTTAGGCGAAGCAAACGAGAACGGAGTCGGAGCCGAGAACCGATCGAGTTTGGAGTGAATTCTCTTTTTGTGAAGTAAAGGGAGGTAGTCATTTAAGTTTGGTAGTTTCATAGTGCATGTTTGATATATGTATTATGATAATTGGATTATTTAATTGGGGATGAATTTGAATGATGGATAGTCTTGTTTTACTTAATGAAACATATTTGCACACTTGTTGATAAGTTGTGGCATGGATGCCTTAGTTGATATTATGATGATGATTATGGATTGTTGATGTGTGTATATATATATATATATATATATATATCCTGGATGAGCATAGGACTGGCTATGTCTCGAAAATTATTAAAAGACTCGAAACCGAAATCAAAGTTTTGAAACCGTGTTTTGGAATCAAAAAGTGGTTTTTGGAAAACGTGTTGCTTTTCAAGAAAAGTTAAGTTTCCTTTTTGAAAAGTATGTTCTTTTGAAAATTAAAAAGTGGTTTTGTGAAAAGCCGTGCAAATCGTGTTTTGTTTCAGTAAAGTGTTTTGAAAAGGCGTGAAACCTTAGAAAACGGTTTTTTTTGTTTTGTTTCAAGAAGGGTGTTTTTCCTGGAAAATGTTCCCTTGATCAAAAAGATGTTTTGTTTCAAGAAAACCAAAGTGTGTTTTGTTTTCCAAAGTGTTTTGAGAAAATGAAACCAAAAGAAATATGATGAACCTTTGAGATGAACCCAAACCTAGTGGCTGAGACGTCGGGGCTAGTGTTTTGTGGATTGAGCACTCGGACTTCGTGTCATGTGTTTTTGATTTGAGTGGGCTTAATGCCTTTTTGAAACGAGTCGTGGATTGTATGTCTCGACATTTGAAAGAATGAAAGCAAAGAAAACAGAAAACTTTCTGGGTACATGCGTGAACCGGCAGACGTGCCATTTGGAACCGAGCTACAACTTTCGTAGTTGAGTATCCAGCCAATTAAGACCACTGGGTCTATAGGGGCAATCTGTGTTCGAGATACCACAAGTGGCCGGTGGCGTAGCAACCCCATGCCGGGGTAAATTGGCTGCCAAACACTAATGAACTCGATCACAAACTGGAGTATTCAGGATATGGTTATGACGTGGTACCCTGGAACAATTGGAGTTCGGACCTAAATAGAGAGGCCGACTCATGAGAACAATTGTGTTACGGGTGTTACTACGGCCTATCGCTCGATGTTGGGAAGTTAGAACCTCCGGAGTACATGATTAGAAAGATAATATTGAAGTCTCATGCATTATTATAACTGATGATAGTTTTTGAGATGTTGTGTTGTATTATATACTTTACTGTTCATATAACTGTACTTATGCTGTTGTCGCCTGAGCGGCTATCGTGATAAACTTTATATGAGTATCTCACCTTTGCCTGTACATGTTGGACACCTTGTTGTGTTTTTGGAACACATGTACAGATGTTCATCATAGGTCCCCGCGAAGATGTGAGGACTTGGATGACGGAGTATTCTGATGAAGTTGTCGTTGGGTTGTACCCCAATGGCTACTTTTAGCCGACCAGCTTAGGAGTCTTTTTTTTTAGCAGTCTTATATTATATTACTGCACATATGTTGATCTTATTTCTTATGTTTGTAATACGTTATATATTAGACCAGGTTGTATGTTATGTTAATGTTGTTTTATGAACAGTGAATATCAATGCGTGACATGAGATTTATTTCTTCGTCTTGAGTTGTTTTGTTTACGCATGCAGAAATTTTTTTTAGAAACCGCGTCTTCAAACGTAGCTATTTAATTAAAGTATTTTCCGAAAGCAACCAGTGCTTTATTTTCTTGATTTATTTCCGCATTAGAGTCCGAGTATGTAGCACCCGCGAGGGGGGTGTTACACTTTCTGGGAAACTTCCCAGATGGTCACCCATCCCACAAGTGCTCCAAGTCAAGCACTCTTAACTATTGAGTTCTTATGTTCTGGGCTCCCGAAAAGAAGATGCATCTTGTTGGTATAGGTAGTACAAATCAAATCCTTTAAGCCTTCCTCAACTGTACAGCCTCATACCTATATAGTCTCAGGATCCCTCTCATTCCGATGTGAATCGGTTCATTCATGTGTCCCTCCGCCTAGATGCCTGCTAGGAGCCACTCCTTGTCCGTGCCTCATGCACTGGCGATCACTCCCCGCCCTCGTCAGCCCCGGGTGTTACATGCCCACCAGCTTCCGCGTGGTTCGTCCGCGAACCACACCGTACTGGGAGAGGTCCGCTCTGATACCATTTGTAATGGCCTGGACTGCTTTTAGGATTGCCGACTATCCCCACAAACCAACACGAGTCTTTTCAGCACACTTTGTCCTCACTCACACGCTTTCTGGGAACACTTCCCAGAAGGTTACCCATCCCACAAGTGCTCCAAGTCAAGCACGCTTAACTATGGAGCTCTGGGCTCCCGAAAATAAGATGCATCTTGTTGGTATAGGTAGTACAAATTAATTCCTTTAAGCCTTCCTCAGTTGTACAGTCTCATACCTGTATAGTCTTAGGATCCCTCTCATTTCGATGTGAATCGGTTCATTCATTTGTCCCTCCGCCTAGAAGCCTGCCAGGAGCCGCTCCTTGTCCGTGCCTCATGCATCGTGTAACATCCCGATTTTCTATGACTCTAATCGAGCTGGTTAATCTCGATTAGGGCTTTGGATGATTGTGTGAATTGTTATGTGCTAGTTTAAGGCTTAGTTTGAAGCTTAGGAATAGGCTTGAATAAGGTTGGAGGTGCCTAAAGCGCTAAACGAGTAACTGTGGGAGCCAAATGTTTGGAAGGCTTTTCCCTGCTGAGCGACATGCTCAAGCGTGGGAAGGGACCACGCCTCAGCGTGCCAACGCTCAAGCGTTGGTAATGTTGCACGCCCAAGCGTGCTGAGTGCATTTGGCAGCTGGTGTGCTTTTTGACCCATGTGCTACACGTGTCAGGCCAGGGTAAAGGCGGAGCGGACAAGGTTCCATGCTCAAGCGTGGCAATCCTGCACGCTAAAGCATTCTCAGCAGGATCACTCAAGTGAAGGTTTTCATTCTCCTCTTCACTTGGTCATTTCTCCATTGTTGAGCTAGAGAGTTGCAGAGAGTTCTACAGAGATGTCAGAGCATTTTAGAGAGAGAAAGCTCGTTCGAGGCGATCGAAGTACTGGAACGCGATTCTGACTGCACGGTTGTGATCGCGACTAAGTTATCTTTGACTTTGACGGATTACTTTCTCGATTCGCCCAGGTAAATTCGAATCCCTAACACTTGTTCTTGGCGTTCTTCGAGTCTTTACGTCTTTCTTTGATCTTTTGAGCTTGCCCTAGGGCTAACACTACTGTATTCATTTTGTGCTCGTGATTAAGGCAAAGTCCGCGTTCGTGATTGTCCGGGTTGAGGAGGTGATTCGCGGCCGTTCTTGGAGCTGCCATTGAAGGGGCTGCGAGCTCAAGCTTGGAGGAGCGAGCCGGTGTTTGTGTTGATCTTCGTGCTATGACTGTTTAGGTGGGGAGAAAGAGTACTGCTGCCGTCGGGAAGCCAAGAGTAGTGTAGTATGTTTTCTGCTATGTGTAGGGAAGCCCTAACCCTACTAGTGGTTGAGCCCCAATAAAGTACTTAAACCCTAGGTTTAGCTTACTTTGGGCTATCGCCATTAAGATTGGAGACCCTAGGTAAGCGAACTATTGATTGAGGATGATCTGTTTCATATGACTACTATGATGACTGTTGTTGTTGCTATTTGTCTAAGTGCCTATATGCTACTTGGTATGTGATATGTTGTTGTGTGCTGTTGATGTTATTACTGTTGCTATTATACTGTTTGTGATAATCGTGGTATGGTGGCGGAATCCCGTAGAGTTAAGTTTGGCTGTGTGCCGTGTTGTTGTCGGATTGATACCATGGATGGTGCCGTTGCTGTTATGCTAACTGTTCGAGGCTGTGGCCGTGTTGTTTGAGATATGGCTCATGGATGCGTGGCGTCGAGGCTGTGGCCGTGTGGATGCAGTGGCATCGTGTTGTTTCTGATTGAGAGTTTAGGCGTGAGATCCGGTATCAAGCTCATTGAGGATGTTTGTCGTATATCATCATCAGCTGCCAAGTGGCAAGGCCATATGACAGGTAGTATGGGCTGCCAGCGTCATACGAGGCTAGTTGTACCTGAGTGCGGGTACGGAAAGTAGATGGGGCAGTCAAGTGAGTGACCTTGGGGATGTTGCCGGTCTTAGGAATAGTTTACAGTGACGGATGAGGTAGCCCCTAGCTTGTCATGATGCCCAATCTAGTCCGATTTACCCAACTAATCCCAAAGCTTTCCATTGTTCCAGGCTAATGTTTTGAGGTGATCGAGATACCCCAGTTCCGGTTTAGAAGGGGATGCACTCTTATTGGTCACGGCGAGCGGTTCAGTTTCTTGGGCAAACTAACTCCGTTCCGACACAGAACCTATTCCGGTGTGGACTTGTTCGGGTGTGGAACCGTTCCAGTGGGAACCAGCTTTGTGAAGTTTTCGGCCGACATGCTGCATGGGATTAGTATCCCAGTCTAGAGTATTAATCTAAGTGTGAGACTCATGGAGATGGATGCTTGTTGCATGCGTTGTCTCGAGAGACGTTTGTTGGAATGCAGTAACTATTATATCTGTTATACCTGCTACATGCTATGTGTTGTCTTTTACTGCATTACTGTTGTTTTCCGACATTACCATCCTGCCAGTGCGTCCTAGGTGGTGAGCTGAGAGCTTTTCCTGTACTTTTGAGTGGGGGCAGGTTGTTCTGGTGAGCTCCGAGAGTCTTTTTATTTTGCTGTTGATGTTTTTTTAGTTTTTACTTATCCAATGTGTATATATATGTACAGTGCCCTACTGATGGGGCTACGATATGTATGGTATTTGCAGTTATCTTTATGTTACGCTTTTACTTTATTGGTTTTGTATGCTTGCCGTCATTGTTATTATGTTTATTGTTTGCTTCCCAAACGCTATTTGAATACCACGCTATCGCTTTATATACGGCTAGGCATAGTTAATAATAATAGAAGCTTGGGACTAATGGGATTATCCTTCTGGGAAAGGAGGGTCGTCTCATCAACTGCCTCGGTGGTAGGATCCCCTCCTACACTCTTCAGCTGTACATTTGAACACACAATTTAAATAAAGTTCATCAATGTTAAGGAAGAAATCATAAGTGGGTTAATCAACATGTTATAAGGATATATTGTACTTACAATTTGTTCCTCGAGGCCATCATAGCCCGTAGGCCATGCCAAGTAAGGGTACAGAGGGTTTGACGCTCTAATCCGATTTGCTTTACTTGTTTTCTACATACACACGAAACTATATGTCAATGCATGATTTAATATATATGAATTAAGTAAACAAACAGGTTTTATATTGTACATACCTTAAATGCCTCATTTTCTATTCGTGTCATTACAAAATATCTTCAGTCGTCTACCTTTATCATGTCTGCGTACTTTGCTGGAGGCTCATGTTTGACATTCCCACCCTCATCTTTTACATATTTGTTTGTCAACTTTGTTCAGAATGTCCGGTGACATCTTCCGGCAATCTGGAGTACCATTTTCCTCCGAGACTCATCAATGTCAAAAATAATCTGCAGAAATGATAAAGATGTAAGTTTAAAAGTATACATGTTAATTAATTATTACTTATTTACCTGTATATCGCGCCGGATGTGTGATTTGGCCTTTTTCAATGTTTTATCCTTCCACGTCTTGCATGTAATTGAGATAGTTTGCCAGACTGCGATCCTAATGTAACTCTTTAGCTTTTTCCCATTGTCACCAATGGGTTTGCCTTTTGTATTCCAGGCAACCTGATAATATGAAATACTTGCATTAGTAAAATAACGGAACACTTAATTAATAATGATTATATATATATATATATATATATATATATATATATATATATATATATATATATATATATACATGTAATCTCACGCCTCTACTCCTCTTAAGGATGAGATTCTTCTTGAACGTCGGTCCACGATGCCTTATTTGTATTTCGGGCGCCTTTAGGCTAGAATCCGAACTACCATCATGATCACTGGATGAAGTCATGATCTGCTACACAAGTAAAAACGTCAGATCACAATATAGATTAGAAAAACATGCTTAAGTAAATTTAATTGATGAAGAAATTAAAAACAACAAAATCACGATGCTACATGTTTAAGTAAAAACGATGAATATGAATTTAAATAAATGAAGAAATTAAGAAAACAAAATCTGTTTACATGTTTAAGTAAATCTTTTCCTCTTCCTCGTTGCATTTTACGAAACAATGGACTGACCCAAAGACCCTCGTCATGATCATCAATCCCATATAAGAATCATCCTCAATATTAGCATTTTTATGTGTTAGATCATCAATCCCATTAACAATCGTTTTGTTAGTCAATAGAATGATGGACCACTTCGTATCAGCTGGATCGATGACATAGTACACTTGTTGAGCTTGCGATGCTAAAATAAAGGGCTCGTCTTTATGCCCCAACTTATTGAAATCCACACGCAAGAACCCCAACTCATCCATCTATACACCGTTATTATTGTCAACCCGGTTACAGGCACTCGAAACATCGTGTAATCCAACTCCCATATACGTTCAATTACCCCGAAATATGACATATTCACGTATATGGGGTTTCTGTCTTTGGCACTTGAGATATGCATGGCTTGAGCTACAAGAGTTACCCCACTATTTTGCATTTTACTCTGACCATCTTATTTTTTGTTTAAAATGTGAACCCGTTCATTAGATAACCAGTGTAAGAGAAGACATGTATTGTTGGACCTCTCGCTAACTATCTCAACCTTTCTGAAACCAATGTAGGATTTATAGCAAACTCTGGAGAAATGTGTTCTTTTAGCCATGGTATAAAACACCAATTGTGTTCTCTTGTCAACCAATTCAGACTCTTATCGGGATTCAAACCCTGAATTATGTGCTTTTGTTTTTTAACATATGGCTCAACCTCATCGGCATTGTGCAGAACATACAAGTGTGCTTGCACCCATTCTGTCCGCTGTATAGTCACTAGTTCAATTCCAGTAATACCTTGACCCATCGTTCTCCCTGTGTGACGAGACTTTGTCAACCCTATGGACTCAATATCAGTGAGGTAAACGGTACAAAACTCAACAGCTTCTTCGACTATGTAACGTTCAACAATACAACCCTCTGGTAGTGATCGGTTTTTCATATACCCTTTTTCAATATCTTCATGTAACACTCAAAAGGGTACATCCATCTCATATAAGCCGGCCCACATAATTATGTCTCTCTGACTAGGTGAACGGTTAAATGAACCATTATATCAATGAATGAAGGCGAGAAATGCATTTCAAGTTCATACAAAGACACAACAATCTCTTTCTGCAATGTCGGCAACTTCCCAGGGTCAATCACCTTACTGAAAATTGCCTTGAAGAAGAAAAAGAGTTTAATCAAGGTCTCCCGCACTTTGTTAGGCAAAATTGACCCGCATACCGATAGGTAGCAAATTCTCCATGAGTACATACATGGCAGTCGTGGGACTTTAGACCCTTTAACTTCAGATCTTTCATATCCACGAGGTTCCTAATGTTTGAAGAGTACCCCTCTAGAACCTTAACTCCATGAAGAAACTTACAAAGAGCAATTTTCTCTGTTCTAGCTAGAGTATGAGCGGCCGGAGGTAGATATGTACGTTTCCCATTCTTTACTGGTCCAAACTCTAGTCTCAATCCCATACTAACCAAGTCCAGCCTTGCATTGATGCCATCTTTAGTCTTGCCTGACACATTAAGTAAGGTACCAATGACACTATCAAAGACATTTTTTTCAATATGCATCACATCAATGAAATGTCTTACGTATAAGGATTTCCAATATGACAGCTCAAAGAAGATCGACCTTTTCTTCCACCCCCTTGTGGAAAGCTATCGTGCAAAAGGTTTCCCGAATTCAATGTTCAAATCTTGTACCTTTTCAAACATTTACGCACCCATCAACGGAGAAGGTCTTCTACAGTTTTCTGTATTCCCATTGAATGCCTTTCGCCAGAACCGATAATGATGATCTGATTGCAAAAATAGACGGTGCCCAAGGAAGACGTTCTTCTTACCATGTTCCAATCGTATACAATCTATATCATCTTTGCAAATAGGACATGCACACTGACCTTTGGTACTGTATCCTGACAGATTACCATATGACGGAAAGTCATTAATTGAGCCGAATATCATAGCTCTCAAGGTGAAATTTTCTTCTATATACCCATCATACACCTCTACACCCCTCTCCCACATTTGCGTCAAGTCTTCAATTAAAGGAGCTAAGTATATGTCAATATAATTTCCTGGTTGTTTAGGCCCATATCATTAGACTCAACTCTTGTCTCACCATGCTTTGTCCAACAGGTATAACTTTTATCAATTCCATAGCACACTAAATGTCTTTCCAACTGAGTTACACTAACTCGTCTTGTATTACAACAACTTAAATAGGGACATATGATTCTACTAGAGTCTTCGGCATGCCAAACCGCAAATCTAATAAAATCTTGACTCCGTCTCTATATTCATTCGACAAATGATTGGCAGACATCCACTTGCGATCCATATTTTCCCGATCTACGGCAATTATTTTGAGTTTAGAGAGGTTGATGTGTACCTTTGATGAGAACTACATGAATGCATGACGCACGCTTACTTCATACTACAGGGTGAGGGTCCTATCCTATCCAAGATTGTAAAATCGGCATTATATTAGAGTAAACAATCATTTTAGTTCCTGAAAGTGTGAGGCATTGTCAATTAAGTCCCTGAAAGTAGTTAAATTACGAAAAGGTCTCTGAATGTTAATTTCCTTAGTAAAATTAGTCCCTGACAGGGACTAAATTGACTAGTCAAATTAACATTGAGGGACTAATTAGACTGACAAAATTACCATTGAGGGACTTTTTCATAATTTAACTGCTTTCAGGGACTGAATTGACATCGGCTCATACTTTCAGGGAGCAAAATGATGATTTACTCCATTATATTATTGTATGTTCTAATTACTTCTTGTTCTAAGAATATTTCGGCCGCATTTCCCCTTAGTTCTCCAAGCACACAACTTAATTCAGGTGATATTATGACCCAAATTAAGTGTACGTGTACCCAAAGAACAATGAGAAAATACAAACCAATGAAATTTTCTTAGATCAGAAGTAATGCAACACCCATTCCAGAGTGCCACATTCCCGAACGATTATAAGGCCGAAAATAATATTAATACGAAAAATATGGGTTTTCTTTTTTTCTCTTTCTTTTCGCAATGATGTAAAGAGATTTGCCAAATGAATAATAATGATAATAATAATGTTAGGTTCACCATGCATTTCCAGAAGTCATACAGAATTAAAGTACAGAAATAGAAATAGTACTGTATACAGACATAGGTCCAAGCCTAACTGATAATAAGTATATAATTAAGTACTAGGAGGCAGGAGCCACAGCTCCTCAAAAGGGTACAACTGACAATTTGACACAACCTGGCCAAGACAAAACAACATAAGGATTCCCCCTCTAGACTCAAGGTAGGCGCTGAACTGAGTCGTCGTCGCTCCCATCTTCTTAAGCAGAAACAGCAATACAACAAAGGAGATATACAGATATGGGTGAGATTCCCAATCATCAACACAGCAAAATAGCAGAAGTAAAAACGGGACGACACATCAAGTAATAACATACCTGTAACACCCGAGGCTGACGAGGGCGGGGAGTGATCGCCGGTGCATGAGGCACGGACAAGGAGCGGCTCCTGGCAGGCTTCTATGCGGAGGGATACATGAATGAACCGATTCATACCGGAATGAGAGGGATCCTAAGGCTGTACAGGTATGGGACTGTACAGTTGAAGGAAGGCTTATAATAATTGATTGGTACTACCTATACCAACAAGATGCATCTTCTTTTTGGTAGCCCATCACTTAAGAACTCCAAAGTTAAGCGTGCTTGACTTGGATTAATTCTGGGATAGGTGACCTCCTGGGAAGTTTTCCTAGGAAGCATGTGAGTGAGGACAAAGCACGCTGAAGAGACTCGTGTTGGTTTATGGGGACAGTCGGCAATCCTTAAAGCAGTCCGGGCCATTACAATGGTATCAGAGCGGACCTCTCCCAGTACGGTGTGGTTCGGGGACGAACCAAGCGGAAGCTGGTGAGCATGTAACACTCGGGACTGATGAGGGCGGGGAGTGATCGCCGGTGCATGAGGCACGGACAAGGAGCGGCTCCTGGTAGGCTTTTAGGCAGAGGGATACATGAATGAACCGATTCATATCGGAATGAGAGGGATCCTGAGGCTGTGCAGGTATGGGACTGTACAGTTGAAGGAAAGCTTATAAGAATTGATTGGTACTACCTATACCAATAAGATGCATCTTCTTTTCGGTAGCCCATCACTTAAGAACTCCAAAGTTAATCGTGCTTGACTTGGATTAATTCTGGGATGGGTGACCTCTTGGGAAGTTTTCCTAGGAATCGTGTGAGTGAGGACAAAGCACGCGGAAGAGACTCGTGTTGGTTTGTGGTGATGGTCGGCAATCCTTAAAGCAGTGCGGGCCATTACAATACCCAATATGCATACCATAATTCTCAATATATCATGTTAATCAATTAGTAGCATAAGACATCTTCGAAAACAGATAGTAATGTACAACAAGTAAATGCAATCATCAACAGCCATGCAATGCAATGCGATGTACATGACTCAATGCCATATGCCACAAGGGTAAAACTCTGACCCCTACTCCATGGAGCCAACAAAATGTTAGAGAGAGTGAATGGGAGGACATGTTCCATGTATGCCAGCCATGGGCAAGACTCTACAACATTCGTAACGTGCATGTATCTGGCTTTACGGAAACACTCTCTACCAAACATGAAAAGTACGGCATTTAGTAGAGGATATTAGTGTATTGCTCGGAGTTGCCACGACACAGAAGAATCATTAACTGGTCTCATGTCAGCCTTTCCAACCCTGATACCTCCAAAGACCATTTAAGATCGTCACCGTAAGATTCGCACCAGCATCTAGGTGTAAGCTCAACTCCTAGACTCAAGGCCTTACAACTCATGCAATGAAATGCCAATGCTTACACAAAGCATATGCGATAAAGCAATGTCTATCCACCGGATAAACCTCAAGGTTCGCTAAGGTTCTCTTCCTTAGGAACTATACGCGTCTTTGTATTATAAAACTTTTATCCACCAGATAAATCTTGTGATCCCTCCGGGATCGAGTCATCATAAGACTGAAACAATTGAACGATTGTCTTGAATCCAAATCAACGGTCCGTCATCAAACTATTGTTTCAAAACCCAAAACGTTTCATGTTTGTGTTTGTGTCTTATGAATTACATCGATCTCAAGTCCTAAGTTTTATGAAGAAGGATTGAGAATCCTCTTAGATAAATCTTTGATCCTTTCTAGGATATTAATTCCTTGGGTTTCAAGTAATGAAATAAGTATTCATTCACTTAAGTCTTAAGAAGTCATTGATGAACTAAGTCATCAATGATATAGTGCATGGTCTTGTTCCACCATATACTATACTTAATTATCTCTTTTCTTTTTCTCTAAGTTAATTACTTAACTTAGGTTTTCATGCGTAAAACTTTACGATTTAGAGTTGAAAACTCTCGATTTGAGACTTCGCAAACCGAAACCTTTCTAAATGAAAACTCATTTGATTTTTAAAAGAACTTTATTACTTGCTTGAAGTAAAGTACCTTAACCAATTTGAAAAGGGTTTTTCCATACTAACTTAGTGTAAAACCATGATCTAAGTTAGTGTAAAAGAAATGGAATTTCATTTAGTTTTCCAACTATGATTCAATTAATTCAAACTTGAGGACAAGGTCCTCTGGAAGATTGAATGTTAACTTAGTTTGAAAGAGTGTGACATCCCATTAAACCTAAGGTAACTTTATATTACTTTTACTTTCATGAAATCACTTTCATCATTTTATTCTTAAAACATTTATTTAATTGAACAAACTTTGACTAAAGTAAAACACATATTCACCTTAGTAAAAACACTTGAAGGTCGAAATCCTATATTTGATCTTTGGATCAAAATTACTTCTTGTTTGTTTTTGAAATACAAGTTATGAAAACACTTTCTAACTTTCAAAAACATTAAAGTTCAAGAACAACTCATGTTCTTCTTTTTCTCATGGTCATGGTTGAATACCATACATCCAAGGATGTGAAGATTTTGCTTCACTAACTTGTCAAGTAATAGCTCAAAATGCTCACAATATTATGATGAACAGTAATCATGCATCATTCAACCATAATCAAGCATAAAAATCCTTACTTGTTCTAGAGATCAAAGTATGGTTTTCAACATACAAGAAAATATTTTTCCATCCAAGCATACATCATCATAAGCATATACTAAGCATAGAACTATTATTACAATCATGTTCTCAAAGAGAACTTCACAAATATAGCAGTGACCCCAAGCAAAAGGGTTTTACCCAAACCAAGCATAAGCAACCATTTTCATCTTCCACCAATTTTGGTGTGACGAGGTTCACTCCCCATACCTTTAGTGAAGAGGTGTTAGTGAAAGGAAACTCCAAGCTCCTTAAAGAAAAGTATGGCCGAATCCTATAGGAGAAAAAAGTGATATCTTTAACTTGTTTTCATGAAAATGAAGAACTAGAAGATGATTACTCAAGGTAATAAGCAAGGAAATGAAGAGAAAAAGGATTTAGAAGCTCACCATCTCAAGAACAACTTCAAGGTTTTGGATGGTGTTCTTGGTGCTCAAGAACACACTTCACCAAAACAAGAAATTTCCTTCACCAAAGTTGATCCTTGGATCAAGAAAAGATGAAGTATGGTTTTAGAATTGAAAAAGGAAGTTTGGTTGATGTTCTATGATGAAGAACCGAAAAGGAAGAGTAGAGAGAGAAAAAAGGATTTTTGGAAAAACTTAAGAAATGAAGCTTTGATCTTTAGAAGAAGTGAAATGAAGTTCGATAAGTGTTTATGACATGGAAAGGACGAATGGCCTAGGTGTTTATCACCCAAAATCAAGATATAGTGTGATAGGAAATGAAGGGCCAAGATCTAATGGAAGTGCATAGGTGTTGCTTCCATAAAAGTTGTAGAGATTAGCCAACTGTAGGTAGTTTAGCTTTTTCCATGAAAGGAAGTTGACAAAGTAAGAGTTGTTATTAATTGAGAAAAAAGATGATTGTCCATACTCTACTTTACTGTAGAGAGTTATGGTTAAATTTTAGGTTGAAAATTCAGACGAAAACCAGTCTGTGTTTTCCATTGACAGTAAAATTTTACTGATCAGAAAACATAATTTCCACTCGTGAATGAAACAGTTAGGTTTTATTCGACTTTGGTTACTTTGAAATATTACACGAAAAGTGAAATAAGATATTTTATTCGGGCGAAATATTAAATCGGGAAATTGACGGAGTCGAAAACGGATGCGTAGAGACAAAACCAGACACTGGACGAGAGACGCGGGTCACCTGAGTGTAATGAGTCACTAGGTTAGTCACCACCATGACTCACCACTAGTCATGATTACTTCTACATGTCATGATTACTTCTCTAAAAATATCTAGACATTTTATAGCAAAAAGACCATTTTGCCCTTAGCCTTTTAGTGAAATACCATTTGTGTCCCTAGGTGATTTTACTCTTTTGTCTCTAAGAACTAATGAAATTCCACCCTTGCCCCCATGACTCACCATAGTCATGATTGCTTTTAGAAATATCTAAGATATTTTATGATGGAAAAGACCATTTTACCCATAGGAACTAATGAAATTCCATCCTTGTCCTATGACTCATCATTTGTCATGATGGCTTCTTAGAAAATATCTAAGATTCCTTGCGAAAAGACCAAATTACCCTTGGACTTCTTTATGAGTTCCATTCATGCCCAACTAGTGTTTTGACAACTATAGGTTATCAGTGAGTGTTCCGACTCAAAATAACATAGCAAGCTCAAAACAATATTTTATGGTCATTAAGCTCATAATTGAAATTCACTATGAATTTTCAATTATTAACTATTCTTACGATTATTATTTATTAGGTTGTGTTCTTAGTCAAGTTGGGATGTTACAAGTAATATTTAAGGCATACAATAATATGTATTGAATGCGAAGTTTACAATCTTAAACTGTCCACTTTGGACAATTCAAGAACAAGTTGTATATTGTGCCATGGCACAATATACAAATCGTTCTTGAACAGGAAACTAAGCTTAATGCATGTGCATACCAATAAAAAATAAACATGCCTACTACTATAAAACACAGGGGAATAACATATATGTGTACCAGAGTGAAGCCGAGTAGCTTGAATAGCAGAGAGGTGATGGATAGAAGTGCCTGAGAGAATCCAAAATCCAAGTTTGATTCACCAAGTCAAGTATAGGCTTGATATCATTTCCTGAAATTTTAAGGGACAACATGCATAAGACATTGAACAAAAAATCAATTCAAAAGTAAAAATAAGAAATAACATGGAACGTGAAAGCTAAATCATATCACACCCATCAATGAAAGGCATAATGATTCAAATTTAAGGAATTGTGGTTGGTGTGGCTTTAGGAATTTCATGGACTTTAGGCAAATCAAGGAGTTGAGGCAGTTCAAGCTTTGGCAATTCAAGGAGATTAGGCAACTCAGGGACTTTAGGTAACTCTGGCTTTGGCAAATTAAGGCGGCAACTCAGGTTTATACTTGAAGTTCAGGCTTCGGAAATCCAAAACCACAATCATTCCAAAACCATTTGCTTAGAGCAGTAACTAATAGTTTAATATTGATTCAAAACTACTTGTTATGTTCTAGCTTCAACCATGAGTTCTTGTAGTTTCTTCTAGCTTATTCATTTCACAACTTCTACTTTTGTCATCAATGACCATTTACAATACTATTTCAGAAGCATGACTTTCCTGCTATACCCAAATTTCTCATCAACAGACACCCTACCACACACCATGCCAGCCAAGTAAAACAGTCCTATACTAACTTCATTTCCATGTTCACACACAAAGTAGAGTTTAAACAATTAATCACACATGGTTAGCTATGGCAACCAACAATCCAATGTTAATATCAAACTTTGAACAAATATAAAACCGCAGTATAAGGCACTCAAGCTATTCACTCGATACATACATTAGCTACTCACTCAAGCTAATGGTTCATGCATTGTATCAGAAAATCCAACACTCAAACTCAGTCACAATGCAAAAATAGAATTTCATTGATCATATTCAAAACTCCAATACAAAACAGTAACAGAGAAGAAAAAATACCAATGACTAAGAACAGTAACAGCTTGCAAGTCACACGCTGAACTTCACAAATGCATTGTGTCCTGCTTGTCTTTGCCCACACCTTCACAAATGGAAGTAACGGTGGAATGAGAGAAACCCTAACAACAAAGAGCGAAATGAGAGAGCTTACTTGAGAGATAAGTCGAATGAGAGAGCTTACCTGAGGGAAGGAGGAAGATGGAGAAGCTCGTACGAGGAGGGACATGACCAGAGTTGAGAAGGAGAGAAGCTCGTGCAAGGGAGGGAAGGAGAAAGATTGAGAAATATGGAGAAGCTCGTGCGGTGGGGTTCGCGTAGTGGTGGTGGCCAGAGAACCAAAATGGTGGTGGTGGTGTTCACGTAGTGGTGGTGGCTAGAGAACCAAAATGCTGGTGGTGTTCACGGCGGGGGAGAGGTGGTGGCGTTCGCGGAGGAGACAGGGAGATTACAATAACTGGTGGTGGCGTTCGCGAGAATGAAAGACTAAGAGTAAGGGGGTTTGGAGCGAAAAATGAGGAGGGAAGTGTTTGGTGAAGTTACAGTAACAACTGAGATAAATTAAAAATATTTGAAAAGCGGAATAGATAGCACTTCCTTGAGAAAGTGCTATCTAAAGTGAACCTATAATAGCGTTTCCTTGAGAAAGCGCTATTATAAGAAGTATAACGCCCTTCGTTACATTAGTAACCCAAATTAATAATTTAAATAAAAGAAGGAAAATAAAATTTTTCTTAAATAAATACTGAATAAATACTTAATATAATATTAATCCAAAATAATTGTTTACATTAATTCAAAAACCGAAATAACATAATCAGTTTCAAAACCTCAAAACCGAGCGTTTATAACATCTCGCATAAGAAAATAACTAATATGATGAAAAGGTCCTCCTGGCATATGCCATACAATACTAACCAAGCTAACTACTGTGATAAAGTCTTCAAACGTCTGGTTGCTCAACAGGGTCATCCTTAGGCTCTGAAGGCATTTCGATGTCACCTTCTCTTCAGTGACATTACTCATTTCGATACCAACCATTGTACACTAGAGGTATTACTCATTTTGACATCCCAACGTGTGGCGATGTTACTTTCGATACCCCATTATGGCGGTATTTCATATTTCGACACCCCAATTTATTGGCAGTGTTACTTTCGATACCCCTATCATAGGCAGTATTGCAGCAAACAACATTCATCACATTTAACAGTTATTGAATCATGCCAATATCACCAATATCATCATATAATCCAAAGATAGCATGTCAATCAACCAAATCATGTATAAAACATACATAATATAACATCAATCTCAAGAATAAACATTTAATTCATATCAGAAACACCTTAGAAGGAAAACCCCCAAATTTAGAAAATTAGGATTTGACCAAACACAGGATTATTTTCCAAAAAACATATTTTTGAAATCATAACCCAACCCCAAGATAATTTGCACCATGGAATGGTGAAAAAGAGTATTTCTACTCACCTCTTGAAGACCTCCAAGAATCTCCAAGCGTACCCCATGGCGAATCCTATATGTCGCCTTCCTCAACCTTGAATCACCTTCTCCATCTCCTTCTTATTCTTCATCTTCTTCTTCTACCACTTGTTGTTGTTGTTCTCCTTCCAAACTCATTGCTTGTTGCAACCCCATCTCCCAAGCATGAAGATGCTCCACAGCCGTTACTAAGTTGTTTTAGGGTGCAAAAAGGGTTTCTAGCCGTGCTAGGGTGTTATAAGATGGTATACTTATAGTGTTGCACTGGTTCCCTATTTTAAACCTATTTTTAACGCATCCTGACATAGAGCACGGGTGTGCTCTTGATTGGCACGACCGTGCCAATCATCGTCAAAGTTTCCGACACGGGCATGCTAATAGTTAGCACGGTGCAGCTCAGACCGTGCCCTTTTAGCACAGGCGTGCCGAACATTAGCACGGGCATGCCAAACAGCGTCAAATTTGTCCATTTTCCGACACGGCTGTGGTAATAGTTAGCACGACGCGGCTCAGACCGTGCTCTACTCAGCACGGGCATGCCAACGCTACTGTGACAGATTTCAACTTAAAACTTCTCTCTTTTCTTCTTTTGGTCAAATCACCACCCTTAAGGTTGAAAGTCAACCATTCTAGGTCTCCCTAACACTGTATTAATTTTATTTGCTACGGTTTAATTCTCTTATACTTTTATTTAATTCAAGGGGTTAAAACATATATTCTAAACCTCTCAAAAACTCTATAATAATCCTCATATTATAATCTCTATTTTTTTATTTTTTTAGGATGTTACAAGAAGCGCTATCTAAAGTCCTTCACCTCTTTTTTAATAGCGTTTCACCTAAAAACGCTATTAAAGGGTCGCCACTTAATGTATAATCTGGCATAGTGAATCGATTATCATATATCTGAAAAGCAGATTTTCAAAATAGTGAAGATATAATCGATTAACATAATCGATTATAGACAGAATCGATTGTATAATCGATTATGCTCTTACACATGCAAGTGAGATTTAAACAGAGAACCCATAATCGATTATGACATTAGCATAATCGATTATAGCGTGAGAAACACTCATATTCAAAATGGGTTTAACCTAATTCCTATGGGCTCATTTCTTTTACTATAAATAGGAAGCCTTAGGGAGTGTTTCATTACAACACTTGCTTCACTAATCCTAGTTGCGCTAAAACTCCGTCAAATTTCTTACTAATCACTCGCACTAGTTTTACACCGTGATATTTATATTTTGAGAGCTTTATACTCCATATAAGAGAGATTGTAATTGTGCTTCAAGTTGTATTTGTAACATCCCAGTTTTCAGAAGCTGTAATTGGGTAATTATATATATTTCTTATAGTTATTGTTATGGATTGAAAGTGTGTTTAGAGGATATGCTGAGAGTAGAAATACATAGGATGAGAGGGAGATGAGGAATAAAGGATCAGGAGCAGAACGCTCAAGCGTGGACAAGTATAACGCTCAAGTGTGCTGATGCTCTAGCGTGGATGGATTTGGACGCCCAAGCATGGACCCTCTGACCAGTGACTAGCAGTGATGGAACGTAAAGCGACACGCGTTGGTTACGCGTCGCAGCTGGCACGTGATGGGAGGTGCCTTAGCGGTGAGGAAACGTCAACGCTCAAGCGTTGAGGAAGACAATGCTCAAGCGTTGAAACGCTAAAGCGTGGAGTTCCAGAACGCTAAAGCGTTCTCAACATAATCTTTCTCTATAAATACTTCATCATTTTCACCGAGAGTGAAATTTTGGAAACTCACAATATACAAATAACGTGAGAGAAGGTCCAGAGGTGAGGTTGAGGCTTTGATTCCAAGTTGTTATCAGTTCGTTCGTCTGATTCCAATTCCGATGGTGTTTTCGTGATCAGCGCAACTTCTACTCCAATTCTACCGATTTATTTTTGTGATTCGTCAAGGGTAAGCCGAGGTTCTGTATCTACCTACATTGTACCTATACAATGTTATCTTTTGGTTTAAGCTTCTTTTCACGGTTTTAACTCTGTATTAGGGTTAATGCTATGGTCTACATGTTATTTCCGTGATTTGGGCAAGTTTGGGAGCTGCGTACGGAACCCTTGGGGAGCAAGAAGGCTGCGACTATAAGGCAAGGAGAGGAGCAAAAAAATGCTCACGGTGTTCGTAGTTATCACCGTATTCGCTACCAGGTGGGGAGAAAGAGTTACACACGTCGGGGAGGCAAGAGTAGTCCATATGGCTATATTGTGTGTTTTATGTGTATAGGGGAACCCTAAACCCTATGTGAGGTTGAGCCCTGACAAAGTACCTAAACCCTAGGTTTAGTCTACTTTGGACTATCACCATTGTGTTTGGTACCCTAGATTAGCAGATTTGTGAGGCATGATTATATGTGATATTTGATGATATATGTGTACCTGCTATCTATGATAACTGTTAACTGCAAAATATGCATGAAATATTATTGATGATGGTATATTAGTATGTTATGTTGTTTATTGCTTTATTAAGCATCTTGATAATTGATGTAATATTGCACTATATCTGGAAATACAAGTATGTATGAGATTCGGAGGTTTAGCATGATTAGGGCTTTGACCCCGTGTTGGATGTTTGAGCTGATAATGGTTAAGAGCTGAGGTATAGTGGAGCTTGGAGCTCATAAGGTTATGATGGGAGCTTGGAGCTCATATGTGTACCCGTGGAGCTTGGAGCTCATGTATGTATCTTGGAGCCTGGAGCTCGTATGTGTACCTGTGGAGCTTGGAGCTCATGTTGCTAAGAGCAAGTTTGCATGTGTTGCGATATCAGTTCAAGAGAGATGGATGACATGCATAGCATATACATTTGATGCCAAGTGGCGAGCCGTATGCTGTGAGGCATACGAGGTTGGTGCATCGAGTGTGGGTGTGGAAAACGGAAGGGAAGGTTTGTGTGACCTCGGGGATATACTGGACACAGGTGTACCCACAAGAGACCGATGAGGTAGCTCCTATCGTGTCATGGCGGTCCTGGGCACGTCCGACTATCCCGACTGGACAAGGAGTCTTTCCAGTTGCCGGTGGATCTTCCGAGGAGGCCCATTTAACCCTCTTTGTCCGGGACAGTTGAGCGGTGATGCACTCTTATGGGTCACGACGAGCGGAACGGATTATCGGAACAAACCAACTTGTGGTCCATTAAGTGGACGAGATGTTGCCCTTAGTAGGGTGTTTAGTACCGGCCGGCATGCATAGCAAGAGTATGTGTACATCTAGCTAGGGAGCGACCGTGGCGTCGTGATATTGAGAGATGATTGTGTTTGCTATATGTTCTGCATTGCATCATCCCTGTTATAGATGTGTTGTATATCTTATCTCCCTGTATTTCTTTGTATGTGTACTTTCAGTTCTGCCGATAAATGACGAGTTAGTAGAGGATCAGAATGGACCCGAGGCTTCACCCATTCATCATAGGGGCACCGCGGATGCCGGTGTTGGGAGACCTTGAGATAGTCTACCACGATCAAAGGGGGTGGCAGGTGGACCCCTTGACCTTTTTGGCCGTGTATATCGGACCTATCAGCTTGATCTTCCGGGGCGACACTCCATCATATGCAGACATCATCGGACCTTATCGAGTGTATCAGTTTCTTCCCTTCTCTCGGATGTGGCACCCTCCGAGGCAAAGAGAGCGGGATTACTTGTGTGCGGCACCCCGGTCTTCCGTCATATCTAGCAGGAGAGGCTTTGTGCACCGGGGACAGCGCAGGCTCTCGGAGCGGTACTTGCGGGCAGCCCAGAGGCGCAGGATTGTAGTGTCGAGTTCCTCGTCCGAGTATGAGCCTATGCAGGTTTATAGGCGCACTCATGGAGAGGGACGGGGTAGTTCAGGGCATCCTCAGCATTGAGGGTGAGAGCCAGCCAGTGCGTCCCTAGGATTGTGTGGAGAGGTTTTTGATGTACTTGAAAGTGGGCCGGGGAGTGTGCTGGTGAGCCTGAGAGCTTCTCTTTTTGGAGGTCCTGAGATGTACTTTGGTTATGCTTTCATTTACTTTTTATGTACTTTTGTCTGTAGTATTACTTAGCCCTACTGATGGGGCCATCATGTATAAATATCATACTGCATGTGTTTCTTATAACCTGTTGTGCTTACTCTGATATTGTGCGCTTTTGAATTGATTACATGCTATCGGTGTTTTTCACAAGCACGTAATCATCAAGTTATAATCAAAAAGTATATTGGGTTCTAAATAATGGTGCTTCCTCTAGTGGGACTTGGGGACGTCACAGTATTTTCTTATCTGCACTTTTGAGTTCTACATTTCGTTTACATTGTTATTCTTATTTGGCTGTGAATTCCATACTTTTAAAAGCGAAGGTTTTTCTCTTGAGACTCTTTCATTGGGGGGTGGTGATATCCCTGGTCTGTGAGGAGTGCTCTTCTTTGTGAAGGTTTATAGCTAAACATGATTTAAAAGCTAGTTATTGAGTGACAACCCTTGGTGGTTGACTTTGGGGACTGGATGTAGGCTACTGGGGTATTTGGTAGCCGAACCAAGATAGAACTGCGAGTCTTTCTTCCTTACTCTTTATTATTGCAATTTATTTTACGCCATTTACATTCTACAACTTTTATTTTATTTCAATTTATTCAACGCACTTTAAATTCAATTTATTTTTTTAAGTGCTTTGTTGTGCAAAAAGTTTTGAAATACACAATACACATAATTCACCCCCCTCTTGTGTTTGGAGTCACTTGTCAACAAACTCCACCAACTTGAGCTGGTAAGAATGCTAAAGCGTGGTCCATCAGCACGCTTGAGCGTGCCCACGCTTGAGCGTGGGGTTCCTTCCATGGTTGAGCGTGGACCTTCGTCTACTCTGCCTTTACCCTGACCTGACACGTGTCGTACACGCGTTAGAAAGCACACCAGCTAGCAAACGCACTCAGCACACTTGAGCATGCAATATGCCAACGCTTGAGCATTGGCACGCTAGGGCTCGCTCCCTTCCCATGCTTGAGCATGCTGCTTAGCTTGGAAGAGCCTTCCAAACTTCTGACTTCTCCCAATTTCTCGTTTAACACCTTAGCCACTTCCAACCTTGTTCAAGCCTATTCCTAAGCTCCCAACTAGGTCTTAAACTAACACAAAACAATTTACACAAACAATCAAAGCCCTAATCAAGATTAACCAACTCGATTAGAGTTACAGAAAAGTCGGGATGTTAAATTACCACCTCCCTTAAAGAAAATTTTGTCCCCGAAATTTCCGTCTCATACCTCGGAATAAAAACGGATAAATCTGGCGCATCCCAACTTCACGGTCCCACGTTGAATCTCCCATCATCGGGTCCCACTCCACTCTGACTAACGGAATGTGCTTACTGCGTAGTTCCTTGACCCTTCTATCCACAATCCGAACAGGTGAAGCGTCGTACTAAAGGTTCTCTTCAGTTGGATTGATTCGGGCTCTAGCACATGTGATGGATCAGGGTGATCTTTTCGAAGCTGGGATACATGAAAAACATCCTGTAGGTTCGAAATATTTGGAGCTGAGGCTATCTGGTAGGCTACAGGACCGATTCATCGAAGAATTTGAAACGGTCCTATGAATCTAGGTGTTAGCTTTCTGGATTTGATTGCTCTGCCAAGTGCAGTTCTTGGGGTAACTCTCATGAAGACATGGTCACCCTCCTGGAATTCCAAAGGTCTACTCCTCTTGTCGGCATAGCTTTTCTGCATATCCCTTGCGATCTTCATCTTCTCCCGGATCACACGAACTTGTTCCGTCCTTTGTTATACCAATTCTGGATTTATCAGCTGACTTTCCCTAGTATCAAGCCAACATAACGGAGTCCGACACTTTCGTCCATACAGTGCCTCGTATGGCGCCATGCCAATATTCGAATGAAAACTTTTATTGTAAGTAAACTCGATCAGTGAAAGGAACTCATCCTAATTCCCCGTGTTCTCCAACACGTACGCTCTTAAGAGATCCTCCAATGACTGAATTGTTCATTCAGACTGACCATTCGTTTGAGGATGATAAGCAAAACTCGTACTTAGCCTCGTTCCCATCGCACCGTGTAAGCTCCTCCAGAACCTTGATGTAAATCTCGAATCACGATCCGAAACTATACTCGAAGGTACCCCAAGCCGCCTCAAAACCTCCTTGATGTAGATTTGAGTTAATCGCTCTAGAGGGTAACTCTGGTTGATAAGCAAAAAGTGAGCACACTTCATCAACCTGTCAATGATTACCCAGATTGCATCACACCTTTCTAAGTTCTCAGCAACCCAAAAACAAAGTCCATGGCAATGCTATCCCACTTCCATTCTGGGATATCTAGCGATTGCAACAACCCTGCTGGTTTCTGGTGTTCAATCTTCACTTTTTGACATACCAAGCAGGTTAGGACATATGCCGCCACCTCTTTCTTCATCACTGGCCACTAGAATAGCTTCTTCAAGTCCTGGTACATCTTAATAGCCCTCGGATGAAAACTCAGCTTGCCCTTGTGTGCTTCCTCCAAGATCATATTCTTAACTTCGCTATCCGCTGGCACACAAACTCGATCACCAAACCTAAGCAGACCATCAGTACCTCTTCTGAGGTTCGTTCTTTTATGCACCTCTAAAAATGAGGTGCACCGTGTTCCTCTCTTCATGATGTATTTTTGACTGTTGGATTGTCATTAAATTAAGTAAGTGTAAACTGATGACCACTTGACCAGTTTTTTAGGAAATATTGGTATTTTCAAAAAAAAAAGGTCTCTTTCTCTTCACCTCTCTTCATCTTCCCACCTTACCCACCCCCTTCCATTTCCGGTTGAAGGCCAACCATTGTGACCTCCGCTGCTGAAATCTCAAACCAGAACCCTAAACATTAGAAAAGTCAAACCAGAACCCCGTTAAAGGGTTCTTGGTTTCCTCAACCATGGTTATCCCATTTGCGATAATGAGCACTACAACTGAAATTGGATCCAACATGTTGATTCTAGGTCATTTTTACTATGCTGGATGAGAAGGAGGACTAGGATCGACCGAGACAGGTTACGGAGTCGCCGAGCTCGATGTGGAGGAAGGAGAAGGAGCTGTTGGCGATGGGGACATCGACGGTGAACTCGGTGTAGCAGAGGAAGGAGAGGAGAACGGAGAAGCCAGACGACAAACTCGAAGGCCCACCACCGTGCCGCGCCCTCATCTTCAAACAGCCAACTCATCAAAGAAGCCATTAGAAATGGAAGAAAAAGTCAGATCTGGAAGAAGAGAAAACAAAGAGAGAATCATGGGTTGCAACCCCCTTCGACCACTAAATCCAAGTCGAGCCCACTGCCGTACCATTGTCGCGCCACCGCCCCACGTCATCAGCTTCTTCAACCTTCTGATCCATATAACCCTTGAGTTTATGATTTTAAGAGCCTCTATGAATTGATGTCTTCACATTGCACTGATGCACCTCTTGCTGAACTGATGTCTTCACATTGTACCTCTCATGAAACGATACAATCCTCTAACGAGGGGCCATCCCTTCACAACTTGAGTGGCGATGGGTGTAGATCGACAAGGTGGCGGTAGGGTGGGGTGGTCCCATTGGTGAGGAGGCAGAGGGATTTTCATTTTAGCTTATTATTCTCGTATGTCTATTTGTTCGATGAAATGTTTAGGTCAGATTTTCATCTTTACTCCCATTGTTGTTGCCACTCTGTTTCCGGTGGATTCCTTCTGTGTCAATTTCTAGGTTGCTTCTTCTTCTAGTGGGTGATTTTTGTTTTTGGGGACTTATTTGCAAATATTATAATCTACGAACTTACTTTTGCAAATATGCAAAACTTGTTATTACAGGTAAAAAAGTGGGGTATTTCATACACCCCATTCATGTTTGGTGTACCATAGAAGCCACCCTCTTCTGAATCCCGAAGTCTTACCTTCCTCTATCAACTGGTTTACACCCTCGAGGTATTTATCCTCAGCTTACTTCTTCCACAAAAGATTCAGGAAATCCCTAGTTACTCTAACCATCCCAAGATTCAACTTATCCTCAATGATTTCCGCTTCCAGGTTTAGATCCCTAAACGCCTCTAACAGCTCTAGCTCCTTTACCATCATGGCGGATACGTGTACGGATTTCCTACTAAGCGCATTCACTGCTAAATTCGCCTTACCTGGATGGTATTGCAGGCCGAATTCATAGTCCTTTATGAATTCCATCAATCTTCGTTGCCTCATGTTCAACTCTCTCTGGTCGAACAGATACTTCAAGCTCTTATGGTCGCTAAAGACATTGAACTTAGCACCATACAGATAGTGTCTCCATATCTTCAATGCAAACACTATCACAGCCAATTCCAGATCATGCGTTGGATAGTTCCGCTCATGTACTCTCAACTGCCTGAAGGCAAACACAACCACTTTTCCTTGTTGCATGAGCTCAAGCCTTAATAAGATGCATCACAGTATACATAAAATCGTCCTAAAGGATCCGGTAGTACCAACACTGGTGAAGTGGTCAGTCTTCTCTTCAGTTCCTGGAAACTCTGCTCGCAAGCCTCTAACCACTCGAACGCCTTCCCTTATCTCGTCAACTGCGTCATAGGTAACACAATCTTTGAGAATCCTTCTATGAACCGCCGATAGTAGCCCGCTAAACCAGCAAAGCTTCTCAATTCGGTTACAAACTTATGGTATTCCCAACTCACTATAGCCTCAACTTTCACAGGATCCACTGTGATTCCATCCTTACAGATCACATTGCCTATAAACTGAACCTCCTCTAACCAAAACTCGCACTTCTACAGTTTAGCTTTTAATTGTCGATCCTTTAGCATTTGCAACATCACCCTTAGATGCTCTTGGTGTTCCTCTTAACTCGAAGAGTATATAAGGATGTAGTCGACAACAACAAACTTGTCAAAGAACAGTCGGAATATCCTGTTCATATAGTCCATGAACACAGCTGGAGCATTAGTCACACCGAAAGGCATAACTAAGTGCTCGTAGTGACCATACCGACTCTGAAAAGCAGTCTTTGGCACACCCTCCTTTTTAACCAAGATCTGCTGGTATCCAGATCACAAATCTACGCATCTATCCGCGGTAACTGATACTTGTTATTTATCATCACTTTGTTCAGTTGACGCTAATCTACGCATAACCTCGAGTTTCTGTCCTTCTTCTTAACAAATAGCATTGGCGCTCCACACGGAGATGCACTAGGTCTGATGAAATTTTTGCCTAGCATCTCGTCCAACTCTTTCTTCAGCTCCACCAGCTCTGCTGGAGACATCCAATATGGCACTATCGATATAGGCCCAGTCCTCGGGATCAGATCTATAGCAAACTCCACCTCCCTCTCCGGTGGCAGTCTGAGAACATCATCGAGAAACACCTCCGGGAACTCCCGCACAACAGGCAAAGCTTCCACAGTAAAAGCTTCCTTCGCTTCTAGAGAGAACAACACCACGCACCCCTTCGATCGTCCACCCGTCGGAATACTCTCATCGGCAAGCATCAATCCAGGTCGCTCGGAGAAAATAAGGGTTTTGGTTGAGCAGTCTGCACTACAACAGAAAAGGGCTTTACCAGCGCTTTTTTTAGGCCTTCGCTAGCGCTTTCGGGCGCCAGCTATCTATCCGCTAGCAAAAGGGGGGAAAAGTTTGCTAGCGCTTGAAAAAGCGCTGGTAAAGGTGCACAATTGCCAGCGCTCCCTTGGAAAAGCGCTGGCAAAGGTGCACAATTGCCATCGCAGCGATGGCAATTGTGCACCTTTGCCAGCGCTTTTCCAAGGGAGCGCTGGCAATTGTGCGCCTTTACCAGCGCTTTTCAAGGAAGCGCTGGCAATTCCCTTATTTTTTATTTTATTTTATATATTTACATTTCTTTTATCTATTTCCCCCTGCAAACCAAAACAATTTGCAAAATCAACACAAGCAAAACAAACAATTAAGATACAAATGATTTAAAACCAAACAGGAGAAATAAATTGACACAAGCATAATGAATGTATAATAGGTGAGAAAACTATGGCAATAGTTGAGAAACTCAAATTTGCTAATAATCAGAATCAAAAGCATTGGGTGGTAGTTGAGAAACAACCAAAATTTCAAGCATAAAAAAGAACAAAAAAGGAATTTCTAATAATCAAAATCAAAAGAACAATGGCAGTAGTTGAGAAACTCAAAACTCCAAGTTAAAAAAGGGGAGAAACTCACAAAGAGAAACTCAAAAGAACAAATGGCAGGAGTTGAGAACCCAAGCAGAGAGGAGTGAACCCTCGCAGTGGAAGCAACAATAGCAGCGAGAAGAGAGAGCAGCGAGCAGGAGGTTGCGCGAAGGAAGAATGGTAGGAAATTAGGGAAGGTTTGAGAGTCACGGTGGTTCTTTCGGTGCAGCGAGCAAGACGATGGTGGGGGGTGAGGGGCTTAAGGTCGCGGTGGTGCACGAGCAGAACGACGGTGGGGTGGTAAGGGTCGTGAGAAGGAATACGGAGCTCTAGGCGTGCGAGACTAGATTGAAATTGAAAAGTAACCTGTAGTTGGGAAATTGAAATATTAGAAAAGGGACATTGCCAGCGCTTTCTTTAGAAAGCGCTAGTAAAGGTTCTACACCAGAAAGCGCTGACAATTCCCATAATAAGAGTATTCCCAGCGCTTTCTTAAGAAAGCGCTTGTAAAGGTTATACACCTTTGCCAACGCTATCTTTAGAAAGCGCTGACAATTCCTATAATAAGAGTATTCCCAGCGTTTTCTTAAGAAAACCCTGGTAAAGTCTCCCAATTTGCTAGCGCTTCCTTAAGAAAGCACTGGGAATACTCTTCCGCCTTATATTTTCTAGCGTTTCACGTGGAAATGCTGGTGAAGGTAGCGTCAATTATTCCCTAATGTGGCGTAGTGATGGAATCACATGGTTGGCCGAAAGCCAGTCCATGCCTAAGATCACATCGATCTGTTGCATAAGCAAATAGAACAGGTCCACAAGAAATTCATGGTTCTCTATAGTTATGTGGCATCAAAGGCATACAGATAAGGTAGTCAAAGAATCACCAGTAGGCATTGAAATGGTTAAATCGTAGGGTGAAGAAGAAATAGGTAACCCTAAATGATCCATGCATTCTAACGATATGAAAGAATGAGTAGCCCCAGAATCAAATAAAACAAGCGTTTACCTTATATCAGGTCAGGGCTTCGAGAGGCATCAGAACTCATCACGGCAAATACCCTTTCGGTCTTCTATGGCCTACTCTACTGGCTTGCTACAACTAATCTTGTACCACTCTTCTAGGCTCTCCCGCTCGGCTGTTGAAACTGAGCACTTTTGCTAACCCCCGGCTTGTAGTATGAGGCATAATGACCCATTTGACCGCAGTTGAAACAATTGATGTGTTGCGTCTTGGGGAAACTCTTGATGGGATGTGGCACACCAAATCTGAAACAGATCCTAGTATCTTGTTGTATCGAACTAGAACCACCTCCACCATAACTTGCACCTTGTTGGGTTGAGTGACCATACAACTGCGCTCTATGTTGGAACCTTTCTCCCTTGCGCCTTTGGGTGCTCCGAACAGGTCCACCACTTCTGACTTGTTGTTGGACTGTCGCTGCTCGGTCATGTCCTTCCATTAATGTGCACTTCTCTACCAGCTCAAGAAAGCAATTGATGCTCAAAGGCAGCATCGTCCGCTTCAACTCCGGTGCCAATCCGTCTTTGAACCTCCGACACACCCACTCTTCATCGGGATGAACTTGATAGAACTGGGAAAATTTGAGCAGTGCCTCAAACCTCATCACATATTCACCAATGGACATTTGTTCCTGCTTCAGACACAGAAACTCTTTCTCCTTCTCTTGCCTAATTCTCCTTGGAAAATACTTCTCCAAGAAACTCTCCCTAAACAGTTGCCTGGTAACAATCCTTCCCCCAGCCTCTAACAGTCTGGCCTTAGTCCTCCACCAAGCTTCCGCTCCTCCAACCAGCATGAAAGTAGCATAGGTAACTTTCCGATCTTCCCGGCAATGCATTGCTACAAAAACCTTCTTAATCTCTTAAAACCACATCTCTGCGGCCTCTGGATTGTACTCTCTGTGAAAATGAGGAGGATTTCCTTTCATGAAAGCATTAAGACCTGTGTCCACGGTCTCGTCTGCTCTGATAGCTTGTAACTAGTTCTGCCTTAACCCTCTTTCTTCCTGCCGCTGCATATAATGGGCAGTCTGCTGAGTTTGCTGCATCATTGCCGTAGCTAAATCCCTCATAGCCCTCATCACCTCCGAAGTCTCACCACCACTTCCAGTCCCTGAGTGGTCTCTGTTGTTGTTGTTGTTGTTATTATGATCGTTGTCTCCGGTCATAGCCGGCCTACCTCTGGTACCTCAACCTCGTGCCATTTAGCTTCCTGTAAAAAAAGAGCTATTAGTTCCAATTCATAAGACATATAATAGCACTTAACAGTTAAATATATAATATGCCTTATGAATGAAAAAAGTTATCATACTTCGATAACTCGCATATCGGACACTCTACCCAAAACAAGTACACTTGTTAGACTCGCAGTTATGGTTTCGGACCTCCACAGCCAGTTACAGAACCAAACTGCTCTGATACCACCAAAATGAGACGACTCTCCTTTATTAGAAGGATAGTCCCATTAGTCCCAAGCTTACATATTAACTATGCCTAACTGTATTATAGCGATACATGATATTCAAACAGCGTAGCGAAAACAAACACGATAAATAAACAGCACATACGGAAAAGCATAGACAGATATCAGAGTAAAGCGCATCATAAAGTAACTATACATATAACCATGCATAACATAGCCCCATCAGTAGGGCACCGTACATACATATACATACTGGCTGTACATCAAAACTGAAAAGATAAATGAATACATCCAACCAAAGAGAAAGATCCTCATGTATTGCTCGGTACGCCTCCTCTGCCTCTTTAGAAGAAGTGTCTCGCCTACTGGATATCTCTGATGACTGTGGTGCCACCCACACATAGTCCTGCTCTTTCTGCCTCGGTGGGTGCCAAATCCGTGGAAAGGGAAGAAACTGGACGACTCTAAACGCTCCTATGAGATCCTCCATGTGCGACGCCCCTCCTCTAAAGAAAATGCTAACCGGTCCTGTGTAGACCATCAAATAGGTAGAGGGGTCCACACGCCACCCTCTCTCGTCATGGTAGATGATCTCGATCAATCCCAGTATACCGACATGATGAAAGGGTGTACCCTCGGGTCCATCAGTTGGCTCCTCGTCTTCACGCGAACCAAGGACCAAAACCAACAACAGAACAAGAGGGAGATAAGAATACAGTGCATGCATAACCGGAAACGACAACAATATCATAACACCAACAACATATAGCGCGTAACAAATAGCATGGATAACAATACAACAGATATTTCACACATCCACACGTCTCTCGAGGCAACATATGCACAAATATCCATCTCCATAAGTCTCACCCTCAGATCAATCTTCTAGACTGGGATACTAATCCCATGTAGTATCTCGGCCGAATATCACAAAACTAGTTCCACACCGAAACCAGTCCACACCGGAACATGTTTTGTGTCGAAACGAAGTTAGTTTGTCCAAGAAACCGAACCGCTCGTTGTGACCAATATGAGTGCATCCCCTTTCCACACCGGAATCGAGGTGTCTTGGTCGCCTCGAAACGTTAGCCTGGAACATGGAAAGCTCAAGGATTAGTCGAGCAAACCAGACTGGATCAGGCGTCACGATAGGATAGGAGCTACCTCATCCATCATTGTAAACTATTCCCGAGACCGGTAACATCCCCAAGGCACTTTACCGCCCCTCTGCTATCGGTACTCGCACTCAGGTACTACTAACCTCGTATGACGTTGGCAGCCCATACTACCTGTCATACGGCCTCGCAACTTGGCAGCTGATGATATGCAACAAACATCCCCAACGGGCTTGATGCTGGACCTCACGCCTAAAACTCAAACAACAACATGATGCCACCGCATCAGCACGGCCACAACCTCGACGCCACACGTCCATGAGCCACAGCTCAAACAACACGGCCACAACCTCAAATAGTCAGCATAACAGCAATGACACCATCCATGGTATCAACCCGATAACAAACACAGCGCACAACCGAACTTCAAGCTAACCGACATTTCGCCACAACACAACATCACAGCATACAACATAATCGTAATATCAATAATATCAACAGCAACACATGACAGGCATATCATATACCAAGTAGCATATAGGCACGTATACAGATAACACAATAATAATAATCACCATAACAGTCATACGAAGCAAATCATCCTCAATCAACAGTTATCTAACCTAGTGTTTTCAAACTTAACAGCGATAGCCCAAAGTATACTAAACCTAGGGTTTAGGTAATTTATCGGGGCTCAACCACTATTAGGATTAGGGCTTCCCTACACATAAAAAAAAATATATCTACGCTACCCTTGCCTTCCCGACGATAGCAGTACTCTTTTCCCCACCTGAAGACTTGGCGCGAAAATCCACGCGAACACTGGCACGCTCTCCCATGCACCCAAGAACATGAAGATCAGCTCCGAAATAGGTTCCCTAACTACAGCATCATCTTCAATCCAAGAGCAACCACGAGCGTGAACTTTGCCCTAATCACGAGAACAACACATGTACAACAGTGTTAGCCTTAGGGCAAGCTCAAAGATCAAAAGAAAAAGGTAAAGACTAGAAGAACCACAAAGAACATGTGTAAGGGATTCGAGATTACCTTAGGTGATTCGAGAAATAATCCGTCAAAGTCGTAGAAAACCTTGCCGCGATCACAAATGTGTAGTCAGAATCGCATTCTGATACTTCAATCGCCTTGAAACTGAGCTTTATCACATTAGAACTCTGTTTCTCTCTCTAAACGCTCTGGAATAGCTCTGGAGTCCCAAAGTTTTCTTGGAAGAAATGAGGAAGAAAGGAAACTCCATCGACTTGAGCTGCTGAGAACGCTAAAGCGTGGTCTATCAGCACCCTTGAGCGTGGGGTTCCTTCCACGCTTGAGCGTGAAGCCTCGTCCACTCCGCCTTCACCCTGGCCTGACATGTGACGCACACACGTCAGAAAGCACACCAGCTGTCAAACGCACTCAGTACGCTAGAGCATGCTCCCTTCCCACGCTTGAGCGTGTTGCGCAGTTAGGAAGATCTTTCTAAACTTCTGACTTCTCCCAGTTTCTCGTTTAACACCTTAGGCACTTCCAACCTTGTTCAAGCCTATTCCTAAGCTCCCAACTAGGTCTTAAACTAACACAAAACAATATATACAAACAATCAAAGCCCTCATTGAGATGAACCAACTCGATTAGAGTTACAGAAAAGTCAGGATGTTACATGATGCAATCAAGGTTGTCATCGATAGGTTGACGAAATATGCTCATTTCTTAGCTATTAACCAGAGTTATTCTCTAGAAGGGTTGCCTCAGATATACATCAAGGAGGTAGTGAGGCTGCATGGGGTACCTCCGAGTATAATTTTGGATCGAGATTCGAGGTTTATCACAAGGTTTTGGAGGAGCTTAAACAGTGCATTGGGAATGAAGTGGAGTATGATTTTTGCTTATCTGTAATACCCGGTAATTTTAATAATTTTAATTATAAAATTTAAATGATGTCATCCCGGTAAGTTTAAATTTTTTTCCCTTGTATAAAGGTACATGATTTTTTTTTTTTTATTAAATATGTTTTTAAATAATAAAGTATGTTATAATCTAGAAATGCTCTTGGATTTTCTTTAGAGAACTAAATAAGAATTTGAAAGCATAAAAAAATGGTGGTGCATAATTTATCATACCCGCTTATTTTAATAATTATGGTTTATGCCAATAAATAATACATTAAGTGATAATTAATTTATTTTATGATGTCTAATAATTAATTTATGATATTAAAACATCAAAGGGGTAGTGCATAACTTGGTATGTCCTTAGCAAGTTAATTACAATTTAACTATCAAGTTAATGCTAATTTTTAGATGTTGCACATAATGCACCTATAGTGAAGGACATTATTGTCCATGCCTTAGTTTTTTTCTTTAAAAAGGGGAAACTCCTTCCCTTCTTTTTTTTGTCACCATTTCTTTAAACCCTAGAGAAAGTAGTGGAGCTTGGAAGAAAAGAAGGGGTTTAAGGAGGAGCTTCAAGGGTGGTGGTTCTCCTCCTTTTATTCTTTCATTTTCATTCATCTTTGGAGCTTTGTTTTTGTGAGTTTTGATTTGGGGAAAATTATAAAGGTGTGTATAAATTATGTTAAGTTGGCATGAATCCTGGTATCTCAATGTGAGTTTGCGGTGGATTTTTTTTCTCCTGTATGAGCTCAGAATTGATTTGTCCCTGTCCAATATGGTAGTGGTTTTAAATTGCTGAACTTTCGTTTTTTTTCTGTCAGTCATGTGGGGCGGTTTTTTTTTTTTTTTTTTTTCCTTACAATGAGAAATAGACCAAATTTTTTTTTTTATGGAATTGCTGCTGATTTTGGAAGTTGAGGCGCGCATACCCAGCCATATAAAAATGTAATGGAGCTATTCACAAAAGAAATTGTGATGGTGCAGTACGAAGAAACAGAGGACATTATGTGATGATCTACTATATATATATATATATATATATATATATATATATATATATATATATATATATATATATATAGGCAAAATTAGTGCTTTGGTTCCTTAAGTTTTTTTATGACATCATAATCCACTGATTTAATAGGAAAATCATACACTATCATAACAACTTAAGGGACCTGTTTGTCACTAAAAAGACTTAAGGGGCCGGTTTGTAATAAAAAAACTTAAAGGATTAATTTAAAAAATTAAATTAACTTAAGGGACCAAAACACTAATTTTGCCTATATATATATATATATATATATATATAATGTATATTACAATAGTTGTGATGAAATAAATAAATAAATATTTGATGTTTTGTTATATTTGTATATATTGCAATTACAATATAAGACTTATAAAGAGGAACGACGGTGTATTTATTATATTATGGGTTGAGTTTAGATGTTATGATATGTATCTCTGATACTAAAGTAAAGGTATAACTAATACTTTATTAATCATAATATGATTTATATCAAAGGAGTGGATGATTATGGTGTTATGAGTATATTTATAAGATGTAAAATGAATTTTAGTTTGGTGATATTAATTAGTGTCTTGAATATAAATGTTGAATAGAATGGTGGAAGATAATATTGGTTCTATTATGCTTAAGCTTTGATTATGCTATAATACTTGGAATATTGGTTGGTGTATTAGTTATTGGATTATTCTTGAATATTGATTGATTTTTTTTTTTTTGACAAGGAAAGACATTCATTCATTCAAATTGATAGAGTACATCGATGACAACACAGATCCAAAATTGCTAAAAACCGAAAAGGATGAAACTGCGAACAAACTCACAGCACCCAGGTTAAAAGCATAATACAGCAAAGTCAAATTGCCTACAAAAGTGACACAATCAAAGTCACCGGAATACCCATGCTTCTGGATCTGTAGTATTGAGATCCAAGTCTTAATCAAATCTATGATGGATCGAAGCAGATTTGTCAATCTGAACAAACGAATACCGCACCAAGACGGGAATCAAACAGCACCGCACCAAGACGGGAAACCAAACAAAGCCACACAAAGACTACAAAAAACAAGGAAAAAACACGAAAAGATCCAGATCTATGTGGAAAACCCACTTATGAAAAGAAAAGAAGAGAAAAAAACGAAGAAAATGAGTGGTTTAAGGCCAAAATGGCCCAAAACTACCCCTGTCGCCGTCAGTGAGAATGTGAGGGAGACTAGAGAAAGAGAGGAGATTTTCTTAGGTTAGAGACTGATTATTGATTGATTATTGATTGATGTATGGTTGAGAACATTTTGGAAATTAAAGGATTATTTGAGATGTTGATAGATATTCGCGAATATAGAATTGCTGATTTCATGTATTTTGGAGAAGATATATTGATTCACTTTATGATGAAATTATGAATATGAGGATATTATGGTAAGTGTTAGTCTTGCCTATTTTGATAATATATGTTGAAGGATGTGAATCCATGTGTATGTTTATTTTGTGAATATCATGTGAAAGTACTTGATGGAATGGATTGCCAAGGAAAGGTTATGAATCTTTGGGTAGGCCGACCGGGGAGCGGGAGACTCCGGTATATAAATATCATCGTTGGGGATGAGGGGGCAGTATCTCCGGGATACAAAATTAAAACTATCGAGGCGGGGGACCTTAGTAAGCAACCCCAATCGGAACCCTAAAGACTCGATATGAGTATATGATATGTATCCCCTTATGAGTGGGACATGATCCATGAGGGGGGAAAAAAAAGGTGTTTGCAAGCTATTCCACAAGTACCCAGTTTGAGTATAAGAGGTCTATTGTTTCATATGTGTGATCATAGTTGTGTTATGTATTATTGTTATGAGTTTTTGGATATGCATGAATGTATGTGTGATTTTAGTTTGCACATGTTTATGTATGACCGCATGTGTTTGGGGGAAACTCCCTCGCTGAGTCAGTGAACTCACCCCACGTTAAACATTTCATCTGTAGGTATTTGCGATGTCGTCGGAAGCCTTGGATGCCATGTGGACAATTTGAAGGGTTTGAACTCGTAGGTTTTAAGTTGTATCTAGTGTAAGCAGGACTTTGTAATTTATGTTATGTTTTGGTTTGACTCTGATGATATTATTCAATCTTATGGTGTATTATTGAATGATATTTCTTTAGACTTTGGATGAGACGAATTAGTATGCTTGAGAGGATGTGAAGGGAAAAGAAGAGATTTTCCCTTTTGGCCGGTCATGGCTATAAAACTCGGGTCATGACATTATCATCCTCAAATGGATGGTCAGTCGGAACGAATAATTAAATCTTTGGAGGATCTCTTAAGAGCGTACGTGTTGGAGAACATGGGAAGTTGGGACAAGTTTCTTCCTCTGATTGAGTTTACTTACAAAAACAATTTCCACTAGAGTATTGGAATGGCGCCATACGAGGTACTGTATGGAAGGAATTGCAAGACTTCGTTATGTTGGTTTGAGATATGAGAAAGTTAGCTGTTGGGTCCAGAGTTGGTATAGCAAACGACAGAACAAGTCCGTAAGATACGAAAAAGGATGAAAGCCGCAAGGGATAAGCAAAAAAGCTACGTCGACAAGAGGAGGAGACCTTTGGAGTTCCAGGAGGGAGACCATGTCTTCATGAGAGTTACCCCAAGAACTGGAGTGGGCAGGGCAATCAAATCCAAAAATCTTACACCTAAGTTTATCGGACCATTTCAAATTCTTCGCCGAATCGGTTTCGTAGCCTATCAAATAAATTTACCACCTAACCTTTCAAATCTCCATGATGTTTTCCATGTATCCTAGCTCAGAAAATACTATGTTGATCCATCACACGTGTCAGAGCCCGAATCAATCCAACTGAAAGAAAACCTTGAATACGAGTCTTTACCTATTCAGATAGTGGATAGAAGGATTAAGGAACTATGCGGCAAACATATTCATTTTGTGAGAGTGAAATCAGACCTGGTGACGGGGGATTCAACATGGGAGCATGAAGTTGAGATGTGCCATCATTATCCTTTTCTGTTTTCAAGTATGCAAAGGAAATTTTGGGGACAAGATTTTATTTAAGCGGGTGGTAATGTAACATCCCCGAATTCTATAACTCTAATCGAGTTGGTTAATCTCGATTCGGGGTGTGATTGATTGTGTGATTAATTGTGTGTTAGTTTAAAATCTAGTTGGAAGCTTAGGAATCGGCTTGAATCCTGTTGAAAGTGCTTAAGGCATAACATGAGAAACAGGGGAAGTTAGAAGTTTGGAGGCATCTTCCCAACTGAAATGCACATTAAAGCATCCTGAGTGCGTTTGCCAGCTGTCATGAGTTTTGACGCGTGTTGGACACGTGTCAGGCTCTAAAGAAGGTGGAGTGGACGAGGTTCCACGTCGAGCGTGGAGGAACACCATGCCCAAGCGTGTGAACACTCTAATGTGCAAGTTTTGCACGCTTAAGCATGCAGCGCAGGACCACTTAAGTGAGTTTTTCTTCTCACTTTCACACTTGCACGGAATTCACCTTGGTTTTCAGAGTTTTTAAAGAGAAAGAAAGAGTCTGGAGGTCTTGAGAGAAAGTCTGAGTTATTGAGACTTTGGAACATTGGATCGAGATTTCAACTACGCTGGAGTGATCATGATGACTTCATCTTCACTTTCGACCAGTGGAATTCTCAATTTGGTCAAAGGTAAGCTCATTTCCCTAACATGTCAATACGTTGACTTTAGTGTTCTTCGTACTCTTCGTGTTCTTCGAGCTTTCCTCGAGTCTTTCTTTAGTTTAAAGTTGCCCTAGGGTTAACACTATTGCCTGTGTATTGTTCCCATGGTTAGGGCAAAGTTTGTGGCCGTGTTCGTGGTGGCTTTGGGCTTGTGGCCGCGGCTATGGTGGTTGTTATAGGCGCGGTGGTGGTGCTGTGGTGATTGAGTTAACGTTCGCATTTACTTTCACGTAGTGGGGAGAAAGATGCTGCTATCGTCGGGGAGGCAAGATTAGTATAGTTATTTCTATTGTGTAGGGGATCCCTAAACCCTACTAGAGGTTGAGCTCTGACAAAGTACCTAAACCCTAGGTTTAGTTTACTTTGGGCTATCACCGCTAGCATTGAACCCTCAGTTAGACGATTGTTGTTTGAGGTTGGTTGTTGATAACTGCTTGTTGTGGTTGTTTGCACTACTTGAGTATATGCTTATTTGCTATATGCGCTTAACTGGAATATCTGTTGTATCGAGCACCGCTATGATGCATTTGTTATTGTTATTGTTGAATGCATGCTGATTGGTTGAGTGGTTATGAGTTGTTTGTGTTAATCGGGTTGATACCATGGATGGTTAAGCTGGTTTTGAACTGTGGCTCATGAACGCATGACGTCATGGCTAAGGCCGTGTTGATGCAAGGCATCTTGTTTGGTTTTGAGTGCTTAAGTGTGAGGCTCCGGTATCAGCTCGTTGAGGATGTTTGTTGCATATCAGAGTGGCCAAGTGGCAGGCCGTAATACGATAGTATGGGCTGCCAATTGTCATACGACATTAGTTGCACATGAGTGCGGGCACGGAAAGCGGACGAGGAGGTCAGTGTGGCCTTGGGGATGTAACCAGACCCGGGACCGATCTACAGTGACGAATGGGGTTGCTCTTATCGTTTCGTGATGCCCGATCCAGCCTAATCATCCCGACTATTCCCTGAGTTGATCCAAGTTACAGGCTAACGTTCCGAGGCAGCCAAGATACCTTTCCTGTGTGGAACAGGGAAACACTCTTATTGGTCACGAAGAGCGGATCGATTTCCTGGACAAACTAACTCTTGTTCCTGTGTGGAACTTTGTGTTGAGAGATTCGGCCGACATGCTGCATGGGATTAGTATCCCGAGTAGAGGATTGATCTGAGTGTGAGAACAGTTGGAGATGGTTGTTTTGTGTATTAACTTGGGAGATGATTGCTCGAATGATAACTGTGATATACCTTCTATATGTGATACATGCTACTTGTTGTATGTGCTATACTATTGCTCTTTTCCCCATTGTTTTCATATAATTATCTTATCTCCCTACTTCCTTTCTCTGTATGTGTTGATTTTGTTCTTTCGTGAGAAGACGACGAGCCAGTGGAGGATACTCATGGACCCGAGAGCACATCCTTTTTTCTGGGAGGCACCACGAGTGCCAGTGCTAGTCGATCTTGAGATCATCTACCACGATGACGAGGGGTGGCAGGTGGACCCCTCTACGTTCCTGATTGTTTAAATCGGATCGATCAGCCTAATGTTCAAGAGTTGTGACTTACATTTCGAGGACATTGTTGGACCATACCGTGTGACCCAGTTCCTTCCCTTTTCCTAGATGTGGTACCCATCGAGGCCACGTGAGCAGGATTTCATGTAGGCGGCGCCAACAGCTTCGTACATCACAAGCAGGAGAGGTTTCGTGTTGCGTGGACAATGAAGGAGGTCGTAGCAGTACCTGAGGACCTATCGACAACGGCAGATCGTCGTGTCTAGTTCTTCGTCTGAGTACGTACCTATGCGGGTTTATAGGCGTACACATAGCGATGGACAAGGTAGCTCTAGGTATCCGTGCCGCTGAGGGCGTGATACTGCCAGTGCGTCCATTTTAGGCTTGTGATGTGAGTTGTTTTGATGTATTTTGAGAATGGGTGGGAAGAGCTGGTGAGAGTTTTGGAGAGTTTTTGAGACCTTGATGTATCTGTTCTATCTTTCCAGGTATTATGTACAGTCGCTAGTATATAGTACTATCGCCCTATTGATGGGTCCAGTTACGCATGTTATTGTATATAGTTATCTTTTATTTGCGCTTTACATTGAGTGGTTACCTTTACCGTTTTATGCGTGTTGTTTGTATGCTTTTATGCTTATCGTTTTTATTTCACCCGCTTCCTAAATAACGCATTAACGTTAAAATACAGTTATGGTATAGTTAATATTCAAAGTGTAGGACTAATGGGATTGCTTCATGCAAGTGGGGTTGTCTCATGAGTGGCAAGACCAAAGACAATGCCAAGGCAATAATGGACTTAACTCTGCATCGTAGGCAACCAAAATCGGAGCTGAAGCCGCATGCTAATGGGATGATGTTAAAACTAAAAGCCAATTACACTTTAATTGTCGAGGAAGCAAAGTCTGTTTGTCGATGGATAAAAGAACTTAGGATGCATGATGAATATTCTTCCAACTTGTCAACAAGTGTCGAAGTCAACAAGGGGAGGTTGCATGTGATGAAAAGCCATGAATGTCATGAAGTCATGGAGTGTTTAAGTCAAACTGCATTCAGTTCGTTGTCAGTGCATGTTTGGAATCCTTTTACTAAAATGAGTCATTTGTTTAAGGATTTGCGTTTTGCTACTGTAACATCCCAGTTTTCAGAAGCTGTAATTCGGTATTTATATATATTTCTTATAGTTATTGTTATGGCTTGAAAGTATGTTTAGAGGATATGCTGAGAGTAGAAATACATAGGATGAGAGGGAGATGAGGAATAAAGGATCAGGAGCAGAACGCTCAAGCGTGGACAAGTATAACGCTCAAGCGTGCTGACGCTCTAGCGTGGACGGATTTGGACGCTCAAGTGTGGACCCTCTGACAAGTGACTGGCAGTGATGGGACGTAAAGCGACACGCGTCGGTTACGTATCGCGGCTGGCACGTGATGGGCGGTGCCTTAGAGGTGAGGAAACGTCAACGCTCAAGCGTTGAGGAAGACAACGCTCAAGCATTGAAACGCTAAAGCATGGAGGTCCAGAACGCTTAAGCGTTCTCAGCAGAATCTTTCTCTATAAATACTTAATCATTTTCACCGAGAGTGAAATTTTGGAAACTCACAATATACACAGAACGTGAGAGAAGATTCAGAGGTGAGGTTGAGGCTTTGATTCCAAGTTGTTATCCGTTCGTTCGTCCGATTCCAATTCCGATCGTGTTTTCGTGATCAGTGCAACTTATACTCCAATTCTACCGGTTTACTTTTGTGATTCGTCAAGGGTAAGCCGAGGTTCCATATCTACCTACATTGTACCTATACAATGTTATCTTTTCGTTTAAGCTTCTTTTCACGGTTTTAACTCCGTATTAGGGTTAATGCTATGGTCTACATGTTATTTCCGTGATTAGGGCAAGTTTGGGAGCTGCGTACAGAACCCTGGGGAGCAAGAAGGCTGCTTCTGTGAGGCAAGGAGAGGAGCAAAGGAGTGCTCGTGGTGTTCGTAGTTATCACCGTATTCGCTACCAGGTGGGGCGACAGAGTTACACATGTCGGGGAGGCAAGAGTAGTCCATATGGTTGTATTGTGTGTTTTATGTATATAGGGGAATCCTAAACCCTATGTGAGGTTGTGCCCTGACAAAGTACCTAAACCCTAGGTTTAGTCTACTTTGGGCTATCACCGTTGTGTTTGGTACCCTAGGTTAGCAGATTTGTGAGGCATGATTATATGTGATATTTGATGATATGTGTACCTGCTATCTATGATAACTGTTAACTGCAAAAGATGCATGAAATATTATTGATGCTTGTATATTAGTATGTTATGTTGTTTATTGCTTTATTAAGCATGTTGATAATTGATGTAATATTGCACTATATCTGAAAATACATGTATGTATGAGATTCGAAGGTTTAGCATGATTAGGGCTTTGACCCCGTGTTGGATGTTTGAGCTGATAATGGTTAAGAGCTGAGGTATAGTTGAGCTTGGAGCTCGTATGTGTACCTGTGGAGCTTGGAGCTCATGTTGCTAAGAGCAAGTTTGATTTGATGCCAAGTGGCTAGCCGTATGCTGTGAGGCATACGAGGTTGGTGCATCGAGTGCGGGTGCAGAAAACGGAAGGGAAGCTTTGTGTAACCTCGGCGATATACTGGACATAGGTGTACCCACAAGAGATCGATGAGGTAGCTCCTATCGTGTCGTGGCGGTCCTGGGCACGTCCTACTATCCCGACTGGACCTTGAATCTTTCCAGTTGTTGGTGGGTCTTCCGAGGAGGCCCAGTTGACCCTCTTTGTCTGGGACAATTGAGCGGTGATGCACTCTTATGGGTCACGGCAAGCGGAACGGGGTACCGAAACAAACCAACTTGTGATCCGTTAAGCGGACGAGATGTTGCCCTTAGTAGAGTGTTTAGTACCGGTCGGCATGCATAGCAAGAGTATGCGTACATCTAGCTAGGGAGCGACCATGGCGTCGTGATATTGAGAGATGATTGTGTTTGCTATATGTTCTGCATTGCATCATCCCTATTATAGATGTGCTGTATATCTTATCTCCCTGTATTTCTTTTTATGTGTACTTTCGGTTCTGCCGATAGACGACGAGTTAGTAGAGGATTAGAATGGACCCGAGGCTTCACCCATTCATCACAGGGGCACCGCGGATGCCGGTGCTGGGAGATTTTGAGATAGTCTACCACGATGAGAGGGGGTGGCAGGTGGACCCCTCGATCTTTTTGGCCGTGTTTACCAGACCTATCAGCTTGATCTTCTGGGGCGGCACTCCGTCATATGCAGACATCATTTGACCTTATCGAGTGTATCAGTTTCTTCCTTTCTCTCGGATGTGGCACCCTGCGAGGCAGAGAGAGCAGGATTACTTGTGGGCGGCACCCAAGTCTTCCGTCGTATCTAGCAGGAGAAGCTTTGTGCACCAGGGACAGCGTAGGAGCTCGGAGCGGTACTTGCGGGCAGCCCAGAGGCACAGGATTGTAGTGTCGAGTTTCTCGTCCGAGTATGAGCCTATGCAGGTTTTTAGGCGCACTCATGGAGAGGGACAGGGTAGTTCAGGGCATCCTCCCCATTAAGGGTGAGAGCCAGTCGGTGCGTACCTAGGATTATGTGGAGAGGCTTTTGTTGTACTTGAGAGTGGGCTAGGGAGTGTGCTGGTGAGCTTGAGAGCTTCTCTTTTTGGAGGTCCTAAGATGTACTTTGGTTATGCTCTCATTTACTTTTTATGTACTTTCGTCTATAGTATTACTTAGCCCTACTGATGGGGTCATCATGTATAAATATCAATACTGCATGTGTTTCTTATAACCTATTGTGCTTACTCTGATATTGTGCGCTTTTGAATTGGTTACATACTATCATTGTTTTTAACAAGCGCGTAATCGTTATGTTATAATCAATAAGTATATTGGGTTTTAAATAATGGGGCTTCCTCGAGTGGGACTTGGGGATGTCACATTAAGGTAGTATCAGAGCAGTTTGATTCTAAATCGGACTGCGGGTGTTAGGAAGTTGAACTGGCTAAGTGGGTCGTCTCTGCAAGGGGAGTACGACTGTGTCTAGAAGGGTAAGAGGAGTACGATCGATTGTAATGCTGTATGAATGATAAGTGGATATATGTATTTATGTTGCTTATCATGTTTGAACTTTGAGCTGACGGTTACTTGAATCAGGAACCAATGGCTTGAGGAAGAGGTAGAGGCAGGGGTAGGACCGGACCCAATGGAGGTCTAGAGGCTGCTGCTTCACACACGGGAAACAGGGCCGAATCTTTGGAAACCCTTAGGACTATGAGGGATATGGCTGCTGCTATGCTACAGCAGACACAACAGAATGCTCAACTCATTCAACTGACCCGCGAGAATCAGCAACAACAGCAACAACAGAGGAATGTGAGGAATGAGGATGCAGGTTTAGATGCCTTCATGAGGCGACAACCTCCACAGTTTAAGGGGGATTACAATCCCGAGGGGGCAGAGTTATGGATTCAAGAAGTGGAGAAGATTTTTGCAGCAACACACTGTGACGAAACTCAGAAGGTTTCTTATGCTTCTTTCATGCTAGTGGGAGGAGCAAAGATGTGGTGGAAAGGGAAGCAGATGCTGTTTGTAGCTGAAGGAAGGGCTGTAACTTGGGGAATGTTCCGAGAATGTTTCCTCAGGAAATATTTCCCTCGGATGGCCTGTAGGGAAAAAGACAAAGAGTTTCAGAGTCTGAAGCAAGGCAACATGACAATCGGGGAATATGCAGCAAGGTTTGAGGCGCTGCTTAAATTCTCAGATTTTTATCAGCGGTACCCAGATGAGGAATGGATGTGCAGCAAGTTTGAAGATGGACTGAAATATGAGATTTGGAAGGCAACCGTACCGTTGGGGATTCTGTATTTCCCGACATGCTGGATCGGTGTTCGGCAATTGAGAACATCGAAAGGAGAAGAGAGGTGGCAGCTAGGAGCGGAGGACCTATCCGCAGTAACCAGAGAGGCAGAGGTGGAAAGTTTCAGAGTGGCCGGGGGCCATATCAGAGACCGGTACCGAGAACCGGAGATGCGGGACATCAAGGACCAAGTGCAACACAGAGGTTGCAAGGCTGTTTTAAGTGTGGAGGACCACACATGGCTCGAGATTGCAGGATTCAGGCGTCTGGGAGGACCATAACTTGTTATGCATGTGGGGAGCCAGGACACATGGCTAAGGATTACAGACAGGGAGATTCAAGACCATCCGGGGTGACTGGACAGATGGCGAGACCACAAGCTGCAGGAAGGGTGTTTGCCATGAGGGGAGCTGAATCCTCTCGATGCCTAGATCTGATCCAAGGTAAGTGTTTAGTTTTGGGTAAACTCTTATCTGTGTTATTTGATTCGGGGGCTACTCATTCGTTTATTTCTATGGAGTGCATGGATCATTTAGGGTTACCAATTTCATCTTTGCCCTATGACCATACTGTTTCCACACCTACTGGTGATTCGTTGACTACCCTGTTTGTGTGTTTGAAATGCCCTATCATAGTAGAAAACAAACACTTCATTGTTGACCTGGTCTGTCTGCCTATACAGTACATTGATGTTATCTTAGGCATGGATTGGCTTTCGGCTAACCATGTGATTTTGGACTGTTCTAATAAGACTCTTTGTTTCTCTAAGGAATCTGGATTGACGCCTGCTAATGAAAGTATTCAGAAGGATGTACGATTTGGAGAGTGCGTGGTACTGTTCTCCTTGGAAGCAAAGGAAACTCCGAGCATGGACGCGCTGCCAGTTGTGCGGGAATTTCTGGAGGTATTTTCCGGATGATGTTCCAGGGTTACCGCCGGAGAGGGAGATTGAGTTTACCATAGATCTCATACCAGGAACTGGACCTATTTCGATAACACCTTATCAAATGTCTCCAGCGGAGTTGACGGAGTTGAAGAAACAATTGGATGAAATGCTAGGCAAGGAATTCATCAGGCCTAGTGCATCGACATTGGGAGCTTCGATACTGTTTGTCAAGAAGAAGGATGGGAGTTCAAGGTTATGTGTGGACTATCGTCAACTCAATAAAGTGAGGATAAAGAATAAGTATCTGTTGCCAAGGATAGATAAGTTGATGGATCGATTAAGGGGAGCAACTGTGTTTTCCAAGATCGATCCGCGATCTGGATATCATTAAATCAGAGTAAGGAAGGAGGATATACCGAAGATTGCTTTTCGAAGTCGATATGGGCATTACGAGTATTTGGTTATGCCATTTGGTGTGACTAATGCTCCGGCTGTATTAATGGATTATACGAACATGATTTTCCGACCATTCCTAGACAAGTTTGTTGTCGTGTTTATCGACGACATCCTTATCTACTCTCCGAATAGAGAGGAACATCCAGAGCATCTTCGAGTAGTGTTACAAGTACTGAAGGACAGGCAGTTATATGCTAAGTTATCCAAGTGTGAGTTCTGGTTGGAAGAAGTACAGTTTCTAGGACACGTGATTAACAAGGATGGAATCATGGTGGATCCTACCAAGGTGGAAGCGGTAGTCAAGTGGGAAAGCCTGAAGTCTGTGAGCGAGGTTCGCAGTTTTCTTGGTTTGGCAGGCTACTACAGGCGGTTTATTGAGGGATTCTCTAAGATTGCGTTGCCTATAACGCAATTGACAAGAAAAGGAAAGGCATTCGAGTGGACGGAAGCTTGTGAGCAAAGTTTCGAAGAACTGAAGCGTCGGTTGACTATGTCATCGGTGTTGGTTTTGCCAGACCCGTTAGGATGTTTGGACGTATATTGTGATGCGTCATATCAAGGATTGGGTTGTGTTCTCATGCAAGAAGGAAGAGTGGTGGCGTATGCCTCCAGACAGTTGAGAGTGCCTGAGCGGAACTACCCGACTCACGATTTGGAGCTAGCTGCGATAGTGTTTGCATTATAGATATGGAGACATTATCTGTATGGTGCTAAATTTAGCGTATTTAGCGACCATAAGAGCCTAAAGTATCTGTTCGACCAGAAGGAGTTGAACATGAGACAGAGAAGGTGGATGGAATTCGTAAAGGACTATGAATTCGACCTGCAATACCATCCAGGAAAGACGAATGTCGTAGCAAATGCGCTTAGTAGGAAGTCCCTACACATATCTGCAATGATGGTGCGAGAGTTTGAGTTGTTAGAGCAATTTAGAGATCTGAATTTAGACGTAGAAATCGTCAAGAGTAAGATAAATCTTGGAATGATTGAGGTTACTAGCAATTTCTTGGATCTGCTTTGGAAGACAAGCTGAGGATGAGTAGCTTAAAAAGGTTAATCAGTCGATCAAGGAAGGTGAAACGTTTGAGTTTAAGAGAGGTTCGGATGGTCTTATCAGGTTTGGCGATCGAATCTGTGTGCCTAAGGATAGTGAAGTTAAGAATATGATTTTGGAGGAAGCGCATAAGAGCAAGTTGAGTTTTCACCCAGGGGCCACTAAGATGTATTAGGATTTGAAAAAGTTATTCTGGTGGCCAGGGATGAAGAAAGATGTAGCGGCTTATGTTTTATCCTGTTTGGTGTGTCAAAAAGCAAAAGTTGAGCACCAGAAGCCAGCAGCGCTATTGCAATCGTTGGATATTCCAGAGTAGAAGTGGGATAGTATTGCAATGGACTTTGTTTCTGGGTTACCAAAGACTCAGAAGAGATGTGATGCAATTTGGGTCATCATAGATAGGTTGACGAAATGTGCTCATTTCTTACCTATCAACCAGAATTATTCTCTGGAAAGATTGACTCAGACTTACATCAGGGAAGTGGTGAAGCTACATGGTGTACCTTCAAGTATTATATCAGACCGAGACCCGAGGTTTACTTCGAGGTTCTAGAGAAGCTTGAATGATGCGTTGGGAACTAAGTTAAGATTGAGTTCTGCTTATCATCCCCAAACAGATGGTCAGTCAGAACGGACGATTCAATCGTTGGAAGATTTGTTAAGAGCTTGTGTGTTGGAACACATAGGAAGTTGGGACGATTTTCTTCCTTTGATTGAATTTACCTATAACAACAGTTATCACTCAAGTATCGGGATGGCACCATATGAAGCTTTATACGGAAGAAAGTGTCGGACTCCGTTGTGTTGGTTTGAGACTGGAGAAAATCAATTGTTAGGCCCTGAGTTGGTACAACGAACAATGGAACAAGTTAAAGTAATCCGGAAAAGATGAAAACCGCGAGGGATAGGCAAAAGAGCTATGCTGACAAACGGAGGAGACCTTTAGAATTCCAGGAGGGCGATCATGCATTTATTAGAGTTACTCCGAGGACTAGTATTGGCAGGGCAATTCAATCCAGAAAGCTTACACTCAAATTCTTCGCCGAATTGGTCCAGTAGCTTACCAAATAGCCTTACCACCTAACTTGTCAAGACTCCATGATGTTTTTCATGTATCCCAGCTTAGAAAATATTACCCTGATCCATCGTATGTGTTAGAGCCCGAATCAATCCCGTTAAGAGAGACCCTTGAATACGAGGCTTTACCTGCTCAGATAGTGGATAGAAGGATCAAGAAACTTCGCGGTAAACAAATTCCTTTGGTAAGAGAGGAATGGGACCCGATAACCGGAGATTCAACGTGGGAAAGAGAGGCTCAGATGCACCAACAATATCCGTCATTCTCTTTAAAGGGGGTGGTAATGTAACATCCCAGTTTTCAGAAGCTGTAATTAGGTAATTAAATATATTTCTTATTGTTATTGTTATGGCTTGAAAGTATGTTTAGAGGATATGCTGAGAGTAGAAATACATAGGATGAGAGGGAGATGAGGAATAAAGGATTAGGAGCAGAACGCTCAAGCATGGACAAGTATAACACTCAAGCGTGCTGACGCTCTAGCGTGGATGGATTTGGACGCTCAAGCGTGGACCCTCTGACCAGTGACTGGCAGTGATGGGACGTAAAGTGACACGTGTCAGTTACGCGTTGCGGCTGGCACGTGATGGGCGGTGCCTTAGCGGTGAGGAAACGTCAACGCTCAACCGTTGAGGAAGACAACGCTCAAGCGTTGAAATGCTAAAGCGTGGAGGTCCAGAACGCTAAAGCGTTCTCAGCAGAATCTTTCTCTATAAATACTTCATCATTTTCAACGAGAGTGAAATTTTGGAAACTCAGAATATACAGAGAACGTGAGAGAAGGTCCAAAGGTGAGGTTGAGGCTTTGATTCCAAGTTGTTATCAGTTCGTTCGTCCGATTCCAATTCCAATCGTGTTTTCGTGATCAGCGCAACTTATAGTCCAATTCTGCCGGTTCACTTTTGTGATTCGTCAAGGGTAAGCTGAGGTTCCGTATCTACCTACATTGTACCTATACAATGTTATCTTTTGGTTTAAGCTTCTTTTCACGGTTTTAACTCCGTATTAAGGTTAATGCTATGGTCTACATGTTATTTCCATGATTAGGGCAAGTTTGGGAGTTGCGTACAGAACCCTTAGGGAGCAAGAAGGCTGCGGATGTGAGGCAAGGAGAGGAGCAAATGAGTGCTCGTGGTGTTCGTAGTTATCACCGTATTCGCTACCAGGTGGGGAGAAAGAGTTACACACGTTGGGGAGGCAAGAGTAGTCCATATGGTTGTATTGTGTGTTTTATGTGTATAGGAGAACCCTAAATCCTAGGTGAGGTTGAGCCCTGACAAAGTACCTAAACCTAGGTTTAGTTTACTTTGGGCTATCACCGTTGTGTTTGGCACCCCAGGTTAGCAGATTTGTGAGGCATGATTATATGTGATATTTGATGATATATGTGTACCTGCTATCTATGATGACTGTTAACTGCAAAAGATGCATGAAATATTATTGATGATGGTATATTAGTATGTTATGCTATTTATTGCTTTATTAAGCATGTTGATAATTGATGTAATATTGCACTATATCTAGAAATACATGTATGTATGAGATTCGGAGGTTTAGCATGATTAAGGCTTTGACCCCGTGTTGGATGTTTGATCTGATAATGGTTAAGAGTTGAGGCATAGTGGAGCTTGGAGCTCATATGTGTACCCGTGGAGCTTAGAGCTCGTGTACCCTTGGAGCTTGGAGCTCGTATGTGTACCTGTGGAGCTTGGAGATTATGTTGCTAAGAGCAAGTTTGCATGTGTTGCGATATCAGCTCAAGAGAGATGGATGACATGCATAGCTTATACATTTGATGCCAAGTGGCGAGCGGTATGCTGTGAGGCATACTAGGTTGGTGCATCGAGTGCGGGTGCGGAAAACGGAAGGGAAGGTTTGTGTGACCTCGGGGATATACTGGACACAGGTGTACCCACAAGAGATTGATGAGGTAGCTCCTATCGTGGTGGCGGTCCTGGGCACGTCCTACTATGCCGACTGGACCCTGAGTCTTTCCAAGTGCCGATGGATCTTCCGAGGAGGCCCAGTTAACCCTCTTTGTCTGAGACAATTGAGCAGTGATGCACTCTTATGGGTCACGGCGAGCAGAACGGATTACCGGAACAAACCAACTTGTGGTCCGTTAAGCGGACGAGATGTTGCCCTTAGTAGGGTGTTTAGTACCGGCCGGCATGCATAGCAAGAGTACGTGTACATCTAGCTAGGGAGCGACCGTGGCGTCGTGATATTGAGAGATGATTGTGTTTGCTATATGTTCTGCATTGCATCATCCCTGTTATAGATGTGTTGTATATCTTATCTCCCTGTATTTCTTTGTATGCGTACTTTCGGTTCTGCCGATAGACGGCTAGTTAGTAGATGATCAGAATGGACCTGAGGCTTCACCCATTCATCACAGGGGCACCGCGGATGCCGGTTCTGGGAGACCTTGAGATAGTCTACCACGATGAGAGGGGGTGGCAGGTGGACCCCTCGACCTTTTTTGCAACACCCTTTCCCGAGTGTCACATTCCCGAACGTTTATAAGGCCGAAAATATTTATTAATGCGGAAAATACGATTTTCTTTTTTTTTTTCCTTTCATAGAGATGTAACGGAATTAGTAAAGGTAATAATACTAATAAATGAACTTAGGTTCACCATGCATTTCTAGAACATACTGTATTATAAATACAGAAACAGAAAATAGAAATAAAAATAATATTATATACAGACATAAGTCTAATGTATAATTGGCATAAGAAATAAAATAAGTACTAGGAGTTGTAGCTCCCAAAAGGTACTACAAAAACTGACATAGTCTGGCCGACAACAAAACTAAAACAGCAAAAGAGTCCACCTCCGAACTCAAAGTGACTGCTGAACCGAACCATTGTCGCGTCCATCTGTTCAAGCAGCAGCAGCAAGTACCAGCAGAAAACATACAGATATGGGTGAGATTCCCGTTCATCAACACAACAAAACAGCAGTAGTAAAAACAGGACGACTCACCAGGTAACAGTGTACCCAACATGTTAAACAGTTAAACAACATACTAAAACTCTCAAGATAAATCATGTTAAACAGTTAACAGTATAATATAATGCATTCTTAAACAGAACAACGATGTATAACAGTAAATGTAAACATCAACAGGTATGCAATGCAGTGCAATGTACATGACTCAATGCCGATACCACTGGGTACTAATCTGACCCCTACTCGATGGAGCTAACAAAACATTCGGAGAGAGTGAATGGGAGGACATGTTCCGGTTTCTGCTAGCCATGAGCAAGATGCTACAATATTCGTAACGTGCACGTATCTGGCTTTACGGTAACACTCTCGACCAAACATGAAAAGTACGGCATCTAGTAGAGGATATCAGTGTATTGCACGGATTCTCCACGACACAGAAGAATCACCAGCTGGTCACATGTCAGCCCTTCACAACATTCGTAACGTGCACGTATCCTTTGGAATGATCTAGACTGCTTTCAGAATCGCCGACTGTCCCTACAAACCAACATAAGTCTTTTCAGCGTGTTTTGTCCTCACTCACACGCTTTCTAGGAAACTTCTCAGAAGGTCACCCATCCCATAATTACTCTAAGTCAAGCACGCTTAACTATAAAGTTCTTATGTTCTAAGCTCCCGAAAAGAAGCTAAATCTTATTGGTTTGGGTAGTACCAATCAATTCTTATATGCCTTCCCTTAGCTATAAAGTCCCATACCTGCATAGCCTCAGGATTCCTTCCACTGTACAGTCCCATAACTGCACAATCTTAGGATCTCTCTCATTCCGGTTATCACAAGACTGAAACAATTGAACGATTTACCTGGATCCGAATCACCAGTCCATCATCGAACTACTGTTTCAAAACCCAAAACGTTTCGTGTTTGTGTTTACGTCTTATGAATTATGTCTCAAGTCCTAAGCATTATGAATAAGGATTGAGAATCCTCTTAGATAAGTCTTTAAGCCTTTCTAAGATATTAATCCTTGATTTTCAATTAAATAAAATGAGTGTTGATCCAGTTAAGTCTTATGAAATCATTGATGTACCAAGTCATCAATGGTATAGTATATGGTCTTGTTCCACCACATACTATATTTAATTATCCCTTGTCTTCAACTTTAAGTTAATTATGTAACTTAGGTTTCTCACGCGCAAAACTTTACGATTGAGTTAGAGAACTCCTTTTGTAAACTAAACCACTTTTACAATTGAAAACTCATTTGATTTGAAACAACATTTGAACTACTTACTTTATTTGTAACATTTTCTGAAACGTGAAAGTTGCTTAGCAAGGGTACATTCGCTTAGCGAAATTGAGGCAGTGATACCTCATTTGAAATTCCTTTCTCGCGGGGCGAACAGAAGTTTCGCGTCACGAGGCTGAGAGTTGTATTTGCTCCTTATACAGATCCTCTGTATTGCGAGGCGAAGATTGTCTCGCATCGCGAGTCCGAGAGCTGTATTTCATACCGACCTTCGGCATCGCGAGGCGATAGTTTTCTCACGCCGCGAGGCAGAGAGCTATAGCTATTACTGCTCTGTTTAGCCTTCTGTCTCGCGTGGCGAGAATAGTTCCACCAGGTTAATGCCCTGTTTTTCCCTCTGTCTCGTGTGGCAAGACAGGGTTGGCCAGGAGAGTGCCCTGTTTTCATTTTTCCTTAACTCCTTCATTAATTCTCCTTTTGAAACAGATAGTTCGATTGAAAGACCTATGGCTAAATAAAAGACATTTTTCACTTTGGTGGCACACTTTATAGGTTAAAACTTCATTTGATCTTTGGATCAAAATCACTTTTCATAGTTCTTTGAAACATAGGTTATGAAATCATGCTTTTCTTACTTCAAAACTTTTTACTTCAAGACTTTGATAGATCAAGAACAAAACATGTTCTTATGTTTCTTCTTACTAAGGCCACAAGCCTAGTAGGAACAAATGTGAAGATTGCTTCACCCTCAAAACAAGTTATAACTCACAATGTGCATCTAATTATGACAAACAACAATTACATATTATTGCATCATAACCAAGCATGAAGTCCATCACACATTATTTGCATCATAATCAAGCATAAAAGTCCATACTTGATCTAGTGATCAAGGTAGGTTTTTAAACATATATGAAAATGATTTTCATCCAATCACGTCATCATAGACATATGCTAGAGCACACTAAAGCATAAACTACACTTATTACACATTGTTCTCCAATAGAACCAAATTAAATGGTAAACCCAAACCAATGGGTTTCACCCACACATAAACTAAACAACTATCTTCACCACCACCATTTTGGTGTAATGAGGTTCACCCCCATACCTGTTGATGAGCAGATTCCCGGATCAAAGTCGGTTGATCGGTTTGTGAACCTCCTGACAATCGTCAACAACTACAACAACACAACAATCCAACATTAAACCTCAATCAAAGCAAAACTCAACCATCCTAACAAAGAGGGTTTCGGCCACCCTAGGGTAAAGAGGTTAGGAATTGATCTTGGTTTTCCATTTCATGGATTCAAAGGCAATAGGAAAGCTAAGGATGAAATCAAGTGTTAGAAATCAAAAATTGATGAAAAACACTATTGCTCATCATCAAAAGGGTTCGGCCATAAAGGGGATTTTGGGCTATGATGGGAAATCATAAGCTCTTGGGTTTAGTTAGAGAATGCTGAAGTGAGTTCAAAGAAATTAGTCTTACCTCAAAAGGATTTTTCTACAATTTCCTATGGATTTTCAAAGTTTTAGATCTAAGAAATTATTTTCATGAAAATGGATCTTGATCTTGAAATAAAGAGAGATTCAAGAAGCTAAGAGATCATAGAAGTGATCTTACCTTAAAATGAAGGAAGATTGCTCAAGAACAACAATGGTGTTTTCTCTCTAAAGTTGAAGATGGTGTTCTTGAGCTATTTGGGAGGGCTGATGTGCGTGAAAGTAAGAGTGTGAGGGGCTGAGTTCAGCTCTTAAAAGCTCACTTAAGGGCAAAAGGTCATTTGCCAAAAGGGTAAAATGGTAAAAGTGTAAAAGACTAAGGTTAGGGACATTTTGGTCATTTTGCGTCCAGATATTTCCGAACGTCGTGAAGACTCTGGAATACTCTCCCAAGTGTCTTGGGATGATGTGGTATCGAGATTATCCATTGGCGAGTCTCAGTAAGTCCATATGTGGCTCCGTTCGTCACCCGATTGAGGATTCCGCTCGAACGGAGGTCAGGATGTGATTTTTTTTGAAATTTTTGTGAAATTTAACCAAAACTTAGAGAATCGAATTCTAAGACTTATTGTCTCGTTCACGGGTCCATCTGAGGTCTCCTGAGCAGTAAAATCATATTGTCAGGGTAAAAACGCTGACCGGACTCCGTTTGAGTTTTCGACTCAAAACTTAATCGTAGCTTCCTATGATATCGTCGAGCATGACTATGGTCTCAGAATATTTTATTTCCATTCCTAAGACCTCGAATAAAATACATACATTAAAATACTGAAGAATTATAAAACGCGAAAATCGGGGCGTTACATTTTTGGCCGTGTATACCGAACCTATCAGCTTGATCTTCCGGGGTGGCACTCCGTCATTTGCAGACATCATCGGAACTTATCGAGTTTATCAGTTTCTTCCTTTCTCTCGGATGTGGCACCCTCCGAGGCAGAGAGAGCGGGATTACTTGTGGACGGCACCCCAGCCTTCCGTCGTATCTAGAAGGAGAGGCTTTGTGCACCGGGGATAGCGCAGGCGCTCGGAGCGGTACTTGGGGGCAGCCCAGAGGCGTAGGATTGTAGTGTTGAGTTCCTCGTTCGAGTATGAGCCTATGCAGGTTTATAGGCGCACTCATGGAGAGGGACAGGGTAGTTCAGGGCATCCTCACCATTGAGGGTGAGAGCCAGCCAGTGCGTCCCTAGGATTGTGTGGAGAGGTTTTTGATGTACTTGAGAGTGGGCTGGGGAGTGTGCTGGTGAGCCTGAGAGCTTCTATTTTTGGAGGTCCTGAGATGTACTTTGGTTATGCTTTCATTTACTTTTTATGTATTTTCGTCTGTAGTATTACTTAGCCCTACTGATGGGGCCATCATGTATAAATATTAGTATTGCATGTGTTTCTTATAACCTGTTGTGCTTACTCTGATATTGTGCGCTTTTGAATTGATTACATGTTATCGTTGTTTTTAACAAGCGCGTAATCGTTAAGTTATAATCGATAAGTATATTGGGTTCTAAATAATGGGGCTTCCTCGAGTGGGACTTGGGGATGTCACAGCTACTTTGATGGAAGATGACTTGATTAGGATAGAGATAAATATTCCAATCATTTTGTGCAAGCTGGAGAGAAGATTTCCCCCTGTTTGTTTGATTCTATGGAGCATCTCCCAATTCATCTTGCATATGAAGCAAAGCTTGGTGGACCGGTTCAATATAGGTGGATGTATCCATTTGAAAGGTAATATAACTATCGTATAATTTAAATTAGATTTTTATCCATTTGAAAGGTAATATAACTATCCAACTTGTTATTTTATAGATTTATTGGTGATTCAAAATGATCAGTGAAAAATAAGGCTAAGGTTGAAGGATTAATCTGTGTGTCTCACTCACACCACGAGACAACCAATTTTTGTTCCCATTATTTCAACAACTTCATGTTGTCACCGAGAAATAGTAGGAATGAAATGGAAAGTGAAAGTTAAAGACATCTATTAGGTAACGAAGCAACTCATCAGTCTTTGCCTATCTGGTAGTCATTTTGGGAAGGTGTTGATTCACTGGTTAACGGAACAAGAGTTGAAGCCCATGTTCATGACTTGATCAAGTGCGACGAAGTTAAGCCATACCATTGGTAATATATGTATTTCATATCATTTTATTTCAATGGCCTAAAAATATTTTTTTCTACTACAATTGTGCGTATTTTCCAATATGATCAATGCATTCTTGTTATCTGAACACATAAGTGAAGAAGAAGCTTCTACTCGTACACATGAACATTTTAGAACATGGTTTAAGTAACAAGGAAGTATCTTAAAAATATTTGAACTATTCACTGTCTGTAAATCAAGACATAACCTTTTTGCATCTGACATACATAGGTTTATCGTGAGGCACAAATTCCCATCAACCGACACTAATTAAGGAAGTTATCTGATAGTCCTCATTCATGCGTCAAAGAATGGCACACGTTCTTTGTTAACTGGTACAAATTTCATACCCAATCATGGACGAGGAGCAAAAAAACAATAAACAGCGAGGTAAAGATGACTTCTACAACATGATTGAACACATATATGAACTGGCATACAAAAGTTTAGACTATATTAAAATAATAATGCTATTTTATTGTAACTAGTTTGATCCATCAATTAGAGGCACAAAATTGAATCCAAATTATAATATTGTTGTCATCCGAATGGATAGAAGTTATCAAAAGTTTGATCCGTTTATTATGGCACAGAATATGACACAAGTGTATTATGTCACTTATCCAGCAACTTGAACGACCAAAGAAGGTTGGTGTGTCGCAATCAGGACGAAACCAAGCGGTCACATGGAAGCGAATGATCTAGAGGAAGAGGTTCCTTATCAAGTGGATAAAACATCACGTGTAAATGAAGGCATTGAAGTTGAACCTATTTCTGATTTATGCGACTTGGAAGCCGTTGGTGAAGAAGTGGATACCGATAACTTGTCATCCATCAACGTGCATTTGGATGAAGAAGATGAAGTTGATCATTCGACAGAAGTTGAAGACGAATATGATGAAGATAATGATGAGTCAGGAGATTAATTTAAGATAATGCCTCAAATTATGAATAAAACTTAGAACATTTCTGTAACTTTTATTTTTATTAGTTTGTTATATTGGATAATGAATTTATTTTTCTCACTGTATGTTTAAATTATATTTCATGAGTTTTATCTTTTTAACATTAAATTCCTCTGTCCACATGGCATTAGGAGGACGTGACCCAGATCACCCACTGGTGGTAAGGGTAAGGTTGTCAACACTAACCCTCGTTTGACTCGTCGTCGGACCAGGGTTACTCGCATTGTTACTCATGTTGTTGCAGATGGTTTCATGCCTCTGCCATCTACATCTACTGCTATGGTGCCTATACTCACATCGCGCCCACCTGCACCTATACGGCGACCACCACCGATTATACCTACACCGCCACCAGTTGTAGCTACACTGTCTCCACCACTAGTTGCACCTACACCGCCTCCACCACCAGTTGCACCTACATCGCCTCCATATACTGCACCTGAGATTGATATGATACCAACTCTCGGGGTTAAAGACACATGCACACCAGGGTGCTTCTAGTTCAGCAGGTGTGGCAGAGACGTCACTTGATCATCATTGGCCAGAGGAGGAGCATATTCCCGACTATTGACCCTCACCTTCATAGGAAGGGGAGGAGGAGGTTGAGATGATGTCTGATGGTCGACATATTATCTACCCAGCTAGTAAAGGGTAAGAATTAATAAAATAAACTCATTAGATTTTTATTACAACTTTTTTTTAACAATTTAATGATATATTTTTACTATGAAGGTTCCTCCCTTCGAAGGCTACATCGAAGAACATCATGTATCACTGCCCTTGAACTAGATGAGGAAAGCTTTATAAAAATGCATGGTACATGTTCTTTGGGACATTTTGAGTATGTTACAAATTTCAATTTAGTGAATATGTTATTTATTTTATACTTTTATAATCTCTTATTATAACAATTATTAGTTTTTGTTCTCCTAATAAAGTTGAAAGTCGCGTGGAGAGCTGAGCATGAGGACACGATCAGGAGGAACTTTCACATGAGAGCCTCCCATCGCCTATCCAATATGCTCATGGACGCCCGCTTGAAGGGCCAATGACCCTCATGGATAAGAGATGGAGTTTGGGATACCCTGTGTAGACACTGGGATTCTATTGAGTTCCAGAAAGTTGCATCCCAAGCAAAGAAAAACAGTGCATCGGAGAAGGGTGGGAGCCCGCACACAGGAGGCTCCATCACTAAGGCGTAGCACGTAGCTCGACTGGTAACTTCATTCCCTCATTTTTTATTTTATTAACTTTATTGTTCCATACCTCTTTAATTAGTGTTAATTTATCTTCTATTCTTGTGTTACATAATTTCAAGTACAAGCAAGGGATGCAGATTCACAAGCTCCACCGCCGTACCCATACTAGGAAGGATACTAGCTAGTACGTGCATAAGCGGTTGAGGTGCACTCAGGTAATTCCCATTTTATGTTTATTTTTTTAATTTTGTATTGTTTTATTATATTATAGATGCCCCTCATGTGTTTGACTATGCATAACTGGAGGGGTTTGAGGAGAGGATGTCTCAGGTTAGGAGGTAGCGAGCATCCTCTTCCACATCCACTACAGTAGATGTTGGAGGGAAGAAGGGTTGCCTATACAGTGCTGGAGAAAATATCGACGGCTTGCCGACGGTGAGGCCATCAGTAATTATCGACGGCTTTCATAAAGTTGTCGGTAACTGGGGCCGCCAGTTAGCCATCCGAAAGCGTCCATTACCAATGGCATTAGGACTTTTACGACTACTTTTGGCAGTCGAAACAAGCATTTTTCTTCTAGTGGAATAAATGGGAGGTTAGAACTTTTGAGAGAGAGTTTGAAAGCATATGGCTTCCTTGCCGATCGTGAGGCCATCAGTAATTACTGACGGCTTTCATAAAGTTGTCGGTAACTGGGGCCGCCAGTTAGCCATCCGAAAGCGTCCATTACCAATGGCATTAGGACTTTTACGCCTACTTTTGGCAGTCGAAACAAGCATTTTTCTTGTAGTGGAATAAATGGGAGGTTAGAGCTTTTGAGAGAGAGTTTGAAAGCATATGGCTTCCATTTAAGCATAATTAAAATGGGGTATATGAAATGTAAGTTTAGTAAGAAGCACACTAATACTAGCTCAAAGGTCATAGTTGGAGATCATACCATACAAGTCAGACGACCTAGGTATCTTGGATCTAGCATACAAAATGACAACGAAATAGAGGGAGATGCAAATCATAAGATTCAAGCAGGGTGGATGAAATGGAGGAGTGATTCAAGTGTTATTTTGATAAATTGATACTCAAACTTGAAGCAATATTTTACCGTACAACTATAAGACTTGTGTTGTATGATATTGAAAGTTGAGCGGTTAAAAGCCAATAAGAACATAAGACTGGTATTGTAGAGATGAGGATGTTGTGTTGGATGAGTAGACATGTAAGGCAAGATATGATTAGGAATGAACTGAATGCATTATAGAGAAAGTAGGGTAGCACCTGTTAAGTCTTCGTTTTTCCTTAAGTATTGTTAAGGTTTTCATGAACTCAAACAAGACAAATACGATTAAGTGAACCTAATGAATATCACTAATGATCTTCTTTAAGTGTGTAGTGATAAACTAAAAATGATCTTAATCTAAGAAGTTGACTCCTGATAATAAGATAAAGCATCTAAATTATCAGACGTCTTTCTCGTAGGGTAAGCTTCAAATGATCAAGACTCGTCTCTAAGCTTACACATCTCATCAAAGCAAAGATCAAGCATCTAAGGACAGACAAAGCTCATACAAGGTCAAATCACAAGCGTCTGAGTCCTTCGCTAAAGTCAAGTAAAAAACCAAGCATCTAAATGTCTCAAACGACTACATTGAATCTTTCAGAGATCACTCTTTAGTTACTCGTCTGAGCTAAACAAGTCATCATGTGTCTACAACAATTGTCTTATATGGAGGATCTTGCAAAACAATCTTTGATAAAGACACTTTGGTTTATCAGATATCAAGTGTCTGTCACATCAAGCTAAATCCTCTGTTCACGAAGAAGGTACTCTTTAGTCAGAGCATTATTCAGAAGGATTCAAAATACCAAGACAAAAGGAAACGTGTAATAAGCATAATTTCTCATCTTACAGACGCATCCCTCAAAAAAATCTGGAGAAGAAGTACTAAAGCCAAAATGACTTCGTTTAAAGGAAAGAATCTCAAAGCCCAAAGTCAAAGGAATGTTGAAATTTGCTTTTGACTATCCAGAAACAAGGTTAGCTATCTTCGGAAATCTACAAAGAGACTTTCTCTGAGACACCTACGACTTATACTAAAAAGGAAAAAATTCTGTTTAATCAGAAACCAAAAGATCTCTGCTACAATCTGAATTCCTCTCTCCCTTGTATAAAGTTAGACCAATGATACTCTCCATTAAATGCCTCATCAAAACGGGTCTATTTCATTCAATGAAAAGTTAGTGATCTTCTGAAGCAAAGAGATCACAACAGATAGAATGTCTCACAAAGGATCTATTGCTAAGAATAGTATAAATATAAGACCTGAAGATGAAGAAGAAGAGAGATACACCGGAGAAAAAGAAAAAGATAGAAAATGCAAGAGAAGTTTGGTGGTTGAGAAAGATGAAAGAGCATAAACGCACAAGTTAGTGATTACCACTACCACTACAGAAAATGAAAAGTGAAGATGTTATCATCTTCATCTTAATAGAATTTCTCTTCAACATATTTATTCTATATTCATTCAAGTAAGTGTTATGAGAGATTTTCTTCAGTTCATATAAACCTCATAATGTTTTCAATCTTACGACTATTGGAACAATATTTTCTCTGTACTTCATTGTAAACACACTCTGTTAGTGATGAAAGATCTTTTCAATGTAATCTTCATTAAACATTATTTGAGCCTGAAGAGGCTAGGATAAAATAATACTGACAAGAGTCTGGAGAGGTTGGTGAAGAAGAATACTCGTTGAGTCTGGAGAGACTAGGTGAAAAGAATACTCAACGGCCTGGAGAGGTTGGTGAAGAATAATAATCTTGGAGCCTGGAGAAGCTAGGTGAAAAGAATACTCAACGGTCTGGAGAGGTCGGTGAAGAATAATACTCTTTGAGCTTGGAGATGCTATCTGTGTAAAGAATACTTGTATCTGTAACTTAATTGATGAACCTCAATTCTGTGCATTTTATAGGGGGTATTTGGGTCGAATTTCAATGCATTTAAAGATAAATATTATTGTATTTCACCCTTTTACTTAAGTTTTGACAAAATTGACGTTCAGAGGTAGCTTGACGGACTTTTGAAGAAAAGTGAATGTTTTAGAGCTTAAATTGACAGAATATTGAAGTGTAGAAGCTAGCACAGCCATGCCATGCGAGAGCACGCCCGTGCCACCCTTCCAAATCCATCCATCCAAACAAAGCCTTACAAAAATACTTAAAGCTGGCCTCTGGAGACCTAGCACGGCCATGCCACATTGAAGAAAGGGCTGACTCAGAGAAGCAAGGCCTAACAGAAGCTAGCACGGTCCCAATCGCAAAGAGCACCCCGTGCCATCAGGAGAGCACGCCCGTGCTGCAGCTCGTGCACTACAACATTGTTCTATGAAGTTGGTACGCCCAAAAATATTTGAGCATGCCCTGATATGCTGAAGAGCATGCCTGTTGTAACATCCCAAAAATCCCATGTCTACCTTTTTAACTCTGTGTGAATAACTTGACTGAGAACGCAATTCGATTAATCATAATCATAATAATAGTTGATGATTGGAAATTCATATTTGAATTTCAATTATGAGCTTAATAATCATAAGAGGTTGCTTTAAACCAAGTGTGCGGTTTTGAGCCGGAACCGTTAAAAATATTATTATTTTAATCAGGACCGCTTTACCTTGGGATGCGTGCCAGGGTCGGGGAAGTAATCCGGCCCGGGACTGGGAAGTTGTTCTGGCCCAGAGCCAGGAGTAGTTCATGACTGCTTTTCACATTTCACGAGACGTTGTCAACCATTCATCACCTTTTCATTCCTTTAACCAATGGATTAAATTCTTATCACTCTTGGTTAATAACCTAGCATCTTTTCCTTTTATGGAGAGAGCCAATTAACCTATTTATGGTTAATCTGTACTTCTTTTATTATGAGATCAACAAGTATTAGCTCTTTAATTCTTGGCCCTTGGATTACTTACACATGATCACATCCATGTCAAAAACATTTGAATTACATTTTTGTTTAATTCCTAAGCCTTTTCATATGAGGATTTCGGCCACAAGTGTTAAAGAAACACTTAACACTCTCATTTTACCATTTCATACAATCAAAGCTTTAAGCTTCTCAAGAACACAACCATTTCCTCCCTTCTCTCCCTACTCACCTCTCATTCGGCCAACACTATGCTAACACCACCCAAATCTCTCTTTCAAATTCTAAGACCATAGTTGTTCTTGTCTTGGTCTCCTAATCATCTTTGGTGAAGAAAGTTTCTTGATTGGAGGAAGCTTGTTCTTGACCTTCAAGAACACTACCTTGATCTTCAAAGTGTTCTTCCTTCGGTTCGGCCATCTTGAGTCTCTTGGTTCTTGGAGTTTTTCTCATCCTAAGGATCTAAAAGAGGTAATGGGGGAGTGAACCTTATCACACCACATTGGTGGTGGTGAAAATGGTTTATGGGTTTGGTTTGGGGAAAACCCTAAACCAAGGGTTTCCTACTTTATCTATTTGGTTCTCTATGAGAACAATGTTGTAATAATTATGTGTTGCTTGATTTGTGTTCATTGATGTGTTTGAATGGTTTGAAATAATTTTTATGTGAGGGAAAGTCCTAACCTAGAGTTCCTTCATCTTTTATTGAAAAGAGTTTATGAAAATGTGATTTTCGAATCTGAACTTGTGTGAGTCATTTCGGTTTTTCCCTCAACATAGATCTTGGATTTCATAACTTATTTTTGATCCTGAAACTAGACATCTTGGGCTTCATTTTAAGTACAAATTTCGTGTGTTTGACCCTTGGAAACCTATTTCAATCTCAGCACAAATTTCTGCCTCGGATTCTGACTACTGTGGCTTGTTTCGTAAAACTGTACTAACTCGGTTACTTTTTGTGAAAATAGTTTTATATACAAAAAATAGACATCCTAAGCTTTCATATGAGTCCTCATTTGCTCAAATCCAAGTTCGTTGGGTCAATCAAATGTTTGTCACAAGTTGATGCTTGATATACTGAAATTTCTGTATACGGGTTTTGGTGTTGATATTTGGAATTGTATGTTATGATGTTGGTGTGACTATTTGGGTTTGAGTGTTAGTGTTGAAAATCATTTTGGAATGGCAAAAAACTATTCTTAGGTTCAAGACCTAAGGATAGGATTTTTGAATGATGAACTTGTTCATTCATTTACTACTTGATGGAATGACTATATGTTGAGATGTTTTCATGATACTATCATGTTGTTGGATGGCTTGTATTTTGTTGGAAAACACCATGTGAGGTTCGACCTTGTTAAGAGAGAAAGGGGAAGCCAAAGCTTCTATGTCCAAGTAATAGTGTAATGGACTTAAATGATTCCATGAAGGCAAAAGAAATTAAAAAGACCTACCTTACTTACATGGAGGCAATTGGCCATACCATGGTAATTAGGGCTAGGAATCTAAAATGTTGATGCTAAGAGGCTTAATGTGTTTATACTAAAGTATAAAGGGTATAGAAAATAAAAAAAAAAAAAGAAAAAAAGGTTATCCAAAGAATTCAAGTTTTGGTTCCAAAGAACCAAGTGTTGTAAATTAATTATTTTGATCCCGTGTGAAAAGTATGTAAGGATATGAGGGCTTGATGTTGATCAACCACCTATTTTACCATGTTGTTTCAAGGAAAATATTTTCAAGAGCAAAGAGTTTTCTAAACGATTCATGTGGTTTCCAAAGGTTTTGGTTAGTAAACCTACTTTCAAGAGAAATGAGAATCCTTGTATGTATTTTCTTTAAAACAATGAGTCCTTACAGTACTATGATTAATTTTGGAATATTATCAAATAAAAGACTTATAGTTTTCATTTGAAAATGAAGAGGTGATTTAAAGAAAAATATGTTTTCTCTTTTTACACTAAGTATTATTCTAAAGGAAGTTTTACGTTAGTTTGGGAAAAGATGAGGTACTATGTATCTTGGGGCTTTGAATATCTTACGAGTATGTGTATAGAGTTTCAAAACTATGTTTGATAAAAGGGGATTTCATGAACCAGTTTACCATTAAGGAAAGTATTTTGAAGATCTTACTATAGTAGCGTAATTATTTATTATCTTGAAAAAGGAAATTCAATGAGTTCCGTAAGGTACTCACAAAGATTTAGTAAAAGACATGCACTAACATCTAATGGTCATGACAAAATCATGTTCCATACCCTTGATGATTTAGGTCATCTAAGGAATCCATAACGTTTTAATCAATAAGAGTTACTTATAGCAATTAAGTAATATTTCCTTTGGTAGACAAGTGAGAAGATTGATGAAGGGGATCCTTGTTGACCCTGTCCTCCATAATACATCTAGGTTATGAACTTACGTATCAAAAGACATCAACATCGTGTTACGAACGACGAGGTGGTACGTGATTGCAAGGAACAGAACCAAAGATGGGCGACTGATGGCAAGTCGTGTGAAAGTGGGTCCTGTAGGGGTGCCCTGTGGTTTATCAAGAGATAGACGTGGTGCTACAGTGATAGTGTAGTACGTATTTATGTTGTGGCATTTCTTGACATGCATACGCATCGGTGCATGAGTTGGGCGTTGTGCCTGGGAGTTGAGCTTACACCTTTGTGCGGGTGCGATTGTCTAAGGTGTCGATCATGAGGATCATGGGGGCGTCGGGGGTTGGGGAAGACATATGTGGCTAGAGAGTAGCTCCTCTGTGTCGTGGATATCCATCGAAAAACACTAACGTCCTAACTGAAACACTGGGCAAGTCATGATTTGGGTAAAGAATGTCAGGCGTGAGCCGGAAAAGCGAATTCGCAATCTTGTTGAGATAGAACATGTTGGGTTGAGATAATCTAGACAATGTTCTCCCAATCACTCACTCCAGTTATGTTTAGCTCCATGGAGTAGGGGTCAGAGTCTTACCCTTGTGGCATATGGCATTGAGTCATGTACATCGCATTGGATTCCATGACTGTTGATGGATACATTTACATGTTATACATTATTATCCTATGTTGATGATGTCTTATGTTGTTGATTGGATAATGTGAGATATTGAGATGTATGATGTGCATGACTAGTATTTTATTGTCTTGTGTGTCATACCGTTTTTACTTCTACCATGTGTAGTGTTGATGAATTGGAATCTCACCTCATTACTTTGTATTACATTGTTGTGTGCTTCTCTGGTTGTCTCTCGAGAAGGTCGTGTTACCGAGACTTCAACCGACGTTTTGGATGCACCTCTCTGTTGAGCCTCCCATTGGTTTTGGCGTTTGGACATCTAGTCATAATGAGCTTCTAGCAAAGTACATGGGAAGAGCTACACTCACTATCCGTAAGGGCTAAAGTGGAAGAGTTCTTGACTGCTCAACAGCTTGTCTTCATGTCGTCTGCTGTCAAGGTTGTACTCGTAAGTAGAATGCTAGATGGACTTTTCCACCGATGCGTTCAGTGCCTTCTCCCTTTGTTAGGGATAGGCCGCTTGTTGGCAAAGTTGCTTCTAGGGCAATTTCTACGATGTCTTCCCTAGGAGTTCCAGTGGTAGTCCCTGCTAAGATTCCTGTTAGGTCTCGTTTGATGGGTCCTGGTTGGAAGGCGATAAGTGAGGAGATTAGGAGGGAGGTGATCTATCCATGCCTCCTATTCCTTTCGCTTGTCTCTCCATCAGGGAGGAGTCGGAGGAAGCATTCAGCGTTTGATCCGGGGGGTGTTTCCCTGTGTAGTCTGTTGTCGGCCAGTGCAGGGTGTCAGAGTGTCTGTATCTTTCTTTTATCTTTTGTGGAGCTGCGTCTCCAAGTGTCTTGTGTTTAGGAGCTGCGTCTCCAATCCTTTATGCTGAGTCTGCATCTTTCTACTTTTGTTTTCTGTAGATGGGCTGGGTTCTTATGTAAAGCCTTTATGAACTTATGAAGTTATTTTATGAAATGTTTTATTTACCTTACACGCATAAACGGTTACAAGCTTTTACAATTATGTGTTGTGAAAAGGAAATATTTACCCCCCATCTTTCTTATATGTTTTTAATTAACCCGTTTTTCGGCCTTATAGCTTTTTAAAATGTTCGTAAATGTGATGCCCCCGGAAAGGGTGTTACACCTGTGTTGAATGAAGAGCACGGCCTTGCCACCTAATTGGCACACCCGTGCTAATGACGCAGAAGACCTAATTCAAGGCCCAGTCGACAAATTTTGTTATAAATAGAGGCCTTCTATGTCACTTTAGAGACATCTTTTGCATCTCTTACATCTTGAACTCTTTTATTAGCTTTCTAGTTTATAGTTTCTGTAGTTTTGATTTCTAGAGTAGAATTTGGCACCTGGAAATTGGGTTGGAGACAACTTCTCCCACTTCAACTATCCAGGATGTGTTTTCCATTGTTGATTTTGGTTTTCTCTATTACTATGAGTAGCTAAGTTCACCACTAGAGTCGTGGTGAATCTTGTGTTAGTAGAAAATATTTTTGCTATGTCTTAGCTCTAATTCAATTCTATTTGGTTTCAAGGTTGCAATTTGAATAGTTTTATTCGGTTGTTCTTCATCCCATACTAGGATTGCGCACCCTTTGTATGCTCTTAATGAATTGATTGATATTTTGGTTATCAAGTCCAATTAAATTGGTAGATGTAGCACCCCGTTTTCTTGATTAGTGTATGGGCCATTAATTAAGCATGTTTGAGGGCTTAATTATGTTCCTTATGTGTTGAGGAAGCCATGGTTCAAATTTTGGACAATTTGGCCTTGGAACGAGTCCAGAAAGTGGTAAAACGTGAAAGAACAGAGTAAATCAGCGTCCAACGTTTAGACGTGGAGAAACCCCACTCTCAAACGTTGACAGTTGAAGTTAGAGCGTGGGTAGTTGCACGTCAAAGCGTGGAAGAGGGGACGCGTGGAGGTGCACATGTCAGCGTGTACACGACGCGTGGTAGAGACGTGGCAATCAGCATACCATGCTCAAGCGTGAAGTTTTCCCATGTTAGAGTGTGCCCACACTGAAGCGTGGAGTTTTTGCACGCTCAAGTGTGGACTGCCTGACAGCACAACTTAAGTTTTCTTCTTCCATTTCATTTGGTACGAAAACTTAATCATTTTTATAGTCTAGAGAACATAGAGAGAGAGAGAGGGTTCTAGAGAAATAAAGTTGAGGTGGAGGAAGATTGAGGGATCGGATCGTGATTCCGACTACACCACTGCGACTTGGGCTTCGAGTACTACGAGTTCCACAAATTGGTTTCTCGATTTCTCGAAGGTAAGCTCGAATCTCTGACACGTCAACCTTAGTGTTCTTCATGTTCTTCGAGCTTCTCCCTTGAATCTTCTTGGTTTTGGTATTGCCCTAGGGTTAACAATATCGTTTATACATTGTTTTCATGATTAGGGCAAAGTTCGAGGTCGCAACGGTGCTTGTGGTGGAGCAGACAGGCGCAGTGGTGGTGGTGGTGGAGCGGCTAGAGGGGGTAGAGAAGAACTGCGTGGTGGTTGTGGTGGTGGAGAGCTCACGGTGGTTGGGTTCGTGATCGTTACATAAGAATCACACTCGTCGGGGAGGCAAGAGTAGAGTAGAAATCATTGATATGCGTAGGGGATCCTAAACCTTACTAGTGGTTGAGTAACCGACAACACCTAAGTCCACATCGGTAATTACCGTAAAAATGGTACCAATGTAGGGTAAGGCATTGTAGGTTTATCACCGTAGGTTGATATTATGTTGATCGAGGTCGTATGTTGTAACGCCCCTCGTTACATTAGTAACCCAAGATAATAATATAAATAAAACAAGGTAATTAAAAATTTTCTTAAATAAATACTGATAAATTCATAATATAATATTAATCCAAAATAATTGTTTATACCAATCTAATAAACAAGAATACATAATAAGTTTTAGACCACAAAACTGGGCGTCTATTACAACTCGCATAAATAAATAAATAAACGATAATAAGAGTCCTTATGGCATATGCCATGCCATTAACCCAAGCTACTACTAGAATAAAATCCTCAAGCGTCTGGCTGCTCAATAGGGTCGTTCTCAGGCTCTGAAAACAACACTACTAATGAGATTTATAATCCCAGTGAATAGAAATATAGTTGTAAAAAGGTTTCACAAAAGCGTTGTTCTCAGTTGGCGCTGTAACCGGAAAAACTAACCATGGTACCCCCTATTTTCAAAATACATAATTTATGATATAAAAATAATAATACTTATAAAGTAGCATGAGCACCAATCTATCATCGTAAAATCATCACATATCATAGGCCAAATAATTCCAAATAAATCACATAATCTCAATATCCTCATATGTCATATGACTTCCAAACAGTACATAACAATGGCGTCCCATTGCCTACTTTGCTCATGAAGGTATTTCGATGTCACCTTCTCTTCAGTGACATTACTCATTTCGATACCAACCATTTTACAGTGGTGGTATTACTCATTTCGACATCCCAATGTGTGGCGATGTTGCTTTCGATACCCTATTATGGTGGTATTTCATATTTCGACACCCCAATTTATTGGCAGTGTTACTTTTGATACCCCTATCATAGGCGGTATTGCAGCAATCAGCAATCATCATATTTACAGTTATTGAATCATGCTATAAACCCCAATATCATCATATAGTCAAATACAGCATGTCAATCAACCAATAAATCATGTACTAATCATTCATATCATAGCATCAATCTCAATAATAAACATTTAATTGACAGTAGAAACACCTTAGAAGGAAAACCCCCAAATTTGTAAAATCAGGATTTAACCAAACACATGATTATTTTACAAAAGCATATTTTTGAAAGCATAACTCAAACCCCAAAACGATTTGCACCATGGAAAGGGTGAGAAAGAGTATTTCTACTCACCTCTTGAAGACCTCCAAGAAACTCCAAGCGTTTGGTCACGAACATGCCAAGAAGCTTCTCAAGAATCTCCCCCTTTCTTCCTCCTCTAGGCTCCTTCTACTTTAGAACCGTCTTCTCCACGCTCTTCAATACTCAAGGGCAAGCAAAACTGTGTTTTAGGTTGCAAATAGGGTTTCTAGCCGCACTAGGGTGTTATAATGGTGTATATATATAGTGTTGCACTGTTCACTATTTAAAAATTCTATATTTTAACACATCTGACATAGAGCATGGGCGTGCTCTCGATTGGTACGACCCTGCCAATCAGCGTCAAAGTTTGCGAGGTTTCCGACACGGGCATGCTAACAGGTAACACAGTGCGGCTCAGACTGTGCTCCCTTTTGGCACGTGTGTGCCAAACAGCGTCAAATTTGTCCATTTTTCGACACGGCTGTGCTAACAGGTAGCATGGTACGGCTTAGACCGTGCTCTATTTAGCACGGGAGTGCAGAATGTGAGCAAGGGCGTGCCAACGCTACTGTGACAGATTTCAACGTAAAACTTCTCTCTTTTCTTTTTTTAGTCAACTCACCACCCTTAAAGTTCAAAGTTAACTATTCTAGGCCTCCCTAACACTTTATTAATTTTTATTTGCTAAGGTTTAAGTCTCTTATACTTTTATTTAATTTTTGGGATGTTACATTTTCTCCCATTCTTTAAGAATTTCGTCCCCGAAATTAACTCCATACTTAAGCACTCCCTAAAACTTAGTACATCAACAAGACGGAAAAGTATTGTACCTCGATTAATAAGATCTGGATAATGGCGCATTATATCCTCCTCAAGTTTCAGAGTAGCTTCCTCAAGAGTTAATCCTTCGCTAACCACCTTCACCAAAGGAATTGTCTTGTTCCACAAAGTCTTAATGCTCTTGTCGACGATCTGACTAGGCTTGGGCTTAAAGACCAAGTTATCTCTTAATTGTACTGACTCAGGAGCTATTATATGAGACTCATCACGTACATATTTTCTGAGTTGCGATACATGGAAAACATCATGAAGGTTTGACAACAAAGGTGGAAGAGCCAATTGGTAAACAACAGGCCCAACTCTTTTTAGAATTTGAAAGGGACCAATGAATCGCAGATTTAGCTTTCTGACTTTCATGAATCTCCCCACCCAAGTCTTAGGACTGACTCTCAAAAATATATGTTCATTTTCTTGGCATTCGAAACGCTTTCTTTTCTTATCGGCGTAGCTCTTTTGCCTACTCTGCGTAATGCGCATTTTCTCCCTAATCATCTCTATCCTATCTGTGGTTTGCTGAACCAAGTCAGGTCCTATCAAGGTCTTCTCACTACCTCACACCAACACAAAGGGGACCTACACTTTCTTCCATAAAGAGCTTCATAGGGTGCCATGCCTATGCTAGCGTGATAACTATTGTTATACGCAAACTCTATGAGGGGTAAAAACTTGTCCCAACATCCACTTTCATCTAAAACACATGCTCTAAGCATGTCCTCAAGGGTCTAAATGGTCCTCTCTGACTGACCATCCATCGGGGGGTGATAAGCTGTGCTAAAACTCAACTTAGAACCAAAGGCTTGCTGAAAAGCTCTCCAAAATCTAGAGGTAAACCTCGGGTCTCTATCTGACACTACAGAGTTGGGTATACCATGAAGCTTGACTATCTCCCTGATATACAAGTCTACTAAATTATCCAAGCTATATGTTGCCTTAATTGGAAAGAAGTGAGAAGACTTGGTCAATCTATCCACTATTACCCATATGGCATCTAAACCCAAACAAGTCCTAGGTAACCCCATCACAAAATCCATGGATATTCTCTCCCACTTCCACTCAGAAATTTCTAAAGGTTGCAACAAACCTGGAGGTTTTTGGTGTTCTATCTTAACCTTTTGGCATACTAAACACTTAGACACAAAGCTGGTCACATCCTTTTTCATTCCTGGCCACCAATACATCTTTTTAAGGTCCCGGTACATCTTAGTTATTCCTGGATGTATGGTGAACTTTCCCTTATGTGCTTCCTCTAATATTCTTTCCTTGAGGCTCCCCTCCTTACGGACAACGATCCTACCCTTAAACATTACTAAGCCATCAGTAGACAACTCATAACCCTCTTGTCCCAACAAGAATTGCAATTCCTGATCTAAAAATTGTCCACGCCTAATCTCCTTTGTAAGGTCACTATGGATCTCTAACCTGTTCAACTTCAAACTTGAGGCATTCAAAGACACCTCCAAATTCATATCTCTAAATTCCTCTAAAAGGCTCATCTCCTACGCCATTAAGCTAGACATGTGTATGGATTTCCTACTAAGGGCATCGATCACTACGTTAGCCTTCCCTGGGTGGTACTTCAACTCAAAATCATAGTCCTTAAGGAACTCCATCCACTTTCTCTGCCTCATATTCAATTCCTTTTGGTCAAGTAGGTACCCAAGGCTCTTATGGTCACTAAAAACCTCAAACTTGGCACCATACAAATAGTGCCTCCAAATCTTAAGAGCAAAAACTACTACTGCCAACTCAAGGTCATGTGTAGGATAATTCACCTCATGGGTTCTAAGCTGCCTAGATGCATAAGCTACAACCTTGCCCTCTTGTATCAAAACACATCCTAAACCATTCTTAGACGCGTCGTAATAAACTACAAAACTCACTAAAGGGTTCGGTATGGTCAAGACAGACGCTGTCACTAATCTCTTCTTAAGCTCTAGGAAGTTTTCCTCACATTCCTGGTCCCACACAAAAGATTTTCCTTTCCAAGTCAACTGGGTTAATGGTAACACTAGCCGAGAAAAACCTTCTATAAACTTCCTATAGTAACCAGCTAATCCTAGAAAACTCCTTACTTCAGTTACCATCTTAGGTGGTTCCCACTCTAGCACTGCATCCACTTTAGAAGAATCGATTGCTACAGCATTCTTAGAAATGGTGTCCCATAAACTTCACCTCATCTAACCAAAACTCACACTTCTCTGGTGTAGCGTACAAACGCTCATCCTTTAAGATTTGTAACACTACCCTCAGATACTCCTTATGCTCCATAGGTGTTCTAGAGTATATCAGGATATCATCTATGAACACCACCACAAACTTATCAAAGAAGGGCCTAAAGATCCGATTCATGTAGTCCATGAAAACGGCTGGAGCGTTCGTCACTCCGAAAGGCATCACTATATACTCATAGTGCCCATACTGTAACGCCCCGATTTTCGCTGCTTTCTAAGGTCGGAAATGAATATAAATACGTTTATATTTTATATGAGTTTTAGAAAATGATTTTGGACAAACTGAAGTCGTATTCATACTCTACGGTATCGTAAAGAGCTACGATTAAATTTTGGGTTGAAAACTCAAACGAAGCCCGGTCTGCGTTTTCATTGACAGTAAGATTTTACTGCCCAGAAGACCTAAGTTTGACTCGTGAACGAAACGGTTAGGTTTAGAATTTAATTTCCAACAATTTTGTTAAAATTGATTTTTCGCACTAAAAATGAAATAATGTAAGTTATTCGGGCGAAATCTTGAATCGGGTGACAAACAGAGCCGAATTCGGATTTATCGGGACCCGCTAACGGATAAACATGAAGTCACATCTGGTCACATCACCTAGGAAGGCGTGCCAGTATCATGATCACGTTTGAAAATATATGGACGCGAAAAGACCAAAATGCCCCTAACCTTTTTCATAATTACCATTTAACCTTGTATGAAAAGGTCATTTTGCCCCTTAAGTGAAATTTTTTGGACAACCTTGCCCCTCCCTTCATACCCCACGAAATAGGCTAGCTCCATGAAGCCTTCACCATTTCTTTCACTTCACTTCATCTTCTTCCTTTCTTTCTCTCATTTTCAAGCTTGGTTCTTAACCATTTTTGGTGAAACAAGTGTTGAATCTTGCTCATTCTTCATCATTCAAGAAGTAAGATTACTCCTTGGATCCTTAAACCTCATGAATCTTCTCTTGTTCTTGTTTGAAAACCTTGATTTCCATGAGTTGCAACTTCAATGTTCAAACTTCAAAAATCCCTAGAAAAATGTAGAAAAATCCTATGATCATGAAACCAATTTCTATAAGCTAGTTTCATTACCCTCTCTCATTATGCAAGAGCATGTAACCAAAAGAGTTCCCTAACCGATATGGGATTAGAGAAGGCCGAAACCTATATATTGAAAAAACTTGAGTTTTTTATTCAATTTTTGAGTAATGAGACTTGTTCTAGTGTTAGGTATACCTAAGGATCATTCATCCAAGAGATAGAAAATTTTCGACATCTCTAGCTATTTTTAGGAGCATATGGGCGGACCTAGCCTCTAAGGAAATAGGAAAATTTGTGTTGTGAAATGTTGATGTTTGATTTGATTGTGTGAATGTAGCTGGTGTGGAGTAATCGAGTGCGTAATCGGACGACTCGCGGATCAGTCGGACGACTTTTCTTTCGAAGGAATTCTTCAAGAGGTAAGGGGAGATTAACTCCAATCAGTTTGATAGCCGCATAAGGTGGATTGTTGTATGATTGTGATGGTATTATTGAAGTGATGTTGATGATTCTCTGGTGATGTAAATGTTTGAATTAATTGGTGAATATGTGATTGGATTTTGGAGCATGAATTGTGGCGTTATTGCCTTGGATGAGATATATGTATGATGTTGATTTTGAGCTTGATGAATATAGATGCATATATTGAATTGTGATTTCTCTGACTGGATTAGTTGAGAGCATAGCATCAGCTATAGCTTGATAATGAAAGATTAAGCTACTTAAAAGTATTAATCAAAGATTCAGAAACATTTTGATTTGAGAGATGAAAAACTTTTAAGTTAAATGGTATTATGACGAATTTTATTAAAAAGCCACTAAGTTAAGAACTCAAAAAAAAAAAAATTTTGAATAAGACTTAGGAAGTTGAGAGTTGGTGAGGAAAATAGTGAAAAGTTGCTTTATCATTATTTTCTAAGCATGTTGTACAAAAAGAAAAGTCCTGAAAAATAGTTTAGTTTTGTCACAGGAAGAATCTTCTAAAAGTATTTGACCTTTCAAAAAGAAAATGTCTTTTTCAAAAAAAGAAAGTTTGCTCCAATGAAAATCTTTAGAAAAGTGTTTCAAATGATGGAACCTTTAGAAAAGGCTTTTTAAGCCAAAATCCTTTTGAAATGAGTTTTGAGGATTTAAGCTTTTAGAAATAGCTTTGCAAAGGAAAGATTTGAGGAAGTAAGTTTTAGAGCGAAAACGAGTTTTGGTTTATACTAAAGAGATTTTGAGTTTTGTTTTTAAGATTTGAACTACGAAAACGAAATTTGATGAAACTGGTGATTACCCCTTCACGCATGTGAAGCACATGAATCTAGTGACTGAGACGTCGGGCTAGAGTTCTGTGAATTGAGCACCCGGACTAGATGCCCTATGTTTTGAAATGAACAGACTTTGTGTCCTATATACGAGTCTATTGTCCACGACGTCGACCTAGTACTTCGTGGATTGAGCACTCGGACTGCGTGTCCTGTGTTTTGAAATGAACGGACTTAGTGTCCTATATTCGAGTCTAGTGTCCGCGATGTCAGCCTAGTACTTCGTGAATTGTTAACTTGGACTACGTGTCCTGTATTTTGAATGAATGGGCTAAATGTCCTTTAAAATGATTCATGAGCTATGTGCCTTCACAAGAAACAAAGAACAAACGAAAAAGAAAACAAAAACCATGAGTTGCATACACGAGTTGGCTGACGTGCTATTTGAACCGAGCTACAATCCAAGTGGTTTAGAATATGAGCCAGTTAAGACCACTAGGTCTCTAGGGGCATCTTGTGTTCGAGACTCCACAAGAGGCCGTGAGGCATCGTGACCCCGTGCCGTGGTAATCAGCTGCCCAACACGGATGAACTCGATCAGAGACTAGACTATTCAGGATGTGGTTGTGACATGATACCCTTGAACAATTGGAGTTCGGACCTAAATTGAGAGGCCGACTCATGAGGACAATTGTATTATGGGAGTATTCATGGCCTATCGCTCGATGAAGGGAAGTTCGGAATCTTTGGAGAACATGAATTAGAAAGTTGATTGAAGTCTTATGCATTTTTTTTTTGACTTATCTTGATGGATGGGTGTGATCCCACATATTATGATGAATGTTGGTATTCTATAGCATGGCTTGTTGTGTATCGATGTATTAATTGTACTTGGTTTTACTTGTGTGGCTATTACGATAATTTTGTGAATGAGTATCTCACCCTTGCCTGTACATGTTGGACACCCTGTTGTGTTTTTGGATACGTGTACAGATATCTTCCAACAGGCCTCTGGGTTATTTTGGGACCCTGTAGCTGAGTTCCTTGATGTCGACGACGAAGAGGTGTGGACTATTGATGATGAGGCCCAGTATCATCTGTACAATGTATGTTAAGTAGTATGCTCTCTTGTCCTTAGAGTTATTTTTATCAGACCAGCTCTTAGGATTTTTGATGTTTAAGTCAGGTCTTTCGACCATGAATAAGTATGTTGTGTATTAAGAGATGAAAAAGATGTACGCCTTATGGTGAAGTTGAATTAACTTTATAGATGTTGAATTTCAATTTGTTTCTCTCCGGTTGTTAAAGTTTTCTTTGGTATCAGATTTCCGCAAACTACTCTACTGAGTTTTTCGAAAAAGTTTTAATTAACAAGGAAAAAGATATTCGGGTTACGGACTGTGACACCGAGAGGGGGTGTTACACATGCCTTGTCCTAAAAGGTGTCTTAGGGACGTCCTCACTCCTAACTCTAATCTGATGGTACCCTGATCTTAAATATATTTTGGAAAACACTGCTGCTCCCCTCAGCTAATCTAGCAAGTCATCTATCCTAGGTAAAGGGTATTTATTCTTTATGGTCACTTTGTTTAGCTGCCTATAGTCAACGCACAACCTCATACTCCCATCTTTTTTTTTCACCAAAAGAACAGGTGCTCCCCAAGGTGACACACTCGGCCTAATGAATCCTGTATCTAACAACTCCTCTAACTGTTTCTTAAGCTCGCTCAACTATAGAGGTGCCATTCTATAGGGTGCTACTGAAACAGGTCCACTACTAGTCATAAGATCTATGTTAAACTCGACCTCCCTTCTCAGTGGTAAACTAGAGACCTTTTTAGGGAACACATCTAAAAACTCGCACACTACAGGTAATGCCACTACATCACTTTTAGCCTCTATCTTAGCATAAAAGAGAAGTATGTATCCTTGAGCCCCCTCAACTAAGTTCTTGAGGCAAGATACAACAGACAGAAAGCAATCCGACACTGAAGGGTCAACAGACATTAGTTGTGGAAGAAAAGAAATGGTTCAAGAACAATTGATAACACATTATTATGTGACAACCAATCCATGCCATGTATGATATCTAGACTCGACATAGGTAAGCATATTAAATCAATATCATAAGACAAATTTTGATATATCAAAGAACATTTCAAATAGGCAATAGAAGTCACCAATTTATTGTTGGCAGGAGTAGAAACACACAAATCAAAAGGTAGTCTAGAAACAAGCAACTCTAAATTTTTAACACAACTAAGAGATATGAAAGAATGGGTTGCTCCTGAATCAAACAATATCATAACTTTTCTATCTTTAATTAAACCCATACCTTGGATCAAACCGTTAGACTCCTTCACTTCCTATCCTTGGATGGTGAAAACTCTTCCTTGGCTTTGGGGATTGGTCTGAGATTGTCCTCCTCCCTTGTAGACTCTAGTAAAGTGTCCCACCTTTCCACATTTGTTGTAGGAGACTTGCACCGCGGGGCATGCGCGATCCCCATGGTGCCATCCACATCTAAAACATCCAGCTCCCTTATCTGCTTGAACTCCTTGGACCTGCTTACCCTTTGAGATGGTAGGCACTAGTCGCAGGCTCTTCATAAAATTAGCCCCTTTGTTATGGAATTTATTGCCTTCAAAAGCACTATTCTCTTTTGGCTTCTCCATCTCTAAAGCTTGCATCTTTTGCTCAGCTACCCTACACTTGTTTACCAAGGTGGGGTAGTCCCGAATCTCCAAGATCCCAATAAAGTGTTGCATCTCTGGCTTCAAACCTTACCCAAATTTGATCGCCTTCTAGTCGTCCAAAGGATTGTCCCTCTAGTACCGAGAGAAACTTACCAAGCTTTCAAACTTAGAAATATATTCAACAATAGACATGTCTCCCTGACAGAGCTGCAGGAACTGTTTCCCTCTGAATGCGAACACTATGCAGAAAGTACTTCTCCAAGAAAACTTCCTTGAATCTGTCTCACATGATTTGAGCGTCCAAGGCTAGCAAACCAACCCTAGCACAATTCCACCAGTGTTCCGCATCAGACTCCAGCATATAGGTGGCGAAATCCACCTTCTATGCATCAGCGCACCTTATAACCCAAAAAATCAACTCTAGTTTCAGAAACCACTCTTCTACCTCAACCGGATCAGCAGTACTTCGAAAGGTTGGCAGATCGTTCTTCCTAAACTCTGACAGTCCCATGTACTACAAATCATGAGTTGCAACTGCTCCAACGTTAGGTGCGTTCCATATGTCTCTCATCTGACGGAGAGTCTCCGTCTGCTCTTGCATAACTCTGGTCATTTCGACCAAAGCTACCGCAAGCACACCATTAGCGTTACCCCCACGCCCGCCAGTAGCCATAAATCCGCACACCCCAACAAAAACTGGTTTGATCAGGTCCAATATCTCAATGAATAGCATGCAACATATATAACTCTAGCAAGCAGTCCTATGCCACCATATTTGATTTTTGAAAAACAACCCAATACCACAGTCCAATTTAGCATTGAACTGCTCTGATACCAAAAATGCAACACCCTTTCCTGAGTGTCACATTCCCGACCGATTATAAGGCCGAAAATAATATTAATGCGTAAAATACGATTTTGTTTTTTTTTTCTTTTTGCAATGTTCTAATGAGATTAGTAAAGGTAAGTAATAATAAATGAACTTAGGTTCACCATGCATTTCTAGAAGTCATACAAAATTAAAATACAGAAATAGAAACAATACTATATACAGACATAGGTCCAAGCCTAACAAATAATAAGTATATAATAAGTACTAGGAGTCACAGCTCCCCAAAAGGTACAACTGACACTTGACACAGCCTGGCCAAAACTAAACAACAAAAGGTGTCCCCTTCGGGACTTAAAGTATATGCTGAACTAAAACATCGTCGCGCCCATCATCTTAATCAGAAACAGCAATACCAGCAGAGAAGATATACAGATATGGGTGAGATTCCCAATCATCAACACAGCAAAATAGCAAAAGTAAAAATGGGACAACGCACCAAGTAATAACATACTCAACATGCATACCATAAATCTCAATATATCATGTTAATCAATTAGCAGCATAATATAAAGCATCATCGAAAATAGAATAGTGATGTACAACAAGTAAATGTAATCATCAACAGCCATGCAATGCAATGCAACGTACATGACTCAATGCCATATGCCACAAGGGTAAACTCTGACCCCTACTCCATGGAGCTAACAAAACATCGAAGAGAGTGGATGGGAGGACATGTTCCGTGTATGCCAGCCATGGGAAAGATGCTACAACATTCGTAACATGCACGTATCTGGCTTTACGGAAACACTCTCCACCAAACATGAAAAGTACGACATCTAGTCAAGGATATCAGTGTATCCCTCGGAGTTGCCATGACACAGAAGAGCTAGAACTGGTCACATGTCAGCCTTTCCAACCCTGATACCTCCAAGACTATTTAAAATGTCACCATAAGATTCGCACCCGCATCAAGGTGTAAGCTCAACTCCTAGGCTCAAGGCCATACAACTCATGCAATGAAATGCCAATGCTTACACAAAGCAGGTGCGATAAAGCAATGTCTATCCACCGGATAAACCTCAAGGTTCACTAAGGTTCTCTTTCTTAGGAACTATACGCGTCTTCGTATTACAAAACTTTTATCCACCAGATAAATCTTATGATCCCTCTGGGATCGAGTCATCACAAGACAGAAACAATTGAACGATTGACCTGGATCCGAATCACCGGTCCGTCACAAAGCTGTTGTTTCAAAACCCAAAACGTTTCATGTTTGTATTCGTGTCGTATGATTTACATCTCAAGTCCTAAGTATTATGAAGGAGGATTGAGAATCCTCTTAGATAAATCTTTGATCCTTTCTACGATATTAATTCCTTGAGTTTAAAACAATGAAATAAGTATTGATTCACTTAAGTCTTATGAAGTCATTGATGAACTAAGTCGTCAATGGTATAGTGCATGGTATTGGTCCACCATATACTATACTTAATTATCTCTTTTCTTTTGCTCTAAGTTAATTACTTAACTTAGGTTTTCATGCGTAAAACCTTACGGTTTGAGTTAAAAACTCTCGATTTATGACTTTGTAAACCAAAGCCTTTGTAATTGAAAACTCATTTGATTTGAAATAATTTTGTTACTTGATTGAAGTAAAGTACCTTAACTAATTTGAAAAGGGTTTTTCCTTACTAACTTAGTGTAAAACCATGATCTAAGTTAGTGTAAAAGGAAATGGAATCTCATTTAGTTTTCGAACTATGATTCAATTAGTTCAAACTTGAGGACAAGGTCCTCTATATAATTTTGGAGATTGAATGTTAACTTAATTTTCAAAAGAGTGTGACATCCCATTAAACCTATGGTAACTTCATATTAATTTTATCTTCATGAAATCACTTTCATCATTTTTATTTTTAAACACTTAGTTAATTTAAGTGGATAAACTATGACTTAAAGTAAAAGTACATTTTCACCTTAGTAAAACACTTGAAAGTTGAAACTCTATTTGATCTTTGGATCACAATCACTTCTTGTTTTGTTTTGAATTATAAGTTACTAAAACACTTTCTTACTTTCAAAACCTTTGAATGTCATGTTCTTCCTTTTCTTTTGGTCATGGCCGAATGTCCTCACAAATGGAATGTGAAGATTTTGCTTCACTAACTTGTCAAGTCATAGCTCAAAATGCTCACAATATTATGATGAACAACAATCATGCATCATTGAATCATAATCAAGCATACAAATCCTTACTTGATCTAGAGATAAAGTATGGTTATCAACATACATGAAAATATTTTTCCATCCCACCGCACATCATTATAAGCACATCCTAAACATAGAACCATTATTACAATCATGTTCTCCAAGAGAACTTCATAGATAAAGTATTGAACCCAAACAAAGGGGTTTCACCCAAACAACCATAAACAACAATTTTCACCTCTCATCAATTTTGGTGTGATGAGGTTCACTCCCCATACCTTTTGGTGAAGTAATCCTCCGGATGAAAAGTCGTTCGACCGGATCGTGAATCTCCCGATTACTCATCCGAATACTCAACACCAACTACAATCATACAATCCAATCAAACATCAACATTAACAACACAAAATTTTCTTATTCCACTAGACATATGGTTCGGCCATGTATAGAATAAAAAGCTAGGGATTTCATTTGGTTTCAATCTCTTGGATGGATGATCCTTAGGTATACCTAACACTAAAACAAGTCTTATTACTCAAAACTTGAATAAAAACTCAAGCTTTCTCAACCTATAGGTGATTCGGCCATATATACCCATATGAGTTAGAGAACTATTTTGGTTACAAGCTCTTGGATTATGAAAGAGGATGATGAAACTAACTCATAGAAATTAGTTTGACATTAAAAGGATTTTTCTACACTTTTCTATGAATTTTTGAATTTGAAGTTTGAAGTTCAACTTGAACAAAAGCTTGAAAAGCATAGTTTCAAGGGATGAAAATGAAGTTTAAGAGACCAAAGAAGAAGTCTATACCTCTTAGAGGATGAAGATGAGTAAGATGATCAACTTTGCTTCACAAATCACTTGAGAAATTCGTAAGAAAAGTGAGAGAAAATGTGAGAAAGTGTAAGGAAATGTGTTATCAAGAAAAGAAGTGGATGTCCTTCATGCAGGTGAAGGAGGCGTGTGAGATAAGGTGAAGGGCAAGGGTGTCCAAAAAATTTCACTTAAGGGGCAAAATGGTCTTTTCACACAAGGTTAAACGGTAATTATGGAAAAGGTTAGGGGTATTTTGGTATTTTCACGTCCAGATATTTTCAAAACTCACCATGACATTGGCACGCATCCCAAGGTGATGTGACCTGCTGTGACTTCATGATTATCCGTTAGCGGGTCCCAGTAAATCCCTATTCGGCTCCGTTCGCCACCCGATTGAAGATTTCGTCCGAATAGTTTATTATTATTCTGATTTTTAGGGCGCTGAACCAATTTTAGCAAAATTGTAGAGAATCCAATTATAAGACTAACTGTCTCGTTCACAGTCAAAATTAGGTCTTTATAGTATTAAAACACTACTGTCAATGAAAATCGTAGACCAGGCTCCGTCTAGGTTTTCGACCCAAAATTTAACCGTAACTCCCTACGATAGCGTAGGGCGTGACTATGGTCTCAGATTATTTTAACTCACTTTCTAGACCCTCCAATAAAATACAAACACATAAATACTGTTTATTAATATTTGAAAGCTTGAAAAATCTAGGCGTTACATTACTACCCCTCTTAAAAGAATTTCGTCCTCGAAATTTAACGTACGTCCTAAAATAGACTCGGATACTGTCGTTGTGTGTCTTCTTCTCTTTCCCAGGTAGCATCACCAGAAGTCTCGTTCCAGATAAATTGACAAAAGGTATCTCTTTCCCCCGCAGTTGCTGTACTCTTCTGTCCTCGATCTTAACAGGCAGTGTTTCATAGCTCAGGTTATCCTTTAGCTGTACTGAATCAGACTTTATGACATGACGGGGATCCGGAATATATTTTCGCATTTGTGAAACACGAAAAACATTATGAAGATTGGATAGAAAAGGCGGTAAAGCTATTTGGTAAGATACTGGACCTATCCGACGAAGAATTTGATAAGGTCCGAAAAATTTTGGAGTGAGTTTTCTAGACTTAAGAACCCTGCCCACCTCAGACGTTGGAGTGACTCTCAAAAACACATGATCACCTTCGTTGAACTCAAGGGGCCTACGTCTTTTATCTGCATAACTTTTTGTCGGCTCTGAGTTGTCCTCATCTTTTCTTGAATCAGTTTCACCTTCTAGTTGTTTGTTACACTTGAGACGACCCGCCGTCTTATCAGTAGAACCTAAGATATTAACTAATCTTAATCGCATAATAAACGTTAGCGCGCCTTATTAATACGAAGCGAAGCGAAAAATTTAGCGCGGAAGCAAAACGATTTACGGCATGCTACGCCTCAGAGTACATAGCTTCAAATATAAAGAAATATATCACATACATCGGTTGCCCCATCAGTAGGGCTACAGTAATAAAGTAATACATACGAGTATATTATTACAAACCAAAATAAAAGTATGAAAGATAGGCCGAGAGATAGTTCTCCGGCTAATCACGATCACTGCCTAACCTCTCGAGGCTAGGGTCCGTGGCCCATCCTCCGGCGTCAGGCTCGTACGGAATGCCGTCCAGTTCCTCAGCAGCTGGCTCCTCTTCGGGATCTTCCCATAAAATAGAAATACATATACAGAAAAATGCGGGAGATAAGAAACATAATTTATCAATATGGGAGAGGGGCATCAGTACAGCATATATATATATATACATCACACAACACAAATAACATATACAATCACAACATCATCTCTTAAGTCACCCATCACAATCATCTCAAACGTCATTCTCTCAAATAAGCCTGTAAGAGGGATACTAGTCCCTATGTATATGCTGACTTCCCTATATGCATGTCGACCGATACATCACGTCCCCAATTGGACATCCCCGTCGGGATTACATCACATCACATCACATCCCGCCTCGGGATTTTAGGTAACGTCCCCAATTGGACATCCCCTTTGGGACCAAATGCTGTGGTATGAAATGATATGAAAATGCAACAAAAATCCATCGCAGGTTGACATCGAACCTCGCACCTAAACACTCGTCCACTACCAAGACACATCGCATTAGATCAACATCAACATCAACATCAACATCACATCACATCATCATCAACATCACATCAGCATCAGCATCACGACGCCTTGCGTCTACGAGCCACAGCTCCATGGTCGGGACCACAACGATATCAACCCGAACAGCATCATCGCTCACCATACTCTCATCAACACTCAACCAAACAATCACAATAAACATTGCAACAGAAGATCTTTCCAGTACAATTATCATCATAAATTCAGACAATAGTTCATCAAATAGATAGTTCACCAAAATAAAATCAACAGGTAATCAATTAAATAATTCAACACAATCAACCTCGATCAGTCTCATCATTCATAATATCAACTTAGCGGTGATAGCCCAAAAGTACTTGCACCTAGGGTCTAGGCACTTTATCCAGGGCTCAACCTCTAGTAGGGTTTTAGGGTTCCCTTACACAGATATATATACTCTATACTAAGCTTGCCTTCCCGACGATGTTAGTTCTTTCTCCCCACCTTAGTGATTTCCTCGTGCAGCTCCGGCTACGACTCCGTAGCTGTCAATTGGGTGCGCTGTCGGATGTTCAAGTCCTGTCCGATTCTATACAACAAAGCACAACCAGAAATCAATACAGTTAAATCAAAAACTCCCTAATTCCTTAGGATTAGTTACTGATCCTATTTAATTAATTAGGCTAGGGATGTCTAAAATTCCTAACTCTTGGATCAATGATCCTCAAGTATCCATAAACATAATCAATGAAGGCATCAACTCAAAGAGTAAAGATTTCTCCTATTGCACTACCCCTAGGGTTCGGCCCTATTGAATGAAAAACATGAAAAATAGCTAGGGAGCTCCAAAAATTCTCATTTCTTGGATAACACCCTAACTAAATGTGATAACCCTAGATATCAACTCAAAACATCAAAAACCAACCAAAAACCCTACCCTACTCAATAGAGGGTTTCGGCCCCTCTATGGTTAAATATCAGAATGATTTTTCCACAATTTTTCTTGGATTTTTGAAGATTTAGGGATAAAAACCCTAACTCCTCTACTCATGAAATTTTGGGGAGATAAATGGGAGATTGCGAGAGATAGAGATGATATTCTACCTCCTATGATGATCTACTTCAAGTTTGGTGAAGGTTGCTTCAAGAAATTCAAGCTCAAAGTCTCCTAAAAATGGAGTTTTTGTGAGGAGGAAAAGAGAGAAAGAAGAGAAAAGAAAGAAGAATGGGGCTTCTGGGTGAGGGCTGGTTGAGAGAGAAAAATGAGAGAGTGAATAATAGTATGTTTATTAAGAAGACTTAGGGGTAAAGTCTTAGGAAAAAAAAAAAGGTAATTAGTAAAAACTAACCAAGGGCAATTTGGTCAATTCACATCCCGACATTTGAAAAAACCTCATGACATTGGTAGTAGTCCCCAAATGATTTAAAATAGCCCTGGTATGAAAATCATTGGCTCAAGGTTATCGAAAAACCCTAAGACAACTCGAATCGTCTACCCGATCGATTTTCGGTCCGAATATAAAATAGTATTTATATTTTTGAACATCAAGACACACTTTAGCAAAAAGGTAGAGGATTGAATTTTAAGACTAATGGTTCCGACTGTTAGTCAACATGGGGTCTTGATAGTAGAAAAACACTATCATCCGGAAAAAACATAGATAGGGCTCCGTTTGAGTTTTCGGCCCAAAACTTAACCATAGTCTCCTAAGATGGCGTAGAGCGTGACTATGGCCTCAGAATAATTTATTAAAGTTTCTAGACCCTCCAATAAAATATAATTACTTAATTACTAATTAATTAAAAAGATTGAGAAAAATCGAGGTGTTACATTACTACCCCCTTAAAAAGAATTTCGTCCTCGAAATTCGACGTACCTTAGAATAGATGTGGATATCGCTGCTGCATATCCTCTTCACGTTCCCAGGTGGCATCTCCTATTGTAGCATCCCATATGACCTTGACTAAGGGAATCTGCTTTCCGCGGAGTTCTTTCACCCTCGTGTCTTCAATCCGTACAGGCAATGCTTCGTATTCTAAGTTCTCCCTTACCTGGATTTGTTCGGGCTCTATCACGTATGATGGATCAGGATGGTATTTTCTGAGTTGGGATACATGGAATAAATTGTGAATATTGGATAGGTTGGGAGGTAAGGCAATTTGGTAGGCAACTGGACTAATTCGGTGAAGAATTTGAAATGTTCCAATGAATCTAGGGGTAAGCTTTCTAGATTTGATTGCCCTGCCGATTCCAGTTCTTGGAGTGACTCTCATAAAGACATGATCGCCTTCCTGGAACTCCAAAGGTCTCCTCCTCTTATCACTGTAGCTCTTCTGTCAATCTCATGCGACTTTCATCTTTTCCCTAATTTTCTTAACTTACTCCGTAGTTCACTGTACCATCTCTGGGCCTACTGATTCTCCCCGGTTTCATTCCAACAGAGTGGTGTTATGCACTTTCGTCCATACAGTGCCTCATATGGTGCCATGCCGATACTCGAGTGAAAGCTATTATTGTATGTGAACTCAATCAGTGGAAGGAATTCGTCCCAACTCCCTGTGTTTTCCAAAACACATGCTCTTAAAAGATCCTACAACGATTGAATCGTCCTTTCAGACTGACCATCCTTCTGCGGATGATAAGCTAAACTCATTCCGAGCTTAGTTCCAAATGCACCATTTAGACTCTACCAAAACCTGGAAGTAAATCTCGGATCCCTGTCCGAAATTATACTCAAAGGTACTCCATGTAATCTCACCACCTCCTTGATGTAAATCTGGGTTAATCTTTCCAAAGAATATCTTTGGTTGATCGACAAGAAATGAGCATATTTCGTAAGCTTGTCAACGATTACCCAAATTGCATCGCACTTCCTCTGCGTCCTTGGTAGTTCGGAAACGAAATCCATTGCAATGCTATCCCATTTCCATTCTTGGACGTCCAGTGATTGCAATAACCCTGCTGGTTTCTGGTGTTCAATCTTTGCCTTTTGACACACCAGACAGGATTGGACATATTCTGCTACTTCCTTCTTCATCCCAGCCCACCAAAACATTCCCTTTAGGTCCTGGTATATCTTTGTAGATCCGGGATGAAAACTCAGTTTGCTCTTGTGTGCTTCTTCCAAGATCATGTTCCTAACTTCACTATCCTTAGGCACACATATCCTGTCTCCAAACTTCAGGATTCCATCAGTACCTTTCTTGAACTCTGAAGTCTTTCCTTCTTCTACCGTCTGGTTCTTTTCCTGTAGGTACTGAACTTCTCCTTGCTTTTTCCAGATCAAGTCTAGAAAGTCGCTAGTAATAGTGACCATTCCCAAACTTATTTTAACTCTGGATAACTCCACGTCCAGGTTCAGATTCCTGAACTGTTCCAGCAGTTCCAGTTCTTTAACCATCATAGCGGACATATCCAAAGATTTCCGACTCAATGCATCTGCCACCACGTTGGCCTTTCCTTGGTGGTACTGTAGATCAAATTCATAATCCTTTATGAATTCCATCCATCTCCTCTGCCGCATGTTCAACTCCTTTTGGTCGAACAAATACTTTAAACTTTTATGGTCGCTAAACACGCTGAATTTAGCGCCATAAAGATAGTGTCTCCATATCTTCAATGAAAACACTATTGCGGCCAACTCTAGGTCATGGGTTGGGTAATTCTGTTCTTGCACTTTTAGCTGTCTGGAAGCATAGGTTACCACTTTCCTTTCTTGCATATGCACACAACCCAAACCTTGATATGACGCGTCACAGTACACATCGAACGACATTGATGGATTTGGCAAAACTAGTACCAGAGATGTAGTTAGCCTCCCTTTCAGCTCTTGGAAACTAGCCTCACACTCTTCTGTCCATTCATACGCTTTTCCTTTCCTCGTTAATTGCGTCAGAGGTAACGCAATCTTCGAGAATCCCTTGATGAACCTCTTGTAATATCCTGCTAGTCCGACAAAGCTTCTAATCTCGGTTACCGTCTTAGGACTTTCCCATTTAACCATAGCTTGTACTTTTGCAGGATCTACTGCGATACCATCCTTGTCGATCACATGTCCAAGGAATTGTACCTCCTCCAGCCAGAACTCGCACTTCGACAACTTGGCATAGAGTTGTCTATCCTTAAGAACTTGAAGTACAATCCTCAGATGCTCTTGATGTTCTTCTTTGTCTAAGGAGTAGATAAGGATGTCATCAATAAAAACAACGACAAACTTATCAAGGTACGGTCTGAAGATTCTGTTCATGTAGTCCATGAACACTGTAGGAGCATTAGTCACACCAAAAGGCATAACTAGATACTCGTAGTGTCCGTACCGACTCCTGAAAGCCGTCTTCGGTATATCATCTTCTTTCACCCTTATTTGATGATAACCGGATCTCAGATCAATCTTAGAAAATACCGTTGCTCCCCTTAATTGGTCCATAAGATTGTCAATCCTTGGCAACGGGTATTTATTTTTTATCGTCACCTTGTTGAGTTGTCTGTAGTCCACACACAACCTTGAACTGTCGTCCTTCTTCTTGACGAACAGCACAAGTGCTCCCCATGGTGAAACACTCGGTCTAATAAACTACTTCAGCAGCATGTCGTCCAATTGCTTCTTCAGCTCTGCTAACTCTGTTAAGGACATTCGATAAAGTGCTATCGAAATCGGTCCTGCTCCGAGTGTAAGGTCGATTGCGAACTCCACCTCCCTCTTGGGTGGCAATCCTGACACATCATCCGGGAAGATATCTGGAAACTCATGCACCACTGGCAAAGCATCAAGACTTGGAGTCTCCTCGGTTTCCAAAGAAAATAGCACCATGCACTCTCTTGATTGTACACCTCCCGATACACCATCACTGGCAGACAATGATCCAGATTGGTTGGAAAAGCAGAAGGTTTTATTTGAGCAGTCTAGTACTACATGGTTGGCCGAAAGCCAGCCCATACCTAAGATAATATCAATCTGCTACATAGGCAGACAGATTAGGTCCACAAGAAAAGATCGGTTCTCTAACATAACCGGGCATTTTAAACAGACAAATAGAGTTGTTAGGGAATCACCCGTAGGTGGAGAAACAGTCAAATCATATGGTAGGGTTGAAACAGGAAAATTCAAATGATCCATACACGCCAAAGAAATAAAGGAATGTCCTCCCATTCACTCTCTCCGAATATTTTGTTAGCTCCATGGAGTAGGGGTCAGAGTAGTACCCAGTGACATTGACATTGAGTCATATACATTGCATTGCATTGCATTGCTATTGATGTTTACATTTACTGTTATACATCGTTGTACTGTTTAAGAATACCCTTATTTCATGCTGTTAACTGCTTAACATGATATTACGCTGTTACTGCTTAATATGTTTGACATTGAGAATTCTTGTAAGCATGTTGGGTACGCTGTTACCCGATGAGTCATCCCGTTTTTACTACTGCTGTTTTGTTGTGTTGATGAACGGGAATCTCACCCATATCTGTATGTTTTCTGTTGGTACTTGCTGCTTGAACAGATGGACGTGACGATGGTTCAGCCCAGTAGTTTCCTTGAGCCCTGAGGCGGACCTTCTTTTGTGGTTTAGTTTTGTTGTCGGCCAGACTACGTCAGTTTTGTAGTACCTTTTGGGAGCTACGACTCCTAGTACTTATTGTATCTTTTTATGTCAGTTATACATTAGACCTATGTCTATATATAGTATTATTTCTTTTTCTGTTTTTAGTATGCCTTATGTTCTAGAAATGCATGGCGAACCTAAGTTCATTTATTAGTATTATTTACCTTTACCAATCCCATTACATCTTGCAAAAAGAAAAAAAAAACCGTATTTTCCGCATTAAATAATATTTTCGGCCTTATAAACGTTCGGGAATGTGATACTCGAGAAAGGGTGTTGCATTATTTGGTATCAGAGCTGCCGAGTCTTTTTGGGGTTGTAGGTTATGGTCTGTCTTGTTTGTGTTGTGTTCTCTGTGTGTTTCTCTGTTGTTTGCTTTAGTTTTGTTGTGGTTTCTTGAGTTTGACAGTTCTGGTTTTGAACGTACCAATGGCTGCTCAAAACCTGACTGCTGTTGTGAACGCCATACGGGAAATGGCTGCTGCTATGGTTCAACGTGACGAAAGAGCTGCCAGAGATAGAGGACTGGACGAATTTCTTCGTCGGAATCCACCTCAATTCAAAGGTGAATTCAATCCTGAGTTAGCTGAACGCTAGATCCAAATGCTGGAAAAGATCTTTGGAGCGATGAGATGTACTGAGAATGACAAGGTTGTCTATGCAACCTATATGCTGGTGGAGGATGCTGAATACTAGTGGGAAGGAGCCCGTCAGATGCTGATTCACGATCAACAAGCTGTGGATTGGAATGCTTTTAGGGGAAAATTCCTGGAGAAGTATTTTCCTGCGAGCGCAAGGCACGAGAAAGAGATGGAGTTCCTCCAGCTGAGACAAGGGGGAATGACCGTAGCTGAATACAGAGCCAAGTTTGAAAGTCTAGCAAAGTTCTCAAATACTTTCTGGACAACCCAAGAGAGGAGTGGAAGTGCAGAAAATTCGAAGGAGGTCTGAGGATCGACTTGAAAAGAGCTGTTGTTCCTTTAGAAATTTCTATTTTTCTGAGGTTAATGGAGAAGTGTCGTTTGATCGAGAGTTTGGAGCCCAAGGACAAGCGGTACAGAGTTCTGGACCGAGCAAGTTTCAGAGAGGAAACGGTGGTTGAGACAACAAATCTCGTTGGAAGTCGTATGCAAAGCAACAAGATCGACAACAACGTTCCGTTGGAGGAAGCAGTGGGAGTTTCAGTCAGTCTGGAAACGCCCCAACCAAGTGCATGAAGTGTTGGAAGAGCAAACACATCACCAGAGATTGTTCGATCAAAGGGATTATCTGCTTCAAGTGTGGGAAGCTGGGTCACATCTCACGTGAATGCATGCAACCAAAATTGGAACATTCTGTCAACAATGTCCAAGCTGCAAGGCCTAAGATGAAGGGCAGAGTCTACACTATGGGTGGTGCTGAAGCTTCTCAGAATGAAGATTTGATCCAAGGTCAGTGTGTCATGGGAGGTAAAACCTTAACTGTACTGTTTGATTCAGGCGCAATGCATTCCTTTATTGCCTATGACTGTGTGAATCTGTTGGGATTACCTGTGTCTTCTTTACCTTTTGATTTGGTAATTTCTACGCCTACTGCAAAGCCTGTTATAACTGCTAAAGTTTGTTTGAACTGTTCTATTTCTTTTACAGATAGAACATTTTTGATTGATTTGATCTGTTTGCCTCTTTCGCAAATGGATGTAATCTTAGGAATGGATTGGTTGTCTTCTAATCATATCCTGTTAGACTGTGCAAATAAAACCTTAGTTTTCCCTGGTTGTGAGAATTCTGGATTTTGGACTGCCAACCAAGTAAATGCTTCTTTGAGAGAAGGAGCTCAAGGATACATGTTACTATCTTCCTTGGAGGTCAAGAGCGAGCTAGTCTTAGAGCGCATACCTGTCGTGCATGAGTTTCCGGAAGTCTTTCCTGAAGACGTACTAGGTTTGCCACTATTTCGGGACATTGAGTTTGCGATTGATCTTGTGCCAGGAACAGGACCAGTGTCTATGGCACCGTATCGTATGGCACCTGCTGAGTTGGAAACCTTGAAGGAACAGTTGGTAGATTTATTGGGGAAGTAGTTTGTTAGACCCAGTGTGTCGTAGTGGGGAGCACCTGTGCTGTTGGTGAAAAAGAAAGATGGAACATCTCGTTTATGTGTGGATTATCGCCAGTTGAATAAAGTTACTATTAAGAACAAGTATCCACTTCCGAGGATAGATGAGTTGATGGATCAATTGAGGGGAGCGGCAGTTTTCTCCAAGATTGATTTGCGATCGGGTTATCACCAGATTCGTGTGAAGGCAGAAGATGTAACGAAGACAGCGTTTCGAACACGCTATGGGCACTACGAGTATCTTGTGATGCCGTTTGGTGTGATGAATGCTCCAGCTATATTCATGGATTATATGAATAGGATCTTTCGTCCATACCTAAATCAGTTTGTCGTTGTCTTCATAGATGACATACTTATCTATTTGCGAGACCAGGAAGAACATGCTGAACATTTTAGTGTAGTTCTTCAAGTTCTGAAAGAGAAATAGCTGTATGCAAAACTGTCCAAGTGTGAGTTTTGGCTCGACGAAGTGCAGTTTTTAGGTCATGTAATTTCAAAGGAAGGAATTGCTGTAGCTCCATCGAAAGTCGAATCGGTTCTTGAGTGGGAAAGACCAACCACAGTGACTGAGATACGCAGTTTTGTGGGTTTGGCTGGGTATTATCGGAGGTTCATTGAGGGATTTTCTAAGATTGTAGGACCTCTTACCCAATTGACGAGGAAGGACAAAGCATTTGAATGGACTGAAGCCTGTGAGCAAAGTTTTCAGGAGCTGAAGAAAAGGCTGACTACATCACCAGTGTTGATATCGCCAGATCCAAGCGAATCATTTGAAGTGTACTGTGATGCTTCATACCAAGGTTTAGGCTGTGTTCTGATGCAGAATCGGAAGGTGGTAGCGTATGCCTCGGGACAGTTGAAAGTGCACGAGAAGAATTAGCCAACTCATGATCTGGAGTTAGTAGCGGTAGTCTTTGTGTTGAAGATTTGGAGGGACTACTTGTATGGTTCGACGTTCAATGTCTTCAGCGATCATAAGAGCTTGAAGTACCTGTTCGATCAGAAAGAACTCAACATGAGGCAAAGACGGTGGCTGGAATTTTTGAAGGACTATGATTTCCAGTTACAGTATCATCCGGGAAAAGCTAATGTGGTAGCAGATGCCCTGAGTTGAAAAGTGCTACATGTGTCTGCCATGATGGTTAAGGAACACGAGTTGTTGGAAGAATTCAGGGATATGCATCTGTCCGTGGTTAGTATGCCAGGAAGACTATGTGTGGGTATGGTTATAGTATCTTGTGAGCTGATGGACCAAATTCGAGAGAAACAAGTATACGACCAGTATCTGGAAAAAGAGCGGAGGAATCTAAAGAAAGGGATGACGTCGGAATACAAAGAAGGAGCAGATAGAATCCTAAGACGAGGAGAACGGGATTGTGTGCCAAACAACCCAGAGATAAGGAGGTTAATTCTGGATGAATCTCATAGAAGCAAGTTGAGTATGCATCCAGGGTCAACCAAGATGTACCAAGACCTGAAGCGATTGTTTTGGTGGCAAGGCATGAAAAGAAATGTAGCTGATTATGTGGCATCTTGCTTAGTATGCCAAAAAGCAAAGGTTGAACATCAGAGGCCAGCTAGAATGTTACTTCCGTTGGATATCCCAGAGTGGAAATGGGACAACATAGCAATGGATTTCGTAACGTGTTTGCCAAGGACACCTAAAGGACACGATTCCATTTGGGTTATAATTGATAGGCTTACGAAATCAGCTCATTTTCTATCGATTAATCTCAAGTATTCTATGGAAAAGCTTACTAAAATTTATATCAGTGAGATTGTGAGACTACATGGAGTACCTTCAAGTATCATATCGGATAGAGACCCGCGTTTTACTTCGCGTTTTTGGCAAAGTTTACATGAAGCTTTAGGAACAAAGTTACGACTAAGTTCGGCTTACCATCCTCAAAATGATGGACAATCGGAAAGGACGATTCAGTCTTTAGAGGATCTGTTGAGGGCGTGTGTGTTGGAACATGCCGGTAGTTGGGAGAATTTTCTACCGTTGATAGAGTTCACCTACAACAACAGTTATCATTCGAGTATAGGGATGGCACCCTACGAAGCTTTATACGGACGACGTTGCAGAACACCTTTGTGTTGGTACCAAGATGGAGAAAGTGCTTCATTAGGACCTGAACTAGTGCAACAAACAACTGAGAAGGTAAAACTGATTCAAGAAAAGATGAGGATAACTCAAAGCCGACAGAAGAGTTATGCGGATAAAAGATGTAGGCCACTTGAGTTCGAGGAAGGGGATCATGTGTTTTTGAGAGTCACTCCGATGACTGGGGTGGGCAGGGTCCTGAAGTCTAGTAAACTCACTCCAAAATTCATTGGACCTTATCAAATTCTTCGTCGGATAGGTCCAGTAGCTTACCAAATAGCTTTACCGCCTTTTCTATCCAACCTTCATAATGTTTTTCATGTTTCGCAATTGCGAAAGTATATTCCTGATCCCAGTCACATCATAGAGTCTGATTCAGTACAGCTAAAGGATAACCTAACCTATGAGACATTGCCGGTTAAGATCGAGGACAGGAGAGTAAAGAAACTGCGAGGGAAGGAGATAGCATTAGTCAAAGTTATCTGGAACGAGACTACAGGTGGTGCTACCTGGGAAAGAGAAGAGGACATGCAACAACAGTATCCGATTTTGTTTTAAGAGGCTGAACTCAGCCCCTCACTCTCTCATGTTCGCATAGCCCCTCTCCCTTTAGAGTTCCATAGTTGTTCTTGAGAGAAAACCCCATTGTTGGTCTTGAAAAGCTTGAGTTTTTGTTGGAGTCACTTGATTCCTTGAGCAATCTTCCTTCATTTCAAGGTAAGATCACTTTTATGATCTCTTAGCTTCTTGAATCTTTCTTTATTTCAAGATCAATCTTCATTTTCATGAAAAGAATTTCTTAGATCCAAAACTTTGAAAATCCATAGGAAATTGTAGAAAAATCCTTTTGAGGTAAGATCAAGTTCTTTGAACTCACATAATCAATCTCTAACTAAACCCAGGAGCATATGATTCAACTCTCATCATAGCCCAAAATCTCTTTTTGGCCAAACCCTTTTTGGATCATGATGAATAGTGTTTTGATCAATTTTTGATTTTTAACACTTGATTTCATCCTTAGCTTCCCTAATGCCTTTAGATCCATGAAATGGAAAACCAAAACCAATTTCTAACCTTTTAACCTAGGGTGGCCGAAATCCTCTTTGTTAAGATTGTTGAGATTGGCTTTGATTGTTGTTTAATGTTGGATTGTTGTGTTGTTGTAGTTGTTGACGATTGCCAGGAGGTTCACAAACCGATCAACCGACTTTGATCCGGGAATCTGCTCATCAACAGGTATGGGGAGATGAACCTCATCACACCAAGATGGTGGTGGTGAAGATGGTTGTTTAAGTTATGTGTGGGTGAAACCCTTTAGTTTGGGTTCACTTTTAATGGTTAAGTTGTTTTAAGTTCTCCAAGAGAACAATGTGTGATAATTGTAGTTATGTCTTATCATGTGTTTCATACCTTATCATGTGTTTTATGATGATGTTGTCTAGGTGAGAAAATGATTTCTTGCATGATGAAAAACCTACTTTGATTATTAGATCAAGTATAGACTTTTGTGTTTATGTGCTTAACCATGATGCAATGTTGTGAGTTATGGTTTATCATGATTGTGTAAGTTTTGTGAGCCATGCTTTGATTAGTTGATGAAGTAAAACTTCACATTGGTTCCTAGTTGGCTATTAGCCATGACCTTGAGGAAAAGAAGGATATGAATAGTTCTTGGACAAGTAAAGTTTTGATGTAAAGAAAGTGTTTTCAATAACTTGTGTTTTCAAAGAAAAACCCCAAGTGCTTTGAATGGAATTAAATCTCAAAGTGTTTTCACCAAGGTGAAACATGTTTTATACCTTATCCTTAGTCCATCTATTCAATCAAATGACTCAAAATGAGAAAAGAAGTGGTTTCATGAAGAGAATCAAAATGGTTCCATAAGGTTAATGTCTTGTTTTAAGGCAACTTTTCGCTAAGCGAATTTACATTCGCTAAGCGAAAACACAGGAATTCAAAGTTGGACATCACTGCCTCACTTTTGCTAAGCGAAATAATATTCGCTAAGCGAACCAAGCGAATTTCGCTACGCGAATTACGTCTCGCTGAGTGATCCAGAGAAGTCTCCAAAGGAGGTATAACCGCCTCCATTTCGCTAAGCGAAATTATACTCGCTAATCGAATGAAGTGAAATTTCGCTACACGAATTCTGTTTCGCCAAGCGATCCAGAGGAATCTCGAAAGAGGTATAACCGCCTCCATTTCGCTAAGCGAAATGAGACTCGCTAAGCGAATAAAGTGGACTTTCGCTAAGCGAAATATGTTTCACCGAGCGATACAGAGGAGTTTCAAGAGAGGTATTACTGCCTCAATTTCGCTAAGCGAATGTAAATCCGCTAAGCGAATTTCATGCTTCAGAAAATGCTAAAAATAGAGTAAGTAAGTGTTTCAAAAGTTGTTTCAAATCAAATGAGTTTTCAATTGAGAAGTTGTTTTTGTTTACAAATGTTTTGGGTTTTGAAATAGTAGTTCGATGACGGACCGGTGATTCGGACCCCGATCAGTCGTTCAATTGTTTCAATCTTGTGATGACTCGATCCCGGAGGAATCACGAGATTTATCCGGTGGATAAAGGTTTTGTTTTCAAAAGACGCGTATAGTTCCTAAGGAAGAGAACCTTAGTGGAACTCGAGATTGCTTGATCGCATCTGCTTTGTGTAAGCATTGGCATTTCATTTGCATAGTCGTAAGGCCTTGAGCCTAGGAGTTGAGCTTACACCTTGATGCGGGTGCGAATCTTACAGTGATGATCTTCAATGGTCTTTTTGGAGGTATCAGGGTTGGAAGGGCTTACAGGTGACCAGTTGGTAGCTCTTCTGTGTCGTGGCGAATCCCTGCAATACACTGATATCCTCTACTAGATGCCGTACTTTTCATGTTTGGTCGAGAGTGTTTCCGTAAAGCCAGATACATTCACGTTACGAATGTTGTAGCATCTTGCCCAAGGCTGGCGTGCACGGAACATGTCCTCCCATTCACTCTCTTCGAATGTTTTGTTAGCTCCATGGAGTAGGGGTCAGAGTAGTATCCAGTGACATTGACATTGAGTCATATACATTGCATTGCATTGCATGGCTATTGATGTTTACATTTACTGTTATACATCGTTGTATTGTTTAAGAATACCCTTATTTCATGCTGTTAACTGCTTAACATGATATTATGCTGTTACTGCTTAATATGTTTGATATTGAGAATTCTTGTAAGCATGTTGGGTACGCTGTTACCCGGTGAGTCGTCCCGTTTTTACTACTGCTGTTTTGTTGTGTTGATGAACGGGAATCTCACCCATATCTGTATGTTTTCTGTTGGTACTTGTTGCTTGAACAGATGGACGTGACGATGGTTCAGCCCAGTAGTTTCCTTGAGCCCTGAGGCGGACCTTCTTTTGTGGTTTAGTTTTGTTGTCGGCCAGACTACGTCAGTTTTGTAGTACCTTTTGGGAGCTACGACTCCTAGTACTTATTGTATCTTTTTATGTCAGTTATACATTAGACCTATGTCTGTATATAGTATTACTTCTTTTTCTGTTTTTTTATGCTTTATGTTCTAGAAATGCATGGCGAACCTAAGTTCGTTTATTAGTATTATTTACCTTTACCAATCCCATTACATCTTGCGAAAAGGAAAAAAAAATCGTATTTTCCGCATTAAATAATATTTTCGGCCTTATAAACGTTCGGGAATGTGATACTCGGGAAAGGGTGTTACATTATTTGGTATCAGAGCTGGCCGAGTCTTTTTGGGGTTGTAGGTTATGGTCTGTCTTGTTTGTGTTGTGTTCTCTGTGTGTTTCTCTATTGTTTGCTTTAGTTTTGTTGTGGTTTCTTGAGTTTGACAGTTCTAGTTTTGAAGGTAGCAATGGCTGCTCAAAACCTGACTGCTACTGTGAACGCCATACGGGAAATGGCTACTGCTATGGTTCAACGTGATGAAAGAGCTGCCAGAGGTAGAGGACTGGACGAATTTCTTCGTCGGAATCCACCTCAATTGAAAAGTGAATTCAATCCTGAGTTAGCTGAACGCTGGATCCAAACGCTGGAAAAGATCTTTAGAGGGATGAGATGTACTGAGAATGACAAGGTTGTCTATGCAACCTATATGCTGGTGGAGGATGCTGAATACTGGTGGGAAGGAGCCCGTCAGATGCTGATTCACGATCAACAAGCTGTGGATTGGAATGCTTTTAGGGGAAAATTCCTGGAGAAGTATTTTCCTGCGAGCGCAAGGCACGAGAAAGAGATGGAGTTCCTCCAGCTGAGACAAGGGGGAATGACCGTAGCTGAATACGGAGCCAAGTTTGAAAGTCTAGCAAAGTTCTCAAATTACTTTCTGGACAACCCAAGAGAGGAGTGGAAGTGTAGAAAATTCAAAGGAGGTCTGAGGATCGACTTGAAAAGAGCTTTTGTTCCTTTAGAAATTTCTGTTTTTCGGAGGTTAATGGAGAAGTGTCGTCTGATCGAGAGTTTGGAGCCCAAGGACAAGCGGGTACAGAGTTCTGGACCGAGCAAGTTTCAGAGAGGAAACGGTGGTTGAGACAACAAATCTCGATGGAAGCCGTATGCAAAGCAACAAGATCGACAACAACGTTCTGTTGGAGGAAGCAATGGGAGTTTCAGTCAGTCTGGAAACGCCCCAACCAAGTGCATGAAGTGTGGGAAGAGAAATCACATCACCAGAGATTGTTCGACCAAAGGGATTATCTGCTTCAAGTGTGGGAAGCCGGGACACATCTCACGTGAATGCATGAAACCAAAATTGGAACATTCTGTCAACAATCGGAGGTTCATTGAGGGATTTTCTAAGATTGTAGGACCTCTTACCCAATTGACGAGGAAGGACAAAGCATTTGAATGGACTGAAGCTTGTGAGCAAAGTTTTCAGGAGCTGAAGAAGAGGCTGACTACATCACCAGTGTTGATATTGCCAGATCCAAGCGAATCTTTTGAAGTGTACTGTGATGCTTCATACCTAGGTTTAGGCTGTGTTCTAATGCAGAATCGGAAGGTGGTAGCATATGCCTCGAGACAGTTGAAAGTGCACGAGAAGAATTACCCAACTCATGATTTGGAGTTAGCAGCGGTAGTCTTTGCGTTGAAGATTTGGAGGCACTACTTGTATGGTTCGACGTTCAATGTCTTCAGCGATCATAAGAGCTTGAAGTACCTGTTCGATCAGAAAGAACTCAACATGAGGCAAAGACGGTGGCTGATATGATCCAAGTTTGAATCACCGAAATTGAGGATCTATCCAAGAGCTTGTTCTTAGTTCTTATGTTAAAAAGATGAAAAGAATTGGGGGAAGAAGAAGGTGCGGTTGTCACCCGAATATGATTAACAAAAGGAAACAACTAAAAAAAGGAAATAACTAAACAAGAAACTTAACCAAACAAAGAATTAAAAGTGCAACAACTAAAAACAGAATGTAAATGGCGCAAATGTAAAGAAGAACATAAAATAAATTAAGAAAATGGAAGAGGAAGAAGATGAAAGGGAAGGCGCCACAATATTCCAATGGATTTGGAAGATTGATAAGCCAAGGAGGATTCGCCACAAAGAGATAGAACTCTTTGATAAGAATCAAGCAAGTTCTAATCCAAGAACTTGAAGAGGAGGAGCCAATGCTCAACTCACAAAAATACCCAAATAGGATAAATTCTAATTTCATTCAAAGTTATCTAAATGAGGTCATACAAGTCCTATTTATAGAAGCTAAGGAACATTCTAGGTTAAGGTGGCTGAGTAATTTCGTGGCCCATATAGCCCAAAATATAATTAAAGACCAAAACCAATTACAAGCCTAAAAATGCCTAATTAAGTCAAATCCGTCCAGAACAGCGTTCCCAACTTCTAGTCCGGTTTTCATCATGATAGAGTCCGAATCAGGTTTTGAACTTCACATGCAACTTGTAGCTAGTTCTCTTATCTTTCCAACGCATTAGAAATCACATCAATCGGATATCTAGAACGCAAGATATAACCAAAACCGTGAAGAAGGTTTTCTTTGGACTTGAATGGATTAAGTCAAACTCGTCCAGAACAGCGTTCCCAACTTCTAGTCAGATTTTCATCATGATAGAGTCCGAATCAGGTTTTGAACTTCACATGAACTTGTAGCTAGTTCTTTTATCTTTCCAACGCATCAAGAATCACATCAATCGGATATCTAGAACGCAAGATATAACCAAAACCGTGAAGAAGGTTTTCTTTGGACTTGAATGGATTAAGTCAAACTCGTCCAGAACAGCATTCCCAAATTCTAGTCCGATTTTCATCATGATAGAGGCCGAATGAGGTCTTTATGCTTGAGATAACATTTATAGATAATTCAGTGATATTTCCAACGCATTAAATATCACTGCATTAGGATATCCATAACTCAAGATATACCCAAAACATTAAAGAGGGTCACTTGGACTTAAAGAGTTTGAATTGGACTTGAATGGATTGACCTCCTCTTGTTGCAAAGTTCACTTGCCCCTCCTTTGCCTCCATCAGTGGCTGGAATTTTTGAAGGACTATGATTTCCAGTACAATTATCATCATAAATTCAGACAATAGTTCATCAAATAGACATTTCACCAAAATAAAATCAATAGGTAATCAATTAAATAATTCAACACAATCAACCTCGATCAATCTCATCATTCATAATATCAACTTAGCGGTGATAGCCCAAAAGTGCCTACACCTAGGGTCTAGACACTTTATCCAAGCCTCAACCTCTAGTAGGGTTTTAGGGTTCCCCTACACAGATATATATACTTTATACTAAGCTTGCCTTCCCGACGATATTAGTTCTTTCTCCCCACCTTAGTGATTTCCTCGTGCAGCTCCGGCTACGACTCCGCAGCTGTCAGTCGGGTGCGTTGTCGGATGTCCGAGTCCTGTCCGATTCTATACAACAAAGCACAACCAAAAATCAATACAGTTAAATCAAAAACCCCCTAATTCCTTAGGATTAGTTATTGCCCCTATTTAATTAATTAGGCTAGGGATGTCTAAAATTTCGTAACTCTTGGATCAATGATCCTCAGGTATTCCTAAACATAATCAATGAATGTATCAACTCAAAAAGTAAAGATTTCTCCTACTGCACTACCCCTAGGGTTCGGCCCCATTAAATGAAAAGCATGAAAAATAGCTAAGGAGCTCCAAAAATTCTCATTTCTTGGATAACACCCTAACTAAATGTGATAACCCTAGATATCAACTCAAAACATCAAAAACCAACCAAAAACCCTACCCTACTCAATAGGGGGTTTCGGCCCCTCTATGGTTAAATACCCTAGAGATATTTCTTGGCTCTAAGCTCTTAGACCCTACAACTATGTCATGAACCTAGGCCATAGAAATTGGTTTGATATCAAAATGATTTTTCTACAATTTTTCTTGGATTTTTGAAGATTTAGGGATAAAAACACTAACTCCTCTACTCATGAAATTTTGGGGAGATAAATGGGAGATTGAGAGAGATAGAGATGAGATTCTACCTCCTATGATGATCTACTTCAAGTTTGGTGAAGGTTGCTTCAAGAAATTCAAGCTCAAAGTCTCCTAAAAATGGAGTTTTTGTGAGGAGGAAAAGAGAGAAAGAAGAGAAAGAAGGGAAAAGAAAGAAGAATGGGGCTGCTGGGTGAGGGCTGGTCGAGAGAGAAAAATGAGAGAGTGAATAATAGTATGTTTATTAAGAAGACTTAGGGGTTAAGTCTTAGGAAAAAAAAAGGTAATTAGTAAAAACTAACCAAGGGCAATTTGGTCAATTCACATCCCGACATTTGAAAAAACCTCACGACACTGGTAGGAGTCCCCAAATGATTTAACATAGCCCTGGTACGAAAATCATTGGCTCAAAGTTCTCAAAAAACCCTAACACAACTCGAATCGTCTACCTGATCGATTTTCGGTCCGAATATAAAATATTATTTATATTTTTGGACTTCAAAACACATTTTAGCAAAAAGTTAGAGGATTGAATTTTAAGACTAACGGTTCTGACCGTTAGTCAAAATGGGGTCTTGATAGTAGAAAAACACTATCATCCGGAGTAAAACATAGATCAGGCTCCGTTTGAGTTTTCGGCCCAAAACTTAACCATAGTCTCCTACGATGGCGTAGAGCGTGACTATGGGCTCGAAATAATTTATTAAAGTTTCTAGACCCTCCAATAAAATATAATTACTTAATTACTAATTAATTAAAAAATTGAGAAAAATCGGGATGTTACAGCACTAGTTCAGGTCCTAACGACGCACTTTCTCCATCTTGATACCAACATAAAGGTGTTCTGCATCGTCGTCCGTATAAAGCTTCATAGGACGCCATCCCTATGCTCGAATGTTAACTGTTGTTGTAGGTGAACTCTATCAACGATAGGAAACTCTCTTAACTCCCGGCATGTTCCAACACACACGCCCTTAACAGGTCCTCTAAAGATTGAATCGTTCTTTCTGATTGTCCGTTAGTCTAAGGATGACAAGCCGAACTCAGCCGTAGCTTCGTTCCTAAGGCTTCATGTAAACTCTGCCAAAACCGCGAAGTAAAACGTGGGTTTCTATCTGATATGACACAATCTCACTGATGTAAATCTGAGTCAGCTTCTCCATGGAATACTTGATATTGATAGGTAGAAAATGAGCTGATTTCGTAAGCCTATCAACTACTACTCAAATGGAATCGCATCCCTTAGGAGTCCTTGGCAAATATGTCACAAAATCCATCGCTATGTCGTCCCATTTCCACTCTGGGATATCCAACGGGAGTAACATTCCAGCTAGCCTTTGATGTTCAGCCTTTGCTTTTTGACACACCAAGCAAGATGCCACATAACCAGCCACATCTCTTTTCATGCCTTGCCACCAAAACAACCGCTGTAACGCCCCACGTTTTCTAATTCTCCAGTATTTTAACATTTGTATTTTATTGGAGGATTTAGAGAGTGAAATAAAATATTCTGAGCAGATAGGAATGTCCTATACAACAATAGGAAGCCACGGTTAAGTTTTGAGCGAAAGCTCAAACGGAGCGCGGTCTGCGTTTTTCATTGATAGTAGCCTTTTTCTACTATCGAGACCTAATTTGGACTCGTGAACGAGACAGTAAGTCTCGGGATTTTATTCTCTACATCTATGTTAAAATCCGTCCCGACGTCCGAAAAATAATAATAATATATTATATTCGACAGTATAGTCGAATCGGGAGACGTTTGGAGTCGTAAAGGGATTTAACGAGACCTGACAATGGATGAGCTTGATACCACATCATCCTAGGACACTTGGGAGAGTATGGCAGAGTCATCATGACGGTCGGGAAAATCTAGACGCGAAATTACCAAAATGCCCCTAACCTTAGTCTTTTAAACTTTTACCATTTTACCCTTTTGGAAAATGACCATTTTGCCCTTAAGTAAGGTTTTAAAGAGCTGAACTCAGCCAAAACAGCCCCTCTCATTCACGCACAGCCCCTCCCCTATAGAACTCCATAGTTGATCTTGAAGAAAACTCCATTTTCTTCTTGAAGAACCTTGATTACTTGTTAGAATCACTTGATTCCTTGACCAATCTTCCTCCATTCTTAGGTAAGATCACTTCTATGATCTCTTAGCTTCTTAAATCTCTCTCAATCTCAAGATCAAAACTCCCTTTTCATGAAAATGGATTCTTAGATCTAAAACGTTGAAAATCCATAGGAAATTGTAGAAAAATCCTTTTGTTGTAAAGCCAATTTCTTTAAACTCACCTTGTCATTCTCTACTTAAACCCAAGAGCTTACGATTCAATTCTCATCATAGCCCAAAAAGCCCCAAATGGCCGAACCCTATGAAGAGATGATGAATAATGTTTTTCATCAATTTTTGATTTCTAACACTTGATTTCATCCTTAGCTTTCCTATTGCCTTTGATTCCATAAAATGGAAAGCCAAAATCAATTCCTAGCTTTATTTTCCTTAGGGTGGCCTAAACACCTTTGTTTAGAAATTGTTGAGATTTGTTTTATTTGTTGTTTAATGTTTGATTGTTTGGTTGTTTGTAGTTGGTGACGATTATTAGGAGGTTCACAAACCGATCAACCGACTTTGATCCGGGAATCTGCTCATCAACAGGTATGGGGGGTGAACCTCATCACACCAAAATGGTGGTGGTGAAGATGGTTGTTTAGTTTATGTGTGGGTGAAACCCTTTGGTTTGGGTTCACCATTCAATTTGGTTCTCTTGGAGAACAAAGCGTAATAATTATAGTTTATGCTCTGTATGCTTTATCATGCTTTATGATGATGTTGATTAGTTGAGAAAACATTTTCATGTATGTTGAAAAACCTACTTTGATCTCTAGATCAAGTATGGACTTTTATGCTTAAGTATGATGCAATTACGTGTGATGGACTTATGTGCTTGATTATGATGCAATGATGTATAATGGTTGTTTGTCATAACTATGTGAGCTTTGAGCCATAACTTGGTTAGTTGGTGAAGCAATCTTCACAATTGTTCCTAATAGGCTTTTGGCCATGTCCTTAAGAAAAGGAAGAACTTGTGTAGTTCTTGAAAAAATTAAGATTTTGGTGTAAGAAAAATGTTTTAGTGACCTACGTTTCAAAGGAAAACAAAATTGATTTGATCCAAAGTGAAACATGCCTTTTTATCTTAGTCATCTAAGTAGCTAAGTGATTTAAAAAGAGAAATTTCATGAAAGATAGCATAGGTTTCATAAAGAATTTACCTTTATTTTAGAACAAGATTTTTGTTTTGCTTAAGGCAAATTTAATTTCGCTAAGCGAAAACAGAGAAATTCCAAGTTAGGTATCACTGCCTCCATTTTGCTAAGCGAATTAATATTCACTAAGCGAATACACTGGAATTTCGCTAAGCGAATTATGTTTCGCCGAGCGATACAGAGGAGTTGCAAAAGAGGTGTAACCGCCTCCATTTTCGCTAAACGAATTAATATTCGCTAAGCGAATTATGTTTCGCCGAGCGATACAGGGGAGTTTCAAAGGAGGTATCACTGCCTAAATTTCGCTAAGCGAATATACTTTCGCTAAGCGAATTTCACATTTTAGAAAATGCTAGAAATAAAGTAAGTGGTTCAAATGTTGTTTCAAAATCAAATGAGTTTTCAATTGTAAACGTTGTTTTGATTTACAAAAAGAGTTTTTAACTCAATCGTAAAGTTTTACGTATGAAAAACCAAAGTTATGTAATTAACTTAGAGTTGAAGACAAGGGTTAATTAAGTATGGTATGTGGTGGAACAAGACCATGTACTATCATTGATAACTTAGTTACATCAATAACTTCATAAGACTTAAGTGAATCGCCACTTATTTCCTTAATTAAAAATCAAGGATTAATATCTTAGAGGATTCTCAATCCTTATTCATAATGCTTAGGACTTGAGACATAATTCATAAGACATAAACACAAACATGAAACGTTTTGGGTTTTGAAACAACAGTTCGATGACGGACCGGTGATTCGGATCCAGGTTAATCGTTCAATTGTTTTTGTCTTGTGATAACTGGAATGAGAGAAATCCCGAGACTGTGCAGGTATGGGACTGTACAGTGGAAGGAATCCTGAGGCTATACAGGTATGGGACTGTATAATTGAGGGAAGGCATATAAGAATTGATTGGTACTACCTATGCTAACCAGATTTATCTTCTTTTCGGGAGCTTAGAACATAAGAACTTTATAGTTAAGCGTGCTTGACTTAGAGTAATTATGGGATGGGTGACTTTCTGGGAAGTTTCCTAGAAAGCGTGTGAGTGAGGACAAAACACGCTGAAAAGACTCGTGTTGGTTTGTGGGGACAGTCGGCAATTCTAAAAGCAATCCGGATCATTCCAAAGGAATCACGAGATATTTATTCGATGGATAAATGTTTTATAAAATGAAGACGCGTATAATTCCTAAGAAATAGAACCTTAGTGAACCTTGAGGTTTATCCTATGGACAGACATTGCTTTATCACATCTGCTTTGTGTAAGCATTAGCATTTCATGTGCATAGTTATAAGGCCTTGAGCCTAGGAATTGAGCTTACACCTTGATGCGAGTGCGAATCCTACGGTGACGATCTTCAATGGTCTTTTTGGAGGTATCAAGGTTGGAATGGCTGACATGTGACCAGTTCGAGAGTGTTACTGTAAAGCCAGATACGTGCACGTTACGAATGTTGTAGCATCTTGCTCATGGCTGGCAGAAACCGGAACATGTCCTCCCATTCACTCTCTCCGACACATTTGTTAGCTCCATGGAGTAGTGGTTAGAGTTTTACCCTTGTGGCATATGGATTTGAGTCATGTACATTGCACTGCATTGCATGGTTGTTGATGATTTCATTTACTGTTATACATCGCTGTTATGTTTTAAGAATGCTTTATATTATGCGTTTAACAATTTAACATGATATTATGCTGTTAACTGTTTAACATGTTTTATATTGAGAATTCGAGTAAGCATGTTGGGTACGCTGTTACCTGGTGAGTCGTCCCATTTTTACTACTGCTGTTTTGTTGTGTTGATGAAAGGGAATCTCACCCATATCTGTACATTTTCTGCTGGTACTTACTGTTGCTTCTTGAACAGATGGACGCGATGACAGTGCGGTTTAGCAGTTCCTTTGAGTTCGGAGGTGGACTCATTTTGCTGTTTTATTTTGTCTTGGCCAGACTGTGTCGGTTTCTGTAGTACTTCTTAGGGAGCTGTGACTCCTAGTACTTATTATTTCTTATGTCAGTAATGAATTAAACCTATGTCTGTATACAGTATTATTTCTGTTTCTGTTTTCAGTTTTCCATGTCCTGCTTCTGTATTTATAATACAGTACTTTCTAGAAATGCATGGTGAACCTAAGTTCATTTATTAGTATTATTTATTACATTTACTAATCCCATTACACCTTTGTGAAAAGAAAAAAAAAAAAGAAGAAGAAAATCGTATTTTCCGCATTAATAAATATTTTTGGCCTTATAAACGTTCGGGAATGTGACACTCGGGAAAGGGTGTTGCAACCGCTTCAGGTCTTGGTACATCTTGGTTGATCTTGGATGCATACTCAGCTTGCTTCTATGAGCTTCGTCCAGAATTAACCTCCTTATCTCTGGGTTGTTTGGCACACAAACCCGTTCTCCTAGTCTTAGGATTCCATCTACTCCTTCTTTGTATTCAGACGTCATCCCTTTCTTCAGATTTCTTCGCTCTTTCTCTAGATACTGGTCGTATACTTGTTTCTCCCGAATCTGATCCATCAGATCACATGACACTGTAACCATGCCCACACAAAGTCTCCCTGGCCTACTGACCACGAACAGATGCATATCTCTGAACTGTTCTAACAGCTCGTGTTCCTTAACCATCATGGCAGACACATGCAACACCTTCCTACTTAGGGCATCCGCTACCATATTAGCCTTCCCCGGATGAACTGCAACTGGAAGTCATAGTCCTTCAGAAATTCCAGCCACCGTCTCTGCCTCATGTTGAGCTCTTTCTGATCGAACAGGTACTTTAAACTCTTATGATCGCTGAAGACATTGAACGTCGAACCATACAAATAGTGCCTCCAAATCTTCTAAGCAAAGACCACCGCTGCTAACTCCAGATCATGAGTAGGGTAATTCTTCTCGTGCACTTTCAACTATCTCTAGGCATACGCTACCACTTTCCGATTCTGCATCAGAACACAACCTAACCCCTAGTATGAAGTGTCACAGTACACTTCAAAAGGTTCACTTGGATCTGGTACCACCAACACTGGCGAAGTAGTCAGCCTCTCCTTCATCTCCTGAAAACTCTGCTCACAGGCTTCAGTCCACTCAAAAGCTTTATCCTTCCTTATGAAGGTGAGCAAGATGATCAACTTTGCTTCACATATCACTTGAGAAATTCTTAAGACAGGTGAGAGAAAATGTGAGAAAGTGTAAGGAAATGTGTGTTATGAAGAAAAGAAGTGGATGGCCTTCATGAAAGTGAAGGAGGAGTGTGAGATAAGGTGAAGGGCAAAGGTGTCCAAAAAATTTCACTTAAGGGGAAAAATGGTCTTTTCTCATAAGGTTAAATGGTAATTATGGAAAAGGTTAGGGGTATTTTGGTATTTTCCGGTTCAGATATTTTCAAAACTCATCATGACATTGGTGCAACACCCTTTCCCGAGTGTCACATTCCCAAACGTTTATAAGGCCGAAAATATTATTAATGCGGAAAAGACAGATTTCTTTTTTTTTTTTTTTCACAAAGATGTAATGGGATTAATAAAGGTAATTAAATAATAGTAGAACTTAGGTTCACCATGCATTTGTAGAAGCATACTGTATTAAAAATACAGAAATAGAAAACAAAAACAGAAATAGTACTAAATACAAACATAGGTCTAATGCATAACGGACATAAGAATAAAATAAGTACTAGGAGTCGTAGCTTCCAAAAGGTACTACAGATACCGACACAGTCTGGTCAAGACAAAATTAAACAGCAAAGTAGTTCACCTCCGGACTCAAAGAAACTACTGAACCGAACCATCATCACGTCCATTTGTTCAAGCAGCAACAACATTACCAGCAAGAAAAATACAGATATGGGTGAGATTCCCGTTCATCAACACAACAAAATAGCAAAAGTAAAAACGGGACGACTCACCAAGTAACAGCGTACTCAACATGCTTACTATAAAACTCAATATATATCATGTTAAACAATTAGCAGTTAACAACATAATATAAGGCATTCTAAAAAGAACAGACGATGTATAACAGTGAATGTAATCATCAGTAGCCATGTAATGCAGTGCAGTGTACATGACTCAATGCCATATGCCACAGGGTAATACTCTGGCCCCTACTCCATGGAGCTAACAAAACGTCGGAGAGAGTGAATGGGAGGATATGTTCCGTGTACTGCCAGCCATGAGCAAGATGCTACAATATTCGTAACGTGCACGTATCTGGCTTTACGGAAACACTCTGCACGAAACATGAACAGTACGACCTAGTCGAGGATATCAGTGTATTGCTCGGATTCGCCATGACACAGAAGAGCTACCAACTGGTCACATGTCAGCCGTTCCAACCTTGATACCTCCAAGACTATTCCAATCGTCACCGTAAGATTCACACCCGCATCAAGGTGTAAGCTCAACTCCTAGGCTCAAGGGCCTACAACTATGCAATGAAATGCCAATGCTTACACAAAGCAGATGCGATAAAGCAATGTCTATCCCCCGGATATACCTGAAGGTTCACTAAGGTTCTCTTCCTTAGGAACTATACGCGACTTTGAAATGCCAAAACTTTTATCCACCGGATAAATCTCGTGAGACCTCCGGGATCGAGTCATCACAAGACTGAAACAATTGAACGATTGACCATGAGCTGAATTATCGGTCCGTCATCGAACTACTATTTCAAAACCCAAAACATTTCATGTTTGTATTTATGTCTTCTGAATTATGTCTCAAATCCTAAGCATTATGAATAAGGGTTGAGAATCCTTTTAGATAAGTCTTTAATCCTTTCTAAGATATTACTCCTTGATTTTCAATTAATGAAATAAGTGTTGATTCACTTAAGTCTTATGAAGTCATTGATGTACTAAGTCATCAATGATAGTACATGGTCTTGTTCCACCACATACCATACTTAATTATCCCTTGTCTTCAACTCTAAGTTAATTACTTAACTTCGGTTTTTCACGTGTAAAACCTTACGATTTAGAGTTGAAACTCTCTTTGTAAACCAAAATGATTGTAAACCAAAACGATGTTTTCAATTGAAAACTTACTTGATTTGAAATACGTTGCACTTGCTTAAAGCAAAGTACCTTGACTAATTTGAAAAGAGTTTTTCCTTACTAACTTAGTGCAAAATCATGTTCTAAGTTAATGGAAAGGAAATGTAATCTCATCTAACTTCCTAACTATAATTCATTTTAATCAACTTATGGACAAAAGGTCTCCATTATGTTTGAAAAAGGAACATTATCCTTGTTCTATGACAAAGGTAATGCCTTATGAAACTATGTTAATTTTCATGAAAACATTTCCTTATTTCACTTTTAAAACACTTGGTTCATTAGATGATCTATGGATAAGGTAAAAGACATGTTTCACTTTGGTGAAAACACTTAAGATTGAAACTTTATTTGATCTTTGGATCAAAGTCACTTATGGTTTTTCTTTGAAACATTAGTCTCTAAAACACTTTTCTTACTTCAAAACTTTAATTGTTCAAGGACAACACATGTTCTTCCTCATTTTGTTCACTAAGGCCGCAAGCCTACTCATGGTAAAAGTGAAGGTTTTGCTTCACCAACTAACCAAGTTATAGCTCAAAATGATCACATAATTATGACAAACAATAATCACACATCATTGCATCATAATCAAGCATAAAAATCCATACTTGATCTAGAGATCAAAGTAGGTTTTTCAACATACATGAAAATGTTTTTCATCCAATCAACATCATCATCAACATGATAAAGCATACTAAAGCATAAATTACTATTATTACAACTTTGTTCTCCAAGAGAACCAAATCAAATAGTGAACCCAAACCAAAAGGCTTCACCCACACACAAAGTAAACAACCATTTTCACCACCACCATTTTGGTGTGATGAGGTTCACCCCCCATACCTGTTGATGAATAATTCTCCAGATCAAAGTCGGTTGACCGGTTCACGAATCTCACGATTATTCGTCTGAATACTCGTCACCAACTACAAATAACACAACAATCAGACATTAAACATCAAACAACACAAAAATATCTTTTTTCCCATCCAAAGGGGTTCGGCCATCCTCTAGAAAAATTAGCTAGAGATGTCTAAAATTTCTAATCTCTTGGATGGATGATCCTTAGGTACTCCTAACACTAGAACAAGTCTTATTACTCAAAACTTGAATAAAAAACTCAACCTTTTTCCTTCATGAAGGTTTCGGCCACCTTTAAATAAAAAGGCTAGAAAACTTATTTGATTGCATGCTCTTGAATAATGAAAGAGAATGATGAAACTAGATCATAGAAATTGATTTGGTATTAAAAGGATTTTTCTATACTTTTCTATGAATTTTCAAAGTTCATGAATCAAAGTTGGACCTTCATGAATCAAGAAATTCAAGAGATGAAATATAGAGATTAAGAAAGTTAGGATGGAGTTATTACCTCCTAGATTCAAAGATTAGTAAGAAAAGAAACAAGTTTTCGCTAAAACTTCAACTTTTATGAAGATCAAAGGTAGTTTTTGTTAAGAACTTATGAAGAACACATGAAGAACTTGAAGAACTCTATGAATTTGGATGAACAAGTGAGAGAAATAAGAGAGAGAGAGAGAGAGTGTGGCAGAATGGCCTAAGGTGATAATGAGTGAGTTATAGATATTTTGATGTCATGGCAAACCTGTAAATAACCGAAAGGGTAATTTGGTAATTCCTTAAAAGACTAGGGGCATTTTGGTCATTTACCTTATAAATATCTAGATATTTCTAGAAATGTAATGATGACATTGGTGAGTCACAGCACACCTTCCTAGATGACGCTTATCCGTAGCGGGTCACGGTAAATCCCTTTACAGCTCCAATTGTCTCCCGGTTCGAGTATTCGCCCGAATATAATATATTATTTTCACTTTTGGAAATCAGCACGGATTTTAACAAAGATGAAGAGAATTAAATCTTGAGACTTACTGTCTCGTTCAGGACTTGATTGTAGAAAAACACTACTACCCGTGAAAAACGTAGACCGGACTCCGTTTGAGTTTTTACCCAAACCTTAACCATGGCTTCCTACGATTGTATAGGACATTCCTATGTTCTCAGAACATTTTATTTCACTCTCTAGACCCTCCAATAAAATACAAACGTTTAAATACTGAAGAATTATAAAACGTGAAGATCGGGGCGTTACAATTGGCACGCATCCTAAGGTGATGTGACCTGATGTGACTTCATGATTATCCATTAGCGGGTCCTAGTAAATCCCTATTCGGCTCACCCGATTGAAGATTTCGCTCGAATAGTTCATTATTATTCCGATTTTTAGGGCGCGGAACCAATTTTAGCAAAATTGTAGAGAATCCGATTCTAAGACTAAATGTCTCCTTCACGAGTCAAAATTAGGTCTTTATAGTAGTAAAACACTACTGTCAATTAAAACCGTAGATCGGGCTCCGTCTGAGTTTTCGACCCAAAATTTAACCATAACTCCTTACAATAGCATAGAGCGTGACTATGGTCTCAGATTATTTTAATTCACTCTCTAGACCCTCCAATAAAATACAAGCACATAAATACTGTTTATTAATATTAAAAAGCTTGAAAAATCGGGACGTTACATTACTATCCCTCTTTAAAGAATTTCGTCCTCGAAATTTAACGTACCTCTTAAAATAGACTCGGATACTGTCGTTGCATGTCTTCTTCTCTTTCCCAGGTAGCATCACCTGAAGTCTCGTTCCAGATAACTTTGACCAAAGGTATCTCTTTCCCTCGCAGTTGCTTTACTCTTCTATCCTCACTCTTAACAAGCAGTGTTTCATAGGTCAAGTTATCCTTTAACTGTACTGAATCAAACTTTATGACATGACTGGGATTCGGAATATATTTTCACAGTTGCAAAACATGAAAAACATTATGAAGATTGGATAGAAAAGGCGGTAAAGCTATTTGGTAAGCTATTGGACCTATTCGACGAAGAATTTGATAAGGTCAGATGAATTTTGGAGTGAGTTTTCTAGACTTAAGGACCCTGCCCACCCCAGTCATTGGAAACATTATGAAGATTGGATAGAAAAGGCGGTAAAGCTATTTGATAAGCTATTGGACCTATCCGACGAAGAATTTGATAAGGTCAGATGAATTTTGGAGTGAGTTTTGTGGACTTAAGGACCCTGCCCACCCCAGTCATTGGACTGACTCTCAAAAACACATGATCACCTTCTTCGAACTCAATGGGCCTACGTCTTTTATCCGCATAACTTTTCTGTCGGCTCTGAGTTGTCCTCATCTTTTCTTGAATCAGTTTCACCTTCTCAGTTGTTTGTTGTACTAGTTCAGGTCCTAATGAAGCACTTTCTCCATCTTGATACAAACATAAAGGTGTTTTGCATCGTCGTCCGTATAAAGCTTCATAGGGTGCCATCCCTATGCTCGAATGATAACTGTTGTTGTAGGTGAACTCTATCAACGGTAGGAAACTCTCCCAATATAAATACTGAATAAATTCATAATATAATATTAATCCAAAATAATGTTTATATCAATCTAATAAACAAAAGTACATAATAAGTTTTAAACCGTAAAACGGGGCTTCTATTACAACTTGCATAGATAAATAAATAAATAAACGATAATAAGAGTCCTCCTGGCATATGTCATGCCACTAACCCAAGCTACTACTAGAATATAATCCTCAAGCATCTGGCTATTGAATAGGGTTGCAACACCCTTTCCCGAGTGTCACATTCCCGAACGTTTATAAGGCCGAAAATATTTATTAATGCGGAAAATACGATTTTTCGTTTTCTTTTCTTTTCATAAAGATGTAATGGGATTAGTAAAGGTAATAAATAATACTAATAAGTGAACTTAGGTTCACCATGCATTACTAGGACATACATACAGTATTATAGATACAGGAACAGAAAACGAAAAACAGAAACATCAACATTACTGTATACAGACATAAGTCTAATGTATGACTAACATAAGAAAATACAATAAGTACTAGGAGTCATAGCTCCCAAAAGGTACTACAAAAACTGACATAGTCTGGCCGACAACAAAGCTAAAACAGAAAAAGAGTCCACCTCCGAACTCAAAGGGACTGCGGAACCGAACCATCGTCGCGTCCATCTGTTCAAGCATCAACAGCAAGTACCAGCAGAAAACATATAGATATGGGTGAGATTCCCGTTCATCAACACAACAAAATAGCAGTAGCAAAAACGGGACGACTCACCGGGTAACAGCATACCCAACATGCTTACAAAGGTTCTCAGTATAAATCATGTTAAGCAGTTAACAACATAATAGCATGCTAAACATTTAACAGCATAATTTAAGGCATCCTTAAACAATACAGCGATGTATAATAGTAAATGTAAACATCAATAGCCATAAACATCAATAGCCATGCAATGCAATGCAATGCAATGTATATGACTCAATGTCAATGTCACTGGGTACTACTCTGACCCCTACTCCATGGAGCTAACAAAACATTCGGAGAGAGTGAATGGGAGGACATGTTCCGGTTTCTGCCAGCCATGAGCAAGATGCTACAACATTCGTAACGTGCACGTATCTGGCTTTACGGTAACACTCTCGACCAAACATGAAAAGTACGGCATCTAGTAGAGGATATCAGTGTATTGCACGGATTCGCCACGACACAGAAGAATCACCAACTGGTCACATGTCAGCCCTTCCAACCCTGATACCTCCAAAAAGACCATTGAAGATCGTCACCGTAAGATTCGCACCCGCATCAAGGTGTAAGCTCAACTCCTAGGCTCAAGGCCTTACAACTATGCACATGAAATGCCAATGCTTACACAAAGCAGATGCGATAAAGCAATGTTTATCCATTGGATAAACCTCAAGGCTCACTAAGGTTCTCTTCCTTAGAAACTACACACATCTTTGTTTTATAAAACAGTTATCCATCGGATAAATATCTCGTGATTCCTTTGGAATGATCCAGACTGCTTTCAGAATCGCCGACTGTCCCCACAAACCAACACAAGTCTTTTCAGCGTGTTTTGTCCTCACTCACACGCTTTCTAGGAAACTTCCCAGAAGGTCACCCATCCCATAATTACTCTAAGTCAAGCACGCTTAACTATAAAGTTCTTATGTTCTAAGCTCCCGAAAAGAAGATAAATCTTGTTGGTATGGGTAGTACCAATCAATTCTTATATGCTTTCCCTTAACTATACAGTCCCATACCTGCATAGCCTCAGGATTCCTTCCACTGTACAGTCCCATACCTGCACAATCTCAGGATCTCTCTCATTCCGGTCATCACAAGACGGAAACAATTGAACGATTAACCTAGATCCGAATCATCGGTCCGTCATCGAACTACTGTTTCGAAAATCAAAACGTTTCGTGTTTGTGTTTACATCTTATGAATTATGTCTCAAGTCCTAAGCATTATGAATAAGGATTAAGAATCCTCTTAGATAAGTCTTTAAGCCTTTCTAAGATATTAATCCCTTGTCTTTCAATTAAGGAAACAAGTGTTGATTTCACTTTAGTCTTATGAACTCATTGATGTACTAAGTCATCAATGGTATAGTACATGGTCTTGTTCCACCACATACCATACTTAATTAACCCTTGTCTTCAACTCTAAGTTAATTACTTAACTTAGGTTTTTCACCCGTAAAACTTTACGATTGAGTTAGAAAACTCTTTTTGTAAACCAAACAACTTTTACAGTTGAAAACTCAGTTGATTTAAAACAACGTTTGAACTACTTTCCTCTTTTCTAGCATTTTCTGAAACATGAAATTCGCTTAGCGGAATTCCATTCGCTTAGCGAAAATGAGGCAGTAATGCCTCCTTTGGAACTCCTCTGGTTCGCTCGGCGAGACACAAATCGCGTAGCGAAATATATTGGATTCGCTTAGCGAATATGATTCGCTTAGCGCAAGTTCAGACGGTTGCACCTCTTTAGAAACACCTCTGGATCGCTCGGCGAGACAGAATTCGCGTAGCGAAACTTCACTTTATTCGCTTAGCGAGAATGATTTCGCTTAGCGAAAGTTCAGACGGTTACACCTCTTTTGGAGACTTCTCTGGATTGCTCAGCGAGATGTAATTCGCGTAGCGAAATTTGCTGGGTTCGCTTAGCGAATATGAATTCGCTTAGCGAAAGTGAGGCAGTAATGCCTAACTTAGAATTCCTCTGTTTTCGCGTAGCGAAAGTAATTTCGCTTAGCGAAAAGTTGCCTTAAAACAAGACATCAACCTTATGGAACCATTTTGATTCTCTTCATGAAAACACTTCTTTTCTCATTTTGAGTCACTTGATTAGCTAGATGAACTAAGGATAAGGTATAAAACATGTTTCACTTTGGTGAAAGCACTTTGAGATTAAATTCCATTTAAAGTCACTTAGGGTTTTTCTTTGAAAAACACAAGTTATTGAAAACACTTTCTTTACATCAAAACTTGACTTGTTCAAGAACTATTCATATCCTTCCTTTCCTCAAGGTCATGGCTAATAGCCAACTAGGAATCAATGTGAAGTTTTACTTCATCAACCAATCAAAGTATGGCTCACCACACTTACACAATCATGATAACCATAATACACATTACTACATCATAATCAAACATCCAAGTCCATCACACATTATGGTCTCATAATCAACAATAAAAAGTCCATACTTGATCTAGTGATCAAAGTAGGTTTTCCAACATACATGAAAATGGTTTTTCATTCAATCATCTCATCATCAACATATGCTAAAACACAACGCAACATACCAAAGCATAAACTCATCATGACATTCTTGTTCTCCATGAGAACTTAACAAAACATAACAACTAAAAGTGAACCCAAACTAAAGGGTTTCACCCACACATAAAGTAAACAACCATCTTCACCACCACCATCTTGGTGTGATGAGGTTCTTCTCCCCATACCTGTTGAAGAGCAGATTCCCGGATCAAAGTCGGTTGATCGGTTTGTGAACCTTCTGATAATTGTCACCAACTACAAACAACCAAACAATCAAACATTAAACAACAATCAAACCAAACTCAACAATTCTCACAAAGAGGGTTTCGGCCACCCTAAAGAGAATAAAGCTAGGAATTGATCTTGGTTTTCCATTTCATGGATTCAAAGGCATTAGGAAAGCTAAGAATGAAATCAAGTGTTAAAAATCAAAAATTGATGAAAAACACTATTCATCATCTTCAAAAGGGTTTGGCCCTAATGTGCTTTTTGAGCTATGATGAGAGTTGAATCATAAACTCTTGGGTTTAGATAGAGAATGATGAGGTGAGTTCAAAGAACTTGGTCTCACATCAAAATGATTTTTCTACAATTTCCTATGGATTTTCAAAGTTTTGGATCTAAGAAATAATTTTCATGAAAATGGATCTTGATCTTGAAATAAAGAGATATTCAAGAAGCTAAGAGATCATAGAAGTGATCTTACCTTGAAATGATGGAAGATTGCTCAAGGAATCAAGTGATTCCAACAAGTGATTCAAGCTTTTCAAGAAGAAAAATGGAGTTTCTCTTCAAGAACAACAATGGTGTTCTTCTTTGGGCAGAAATTTCGTGAATGAGGGGCTGGATGGGCTGAGTTCAGCCTTTAAAACAAGTCACTTAAGGGCAAAAAGGTCATTTGCCAAAAGGGTAAAATGGTAAAAGTGCAAAAGGCTAAGGTTAGGGGCATTTTGGTCATTTCGCATCTAGATTTTCCCGATCGTCATGACGACTCTGGCATACTCTCCCAAGTGTCCTGGGATGTTGTGATATCAAGATTATCTGTTGGCAAGTCTCGGTAAGTCCATATGTGGCTCCGTTCGTCACCCGATTGAGAATTCCGCCCGAACGAAGGTCAGGAAGTTATTTTTCTGAAATTTTTACGAAATTTAACCAAAACGTAGAGGATCGAATTCTAAGACTTACTGTATCGTTCACGGGTCCATCTGAGGTCTTCTGAGCAGTAAAATCATACTGTCAGTGTAAAAACGTAGACTGAACTCCGTTTGAGTTTTTGACTCAAAACTTAATCGTAGCTTCCTACGATATCGTCGAGCATGACTATGGTCTCGGAATATTTTATTTCCATTCCTAAGACCTCGAATAAAATAAAGACATTAAAATACTGAAGAATTAGAAAACGTGAAAATCGGGGTGTTACAAGGGTCGTCCTCAGGCTCTAAAAACAACAGTAGTAATGAGATTTATAATCCCAGTGAATAGAAATATAGTTGTAAAATGTTTTCACAAAAGGGTTGTTCTCAGCTGGCACGGTAACCGGAAAAACTAACCATGGTACCCGCTATTTTCAAAATACATAATTTATGATATAAAAATAATAATACTTATAAAATAGCATGAACACCAATCAATCATCATAAAATCATCGCATATCATAGGCCAAATGATTCCAAGTAAATCACATAATCTCAGTATCTACATATGTCATATGACTTCCAAACAGCATATAATAATGGTGTCCCATTGCCTACATTGGTCGTGAAGGTATTTCAATGTCACCTTCTCTTCAGTGACATTACTCATTTCGATACCAACCATTGTACACTGCTGGTATTACTCACTTCGACATCCCAATGTGTGGCGATGTTGCTTTCGATACCCCATTATGGCGGTATTTCATATTTCGACTCCCCAATTCATTGGCAGTGTTACTTTTGATACCCCTATCATAGGCGATATTGCAACAATCAGCAATCATCACATTTATAGTTATTGAATCATGATTGCAGCAATCGGCAATCATCACATTTATAGTTATTGAATCATGCTATAAACCCCAATATCATCATATAGTCAAATACAACATGTCAATCAACCAATAAATCATGTACTAATCATTCATATCATAGCATCAATCTCAATAATAAACATTTAATCGATAGTAGAAACACCTTAGAAGGAAAACCCCGAAATTTGTAAAATCAGGATTTGACCAAACACATGATTATTTTCCAAAAACATATTTTTGAAGGCATAACGCAAACCCAAAAACGATTTGCACCATGGAAAGGGTGAGAAAGAGTATTTCTACTCACCTCTTGAAGACCTCCAAGAAACTCCAAGCGTTTGGTCACGAACGCGCCAAGAAGCTTCTCAAGAATCTCCCCCTTTCTTCCTCCTCTAGGCTCCTTCTACTCTAAAACCATCTTCTCCACGCTCTTCAATCCTCAAGGGCAAGCAAAACTGTGTTTTAGGTTGCAAATAGGGTTTCTAGCCGCACTAGGGTGTTATAATGGTGTATATAGATAGTGTTGCACTGTTCTCTGTTTAAAAATTCTATTTTTTAATGCATCTGATATAGAGCACGGGCGTGCTCTCTATTGGCATGGCTGTGCCAATCAACGTCAAAGTTTGCGAGGTTTCTAACACGAGCACGCTAACAGGTAGCACGGTGCGGCTCAGACCGTGGTCCCTTTTGGCACGTGCGTGCCAAACTGCGTCAAATTTGTCCATTTTTCGACACGGCCGTTCTAATAGGTAGCACGGCGCGGCTCAGACCGTGTTCTATTCAGTACGGGAGTGCCGAATGTGAGCACGGGCGTGCCAACGCTACTGTGATAGATTTCAACGTAAAACTTCTCTCTTTTCTGTTTTTGGTCAACTCACTACCCTTAAAGTTCAAAGGTAACTATTTTAGGCCTCCGTAACACTTTATTAAATTTTATTTGCTAAGGTTTAAGTCTCTTATACTTTTATTTAATTTTTGGGATGTTACATATGTTCACACGCTTATATGCTTGCTATGATGTGGTTGTGGGTATATATTTTATCATGATTGTGATGAGGTGCTTTACTGTCTTAGTTGCTGATATTGTGATAATATGTTTATTTGTCTCATTGAATGACATGATGATAACATGCGGCTTGATGATATGACTATGCATATGTGATGGTTGGTATTCTTAGAGCTAAGCGATGATCATTGTGAATTAGGTGATGTGTGAGATAAGATCATTTGGTGGTAATAAGCTATTGCACTCAACCTGGTGAAATGATTAAGGACTATGGATACTCGTGAGCACTTTGCTTGGTAGGGAGTGTTGGTGTTCAGCATGTTAGGTGACGGGGTTGAGTTGCTAAGTGATTAATCGGAATGAGTCGTGAGGATTCATGCTAGATTGCATCGTGTGGTAATGTCACATCCGCGTAGATATGGGATTACGCGAGGTCAAATCGAAACTACAAATAGATGCTTGGTAGGTCTACTATGAGCTTCTGAGATCTCCGATGCCCCTTCCGACACCGGGACAACTATTCCTATCGAGAATGGGGAATAGTGTCACCCTGCTTGGTAGGGGTGAGCATCCTTCTTGGTAGGGGATGTAATGTACTCATGAGTGTAACGGAACTTACTGATCAGATGACGTTTGACTTTCATCCTGCTTGATAGGGGATACGTTGTGACATAGGAATGTGGCTGCGTCTTCATGTAAGGCCTAGGTGCATGAGAGTGTGAGACCAGTAGTTTAGTTCAATGAACCCCAAGGATGATTGTGTGTGTGTGGTTGTGCTATCAATGTAACTGCTTTACCTTTATCCCTATTTATGGTGATATGTAGTTCTTATCCCCTGTTGTTCCAATATTGTATGTACTCTTATCATGGTAAGAAGACCAGGTAGCAGAACTAGATGATGAAGGGCTGGATGACACTCCGTACGAGCCCGACACTGGCGGGAGAGCCATAGACCCCAATCTTGGGAGGTTTTAAGTGGTTGTACAACGAGTAAGAGCGGACAGTACCCGTCATCCAGGTTGGAGAAAAATGTGTTAGCGTACTAAGTATGTATGGCCAGTGAGTCTGTCTTTAAATGTATTTTGGGCAAGGAGTGAAAGTCGTCTGTACTTCTTTATACCGTGCTTTCTTCTTGAAGTTTGATATATATATATATATATATATATATATATATATATATATATATATATATATATATATATATGTTTAAAGTTTCAATATCTCGTATGTATAATAAGCGCGCTAATGGTTATAATGTAATCAGGATTAGTTAACTAGGTTCTTTAATGAGGCAAGGGGATATCTCAGTAGACCTATAGGATAACCGGGTTTAATATCTAGATTTGAGAAAACATGATTTACTCCTTTCAATCATTCAACCTCTTTGATCTTTATGCTTTTTAATCGTTTAAACTCTTTGCCTGTCAACCATTGGGTTCATCTGGGGAAAAGAATATTAATTGCCTGACAAACAATTAATAGTTTTGTAGAGGGATTGGTATTCGAAAAGCAACTGCAAAATTGAATAGAATTAGGATTTGGGGGGTATCGAAAGCACAAGTGAAACCACGACTTTAGGTTCTTTACTCTTGATTTCTAAACTCTCTTTTATTCTTCTTTCATTATCTGTTAGTATTACTTTATTATTGTTTACTTATTTTGAGTTTTTGATTAGTACGAATAGCATAAGAATTTTCCTATTCCAGTACTTGCTTCATCACTTAGTTATCTAAATTAATCTCTTGGGTACGATATCTGAACTTCCGTCCTATATTACTTCTGCGACAGGGTACACTTCCATTAAGTGTGTTTTGAATGCAACATTAATCAGTTATATTGTGATCTTGGTTAAGCCAAGGATTGGATGTATCCCCAAAGTTTGGTGTGGGTGAACCAGGATATATCTTTGTGTGATTATTTCTTATCCCTTATCTCCTTTTATGCTTAAGATTATTTGTTGCTTTAACTAACAGGGGATTGAACATGTTTAACTAAAACAAGTGTTTCTTTTTTTTTTAAACTTATATCTTGTTTTTATTAAGAAATCGTTCAGATGGGTGATGCGTCTGATTGCCTTTTATCTCTGTTAAGAAATCAGTAGTTCAAAAAGTTTTAAAGTATGCACTATTCAACCCTCCTTCTAGTCTTATTTGTGGTACTTTCAGCACCTATGTTAATGATCTCTCTAGAACATGGTTTATGATATAATATACCTAGTGGCAAAAGCTTTGTTATTTTTATTTTTGTATAAATACTTGATTACTCATTTATTATTCTCACATATTACATTTCATTACACCATATTCAGGATTTAATAGCGCATATTTTGAGCATTTGATAGCGCTTTTGAGCGTTATCTATCTTGGCGCTATTAAAAGAGGTAAACAATAATAGCGCTTTGGAAGCGCTGTCGTAGACTTACCTACAATAGTGTTTCTCCAACAAAACGCTATAGTAGTTCGCACTAAAATGCACATCTAAGAAGAGGTGCAGATGTAGGGTCGGACTAAAGATAGCGCTTACTGTAAGAAGCACTATCTTTGTTACGCCAAAAAGATAACCCTTTTTCAAAAAGCGCTATCAGAGTTTGAACTACAATAGTGTTTCCTTAAAGAAGTGTTGTCTATTCCCTACCTTTTTTTTATAAAAAAATATTTTCGCTTCTTTCTACATATTCCGTTGCATTCAACATTCAAAAAAGAGCATTCAACATTTAGAGAACAACATTCAGCATTCAAAAACAACATTCAACATATAAAAAAAATCATCTAGCAATCAACACCAATCATACTCCTAATGCAATAAATAGAGTCGATCATAATCAAACTTTGGTTCATAAATACAGATATGATGATCCAATAACAAGAAAAAGATACTCTTATGAATATACCAGAATTTGACAAAGTCCGGAATTCGAATTTTTCTTATGCCTTGCATGATTTCGGCTACATGCACTACCTGCATCCTTTTTTGCACTAACAACCAGAATCTCCTAACTTTCTGGTTGTTGCCATTTACCTGCAACAAAATGAGAACGCACAAATAAAACGTCAGTGGACAACAATAAGCGAAGGATATTGAAACAAAATAAATAAAAAATCATAAATATAAAATTGACTAGAAAAACATACATGTTTAAGTCGATCTTTTCCTTTTCCTCGCCAGATTGAGACTTGTCTGTCCCTTATGGGTACATAATGATGGAATGACCCAAATCCCCTCATCATGATCATCCCTCATATACAACCCATCATCTCCTAAGACTCTCAAGTGATTGGGATGTCCCGAGGAAAAGATCATACTCCATATCAGTAGCTTCATTGTCTGGATGATCAATGTTATGGACATTTACTTTGTTGGTCAAAATAACCGTGGACCACGTTGCTTCCAAAACACACTTAAGGACAAGTGTACCCTGTCGCATAAGTAATATAGGACGGGAGTCCGGATGTCATACCCAAGGGATTAATTGTGATATAATAGTGATAAAGTAAATACTGGAATAAAGAAATCCTTGTGCTATTCAAACTAATCAAGTACTAATAATAAAATAATTATAATGTAGCAGTAGCAAAAGATAGTGAAAGAGAAGTAAAAGAGTTAAGAATTGAAGAGTAGAAGAGCCTAGAGTCGTGGTTTCACTTGTACTTTCGATATCCCCCAAATCCTAGTTCTATTCAATTTCGCAGTTGCTTTTTGAATATAAATCCCTCTTAAAAACTATTAATTTTTGTCAGGCAATTAATATTCTTTTCCCCAGATGAACCCAATGGTTGTTAGGCTAAGAGTTTAAATGAATGGAAAGCGTAAAGAGCAAAAAGGTTGAATGAATGAAAGGACTAAATCACGTTTTCTCAAATCTATAATTTAAACCTCGATTATCCTATAGATCTACCAATTTAATTGGGCTTGATAGCCAAAATATCAATCAATTGATTAAGAGCATACAAAGGGTGCGCAATCCTAGTATGGGATGAAGTACAACAGAATAACACTATTCAAATCGCAACTTTGAAACCAAATAGAATTCAAATTAAAGCTAAGACATAGCAAAAAAGGTTTCTACTAATACAAGATCCACCACAACTCTAGTGGTGAATTTAGCTACCCATTATGATAGATAAAACCAAAGTCAACAATGGAAAACGCATCCTCAAGAGTTAGAAGAAGAAGTGTTTCCAACTTAACTTCCAGGTGCAAATCCTACTCTAGAAATCAAAACTAATAAAAGTTATAAATTAGAAAACTAATACTAAAGAGTATAGTATAATACCCAAGCATTAGATGATAAGAGATGATCTTCATAGTGGTACATAAGGCCACTATTTATAGGAAAATATGATAACTAGGCCCAAAATTAGGTCTTCTGTGCAGCCAGCATGGGCATTCTCTTGGGTCAGCATGGCCATGCTCTTTATTATGTCAGGTCATGCTCAATTCTGCACGGGCGAACCAACTTCGTAAAACAACAATCTAGCGCACGGGAATCAGCACGGGCGTGCTCTTCAGTCAGCACGGTCTTGCTCTTCAGTTGTAAGGCCGTGCTCGCTTCAATCAGCCCTTGCTTATCTGGTCCATGCTGCTATTTTGCACACCCATGCTAAATCTTTAGAGGTCAGCTTTAAGCATTTTTATAAGGCTTTGTTTGGATGGATGACATGGAGGGCTTGCACGGGCATGCTCACGCATGGCACGACCGTGCTAACCTCAGAACTTTAGCATTCTCTCCTTTTTAGCTTAAAACCCTTCATCTTTCTTCATAAGTTCATCAAACTGTCTCTAAACATCAATTATGTCAAAACTTAAGTAAAAATGCACAGAATTGAGGTTTATCAAACTTCCCACACTTAAACATTGCTTGTCCTCAAGCAATTATCTGGCTTAAAATTTTCAAAATTAGAATTTAGACTTAAATCAGGGGAACCCAAAACAATCAAAGTTTTCAAACTTGCAAGGATAGTCAAACAAGTATAATTTTCAAAAGAAAGTCAAGAGATTATTCAATTAGAACTTTTAAATTCCTTGAAATCAAACATTCCAAATGACCAAATGTCGCTCCACTCACAATCTCTCAGTGTATTGGGCAAAGATATTAAAAGCACTCAAGATTCTCAAATAAATATATTACCATAGGCTTGTCCATCAACCAAATCTTCACAATATGATCCACATGCATGCAGAAAAAGGAAGGGGACTTTCACGAGTTGTAACGGGGCCAAGGCATTGATGTCAGCTACGATAGAGAAAAAAAAGGGATAATCAAAGGGCTAAACCAATAAAACAAATTTGTCACTTCTTGAAGCCTAAAAGAGCATAAAGTGCATTAGAACTTTTTAACAAATTTTTTTAAGGATCTACTAGCTTTTCTTCAACCTTTCCTTTCGTTCTAAGCCTTTGCTATAAGCTTTTTTTTTTCTTCCTTCTTCTCTTTATTTTTATTTTTATTTTTTTCCTTTTCTTTTCTTTTTGAATAGAGAGAGAGGCCTTTTTCTTTTACAGCCAGCTTATTTCTAACACTTTTATTTTCAGAAAGGGAATTTACATCAACACATTCCTATTAATGCACCAATATACTTCTAAAAGGTCACCAAAAACAATTTTCAATTTTTCAGAATAGGGACCAAAGAAAAGATATTTTCATAAGGCTCAAATTGGGAAACTAGAGGAAGGGTTTAACAAATATAATGCGAGCCAGAAAAATATCTAAGAGTGCCCCAACCAGAGTTCCACATGCATACAAGTCAAATTCACCTCAAGTTGGTCTCAGGACAAGTTCTAGAACATATTCAGCTGAGAAATCAAACTCATCAAAGAAAAGGGATTGATATCAAATAACTGTAGCATTTTAATTTAATCCCTACAAAGGCCCAAGTCTCATATTTAGAAGCTAAGTCTAATGAAAAATTTTCAATCAAGAAATTTTCTGCGAATTTTTAATTTTCAAAAGACCAACTTTTTCAAAAATACTTAGGAGACTATCAAAGCAATTTGTTAAAAAAAATTTGTAAGGAGTTTCCTTAATTTTCATCATAAAAAAGGAAAATGTCAGTTAATTAAATGCAGCAATATCATGAAAAATATATTATATTTTTCCTTCCCACAGTTAACTTGTGTAGTGTCCTCAATGCAACACAATTAATCATGAAATACAAGTGGAGAGGGAAAGGAGAAGAGAAATTTTTACAAAATAGCCCCTGATACAATAGTTTAAACACTTAAAGTATCATAGAGGGGAATCACTAAGGTGGAGGAGGATAGTGGGCCTGAAGTAGCTGTAAGATGGTGGCCAGGGAAGCCTGCTGCTGTTCCGCCTGATAGTCAATACGCTGATATAGGTTCTGAATGCTCTCCTGCTGGGCCTAGATACTTGCTTGTTGTGCATCAAGGCGCTGAGTCATGTGTAACTCAAGGCGGTCTATCCGCACAACTAGCACATGAAAATCTGTCTGAGGTGTAGCCGGCTGCTCGGTAAACTGATCAAACACTGAATCCTGGGGCACATAAAATCGCCCCTATTCTGAAAGAACCTGATCCCCTACTGCCATAATTGCCCCCTCTCGTTGGGAGGCTCCGCTTTGTTTAGAATATAATTGTCGTGAATGTCGCGGCGCAGTACCCCAATTGTGGATAAAGTCTGTAATCCTAGGCCTGCCATGTAAATCTGAGTGGTGGTCGGCCTAGGAACATAGCCATAATACTGGGCTAATTTGGAGATGAAGGAACCAATAACGGATGTGACCCTTGTTACCGGTCTACAGTCTCCTCCCTAAGTTAATACAAGTATGAAGTAGCATAATGCCGGCATTGCACCGATGTCCCTCACCGTCCATCGTGCACCTGAGGAGAAATAAGTTACTTCGGGATACTGTCCCCTCGCTCTTTGCTCGCCCATTAATGGACAGGGATAACCATCTGTGGATTGCCTTGACAACTGAACGACGCAGTTTGCTAGCTCTAGATCGACTAGGTTATAGTATAGCTCTCCAGGGAGTGAATGCCAGAAAACTCCCTCTCTAAATTCTGGAGGTCTTTCAGTCAGACCCCAGTCATAAGCTTTTGCCCGCGTTGCTTCCTCTGTCTCAAATCCCAAGGCAACATTGAAATGGGATAAAGAGATTTTATACCATTGTCCTAATAGCTGAAAGCGAACACTGATTTCTGCAGCGGCACTGATCTCTATGCTGTGGCCAAAAACTCAAGGGTTGGCTCTTTATATGTGGGACATCTAATTTCTACAACCTTTTCCCACCTAATATTCTGCAAGTAACGGTTCACCTCTTGCTATATCCCAAAGTCGGTAAGATATACTAGCACTAAGAATCGAGTTGGATGCCAGTTAAAAGTCTGCAACTACAAATACTTGTATCGATCCTATGTTGGAACATGAGGAACAGGTGCGACAGAAGAAGAAGCACAAGAAGATCTAGGACCCTTAGGAGCCATATCCCTATATAGGCCAAGAATCAAGCATTCATGTCAAGAATAATCACAATAATGTGAATATATGCCTCAAAAGGATTTATTTAGTTTTGATGATTGACAAAAGGTTTCCTCAAAGGACATGAATGATAAAAGAAGTCGAGGAGAATATGAACATCATGATAGACAAAAGGAAATCCCAGAAGGACTAGACTGCAAAAAGGGGGAAAATAATTTGATGAAGATCAAGTCTTTCAAGATGGGGTTAAGGGAATTTTTATTATTTGTATTGTCTATTTAGATCATGTTGTAAGTGGTAGTAAACCTCTCAAATCTAAAATCAATCACACACAAACATAAAATAAACTTAATAGGCTTCAAGTGATCTAATTGGATAAAATCAATTAACAACCGTTAAGTTTAAATTCAGCTGGCTTACAAATGATCAAAATCGATTATAAGATAAGCATAATCGATTATCAATATATCTGAAAAGAAAAGATCGAAACAGTGAAGGTGTAATCGATTACTATAATCGATTATACACTTAATCGATTCCATAATAGATGTTTATGTTACGATTAATCGATTCCTTAATCGATGTTACACATAATCGATTCTTCAATCGATTATGCTCCTACGTACTAGACTCTGAAACAGAGAACCCATAATTGATTATCATAATCGATTATGATGCTACTGTCTCTTAAAGCGTTTTGGCTAAAAAGGGAGTAATCGATTATTGAATTAAAATAATCGATTATTGTGCGCGAATCATATATACTGAAAATGGGCTTAATTCCTATGGGCTTAAATGTTTTTCTATAAATAGGGATGTTGAGGCAGCCATCCACACAACACTCACTAATCCTATTGCGCTAAAACTCTATCAAATCTTTTTATCACTCTCACTACTACTACACTTTGATTATACTTATATTGTGAGAGAGCTTTTACTCCATATAGTTTGAATTGTATTATGCTTCAATTTGTTTTTAATCTGCACTATTAAGAGTGCTATATTGTGGTAAGAGTCAAACGAATCAAACCATCTTTTGGTTACCAATTGACAAGAGAGGTGATATCTCTTGGGTTGTTTGAGGCTATTTCACTGGGGGGTTATATCCCTGGTCTGTGAGGAGTGCTCGGAAGGTTACCAGCATCTGTTAAGCTTGGTTGAGGCTTTCTCACTGGGGGAGGTGATATCCCTGGTCTGTGAGAAGTGTTCTCACTACACCAAAATAGGGAAAATTGACGCAACATTCACCAGCGTTTTCCCGTAAAACGCTAGAAAATATGAGGCGGAGAAGTATTACTAGCGCTTTCTTTGGTAAGTGCTAGCAAATTATTGGGATTTACCAGCGCTTTGTTAACTAAGCGCAAGCAAAGCTCTGACAGTGAGTATTGCCAGCGCTTTTCCAAATAAACGCTGGTAAAGGAACAAGACATTTGCCAGCGCTTACTTAGGAAAGCGCTGGTAATATTATTACCAGCGCTTTCCTAAGTAAGCGCTGGCAAATGTCTTGTTCCTTTACCAGCGTTTATTTGGAAAAGCGCTGGCAATTGTCATTTCTATATAAATATAATTTTTTGATTTATATTACTAATCAGTACTCGATCTTCACTAACACTTTCGCGCGCGCTTTCAGTAATAGTCTTCACACAGTACTCTCACCGCGAACTCAAACCTCCTCATCTCCTTCACAATCGCGAACTCAACCCTCCTCATCTCCTCCACAACCGCGAACTCAACCCCTCTCCTCCACCACAGCGACCCTCAATCCGCTCCCCACAACCGTCGTCCACAACCCTCTCCTCCACGGTGAGAACGAAGGTTGCCACGTGAGCTGAACTACACCTCGTGCTTTCCCAACAAATTATCCAAGCTTTTCAGATTTTTTATTTATTTTGTTTTTTAATTTTCAGTCTTCCAGCTAGCGTGGTTTACAGAGAACAACAAAGTAACAAAATAACCACAAAATTGATGCAGCTTTAGATCAATCTCTCTCTTTGCTCAGCACTCACGACCTAAGCACTCACGCTCAGCACCTTCGCGAAACCTCACGGTTCTCTCCTCAAACCCTCTTCTCAACAGCGCGAGGACCTTGAGGTATTTTTTTCTTTTTTCTTCTTTTTCCTCTCTACCTTCTCTCCCCATTATCGCCGCTGCCACTTCGGCCACTGTCACTGCCACCACCAGATTGGGAAAGAAAAAAATGTGTCACAATTTCTTGGATAAGCTCTGTTGCATATGTATTGTACATTTGTGGTTCTGCTTTACTGAGAAAATGTCTGTGTGATGATAAGATAGAAAATTTATAGTTATCTTCAATTTTATTGCAACAAGTGGCCTTCTACTTAATTCGGCAAGTAATCCACAAGTGTAAGGACTTGTTTATGTACATTAAGTAGCTCTTAGTATTGCAGATTAAAGCCCTTCAGATTTGGCAATGGAACCTCTATCATTGTTTATAGACTAGCTCCATCAAGATTAGCATGTGGTTTTGACCTTAGCAACTAATAAAATGCATATAACCCAGGAGAATTCCATTTCTATAATGATTAAATGAATATCTAAATTGACATTAGCTACTTGTGGCTACTCTTTTAGGATCTTTTTATTTGTTAAAATGTTCACCACTCACCAGAATTTATTACATGAACATGAACCATGCCTGAAATGATGGAATCTGGTTTTATCCCTAACTATTAGTTCCCTACTGTAAGCCTCTGAAACCAGCTTTGCCATGTGGTGACAATCCACACACATTCTAAGGTTCTTCACTATTCTTATGGTTACTCCAGGTACTGTACTAATAAGGGCATAGGCAATAGCCAATTTCTCACTATGCCTGTAGAGTGCAGTCTCCTTATCCTCTTCCCCTATATCAAGGAAAAAAATACACCTCAAGGAAAAAAACCTCACGGTTTCTCTTTTATTTTCCTTGAGGTATATTCTTGCTATGAGAATGTGTTGTAGAAGGTATATTTGTGTTTCTGTGTTTTGTACTTTAATTGACATGTCTTCCAGATTTCGAATTTGCTTTTCTAATTTTGTATACACTTAGCAGTGGATCCCTGAACTCCAACATTTTGCTCCTGGTGTCCCAGTGGTACTAGTTGGAACCAAATTGGGTAAGTCATCAAGCACTGTTCTTAAATTCTTAAATTGGGTAACTAAAATATTCTTGAGTTTAATGATTATTATTATAGTCAAACTGATTTAATAATAATGTGACATGTGATATAATGAAAATTAAACTCATTTATTTTCTGTTTCTCATTTATATATTCTAACATGTGATAATTGAAGCAGCACATTACCAAGCGGGAATCACTTAGAAGAAATTCGTTCATGGAGTGATAGGGACATCCCATTTCTCACATATCGAAATAGGTTAGTTTTCTTCTCTTTCATGCTGTCCTTGGTTCTGCTTTTGGTCTCACCTTCTTTGTCTAATTTTACTTTTACTTTATCTTTGTCACTTGATAATCTGCAGTTTTGGTCATGTCTTGATTTTCTTATTGTCTACCACAGATTTCTTACTCCTACCAGGTATTTATCTTTTTTTAATCTTTTATAAGCACTATAATCATTAGACATATTTATTTTTATCGGTGTACACATGCATTAACCTTAGTTTCCTGTTCAATAATGATTTGTATATTGTTTTTGACACAATATACAAGTTGTTCTTGAATTGTCCAAAGTGGACAGTCTAAGAATGTAAAATCGCATTCAATCCATATTATTGTATGTCTTAATCACTAGCTTCTTGATCTAAGAATGTCATTGGTTTGTATTTTCTCATTGTTCTCTGTGTACATACCTAATTTGGGTCGTAATACCACCTGAATTAAGTTGTGTGCTTGGAGAACTAAGGGGAAATGCTGCCGAAATTTTCTTAGAACAAGAAGTAATTAAGACATATATACAATAATATAATGCGAAGTTTACAATCTTGGATAAGATAGGACCCCACCCTTTAGTATGAAGTAGACATGCATCATGCATGCATGTAGTACTATTGAATGTAGATGTCAACCTCTTTAAACTCAAAATAATTGCTGTAGATCGGGAAAATATGGATCGAAAGTGGATGTCTGCCAATCATTTGTCGAAGGAATATAAGGACGGAGTGCAAGATTTTATTAGGTTTGCAGTTGGACACGCAGAAAACCCTAGTAGAATCATATGTCCATGTTTAGGTTGTTGTTATACAAGACGAGTTAGTGTACCTGACTTGGAAGGACATTTAATATGCAATGGAATTGATCAAAGTTATACTTGTTGGACAAAGCATAGTGAGACCAGAGGTGAATCTAGTGATATGGGGAATAGTGGGAAATATGCATCAAATGATGCCAATACAAATACATATGAGGGCGATCGTTTTGAAGAGATGGCAAACGTGGTTGAAGAAGATCTTTGTGATTGTCCTCAAATGTTTGAGAAGTTGATAAGTGATGCAGAGAAACCGTTGTATGAGGGTTGTACTAAATTCACAAGATTGTCGGCGATGTTAAAGTTGTTTAACTTGAAATCGGGCAATGGATGGACTGATAAGAGCTTTAATGACTTACTCACACTATTGAAATCTATGTTGCCGGAGGATAATGTGCTTCCTAGTCGGACATATGAGGCTAAACAAATGTTGCGCTCTATTGGCATGAACTATGAGAGGATACATTCTTGTCCTAACGATTGCATTTTATTTCGAAATAAACATGCATCGTTAAATACATGTCCTAAATGTAATGCCTCACGATATAAGAAGAAAGAATCAGCTCCAGAGAAGGTTTTGTGGTATTTCCCAATAATACCTAGATTTAGGCGCATGTACAGTAGTTCAGAAGATTCAAAGCACTTTACATGGCATGAGGATGAAAGGATTAAAGATGGCAAGCTACGGCACCCGGCAGATTCTCCTCAATGGAAAAGAATTGACCATGATTATCCCGATTTCGGGCAAGAACCAAGAAACCTCCGACTTGCATTGTCTACTGATGGATTTAACCCGCATGGTATTCAGAGTAGCTCTCACAGTACATGGCCTGTGATTTTGGTGATTTATAACCTACCTCCATGGCTATGCATGAAGCGCAAATATATGATGTTGTCTCTATTAATTTCTGGGCCCAAACAACTAGGAAATGATATCGACATATACTTGGCTCCTTTAATTGAAGACTTGAAGCAAATGTGGGAGACAAGTGTAGAGGTGTACGATGGGTATAAAGAAGAAAGTTTCACCTTGAGGTCTATGATCTTCGGCACAATTAATGATTTTCCAGCATACGGTAATCTGTCAGGATACAATACCAAAGGTCAATGTGCATGCCCTATATGTGAAGATAATACAGATTGGATGCGGTTGGAACATGGTAAGAAGAATGTCTTCCTTGGACATCGTAGATTTTTGCATTCAAGTCATCATTATCGGTTATAGAGAAAGGCATTCAATGGGAATATAGAAGAACGTAGAGCTCCTTTGCCGTTGACGGGTGTGCAACTGTTTGAAAAGGTAAAAAATTTGAGTATCGAATTTGGGAAGCCTTTTGCCGGAGAGCTTGTGACACGAGGGTGGAAGAAAAAGTCGATTTTCTTTGAGCTGCCGTATTGGAAGTCATTATATGTAAGACATTTCATTGATGTGATGCATGATGAAAAAAATATCTTTGATAGTGTCATTGGTACCTTACTCAATGTGGCAGGGAAGACTAAAGTTGGCATCAATGCAAGGTTGGACTTGGTTAGTATGGGATTGAGACGAGAATTGGGACCGGTGAAGAAAGGGAAACGTACATATCTACCACCAGCAGCTCATACTCTATCTAGAAAAGAGAAAATTTCTTTTTGTAAGTTTCTTCATGGAGTGAAGGTTCCAGAAGGGTACTCTTCAAACATTGCTAGCCTCGTGTCGATGAAAGATCTCAAGTTGAAGGGTCTAAAGTCCCACGATTGCCATGTTCTTATGGAGAGTTTGCTACCCATCGGTATACGGTCCATTTTGCCCAACAAAGTGCAGGAGACCTTAACTAAACTTTGCTTCTTCTTCAAGGCAATTTGCAGCAGAGTGATTGACCCTGAAAAGTTGCCAGCATTGCAAAGAGAAATAGTTGTGACTTTGTGTGAGCTTGAGATGTATTTCCCACCTTCATTCTTTGACATAATGGTTCATCTAACCGTTCATCTGGTTAGAGAGACACAATTGTGTGGGCCAGCTTATATGAGATGGATGTACCCGTTTGACCGTTACATGAAAATATTAAAAGGGTATGTGAAAAACCGATCACGACCAGAGGGTTGTATTGTTGAACGGTATATAGTTGAAGAAGCTGTTGAATTCTGTACCGAATACTTATCCAATGTCAAACATTCCACAGGGATGCCAAAGTCTCATCACACAGGAAGAACCGTAGGGCAAGGGATTTCTGGAATTGAAATATTGACTATACCAAGAACAGAATGGGAGCAAGCACACTTGTATGTTCTACACAACGCCGATGAAGTTGAGTCATATGTTGTAAAACACAAGGACATACTGAAGAATTTGTACCCAAATAAGAATCAAAATTGGTTACAAAGAGAACATATTCGGTGTTTTATAACGTGGCTAAAAGATCACATTTCTGTTGAGTATGCTCTAAATCCTACCTCAGTTTCAGAAAGATTGACATGGTTAGCGAAAGGTCCAAGTCTACATGTTTTATCTTACACCAGTTATTTGATGAACGGGTACACATTCTATAAAAAAGAACAAGATGATCGAAGTACAGTGCAAAATAGTGGGGTGACTCTTATAGCTCAATCTATGCATATCTCAAGTGCCAAAGACAGAAACCCCATATATGCGAATATGTCATACTTCGGGGTCATCAAAGGTATATGGGAGTTGGATTACACAATGTTTCGGGTGCCTGTGTTCCGGTGTAAGTGGGTTGACAATAATAACGGTGTACAGATGGGTGAGTTGGGGTTCATGCGCGTTGATTTCAATAAGGTGGGGTATAAAGATGAGCCTTTTATTTTAGCATCACAAGCTCAACAAGTGTTCTATGTCACCGATCCAGCTGATACAAATTGGTCCATTGTTCTATTGTCTAACAAAATGGTTGTTAATGATATTGATGATCATCAAACACATGAAGATGCTAATATGGAGGACGATCCTTTCTTTGGGACATCACATTCACTTGAGGGTAATCCAACTAGAGAGGAAGATATGTATATTAGAAATGATCATGATGAGGGAATTTGGGTCAATCCATTATTTCGTACCAATAAGGGACACACAAGTCTCAATCCAACGAGAAAAAGGAAAAGATTGTCTTAAATATGTAAGTATAGCTAGTGATTGTGTTTTTTTAAGTTCCAGGCTAATTAAATTTATATTCATCGATTTTTGCATATATGATTATGAAATAATGTTTTTACTTGTGTCTAATTTTTTTTTTGCAGGTAAATGGCATCTCCATCTCATGATAGTCCTGCGGAGGCGAAGAAAAATGTGAGGCGTCGCGGACCGACAGTTAAGAAAAATGTCATTCGACAAAGGAGTAAAGGAGTGAGACCTTTGGTAAGATATCTATATCTATATATATATATATATATATATATATATATATATATATATATATATATAAAATATAATTAACTGTTTCATTTTATTGTTTGTTATATAAATTTGTACACTTAATCAATTTTTTCAGGTTAAATGGAATGTTAAAGGCCAGCCCGTTGGTAAAGTCAGCAGAGACATGAAGAGTTACATTGGGACCTTAGTGCGGCAGTCGGTCCCAATTACCTGCAATGATTGGAGGGATTCTTCTTTGCACCGTGTCAAAGAAGACATCTGGCATAATATAGAGGTAAATTAATTAACAGTGATTAGTTATAGTGTTTCTTAATTATGTAAACATACTTATACTATGACATTAATTTTGCAGACGACCTTTGATGTTGATAAATGTCGGCAAAAAATGTTAATTCAGATGGCCGGAAATATGCACCGATCATTCCGGTCTGAATTGACGACAAAGTACCTGAGAGATGAGGAAGGGAATGTCAGACCTGAGCCTCCAGCTCAATATGCAGAGTACATTTCACTGGATGCTTGGACAGCTTTTGTAGCAAGACGCACAACAGATGAAGAATTTTTGGTATGTACAATAAATATCCTTATGACTTGTATATATGACATATGACATTAATTAACCATGCATGCATTGATATATATATATATATATATATATATATATATATATATATATATATATATATATATATATATATATATATATATATATATATATATATTTCTGTGTCTATGTAGAGGCTTAGCAATGAAAATCGGCAGAGAGCGTCAAATCCTGAATACCCTTATAGAGGTGGAAGTCAGGGGTATTCCGGCATTGAGGAAAAGTTGGTATGTACAATATCCTTATAATTGGGTTATAATTTGCTAATGTTTACTAATATTTGATTGTTCAAATGTATAGTTGTTGGCGGCAGGGGACGATGTTACAAACAAAATGGTTCAACGCCATATTTTGTGGATGGAAAGTCGTCGAGATGAGAACGGAGAAATTGTTGATCCCACCACTAGGCAAGTGGTTGAACAAATTGTAAGTATGAAAGCATTAGTTAACAAGCGTTTTCATTTTTAACTTTCTTATGATAATATTTAACATTTTCATTTGTGTCTCAGGATAGCATATCACAGTCTGTATCACAAGGGGATATAACAGATTGTGATGGTCGTCAAGACATCCTTGCTCGAGCCTTATCAAGGAAAGAGTACCCTGGTCGCCTAAGGGGTACGGGATTTGGTGTCACTTCGAGCCTTCTCTTCGAACCACAAACGCGTGCTACTAATGATAGAATGGAAGAGATGACGCGTGAGATACGCTGTATACGGAAAGAAGTGGATGAATTGCGAAGCACCATGCAAGACAGGCATCTAGTGGAGGCGCATGAGCCTGCTTTCCCTACCCCTACCCCATATAGCGCCAGAGATGGTTGCACTATGCTGTCACCCGAGGTAATTAATAATTCATACGTTGTTTTTACTTAAACGTATTTAATCCATTTACAATTTAAATATTAATATTTTGTTTATCATTTATTCAGGACACCTCTGCATGCAACCTATATTTGTCAAGCCCAACTCGTCGAATGGTTGGTAAGGGGATAATGTTTAACAAAACGGTTCAAACACTATTGCACATACCTCCCGGTCATGTGAAAGTTAGAGTTGACCATGCGGTTGAAGGGAATGCATCATTGCCTGTACCACTTGAGGAGGTAGATGTGTTGACTGTGGAAGATGCAATAGGCACCTATGTGGCATGGCCAATCTGTAACGCCCCGATTTTCACGTTTTCTAATTCTCCAGTATTTTAACGTTTGTATTTTATTGGAGGGTTTAGAGAGTGAAAGAAAATATTCTGACCAGATAGGAATGTCCTACACAACCATAGGAAGCTGTGGTTAAGTTTCGGGCAAAAGCTCAAACGGAGCCCGATCTGCGTTTTTCACGGATAGTAGCCTTTTTCTACTATCGAGACCTAATTTTGACTCGTGAACGAAACAGTTAGGTTTTATATTTTATTTCCAACAATATTGGTTATTTTGGAAATATTCAAAATAAATAAGTCGTCATACGACTTTCTTGGGCGAAAACCTAAATCGGGTAAAGAACGGAGCTGAATACGAGATTTCAGTGACCCGCTACGGATAAGGTTGAAGTCACATGGTGTGCTATGACTCATCAGTGACTCATCAGTGTAATGATTACGTTTAGAAAATATCTGGACGTGAAATGACGAAAATGCCCTTGACCCTTTTCATAATTACCATTTGCCCTTGAATGAAAAGACCGTTTTGCCCCTGAGAATTTATGGAATAACCATTCTGACCCTATGACTCACCATGTCATCATTACCTTTCTAGAAATATCTAGATATTTATAAGGGAAATGACCAAAATGCCCCTAGTCTTTGAAGGAATTACCAAAGTACCCTTTTTGTTGATTTACAAGTTTGCCATGAAGGCAAAATGGCTATAAAACCCTAACCCCACTTGGCCATGTGGCCACACCTTCTTTTTCTCTCTCTCTTCTTTCTCTCACTTGTTCTTCATGTTCTTCATGAGTTCTTGAGTGTTCATCAAAAGTTCTTTACAAAAACCCTAGTTTGATCTTCAAAAGTTGAAGTTTTTGGGTGAAAACTTGTTTCTTCTTCACTAATCTTTGATCCTAGGAGGTATGATCCTCATATTAACTCTCTCAATTTCTCTATTTCATCTCTTGAATCACTTGATTCATGAAGATCCAAGTTTAGATCTAGAACTTTGAAAATCCATAGAAAAGTGTAGAAAAATCCTTTTGATACCAAATCACTTTCTATGAACTAGTCTCATCATTCTCTTTCACCATTCAAGAGCATGAAACCAAATGAGTTTTCTAGCCTTTTCTTTCAAAAGTGGCCGAAATCTTAGATGTGAAAAAGGTTGAGTTTTTGATTCAAGTTTTAAGGAATAAGACTTGTTTTAGTGTTAGGAGTACCTAAGGATCAACCATCCAAAAGATTAGAAAGTTTGGACATCTCTAGCTAAATTTCTTAGGGTAGGACCGAATCCTCTTTGAGGAGGAATAGATGAGATTTGTCTTGTTTGATGTTTGATGTTTGATTGTTTGGTTGTTTGTAGTTGGTGACGATTATCAGGAGGTTCACAAACCGATCAATCGACTTTGATCCGGGAATCTGCTCTTCAACAGGTATGGGGGGTGAACCTCATCACACCAAGATGGTGGTGGTGAAGATGGTTGTTTAGTTTATGTGTGGGTGAAACCCTTTGGTTTGGGTTCACCATTCAATTTGGTTCTCTTGGAGAACAATGTGTAATAAGTGTAGTTTATGCTTTAGTCTGCTCTAGCATATGTCTATGATGATGTGATTGGATGAAAATCATTTTCATGTATGTTGAAAACCATACTTTGATCTCTCGATCAAGTAAGGATTTTTATGCTTGATTATGATTGAATGATGCATGATTATTGTTCATCATTATATTGTGAGCTTTTGAGCTATAACTTGTCAAATAGGTGAAGCAAAATCTTCACATCCCATTGAGGGAGCATTCGGCCATGACCAAAGAAAAAGGAAGAACAATTGTTGTTCTTGAACATTTAAAATTCTTAAAGTAAGAAATTGTTTTAACATAACTTATGTTTCAAAGGAAAACAATAAGTGATTTGATCCAAATATTAAGTAAAGTTTCAACTTTTAAGCGTCTTCACCAAAGTGAAACATGTCTTTTACTTTAACCTTAGTTTATCTAAGTGATCAAGTGATTTAAAAGTAAAATAAAGAAGTGTTTTCATGAGAAGTTAAATACAGTTTCATAAGGCATTTCCTTTATCTTAAAACGAAGACGAAGTTCATCTTAAAACAAAGACAAAGTTCTTTTTCAAACATAATGGAGACCTTTTATCCTAAAGTTGATTAAATGAATCATAGTTAAGGAAGTTAGATGAGATTACATTTCCTTTCCATTAACTTAGACCATGGTTTTACACTCAGTCAAGTACCGAAGAACTCTTTTCAAAAATAGTTAAGGTACTTTGCTTGAGGGAAGTGCAACGTATTTCAAATCCAATGAGTTTTCAAATGAGAACAGTTTTGTTACCAAAAGAGTTTTTAACTCTTAATCGTAAAGTTTTACGTGAAAAACCTAAGTTAAGTAATTAACTTAGCGTTAAAAACAAGGGTTAATTAAGTATGGTATGTGGTGGAACAAGACCATTTACTATACCATTGATGACTTAGTACATCAATGACTTCATAAGACTTAAGTGAATCAACACTTATTTCCTTAATTGAAAATCAAGGATTAATATCTTAGAAAGGCTCAAAGACTTATCTAAGAGGATTCTCAATCCTTATTCATAATGCTTAGGACTTAAGACATAATTCATAAGACGTAAACACAAACACGAAACATTTTGGGTTTTGAAACAATAGTTCGATGACAGACCGATGATTCGGATCCAGGTTAATCGTTCAATTGTTTCCGTCTTGTGATAACCGGAATGAGAGATATCCTGAGGCTGTGCAGGTATGGGACTGTACAGTGGAAGGAATCCTGAGGCTATGCAGGTATGGGACTGTGTAGTTAAGGGAAGGCATATAAGAATTGATTGGTACTACCCATACCAACAAGAATTATCTTCTTTTCGGGAACTTAGAACATAAGAACTTTATAGTTAAGCGTGCTTGACTTAGAGTAATTATGGGATGGGTGACCTTCTGGGAAGTTTCCTAGAAAGCGTGTGAGTGAGGACAAAACACGCTGAAAAGACTTGTGTTGGTTTGTGGGGACAGTCGGCGATTCTGAAAGCAGTCTGTATCATTCCAAAGGAATCACGAGATAATTATCCGATGGATAAATGTTTTATCCGATGGATAAATGTTTTATAAAACAAAGATGTGTGTAGTTTCTAAGGAAGAGAACCTTAGTGAACCTTGAGGTTTATCCAATGGATAGACATTGCTTTATCGCATCTGCTTTGTGTAAGTATTGGCATTTCATGTGCATAGTTGTAAGGCCTTGAGCCTAGGAGTTGAGCTTACACCTTGATGCGGGTGCGAATCTTACGGTGACGATCTTCAATGGTCTTTTTGGAGGTATCAGGGTTGGAAGGGCTGACATGTGACCAGTTGGTGATTCTTCTGTGTCGTGGCGAATCCGTGCAATACACTGATATCCTCTACTAGATGCCGTACTTTTCATGTTTGGTCGAGAGTGTTACCGTAAAGCCAGATACGTGCACGTTACGAATTTTGTAGCATCTTGCTCATGGCAGCATCTTGCTCATGGCTGGCAGAAACCGGAACATGTCCTCCCATTCACTCTCTCCGAATGTTTTGTTAGCTCCATGGAGTAGGGGTCAGAGTAGTACCCAGTGGCATTGGCATTGAGTCATGTACATTGCACTGCATTGCATGCCTGTTGATGTTTACATTTACTGTTATACATCGCTGTTCTGTTTAAGAATGTATTATATTATATTGTTAGCTATTTAACATGATTTATATTGAGAGGTTTAGTATGTGGTTTAACGGTTTAACATGTTGGGTACGGTGTTACCTGGTGAGTCGTCCCGTTTTTACTACTGCTGTTTTGTTGTGTTGATGATCGGGAATCTCACCCATATCTGTATGTTTTCTGCTGGTACTTGCTGTTGCTGCTTGAACAGATGGACGAGACGATGGTTCGGTTCAGCAGTCCTTTTGAGTTCGGAGGTGGACTCTTTTGATGTTTTAGTTTTGTTGTCGGCCAGACTATGTCAGTTTTTGTAGTACCTTTTGGGAGCTATGACTCCTAGTACTTATTGTATTTCTAATGTCAGTCATACATTAGATTTATGTCCGTATATAGTAATGTTGATGTTTCTGTTTTTCGTTTTCTGTTTCTGTATTTATAATACAGTATGTCCTAGTAATGCATGGTGAACCTAAGTTCACTTATTAGTATTATTTATTACCTTTACTAATCCCATTACATCTTCATGAAAAGAAAAGAAAAAGAAAAATCGTATTTTCCGCATTAATAAATATTTTCGGCCTTATAAACGTTCGGGAATGTGACACTCGGGAAAGGGTGTTGCACAATCAGCATCGTAGTTGTAAGTAACATGATATAAGTTAATAAACATGCATGATTTCTTATCATAAAATCATTCACTAACTAATTAATGTATTTGCAATGCAAAATATCCAGGTACCCTCAAAATCCAAAGCCAAGGACAATGGTAAGGGCAAAGTGTCGGAGCACACAACTGACAAATCCCGACTTTCCCTTCCTATAGTTAGCAAGGGGCAAACAAAAGGGTCAATAACATCCCTAGTGAAGAACGGGAGCAAATCTCAGCCCCAGAGCAATTCTCAGGTCTCCCGTTCTCCTACGGCTCATGGTGCAGATTATATGGCTTATCTTGAAGCCTATATGTTAGGGAATATGAATGCACTAGATGTTGCAGTGCCATTGGAGCCAGAACTGCTGGGTTATGAGACTACTTTGTTTCTCGGCCTTCATTTCGAAATCAAGGAAGTTCTTCGTCATGAGATACTATCTCAGACTGTTATTACGGTATATCTCAGGTATTACATCGAACTTATATTTTCTATCTCAAGTACGGTTATAGTTTATCCATTAATTTGTTTACATGTTTTAATTTAAGGTACTTGTATCATGAGATATTGATCCCAGAAGAACGGACTCGGAGGTTCGTGTTTTTGTGCCCACATAAAACAGCTTCGCACAAGTCAATAACTGGGCAAAAACAATATATAGCCGATCGCTTAGCATTAGCTGAACCTGGTATTGAGTCATTGTTTTTGTCACCTTGCAACGTAGGGTGAGTCATTTTAATTAACTTCTATAAATTTTGTGAAATGTGATTATCTAGGCTTAGGATTTGCCAACTCTGTTCATTTTTGTAGGGGACATTGGGTATTATTAGCAATCAATCCCCATGAAGACATTGTGTACTATTTTGACTCGTTGCATGTCCCTTATACCTATCGCAAACCAATGATGGATCAATACAATAAGTAAGTATACACATTTATTTTTATCTTAATACATATGATGATTCAAATTATATACTTTAATGAATTGTTTGATTTTGCACTTACGGGTTTGCAAATTCATCATGCCCAGAGCAGAGGAGGCAAGTCCCGATTTTCTTCATCATCCAAGACTAGCTGGATATTTATGGATGTACGTATTTAAAAATTAAAAGTTCTATCTTATATATGCAGTTATTTAAATTAAAAACTGAAAACAATTAATTTATTATTTGAGCTTTTATAGTGCCCCCGTCAACCCAATGACATCGACTGTGGCTATTATGTAATGAAGTTTTTGAAGGATATCGTCGTTGAGAACCAAACTCAAATCCCATCATTGGTATGTACTTTTCGTTCTAGTTTATCTTGAAAGAGTATTTCAAAGTCAGTTAGTGGTTAGTAGTTATGAACTGTTGATGACAGTTATAATAGTAAATATTAGCTCTTTCAGCTAATTAGATGATTTGTTTAGACCTTTTGTTAAAGGTCTGGCTACATCTATAAATCTGTGAAGTGTAAGTGCTCAGTAATGGCTAGTTGCTTGAAAAGGGATTCACGATGCACATGCAGCATGAACACATGGAGATTCTTGATGCTCACAATAGAAGAATTCTGAAGGCTCCTCTTGCTCAGAACAAAACCTTTCAAGTTCAAATCCATGCTGCTGATGCTACAATGGTACCATTCTAAAATACAATTTTGCAACTGAACCTAATTCATAATGCATAAAAGGATGACAAGGAGTTTGAACACCCTAGTCCTTCGTATATCATTCTTCTACATGCATTTGAACACCAACACAACTAAGAATGTATACACTAGCCCTAACATGATGAATTTCATCAACTCATCTGCTTTTGAAGAAAAAAAAAAAACACAAATATCAACTCTATGAACTCCCTACTGTCCTAGCAGAACAGCAGGCGAAGATTTGTGCATATCTCGGGGTAGGGACCTCCTGTAGGTATAAGGTTAGTGTCATTTGAAAGATAAGATCTAAGGCCACATTTGGTGAAAATTTCAAGAATTATGGATCATTGTATGATTCTCAATAGTTCTTTGAAAACGGTTCTATTTCTGCAGAATTTTGCAGAAATAAGATTCTGAACAGTGTACAGTTATAAATGCATAACTCTATGTATAATAATTGAAATTGCGTGCCGTCAGAGAAATTAGAAACCTAAGACAAATACCTTCACTCCATGGAAATTTCTGAATTTTTAGTCTTATGGATAGATACAGTTTAAACTTCAAAGTTGACTCATGTGCTGCAGAATCCATTCCCGACAGCCTGAATTTCAAGATGCATATCTTGGGCTACCGAAATCCTTTTAACCTAATTCCGGTGGCTATTTAAAGCTAAGACGCAAACATTAATGATGGAGAAAATTCATAGTTTTTGGTCAACAAATGAATTCCCAGTAGGCCATTATGCAGAAAAGTTTTTTCTGCTGTGCTAGTTCTGGACAGCCTAGGTTGCAATGCGCATAACTCGGGTTGTAGGAACCCAAATGATGTGATTCCGGTGACATTCAAAATCTAACAAGAAATAATATTTATATCTAAAATTTTATAATTTTATAGCATATATATTGGTACCGTTGTTTAGCCAAAGTTTCACTACGGTTTAAGAAAAAAATCAAGTTTCTTTGCTCAACAAAGTAAATCTCAGATTTTGAAGTGTGCCCTTGGATGTGCTTTTCTTGACTAAAGAGTATAGACCAGTGGCCATCGCAAAGATTCATATATAAAATAACCCTACAAAACCAAACAAAAGCTGCTCAACACAAATGTGCTAAAGTGTACATATTGTTGTCAATGTAAAATGATTTGTTACCTCTTCTGCAAACAAATTGCTCATGATCTTTCTTTCCTTGTGACCTAGTAACAAATCTGCAGGAAATCCAGTGATAACAAATCTGCAATCAGTTTGGCAAGAAATCCAATGGCTCATTGGAGGAGTAAACATATTGAGACCAAATTTCACTTCTTGCGTGAGTGAATAAAGGGAAACTGCAATTGTGCTTTTGCAGGTGATCTGAATTTCATAAAGTAGATATCATGACCAAGCCTATGAAAATTGAGAGATTCAAAGAGCTAAGGAGTTTTTTGAAAGTTGTATCAATAAGAGAATTGATTCAAACTTGATGTGCAGCAAATGATAGATGGAGTCTAGGTGCCAACCTAGTTGGAATGTTAGACTCCATAGTGATGCTAAATTAGCATATCTTGTGTGTTGAGTGAACTTCGAATTAGGTGGTTGTGTTGACAGAGTATTTCAAAGTCAGTTCGTGGTTAGTAGTTATGAACTGTTGATGATTATAACAGTAAAAGTGGTTAGCTCTGAGTTAGATGAGTTAGTTAGACTTATTAGTTAGAGGTCTAGCAGATCTATAAATGTGTGCATGAAAGTACTGTAAGTGCAGTGGTATATGAATTCAATAAAGAGTTAATTTTGAGTATTATTCAGCATATATATTTTCTCTCTAAATACTCTGTTTTCAGTAGTGTGTGTGGATTTCTTCTTCCCTTTTCCCCACAGTTTATATATTTAATTACTCTCACATTTGACCATATTTGAAGTGTACATACTTTAATTATTAACTTAATTTAATTTTCGTTTCGCAGTACTATCCAGAACGTAAATGTCCGGTATACTCTGATGATCAACTTACCGCACTCAAGCAAGAGTGGTGCCGTTATATTGTTGATTTTATCGAATGAAGGTATATATATGTAAGTGTGATCTATTGTAGTCATTTCGAGTTTATATACCATTTTGAACTTAACAATGTTTATTTGGATATTATTGAAGGGGAGCAAGGATTTTGTTGAAGGGAAAGCAAAGGATTAATTGATCAAGGGCTTCTTCAATCAAGCTAGTACTAGCTAGGATTATTTTTTGGTTTTTGCTCTTGTATATAACATATTGTTGGTTTTCCTAACTGTATGCATATGTACATGAATATACTGTGATAGTACAAGATTTTTGCTCTTGTATATATATATAAACATATTGTTGAGGTTTTGCTATTATATATATATATATAACCTGTTTGGTTTTGAATCATCTGTATATTGCTGGTTTTGCTTGTGTTGATTTGCAAATTGTAATAAAAAACAGGGGGAATAGTAAAAGTAATTATATATATATAAAAAAAAAACAGGGCATTGCCAGCTTTTACTTGAAGAAGCGCTGGTAAAGGTTATACAATTGCCAGCGTTTCCTTTAAGAAGCGCTGGTAAAGGTTTAAAACCTTTACCAGCGCTTCTTAAAGAAAGCGCTGGCAAATGTTAACCTTTACCAGCGCTTCTTAAAGGAAACGCTGGCAATTGTATAACCTTTACCAGCGCTTCAATAAGCGCTGGCGAACTTTTCCCCCTTTTGCTAGCGGATAAATAGTCAGCGCCCGAAAGCGCTGCTGAAGGCCTAAAATAAACGTTGGTAAATCCCTTTTCTGTAGTAGTGTCTTGATTGTAAAGGTTTCAAGCTGAACCTGATTTAAAAGCTAGTTATTGAGTGAAACCCTTGGTGGTTGACCTTGGGGACTGGATGTAGGCTACTGGGGTAGTTGGTAGCCGAACCAGGATAAATTTGCGTGTTCCTTCCCTTTTTCTCTATCCTTATATTATCGCAATTATTTATCGCACTTTAATTTCAGTTATTTAATTATCGTAATTTACATTATTGTCATTTTCTTTCTGCGATTTATTATTAAAGTTCTTTATTTGCAAAGGTTTTCAAATACAAGATCACACACAATTCACCCCCTCTTGTGTTTGGAGTCACTTGTCAACAAGTGGCATCGGAGCTTAACTCTTGTCTAAAGGGCTTAATCGCCTCAAGAGGTAACATGACTTCAAACAGTTTTAATTATGAGGGACATTCCATCAGACCCCAATCTTTCAATGGTAAAGGGTACGGTTATTGGAAAGAAAGAATGCAAATCTTTCTTGAGGCTGTGGACCTCGAAGTTTGGGACGTTGTGGAAAACGGTCCATTTGTCCCCATTCATTCAGTTAATAATGAGGTGGACGATAAACCGAGAAATATTTGGACCAACGAGGAAAGGAAAAAGGTCCAATACAATTTGAAAGCTAGAAACATCATCACTTCAGCTTTAAGCTACGATGAGTTCTATAGGGTCTCAAATTGCAAGACCGCCAAAGAAATGTGGGACACCCTTCAATTGACTCATGAAGGTACTACCGAGGTCAAAAGGGCTCGAATGAACACATTAACCCATGAGTATGAGCTATTTAGGATGATTGAGGGTGAAAGCATACATGATATGCAGAAACGTTTTACCCATATTGTAAATCATCTTGGGGCTCTTGGGAAATCCTTTAGCAATGAGGATTTGATTAATAAAGTTCTTAGATCCTTAAATAGAAGTTGGCAACCTAAAGTTACTGCTATATCTGAATCTGGAGATTTATCTTCCATGTCTTTGGCAACTCTATCAAATTGCAGGAACATGAACTCGAAATAAATCGACTCATTGAAAGCGAGGAAAGTGATAAGAAAAAGAAAATTCTTGCTCTCAAAGCAAGTATCAATGAAAGAGAAGAAGAATGTGACTTTGATCATTATGATAGCTTCGATGAAGACGACGAAAATATGAACTTGACGTTTTGTAGGTTTAAAAGGTTCATGAGGCAAAAAGGCAAAGTAAAGCAATTCTCCAATCCTCAGAAGAAATATAAGGAAGAAGGAACTTCCTTCCATCCAACATGCTAATTGCGGCAAAAAGGGTCACATAAAACCCGAATGTCCACGAGGCCAAAAGATAGACAAAAAGCCACAAAAGGACAGAAAAGGAAGGAGAGCCTATATTGCCTAGGATGACAACGATATGGACTCATCCGAAGAATCGAATAATGAGGAGGCAAACCTATATCTCATGGCTAATCATGAGAAAGATGAGGTAAACAATCTTGAGCCTGAAATTGATTTATCTAATAATGATTTGTTTATTGCATGTGAAGAGTTAAATGATGAAACTATTAGACTTCAAAAAATCATTTCTTCATCTAAGAAAACCATATCTCTTCTTGAATCAAAAATTATTGTTTTGAACAAAGAAATGGAAAGTCTTAAAGAAAAATAAGTTGTTTTACCTGAAATTTCATCATGCACTATTCGTGAAAATAAAAAGGATGAAGTTTTTAGTTGTGATAAATGTAGTGTCTTGAAGAATGAAATTAAAGACTTGAAAAATTCACTAAGGCAAGAGACAATCTAAATGTTCTCTTAGGGAATCAAAAAGGAACTTATGACGAAGCTAGTTTGGGTTATCAACAGAAAATACATGAAAAGTCTTTTAAAAAGTTTTTTGGTCCCAACAATACATTTAGCAGTCCTTTTGTAAAATGCGTGCATTGTGGTAGAAAAGGCCACACTGCTTCTATCTGCAATATTAGGAGAAATAAAGATGTGTATGTTAAAAATGTATGGATTCCAAAGGGCTTGTTGCCCAAGACTAACACACAAGGACCCAAAATGGTTTGGGTACCAAAAGTCAAAACTTGATTCTGTGTTGTAGGTGTGCTTGAAGACCAAGAAATCAGAATGGATATCTTAAAAAAATGGTTATTCGAACCACATGAGAGGAGACAAGAGATCTCTCCCAAGAAATTGGCTAAGTTCTGAAATTTTCGATAAATAATCGATTATAAAATTGATTATACACAAGTCAAAAAGCCTAGAATCGATTATGATAATCGATTACATGCCATAGGGGGATAAAACTCAAAAGTCAGAGGAGTCCTAATCAATTCCTATAATCGATTACACATGGAAGGCACAAAGTGAGAGGAGTCATAATCGATTACAATAATCGATTATGTGTAGCTTAGCAAGCACAAGGGATTATATCATAAAGCACAAAGAACAACAGCATCGTCCAATTGACTATCAACTGAGTATTAGTGCAACATTGGTGATCTCTATCCTTATCTCTCAAGTTCATTTAGTTACAATATAAATGGAATTTATGAAATCATTTTATACATGTCTTAATGCTTTTAAATGCAATACACATGATACCATCATAAGACATGTTTTATACTCTCTTGCTTGAAATTGATGAATGAATATTTATCCTTGAAACTATTCCTTTCATGATCATTGAATGCTATAACATATTTATACAAGTTTTGATGATGATCATGCATCCTTGGCAATCTTGAGTCACAACCATGCTTAAATCATGTTTTTGAACGTAAATGCATCTGTGAGTAAATTTGTCCTTAATTAAATGGCTAGTTGATAATGTGATATATGACTTACATATTTTCTATCAACTAATGTCTTGCTTGTAGATGTGCTTAAACTATATGTGATGCTAACCTTTGTTTTGAGAGCTCTATAAATGTCAAAATAGCAATCAATTATCGCAATTACAAGCACATGTGAACAAAAGGAAAATTGAATAAAGATGATCAATGAAAGAATTTCTTCCAATAATATGAATTGGGAAACTCAATGGAAGACAACTCAAGTGCTAGAGAATACCACAAATGAGGAGCACCATATTACATTATACTCAATAAGTCTCCTAATCCTTAAAATCTTATGATACTCTACATTGTGGATTGAGTGTTGCTTATTGTGATTAAATGCTCTTTCATCTTTTCTCCAATGCCCTATGAAAAATTGAAGTGCTTATTTGGAAAAATTGTTTTCGAAAGGTGGATAAATATATGCATCTTTAAGGGAAGTATAGAAATACAGGATTAGATAATCATTGGTCAAAGGGGGAGATTTTTTTTTTCTATGCTACATCTCTAAAATTCTCTTCTTGAAATGTATGCATGTCTCATCTCTAAATGATTAAATAAAATGCAATATCAAATAGGGGAGATGTTTCTAAAAATCTTGACCAATCCTATTCCCTTTGAAATCATGAACTATACATGAAAGAAAAAGCAAGCATGTAAAACAACAAGTGATGTTCTCTTGGAAAAATAACAAGTGGTATAAATGGTTAGACCACAAGTAGTTTATCATAATAAATATTTTCTTCATCACAAGTAAAATAAATGTTTTGAGCACCATTATAAACAACTGTTTTATCTCAACAAGTGGTGTCCATATTTATTGCTTGGTTATGAGACTACCTGAATATATGCCTTGCTATTATTATGTTCCCGCTTTTTGATAATGCCAAAAAGGGGAGAGTTTATATGGTTAAATGATTCAGGGAGTGGACTTCAAATTTGCATAGAATAAGAGGGAGTAAAGCATATTATCTGCGCAATAACTCTGATATTTATATATGAAATGCTTTAACTGATTTCTTGAGCAAATCTCTCCTTGAGATGTTTGTCATCATCAAAAAGGGGGAGAATGTGAATATATGCCTTGACAAGATTTATTTAGTTTTGATGATTGACAAAAGGTTTCCTTGTAACATCCCTATTTTTCGTAACCATAATTAAGGTGGATGACCTTGATCGGGTATTTGTATGGTTGTGTGATTGCTTGTGTGTTAGTTTGGCACCTAGTTGGAAGTTTAGGAATAGGCTTGAAAAAGGTTGGAAGTGCGTAAGGTGTAACACGAGAAACTGGCGAAGTTAGAAGGCTGGAAGTTCTTCTCTCGCTGAGCTTGACGCTCAAGCGTGAGAGAACTCCACGCTCAAGCGTTAAGACGCTTAGGCGTGGGAAGAGACAGACGCCTCAGCGTGCTGAGTGCACTGCGCAGCTGTTCTGAGTTTGGACGCGTGGGAGATACGTGTCAGGCCAGGGAGCTGGCGGAGTGGACGAGGTTCCACGCTCGAGCATGGAGAGATCCCACGCTAGAGCGTGGCAACGCTCAAGCGTGCAGTGTGATGAATGCTTAAGCGTGGACAGCAGGAACCATAAGTGCAGCTTCCACTTTCATCTTCACACTTGCACGAAATTGGAGAGAGATTCTGCGAATTTGACAGAGAAGCTCTGAGTTTTAGAGAGAGAAAGCTTGAGGTTAGAGGTGATCGAGCCGCCGGAACGCGATTCCGACTACACCGTTGTGATCGCGGCAAAGTTATCTCTGACTCCAGCAGATTAGTTTCTCGATTCACCACACGTAAACTCGGATTCCCATCACGTGTTCTTCGCGTTTTTCGAGTCTTTACCTTTTCTTTGATCTTTTGGGCTTGCCCTAGGGCTAACACTGTTGTATATGTGTTGTGCTCGTGATTAGGGCAAAGTTTGTGCTCGCGGTGGAGCGAGGGTTGGAGTTGAGGGACTGTTTGGAGCTACCATAGGAGAGTGGCTGTGAGCTTGAGGAAGGAGGAGCAGCCGGTGATTGCCTAGATTTGCGTGCCGATTGTTCAGGTGGGTAGAAAGAGTTACACACGTCGGGGAGGCAAGTGTAGACTATATAGTTTTGTTATATGTTACGTGTGTGTAGGGGAACCCTAAACCCTACGTGAGGTTGAGCCCTGACGAGGTACCTAGACCCTAGGTTTAGTCTACTTCGGGCTAGCACCGCTATGTTGATACCCTAGGTTAGCAGATTTATGTTGACCAGCGTGATGTATATATGTATAGCTACGTTGTGAGTATCTACTTATCTGCTAACTATGGTATGTAGTATATCTGCATGATATGATGGCATGTTGTTGTATGAGATATTTACTGTTGCACTGAACATGCTGATATTGATGAATTGTTGTATTTATCTCAAAATGCGTGTATGCATGAGAATCAGAGGTTTAGTCTAATTAGGGCTTTGACCCCGTGGTGGACGTTTAAACTGATAGATGAGATTGAGGTTATAGTTGGAGCTGGAAGCTTGTAAGATATGACGGGAGCTTGGAGCTCATATGGTACAGTGGGAGCTTGGAGCTCATATGGTACAGTGGGAGCTTGGAGCTCGTGTTGCTAAGAGCAAAGTTGCATGTGTTGTCATATCAGCTCAAGGAAGATAGATGACATGCATAGCATATACTTATGAAGCCAAGTGGCAAGCGGTACGCCATGAGGTATACGAAGTTGGTGCACCGAGTGCAGGTGCGGAAAATGGAAGGGAAGGTCTGCGTGACCTTGGGGATATACTGGACACAGGTGTACTCACAAGAGACCGATGAGGTAGCTCCTATCTTGTCATGGCGGTCCTGGACACGTCCTACTATCCCGACTGGACCCTGAGTCTTTCCAGTTGCCGGTGGATCTTCCGAGGAGGCCCAGATAGCCCTCTTTGTCTGGGATAGTTGAGCGGTGATGCACTTTTATAGGTGACAGCGAGTGGAACGGATTACCTGAACAAACCAACTTATGGTCCGTTGATCGGACGAGATGTTGCCCTTAGTAGGGTGCTCGTAGCGGCCGGCATGCATATAAAGAGTACGTGTCACATCTAGCTAGGGAACGACCATGGTGTCGAGACACTGAGAGATGGTTGCGTTTGCTATATAGGCTGCATTGCATCATCCCTATATTTCATTTGCTGTATATCTTATCTCCCTGTCTTTTTTTTTTTTGTATATGTATGCTCGTTCTACGAGCAGATGAGGAGCCAGCAGTACCAGAGGATGGACCCAAGGAGACACCCGTTTATCACCGGAGCACCGAGGATGCCGGTGCTAGGGGATATTGAGATCGTGTACCACGACGAGAGGGGATGGCGGGTGGGCCGCTCGACCTTTTTGGTTGTATATACAGAACCAGTTAGCTTGATCTTCCGAAGAGGTATTCCGCTGTATCCTGACATCATCGGACCCTATCGTGTTTAACAGTTCCTTCCCTTTCCACGGATGTGGCGACCACCGAGCTAGAGGGAGCAGGACTACCGATGGGTGGCACCACAGACTTCGGCTGTATCCAGCAGGAGAAGCTTCGTGCACAGAGGTCAGAGGAGACGGTCAGACTGGTATCTGAGGGCGGCCCTGAGACGTCACATAGTAGTGTCGAGTTCCTCCTCCGAGTACGAGCCTGTGCGGGTTTATAGGCGTACACACAGAGAGGGACAGGTTAGTATAGGTCATCCCTACCACTGATGGTGAGGGTTAGCCAGTGCGTCTTCTTCTAGAACTAAGTGGAGAGGCTAATGTATTTTGAGTGCAGGGCTAGGGAGCGCTGGTGAGGATATCTGAGAGCTTTTCTTCTCTTTTTAGAGTCATGTTGTATATGTTTTATCTTTAAGTTTCAGTTGTACATTGATGTATGTATTACAGTAGCCCTACTGAGGGGGGCAACCACGTAAATACTTATAAAATGCATGTATATGTTTTATCTTTCTCGTTGTGCTTTACTCTGATGCATGTTTTATTTTACGTGCTTATGCTTGTATGTCCGTTGCGTTAGCTCGTCTGTTTAAATAAGCGCGCAATAGTAGTAATAATAATAATAATAACAATAATTATAATAATAATAATAATAATAATAATAATAATAATAATAATAAGGTTAAGTTATAGCTAATGATATAAGCGGGTTCTAAGCCTAATGGGATTATCATACGTAAGTGGGGTCGTTTCATTTTGGTGGTATCAGAGCAGTTTGATTCTAAATCAGACTACGTGTGTAAGGAAGTTGAACTGGCTAAGTTGGTCGTCTCTGCAAGGGGAGTATGACTTTGTCTAGAAGGGTAGGAGGAGTGTGATCGATTGTAATGTTGGATGAATGATAAATGTTATATATGTTTTTATGTTGCTTATCTTGTTTGAACTCTAAGCTAACGGTTACTTGAATCAGAAACCAATGGTTCGAGGAAGAGGTAGAGGTAGAGGCGATGGTAGAACAGGTCAGGAGGGAGGTCCAGAGGCTGCTGCCTCGCATACGGTCAATGGAGCAGAATCCTTGGAAACCCTCAGGATTATGAGGGACATGGCTGTTGCGATATTATAGCAAACCCAGCAGAATGCTTAGCTTATTCAGTTGACTCAGGAGAATCAACAGCAACAACAGCGGAATGCTCGGAATGATGATTTTGGTCTGGATGCTTTCATAAGGCGACAACCACCTCAGTTCAATGGGGATTACAATCCCGAGGGGGTAGAACTATGGGTTCAAGAGCTGGAAAATATCTTTGTGGCAACACACTGTGACGAAGTTCAGAAGGTTTCCTATGCTTCTTTCATGCTAGTAGGAGGGGCAAAGATGTGGTGGAAGGGAAAGCAGAGATTGTTTGAGACGGAAGGGAGAGCAGTAACCTGGGAGCTGTTTAGGGAATGTTTCCTCGAGAAATATTTTCCTAGGATGACCAGAAGAGAGAAAGACAAGGAATTCCAGAGCCTAAAGCAGGGCAATATGTCAGTGGGTGAATATGCAGCAAAGTTCGAGGCACTGCTCAAGTTTTCTGAGTTTTATCAGCGGTATCCAGATGAGGAGCGGATGTTCCGTAGGTTTGAGGATGAGCTGAAGTATGAGATCCAGAAGGCTATTGTACCATTGGGGACTTCCTGATTCCCTGATATGTTGGATCGATGTTCTACGATCGAGAACATCGAAATGAGGAGAGAGCTGACCTCGCAAAGCGGAGGACCCATCTGCAGTAATCAGAGAGGTAGGGGCGGAAGGTTTCAGTCAAGTCGAGGACCGTATCAGTGGCCCAACCAGAGGTCGGGAGAGGCCTTAGGACAAAGGTCGAATGCAATTCAAGGACTACAAGGTTGCTTTAAGTGTGGAGGACCACACATGGCTCAAGATTGCAGGAGCCAACGCCAGGGGGAACGATGACCTGTTATGCATGTCGAAAGCCGGGACACATGGCAAGGAATTGCAGGCATGGGAATGCCTCGCCAACCGGAGTGACGGAGCAGACTGCAAAACCAAAAGCTACAGGGAGAGTGTTTGCCGTGAGGGTAGCTGAATCCTCTTGATGCCCGGATCGGATTCAAGGTAAGTGTTTAGTTTCAGGCAAGCTCTTATCTGTTTTATTTGATTCGGGGGCTACCCACTCATTTATTTCTATGGAATGCATGGATCACTTAGGATTATCGGTTTCGTCTTTACCATATGATCTTACAGTTTCCACGCCTACGGGTGATTCTCTGACTACATCTGTCTGTGTGCCTAAAATGCCCTATAACCATAGAAAACAGACATTTCTTTGTGGACCTGGTATGTTTGCCTCTATAGCAGATCGATGTTATCCTCGGCATGGATTGGCTTTCAGCCAACGATGTGGTGCTTGATTGTGCCAAGAAAACCCTTTGTTTTTCTGAGCTATCTGGATTGACGCCTGCTAACGAAGGTATTCCGAAGGGTGTACGATCTGAAGAGTATGTGGTACTGTTCTCTTTGGAAGCGAGGGAAACTCCATGTAACACCCTGCTTTTCACTTCTATGTCTATATTTGTTAATACTTAATTATAGATGTTTGCGTATGTTGTTTATGCCTGTTTTTGATGCATAAGTCCATAGTTGTAGTAGTTCAGCCTTTAGGATAATCGATCCATTCGAGCTCAAATAACGCGTTTCACGATTTTGGCTATATCTTGAGTTCTAGACATCCGATTAGGGTGATCTTGGATGCGTTGGAAAGCTTAGATAATTACGTACAAGTCTTCTTCAAGTGTCAAGGCCAAAAACACGCCTTTTTAAGGGGAAATCGATTTCCAGCTGAAGAAATAGATTCCAGCAAGTGGAAATCGATTTCTTAAAGGGTAAAATCGATTTCTTTGATAAGAAAATCAATTTGGTCAATGGAAAATCGATTTCCATGGTTGTGGAATCGATTCCTGTGCTTATCAGAGCTTGTGTACGCGTTTGTGTTATCGGGCTATGCTGTGTACGGCCCATTCGTCCTAAAACGTCCCTAATAGCTATATATACGTAGCGTATGACCTAAACCTAGTTTCTAAACCTGATTACCCTCACAAGTTGCCTCTTCTCAACCCTAAGAGCTCTCACTGATCTCTTGCTCTAGAAAACCCAAAAGGACGAATCCTACTTTGGTGTTCTTCGTCAAGAACACGCCGTTGTTTGGCTAGTCTACCCCTGTTGCTAGAGTTAATCTCCTAATTTAGAAATCAAGGTGAGTTTCTAATCCTAGATTTGTTTTCCCTTTCAATCCTTAACTTAAAGATCGACTCTGCTTTCCAGTGTTGCAATCGTGATCAAGTGCTGAACCCGTAAGAAGGAATCGTAGCAGAACCTGGCTCTGTTCTTTTTCCCTTAGGCTGTAAATCGTCATACCAGGTATGGGGGGAGAAAATTGGTCATGAATATGTGGGTTTTGGGATAGGTTAAGATGAAGGGGTTAACCCATGACCCCTATGTATGCCTACGTATGCTTATGAATGTTGTTAGGTTGTTTTCTGGCTATACGAGTATTGATTGATGAATAATTCGATGTTATAACATGTTTATAACTATGATTTCATGATTTATATGATTGTTGATGAATTGATGATGATGAACATGTTGTTTATGCCATGATATGGTGTTTTGTTAACCTTATGCTATCAGAACATAGTTATAGGGAGAAAATAAATAGGCAATGTGAGATTGATGACTAAGGATTAGTTTGAGAACCCTTAGGTCATGATTTATGAGTGTTGGACTAATCAAATTGGTGATAAATAGCTTAGGCTCGAATGATATGTCAATAGAGAACATAGACTGGTCCGATAGCGAAGAAAGCCCGCTACTGCATGATCTGACACCCGGAAATCGATTTCCAGCACATGGAAATCGATTTGAATCGACCAAGAATCGATTTCCAAGGTGTGGACATCGGTTTGGCCTTGTAGAAATCGATTTCTAGAATCGATTCTCCTTGTTCAAAAATCGATTGGGGAAATCGATTTGAACATGTTGAAATTGATTTCCATGTAATGGAAATCGATTTGAGGACTTGAGAAATCGATTCCAGAGATTGGAAATCGATTCTCACATGCCCAGGAGCAGTTTTGACCCCTTATGCTTGATGGATAGTGTTATGTAGGTTTGTTATGATCTAAGGATTTTAAGTTACCCTTAGGAGCTTAAGAATACTTGATCTTTGATCTTACTTAACACTAGGATGTAACCCCATGGTTTAAAATAGAATGAGTTAGAGAAGAACGTCATGAAATAATAAAGATAATAACGAAGATGCTGTTAATAATGATGACGATGAGTTATTATTAGTGATGTTGTTGATGGCCATCGTGGATGGTCATAGTTAATAATCAATGTGATTGATTATGGTGGTGAATGGTTGGCATGTGTTTGCATATTGATGAACATTGCACGCATCATACGTTGAAGTTGATATGTTGGGTGGAAAGCAAACGATGAATCGCGATAGTGGAGGCCACGATGGTTGTTATCCCGGCCTTGAAGGCACATTGGGTATAGGAGTTCCAAGTGACATGGGCTAGCTACCTATTGTCGGAGCGACCTAATGAATAAGCTTGAGTACCCTGACTAGCCACTATATGTTATCAGGATTGGTGAGAGTGTTCGGGGATGGCCCATGGTCTGGCATATCATCCACGTTGATAACCGGACATGTACTCCTAATCTTCTTTCCAGAGTTAGAGTTGTTGGCCACATACATACGGAGTAGTGATGTTGCATTCGCATTGACATGCATCTTTGATATATATATTGATTATACATGTGTTGATTGATGTATGTTGTATGTCATCTTAATTACTATTCCATTCCGTTTACATATATTTATGATCGTATTTCTCACCCCTATCTTTTGTTGTTCTTGTGCATGTAATGTTGCATGTGCAGAGGAGGGTGAGCATGCCGACGAGGAGTGATCCCGTGGAGATCTCTCTTAGTAGAAGTAGTTAGGATTTATGTTCAGTTGTTTAGTTTTATTCTGATGTATTATCGGTATATGTATACCAACTCTGATATGTGACATCGGGATTTGGGTTATGTTTATTATTTATGTTTTCCGCAGTTTGTTTTTCAAGAATTTTGATTATTTCAGATTCCTACGTTTTACGTTATAGATGATGTGATGCACATTACCCTTGAGGATATGTTTTTATTTTAATTGTTATATTATTTTTAAAGACATGTATGATTTTATTTATGTTTTATTATATGCGGGGTAGTGGGTGTCACACTCCAAGTGCAGGAACGCTGCCTGTTGTGCGGGATTTTCCGGAGGTATTTCCAAATGACGTTCCGGGGTTGCCACCGGAGAGGGAGATCGAGTTCGCTATAGATCTTGTACCGGGGACAGGGCCTATATCAGTAGTGCCGTATGGGATGTCTCCAGTTGAGCTGACGGAGCTAAAGAAACAGTTGGATGAGATGCTAAGCAAGGAGTTCATTAGACCTAGTGCATCTCCGTGGGGAGCACCGGTACTGTTCGTGAAGAAGAAGGACGGAAGCTCGAGGTTATGTGTGGACTATCGTCAGCTGAATAAAGTGACAATAAAGAATAAGTATCCGTTACCCAGGATCGATGATTTGAAGGACTAGCTGAGGGGAGCGGTTGTGTTATCTAAGATAGATCTGTGATCTGGTTATCATTAAATCAGGGTGAAGAAGGAGGATATACCGAAGACTGCTTTGCGGAGTCGGTATGGGCATTACGAGTATTTGGTTATGCCGTTCGGTGTGACTAATGCTATAGCCGTGTTCATGGATTATATGAACAGGATATTCCGATCGTTCCTAGATACGTGTGTTGTCGTATTTATCGATGACATCCTTATTTACTCTTTGAGTAAGGAGGAACACCAAGAGCATCTTCGAGTGGTGCTGCAAGTGCTAAAGGACAGGCAGTTGTATGTGAAGCTGTCCAAGTGTGAGTTTTGGCTGGAAGAGGTGCAGTTCCTAGGACACGTGATCAACAAGGATTGGATCACGATGGATCCTGCTAAGGTCGAAGCGGTGGTTAAGTGGGAAAGCCCAAAGTCTGTGGGTGAAGTTCAAAGCTTTCTTGGGCTGGCAGGTTACTACAGGCGGTTTATCGAGGGATTCTCTAAGATTGCGTTACCCATGACGCAGTTAACGAGAAAGGGAAAGACGTTTGAGTGGTCATAAGCGTGAGAGCAGAGTTTCTTAGAGTTGAAGCGGAGGTTAACCACGTCGTCGGTGTTGGTTTTACCAGATCCGTTAGGACTTTTTGACGTATTCTGTGATGCGTCATATCAAGGATTAGGTTGTGTCCTCATGCAAGAAGGGAGAGTGGTGGCGTATGCCTCCAGGCAGTTGAGAGTGCATGAACGGAACTACCCGACTCATGATCTGGAGTTGGCTGCGATAGTGTTTGCATTGAAGATATGGAGACACTATCTCTATGGTGCTAAATTCAGTGTGTTTAGCGATCATAAGAGTTTGAAGTATCAATTCGACCAGAAGGAGTTGAACATGAGGCAGAGGAGGTGGATGGAATTCATAAAGGATTATGAATTCGACCTGCAATACCATCCAGGTAAGGCGAATGTAGTAGCGGATGCGCTTAGTTGGAAGTCCCTACACGTATCTGCCATGATGGCACGAGAGCTTGAGTTGTTAGAGAAGTTTAGGGATTTGAATCTAGATGTGGAAATAGTCAAGGATAAGATGAATCTAGGGATGATAGAGGTAACTAGCGATTTCCTGGATTTGCTTTGGAGAAGGCAAGCTGAGGATGAGCACCTTAAGGAAGTTAACCGATTGATCGAGGAGGGCGAAACGTCAGAGTTTAGGAGAGGTACGGATGGCCTCATCAGGTTTGGTGACCAAGTTTGTGTGCCTGCGGATAGCAAAGTTAAGAATATGATCTTGGAAGAAGCACACAAAAGCAAGTTTTGCTTTCATCCAGGGGCTATTAAGATGTACCAAGATTTGAAGAAGATGTTTTGGTGGCCGGGGATGAAGAAAGATGTGGCGGCTTATGTCCTATCCTTCTTGGTGTGTCAGAAAGCGAAGGTTGAACACCAGAAGCCAGCAGGGTTATTGCAATCGCTAGATGTTCCGGAGTGGAAGTAGGATAGCATTGCAAAGGACTTTGTTTCTGGGTTACCAAGAACTCAGAAGAGGTGTGATGCGATTTGGGTCATCATAGATAGATTGACAAAATGTGCTCATTTCCTACCTATCAACCAGAATTGCTCTCTGAAAAGATTGACTCAGATTTACATCAGGGAGGTGGTGAAGCTACGTGGCGTACCTTCAAGTATTATCTCAGACCGAGATTCAAGCTTTACTTCTAGGTTTTGGAGAACCTTGAATAGGGCGTTGGGAACTAAGTTAAGGTTAAGTTCTGCGTATCATCCGCAAATGGATGGTCAGTCAGAATGGATGATTCAATCGTTGGAAGACCTGTTAAGAGCATGTGTGTTGGAACACACAGGGAGTTGGGACGATTTTCTTCCTTTGATTGAGTTTACCTACAACAATAGTTACCACTCAAGTATCGGGATGGCGCCGTATAAAGCTTTGTACGGGAGGAAGTGTAGGACTCCATTGTGCTGGTTTGAGACTGGAGAGAATCAGTTGTTAGGTCCGGAGTTTGTACAACAAACGACGGAACAGGTTATGAAAGCTGCAAGGGATAGGCAGAAGAGCTATGCTGACAAACGGAGAAGACCCTTAGAGTCCCAGGAGGGCGATCATGTATTTCTGAGAGTTGCTCCAAGGACGGGAGTTGGCAGGGCAATTCGATCCAGAAAGCTTACACCCAGATTCATAGGACCACTTCAGATTCTTCGTCGAATTGGTCCAGTAGCTTACCAGATAGCCTTACCGCCAACTTTGTCGAACCTTCACGACGTCTTTCATGTCTCACAGCTTAGAAAGTATTACCCCGATCCATCGCATGTGTTAGAGCCCGAATCAATCCAGTTAAGAGAGAACCTTGAGTACGAGGCTTTACCTGCTCGGATAGTGGATAGAAGGATCTAGGAAATTCGCAGTAAACAGATTCCTCTGGTAAGGGTTGAATGGGACCTAGCAACCGGAGATTCAACATGAGAACGTGAAGCTGAGATGCACCAGCAATATCCGTCTTTGTTTACAGGAATGAACAAGGAATTTCAGGGACGAAATTCTCTTTCAGGGGGGTGGTAATATAACATCCCTGTTTTTCGTAACCCTAATTAAAGTGGATGACCTTGATCGGGTATTCGCATGGTTGTGTGATTGCTTGTGTGTTACTTTGGCACCTAGTTGGAAGTTTAGGAATAGGCTTGAACAAGATTGGAAGTGCCTAAGGTGTAACACGAGAAACTGGGGAAGTTAGAAGGCTGGAAGTTCTTCTCCTGCTAAGCTTGACGCTCAAGCGTGAGAGAACTCCACGCTCAAGCGTTGAGATGCTTAGGCATGGGAAGAGATGGATGCCTCAACCTACGGAGTGCGCTTTGCAGCTGTTCTGAGTTTGGAAGCGTCAGAAACACGTGTGAGGCCAGGGAGCAGGCGGAGTGGACGAGGTTCCATGCTCGAGCGTGGAGAGATCCCACGCTAGAGCGTGGCAACGCTCAAGCGTGCAGTGTGATGAACGCTTAAGCATGAACAGCGGGAACCATAAGTGGAGCTTCCACTTTCATCTTCACACTTGCACGAAGTTGGAGAGAGATTCTGCGAATTTGAGAGAGAAGATCTGAGTTTTAGAGAGAGAAAGCTTGAGGTTAGAGGTGATCGAGCCGCCGGAACGCGATTCCGACTACACCATTGTGATCGCGGCGAAGTTATCCCAAACTCCAGCAGATTAGTTTCTTGATTCACCACAGGTAAACTCGGATCCCTAACACGTGTTCTTGGCATTCTTCGAGTCTTTACCTTTTCTCTGATCTTTTGGGCTTGCCCTGGGGTAACACTGTTGTATATGTGTTGTGCTCGTGATTAAGGCAAAGTTCGTGCTCGCGGTGGAGCGAGCCTTGGAGTTGAGGAGCTACTTGGAGCTGCCATAGGAGAGTGGCTGCGAGCTTGAGGAAGGAGGAGCAGCCGGTGATTGCCTATATTTGCGTGCCGATTGTTCAGGTGAGGAGAAAGAGTTACACACGTCGGGGAGGCAAGCGTAGACTATATAGTTTTGTTATATGTTACATGTGTGTAGGGGAACCCTAAACCCTACGTGAGGTTGAGCCCTGACGAAGTACCTAGACCCTAGGTTTAGTCTACTTTGGGCTAGCACCGCTATGTTGATACGCTAGGTTAGCAAATTTATGTTGACTAGCGTGATGTATGTATAGCTGCGTTGTGAGTATCTGCTTATCTGCTGACTGTGGTATGTAGTATATCTGCATGATACGATGGCATGTTGTTGTATGAGATATTTACTGCTGCACTGAACATGCTGATATTGATGAATTGTTGTATGTATCCCGAAATGCGTGTATGCATGAGAATCAGAGGTTTAGTCTGATTAGGGCTTTGACCCTGTGGTGGACGTTTGAGCTTATAGATGAGACTGAGGTGATGCACTCTTATGGGTCACGGCGAGCGGAACGGATTACCGGAACAAACCAACTTATGGTCCATTGAGCGAATGAGATGTTGCCCTTAGTAGGGTGCTAGTACCGGCCGGCATGCATAGAAAGAGTACGTGTCACATCTAGCTAAGGAACGACCGTGTTGTCGAGACACTGATAGATGGTTGTGTTTGCTATATAGGCTCATTGCATCATCCCTATATTTGATGTGTTGTATATCTTATCTCCCTGTCTTTTCTTTGTATATGTATGCTCGTTCTACGAGTAGATGAGGAGCCAGCAGTACCATAGGATGGACCCAAGGAGACACCCGTTTATCACCGGAGCACCGAGGATGCCGGTGCTAGGGGATATTGAGATCGTGCACCACGACGAGAGGGGATGGCGGGTGGGCCCCTCGACCTTTTTGGTTGTCTATACAAGACCAGTTAGCTTGATCTTCCGGAGAGGTACTCTGCCGTATACTGACATCATCGGACCCTATCGTGTTTACCAGTTATTTCTCTTTCCACGGATGTGGCGACCATCGAGCCAGAAGGAGCAGGACTACCGATGGGTGGCACCTCAGACTTCGGCTGTATCCAGCAGGAGAGGCTTCGTGCACAGAGGCCAGAGGAGACGGTCAGACCGGTATCTGAGGGCGGCCCTGAGACGCTGCATAGTAGTGTCGAGTTCCTCCTCCGAGTAGGAGCCTGTGCGAGTTTATAGGCGTACACATGGAGAGGGACAGGGTAGTTCAGGTCATCCCTACCACTGATGGTGAGGCTTAGCCAATGCGTCTTCTTCTAGGACTGAGTGGAAAGGCTGATGTATTTTGAGTGCAGGGCTGGGGAGCACTGGTGAGGATGTCTGAGAGCTTTTCTTCTCTTTTTGGAGTCCTGTTGTATATGTTTTATCTTTAAGTTTCAATTGTACATTGATCTATGTATTACAGTAGCCCTACCGAGGGGGGCAACCACGTAAATACTTATAAAATGCATGTATATGTTTTATCTTTCCCGTTGTGCTTTACTCTGATGCATGTTTTATTTTACGTGCTTATGCTTGTATGTCCGTTGCTTTAACTCGTCTATTTAAATAAGCGTGTAATAATAATAATAATAATAATAATAATAATAATAATAATAATAATAAGGTTAAGTTATAGCTAATGATATAAGCAGGTTCTAAGCCTAATGAGACTATCCTACATAAGTGGGGTCGTCTCATTCCTCAAAGGACATGAATGACAAAAGAAGTCGAGGAGAATATGAACATGATGATAGACAAAAGGAAATCCCAGAAGGACTAGACTGTAAAAATCGGAAAAAGAATTTGATGAAGATCAAGTCTTTCAAGATGGGGTTAAGGGAATTTTTATTATTTGTATTGTCTGTTTAGATCATGTTGTAAGTGGTAGTAAAGCTCTCAAATCTAAAATCAATCACACACACACATAAAATAAACTTAATAGGCTTCAAGCGATCTAATTGGATAAAATCAATTAATAGCCGTTAAGTTTAAGTTCAGCTGGCTTACAAATGATCACAATCGATTATAAGATAAGCATAATCGATTATCAATATACCTGAAAAGAAAAGCTTGAAACAGTGAAGGTGTAATCGATTACTATAATCGATTATACACTTAATCTATTCCATAATCGATGTTTATGTTACGATTAATCGATTCCTTAATCGATGTTACACATAATTGATTCTTCAATCGATTATGCTCCTACGCGTTGTACTAGACTCTGAAACAGGGAACCCATAATCGATTATGATGCTACTGTCTCTTAACGCGTTTTGTCTTAAAAGGGAATAATCGATTATTGAATTAAAATAATCGATTATTGTGCGCGAATCATATATGCTGAAAATGGGCTTAACCTAATTCCTATGGGCTTAAATGTTTTTCTATAAATAGGGATGTTGAGGCAGCCATCCACACAACACTCACTAATCCTATTGCACTAAAACTCTGTCAAATCTTTTTATCACTCTCACTACTACTACACTTTGATTATACTTATATTGAGAGAGCTTTTACTCCATATAGTTTGAATTGTATTGTGCTTCAATTTGTTTTTAATCTGCACTATTAAGCGTGCTATATTGTGGTAAGAGTCAAACGACTCAAGCCATCTTTGGGTTACCAATTGATAAGAGAGGTGATATCTCTTGGGTTGTTTGAGGCTCTTTCACTGGGGGAGGTTATATCCCTGGTCTGTGAGGAGTGCTCGAAAGGTTACCAACACCTGTTAAGCTTGGTTGAGGCTTTTTCACTGGGGCAGGTGATATCCCTGCTCTGTGAGAAGTGCTCTTGATTGTAAAGGTTTCTAGCTGAACCTGATTTAAAAGCTAGTTATTGAGTGAAAACCCTTGATGGTTGACCTTGGGGATTGGACGTAGGCTACTGGGGTAGGTGGTAGCCGAACCAGGATAAATTTGCGTGTTCCTTCCCTTTTTCCCTATCCTTTTATTATCGCAATTATTTATCGCACTTTAATTTCAGTTATTTAATTATCGTAATTTAAATATTGCAATTTACATTATTTTCATTTTCTTTCTGCGATTTATTATTAAAGTTCTTTATTTGCAAAAGTTTTTCAAATATAAGATCACACACAATTCACCCCCCTCTTGTGTTTGGAGTCACTTGTCAACTAATAGTATGTAAAATATAAGCAATAATCATAATCAACATTGGCATAAGACATATGGACTGAATTCGCAGATAAAAATAATTTAATTTATCATTGTAAGTTAGGAACGGCCGTGCTAACAGGGGCACAGCTATGCTGAAATTATTTTTCCAGAAATTAAAATGGGAACGGCCGTGCTAATTGGGAGCATGGTCGTGCTGAGTGAAAAATTCAAAATTCCAGAATGTATGAACAGCACGACCTGTTCTTGGAACAGCACAACCGTGCTTGTGCTCCTGCAAATATAGAAACCCATAAATAGTAGCAGCACGACCTGTTCTTAGAATAACACGGCCGTGCTCTTGCCCATGCCACACGCAAAATGCAACAAAACTCAAAAATCATAGCCCAATACATGCAGAGACTTAATACCAGAACTAGACTAACAATTCCTAACATCAATCAACACTAAAAACCAGCAAAACAACAACAAATCACGAATAAAATCAAAAGGGGATAAAACAACCCTAACCTAACCTAACCTAACACCAAATCATACAATTTAAATGAGAAGTAAGTGAAATTTTACCTTAGAGAAGTGAATAAGCAGGGAAGGAGGTTGAAATTTTGTGATTATGCACAGATTTGGGGAGCAAGGGTTATGCTCAGCCTGTTCTGTGCTCCCCTCTTTTATTCTGAACAGTCGCGCGCATAGCACGGTCGTGCTAACAAGGAACATGACCGTGCTATCTTAATTTTTCCAGATTTTAAATTTCAGTTTAAAATAGGGAACACTTTTTAATTTTTGCAAACCTTCTCACACTTATTTCAATCTCTAGTCTTTTTTTTTTTTTTTTTTGAAAATTTTTAAATGAGAAACACTACTAAAATCAGACAAATAAAAATAAAAAGGAATGAATAAAATAAAATAAAATGTAGGTTGCCTCCCGTGCAACGCTTGTTTAACGTCACGAGCCTGATGACCTGTTAAGAGAATTGATCAAGGTGGTCTTGGGGAGACTTTGAAGACAGCTTCTTCACCTTTATGCCTTAAAGTTAAGGTGCCTTGTTTGACCTCAATTTTTGCATTACTTGTAGCCAGGAAAGGTCGTCCCAAGATGATACGGACTTCCCCGTCCTCCTTTATGTCCAAAATCACAAAATACACATGGAATGTGAATCTCTCCACCCTTATTAACACGTCTTCTATTATTCCACAAGGATGGGTAATGGATCTGTTAGCTAACTGTAATGAGACATTGGTGCTCTGAGGTTCCTGCAAACCAAGCCTTTTTGACATAGAATAAGGCATTAGATTTATACTGGCACCCAAATCACACAATGCTTTATCAAAAATGAAATTACCAATGGAACAGGGAACAGTAAAACTCCCTGGTCTTTTATTTTACGGGATAATTTATTCAAAATAACATAAGAGCATTCTTCATTAACTTGCACTACCCCATACCCCTTTTAGAGATGTTCATCTTTATCAGTGGGTGTATTAACATACAATTTCATATGAGTTTTTAAAAATTCTTCAGTTTGCATGTTATCATCCCTAATTTTTAGAAGTTGTGGTAGAGAAATTTGTACCTCACTAGTAACTATTACCTGTTTCTGCTTACTGGGCATGTGGCATGGTCGTGCCAGAAGTGTTGCACAGCCATGCTCGTCTTCATACTTGTTTTCTTCAACAGCTTCTTCTTCCATGGGAGTTGAGTCTTCTTTTTCATTGTTCTGAATAGAGATTGCATTGATGTGCTCCCATGGATTTGGTTCAGTTTGTGTAGGTAACGTCCCTTGAGGCCTTTGAGAAAGCAACACAGTAAGGGCAAATATCTGCGTCTGTATGGCTTGAAATCTGCTATCAGTATCTTTTATGTATTCTGCCAGCAATTCATGAGGATCAGGCTTCCTATTCTCTGGTTTTGGACCTTGGTTCTGTAGGTGGGGTGGTTTGTAGACGTTTGAATTTGAACCTTGACCATTCTGATGACCTCCCCAAGAGAAATTTGGACAGCCCCTCCAACCAAGATTGTAAGAGGTGTTTTGGTTGGCATTACCCACAAATTTGGATTCCTCAGCTAGGAGCATAAGAATTACCCAGTTGGAAATCCTTGCTCTCATGACCGATCAGACTGCAATGGTTGCATGGGAATGGAGACATAGGATCACTGGCTTGAGTTATTGTCTGTGCTTGAGCTTGCATCAAGGTCTTTATTCGCTTTGTGAGAGCGTCATCTTAGCTTCCATTGTCACTGTGTCATCTACCTCATAAACACCCTTTGGCTTCTTTATGACTTGTCTATCTCTAAGTTGGCCTCCGGTAGTGATTGGCTGCAATCTCCTGGATTAAGGCTTGAGCTTTTTCAGGTGTCTTTTTCAAAATTGAGCCCCCATAAGTAGCGTCTATACTGGACCTATTTTGTTGTGAAAGTCCATTATAAAACATCTGCACCAGAATGGGGACTGTGAAACCATGGATGGACACCTTGTGATCGAATCCTGATATCGCTCCCATGCCTCATAAAGCGATTCCTAGTCATATTGCACAAATTTTGAAATATCAGCTCTAAAGTTAGCAGACTTAGAGGGTGAAAAGTACCTAGCCAAAAATTGGCGTGTTAACTGGTCCTAGGTAGTGATAGAACCAGATGGCAAAGAGAAAAGCCATTGATTCGCCTTATCGAACAAATAGAATGGGAACAGTCTGAGCTTGATCGCATCTGTTGAAGTTCCATTATATTTAATCGGATTAGTAATCCTAAGGAATTTCTTTAGAAGGCAGTTGGGGTCTTCAGTTGGTAACCCTCCAAATAATCCAGAGTTTTGGATCAAAGAGACCAAAGTAGGCTTGATCTCAAAGTTGTTGGCATCCACCGCAGGATTGGTGATGCTATCTGTCACCTCAGTAGAGGGGGTAAAGTAATCCAGCAAAGTCATAGTTTCCCCATGGTGTTCTCCTCTCTTGCTTGCCTCTGCAACCTGTGAAAAGGTCTTTCGACTTCACTGTCAAAATAGAGTTCAGGCACTCCCGAACGAGTTAGCATTCGAATAGAGAGATAAATAAAAAGAAAAGTAAATGTCTAAAGTAACTAGAATTTCTTTATTTCCAATATCACAGAATTTCACAAATTAATCCCCAGCAACGGCGCCAAAAACTTGTTGCTTCCAAAACACACTTAAGGGCAACTGTATCCTGTCGCAAAAGTAATATAGGACCGAAGTCTAGATATCGTACCCAAGAAATTAATTGTGATATAATAGTGATAAAGTAAGTACTGGAATAGAGAAATCCTTGTGCTATTCAAACTAATCAAGTACTAATAATAAAATAATTATATTGTAGCAGTAGCAAAAGATAGTGAAAGAGAAATAAAAGAGTTGAGAATTCAAGAGTAAAAGAGCCTAGAGGCGTGTTTTCACTTGTAGTTTCGATACCCCCCAAATCCTAGTCTATTCAATTTCGTTGTTGCTTTTCGAATATCAATCTCTCTACGAAAACTATTAATTTTTTGTCAGGGAATTAATATTCTTTACCCCAGATGAACCTAATGATTGTCAAGCAAAGAGTTTAAATGATTAGAAAGCATAAAAAGCAAAGAGGCTGAATGACTGAAAGGAGTAAATCACGTTTTCTCAAATCTATAATTTAAACCCCGGTTATCCTTAAGATTAGCTACCAATTTAATTGGACTTGATAGCCAAAATATCAATCAATTGATTAAGAGCATACAAAGGGTGTACAATCCTAGTATGGGATGAAGAACAACAGAATAACATTATTCAAATCGTAACTTTGAAACCAAATAGAATTTGAATTAAAGCTAAGACATAGCAAAAAGGGTTTCTACTATTACAAGATCCACCACAACTCTAGTGGTGAATTTAGCTACCCATAATGATAGCTAAAACCAAAGTCAACAATGGAAAACGTATCCTAAAGAGTTAGAAGAAGAAGTGTCTCCAACTTAACCTCCAGGTGCAAATCCTACTCTAGAAATCAAAACTAATAAAAGCTGTAGACTAGAAAACTAATATTAAAGACTATAGTATAATATCCAAGCATTAGGTGATAAGAGATGATCTTCATAGTGGTACATAAGGCCTCTATTTATAGGAAAATATGAGACTAGGCCCAAAATTGGGTATTCTGCGCAGCCAACATGGTCGTGCTCTTCAGTCAGAATGGTCGTGCTCTTTATTATGTCAGGTCGTGCTCAATTCTGCGCGGGAGTACCAACTTCTTAAAACAACGTTCTAATGCATGGGCATCAGCACAGGCATGCTCTTCAGTCAGCACGACTATGCTCTTCAGTTGTAAGGTCGTGCTCGCTTCAATCAACCCTTGCTTATCCGAGTCAGCCCTTGTTTCACTTTGGCACGGGCGTGCTGGTATTTGGCACGGGCATGCTAAATCTTAAGAGGTCAGCTTTAAGCATTTTTATAAGGCTTTGTTTGGATGGATGGCATGGAGGGCTTGCACGGGCGTGCTCACGTATGGCACGGCCGTGCTAACCTCAGAACTTCAGTATTCTCACCTTTTTAGCTCAAAAACCTTCATCTTTCTTCATAAGTTCATCAAATTGTCTCTAAACGTCAATTCTGTCAAAACTTAAGCAAAAGGGGTGAAATACAATAATATTGATCATGAAATGCATCGAAATTCATCACAAATACCCCCTATAAAATGTACAAAATTGAGGTTTATCCGACCACTTTTTTTCAGATGGATCTGTGACATAGAGCACTTATTGAGCTTGAGATGCCAAAATAAAATGCTCATGTTTATACCACCCTATTGAAATTCACCTGCATGAACCCCAACTCTTCCATCTGAACACCATTATTGTTGTCAACCCACTTACATTGGAACATAGGCACCCAAAACAATGTGTAGTCCAACCCCCATATGTGTTTAATGACCCCGAAGTATGACATATTTGCATAGATGGGAATCCTATCTTTGGCACTTGCCACATGCATAGCTTGAGCTGCAAAATTCACGCCACTATTTTGTATTGTACTCCTATCATATGTCCTTTAATATAGAATGTGTGCCCATTAACTATAAAATCGGTGTAAGAGAAGACATATACACTTGGACTTTGTGCTAATGATGAACCTCAATTCTGTACATTTTATAGGGGGTATTTGGGTCGAATTTCGATGCATTTTAAGATAAATATTATTGTATTTCACCTTTTTACTTAAGCTTTGACAGAATTGACGTTCGGAGGCAGTTTAATGGACTTTTGAAGAAATACAAGGTTTTTGAGCTTAAAGTGGCAGAATACTGAAATTCTGAGGTTAGCACGGTCGTGCCATGCGAGAGCACGCCCGTGCCAACCTTCCAAATCCATTCATCCAAACAAATCCTTACAAAAATAGTCATAGCTGACCTCTGGGGACATAGCACGGTCGTGCCATGCGAGAGCACGACTATGCCATATCGAAGAAAGGGCTGACTCAGAGAAGCAAGGCCTAACAGAAGCTAGCACGGTCCCAATTGCAAAGAGCATGGCCATGCCAGATGAAGAGCACGCCTGTGCTGCAGTCCGTGCTATAACCCGTGCCTTAGAACGTTGTTCTATGAAGTTTGTAAGCCCTAACACAATTAAGCACAGCCTGATATTCTGAAGAGCACGGTCATGCTGAGTGAAGAGCACGCCCGTGCTGATGGCATAGAAGATCTAATTCAAGGCCCGATCCGCGTATTTTGTTATAAATAGAGGCCATCTGTACCACTTAAGAGACATCTTTTGCTCATTAATTCTTTCATCTCTTTATTTCTTTGAGTACTATACTCTTGCTTTAGTTTGTAGTTTTTAGTTTTGATTTCTAGGGTAGGATTTGGCACCTGGAAATTAAGTTGGAGACAACTTCTTTTTCTTCAATTATCCCGGATGCGTTTCCCTTTGTTGATTTTGGTTTTCTCTATTACTATGAGTAGCTAAATTCACCACTAGAGTTGTGGTGGATCTTATGTTAGTAGAAACCTTTTTCGTTATATCTTAGCTTTAATTCAATTCTATTTGGTTTCAAGGTTGCAATTTGAATAGTGTTATTCTATTGTTCTTCATCCCATACTAGGATTGCGCACCGTTGTATGCTCTTAATCAATCAATTGATATTTTGGCTATCAGGCCCAATTAAATTGGTAGACCTATAGGATAATCGGGGTTTAATATCTAGATTTGCGAAAACGTGATTTATTCCTTTCAATCATTCAACTTCTTTATGCTTTATGCTTTCTAATCATTTAAACTCCTTGCCTGACAACCATTGGGTTTATTTGGATAAAAGAATATTAATTGCCTTACAAACAATTAATAGTTTTCGTAGAGAGATTGATATTCGAAAAGCAACTGCGAAATTGAATAGAATTAGGATTTGGGGGTATCGAAAGCACAAGTGAAACCACTGCTCGAGGCTCTTTACTCTTGATCTCTTAACTCTCTTTATCTCTTTCATTATCTTTTGCTATTGCTTCATTATCATTTATTTCTAAGTTCTTGATTAGTCTAAATAGCATAAGGATTTTCCTATTCTAGTACTTGCTTTATCACTTAGTTATCTAAATTAATCTCTTGGGTATGATATCTGGACTTCCGTCCTATATTACTTCTGCGATAGGGTACACTGCCCTTAAGTTTATTTTGAACGCAATAGCTAACCATCTCAATCTCTCTGAAACTGAATAATGTTGGATATGAACAAGAAAAAGGATGCTCAGAAACGACTAAACAAGGTTGTGATGCCAACCCCTACTTCCTTTGATCCTTTATTCTGGAGAAGACCGAGAGATGATACAGAAGTACTTCCTCTTTGTTTGAAGCAACTGGTATGGCAAAAGGAGACAATGATGCCAAAATTGTGTGAGAAAGCCACGTGTGGAAATGCACAGCTGAAGCATCATCTTCTGGGATGACTGAAGAAGAAAAATATGAAACTCCCACAGTCCATGGGAAATACAAGATCTCAGATGTCACATTCATGATCCTGAGTGATGATATCTTTGGGATTCTTTTGTATCCCATTGACATTGAAGAAGTGGACAATGCTCCCTGGATTGAACTGATTGTTAAAGAACCTCAAGCTGAACCTACCCAAGTATCTTTGAAAGATACGGAGCATATAGAAGTTGTCTATGAGGACCCCCGTCCAGAAGAGCAAGTTGAGCAAGTTGCAGACTCAGAACCTTCTAAGTCTCAACCAATTCCTCTCTTTGTTGTGCATCCTGCTGATCCATCATCGTCCAATGCCTTAAGCGTGATCCTTGGCTAGCAGAACCTTGAAGCAACTAAGGCTACAGTTGAGAGTTCTGTTCCTGCTATCCCTCCGAAAATTCAAGAGTTTGTTCGACGGTCCATTGAAGCCAGTAATGCAGCTATGCTGCAATAGATTGTGGCCATGTTTCAGAACTTCCTCTCCAAACCCCCTCCTCCTCCTCCTACATCTTCTTAAAAACTTCCTTTTAAAGTTTTTTTTTTTTTTTACTAACAATGATGGTTTGCTCTCACTTTTATCTGATGACAAAAAGGGAGAGAAAGGGAAATTTGATTGTTTTGTTTATTTAAACAATGTTTGTCTGATAGCATATATGATTGCCTAAGTCTTATATTTATATCTGGGTCTATTTGGACTATAGTTTTTCATCCTTACATGCCTTGTTTGATTATAGTATTTTCCTTAGGGGGAGCTTCTCAGCTCTCTAGGAAACTTTGTTCAATCAAATAAGTATGTTTTGTCATCATCAAAAAAGGGGAGATTGTTAGAACCAAAGTGGTTATGGTCCCTTAATCCCTTATGTTTTGATATTAACAAAAGACTAATTTAAGAGAATAAAGATTAGCTATGGACTAATGCTTTATCTTAAGTGTGCAGGAATATCTAAGTCCAAAGACTTACTGTACGTCCAAACCACAAACTTCTTGCCCCTTCTGGACTATAATCTTCAAACAATGTATCTGAGTCCAAAGTCCCTTTCAGATAAACGTTCTCTTTAGTAACGTCCAAAGACTTACGCTTTAAAAAAATTTTAAGCGCAAACGTGTATGTAAACCTTTTTTATATATATTATTCTATGTGTAAAAGCTTGTATCCTATGGACAAACATTCTTTGTAATCTTCGTACCATCAAAAGCTGAAGCCAGTATGTTCCTGACACAAAAGGATTTGACTATCTCCAAAAGGAAAGACAAATGACAACTTTCGGGTACAAGGAAAAGGTGTCATCACTACTTTAAGCTATCAGCCCGATAGTCTACTTTGCTGATTAGAAGCCTAAACAAGTTATCAGACTCAACAGACCAACACCTTTAATACATGATCAAAACAGATCTTTTTCCATCCGTTGAAGACTGAAGTTTACTCAAATCCAAAAAGCTATAAACACCTTCACCTTTGAAGATGTAAAGTTACCGAAATTGAGCAAAATACAAGCATACAAGAAAACAAGCAATCAAGAGAAAAATCAAGGCTTACAAGCTTACTCTGTTCTTAAACTTTCATATCACTCTCTACGAAGAGAATTGTCTAGAGTTCTGAGCTTAATTTCAAACCCTCACACTTAGTGAGTCAGTAGAACCAAAAAAATTTCAAAACCTTAGTTGGTTGAGCCTGAAGAGGCTAGTTTTGAAAGAATACTTGAGCCTGAAGAGGCTTGTTTAGAAAGAATACTTGAGCCTAAAGAGGCTTGAGTCGACCCTCCTTTCTTAGAAGGATAATCCCATTAGTCCCAAGCTCCTATTATATTATTATTAACTATGCCTGACCGTATTGAAGCAATAGTGTGGTATTCAAACAACATAGCGGAAAACAAACGATAAACAGACAACGAATATGGCAAAGCATAGAAAACCATCAGAGTAAAGCAGCAAATAAAAACCACTATACGTACATATATAAACAGGCATAACATAGCCCCATCAGTAGGGCACTGTACATACGTATACATACGGTCTGTACAAAAAGATAAACTCAAAACACATCCAAAAGTAAGAGAAGAAAGAACCCTCAGAGCTCGCCAACACTTCCCATCCCACACTCAAAATACATCCAAAAACCTCACCACTCAGCCCTAGAGATTCACTTGCTACCCTGTCCCTCTCCATGGGTACGTCTATAAACCCGCATAGACTCATACTCAGAAGAGGAACTCGACATAATGATGCGACGTCTCCTATACGTCTTCAGGTACTGCTCGGTACGCCTCCTCTGACCTCTGTAGACGAAGCCTCGCCTACTGGATACCACTGAAGACCGTGGCATTGCCCACCGATAGTCCTGCTCTCTCTGCCTTGGTGAGTGCCAGATCCTTAGAAAGGGAAGAAACTGCACAACCCTGAACGGCCTTATGAGATCCTCCACGTGCGATGCCCTTCCTCTGAAAAGTTTGCTGACTGGTCCTGTGTAGACCGTCATGTAAGTAGAGGGGTCCACACGCCACCCTCTCTCGTCATGGTAGACGATCTCGATCAGTCCCAGCACCAGTATCCTCGGTACTGACATGATAACAGAGTGTACTCTCGGGTCCATCAGCTGGCTTCTCGTCTTCACATGAACCAAAAACGGAACAAACATACAAGAAACAGCAGGGAGATAAGAAATACAGCATACGTAGGGTCGAAATAACAATAGTAGTGCAGTAAGATAATGGCATGTAACAATTAGCAAGTATAGTATACAAATAACAGTTACTACACTCAAACAAACGTCTCCCGAGACAACACATGCAACAACATCCATCTCCATGGTCTCACACTCAGATCAATCCTCTAGACCGGGATACTAATCCCATGCGGCAAGTCGGCCGAAAGCTCACGAAACTGGTTCCACACCGAAACGGCTCCACACTAGAACAAGTCCACATCGGAACAGGTTCTATGTCGAAATGGAGTTAATTTGTCCAAGAAACCGAATCGTTTTCCGTGACCCATAAAAGTGTGTCCCCCTTCCACATCGGAACGGGGGTGTCTTGGTCGCCTCGGAACGTTAGCCAGGAACGTGGAAAGCTCAGGGATTAGTCGGGCAAACTGGACTGGATCGGGCGTCACGACAGGATAGGAGCTACCTCATCCGTCACTGTAAACTATTCCCGAGACCGACAACATCCCCAAGGTCACTTACTTGACCACCCCTTCTACATTTCGTACCCACACTCAGGTACAACTAACCTCGTATGATGCTGGCAGCCCATACTACCTGTCATATAGCCTCACCACTTGGCAGCTGATGATATGCAACAAACATCCTCAACGGGCTTGATACCGGATCTCACACCTAAACACTCAAAAAGAAACAGCACGATGCCACTGTATCCACACGGCCACAGCCTCGATGCCATGTGTCCATGAGCCACAACTTAAACAACACGGCCACAGCCTCAAACAGTCAGCATAACAGCAACGGAACCATCCACGGTATCAAGCCGATAACAAACACGGCACACAGCCAAACTTAATACTAATCGGCATTCCGCCACAACACAATATCACAACATACAACAATTATAATGACAGCAGTAATATCAACAATAGCACATAGCAGCATATAACATACCAAGTAGCATATTGGCATGTATACAGATAGCAACAATAGAAATCAACATCACAGCAGTCATATAGAGCAGATCATCCTCAATCAACAGTTCTTTAACCTAGGGTTTCCAAACTTAACGGTGATAGCCCAAATTTAAAGTATGCTAAACCTAGGGTTTATGTACTTTATCCGGGCTCAACCACTAGTAGGGTTAGGGCTTCCCTACACATAGCAGAAAGCACAACTACACTACACTTGCCTTCTCGATGGCAGCAGTACTCTTTCTCCCCACTTGAAAAGTCGGCATGCAAATAAACATGAACACCGGCTCGCTTCTCCAAGCTTCAGCTCGCAGCTCCCTTCAGTGGCATCTCCAAGAATAGCTGCGTGCATACCTTCGTCCCTCGAGCAACCGCAAGCACGAACTTAGCCCTTTGGCGAATTGAGAAACTAATCCGTCAAAGTCGTAGATAACTTTGCTGCAATCATAACCGTGCAGTCAGAATTGCGTTTCGGAAGCTTGATAGCCTCAAAACTGAGTTTCTCTCTCTCAAACACTCAAAGCCTCTCTCACTACTCTGTGCATTTTGAACTTCAAGGATGGAGAAATGACCAAGTGAGGAAGAAGGAAAGGAAAAACCTTTAAGTCATCCTGTTGAGAAGGCTAAAGCGTTAGGATCTTGCACACTTGGGCTCTTCCATGCTTGAGCGTGGAGCCTCATCCACTCCGCCTTCGCCCTAGCTTGACACGTGTCGCACACGCGCCAAAAAGCGCACTAGCTGGCAAACGTACTCAGAACGATTGAGCGTGCAACATGCCAACGCTTGAGCGTCGGCACGCTAGGGCGTGCTCCCTTCCCATGTAACGGCCCGGACTGCTTTCAGGATTGTCGACTGTTCCCACAAACCAACACGTGTCTTTTCAGCATGCTTTGTCCTCACTCACATGCTTTCTGGGAAACTTCCCAAAAGGTCACCCATCTAACAAGTACTCCAAATCAATCACGCTTAACTAAGGAGTTCTTATGTTCTGGGCTCCCAAAAAGAAGATGCATCTTGTTGGTATAGGTAATACTAATCAACTCTTATAAGCCTTTCTTCAACTGTACACTCTCATACCTGCACAGCCTCAGGATCCCTTTTATTCCGATGTGAATTCGATTAATTCATGTATCCCTTTGCCTAGAAGCCTGCCAGGAGCCGCTCCTTGCCTGTGTCTCATGCACCGGCGATCACTACCCGCCCTCGTCAGCCTCAGGTGTTACATGCCCACCAGCTTTCGCCTGGTTCGTCCCCGAACCACATCGTACTGGGAGAGGTCCGCTCTGATATCATTTGTAATGGCCCGGACTGCTTTCAGGATTGCTGACTGTCCCCACAAACCAACACGGGTCTTTTCAGCGTGCTTTGTCCTCACTCACACGCTTTCTGGAAAACTTCCCAGAAGGTCATCCATCCCACAAGTACTCCAAATCAAGCACGCTTAACTATGGAGTTCTTATGTTCTGGGCTCTCAAAAAGAAGATGTAGTTCGGGGACGAACCACGAGGAAGCTGGTGGGCATGTAACGCCTGAGGCTGACTAGGGCGGGGAGTGATCACCGGTGCATGAGACACGAACAAGGAGTGGCTCTTGGCAGGCTTCTAGACAAAGGGATACATGAATGAACCGAATTCACATCGGAATAAAAGGAATCCTGAGGCTGTGCAGGTATGGGACTGTACAGTTGAAGGAAGGCTTATAAGAATTGATTAGTACTACCTATACCAACAAGATGCATCTTCTTTTCGGGAGCCCAGAACATAAGAACTCCATAGTTAAGCGTGCTTGACTTGGAGCACTAGTGGGACAGGTGACCTTCTAGGAAGTTTCCTAGAAAGCGTGTGAATGAAGATAAAGCACGCTGAAAAGATCCGTGTTGGTTTGTGGGGACAGTCGACAATCCTGAAAGCAGTCCAGGCCGTTACATCCCACGCTTGAGCGTGCTGCTCAGCTGGGAAGAGTCTTCCAACTTCTGACTTCCCTATTTTCTCATTTAACACCTTAGGCACTTCCAACTTGGTTCAAGCTTATTCCTAAGCTTCCAACTAGATCTCAAACTAACACAAAACAATTCACATAAACATCAAAGGCCTTAATCGAGATTAACCAACTCGACTAGACTCACAGAAAATTGGGATGTTACATAGGCTTGTCTGTAAAAGAATACTTAGTGTTGCCTAAAGAGGTGTAGAATACTTGTCTGAAGAGGTGTTTAATACTTGTAATAAACGATTTTGTTATAGTTGATAAAGCTCTCAAGTAGAGAGAACTGGACGTAGCTCTTTGGTGAAGAGTGAACCAGGATAACATCTCTGTGTTTTTTTTATTTCCCTTACTTTTGCTTTAGTTTATTTTCTAACTAACTCTTTGGGAATGAATTGCTTTCTTAATACGCTTGTTCTTTTATCTTAATCCTTCTAAGTAAGCGTCCAACTGGTGCTTGGAAACGCTCTTTGCGTCCGTTGTCGTTTTAACGTCCAACCTTTACGAAAATGTATATATCTGCTTGCGAAAATTTTTAAAACCATAAGAAACACAATTCAACCCCCTTCTTGTGTTTCAAACAGGTCCCTTCACTTCTAGCACGGGCGTGTCGAACATGAGCACGAGCATTCTCATGCTATAGAGACTGATTTTTCAGCTAAAAACTTTCCTTTCTATTCTTTTGATCAATATGATACCCTTAAGGCTCGAAATCAACCATTCTAAGCCTCCCAAACACTTTATTAATTTTATTTGCTAAGATTAATGTCCCTTATATCTTTATTAATTTTGTTGGATGTTACAGTTTGTTTCACTTGTAGACCTAAGAAGAACTTCAGTTCTCCCATCATGCTCATTTCGAACTCTTTCTGCATCACCTTTGAGAATTCTTCATATAAAGATTCGTTAGTAGCTCCAAAGATAATTTCATCAACAAATGTTTGAACTATCATAAAATAAGATTTAATGGATTTGAGAAATAATGTTCTATCTACTTTACCTCTACAAAATCCATTATCCATTAAGAATGAATTGAGCCTATTATACCAAACTCGAGGAGCTTGCTTAAGACCATACAAGGCCTTTTTAAGCTTGTAAACATAAACATGCTTCGGGTGGGTTTGATCTTCAAAACCAGGGGTTGCGTAACATATACTTCTTCATTAATTATACCATTGAAGAATGCATTTTCAATCATTTGATATAACTTAATGTCATGATGTGCAACAAAGAAAGCAAGATGCGTATAGCTTCTAACCTAGTAACGGGTGCAAAAGTTTCAGTTAAGTCTATACCTTATTCTTGGGAGTAACCTTGGGCAACTAACCTTGCCTTGTTTCTAACAACCTTATCATTTTTGTCCAGATTATTCCTGAAGACCCATTTGGTGCCGATGATGGACTTATCTTCAGTCAAGAGAACTAGCTAGTGTCCAAACGTCACTTCTCTTGAACTGATTGAGGTCTTCTTGCATGGCTAGGATCCAACCTTCATCCTTAAGAGCTTTGTCTATTGTCTTCGATTCCAACTCAGAGATAAAAACTATGTCTGCTTGATCTCTAAAGATTGACCTTCCTTACTTCGTCATTGGGATTACCAATGATTTGATCTTATAAATGGTAGGTTTTGAACTGCCAACTTCTTTGCACATCTTTAGTTTGTTGTGATGTGGATGCATCCATCTCTTTTTTTTGACCATCTAATGGTCATTCGTCCTTAAGTGTTAGACCTTTGTCTTGATCTTTTAGACTCGTATATGTAAAAGATTAGTCCAGCTCTGATAATCTCTTATCAGGCTTCTTGTTATTAAAGTTTACATGGATGGACTCTTCCATAACCAAAGTCCTAGAGTTATAGACTTTAAAATCTGTTGATGTTTCAGAATATCCTAACAGAATTCCGTTATCTACTTTAGCATTTAACTTACGAAGTTGATCTTTAGTATTTAAAATGAAACACTGACATCCAAAAGGATGAAAAATAGAAATGTTGGGTTTGTGTCCTTTTAACAATTCATAGGGAGTCTTTTTCAGGATAAGTCTTATGTATATTCTGTTTTGAATGTAACAGACAATGTTTACAGCCTCAGGCTAGAAGTATCTAGATACAGAATTATTATTGAGCATCGACCTTTCCATCTCTTGAAGAGTCCAGTTCTTTCTCTAAACCACACCATTTTAATGTGGTGTTCTAGGGGCAGAGAAAATGCAAAGAATTCCACTCTCTTCACAAAACTGTTGGAAGTTCTCATTTTCAAATGCACCTCCATGATCACTTCTAATAGAGATGATACATATGACTTTTTCATTATGCACACGTTTGCAGAATATAGGAAAGACCTTAAAAGACTCATCCTTGTGAGCTAGGAACATAACCCACGTCCATATAGTATAGTTGCCTATGATGACTAGTCCATATCTCTTACCACCTAAAGAAACAATCCTTGTTCAACCATACAAATCAAGGTGTAGCAATTCTAGCGGTCTTGAGGTTGAAACAATGTTCTTAGAATCGAAAGAATTCTTAACTTGTATCCTTTTTTAACACACGTCGCAGAGAGCATCAAATTTGTAGCTATTTAGCTTAGAGATTAATCTCAAGTTTACATGACCAAGTCTCTTATGCCAAATCAATTGATCATTGGGTTGATTCTTTCTACAGTTATCAGCAGTTTGAAGTAGTACAATTGCGTTGTTAAAGGTGTCTCTTAGACCAAGGCTATCATATCTTCAAAGGATTAGATCACTACTTGGATTACCAAAAGCTATCAACTTGAAGCGTTGGGAGAACTCTCCAGTTAGTGGTCAGAGATACTAACTTGCTCAAAGTTCTTCTCAATACTTCCCATGAAGATATCAAAACACAATAGGCGAATTAGTGCAGCCAAACTGATAAAGACGACACTTCAACATGGGAGAAACTAGCTCCATACCACTCTATGTTCGAGCAGTACATCAGTGTTTGAGCCTTCGCCTTTCATTTCTTGGGGGCCTTTCTCTCCAGTGAGAAACGCCAACATTCTCACATCTTTTTATCATCTATCATGACATTTAGGAGGGACTTCCCTCTTCTGGGCATTAGTCATGATAGACGATAATAAGATATGAGATTGTTGGCCTCTTTTATGCTTCAGAAATATGGCTCATAAGTGATATGAGAGCTTTAGAAATGAAGAATACAGAAAAGAAGAGGAGTTTATAAAATTTGTAGTGTGAAGAATAAGAACACATAGGAGAGCTATTTGTAGGAGAGTTTGGTTCAGTAGATCAATGTGTTAGTTTAACAGATACTAAGGTTGAACATTGGGTTATCTATACCGAGTTTTATTGTATGTTGATGAACTGTGTCAACTAACATGCATAGAGTTGGTCACCTAAATCATTTTTTTTAATACGGGGAAAAGAAAGCATTTCCTCAAGCAGCACTGTTATAGGGACAATTTAATTTAATAGCGTTTGTCCAAAGAAATGCTATTAATGCTAAAAATTTAAATAACGCTTCTCCGTAAACGTACTATTAAATTGTGAGAGCATTTTTCTCAAAAAAAGGATGGGTTAAGGATAGTGTTTCACTACGGAAATGCTATTAAAGGTATAACTTTTGATATCGTTTCCTAGTTGAAGAGATATCTGCGCAATTTTTAAAGTGTTTCCTCTGGAAACCGTTATTAAATGTGCGTTATTAAATCTCGAATCTGACGTAGTGTTTAGACGATAATAAAGCCAACGGAAATTCACTTTTACACCAAGAAATAATTAAGCATCTCTTACAAGGAGGCTAAGCTAATTAGGTACACCTTTGACTTTGAGTTACCTTCTCAGGTACAACAAATTGAAAGTGCTAGGAAAGTCCTTTGTCGGTTGTCAAATTTCTTACTAATATGAGGCAAAGTTTATTCCTAATCCAAGAGAGTCGGTCCAATAAACAATGGCATTTCTTAGAATTTGAGTTTGAGTCTAACTCAACCTCAAAAGCTAGCTCATGAGGTGATGGTTGCCCCCCACTTATAAACACTATTCAAGCCATATCATTATTCAATATGGGACTGTAGGACTGGACATCTGCGGGTGGCCCAACGGATCTAGGATAAGCTCTAATATCATCTTAGAATTTCGGTTTGGGCCTACTCAACCTCAAAAGCTAGCTCAAGGGGTGACGGTTGCCCCCCACTTATAAATAGTATTCAGGTCATATCACTATCTAATGTGGGACTCCAAATATCTTATTATTTTTTTTTTAGAAATTAAAACTATGTGCACTCTGTACTTTTGTTTTTGACCCTCATCTTTCAGGTTCCAACTGATGCTTTCAGTTAAATACTTTTTCATGATTAAATACATGTGGGTTGTGTCTTTAATAAATTGATAGTTGAGTAACTGTAACACCCCCGTTTCTGTAACTGTTTATGATCAACATTTAATTGTGATCGCTACCTTATGTTTGATATGATATATATATATATATATATATATATATATATATATATATATATATATATATATATATATATATATATATATATATGTCAATGTTTATATGATGTTTTATATTCATGGTTTTGTTGTGGTAAAGTTTCTTTTGTCGTCAAGAGACGAAAAACCGATAAAAGATCTATTTTGATCGTTATCGGGTAATTTCTCGTTTTGTGTGCCGGAGGCCGGGAAACGGGAAATTAAGTGAGATGTAATGTTGAATTACATTTCCCATTACCTTGTTGATTATTCCTAATGAAGAGGATTAGCTTTCTTAAAATCCAAAAAATTACCAAAATTAGTAAAAACCAATTATCCATTTTTGGTAAAAACCCTAATTACCTAATTCCTAACTAAATGAGAATGTAACTATTCTTGTTACATTTAGCCAAGTCCATTTGGCCATGATGCTTGGGGAAGATCCCAAAATCCACCTTTTATCATATCCAAGAAAGTTATGACACTAACCATTAATGGAAAAAGCATCTTAGCCATTTTTGGTTAATCTTGTCCTTAAGCCTTCCTTAAGCAACAACACACTCATCAACTTGAATCTTGGCCCTCCATTCTCTATGACCAAAATTGAATGAGGATTTGGAGTCCACAAGGATGGAAAGCTTGGCCTTTAGGTGTCCAAGACACCAAAGTCACTATTCCATTCATTCTAACCTCTCACTTGAAAAAACTAAAACTCCTAAGTTCTCTGTTCTCTCTCCTTTCTTCCTAGTTTCGGCCAGACCTGGTAAGTAGTCATACTCACCTTATTTCATTATTCTAACTTCATATTCTTTTTTATCTTATTCATCTAAACAACTTTCCTCTTTGGAATTTCTTTATTTGAAGTTGTTTGCTTCAAGATATTCAAGAAGGTTCAAGCTTCTTGAACTTGATTTTGAACCCTTGTTCAAGACTAAGTTTCTAACTTCGTTTCTTCTCTTTATTACTCTTGAGAACATCTTTATGTTATCATCCTCATGATGTTCAAAAATCATTGTGTCCTCATTGTTTATGAAGTTGAAAATCAAGTTTTTGAACTTGTTTGTTTCTCCTCTAGGTCACGGTTTTCATAGTGGTTTTGGTGACCAAGTTTTCATCTTCTACTCTTAAAGTAAGCTTCACAAAGGTAATGGGGGAGTGAACCATATCACACCTTAAATGGTGGTGATAAAGGCCTCCTAATTTGTTGAAGGAAAACCCTAGATCTAGGGTTTCCTTATAAAGTTCTTTACTTTGTTGTCATATTAAATTATGTGGCTGTGTTGATATGATGATTATGTTTGTATGTGCTAGAAGAAAAGTATTTTGGCATGGTGAAAAACTATTCTTAGGTCCAAAGATCTAAGGATAGGATTTTTGAATGGCTTGAACTTATTTATGTTCTAAGTTGTCTTGATAACATGCTTATATGTTGATGTGATTATTCTATGCTACCTTGGATGTTGTTAAATGGCTGTATTTTGGTGGTATATGGGCATGTTTGGTTCAGCCATATGATGTTGAGGAGGGAAGTCAAAGCTTCTATGCTTAAGTAATGATAAAATGAACTTAATATGGTTCTAACAATGCAAATAAAACAAAGAAAAACCTATCCTTTTTCCTATAGGGCATTTGGCCTTTATGAGAAAAATAGGATTAGGACCTTAAAATGTTAATGCTAAGGGGTTTTATATGTTTATACTAAAGTATAAAAAGTATATAAATTGAAAATGTTTCCAAAGAAACCAAGTTTTGGTTCCAAAGAACCATGTGTTGTGAAATAAGGTTTTTGGACTTCATGTAGGAACCATGTTAAGAATAGGTTGGTTTGGTGTTGATCAACCACTTACTCTAATAAGTTGCTTTAAAGAAAAGTTTTTCAAAGATCCAAGAGTTCCATAATTAATCAAGATGGTTTTTAAAGAATTTTAGTTAGTAAGCCTTCCTTGAGACGATAGGATTCTGACAAAACCTTTCTTTAAAAACAAGGAGTTTTACACTATCTACCTTTTAGAGCTTTCCAAAGGTTTATAAGTTATAATTCATTTGAAAGCAAAATAATGATTTCAAAGGAGAATCATGCTTTCTTCTACACTAAGTAATAGAATTAAGGGAAGTAACTCAAAGAGTTCTACACTAAATGAGACACCTATGGATACTTGATTAGAGTTTTCAAACTATACCTAATAAAGGAGATTTCATCAACTACTTTGCTATAAGGATAGTACTTTGAAGTTTTTCACTATAATAGTATAAACACGCGTTATATCGTAAGGGAATCTATATGAACTCCATAATGGACTCATAAGATTCTAGTAAAAGACATATACTAATACCTAGTTGGCATGACAAAACCATGTTCCACATCCTTGATGATTTAGATCATCTAAGGACTCCATAATGTTTAATCACTAAGAATTACTTATAAAGTATTTCCTTTGCTAGATAAGTGAGAAGATTGATGAAGGGATTCCTTGTGGAACCCTAACCTCCATAATATATCTAGGTTATGGACTAATGTATCATAAGACATGAACATCGTATTACGAATGACGAAGTGGTACATGATTGCAAGGAACGGAACCAAGGATGGGCAACTGATGGCAAGTCATGTGAAAGTGGGTCCCGTAAGGGTATCTTGTGGTTTATCAAGGGATAAACGAGGTACTACAGTGATGAGGTAGTACGTGGCTGTTTTGTGTGGTTTTCTTGTCATGCATCTGCATCTGTGCATGAGTCGGGCGTGATGCCTAGGAGTTGAGATTACACCTTGGTGCAGGTGCGATTGTCTGAGGTGTCGATCATGAGGATCTTGTAGACATCGGGGGTTGGGGAAAACACATGCGGCTAGAGAGTAGCTCCTCTGTGTCGTGGATACCCATCGAAAAACACTGACATCCTGACGGAAACACCGAGCAAGTCACGATTTGGGTAAAGAACGTCTGGCGTGAGCCGTTATGATGATTGCAATCATTTGGATGTGGCACTGTGGGCTGAGATAACGCAGACAATGTTCTCCCAATCACTCACTCCTATTATATTTAGCTCCATGGAGTAGGGGTCGGAGTCATGTTGCAGTATGTCATTGCATACTTGAGTTGATCCTTGACCCATATACATGTGATTGATATATTAACTGTGATTGACATGTTAACTGTGATATATATATTCACTGTGATGCCATGCAATTTATTTATTATGTTGTGAAAGCCCATGCGCTATTATGCCGATTGGGTGCGTGTGTGCGTGACTTTTATCACTACTATTCTGGTTGTGCGATATGCGAAATCTCACCTCATTACTTTTGCTGTCACGCTGCTCGAGTGGTTTCTTTCTACTATGGTGAGTAGATATGGCGAGTGATCCACCCTCTCGATTGACGTTGAACTTGACACTTCACGACGGAGCGGATGCTTGGATGATCCATCCTAACGGACGTCGCACATACACGGGAGCAATGAGTTTCATGAGTAGGAGGGAGCTGCCTTTCTCCATGATGAGCTTGACTGAGAGAGTTTGTACGGTACGGTTTAGTGGTGAGGGTAGCACAGGAGTCACCCAGCCACCACCACCACCACCTGCTGATCATCCGCGATAGCCCAGTACCCAGACGGTAGTTCATCGGAAGGAGCCTTGGGACATATATGTTGACCCTGATTCTATGCCACCTCCACCTACTGCACCGTCTACTTCTGTCGTATCTGCATCTGCTGCCGACCCTTCTATCCTTGTTGTCCCACCCCCAGGGCCTACTTATGAGCCTTCCGAGCTACACCCTCTGATTCCCCGCCATCGCGCGACTTGGAGGATGACTGCTCGTAAGAGCACACCGGCTTCTGCCAGGGTATCCTTTTCTGCTCCCCTCATTATCCTCTCTTCTGACGATAAGGAGATGGAGGAGGAAGAAGAAGAGGAAGTGCCCGAGTATGTTCCGGAGGACGTTCCTGAGGTAGCCTCTGCCAGCCCGTGGTGGTTGAGGACTGATGAGGAGGCATTGGGGTACGCGGAGTAGATCATGAGCGGCTATGACATGCAGACCTTGGAGGATGAGGACAAGGAAGAGGAGGCCATGGAGGAGGACGAGGAGGAGGAGGACCCTAAGGAGTATTACTCTGATGACTAGTGTAGTGTCAGTGTTTGGCCAGTCTCTAGAGTCTTCCCGGTGGCTGTATACTTATTATGTACCCCCTTCCCCTTTATGTTATGGAGCTGCCTCTCCTGTAGTATAGGATAAGATGGTCTTTATGCTATTTTGCTTTTCCCTGTAGTTAGACGTTAAACTACTATGTGTACCTATATATTTTGAGAGATGTCCTATCTTCAGTATTGTTTATATTTATGCATATTATCCTTGTGGGGTAAGTATACGTACATGGTTTTGGAACTTGAGTATAAAAGAAAAAAAAAAAACCATATTTTCGGTAAGCTCTACTTAAATATTTCTGCTTTTAAATTTATGGTCTTGTGTTGAATAATCATGACTCCTAAGTGGGATGTTACAGTAACTTTGAAGGGAAGGGCTTTTACTGCATGATCACTAGATTGCTACTGGATGAAAAAATATGAGGCTTTGTATGGTACTGTGATTCCTTCTTTATAGTGGGATGTTATGAAAAACTGCAGAGTGCCAAAACTTTCAGCTATAGAAAATAATAATAGATCAGACAATAGAAGTGCTGCAAAACAATTAAGGTCTAGAATAACATCTTTTTTTTCATTATTCCCAGACGGGTTCTATTACATCTAATTAACCTCACTCTTCCTCACTCTCACTTTCATGCATCGGATTGGCGGCCCCATAAGGAGCAAAAGAAAAACAAAGACAAATAAAATGGATAAAAAAATTGCAACATCCTATACTACCTGCACAATGGACTTTGAGGATGGTGAGAATAAGCAAGTTGGTTTTCTGGGCAGCAGTATTCCATCATCTCTTCAACGCTAAGTCTACAATCCTGAGTGGAAAACTTGTCCTTTCCTTCCACCATCTTCAAGATACTCTCGAAAACGGATACTTCACAGGGAATCCTCAGAACACCAGTCTGTTGAAACCCAAATTCTTCTTCTGCTTCTCTCAGCAGTATCTGAAAGGCCTCATGACTCAAATACTCAGTTGGTATAATGAACCTCTTAATCTCTTCACCAACACAAACAGCTAGGTAGCCTTTTGGAACAACATTGCTTGATCCTCCATCACGTTCAGATAAAGAAAGTGTTCTCTTCAGAAACTTCATGCTTTTACAGCTGCTGCTGCTGTTGTTACTGCTGCTGGTTTTTGAAGAGTTGGCTTGCCTCCTCCATTTCTTAAGGATCTGTTGAAGTCTAACAATTTCTCTGATCTTGTTAGATTTCTTTGGATCCATGGACATTGTGCCTCCCTTTCTGCGGATTGGGTTAGTTTGTCAGCTTGCTCTTTGCTTTTCTGAACAACTCTGGCTAGATGGGGTTGCATTCTACCGATTTATAGAAGTCTGAGACCTTTGTAAATATCATTTTTCCTAATAATAATATGTTACTTGTTTTCTAAACGGAGAATATTATTGTTACAATATATTTAGAATATATTAGTTGAATTTTTAGAATTTTTCCTTTTTTAGCATAAAGGAATTATTGGCCCTTTAATTTATTAATAAAATGAAAATCAAAAGAATACAAAACAAGGAAGGGGGGACATAAACCAAAACTCCTGCAAATATTATTTAAACCTATAGCAAGAGATTCCCCACCTATTGTAATGGAAATCCTCACTAATGAAATTAGGAATGGTATTCCACCAAATAAAATCTTGAATATTTTGTCCAAAAGATGCCAATTTATCAGCACAATGATTACCCTCCCTATAAATATGAGAGACAACAAATTTCATTTTAGAAACCAAATCTAAACACTGCCTCCACCTATCCCTTAATCTCCAAGGAACAATACTAATAGACTTAAAAGCTTGAACTACAAGTTGAGAATCACATTCCAACCAAAGCTTCTTCCAACCTCTCGAATGAGCTACTTCAATAGCCACCATGACAGCAAATAATTCTGCTTGAAAAGCATAATTAATGCCAATATTTGAAGCAAAACAGCCCAAAGAAGCACCACTTGTATCCCTAAAAATTCCACCACAAGAAGCAATTCCAAGAGCACCTTTTGCAGCCCCATCTGTATTACATTTGATCCAATTTAAAGAAGGAGGCTACCAATACACAGGAAAAACAGAAAGCTGCTTAGCAGGCTTAGATTCAACCTTAAAAGCCTTCAAAATGTTGAAATCAACCATAGAAGAATTAACACAACCATTGCTAAATTTTCCAGCCAAAGAAACCTTAGCAATTATCATAGATATAATAGTAGACAAAGGAATTCTTTTCTCATCAAACCGGATCTTATTTCTGCAGAACCAAATTGCGCACAAAACATATATAATGCTAGCATTGACAACATGAGCAGCTTGAGAGGAAAGCGGACTGCTGCAGACCAATAAGATGTTGTCTAGAGAGGAAAAGTCTATGCGGATATTAATAAAATCACCTAGCCAAGACCATAGTGGAGAGGTGAAATTGCATTCACAAAATAGGTGATGCACTGATTCAGCTGCACTACAACACAAACAACACATGGAGACAATATGGCAGCCTCTCTTCCAAAGATTATCATTAGTAGAAATTCTATTCTGCATAATTCTCCATGACAGCAGAGACACAGAAGGAGGGATGAAATTCTGCCAAATAAGCTTACACCACTGAACCTTTTGGCCAATTGGATTGAAAAAAGCATAAGCATCCTTTAAGGACAAAGTTCCATTATCAGTAAGATTCCACATTCTGTGATCCTATACAATGGATTAGGAGGGAGATAAATTTTATGAATTTCAGGTCCAATGGCAAGAAACTTTCGAAGCAGTAACTCAGAAACACACCAAGAATGGTTCATGATCAAATCAGAAACTTTAGACTTCAGCTGACAGTGTAAATTTTCTGGTATTTGTAGAATTAATTAGTTATTTAATTAGGAAGTAATCATAAATCATATGAGTTATTTCTCGATCTCGTTATATTTTTTGATTTTTTTTCTTTTTTTTTTTTCTTTTAAGCAAAGAAGGTATGCAAAGGCATCACTTTAAGGGAAAGGCATCCCAACTAGGTTGGCACCCCAGACCCTAACAATCATCTGCAGTACACCTTAAATTTATTAAATCAAATAAAAATAAAGAATACAAAAAGATGGGGGGCATAGACCTGACCCATAAAAATACTATTTGAATCTATAAATAAAATCCGGAATTGTGTTCCACCACATAACCCCCTGAATAGAAAAGCCATGATTTGCCAAACTGTCAGCACAAGCATTCCCTTCCCTATAAATATGAGTAACAAATAAATTCAACTTTTAGAAAGGAAAATACAATGATTCCATTTGTTTCTTAAGGTCCAAGGAACACCTTTTTTAGACTTAAAGGTATCCACCACCAGTTGGGAGTCACACTCAAGCCATAAATTCTTCCAACCCTTAGAGGAGGCATGCTCAATTGCCATCATAGCACCAACTAGTTCAGCTTTGAAAGAACTTGAAACACCAATATTAGCTGCATAACAACCAAGAGTGGCGGCTCTGTAATCTCTAAAAATACCTCCACAAGCTGACCAACCAGGATTCCCCCTAGAGGCACCATCTGTGTTGGCTTTAATCTAATGGCAGGGAGGGGGGATCCATGAGACTTCTTTGATTGTTGGAGCTCTGCTAGCATGAATATTGATAGAGAAAGCTTTTAGAATGGTGAATTCCTAAATAGCAGAAAACATGCTGCCCTTAAAAGCATTCCCTGAGAGAGATACTACAGCTTTGACAGCACTGATAGCAGACCAGAAGGAAATGGTTTTGTTATTGAATCTGAAGCAGTTCCTGCAGTACTAAATGATCCAAACCAAGTTTACAATAGCAGCAAGTATGGTATCTCTCACCTGCATGCTCCAGCCTCTATCACAAACAGCCAACACCAATTTAAAAGAAGACAGATCAATATTGCAGCTAATTAAGTTGTATAGCTAGCTCCACAATTTAGAGGCAAAAGGACAAGAAAGAAATAAGTGATAGGAGGATTCCTCAGAGCTGCCACATAGACTGCACATGGACACAGTTGTAAAGCCTCTAGACTGCATGTTTTCATCAATTGGCAGCTTTTGATTCATCAGTCTCCAATAAAGAAATGACCTAGATGGAGGGATGAACTATTGCCATATCAGTTTGCACCAGTTGATGGACTGAGTTGATGGATTAAAGAACATATATGCTTCTTTGAAGGACAAATCTCCTGACTCTGAAGTGGCCCATACAAGTTGATCCTGAGTTGCAGTTTCAGGAATCAAAACTTGACTAATTTCAGTAGCAATACCAGGACTGATGGCTGAGATAGTAGCTGGAAGAGACCAAGCCAAATTCTTTATGAAATCACAGACTTTGGACTGAAAGTGATGATGCAAAGGTTTATGCATATGCAAACTGTCCAGAATAGGCTTATCCAGCCAATTATCTGTCCAAAAGTTGATTGTGGATCCATCTCCAAGCAGCCATTTTGAGTTTTCCATGACTGTTGCATAAAACACTCTCGGAGTAGGCCAGATGGAAGAAGTAATGTAATGAGCAGCTAGGTTTGCATTGTGCAAAAACCTAGCTCTCAAGAAATTGGCCCACGGAAAGTTAGAATTGACCAGATTCCAACAAAGCTTCAAGGATGCAACCTCATTGATTGATCTAATAGATCTAAGGCCGAAACCACCTTCATTAAAAGGACAACAAATTTTCCTCCAAGCCCCAATGACTAGCTTCCTATTATTTGTGTCTCCAGGCTATATAAAATTCCGCAAGCAACCATCAGTCATTTTAATTAAAGAGATAGGCCAGGCATAGGTATGAAAACTGTATACTAACATACCATGAATGATGGACTTCACCGGTTGCACTCTGCCCATGATGGATAGAAGAGCCCCTTTCCAATTAGCCAACTTGGACTTGATCCTATCAGCAATTGGAAGTACATGAGACCTCTTAGGCTTACCCTTGAAAATAGGAACTCCTAGGTAAGTAAAGGGAAGCCTACCAGCTGAAAAGCCAAGCAAATCAGAGATAGATTGAAGCCTCCAAGAAGGGATGGCGCCTGAAAAGAACTTACACTTTTCCAAACTTACCACTTGGCCAGACACTTCACCATAAGATTGGAAAATCTTCTTCAAAGTCAGTAAGCTTTTTCTTGTGCCTCTAGAAAAGATCATAATATCATCTGCATAGAATACATGACTAGGGGTTTGACAACCTTTGGGGCTAGCCATAGAAAGAATGTTTCCAGCATTCAGCTGAATAGTTATAGCCCTGCTCAACACATCTTCAGCAATACAAAAAAGAGAAGGGAGAGAGGATCACCTTGCCTCACCCCTCTTCAGCATTGAAAGTAACCTACCGATTAGCCATTAACCGAAATTGACAAATAAGAAAATTGCAAAATTACCTTAATCCAAAGGCAAAACTTTTCATCAAAGCCAAAAGATTTAAGGACATGAAGAAGAAAGTCCCAATCTAAAGTATCAAAAGCTTTCCTTATATCAATTTTGAGAGCTAAATTTCCACCAAATACTTTCTTGTCTAGCATATTAATGGCTTCAGATGTGATGCAGACACAGTCATTGGTATGCCTATCTCTTAGGAAGCCTCTTTGGTTATTAGTGTGATCCTTGGAGCAATAGTGGCTAACCTTTCAGCCAAGACCTTGGTAATAATTTTAAATTGAAAATTTTCCAAGGCAATTGGCCTAAAGCTTTCAATTTTATCTGCATCTTGGAATTTGGGAACAAGCACAATCAGGTTGGAGTTAAGACCAGGGTGAATCCAACCTTGTATAAAGAAATGAATCACTGACTTGTACACATCATCCTCAATGACCAGCCATACCTTTTGATAGAAACAACCCTTAAACCCATCTGGACCCAGGGCACCATTGCTATTCATATCAAAAATTGCTTTTTTAACCTCTTCTTTAGATGGAATGTGTGTGAGCATAGCATTTTCAACTTCTGTAACCAGGGAGGGAATGATAGAACTAACTAAGTCATTACTGATACAGCTATTATCTGAAGCAAACCGACTTTGGCAATAAGATAAGACATGTTGTTCTATATCCTGCTGCCTATCTAACAACACATCACCAGCTTTCATAACTGACATCTTCTTAGAAGCATTTCTCACTTTAGTTAACTTGTGGAAAAATGTTGTATTCCTATCTCCATAACTGTGCCAATTATATTTTGCTTTATGCTTCCAAAAGTCTTCCTGCAGAAATAAGGCATGGTGTAACTTAGATTGGGTAGCATCTTCCTTAACCTGCAAGTCATCAGTTCTGCCCAACTGATCAATTTGCAGCTGAACAGTATCCATCTCTTCCTGAGCCACTTTAACTCTTTCATTAATATCACCAAAAACATCTATGTTCCAAACCTTAAATTCCTTCTTTAAATTTTCCAGTTTTTGAGCCAAAACAAACATAGGACACCCCTCAACCTTCCTAGCCCAAACTTTAGACACCAATCTCATACAGTCTTGGTGTTCTGACCACATGCTCATGTATTTAAACTGAGAAGGGCAAGATTGCATACCTCTGTTCATACAAAGCAGAATTGGGTAGTGGTCTGATCTGCTCCTTGTGAGAGTGCAACAAGTAGTATTCTCCTAAAAGTTGAGCCAATCATCATAACAAATAGCCCTATCTAACATCTTTTCCACAAGAGAGCCTCCTCTTCTATTATTAGCCTAGGTAAATTCTGCTCCTATAGTCAAGATGTGATTTAAATTGTTACTCTCAATCCAATCTCTAAACTCATCACAGGAAATTTGTGAAGGCAAGTGACCTCCTCTCTGCTCATAAGAGCCAACAATTGCATTGTCCTACAAAGCACCAGGGACCAACATGATTCTGCTGAAGGCCATTCAATTCAGACCACAGAAGCCTTCTCAACGCATAAGCAGTACTGGCATATATAGCTGATATAAAAATAGGATTATTATCCTCAATCACATAGAAAGACACATGCTGTCTAGAAGAGGCAACGGCACTAGGATTAAGATGCTTCAAACATAAACCCCACAAATTAGGAGACTGTGATTGTCTGTTATTTACAGCAAAGGGCTTAAGGTTCAAGGAATTCCAAAAAGAACAAGAAAATCATCTAAAAGCATCCAAGGTTCAGAGATAAAATGAAAATCAGGTTTGTGGACTACACACAGCCTTTTAAGAACCAACCTTGTTGGGGAGTTGGCTAATCCCCTTACATTCCAATATAGGACCTTCATTAGGCAAAGTTCCTCAAACCAGCCATGCTGCATGTATGATGAGTAACTTCCTTACCTACTGGTTTATATTTCTGCCTCATTCTCTTCTTTTGTGACTTGGTTAATATCACTTGATAAGGCTATTCATTATTATCCACTATCTGAGCATTCAATGGTTCTTCTTCCAATTCCTGATCAACTTGATCACTCCACAATGTAGACACAATTTGAACCTCCTTCTGAACCTGAGCAGGAAACTCCTCATTCAGAGGAGTTAAAAATTGATTGCCACTAACTGTATTTGCAATTGATGCAGTAGAGTTCCCTGCATTTGGACTAGTTGTTGCCTGATTAATAGGGTCAGGAGTGTCTTTAACTCTACTCACTGAGCCTTGAGCCGGAATGTCATCCATTCGAACAGATTGAGGAGTCAACACATGAGCATTACCATGACTCTGAATAGATAGAGCTGGTGTGGCTTCATCAAAGACAGTCTCAACAGAATCAGAATCTACCTCCTCTTCATCATCATTATTCACCTGGATGGGATTTGCCTCCAAATGCTCATCAATTTGATGAACCACTGGATTTTGCAAATTAGGACCTTTTTCCAACACCAAATCAGGATCCTCAACAGGATCCATTTGATGCAAATTATTGATAGTCCTCGTACCATTAACAGGATTAGCATCACCTAACTCCATTGGTTTCTTCTTAGGAACATAAACAATCTTCTCATTTCTAACAATGGGCTGATTATTAGTTCTCTCTTGAACTTTCCCTTCCTTCTTATTGCACTTAGAGACATGATGCCCTATGGATTGACAAAAGCTATAGAAAGAAGGAAGTTTTTCAAATTCTATGCTAACATAGAAAGCAAAGGCGTCTCTTTCCACCATCAACTAATACACTGGTTCCTTGGTAAGATCAAGATCAACCAAGACTCTAGCATAATGGCCAAAGAAATGCTTTCTGGTCATATCATCAATAGCAATCGAAGTACCAATCCCAACAGCCACTTCAAACAAAATTCTTGGCCTCCAGTACTCTTGAGGCAAATCATAAATTCTTATCCAGGATTGTGTATTAGTCTGCTTTGGTTTTTAGGATTGAAATCTGGAGTCCACTTTGAAAGCCGTAATAAACCAGGATTAAGACTCCATGTTCCCACAGTCCACACACTTCAAAGATCATCCTGCGAGGAAAAACTAAACTCAAAAAAACCCTTCCCAAGAGATGTCATCCTCCACTGCTCTATTGGTTTCCAAAGCTGGCCTAGTTTCTCCCTCAGGTCATTGAATTTGATCGATTTGTCACCCTTGGACAGCAACAAACGACCATGGATATTCATCTTGCATCCATCTATGCCTCTCTTGTATTCATCTTCCGTTATCTTGATGCTCATGGTATCCCATTTTATACAAGGTCGAGGTAGTTGAGAAACTGAGACTTCCAAAGAGTTGTTTAATGCCTGTGCAAAAGTGCGTTGCTGCTGAGGCCAAGAAAGAGTATTCGGGAGAGTAGAGGTCGGAGAAAGGGGCCAATAATTGCCATGGGCAATGAGGTTTGGCCATGGCTGCCACTAACATGCAAACCCTAGACTACTCCAAAAACTTAGAACACAAACTAGTTCTCCATTCCCTATTTCCTTATTTGATTTAAAATATAATCTAGCATAAATTGGAGTTATTGATTTTTTTTTTTTTTTTGTACCACATTAATCACATCACACGACTACAAAAAAATCATTTTACCGACCACAAAATCAGTCACTAATTGAATCAAATTAGTTGCTAAATAAGCCAACGACCGAATTAGCGATCGATTCATCAGCATCTCTAAAACACTGGTCACAAACTTATTTGGTGATCGATTTTAGAGCGGTCACCATTTTTCGACCGAATTTGCGGTCACTAATCCAGTCTTTAAATGTGGTCACTAACACATGTTTAGGTAACCACTTCAGCGACTGATTTTTTAAAATTTAGTGACCGTAAATTCATTGGCTATATATATAAATTCATTTGCTATATATTGTAACAGCTATTTTTAAGTGACCGAATATTAATTATTTATTTTTTAAAAAATTAATTTAAATTTTATTTTATTTTTATAAAAAAAATAAAATGCATAATAATCACTAAACCAAAATTGAAGATTATTAAACAACATAAATTATATTTATAATCCAAAATTTTAACACAATGTCTAATCAATAAATTATAAAAACAAGTATGTACAATAAATGTATCTCCTAATCACGAGGGGTGAGGATAACGGGTCATCAGCTGCATCACCGGGAGGTGCAGAAACCAAACCACTCACCTCATCATCGGAAAAGCTCTTGAATCCTAGCCTCCTGAACGGCCAGCCGAGTCATCAGGATTTCGCTGTTCTTCAAAGCTAGCTCCTGGTTCAGGTTCTGGATGACCTCTCGGTGGTCCACGGTAGGTCGAGGTTTGCATTGAGTATGTGGCGTTGATGACGCCACGAAATCATCCCCCATCTACCCCAATCCATAAACATAGTCCTTCTTGTTCTTCACTCTAGCCACCTTCAAGAAGAAGGCACTGCCAGAGGTAGCAAAGCGTTCCTACCCGTGACTATCTGCCTCTTCTTGAAGGAAATAAATCTAGTCCAGCATAATATTGCAAACCTTAGCATTTTCAATTATTAAAAATAATAAAACAAAATAATTTTTGAATAAAATAAAATAATCCATACAGCAATGCCCGCAACCTTCTCGTTGAACCACAGCCAACTCTTGGTTTTTTTGGTCACCTCCATAACCTCATATGTAGTGGGGTCTTTCTAAATCTCCTTCTTTTGTGTATGTAAAAGTACCAATTAAAATTTTTTATAATAAAATTAAAGAGCTAGATCAATAAGCTTGAAAATAAATTTATATAGAATATTACTTACCAACTTCTTAAAATGACATGGAATAGACTTGGAGCCGTTGTGTACCAAGGAGCTCCAACATCTTTAGCCCTATTTTGTTTGTCGGACGTGCTCTTCTTCAAGAACTCAGGATTCTCGGCCCATTATTTGTACAGGCCTTCTAGCACGTGTGGGAAGAGCCAATCACCGTTATCAGCGTCACTCTGGATCTTATTCATGGCATTCTTCACCAGCCTGCCTCTTCTTGTCTCAAAAGACTTCCCAATTTTTCAACATGGTATTATAGCCATATTATCCATTTTGAGATGAGTTACTCCTTTTACCGTTGTATAGAGTTCATTAAGCTCATTCGAATCATCACTCACCGATCATGGTCAAACTCATACCCGATATTATTATTTTTCCCATTTCTCTTTTCAATCTTTATTTTTATGTTTTGTTGTGCATTCTCTAGCAATGCCTCTCGCTAACCGCCCTTGCAATGATGCTTCTCTTATAGTCAGTGTTTGCAAAACATGAACAATTCCGTTTATCCAGTCTCTTTCTTCATATACTTGGCATTGTTTTCGACATAAAAGTTTGCTTTCATGTTCCCAACCTGAAAGATTGGTTGCGTTATCCAGCTTATAAGATTGGCTTCGTTCCAACTTGACTTACAGGGCTTGGTTCTATTCAAAAGATTGGTTTATATCCCACATGCAATATGATCCTTCTTCCATTGTCCGCTTTTACAACATTCTCCCTTTCATTGTGCTTTTCTAAGTTCTTGAAGTTATTTTTTTAGATTATTTTTAGTTTATTTTCTTTTTGATACGTTTAATGATAACAAGATAAAGCTTAGTAAGCTTTAGCTTGAAAGGGATTGTTAGGACATATTTAGAAAAAAAATTAAAATATCTTACATAATTTTTGGATATATTGTGAAATCAATTAGTACGTCATATAATTTAGGAAGCAATCTCTGAATTTATTTCATAATCTCGTTAATTATATTTCCTGATTTTACTAGGGATAAATTCTAGTATAAATATTGGTTATTACTTTATCGTCTATGTTGCATCAAGCACATTATATTTGTCAACAATATTCTTAGTGTACAATTGCTAATCTATTTTCTTTATTCACCTGCCCTAGACCTAATTTCTTCAATAACATATATCATGGCTTGAATTTCCCATGTCACGTGTATGAGAAAACCTAGATCAGAAGTTTTCTAGGTATGGATGAGTTAAAGTTCAAGTTGTGTATCCCAGGTTTCACATGTGAGGGATTAGTATAAGAAAATGCTTATTAATGTATTTTTTAATAGGAAAAAGCTTCTTTAAAGAGAACAAAAGTATAAAGTGAGAAAGTAAGGGTATATCCACCCTTTATTACTTTAAGTAAGTTGAGATCTCAATGCACTTTAACTAAGCAATGGTGGATACACTCTTACTTTCTCATTTTATACATTTACTCATTTTAGAGAAACCTAATCTTTTTTAACATTATCTCTCTCGCGCGCACATCCTTGTTTTGCAGGTGAAATCCATATCGGCCGGTTTATTTAAATCACGGGTGATTAGGACTGATGAGATACCACAAGTAAAGTATCAATTAAAAAACACATTTTGCTTGATTAAAGTCAGTGATAGGTTCAAGAAGGTTTGGTCTCCGATGCAAACCACCCTAACAGTCAGTCAAGGTACTCTAGTACAATACAATTGTACCATTCAAACCTCTTGGTTTATTTTATTGCACTGTTTATTTTAACTCATGGTTTGAAACGAAGTCATTTTTAGGATTTCCAAGAGAGCCATGTGAGACGGCATTAATAATACAAGCAGACGGTGCTTGAATCATGTTAAAGACTTTAATTTCCTAGGTCCAAGTCTAACTTTAACTTTAAGATTATATAAGTTCATTGCACTGCGGAAGAACAGATCAGGGACTGCAATAGGCCGCAGAAGTGAAAGAAAAAAGAAAAAGAAAAATACTCTTGTTTTTTTAGAAGGTAATAGATGAAATCTATCCAACGAGATCCACAGACAAAGTTATAGTTTTCTTCTTCTTCTTCTTCTACTTAAAAGTTTAGAGAAGGAAAAGCTTGTCCCATTCCAAAAGTAGTTATAGGTTGAGCTAACCCTCATTGATTTCTTATGCACATGTCGAGAGTGCAAAGTCCTTAATCATTCTGGTAGGTAATGAAAAAAAAATATGAAACAAGAAAAAAGTTCCCACAATTTCTATATTTAATAATAGGACAGAGCAAAGTATTTCTCTTATTTGGAAGTTCTAGAAAAAATGAATTGAATATCAATAATTATGAATAAATTATTATTTTCATGTTATCCTTATCTCAATCATACTATTGATAAAAAAATAAGTTTATATGTTCCATTTTCCCTTACCCTCACACTATGCATGATTCGATCTTTAATAGTGCACACTTAATAACGGTTTCAGGAGGAAATGGTTTGAAAAAATGCAGAGAGGTGTTTAATTCAGGAAACATTATTAAAACATATACTTTTAATAGTATTTCCCCAAGAAAATGTTATTATTACCTCATTCCTTTTTAAAAAACCGCCCTTTTACCGCGCTTTTCCGTAGAAGCACTTTTAAAATAACTTTAATAGTTTTTCCCAAACAAAAGCTATTAAAGAAGTCACTATCTTTCCCCCGTATTAAAAGAAACACTATCACTGCAAAATAAAAAGTATTTTAGAGATGGAATTTAGCAACCACACTTAATCGATTGCTAAATATAAAAATTTGATCGTTAAATAAGAAAATTTAGTCGCTAAATCGATCGCTAAATGGTTTAGCGATCGATTTAGCGATCACCAACAGTTTAGCGACTAGACAATCTACTACCACGTTTGGTGATCGCTAAACACCTTTTTTTTGTAGTGAATCTAGGTAACCAATTCTTGGCACGTTAGTTGACACAATTCATGAAAGTACAATAAACCTCTGCACAGAAAATCCGACATTCAACCTTCAATGCGTATAAAAGATTGTCCATAGTCAATTCTATCTTAATATATATTCAACCAATGCACAAATCTATTGAACCAAACTCTCCTTTGTATTTTTATCCCACACTACAAATTTTATAAACTCTCCTTCTTTTTATTCTTCATTTCTAAAGCTCTCTTATGACTTATGAGCTACAATATAATCCAGAAGAGGCCGACAATCCCATATTTTCCTATCTTGTGTCATGACTAATGTCCAGAAGAGGACAGTCTCTCCTAAATGTCATGAAAGAAGATAGAAAGATATGTGAATGCTGACATTTCTCCCTTATAATCAGGCTATAAAATGTCAACATGAAGGCACCCAAGAAAGAAAAAGGGAAGGCTCAGACATTGTTGGGCGAGTCTTTATTCTGATGTCCTCCAGCAGTATGGAGGTAGTCCAGGAAAGGGCAGTCCCGCCTAAATGTAATGACAAAAGATAGGAAGGTATGTGAGATGAAGGCGCCTAAGAAATGAGATGGTCGGAGGCTCAAACATTGAGGTAGTTTCTGTTGACCCATCTCATAAATGAAAGGTAATCATATTTATATTACTGAAACCAAGAAATAGGATTACCTCATTTAAGTATTGCTCTAATTCTCCAACAGTAATTGAAGACTGAAGTGAACATTTCAAGAGGGACCATTTCAAGTAGCAAATCTGTTGTGATCCAAAGTGGATCTATTGAATGTAGGATCGTTCTAGGAGAATTGATCTATAATTGAAAATTCAAACTAAAATTGCATGAACGTAGACAAAGCCTATGGCTATGTGCGTGAGGCAAAATTCAAAGTAAAATAGCATGAACCTAGACAAAGCCTATGGCTATGTGCTTGAGGCAAAATTCAAAAATAACAAAAAGAAAGGGAAAAGATGAAGGGGAAGGGAAATGGAAAAAAGCGCCACAACTCCATGGATTAGATGGAGTAATAAACTCAAGGAAGATCCGCCACAAGAGTATGAAGCTCTTGATGAGAATCACAAGGTTCTATACTAGAACCTTCAAGAGGAGACTTTCTCTCTCAACTCTCTCTAGATCTCAAGTGTGAGATAAAATTCTAAATTTCACATTATGATTCAAATGGCTTACATTTGGGTATTTATATGTTTCCCAAAAAGATGAAGAGAAGCTAGCGCGTATCTCATGGAGTGTGGGCCTTGATGACTTCATCTTGGCCCAATTACAAGTCAAGGTCCAAAATGTCAAAGTACAAAAAGTCAAAGTCCTAGTAAAAGTCAAACCACAAAAAGTTAAAGTCCCGCTTTTATTACATATTTTCCTATTCTATTACAAAGTCCTAAAACTAGTGGAGAAATCTTCTTGGTAGCTTTTCATGATTATATCATCCCCTCCTTCTTGAAGAAATTCATCCACAAATTTGAAGACTTCGAGTCCTACATCACAATACAAGAAATGAGTTTTATTTTAATGGAAGTAGAAAACAATCAATTATTATTGGAATTTGATACTCCCTTTGTTTCAACTTTTCCACCGGGGTCAAAGACCACTTGTATGAAAATGGTCCAAGTTGCCCATGCAAAATGGGTTATGACCTCTTCAAAAGCCCCTTGAAAGTTTTCCCATAAACCCTTCAAATGATTGTGAAAGCCATTGAAGCTTTTGGGTTTTCCTTTTGCTTTTGTGTCATGAGAGTTGGGAACCTTTGGAATGATACTCAAGTTGTGTTTTAATTTTTCCCTTTGGATGAGACCTTGAGGCTTTGGCCTTGGTTCCACATTCTTAATGTGCACAAGAGGGTCTACACAAATAGGCAAGGGAGAAGTATTAGTAGACAAACAATTATTTGAAAGTTTTTGGGTTTGGTCTACTAATAACTCTTCCTCAACCTTTTCTTTCACTATGAGTAAACTCTCTTTCTTTCTCTCTTCGTTTACCTCAACCTCATGCTTTATTTCTTTTTCCTTGGAGGCTTTTTTCTCTTGCTCTCTTTTGATTTTCATTTTCTTTCTATCCTCATACACTTCTTTTGTAGCGAGTGGTAAAAGTTTAATGGTGCGGTTTTTATGTAAAAAAGAGAACGTGTTAGTTTGGCCTTCATGAATTACTTTACGATCAAATTGCCATGGCCTTCCAAGTATAACATGACTCACCTCTATAGGAGCCACATCACAAAGAACCTCATCATTTTAATGACCAATGGAAAAATTTACAAGACTTGATGATCCACTACTAATGCACCATCATTATTTAGCCATTGTAGTTTATATGGTTGCGGATGAGGAATTGTTTTAAGACCAAGTTTGGTCACCAAGATGGTGCTAGCTACATTGGTGAAACTACCACCATCAATGATCAACGCACAAATTTTACCTTCTATCATGCATCTTGTTTGAAAAATGCTCTCTCTTTGGCTATCATCATTTTCATTAATATGCATTCCTAGTAATCTTCTTACCATGAGTAAATCGCCCTCAATAGGTTTTACCCCTAGAGATCATGGTTCTCTTGCTGGGGCATTGGGATGCAATGTGTCCTCTTCCAAGGCACTTAAAGCACTTTATATCCTTAGATCTAGGTGCATTAGAATGAGTAGGAGATGAAGGAGATTTAGAGTTAGAAGAATTAGGCCTTGTCCCATTTTTACCCATGTTGGTCGCGGCTCCAATTGCATTGGAGGAGTCTCCCTTCTTCTTAGAATCTTTCCAACTTGTTGAGGAATATTTAGAAAATGGCTTCTTGTAGGATCTCCTTCTCTTCAATTGTTGCTCAACTTTGATTGCATGATGCACCAAATCTTCCAATTCAACATAATGATGCAATTCAACTATGTCCAAGATCTCTTGATTCAAACCATTTAGGAACCTTGCCATAGTTGCTTCTCTTTCTTCATTAATGTTTGCCCTAATCAATGCAACCTCCATCTTCTTAAAATATTCATCCACGCTTTTGTTGCCTTGATTAAGCCTTTGAAGCTTATTATGGAGCTCTCTATGATAGTGTGAAGGAACAAATCTCTTCTGCATTATGGCCTTCATTTCTCTCCAAGTAGAAATTGGATCATCTCCATACCTCCTTTTCTCCTTTCTTAGTTGATCCCACCATATCAATGCATAGTCCACAAACTCTATGGATGCCACCTTAACCGTCTTCTCTTCACTATATAATGTTGGCATGCAAAAATTTGCTCTATTTTTGTCTCCCACTCTAGATACAACTCGGGATCATTTTTACCTTGGAATGTTGGCACTTTTATTTTTACTCCCTCAAGTATATCATTTTGTCTCCTCACTCTATTCTCACCATACTCTCCATGTCTCTTTCTAGGACTCCTTCTTCTTTGCTCATCCTTTTCATACTCATTTTCTTCATGTGATGAATTCTCATGAGTAGAACTTCCTTGTCTTGGACTTCTAGTTCTTGTGCCTCTTGAAGTTCTTTCAATGCCTTCAAGTCTTTCACTAAGCTCATCACTTTGCCTTTGAAGAAGCCTTTCCAAATGTCTTGTCATTCTTTGGAGTTTCATATCATATGCCGCGGTTCTCAGTGAAGGTGGTGTACTACCTCCACTATCACCTCTTGTTTGTGACATGATTACAATTCAACAAAAAGCAAAAATAAAATGGACCTCACCACTCAACTAAGTGTTTCACTCTTAGAATGTTCACTCGTGTATCACACAAATAGGCTTTTTAGTAAATGTACACTCTTGCCTTTTTCTACTCTAAAGTCTCAATTAAAGGCTCTTGAAGTAGAAATAAGCAATTCCAAGATATAAGCCAAATACACTTGTAAACAAATCAACCAAGAGTAATCACTCACAAGAATTTCAAAGAAATAAAACTACAAGACAAAAATAAGAAATTTAAGAGACAAACTAAAAATGCTCAACAAGAATAGCACACTCAAATAGAATTGAAAGACGACAAGTAGAAGAAGAAAGACTAAGAAGAAAAGAAGAAGTTGAAAATGAACTTTTCTTAATATCCTTGATTTTCGATTATTTTCTTGCTCAAGTAAGCTCATACACTAAGTTTCAAGGCTGAATAGTGGCAAATCTTTTTCTGCAAATAAATTTTTTTTTAAATTTTTTTTGATATTTGCACTTTTGCCCCAATTTTTTTTTAAATTTGTGTTTTGGTCCTTTGGATTTTTCAGATTTGAACTCTTTTTCCTTTTCTATAATTTATGAACTATTTGTTCTTTTATAACTGCCATTGACTTTTTCGAATTTACAAAAAAATATCCCAAACACAACTATTTCACAAATATAAGATCAAAGAGCCTTCTAAAAGTGCTTTTGTAATAAGCAAGTTGAATTTCAACAATCAAATTTAGAATTCACTATTTTGATGCTTAGATCTTTCATTCAAGTGGTTGATCAACAAGTTAACCAACACTTTTGAAATTCATCAAGATCTATGAAGCTATTATCCCAAGGATCTCAAGAAATATGAAGAACACTTATGAACATCAAGAAAATTCAAATTCAAGAGAATTAACAAAACTAACACAAATCTATGTAGATCTCGAAAATTCCAACACAAATAACAACAAACTATAGAAGTAGAACACAAAATCAAGATCAAAAGGATCTAGATCTAGAAGTTTTTTGAATTTGAAAAAGTGGCGCAATAAAATTTCAAAATGCCGCCAAATTTTTTTTTTTTGAATTTTTTTAGGTTCGAACTCTCCTAGAGGCTAGCTTTGATACCAAATGTTATGATCCAAAATGGATCTATTGAATGTACGATCGTTCTAGGAGAATTGATCCATAATTGAAAATTCAAACTAAAATTGCATGAACCTAGACAAAGCCTATATGGCTATGTGCGTGAGGCAAAATTCAAAGTAAAATAGCATGAACCTAGACAAAGCCTATGGCTATGTGTGTGAGGCAAAATTCAAAAATGACAAAAAGAAAGGGAAAAGATGAAGGGGAAGGGAAATGAAAAATGCTCCACAACTCCATGGATTAGATGGAGTGATAAGCTCAAGGAAGATCCGCCACAAGAGTATGAAGCTCTTGATGAGAATCACAAGGTTCTACTCTAGAATCTTCAAGAGGAGACTTTCTCTCTCAACTCTTTCTAGATCTCAAGTGTGAGATAAAATTCTAAACTTCACATTATGATTCAAATGGCTTACATTTGGGTATTTATATGTTTCCCAAAAAGATGAAGATAAGCTAGCGCCTATCTCATGGAGTGTGGGCCTTGATGACTTCATCTTGGCCCAATTACAAGTCAAGGTCCAAAACGTCAAAGTACAAAAAGTCAAAGTCCTAATAAAAGTCAAACTACAAAAAGTCAAAGTCCTACTTTTATTACATATTTTCCTATTCTATTACAAAGTCCTAAAACTAGTGGAGAAATCTTCTTGGTAGCTTTCCATGATCATATCAAAATCCATTTGCTTGTCCTTTTGGAACCCAAGAAGCTTTTGCTATAATCCTATGAGGATCATCAAGTACCACTAACTGAAGAGTTCTCCCAACGCTTCAACTGATCATTTTTTATATCTCGTGCGGCATCCCATTATGCTGCAAAAAGAATCAACAATTTTTGTTCACCCAATGTAACATCTCTGATTTTTTAAAACCCTAATTGAGGTGGATAACCTTGATCGGGTGTTTGTTTGATTGTGTGGTTGTTTATGTCTTAGCTTAATACCTAGTTGGAAGCTTAGGAATAGGCTTGAAACATGTTAAGCTTGAAACATGTTGGAAGTGCTTTAGGTATAACATGAGAAACAGGGAAGATCACAAGTTTGGAAGCCTCTTCCTAGCTGAGCAACATGCTCAAGCATGGGAGTGGAGCACGCTCAAGCGTGCCAACATTTAGGCATGGACAAGTTGCACGCTCAAGCATGCTGAGTGCGTTGTGCCAGTTGTTCAGAGTTTTGATGCATGTGGGACACGTGTCAGGCCCTGGAGAAGGCAGAGTGGACGAGGTTCCATGCTTAAGCGTGGACAATCTACATGCTAAAGCGTGCTGGTCAGTTTTCTAAAATGCTAGGTTTTAATTCATTTCATTTCCTACACGAAAGTTCCAAAGTTCATCTTGTTCTTTGAGTTCCTGAAAGTCCATAGACTGATTCTTGAGGTTCTTGCGTGATTTCCCTTTGATCATTCGCTGAAACCCTGTTCCGACTACACGTTCGTGATCGTAACTTCGGATTTCCCTAGGGTGCGACTTTGGTTTGAAGCTTCGTTGAGGTAAGTCGAGGTACTGATATCATCGACCCTTAGTTCTTGTTGGTATTTGTCTTGGTTTTCATTCTTACCTCACTCCTAATCCAACCTAATGTTGCTTTGCTAACACATTAGGGCTTTACAGGTGTTTTTATCCGATTGATTGTTTGAGGAGTTGCGTGAGGACTCGTGTTCAAGCTTGAGGCTGCGAGGAACAGCCTCAGTTTGGTGAGTGTTCTCCTCTAATTTTTGTGGCTTGATCCTTTGATTCCTTGATTCAATGTTATGCGATCGTTCGTGGTTGTTTTCGTTACCATTTATGAGTTTTTGGCTGTTTTTGGACCTCGTGCGTGTGCTCGGGGCGATTGTTAGCAGAATGTACATGCCGGGGGTATCCTTGGCAGTGTGAGGAACTGTGTGTGGAGTTGGTTGGAGGGTGTGTAAGGTTACAGGTTGCGGAGTCGCATGCAAAAGTTGCACGGTGTAACGCCCTGATTTTCAAGTTTTTCCTAATAAAACAGTATTTATGAACTTATATTTTATTCGAGGTCTTAGAAATGGATATAAAATATTCCGAGACCACAGTCATGCTCAACGACATCGTCGGAAGCTCCGATTAAGTTTTGAGTCGAAAACTCAGATGGAGCCCGATCTGCGCTTTTCATTGACAATAGTGCTTTACTACTATCAAGACCTAATTTTGACCCGTGAACGAGACAGTAAGTCTTAGAATGTAATTCTCTACGTTTTGGTTAAATTTCAAAAAAAATAAAAAAAAATCATTTCCTAATATTCGTTCGAGCGAAATCCTCAATCGAGTGACGAACGGAGCCGCATATGGATTTACCGGGACTCGACAATGGATAATCTTGATGCCACATCATGTCAAATCACTCGGGAGAGCATGTCAGAGTCGTCATGACGTTCGGAAATATATGGACGCGAAATGACCAAAATACCCCTAACCTTTTTCACTTTTACCGTTTTACCCTTGAAGGAAATGACCATTTTACCCTTAAGTGACTTGTTTTATGGCTGGACAGCCCCATTCTCATCCCTCATTCACGCATAAGAGAGCACCAAAACTTCTTCTTCCTCCTTGAGCCAAGCCACCATTTTTCTTTGAGAAAAACCTTGAAATCTTTGAAAAAAAGCATGAATCTTTGATCAGTCTTCATCCATTCTTAGGTAAGATCACTTCTATGATCTCCTAGATTCATGAATCTCTTTCAATCTCAAGATCAAATCTTGTTTTCATGAAAATCAAGTTTATGATCCAAAACTTTCAAAATTAATGGGAAACAATTTCTATGAGTTCAATTCGTCATTCTCTACCTAAACCCAAGAGCTCATGATCAAACTCTCATCCTAGCTTATTTTCCCCAAAGTGGCCGAACCCTAAGGATGATGATGAATAGTGTTTTTGTTCAAATTTTTGATTTCTAACTCTTGATTCCATCCTTAACTTTCCTATTGTCCTTGAATCCAAGTGATGGAAAACCAAATCATTTTCTAACCCCTTTTTCCCAAAATGGCCGAGACCTTCAATGAGAAAAATCATGGGCCATGTTTTATATTTTTGAGTCATAGGACTTGTGTTAGTGTTAACCAAGCTTATGAACCAACCATCCAAAAGTTTGTAACCAAATGTGATCCGTAACCCTTTTTAGCAAAAGTGGCCGAACCTTGGACCTTTTAGGGGAAGGAAAATTTATGTTTTGATGTTGTTTTCTTGTATTGATTGTTGTTGAGAACTGTATTGTATTTGATTGTTTTAGGCGATGTGGACGAAGCCGGAGCTGGAGCCGAGAATCGTTTGAGTTTGGATTAACCAACTTAGTGAGGTAAAGGGAGGTATTTCATTTGAGTTTGGTAGCCTCACGGCATTTGATTGACTGATGTGTTATGGTTGAATTAAGACTTGATGTATATGTATACTTATATCCTGGATTGATTGGATGCGAAGTGTTGTGTATAACTGGTTACTTGATATAAACGGTGGCATGGATGCCTTGATTGAAGTATACGCTATTGTTGAATTCATATTGATACATATACATATATATATATATACTCTGGATGAGTATAGGACTGGCTATGTCTCAATAAATAATTAAAATACTAGAAAACCAAAATCAAAGTTTTGAAAAACGAGCTTTGAAAATCAAAAAGGTGTTTTTGGGAAAATGTGTTGTTTTTAAAGAAAAGTAATCCTTCCTTTTTGAAAAAGTTATGTTCTTTTGAAAAGGAAAAAGTGGTTTTGTGGAAAGTCGTGCAAAGCGAGTTTTTATTTCAGAAAAATGTTTTAAAAAGACGTGGAACCTTTAGAAAACGATTTTGTTTCCAAAAAAGTGTTTTTCCCGGAAAATGTTTTCCTTGATAAAGAAATGTTTTATTTCAAGAAAATGAAATTGAGTTTTGTTTTCCAAATCTGTTTTGTGTAAATACGACCGAGAAGGAAAAATGACGAACCTTTGAGATGAACACAAACCTAGTGATCGAGACATCAGACTAGTGTTTTGTGGATTGAGCACTCGGACTTCGTGTCCTGTGTTTTTGATTTGAACGGACTTAATGTCCTTTTAAAAGGAGTCGTGGGCTTTATGTCTCGACAAATGAAAGATTGAACGAAAAAGAAAAAAGAAAACTTTCTGTGTACATGCATGAACCGACAGACGTGACTTTTGAAAATGAGCTACAACTTACGTAGTTGAGAATTGAGCCAGTTACGACCACTAGGTCTATAGGGGCATTCTGTGTGTCGAAACTCCACAAGTGCCTAGAGCCCTCGCGACCCCGTGCCATGGCAAGTCGGCTACCCAGCACGAATGAACTCAATCGGAGACTGGACTATTCAGGATATGGTTATGACGTGGTACCCTGGAACAATTGGAGTTCGGACCTAAATTAAGAGGCCAAATCATAAAAACAATTGTGTTACAGGTGTTACTGCGGCCAATCGCTCGATGAAGGGAAGTTAGAATCTCCGGAGTACATGAATTAGAAAAATGATATTGAAGTCTCATGCATTATTATAACTCATGATAGTGTTTGAGATGCTGTATTGTATTACATAGATAACTATTCTCACAACTGTATTTATCTGTGGATGTTTATCTTGTTTGTCGCCTGTGCGGCTATCGTGATAAACTTATTATATGAGCATCTCACCTTTACCTGCACATGTTGGACACCCTATTGTGTTTTTGGAACACATGTACAAATGTTGATCGTAGATCCTCGTGAACACGTAAGGACTCGGATGACGGAGCCTGTTGAAGAAGCCGACTTTGGGTTGTATCCCAATGGCTACTATTAGCTGACCAACTTAGGAGTCCTTTATTTTGTGGTAGTCTTATATTATGAATTGCTGCACATAAGTTGAACTTATGTCTTGAGTCTATAATAATTTATATTAGACCTGAATCTATGTTGTCATTATGTTTTTGTGCACCGTGATTATTAATATGTGTTATTAAGTTTATTTCCTTGTCTTAAGTGTGTTTTACCTATACATGTAGAAAATTTTTAGAACCACGTTTTTGAACGTAGCTATTTAATTATACTATTTTCCAAAAGCAACCAGTGTTTTATTCTCTTGATATTTTCCCCATTTTGAGTTCAAGTACGTAGCACCTGAGGGGGGTGTTACACAAGGGAAAGCGCGCTCGACTATTCAGGTGAGGAGAAAGAGTTACACACGTCCGGGAGGCAAGAGTAGTTTATAGAACTCTTTTTGTATGTTGATTTTGTGTAGGGGAACCTACATGAGGTTGAGCCCTCGTAAAGTACCTAAACCCTAGGTTTAGTCTACTTTGGGCTAGCACCGCTGTGTTTGGTACCCTAGGCAAGTAAACTTGTGATGTTTGGAAGTATGTGCAATTATCTGCTATGTAAATAACTGCTAACTGCTATGTGAGAAGTATGATAACTATTATAACATGTTTATCTGGTTGCTATGCTTACTACTTTATAAGCATGATAATGATGAACTGCTGTATTATCTTGAATTGCGTGAATGCATGAGAAGTCAGTGGTTTAGCATGGTTAGGGCTGAGAACCCAATGTTGGTAATTGAGGTGGTAGTCCTGTGTTGAGGTTATGTTTGGGAGCCTGAGGTGCTCGTGAGATCGTGATGATGAATTGCGCTAGGCGCGTGGGTCGAGTTTGCATATGGTGCGATATTAGCTCAAATGGATGGATGACATGCATAGAACCTGCATAAGTTGCCAAGTGGCGAGCCATGTATCGTGAGGCATACGAGGTTGGTGCACCGAGTGCAGGTGCGGAAAGCAGTTGAGCGGTGATGCACTTTTATAGGTCACGGTGAGCGAAACGGATTAACGGAACAAACCAAATTGTTCGATGAGCGGATGTATCTAGTATCTTTGTCCAAGGGAGACGTTTAGTATCGACCGGCATGCATAGAAAGAGTATGTGTACATCTAGCTAGGAGATGACAGTAGTGTCAGAGCATTCGGGAGACGTTTGTGTTTGTTATATATTCTGCTTTGCATCATCCCTGTTTATGATGTGCAGTATATCTTATCTCCCTGTTTTTCCTATATGTTGTGCTATTTGTTCCATGAGAAGACGACGAGCCAGCGGAGAACGCTTATGGACCCCGAGCACACATTCTTTCCTCCAAGGGGCACCGTGGATGCCAGTGCTTGCTGAGCTTGAGATCATCTATCACGATAATCATCGGTGGCAGGTGGACCCCTCCACATTCCTGATAGTGTACACTGGACCTGCTAGCTTGCTGGTCAAGAGTGACACTCCACCTTATGCAGACATCATAGGACCTTAGAGAGTGATGCAGTTTCTCCCTTTCACACAGATGTGGCACCCACCGAGCCAGCATGAGCGGGACTTTATGTGGGCGGTGCCAACATCATCTCACGTTACCAACAGGAGAGGTGTCGTGCTACGTGGACGGCGGAGGAGATTGGAGCAGTATTCGAGGACCTACAGACGGACGCGGGTTGTTGTGTCTAGTTCCTCGTCTGAATATGTACCCTTGAGGGTTTATAGGCGTACATATGAGGAGGCATAGAAAACTATCAGAGTAAAGCAGCGAATGAAAACAACCATACATGTATAAACATGCATAACGTAGCCCCATCAGTAGAGCACTGTACATAGATATACAAACTGTCTGTAAATGAAAACTGAAAAGATAACTTTGTATGAACACCTTGGTTGTAGTGGGCACTTTATTCTGTCTCTATTTGTTTTTAGTTTCATTTTCATTAGGCTTGAAGCACCTTTCATTGTTGTTAGTTTTTATTTGAACTTAATATGGCTGAAGTAATGGTTGAACTTGCTGTTTATGTGTAAAACCCGCCAAAAAATATGGAATATGTTATATTTATTAAAATATATATATATATATATATATATATATATATATATATATATTTATTTATTTATATTTAGAGACAGAGAGAGAGGAAAAATTAAAATTGTTTCCATGTTATTTATTATCTATAACATGAGATTTTAGTAGAGTGTAATTAAAAAATATTAATGTGCTTAAGCAATTTGAATAAAATAAAATAAGTTGTTATGATAAAGATAGAGACGTATTCCCCTTTCACCCTTAGTGTAAGTTATGAGTTAGCTTATGGCCAAGGGCTTTTCGATAAAAGCGACATAGTATAAATAGTTAGAGAAAGGGAGTGAGCCGTCATGAGCAACCCTAGCAGAAACAAGTGGAGTCCTTATGAGAGAAGAGGAAGAAGGAGCACGATCCAAGAGCAAGAGACGAATTTTGGCGTGGTTCTGGCGTTTTCAGACACGGGGAATTCATCTCCATCATTTTTCTCTCCTACAAATGTGCCAATATCTGGTGAGGGGTTTAAATTTAAGGTTGGATTAATGATGAATTTTGGGGAAAATTCGGAGGTATGATAATTTTGGATTTTAGGTAATGAGGTTGTATGATTTTGGCATGAAATTGGTGTTAAATCGGTTTGATGTTGATATATGAGTAACTTTGTTTGATTAGTCAAGTATGATGTTATATAGAGAGTTTTGAGATCTTTCTTCATGTATTCGAGACCTGCTTGTGCATTTAAATTGTTGGATTTCTGTAGAATTTGCGTTTCTGCAGAAATCGTGTCAGTGCTAAGCGTCGGGAACTCAGCGCTGAGTGCTAGGATGGCAGAAAGAAACTGATATCCAGTGCGGAGAGCCCAAAAAATAGCGCTGGGGCACCCGAGAGCAAGATCTGAAAACTTGACCCTATGCTGAGCGCCACTTACCCTATGTTGAGCTCTAGTGTCAGACAATAAAATGATTATTTTGGCTTCTGTGTTTCACCGCTCTTGCTATTAGAGTGGTAAGGACTTACAATGAGTGCAAACAAAGTAAATTAAATGTGGGCTACTAATATATCAATGGAGGTTTATTAAAAACATGTTAGAAAAGATATTGGTGAAATTGGCGAAAAAGGGAAATTGTCATGAAGTGACATGTATATAGAGGTATGAACATGGATGATGTGATTTTTAAGAATTGATGAACTATACGTTAAAGTTCTTTGTGGCATAGTGTGAGGTAACATATAAGTTGATGAGATGTCGAACATATAAATATGATGCCAATAAGGTGAGAGATTTGATAGATAACATGGTAATACTGCGTTAATGCTATTATAAGAAGGCTTAAGATATGTGTAATTAAGAGAAATATAAATTGTGCTGTCTTATCATCTTGAGCATGATTGATGAATATGAGAAAGTGTTTGAGGGTCGTAAATGACTTATTTTTAGTTGGTGTAAAATAATAATATAAAAGGAGAGGAACATGATTGCAGACTATGTTTATAGGATCTGCGATTATGAAACAGAAAGGGATAAAGAGGAATATATGAAGACTAGAATGGAGTTATATGATGGTGATTTAAACAGATGTAGTGGAAGGAATATTATATGGTACACATTTTTGTTTAGAGTGGTAGAAGAAATATTTATATTCTTGTTGAATCTAACAATGGTTCTTCCTTACAATTGAGTTGGTTCTTATACAAAGAATAGAGTATAGTTGTGAGCGTTACTTATAGTAACTGTGCTAAATACGATAAGGAATGTTAGTCAAAACGGTCAATGTAAACAATTAATGTGAAGAAAGTATTTAAGTGAAAATGAAGTAAATGGATATCTGAATTATTGTTGTGTTCTATGCTTATGATGGTCTATGGGAAATGGCCATTTTATTCACTTGTTTATTGAATTATGGGTTTATTGTACTTTTGTATATTGAGTTTTAAGCTTCCAATGCGAAGTGAATGCTTATTGTGATGAACAAGTTTTGCTGTGAAATTATTGACAAATGCCAAGGTAAGGTTTATTGACTCAACTATGTATTTGCGTTCAAAGCAAATGTTGAAACTGATTGGTAAGATGCTCTTAACTATGTATTTGCGTTCAAAGCAAATGTTGAAACTGATTGGTAAGATGCTCTTAGTTTATGAATGAAATGACTATAATGTTATCTACATGTATTTATGATTAAGATCATTATGGAATTTATTGATTACCATTGTAATGGTTATGTAAGCTATGTTGAGGCACATAGTGAATATGCGATATTGTGAGTTGATTTGCATGAACATGGCATGCATATGAAAAGAGGTTTGGTTTTGGACATTGATCAATACTTGGTGTATCCGACCAGTCAGCGGACACGACCGGTATATAAATGTGACTGCTGGAGAAGGGGACTCTAGTGAACAACCCCAGAGTTTGGAGGGATGTTATGTTGTGATCGAGGTTAGTTACTGGTTAGCGGATTCCGACCGGGGTATAAATGGGGTCGCCGGAGCTGGAGACTTTTGTAAACAACTCCAAGGGGATACACAAGCATATGGCTCAATGGTAACTTGAGAAAACAGGGATTGATTATCGCTAAGATTGGTTTTCATATATTGAAAAGTATTATACGGTCTAATTATGATAGCGCGATTGTGCATGTATGTATGTGTTGCATTATTTTTTATGTTTTGTTTACCGTCACTGAGTTTTGTGACTCACCCCCGCCGTTTTTGGTTTAGCTTCAGGTACTCCGCGAGTGGAGTCATCTCAGGTAGCTCATGAACTTGTGTAGTGCGAGCTGCCGCTGCTGTCTTAGTTTCATTTTAGTTCGGTTTATTGTCATATGAAGTTTCTCTGCCGATTGGAGTTTTGAACTTCATTCTAGTTGTAAACCCATTTGGGCTTTGTTTTTTTTAAAACTCTTGCTATTGACTCAGGGCCACGTTTGGTTTTCTTTTTGAATAAGCTTTTACTCTGATATTTTCCTATAATATGCAATATATCTTGTTATGATCTGACTTATATGTTCTTGAAAGGCCTTGGGAATGGAACAACGGAGTTCTATTCTGGCTGGTTAGGGACGCCTAAGTTGGGTCCTGACATTATGTGGTTGATTTGCCGCCTTGTTTTGAATGGTGAAGTTTATGTTTAATTTAATGCTTCTCTTGATCCGTTGGATTTTTATTATAACAAAAAGGGGGAGGGAGAGATGCATGAATATAAAAAGGGGAGAGACACTTATGAAGAAATAAAGAGAAAGTTTGAATGACCTTGAATGGGCATAAACTTAAAATTGAACATTTAGTGAAGGGGAGATATCATCGTAAAAGAATTGATCCTCATTATTATATGCACGAAGTGAGGGGGAGTCATATTCACATTGCTCCACATATGCGCTTTATCACACTAAAATCTTTATATATGTTATCTGTGACTAACCTTCCACCAAGCTTTTGAAAACTCAAAATTTATAACGGGGAGAACGTGGATAATATGTGTTTCAGGACATCTTACATTTTGATGATGAGAAGGCAAGGTAGTAGGATTGGCGTGAAGAAAAGCCAAAATGCAAATCCAAGGAACAAGTCCTCAAGACCAAGATAAGATCTTCAAGGGTATATTTATATGGGTGGTTTTAGGATAAATTGTAAGATGCTAGTAGGATTGGCTCCTAAATTAAAATCAATCAACAATTGAAAGTAAAAGAAGAAATTGGTTTTAAAAAGGTTTTCAAAGTCTTGGAAAATGGTCTCCTAACTTAAAGATTTGATTCATACCTTAAATATGTTTCTCAAGTATGTTGGAATATAATTTAGCTTTGAAAAACTTGTTCTAATTGTTGGAAAAGACAAATTAATCGATTATGCTTTGTAATATAATCGATTAATGCATGTATGTGTTTTTCAGTGTTTCACACAGAGAGTTCATAATCGATTATGTCCAAGTACTTAATCGATTATCTCATGCTTTTCTGAGAAAATGTGTTTTTGGACAGAGAGCCCTTAACAAATTATTTTTCACCTCTTAACAGATTAAGTTTTCTATTGAACCAAAAATAACAGATTATATTTTCACCCATAGCAGATTAAATGTTCTTGGTATATTCTTGGGGGGTTTCGGGGCTTGTATTAATCGAATATCAAATAAGAGACAATCGATTATTCCAATGAATAATCAATTATCAGAGCATAATTAATCGATCATCTTTCGAATTTTATGAGCGTACAGAGCATTAAATGCACAACAGTCTGTGAGTAACGGACCCATTAAACCCTAGCCTCATAAATACTTTGTTCTAACTCGAAATACACGAAGAGACTGAACATTAATTGCTTACCTACTTACTCTAACAACATTCAACTCTTGATTCTTGATTTGAGCCAATCCTACACAAGAGTCATAGTGCTTCAACTTGTATTGCTTTCCCTTTGTGAGGTATTTTCATCTTGTACACTCTTATTTCTAATCTTTACTTGCGAAAGAGGGTGAGGTATCTCTCTAGATTATTTTGTAACAAGGATGAGGTGTCCCTTGAGTTGATTTGGAGGCTCTTGCACATAAGGATAGGGTGTCCCTAGTGAAGAGTGCTCAAGTCTTGTTACAAAGAGAAGGAAGAATGTGGCAAAGGCAGTTAATGTGACAAAAAAAAAAGGAACCAGTTACAACAAGAAATAAATTCCAAATTATGTCACACGAAGATAAGGGCATTTGAAATGTTATGGCTGGCTTGTCAGCAATTAAGCCATTTAATGAGAGGACCTCACAGGTAGTTAAACCAGGAAATAACCAAAAAAGGAGAGGAAATGATGGGATTGTTTGAGGTGACAAGGATAAAAGTGAAGCTTCTCAAAGATTAGCCTTGCAAGGTAAAAAGGTTAGGGGAGATGAATCTGTTGTGAAGGAGTTAGATAAAATGTGCCCAAAAATCTCACGTAGTCGAAATTTACCACTAGTAAAGTCACACTTACTACAAAGTCCTTTTATAAGGAAAAACAATGGGTTCCAATTCAACCGGCCTAGTCTTTTGAGGGTCAAAATCAAGCTTCCGTGAATTCCCGGTTGAAACAGAAGACACTTGAACCAAATGCAGAGGTTGTACATTCTTCTCTAATTAGTACAGACCCTCCTAATCAAGAGCATGATGTTGTGAGGAATTTGTGCCAGAGACATAAGATACTAATGTGAGAGGGAGTGTTGACATTAACATTGTTGGTGATGGTTAGCGACCATTCACCTTCTTTGTACAATTTTTTTAATGATTGAATTCAAAGAATTTAGTATTCTCTCTTGGAATGTTAGAGGAGATGGAAGTAAAAGAAGTAGAATGCACCTCAAAAACTTGATTCGGAGGTATTGTCCTACTGTTTGGCACACATTAGTTTTGTTAAAACAGTCATTCTAGAGGAGCTTGAGGTATGATCTAGTTGCCATTGAGGAAGTTATTGGTCACTCGGGTGGTATTTGGGCATTGGCTAAAACTGGGCCATGAGACGACCCTCCTTTTTCAGAAGGATAATCCCTTTATCCTAAACTCCTATTATTATTATTAACTATGCTTAATTGTATTAAAGCGATAGCATGGTATTCAAACAATGTTGCGGAAACAAGCGAATTAAACATACAACATTCAGAAAGCATAGATCACATCAAAGTAAAGCGCAAGATATAAACTATATATACATAAACATGCATAACGTAGCCCCATCAGTGGGACTCTGTACATACATATACAAACTGTCTAAACAAAAGCTAAAAGAACGGAAAATACAACCAAAGCCAAAAAGACGAAAGAACCCTCAGAGCTCTCCAGCACTCTCCAACCCTTGCACAAAATACAGCAAAATCTCGCCACTCAGTGTAACGCCCCGATTTTCACGTTTTCTATTTCTTTAGTATTTTAATGCCTTTATTTTATTCGAGGTCTTAGGAATGGAAATAAAATATTCCGAGACCATAGTCATGCTCGACGATATCGTAGGAAGCTACGATTAAGTTTTGAGTCGAAAACTCAAACGGAGTCCGGTCTGCGTTTTTACATTGACAGTATGATTTTACTGCTCAGAAGACCTCAGATGGACCCGTGAACGAGACAGAAAGTCTTAGAATTCGATTCTCTACGTTTTGGTTAAATTTCGTAAAAATTTCAAAAAAATCACTTCCAGACCTTCGTTCGGGCGGAATCCTCAATCGGGTGACGAACGGAGCCACATATGGATTTACCGGGACTCGCCAACATATAATATTGATATCACATCATCCCAGGACACTTGGGAGAGTATGCCAGAGTCGTCATGACGTTCGGAAATATCTGGATGTAAAATGACCAAAATGCCCCTAACCTTAGTCTTTTACACTTTTACCATTATACCCTTTTGGCAAATGACCTTTTTACCCTTAAGTGAGCTTTTAAGAGACTGAACTCAGCCCCTCACTTCATGATTTTCGCACAGCCCCTCTTCCTTTAGAGTTCCATAGTTGTTCTTGAGAGAAAACCCCATTGTTGGTCTTGAAGCTCCTTGAGTTTTGTTGGAATCACTTGATTTCTTGAGCAATCTTCCTTCATTTCAAGGTAAGATCACTTCTATGATCTCTTAGCCTCTTGAATCTTTCTTTATTTCAAGATCAATCTTCATTTCTATGAAAAGAATTTCTTAGATCCAAAACTTTGAAAATCCATAGGAAATTGTAGAAAAATCCTTTTGAGGTAAGACCAAGTTCTTTGAACTCACATCATCAATCTCTACTTAAACCTAAGAGCTTATGATTCAACTCTCATCATAGCTCAAAAAGCATTTTTGGCCGAACCCTACTTGAAGATGATGAATAGTGTTTTCATCAATTTTTGATTTTTAACACTTGATTTCATCCTTAGCTTTCCTAATGCCTTTGAATCCATGAAATGGGAAACCAAGATCAATTCCTAACCTTTTTAACCTAGGGTGGCCGAAATCCTCTTTGTAAGAATAGTTGAGATTGGCTTTGATTGTTGTTTAATGTTTGACTATTGTGTTGTGTAGTTGTTGACGATTGCCAGGAGGTTCACAAACCGATCAACTGACTTTGATCCAGGAATCTGCTCATCAACAGGTATGGGGAGAAGAATCTCATCACAACAAGATGGTAATGGTGAAGATGGTTGTTTAAATTATGTGTGGGAGAAACCCTTTAGTTTGGGTTCACTTTTATGTGTTAAGTTTTGTTAAGTTCTCATGGAGAACAAGAATGTCATGATGAGATGATTGAATGAAAAAAAACCATTTTCATGGAAAACCTACTTTGATCACTAGATCAAGTATGGACTTTTATTGTTGAGTATGAGACCATAATGTGTGATGGACTTGGATGTTTGATGTAACGCCCCGATTTTCACGTTTTCTAATTATTCAGTATTTTAATATCTTTATTTTATTCGAGGTCTTAGGAATGGAAATAAAATATTCCGAGACCATAGTCATGCTCGACGATATCGTAGGAAGCTACGATTAAGTTTTGAGTCAAAAACTCAAACGGAGTCCGGTCTGCGTTTTTACACTGACAGTATGATTTTACTGCTCATAAGACCTCAGATAGACCCGTGAACGAGACAGTAAGTCTTAGAATTCGATTATCTACGTTTTGGTTAAATTTCGTAAAAATTTCAGAAAAATAACTTCCTGACCTTCGTTCGGGCGGATTTCTCAATCGGGTGACGAACGGAGCCACATATGGACTTACCGAGACTCGCCAACAGATAATCTTGATATCACAACATCCCAGGACACTTGGGAGAGTATGCCAGAGTCGTCATGACGATCAGGAAAATCTAGACGCGAAATGACCAAAATGCCCCTAACCTTAGTCTTTTGCACTTTTACCATTATACCCTTTTGGCAAATGACCATTTTGCCCTTAAGTGACTTGTTTTAAGGCTGAACTCAGCCCCTCACACTCTCATTTTCGCACAGCCCTCTCAAAAAGAGAAGAACACCATAGTTACTCTTGAAGAAACTCCATTTTTCTTCTTGAAAAGCTTGAATCACTTGTTGGATTCACTTGATTCCTTGAGCAATCTTCCATCATTTTATGGTAAGATCACTTCTATGATCTCTTAGCTTCTTGAATATCTCTTTATTTCAAGATCAATCTTCATTTTCATGAAAATTATTTCTTAGATCCAAAAGTTTGAAAATCCATAGGAAATTGTAGAAAAATCATTTTGATGTGAGACCAATTTCTTTGAACTCACCTCATCATTCTCTATCTAAACCCTAGAGCTTATGATTCAACTCTCATCATAGCTCAAAAAGCACATTAGGGCCGAACCCTTCTTGATGATGATGAATAGTGTTTTCATCAATTTTTGATTTTTAACACTTGATTTCATGCTTAGCTTTCCTAATGCCTTTGAATCCATGAAATGGAAAACCAAGATCAATTCCTAGCTTTATTCTCTTTAGGGTGGCCGAAACCCTCTTTGTGAGAATTGTTGAGTTTGGTTTGATTGTTGTTTAATGTTTGATTGTTTGGTTGTTTGTAGTTGGTGTTAATTATCAGAAGGTTCACAAACCGATCAACCGACTTTGATCCGGGAATCTGCTCTTCAACAGGTATGGGGAGAAGAACCTCATCACACCAAGATGGTGGTGGTGAAGATGGTTGTTTAAATTATGTGTGGGTGAAACCCTTTAGTTTGGGTTCACTTTTAATTGTTATGTTTTGTTAAGTTCTCTTCAAGAACAAGGTTGTTTTGATGAGTTTATGCTTGAGTATGTTGTAGTGTGCTTTAGCATAAGTTGATGATGATATGATTGAATGAGGCTTTTGAGCTATATTTTCATTGGTGGCCTTAGTAAGAGGAAAGATAAGAACATGTGTTGTTCTTGATCTAGCAAGGTTTTGATGCAACAAAACATGATTTCATAACCTATGTTTTCAAAGAGAGACAAAAGTGATTTTGATCCAAAGATCAAATGAAGTTTTAACCTTTAAAGTGTGTCACCAAAGTGGAAAATGTCTTTTCTTTAGCCATAGGTTTGTTAATCAAACTAAGTGTTTCAAAAGAAGAAATAATGAAGGAGTTAGGGAAAATGAAAAACAGGGCACTCGCCCAGCGAGCCCCGTCTCGCCTCGCGAGACAGAGGGAAGATAAGGCATTCGCCAGGCTAACATTGCCTCGCCTCGCGAGACAGTGGACTAGCCCGAGCAGCAAAGATGCAGCTTCTCTGCCTCGCGTAGCGAAGTATTTCTCGCCCCGCGAACCGCCTAAGCAGTGAAGAATTGTAGCTCTGCCTCGCGACACGAGACAATTATCGCCTCACGAAGCAGAAGGTCGGTTTGAAATACAGTTCTCTGCCTCGCGACGCGAGACAATATTCGCCTCGCGATTCAGAGGATTTGTATAAGGAGAAAATATAACTCTCAGCCTCGCGACGCGAAACTTCTGTTCGCCCCGCGAGAAAGGAATTTCAATTGAGGTATCACTACCTTAATTTAGCTAAGCGAATGTACTCTCGCTAAGCGAATTTCATGTTTCAGAAAATGCTAGAAATGAAGTAAGTAGTTCAAATATTGTTTCAAATCAAATGAGTTTTTAATTGTAAAAGTTGTTTGGTTTACAAAAGGAGTTTTCTAACTCAATCGTAAGAGTTTTATACGTGAAAAACCTAAGTTAAGTAATTGACTTAGAGTTGAAAACAAGGGTTAATTAAGTATGGTATGTGGTGGAACAAGACCATGTGCTATACCATTGATGACTTAGTACATCAATGACTTCATAAGACTTAAGTGAAATCAACACTTGTTTCCTTAATTGAAAGACAAGGGATTAATATCTTAGAAAGGCTTAAAGACTTACCTAAGAGGATTCTCAATCCTTATTCATAATGCTCAGGACTTGAGACATAATTCATAAGACGTAAACAAAAACACGAAACGTTTTGGTTTTCGAAACAGTAGTTCGATAACGGACCGATGATTCGGATCCAGGTTAATCGTTCAATTGTTTCTGTCTTGTGATGACCGGAATGAGAGAGATCCTGAGATTGTGCAGGTATGGGACTGTACAGTGGAAGGAATCCTGAGGCTATGCAGGTATGGGACTGTATAGTTAAGGGAAGGCATATAAGAATTGATTGGTACTACCCATACCAACAAGATTTATCTTCTTTTCGGGAGCTTAGAACATAAGAACTTTATAGTTAAGCGTGCTTGACTTAGAGTAATTATGGGATGGGTGACCTTCTGGGAAGTTTCCTAGAAAGCGTGTGAGTGAGGACAAAACACGCTGAAAAGACTTGTGTTGGTCTGTGGGGACAGTCGGCGATTCTGAAAGCAGTCTGGATCATTCCAAAGGAATCACGAGATATTTATCCGATGGATAAATGTTTTATAAAACAAAGATGTGTGTAGTTCCTAAGGAAGAGAACCTTAGTGAACCTTGAGGTTTATCCAATGGATAGACATTGTTTTATCGCATCTGCTTTGTGTAAGCATTGGCATTTCATGTGCATATTTGTAAGGCCTTGAGCCTAGGAGTTGAGCTTACACCTTGATGCGGGTGCGAAGCTTACGGTGACGATCTTCAATGGTCTTTTTGGAGGTATCAGGGTTGGAAGGGCTGACATGTGACCAGTTGGTGATTCTTCTGTGTCGTGGCGAATCCGTGCAATACACTGATATCCTCTACTAGATGCCGTACTTGGTGTTGCATTTGATTATGATGTAGTAATGTTTATTGTGGTTATCATGATTGTGTAAGTATTGTGAGCCATACTTTGATTGGTTGATGAAGTAAAACTTCACATTGATTCCTAGTTGGCTATTAGCCATGACCTTGAGGAAAGGAAGGATATGAATAGTTCTTTAAAAAAGTGTTTTCAATAACTTGTGTTTTTCAAAGAAAAACCCTAAGTGACTTTAAATGGAATTAAATCTCAAAGTGCTTTCACCAAAGTGAAACATGTTTTATACCTTATCCTTAGTTCATCTAGCTAATCAAGTGACTCAAAATGATAAAAGAAGTGGTTTCATGAAGAGAATCAAAATGGTTCCCTAAGGTTGATGTCTCGTTTTAAGGCAACTTTTCACTAAGCGAATTTACTTTCGCTAAGCAAAAACAGGGAAAGTCTAAGTTGGGCATCACTGCCTCACTTTCGCTAAGCGAATTCATATTCGCTAAGCTAACCAAACAAGTTTCGTTATGCGAATTACGTCTCGCCGAGCGATCCAGAGAAGTCTCCAAAGGAGGTATAACCGCCTCCATTTCGCTAATTGAAATTATACTCGCTAAGCGAAGAAAGTGAAATTTCGCTGCACGAATTCTGTTTCGCCGAGCGATCCAGAGGTGTTTCCAAAGAGGTGTAACCGTTTGTACTTGCGCTAAGCGAATACATATTCGCTAAGCGAATACAATACATTTCGCTACGCGATTTATGTCTCGCCGAGCGATCCAGAGGAGTTCCAAAAGAGGCATTATTGTTTCAATTTCGCTAGGCGAATGTAATTTCGCTAAGCGAATTCCATGTTCAGAAAATGCTAAAAATAGAGTAAGTAAGTGTTTCAAAAATTGTTTCAAATCAAATGAGTTTTCAATTTATAAGTTGTTCTGGTTTACAAACGTTTTGGGTTTTGAAACAGTAGTTCGATGACGGACCGGTGATTCGGATCCCGATCAGTCGTTCAATTGTTTCAGTCTTGTGATAACTCGATCCCGGAGGAATCACGAGATTTATCCGGTGGATAAAGGTTTTGTTTTCAAAAGACACGTATAGTTCCTAAGGAAGAGAACCTTAGTAGACTTCGAGGTTTATCCAGGGGATAGACATTGCTTGATCGCATCTGCTTTGTGTAAGCATTGGCATTTCATTTGCATAGTTGTAAGGCCTTGAGCCTAGGAGTTGAGCTTACACATTGATGCGGGTGCGAATCTTACGGTGACAATCTTCAATGGTCTTTTTCGAGGTATCAGGGTTGGAAGGGCTTACATGTGACCAGTTGGTAGCTCTTCTGTGTCGTGGCGAATCCGTGCAATACACTGATATCCTCTACTAGATGCTGTACTTTTCACGTTTGGTCGAGAGTGTTACCGTAAAGCCAGATACGTGCACGTTACGAATGTTGTAGCATCTTGCTCATGGCTGGCAGAAACCGGAACATGTCCTCCCATTCACTCTCTCCGAATGTTTTGTTAGCTCCATGGAGTAGGGGTTAGAGTAGTACCCAGTGACATTGACATTGAGTCATCTGCATTGCATTGCATTGCATAGCTATTGATGTTTACATTTACTGTTATACATTGTTGTACTGTTTAAGAGTACCTTATATTATACTGTTAACTTATTAACATGATATTATGCCGTCAACTGCTTAAGATGTTTGACATTGAGAATTCTTGTAAGCATGTTGGGTACGCTATTACCCGGTGAGTCGTCCCGTTTTTACTACTGCTGTTTTGTTGTGTTGATGAACCGGAATCTCACCCATATCTGTATGTTTTCTGTTGGTACTTGCTGTTGCTGTTTGAACAGATGGACGTGACGATGGTTCAGCCCAGTAGTTTCCTCGAGCCCTGAGGCGGACCTTCTTTTTGTGGTCTAGTTTTGTTGTCGGCTAGACTATGTCAGTTTTGTAGTACTTTTGGGGAGCTACGACTCCTAGTACTTGTTGTATCAGTTATACATTAGACCTATGTCTGTATATAGTATTATTCCTTTTTTTGTTTATGTCCTTGTAATTATTATGCATATTGTTCTAGAAATGTATGGCGAACCTAAGTTCGTTAATAGTATTATTTACCTTTACTAAATCCCATTGCATCTTGTGAAAAGAAAAAAAGAAAACCGTATTTTCTGCATTAAGAAATATTTTCGGCCTTATAAATGTTCGGGAATGTGACACTCGGGAAAGGGTGTTGCATTATTTGGTATCTGAGCTGGCCGAGTCTTTTTGGGGTTTGTAGGTTATGGTCTGTCTTGATTGTGTTGTGTTCTCTGTGTGTTTCTCTGTTGTTTGCTTTAGTTTTGTTGTGGTTCTTGTGTTTGACAGTTCTGGTTTTGAAGGTAGCAATGGCTGCTCAAAACCTGACTGCTGCTGTGAACGCCATACGAGAAATGGCTGCTGCTATGGTTCAACGTGACGAAAGAGCTGCCGGAGGAAGAGGACTGGATGAATTTCTTCGTCGGAATCCACCTCAATTCAAAGGTGAATTCAATCCTGAGTTGGCTGAACGCTGGATCCAAACGCTGGAAAAGATCTTTGGAGCGATGAGATGTACTGAGAATGACAAGGTTGTCTATGCAACCTATATGCTGGTGGAGGATGCTGAATACTGGTGGGAAGGAGCTCGTCAGATACTGATTCACGATCAACAAGTTGTGGATTGGAATGCTTTTAAGGGAAAATTCCTGGAGAAGTATTTTCCTGCTAGTGCAAGGCACGAGAAAGAGATGGAGTTCCTCCAGCTGAGACAAGGGGGAATGACCGTAGCTGAATACGGAGCCAAGTTTGAAAGTCTAGCAAAGTTCTCAAATTACTTTCTGGACAACCCAAGAGAAGAGTGGAAGTGCCGGAAATTTGAAGGAGGTCTGAGGATCGACTTGAAAAAAGCTGTTGTCCCTCTAGAGATTTCTAATTTTCCGAGGTTAATGGAGAAGTGTCGTTTGATCGAGAGTTTGGAGCCCAAGGACAAGCGGGTACAGAGTTATGGACCGAGCAAGTTCCAGAAAGGAAGCGGTGGTCGAGACAACAAATCTCGATGGAAGCCCTATGCAAAGCAACAAGATCGACAACAACGTTCCGTTGGAGGAAGTAGTGGGAGTTTCAGTCAGTCTGGAAATGCCCCAACCAAGTGCATGAAGTGTGGAAAGAGTAATCACATCACCAGAGATTGTTCGATCAAAGGGATTATCTGCTTCAAGTGTGGGAAGCCGGCACATATCTCACGTGAATGCATGCAACCAAAATTGGAACATTCTGTCAACAATGTCCAAGCTGCAAGGCCTAAGATGAAGGGCAGAATCTACACTATGGGTGGTGCTGAAGCTTCTCAAAATGAGGACTTGATCCAAGGTCAGTTTGTCATGGGAGGTAAAACCTTAACTGTACTGTTTGATTCAGGCGCAACGCATTCCTTTATTGCCTATGACTGTGTGAATCTGTTGGGATTACCGGTGTCTTCTTTACCTTTTGATTTGGTAATTTCTACGCCTACTGCAAAGCCTGTTATAACTGCTAAAGTTTGTTTGAACTGTTCTATTTCTGTTACAGATAGAACATTTTTGATTGATTTGATTTGTTTGCCTCTCTCGCAAATGGATGTAATCTTAGGAATGGATTGGTTGTCTTCTAATCATGTCCTGTTAGACTGTGCAAATAAAACCTTAGTTTTCCCTGGTTGTGAGAATTCTGGATTTTTGACTGCCAACCAAGTAAACGCTTCTTTGAGAGAAGGAGCTCAAGGATACATGTTACTATCTTCTTTGGAGGTCAAGAGCGAGCTAGTCTTAGAGCGCATACCTGTCGTGAATGAGTTTTCGGAAGTCTTTCCTGAGGACGTACCAGGTTTGCCGCCAGTTCGGGACATCGAGTTTGCGATCGATCTTGTGCCAGGAACAGGACCAGTGTCTATGGCACCGTATCGTATGACACCTGCTGAGTTGGAAACCTTGAAGGAGCAGTTGGTAAACTTGTTGGGGAAACAATTTGTTAGACCCAGTGTGTCGCCGTGGGGAGCACCTGTGCTGTTGGTGAAAAAGAAAGATGGAACATCTCGTTTATGTGTGGATTATCGCCAGTTGAATAAGGTTACTATTAAGAACAAGTATCCACTTCTGAGGATAGATGACTTGATGGATCAGTTGAGGGGAGCGGCAGTTTTCTCCAAGATTGATTTGTGATCGGGTTATCACCAGATTCGTGTGAAGGCAGAAGATATACCGAAGACAGCGTTTCGAACACGCTATGGGCACTATGAGTATCTTGTGATGCCGTTTGGTGTGACGAATGCTCCAGCTATATTCATAGACTATATGAATAGGATCTTTCGTCCATACCTGGATAAGTTTGTCGTTGTCTTCATAGATGACATACTTATCTATTCGCGAGACCAGGAAGAACATGCTGAACATCTTAGTGTGGTTCTTCAAGTTCTGAAAGAGAAACAGTTGTATGCAAAACTGTCCAAGTGTGAGTTTTGGCTCGACAAAGTGCAGTTTTTGGGTCATGTAATTTCAAAGGAAGGAATTGCTGTAGATCCGTCGAAAGTCGAAGCAATTCTGTAATTTCACAGTGACTGAGATACGCAGTTTTGTGGGTTTGGCTGGGTATTATCGAAGGTTTATTGAGGGATTTTCTAATATTGTAGGACCTCTTACCCAATTGACGAGGAAGGATCAAACGTTTGAATGGACTGAAGCCTGTGAGCAGAGTTTTCAGGAGTTGAAGAAGAGGCTGACTACATCACCAGTGTTGATATTGCCAGATCCAAGCGAATCTTTTGAAGTGTACTGTGATGCTTCATACCAAGGTTTAGGCTGTGTTCTGATGCAGAATCGGAAGGTGGTAGCGTATGCCTCGAGACAGTTGAAAGTGCACGAGAAGAATTACCCAACTCATGATCTGGAGTTAGCAGCGGTAGTCTTTGCGTTGAAGATTTGGAGACACTACTTGTATGGTTCGACGTTCAATGTCTTCAGCGATCATAAGAGCTTGAGGTATCTGTTCGATCAGAAAGAGCTCAACATGAGGCAAAGACGGTGGCTGGAACTTTTGAAGGACTATGACTTCCAGTTGCAGTATCATCCGGGAAAAGCTAATGTGGTAGCGGATGCCCTGAGTAGAAAAGTGTTACATGTGTCTGCCATGATGGTTAAGGAACACGAGCTGTTAGAACAGTTCAGAGATATGCATCTGTCTGTGGTTAGTATACTAGGAAGACTATGTGTGGGTATGGTTGCAGTATCTTGTGATCTGATGGACCAGATTCGGGAGAAACAAGTATACGACCAGTATCTAGAGAAAGAGCAGAGGAATCTAAAGAAAGGGATGACGTTGGAATACAAGGAAGGAGTTGATGGAATCCTAAGACGAGGAGAACGGGTTTGTGTGCCAAACAACCCAGAGATAAGAAGGTTAATTCTGGACGAAGCTTATAGAAGCAAGTTAAGTATGCATCCAGGGTCAACCAAGATGTACCAAGACCTGAAGCGGTTGTTTTGGTGGCAAGGCATGAAAAGAGATGTAGCTGATTATGTGGCATCTTGCTTAATGTGTCAGAAAGCAAATGTTGAACATCAGAGGCCAGCTGGAATGTTACTTCCGTTGGATATCCCAGAGTGGAAATGGGACGGCATAGCAATGGATTTCGTGACGTGTTTGCCAAGGACACCTAAAGGGCACGATTCCATTTGGGTTATAATTGATAGGCTTACGAAATCAGCTCATTTTCTACCGATTAATCTCAAGTATTCTATGGAAAAGCTTACTCAGATTTATATCAGTGAGATTGTGAGATTGCATGGAGTACCTTCAAGTATCATATCGGATAGAGACCCGCGTTTTACTTCGCGATTTTGGCAAAGTTTACATGAAGCTTTAGGAACAAAGTTACGACTAAGTTCGACTTACCATCCTCAAACTGATGGACAATCGGAAAGGACGATTCAGTCTTTAGAGGATCTGTTGAGGGCGTGTGTGTTGGAACATGCCGGAAGTTGGGAGAATTTCCTACCGTTGATAGAGTTCACCTACAACAACAGTTATCATTTGAGTATAGGGATGGCACCCTACGAAGCCTTATATGGACGACGTTGCAGAACACCTTTGTGTTGGTACCAAGATGGAGAAAGTGCTTCATTAGGACCTGAACTAGTGCAACAAACAACTGAGAAGGTAAAACTAATTCAAGAAAAAATGAGGATAACTCAGAGCCGACAGAAGAGTTATGCGGATAAAAGACGTAGGCCACTTGAGTTCGAGGAAGGGGATCTTGTGTTTTTGAGAGTCACTCCGATGACTGGGGTGGGCAGGGTCCTGAAGTCCAGAAAGCTCACTCCAAAATTCATTGGACCTTATCAAATTCTTCGTCGGATAGGTCCAGTAGCTTACCAAATAGCTTTACCGCCTTTTCTATCCAACCTTCATAATGTTTTTCATGTTTCGCAATTGCGAGAGTATATTCCTGATCCCAGTCACGTCATAGAGTCTGATTCAGTACAGCTAAAGGATAACCTAACCTATGAGACATTGCCGGTTAAGATCGAGGATAAAAGGATAAAGAAACTGAGAGGGAAGGAGATAGCTTTAGTCAAAGTTATTTGGAATGAGACTACAGGTGATGCTACCTGGGAAAGAGAAGAGGACATGCGACAACAGTATCCGAGTTTGTTTTAAGAGGTACGTATAATTTCAAGGACGAAATTCTTTTAAGAGGGGCAGGAATGTAACGCCCCGATTTTCACGTTTTCTATTTCTTTAGTATATTAATGTCTTTATTTTATTCGAGGTCTTAGGAATGGAAATAAAATATTCCGAGACCATAGTCATGCCCGACGATATCATAGGAAGCTACGATTAAGTTTTGAGTCGAAAACTCAAACGGAGTCCGATCTGCGTTTTTACACTGACAGTATGATTTTACTGCTCAGAAGACCTCAGATGGACCCGTGAACGAGACAGTAAGTCTTAGAATTCGATTCTCTACGTTTTGGTTAAATTTCATAAAAATTTCAGAAAAATCACTTCCTGACCTTCGTTCGGGCGGAATCCTCAATCGGGTGACGAACGAAGCCACATATGGATTTACCGGGACTCGCCAACAGATAATATTGATATCACATCATCCCAGGACACTTGGGAGAGTATGCCAGAGTCGTCATGACGTTCGGAAATATCTGGACGCAAAATGACCAAAATGCCCCTAACCTTAGTCTTTTACACTTTTACCATTATACCCTTTTGGCAAATCACCTTTTTATCCTTAAGTGAGCTTTTAAGAGACTGAACTCAGCCCCTCACTTCATGATTTTCGCACAGCCCCTCTTCCTTTAGAGTTCCAAAGTTGGTCTTGAGAGAAAACCCCATTGTTGGTCTTGAAGCTCCTTGAGTTTTGTTGGAATCACTTGATTTCTTGAGCAATCTTCCTTCATTTCAAGGTAAGATCATTTCTATGATCTCTTAGCCTCTTGAATCTTTCTTTATTTCAAGATCAATCTTCATTTTTATGAAAAGAATTTCTTAGATCCAAAACTTTGAAAATCCATAGGAAATTGTAGAAAAATCCTTTTGAGGTAAGACCAAGTTCTTTGAACTCACATCATCAATCTCTACCTAAACCTAAGAGCTTATGATTCAATTCTCATCATAGCTCAAAAAGCATTTTTGGCCGAACCCTACTTGAAGATGATGAATAGTGTTTTCATCAATTTTTGATTTTTAACACTTGATTTCATCCTTAGCTTTCCTAATGCCTTTGAATCCATGAAATGGGAAACCAAGATCAATTCCTAACCTTTTTAACCTAGGGTGGCCGAAATCCTCTTTGTTAGAATATTTGAGATTGGCTTTGATTGTTGTTTAATGTTTGACTATTGTGTTGTGTAGTTGTTGACGATTGCCAGGAGGTTCACAAACCGATCAACTGACTTTGATCCGGGAATCTGCTCATCAACAGGTATGGGGAGAAGAATCTCATCACACCAAGATGGTGGTGGTGAAGATGGTTGTTTAAATTATGTGTGGGAGAAACCCTTTAGTTTGGGTTCACTTTTATGTGTTAAGTTTTGTTAAGTTCTCATGGAGAACAAGAATGTCATGATGAGATGATTGAATGAAAAAAACCGTTTTCATGGAAAACCTACTTTGATCACTAGATCAAGTATAGACTTTTATTGTTGATTATGAGACCATAATGTGTGATGGACTTGGATGTTTGATTATGATGTAGTAATGTGTATTATGGTTATCATGATTGTGTAAGTATTGTGAGCCATACTTTGATTGGTTGATGAGGTAAAACTTCACATTGTATCCTAGTTGGCTATTAGCCATGACCTTGAGGAAAGGAATGATATGAAAAGTTCTTTAAAAAAGTGTTTTCAATAACTTGTGTTTTTCAAAGAAAAACCCTAAGTGACTTTAAATGGAATTAAATCTCAAAGTGCTTTCACCAAAGTGAAACATGTTTTATACCTTATCCTTAGTTCATCTAGCTAATCGAGTGACTCAAAATGATAAAAGAAGTGGTTTCATGAAGAGAATCAAAATGGTTCCCTAAGGTTGATGTCTTGTTTTAAGGCAACTTTTTGCTAAGCGAATTTACTTTCGCTAAGCGAAAACAGGGAAAGTCTAAGTTGGGCATCACTGCCTCACTTTCGCTAAGTGAATTCATATTCGCTAAGCTAACCAAACGAGTTTCGCTACGCGAATTACGTCTCGCCGAGCGATCCAGAGAAGTCTCCAAAGGAGGTATAACCGCCTCCATTTCGCTAAGCGAAATTATACTCGCTAAGCGAAGAAAGTGAAATTTCGCTGCACGAATTCTGTTTCTCCGAGCGATCCAGAGGTGTTTCCAAAGAGGTGTAACCGTCTGTACTTGCGCTAAGCGAATACATATTCGCTAAGCGAATACAATACATTTCGCTATGCGATTTATGTCTCGCCGAGCGATCCAGAGGAGTTCCAAAAGAGGCATTATTGTTTCAATTTCGCTAGGCGAATGTAATTTCGCTAAGCGAATTCCATGTTCAGAAAATGCTAAAAATAGAGTAAGTAAGTGTTTCAAAAATTGTTTCAAATCAAATGAGTTTTCAATTGAGAAGTTGTTCTGGTTTACAATTGTTTTGGGTTTTGAAACAGTAGTTTGATGACGGACCGGTGATTCGGATCCCGATCAGTCGTTCAATTGTTTCAGTCTTGTGATAACTCGATCCCGGAGGAATCACGAGATTTATCCGGTGGATAAAGGTTTTTTTTTCAAAAGACACGTATAGTTCCTAAGGAAGAGAACCTTAGTAGACTTCGAGGTTTATCCAGGGGATAGACATTGCTTGATCGCATTTGCTTTGTTTAAGCATTGGCATTTCATTTGCATAGTCGTAAGGCCTTGAGCCTAGGAGTTGAGCTTACACCTTGATGCGGGTACGAATCTTACGGTGACGATCTTCAATGGTCTTTTTGGAGGTATCAGGGTTGGAAGGGCTTACATGTGACCAGTTGGTAGCTCTGCTGTGTCGTGGCGAATCCGTGCAATACACTGATATCCTCTACTAGATGCCGTACTTTTCACGTTTGGTCGAGAGTGTTACCATAAAGCCAGATACGTGCACATTACGAATGTTGTAGCATCTTGCTCATGGCTGGCAGAAACCGGAACATGTCCTCCCATTCACTCTCTCCGAATGTTTTGTTAGCTCCATGGAGTAGGGGTCAGAGTAGTACCCAGTGACATTGACATTGAGTCATCTACATTGCATTGCAGTTATACATCGTTGTACTGTTTAAGAGTACCTTATATTATACTGTTAACTGCTTAACATGATATTATGCCGTCAACTGCTTAATATGTTTGACATTGAGAATTCTTGTCAGCATGTTGGGTACGCTGTTACCCGGTGAGTCGTCCCGTTTTTACTACTGCTGTTTTGTTGTGTTGATGAACGGGAATCTCACCCATATCTGTATGTTTTCTGTTGGTACTTGCTGTTGCTGTTTGAACAGATGGACGTGACAATGGTTCATCCCAGTAGTTTCCTCGAGCCCTGAGGCGGACCTTCTTTTTGTGGTCTAGTTTTGTTGTCGGCCAGACTATGTCAGTTTTGTAGTACTTTTGGGGAGCTACGACTTCTAGTACTTATTGTATCAGTTATACATTAGACCTATGTCTGTATATAGTATTATTCCTTTTTCTGTTTATGTCCCTGTAATTATTATGCATATTGTTCTAGAAATGTATGGCGAACCTAAGTTCGTTATTAGTATTATTTACCTTTACTAAATCCCATTGCATCTTGTGAAAAGAAAAAAAGAAAACCGTATTTTCCGCATTAAGAAATATTTTCGACCTTATAAACGTTCGGGAATGTGACACTCGGGAAAGGGTGTTGCACTCAGCCCTAGGGATGCCTAACAGGCCCTCACCATCAGTGATGAGGATGCCCTGAGCTACCTTGTCCCTCTCCATGAGTAAGCCTATAAACCCGCGTAGGCTCGTACTTGGAGGAGGAACTTGACACAACAATATGACTCCTCCTATACGTCCTCAAGTGCAGCTCGGTATGCCTCCTCCGATCTCTGTCGACGAAGCCTCTCCAACTTGATACCACGAAGGACTGTGGCGCTGCCCAGAGATAATCCTGCTCGCTCTGTCTAGGTGGGTGCCAGATCCTCGGAAAGGGAAGAAACTATAAAACTCTGAATGGTCCGATCATGCCCTCCTTTGAAGAGAATGCCAACCGGCCCCATGTAGAATGTCAAATAGGTAGAAGGGCCCACACGCCACCCTCTCTCATCATGGTAGACGATCTTGATCAGCCCCAGTACCGGTATCCACGGGACAGATGTGATAAAAGGGTGTACCCTGGGGTCTATCAGCTGGCTCTTCGTCTTCTCGCGAGCCTAGTACAAAACAGACAAACAAAAGCAGTAGGGAGATAAGAAATACGGCACACACAAAATCGGAACGACAACAACGTTGTAGTAAAACAACAACAAGTAGCATGTAGCATGTATAACATATATATATATAAGTTGCTGCACACAACCACCCATCTCTCGAGGCAACACATGCCAAGAACATCCATCTCCGTGAATCTCACTCTGAGATCAATCCTCTAGACCGGGATACTAATCCCATGCAGCATGTCGGCCGAAAACTCATAAAACCGGTTCCACACCGGAACAGTTCCACACCCGAACAAGTTCACACCGGAATAGGTTCTATGTCAGAACGGAGTTAGTTTTGAAGGAACCTGTTTGAAACACTAGAAGGGGGGTTGAATTGTGTTTTAGGCGATTTTAAATTCTTTTCGTAAGCAGATAATGATTTTCGCAAGATTGGACGCTTAAAACGATTAAAAGCAAAGAGTGCTCTTCCAAACTCCAAGTTGGACGCTCACTTAGTTTTGACTAAGATAAGAAGACAGCGTAATGAAAGGCAATTCAATCCCAGTTAGTTTGTTAGACAAAAACTAAAGTAAGATAAGGGAGAGAAAAGAACACAACGATATTATCCTGGTTCACTCTTCACCAAAGAGCTACGTCCAGTCCTCTCTACTTGAGAGCTTTATCCATTATAACAAAAACCTTTTGTTACAAAGTATTCAACACCTCTTCAGGCAGTATTCTCAACCTCTTCAGGTTCTCTAAGTATTCTTTTACAGACAAGCCTCTTCAGGCTCAACCAAACTAAGGTTTTGAAAAAGATTGTTCTACTAACTCACTAAATGTGAGAATTCGAAACTAAAGCTTAGACTCTTGAAAATAGCTCTACACAGAGAGTAATATGAAAGTTAGAATCAGAGTAGCTTTTCTAGCTTTGCAAGCTTGAGATTTTCTCTTTTATCTCTTGAAGGATTTTGAATTGCTTTGTGTTGCTTCACTTCTTTTTGCTCAAGTTCAGTTTCGTTCAGCGTTTCTTTTTCTTGATTTCTACATTTTCACTTTCAAAAGATGAAGGTATATATAGCTTCTTTTCTTTGAGCGGTCTTCAGTCTTCAACGGATGGAAAAGGATCCGTTCTGATGAGCATTGAAAGCATTTGATCCGTTGAGTCTGATAGCTTCTGAAGTTTCTGATCAGCAGAATAGACTGTCAGGGAGATAGCTAAAAGTGGTGCTGACATATCCTCTGAGTAGAAGAAAGTTGCCTTTTGTTTATCCAAAACAAGAAGGTCAACTTCTTTAGGTGATAGGGACATTCTGGCTTGTGCTTTTCTTTTGTACGAATCTTACAGAGAATGTTTTGTCCCACTAGTATAAGCCTTTTACATGGAATAATAATTTCAAATGCTTTTACAAAGATATTCGCGCTTGAAATTTAAAAGACATGTATTGGACTAGTTATTACAGAAGGTAACCAAAAGAGTCTTTGGACTCAATGGTTCTATAAACTATCGTTCAGTCGTAAACCAGGAATAGGTGTTGGACGAGATAAAGTCTTTGGACTATATTGGACGAGATAACGTCTTTGGACTATGTTGGACGAGATAACGTCTTTGGACTATATTGGAATTGTCCTGCACACTTAATATAGAACATTAGTCCATAACTAATCTTTGTTCATCTTAAATTAGCTCTTTGTTAACATCAAAACTCAAGGGATTATCTGGACCATGACCACTTTGGTTCCAACAATCTCCCCCTTTTTGATGATGACAAAACATGCTAATTTTGATTTGAACAAAGAGTCCTAGAGAGCTGAGGGGCTCCCCCTAAGACAAACATTCTAATCATTTAAAGCATTTAATCATTTAAAGCATCATTCAACAAATATGAGCACATGTATCATTTAAAGATTCAATCAACAAATTTGACTTTAAATAATCAATCAATAATAATCAATCAATAATAATCAATCAATCAATAATCAATCAATCAATAATCAATCAAAATCCATCTTCTCCCCCTTTTTGTCATCAGCCAAAAGAGTGAGAAACACATCATAGTCAGTTGTTTTGAAAAAAAAAGAAAACAAAACAACAACAAAAAAAATTTTAAGAAGAGGGAGGAGGTTTGGGAATGAAATCTTTGAACATGGTCGCAATCTGCTGAAGGAGCACCGCATTATTAGCTTCGATAGTCCGTTGAACGAACTCTTGAAACTCAGGAGGAATAACTGAGGCAGAGCTCTCAGCAGTGGCCCGGGTTGCGTCCACACCTCTTTGATCAGGAACTATACTCAGAGCCTGAGAAGGAGATGGAGCATCAGGATGGACCATTGAGAGAGGGATCGGTTGAGACTTGGACTAAGCAGAGTCTGCAACTTGTTCCGCTTCGTTATCATGAGTTTCAGAGGAGGGTTCCACATAGATGGTTTCGGTGTCCCCAGTCTCTTCAGGAATGGCCGGCTTAGGAGGAAGAGTAGGAGGAGCAAGAGGAGCAACAATAGGTTCGGGTGGACGCAACACCTCAAGTATGATATCAGCATCATCAAACTTGTTTTCACGCCATCTGATAGGAGGCATAGGCAGAACGTCTCTAGGATAAAGAGGTATCCCAAAGATATCGTCTACGATCATGAAGGTTGCTTCACGGATTCGATATTGTCTCGGGTAGACTCGAATCTCAGCTTTCTCCTCAACTGATAAACCAGATGATGACGCTTCTTGGGAGCATCTCCAGATGTGATTTTCCCAATATATCCTAGCATCTGGATCAAATCTGAAGTGAGGATCTTTCTTCCAAATACTTTCGAGAGCCCCAGAGTCATCTCGATGTTTTGTCCAAAACAGGGGATCAAAAGCATGTTGGTAAGGCAGCGTCCATGACTCAAGCTTTTTGCGAAGGTCCTTATCTTTGTTGGGATCTAGGATAGGGAGCCTTGGGCAAGCTCGAGGAGGAACAACTCCTACGCTAGTGCGAGAAGACTTTGACCAAAATCTCTTAGGAAGGTTGTGATGGATCTTAGCTTCTCGAGGCATGTCACACTCCTTCCGCACAGCATAGTAAGGAAGAAAGTCTCGGACATCAGAATACTCCTTCCAAGATGATGGATAGCTTGGAATGAAAGAAAGGTCGGGATCAAGGATGAAGTTACTTAAGCCAAACGTCCCTGCCCTTCTTTCATACTCCATCTTGCAACCTCTCTTGTCTTCATGGCGAAGGACAATGTGCCTCTTTATATTGTAGTGGCACCATTTGAATGCCTTGTCCTTGATGAGGTTGGGAAAGATTTTCCTTGGAGGAAAAGTCTTCTTCTCAAGGTAGGTAACCAATGGTCCATGGGCATTGTATGTTTCAGAGGGCAGAGGTTTAGGTGAAGTGTATGGGATGGGTTGGTAGGCAAGTTTAGCGGGTGAGGTAGATGATGTGGAGGGTTGTTCAAATTCATATTCGGGTAATGGAAGGGGGCTTTTGGGGTGAGGTTCAGTAGTGGGGGGTGAGTGTTTAAGGAATAGAACAGGAAATTTGCGTTTAACATCAGCCCAAATTGAGCATTTGTTGTTGTAGTCTACTCCAGGGAGGCGTCTATATTTGCTTATGGGAAAGATCGGTCTGGGGTAGGGAGCACCATAGGGTTGGAAGGGGTGATCTCCCCAGGGTGTGAACCAGTCTTCGGGTTCATTTTGTGAGGCTAGAGTTTGAGTTTGTGGTAGGTTAGTGGGTGAGAGAGGTAGGGAAGGTTCAAAGGTTAAGTCTTCTATCTCAGATGATTGGACGATAGGAGAAATAATAACTGAACTGGAGATAGGCTCAGTATTACCTTTCGTCTTTCTTCGAGATGACCTTGCCCTTGTTGACAGAGGTGCAGCAGGTGCGGTTTCCAATCTTGGTCCTTTAACTACCCTGGAGATGGGTAGATTGTCCTCTTCATCTTCATCAATGGGAGCTAGAACCAGCTTCCTTTTTCTTGAAGGTTGGACGATGGGCTTTGGACGAGACGAAGAAATTGAAGGTTGGACGATTGGCTTTGGACGAGACGAAGAAGTCTTAGCTATTGGACGAGCTCGTTCAGCAAAGCGTCCAGCAGAGACACATTGTTCAGACGCTTCTTCTTCTGAGCCTTGCGTCTGAGCTCCTTTTTGTTGGCCTTGAAGTTTGGACTTTTTAAAGCAGTCCAACTGCATCATTACCAAACTTTGCCTGCTAAACTCAGGCTGATGCACCCGTTCAATCCCATGAACTCCGTAGTATTTGAACTTTCTTTCTGTAGCCAAGTTCTTTAGGTCGTCGTAGACCATATGCTTCTCAAATATTTTGGAGAGAAGAGCGCCATAGATGAGTGCAGTGTTCTTCTTCCCAGAGCCTTCAATGGCATATTTGAAGAAGGAAAAGAGGAGGTGTGGAAGGTTTATTTGCCTTTCAAGAATCAGATGAACAAGGCAAAACTGATGAGCCTTTGAAACATTATCCTTTGACCCAACTTTATGAAGGATAGCCTTGTTCAAGATTTGGTGAAGAACCCTAGCCTTGTCAGTCATTTTTGAGGCTATGAGCTTGTCACCAGAGTTTTTCAACAAACAATCTCTGATGGTGGAAGCATCACCTATCTCTTCTTCCCAGTCATCTTCAACAGTTATGCCTGATTGAGCGCACCCAGTTGCATTAGAGATAGTCACTTCAGATACTATAACTTCAGTATCAAGCACCTTGTTGCGAATCTCTCTTGCAGAGACAATGGGGTTAGTCCAGAACTCCCTAACTAGAGCAGGGTAGATTACCGGAGAACCTTCAAAGTAGCTTGACCATCCAGCGGCATGGATGTTAGAGAAGATGTCAATCCCATTATCAGCCAGGAATTGTAGGTTAAACTTGTACTCGACCATGACATCAGCAGTCAGAGTATTAAAGGTTTTTCCTTTACCCTTGGAGCCAGCAGCAGAAGAGGTTGCCATAGATTCAGAGAGGATGTTTGAAGAAAAAGGTTTTTCAGAAAGGGTTTTCCTTTTCGAAGGTGCAAGAAGAAAGGTTAAAGCTTTTTGTAAAGGTTTGATTTTTATCAAAGAGCAAAACTTAGGTTTTAAAAGGAAGAAGAAGAGAGAGCGAAAGCCTTTCGTATTTTCAAAGAGAGAGAGAGAGCGAAGCGACGTGCATTAAATGTCTGACACACGTTCAGACTTTGAAACCGTAAAAAGCATTTTTGGCAAATAAAGAAAACAAAAAAACTGACTCAGTTAAGGGAATGAAGGATAATATTTCATTCGACAAAGATTGAGTTTCATTAATGTATTAGACGATCATTCAGAAGGTACATTGGACGAGCATATATTGGACGTAATGCAAATATTGGACGCATGCATTGGACTCTCAGTTAATCAATGAAATGCATGTTCAGATATTTTCTTATGAATATAAACCTATCTGCGGCTAAAGGTTTAGTGAAGATATCTGCCCATTGATGGTCAGTATCAACAAATTGAATATCTATTGTTCCTTTTTGCACATAGTCCCTAATAAAATGATGTTTTATTTCTATATGCTTTGCTCTAGAATGCAGTATGGGGTTCTTTGACAAATTAATAGCAGCAGTATTATCACACATGATAGGGATGTTGCTTACAAACACGTTGTAGTCTTCCAACTGATGTTTGATCCATAGCAGTTGTGAGCAGCAGCTGGCTGCAGCAATGTACTCAGCTTCAGCAGTTGATAGAGCAATCGTGCTTTGCCTTTTGCTTGACCATGAGACGAGATTAGCACCAATGAAGTGACACCCTCCACTTGTGCTTTTCCTTTCTATTCTGTCTCCAGCATAGTCAGCATCACAGAATCCAACTAATCTGTATTCATCAATTTTCTTATACAAAAGACCCAGATTAGTAGAACCTTTTAAGTATCTAAAGATTCTTTTTACTGCTGAGAGATGAGACTCTCTTGGATCAGATTGAAACGAGCACATAAGCAAACGCTAAACATGATATCAGGTCTGGACGCAGTTAGATATAAGAGGGAACCAATCATACCTCTGTATACCTTTTGGTCTACCTTTTTATCTTTATCATCTTTGTTTAGCACGGACGTTGGATGCATTGGTGTATTCATAGGTTTGCAATCGTCCAACTTGAAGCGTTTTAGAAGCTCCTTTGTGTACTTCGTCTGATGAATGTACACTCCGTCTGAAGTTTGCTTTACTTGAAGTCCGAGGAAGAATTTTAGTTCTCCCATCATGCTCATTTCAAACTCCCTTTGCATTAATTCAGAGAATTCTTGGCAAAGAGATTCATCAGTTGCACCAAATATTATATCATCAACGTAAATTTGAGCAACAATAAATTCCTTTTTATTTACTTTTCTAAAAAGAGTTGTGTCCACTTTTCCTCTCGAGAAGCCATTCTCCATTAGGAAAGAGCTGAGTCTCTCATACCAAGCTCTAGGAGCTTGCTTGAGTCCATATAAAGCTTTCTTAAGCTTATATACATGCTCAGGACGGTTCTGATCTTCAAAACCGGGTGGTTGGAGAACATATACTTCTTCATTAATTACACCATTTAGAAATGCACTTTTTACATCCATTTGGTAAAGCATGATGTTATGATGTGCAGCATATGAAAGTAAGATGCGTATAGCTTCTAATCTAGCTACTGGAGCAAAGGTTTCAGTATAATCAATACCTTCCTCTTGTGAGTAGCCTTGGGCAACTAGCCTTGCTTTATTCCTTACGACCTTGCCATCCTCGTCCAGCTTGTTGCGATAGACCCACTTGGTTCCAATTACAGACTTATCCTTAGGCAGGGAGACCAGCGTCCAAACGTCACTACGTTGAAACTGGTTGAGCTCTTCTTGCATAGCGAGGATCCAGCACTCGTCCAATAAGGCTTCGTCCACAGACTTTGGTTCCATCTCAGAGATGAAGGCTGAGTCAGCTTGCTCTCTGAAAGTTGACCTTGTCCGGACGCTATCATTAGGTTTGCCAATGATTTGATCCTCGGGATGATAAGTTTTGAATTGCCACGAACGAGGGGTATTTACAGCTTGCTGAGACGATGATGCGTCCATCGTAGCGTCTGATGCCTCGTCTTTGTTGGTTGTTGGACGAGCATCTGAATCATTCAGATTCATATCTGCAAAAGAATCATCTAGCTCTGATAATCTCTTATCAGGCTGTTTGTCATCAAATTTAACATGAATGGATTCTTCAACAATCAACGTTCTAGAGTTATAGACTCTAAAAGCTTTAGACGTTTCAGAGAATCCTAACAATATTCCATTATCTACTTTAGCATCAAACTTTCCTAGTTGATCCTTAGTATTTAAAATAAAACATTGACATCCAAAGGGGTGGAAATAAGAGATGTTGGGTTGCGTCCTTTCCACAATTCATAAGGAGTCTTATTCAAGATTGGTCTTATGTATATTCTGTTTTGAATATAGCAGGCAGTATTTACAGCTTCAGCCCAGAAGTGCTTAGGGACAGAATTATCACTGAGCATTGCCCTAGCCATCTCTTGAAGAGATCGGTTCTTCCTCTCAACAACACCGTTTTGTTGTGGAGTTCTAGGAGCAGAGAAATTGTGATGAATACCACTTTCATCACAGAACCTTTGAAAGAGCTCATTTTCAAATTCGCCACCATGATCACTTCTGATCGAGCTGATGAATACGCCTTTTTCATTCTGAACTCGCTTACAGAATATAGAAAAGACCTTGATAGACTCATCCTTGTGAGCAAGGAACTTAGCCCATGTCCATCTAGTATAGTCATCTACTATGACAAGTCCATATTTCTTACCACTGACAGAGGCCATCCTTGTTGGACCAAACAAATCAATATGCAACAATTCCAGTGGTCTAGAAGTACTAACAATGTTTTTGTACAGATTATTTTGCCTTTTGGCAGTGAATAAGATGGACCCATCAGGGTTCTTGACCATACATTCACCTTTATTGAAGGAAACAACAGACCCACTATCACATAATTGACTTATGCTAAGCAAGTTGTGTTTTAATCCTTCAACCAGAAGAACATTATCAATAGAGGGAAGAGGATGCTTACCAATCTTACCTATTCCTACTATCTTACCCTTCTGGTTGCCTCCAAAGGTGACCCATCCACTACACTTCTCACGGATTTCTTGGAACATACACCTTTCTCCCGTCATGTGACGTGAGCAACCACTGTCCAAGTACCAGGACTGGGGTCTTTTTTGTGTTGCTAAGCAGATCTGCAACAGGTATTATCATATTCTTAGGTACCCAGATAGACTTGGGTCCTTTTGGGTTAGTTGGTGGTCTTCGTCCATGCATTTTGTTTTTATTTTTGTAAATGCATTTTGAAGAAGTGTGACCACTCTTTCCACAAATCTTACAGTAAGTTCTGGATGCATGCAATTTATTTTCTTTTTGCTTTCCATAGGAATGAAAAGCCTTGTGAGTTTTGTTGGACCCTGATATTTTCTGAGACGCAGTTTGTTTCTCAGAGTCATAGCCTAGGCCAGACTTATCATGAGGTGATCTAGTGTACCTCAATATCAGGTCTAGCTTCTCTGATCCTCCAACAAGCTTAGTTACGCTTTTGGTAAGATCAGATACCTCTTGTTTTAGTCTAGTTACCTCATGAGGTTCACTGGACTCAGAGGTGAGTTTGTCAGTTAGACTGACATTCTCAGCTTTAAGCTTATTATTCTCTTCAACAAGCTGCTTATTTAGTTTGTTGGACTCTTCCAACTCCTTATTTACTTTTGACAATTTTTTCTTAAGCACGATGTATTGATGATGCAATATAGAAGAATCATTTAGCAGTTCATCATATGCTTCTTGAAGAGAGTCAGAAACGGATACCTCGTCATCTTCTGATTCAGCGTCCGAAGAGCTTTTGGCCATTAGGCAGAGATTTGAGGTAGACGAGCTCCTTGGTCTGAACAGATGTTCCAGAGCGTCCAGCTTCTCCTTAGCTGTTTGGAGTTGCGAGACCATGTCCAATCTTGGACGATCAAGGGCGTTGACAAGACACCAGTTGGCATAGGCATTCTGAGAACATCGTCTGATATCATCACTCGTCCAATCTGTTTCATGTTTGGACGATGTTGAACCGTCCTCATGGGTAATCGTTGGACGATAATCTCCGTTTGTGAAGATGTCCCACAGCTCAAAATTTTGAGCTTGGACGTATAATTGGAACATTGATTTCCAATAAGTATAGTCTGTTCCCTTGAAGATGGGTGGAACATTCACATTCCTTCCTCTTCCAGAGGTAGACTCCTGACTTCTTTCTCCGGGAACAACAAATTGTTCATCGTCCGAAGAGTCTTTATCTTGCTTGTTGGACCATAGGCATAGATTAGCCTCTTCATTTGTTTCTTCTTCTTCTTCTTCAGAAGAGTTCAAGTCCTCCCAAGTTGCCATGAAGTTCTTTTTCTTCTTTTTGAAGAACTTCTTTTTGTCCTTTAGCGTAGGACAATCAGCTTTGAAGTGTCCTGGTTTGTTACATTCAAAACAGACCAGTTGACTTTTATCCTTGGGTTCAGCATGGTCCTTGAAGCTTTTCTTTTGGAATGGCCTTCTCTTCATTCCATTTTTCTTTCTCCACATATTCTGAATCTTTCTGGAGATAAAGGATAGCTCGTCATCGTCTGATACATCATCATCAGACTGATCAGCTTCATCACTGGACTCATCAGCTTTTAAGGCTTTTGAGTTATTGGACCTATGAGCTTTCAGGGCAATCCCCTTGTTCTTCTTTCCGGGATTGTCAAGATCAAGCTCCTGCTCATGAACTTGAAGCGTCCCGACAAGATCATCCAGAGTCAAAGTGGAGAGATCTTTGGCCTGGGTGATTGCAGTGACAAGAGGTCTCCATTTCTTAGGCAAACTCCTAAGAATCTTGGTGACATTCTCCTTGGTAGTGTAGACCTTTCCAAGGGATTTCAGATTGTTGATGATCGTCTGAAAGCGACCCATCATGTCAAGGATGGACTCTCCTTCAGCCATGGTGAACATTTCATACTGGCCAACCAGCATGATGATTTTAGAGTCCTTCACCTTGGTTGTCCCTTCATGGAGATTAGACAAGGTGTCCCATATTTGTTTAGCTGATTCACATGCGTGAATCTTCTGAAATTTGTAACGCCCCAATTTTTCACGTTTTCTATTTCTTTAGTATTTTAATGTCTTTATTTTATTTGAGGTCTTAGGAATAGAAATAAAATATTCCGAGACCACAGTCATGCTCGACGATATCGTAGGAAGCTACGATTAAGTTTTGAGTCGAAAACTCAAACGGAGTCCGGTCTGCGTTTTTACACTGACAGTATGATTTTACTGCTCAGAAGACCTCAGATGGACCCGTGAACGAGACAGTAAGTCTTAGAATTCGATTCTCTACGTTTTGGTTAAATTTCGTAAAAATTTCAGAAAAATAACTTCCTGACCTTCGTTCGGGCGGAATCCTCAATCGGGTGACGAACGGAGCCACATATGGATTTACCGGGACTCGCCAAAAGATAATCTTGATATCACATCATCCCAGGACACTTGGGAGAGTATGCCAGAGTCGTTGTGACGTTCAGAAATATCTGGATGCAAAATGACCAAAATGCCCCTAATCTTAGTCTTTTACACTTTTACCATTATACCCTTTTGGCAAATGACCTTTTTACCCTTAAGTGAACTTTTAAGAGGCTGAACTCAGCCCCTCACTTCATCATTTTCGCACAGCCCCTCACACCATAGAGTTCCATAGTTGTTCTTGAGAGAAAACTCCATTTTCACCTAGAAAAGCTTGAGTTTTTGTTGGATTCACTTGATTCCTTGAGCAATCTTTCTTCATTTCAAGGTAAGATCACTTCTATGATCTCTTAGCTTCTTGAATCTTTCTTTATTTCAAGATCAATCTTCATTTTCATGAAAAGAATTTCTTAGATCCAAAACTTTGAAAATCCATAGGAAATTGTAGAAAAATCCTTTTGAGGTAAGACCAAGTTCTTTGAACTCACATCATCAATCTCTACCTAAACCTAAGAGCTTATGATTCAACTCTCATCATAGCTCAAAAAGCATTTTTGGCCGAACCCTTTTGGAAGATGATGAATAGTGTTTTCATCAAGTTTTGATTTTTAACACTTGATTTCATCCTTAGTTTTCCTAATGCCTTTGAATCCATGAAATGGAAACCAAAACCAATTTCTAACCTTTTTAACCTAGGGTGGCCGAAACCCTCTTTGTTGTAATAGTTGAGTTTGGCTTTGATTGTTGTTTAATGTTGAATTGTTGTGTTGTGTAGTTGTTGACGATTATCAGGAGGTTCAGAAACCGATCAACCGACTTTGATCTGGGAATCTGCTCATCAAGAGGTATGGGGAGAAGAACCTCATCACACCAAGATGGTGGTAGTGAGAATGGTTGTTTAAGTTTATGTGTGGGTGAAACCCTTTAGTTTGGGTTCACTTTTATGTGTTAAGTCTTGTTAAGTTCTCTTGGAGAACAAGATTGTTATGATGAGTTTATGCTTGAGTATGTTGTAGTGTGCTTTAGCATATGTTGATGATGATATGATTGAATGAAAATCATTTCCATGTATGTTGGAAAACCTACTTTGATCACTAGATCAAGTATGGACTTTTATTGCTTGATTATGAGACCATGATGTGTGATAGACTTGGATGTTTGATTATGATGTAGAAATGTGTATTGTGGCTTATTATAATTGTATGAGCTTTTGAGCTACATGTGCTTTGTTGGTGAAGTGAAGTCTCCATTTTCTTTGGAGTAGGCTTATGGCCTTAGTAAGAGGAAAATATAAGAACATATGTTGTTCTTGTTTTGGTAAAGTGTTGATGCAACAAAACATGATTTCATAACCTATGTTTTCAAAGAGAAACAAAAGTGATTTTGATCCAAAGATCAAATGAAGTTTTCACCTCTAAAGTGTGTCACCAAAGTTGGGAAAATGTCTTTTCTTTAGCCATAGGTCTTTTAATCAAACTAAGTGTTTCAAAAGAAGAAATAATGAAGGAGTTAGGGAAAATGAAAAACAGGGCACTCGCCCAGCGAACCCCGTCTCGCCTCGCGAGACAGAGGGAAGATAAGGCATTTGCCAGGCTAACATTGCCTCGCCTCGCGAGACAGTGGACTAGCCCGAGCAACAAAGATGGAATTTCTCGGCCTCGCGTCGCGAAGTCGTCTCGCCTCGCGAACCGCCTAAGCATCAAAGATGCAACTTCTCGGCCTCGCGTAGCGAATCAGTTCTCGCCCCGCGAACCGCCTAGATAGTGAAGATGCAGCTTCTCTGCCTCGCGTCGCGATATAATCCTCGACTCGCGGAGCAGAAAGACTGTCTGAATAGAAAAGATCACTTCTCTGCCTCGCGTCTCGACCCAATCCTCGCCTCGCGAAGCAGAAGGACTTTCCAAGCAGTAAAGATAACTTCTCAGCCTCGCGTCGCGACATATACCTTCGCCTCGCGAGAAATGGTTTGTTTATAAAGAGTGTATTTCAACTCAAACTGTAAAGTTTTACGCTTTTTAAACCTAAGTTAAGTAATTGACTTAGAGTTGAAGACAAGGAATAATTAAGTATGGTATGTAGTGGAACAAGACCACATGCTATACCATTGATGACTTAATACATCAATGACTTCATAAGACATATTCACAAACATAAAACGTTTTGGGTTTTGAAACAGTAGTTCGATGACGGACCGGTGATTCGGACCCCGATCAGTCGTTCAATTGTTTCAGTCTTGTGATGACTCGATCCCGGAGGGATCACGATATTTATCCGGTGGATAAAGGTTTTGTTTTCAAAAGACACGTATAGTTCCTAAGGAAGAGAACCTTAGTAGACTTTGAGGTTTATCCGGGGGATAGACATTGCTTGATCGCATCTGCTTTGTGTAAGCATTGGCATTTCATTTGCATAGTTGTAAGGCCTTGAGCCTAGGAGTTGAGCTTACACCTTGATGCGGGTGCGAATCTTACGGTGACGATCTTCAATGGTCTTTTGGGAGGTATCAGGGTTGGAAAGGCTTACATGTGACCAGTTGGTAGCTCTTCTGTGTCGTGGCGAATCCGTGCAATACACTGATATCCTCTACTAGATGCCGTACTTTTCATGTTTGGTCGAGAGTGTTTCCGTAAAAGCCAGAAACGTGCACGTTGCGAATGTTGTAGCATCTTGCCCAAGGCTGGCGCGCACGGAACATGTCCTCCCATTCACTCTCTCCGAATGTTTTGTTAGCTCCATCGAGTAGGGGTCAGAGTAGTACCCAGTGACATTGACATTGAGTCATATATATTGCATTGCATTGCATGGCCATTGATGTTTACATTTACTGTTATACATCATTGTACTGTTTAAGAATACCTTATCTTTATGCTGTTAACTGCTTAACATGATATTATGCTGTCAACTGCTTAATATGTTTGACATTGAGAATTCTGTAAGCATGTTGGGTACGCTGTTACCCGGTGAGTCGTCCCGTTTTTACTATTGCTGTTTTGCTGTGCTGATGAACAGGAATCTCACCCATATCTATATGTTTTCTGTTGGTACTGCTGTTGCTGTTTGAACAGATGGACGTGACGATGGTTCAGCCCAGTAGTTTCCTTGAGCCCTGAGGCGGACCTTCTTTTTGTGGTCTAGTTTTGTTGTCGGCCAGACTATGTCAGTTTTTGTAGTACCTTTTGGGGAGCTACGACTCCTAGTACTTATTGTATCTTTTATGTTAGTTATACATTAGACCTATGTCTGTATATAATAATGTTGATGTTTCTATTTCTGTTTCTGTTCTGTGGTATGTTCTAGAAATGCATGGCGAACCTAAGTTCGTTTATTAGTATTATTTACCTTTACTAAATCCCATTGCATCTTGTGAAAAGAAAAAGGAAAACCGTATTTTCCGCATTAAGAAATATTTTCGGCCTTATAAACGTTCGGGAATGTGACACTCGGGAAAGGGTGTTGCATTGTTTGGTATCAGAGCTGGCCGAGTCTTTTTGGGGTTGTAGGTTATGGTCTGTCTTGGTTGTGTTGTGTTCTCTGTGTGATTCTCTGTTGTTTGCTTTAGTTTTGTTGTGGTTCTTGTGTTTGATAGTTCTGGTTTTGAAGGAAGCAATGGCTGCTCAAAACCTGACCGCTGCTGTGAACGCCATACGGGACATGGCTGCTGCTATGGCTCAACGTGATGAACGAGCTGCTGGAGGTAGAGGACTGGACGAATTTCTTCGTCGGAATCCACCTCAATTCAAAGGTGAATTCAATCCTGAGTTGGCTGAACTCTGGATCCAAACGCTGGAGAAGATCTTTGGAGCGATGAGATGTACTGAGAATGACAAGGTTGTCTATGCAACCTATATGCTGGTGGAGGATGCTGAATACTGGTGGGAAGGAGCCCGTCAGATGCTGGTGCATGACCAACAAGCTGTTGACTGGAATGCTTTTAAGGGAAAATTCCTGGAGAAGTATTTTCCTGCGAGTGCAAGGCACGAGAAAGAGATGGAGTTCCTCCAGCTGAGACAGGGGGGAATGACCGTAGCTGAATACGAGGCTAAGTTTGAAAGTCTAGCAAAGTTCTCAAATTACTTTCTGGACAACCCAAGAGAGGAGTGGAAGTGCAGAAAATTCGAAGGAGGTCTAAGGATCGACTTGAAGAGAGCTGTAGTTCCATTGGAAATTTCTGTTTTTCCGAGGTTGATGGAGAAGTGTCGTCTGATCGAGAGTTTGGAGCCCAAGGACAAGCGGGTACAGAGTTCTGGACCGAGCAAGTTCCAGAGAGGAAGCGGTGGTCGAGACAACAAATCTCGATGGAAGCCCTATGCAAAGCAACAAGATCGACAACAACGTTCTGTTGGAGGGAGCAGTGGGAGTTTCAATCAGTCTGGAAACGCCCCAACCAAGTGCATGAAGTGTGGGAAGAGCAATCACATCACCAGAGATTGTTCGATCAAAGGGATTATCTGCTTCAAGTATGGGAAGCCGGGACACATCTCACGTGAATGCATGCAACCGAAGTTGGAACATTCTGTTAACAATGTCCAAGCTGCAAGGCCTAAGATGAAGGGCAGAGTCTACACTATGGGTGGTGCTGAAGCTTCTCAGAATGAAGACTTGATCCAAGGTCAGTGTGTCATGGGAGGTGAAACCTTAACTGTACTATTTGATTCAGGCGCAATGCATTCCTTTATTGCCTATGACTGTGTGAATCTGTTGGGATTACCTGTGTCTTCTTTACCTTTTGATTTGGTAATTTCTACGCCTACTGCAAAGCCTGTTGTAACTGCTAAAGTTTGTTTGAATTGTTTTATTTCTGTTAAAGATAGAAGGTTTTTGACTGATTTGATCTGTTTGCCTCTCTCGCAAATGGATGTAATCTTAGGAATGGATTGGTTGTCTTCTAATCATATCCTGTTAGACTGTGCAAATAAAACCTTAGTTTTCCCTAGTTGTGAGAATTCTGGATTTTTGACTGCCAACCAAGTAAACGCTTCTTTGAGAGAAGGAGCTCAGGGATACATGTTACTATCTTCTTTGGAGGTCAAGAGCGAGCTAGTCTTAGAGCGCATACCTGTCGTGAATGAGTTTCCGGAAGTCTTTCCTGAAGACGTACCAGGTTTGCCGCCAGTTCGGGACATCGAGTTTGCAATCGATCTTGTGCCAGGAACAGGACCAGTGTCTATGGCACCGTATCGTATGGCACCTGCTGAGTTGGAAACTTTGAAGGAACAGTTGGTAGACTTATTGGGGAAGCAGTTTGTTAGACCCAGTGTGTCGCCGTGGGGAGCACCTGTGCTGTTGGTGAAAAAGAAAGATGGAACATCTCGGTTATGTGTGGATTATCGCCAGTTGAATAAAGTTACTATTAAGAACAAGTATCCACTTCCGAGGATAGATGACTTGATGGATCAGTTGAGGGGAGCGGCAGTTTTCTCCAAGATTGATTTGCGATCGGGTTATCACCAGATTCGTGTGAAGGCAGAAGATATATCGAAGACAGCATTTCGAACACGCTATGGGCACTATGAGTATCTTGTGATGCCGTTTGGTGTGACGAATGCTCCAGCTATATTCATGGATTATATGAATAGGATCTTTCGTCCATACCTAGATCAGTTTGTCGTTGTCTTCATAGATGACATACTTATCTATTCACGAGACCAGGAAGAGCACGCTGAACATCTTAGTGTGGTTCTTCAAGTTCTGAAAGAGAAACAGCTGTATGCAAAACTGTCCAAGTGTGAGTTTTGGCTCGACGAAGTGCAGTTTTTGGGTCATGTAATTTCAAGGGAAGGAATTGCTGTAGATCCGTCAAAGGTTGAAGCAGTTCTTGAGTGGGAAAGACCAACCACAGTGACTGAAATACGCAGTTTTGTGGGTTTGGCTTGGTATTATCGGAGGTTCATTGAGGGATTCTCTAAGATTGTAGGACCTCTTACCCAATTGACGAGGAAGGACAAAGCGTTTGAATGGACTGAAGCCTGTGAGCAAAGTTTTCAAGAGTTGAAGAAGAGGCTAACTACATCACCAGTGTTGATATTGCCAGATCCAAGCGAATCTTTTGAAGTGTACTGTGATGCTTCATACCAAGGATTAGGCTGTGTTCTGATGCAGAATCGGAAGGTAGTAGCGTATGCCTCGAGACAGTTGAAAGTGCACGAGAAGAACTACCCAACTCATGATCTGGAGTTAGCAGCGGTAGTCTTTGCGTTGAAGATTTGGAGGCACTACTTGTATGGTTCGACGTTTAATGTCTTCAGTGACCATAAGAGCTTGAAGTATCTGTTTGATCAGAAAGAGCTCAACATGAGACAAAGACGGTGGCTGGAATTTTTGAAGGACTATGATTTCTAGTTGCAGTATCATCCGGGAAAAGCTAATGTGGTAGCGGATGCCTTGAGTAGAAGGGTGTTACATGTGTCTGCCATGATGGTTAAGGAACACGAGCTGTTGGAACAGTTCAGGGATATGCATCTGTCCGTGGTTAGTATGCCAGGAAGACTATGTGTAGGTATGGTTACAGTATCTTGTGATCTGATGGATCAGATTCGGGAGAAACAAGTATACGACCAGTATCTGGAGAAAGAGCGAAGGAATCTAAAGAAAGGGATGACGTCGGAATACAAAGAAGAAGCAGATGGAATCCTAAGACGAGGAGAACGGGTTTGTGTGCCAAACAACCCGGAGATAAGGAGGTTAATTCTGGACGAAGCTCATAGAAGCAAGTTAAGTATGCATCCAGGGTCAACCAAGATGTACCAGGACCTGAAGCGATTGTTTTGGTGGCAAGGGATGAAAAGAGATGTAGTCGATTATGTGGCATCTTGCTTAGTGTGTCAGAAAGCAAAGGTTGAACATCAGAGGCCAGCTAGAATGTTACTTCCGTTGGATATCCCAGAGTGGAAATGGGACGGCATAACAATGGATTTCGTGACGTGTTTGCCAAGGACACCTAAAGGATACGATTCCATTTGGGTTATAATTGATAGGCTTACGAAATCAGCTCATTTTCTACCGATTAATCTCAAGTATTCTATGGAAAAGCTTACTCAGATTTATATCAATGAGATTGTGAGACTGCATGGAGTACCTTCAAGCATCATATCGGATAGAGACCCGCGTTTTACTTCGCGATTTTGGCAAAGTTTACATGAAGCTTTAGGAACAAAGTTACGATTAAGTTCGGCTTACCATCCTCAAACTGATGGACAATCGGAAAGGACGATTCAGTCTTTAGAGGATCTGTTGAGGGCGTGTGTGTTGGAACATGCTGGTAGTTGGGAGAATTTCCTACCGTTGATAGAGTTTACCTACAACAACAGTTATCATTCGAGTATAGGGATGGCACCCTACGAAGCTTTATATGGACGACGTTGCAGAACACCTTTGTGTTGGTACCAAGATGGAGAAAGTGCTTCATTAGGACCTGAACTAGTGCAACAAACAACCGAGAAGGTGAAACTGATTCAAGAAAAGATGAGGACGACTCAGAGCCGACAGAAGAGTTATGCGGATAAAAGACGTAGGCCACTTGAGTTCGAGGAAGGGGATCATGTGTTTTTGAGAGTCACTCCGATGACTGGGGTGGGCAGGGTCTTGAAGTCCAGAAAACTCACTCCAAAATTCATTGGACCTTATCAAATTCTTCGTCGGATAGGTCCAGTAGCTTACCAAATAGCTTTACCGCCTTTTCTATCCAACCTTCATAATGTTTTTCATGTTTCGCAATTGCGGAAGTATATTCCTGATCCCAGTCACGTCATAGAGTCTGATTCAGTACAGCTGAAGGATGACCTAACCTATGAGACATTGCCGGTTAAGATCGAGGACAGGAGGATAAAGAAACTGCGAGGGAAGGAGATAGCTTTGGTCAAAGTTATCTGGAACGAGACTACAGGTGATGCTACCTGGGAAAGAGAAGAGGACATGCAACAACAGTATCCGAGTTTGTTTTAAGAGGTACGTATAATTTCGAGGACGAAATTCTTTTAAGAGGGGTAGGAATGTAACGCCCCGATTTTTCACGTTTTCTATTTCTTTAGTATTTTAATGTCTTTATTTTATTTGAGGTCTTAGGAATAGAAATAAAATATTCCGAGATCACAGTCATGCTCGACGATATCGTAGGAAGCTACGATTAAGTTTTGAGTCGAAAACTCAAACGGAGTCCGGTCTGCGTTTTTACACTGACAGTATGATTTTACTGCTCAGAAGACCTCAGATGGACCCGTGAACGAGACAGTAAGTCTTAGAATTCGATTCTCTACGTTTTGGTTAAATTTCGTAAAAATTTCAGAAAAATAACTTCCTGACCTTCGTTCGGGTGGAATCCTCAATCGGGTGACGAACGGAGCCACATATGGATTTACCGGGACTCGCCAAAAGATAATCTTGATATCACATCATCCCAGGACACTTGGGAGAGTATGCCAGAGTCGTTGTGACGTTCAGAAATATCTGGACGCAAAATGACCAAAATGCCCCTAATCTTAGTCTTTTACACTTTTACCATTATACCCTTTTGGCAAATGACCTTTTTACCCTTAAGTGAACTTTTAAGAGGCTGAACTCAGCCCCTCACTTCATCATTTTCGCACAGCCCCTCACACCATAGAGTTCCATAGTTGTTCTTGAGAGAAAACTCCATTTTCAACTAGAAAAGCTTGAGTTTTTGTTGGATTCACTTGATTCCTTGAGCAATCTTTCTTCATTTCAAGGTAAGATCACTTCTATGATCTCTTAGCTTCTTGAATCTTTCTTTATTTCAAGATCAATCTTCATTTTCATGAAAAGAATTTCTTAGATCCAAAACTTTGAAAATCCATAGGAAATTGTAGAAAAATCCTTTTGAGGTAAGACCAAGTTCTTTGAACTCACATCATCAATCTCTACCTAAACCTAAGAGCTTATGATTCAACTCTCATCATAGCTCAAAAAGCATTTTTGGCCGAACCCTTTTGGAAGATGATGAATAGTGTTTTCATCAAGTTTTGATTTTTAACACTTGATTTCATCCTTAGTTTTCCTAATGCCTTTGAATCCATGAAATGGAAACCAAAACCAATTTCTAACCTTTTTAACCTAGGGTGGCCGAAACCCTCTTTGTTGTAATAGTTGAGTTTGGCTTTGATTGTTGTTTAATGTTGAATTGTTGTGTTGTGTAGTTGTTGACGATTATCAGGAGGTTCAGAAACCGATCAACCGACTTTGATCCGGGAATCTGCTCATCAAGAGGTATGGGGAGAAGAACCTCATCACACCAAGATGGTGGTAGTGAGAATGGTTGTTTAAGTTTATGTGTGGGTGAAACCCTTTAGTTTGGGTTCACTTTTATGTGTTAAGTCTTGTTAAGTTCTCTTGGAGAACAAGATTGTTATGATGAGTTTATGCTTGAGTATGTTGTCGTGTGCTTTAGCATATGTTGATGATGATATGATTGAATGAAAATCATTTCCATGTATGTTGGAAAACCTACTTTGATCACTAGATCAAGTATGGACTTTTATTGCTTGATTATGAGACCATGATGTGTGATGGACTTGGATGTTTGATTATGATGTAGAAATGTGTATTGTGGCTTATCATAATTGTATGAGCTTTTGAGCTACATGTGCTTTGTTGGTGAAGTGAAGTCTCCATTTTCTTTGGAGTAGGCTTGTGGCCTTAGTAAGAGGAAAATATAAGAACATATGTTGTTCTTGTTTTGGTAAAGTGTTGATGCAACAAAACATGATTTCATAACCTATGTTTTCAAAGAGAAACAAAAGTGATTTTGATCCAAAGATCAAATGAAGTTTTCACCTCTAAAGTGTGTCACCAAAGTTGGGAAAATGTCTTTTCTTTAGCCATAGGTCTTTTAATCAAACTAAGTGTTTCAAAAGAAGAAATAATGAAGGAGTTAGGGAAAATGAAAAACAGGGCACTCGCCCAGCGAACCCCGTCTCGCCTCGCGAGACAGAGGGAAGATAAGGCATTCGCCAGGCTAACATTGCCTCGCCTCGCGAGACAGTGGACTAGCCCGAGCAACAAAGATGGAATTTCTCGGCCTCGCGTCGCGAAGTCGTCTCGCCTCGCGAACCGCCTAAGCACCAAAGATGCAACTTCTCGGCCTCGCGTAGCGAATCAGTTCTCGCCCCGCGAACCGCCTAGATAGTGAAGATGCAGCTTCTCTGCCTCGCGTCGCGATATAATCCTCGCCTCGCGGAGCAGAAAGACTGTCTGAATAGAAAAGATCACTTCTCTGCCTCGCGTCGCGACCCAATCCTCGCCTCGCGAAGCAGAAGGACTTTCCAAGCAGTAAAGATAACTTCTCAGCCTCGCGTTGCGACATATACCTTCGCCTCGCGAGAAATGGTTTGTTTATAAAGAGTGTATTTCAACTCAAACTGTAAAGTTTTACGCTTTTTAAACCTAAGTTAAGTAATTGACTTAGAGTTGAAGACAAGGAATAATTAAGTATGGTATGTAGTGGAACAAGACCACATGCTATGCCATTGATGACTTAATACATCAATGACTTCATAAGACATAATCACAAACATAAAACGTTTTGGGTTTTGAAACAGTAGTTCGATGACGGACCGGTGATTCGGACCCCGATCAGTCGTTCAATTGTTTCAGTCTTGTGATGACTCGATCCCGGAGGGATCACGAGATTTATCCGGTGGATAAAGGTTTTGTTTTCAAAAGACACGTATAGTTCCTAAGGAAGAGAACCTTAGTAGACTTTGAGGTTTATCCGGGGGATAGACATTGCTTGATCGCATCTGCTTTGTGTAAGCATTGGCATTTCATTTGCATAGTTGTAAGGCCTTGAGCCTAGGAGTTGAGCTTACACCTTGATGCGGGTGCGAATCTTACGGTGACGATCTTCAATGGTCTTTTGGGAGGTATCAGGGTTGGAAAGGCTTACATGTGACCAGTTGGTAGCTCTTCTGTGTCATGGCGAATTCGTGCAATACACTGATATCCTCTACTAGATGCCGTACTTTTCATGTTTGGTCGAGAGTGTTTCCGTAAAAGCCAGAAACGTGCACGTTGCGAATGTTGTAGCATCTTGCCCAAGGCTGGCGCGCACGGAACATGTCCTCCCATTCACTCTCTCCGAATATTTTGTTAGCTCCATGGAGTAGGGGTCAGAGTAGTACCCAGTGACATTGACATTGAGTCATATACATTGCATTGCATTGCATGGCCATTGATGTTTACATTTACTGTTATACATCGTTGTACTATTTAAGAATACCTTATCTTTATGCTGTTAACTGCTTAACATGATATTATGCTGTCAACTGCTTAATATGTTTGACATTGAGAATTCTGTAAGCATGTTGGGTACGCTGTTACCCGGTGAGTCGTCCCGTTTTTACTATTGCTGTTTTGCTGTGCTGATGAACGGGAATCTCACTCATATCTATATGTTTTCTGTTGGTACTGCTGTTGCTGTTTGAACAGATGGACGTGACGATGGTTCAGCCCAATAGTTTCCTTGAGCCTTGAGGCGGACCTTCTTTTTGTGGTCTAGTTTTGTTGTCGGCCAGACTATGTCAGTTTTTGTAGTACCTTTTGGGGAGCTACGACTCCTAGTACTTATTGTATCTTTTATGTCAGTTATACATTAGACCTATGTCTGTATATAATAATGTTGATGTTTCTATTTCTGTTTCTGTTCTGTGGTATGTTCTAGAAATGCATGGCGAACCTAAGTTCGTTTATTAGTATTATTTACCTTTACTAAATCCCATTGCATCTTGTGAAAAGAAAAAGAAAACCGTATTTTCCGCATTAAGAAATATTTTCGGCCTTATAAACGTTCGGGAATGTGACACTCGGGAAAGGGTGTTGCAAAATTCGTCAGGACTGAGAGCACACATTAAAGCATATCTTGCTTTATGATTCTGTTCCATTCTGGCCCGTTCAGCATCTGTCCAATCGTCCTCTGCTTTGTCTGTCCCGTCAGAGTTGAGACAAACGTTAGGACCATTTGTGATTCTAGCCCAGAGAATTGAGTTTGTACTGAGGATGAAACCTTTGAATCTCTCCTTCCAGTACAGGTAGTGAGTACCGTTGAAGAACGGCGGTCTGGTCATGGAAGTGCCTTCCATAACTGGTTGACTCCCGCTTGGCATACCTGGTCCAGACATATCTGCAGTAGGATCTTTTCCTCTACACGGCAAAGTGCTCAACCCAGAGGCTGAGCTCTGATACCAATTGAAGGAACCTGTTTGAAACACAAGAAGGGGGGTTGAATTGTGTTTTAGGCGATTTTAAATTCTTTTCGTAAGCAGATAATGATTTTCGCAAGATTGGACGCTTAAAACGATTAAAAGCAAAGAGAGCTCTTCCAAACTCCAAGTTGGACGCTCACTTAGTTTTGACTAAGATAAGAAGACAGCGTAATGAAAGGCAATTCAATCCCAGTTAGTTTGTTAGACAAAAACTAAAGTAAGATAAGGGAGAGAAAAGAACACAATGATATTATCCTGGTTCACTCTTCACCAAAGAGCTATGTCCAGTCCTCTCTACTTGAGAGCTTTATCCACTATAACAAAAACCTTTTGTTACAAAGTATTCAACACCTCTTCAGGCAGTATTCTCAACCTCTTCAGGTTCTCTAAGTATTCTTTTACAGACAAGCCTCTTCAGGCTCAACCAAACTAAGGTTTTGAAAAAGATTGTTCTACTAACTCACTAAATGTGAGAATTCGAAACTAAAGCTTAGACTCTTGAAAATAGCTCTACACAGAGAGTAATATGAAAGTTAGAATCAGAGTAGCTTTTCTAGCTTTGCATGCTTGAGATTTTCTCTTTTATCTCTTGAAGGATTTTGAATTGCTTTGTGTTGCTTCACTTCTTTTTGCTCAAGTTCAGTTTCGTTCAGCGTTTCTTTTTCTTGATTTCTACATTTTCACTTTCAAAAGATGAAGGTATATATAGCTTCTTTTCTTTGAGCAGTCTTCAGTCTTCAACGGATGGAAAAGGATCCGTTCTGATGAGCATTGAAAGCATTTGATCCGTTGAGTCTGATAGTTTCTGAAGTTTCTGATCAGCAGAATAGACTGTCAAGGAGATAGCTAAAAGTGGTGCTGACATATCCTCTGAGTAGAAGAAAGTTGCCTTTTGTTTATCCAAAACAAAAAGGTCAACTTCTTTAGGTGATAGGGACATTCTGGCTTGTGCTTTTCTTTTGTACGAATCTTACAGAGAATGTTTTGTCCCACTAGTATAAGCCTTTTGCATGGACTAATAATTTCAAATGCTTTTACAAAGATATTCGCGCTTGAAATTTAAAAGACATGTATTGGACTAGTTATTACAGAAGGTAACCAAAAGAGTCTTTGGACTCAATGGTTCTATAAACTATCGTTCAGTCGTAAACCAGGAATAGGTGTTGGACGAGATAAAGTCTTTGGACTATATTGGACGAGATAACGTCTTTGGACTATGTTGGACGAGATAACGTCTTTGGACTATATTGGAATTGTCCTGCACACTTAATATAGAACATTAGTCCATAACTAATCTTTGTTCATCTTAAATTAGCTCTTTGTTAACATCAAAACTCAAGGGATTATCTGGACCATGACCACTTTGGTTCCAACAAGTTTGTCCAAGAAACAGAACCTCTCTCCCTGATAAATAACAGTGCATCCCTCTTCCACACCGGAATCGGGGTGTCTTGGTCACCTCAGAACGTTAGCCTAGAACGTGGAAAGCTTAGGGATTAGTCGGGCAAACCAGACTGGATCGGGCGTTATGACAGGATAGGAGCTACCATATCCGTCATTGTAAACTATTTCCGAGATCGGCAACATCCCCAAGGTCATTCACTTGACCCCCTTCTACTTTTCGTACCCGCAGTCAAGTACAACTAACGTCATATGATGCTGGTAGCCCCTACTACCTGTCGTAAGGCCTCGCTACTTGGCAGCTGATGATATGCAACAAACATCCTCAACGAGTTTGATACCGGATCTCACGCCTAAACACTCAATCAGCAACAAACGATGCCACCACATCAATATGGCCACAGCCTCGACGCCACGTGTCCACGAGCCACAGCTCAAATAACATGGCCACAGCCTCGAACAGTCGACATAATAGCAATGGCACCATCCACGGTATCAACCCGATAACAAACACGCCACACAACCAAACTTAATACTAATCAGCATTCCACCATCACACGACATCACGACATACAACATAACCACAACAACCATAATATCAACAGCAACACCTAACATGCATATCATATACCAAGTAACATATAGCCACGTATACAGATAGCAACAACAACAATCAACATCACAACAATCATACGAAGCAAATCATCCTCCATCAACAGTTCTCTAACCTAGGGTTTCTAAACTTAACAGTGATAGCCCAAACTATGCTAAACCTAGGGTTTTTATCGGGGCTCAACCACTAGTAGGGTTAGGGCTTCCCTACACATAATAGACTATATATCTAGGCTACTCTTGCTTTCCCGACGACAGTAGTACTCTTTCTCCCCACCTGAAAAGTCGGCGTGACTCTCGGTACTTTCACCGAAAAATTCTCCCACGTAGCAAGAACGACCAAGAACAGCTCCAAAAACTCCCTTGGTAGCTGAGGCCTCTAGCTCCATTCCGTGAGAAAATCATGAGCGCAAACTTTGTCCTAATCACGAGCGCCACACAAATGCAATGATGTTAGCCCTAGAGCAAGCTCAAGATCAAAGAAGAAAAGGCAATGACTCAAAGATTCTCGAAGAACACGTGTTAGGGATTCGAGTTTACTTTGGGCGAATCGAGAAAACGATCCATTGAAGTTGAAGAAAACTTTGTTCCGATCACAACTGCGTTTCAGAATCTCGATTCGAAGCTCCGAAGTCCAAGAACTCAAGCTCTCTCTCTCTCTAGACACTCTCTGCCTTCTGTCTAGCCATAGCAACCCAGAAACTTGAAGGATTTTCGTGCAAGTGTGGAAATGAAAGTGGAAACACCACTTAAGGGTCCTGCTGAGCACACTTTAGCGTGCAGAGTTGGCACTCTTGAGTGTGCCCATGCTTGAGCGTGGAGCCTCGTCCACTCCGTCCTCTCCCTGGCTTGACACATGTCCTACACGCGTCAAAACTCAAGACAACTGGCACGCGCACTCAGCACGCTTGAGCGTGCACAAGGCCAATGCTTGAATGTTGACACGCTAGGGCGTGTGCCCTTCCCCCGCTTTAGCGTTCTGCTCAGATAGGAAGAGCCTCCTAAACTCGTGACTTCCCTAGTTTCTCGTTTAACACCTTAGGCACTTCCAACCTTGTTCAAACCTACTCCTCAGCTTCCAACTAGGTCTTAAGCTAACACAAGTCAATTCACACAAGCATCAAAAGCCCTAACGAGATTAACCAGCTAGATTAGAGCTGCAAAAAATAGGGATTTTAGATTACCACCCCTTTACAGAAAATTTCATCCATGAAATTTCCGTCGCATACCTAAGAATAGATAAAGATGACTCTGGCGCATCTTAGCTTCACGCTCCCACGTTGAATCTCCCGTCACCGTGTTCAACTCCACTCTGACTAACGGAATGTGCTTGCAGCGTAGTTCTTTGATCCTTCTATCCACGATCCGAATAGGTGAAGCCTCATACTCAAGGTTCTCTCTCAGTTGGATTGATTTAGGCTCTAGTACATGTGATGGATCAGGGTGGTACTTTCTAAGTTGAGAGATGTGAAAGACGTCGTGACGAATATGAAATGGTCCTATGAATTTAGGCATTAGCTTTCTGGATTTGATTGCCCTGCCCACTCCAGCTCTTGGGGTAACTCTCATGAAGACATGGTCGCCCTCTTGAAACTCTAAAGGTCTCCTCCTCTTATCGGCATAGCTTTTTTGCCTATCCCTTGCGGTCTTCATCTTTTCCCGTACCTTACGGACTTGTTCCTTTGTTTGCTATACCAGCTCCGGACCTAACAACTGACTTTCTCCCGTCTCGAACCAGAATAACGGAGTCCTACACTTTCGTCCATACAGTGCTTCTTATAGCGCCATGCCAATACTTGAATGGAAACTGTTATTATAAGTAAACTCGATCAATGGAAGGAACTCATCCCAACTTCCCGTGTTCTCCAACACACATGCTCTTAAGAGGTCCTCCAAAGATTGAATTGTTCGTTCAGACTGACCATCCGTTTGAGGATGATAAGCAGAACTCATACTAAACTTAGTTCCCATCGCACTGTGTAAGCTCCTCCAAAACCTTGAGGTAAAGCTTGGATCACGATCTAAAACGATGCTTGAAGGTACCCCATGCAGCTTCACAACCTCCTTGATCTCGATGTAAATCTGAGTTAATCGTTCCAGAGAGTAACTCTAGTGGATAACCAAGAAGTGAGCATACTTCGTCAACCTGTCAATGATTACCCAGATCGCATTGTACCTTTTCTGAGTTCCCACTTCCATTCTAAGACATCTAGCGATTACAACAACCCTGCTGGCTTCTGTGTTCAATCTTCGCTTTCTGACACACCAAGCAGGTTAGGACATACGCCGCTATATCTTTCTTCATCCCCGGCCACCAGAACAGCTTCATCAAGTCTTAGTACATCTTGGTAGCCCCCAGATGAAAACTCAACTTGCTCTTGTATGCTTATTCCAAGATCATACTGTTAACCTCGCTATTCGCTGGCACACAAATCCAATCACCAAACCTAAGCAGGCCATCAGTATCTCTTCTAAATTTCGAGGTCTTGCCTTCTTCTATTAACTAGTTTACACTCTCGAGGTACTTATCCTCAGATTGTTTCTTCCACAAAAGATTCAGGAAATCGCTAGTTACTCTAACAATCCCAAGATTCAACTTATCCTCGACGATTTCCGCTTCTAGATTCAGATCTCTAAATGCTTCTAGAAGTTCTAGCTCCTTTACCATCATTACAGACACGTGTAGGGATTTCCTATTGAGTGCATCTTCTACTACATTCACCTTACCTAGATGGTATTGTAAGTCGAATCATAGTCCTTTATGAATTCCATCCACCTTCGCTGCCTCATGTTCAACTCTCTCTGGTCGAACAAATACTTTAAGCTCTTATGGTCGCTAAATACACTGAATTTAGCACCATACAGATATTGTTTCCATATCTTTAATGCAAACATTATCGTAGCCAATTCCAGATCAGGCGTTGGGTAGTTCCGCTCATGTACTCATAACTGCCTGGAGGCATATGCTACCACTTTTCCTTCTTGCATGAGCACACATCCCCAGCCTTGATAAGATGCATCACAGTATACATCGAATCGTCCTAAAGGATCTGATAGCACCAACACTGGTGAAGTGGTCAGTCTTCTCTTCAGTTCCTGGAAACTTTGCTCGCAAGCCTCTGACCACTCAAACGCCTTCCCTTTTCTCGTCAACTGCGTCATAGGTAACACAATCTTAGAGAATCCTTCTATGAACTGCCGATAGTATCCCGCTAAACCAAGAAAGCTCCTCACATCGCTTACAGAATTAGGGCTTTCCCAACTAGGGATGGCAATATGGACCCTACCCGCTGGGTACCCGCAAAAAATACCTGCGATGGGTAGGGTAAATACCCACTTTATGGGTATGGGTCCGGGTAATTACCCGCAAACAAGAGAGGGTATAGGTGCGGGTACGGGTACTCTAGTACCTACCCCGTCCCGCACCCGCATATATATATATATATATATATATATATATATATATATATATATATATATATTAATATATTAATATATATAATTATAATTATATCAAATTTTAATTATAAAATTAAAGTAGGGTTTCATCACTCTTTTCCCATTTCAATCTGGACATCATAGACAGCAGTGGAAATAACAGCACCAGCCCCGGCCATCGTGGCTTGTTCGTCCCTGTTGGCAGCGAACTCCGCCGTCCACCACTCGCACACCATCCACTTTCGCGCTCCGATCACCGTCAGGCTTCATCTTCCACTAGCAGAGCTCCGCCAGAACGCGATCGCGGCATAGTCGCACAGGCCTTTCGGCTGTTCCTCCAGAAGCCCAAAACCTGTCCGTCCCTGTTCGCAGTCCCATCTTCCTCGAACTCCGCCGTCCACTGCTCCGCCAGAAGCCCAGAACATTATCGCAGCCTCCCCCACGAACTCCGGCCACCATAACTCAGATCTCAAGCGGAGGTCGACCTCCCTCTGATCTGCAGGTAGGTGAAAAGCCTTATTTTTCTACTGATTTGTGCCGCCTGAAGAAGTTTGTTACTTGAAATTAGGATTTGCAGTTGAACTGTTGAAGGTTTATGTGGTTTTTTGACTGATTTGGGGTGTGGACTGATTTGAACTCCTGAAGACATTTTGTTTCTTAATTCAGATTTGTCCAACTGATTTGGGCTTTTTCGTTTCTAAATTTGGATTTATTTCTTAAGTTGATAGTTTTGTTTCTTAATTCAGATTCGTTAGATTGATTTGTGTTTGGCCTAATATATAACTACATGAATTCTAGATGGAAAACTCGTGTGGATTGATTCAATCAAAGGAATCTGAAAGTAGCTCTTCTCCAACACAACCTGAAAGTGCTTTTAGTGGTAATGTGGGTAATTCTGAGAATGATCAATCTCAAACCCTAACAAATCCTCTTCCTCTTGCTATTGATACTGGTGCTTTTGAATTGGCTGATGATGGCAAAAAAAGAAAGACATCCGTTGTTTGGAACCATTTCCAGAAAAAAATAGTTAATGGAGAAGAGAAAGCTATATGCAATTATTGCAACAAGCACATGGCGTGTAGAAGATCTGATGGAACGAATCATTTGCATAAACATTATCAGACTTGTAAACGAAGGCCGTATAGGGATATAATACAATCAATTTTGTTGAGACAACAAAAGAAGGTAGATGGGTCATATACTTATTTGAGTAACTATCACTTTGATCCAGAGAAATATAAAAAGACCTTGCTTATATGATAATAATTCACGAGTATCCACTTTCAATGGTGGACCATTTGGGGTTTAGAGCATATTCTGAAAGTCTTCAACCTTTGTTCAAGGTTCCTAGTTGAAACACGGTTAAAAATGATATTATGAAAATCTATGAAAATGAAAAGGTGAAGACTATGGGACTCTTAGACAAGATTGGGAGTAGGATTGCTTTAACTACAGACATGTGGACAACTAGCAATAAAAAGAAAGGGTATATGACCATTACAGCTCACTACATTGATGATGGTTGGGATATGCAAAGTCGCATATTAAGGTATGATATTTGTTAACTTTGTCATTTACATATAGTATTTTGCATTATATTAATACCTAATAAATTATTTTGCATAATAGGTTTGTGTATGTAGAATGTCCACATATAGCTGAAGCTCTTTCAAAGGTGTTGGTAGAATGCATGATAGATTGAAATATTGATAGAAAGTTGTCAACTATCACTTTGGATAATTGTAGCACTAATGACTCTATTGTTGGTATGTTGTTAAACAAGCTTGATTGTTCTACTCTTATGCTTGATGGCCAATTATTTCATATGAGATGTTGTTCACATATTCTGAATTTAATTGCTCAAGATGGTTTAAGTGTTCTTGGAGATGGCATAGAGAAGGTTAGGAATAGTGTTGCTTTCTGGACAACCACACCTAAGAGAGAACAACGTTTTAGGGAAGCAGCACGTCAAATAAAAGTTTCAATCACAAAGAAACTAATTCTTGATTGAAAAACAAGATGGAAGTCTACTTATCACATGCTTGTTGTTGCATTGGCTTATAAAGATGTTTTTTCTCGTCTGAAAACAAGAGAGCATTTGTATACGTGTTTGCCTAAAATGAGTGAGTGGGAAATTGCAAATGAAATTTGTAGTAGGTTGGAGGTCTTTAATCGTGTAACAGATGTTTTCAGGTACACAATATCCCACAAAAAATATATTCTTCCCTTTGGTTTGTGAAATAAATCTCTCTTTGAAGGAATGGGCGACTTGCTCAATTGAGGCTATTAGAAATATGGCTTCAAAAATGATTGTTAAATTTGCGAAATATTGGTCTGTTGTTCATGGAATTATGGGAATTGCCATTGTTTTGGATCCAAGATATAAATTGAAGTTGTTAGAGTACTTCTTTCCAAAGCTTTATGGAAGTACATCTTCATTTGAAATTAACAACATCAAGAAATTATGCTTCTCTTTGTTTGAAGATTATCAACCTAAAACTAATGGGATAGTTGAAGCTTCAATGGAAAAGTTCAATGACATGGATTCAAGTTTAGATAATCTTACTAGTAGTAATTTTCTTAGTGGTTATGACTCATTTGTCAATGATACCAGTGATATACAATCAAAGTCTGAGTTAGATCTCTACTTGGAAGAGAAGGTATTGCCGAGGAGTGCTACATTTGATATACTTGGATGGTGGAAAACAAATGGAATCAAGTATCCAACATTGCAAAAAATTGCTAAGGATATTTTTGGCCATCCCAATTTCTAGTGTTGCTTCAAAATCTGCTTTTAGCACAAGAGGTCGGTTGTTGACTCCTCATCGTTCTAGGCTTCATGAGGATACTTTGGAGGTTCTAATGTGTGCACAAAGATGGATGAAGCATGAAAAAGAATGAGACGTCCCCTTGCCTCATTAAAGAACCTAGTTAACTAATCTTGATTACGTTATAATCGTTAGCGTGCTTATTACACATACGAGGATATTTAAAACTTTAAACATACATACATACCTACTGTACATAAATACTATACATGTAGCATGCACTTATCAGAGTAGCATAGACCATAAAGAGGAAAGAATGGTATAAAGTATATACAGACGACTTCCTCTCCTCACCCAAAATACATCAAAGACAGACTCACTGGCCATCAACACGAAGTACACGAACACACTCTTTGCTTCAGTCTAGAGAACGGATACTCCTTGCCTGTATCTGTTACGCCGCCACTCAAAATCTTCCAAGATTGGGGTTTACGGCCCTGCCACCAGCGTCGGGCTCGTACAGAGTTCCTTCCAGCTCTTCGTCGTCTGGCTCTGCTACCGGTCCTTCTTACCATTTGAAGAACATACAATACAGGGAAAACAGGGGATAAGAACTACATCTCACCATAAATAGGGATAAAGGTAAAGCAGATACATTAATAGCACTACCACACACACAATCGTCACCAACAACCATCCTCGGGTTTATTGATCTTAACTACTCATCTCACACTCTCATGCACCTAGACCCGACATGAAGACGCGGCCACATTCCTATGTCACAACGTATCCTCTACCAAGCAGGATACTCATCCCCTACCAAGCAGGATGAAAGTCAAACGTCATCCGAGCAGCAGGTTCCGCTACACTCACGAGTACATTACATCCCCTACCAAGCAGGATACTCACCCCCTACCAAGCAGGGTGACACTATTCCCCATTCCTGATAGGAATAGCTGTCCCGGTGTCGGAAGGCGTAAATGAGATCTCAGAAGCTCATAGTAAACCTACCAAGCATCTATCTGTAGTTCCGGTTTGACCTCGCGTAATCCCAGATCTACGCAGCTATGACATCACCACACGATGCAATCTAGAATGAATCCTCACGACTCATTCCGATCAATCGCTTAGCAACTCAACCCCGTCACCTGACACAATGAACACCAACACTCCGTACCAAGCAGAGTGCACACGACTATCCATAATCCTCAATCATTTCACCAGGTTGAGTGCAATAGCTTGTCACCAGCAAATGATCTTATCCCACACATCACCCAATTCACAATGATCATCGCTTAGCTCTAAGCATACCGACAGTCACATATGCATTATCATATTATCTCACAGCACATCATCAACATATCATCGAATGAAGTAAAATAAACATGTTATCACAACATCACCCATTAAGACAATAAAGCATGTTAAACATATAACCACGATCAATCTAGTATCAACCTGCGGTGATAAACCTACAATGCCCAAGTCTACAGTGGTACCCCATTCCGGTAATCGCCAATGTTGACTTAGGTGTTGTTGGTCACTCAGCCACTGGTAGGGTTTAGGATCCCCTACGCATATTAATATATTCTACTCTACTCTTGCCTCCCCGACGAGTTTAATTCTTTCCCCCACCTTAGAGCGATTGACGCAAAGATCACGAACTCGACCACCACGAGCTCTCCACCACCGCCACCACCACGCAGGTCTCCACCACCACCGCTGTAATATCCCAATTTTCAGATCGGTAAAGTATCCAAATCTTATCTGAGTCATAGTGGCAAAGTTATAAATATCAAGATATTTTGGAGAAATAATCATGACTACTTTAGACAAGTAATCGTGACATGGATGACTCATGATGATGAGTCATGGTAGAGTAATCATGATGATGATAAGTCATAGTGATGAACTAATCCATTGACTATCCTTATCCTTCCCTTCCTATATATATACATATCATGCCACTCTCTTCCATTTGTCCTCTCTCAATTTCGTGCACCTTCCCCTTCTCTTCTCCATCTTCTTCACTTCAAGACACCTCTAAGCTTTCAACTTCAATTTCTCTCCATTCTTCAAGGATTCTTCAAGAACTTTGAGAAGTAAACTTGACAAGCTTGATCATCTTCATCATCTAGGAGGAAGTAATATAATGGAATGAGAAACTTCCATATTTTCGTGGCTAGGAGAAAGAGAAGGCAAGGTGAAAGAAAGAGTGAAACCATTGTTGGAAGCCTTGAAGCTTGGTTGAAGCAGTTTCAGTAAGATCGTTGGAATAAGTTCATCAACCGTTGGATCAAGCTCAAACTTGGTAAGGAGGTTCAGAACATGTGGTTCTTCAGTTTGACCATTCGGAGTTTCGGTTCAAGGTCTAGAGTGGGAGATATGAAGCTTACATCGTAGTCCTAGTGTGTGAGAAACTCATCTCGTATATCACCTTACCTGCGACAGTAAAACCTTCGCCAGAGATTCGTTAACCGTTGGATTGAGCTGAAATTTGGGAAGTAGGCTTAGCACACGTTGGTCTTCATCTTAACCGTTCGGATTTTCAAGAAAAAGTCTGTAACTCGAGATATGGGGCTTGCACAGTACCCTGTTTTGTGTTGAGGAGCTACGTGGTGAGCTCGTAGTGGTTGTGGTTGTGCTCGTCGCGTTCGTGAGATCGAGGGTCAAGGCTGTCCGTGAATACAAGAGTGTATGGGAACGGATTACCAGGTGAGGGGGAAGAACCTACATATATCTGGGAATCATAGGCGTAGTATATAATTGTTAACATATGTAGGGTTCTTCAAACCCTACTAGTGGTGATATGTGTTTATTTGTGCTTACTTGTGGTAATTGATAACATGATTAAATGATGTCATACATGATAATATGCTAGATGATATGTTGGTTATGATAACTTGTTTGTGATGATAACATGTTTATTTACTATCTTCACCTGCTTATAATGATGATCTATGACTATACTATGACATGTGATATGTTGTGATTGACATGATCTTGAATGACTTTGGAGATGATTGGTATGTTGTTCGGGATTAGAGGATGATGATTGGTATATTGATCGGATTATAGTATGATGATTGGTATGTTGATAAGGATTATAGGATAATGAGTATTGATGGAAGTAAGAATGTGGATCTATGTTGTAAGTGGCTCTCATAGTTGGAGAGCGACATCCTCACAGTTGGAGGATGTGGGCTTGAGACATTAGTAAGTGGTTGTTGAAATGAGGGATGCATAATCATAACATTTGCATTATTGTGGTGGAAAGCCGCGGGATGTACTGCAACAGCTGTCTTAACAGTTATCACACGAGGTGGATTACTTGTGACAATTGCAACAGCAGTTTGAGTGGTTGTCACAAGGGGGCTATATGACTAACTGCAATCATATATGCTGGTACACAACTGCAACAGTAGTTTGAGTGGTTGTGTATAGGGTTACGTGTGTGTACTTGTCACAGCAGCTTGCTAGCAGTGATCACGCAAGGTCGGGACTTGTGACAATTGCAACAGCAGTTTGAGTGGTTGTCACAAGGAGCTGTATGAATAGCTGCAACAGCAGTTTGAGTGGCTATCATATGAACTAGTACCTGTATACAGCTGCAACAGCAGTTTGAGTGGCTATCAGATGAGCTAGTACCTGTATACAGCTGCAACAGCAGTTTGAGTGGTTGTGCACAGGGAGCCGTGTGTATAGTTGCAATAGCAGTTTGTGACTGTCACATGAGGTCGAGGTGGACGTTCTGGGAGACGTCTTGGGAACCAGTAACCTGGACTACCGACTTTATGCCCTAATAGTTGGAGGGTGACTTCCTACCTTGGAAAATGACTACTTCACAGTTGAGTTGAAGGACAGTATTTCCAAGGGCCAGGAACTTAGTTGTGCATATAGAATAGGCGAAGATCCCTAGATGTGATACTTTGAGGTTGATTGTTGTAGAGTTGATGGCGATTTCTAGTTGTGATATTTTGAGGCCGACTATTGTGATGTGTATGATACTTTGAGGTGGGCAGTAGTAGAATAAGCGATGATCCATAGTGGTGATACTTTGAGGTTGATTGTTGTGCTGAACTCGAGAGATGGATGTGTTTGCTGATTGTGTGCTATTGTACATGTTGATGTGTTATATGCTACGTGATTTCCCTTTTGTATGATGGTGTAGCGTTTCTTACCTCCTATGTATATTTCTCCATGTTTACATATATGTGGTTGTCCGGATCGTGATCCGAAGACGGAAGTGCCGATTGGTCATCGAAAGTGCTACAACAGGTGGAGCTGACCCAAGGTGTACTCTATCGTCAGTAGCAAGTGTGGCGTCAGCGCTTCTCAAATAGATAGAGATCTCAGAGGTATCTTTGAGTCTCTTGTGAGTTGTACCACGACCATTGGGGTGTTTATGTTTGTTGTTGTTATTTTTACCCCATGGCTTCCAGGCGAAACTTTGATGTGAAATTCTTGAGCTGTGATAAGTTCTTATTTGCTTAACTGTTGATGTGAAAATTTTTGGCTGTGTTTTAAGGTATCAGAGAGAGTGAGGTTATGTTTTAATGGGATTATCCTACGTAAGTGGGGTCGTCTCAACCGCTAGCAGCTCCAACACCACCACCACCACCGCGGCTGTCTCCTCTACCACGAGTACCGTCGCGCCCTCGAACTTTGCCCTAATCACGGAAACGACATATAAACAACATTGTTAACCCTAGGGCAATACCAAAACCAAGAAGATTTAAGGAAGAAGCTCGAAGAACACGAAGAACACAAAGGTCGACGTGTTAAAGATTAGAGCTTATCTTCGAGAAATCAAGAAACCAATCCGTGGAACTCATAGTAATAGAAGCCCTGATCACAATGGTGTAGTTGGAATCACGATTCGATGCCTCGATCTTCTCCGACTTCAACTTTCTCCCTCTAGAACCCTTCTCTCTCTCTACTGGTTCTAGACTTAGGGAGAAAATGGTTTTCATTCCAAGTGAAAAGAATAGAAAAGGCTTAAGTGATGTTGTCAGCCTGTCCACGCTTGAGCATGGGACCACTCCACGCTTCAGCGTTGGCACGCTCTGACGTAGGAAAACTCCACGCTTCAGCGTGGGACGCTGATTGCCACGTCTCTACCACGCGTCACGTGCGCGCTGACACTTGCACCCCCACGCATACCACTTTCCACGCTCTGACATGCAGCTACCCACGCTCTGACGTCAACGGTCAACGTTTGAGCGTTGGGTTTCTCCACGTCTAAACGTTGGACGTTGATTTACTCTTATCCTTCACGTTTTTCCACTTTCTGGGCCCAAGGCCAAATTGTCCCAAATTTAAACCATGGCTTCCTCAATACATAAGGAACCTAATTAAGCCCTTAAGCATGCTTAATTAATGTCCCATACACTAATCAAGAAAACGGGGTGTCACATTACCACCCCCTTAAAAGAAATTTCGTCCCCGAAATTTTGCATATCTTAGAATAGATGACGGTATTGCTCTTGCATATCAACCTCTCTTTCCCAAGTTGCATCGCCTGTAACTTCATCCCAAACTACCTTCACTAAGGGAATGTGTTTGCCACGGAGTTCCTTAACTCTTTGATCCACGATTCTCACTGGTAAGGCTTCATACTCTAATTTTTCTTTCAACTGTATGGACTCAGGTTCGACGATATGAGAAGGATCGGGGTAGTACTTTCGGGGTTATGACACATGGAAGACATCGTGAAGGTTGGACAGATTTGAAGGTAAGGCAGCATGATAGGCTACTGGACCAATCCGATGAAGAATTTGAAATGGCCCAATAAACTTTGGAGTAAGCTTCCTAGACTTGATAGCTCTGCCAATACCTGTTCTAGGTGTAACCCTTAGAAAAACATGGTCTCCTTCTTGAAACTCTAGAGGTCTCCTCCACTTGTCACTATAACTCTTATGCCTGTTCTGAGCTACCTTCATCTTTTCCCGGATCATCTTCACTTGTTCTGTTGTCTGCTGAATCATATCTGGACCTAGTATTTGACTTTCTCCCGTTTCATACCAGCACAAAGGTGTTCGGCATTTCCTCCCATACAGAGCTTCGAATGGTGCCATACCGATACTCGTGTGGAAACTTTTGTTTTATGTAAACTCTATCAGAGGTAAGCCATCATCCTAACTCCCCTTGTGTTCGAGTACACAGACTCTCAAAAAATCCTCCACTGATTGGATTGTCCCCTCTGACTGTCCATCTGTCTGAGGATGGTAAGCTGAGCTTAACCTCAGTTTAGTTCCCAATGCACTGTGCAGTTGTTTCCAGAATCTCGATGTGAACCTTGGGTCTCTGTCGGATATGATGCTAGTAGGGACTCCATGTAACCTCACTATTTCTCTTATGTATATCTGTGTCAGCTTCTCCAGTGTGTAACTTTCACCAATAGATAGGAAATGGGCACATTTCGTCAGCCTATCGACGATTACCCATATCGCGTCATGCCTCTCTTGGGTCCTTCGTAACCCTGTCACGAAATCCATTGCAATCCCATCCCACTTCCACTCAGGGATATCTAGTGGTTGTAGTAATCCTCCGGGCTTCTGATGTTCAATTTTCGCCTTCTGACATGTCAAGCATGACAACACATATTCTGCAACTCTTTTCTTCATCCCAGGCCACCAGAACATCTTCTTCAGACCTTGGTACATCTTTGTGGTACTTGGATGGAAACTTAACTTATTTTTGTGCGCTTCCTCCAAGATCATCTGCTGGATTTCCTCGTCGTCTGGTATACAGATTCTGCCTCTGAACTTGATGATTCCATCTGCATCCACCTTAAACTCTGAGGTTCGCTGATTGAGAATCAAGCCCTTCATTTTCTGAAGAAACTGGTCCGTCTCTTGCTCCCTTTAACCGTCTCAAGAAAATCACTGGAGATAGTGGGTCTTCCCAGGCACATCATACCTTCGAAACATTCTCCTCTCGAATTCAAATCTCGGAATTGCTCCACCAACTCTAGTTCTTTGACCATCATGGCAGATACATGCAGCGACTTCCTACTCAGGGCATCTGCTACCACATTGGCCTTTCTTGGATGGTAATGCAGCTCGAACTCATAGTCTTTACTGAATTTCATCCATCTCCTTTGCCTCATGTTTAGCTCTTTCTAAACGAACAGATATCTTAGGCTCTTATGGTCACTGTAGACACTAAACTTGGCCTCATAGAGATAGTGCCTCCATATCTTCAGAGCGAATACTATTGCTGCTGACTCCAAGTCGTGAGTCGGATAGTTCCTTTCATGAATCCTCAACTGCCTTGAAGCGTAAGCTACGAATCTCCCCTCTTGCATGAGCACACATCCCAGACCCTGATATGATGCGTCACAGTACACCTCGAACTGCCCCAGAGGGTCTGTCAATACCAACACTGGTGACGTAGTCAACCTTTTCTTCAATTCCTGGAAACTGGCTTCACATTCTGCTGTCCACTCGAATGTCTTGCATTTCCTCGTCAATTGTGTCATAGGTAGTGCAATCTTCGAGAAGCCTTCTATGAATCTTCTGCAGTATCCAGCCAATCCAAGAAAACTTCTTACTTCATTGACTGTCCTCGGACTTTCCCACTGGACTACTACCTCTACCTTTGCCGGATCCACTGCTATACCTTCTCTATTGATCACATGCCCCATAAATTGTACCTCTTGTAGCCAGAATTCACACTTGGATAGCTTTGCGTACAGCTTTCTGTCCTTCAACACTTGAAGCACAATCCAGAGATATTCCTCATGTTCCTATTGGTTTGATGAGTAGATGAGGATATCGTCAATGAATACCACCATGAACTTATCCAGAAACGGCCGGAAAATTCTGTTCATGTAGTCCATTAACACTGCTGGAGCATTGGTTACGCTGAAAGGCATAACTAGGTACTCATAATGTCCATACCGAGTCCTAAACACCGTCTTTGGTATGTCCTCCTTCTTGACTCTGATCTGATGGTAGCCAGATCTCAAGTCAATCTTTGAAAATATGGCTGCTCCCTTCAATTGATGCATCAGGTCATCTATCCTTAGTAATGGATACTTGTTCTTGATAGTGACCTTGTTCAGTTGTCATTAGTCAACACACAATCTCGAACTCCCATCTTTCTTTTTAACAAACAAAAAGGGTGCTCCCCATGGTGAAATGCTTGGCCTGATGAATTCTTTTCCCATCATATAATCTAGTTGCTTTTTCAATTCTGCTAACTCCGCCGGCGACATTCTATATGGTGCTATTGAGATTGGTCTAGTTCCAGGTACTAGTTTCGGGAACCTCTTTCACTTCCGCGGAGAACAGCATCACGTATTTATGAGATCCATTATTTCCTTGAAGACTCTTACTATTGGCAGGCATCAAACTAGGTTGCTCGAGAAATACTAAGGTCTTTCTAGCACAGTCTAACAGTATATGGTTGGCTGAGAGCCAATCTATACCTAAGATAACATCTAATTGTTGCATAGGGAAACAAACTATATCAACAAGAAAAGACCTATTCTCTACAACAATTGGACATTTTAAGCAAACAGACATGGTAGTCAACGAATCCTTTGTAGGCGTAGAAACAGTCAGATTATACGGAAGTAAAGACACATGCAATTTCAAGTGTTTTACACATTCAAGAGACACGAATGAATGAGTGGCTCCCGAGTCAAATAACACGGAAAATATTTTACCCGACACTAAGCACATACCTTGAATGAGATCAGGGGATCGAGAGGACTCAACTCCTCTCACGGTAAACACCTTTCCCGTAGCTTGTGGTCTTGCCGCTTACGATCCCACTGCTTGCGGTCTTGTCCCCGCTCCTTGATTTCCAGCAATGGGTTGCTGCTGTTGAGCTCGCTGTTTGCAGTCTCTAGCAAAGTGGCCCAGCTTGCCACAGTGGAAACACTGTCTATCCCCACTCATTATGCAATCTCTAATCAGATGCGGACCCCCACACCTAAAACATCCCTGCGGCCTAAACTGCACCGCTCCAGATCCTCCAGTTCCCGCTCCTCCTACAGCTGCTGGGCACTCATATGGTTTTCCTCCAGGTTGGGGCCTACCCCCGCTGCCCTTGCCTTTCTGATAAGTGTTGCTTCTTAGTGGTACCCCACTCCTTGACTGTTGCTGCGATTCCCTTTTTCTGTCTATGTTTTCGATCACAGAGCACCTTTCCAACATCTCTGGAAACCTGGAGATGTTCAATGGTAGAATTCGGAGAACTTGAGTAACGCTTCAAATCTTGCCGCGTATTCTCCAACTGACATGCTTCCCCTTGTTTCAAGCTCATAAATTCCTTTTCTTTCTCTCTCCTCATCAGTCGAGGAAAGTACTTTTCCAAGAAGCACTCCAGGAACAATTCCCAGTTGATTATCCTGCCCTCTCCTTCCAACATCCTTTTCTTTCCCTTCCACCATAGCTCAGAACTTCCTGTTAGCACAAATGATGCATATGTCACCTTATGGTCCTCGCAACAATGCATAGCAGTAAAAATTTTCTCTAGCTCTTTGTAACTAGAGCTCTGCAACCTTCGAATCGAAGTCCCCATTAAACTGCGGTGGCTTCCCTTTCAGAAAAGTTGTCAATCCGGCATCTTCTGCATCCACATCATGTCTCTGATTCTATCTTTGTTGCTGTTGCATGGTCATCTGTATAAGTTCAGCGTTTTGGTGCGTCTGCTGCAACATAGCAGTTGCCAATTCTCTGACTGCCCTTAAGGTCCCAGTTGATTCCTCCCCACCACCCGTGTGGGAATTCTCTCCGTGTCCATTCCCTGGTTCAGGTGTTCTCCCTGTGGCCCTTCTGCCACGTCCTCTACCTTGGGCTCCTCTACCTCGTCCTCGAACCATTTAACTTCCTGTAGAAGAACTTATTAGCTTTGATTCATAAGACATATAATATCACTGAAAAAGTAAGCATACCATATGCCTTATGAATTAAACAGTTATCATACAGGATAACTTGCGTATCGGACACTCTACCCAACCTCTAAACATAGTCGGCACCCACTGTGGGTCCAACTAGATACGGCCAGTAACAACTTCCAAGACTCACAGTTATGATTCTAGACTCCACAGTCTCTGGTTCCAACAAGGACTGTGTAGCGTCAACGACCCTCAAGGCCCGTTATGGAACCAAACTGCTCTGATACCACCAAAATGAGACGTCCCCTTGCCTCATTAAAGAACCTAGTCAACTAATCCTAATTACGTTATAACCATTAGCGTGCTTATTACACATACGAGGATATTTAAAACTTTAAACATACATACATACCTACTGTAGATATATATTGTACATGTAACATGCACTTATCAGAGTAGCATAGACCATAAAGAGGAAAGCATGATATAAAGTATATATAGATGACTTCCTCTCCTCGCCCAAAATACATCAAAGACAGACTCACTGGCCATCAACACTAAGTACACGAACACACTCTTTGCTTCAGTCTAGAGAACGGATACTCCTTGCCAGTATCTGTTATACCGCCACTCAGAATCTTCCAAGATTGGGGTCTACGGCCCTGCCACCAGCGTCGGGCTCGTATGAAGTTCCTTCCAGCTCTTCGTTGTCTGGCTCTGCCACCGGTTCTTCTTACCACACGATGCAATCTAGAATGAATCCTCACGACTCATTCCGATCAATCGCTTAGCAACTCAACCCCGTCACCTGACACACTGAACACCAACACTCCCTACCAAGCAGAGTGCTCATGACTATCCATAGTCCTCAATCATTTCACCAGGTTGAGTGCAATAGCTTATCACCAGAAAATGATCTTATCCCACACATCACCCAATTCACAACGATCATCGCTTAGCTCTAAGCATACCGACAGTCACATATGCATTATCATATTATCTCACAGCACATCATCAACATATCATCGAATGAAGTAAAATAAGCATGTTATCACAACATCACCCATTAAGACAGTAAAGCATGTTAAACATATAACCTCGATCAACATAGTATCAACCTACGGTGATAAACCTACAATGCCTAAGTCTACATTGGTACCCCATTCCGATAATCGCCAATGTGGACTTAGGTGTTGTCGATCACTCAGCCACTAGTAGGGTTTTGGGATCCCCTACGCATATTAATATATTCTACTCTACTCTTGCCTCCCCGACGAGTGTAATTCTTTTCCCCACCTTAGAGCGATTGACGTAAAGATCACGAACTCGACCACCGCGAGCTCTCCACCACCACCACCACCACCACCACGTAGGTCTCCACCACCACCGCTAGCAGCTCCAACACAACCACCACCACCGCGGCTGTCTCCTCCACCACGAGTATCGTCGCGCCCTCGAACTTTGCCCTTATCATGGAAACAACGTATAAATGTAACACCCCAATTTTCATTTATGTGTTCATCGATGTGGTGATATATGTTAGATGTTAATTTATGTCCTTAGCTTTATGTTGGATGTTTAAGTATATGTTTAGGGCGGTTTAGCCTTTAGAAAGGGTCAATCCATTTGAGTCCAAGAAACCTGTTTTACGATTTTGGACGTATCTTGAGTTCTAGATGTCCGATTGAGACGATCTTGGATGTATTCGAAAGCTTAGAGAATTATATACAAGTCAGAATTATAATCGATTATGAGGGTCAAAATAGCCATAATCGATTACGGGTAACCAATAATCGATTATGGGTATTCGAGAACGCTGATTGTCAAGGCAGAATAGCCATAATCGATTACCATAATCGATTGTGACTGCATTCTTATGCAGAAACGGGTTTTAAATCCTTATTTCGACCCGTTTCATCTTAAACCTTTTTATAACCCTTTAAGCACAAAATAAACCCTAGTTAGCAGCCTCTAAACCTCTGCAAACCTCCTTCCTTAATCTCTTGGGATTCCCTCTTAATCGTTTTGAGATTCGACAAAAATGTAAACCGTTTTACCCTTTTTCATTGGAAAAACGCCGTAGCTGATACAAAACCTTTGTGCAGCCGTTCTTCCCTGTTCTTTTTAACTTTAATGGGTTAAGATTGAGGTAAATTCGTGTACCCTTGTCTCTTCTCCAATTCTTCTTGAGTTTTCTTGATTTGGGGACTGATCATGAACGTTTTTGGGTCCTATTTGGCACCCTCATACAACAATTGTATTGAACCAAGGACAAGGCAACTATTCCTCTCCTTTGTTTTAGTTTGAGTCTTCTATTTTGTGATCAAGGTAAGATAACCAACCCAAAAGTTCATCCTTTTTCCTTTAATTTCTATTGGATTAGGAATTGAATCTATTCCTTTTGTTATGTTGTATTGTGATCAAGCGCTTAAGCCCTGAGACGTAACCAAGAACGAATCTCGCCCTCTCTTCTTTCTTGGATTTCGTTTCGTCATACAAGGTATGGGGGGGAGTAGGTCGATATGAATATAGGTGTAGGGGTAGCGTAAGATGAAGGGTTAACCCATTACCCTAATAATATGTTGATGTATGATGTATGATTTTTGAGAGATTATCTATGTATTCATGTATGTCTAGGGATGTTGTTAACTGACTATATGTGATATTCTTGATTCCAATGACTATTGAATGTGATTTATCACTATTATGGCATGATTATGTGTGCTGATTGCATGTTTCATGTTGATAATGATGAACTATGATGGATGGCTATGTTGTTTAAGCCTTGAAAGTAGACATTAAATTAATCTTATAGGCTGGGGTATGTGTCTGTTGTGTTCTCTTCTATGTACTCTTATATGATTATCTATACCTAGTATAGATGATGATATAGGATTATAGGACTTAGTCTTCCCTTATTTTTGACTTCTTGTATCAAGTGGTACACGTTGGACGATGCTGGAAGCTATGGTAGGTAGTAATGATCGCTTGATTGGTGATGCTTTGGAGTTACTGGCTAATGTTATGGAGCCGAATCAGGACCGCCATGAGGTAGCATTTGTTAATCCCAAGGATCCTAAATTTCTTTCTGCCAGCCAAATGAAGGCTTCTATGAGAGAAGAAGCCCAAGTATACATGATTCTGACTTCCCTAGAAGTAGAGAGCAAATCTAAGGTTGAGGATGTGCCAGTTTTGAGAAACTTCCCTGAGGTTTTTCCTGAGGATGTTTATAGTCTACCGCTTGAGAGGGACTTTGAGTTTACCACAGACTTAGTGCCAGGCACAGGGCCTATCTCTATAGCACCTTATAGAATGTCCCCTCTAAAGCTAGCAAAGTTGAAGAAATAGTTAGAGGAATTACTTTAGAAGCAGTTTGTTAGGCCTAGTGTGTCCCCATGGGGAGCGCTAGTGTTGTTGGTGAAAAAGAAGGATGGTAGCATGAGGTTGTGTGTCGAGTATCGGCAACTCAACATGGTGACAGTTAAGAATAGGTACCCTCTTCCTAGGATAGATGACCTTATGGATCAGCTGATAGGAGCCTGCGTGTTTTTTAAGATAGATTTGAGATCAGGTTACAATCAGATCCGGGTCAAGTCTGAGGACATTCCAAAGACTACGTTCAGGACGCGTTATGGCCACTATGTTCATGGACTACATGAACAAGATCTTTCACCCGTACTTGGATAGATTCGTAGTTGTCTTCATAGATGATATCTTAGTATACTCTAAGACTAAGAAAGAACATGAGGAGCACCTGAGGATAGTCTTGCAGACCCTTAAGGAAAAACAGTTGTATGCTAAGTTGTCCAAGTGTGAGTTTTGGTTAGAGGAGGTGAGTTTCTTAGGACACATCATCTCTAAAGAAGGGATAGCCGTAGACCCAGCTAAGGTAGAAACCGTGCTCCATTGAGAAGCACCTAAGTCAGTGGCCGAGATTAGGAGTTTCTTGGGTCTAGCCGGGTACTATAGGAGGTTTATAGAAGGGTTCTCTAAGATATCTTTACCTTTGACCCGCCTTACTAAGAAAGGACAAATCTTTGTTTGAGACTCTAAGTGTGAGGCAAGCTTTCAGGAATTAAAGGATAGGTTGATATCCGTACCAGTGTTAGTTTTACTCGACCCTAGTAAACCTTTTGTAGCATACTGTGATGCTTCAAAGCAAGGTTTAGGTGGTGTGTTGATGCAGGATGGCCAGGTAGTAGCTTATGCTTCTAGGCAATTGAATATCCATGAGAAAAACTACCCTGCCCATGACTTGGAATTAGGAGCCATAGTTTTTGCCTTGAAGATCTGGAGGCACTATCTTTATGAAGCTAGGTTTGAGGTTTTAAGTGATCTGAAGAGTTTGAAATATCTGTTTGATCAGAAAGAGTTGAATATGAGGCAACGTAGGTGGATGGAGTTTCTCAAGGATTATGACTCTGAGTTGAATTATCAACCAGGAAAAGCCAATGTAGTGGCTGATGCCTTGAGTAGGAAGACCTTGCATGTGTCAGCTTTGATGGTTAGAGAGATGGACTTGATCGAAGAGTTTAGAGACTTGAGCTTAGCTTGGGAAGTTACCCCTAAGAGTATTAGGCTTGGAACGCTGAAGATCACTAGCAGTTTGATGGACCAGATTAGAGAAGGACAGAAAATAGAAGTATACCTTTTAGACCAGAGAGAGTTGATTGCTCAGGGTAGAAACCTTAGTTTTACGGAAGGAAATGATGGAATATTGAGGTTCCGAGATAGAGTTTGCGTACGTGATGTTCCGGATCTTAGGAAGTTGATTCTCGAAGAAGGGCATAGAAGTGGTTTGAGTGTTCACCCGAGAGCCATAAAGATGTATCAAGATCTGAAACGCATGTGTTGGTGGCCTAGGATAAAGAAGGATGTGGCTGAGTTCATTTATGCTTGCTTAATATGTCAGAAGGCTAAGATATAACATCAGAAACCTTCGGGTAAGATGCAGCCTTTGAGTATCTTTGAGTGGAAGTGGGATAGTATCTCTATGGGTTTTGTGTCTGGACTCCCTAGGACTCCGCTGGTTGTGATGCCAAATCTGCTTATTTCATTCCTATGAACATGGAATATCCATTAGAGAAGCTGACTAGTTTGTATATCAAGGAGATAGTTAGATTGCATGGTGTACCCTCTAGCATAGTATCATATAGAGATCCTAGATTTACCTCTAGGTTTTGGAACAGTTTGCATGAGGCTTTAGGGACCGAGCTTAGACTAAGTTCAGCTTACCACCCGCAAACCGACGGTCAGTCTGAGAGAACCATCCAATCCTTAGAGGATCTGTTGAGAGCTTGTGTGTTAGAGCAGTTTGGTAGTTGGGATAAGTTCTTACCCCTTATAGAGTTCACCTACAATAATAGTTTCCATTCCAGTATTGGGATGGCACCCTATGAAGCTTTGTATGGGAGGAGATGTAGGACACCCTTATGTTGGAATGAGCTTGGTGAGAATGTGGTTTTAGGACCTGAGGTAGTGCAGGAGACTACAGAAAAAGTGAGAATGATACAAGAAAAGATGAAAGTGGCACACAGTAGGCAAAAGAGTTACCATGATAAGAGAAGAAAAGCTCACGAATTCCAGGAAGGGGACGATGTGTTCTTGCGAGTTACACCAACAACTGGGATTAGCAGAGTAATGAAAGCAAGGAAACTTACCCCAAGGTTCATTGGTCCTTACCAAATTATAAAAAGAGTCGGTGAAGTTGCCTACCAAATAGCCTTATCCCCATTTTTGTCTAACCTCTATAATGTGTTCCATGTGTCTCAACTCAGAAAGTACATTCATGACCTAAGCCATGTGATAACACCCGATATGATTCCTTTAAAGGAGAACTTGACTTTGAGGCACTACCAATTCGGATTGAGGATCGAAGGATTAAGCAGCTGATAGGAAAGGAGATTTCATTGGTCAAGGTTGTTTGGGGTGGAGCTACAGAAGAAATTGCTACTTGGAAGTTGCAGAGCAAGATGAAGGAGTCATATCCGCATCTGTCTATTCAAGGTTAGTAGAAATTTCATGGATGAAATTTTTATAAAGGGGGTGGAATTGTAACACCCCAATTTTGGTTTATGTGTTCATCGATGTGGTGATATATGTTATATGTTAATTTATGTCCTTAGTTTTATGTTGGATGTTTAAGTATATATTTAGGGTGGTTTAGCCTTTAGAAAGGATCAATCCATTTGAGCCCAAGAAACCTGTTTTACGGTTTTGGACGCATCTTGAGTTCTAGATGTCCAATTGAGACGATCTTGGATGCGTCGGAAAGCTTAGAGAATTATCTGCAAGTCAGAATAGTCATAATCGATAATTGATTATGAGGGTCAGAACAGCCATAATCGATTATGGGTAACCAATAATCGATTATGGGTATTCGAGAACACTGATTGTCAAGTCAGAATAGCGATAATTGATAATAGATTATGACTGCGTTTTTCTGCAGAAACGGGTTTTAAATCCTTATTTCGGCCCGCATCATCTTAAACATTTTTATAACCCTTTAAGCACAAAATAAACACTGGTTAGCAGCCTCTAAACATCTGCAAACCTCCTTCCTTAATCTCTTGGGATTCCTTCTTAATCCTTTTGAGATTCGACAAAAACGTATACTGTTTTACCCTTTTTCGTTGGAAAATCGCCATAGCAGATATGAAACCTTTGTGCAGCCGTTCTTCCATGTTCTTGTTAACCTTAATGGGTTAAGATTGAGGTAAATTTGTGTACCCTTGTCTCTTCTCCAATTCTCCTTGAGTTTTCTTGATTTGGGGACTGATCATGAACGTTTTGGGTCCTATTTGGCACCCTCATACAGAAATTGTATTGAACCAAGGACAAGGCAACTATTCCTCTCCTTTGTTTTAGTTTGAGTCTTCTAGTTTGTGATCAAGGTAAGATAACCAACCCTCAAGTTCATCCTTTTTACTTTAATGTCTATTGGACTAGGAATTGAATCTATTCCTTTCGTTATGTTGTATTGTGATCAAGCGCTTGAGCCTTGAGACGGAACCAAAAACGAATCTCGTACTCTCTTCTTCCTCGGATTTCGTTTCGTCATACCAAGTATGGGGGGAAAGATGATCATATCATATGGGAATGTGAGAATAGGATTGAGGTGATTAGGGATTCCCATGATCCCCTTGTGCCTTGAGTGATTTGTTGATGCCATTGTTGGAGCAATGGCTTACATGATTGTGTGCTATGAATATAGTATTGATTACGAATTATAAGATTGTGATATCATGATGCTATAAATATGTATGTGTTACTATAAGTGGTATAGTGTTGTTAATGTTATTATGATAATATTTTGATCATGAATTATATGACTATTGGTTTGAGATTATAATATGTGAATATTGAGTTATAGTTAAGGATGAATGTATGTGAACTATGATTGTGACTATATTGAAATGTGATGTATTGTTTATGTGTGAGACTCAGCTCTAAGGAGCCTGTGATGGGTACTCATTTGTGGATGTTGTGTGTGATACCTAGCTCTAAGGAGCCCGTGATGGGTGCTCATTTGTGGATGTTGTGTGTGAGACCCGTGTGAGACCCAGCTTTAAGGAGCCCGTGATGGGTGCTCTTTTGTGGATGTTATGTGTGAGACCCAGCTCTAAGGAGCCCATGATGGGTACTCATTTGTGATTGCTTGTGTGTGAGACTCAGCTCTAAGGAGCCTGTGATGGGTGCTCTTTTGTGGATGTTATGTGTGAGACCCAGCTCTAAGGAGCCCGTGATGGGTACTCATTTGTGATTGCTTGTGTGACGCCCAACTCTGCAAGGCCCGAGATGGGACTCAGCTCTGAATGGCCCGTTTATGGACCCAGCCATGGAATGGCCCGAGATGGGATCCAGCCGCTAAGAGCCCGTGGATGAGACCCAGCCCCTAGAGAGCCTATTTGTGGGTACTCAAATATGTGTGTTTTATGAGTCCGAGGGGACATTGTTGCTTGTGATTGTAATGCGACATGTTTACAAAATATAATGAAATGATATGTTAAAATGTTATGAGATGATTTGACTTGAATTACGAAGATGATTATGTCATATTTGTGGGTGTGTAGTATTTATATGTATATTTGTGTATATGCACTCGCCTTAATTTCCATTTTACTTCCATAACATATGTATTTGAGTATGTCTTCTCACCCCTTTGTATTTGTGTCTCTTCTTGTATAATGTACGATTTGTACAGATGATTCTCAAGTGATTGAGGAGTAAGGCATTGGAGCTTACGTGGAGTTGTGGATGCTCTATTAGGAGTTGTTTCATTTTGATGTTGTTCTTTAGGCTTTCGATCATGTTATTTATTTCTTTATGGGTTTTTGTTTAGCTCTGATCCATGTGACATCGGGCTAGGGGATTATCTTGTTTAAGCTATTTATTATTTATGCGAAACTTGTAAACGTTTTATGACAATATGTTTAATTTAATTGGATTTGAAGTTGAGTTTATGAATGGTGATACTCTTAACTATTGTGAAAATGTTTATTAATGATAGAACTCATATCTTTATTCCGCAAAGAATCTTTTCGCAAATCAATATTTATATAATAAATCAATGTTGGGGTTAAGGGTGTCACAATAAACAACATTGTTAACCCTAGGGCAATACCAAAACCAAGAAGATTTAAGGGAGAAGCTCGAAGAACACGAAGAACACAAAGGTCCACGTGTTAGAGATTCGAGCTTACCTTTGAGAAATCGAGAAACCAATCCGTGGAACTCGTAGTACTCGAAGCCCTGATCACAATGGTGTAGTTGGAATCACGATCAGATGGCTCGATCTTCTCCTACTTCAACTTTCACACTCTAGAACCCTTCTCTCTCTTTCTTTCTCTCTCTCTACTGGTTCTGGACTTAGGGAGAATGGTTTTCGTTCCAAGTGAAAAGAAGAGAAAAGGCTTAAGTGATGATGTCGGCCTGTCCATGCTTAAGCGTGGGAACACTCCACGCTTCAGCGAGGGACGTTGATTGCCAAATCTCTGCCACGCATCACGTGCGTGCTGACACGTGCACCCCCACGCGTACCCCCTTCCACGCTCTGACATCAATGGTCAACGTTTGAGCATGGGGTTTCTCCACGTCTAAAAGTTTGACGCTGATTTACTCTGTTCCTTCACGTTTTTCCACTTTCTGGACCCGTTCCATGGCCAAATTGTCCCAAATTTGAACCATGGCTTCGTCAATATATAAGGAACCTAATTAAGCCCTTAAGCATGCTTAATTAATGTCCCATACACTAATCAAGAAAACGGGGTGTCACAAAGAAGGTAATACATGTTGCACTAATCTATTTGTTCAAGGAAATTTGTGTTTATTCTTACCATTAATTTTGTTTCTTGTTCTAGTTTCTATTGGTATAACTGGACCAAAGCAGTATTTACACATGAAAGACAAGCGTTTGCAGTCTTTTCAAGACTCTGATTCTGATGATGAGGTAAAATAATCTAACAATTTGTTATTAATTATAACTTTACAAGTTTATAATGTATAACTAATATAGTGTATCTATTTTTTTTTTTTTTTTTTTTTTACAGATTTTGGAGAACACCGGCTCAGGACATGCAACAAACATATGAATTTATTGTTTTGGATGTTTATTGTTTTGAATGTTTATTGTGATATTTACTTGTATTGGACATTTTTATTTAGTTAAATACTTTGGTTTTTAATGTTATATGAGTAGATTTGAAAGATTTTTGGATGGTTTTTAATTGAGTTATAATGTTCTTTTTGCTATATATTGCTTTTTCATTGTTAAAGTGCGGGTAACGGGTGTGGGTATGGGCACTTAGGTACCCAGAGGGTACGGATGCGGGTACTAAAGTTGCTACCCACGCGGATACGGGCACTTTTTTCAAGCGCGGGCGCTTTTTTCCCAACTCACTACAGCCTCAACTTTCGCAGGATCCACTACGATTCCATCCTTACAGATTACGTGGCCTAGAAACTGAACTTTCTCTAACCAAAACTCACACTTCGACAGTTTAGCAAACAACTGCCGGTCCTTTAGCACTTGCAACATCGCCCTTAGATGCTCTTAGTGTTCCTCTCTACTCTAAGAGTATACAAGGATGTCGTCGATAAACACAACAACAAACTTGTCAAGGACCGGTCAGAAGATCCTGTTCATATAGTCCATGAATACAGCTGGAGTATTAATCACACCGAAAGGCATAACTAAGTACTCATAATGACCATACCGACTCCGAAAAGCAATCTTTGGCACATCCTCCTTCTTAACCCGGATCTGATGGTATCCAAAACACAGATCGATCTTAGAAAACATAGCTGCTCCCTTCAGCTGATCCATCAAATCATCTATCTGTGGTAAGATATACTTGTGCTTTATCGTCACTATGTCCAGCTGATGATAGTCTACGCATAGCCTCGAGCTTCCGTTCTTCTTCTTTACAAATAGCATTGGCGCTCCCCACGGAGATGCACTAGGTATGATGAACTCTTTGCCTACCATCTCGTCCAACTACTTCTTCAGCTCCGCCAGCTCCAATGGAGACATCCGATATGGCGCTATCGATATAGGCCCAGTCCCGGTACAAGATCTATAGCAAACTCCACCTCCTTCTCCGGTGGTAGTCTGGGAACATGATCAGGAAACACTTCCGGAAACTCCCGCACGATAGGTAAAGCTCCGACACTAGGAGTCCTCTTTGCTTCCAGAGAGAACAACACTATGCATCAGTCTGATCGTCCACCCGTCAGAATACTCTCGTTGGCAGGTATCAATCCAGATCACTCCAAGCAAAGAAAGGTCTTGTTTGAGCAATCTAACATCAGATGGTTGGCCGAAAGCCAGTCCATGCCTAGGATAACATCGATCTGTTGCATAGGCAAATAAATAAGATCAACAAGAAAAGTTTGGTTCTCTATTATGATAGGACATCTAAGGCATATGGATAGGGTGGTCAAAGATTCACCCATAGGGGTAGAAACAGTAAGGTCATATGGCAATAAAGAAACAGGCAACCCTAGATGGTCCATACACTCTATCGATATGAAATAATGAGTAGCCCCCGAATCAAATAAAACTGATAAAAGTTTACCTGAGACTAAGCATTTACCTTATATCAGGTCAGGGCTTCGAGAGGCTTCAGAACCCCTCACAGCAAACACTCTTCCAGTCATCTATGGCCTACTCTGCTGACTTTCCACAGCTGATCTTGCTTCGCCACTCTACGCTCTCCCACTCGGCTATTGAAACTGAGCTCTTCTACTAACCTCTGGTTTGCAAGCTGAGGCATAATGACCCATCTGGTTACATTGGAAACACGTAATGTGATGGGCCCTTGGGAAGTTCTTAACTAGATGCGGTCCCCCACATCCAAAACAAGTCTTGATCTCTACTGTCCTTGGCTGGAGCCACTCCCTCCATGACTGACATTAAACTGGGCTGGGTGATCGTAAGGCCTCGCTCTCTACTGGAATCTTCCTCCTTTGCCCCTCTGGGTGCTCCAAACAGGTCTACCACTTCTAACTTGTTACTGAGCTGTCCCTGCTCGGTCATGCCCTTTCACTACTGTTCATTTCTTTACTAACTCAGGAAAGGAATCGATGCTCAAAAGCAACATTGTCCGCTTCGACTCCGGTCTCATTCCGTCTTCGAACCTCCGGCACACCCATTCCTCATCAAGATGAACTTGATAGAACTGGGAAAATTTGAGAAGTGCCTCGAACCTCATTGCATACTCGCCAACGGACATCTGTTCCTGTCTCAGACACAAGAACTCCTTCTCCTCTTGCCTGATGCTTCTTGGAAAATACTTCTCTAAGAAGCTCTCCCGAAACAATTGCAAGGTCATAACTCTTCCTCCAGCCTCTAACAGCCTGGCCTTGGTCCTCCACCAAGCATCTGATGCTCCAACTAGCATGAAAGCAACATAAGTAACCTTCCGATCCTCCCGGCAATGCATGGCTATAAAGGCTTTCTCGATCTCCAGTAACCACATCTCTGCAGCCTTTGGATTGTATTCCCCATGAAATTAAGGTGGGTTTCCTTTCATGAAAGCATTGAGACCTGTGTCCACGGTCTCGTCTCCTTTGACAGCTTGTAACTAGTCCTGTTTCGCTTCCCTTTCTTCGTGCCTCTGCATATACTGGGCAATCTGCTGAGTTTGCTGCAGCATTGCCGTAGCTAGATCCCTCATGGCCCTCATTGCCTCAAAGGTGTCACAACCATTTCCAGTCCCTGAGTGGTCACCATTGTTATTGTTGTCGTTGCCTTCGATCGCAGCCGGCCTTCCTCCTCATCCTCATCCTCGTGCCATCTACCTTCACGTAAAAAAGAACTATTAGTTCCAATTCATAAGATATATAATAGCACTTAACAGTTAAACATATCATATGCCTAATGAATGAAAACAGTTATCACATTACGATAACTAGCACATAAGACATTCTACCCAAAAACCAAACTCAGTTGATACAACTCGGGTATCAACCGTTAAAGCCAGTTCACTTGCTAGACTCGCAGTTATCGTTCCAGACTTCCATAGCCCTTTATAGAACCAAATTGCTCTGATACCACCAAAATGAGACACCCTCCTTTCTCAGAAGGATAATCCCATTAGTCCCAAACTCCTATTATTATTAACTATGCTTAACCGTATTAAAGCAATAGCGTGGTATTCAAACAGTGTTGCGGAAACAAGCGAATTAAACATACAACATACGGAAAGCATAGATCACATCCGACTAAAGCGCAAGATAAAAACTATCTATACATAAACATGCATAACGTAGCCCCATTAGTGGAGCGTTGTGCATACGTATACAAACTGTCTAAACAAAAGCTAAAAGAACTGAAATACAACCAAAGCCAAAAAGTAGAAAGAACCCTCATAGCTCGCCAGCACTCCCCAACCCACACTCAAAATACAGCAAAACCTCGTCACTCAGTGTAACGGCCCAGACTGCTTTCAGGATTGCCGACTGTCTCCACAAACTAACATGGATCTTTTCAACGTGTTTTGTCCTCACTCACACGCTTTCGGGAAAACTTCCCAGAAGGTCGCCCATCCCACAAGTGCTCCAAGTCAAGCATGTTTAACTATGGAGTTCTTATGTTCTGGGCTCCCGAAAAGAAGATGCATCTAGTTGGTATAGGTAGTACCAGTCAATTCTTATGAGCATTCCTTCAACTCCCATACCTGCACAGCCTCAGGATCCTTCTCATTTCGATGTGAATCTGGTTCATTCATGTGTCCCTTTGCCTAGAAGCCTGCCAGGAGCCTCTCCTTGTTCGTGCCTCAAGTATCGGCGATCACTCCTCGCCCTCGTCAGCCTTAGGTGTCACATATGGTAAGGAGATTCGATATGGCATGGACTTGCAACCCGTTGCCAGAGTGTCCTATCGATAACCTGACTACCCTGACGAGCCATGGTAGGTTATCAGGATTAGTTGAGATTATCCACGGACGTCACCCATGGTTTGGTGAGTGTTCCAACATTGATGTAGGATGGTCAACATTGATATGTACTCCTAATCGTCTTTCCAGAGTTAATGTTGATGGATCCACATTGCATATGGAGCAGTGGAGTAGTTATGCATCGCATAGCATGCTTATATTGTGATATGATGGTATGTGCTAGAACATGTATGTTGTATTATGATGTTTATATGTTGCATGATCATCTTGCTAACTGCTCTATTACTGCTTATGTTTATACGTACAGTGCTTACTCCCTATCTCTTGTTATTATGTTTTGCATGTACCTTTGGTGATTCAAAGGGTGGTGAGCTGACAGCTGAGGAGTGATCCCGAGGAGATCGCTTGCTTATAGTATAGTTTAGTTATGTTTAGTTGTGTTACGATGTAATATCGGTAGTGGTTACCAGCTATGATTATGTGACATTTGGTTTCGGGTATTGTTTATGTTTATGTTTTTTCGCAGTTGTTACTTATGCTTTAAATGTTTTCGGATCATGCGGTACTTGCTACCTTTTATGCTAAAATTTTTATTTAACTTGCATGCTTTATTTATTTTTATTGTATGCGGGGTAGCGGGTGTCATATTAAGTGGTATCAGAGTCGGTCTGTCCTACAAGTCGGGGTATGTGTCCGTTATGTTATCTTCTGTGTACTCTTATATGATTGTCTATGACGATGATATAGAGTATTAAGTGTTTGGTGTTCGTTTTGGCTTAACTTTTATGTTAAGTGGTTTGTTTTGGACTGGTTGTCTGTCAACCAAGGCTGAGCTTGTAGAAATTTCGAGGACGAAATTTTTATAAGAGGGTGGAATTATAACACCTCGATTTTTGCTTGCATGTTATATATGTTCTTATCTATATATATATATATATATATATATATATATATATATATATATATATATTACGTTTGCCTTAGATGTTTAGGGACGTGTTTTAGGATTGTTAAACTTTCGAAACGAGCCTATAAGTGATCCTGTCAGTGTGGCACGCCCGTGCACTTGTGTAGCATGCCCGTGCTAGTTGTTCAGCACGCCTGTGCTCCCATTCAGCATGCCCGTGCTAAAAGTTAGCACGCCCGTGCTAACAGTTAGCACGCCCGTGCTCTTCGCGCACACCAGAAATGTGTTTTGGGCTCTTTTGGTCAGCCCGTTTCGCCCCAAACCTTTTTATACCTCTTTTGCTCGACCTAAAACTCATAGCCATCTATCCTAAAGTTAGAAACAACCGTCTTTTACCTTTATCTTGGGTTCCCATTGAATCCTTGAGCGTCCCTAATCCTTGTTTAGGTGTTCTTCGTCAAGAACACATCCCTGTGGTGTTTGCTGTTGCGTTTGGGGTTAAGCTGCTAGCTTAGCATTACTTTGAGACTCCGTTGTTCGTGTACCAGTGCTGTGAACGGCAGCTAGCAGATTAGTTCCCCAGGGATCTAATCGAGGTCGCTGAACCTGTTGAACCCTTTTAGAGGAGTCAAGCGTGGACTTTGTTTTATTGGCTCATAGGCTGGAATCGTCACGCCAGGTATGGGGAGAAGGGATTAGTATAACATATAGGTTCTAGGGTAGCATAAGATGAGGGTTAACCCATGACCCTATTTTTGTGCTATATGCCTTAACTGCTGTATGAAGTTGTTACGGTTGTTTATACATGTTATTAATTGTTTAAATGGTTTGTATGATCTTGGCATGACGTTTATGATGTTGTTTATGATGTTGTTTATGATGATGATGATATGCCATAATTGTATGAGTTGGTATGTTGGAACTGCTGTTGAATCTATGTTAATAAAAGACATAGGGATGTTAGCGCTAAGCCTAAAACTAGGATTAGTCTGATTGATGTTCATAAAACATAAAGATGTTGATAAGGGGTGAGATTAATGCCAAAGGATTAGTCAAGAACCTTAGGATTGATTTGGAGTGTTGAAATCTAGAGAATTGTTAAGTTAACCAGATCTAAGGTGTTGTAACAGTGTTGAGCACGCCCGTGCTCATTATCAGCATGCCCATGCTCTCAGTAGCACTCTCGTGCCAGAAAACGAGAAAAGTGACGATGTTTAGCATGCCCGTGCTCTTGCACGGCACAGCCGTGCCAGTTGGCCAACACGCTCGTGCTCAGGTCGTGCCACTGTCAGAATTAAGAAACTTCACTATTTTAAATAAAAAGAGATTTTACCCTTTTTGGAATAAAAATATGATATAAGAGATTATAAAACACGACCTTGAGGATAGTTAATGAACTAGGATAACGATATGGTAAGATGTAATAATGGAGACTTATGAAAGAGATTAATCAATGAGAAGATGATGTTATCAGTAATGACGTACTGTTATTGATGTTGTTGGTTAAATCATCCTTGATGCTTATTGGTCAAGTTTGATGTTGATAAATCATTCTTGATGCTTATTGGTCAAGTTTGATATTGATAAATCATCTTTGATGCTCGTTGGTCAAAGTTGATAGCCATGTAATGTTGTTGATGATGGATGGTTGGACATGTGTTCGCATGTTGGTTGAACATTGCATGCATCATTGCATAGAGATGATAGTTTGGGCGGAAAGCAAACGATGAATCGCGACGGTGGAGGCCACGATGAGTGTTATCCCGGCCTTGAGGGTAGAGTTGGGTAAGGAGGTTCCATATGGCAAGGACTTGCAACCCGTTGCCGGAGTGTCCTATCGATAACCTGACTACCCTGACGAGCCACGGTACATTATCAGGATTAGTGGAGAGTATCCACGGACGTCACCCATGGTTTGGTGAGTGTTCCAATGTTGATGCAGGATGGTCAACATGGATATGTACTCCTAATCGTCTTTCCAGAGTTAATGTTGATGGATCCACATTGCATATGGAGTAGTTATGCATCGCATAGCATGCTTATATTGTGATATGATGGTATGTGTTAGAACATGTATGTTGTATTATGATGTTTATATGTTGCATGATCATCTTATTAACTGCTCTATTACCGCTTATGTTTATGCGTACAATTCCTTACTTCTTATCTGTTGTTGTTGTTGTTTTGCATGTACCTTTGGTTATGCAGAGGGTGGTGAGCTGCCAGCTGAGGAGTAATCCCGAGGAGATCGCTTGCTCATAGTATAGTTTAGTTATGTTTAGTTGTGTTCCGATGTAATATCGGTAGTGGTTATCGGCTCTAATTATGTGACATCGGGTTTCGGGTTTTGTTTATGTTTATGTTTTTCTGCAGTTGTTACTTATGTTTTAAATGTTTTCGGATCATGTGGTACTTGCTACCTTTTATGTTAAAATTTTTATTTAACTTGCATGGTTTATTTATTTTTATCATATGCGGGGTAGCGGGTGTCAGACTCAGTCCTAGAGATGTACTGGCAGGCCCTCACCATCAATGATGAGGATACCCTGAGCTAGCCTGTCCCTCTCCATGAGTACGCCTATAAACCCGCATAGGTTCGTATTCGGAGGAGGAACTTGGCACAACAATACGACGCCACCTATACGTCCTCAGGTACTGCTCGGTATGCCTCCTCTGTCCTCTATAGACGAAGCCTCGCCTATAGGATACCACGGATGACTGTTGTGCTACCCAGAGATAATCCTGCTCTCTCTATCTCGGCGGGTGCTAGATCCTCGGAAAGGGAAGAAACTGTACAACTCTGAACGGTCCGATCATGTCCTCCATGTGTGATGCCCCTCCTCTGAAGAGAATGCTAACCGGCCCTGTGTAGACCGTCAAGTAGGTAGAGGGGTCCACACGCCACCCTCTCTCGTCATGGTAGACGATCTCGATCAGCCCCAGTACTGGTATCCTCGACACCGATGTGATAAAAGGGTGTACCCTCGGGTCCACCAGCTGGCTCCTCGTCTTCACACGAACCAAGAACAAAACAGACAAACAAAAGCTGTAGGGAGATAAGAAAAACGGCATACACAAATCGAAAGGAGAATAGCAATGTAGTAAAACAACAGCAAGTAGCATGTAGCATATATATATATATATATATATATATATATATATATATATATATATATATATCAGTTACTGCACACAACGAACCATCTCTCGAGGCAACACAAGCAGAGAACATCCATCCCCATGAATCTAACTCTCAGATCAATCCTCTAGACCGGGATACTGATCCCATGCAGCATGTCAGCCGAAAACTCACAAAGTTGGTTCCACACCGGAACAGGTTCTATGTCAGAACGGAGTTACTTTGTCCAAGAAACCGAACCGCTCTTCGTGACCAATAAGAGTGCATCCCCCTTCCACACCGAAACCGGGGTGTCTTGGTCGACTTCGAACATTAGCCTAGAACGTGGAAAGCTCAGGGATTAGTCGGGCAAACCGGACTGGATCGAGCGTCACGACAGGATAGGAGCTACCTCATATGTCACTGTAAACTATTCCCTAGACCAGCAACATCACCAAGGTCACTCACTTGACCGTCCCTTCTACTTTCTATACCCGCATTCTGGTACAACAAACCTCGTATGATGCTGGCAGCCCATACTATCTATCATACGGCCTCGCCACTTGGCAGCTAATGATATGCAACAAACATCCTCAATGGGTTTGATACCGGATCTCACGCCTAAACACTCAATCAGCAACAAACGATGCCACCCCATTAACACAGCCACAGCCTCGACGCCACGCGTCCACGAGCCACAACTCAAACAACATGGCCACAGCCTCGAACAGTCAGCATAACAGCAACGGTACCATCCACGGTAACAACCCGATAACAAACACGGCACACATCCAAACTTAATACTAATCGGCATTCCGCCATCACACGACATCACGGCATACAACATAACCACAACAACCATAATATCAACAACAACACATAACATGCATATCATATACCAAGTAACATATAATAGGCACGTATACAGATAGCAACAACAACAATCAACATCACAACAGTCATATGAAGCAGATCATCCTCCATCAACAGTTCTCTAACCTAGGGTTTCCAAACTTAACGGTGATAGCCCAAAGTATGCTAAACCTAGGGTTTAGGTAATTTATCGGGGCTCAACCACTAGTAGGGTTAGGGCTTCCCTACATATAACAGAAAATATATCTACACTACTCTTGTCTTCCCGATGGCAGCAATACTCTTTCTCCCCACCTGAACAGTCGGCGCGACTCTCGATACTTTCACCGGCAAATCCTCCCACGCACCAAGAACGTCCAAGAACATCTCCAAAAGCTCCCTTGGTAGCCACGGCCTCTAGCTCCAATCCGCCAGAAAATCCTGGGCACAAACTTTGCCCTAATCACGAGTGCAACACATATGCAATGGTGTTAGCTCTAGGGAAAGCTCAAGATCAAAGGAAAAAAGGCAAAGACTCGAAGAACCTCGAAGAACACGTCTTAGGGATTCGAGTTTACCATGGGCGAATTGAGAAGCGATCCGTCGAAGTTGTAGAAAACTTCGTCGCGATCACAACCGCGTAGCTGGAATCTTGATCCGAACTCCGAAGTCCAAGAACTCAAGCTTTCTCTCTCTAGAAACTCTATGCCTTTTCTCTAGCCACAGCAACCCAGAAACTCGATGGTTTTTCATGCAAGTGTTGAAATGAAAGTGGAAACCCCACTTAAGGGTCTTGTTGAGCACGCTTTATACAACACCCTTTCCCGAGTGTCACATTCCCGAACGTTTATAACGCTGGAAATAATATTAATGCGGAAAATACAGTTTTCTTTTGTTTCTTCTTCTTTTCACAATGATGTAATGGGATTAGTAAAAGTAAGTAATAATAAATGAACTTAGGTTCAACATGCATTTCTAGAAGTCATACATAATTACATACAGAAATAGAAATAATACTGTATACAGACATAGTTCCAAGCCTAACTGATAAAAGTATATAATAAGTACTAGGAGTCACAGCTCTCCAAAAGGTATAACAGACACTTGACACAACCTGACCAAAACTAAACAGCAAAAGGAGTCCCCTTCCGGACTCAAAGTATATGCTGAACTGAATCGTCGTCGCGCCCATCTTCTTAAGCAGAAATAGCAATACCAGCAGAGAAGATATACAGATATGGGTGATATTCCCAATCATCAACACAACAATATAGCATAAGAAAAAACGGAACGACGCACCAAGTAATAACATACTTAACATGCATAGCATAAATCTCAATATATCATGTTAATCAATTATCAGCATAATATAAGGCATCCTCGAAAACAGAATAGTGATGTACAACAAATAAATGTAATCATCAACAGCCATTCAATGCAATGCAATGTACATGACTCAATGCCATATGCCACAAGGGTAAAACTCTAACCCCTACTCCATGGAGCTGACAAAACATCGGAGAGAGTGAATGGGAGGATATTTTCTGTGTATGCCAGCCATGGTCAAGATGCTACAACATTCGTAACGTGCACATATCTGGCTTTACGGAAACACTCTACACCAAACATGAAAAGTATGGCATCTAGTAGAGGATATTAGTGTATTGCTCGGAGTCGCCACGACACAGAAGAGCTACCAACTAGTCACATGTCAGCCTTTCTAACCCTGACACCTCCAAGACTATTTAAAACGTCACCGTAAGATTCGCACCCACTTCAAGGTGTAAGCTCAACTCCGAGGCTCAAGGACTTACAACTCATGCAATGAAATGCCAATGCTTACACAAAGCAGATGCGATAAAGCAATGTCTATCCACTGGATAAACCTCAAGGTTAACTAAGGCTCTCTTTCTTAGGAACTATACGCATCTTGGTATTATAAAACTTTTACCCACCGGATAAATCTTGTGATCCCTCCGGGATCAAGTCATCACAAGAGTGAAACAATTGAACGATTGTCCTGGATTCGAATCACTGGTCTGTCATCGAACTACTGTTCCAATACCCAAAACGTTTCATGTTTGTGTTCATGTCTTATGATTTACATCTCAAGTCCTAAGTATTATGAAGAATGATTGAGAATCTTCTTAGATAAGTCTTTGATCCTTTATAAGATATTAATTCCTTGGATTTCGAATAATGAAATAAGTATTGATTCACTTAAGTCTTATGAAGTTATTGATGAACTAAATCATCAATGGTATAGTGCATGGTCTTGTTCCACCACTTAATTATCGCTTTTCTTTTGCTCTAAGCTAATCACTTAACTTAGGTTTTTATGCGTAAAACCTTACGATTTTGAGTTGAAAACTCTCGATTTGAGACTTTGTAAAAGCAAAACCTTTCTAATTGAAAACTCATTTGATTTGAAATAAATTTGTACTTGCTTAAAGTAAAGTACCTTAACTAAATTGAAAAGGGTTTTTCCTCACTAACTTAGTGTAAAACCATGATCTAAGTTAGTGTAAAAGAAATAGAATTTTATTTAATTTTGGAACTATGGTCCATTTAACTCAAACTTAAGGACAAGGTCCTCTTTATATTTGAAGATTGAATGTTAAATTAGTTCTAATATGAAGGTGATATCTTATTAAAATCTAAGGTAACTTTCATATTACTTTTAATTCCATGAAATCACTTTCATCATTTTCTTTTTAAAACACTTAGTTAATTGTATAAACTATGGCTAAAGTAAAAAGACATTTTTTCCTTAGTAAAACACTTGAATGGCAAAACTCTATTTTATCTTTGGATCAAAATCACTTCTTGTTTTGTTTTGTAATATAAGTTACTAAAACATTTTCTAACTTTCAAAACATTGAATGTTCAAGAACAACTCATGCTCTTCCTTTTTCTTAAGGTCAAGGCCAAATGCCCTCACAAATGTAATGTGAAGATTTTGTTTCACTAACTTGTCAAGTCATAGCTCAAAATGCTCACAATATTATGATGAACAACAATCATGCATCATTGAATCATAATCAAGCACAAAAATCCTTACTTGATCTAGAGATCAAAGTATGGTTTTCAACATACATGAAAATATTTTTCCATCCAACCACACATCATTATAAACACATACTAAATATAGAACCATTATTACAATTATGTTCTCAATGAGAACTTCACAAATAAAGTAGTGATCCCAAACAAAAGGGTTTCACCTAAACAATCAAAGACAACCATTTTCACCTTCCACCAATTTTGGTGTGATGAGTTTCACTCCCCATACCTTTTGGTGAAGTAATCCTCCGGATGAAAGTCGTGTGACCGGTTTGCGAATCTCCCGATTATTCGCCCGAATAGTCAACACCAACTACAATCACACAATCATTCAAACATTAACATCTAACAACACAAATTCTTCCTATTTCCATCAACATAGGATTCGGCCATAGGGTTTAAAATTTATCTAGAGATGTCTAAAATTTCTTATCTCTTGGATGAATGATCCTTAGGTATACCGAACACTAAAACAAGTCTCATTACTCAAAACTTGAATCAAAAACTCAAGCTTTCCCAACATATGGGATCCGGCCGTATATACCCATATGAGTTAGAGAACTCTTTTGGTTACAAGCTCTTGGATTATGAAAGAGGATGATGAAACTAGCTCAAAGAAATTGGTTTGACATTAAAAGGATTTTGCTACACTTTTCTATGAAGTTTTGAAGTTTGAAGTTCAACTTGAACAAAAGCTTGAAAAGCATAGTTTCAATGGAAGAAAATGAAGATTAAGAGACCAAAGAAGAAGTCTATACCTCTTAGAAGATGAAGGTGAGCAAGATAATCAACTTTGCTTCTCAAAGTTCTTCAAGTTTCTTAAGAAAAATGGAGAGAAAAAGATGAGAAAGTGTGATGAAGATGATGTTATGAAGAGAAAGTGGTTGGAAGGCCTTCATGAAGTGGAATTTCGTGTGGGGTGAAGGTGAGGGTACAAAGGTCGACAAATTTTCACTAAAGGGGCAAAATGGTCTTTTCACATAAGGTTAAATGGTAATTATGGAAAAGGTTAGGGGTATTTTGGTCTTTTCACATCCAGATATTTTCTAAATCATCATGACACTTTTTCACGCATCCCAAGGTGATGTGACATAATGTGACTTCATGTTTATCCGTTAGCAGGTCCCACTAAATCCATATACAGCTCCGTTCGTTATTCGATTGAAGATTTCGCCCGAATAAAGTGCAGGAACTGATTTTTCTTGTTGAAATTTAACGAAAATGTTGGAAATACAATTCTAAAACTAACTGTCTCGTTCATGGGTCAAAATTAGGTATTTTGATAGTAAAATACTACTGTCAGTAAAAAAACACAGACCGAGCTCCGTCTGAGTTTTCGACCCAAAATTTAATCGTAACTCCCTACGATAACGTAGAGCGTGACTCTGGTCTCAGATTATTTTAATTCACTCTCTAGATCCTTCAATAAAATACAAACGCATAAATACTGCTTAAATATTAGAAAGCTTGAAAAATCGGGGCGTTACATTGCTACCCCTCTTAAAAGAATTTCCTCCTCGAAATTTAACGTAACTCTCAAAATAGACTCGGATACTGTCGCTGCATGTCTTTGTAACGCCCTGATTTTCGAATTAAACAGTATTTATGTATTTGTATTTTATTGGAGGGTCTAGAGAGTGAATTAAAATAATCGGAGACCATAGTCACGCTTTATGCTATTGTAGAGAGCTATGGTTAAATTTTGGGTTAAAAGTTTGGGCAGAGCCCGGTCTACGTTTTCACCGACAATAAGATTTTATTGATCAGAAAACCTAATTTTGACCTGTGAACGAAACAGTTAGGTTTTATATTTTATTTCCAACGATATTGGTTATTTTGAAAATTTTCAAAATAAATAAGTTGACGTACGTTATTCGAGCGTAAAACCAAAATTGAGTGAACAATGGAGCTGAATATGGGATTTACCGGGACTCGCTACGGATAAGGTTGAAGTCACATCACCTAGGAAGGTGAGCCATGACTCACCACTGTAATGATGACATTTAGAAAATATTTGGACGCGAAAAGACCAAAATGCCCCTGACCTTTTTCATAATTACCATTTGCCCTAAGATAAAAAGATCGTCTTGCCCCTGAGAATTTATGAAATGACCCTTTTGACCCTGTGACTCATCATTGTCATCATTACATTTCTAGAAATATCTTGATATTTATAGGAGAAATGATAATTATGCCCCTAGTCTTTTGTAAAATGACAATTTTACCCAAGTTAATTTACTCCTTTGTCCCTAAATGAATAAAGTTTGGGCCTTCTTTGCCCTTTAGATCTCACATCCAAAAGGCCCATCATAAGCCTTATTTACTTCTCTTTCTCAAAAACACAAAGTCTTGGTTGTTTTATGGTTTTGAAGATCAAAGTTAGAGTTTTTGGTTTTCTCTCAAGTGTTCTTGGTGTTCTTGAGATGTTCTTCACTTTCTCTCCACTTTCCCACCAATCAAGAGGTAAACTCTCTTGACTCAAGTTAGTAAACTTGTTCCTTGCTTCATTATCTTGACATCTATGTGTTTTGTTTCTCAAAGGAAACCATAAACACAACTTGAAGAACATGCTTGATTCTTTGCTCATTTTCATCATTCAAGGAGGTAAGATTACTCCCTTGATCCATGAGTTTCTTGTTCTTCATTCTTTTCTTGTTTTGAAGCCATGATTCCATGAGTTTCAACTACTAACTTCAAACTTCAAAAATCTCTAGAGAGTCATAGAGAAATCCTATGACCGTGAAATCAATTTCTGTGAACTCATCAACATCTCTATGTTCATCATTCAAGAGCATGAATCAAAATCAAATTTCCTTTCTATTCTTTCTAATGATGGCCGAAATGTCAACCTTGTTGGTTGGGTGAGTTTTGATTCAAATTTTTGACAAATGATTAGTGATTATGTCTTCATCATACTTAAGGATCATTAATCCAAAAGTTAGTAAAATTTTATCATCCCTAGCCTAATTTAAATCAAGGAGGCCGAACCTAGCTCCTAGCAGACAAGGAGATGTATTTTTGTGATTGTTAAAGTTTGGATTGATTGATTGAAGGTAGTTGTGGTTAAGTGTTCGGACGAGCAACCAGAGGATTCGCGGACTATCAGACGACGTTCATCCGGAGGTTTACCTTCAAGAGGTAAGGGGAGTTTGCCTGAGGGATTTTCCGATAACTATATGTTATCCGTGATTGATTTGTGTAGCTCTTTTTGAGCTTCATTATGATTGTAATAATGGTCCATGTTTTAGCATGCTTTAGCATATGTTATGATGATGTATGCTGGGATGGATAATGTTTTCATGTATGTTGAAAACCATGCTTGATCTCTAGATCAAGTAAGGATTTTTATGCTTGATTATGATTGAATGATGCATGATTATTGTTCATAATTATATTGTGAGCTTTTGAACTATGACTTGACAAGTTAGTGAAGCAAAACTTCACATTCCATTTGTGAGGGCATTCGGCCTTGACCTTAAGAAAAAGGAAGAACATGAGTTGTTCTTGAACTTCAATGTTTTTGAAAGTTAGAAAGTGATTTAGTAACTTGTATTGCAAAAACAAATAAGAAGTGATTTTGATCAAAAGATCAAATAGAGTTTAGACTTTCAAGTGTTTTACTAAGGTGAAAAATATCTTTTTACTTTAGCAATAGGTTATCTAATTAATTAAGTGTTTTAAGAAGAAAAATAAAGAAGTAATTTCATGAAAGTTACCTTTGATTTTAATGAGATATCACTTTTATATTAGAACTAAGATAACATCCCATTTTTAAATATGAAGAGGACCTTGTCCTTAAGTTTGAAATAAAGGAACCATAGTTAGAAAGTTGAATAAAGATTACATTTCCTTACACTAACTTAGAACATGGTTTTATACTAAGCTAGTAAGGAAAAGCCTTTTCAAATTAGTTAAGGTATTTTACCTTAATCAAGTAACCAAGTTCATTAAAATCAATGAGTTTTCAAATAGAAAGGTTTTGGTTTACAAAGAGAGTTTTCAACTGAAGTCATAAAGTTTTACGCATGGAAAACCTAAGTTAAGTAATTAACTTAGAGTGAAAAAAAAAAAAGGGATAATTAAGTATAGTATATGGTGGAACAAGACCATACACTATACCATTGATGACCTAGTTCATCAATGACTTCATAAGCCTTAAGTGAATCAATACATATTTCATTATTTGAAACTCAAGGAATTAATATCTTAGAAAGGATCGAAGACTTATCTAAGAGGATTCTCAATCCTTCTTCATAATACATAGGACTTGAGATGTGATTCATAAGACATAAACACAAACATGAAACATTTTGGGTTTTGAAACTGTAGTTCGATGACGGACCGATGGTCCGGATCCAAGAAAATTCATTCGACTGTTTCAATCTTGTGATGACCGGAACGAGAGAGATCCTGAGGCTGTGCAAGTATGGGACTGTACAGTTGAAGGAAGGCTTATAAGAATTGATTGATACTACCTATACCAACAAGATTCATCTTCTTTTCGGGAGCCTAGAACATAAGAACTCCATAGTTAAGCGTTCTTGACTTGGAGCACTTGTAGGATGGGTGACCTTCTGGGAAGTCTCCCAGAAAGCGTGTGAGTGAGGACAAAGCACGCTGAAAAGATTCGTGTTGGTTTGTGGGAACAGTCGGCAATTCTGAAGGCAGTTTGGATCGTTCCAAAGGGATCACGAGATTTATCCAGTGGATAAAAGTTTTATAATAAAAAGACGCGTATAGTTCCTAAGGAAGAGAACCTTAGCGAACGTTGAAGTTTACCGAGTGGATGGACATTGCTTTATCGCATTTGTTTTGTTTAAGCATTTGCATTTCATTGCATGAGTTGTAAGGCATTGAGCCTAGGAGTTGAGCTTACACCTAGATGCTGGTGAGAATCTTACAGTGACGATCTTAAATGGTCTTGAGGATGTCAGGGTTGGAGATTCCACAAGTGACCAGTTGGTGATTCTTCTATGTCGTGGTATTCCGTACATTGCTGTGACATCTTGACTAGCTGCCGTACTCTTCATGTTTGGTCGAGAGTGTTTTCATAAAGCCAGATACGTGCACGTTACATTTGTTGTAGCATCTTGCCCATGGCTGGCAATACACGGAACATGTCCTCCCATTCACTCTCTCCGACGATTTGTTCACTCCATGGAGTAGGGGTCAGAGTTTTACCCTTGTGGTATATGGTATTGAGTCATGTACATCGCATTGCATTGCATGGCTGTTGATGATTACATTTACTTATTGTACATCATTATTCTGTTTTCGAAAATGTCTTATGCTGCTAATTGATTAATATGATATATTACGATTTATGGTATGCATGTTGGGCATGTTATTACGTGGTATATTGCCCTATATTACTTCTGCTATTGTGTTGTGTTGATACTACATATGTTCATATGCTGTTTTGTGTGTCGTGCATGTAGTTATCGTGTTTAAATCCATATATTGGTTGCTCACCCTTGCCTATACATGTTGGACACCTTGTTGTGTTTTTGGATACGTGTACAGATGCTTCTCAACGGTCATTTGGGTCACTTCAAGACCCTGTAGCTTGCGTTTCTTGATGCAGATGACGAAGATGTGTGGACTGTTGACGACAAGGCCCAGTCCCATTGGTACAATGTGTACTAGGTAGTAGGCTCTATTGTCCATAGAGTTCTTTTATCAAACCAGCTCTTAGGATTTTCAATGTTTAAATTGAGAAAGTCGGTATATGTGGTTTTTAAAACCTTTGTATAGTTTGGAATCCTGTATGAAAATCAATTTAAGGAAAACTTATATGTGATGGTTTAGGGTTTGTGAATAAACCCAGTTTATGTGTGTCGTTGAGTATTACATGATTTTATTATTGTGATGTGTGTGTCACTGTTCCGAAGTTTATGCCGAAAATTTTTACACCCAAGTTTTCCAACTTAAAGTAAATTATCCTTTTTCCGGAAGCAACCAACAATTCTCTTTTAAATTTTAATTCCATACATGTTTAAGATGTAATGCCCAAGGGGGTGTTACAGTCTTCTTCTCTTTCCCAGGTAGCATCACCTGAAGTCTCCTTCTAGAAAACTTTGACCAAAGATATCTCCTTCCCTCGCAGTTGCTTTACTCTTCTGTCCTCGATCTTAACAGGCAGTGTTTCATAGGTCAGGTTATCCTTTAGCTGTACTGAATCAAACTTTATAACATGACTGGGATCTGGAATATATTTTCGCAGTTGAGAAACATGAAAAACATCATGAACGTTGGATAGAAAAGGCGGTAAAGCTATTTAGTAAGTTACTGGACCTATCCGACGAAGAATTTGATAAGGTCCGATGAATTTTGGAGTGAGTTTTCTGGACTTACGGACCTTGCCCACCCCAGTCGTTGGCGTGACTCTCAAAAACACATGATCACCTTCTTCGAACTCAAGGGGCCTACGTCTTTTATCCGCATAACTTTTCTGTCGGCTCTGATTTGTCCTCATCTTCTCTTGGATCAATTTCACCTTTTCAGTTGTTTGTTGCACTATTTTAGGTCCTAACGAAGCACTTTCTCCATCTTGATACCAACATAAAGGTGTTCTGCATCGTCGTTCGTATAAAGCTTCATAGGACGCTATCCCCATGCTCGAATGATAACTGTTGTTATAGGTGAACTCTATCAATGGTAGGAAACCCTCCCAACTCCTGGCATGTTACAACACACATGCCCTCAACAAGTCCTCTAAAGATTGAATCGCCCTTTCTGATTGTCTGTATGAGGATGATTAGCCAAACTCAGCCGTAACTTCGTTCCTAAGGCTTCATGTAAACTCTGCCAAAACCGCGAATTAAAACTTGGGTCTTTATCCGCTATGATGCTTGAAGGTACCCCATACAGTCTCACAATCTCACTGATATAAATCTGAGTCAGCTTCTCCATGGAATACTTGATATTGATAGGTAGAAAATGAGCTGATTTCGTAAGCCTATCAAATACTACCCAAATGGAATCGCACCCCTTAGGTGTCCTTGGTAAACACATCACAAAATCCATCGCTATGCCGTCCCACTTCCACTCTGGGATATCCAACGGAAGTAATATTCCCGATGGCCTTTGATGTTCAACCTTTGCTTTATGACACACCAAGCAAGACGCCACATAATCAGCCACATCTCTTTTCATGCCTTGCCACCAAAACAACCGCTTCAGGTCTTGGTACATCTTGGTTGATCCTGGATGCATACTCAACTTGCTTCTATGAACTTCGTCCAGAATTAATCTCCTTATCTCTGGGTTGTTTGGCACACAAACCCGTTCTCCTCATCTTAGGATTCCATCTGCTCCTTCATTGTATTCAGACGTCATCCCTTTCTTCAGATCTCCTCGCTCTTTCTCTAGATACCGGTCGTACCATTGTTTCTCCCGAATCTGATCCATCAGATCACATGACACTGTAACCATGCCCACACAAAGCCTCCTTAACATACTGACCACGGACAGATGCATATCTCTGAACTGTTCTAACAGCTCGTGTTCCTTAACCATCATGGCAGGCACATGTAACACTTTCCTACTTAGAGCATCTGCTATCACACGCGCTTTCCCCGGATGATACTGCTCCTGGAAATCATAGTCTTTCAAAAATTCCAGCCACCGTCTCTGCCTCATGTTGAGCTCTTTCTGATCGAACAGGTACTTCAGACTTTCATGATCGCTGAAGACATTGAACGTCGAACCATACAAGTAGTGCATCCAAATCTTCAACGCAAAGACCACCGCTGCTAACTCCAGATCATCGGTAAGGTAATTCTTCCCATGCACTTTAAACTGTCTCGAGGCATATGCTACCACTTTTCGATTCTGCATCAGCACACAACCTAACCCCTGGTATGAAGCGTCACAGTACACTTCAAAAGATTCACTTGGATCTGGTAACACCAACACTGGCGAAGTAGTCAGCCTCTTCTTTAGCTCCTGAAAACTCTACTTACAGGCTTCAGTCCATTCAAAAGCTTTGTCCTTCCTTATCAATTGGGTAAGGGGTCCTACAATCTTAGAAAATACCTCGATAAACCTCCGATCAGCCAAGCCCACAAAACTACGTATCTCAGTCACTGTGGTTGGTTTCTCCCACTCAAGAACTGCTTCAACTTTTGACTGATCTACAGCAATTCCTTCCTTTGAAATCACGTGACCCAAAAATTGCACTTCGTCGAGCCAAAACTCACACTTAGACATCTTCGCGTACAACTGTTTCTCCTTCAGAACCCGAAGAATCACACTAAGTTATTCAGCATGTTCTTCCCGATCTCGCGAATAGATGAGTATGTCGTCTATGAAAACAACGACAAACTTATCTAGGTAGGCACGAAAGATCATATTCATATAATCCATGAATATGGCTGGAGCATTCGTCACCCCAAACGGCATTACAAGGTACTCGTTGTGCCCCTAGCAGGTTCGAAACACTATCTTTGGTACATCTTCTGCCTTCGTACGAATCTGGTGATAACCCGATCGCAGATCAATCTTGGAGAAAACTGTCGCTCCCCTCAACTGATCCATCAAGTCATCTATCCTCGGAAGAGAATACTTGTTCTTAATGGTAACCTTGTTCAACTGGCGATAGGTGCTCCCCACGGCGACACACTGGGTCTAACGAACTGCTTCCCCAATAAGTCCTCCAATTGTTCCTTCAAGGTTTCCAACTCCGCAGGTGCCATACGATATGGTGCCATAGATACGGGTACTGTTCTTGGCATAAGATCGATCGAAAACTCGATGTCCGATCTAGCGGTAAACTTGGTACATCTTCAGGAAAGACTTCCAAAAACTCGTTCACGACAGGCACATGCTCTAAGACTAGCTTGCACTTGACCTCCAAAGAAGATAGCAACATGTATCCCTGAGCTTGAGACGACCCCACTTACGTAGGATAATCCCATTAAGTTCAGAACCCACCTACTATGTTATTATTAACTACAACCTGGTGATATTATTAGGCGCTTATTAAACGAACGGCAAAACAGTAAAGCATACACGACAAGCACGTACACAAAAGCATGCATTAGAGTAAAGCATAACGAGAAAGATAAAACATATACATGCATTATATAAGTATCTACGTGGTTGCCCCCTCAGTAGGGCTACTGTAATACCTACATCATTGTACAACTGAAACTGAAAGATAAAACATATATATCAGTACTCCAAAAGAAAGAAAAGCTTTCAGACATCCTCACCAGCGCTCCCCAACCCTGCACTCAAAATACATCAGCCTCTCCACTTAGTCCTAGAAGAAGACGCACTGGCTAACCCTCACCATCAGTGGTAGGGATGACATGAGCTACCCTATCCCTCTCCGTGTGTACGCCTATAAACCCGCACAGGCTCGTACTCGGAGGAGGAACTCGACATGACTATGCGGCGCCTCAGGGCCGCCCTCATGTACCTATCTGAACGTCTCCTCTGGCCTTTATGCATGAAGCCCCTCCTGCTGGATACAGCTGAAGTCTGTGGTGCCACCCATCGGTAGTCCCGCTCTCTGGCTCGGTGGTCGCCATATCCATGGAAAGGGAAAGAACTGGTAAAATCGATAGGGTCCAACGATGTCTGCATAAGCTGGAGTACCTCTCCTGAAGATCAGGCTAACTGGTCCTGTATATACAACCAAAAAGGTCGAGGGGCCCACCCACCATCCCCTCTCGTTGTGATACCCAATCTCAATATCTCCTAGCACCGGCATCCTCAGTGCTCCGGTGATAAACGGGTGTCTCCTCGGGTCCATCCTCTGGTACTGTTGGCTCCTCGTCTGCTCGTGGAACGAACATACCCATACAAAGGAAAGAACACAGAGAGATAAGATATACAGCACATCAAATATAGGGATGATGCAATTCAGCATATATAGCAGACACAACCATCTCTCAACATCTCGACACCACGATCGTTTCCTAACTAGATGTGCCACATACTCTTTCTATGCATGCCGGCTGATACTAAACACCCTACTAAGGGCAACATCTCGTCCGCTCAACGGACCATAAGTTGGTTTGTTCCGCTAATCCGTTTCGCTCGCCGTGACCCATAAGAGTGCATCACAGCTCAACTGTCCCAGACAAAAAGGGCTATCTGGGCCTCCTCGGAAGATCCAGCGGCAACTGGAAAGACTCAGGGCTCTAGTCGGGATAACCATACGTGCCCAGGACCGCCACGACACGATAGGAGCTACCTTATCGGTCTCTTGTGGGTACACCTGTGTCCAGTATATCCCCAAGGTCTCTCAGACCTTCTCTTCCGTTTTCTGCACCCGCACTCAGTGCACCAACCTCTTATACCTCACGGCATATGGCTCGCCACTTGGCCACAATGCATATGCTATGCATGTCATTCATCTCTCTTGAGTTGATATCACAACACATGCAAACTTACTCTTAGCAACATGAGCTCCAAGCTCCAAGGATCCACACACACGAGCTCCAAGCTCCACATAAACACACATATGAGCTCCCAGCTCCCATCATGACCTTATGAGCTCCAAACTCCGACTATAACCTTAGATATCGACTATCGGCTCAAACATCCACCACGGGGTCAGAACCCTAATCAGACTAAACCTCCAATCTCAGGGGTACATGCATATCGAGGTACATACAACAGTCAATCAATAGCAGTATGATCAATGCAACAGCGAATATCTCATGTGCAACAGTAAACATCTCTTGTAACAGTATGTCATCATATCATGCAGATATACCATATACCACAGTTAACAGATAAGCAGATACTCACGAAAACAACCATACAGCCATCACGTCAACCATTATAAATGTGCTAACCTAGGGTATCAACATAGCAGTGCTAGCCCGAAGTAGACTAAACCTAGGGTTTAGATACTTCATCAGGGCTCAACCTCACGTAAGGTTTAGGGTTCACCTACACACATACAAACAACACTATATAGACTACGCTTGCCTCCCTGACATGTGTAACTCTTTCTCCCCACCTGAACATCTGTAGCACAAACTTCCATGTGATCACAAGCGCGACGATCCCGCTTCTCCTTCCTTAAGCTCGCGTTCTTCCTTTCTCCCAAGATAGCCAAGAACAGCCACTCAACCTCCTCACAGCCGCAGCCTCAAGCTCAGAATCACGAGCAATCACGAGCGCGGACTTTGCCCTAATCATGAGTGCAACACATACACAACAGTGTTAGCCCTGGGGCAAGCCCAAAAGATCAAAGAAAAGGCAAAGACTCGAAGAACGCCTAAGAACACGTGTTAGGGATTCGAGTTTACATGTGGCGAATCGAGAAACTAATCTGCCAGCATCGGAGATAACTTCACCGCGATCACAACGGTGTAGTTGGAATCGCGTTCCGGTACTTCGATCTCCTCGAAAGCAAACTTTCTTTCTCTAAAATCTCAGAGCTTCTCTTTCAAACTCGCAGAAAGCTCCCCAAAATTCGTGCAAGTGAGAAGATGAAAGTGGAAGCGCCACTTATGGTTCTTGTTGTCCATTCTTAAGCGTTCATCACACTGCACGCTTGAGCGTTGCCACGCTCTAGCAAGGGATCTCTCCACGTTCGAGCATGGAACCTTGTCCACTTCGCCTGCTCCCTGGCATGACACGTGTCTCACACGCGTCCATACTCAGAACAGCTGCACAACGCGCTCAGCACGTTGAGGCGTCCGTCTCTTCCCACGCCTAAGCGTCGTAACGCTTGAGCGTGGCGTTCTCCCAGGCTTGAGCGTCAAGCCCAGCGAGAGAGAATTCCCAGCCTTCTAACTTCCCCAGTTTCTTGTGTTACACCTTGGGCACTTCCAACCTTGTTCGAGCCTATTCCTAAACTTCCCACTAGGTACCAAACTAACACACAAGCAATCACACAACCACACGAACACCTGATCAAGGTCATCTACCTTAATTAGGGTTACAAAAAACAGGGATGTTACAGAGCTCCTTCTCTCAAATAAGCGTTTACTTGGTTGGCAGTCAAAAATCCAGAATTCTCAGAACTAGGAAAGACTAAGGTTTTGTTTGCACAGTCTATCAGGATTTGGTTAAAAGATAACCAATCCATTCCTAAGATTACATCTATTTGCGAAAGAGGCAAACAGATAAAATCAATCAAAAATGTTCTATCTTTTACAGAAATAGAACAATTCAAACAAACTTTAGTTGTTATAACAGGCTTTGCAGTAGGTGTAGAAATTACTAAATCAAAAGGTAAAGAAGACATAGGCAATCCCAAAAGGTTCACACAGTCATATGCAATAAAGGAATGCGTTGCACCTGAATCAAACAGTACAGTTAAGGTTTTACCTCCCATGACGCACTGACCTTGGATTAAGTCTTCATTCTGAGAAGCCTCAGCGCCACTCACAATATAAACTCTGCCCTTTGCCTTAGGCCTTGCTGCTTGCACATTGTTGACAGAATGTTCAGCTTTTGGTTACTCACAGTCGCATGAAATATGCCCCGGCTTCCCACACCTGAAGCATATAATCCCCTTGATTGAGTGTAACACCCCACTTTAGGGGTTACGATTATTAAACACAAGACCATAATTAAAAGCGGAAAATATATATATAGAGCTTACCGAAAATATGGGTTTTTTTTTTGTTTAATACTCGAGTTCCAAAACCATACACGTATACTTACACAACAAGGATAATATGCATTATCATAACAATATTAAAAGGTAGAACTTCTGTCAACTTTTCATAATACACATAGTATTTAACATCTAACTACAAGGAAAAGCAAAATAGCATAAAGGCCATCTTATCCTATACTACAGGAGACGCAGCTCCATAACATAAAGGGGAAGGGGGTACATAATAAATATACAGACACTGGGGAAACTCTAGAGACTGGCCAAACACTAACACTACACTAGTCATCAAAGTAATACTTCTCAGGGTCCTCCTCCATGGCCTCCTCCTCCTCGTCCTCATCCTCCAAGGCCTGCATGTCATAACCGCTCATGATCTGCTCCACGTACCGCAGCACCTCCTCATTAGTCCTCAACCACCACGGGCTGGCAGGGGCTACCTCAAGAACGTCCTCCGAAACATACTCGGGCACTTCCTCTTCCTCCTCCTCCTCCATATCCTCATCGTCAGACGAGAGGATAATGAGGGGAGCAGAAAAGGATACCGTGGCAGGAACCGGTGTGCTCTTACGAGCAGTCATCCTCCAAGTCGCCCGATAGCAGGGAATTAGAGGGTGTAGCTCGGAAGGCTCATAAGTAGGCGCTGGGGGTGGGACAACAGGGACAGAAGGGCCGACCGCAGATGCAGGTAATGAGGTGAGATTCCACATATCGCATAACCAGAATAGCAGTGATAAAGTTCACGCACACACGCACCCAATCGGCATAATAGCGCATGGGCTTTCACAGCATAACAATTAATTACATGGTATCACAGTTACATATATATATATATATATATATATATATATATATATATATATATATATATATATATCAATTGCAGTTAATATATCAGTCACAGTTAATATATCCATCAACAATGATATGGGTCAAAGGTCAACTCAAGAATGCAATGACACAAATGCAACATGACTCAGACCCCCTACTCCATGGAGCTAACATAACAAGAGTGAGTGATTAGGAGATCATTGTTTGCGTTATCTCAGCCCACAGTGCCACATCCAAATGATTACAATCATCATAACGGCTCACGCCAGACGTTCTTTACCCAAATCATGACTTGCCCGGTGTTTCAGTCAGGACGTCGGTGTTTTTCCATGGATATCCATGACACAGAGGAGCTACTCTCTGGCCATATGTATTTTCCCCAACCCCCGACGTCCTCAAGATCCTCATGATCAACACCTTAGACAATCGCACCTGCACCAAGGTGTAATCTCAATTCCTAGGCATCACGCCCGACTCATGCACAGATGCAGATGCATGTCAAGAAAACCGCATAAAATAGCCATGTACTACCTCATCACTGTAGTACCTCGTTTATCCCTTGATAAACCACAGGATACCCTTACGGGACCCACTTTCACATGACTTGCCATCAATCGCCCATCCTTGGTTCTGTTCCTTGCAATCACGTACCACTTCGTCGTTGAAAACACGATGTTCATGATATGATACATTAGTCCATAACCTAGATGCATTATGGAGGTTGGGATCCACAAGGATCCCCTTTATCAATCTTCTCACTTGTCTAACAAAGGAACATTACTTATACTTGTAAGTAACTCTTAGTGATTAAACATTATGGAGTCCTTAGATGATCTAAATCATCAAGGATGTGGAACATGGTTTTGTCGTGCCCACTAGGTATTAGTATATGTCTTTTACTAGGATCGTACGAGTCCATTATGAAGTTCGTATAGATTCCCTAAGGAGATAACACGTGTTTATACTATTATAGTGAAAACTTCAAAGTACTATCCTTATGTCAAAGTAGTCGATGAAATCTCTTTGATGAAGTATAGTTTGAAAATTCTAATCAAGTGTCCATAGGTGTCTCATTTTAGTGTAAAACTCCTTGAGTTAGTTTCCTTAATTCTATTACTTAGTGGAGAAGAAAACATAATTCTCTTTTGAAATCATTATTTTGTTTTCAAATGAACTATAGCTTATAACTTTTGGAAAGTCCAAAGAGGTGATAGTGTAAAACTCTTTGTTTTTAAATAAAGGTTTTGTAAGAATCCTATTTCTCAAAGAAGGCTTACTAACTAAAATTTCTTGAAAACCATCTTGATTAATTATGAAACTTTAATTTCACAACACATGGTTCTTTGGAACCAAAACTTGGTTTCTTTGGAAACCTTTTCAATTTATATACTTCTTATACTTTAGTATGAACATATAAAACCCCTTAGCATTAACATTTTAAGGTCCTAACCCTATTTTCTACACCAAGGCCGAATGCCCCATAGGAAAATAGGATAGGTTTTTCTTTGTTTTATTGCATTGTTAGAACCATATTAAGTTCATTTTACCATCACTTAAACATAGAAGCTTTGGATTCCTTCCTAAACATGTCAAGGCCGAACCACTGATGGTCATATACCACCAAAATACGGCCATTCAACAACATCCAAAGTAGCATAGAATAATCACATCAACTTTAAGCATGTTATCAAGACAACTTAGAACATAAACAAGTTCAAACCGTTCAAAAATCCTATCCTTAGATCTTTGGACCTAAGAATAGTTTTTCACCATGCCAAAATAATTTTCTCCTAGCACATACAAACATAACCATCATATCAACACAACAACATAATTTAATATGACAACAAAGTAAAGAACTTTATAAGGAAACCCTTGATCTAGGGTTTTCCTTCAACAAATTAGGAGGCCTTTATCACCACAATTTAAGGTGTGACATGGTTCACTCCCCCATTACCTTTGTGAAGCTTCCTTGAAGAGTAGAAGATGAAATCTTGGTCACCAAAACCACTAGAAAAACCGTGACCTAGAGGAGAAACAAACAAGTTCAAACTTGATTTTTTCAACTTCATAAACAACGAGAACACAATGATTTTTCAACATCATAAGGATGATAACATAAAGATGTTATCAAGAGTAATAAAGATAAGAAACTAAGTTAGAAACTTACTCTTGAACAAGGGTTCAAAATCAAGTTCAAGAAGCTTGAACCTTCTTGAATGGTTCTTGAATAACTTGAAGCAAACAACTTCAAATGAAGAAATTCCAAAGAGGAAAGTTGTTTAGATGAATGAGATAAACAAGAATATGAAGTTAGAATGATGAAATAAGGTGAGTAAGACTACTTACTATGTCTGGCCGAATGCAAGAGGGAAGTGACAGAAGAGAGAAAATCTTGAACTTTTGTGTTTTGAGTGAGAAATGAATGGAATAATGTTTTGGTGTCTTGAACACCTAAAGGGCCGAGTTCTCACTCCCTTGTGGACTTCAAATCCTCATTCAATTTTGTTCATAAATATTTAAGGGCCAAGATTCAAGTTGATGAGTGTGTTGTTGCTTATGGAGGGCTTAAGGACACGATTAACCAAAATTGGTTAAGATGCTTTTTCTATTAGTGGTTAATGTCATAACTTTCTTGGATATGATAAAAGGAGCATTTTGGCCTCTTCCCCAAGCATCATGGCCAAATGGCCTTGACTAATGTAACTAGAATAGTTACATTCTCATTTAGTTAGGAATTAGGTAATTAGGGTTTTTACCAAAAATGGTTAATTGGTTTTTACTACTTTTGGTAAATTTTTGGATTTTAAGAAAGCTAATCCTCTTCATTAGGAATAATCAACAAGGTAATGGAAAATGTAATTCAACATTACATCTCACTTAATTCCCCGTTTCCTGGCCTCCAGCACGCAAAACGAGAAATTACCCGATAACGATCAAAATAGAACTTTTATCGGTTTTTCGTCTCTTGACGACAAAAGAAACTTTACCACAACATAACCATCATATATATATATATATATATATATATATATATATATATATATATATATATATATATATATATATATGTATATATATATATATAAGTGTCATATCAAACATAAGGTAGCGATCACAATTAAATGTTGATCATAAACAGTTACAGAAACAGGGGTGTTACATTGAGCATTCTCTTGTGGCATGATTCTTCCCACACTTCATACAGTTGATTGGGGTGTTTCCAGACTGACTGAAACCCCCACTGCTTCCTCCTACAAAACATTGGTGTTGATCTTGCTGCTTTGAATATGGTTTCCATCGAGGTCTATTGTCACGACCACTGTTCCCTCTGTAGAATCTAGTCAGTCCGGAACTCTGCCCTCGCTTGTCCTTGCTGGGCTCCAAGCTCTCGATCAGGCGACACTTTTCCATCATCTTGGGAAATACAGAAATCTCCAGAGGAACCACAACCCTTTTTAAATCGAGCCTCAGACCTCATTCGAACTTCCTGCATTTCCACTCCTCTCTTGGGTTGTCCAGGAAATAGTTTGAGAAATTCGCCAAACTTTCAAACTTGGCCCCGTACTCAACTACAAACATTCTCCCTTATCTCAGCTGGAGGAACTCCATCTCTCTCTCGTGCCTCGTACTTGCAGGAAAGTACTTTTCCAGGAACTTCCCCTTGAAAGCATTCCAATCTATAACTTGTTGATCATGCATCAGCATCTGATGGGCTCCTTCCCACCAATATTCAGCATCTTCCACCAGCATATATGTTGCGTAGACAACCTTGTCGTTCTCGGTACACCTCATAGCTCCAAAGATCTTCTCCAAAGTCTAGATCCAACGCTCAGCTTGTTCAGGATTGAACTCACCCTTAAATTGAGGTGGGCTCCTATGGAGGAATTCATCCAGTCCTCTACCCGCAACAATTCTCTCACCACGTTGAACCATCATAGCAGCCCTCTCCCGTATGGCGTTCACAACAACATTTAGTTTTTGGGCAGCCATCGCTACCTTTAAAACCAGAATTGTCAAACTCAAGGGACCACAACACAACCAAAGCAAACAACATTATCTTCCTTGTGGAGATAACAATAGAGAAACACACAGAGAACACACAATAAAAACAAGACAGACCATAACCTACAAACCCCAGAAGACTCGGCCAGCTCTGATACCAAATAATTCAACACCCTTTCCCGAGTGTCACATTCCCCATTGTTTATAAGGCCGAAAATAATATTAATGCGGAAAATACGGTTTTTTTTTTCTTTTCGCAATGATGTAATAAGATTAGTAAAGGTAAGTAATAATAAATGAACTTAGGTTCACCATGCATTTCTAGAAGTCATACATAATTACGTACAGAAATAGAAACAATACTGTATACAGACATAGTTCCAAGCCTAACTGATAAAAGTATATAATAAGTACTAGGAGTCACAGCTCCCCAAAAGGCACAATAGACACGTGACACAACTTGGCCAAAACTAAACATCAAGAGGAGTCCCCCTCCGGACTCACAGTATCTGAACTGAATCGTCGTCGCACCCATCTTCTTAAGCAGAAACAATAATATACAGATATGGGTGAGATTCCCAATCATCAACACAGCAAAATAGAAGAAGAAAAAACGGGACGACGCACCAAGTAATAACATACTTAACATGCATACCATAAATCTCAATATATCATGTTAATTAAATAGCAGCATAATATAAGGCATCCTCGAAAACATAATAGTGATGTACAACAAGTAAATGTAATCATCAACAGCCATGCAATGCAATGCAATGTACATGACTCAATGCCATATACCACAAGGGTAAAACTCTGACCCCTACTCCATGGAGCTAACAAAACATCGGAAAGAGTGAATGGGAGGACATGTTCCATGTATGCTAGTCATAGGCAAGATGCTACCACATTCGTAACGTGCACGTATCTGGCTTTACGAAAACACTATACACCAAACATAAAAAGTATGGCATCTAGTCGAGGATATCAGTGTATTGCTCGGATTCGCCACGACACAGAAGAGCTACCACCTGGTCACATGTCAGCCTTTCCAACCCTGACACCTCCAAGACTATTTAAAACGTCACCGTAAGATTCGTACCCGCATCAAGGTGTAAGCTCAACTCCGAGGCTCAAGGCCTTACAACTCATGCGATGAAATGCCAATGCTTACACAAAGCAGATGCAATAAAGCAATGTCTATCCACCGGATAAACCTCAAGGTTCACTAAGGTTCTCTTCCTTAGGAACTATACGCGTCTTTGTATTATAAAACTTTTATCCACCGGATAAATCTCGTGATCCCTCCTGGATCGAGTCATCACAAGACTAAAACAATTAAACGATTGACCTGGATCCGAATCCCCGGTCCATCATCGAACTACTATTCCAAAACCCAAAATGTTTCATGTTTGTGTTCGTGTCTTATCATTTACATTTCAAGCCCAAAGTGTTATGAAGAAGGATTGAGAATCCTCTTAGATAAGTCTTTGATCCTTTCTAAGATATTAATTCCTTGGATTTCGAATAATGAAATAAGTATTGATTCACTTAAATCTTATGAAGTCATTGATGAACTAAATCATCAATGGTATAGTGCTTGGTCTTGTTCCACCATAATCTATACTTAATTATCTCTTTTCTTTAGCTCTAAGTTAATTACTTAACTTAGGTTTTTATGCGTAAAACCTTACGAATTTGAGTTGAAAACTCTCGATTTGAGACTTTGTAAAACCAAAACCTTTCTAATTGAAACCTCATTTGATTTGAAATAACTTTGTACTTGCTTAAATTAAAGTACCTTAACTAAGTTGAAAAGGGTTTTTCCTCACTAACTTAGTGTAAAACAATGATCTAAGTTAGTGTAAAAGAAATGAAATTTTATTTAATTTTGGAACTATGGTCCATTTAACTCAAACTTAAGGACAAGGTCCTCTTTATATTTGAAGATTGAATGTTAACTTAGTTCTAATATGAAGGTGATATCTTATTAAAATCTAAGGTAACTTTCATATTACTTTTACTTCCATGAAATCATTTTCATCATTTTCTTTTTATAACACTTAGTTAATTGTATAAACTATGGCTAAAGTAAAAAAACATTTTCACCTTAGCAAAACACTTGAATGTCAAAACTCTATTTGATCTTCGGATCAAAATCACTTCTGGTTTTGTTTTGAAATATAAGTTACTAAAATATTTTCAAACTTCCAAAACATTGAATGTTCAAGAACAACTCATGTTCTTCCTTTTTGTTAAGGTCAAGACCGAATGCCCTCACAAATGGAATGTGAAGATTTTGCTTCACTAACTTGTCATGTCATAGCTCAAAATGCTCACAATATTATGATGAACAACAATCATGCATCATTGAATCATAATCAAGCATAAAAATCCTTACTTGATCTAGAGATCAAAGTATGGTTTTCAACATACATGAAAATATTTTTCCATCCAACCACACATCATTATAAACACATACTAAACATAGAACCATTATTACAATTATGTTCTCAATGAGAACTTCACAAATAAAGTAGTGAACCCAAACAAAGGGTTTCACCCAAACAATCATAAACAACCATTTTCACCTTCCACCAATTTTGGTGTGATGCGGTTCACTCCCCATAACTTTCGGTGAAGTAATCCTCCGGATGAAAGTCGTGTGATCGGTTCGCGAATCTCCCGATTATTCACCCGAAAAGTCAACACCAACTACAATCACACAATCTTGAAGTTCTTGAAGGTGAGCAAGATAATCAACTTTGCTTCTCAAAGTTCTTGAAGTTTCTTAAGGAAAATGGAGAGAAAAAGATGTGAAAGTGTGATGAAGATGATGTTATGAAGAGAAAGTGGTTGGAAGGCCTTCATGAAGTGGAATTTTGTGTGGGGTGAAGGTGAGGGTAGAAAGGTCCACAAATTTTCACTTAAGGGACAAAATGGTTTTTCACACAAGGTTAAATGGTAATTATGGAAAAGGTTAGGGGTATTTTGGTCTTTTCACGTCCAGATATTTTATAAATCATCATGACACTTAGCACGCATCCCAATGTGATGTGAACTGATGTGACTTCATGTTTATCCGTTAGCGGGTCCCGTTAAATCCATATACAGCCCCGTTCGTCACCTGATTGAAGATTTCGCCCGAATAAAGCGTAGGAACTGATTTTTTTCAAATTTAACGAAAATGTTGGAAATACAATTCTAAGACTAACTATCTCGTTCACGGGTCAAAATTAGGTCTTTTGAGTAGTAAAATACTACTGTCAGTAAAAAAACAGAACGGACTCCGTCTGAGTTTTCGACCCAAAATTTAACCGTAACTCCCTACGATAGCGTAGAGCGTGACTATGGTCTCAGATTATTTTAATTCACTCTCTAGACCCTCCAATAAAATACAAACACATAAATACTACTAATTAATATTAAAAATCTTGAAAAATCGGGACGTTACACTTTAGCGTGCAGAGTTGGAACGCTTTAGTGTGCCCACCCTTTAGCGTGGGGCTCTTCCACGCTTGAGCTTGGAGCCTCGTCCACTTCGTCCTCTTCCTGGCTTGATACGTGTCCTACACACGTTCCACACGCGTCAAAACTCAGGATAGCTGGTATGTGCACTCAGCACGCTTGAGCGTTCAGTAGGCCAATGCTTGAACGTTGGCGCACTACCGCAAGCAGCCTTCCCACGCTTGAGCATGCTGCTCAACTGGGAAGAGGCTCCTAAACTCCTGACTTCCCCAGTTTCTCGTTTAACATCTTAGGCACTTCCAACCTTATTCAAGCCTATTCCTAAGCTTCCAACTAGGTCTTAAGCTAACACAAATCAATTGACACATGCATCCAAAGCCCTAATCGAGATTAACCAGCTCTATTAGAGTTACAGAAAATCGGAATGTTACAGACCGGGTTTCTCTATTACAAGCTTGTAGGTTGGTGAGTATTCTATAACTTTGAAAATTGGGAAGAACGCTAAAGAGTAGATTTGTATAAGGGTTTATGCAAGCGAAGTTCCTAATAAGCGAGTTGTCACACCCGCTACCCCGCATACGATAAATATAAAGTAAAGCATGCAAGTTAAAAAAAAAAACTTCAACTTAAAAGGTAGCATGTACCACATGATCCAAATCGTTTAAAACATAAAATAACAACGGTGGAAAAACATAACATAAACAAAACCCAAATCCCGATGTCACATAATCAGAGTTGGTAACCACTACCGATATTATAATACAAAAAATGTAACGTCCTTCATTACTTTAGTAACCCGAATAAAACATTTAAATAAAACCTCGTGAAATAAAATTTTTTCATAATATAATATTAATATAATAATAATAAATTGGTCTTTACATCATAAAATCCTCAAAACTAAAATGCCATAATTATTCCAAAACTCTTAAAACAAGGCGCCAACTAAAATCCCAAGCGTATAAAAATAAAATATCTAAGGTCTAGCCACATACGGCTCCAATACATTATAATACTAACCAATGCTATGGATAATACTAGGAAATAACATAAATCTTCACGCCTCCTCGGTCTCAGGAATATCATCATCGTGCTCTGAAAATAACACTACTAATGAGATGGGAATCCCAATGAATAAAAATAGTTATCAATAATTTTCATAAACAGTGTTATTCGTAGCCAGCGCAGTAACCGGAAAAACAACCATGGCACCGGCTACTTTCGAAAATAATATTATTTTCTATATTACCAATTATATATAAAATATTCAGATCAACACACCACATTTTTCAAATACAACATTTAACACATAATTCATGCATTTATTCTTCCAATCATAAACACACAACAATGGCGTCCCATTGCCCACCTCACTTCATAAGAGGTGTTTCAACATCCCATTCTTTGGTGATGTAACTAGTTTTCGATACCCCTTTCTTAGGTGGTATAACTCATATTCCGACATCCCATTTCCTGGTGATGTAACTATTTTCAATACCCCTTCTTAGGCGGTATAACTCATATTCGGACATCCCATTTCTTGGTGATGTAACTATTTTCAATACCCCTTTCTTAGGCGGTATAACTCATATTCCAACACCCCAAATAATTGGTGATGTAATTATTTTCAACACCCCTTTCTTACGCGATATAACTCATATTCCGACATCCCAAATAATTGATGATGTAACTAATTTTCGATACCCCATTCATAGGCGATATAACTCATTAAACAAACATCATCATATATGGCAGTTAATTAATCATGCTAACACAACATATATAATCATCATACAATACCATTATAGCATGTCAATCAACCAAATCATGTACAAACATACACAAGATAGAATCATCTTCAATAATAAAAACTTATATCATGGTAAGAAAGCTTTAAAGGAAAAACCCCCAATTTAGAAAATTTGAATTTGACCAAAACATGTATTTTCCATTGTAATCTCGCTATAAAATCACTAGATAAATCAATCCCTTTTTCCCAAATTCGTTTGCACCATGGAAGTGTAAGAAAATGTCATTTTTACTCACTTCATAAGGACCTCCAAGAAGCTCCAAGCGTTTGTCATGATCATGCCAAGAATGCTCCTCAAGCATCTCCTCTTTCTTCCTCACGACCCTATTCTTTGAGCCTTGAATCTCCTATGGCAGCCACCAGAGCGTTTTTAGATGTATTAGGGTTCTTAAAATCACACCTATGGGTCATTAGTTACTATTTATAAGGTTCCCAAAGGTTAGAAACATTGCTTTATGGTGTTTTACGAATTCTTCTGGTGTTCATCGATGTATTACTATAGTACATCGATGTATTTAAATCATCTTATGCGTTCTAACCCGTGTACATCGATGTACATATGTTTATACATCGATGTACTTACATTTTATTAATGTACATCGATGTACATATACAGGTACATCGATGTAGCTTCCCAAAATTAGCAGCCTTGTCAAATTTATTTATGTACATCGATGTATATTTATATTACCTCGATGAACAATCTCAAAATATGTTTTTCAACTCTCTCAGACTCTTTTCTTATTTTGGTACATCGATGTACACTTACAGTACATCTATGTATCCCCCTTTTATTTTATTTTTTTGTTTTGGGATGTTACATTATGTTAGGTTAGGTTTAAGGTTGTTTTATTCTCCTTTCGATTTATGCATGTTAGCTGTTGTTTTGTTTCTTTTTAGTGATGAATGCTATTGGGAACTGTTAGTTTAATGTTAGTATAGATATTCCGCATGTTTTAGCTGTGTTTTATGGGGTATTTTGTGTTCTACGTGTGGCACGGGCAATAGCATGGCCGTGCTGTTTTAAGAACAGGTCGTGCAGCTCATATTTTTGGGTTTTTGTATGTGCACGGGCACTAGCATGGCTGTGCTTTTCCAAGAACAGGCTGTGCTGTTCATATATTTTAAATTTTGGAAACTGCACTCAGCACGGCCGTGCCTTATATTAGCACGGCCATGCCAATTTAAAATTCTGGAAAATAAGTTCAACACGGCCGTGCCATGCATGAGCGTGGCCATGCCAGTCCCAGAATGCTTAGAACATAATTACTTTGTCTAGAATTCCACCCATCTATCGTATGCCTATGCTAAATGCTTATGTTTTGTATATTATTATGATTATTATTATTCTTGACACTAATAATTGATTTTTGACTTACTATGGCACCTAAAAGAAGCTGTACAGAGCATGGCAGTTCTTTCCGGCCTGGGGGGACGAGCTGCTAACTTTAACAAATGCTTCTTATTAGGCCAGATTCTCTCATCTGGGTGCCTACAAGATTTTGTCCTAGAGATACCTCGATATGGATATTTTGGCCACATACGGACTCGTTGCTCGAGCTATCCATCTACTTCAGAACATCGGATGGGAGCGGGTAGCCGACATCCGATGCCCAGCGTACCGGGAGCCCACCTTGGAGTTCCTTTCTAGTTGCTGCTATTTCGAATCTGACATTATGGGAGAAGAGCCCAGGGTCTTATTTTAGTTGAACGGCCGTATCTGGCCGATGTCATTGGCGGACTTCAATGTCCTCCTGGGTTTCAAGAGGACGAAGGCAGTCCGCTCAGAGAGATATCAGACAGCACTACTGGGTATTCCTGTTGACTTTTATGATGGGGCATTTTGGGCTGAGATCACCAAGAGCGGAGCCGAGCCATAAAACCCTCGCTTGGCGAAGTCCTCTACCTTTTCTGAGATTCCGCTCCTTGTTCTGCATCGGTGGCTGGCTTTTTCTATCACTAGTCATCACTCTACCGCCGGCGGGGTCTCCCGGTTTGATCTTTTCATTCTATGGTGCATGGTTGACGCCCAGCTGTTGAACGCCGGCTATGTACTGATGCAGACATGCATGCATCTGGGGGACAACCCTAGATCGAGGCAGAAGACCTTCATACTTGTGGGTTCATTCCTATGCCATCTAGCCCGTAGCATGTAGCAATTACATCCCCAGGCCCAGCAGTTGAGCCCGATGGCCACGATTGACGAGAGGATGCTACTCTCGATGAGCATACTAATATGTAGGCCTCGTGGAGAGCTGAGATTAGCCGGAGTAGAGGCTGTTACAGACTCAGACTTCGAGTCTGATCAAGAGGATTAGCATCAGGGCCAGGACCCACATCCAGAGATTCACAGCGACGGACCGCCCACTCCACCTGTTCCACCCATACACGAGGATGACTATCAGAGGCTTACCACTCGATTTGATCAGTTAGAGATGGGGGTGTATGCTCGATTACATTCTCAGGAGTAGACCTTCTAGCAATTTTTGGCAAATGTCCCCCAGAGGTTTGATAGTCAGGACCAGCAGCTGTCTCAAATGTTGCAGATGATGCAGTGACATTTCGACTATCCTCCTCCACCTCAGTGATACCCCACTATGATACTTTAAGCGTCTGTTCTATTGTATCAGGGGCTATGTTGTAAAAATTTCTCTTCTCTTTCCCCTCTCCACTTGTATTTCATTATTAAATATTTAAGCATTGAGGACATTACATAAGTTAAGTGTGGAAAGGGAAAATATATTCATATTTTTCAACTCTGCTGCATCAAATTATTTGGCTTAAAACTTTTAAAAATTAAGGAAATCCCTTACAAAAAATAATTTGAAAATTGCTTCATAGTCTCATTAGTGTAATTGAAAAAGTTAGTCTTTTGAAAACTAATAATTGGCAGATAAATTCTTTGATTTAAAATTTTTCATTAGACTTAGCTTCTAAAAGTGAGATTTGGCCTTTTATGGGGTTAAGTTACATTGTTAAATATTCTGGTGTTAACCTTTTTTCTTTGATGAGTATAATTCTCAGGTAATATATATTCTAGAACTTGTCCTGAGACCATCTCGAGACAAATTTGACTTATGCACGTGGAACTCTGGTTGGGGCACTCTTAGGTATTCTTTCTGGCCTACATGTTTTGATTAAAACACTTCTCCTCTGGTTGCCCAATTTTGAGCCTTTATGAAAATTCTCTTCTTTGGTCCTTATTTTGAAAAATTAAAATTCTTTTTGGTGACCTCTTGGAAGTATAATGGAGCAACAATAGGAATATATGGTGATGGTTCCCTTTCCAAAAATAATGTTTAAAATAGGCTGCCAGTAAAAAGAAAAAGGCTTAATTGCACTCTTCGTCCCCCAACTATTTTAATTGTGCGATTTTGGTCCCTAAAAAATTTTAATTGCACTTTTCATCCCTCAACTTTTTCAATTATGCGATTTTGGTCCCTCGAGAAATTTGATAGCACTTTTTATCCCTCAACTTTGTGAAATTGTACAATAAAAACCTTTATTTTGGTCTCTAAAAGGACTAATTTTGCACATTTTCACAAAGTTGAGGGATGAAACGTGCAATTAAATTTCTTGAGGGACCAAAATCGCACAATTGAAAAAGTTGAGGGACGAAAATCGCACAACTAAAAAAATTGAGGGACAACCTGATATGCTAAAGAGAACCAATTGAAAAAATATATGTATGAGCATGGCCTGATATGCTAAAGAGCACGCCCGTGCTAAGTGAAGAGCACGCCCATGCCAAGTGAAGAGCACACCAGTGCCAATGGAATAGAAGACCAAAATCAAGGCCCGATTCGCATTTTTGTGTTATATATAGATGCCCTCTATGCCACTCTAAAGACATCTTTGAATCTTTTGCACTTTCTTTCATCTCTTTATTTCTTTAAGTACTGTACTCTTGTTTTAATTTTTAGTTTGTAGTTTTGATTTCTAGAGTAGGATTTGGCACCTGGAAATTAAGTTGGAGACAACTTCTCCCTCATCAATTATCCAGGATGTGTTTTCCATTGTTGATTTTAGTTTTCTCTATCATTATGAGTAGCTAAATTCACCACTAGAGTTGTCGTGGATCTTGTGTTAGTAGAAACCTTTTTCGCTATGTCTTAGCTTTAATTCAATTCTATTTGGTTTCAAGGTTACAGTTTGAATAAGTGTTATTCTGTTGCTCTTCATCCCATGTTTAGGATTAGCTACCCTTTGCATGCTCGTATCAATTGATTGACATTTTGGCTATCAAGCCCAATTAAATTGATAGACCTATAGGATCATCGGGGTTTAATATCTAGATTTGCGAAAACATGATTTTTTCCTTTCAATCATTCAATTTCTTTATGTTTAATGTTTTCTAATCATTTAAACTCTTTGCCTAACCACCATAGGGTTTATTTGGGGAAAAGAATATTAATTGCCTAAACAATTAATAGTTTTCATAGAGGGATTGATATTCGAAGAGCAACTGCGAAATTGAAAAGAATTAGGATTTGGGGGGGTATGGAAAGCACAAGTGAAACCATGGCTCTAGGCTCTTTACTCTTGATCTCTTAACTCTCTTGTTATTCTTCTTTCATTATCTTTTACCATTGCTTTATTGTTATCTATTTGTTTGAGTTCTTTATTAGTCCGAATAGCATATGGATTTCTCTATTCTAGTACTTGCTTTATCAATAAGTATCTAAATTAATCTCTTGAGTACGATATCTGGACTTCCTTCCAATATTACTTCTACGATAGGGTTCACTACCCTTAAGTGTGTTTTGAACGCAACACTAACCAAGCTCTAAACTATAGAAAAAGTCTTCAAGCGTCTGACTGCTCAATAGGGTCATCCTCAGGATCTGAAAACAATACTACTAATGAGATATAAAATCCCAGTGAATAGAAACACAGTTATAAAAGGTTTTCACAAAAGCATTATTCTCAGCCGGTGTGGTAACCGAAAAAACTATCCATGGCACTCGCTATTTTCAAAATAATATATAATAATAATAAATCTGAGTAAGCTTTTCCATAGAATACTTGAGATTAATCGGTAGAAAATGAGCTAATTTCTTAAGCCTATCAATTATAACCCAAATGGAATCGTGTCCTTTAGGTGTTCTTGGCAAACACATTACGAAATCCATTGCTATGCCGTCCCATTTCCACTCTGGGATATCCAACGGAAGTAACATTCCAGCTGGCCTCTGATGTTCAACCTTTGCTTTTTGACACACTAAGCAAGACGCCACATAATCAGCTACATCTCTTTTCATGCCTTGCCACCAAAACAACCGCTTCAGGTCTTGGTACATCTTGGTTGACCCTGGATGCATACTCAACTTGCTTTTATGAGCTTCATCCAGAATTAACCTTCTTATCTCTGGGTTGTTTGGCACACAAACCCGTTCTCCTCGTCTTAGGATCCCGTCTACTCTTTCCTTGTATTCCGACGTCACCCCTTTCTTTAGATTCCTCCGCTCTTTCTCCAAATACTGGTCATATAATTGTTTCTCCCGAATCTGATCCATCAGATCACAAGATACTGTAACCGTACCCACACATAGTCTTCCTGGCATACTAACCAAGGACAGATGCATATCCCTGAACTGTTCCAACAGCTCGTGTTCCTTAACCATCATGGCAGACACATGTAACACTTTCCTACTCAGCGCATCCGCTACCACATTAGCTTTTCCCGGATGATACTGTAACTGGAAGTCATAGTCCTTCAAAAATTCCAGCCACCGTCTTTGTCTCATATTGAGCTCTTTCTGATCGAATAGGTACTTCAAGCTCTTATGATCACTGAAGACATTGAACGTCGCACCATACAAGTAGTGCCTCCAAATCTTCAATGCAAAGACTACCGCTGCTAACCCCAGATCATGAGTTGGGTAGTTCTTCTCGTGCACTTTCAACTGTCTCGAGGCATACGCTACCACCTTCCGATTCTGCATCAAAACACAGCCTAATCATTGGTATGAAGCATCACAGTACACTTCAAAAGGTTCGCTTGGATCTGGCAATATCAACACTGGCGATGTAGTCAGCCTCTTTTTCAGCTCCTAAAAACTCTGCTCACAGGCTTCAGTCCATTCAAACGCTTTATCCTTCCTCATCAATTGGGTAAGAGGCCCTACAATCTTAGAAAATCCCTCAATGAACCTCTGATAATACCCTGCCAAACCCACAAAACTGCGTATCTCAGTCACTGTGGTTGGTCTTTCCCACTCAAGAACTGCTTCAACCTTCGATGGATCTACAGCAATTCCTTCCTTTGAAATTACATGACCCAAAAATTGCACTTCGTGGAGCCAAAACTCACACTTAGACAGTTTTGCATACAGCTGTTTCTCCTTCAGAACTTGAAGAACTACACTAAGATGTTCAGCGTGCTCTTCCTGGTCTCGCGAATAGATAAGTATGTCATCTATGAAGACAACGACAAACTGATCTAGGTATGGACGAAAGATCCTATTCATATAATCCATGAATATAGCTGGAGCATTCGTCACACCAAACTGCATCACAAAATACTCGTAGTGCCCATAGCGTGTTCGAAGCGCTGTCTTCGGTACATCCTCTGCCTTCGCACGAATCTGGTGATAACCCGATCGCAAATCAATCTTGGAGAAAACTGCCGCTCCTCTCGATTGATCCATCAAGTCATCTATCCTCGGAAGTGGATACTTGTTCTTAATAGTAACCTTATTCAACTGGCGATAATCCACGCATAAGCGAGATGTTCCATCTTTCTTTTTCACCAACAGCACAGGTGCTCCCCATGGCGACACATTGGGTCTAACGATCTGTTTCCCCAATAAGTCTACCAACTGTTCCTTCAAGGTTTCCAACTTAGCAGGTACCATACGATACGGTACCATAGACACTGGTCCTGCTCTTGGCACAAGATCGATCGCAAACTCGATGTCCCAAACTGGCGGCAAACCTGGTATGTCTTCAGGAAAGACTTCCAGAGACTCATTCACGACAGGTACACGCTTTAAGACTAGCTCGCTCTTGACCTCCAAAGAAGATAGTAACATGTATCCTTGAGCTCCTTCTCTCAAAGAAGCCTTTACTTGGTTGGCAGTCAAAAATCATAATTCTCACAACTAGGGAAAACTAAGGTTTTATTTGCATAGTCTAATAGGATATGATTAGAAGATAACCACTCCATTCCTAAGATTACATCCATTTGCGAAAGAGGCAAACAGATCAAATCAATCAAAAATATTCTATCTTTAAAAAAAATAGAAAAATTCAAACAAACTTTTACATTTACAATAGGCTTTGCAATAGGCGTAGAAATTACCACATCAAAAGATAAAGAAGACACAGGTAGTCCCAACAGATTCACACAGTCATAGGCAATAAAGGAATGCGTTGTGCTTGAATCAAACAGTACAGTTAAGGTTTTACCTCCCATGACACACTAACCTTGGATCAAGTCTTCATTTTGAGAAGCTTCAGCGCCTCCCATAGTGTAGACTCTGCCTCTTGCCTTAGGCCTTACAACTTGGACATTGTTGACAGAATGTTCCACTTTTGGTTGCATACATTACCGTGAAATGTGTCCCGGCTTCCCACACTTGAAGCAGATAATCCCTTTGATTGAACAATCTCTGGTGATGTGGTTGCTCTTCCCACACTTCATGCACTTGGTTTGGGCGTTTCCAGATTGACTGAAACTCCCACTGCTTCCTCCAACAGAACGTTGTTGTCGATCTTGTTGCTTTGCATAGGGCTTCCATTGAGATTTGTTGTCTCAACCACCACTTCCTTTCTAAAACTTGCTCGGTCTAGAACTTTGTACCCGCTTGTCCTTAGGTTCCAAGCTCTCGATCAGACGACACTTCTCCATTAGTCTCGGAAAAACAGAAATTTCCAAAGGAACAACAGCTCTCTTCAAGTCGATCGTCAGACCTCCTTTAAATTTTCTGCACTTCCACTCCTCTCTTGGTTTGTCCAGAAAATAATTTGAAAACTTTGCCAGACTTTCAAATTTGGCCCCGTATTCAGCTACGGTCATTCCCTGTTGTCTCAGCTGGAGGAACTCCATCTCTTTCTCGTGTCTTGCACTCGTAGGAAAATACTTCTCCAGGAACTTTCCCTTAAAAGCATTCCAGTCAACAGCTTGTTGATCGTGAATCAGCATCTGACGGGCTCCTTCCCACCAGTATTCAGCATCTTCCACCAGCATATAGGTCGCATAAACAACCTTGTCATTCTCAGTACATCTCATCACTCCGAAGATCTTTTCCAGCGTCTGGATCCAGCGTTCAGCTAACTCAGGATTGACTTCGCCCTTGAATTGAGGTGGATTCCGACGAAGAAATTCGTCCAATCCTCTACCTCCAGCAGCTCTTTCGTCACGTTGAACCATAGCAGCAGCCATTTGCCGTATGGCGTTCACAGCAGCAGTCAGGTTTTGAGCAGCCATTGCTACCTTCAAAACCAGAACTGTCAAACTTAAGAGACCACAACAAAACTAAGTAAACAACAGCGAAACACACAGAGAACACAACACAAACAAGACAGACCATAACCTACAAACCCCACAAAGACTCGGCCAGCTCTGATACCAAATAATGCAACACCCTTTCCCGAGTGTCACATTCCCGAACATTTATAAGGCCGAAAATATTATTTAATGTGGAAAATACTTTTTTCTTTTCACAAGATGTAATGGGATTAGAAAAAGGTAAATAATACTAATAAACGAACTTAGGTTAGCCATGCATTTCTAGAACATGCTATATAACAAACACAGAACAGAAACAGAAATAGAAACGTCAACATTACTGTATACAGACATAAGACTAATGTATAACTGACATAAGAAATACAATAAGTACTAGGAGTCATAGCTCCCAAAAGGTACTACAAAAACTAACATAGTCTGGCCGACAACAAAACTAAAACAACAAAAAGAGTCCGCCTTCGGGCTCAAGGAGACTACTGAACTGAACCATCATCACGTCCATCTGTTCAAGCAGCAACATCAAGTACCAGCAGAAAACATACAGGTATGGGTGAGATTCCCGTTCACCAACACAACAAAACAGCAGTAATAAAAACGGGACGACTCACTGGGTAATAGCATACCCAACATGCTTACAAGAATTCTCAATGTCAAACATATTAAGCAGTTGACGACATAAAATCATGTTAAGCAGTTAACAGCATAATATAAGGCAGTCTTAAACAATACAGCGATGTATAACAGTAAATGTAAACATCAATAGCCATGCAATGCAGTGCAATGTATATGACTCAATGCCAATGCCACTAGGTACTACTCTGACCCCTACTCCATGGAGCTAACAAAACATTCGGAGAGAGTGAATGGGAGGACATGTTTCGATTTCTGCCAGCCATGAGGAAGATGCTACAACATTCATAACGTGCACGTATCTGGATTTACGGAAACACTCTCGACCAAACATGAAAAGTACGGCATCTAGTAGAGGATATTAGTGTATTGCATGGATTCGCCACGACACAGAAGAGCTACCAACTGGTCACATGTAAGCCCTTCCAACCCTGATACCTCCAAAAAGACCATTGAAGATCGTCACCATCAGATTCGCACCCGCATCAAGGTGTAAGCTCAACTCCTAGTCTCAAGGCCTTCCAACTATGCAAATGAAATGCTAATGCTTACACAAAGCATATGCGAAAAACTTTATCTACAGGATAAATCTCGTGATCCCTCCGGGATCGAGTCATCACAAGACTGAAACAATTGAACGACTGATCGGGGTCCGAGTCACCGGTCCATCATCGAACTACTATTTCAAAACCCAAAACGTTTCATGTTTGTGTTTATGTCTTATGAAGTAATTGATGTACTAAGTCATCAATGGTATAGTATATGGTCTTGTTCCACCACATACCATACTTAATTATCCCTTGTCTTCAACTCTAAGTCAATTACTTAACTTAGGTTTTTAATGCGTAAAACTTTACGAGTTGAGTTAAAAACTCCTTTGTAAACCAAAACAACTTCTCAATTGAAAACTCATTTGATTTGAAACAACTTTTGAACCACTTACTCTATTTCTAGCACTTTCTGAAAACAGGAAATTCGCTTAGCGGAGTTAAATTCGCTTAGCAAAAATGAGGCAGTAATACCTCTTTGAAAACTCCCCTGTCTCGTTGGGCGAGAAATGGTTCGCTCAGCAAAATTCGCTTCATTCGCTTAGCGAAGATTATTTCGCTTAGCGAAAAGGAGGTAGTGATGCCTAACTTGCATTTTCTCTATTTTCGCCCAGCGAAATTGGATTCGCTTAGCGAAAATTGCCTTGAAACAAGACATTAACCTTGTTAAAGAAAAGCCTAATAGAACTATATTGATTCTCATGAAACTTTTCATTAATCCACTTTTAAGTTACTTGATTAACTAGATGAACTAAGGATAAGGTATAAAACATGTCTCACTTTGGTGAAAACACTTTGAGATTGAAACTTTGTTTGATCTTTGGATCAAAATCATTTATGGTTTTTGTTTAAGGCATAAGCCACTAAAAACATTTTTCTTACATCAAAACTTGAATTATTCAAGAACTACACATTACCCTCCTTTTCTCAAGGTCATGGCTAAAAGCCAACTAGGAACCAATGTGAAGTTTTACTTCATCAACTAATCATATTATGGCTCACAAAACTTACACAATTATGATCAACAATAACACACAACATTGCATCATAATTAAGCACCTAAGCACAAAAGTCCATACTTGATCTAGTAATCAAGGTAGGTTTTTCATCATGCAAGAAATCATTTTATCACCGAGACAACATCATCATAAAACACATGATAAGTCATACAAGCATAACTACAAATATCACACATTGTTCTCCAAGAGGACTTAACACAACTTAACCATTAAAAGTGAACCCAAACTAAAGGGTTTCACCCACACATAACTTAAACAACCATCTTCACTACCACCATCTTGGTGTGAATGGGGTTCACCCCCCATACCTGTTGATGAGCAGATTCCCGGATCAAAGTCGATTGATCGGTTTTTGAACCTCTTGGCAATCGTCAACAACTACAACAACACGACAATCAAACATTAAACAACAATCAAAGCCAATCTCAACTATTCTAACAAAGAGGATTTCGGCCACCCTAGGTTAAAAGGTTAGGAATTGATCTTGGTTTCCCATTTCATGGATTCAAAGGCATTAGGAAGCTAAGGATGAAATTAAGTGTTAGAAATCAAAAATTTATGAAAACACTATTCATCATCATCAAATAGGGTTCGGCCAAAAAGTGATTTTTGAGCTATGATGAGAGTTGAATCATAAGCTCTTGGGTTTAGGTAGAGAATGTTGATGTGAGTTCAAAGAACTTGGTCTTACCTCAAAAGGATTTTTCTACAATTTCCTATGGATTTTCAAAGTTTTGGATCTAAGAATTTCTTTTCATGAAAATGAAGATTGATCTTGAAATAAAGAAAGATTCAAGAAGCTAAGAGATCATATAAGTGATCTTACCTTGAAATGAAGGAAGATTGCTCAAGGAATCAAGTGATTCCAACAAGTGATTCAAGCTTTTCAAGGATGAAAATGGAGTTTTCTCTCAAGAACAAATATGGAGCTCTAAAGGGGAGAGGGCTGTGCGAAAATGAGAGTGTGAGGAGCTGAGTTCAGCCTCTTAAGAGCTCACTTAAAGGTAAAAAGGTCATTTGCCCAAAAGGGTAAAATGGTAAAAGTGTAAAAGCTAAGGTTAGGGGCATTTTGGTCATTTTGCGTCCAGATATTTTCGAACGTTATGACAACTCTGGCATACTCTCCCAAGTGTCCTAGGATGATGTGATATCAAGATTATCTGTTGGCGAATCCCGATAAATCCATATGTAGCTCCGTTCGTCACCTGATTAAGGATTCCGCTCGAACGAAGGTCAGGAAGTGATTTTTCTGACATTTTTACGAAATTTAACCAAAACGTAGATACTCGAATTCTAAGACTTACTGTCTCGTTCACGGGTCCATCTGAGGTCTTCTGAGCAGTAAAATCATACTGTCAGTGTAAAAACGCAAACCGGGCTTCGTTTGAGTTTTTGACTCAAAACTTAATCGTAGCTTCCTACGATATCGTCGAGCATGATTATGGTCTCGGAATATTTTATTTCTATTCCTAAGACCTCGAATAAAATAAAGACATTAAAATACTGAAGAATTATAAAACGTGAAAATCGGGGCGCTACACTTTCAAGAATACGTGCTCACTTTCCTGAAATTCTAGAGGTTTTCTGCTTTTGTTGGCATAACCATTCTGTCTACTCTGCACTACACGCATCCTCTCCCTAATCACTTTGATTCTTTCTGTGGTCTCTTGAACCAAGTCAGATCCTATCAAGGTTTTCTCACCTACCTGACACCAACATAAAGGGGACCTACATTTCCTTCCATAAAGGGCTTCATAGGGTGTCATGACTATGCTAGCGTGATAACTATTGTTATACGCAAAGTCGATGAGAGGTAAGAATTTATCCCAACTCCCACCTTCATCTAAGACACACGCTCTAAGCAGGTCCTCAAGGATCAAAATGTTCCTCTCTGACTGACCATCCGTTTGGGGGTGATAGGTTGTACTAAAGCTCAACTTAGATCCAAAGACTTGTTGGAAAAGTCTCCAAAATGTAGAGGTAAACCTTAGGTCTCTATCCGACACTATGGAGGTGGGTATTCCATGAAGGTTAACTATCTCCCTGATGTAAAGGTCTGCCAACTTATCTAAGATATAGGTTGCCTTGATTGGCAAGAAGTGAGCAGACTTGGTCAACCTATCTACTATTACAGAGATGGCATCTAAACCCAACCGAGTCCTAGGTAACCCCATTACAAAGTCCATAGAGATCTTCTCCTACTTCCACTCAGGAATTTCTAAGGGCTGCAACAAACCCGAAGGTCTTTGGTGTTCTATCTTAACCTTTTGGCACAACAAGCACTTGGTCACAAAACTAGCTATGTCCTTTTTTATCCCTGGCCACCAATACATCTTCTTAAGGTCCTGCTACATCTTGGTTATCCATGGATGTATGGTGAACTTACCCTTATGAGCTTCTTCTAACACTTTCTCTCTAAGGCTCCCCTCCTTAGGAACAACAATCCTATTTTTAAACATCACTAACCCACCAGAAGACAACACATAATTTTTCCTATCCTAACAAAAATTGCAACTCCTGGTCTAAAAGCTGTTCACACGTAATCTCTTCTCTAAAGTCACTACGGATTTCCAACCTATTCAACTCCAAACTCGAGGCATTCAAAGACACATTAAGATTCATGTCTCTAAACTTCTTCAACAGATTCATCTCTTGCACCATTCAGCTAGACACATGTAGAGAATTTCTACTAAGAGCATCAGCCACTACATTGGCTTTCCATGGATGGTACTTCAACTCAAAGTCATAGTCTTTAAGGAACTCCATCCACCTTCTTTGCCTCATATTCAGCTCTTTCTGATCAAACAGGTACTTAAGGCTCTTATGGTAACTAAAAACCTCAAACTTTGCTTCATAAAGATAATGTCTCAAAATCTTAAGAGCAAACACTACTGCTGCCAGCTCTAGATCATGGGTAGGATAGTTTCCTTCATGTGGTCTAAGCTGCCTAGACGCGTAAGCTACAGCCTTGCCTTCTTGCATCAAAATACATCCTAAACCATTCTTAGACGCATCGTAATAAACCACAAAACTTACTAAATGGTCCGATATGGTCAAGACAGGAGCCGTCACCAATCTTTTCTTAAGCTCTTGGAAGTTATCCTCACATTCTTGCTCCTATGCAAAATGTTTTCCCTTCCTAGTCAATTAGGTTAAAGGTAAAGCTAGCTTAGAGAAACCTTCTATAAACATTCTATAGTAACCTGCCAATCCCAGGAAACTCCTCATGTGGTTCCCACTCTAGCACTGTATCAACTTTAGAGGAATCAACCACTACACCACTCTTAGAAATGGTGTACGTGTCCCAGAAACTTCACCTCAGCTAGCCAAAACTCACAAATCTCCAACTTAGCATACAAACGTTCATCCCTCAAGATTTGTAACATTACCCTTAGGTGTTCCTCATGCTCCACAGGTGTTCTAGAGTATATCAGGATATCATCTATGAACACCACCACAAACTTATCTAAGAAGGGTCTAAAGATCCAATTCATGTAGTCCATGAAAACGGATGGAGCGTTTGTCACTCCGAAGGGCATCACCACATACTCATAGTGCCCATACCTTGTTCTAAAGGTTGTCTTAGGGATATCATCAATCCTAACTCTGCTCCGATGGTAACCTGATCTTAGATCTATTTTCGAAAACACTGCTGCACCCCTCAGCTGATCTAGTAGATCGTCTATCCTAGGCAAAGGGTACTTATCGGAAGGTTGGCAGATCATTCTTCCTAAACTCTGGCAGTCCCATGTACAGTGGATCCTGAACTGCAACTGCACTAGTGTTAGGCACGTTCCCGTTTTCCCTCATTTGAGCCAAAGCTGCCGCAAGTGTATCATCATTCCCTCGGCTATTATTTGCCATAACTCTGCACACCACGAATCAAACACTGAGTTGCCTAGGCCCAATATCCAAAACAATAACATGCAGTATTTATGACTCAAATAAGCAGCCTATGAGCCCAAGTTTTGTTTTTAGAAAAACCCATAGCCACAGTCCAATTTAGGATTGAACGGCTCTAATACAAAAAAGGCTTAATTGCACTTTTAGTCCCCTGTCTTTTTTAATTGTCTGATTTTGGTCCCTCAAAAAATTTAATTCCACTTTTCATCCCTCAATTTTGTGAAATTGTGCAAAATTAGTCCTTCTAGGGACCAAAATGAAGGCTTTTATTGCACAATTCCACAAAGTTTAAGGACGAAAAGTGCAATTAAATTTTTTTGAAGGACAAAAATCGCACAATTGAAAAAATTAAGGGACGAAAAGTTGAATAAAAATTTTTGAGGGATCAAAATCACACAATTGAAAAAGTTGAGGCACCAAAAGTTCAATTAAACCTACAAAAAATGTAACACCCTTCGTTACATTAATAACCCAAAAAAATTATTTAAATAAAATGAGGTAAATAAATTTTTTCTTATAAAAATGTTGAATAAATAGTTAATATAATAATAATCCAAAATATTTGTTTACATCAACCCAAAACCGAAATAACATAATAAGTTCAAAAGCCTCAAAATCAGACGTCTATTACATCTCGCATAAGGAAATAACTAAATGAAAATAAAGGTCCTCCGGGCATATGTTTTACAATACTAACCAAGCTCTAAACTAAAGAAAAAGTCTTCAAGCATCTCACTGTTCAACAGGGTCATCTTTAGGCTCTGAAAACAATACTACTAATGAGATATAAAATCTCAGTGAACAGAAATATAGTTATAAAAATCACAAAAGCAATGTTCTCAGCCGGTGCGGTAACCGAAAAAACTGTCCATGGTACCCTCTATTTCAAAATAATATATAATAATAATATAAAATTAGTATTACCAATAAACAACCATCATCGGCACACCATAAATCGAATCTATCAAATCTCACATATCAAATAATTCCCAAAAATCACAATTGTGATATGACTATCAAACTTCAGATAACAATGGCGTCCCTTTGCCTACCTTTACTCATGAAGGTATTTCGATGTCACCTTCTCTTCAGTGAAATTACTCATTTTTCGATACCAACCATTGTACACTGGTGGTATTACTCATTTAGACATCCCAACGTGTGACAATGTTGCTTTCGATACCCTATCATGATGGTATTTCATATTTTCGACATCCCAATTCATTGGCGATGTTACTTTCGATACCCCTATCATAGGCGGTATTTCTGCACACAACAACCATGCCAAGATAACATATATCATCATCTATTTAAAACAGAGCATGTTAATCAACCAAGTCACATTCCAAATATGCGTGTATATGATGTCATCATACGCAAGATTAATCATATAATTTAAGGTATAAACATTATAAGGAAAACCCCCAAATTTGGAAATTAGGATTTGACTAACACAAGACAACATTTTCCAAAAACCATGTTTCGAAATCATATCCCAACCCTAAGACAAATTGCACCATGGAAAGGGTGAGAAAGAGTATTTCTACTCACCTTTTGAAGACCTCCAAGAAGATCCAAGCGTTTGTCACGAATGCGTCAAAAAGCTCCTCAAGAATCTTCCCCTTCTTTCCTTCTTATGGCTCCTTCTCCAAAATCGCCTTTTCCGCGCTCTTCAATCGTCAAGGGCAACCAAGAGAGAGTTTTAGGGTGTAAAGAGGGTTTCTAGCCGCACTATTGTGTTATAAAATGGTATAAATAAGAGTTACACTCGTTCCCCCTCTAAAGCCCTTGTGTTTTATGTTACTGACGTCGAGCACGGCCGTGCTCCTATTCAGCACAGCCGTGCTTCTTGTTAAGAGCAAGGGCGTACTGATCTTATCATGGGCGCGCTAAATAGCGTCACTTTTCCACGATTTCTGACACGGACGTGCTCCCCTTGAGCAAGGTTGTGCTTACCCTAGTAAGGGCCTACTCACACGAGTAAGGACACGATACACATGAGCACGAGCGTGCTAAAAATGAGCAAGGGCGTGCTCATGTGTTAGGAAGTGAATTTCACATAGAAATACATACTTAACCAATTTTAATTATTTTTAATCACCTTTATTTACATTAAAGGCCTAAAACATGAACTCTAAACCTCCCAAAAACTCTTTAATTTTCCTACTATTATAATCTCTATTTATTTTATTTTCTAGGATGTTATAAGTTTGCTTTTCCAAATAATTTGGGGGAGCTAATTATGTTTTGTGTTTCCTCTCCATCTATGTCCCTTCTGTGGAATGGTAGCAGGCTTCTTAGCTTCGAACCTACAAGAGGGCTTCGTCAAAGGATCCACTTTCCTCTTATTGAGGAGGATATTGTGTTCCAGTATCTGGATCTTGCAATTTAAGGTACATTAACTTTTCATATTGTTAAGTATACTAAGTGTTTGGGAAAATTAATTTTGTGGACAAAAATCTTAAAGGATGGGTGAAAATGTAACATCCTAAAATTGAAATCTAAGAGATAATAATATTAGGAAATATTAAAGCGTTAATTTGGAGTTTGTAGTTAGTAATTTAGACCCTTAATAAAAGAAAAATGGTTTAAAATTGATTAAGAAAGAGTTTTATATTGAAAAATCGTACAATGGCATGAGCACACTCGTGCTCACGTGCAACATGATCGTGCTTGGTTGTCAAGCACAAATCCATGTTGGAGGAAGCACGGTTAGCAACGCGAGTGCTCTTGAGAACGGTCGTGCTTAGTAGGAGCACGCCCGTGTCAAAAACTTACGGTCTTTGATCACAACCGTGCTTGACTAAGTACGGCCGTGTCGGGAATGACGCTGATAGGTTACTCCCGTTCTCAACTACAACACCACCATGCTTAAAGGAAAGAGAACGTTTGTGCTCATCGCGAGCACACCCGTGTTGGAAACTTAAGGTCTTTGACCACAACCGTGCTTGACAAAGCACGCCCGTGTCAGAAGATGACGGTGATGGGTTACGTCCGTGATCAGCTGCAGCACGATCGTGCTCGTCGTGAGCATGCCCATGATTAGTGCGGGATTTCATATAAATACCCTTAATAACTCATTAGTGCGGCTCCAAACCCGTTTAACACCCCCAAAAACGTTCTTATGGTTGTCATTTAGGATTCAAGGTCTTGGAGATGTAGAAGTTGGAGAAGAAGGAGCTTAGGGAGAGAAGAAGAAGGAGATTCTTAGAGGAATTCTTGGCGTATTCGAACAATACGCTTGTGTTGGAACCAAAGTCGTTATGGTCCATAACTCCTTAAGACTTTGATGTTAACAAAGGTCTAAATTAGGTGAACAAAATTCTGTTATGGTTTAACGTTTTTACCTCAAGTGTTCAGATATCCTAAGTCCAAAGACTTATCAGACGCACGATCGTATAGTGTATCATTTTGCTATAAATGATTAATGGACTAAGTCCTCCTTGGACTATGATCACCTCATCATAAGTAAATGTGAGTCCAAAGACTCAAACAACGTAAAGTTTAATTGTTTTACTTCAAAGTCCAATGTAATAAAATTGTTATTATCTTACTAGACTAAGTTAAAGCATGTAATGTAAAAAGCAATAGTTTCAAATTATTGTCTTTCATGTAAAAAGGCAATATCCCTGGAATAATATTCTCTGTAACATAGTACTCTCGAACTAATAAAGGCCAGTCTGTTCCTAACACAACATAGTTGACTCTACTCAAGAAGGAAAAATAAAAGGCAACTTTTGGGTAGAAGGAAAAGCTGTCAGTGCTACTTTCAGCTTTCTCTCTCTCTCTGATAACCTACTCCGCTTTTCAGAAGCACCTTTCAAGTTATCAGACTCAATGGGATTATACATTTAATGCTACATCAGAACGACTATCTTGCCAACCGTTGAATAATCAAGATTGCACAAGACTTGAGGGCTATAAATATCCTCAACCTTGAAGAATCAAAGTGACAAGAATTGAATCCATCTAACAAGCTTTCAAGCAATCAAAAGGATTCAAATCAAACAAAATCTATCAAGCGTTCTCTAATCTTAACTTTCTTATCACTCTCTGCGTAGAGTTGTTTTTCAGAGTTCTTGTTCTTAAGTTTCATATCCTCACACATAGTGAGTTACATTTAAACTTAGACTCTTTTCTAACCATATCTTGGTTGATCCTGGAAATGCTGGTCTGTAAATGAATACTTGTAGTTTACATGAAGAGGTTGTATAATACTTGTGTCTGAAGAGGTGTTGAATACTTCTAACAAAGTTTTGTTATAGTGGAAAAAGCTCTTACATAGAGCGGACTGGACGTACCTTTTTGGGTTAAGAGTGAACCAGGATAATAACGTCGTGTTACTCTCTTCCCCTTATCTCTGCTTTATTTTTTTATAACTAACAATCGGGATCGAATTTGTTTTCTTAATAAGCGTGTTTTCAGCGTGCGTCCATAGTTCTTTGCCTACGCGTTGTGCGTCTGTTGCTTGCTTTTGCGTCTAATCTTTTGCGAAAAGCTAACTGCTTGTGAAAAAGGTTTTAAAAATTAAGAAACACAATTCAATTGCCCTTCTTGTGTTTCAAATAGGTTCCTTTAGCTTGGAGCTTCTTGGAGGTCTTTAAGAGGTGAGTAAAAATAACTTTTCTCACCCTTTCCATGGTGCGAAATGATTTGAGACTTTGGGTATGAAATTAACCCAATGATTTTTGGGTGTTTTATTCAAAAATGAATTTCACAATAAATTGAGTGGTTGATGCTATTATTTATGCTATGATATGGTTGATTGGCATGCTCTCTTATGTTATGTGATGATGTAGTTTTGATTTGGCATGACTATTTGACCATTGTTTATGTTGTATATCCTAAAGCAATACCGCCATTGAGTGGGATATCGAAATAGTAACATCGTAATTGGAATGGGATATCGAAACATGTGTAATACCACCATTAAACGGGGTAATAGTAACATCGCCATTGGAATCAGATGTCAAAACATGTGTAATACCACCATTGAATGGGGTATTGAAATAGAAACATCATCGTGGGATTGGGATGTCAAAATATGAGTAATACCATCACTAAATGAGGTATCAAAATATGAGTAATAGCACCAATGCATTGGGGTATCAAAATGAGTAATACCGCCATTGAAAGGGGTATCGAAAATAATGAGTAATATCTCCATGGAAAAGGGGATATCGAAATACCTCTTTTGAAAAGAGGTAGGCAATGAGGTATCAAAAATAATGAGTAATATCTCCATCACTGATTGTTATCTATGACATATTGAAACACTTGAATTAAATGATGATTGGTTGAAGTATTTGTTTTATATAGTGCTTGTATTTTGTGTCTATTAATTACTATGTTAGAAATATATTATGTTTTTGAAAATATAGCGGGTACTATGGATTGTTTTTTTGGTTGTCGCACTGGCAAAGAACAACACTTTTGCTAACTCTTTTATATAGTTCTGTTATTATTCACTGGGATTTCCATCTCATTAGTAATGTTATTTTCAAAGCCAAAGGACGACTTTGTTGAGCACGTGGCGGCTTGAGGGGTTATCAGCTTTAGTATTCTTTAGTTGTTGGCTATTATTTTATTTTATGGAATAAGAGGACCTTTGGCATCAACTACGTTTTTTTCCATTTTGCGATTTGTAGTAGATGCCCAACCTATAAGCTTTTGAACTTATTTATGTATTTCTGGAACAATGGTTTTATTGATGTAAAAATTATTTTAAGTTTAATGTTATTACACTAAGTGTTATTCTGTTATTAAATTATGAAATGTTTTATTTCTCTGCATTTTAATTGTGATTTTCCATAGGTGACTAATGTAACGAAGGGCGTTGCAAGTGACACAAATATTTTTGTTGGATCCTAACCTGTGATTTTCTAGACCAAAATATGTGAGTCATCTTCTCACTAGTGTTTACTATTTCTTATTCAATGCACAACATAGTCAGTCTAGTGGAATATACAACAAATAATAAAACTAAACAAAAATAGTGGATATATGTTTTTATATACAAATTACCTTTGTGGAATCTCTATCATTGAAATCACCCTCACTCTCCTCACTATCGGATGAGATATTTGTATCCTTTCTAGACTCATCCATATCATTGGTCAAATAGCTCATCATGAGGCCTGGCATCTGGAAAAATATCATTATAATCATTCGGGTCAATATGCAACACTACTTGGAGCTCATCAATTTCATGAACATCTTGGTATGGAGCCTCTGTCTCAGGATGATCGGCCCCATTATCTGTGATCGCACTGCATGCCTTTATCTTAATAACACCCAATCAATCTTGATCTCCCTCGGGATACGGTGTGTAATAAACTTGCTTCGCTTGTTGTGCAAGTATGAACAGGTCATACACTTGATATCTTCGTGATTGCTTGACCTACTTGACTTCAACAGTCCCATACCTATTGTCTACTTTTGTTCCCCTATTGGTAGTATTATCAAAGCATTCACACTTGAATATGACTAAGTTTTTACTTGGATGACCATCATACTCAAATTCAATAATATCAGTCAATATCCCAAAATTAAAAGTCATCCTTCAATTCACCGTTGATCCCTTACACACAGACACTAGAGTAAGAATTTTTCATGCCTTGACCTTATCCTTTTGTGTGAAACTTGTAGCCATTTCGCATGTTCGAACCCTCCTTCTTGGGTTCCATGGCGATGCTATCAAGAGCGGATGTTGAATTTGGTTTTCTATTTCTAGAACCTACATAATGAATATGAAAATAAGTTGGAGTATATAGAGTATGTTACGAGGACATAGTACATAATGAATTACAAAGTCGGTAACTTATGTAATTTTTGAACCACTTAGGAAAATAGTTGGCAATCTCCTATTGAATTCGGGAGTCTGAAATGTCGGCATCAAGCTTCTTTAGCTCATTGGCATATTTACTAAGAAGAAATTAATGAATACAAACTTAATCTAAATATGGTTCCACCTTGTTACAGTTTTGAAGCACGTACAACTCATCAGCTTTCTCATCATGTGCATCCACCCAAGATTTTTTAGATTCACCACATGCATGACCCAGATAAATAAAAATTGATATAAGAGGACTAGATGAAGAACCTTCACCTCTATCAACATTACGTGCAATTCTAGTCCTCCTTGTCTCTATGTCGAATGGATAGTAAAAAGAAGCAAAAGTATATGTCACCTCCTCTAAATACGCTTCATAAATAAAACCTTATTCTTGCCTTGCTTTTAATATTTTCTTTCCAGAACACAAGAACATGAGATATGGAACATTGTTTAAAGATATTGATATTGTCTTTAATGAAAACCTATATATATATATATATATATATATATATATATATATATATATATATTAGACTAATATGATTTATGATTAAAAAAGATATATACCTGTCAAAGGGGTACATCAAACAATATTCAACGGGACCACCAACTTTTTCTATGTATGGTAACTCGATGGGAAGATGTTCCATCGCTTCAAAGAAGCTCGGAGGGAATATTTATCCCAACTTACATAACAAGATAGGGATCTTGCGTTCCATAACCAGCAATTGTTCAACATTTAATTAATGTTGTTGAAGTCAATACTTTGAAAAACTGACTGAGCTCAACAAGCGGCTTCGAAATATCATTTGGTAAATTGGTGAATGCAATAGGAAGTAATTGCTGCATGAGTACATGATAGTCATGGCTTTTCTTACCATACAACCTTCCTTCCTTAGAGTTGACACATCTTAACAAGTTGGATGCATACCCATATGGTAACTTGAGTTATTTAACCCGTTCACAAATAGATACACTTTGGGGTTTACTTAATACATATTTTGCCTCCGATTTTCAAAAGATGCCACCTCGTTTACATATTTTCGCTATATCTAATCGAGCCTTATATGTATCCTTTGTCTTATCGTTGACATCCATCATTGTGTCAAACACATTCATAAACATATTACGCTTAGTGTGCATGACATCAAAGTTATGGCAGAGGACATGTGTTTTCCAATACGGCAAGCTCCAAAATATACCTTTTTTGTCAAATTATGTTCGATGTCATACCCGGGTATCATTTTTTCTCCAGATTCATGAATGAACGGGAGCGACTCAATCATCTGTCAAATCTCTTCTCCGGTTAAATGTGAGGGAGGGCAAGCGGTGTCAACATGCCCCTTGATGAATACAGTTCTCTTCCTCCTATAAGGATGGTTTTGTGGAAGGAATTGGCGGTGACAATCAAATTTAGTGATGCCTTTTGGTATCACTAATGCTCTTACAGTGCTTATGGACTATATGAATAGGATCTTCAGACCGTACCTTGATAAGTTTGTTGTTGTTTTCATCAATGACGTCCTTATCTTCTCCTCAGACAAGGAAGAACATCAAAAGCATCTGAAGGTTGCACTTCAAGTTCTTAAGGACATGCAATTCTATGCTAAGTTGTCTAAGTGTGAGTTCTGGTTGGAAGAGGCACATAAGAGCAAGCTAAGATTTCATCCAGGGGCTAATAAAATGTACCAAGACCTGAAAAGGATGTTCTGGTGGCTAGGAATGAAGAAGGAGGTACCAGAGTATGTCCAATCCTATTTTGAGTGTCAAAAGGACAAGGTTGAACACAAGAAGCCAGCAGGATTATTGTAATCACCGGACGTCCCAGAATGGAAATGGGATAGCATTACAATGGACTTTGTTTCTGGACTTCCAAGGACGCAAAAGAGGTGCGATGCAATTTGGGCAATCATTGACAGGCCTACGAAATGTGCTCATTTCTTGCCGATCAATCAGGGTTATTTTCTGGAAAGATTAACCCAGATTTACATCAAGGATGTTGTCAGGATGCACGGAGTACCTTCGAGTATAAATTCGGACAGGGATCCGAGATTTACTTCTAGGTTTTTGCAAAGTTTGAACAATGTTTTGGGGACTAAGGTAAGGATGAGTTTAGCTTATCGTCCACAGACGGATGGTTGGTCTGAGAGAATGATTCAATCCTTGGAGGAAAAGAGCATGTGTTTTGGAAAACACAGGAAGTTGAGACGAATTCCTTCCACTGATTGAATTCACGTACAACAATAGTTTCCACTCGAGTATTGGCATGGCGCCATACGAGGCACTATATGGAAGAAAGTGAAGAACCCCACTCTGTTGGTATGAAGCCGGGGAGAACCAGTTGATAGGCCCAAAGATGGTACAGTGAACTAAGAAGCAAGTTCAGAACATTCGTGAAAAGATGAAAGTCGCACGGGATCGATAGAAAAGCTACAGTGATAAGAGGAGGACACCCTTGGAGTTCTAGGAAGGCGGCCATGTTTTTATGAGAGTCACTCCAAGAACTGGAATTGGCAAGGCAATCAAATCCAGGAAGCTTACCTCTAGATTCATTGTACCATTTCAAATTCTTGTCGAATTGGTCCAATTGCTTGCCAAATTGCTTTACCGCCCAACCTATCCAATATTCATGATGTATTCCATGTATCCCAACTCATAAAATACCATCCTGATCCATCACATGTGATATAGCCTGAATCAATACAGATAAGAGATAACTTAGAATATGAGGCACTTCCTGTAGGGATCGAGGACAGAAGAGTGAAAGAACTCTGTGGGAAACAGATTCGCTTAGTCAAGGTCACATGGGATGCTACAACAGGAGATGCTACCTGGGAAAGAGAAGAGGACATGCGACAACAGTATCTGAGTCTATTCTAGAAGGTACAATGAATTTTGAGGACGAAATTCTTTTTAAGGGGGGTAGTAATGTAACACCCTGTTTTCTTTCTTAAGGCATGGGACATTAATTAAGCATGTTTAAGGGCTTAATTATGCTCCTTATGTGTTGAGGAAGCCATGGTTCAAATTTGGGACAATTTGGCTTTGGAAGGAGCTCAGAAAGTACAGAAACGTGGGAGAACGGGCCCAAAACGCGAAGAAATGCTAATCGAACGATTAATTAATTAATGGTGGGTTATCATATTAAAATTAGATGGGGACTTGAGTATGATAGGCTTTTAGGGATAGCCTTCAAATAATACAGAAAATGTTACGGCAGTGGGTTACGCAGGAAAAATGTGGAAGAAAACACTCGGGCGTGCTGACGGGGTAACACGCAACAACACGTGGGGAAGACATGTGTCACTTTTGGCCATGTATCAAGGAATGCAAGGGAGGTGGCCATGTGGCGACACCTCACCCCACTAAACCACCTAACTTAATCTCCTAATGACACCTAGTTTTACTAATACTATACCTAACACCTAAACTAACATGATCTAAAACAAATGAAAGGAAGAAAGTTAAGCCCATCTTTTTCATTTCAGCTCACGGACCAGCACGATAAGTGAAGACCTTCACTCTCAAAAATATCCATTGTTGAAGAGTTTAAGAGCTTGGTTAGAGTTGTTTTAGTCATCAGAATTTTTAACCAATCGCGTATTTGGGTCTGTAGCTGCGACACCTTCGAACTGTTGTCATTGCATGTGAGTTTCCTTGAGGTAAGTTGGGATGTCATAATGTCGACCTTTGTTCCTTTTAAGCTCTTTAAGTTCGTTCTACTCTCGTTCTTAATCCCGACACCATTTCGATGCGTTTTAGGCTTTTACGTGTGTTTTTGCTTGATTGATTGTTCGAGGAGTCGCATGAGGAACGTGCTTTGGGCTTGATGCTGCGTGACAACCCTGTTTGGTGAGTATTTCTCCTTCAAATTTTCGTGGCTGAGTTCTTGTTGTCCTTGATTCATTGTTCTTCGATTGGTTGTCGTTCATTATGTTGTCATTTTTTAGTTTTTGGTTGTTTCTGGACCCTGTACATGTACTCGGGGCAATTGTTGACCCAACATGCATGTCGGGGGTATCTTGGCAAGTTTTGGGATCCATGTGGTGTGCTCTTTGAAAGGAGTGCGAGGTCACCGGTTGTGGGACTGTAGCTGAAGGTTGTACGGGAAAGCGCACAAAATCGTTCAGGTGGGGAGAAAGAACTGTTATCATCGGGCAGGCAAGCATAGCATAGACTGTATACATGTGTAGGGGAACCTTAAACCCTACTAGAGGTTGAGCCCGTGGCAAAGTACCTAAACCCTAGGTATAGGTATCTTTAGGGATTTCAATGCTAAGACAATACCCTTGGCTAGACGATGTTGTTAATGAGGATGATTTGATTTGCAAGCTAATTTGTCTATGTGGCTACCTGTTTATCTGTCTATATGATGATATATGTTGGCATGCTTGTTGTTGTGATGTTATTACCTTGTGATTTGATTGGTTGAATTATTTGATGAGAGTATGGTGAGGTTGATGTGTTGTGCGGGTTGATAGCGCCATGGTTTTGGCTATAGAGTTGTGGCTCAAGGACGCGGGGCGTCTTGATGATGTTGATGTGGATGCAATGCATCGTGGCTGTGGCAGAGTGCTTAGGTGTGAGGATCTGATATCAGCCTGTGATGGATGTTTGCTGCATATTATAGCGTGATGATGTTCCACCTGGCCCAAAGGGGGATGCCCAAATGGGGGCAAGATGTGTTCCACTTGTCCCAGTGGGGGATGGCCAAATGGGGGAAAGATGTGTACCACCTGTCCCAAAGCGGGATGTCCAATTGGGGACGATATAAAATGATGTGATGTGATATTTGTCCCAACCGGGATGTCCAATTGGGGACATTATGAAATCGGTCGACATGCATATAGGGATTATTAACCCTCGTAGAGGTTTGATATGAGAGAACAATCTTTGAGATGGATGTGACATATGACTCGAGATATGGTCGTATGAGTGTTGTATGTTTCCTATGTGCTGTATGCTACATGTTTACATGCTATTCTATTGCCCATCTCCTATACATGATGATATGCATGTTTCTTATCTCCCTCTATATCTTCTGTATATGTGCTACCACTCTTCATTGGGCAGACGACGAGCAGCTAGAGGGTGATGGACTGGAGACTACACCCTTTTTTGGCGACGGCACCGAGGACGCAGGTGCTGGGAGACCTAGAGATCATCTATCATGATGATCGAGGATGGCAGGTCGACCTTCCATGTTCCTTACTATCTACACTGGTCCCATCAGTATACGGTTTAGGAACTGTGCTACACCTTTCGGAAACATCATCAGGCCGTATCGAGTTGTGTAGCATCTACCCTTCACGAAGATATGGCATTCACCGAGACCACTAGTGCGGGAGAACCTGTGGGAGGAGCTAGCATCTTCTCATGTCACCAGTCACCATGGTTTTATGCTATGTGGACGTAGGCGAAGGACGGAGCAATACCTTACGACTTACAGACGACGGAGGATCGTCGTATCTAGCACCTCATTTGAGTATTAGCTATTGCGAGTTTATCGATGTATTTATGGTGAGGGACAGTGTAGCTTAGGGCATCCACGTCGCTGATGGTGCTGCCCACCACTGCGTCTGTCTAGGAGTGTGATGTGATGCATTTTGATGTATTTTGAGTGGGGTGGGGAGTGCTACTTGTTGAGAGCTTTTCTCTTACCTTTGACGTATTTTTGTTATGTCCAGTTTTGATATACTCCATATATATATATATATATATATATATATATATATATATATATATATATATATATATATATTACTACTTTAGCCCTACTGATGGGGCAACTGACGCAGGTATATATTTTCCTTTATGTTTCTTAGTTGTGCTTGACTCTGAGATGTTGTGTGCTTTAGTTTACTTTTGTTTCCGCTTTTATCCTTTCCGCTTCGCTTTGTTTGATTAATAAAGCATGCTAACGTTTATAATATGGTTTAAGGTTAGTTAATATCTTAGGTTCTTTAATGGGACAATGTGCCGTCTCAGCAACATTCACATGAGAGAAAAAGAATGCAACATTCAATTCTCTATGTGTGCGAAGGAGTCGTAGAGAGTGAGGGAGAAATGAAAATATTACCCAAAATGTGGTTTTGTGCGGGATGAAAGGAGCAGTTTTCTTTAGTGGAGATTGAGAGAGAGAGAGAAATAGAAATAGAGAGAGAGACCAAATACGTTGCATACCCAAAATGTGAGAACGTGAGAGAGATAAACCCAAATGCTTACCTTGCCGCGCTGGAGTAGCAGATGATAGAGGAGGAGCTTATGGGTCTTCTCGGTGATAAAACAAAGGATGAGCTCCTGGGTCTTCTCGCTGACTCCGCGTGCATGATTTAGGGATTTTAGATTTAGCGACCGAATATGGTTGCTAAATCGATTGCAGACTGTGACGCTCCCAAAACTTAACCTCTCTCTCCGATAACTTAAACATACAAGTAAGACTTAATTGAAACTTAAGCAAATAGGCACTTAATACAGTCCAAGGTTACACATCAGAGTTCCGCCTGGAAGCCATGGCATAAAAACAACAACAACAATAAAAACAGATGCCTCACTGGCCATGATACAACCTCACAAGAGACTCAACGATACCTCCGAGGTCTCTTTTCTTCTACTCGAGAAGCGCTAACGTCAAACTTGTTTTTCTCGGTGGAGTTCACCTCGACTTAGCTTCACTCGCTGCAGTACTTCCAATAACCAACCAGCACCTCTGCCTTCGGATCACGACCCGAATAACCACATACATGTAAAACAGGGAAGCACGCACGGGAAGTAACAAACGCTACAACTATCATAGAAAGGGAGATCACGTAGCATATAACACATCAATATGCCTAACAGCAAACACAACTAGCAAGTACATCCATCTCTCATGATCACCACAACAGTCAACCTTCAAGTTATCACATTAGGGATCATCACTTACTCTACATGCACAACGGAGTCTATATGATTGGCCAATTCTACAATGCACATTCTTAACGATGGGAATACAACAGTCAACCTCCAACTGCGAGGAATGAAAATCCAATCTCCAACTGCGAGGGTGGATGTTCACCAAGGTAAGAATGGCTCCTCCAACTACGAGGACTTCTAGTCGAACGTTCAGGTAACCGCCTCTTGAGTTTCCAAGACAGTGCAATAGTGGTTCCTCCAACTATGAGGAGCACTGCCTCCTCGAGCCCCCCCTCCAACTACGAGAAGACCGAGAAGTTCTCCAACTGTGCGAAAGTAGTTGCATCCCTCCAACTATGAGTTCAGCCATCTTGGTCGCCCCGGAGTGTCCACCTCGAACACCAACCTCGTGTGACAACCACTCAAACTGTTGTTGTAGTTGTACACACGGCTTTCACCACAACAATGAGAATGCTATGATTATACATCCATCACCTCAACGATGTCCTAACAACAACTTAATCAATGTCTCAAGGTCCACATCCTCCAACTGCAAGGATGTCATTCTCCAACTGTGAGAGCCACCTTCAACTGTGATCAACATCCTTAGTCTGATACCATCCATCTTTTTATCGTTCTAACAATATACCAATCATCTCCAAATTCAACCAAGATCACGGTAATCACATCATATCAACAGGTTATAGCATGGAGCATAGCATCATTACAGGCATACCAAACAACAATTAAGCATGTTATCACAACAAGCATCTCATTTAGCATGTTATCATGTACGACATCATTTAATCATGTTCTCAATTACCACAGATAGACATACATCCTCGATCAACAGATATAACAGATCGACCTAACGGCGATAAACCTACAATGCCTAAAACTGCATTGGTACCACAATCCAGTAGTCCCCAATGTGAGTTAGGTATTGGCGGTTACTCAACCACTAGTAAGGTTTTGTGACACCCAACTACTCCGTATGTTATAAAAGAATTAAAGATAATTAATAATAATAAAATATATATATAAAGGAAAATGAAACATGCAACCTTTCATAAAAGGTTCACGGGTAGAAAAGGTACCACATGAACTAGTCCTCAACAACGCGGAAAAGATTAAACTCAAGTTTAAAAGGATAAAGAAACATCAACATAAAACAAACCCAAGGTTTTGTGAACCGTTCCCCCAACTAACATCTCCAATGTGATGCATGAACACAATAACAAACAACGACAACCTGCCACCTTCGCTCGGGCCACTAAAGGCACCCAAGTGTATCATCCTTAACATCGAGCCACTAAAGGCACCCAATCATATCATCCTCAACATTGGACCACTAAAGGCATCCAATTATATCATCGTGCGGTAACCCCTCGGGCACGGACTTAACCAACACATCATTCCTCGACGTCTTAATTAATATATAATTAAGTTATCTAACTTCATCATTTTTTTGGAGTATTATTCTATCATTATTGGGAACATTGGGGTTAGAACCACTATTAAACCTTAAGTCTCAGATTTTGACCAGAGCGGTGGCACGGGCGTCCATAACCCCGGCACGGGTGTGCTGCCACTTAAGTGTAGCACGGGCGTGCTTCTTTTCTTGCATGGTCGTGCTCATCAGCATGGGCGTGCTCCGTATTAGGCACGGTTGTGCTCATCTACACAGGCGTGCACCTCTGCTGCACGGTCGTGCTCACTGCGCAGCCATTTCCAGAATTCAACTGGGAGCATGAGCGTGCTCCCTGTTCAGCACGGCCGTACTGATCGCGTGACAGTACTATTCTGGGCAGCGATTAATATTTTAATTACTTAACCAAACAAACCCTAACACTCTCAAAAATCATCCCTAGGTTCATGACTAAACCATCAGCATAAAAGCCTCACTTTTTATTGATCCATGTCTTATGAATATTTTTTGGGAACAACAGTCCCTTTATTATTTGACCAATTAAAATTCTAATTAGCCAATTTAGGGTAATATCAGCAGGTTTATCACAGCAACAACCATTCATCCATAATATCATATAACATCTCAACCAACAATTATGATATAATCAAGCCATCAAGTACCAACATAACAAGCAATGCACATAACCAAAAATGTATTAATAACAACAACAAACATTTATAGCAACAGGCATTTAAACCTACAACATACAAATAATCTCGGGGTCATGGTACCCCTCATCTTACACTACCCCCATTGCGTAGTGGTTATACTATCCTTCTTCCCATACCTGGTTCGAAGGTTGCAACAATGATAGCCCCAAACAACAAATCGGTCACGTCCTACCAAGCGACTCAGTCTGAATCCAAGCCTTGGTGAACTAAAACATTAACCAAATCAGTTTGCAATCAAATAACAAGAAAGGAAACCAAGAAAGGGAAGAAACTTTACCTACGCAACTGGCACAAATTGAGACGACCCTCCTCTCTGTAAGAAGGATAATCCTATTAGTCTCAAACTCCTACTATTATTAACTATGCCTAGCCATGTATAAAACGATAGCGTGGTAGTCAAAGAACGTCGCGGAAGCAAACAAGCAATAATGGCAAGCATAGAAAGATTATCAGAGTACAAGCGCATCAACATAAACCAAAGATATATATACAGATAACAAGCATAACTGTAGCCCCAACAGCAGGGCACTGTACATACATATACAAGCTGTGAAAGAAAATCTGAAAATATATCAAACCTCAAAAAGAAAAAAAAAAAACTCTTGGAGCTCACCAGCACTACCCATCCCCTGTCAAAAGGTACATAAAAAGCTCTCAGCTCACAACCTAGGACGCACAGGCAGGCTCACACCATCAGTGGTGAGGTTTCCCTGAGCTACCCTGACCCTCGCCATGAGTACGCATGTATCACACCAAAGGCTCATACTCTGACAAAGAGCTGGACACCATGATCATATGCCTACAGTAGGTCCTCAGATACCGCTCCTTCCTCCTACGCTGGCCTCGGTAGACGTAGCCTCTCCTGATGGTCACAACTGAGGACTGGGGAGCCACCCATATGTAGTCTCGCTCCCTCTACCTCGGAGGTCACCACATCCTGGGGAAAGGAAGGAACTGGTACATTCGGTAGGGGCCAATGATGTCCACATACGGCGGCATGCCGCTCCGAAAGATCAAGCTGACGGGTCCTATGTAAACCACCAAAAAGGTCGAGGGGTCCATTCGCCATCCCCTCTCATCATGGTAGACGATCTCAATGTCGCCCAGCACCGTCATCCGCGGTGCCCCCGTGATAAATGGGTGAAGCCTCAGGTCCATCCTGCCTCTCAACTGGCTCGTCGTCTTCAAACGAACCCAAAACGGAACAACAGAAACAACAATAGGGAGATAAGAAATACCGTGCATAACAATATCAGAAAACAACAGTAATGTAGTAACAAACATATGTATCATATAGCAGCTATAACAAATATAACAGTTATTGCATTCCAGCAAATGTCTCTCGAGACAACACATGCAACAGGCATTCATTGCCATGAGTCTCACACTCAGATCAATCCTCTAGACCGGGATACTAATCCCACTCAGCATGTCGACCGAAACTCACAAAACTGGTTCCCACTGGAACGGTTCCACACCCCAACAAGTCCGTATCGGAACAAGTTCTGTGTCGGAACGGAATTAGGTTGTCCAAGAAACCGAACCGCTCACCTTGACCAATAAGAGTGCATCCCCCTTCCGCACCGGAACCGGGGTATCTCTATCGCCTCGGAACATTAGCCTAGAACAATGGAAAGCTCTGGGATTAGTCGGGTAAACCGGACTGGATCGGGCGTCGCGACAGGATAGGAGCTACCTCATCCGTCACTGTAAACTATTCTCGAGACCGGCAACATCCCTAAGGTCTATCACTTGACCGCCCCATCTACTTTCCGTACACGCACTCAGGTACAACTAACCTCGTATGACATTAGCAGCCCATACTACCTGTCATACGGCCTCGGCACTTGGCAGCTGATAATGATACGCAACAAACATCCTCAACGGGCTTGATACCGGATCTTATGCCTAAGCTCCCAATTAGAAACAACACGATGCGACTGCATCCACATGGCCACAGCCTCAACGCCACGCGTCCACGAGCCACAGCTCAAACAATCAGGGCCACAGCCTCGAAAAGTCAGCATAACATCAATGGCACCATCCACGGTATTAACCTGACAACAACACGGCACACAACCAACTTAATTCTACGGCATTCCACCACAACACTCAACATCACAACATACAACATAATAACAGCAGCAATAATATCAACAATAGCATATAGCAACATTTCACATATACCAAGTAGCATATAGGCACTTAGACAGATAGCAACAACGACAATCAGCAGCATACAGTCATACGAAGCCAAACATCCTCAATTAACAGTTTATTAGCCTTGGGTTTCCAATCTTAACGGCGATAGCCCAAAGTAAGCTAAACCTAGGGTTTGGGTACTTTATCGGGGCTCAACCACTAGTAGGGTTAGGGCTTCCCTACAAACAGTATAATCACGACTACACTACTATTGCCTTCCCGATGGCAGCAGTACCCTTTCTCCCCACCTGAACAATGGCCGCAGAGACTTCAAGAGAATCACCTCCACACGCAGCTGCAAGCTCAGCCACGAATAACCCCAAATCGTCTTGGCAGCCACGGCTTCAAGCTACCAATTGCGGGAAATCACGAGCACGAACTTAGCCCTTGTTACGAGCACTACACATACACAATAGTGTTAACCCTAGGGCAAGCCCAAAGGATCAAAGAAAAAGGTAAAGACTCGAAGAACGCCAAGAACACGAAGATTGCGTGTAAAGGATTCAAGTTTACCTTGGGTGAATCGAGGAAGTAATCCGTCAAAGTTGAAGATAACTTCGTCGCGATCACAACAGTGCAGTCAGAAACTCGATCCGAAGCTCCGAAGTCCCTCAATCCAAGCATTCTTTCTCAAGAACACCACAGCTTCTCTCTCTAGCTCTCTGCAATTTGAGCTCACCAAGGTGGAAATGGCCCAAGTGAAAGTGAAGAGAAAGACTTCACTTGGAGCATCATGCTGAGAATGCTTTAGCGTGCAGGATTTCCATGCTTGAGCGTGCCCACGGTTGAGCGTGAGGTCCCCTCCACGCTTGAGCTTGGAACCTTGTCCGCTCCGCCTTGATCCTGGCCTGACACATGTAGCACATGCATCAAAACGCACTCAGAAAGCTTGTGCGTGCAACATTACCAACGCTTGAGCATTGTCACGCTGAGGCATGCTACCTTCCCACGCTTGAGCGTGCCAATCAGCTGGGAAGAGTCTTCCAAACTTCTGACCTCCACAGTTACTCGTTTAACACCTTAGGCACCTCCAATCTTGTTCAAGCCTATTCCTAAGCTTCAAACTAGGTCTTAAACTAGCACATAACAATTCACACAATCACCCAACGCTCTAATCGAGATTAATCAACTCGATTAGAGTTACAGAAAATCGGAATGTTACATTACCACCCCTCTTACAGAAAATTTCGTACCCGAATTTTCCGCCGCATGCCTGCGAACAAATAGGGATGACTCTGGCACATCTCAGTTTCACGTTCCCACGTTGAATCCCCAGTCACTAGGTTCCATTCCACTCTGACTAATGGAATGTGCTTACCGCACAGTCCCTTGATCCTTCTATCCACGATCCGAACAGCTGAAGGCTCGTACTCGAGGTTCTCTTTCAGGTGAATTGATTCGGGCTCTAGCACCTGTGATGGATCAGGGTAATAATTTCAGAGTTGAGAGACGTGAAAGACTTTATGACGATCCTATAAATTTAGGTGTCAGCTTTCTGGATTTGATTGCTCTGCCCACTCCAGCTCTTGGGGTAACTTTCATAAAGAGATGGTCGCCCTCTTGGAACTCCAATGGTCTCCTCCTTTTGTTGGCGTAGCTTTTCTGTCTATCCCTTACAGCCTTCATCTTTTCCCGTATCCTATGACTTGTTCCGTTGTTTGCTGCGCCAACTCCGGACCTAACAGCTGACTTTCTCCATTCTCAAACCAACACAATGGAGTTCTGCACTTACGTCCATATAAGGCCTCGTACGGCGCTATGCCAATGCTTGAATGGTAACTGTTGTTATAAGTAAACTCGATCAATGGAAGGAACTCGTCCCAATCCCGTGTTCCCCAACACGTACGCTCTTAAAAGATCCTCCAATGACTGAATCGTTCGTTCAGACTGACCATCCGTTTGAGGATGATAAGCAGAACTCATACTTAACTTAGTTCCCATTGCACTGTGCAAACTCCTCAAAAACCTTGAGGTAAACCTTGGACCACGATCTAAAACGATACTCAAAGGTACCCCATGCAGCCTTACAAACTCCTTGATGTAGATCTGAGTTAATCGCTCCAGAGAATAACTCTGGTTCATCGATAAGAAGTGAGCATACTTCGTCAACCTGTCAATGATTACCCTGTCTGCATCACACCTTTTCTGAGTTCTCGGCAACCCAGAAACAAAGTCCATGGCAATGCTATCCCACTTCCATTCTGGGACATCCAGCAATTGCAACAACCTTGCTGGCTTTTGGTGTTCAATCTTCGCTTTCTGACACACCAAGCAGATTAGGACATAAGCCGCCACATCTTTCTTCATCCCCGGCCACTAGAACAGCTTCTTCAGATCCTGATACATCTTGGTAGCCCCCGGATGGAAACTCATTTTGCTCTTGTGTGCTTTCTTATATTCTTAACTTCTCTATCCACTAGCACACAAACTCGGTCACCATACCTAAGTAGACCATCAGTACCCCTTATGAATTCCAAGTGTTACCTTCCTCTATCAACTGATTCACACTCTCGAGGTACTTGTCCTCAGCTTGCTTCTTCCATAAAAGATTCAAGAAATCGCTAGTTACTCTAACCATTCCCAGATTCAGCTTATCCTCGACGATTTTGGCTTCTAGATTCAAATCTCTAAACACCTCTAAAAGCTCTAGCTCCTTTACCATCATCGCAGATACGTGTAGGGACTTCCTACTGAGTGCATCCACTACTACATTTGCCTTACCTGGATGGTATTGCAGGTCGAATTCATAGTCCTTTATGAACTCCATCCACCTTCGCTGCCTAATATTCAACTCTCTCTGGTCGAACAAATACTTCAGGCTCTTATGGTTGTTACACACACTGAATTTAGCACCATAAAAATAGTGTCTCCATACCTTCAATGCAAACATTATTGCAGCCAATTCCAGATCATGCGTTGGGTAGTTTCGTTCATGTACTCTCAACTGCCTGGAGGCATATGCCACCACTTTTCTTTCTTGCATGAGCATACATCCCAAGCCTTGATAAGATGCATCACAGTATACATCAAATCATCCTAAAGGATCTGGTAGCACCAACACAGGTGATGTGGTCAGTCTTCCCTTCAGCTCCTGGAAACTCTGCTCGCAAGCCTCTGACCACTCAAATGTCTTCCCCTTTCTCGTTAACTGCATCATAGGTAACGCAATCTTAGAGAATCCCTCGATAAACCTGCGATAGTAGCCCTCTAAACCAAGAAAGCTTCTCACCTCGCTTACAGACTTAGGGGTTTCCCAACTCACTATTACCTCGACTTTCGCAGGATCCACTGCGATTCCATCCTTACCAATCACATGGCCTAGAAACTGAACTTCCTCTAGCCAAAACTCGTACTTCGACAGTTTAGCATACAACTGCTGGTCCTTTAACACTTGCAACACCGCCCTTAGATGCTCTTGGTGTTCCTCTCTACTCGAAGAGTATACAAGGATGTCATCGATGAACATGACAACAAACTTGTCAAGGAACGGTCGGAAGATCCTGTTCATATAATCCATGAAAACAGATGGAGCATTAGTCACACCAAACGGCATAACTAAGTACTCGTAGTGACCATACTGACTCCAAAAAGAAGTCTTTGGCACATCTTCCTTCTTAACCCGGATCTGATGGTATCCAGATCACGGATCGATCTTAGAAAACACAGCTGCTCCTTTCAACTGATCCATCAAATCATCTATCCGGGGTAACTGGTACTTGTTCTTTATCGTCACTTTGTTCAGCTGACGATAGTCTACGCACAATCTCGAGCTTTCCTCCTTCTTCTTCACAAACAGTACCGACGCTCCCCACGGCGATGCACTAGGTCTGATGAACTCTTTCCCTAGCATCTCGTCCAACTGTTTCTTAATCTTCGCTAGCTCTATTGGAGACATCCGTTACGACGCTATCGATATAGGCCCAGTTACCGGTACCAGATCTATAACAAACTCCACCTCTCTCTCCGGTGGTAAACCGGGAACATCATCTGGAAACACTTCCGGAAACTCTCGCACGATAGGCAAAACTTCAACACCAGGAGTCTCCTTTGCTTCCAAAGAGAACAACACCACCCATCCGTCCGATCGTCCACCCTTCGGGATACTCTCTTCGGCAGGCATCAATCTAAATCACTCGGAAAAACTAAGGGTTGCCGCTCTGAGCTCCACCGCTCGACTGTTGAAACTGAGTCCTTCTACTGACTCCGGGCTTGCAATCTGATGCATAGTGACCCATCTGGTTGCAACTGAAGCACCTGACGTGCTGGGTCTTTGGACAGTTCTTGACTAAAGACGGTCCCCCGCGTCGGAAACAGGTCTTGATCTCCTGTTGCCCTTGACTGGAGCTGCTTCCTCCATGATTGACATTAAACTGAGTCGGGCGATCATACGGTCTCGTCCTCCGCTGGAACTTGACACTTCTGTCCCTCTGGTTCCTCTGAACAGCCCACCAATTGTCACTTGTTGTGGGACAACCCCTGCTCGGTCATGTCCTTCCACCACTATCCATTTTTCGACCAACTCGGGAAAAGAGTTGATACTTAGAGGTGGCATCGCTCGCTTCAACTGGGGTCTCAACCCGTCTTTAAACCTTCTGCAGACCCATTCTTCATTTGGATGGATTTGATAAAATTGAGAGAACTTGAGTAGTGCCTCGAACCTCATAGCGTACTCACCAACAGACAGTTGTTCCTGTTTCAGACTCAGGAACTCTTTCTCTTTCTCTTGCCTGATGCTCCTCGGAGAGTACTTCTCCAGAAAGCACTCACAGAACAGTTGCTAGGTTAACATCCTTCCTCCGGCTTCTAACAATCTAGCCTTGGTTCTCCACCAAGCTTTTGCTGCTCCAACCAGCATGAAAGCAACATATGTAACCTTTCGATTCTCTTTACAGTATGCGGCCATGAACACTTTCTCTATCTCTTGCAACCACATCTCTGTAGCTTCAGGGTTATATTCTTCGTGGAATTGGGGAGGATTTCCCTTCATGAAAGTATTGAGATCGGTATCCACCGCCTCATTTCCACCGACTGCGTGTAGCCAATCCTGCCTCGCTTCCCTCTCTTCCTGCCTTTGCATATACTGGGCAGTCTGCTCGGTTTGTTGCATCATTGTAGTAGCCAAATCCCTCATGGCCCACATTGCTTAAGAGGTGTCACCACCATTTCCTGGCCCTGAGTGGTCACCATTGTTGTTATTATCACCATTGCCTCCGGTCACAGCTGGCCTTCCACTTCTTCCTCTTCCACGCGCCATTTAGCTTCTTGTAAAAAAAGAGATATCAGTTCCAATTCATAAGACATATAATAGCACTTAGCAGTTAAAAAAATCATATGCCATATGAATGAAGATAGTTATCACACTTCGATAACTAGCGCATCCGACACTCTAACCAATCCAAACTCAGTTGATACAACTCGGTTATCAACTGTTAAAGCCAGTACACTTAACAGACTTGCAGTCTTTGTTCCAACAAGGATTGTGTAGCCTCAGCGACCCCCAAAGGATCGTTGTAGAGCAAAACTGCTCTGATACCACCAAAATGAGATGTCTCCTCTCTATAAGAAGGATAATCCCATTAGTTCCAAACTCCTACTAATATTAACTATGTCTAGCCGTGTCTAAAGCGATAGCGTAGTAGTCAAATAACGTCGCGGAAGCAAACAAGCAATAACGGTAAGCATAGAAAGATTATTAGAGTACAAGCGCAACAGCATAAACCAAAGATATATATACAGATAACATGCGTAACTGTAGCCCCAACAGCAGGGCACTGTACATACATATACAAGATGTGAACGAAAACCGAAAATACATCAAACCTCAAAAAGAAGACAAAACTCTCGGAGCTCACCAGCACTACCCATCCCCTGTCAAAAGGTACATAAAAACCTCTTAGCTCACAACTTAGGATGCACTAGCAGACTCTCACCATCTATGGTGAGGATGCCTTGAGCAACCCTGACCCAAGCCCTGAGTATGCCTGTATCTAACCAAAGGCTTATACTCTAATGAAGAGCAGGACACCACGATCCTACCCCTACGGTAGGTCCTCAGACACAGCTCTGTCCTTCGACGCTGGCCTCGATAGACGTAGCCTATCCTGCTGGTCACAACTGAGGACTGGGGTACCACCCACATGTAGTTTTGCCCCTTCTGCTTTGGAGGTCGTCACATCATGGGGAAAGGAAGGAACTGGTACACACGGTAGGGGCCAATGATATCCACATTTGGCGGCGTGCCACTCCGAAAGATCAAGCTAACGGGTCCTGTGTAAGCCACGAAAAAGGTCGAGGCGTCCACCCGCCATCCCTTCTCATCATGGTAGACGATCTCAATGTCGCACAGCACCATCATCCGCGGTGCCTCCGTGATAAACGGGTGAAGCCTCGGGTCCATCCTGCCTCTTAACTGGCTCGTCGTCTTCAAGCGAACCCAAAATGGAACAACAAAAACAATAATAGGGAGATAAGAAATACTGTGCATAACAATATCGAAAAACAACAGTAATGCAGTAACAAACACATGTTTCATGTAGCAGATATAACAAATATAACAGTTACTACATTCCAGCAAACGTCTCTCGAGACAACACATGCATCGGGCATTCATCTCCATGAGTCTCACACTCAGATCAATCCTCTAGACCGGGATACTAATGCCATGCAGCATGTCGGCCGAAACTCACAAAACTGGTTCCCACTGGAACGGTTCCCCACCCAAACAAGTCTGCACCGGAACAGGTTCTGTGTCTGAACGGAGTTAGGTTGTCCTAGAAATCGAACCGCTCACCGTGACCAATAAGAGTGTATCCCCCTTCCAAACTGGAACCGGGGTATCTCGGTCGCCTCGGAAAGTTAGCCTGGAACAATGGAAAGCTATGGGATTAGTCGGGTAAACCGGACTGGATCGGGCGTCACGATAGGATCGGAGCTACCTCATCCGTCACTGTAAACTATTCTCGAGACCGGCAACATCCCCAAGGTCTGTCACTTGACCGTGTAACGCCCCGATTTTCACATTTTCTAATTCTTCATTATTTTAATGTCTTTATTTTATTCGAGGTCTTAGGAATGGAAATAAAATATTCCGAGACCATAGTCATGCTCGACGATATCGTAGGAAGCTACGATTAAGTTTTGAGTCAAAAACTCAAACGGAGTCCGGTCTGCGTTTTTACACTGACAGTATGATTTTACTGCTCATAAGACCTCAGATGGACCCGTGAACGAGACAATAAGTCTTAGAATTTGATTCTCTACGTTTTGGTTAAATTTCGTAAAAATTTCAGAAAAATCACTTCCTGACCTTCGTTCGGGCGGATTTCTCAATCGGGTGACGAACGGAGCCACATATGGACTTACCGAGACTCGCCAACAGATAATCTTGATATCACAACATCCCAGGACACTTGGGAGAGTATGCCAGAGTCGTCATGACGATCGGGAAAATCTAGACGTGAAATGACCAAAATGCCCCTAACCTTAGTCTTTTGCACTTTTACCATTTTACCCTTTTGGCAAATGACCTTTTTGCCCTTAAGTGACTTGTTTTAAAGGCTGAACTCAGCCCATCCAGCCCCTCATTCATGAAATTTCTGCCCAAAGAAGAACACCATTGTTGTTCTTGAAGAGAAACTCCATTTTTCTTCTTGAAAAGCTTGAATCACTTGTTGGAATCATTTGATTCCTTGAGCAATCTTCCATCATTTTAAGGTAAGATCACTTCTATGATCTCTTAGCTTCTTGAATATCTCTTTATTTCAAGATCAATCTTCATTTTCATGAAAATTATTTCTTAGATCCAAAACTTTGAAAATCCATAGGAAATTGTAGAAAAATCCTTTTGAGGTAAGACCAAGTTCTTTGAACTCACCTCATCATTCTCTATCTAAACCCAAGAGCTTATGATTCAACTCTCATCATAGCTCAAAAAGCACATTAGGGCCGAACCCTTCTTGATGATGATGAATAGTGTTATCATCAATTTTTGATTTTTAACACTTGATTTCATCCTTAGCTTTCCTAATGCCTTTGAATCCATGAAATGGGAAACTAAGATCAATTCCTAGATTTATTCTCTTTAGGGTGGCCGAAACCCTCTTTGTGAGAATTGTTGAGTTTGGTTTGATTGTTGTTTAATGTTTGATTGTTTGGTTGTTTGTAGTTGGTGTCAATTATCAGAAGGTTCACAAACCGATCAATCGACTTTGATCCGGGAATCTGCTCTTCAACAGGTATGGGGAGAAGAACCTCATCACACCAAGATGGTGGTGGTGAAGATGGTTGTTTAAATTATGTGTGGGTGAAACCCTTTAGTTTGGGTTCACTTTTATGTGTTAAGTTTTGTTAAGTTCTCTTGGAGAACAAGATTGTTATGATGAGTTTATGCTTGAGTATGTTGTAGTGTGCTTTAGCATAAGTTGATGATGATATGATTGAATGATGATGATATGATTGAATGAAAATCATTTCCATGTATGTTGAAAAACCTACTTTGATCACTAGATCAAGTATGGACTTTTATGGTTTGATAATGAGACCATGATGTGTGATGGACTTGGATGTTTTGGTTATGATGTAATAAGATGTAATTGTGGTTTGTCATAATTGGTGTGAGCTTTTGAGCTATATTTGCTTTGTTGGTGAAGCAAAGTCTCATGTGTTGTAGTAGGCTTTTGAGCTATATTTTCATTGGTGGCCTTAGTAAGAGGAAAGATAAGAACATGTGTTGTTCTTGATCTAGCAAGGTTTTGATGTAACAAAACATGATTTCATAACCTATGTTTTCAAAGAGAAACCAAAGTGATTTTGATCCAAAGATCAAATGAAGTTTTAACCTTTTAAGTGTGTCACCAAAGTGGAAAATGTCTTTTCTTTAGCCATAGGTTTGTTAATCAAACTAAGTGTTTCAAAAGAGAATTAATGAAGAAGTTAAGGAAAAGTGAAAACAGGGCACTCGCCCAGCGAAACCCGTCTCGCCTCGCGAGACAGAGGGAAGATAAGGCATTCGCCAGGCTAACATTGCCTATCCTCGCGAGACAGTGGACTAGCCCGAGCAACATAGATGGAATTTCTCGGCCTCGCGTCGCGAAGTCGTCTCGCCTCGCGAACCGCATAAGTAGCAAAGATGCAACTTCTCGGCCTCGCGTAGCGAAGCAGTTCTCGCCCCGCGAACCGCCTAAATAGTGAAGATGCAGCTTCTCTGCCTCGCGTCGCGATACAATCCTCGCCTCGCGGAGCAGAAAGACTGTCTGAATAGAAAAGATCACTTCTCTGCCTCGCGTCGCGACACAATTCTCGCCTCGCGAAGCAGAAGGACTGTCTAAGCAGTAAATCTCAGCCTCGAGTCGCGACATAGACCTTCGCCTCGCGAGAAATGGTTTGTTTAGAAAGAGTGTTTTACAAACTCAAACTGTAAAGTTTATGCTTTTTTAAACCTAAGTTAAGTAATTGACTTAAAGTTGAAGACAAGGGTTAATTAAGTATGGTATGTGGTGGAACAAGACCATGTGCTATACCATTGATGACTTAGTACATCAATGAGTTCATAAGACTTAAGTGAAATCAACACTTGTTTCCTTAATTGAAAGACAAGGGATTAATATCTTAGAAAGGCTTAAAGACTTATCTAAGAGGATTCTCAATCCTTATTCATAATGCTTAGGACTTGAGACATAATTCATAAGACGTAAACACAAACACGAAACGTTTTGGTTTTCGAAACAGTAGTGCGATGACGGACCGATGATTCGGATCCAGGTTAATCGTTCAATTGTTTCCGTCTTGTGATGACTGGAATGAGAGAGATCCTGAGGCTGTGCAGGTATGGGACTGTACAGTGGAAGGAATCCTGAGGCTATGCAGGTATGAGACTGTATAGTTGAGGGAAGGCATATAAGAATTGATTGGTACTACCCATACCAACAAGATTTATCTTCTTTTCGGAAGCTTGGAACATAAGAATTTTATAGTTAAGCGTGCTTGACTTAGAGTAATTATGGGATGGGTGACCTTCTGGGAAGTTTCCTAGAAAGCGTGTGAGTGAGGACAAAACACGCTGAAAAGACTTGTGTTGGTCTGTGGGGACAGTCGACGATTCTGAAAGCAGTCTGGATCATTCCAAAGGAATCACGAGATATTTATCCGATGGATAAATGTTTTATCCAATGGATAAATGTTTTATAAAACAAAGACGTGTGTGGTTTCTAAGGAAGAGAACCTTAGTGAACCTTGAGGTTTATCCAATGGATAAACATTGCTTTATCGCATCTGCTTTGTGTAAGCATTGACATTTCATGTGCATAGTTGTAAGGCCTTGAGCCTAGGAGTTGAGCTTACACCTTGATGCGGGTGCGAATCTTACGGTGACGATCTTCAATGGTCTTTTTGGAGGTATCAGGGTTGGAAGGGCTGACATGTGACCAGTTGGTGATTCTTCTATGTCGTGGCGAATCCGTGCAATACACTGATATCCTCTACTAGATGCTGTACTTTTCATGTTTGGTCGAGAGTGTTACCGTAAAGCCAGATACGTGCACGTTACGAATGTTGTAGCATCTTGCTCATGGCTGGCAGAAACCGGAACATGTCCTCCCATTCACTCTCTCCGAATGTTTTGTTAGCTCCATGGAGTAGGGGTCAGAGTAGTACCAGTGACATTGACATTGAGTCATATACATTGCATTGCATTGCATGGCTATTGATGTTTATGGCTATTGATGTTTACATTTACTGTTATACATCATCGCTGTATTGTTTAAGGATGCCTTATATTATGCTGTTAAATGTTTAGCATGCTATTATGTTGTTAACTGCTTAACATGATTTATATTGAGAACCTTGTAAGCATGTTGGGTACGCTGTTACCCGGTGAGTCGTCCCGTTTTTACTACTGCTATTTTGTTGTGTTGATGAACGGGAATCTCACCCATATCTGTATGTTTTCTGCTGGTACTTGTTGTTGATGCTTGAACAGATGGACGCGACGATGGTTCGGTTCCGTAGTCCCTTTGAGTTCGGAGGTGGACTCTTTTGCTGTTTTAGTTTTGTTGTCGGCCAGACTATGTCAGTTTTTGTAGTACCTTTTGGGAGCTATGACTCCTAGTACTTATTGTATTTTCTTATGTCAGTCATACATTAGACTTATGTCTGTATACAGTAATGTTGATGTTTCTGTTTTTGTTTTCTGTTTCTGTATTTATAATACTGTATGTATGTCCTAGTAATGCATGGTGAACCTAAGTTCACTTATTAGTAATATTTATTACCTTTACTAATCCCATTACATCTTTATGAAAAGAAAAGAAAAAGAAAAATCGTATTTTTCCGCATTAATAAATATTTTCGGCCTTATAAACGTTCGGGAATGTGACACTCGGGAAAGGGTGTTGCAGACCGCCCCATCTACTTTCCGTACCCGCACTCAGGTACAACTAACCTCGTATGACATTGGCAGCCCATACTACCTATCGTACGGCCTTGCCACTTGGTAGCTGATAATGATATGCAGCAAACATCCTCAACGGGCTTGATACCGGATCTCATGCCTAAGCTCTCAATTAGAAACAACACGATGCCACTGCATCCACACGGTCACAGCCTCGACGCCACGTGTCCACGAGCCACAGCTCAAACAATCTTGGCCACAGCCTCAAAAAGTCAGCATAACAGCAACGGCACCATCCACGGTATCAACCTGACAACATCACGGCACACAGCCAACTTAATTCTACGGCATTCCGCCACAACACTCAACATCACAGCATACAGCATAATAACAGCAGCAATAATATCAACAATAGCATATAGCAGCATTTCACATATACCAAGTAGCATATAGGCACTTAGACATATAGCAACAATGACAATCAGTAGCATATAGTCATACGAAGCCAAACATCCTCAATTAACAGTTTATTAGCCTTGGGTTTCCAATCTTAACGGCGATAGCCCAAAGCAAGCTAAACCTAGGGTTTAGGTACTTTATCGAGGCTCAACCACTAGTAGGGTTAGGGCTTCCCTACACACAGTATAATCACGACTACACTACTCTTGCCTTCCCGACGGCAGCAGTACTCTTTCTCCCCTCCTGAACAATGGTCGCACAGACTTCAAGAGAATCACCTCCACACGCAGCTGCAAGCTCAGCCACGATCGAACAACCCCAAATCCTCTTGGTAGCCGCGGCTTCAAGCTCCAAATTGCGAGAAATCACGAGCACGAACTTAGCCCTTATTACGAGCACTACACATACACAATAGTGTTAACCCTAGGGCAAGCCCAAAAGATCAAAGAAAAAGGTAAAGACTCGAAGAGCGCCAAGAATACGAAGATTGCGTGTTAGGGATTCAAGTTTACCTTGGGTGAATCGAGGAAGTAATCCGTCAAAGTTGAAGATAACTTTGCCGCGATCACAAGGTGCCGTCAGAAACTCGATCCGAAGCTCCGAAGTCCCTCAATCCAAGCATTCTTTCTCATGAACACCACAGCTTCTCTCTCTAGCTCTTTGCAATTCGAGCTCACCAAAGTGGAAATGGCCCAAGTGAAAGTGAAGAGAAAGACTTCACTTGGAGCATCATGCTGAGAACGCTTTAGCGTGCAGGATTTCCATGCTTGAGCGTGCCCATGCTTGAGCGTGAGGTCCCCTCCACGCTTGAGCGTGGAGCCTTGTCCGCTCCGCCTTGATCCTGGCCTGACGCGTGTAGCACACGCGTCAAAAAGCACACCAGCTGGCAAACGCACTCAGAAAGCTTGAGCATGCAACATTACCAACGCTTGAGCGTTGTCACGCTGAGGCGTGCTACCTTCCAACGCTTGAGCGTGCCAATCAGCTGGGAAGAGTCTTCCAAACTTCTAGCCTCCATACTTACTCGTTTAACACCTTAGGCACCTCCAATCTTGTTCAAGCCTATTCCTAAGCTTGAAACTAGGTCTTAAACTAGCACATAACAATTCACACAATCACCCAACGCTCTAATCGAGATTAATCAACTCGATTAGAGTTACAAAAAATCGGGATGTTACATTACCACCCCTCTTACAGAAAATTTCGTCCCTGAAATTTCTGCCGCATACCTGCGAACAAGTAGGGATGACTCTGGTGCATCTCAGTTTCACGTTCCCACGTTGAATCGCCAGTCACTGGGATCCATTCCACTCTGACTAATGGAATGTTCTTCCCGCGCAGTCTCTTGATCCTTCTATCCATGATCCGAACAGGTGAAGGCTCGTACTCGAGGTTCTCTTTCAGGTGAATTGATTCAGGCTCTAGCACCTGTGATGGATCAGGGTGATACTTTCAGAGTTGAGAGACGTGAAAGATGTCATGACGGTCCTATAAATTTAGGTGTCAGCTTTCTGGGTTTGATTGACCTGCCCTCTCCAGCTCTTGGCGTAACTCTCTTAAAGACATGGTCGCCCTCTTGGAATTCCAATGGTCTCCTCCTTTTGTTGGCGTAGCTTTTCTGTCTATCCCTTACAGCCTTCATCTTTTCCCGTATCCTACGACTTGTTCCGTTATTTGCTGCGCCAACTCCAGACCTAACAGCTGACTTTCTCCAGTCTCAAACCAACACAATGGAGTTCTGCACTTACGTCTATATAAGACCTCGTACAGCCCCATGCCAATGCTTGAATGGTAACTGTTGTTATAAGTAAAATCGATCAATGGAAGGAACTAGTCCCAATTTCCCATGTTCTCCAACACATACGCTCTTAAGAGATCCTCCAATGACTGAATCGTTCGTTCAGACTGACCATCCGTTTGAGGATGATAAGCAGAACTCATACTTAACTTAGTTCCCATTGCACTGTGCAAACTTCTCAAAAACCTTCAGGTAAACCTTGGATCACGATCCGAAACGATACTCAAAGGTTCTCTATTCAGCCTTACAACCTCCTTGATGTAGATCTGAGTTAATCGCTCCAGAGAATAACTCTGGTTGATCGGTAAGAAGTGAGCACACTTCGTCAACCTGTCAATGAATACCCAGACTGCATCACACCTTTTCTGAGTTCTCGGCAACCCAAAAACAAAGTCCATGGCAATGCTATCCCACTTCCATTCTGGGACATCCAGCAATTGCAACAACCTTGCTGGCTTTTGGTGTTCAATCTTCGCTTTCTGACACACCAAGCAGGTTAGGACATAAGCCGCCACATCTTTCTTCATCCCCGGCCACTAGAACAGCTTCTTCAGATCCTGATACATCTTGGTAGCGCCCTGATGGAAACTCATTTTGCTCTTGTGTGCTTTCTCATATTCTTAACTTCTCTATCCACTAGCACACAAACCCGGTCACAATACCTAAGCAGACCATCAGTACCCCTTTTGAATTCCAAGTCTTACCTTCCTTAATCAACTGATTCACACTCTCGAGGTACTTGTCCTCAGCTTGCTTCTTCCATAAAAGATTCAGGAAATCGCTAGTTACTCTAACCAACCCCAGATTCAGCTTATCCTCGACGATTTTCGATTCTAGATCCAAATCTCTAAACACCTCTAAAAGCTCTAGCTCCTTTACCATCATCGCAGATACATGTAGGGACATCCTACTGAGCGCATCCACTACTACATTCGCCTTACCTGGATGGTATTGCAGGTCGAATTCATAGTCCTTTATGAATTTCATCCACCCTCGCTGCCTCATGTTCAACTCTCTCTGGTCGAACAGATACTTCGGGCTCTTATGGTTGTTAAACACACTGAATTTAGCACCATAAAAATAGTGTCTCCATACCTTCAATGCAAACACTATCGCAGCCAATTCCAGATCATGCGTTGGGTAGTTTCGCTCATGTACTCTCAATTGCCTGGAGGCATACGCCACCACTTTTCTTTCTTGCATGAGCATACATCCTATGCCTTGATAAGATGCATCATAGTATACATCAAGTCGTTCTAAAGGATCTAGTAGCACCAACACAGGTGATGTGGTCAGTCTTTTCTTCAGCTCTTGGAAACTCTACTCGCAAGCCTCTGACCACTCAAATGTCTTCCCCTTTCTCGTTAACTCCGTCATAGGTAACACAATCTTAGAGAATCCCTCGATAAACCTCCGATAGTAGCTCGCTAAACCAAGAAAGCTTCTCACCTCGCTTACAGACTTACGGGTTTCCAAACTCACTATTACCTCGACTTTCGCAGGATCCACTGCGATTCCATCTGTACTAATCACATGGCCTAGAAACTGAACTTCCTCTAGCCAAAACTCGCACTTCGACAGTGTAGCATACAAATGCAGGTCCTTTAACACTTGCAACACCGCCCTTAGATGCTCTTGGTGTTCCTCTCTACTCGAAGAGTATACAAGGATGTCATCGATGAACACGACAACACACTGGTCAAGGAACGGTCGGAAGATCCTGTTCATATAATCCATGAACACAGCTGGAGCATTAGTCACACCAAACGGCATAACTAAGTACTCGTAGTGACCATACTGACTCCGAAAAGAAGTCTTTGGCACATCTTCCTTCTTAACCCGGATCTGATGGTATCCAGATCGCAGATCGATCTTAGAAAACACAGCTGCTCTTTTCAGCTGATCCATCAAAATCATCTATCCGTGGTAACAGGTACTTGTTCTTTATCGTCACTTTGTTCAGCTGATGATAGTCTACGCACAATCTTGAGCTTTCGTCCTTCTTCTTCACAAACAGTACCGGCGCTCCCCACGGCGATGCACTAGGTCTGATGAACTCTTTCCCTAGCAACTCGTCCAACTGTTTCTTCATCTCCGCTAGCTCTACGGGAGACATCCGTTACGACGCTATCGATATAGGCCCAGTTACCGGTACCAGATCTATAGTAAACTCCACCTCTCTCTCCGGTGGTAAACTAGGAACGTCATCGGGAAACACTTCCGAAAACTCTAGCATGATAGGCAAAACTTCAACACGAGGTGTCTCCTTTGCTTCCAAAGAGAACAGCACCACCCATCCGTCCGATCGTCCACCCTTCGGGATACTCTTGTCAGCAGGCATCAATCCAAATCACTCAGAAAAACTGAGGGTTTTGGTTGCCGCTCTGAGCTCCACCGGTCGACTGTTGAAACTGATCCCTTCTACTGACTCCGGGCTTGCAATCTGATGCGTAGTGACCCATCTGGTGCAACTGAAGCACCTGACGTGCTAAGTCTTTGGACAGTTCTTGACTAAATTCGATCCCCCGCGTCGGAAACAAGTCTTGATCTCCTGTTGCCCTTGACTGGAGCTGCTCCCTCCATGATTGACATTAAACTGAGATGGGCAATCATATGGTATCGCCGTCCGCTGGAACTTGCCATTTTTGTCCCTCTGGTTGCTTCGAACAGCCCACCACTTGTCACTTGTTGTGGGACAGCCCCTGCTCGGTAATGTCCTTCCACCACAATGCATTTTTCTACCAACTCGGGAAAAGAGTTGATACTTAGAGGTAGCATCGGTCGCTTCAACTTGGGTCTCAACCCGTCTTCAAACCTTCTGCAGACCCATTCTTCGTCCGGATGGATCTGATAAAACTGAGAGAACTTGAGTAGTGCCTCGAACCTCATAGCGTACTCACCAACGGACAGTTGTTCCTGTTTTAGGCTCAGGAACTCTTTCTCTTTCTCTTGCCTGATGCTCCTCGGAAAGTGCTTCTCTAGAAAGCACTCCCGGAACAGTTTCCAGGTTAACATCCTTCCTCCGGCTTCTAACAATCTGGCCTTGGTTCTCCACCAAGCTTTTGCTATTCCAACAAGCATGAAAGCAGCGTATGTAACCTTTCGGTCCTCTCTGTAGTATGTGGCCATGAACACTTTCTCTATCTCTTGCAACCACACCTCTGTAGCTTCAGGGTTATATTCTCCGAGGAATTGGGGAAGATTTCCCTTCATAAAAGCATTGAGACCGGTATCCACCGCCTCATTTCCTCTAACTGCGTGTAGCTGATCCTGCCTCGCTTCCCTCTCTTCCTGCCTTTGCATATACTGGGCAGTCTGCTAGGTTTGTTGCATCATTGCAGTAGCCAAATCCCTCATGGCTCGCATTGCTTAAAAGGTGTCACCACCACTTCCTATCCCTGAGTTGTCACCATTGTTGTTATTATCACCATTGCCTCCGGTCACAGCCGGCCTTCCACCTCTTCCTCTTCCACGTGCCATATAGCTTCCTATAAAAAAAGAGATATCAGTTCCAATTCATAAGACATATAATAGCACTTAGCAGTTAAAAATATCATATGCCTTATGAATGAAGACAGTTATCACACTTCGATAAATAGCGCATCGGACACTCTACCCATTCCAAACTCAGCTGATACAACTTGGTTATCAACTGTTAAAGCCAGTACACTTAACAGACTTGCAGTCTTTGTTCCAACAAGGATTGTGTAGCCTCAACGACCCTCAAAGGATTGTTGTAGAACCAAACTGCTCTGATACCACCAAAATGAGACGTCTCCTCTCTGTAAGAAGGATAATCCCATTAGTTCCAAACTCCTACTATTATTAACTATGTCTAGCCATGCATAAAGCGATAGCATGGTAGTCGAACAACGTCACAGAAGCAAACAAGCAATAAGGGTAAGCATAGAAAGATTATTAGAGTACAAGCGCAACAGCATAAACCAAAGATATATATACAGATAACATACGTAACTGTAGCCCCAACAGCAGGGCACTGTACATACATATACAAGATGTGAATGAAAAACCAAAAATACATCAAACCTCAAAAAGAAGACAAAACTCTCGGAGCTCACCCGCACTACCCATCCCCTGTCAAAAGGTACATAAAAAGCTCTCAACTCACAACCTAAGATGCACTGGCAGGCTCTCACCATCTGTGGTGGCGATGCCTTGAGCAACCCTGACCCAAGCCATGAGTACGCCTGTATCTAACCAAAGGCTCATACTCTAACGAAGAGCTGGACACCACGATCCTATGCCTATGGTAGGTCCTCAGATACAACTCCATCCTCCGACGCTGGCCTCGGTAGACGTAGCATCGCCTCCTGGTCACAACTAAGGACTGGGGTGCCACCCACATGTAATCTCGCTCCCTCTGCTTTGGAGGTCGCCACATCCTGGGGAAAGGAAGGAAATGGTACACTCGGTAGGGGCCAATGATGTCCACATACGGCGGCGTGCCGCTCCGAAAGATCAAGCTGACGGGTCCTGTGTAAGCCACCAAAAAGGTCGAGGGGTCCACCCGCCATCCCCTCTCACCAAGGTAGACGATCTCAATGTCGCCCAGCACCATCATCCGCGGTGCCCCCATGATAAACGGGTGAAGCCTTGGGTCCATCCTGCCTCTTAACTGGCTCGTCGTCATCAAGCGAACCCAAAGCTGAACAACAGAAACAACAATAGGGAGATAAGAAATACCGTGCATAACAATATCGAAAAACAACAGTAATGCTGTAACAAACACATGTATCATGTAAATGATAAAACAAATATAACAGTTACTACATTCCAGCAAACGTCACTCGAGACAACACATGCATCAGGCATTCATCTCAATGCGTCTCACACTCAGATCAATCCTCTAGACCGGGATACTAATGCCATGCAGTATGTCGGCCGAAACTCACAAAATTGGTTCCCACTGGAACGGTTCCACACCCGAACAAGTCCGCACCGGAACAGGTTCTGTGTCGGAACAGAGTTAGGTTGTCCAAGAAACCGAACCGCTCACCGTGACCAATAAGAGTGCATCCCCTTCCAAACTGGAACCGGGGTATCTCGGTCGCCTCGGAACATTAGCCTAGAACAATGGAAAGCTATGGGATTAGTCTGGTAAACCAGACTGGATCGGGTGTCACGACAGGATCAAAGCTACCTCATCCGTCACTGTAAACTATTCTTTAGACCGGCAACATCCCTAAGGTCTGTCACTTGACCGCCCCATCTATTTTCCGTACCCGCACTCAGGTACAACTAACCTCGTATGACGCTGGCAGCCCAAACTACCTGTCATACGGCCTCGCCATTTGGTAGCTGATAATGATATGCAGCAAACATCCGCAACGGGCTTGATACCAGATCTCATGCCTAAGCTCTCAATATGAAACAACATGATGCCACTGCATCCACATGGCCACAGCCTCGACGCCACGCGTCCACGAGCCACAACTCAAACAATCACGGCCACAGCCTCAAAAAGTCAGCATAACAGCAACGGCACCATCCACGGTATCAACCCGACAACAACATGGCACACAGCCAACTTAATTCAACGGCATTCTGCCACAACGCTCAACATCACAACATACAACATAATAACAGCAGCAATAATATCAACAACAGCATATAGCAGCATATAACGCATACAAAGTAGCATATAGGCACTTAGACAGATAACAACAACGACAATTAGCAGCATACAGTCATACGAAGCCAAACATCCTCAATTAACAGTTTACTAGCCTAGCGTTTCCAATCTTAATAGCGATAGCCCAAAGTAAGCTAAACCTAGGGTTTAGGTACTTTATCGGGGCTCAACCACTAGTAGGGTTAGGGCTTCCCTACACACAGTATAATCACGACTACGCTTCTCTTGCCTTCCCGATGGCACCAGTACTCTTTCTCCCCACCAGAATAATCGTCGCACGCACTTTAAGACAATTACCTTCGCACCCAGCTACAAGCTCAGCCACGAAGAACCCCAAATCCTCTTGGTAGCCGCGGCTTCAGGCTCCAAATTGCGGGAAATAACGAGCACGAACTTAGCCCTAATTACGAATACACACACACACACACAATAGTGTTAGCCCTAGGGCAAGCCCAAAAGATCAAAGAAAAAGGTAAAGACTCGAAGAACGCCAAGAATACGAAGATTGCGTGTTAGGGATTCAAGTTTACCTTGGGTGAATCGAGGAAGTAATCCGTCAAAGTTGAAGATAACTTTGCCGCGATCACAAGGTGCCGTCAGAAACTCGATCAGAAGCTCCGACGTCCCTCAATCCAAGCATTCTTTCTCATGAACACCACAGCTTCTCTCTCTAGCTCTCTGCAATTCGAGCTCACCAAAGTGGAAATGGCCCAAGTGAAAGTGAAGAGAAAGACTTCACTTGGAGCATCATGCTGAGAACGCTTTAGCGTGTAGGATTTCCATGCTTGAGCGTGCCCATGCTTGAGCGTGCCCATGCTTGAGCGTGAGGTCCCCTCCACGCTTGAGCGTGGAACCTTGTCCGCTCCGCCTTGATCCTGGCCTGACACGTGTAGCACACGCGTCAAAAAGTACACCAGCTAGCAAACACACTCAGAACGCTTTAGCGTGCAACATTACCAATGCTTGAGCATTGTCACGCTGGGGCATGCTACGTTCCCACACTTGAGCGTGCCGCTCAGTTGGGAAGAGTCATCCAAACTTCTGACCTCCATAGTTACTCGTTTAACACTTTAGGCACCTCCAATCTTGTTCAAGCCTATTCCTAAACTTCAAACTAGGTCTTAAACTAGCACATAACAATTCACACAATCACCCAATGCTCTAATCGAGATTAGTCAACAAGATTAGAGTTACAGAAAATTGGGATGTTACATAGATGAACAAAATCTTACCAAAGGTCTCCCAAAACCCCAAAAATGCACTGAGCTTGATGGAGATAGGGAACAGGAAGGTCTGGGCGCACTAGGGTAGTAGCAGCCACCAAATGAGGGTTAAAAACGTAACCCTCGATTTCTGTGCCAATATATAAGCTGTACGCATGGCACGGCCGTGCACTCATTCGGCACGGCCGTGTTGAACTTAGCGTCAGCGAGACGCGGTCCGCACTCGAGCACGGCCGTGCTCACTAACAGTACGGCCGTGCTTGTGACTCAACTGGTCATAAGACACGCGGCCAAGCACAGGCGTGTCGATGTTGCTGAAAGGGACTTTTAAGCCAAAAATCCCACTTAGCCCTTAACCAACAATTATAACTTAACCAAACAAATTCAAACATCCAAACAAGCTTATATAAAAAATACTTAATGAAAAATAGGGTGTTAAAATTCCATCCGCTTATAAAAATTCCATCCTCGAAATTTCTACATACCTCGATTGAAAAGGTGTGGGTATGCTTCCATCATCTTACTCTCCAGCTCCCACTTAGCACTTTCCTCAGTAGACCCGCTTCAAATGACTTTGGCCAAAGGAATCTCCTTGCCTCTTAGCTGCTTCACCCTCCTATCCTCGACTCGAATGTGTAATACCTCAAAAATCAAGTTCTCCTTCAACTGTATCACGTCGGATACTATCACGTGACTAGGGTCATGGACATACTTTTTGAGTTGAGACACATGAAAAACACTATGAAGGTTGGACAAGAACGGTGGCAAGGCTATTTGGTATGCGACTTCGCGGACTCCCTTTTAGATTTGGTAAGGACCAATGATTCTAGGTGTAAGTTTCTTTACTTTCATCACTCTACCAACCCTAGTTGTCAGGGTAACTCTCAAGAATACATGATGACTGTAAAACCCATATTTTTTCAAGCTCTCGAGAGTTAATAAACAGTATTTATGAGTTTATATTTTATTGGAGGCTCTAGAGAGTAAAATAAATTAAACAGAGACCATAGTCGAGCTCTACACTATCGTAGGAAGCTACAGTTAAATTTTGGGTCCAAAACTTACACGGAGCCCGGTCTGCATTTTTCAATGACAGTAGTATTTTACTACTATAAAGACCTAAATTTGACCCGTGAACGAGACAATTAGTCTTATAATCACGTTTCCTACCTTTTTGCTAAAACTGGTTTCGCGCCTTAAAAATCAGAATGGATTTAACGGGACCCGCTAACGGATAATCATGAAGTTACATCAAGTCAAATCACATTTGGAAGCGTGTTGGATTCATGATGGTTTTAGAAAATATCTGGATGCGAAATGACCAAAATGCCCTTGGTCTTTTAAAGAAATGACCATTTGGTCCTATGGAAAAGACCATAATGCCCTTAATGAAAAAAATTGTGGACATCCTTGTCCTCCCTTCATCTCCCACGAAATAGACCAGCCAAGGCAGCCCCTCCACCATTTCTTCTCCTAACACCATTTCTCTTCAAGCTTTCTCTCCATTTTCAAACATGATCTCTAACCATTTTTTGTGAATCAAGTGAGGTTTGTTGCTCATTTTCATCACTCCATGAGGAAAGATCACTTCTTTGATCCTTAAACCTCATGAGTCTTCCCTTAATTCCGATTTGAAAACCATGATTCAAGTAGATTTCAAGTTCTAGATCCAAACATCAAAAATCTCTAGAAAATTGTAGAAAAATCATTTTAATGTCAAACCAATTTCTATGAGTAGTTACATCCCCTTCTTCCATAATCCAATAGCTTGTAACCAAAAGAGCTTCCTAGCTCAAATGGGTCATAGTGGCCGAACCTAGCTATATTGGGTGGATAGGATTTTGGTTTAAATTTTAGTGTAATAAGCTTTGATTTAGTCTTATCAAACCTAGTAGGTATAGAATCCAAGAGATGAGAATTTTTGGAGCTCCTTAGCCATATTTTCTAGCACATGGCCGAACCACCAATTTGGGGAAAATATGAAGTTTTGGTTCAAGTTTCAAAATTGAGACTTGATTTGGTGTTAAGGTTACTTAAGGATCCTTACTTCAAGAGATAGGAATTTATAGACATCCCTAACTAATTTGTTAGCTATATGGCCGAACCTAGGTCAAGGGATATAGGGAGAATTTGTGTTGTTAGTTTTTGATGTTTGGATTGGCTGTGTATTTGTAGTTGTTGTCGGGTAACCGGACGAGCAACCGGGCGACTTTCGGATCGGTCGGGCGACTTTCCGCTAACCGGGAAGCTTCGAGAGGTAAGGGGAGATTCACTCCAATAAGTTTGATAGCCGCATAAGGTTGGTTATGGCAGATTGTGATGATGTTATTTGAATCAATGATTAATGATTTCTCTCGTGATGTATATGTGAGAATTAGTTGGTAAGTGCGTGACTGGATATTGAAATATGAATTGTGGCGTTATTGCCTTCAATGAGACATTGGATATTGAAATATGAATTATGGCATTGATGCCTTGGATGAGATGATGTGGAATTGAGGTTTGATGTGTGTATATATATATATATATATATATATATATATTTATATCCTAGACTGGTTAAGAGCATAGCATTGGCTATAGCTCAATAATGAAGATTAAGCTACTTAAAAGTCTTAATCAATGATTTGGAAATGTTTTGATTTGAGAGATGAAAGCTTCTAAGCTAAATGTTATAATGTCCAATTTTACTAAAAAGCCACAAAGTTAAGAACCCAAGATGATTTTCGAACAAGACTTAAGAAATTGAGAGTTAGTGAGGAAAATAGTGAAAAGTAGTTTTATCATTATTTTCTAAACATTTTATACAAAGAAAGAAAACCTTGAAAAATATCAAGTTTATCAAAGAAAGAACCTTCTGAAAGTATTTGATTTTCCCAAACGAAAAAGTTTGCTCCGATAACAATCTTTAGAAAAATGTTTTAAAACGATGGAACCTTTAGAAAAGGCATTTGATGCCAAAATCCTTTGAAAATGAATCTTTAGGAATTGAGCCTTTGAGAATGGTTTGTAAAGAGAAGTTTTTGTGGAAAGCAAGTTTTAGAGCGAAAACGAGTTTTGGTTTATACCAAAGAGATTCTGAGTTTTGTTTCCAAGATTTGAACTACGAAAATGAAATTTGATAAAAACTGGTGATTACCGCCTCATGCATGTGAAGCACATGAACCTAGTGACGGAGACATCGGGCTAGTGTTCTGTGAATTGAGCACTCGAACTATGTGTCCTGTGTTTTGAAAAAGAACGGACTTAGTGTCCTATATGCGAGTCTAGTGTCCGCAACATCGGCCTTGTACTTCGTGGGTTGAGCACCCGGACTGCGTCCTGTGTTTTGAAAAGAACGGACTTAGTGTCCTAAATGCGAGTCTAGTGTCTGCGACGTTGGCCTAGTACTTCGTGAAAATGAGAACTTGGACTACGTGTCCTTTTTTGAAAGGGCTAAATGTCCTTTAAAACTAGTCATGCGCTTCGTGCCCTTGACAGAAAATGAAAAGAATGAATTGAATGAATTGAATGAAAAAGAAAACAGAAAACTTTCTGCATACATACATGAGTCGGCCGACGTACCATTTGAACCGATACAATCCAAGTGGTTGAGAATATGAGCCAGTTAAGACCACTAGGTCTATAGGGGCATTCTGTGTTTGAAAATCCACAAGTGGCCGGAGGCATCGCGACACCTTGCCGTGGTAAATCGGTTGCCCAACACGAATGAACTCAATCAAAGACTGGACTATTCATGATATGGTTGGACGTGGTACCCCGGAACAATTGGAGTTCGGACCTTAATTGAGAGGCTGACTCATGAGAACAATTGTGTTATGGGAGTATTCGCGGCCTATCGCTCGATGAAGGGAAGTAGGAATCTCCGGAGAACTCGAATTGGAAAGTTGATATTGAAGTCTCATGCATTATTGTAACTCATGATGATGTTTGAGATATTATGCCATATGAATATCTGTTAATACAACTATACTTATATGTGGATGTATGTATTACTGTGTGCTGCTTTACTTGCGTGGCTATTATGATAAACTTGTGAACGAGTATCTCACCCTTGCCTGTACATGTTGGACACCCTGTTGTGTTTTTTGAACACATGTATAGATATTTTCCAACAGTCCTCTGGGTCACTGCGGGACCCTATAGCTGAGTTCCTTGGTGTCGAAGACGAAGACGGGTGGACTATTGTTGATGAGGCCTAGTCTCATTGGTGCGATGCATGCTAGGTAGTATGCCTTATTGTTCTTAGAGTTTTGTTAGACCAGCTCTTAGGATTTTGATATTTAAAGTCAGGTTCTTTGACCTGACTCAGTATGACGTGTGTTAGGAGATTGAAGTGATGTATCCCTTAAGGCGAAGTTGAATGAGTTTTACAGATGATGAGTTTGAATTTGTTTCTCAGTTGTTGTAAAGGTTTAAATAGGTATCAGATTCCCGCAACTACGCTAATGAGTATTTTCGAAAAGGTTTTAATTAATCGAAAAAGAGAATTTGGGTTACGAACTGTGATACCGAGAGAGGGTGTTACAATAGTGGTATTAGAGCTGGTCGATGTCTTTTGGGATCTAGGTTATGGATTCATGATGTTTTTGCTATGTTTTCTCTATGTTTTGTTTTGATAGAGGATAGTAAGAGTAAGAACAGTCTGTGATGACCTGTTTCTTTTGGAATACAACCAATTGGATTGGTTGGATCCGATGATTGAGATGCGTTAAGACTTTTACGAGAAAAGTTATCCGAGTTATTAAAAGGTGAAATCTAAGGTAAGCTTTGAGACAGATCCTTAGTCAGTTCTAGCAAATAGGCTTGAATATGACCTTTACTTTATAAGTCAAGGATGTTAGACTCTTAGTTATCAGGTGAGTGAAGACTCCTTGGTATGTGAAGGAAGTTAGAATGTTGGGAAAGTTTGCCGAAGGAACAAGAGTACCTTAGGCAGCTGCAAGAATACTAAAAAGTTTTTGGAGTAGATATATAGGTAGCTAGTAAGCTACGAAAGGAATGGCATCATAACGATATGTAATCTAATCAATTTGAGAGACTAGATTGGAATTCCGGTAAAGCAATAAAAGCGTGGTATCGCATGAAGTTTCTTCTGATAGTGCTTTAAGAAATGATTGGAGCTCCGCTATTTGTGGGTTTGAGGAATAGGATGTTTTCTCCATTAGGATAGATGAAAGGCTACACCTTATGGGTAGACTATAATCCATGTTGATGAAGGTGAAGAATTCATATAATACCTAAGTATAACTTTTCGAAGTTGCGAATGATCAGAGACTAAGTGAACCAGAATTGAAATGTGAACTTTGGCTATAGAATGTGTGTCCTTAGGACTGGTATCAGTGGGGGAAAGAATCACAAGGAATCCTATATGGATAGGAGTATTGTCTTATTAATAGGACTTAAGACAGTGACCGGCAGAGATAAGTAAGACTGATGAGTTTAGACTCGTTTGTAACGACCATTATCTGAGGATATGATTGACTCCTTGTTTTGATACTTTGAAATTCGAAGACTTTGACTAAGTTTGACATTAAGTTTGGATTTTCACTGAGATATTAGAACTCTTACGTGAGCTTATTGGAATTAGAGTGTATTAGAGCTATTGGTGAGATTGAGACGTGTAATAATGGAACAAGAACTAGTTTAAGTGTTTGAATTAATCATGGAAGTAAGTCTTTCATGAAGGATTGGCAGTAGAGAATGACGGACTAGCAGGTCAGTGAAAGAGGGAATGACTTTCCCGATAGTTGATGGATAAGCAAAGGACGGATGATAAGTTTCAGGAGTTAATTTTATTTCTCTGAAAGAATAGGATCGTGTTGAAATTGTTTCCTTGACAAAACAAGGTGTGTCATCACACAAGGGTGTGTGTTTTGTTGAGTTCTAATCACGTTGAAGCCTGGTGAGAACTCACGTTTAGAGAAAGTTACTTGCATTCATGTTGACACGTCGTTTGTCGTTTTGGGATTGTGTCAGATTTTTGAACGAGGTGCCTGTCATGGAAGGTTTTTCAGAATTTTCTGAGAATATTCCGAGTTTGCGTTGCAAAGGACGTTGAGTTTTCGATTGATCTAGTTTCTAGATTTAGTCAGATCTCCATCGCTTGTGAAGGGTATCACCTACAAAGCTGGCTGGGTTGAACTGCATGAAATGGAATTTCGTTTGGCTCTCGTTAAAATCGTCATCATCGGTGATGTTCTCGTTTACTCTAAGAAGTCATGAGGAGAATGACGAGGCTCTGCGTCAAGTATTGCAAACCTTACGCAAGAGGAGTAGTTGTGAAGTCAAATAAGTACGAGTTTGACTCAATGGTGGTAAAAATTCTTAGGGTATGCGATCCCAAATGAGCATTTATACTCATAATCCTACATAATCCTCAGTGTATTAGACATTTGGGTGGATTGGTTTAATAGTAACCTTTGGCCTGGACATTTTCATGCCATTCCATCGAAAGATTTGTTATGACTATTTCTTGAGTTGTAACAAAGACAAATCCTCGACTATTTCTTGAGGGTGTTACAATAGTGGTATTAGCGTTGGTCGATGTCTTTTGGGATCTAGGTTATGGATTCATGATGTTTTTGTTGTGTTTACTCTGTGTTTTGTTTTGATAGAGGACAGTAAGAGTAAGAACAGTCTGTGATGACTTGTTTCTTTTGGAATACAACCAATTGGATTAGTTGGATCCGATGATTGAGATGCGTTAAGACTTTTATGAGAAAAGTTGTCCGAGTTATTAAAAGGTGAAATCTAAGGTAAGCTTTGAGACAGCTCCTTAGTCAGTTCTAGCAAATAGGCTTGAATATGGCCTTTACTTTTTGAGTCAAGGATGTTAGACTCTTAGTTATCAAGTGAGTGAAGACTCCTTTGTATGTGAAGGAAGTTTGAATATTGGGAAAGTTTGCCGAAGGAACAAGCGTACCTTAGGCAGGTGGAAGAATACTAAAAAGTTTTTGGAGTAGATACATAGGTAGCCAGTAGGCGACCAAAGGAATGGCAAGATAACGATATGTACTCTAATAGAGTTGAGAGACTAGATTGCAATTCCGGTAAAGCAATAAAAGTGTGGTATCACATGAAGTTTCTTCTGATAGTACTTTAAGAAATAATTGGAGCCTCCGCTGTTTGTGGGTTTGAGGAAGAGGATCTTTTCTCCATTAGGATAGATGAAAGGCTACACCTTATGGGTAGACTGTAATCTATGTTGATGATTGTGAAGAATTTGTATAATACCTAAGTATAACTTTTCGAAGTTGCGAATGATCAGAGACTGAGCGAAACAAAATTGAAATGTGAACTTTGGCTATAGAATGAGTGTCCTTAGGACAGGTATCAATAGGGGAATGAATCACAAGGAATCCTATATGGATAGGAGTATTGTCTTGTTAATAGGACTTAAGACAGTGACTGGCAGTGATAAGTAAGACCAATGAGTTTAGACTCGTTTGAAACGACCCCTAACTGAGGATATGATTGACTCCTTGTTTTGATACTTTCAAATTCGAAGAATTGGACTAAGTTTGATCTTGAGTTTGCATTTTCACTTAGATATTAGAACTCTTAGGTGAGCCTATTGGAATTTAGAGTGCATTAGAGCTGTTGGTGAGATTGAGATGTGTAATAACGGAACAAGAACTAGTTTAAGTGTTTGACTTAATCATGGAAGTAAGTCTTTCGTGAAAGATTAGTAATAGAGAATGGCGGACTAGCAGGTCAGTGAAAGAGGGAATGACTTTCCCGATAGTTGATGGATAAGCAAAGGACGGATGATAAGTTTCAGAAGTGAATTTTATTTCTCCAAAAGAGTAGGATCATGTTGAAATTGTTTACTTGATAAAACAAGGTGTGTTGTCACCCAAGGGTTTGTGTTTTGTTGAGTTCTAATCAGGTTGAAGCCTGGTGAGAACTCATGTTTAGAGAAAGGTACTTGCATTCATGTTGACACGTCGTTTGTCCTTTTGGGATTGTGTCAGACATTTGAACGAGGTGCCTCTAATGGAAGGTTTTTTAGGAGAAATTTTCTGAGGATATTCCGAGTTTGCGTTGCAAAGGACGTTGAGTTTTCGATTGATCTAACTTCTAGATTCAGTCAGATCTCCATCGCTTGTGTGGATTATCACCTACAAAGCTGGTTGGGTTGGACTGCATGAAATGAAATTTCGTTTGGTTCTCATTAAAATCGTCATCATCGGTGTTGTTCTCGTTTACTCTAAGAAGTCACGAGAAGCATGACGAGGCTCTGCGTCAAGTATTACGGACCCTACGCGAGAGGAGTTGTCGAGAAGTCAAATAAATACGAGTTTGACTCGATGGTGGTAAAAATTCTTAGGGTATGTGATCCCAAACGAGCATTTGTACTCATGATCCTCAGTGCATTAGACATTTGAGTGGATTGGGTTAATAGTAACCTTTGGCCTGGGCATTTTCATGCCATTCCATCGAAAGATTTGTTATGACTATTTCTTGAGTTGTAACACAAACAAATCCTCGACACTAGCAGTTTCTTGATGAAACTTAGTCTCATCACTTTTACTTTTGGTAACTGTGACCCAGTCTGATTTTTTGCCAGACTGCTTATCTTTTGATTCCTTGATCTATTGGAAGGTTCTTGTGAAAGAAGGTACATTATTAGAGTCATGGTTGTAAACATGTATTAGCTATGCATTTTTACACTCACGAACCTACTGAAGAAACTTTTTACATACTGGATATTCTTGTATTCATTTTTGAGTGCTATAATACTTCTATATACTTTCCTATGAGAGTAAGACCAAAAAAATTTCCTCTGTTGAAGGTTTCTTTTGTTGAACTATTTCTTTCCTTAATCTTCTAGGACTGAGTAGCGACTAAGTTTAATTGATTGCCCTCAACTCAAGTGGATGAGCAAGAAAACGTTTCAATCTTTGAAGGACAGGTTAGGAGTAAGTGTAGTAATCTAACTACGAACATCCTTTCAGCAGGCTAGACAAGAAGTGATGGGAGTTTTGTTAAGGTATGGTGTGGTGGATAAGCTGTGGAACCTGGGGACTAAGAAAATCCTGTCCATTTTGAGTCACGAAATTTTGAGGATGAAAATTTTTTTAGTGGGGTAGTAATGTAACACCCCGCTTTTTCTAAGCTCTCGAGAGTTAATAAACAGTATTTATGAGTTTGTATTTTATTAGAGGGTCTAGAGAGTGAAATAAAATAAACCAAGACCATAGTCGAGCTCTACGCTATCGTAGGAAGCTACAGTTAAATTTTGGGTCCAAAACTCAGACGGAGCCTGGTCTGCGTTTTTCATTGATAGTAGTATTTTAATACTAAAAAGACCTAATTTTGACCCGTGAACGAGACAGTTAGTCTTATAATCGTGTTTCCTACCTTTTTTCTAAAATTGGTTTCGCGCCTTAAAAATCAGAATAATAATAAACTATTCGGGCGAAAACTCGAACCGAGAGGCGAACGGAGCTGTAAATGGATTTACGGGACCCGCTAACGGATAATCATGAAGTCACATCAAGTCAAATCACATTGGGAAGCGTGCCGGAGTCATGATGGTTTTAGAAAATATCTGAACGCGAAATGACTAAAATGCCCTTGGTCTTTTAAAGAAATGACCATTTGGTCCTATGGAAAAGATCATAATGCCCTTAATGAAAAAACTTGTGGACATCCTTGTCCTCCCTTCATCTCCCACGAAATAGACCAGCCAAGGCAGCCCCTCCACCATTTTTTCTCCTAATACCATTTCTCTTCAAGCTTTCTCTCCATTTTCAAGCTTGATCTCTAACCATTTTTGGTCCATCAAGTGTGGTTTCTTGCCCATTTTCATCACTCCATGAGGTAAGATCACTTCTTTGATCCTTAAACCTCATGAATCTTCTCTTAATTCCGATTTAAAACCATGATTCAAGTAGATTTCAAGTTCTAGATCCAAACTTCAAAAATCTCTAGAAAATTGTTGAAAAATCCTTTTAATGTCAAACCAATTTCTATGAGCTAGTTACATCCTCCTCTTCCATAATGCAAGCGCTTGTAACCAAAAGAGCTTCCTAGCTCAAATGGGTCATAGTGGCTGAACCTAGCTATATTGGGTGGATAGGGTTTTGGTTCAAATTTTAGTGTAATAAGCTTTGATTTAGTTTTATCACACCTAGTTGGTATAGAATCCAAGAGATGAGAACTTTTGCAGCTCCCTAACCATATTTTCTAGCACATGGCCGAAACACCAATTTGGGGAAAATATGAAGTTTTGATTCCAATTTCAAAATTGAGACTTGATTTGGTGTTAAGGTTACTTAAGGATCCTTACTCCAAGAGATAGGAATTTATAGACATCCCTAACTAATTTGTAGCTATATGGCCGAACCTAGGTCAAGGGATATAGGGAGAATTTGTGTTGTTAGTTTTTGATGTTTGGATTGGTTGTGTATTTGTAGTTGTTGTCGGGTAATCGGACGAGGAACCGTGCGACTTTTCGCTAACCGGGAAGCTTCGAGAGGTAAGGGAAGATTAACTCCAATAAGTTTGATGGCCGCATAAGGTTGGTTGTTGTATGATTGTGATGATGTTATTTGAATCAATGATTAATGATTTCTCTCGTGATGTATATGTGAGAATTATTTGGTAAGTGCATGATTGGATATTGAAATATGAATTGTGGCTTTATTGCCTTGAATGAGACATTGGATATTGAAATATGAATTGTGGCATTGATGCCTTGGATGTGATGATGTGGAATTGAGGTTTGTTGTGTATATATATATATATATATATATATATATATATTTATATCCTAGACTGGTTAAGAGCATAGCACTGGCTACAGCTTAATAATGAAGATTAAGCTACTTAAAAGTCTTAATCAAAGATTTGGAAATGTTTTGATTTGAGAGATGAAAAGCTTCTAAGCTAAATGTTATAATAACCAATTTGACTAAAAGGCCACTAAGTTAAGAACCCAAGATGATTTTCGAACAAGACTTCAGAAATTTAGAGTTAGTGAGGAAAATAGTGAAAAGTTGTTTTATCATTATTTTCTAGACATGTTATACAAAGAAAGAAAACCTTGAAAAATATCTAGTTTGTCAAAGGATGAACCTTCTGAAAGTATTTGATTTTCCCAAATGAAAAAGTTTGCTCCGATAACAATCTTTAGAAAAATGTTTTAAAACGATGGAACCTTTAGAAAAGGCATTTGAAGCCAAAATCCTTTGAAAATGAATCTTTAGGAATTGAGCCTTTGAGAATGGTTTGTAAAGAGAAGTTTTTGTGGAAAACAAGTTTTAGAGCGAAAACGATTTTTGGTTTATACCAAAGAGATTCTGAGTTTTGTTTTGAAGATTTGAACTATGAAAATGAAATTTGATAAAAACTAGCGATTACCCCTTCACGCATGTGAAGCACATGAGCCTATTGACCGAGACGTCGGGCTAGTGTTTCTTGAATTGAGCACTAGGACTACGTGTCTTGTGTTTTAAAAAAGAACGGACTTAGTGTCCTAAATGCGAGTCTAGTGTCCGCGATGTCGGCCAAGTACTTCGTGGGTTGAGCACCCGGACTGCGTGTCCTATGTTTTGAAAAGAACGGACTTAGTGTCCTAATTGCGAGTCTAGTGTCTGCGATGTCGGCCTAGTACTTCGTGAAATTGAGAAGTTGGACTACATGTCCTAATTTGAATGGGCTAACTGTCCTTTAAAACGAGTCATGGGCTGCGTGCCTTTGACAGAAAAGAAAAAGAAAGAATTGAATGAAAAAGAAAACAGAAGACTTTCTGCATACATACATGAGTCGGCCGACGTGCCATTTGAACCAAGCTACAATCCAAGTGATTGAGAATATGAGCCAGTTAAGACCACTAGGTCTATAGGGGCATTTTGTGTTCGAAACTCCACAAGGGGCAGGAGGTATCATGACCCCATGCCATGGTAAATCGGTCGCCCAACACTAATGAACTCAATCAGAGACTAGACTATTCATGATATGGTTGGATGTGGTACCCCGGAACAATTGGAGTTCGGACCTAAATTGAGTGGCCGGCTCATGAGAACAATTGTGCTATGGGAGTATCCGCGGCCTATCGCTCCATTAAGGGAAGTAGGAATCTCCAGAGAACTCGAATTAGAAAGTTGATATTGAAGTCTCATGCATTATTTTAACTCATGATGATGTTTGAGATATTATGCCATATGAATATCTGTTAATACAACTGTATTTATATGTGGATGTTTGTATTATTGTGTGCTGCTTTAGTTGTGTGGCTATTATGATAAACTTGTGAACGAGTATCTCACCCTTGCCTGTACATGTTGGACGCCCTATTGTGTTTTTTGAACACATGTACAAATATTTTCCAACGATCCTCCTGTTCACTGCGGGACCCTGTAGCTGAGTTCCTTGGTGTCGACGACGAAGACGGGTGGACTGTTGATGACGAGGTCCAGTCTCATTGGGGCGATGCATGCTAGGTAGTATGCCTTATTGTTCTTAGAGTTTTGTTAGACTAGCTCTTAGGAGTTTTGATATTTAAAGTTAGGTCCTTTGAACGTGACTTGGTATGATGCGTATTAAGAGATTGAAGTGATGTATGCCTTAAGGCGAAGTTGAATGAGTTTTATAGATGATGAGTTTGAATTTGTTTATCAGTTGTTGAAAAGGTTTAAATTGGTATTAGATTTCCGCAACTAGTCTAATGAGTATTTTCAAAAAGGTTTTAATTAACCGAAAAAGATAATTTAGGTTACGAACTGTGACACCGAGAGGGCGTGTTACAATCACCTTCCTGGAATTCGAGTGCCTTCCTCCTTTTGTCATGGTAGCTTTTTTGCCTACTTTATGCCACTCTCAACTTTTCTTGAATAATCCTTATCTTCTCTATTGTCTCTTGTACTATCTCTAGTCCTAGCACCACATTGTCACAAGGTTCATACCAACACAAGGGTGCCATACATCTCCTCCCATATAGAGCCTCATAAGGTGTCATCCCAATACTAGAATGGAAACTGTTGTTGTAGGTGATCGAACTCTATCAGAGGCAAAAATGTGTCCTAGCTGCCTAACTGTTCTAACACACAAGCCCTCAACAAGTCCTCTAAGGACTATATGGTCCTCTTAGACTGCCCATCAGTCTGTGGGTGGTACGCTGAACTTAGCCTAAGCTTTGTCCCTAAAGCATTCTGCAAACTATCCTAGAACCTAAAGGTATACCTGGGGTCTCTATCTGATACTATGCTAGAGGCCACACCATGAAGCTTAACTATCTCTCTGATGTACAATCAGGCCAACTTCTTTAAAGGATACTCCATATTCATCAGAATGAAATGGGCAGATTGAGTCAATCTATCTACAACAACCCATATAGCTTCAAAACCAGCCGGAGTCCTAGGGAGTCCAGACACAAAATCCATGGAGATGCTATCCCACTTCCATTCTGGGATGCGCAACGGGTGAAACTTACCTAAAGGCTTATGGTGTTCTATCTTAGCTTTCTGACACACTAAGCACGCATACACAAACTCAGCCATATCCTTTTTCATCCTAGACCACCAAAATATGCGCTTAAGATCCTGGTACATCTTGGTGGCACCTGGGTGCACACTCAACCCACTTCTATGTCCTTATTCAAGGATCAACTTCCTAAGCTTAGGAACATCCGGTACACAAACTCTATCTTCAAACCTCAAGATCCCATCGCTCCCCTCTCTAAAGCTAGGGTCTCTACCCTGAGCAAGCAATTCTCACTGATCTAAGAGAAACTTATCTGACATCTGACCCTCTCTAATCCTATCCATGAAACTGTTGGTAACCTTCAAGGTTCCAAGCCTAATACTCTTAGGGGTAACCTCACAAGCTAAACTAAGGTCTTTGAACTCCTCAATCAGATCCATCTCCCTAACCATCAAAGCGAAGACATGCAAGACTTTTCTACCAAGGGCATTTGCCACTACATTGGCCTTTCCTGGGTGGTAAGTCAACTCAAAATCATAAACCTTAAGGAATTCTATCCACCTACGCTACCTCATATTTAATTCCTTCTGGTCAAAAAGGTATTTCAGACTCTTACGATCACTGAAGACCTCAAATCTCGCTCCATAAAGATAATGCCTCCAAATCTTTAAGGCAAAAAGCATAGCTCCTAACTCCAGGTCATGGACAGGGTAGTTCTTCTCATGAGTTTTCAACTACCTAGACACATAGGCCACTACCTTACCATCATGCATCAACACACCACCTAAACCTTGCTTGGAAGCATCATAGTAAACTACGAAAGGTTCACTAGGGTCTGGCAAAACTAACATTGGTGCTAATGTCAACCTATCCTTATGGGTTTGGAAACTCTCCTCACACTTAGAGTCCCACATAACAACTGTCCTTTCTTCGTGAGACCGGTTAAGGGTAGAGCTATCTTAGAGAAACCTTCTATAAACCGCCTATAGTACCTGGCTAACCCCAAGAAACTCCTAATCTCGGTCACTAACTTCGGCGCCTCCCACTGGAGCACCGTCTCAACTTTGGCTGGGTCAACTGCTATGCCACCCTTAGAGATGACATGCCCAAAAAAGCTCATCGCCTCTAACCAGAACTCACACTTACACAACTTAGCGTACAACCGCTTCTCCTTAAGGGTCTACAAAACAACCCTCAAGTACTCCTCGTAACACCCCGATTTTCACGTTTTCTAATTCTTCAGAATTTTAATGTCTTTATTTCATTCGAGATCTTGGGAATGGAAATAAAATATTTCGAGACCATATTCATGCTCAACGATATCATAGGAAGCTACGATCAAGTTTTGAGTCAAAAACTCAAATGGAGTCCGGTCTGCGTTTTTACACTGACAATATGATTTTACTGATCAGGAGACCTCAGATGGACCCATGAACGAGACAATAAGTCTTAGAATTCGATTTTCTACGTTTTGGTTAAATTTCACAAAAACTTCAGAAAAATCACTTCCTGACCTCCGTTCGAGTGGAATCCTCAATCGGGTGACGAACGGAGCCACATATGGATTTACCGAGGCTCGCCAATGGATAATCTTGTTATCACATCATCCCAGGACACTTGGGAGAGTATGCCAAAGTCGTCATGACGTTCGGAAATATCTGGACGCAAAATGTCCAAAATGCCCCGAACCTTAGTCTTTTACACTTTTACCATTTTACCCTTTTGGCAAATGACCTTTTTACCGTTAAGTGAGCTTTTAAAGTGCTGAACTCATCCCCACAGCCCCCTCATTTTAGCACAGCCCTCTCCCCTTTATAACACCATAGTTGCTCTTGAAGAAACACCATTGTTGCTCTTGAAAAAGCTTGATTTCTTGTTGGAATCACTTGATTCCTTGAGCAATCTTCCGTCGTTTTAAGGTAAGATCACTTCTATGATCTCTTAGCTTCTTGAATCTCTCTTTATTTCAAGATCAAACTTCATTTTCCTGAAAAGAATTTCTTAGATCCAAAACTTTGAAAATCCATAGGAAATTGTAGAAAAATCCTTTTGAGGTAAGACCAATTTCTTTGAACTCACCTCATCATTCTCTACCTAAACCCAAGAGCTTATGATTCAACTCTCATCATAGATCAAAAAGCACAATATGGCCGAACCCTTTTGATGATGATGAATAGTGTTTTTCATCAATTTTTGATTTCTAACACTTGATTTCATCCTTAGCTTTCCTATTGCCTTTGAATCCATGAATGGAAAACCAAGAGCAATTCCTAACCTCTTTACCCTAGGGTGGCCGAAACCCTCTTTGTTAGGATTGTTGAGTTTTGTTTTGATTGGTGTTTAATGTTGGATTGTTGTGTTGTTGTAGTTGATGATTGTCAGGAGGTTCACAAACCGATCAACCGACTTTGATCTGGGAATCTGCTCATCAACAGGTTTGGGGGGTGAACCTCATCACACCAAGATGGTGGTAGTGAAGATGGTTGTTTAAGTTTATGTGTGGGTGAAACCCTTTAGTTTGGGTTCACTTTTAATTGTTAAGTTTTGTTAAGTTCTCTTGAAGAACAAGATTGTCATGATGAGTTTATGCTTTAATATGTTGTAGTGTACTTTAGCATGTGTTGATGATGAGATGATTGAATGAAAATCATTTTCATGTATGTTGAAAAACCTACTTTGATCACTAGATCAAATATGGACTTTTGTGCTTGATTATGATGCAATGATGTATGTTTATTGTTATCATAATTGTGTAAGTTTTGTGAGCTATAACTTGGTTAGTTTGGTGAAGTAAATCTTCACATTGGTGCATAGTTGGCTTTTGGCCATGACCTTGAGAAAAGGAAGGTAATGTGTAGTTCTTGAGCAAATTAAGTTTTGAAGTAAAGAAAGTGTTTTAATAACTTATGTTTTTCAAAGAAAAACCCGAAAGGACTTTGATCCAAAGACCAAATGGAATTAAATCTCAAAGTGTTTTCACCAAACTGAAACATGTTTTATACCTTACACTACAAGAAAACTGGCATTTAGCTTCCAACTTTTAGCGCCGGCCACGAGTCCGACGTTAATTTTGGGATTTAGCATTGGTCATGTGGACGCTAAGCCGTCGCTAGTATGCTAATATTGCTTTTTTATTTTTTAATTAATTTTGAGTGGACCCTGCCGACGCTAATGACCGATGCTATAGTTCTTTTCAGCTTAGCGTCAACTAGGCCGACGCAAAGTTAGACGCTAATTTGAATTAATTAAGAATAGCGTCGGCTGGCCGACGCTAATGGTCAGACAAATATTTTGCTTTGCCTTCTCTTCCTTTTCTGTTTGCGAATCCATTCTCCAGAACCTTGACCCATTTTCTTCCTTGCTGCGCCGTACCACCTTGCCACCATCGCACCACCGCTTGTTGTCATTGCACCGCCGCCTTGCTCCTGCCACACCGCTCCAACATCGCGTCACACCGCCGCCTTGCTCTCCTTTCCGTGCGAGTCGCTCCACGAACCATCATGGCCAGGGTCTCCTTTCCCTGCGTGCAGTCACCGCCACCTTCACCTCCATAGGTATGTCACCTCCTCCGCAGTCTCCTTTCCTCTTATTCTCTGTCTCAATCCTTTCACTATCAATAAAACCCTAACATTCAATTTCATTATTCTGTGTCCTTGTTTCAATTTCATTATTCTAACCTATTTGATGCTTTGCATTTTCACATCATCTGCATTTTCAAATGCACGCCTGATGCTCTGCTTGCTGCATATGCAATTTATTATGATATTCAAATAACCTTTGCATATTTTAAATTTAATCCAAGTCCATATGTTATCTTCTTGCTTAGATTCTATATTTTTCCCTGATGCTACCTTCAATATTTATTTTTAAAATTACTCTCTCTTTTACAATCTTTGATGTTGTGCTGCTGGCAATATATATAGGTGTGCCAAACTGGTATATAATTGATTTGGTTCTTTTACTGTTAATACAAGTTTGTTTGATGAGAAAGGAAAGCTTCTTGGTTCCTCTAGTAGCCTAATACAGATATGGAAAGACGCTGCTTATGTTGAGGTACTCCCCCCTCCCCCCTCCTCCCCTCTGCTACTAAGTAAATGAACTAGCTAAAGATGATGATATGGTTATGAAGTGCAGCCACTGGAAGAATTAACATGAGTACTTAGACTTCATGGACCCATGATTTGATCCATACCATGTTTAGTTGGTTGTGAAAATTAAAAGGGAAATACTTAGGGCTCATTATTATTACTGTGTATTGGCAAATGAAATGAGTCTATTGTCATGTGCTTTTGTGTGCATACTAGATTACTAGGCTACTACCACATTCAGACACTGTGTTGCTTTTTTGGTCGTCTTTGGAAATACTAAAGGAATTTTCCAATCTTTAACATTAGAAAGGATAGCATGGTTTGCGACTGCACATGTGGTTGAAGTAATAAAACAAGATTCATCTGCTAATACATCAATGCCAACTTCTCAATCTGCTGGTATATGTCATTAATATGGTGTGGATGTGAGGATAACTGAAAAATGCCTATATGGTGCCAAGAACTAATGTCCATAGTTTCACCTGCACTCAATTTCACAAATGAATTATTCAGACATTCCTTAAGCTAAGGAATTGAGAAACTCTAACCAATGAATTGCATTTAATAAAATGTTTCTTTTAAATGTGTGAAATGAATACCAGAAATTCGAGGGAGATGTTATTTTCATGTAATTATTTATTACTAGAAGAAAGTGGGCTCTTTCTTTCCTTGGGTTTTCAGATATTGCTTAATGTGCATGACTATTGAACCTAGGCTGTAGTAGTTTAGCTCTTGCAAAATGTGCATAAAGTATGATTCTCAACTAATGTGAAGGCTCAATTAGAATGCAGTAGGCATTGTATATTTTCAGGTCATGTGTTCCTGATTCTTGAAAGATATGTTTCCTTTTAGTTTGGTAAGAATATATGAGTCAATTGCAGAACTACTAATTATATTTTATGCTCTAATTAGTGTTATATTCTGTTTAAGTGACAATAGTGTAAAAAAAATAAAATTTCCTACGAGAATTCACTATTCTGGCTTGTAGTTTGAGCTCAAACAAGAATAGACGTAACCTAAAGCAACAAGGGCACGCTATGATTATTAGAACAAAATATTTGGTAATGAACCTGTAGATTAATTGACACACTTTTATTTAGGTTCTTTCGATAACCCTTCAACACTTGGGAATTGAAAAGTTGAATCTCGTGAATTTTAATTTGTAGCTTGTACCATGCAATAAGGACAAAGGAAAAAAAATAAGATGAGTACAAATAATTTTATATGTGGGGCTAGTAGAGGAAATTTAATTTGTAATGAATGGTTGCCAAATGGTAGCTACTAGCTCATACTTTCTTTACATTTCACGGGTAGGTAAAGTCTTACCTTAAAGCTTCGGTATCAGCCATATTTTATTGTTGGTTGTTGCTTAGTTGATATTGTTGTGGAGCTTAAGTTACAGTGCACTAACTATGACCTGATAGTTGTTTGGTGCCACCTGTTGTGTAACGTTGGACCTCTTTGATTAGTTTCTTGGATTTGAGAATGATGTCATGGTTACTAATGCCCTCAGGGAACATGAATTAAATTTTGAAAAGCCTACTTACTAATTTTTTTTATCTTTTTGGAATATATACTTCATAACCATGTGTTTAATTTTATTAAACGTCTGCCTCCATTGATATGAGAAACAGCTCAAAACTGGCTTCCTCATCCAAAAATAGAAAGCTGATCATTCCCTTTCTTTATTTTTATGTTACATTTTTTGTGCTACAATATTGAGGTTTATGTGATAAGTTGATAATGCTAAATTGATAGTATCATTATGGTAGAAGAAGACGTCAAACATGTAGGTAACTTATGTGCTTCTAATTTTATTTTGGCAGGACTGTTCGTGACACTTGGAGATTACATTAGGAGTTTGAGGTGTGTATGCCAAGTTTTTTTTTTTTATTTAGCTACGTTTATGTAATGTGTTATATGAATTGATATGTTGTTTGTTAGTGGAGCGTAAAGCTCAATAAGTGTGATTATGTCTGAGATGTTGGATACCGGATTGTGTGCTGGTAATTTAGAAACTATGCATGTGTTTGTCTGATTGAATTGTTGTTTCCTAGTGGAGAGCAGAGCTCAATAGGATAAGTTGTTAATATAATGTTTTTTTTTATCATATATCCAATTTTATTTGATCTTATATATACTGTTATTTATACTAAATGGTTGATAATTATATGTTTGCCATATAGAAAATGGATCGTAGATGGATGTATGATAGGGTCAATCCTGATAGGAGAGGTTTGAAAGATGATTTTGTTAGTGGAGTTGACGAGTTTGTGGAGAACGCTAAGGAACAACCCTACTTTTTGTCTGAGGGAGGGATCAGGTGTCCTTGTGCAAAGTGTAAGTGCATGAAGCTATTGACTCCAAGCGAGGTGAAGGTTCACTTGTACAAGCGTGGGTTTAAACCAAATTATTGGATCTGGACTATTCATGGAGAAGTGGAGCCAGATATTGATGAAGGGGGTCATTCAAGAAGTAGTGGACATATGGATAATGAAGACCACTTTGTGTCAATGCATCAGATGGTGTATGATGCTTTTAGGCCATTTCCCGATGTCCCGCATGTCAATGCTAACATAGAAAACGAGACATTAACTGAGGAACAAACACCCAATGAGGAGGCTCAACGATTTTATGATATGCTAATCTCTGCAAACCGGCCCATTTACGAAGGAGCTACCGAATCTAAGTTATCAATATCTGTTAAACTTTTGGCAGCTAGATCTAACTACCATGTTCCTGAAAAGTGTATAGATTATTTTGCACAAATGCTTGTCGATGTAGCTCCAACAAAACAATATTTACCCGGAAACTATTACCAACCAACAAAGTTGGTGTCTAAATTAGGGTTGAAGGCGGAGAAGATTGATTGTTGTGTGAATGGTTGCATGTTATATAGAGAAGGTAACAAATCAAGAGAATGCAGTTTTTGTCATGCTGCGAGATATGTTCCTCGAAAGAACGGGATGGGGAAATACAATGATGTTTCGGTGAAAAGAATGTTCTATTTGCCTATCATTCCCAGGTTACAAAGATTATATGCATCAATGGAATCTGCGGCTCAAATGAGATGGCATCATGAGAATAGGAAGAATTCGAACGTCTTGCGCCATCCATCTGATGGGAAGGCATGGAAACACTTTGATGATGTTTATCCATATTTTGCCAGTGAGCCAAGAAATGTAAGACTGGGTCTATGTGCTGATGGGTTTACACCTTACATCCAAGCGTCTACTTCTCCATACTCATGTTGGCCGGTAATAGTTACGCCTGACAATCTTCCCCCTGAAATGTGCATGACCAAACCATGCATGTTTTTGACTTGTATCATACCTGGACCATCTAACCCGAAATCAAAGATAGATGTTTACTTGCAGCCCTTGATTGATGATTTGCAAAAATTGTGGAGTTATGGCGTTTTGACTTACAATATCTCCACGAAACAAAACTTTGTCATGAGAGCATGCTTAATGTGGATAATCAATGATTTTCCGACCTATGGTATGTTATCTGGATGGGGAACACAGGGTAAATTGGCATGTCCTTATTGCATGGAAGACACAAAGGCTTTCACCTTGAAATATGGTGGAAAAAATTCGTGGTTTGATTGTCATCGTCGATTCCTACTAGCAGATCATTGTTTCAGAAGAAGTAAAAGGGGTTTTAAAAGAAACATGGATGAGAAGGATGGTCCACCTTACATGTTAACAAGCAACAAATCTGGGAATTTGTTCGTGATTTTCCAAAAGTGACAGAGGTTGATTGGGGCAAATTGCAAGGGTATGGTGAGTTTCATAATTGGACCAAACAAAGTATATTTTGGGATCTGCCATACTGGAAGGACAACTTGTTAAGGCACAACCTTGATATGATGCATATAGAGAAGAATTTCTTTGATAATGTGTTTAACACTGTCATGAATTTTAAAGGTAAAACAAAGGACAATGAAAAGGCAAGAATGGATATATCTGTGTTCTGTGCACGCAGGGACTTGGAGATGCAGATCTTACCTAACGGAAAGATGGGAAAGGCAAAGGCAAACTACACTTTGTCACCAGAAGATGCAAAGTTAGTGTGTAAATGGATTACGGAACTGAAAATTCCGGATGGTTATGCTTCAAACCTTACTAGGTGTGCCGATGTATCCAAGGGTAAGATGCAGGGGATGAAAAGCCATGACTGTCATGTATTCATGGAGTGTTTACTCCCAATTGCCTTTCGTTCCTTGCCAGAATGTGTATGGAAGCCACTAACTGAATTAAGTCGATTCTTCAAAGATCTATGTTGTAATACATTGAGGATGGACGACCTAGTTAGATTGGAGCAAAATATTCCCATCATCATATGCAAGTTGGAAAGGATTTCCATCGGGTTTCTTTGATTCAATGGAGCATCTCCCGATTCACCTTCCTATTGAAGCAATCCTTGGTGGTCCGGGTCAATATCGATGGATGTATCCATTTGAAAGGTAATAAAATTATTATTTTTTAAATATTCACATCTTGATTTATTTGAACTTCAGATATGTATGGTCTTTTTACAAGCAGATTCATGGGAGACTCAAAGCGGTCAGTGAAAAATAAGGCTAGAGTAGAAGGAAGCATATGCGCTTTTTACTTACACCGTGAGACAACTTATTTTTGCTCTCATTATTTCATGACCTTCAGCTTGTTGCCAACCACAAGTTTTAGGAACGATCCTCGATCGGGACATGAGGGCGTCCACCCAACGTTGTCACTCTTGAACAAATCCGGTCGTCCTAGCGAGAAGCCTCAACCTTATTATCTGATAGATAATGAATGGAATTCCGCTCATATACATGTATAGATCAATTGTCATGAGATTAAACCATATCTTGAGTAAGTAAAATTCGTATCACATCAAGTATGTGCTTGACGCAATGTATAGTGTAGAGTTACTTATCAATTATGTGCTTGATGTCAGTGCATTCTTGCAATATCACTGCAACGATGAACAAGATCCTTCTGGTTGTATACATGCCGAATTTGCCGAATGGTTGAAGGCATATGTAAGTATAATATACACGACTAATATAATTATTGATAACCACACTCTCTAAGCATATTTGTATATTCTATATAGGTTCATGATGAGAGGAATAGGGTGATCAACACAGATATACGGGCATTAGCTTGGGGTCCTTTATCCAAGGCAATATCCTGGCACAAGTACTTTGTTAATGGGTATAAGCTTCACACTAATGCTTGGAGTGATGGTAAAAAAACCATAAATTGTGGGGTGCACGTAAAAGGTCTTACCGAAGGAGGAGAAGATAATTTTTACTGCATCATCCAACATATCATGGAATTGGAATACCATGGTTTGAGTAATAAGATTACTGTATTTTACTGTGAATGGTTTGATCCAACAAGGAATAGAGGCACACGGGTACATCCACAGTATAATATTGTTGATATTAAGATGAATAGACGGTATGGTCGGTATGATCCATTCATCCTTGAAGAAAAAGCAAGACAGGTATATTATGTCCATTATCCAGAAATGTGTGAAGACCTACGTGGTTGGTCTGCAGCAATCACCACAAAACCACGGGGTCATGTGGAAGTTGAGGACATAGAGGATGAAGTGCTTTATCAGGCTGATGAGATGTCACCAGTTGCACCAATTACAGAAGTTGAACCATTACATGGCTTACTTGATGAAACCGTAAATGAGTTTGAATAGATAGTTGTTCCTAATAACGATCTAATGGACGAGGATGGTCAATCAGAATGTAGTGATGAAGATGTGCAGAATGGGGTGGACGAAGATCAGGGCAATTATGAGGATAGTGACGAGGATTAGTTTAGGTCAATTTTATAATATGTATTTGACTATTTTTTTGATAAAATGTATTTGAATATTTTAATATGTATCCTAATATGCACAAGTCAACTTTATATGTATGTTTAGAATATTATCTAACTATTTTAATGTGTATGATTATATTATATGTATGGTATGTATGTCTATATGTTAGATTTTGCACTACAGTAAATGGCAGGACAAGGTCGGGGCAAGATGCCTGTCAAAAGATCAGGTCGAGGGAGGCTTATCAGACCTGGCGATCTTGCTGCACTGACAGAGCGCACGCGCCGCCAGAGACCAGTTCCACCACCACCTTCCCAGCCTACATCACCAGTGGTCCATCCTAACCCACCACAACTCCAGCCGAGCACGACACCACCACCGTCCCAGCCGACACCACCAGCAGTGCAACCTACCACTGACGTCTTCACTATGATGCCTACTCCGGGTTATGTGCCATCTGGACAGTTTGAGTTTGGTTCATCTTCATACCGCAGTCCACATGAGCCTGTGTTGCAGCAGCCTCCCCATGAGGAGGTAGACCAACAAGAGGAGGACCAAGAGGTCGATGAGTAGAGTAGGTGGAGTAGGACAGGCGCGACCCTCTTCATCAAGGTCCGAGGGAGTACCAGATGGACGCGGACGGGAAGATCATCATACGTCCTTTTGGTCGAGGGTAAATTAGAACTTTTTTTGTTTCTATATATATGTGTTAAGCACTTAGTTTTATGTTTGCATTTGATTTGACATTTGTCATTGATCATGTAATTTTTTGTAGGTGGACTCCATCATCATTTGCTACTAACGCGATTAGGTGTGCCATTGAGGCACAATTTCGAGGTCCTCATCATTGTTGGACTGTGACCCCTATCGCAGTGAGGAACTTTTGGTGGGCTAGATTTAAGGTAAATTTTCTATATTTAACGCACTAATAATGTATTCATGTTTTAAGCATTCTATATTGGGGGATGAAGTTGCATAACATGGATAGGTACATTGTAAACTGATAATGTATCATTTGGCTGTAGTATTTACAAGAAACTTGCATAACTTGTTATGGTGCATTAGTTAGTGTTATGTTTTATAACTTTATATGTTGTTATCCTCAATTTGGTCTCTCTTAGTCTTCAACACACTGGATTTGATGGATTGATTCCTTTATTTTTGTGGAACCTCACTTAACTCACATTTTTGGAACTCCATTACAACAACCTTACTGGTGAGATCCTCCCATTAATTTTTTCAAACCTTAAACATCTCACTCATTTGTACAACAAACATAAGGTAATTGGAAAATCTTACTGATTTAGCTTTGTCATCAAAACATGTTCTCTGTTTTTTTTCATACCTATTGTATATATCAATACATTGAAGAGTGTTCTCGTTTATTGATTATGAGTATGATGAATCTGGTTTTCTTGTTGCAATTACTATACCCTTTGCTATGTTATGTTTATATAACTTTATATGTTAACTTGTTATGGTGCATTAGTTTAGTGTGAAACTCTAATTTTTACATGCCTTCTTCCAATTAAGGGTCCTGTCTTGCTCATATATTCCTAATTAACTCATAAAGTAAAGCTATATCTGACTCACTATTTTGATTAATTGCAGGAAAAGGTTTCATGGGATCTTTGTCATCATGACACTATCTATAAGACTTACACAGAAATGTGCAAAACGTCTTTCCGATATCCTCTCGAAGGCGAGGAAGGAGGGGAAGAAGCCTAGTTGGATGGGGGACGAGGCATGGGCTGGTCTTCTGGACTATTGGGGGAGTCCTGACTTCCAAAAGATCTCAACACAAAATAAGACCAACCGGGCTTCTACCAGAGGTGGAGCAGTCCACACGACAGGCCGCAGACCTCACCATGAGGTGGCGCTAGACATAATATATATTCACTCAACATTCTCCAGTCCATTATCATATATTGTGTGCTCTTTATAAATATGTGTTGGCTGTTTGGGTAGGCTGAATCACATAGGGGGTCCGTGGATCCTACTGAGTTCTTCAAGATCACCCACCAGAAAAAGACTGGCGAATGGGTCGATAGCCGCTCTCAAAGAGCATATGTAAGTTATTGGTAATACATTATTTTTATATAACTTGGTTATCAAACAAAATATGTATCTAAGTAGGTTATATTTTTTTTTTTTACTAGGAGGAGTATCGCGAACGTCTCAGCTAGATACAAACGCAGGTTAGTGAGGCCTGAGCAGGTGGGACGCAAGAGGTGGATGGGGAGAAGAAGCTTGACTTGTGGCGGGAGATTGCTGGTGGCAGGACCCGAGGCCGATGTTATGGCACTACAGACTTGTCTTTGAACGTCCATCGTGGTATATCTTCATTGACTGAGGAGTCTCGGGCACTATCTAGTCGCAGTAGCGAGTCTCATAACGACGAGGTCATCAGAGCCAGGGAGGAGGCTGCCAGAGCCATGGAGGCGGCTGTCAGAGCTACGGAGGAGGCTGCGAGAGCAACGGACGAGGCCGCCAGAGCTACGGAGCACAGCGCCAATATTGAGGGCCAGTTTCGGATTGTGATGGAACGCCTAGCAGCTTTGGAGCGCGGTAGTGGTCACCAGCATTGTCCACATCCCGATTACGATGATGATCTTGACCACCATTCGGTGGATGATGATTCGTCACATGGTCGACGTCGTTGATTTTGTTTTCACTCAGTATTGACTTTGATATGTACTTTTATGTACTTTGTGTAAAGCACAATTTAATGTCTGTGTTGAAGTTTATATTTTTATGTTACATTTCCAGGTTTTGTAATTCAACAGCTACTAATTTACTAATCTGTACCCAAAAAAAAAAAAAAGGTTAGCGTCGGCCTAGCCTTCACTACGTTTTGCATTGGTCTAGCCAGGCCTTCGCTACGTTTAGCGTTGGCTAAGCCTTCGCTAATTTTAGCGTCGGCCAGGCCTTCGGTATGTTTAGCGTCGGCCAAGCCTTCGCTAAATTTAGCGTCGGCCAGGCCTTCGCTAAGTTTAGCCTCGGCGTAGCCTTCGCTAACCAATTATGCCATAGCATTGGTTTAGCGTGGGTTTAGCGTCGGCCTTTTCTTGTGTGTTCTAGCTGCCAATTTGCGTTGGTCCCTCAAGGCCCCCCGTAAACGTATCGACGAACAAAAAAGTGTAGGCCAAGACACCGTCGCAAAGCCGACGCTAAAGTGTCAATTAGCGTTGGCTTTTTGCTTGTAGCGTGGGCTTTTGGCCGGCGCTAATCTCTGTTTTTCTTGTAGTGTTATCCTTAGTCCATTTAGTTAATCAAGTGACTCAAAATGAGACAAGAAGTGTTTTCATGAAGAGAATCAAAATGGTTCCATAAGGTTAGTGTCTTGTTTTAAGGCAACTTTTCGCTAAGCGAATTTACCTTCGCTAAGCGAAAACAAAGGAATTCCAAGTTGGGCATCACTGCCTCACTTTCTCTAAGCGAATTAATATTCGCTAAGCGCTTCCAGAGAATTTCGCTACGCGAATTCTGTTTTGCCGAGCGCTCCAGAGCAGTTTCAAAAGAGGTGTAACCGCCCCCATTTTAGCTAAGCGAATCCATATTCGCTAAGCGAATACAACACATTTCGCTACGCGACCTATGTTTCGCCGAGCAATACAGAGGAGTCTCCAAGGAGGTATTACTGCCTCATTTTTGCTAGGCGAATGGAATTCCGCTAAGCGAATTTCATGTTTTCAGAAAATGCTAAAAATAGAGTAAGTGGTTCAAAAGTTGTTTCAAATCAAATGAATTTTCAATTGAGAAGTTGTTTTGGTTTACAAAGGAGTTTTTAACTCAACTCGTAAAGTTTTACGTATAAAAACCTAAGTTAAGTAACTAACTTAGAGTTGAAGACAAGGGTTATTTAAGTATGGTATGTGGTGGAACAAGACCATATACTATACCATTGATGACTTAGTACATCAATGACTTCATAAGTCTTAAACACAAACATGAAACGTTTTGGGTTTTAAAACAGTAGTTCGATGACGGACCGGTGATTCGGATCCCGATCAGTCGTTCAATTGTTTCAGTCTTGTGATGACTCGATCCCGGAGGGATCACGAGATTTATCCTGTGGATAAAGGTTTTGCTTTTCAAAGACGTGTATAGTTCCTACGGAAGAGAACCTTAGTGGAACTCGAGCTTTACCTGGGGAGTAGACATTGCTTTTTCGCATCTGTTTTGTGTAAGCATCGGCATTTCATTTGCATAGTTGTAAGGCCTTGAGCCTAGGAGTTGAGCTTACACCTTGATGCGGGTGCGAATCTTACGGTGACGATCTTCAATGGTCTTTTTGGAGGTATCAGGGTTGGAAGGGCTGACATGTGACCAGTTGGTGATTCTTCTGTGTCGTGGCGAATCCGTGCAATACACTGATATCCTGTACTAGATGTCGTACTTTTCATGTTTGGTCGAGAGTGTTACCGTAAAGCCAGATACGTGCACGTTATGAATGTTATAGCATCTTGCTCATGGCTGGCAGAAACCAGAACATGTCCTCCCATTCACTCTCTCTAACGTTTTGTTAGCTCCATGGATTAGGGGTCAGAGTAGTACCCAGTGACATTGGCATTGAGTCATATACATTGCACTGCATTGCATGGCTGTTGATGTTTACATTTACTGTTATACATTGTTGTATTGTTTAAGAATGCCTTATATTATACTGTTAACTGTTTAACATGATTTATATTAAGAATTCTTGTAAGCATGTTGGGTACGCTGTTACCCGATGAATCGTCCCATTTTTACTACTGCTGTTTTGTTGTGTTGATGATACTGGTACTTGCTGTTGCTGCTTGAACAGATGGACGTGACGATGGTTCAGTTCAGTAGTTTCCTTAAGCCCGGAGGCGGACTCTTTTACTGTTTTATTTTGTTGTCCGCCAGACTATGTCTATTTTTGCAGTACCTTTTGGGAGCTACGACTCCTAGTACTTATTATACGTCTTATGTCAGTCATACATTAGACTTATGTCTGTATATAGTAGTGTTGTTATTTCTGTTTCTGTATTTTTAGCACAGTATGTTTTAGAAATGCATGGTGAACCTAAGTTCATTTATTAGTATTATTTACCTTTACTAATCCCATTACATCTTTATGAAAAGAAAAAAAAAACCGTATTTTCCGAATTAATAAATATTTTCGGCCTTATAAACGTCCGGGAATGTGACACTCGGGAAAGGGTATTGCATTATTTGATATCAGAGCTGGCCAAGTCTTTTTGGGGTTTGTAGGTTATGGTCTGTCTTGTTTGTGTTGTGTTCTCTGTGTGTTTCTTTGTTGTTATCTCCGCAAGGAGGAGAATGTTGTTTGCTTTATTCTCTTAGGTCTGACAGTTCTGGTTTTGAAGGTAACAATGGCTGCTCAAAACCTAACTGCTGCTGTGAATGCCATATGGGAAATGGCTGCTGCTATGGTTCAACGTGACGAACGATCTGTCGGAGGTAGAGGACTGGATGAATTTCTTCGTCGGAATCCACCTCAATTCAAAGGTGAATTCAATCCTGAGTTAGCGGAACGCTGGATCCAGACGCTAGAGAAAATCTTTGGAGCGATGAGATGCACGTAGAATGACAAGGTTGTCTATGCAACCTATATGCTGGTGGAGGATGCGGAATACTGGTGGGAAGGAGCCCGTCAGATGCTGATTCACGATCAACAAGCTGTAGACTGGAATGCTTTTAAAGGAAAATTCCTGGAGAAGTATTTTCCTGCGAGCACAAGGCACGAGAAAGAGATGGAGTTCCTCCAGCTGAGACAAGGGAGAATGACCGTAGCTGAATACAGGGCCAAATTTGAAAGTCTAGCAAAGTTCTCAAATTACTTTCTGGACAACCCAAGAGAGGAGTGGAAGTGCAGAAAATTCGAAGGAGGCCTGAGGATCAACTTGAAGAGAGCTGTAGTTCCATTGGAAATTTCTGTTTTTCCGAGGCTGATGGAAAAGTGTCGTCTGATCGAGAGTTTGGAGCCCAAGGACAAGCGGGTACAGAGTTCTGGACCGAGCAAGTTCCAGAGGGGAAGAGGTGGTCGAGACAACAAATCTCGATGGAAGCCGTATGCAAAGCAACAAGATCAACAACAACGTTCTGCGAGAGGAAGCAGTGGGAGTTTCAGTCAGTCTGGAAACGCCCCAACCAAGTGCATGAAGTGTGGGAAAAGCAACCACATCACCAGAGACTGTTCGATCAAAGGGATTATCTGCTTCAAGTGTGGGAAGCCGGGACATATCTCACGGGAATGCATGCAACCAAAATTGGAACATTCTGTCAACAATGTCCAAGCTGCAATGCCTAAGGCGAAAGGCAGAGTCTACACTATGGGAGGCGCTGAAGCTTCTCAAAATGAAGACTTAATCCAAGGTCAGTGTGTCATGGGAGGTAAAACCTTAACTGTACGGTTTGATTCAGGTGCAACGCATTCCTTTGTTGCCTATGACTGTGTAAATTTGTTGGGATTACCTGTGTCTTCTTTACCTTTTGATTTGGTAATTTCTATGCCTACTAAAATGCCTGTTATAACTTCTAAAGTTTGTTTGAACTGTTCTGTTTCTGTTAAAGATAGCATATTTTTGATTGATTTGATCAGTTTGCCTTTTTCGCAAATGGATGTAATCTTAGGAATGGATTGGTTATCTTCTAATAATATCCTGTTAGACTATGCAAATAAAATCTTAGTTTTCCCTAGTTATGAGAATTCTGGATTTTTGACTGACAACCAAGTAAACGCTTCTTTGAGAGGAGCTCAAGGATACATGTTACTATCTTCTTTGGAGATCAAGAGCGAGCTAGTCTTAGAGCGCGTACCTGTCATGAACGAGTTTTCGGAAGTCTTTCCTGAAGACGTACCAGGTTTGCCGCCAGTTCGGGACATCGAGTTTGCGATCGATCTTGTGCCAGGAACAGGACCAGTGTCTATGGCACCGTATTGTATGGCAACTGCTGAGTTGGAAACCTTGAAGGAACAGTTGGTAGACTTATTGGAGAAACAGTTTGTTAGACCCAGTGTGTCGCCGTGGGGAGCACCTGTGCTGTTGGTAAAAAAGAAAGATGGAACATCTCGCCTATGCGTGGATTATCGCCATTTGAATAAGGTTACTATCAAGAATAAGTATCCACTTACGAGGATAGATGAATTAATGGATCAGTTTCGGGGAGCGGCAGTTTTCTCTAAGATTGATTTGCGATCGGGTTATCACCAGATTCGTGTGAAGGCAAAAGATGTACCGAAGACAGCGTTTCGAACACGCTATGGGCACTACGAGTATCTTGTGATGCCGTTTGGTGTGACGAATGCTCCAGCTATATTCATGGATTATATGAATAGGATCTTTCGTCCATACCTGGATAAGTTTGTCGTTGTCTTCATAGATGACATACTTATCTATTCGCGAGACCAGGAAGAGCACGCTGAACATCTTAGTGTAGTTCTTCAAGTTCTGAAGGAGAAACAGCTATATGCCAAGTTGTCCAAGTGTGAGTTTTGTCTCGACAAAGTGCAGTTTTTGGGTCATGTAATTTCAAAGGAAAGAATTGTTGTAGATCCGTCGAAAGTTGAAGCAGTTCTTGAGTGGGAAAGACCAACCACAGTGACTGAGATACGCAGTTTTGTGGGTTTGGATGGGTATTATTGGAGGTTCATTGAGGGATTTTCTAAGATTGTAGGACGTCTTACCCAATTGACGAGGATGGACAAAGCGTTTGAATGGACTGAAGCCTGTGAGCAAAGTTTTCAGAAGCTGAAAGAGAGGCTGACTACATTGCCAGACCCAAGCGAACCTTTTGAAGTGTACTGTGATGCTTCATACCAGGGGTTAGGCTGTGTTCTGATGCAGAATCGGAAGGTGGTAGCATATGCCTCGAGACAGTTGAAAGTGCACGAGAAGAATTACCAAACTCATGATCTAGAGTTAGCAGCGGTAGTCTTTGCGTTTAAGATTTGGAGGCACTACTTGTATGGTTCGACGTTCAATGTCTTCAGTGATCATAAGAGTTTGAAGTAATTGTTCGATCAGAAAGAGCTCAACATGAGGCAAAGACAGTGGAAGAATTTTTGAAGGACTATGATTTCCAGTTACGGTATCATCCGGGAAAAGCTAATGTGATAGCGGATGCCCTGAGTAGAAAAGTGTTACATGTGTCTGCCATGATGGTTAAGGAACACGAGCTGTTGGAACAGTTCAGGGATATGCATCTGTCCGTGGTTAGTATGCCAGGAAGACTGTGTGTGGGTATGGTTACAGTATCTTGTGATCTGATGGATCAGATTCGGGAGAAATAAGTATACGACCAATATCTGGAAAAAGAGCGAAGGAACCTAAAGAAGGGGATGACGTCTGAATACAAAGAAGGAACAGATGGAATCCTAAGACGAGGAGAATGGGTTTGTGTGCCAAACAACCCAGAGATAAGAAGGTTAATTCTAGACGAAGCTCATAGAAGCAAGTTGAGTATGCATCCAGGGTCAACCAAGATGTACCAAGACCTGAAGCGGTTGTTTTGGTGGCAAGGCATGAAAAGAGATGTAGCTGATTATGTGGCATCTTGCTTGGTGTGTCAAAAAGCAAAGGTTGAACATCAAAGGCCAGCGGGAATGTTTCTTCCGTTGGATATCCCAGAGTGGAAATGGGACGGCATAGCGATGGATTTCGTGACGTGTTTGCCAAGAACACCTAAAGGACACGATTCCATTTGGGTTATCATTGATAGGCTTACGAAATCAGCTCATTGTCTACCGATTAATCTCAAGTATTCCATGGAAAAACTTACTCAGATTTATATCAGTGAGATTGTGAGACTGCATGGAGTACCTTCAAGTATCATATCGGATAGAGACCCGCATTTTACTTCGCGTTTTTGGCAAAGTTTACATGAAGCTTTAGGGACGAAGTTACGACTAAGTTCGGCTTACCATCCTCAAACTGATGGACAATCGGAAAGGACGATTCAGTCTTTAGAGGATCTGTTGAGGGCGTGTGTGTTGGAACATGCCGTTAGTTGGGAGAATTTTCTACCGTTGATAGAATTCACCTACAACAACAGTTATCATTCGAGTATAGGGATGGCGCCCTACGAAGCTTTATATGGACGACATTGCAGAACACCTTTGTGTTGGTACCAAGAGGGAGAAAATGCTTCAGTAGGACCTGAACTAGTGCAACAAACGATCGAGAAAGTGAAACTGATTCAAGAAAAGATGAGGAAAACTCAGAGCCAACAGAAGAGTTATGCGGATAAAAGACGTTGGCCACTTGAGTTCGAGGAAGGGGATCATGTGTTTTTGAGAGTCACTCCGATGACTGGGATGGGCAAGGTCCTGAAGTCCAGAAAACTCACTCAAAAATTCATTGGACCTTATCAAATTCTTCGTCGGATAGGTCTAGTAGCTTATCAAATTGCTTTACCGTATTTTCTATCCATCCTTCACAATGTTTTTCATGTTTCGCAATTGTGAAAGTATATTCCTGATCCCAGTCATGTCATAGAGTCTGATTCAGTACAGCTAAAGGATAACCTAACCTATGAAACATTACCGGTTAAGATCGAAGACAGGAGGGTAAAGAAACTACGAGGGAAGGAGATAGCCTTGGTCAAAGTGATCTGGAACGAGACTACAGGTGATGCTACCTGGGAAAGAGAAGAGCACATGCAACAACAGTATCCGAGTTTGTTTTAAGAGGTACGTATAATTTCGAGGACGAAATTCTTTTAATAGGGGTAGGAATATAACGCGCCGATTGTCACGTTTTCTAATTCTTCAGAATTTTAATGTCTTTATTTTATTCGAGGCCTTAGGAATGGGAATAAAATATTGCGAGACCACAATCACGCTCAACGATATCGTAGGAAGCTAGGATTAAGTTTTGAGTCAAAAACTCAAACATAGTCCGGTCTGCGTTTTTACACTGACAGTATGATTTTACTGATCAGGAGACCTCAGATGGACCCGTGAACGAGACAATAAATCTTAGAATTCGATTCTCTACGTTTTGGTTAAATTTCACAAAAACTTTAGAAAAATCACTTCCTGACCTCCGTTCGAGCGGAATCCTCAATCGGGTGACGAACGAAGCCACATATGGATTTACCGGGACTCGCCAACGGATAATCTTGTTATCACATCATCCCAGGACACTTGGGAGAGTATGCCAGAGTCGTCATGACGTTCGGAAATATCTGGACGCAAAATGTCCAAAATGCCCCTAACCATAGTCTTTTACACTTTTACCATTTTACCCTTTTAGCAAATGACCTTTCCCATAAGTGAGCTTTTAAAGAGCTGAACTCAGCCCCACAGCCCCCTCATTTTCGTACAGCCCTCTCCCCTTTAGAACACCATAGTTACTCTTGAAGAAACACCATTGTTGCTCTTGAAAAAGCTTGATTTCTTGTTGGAATCACTTGATTCCTTGAGCAATCTTCCTTCATTTTAAGGTAAGATCACTTCTATGATCTCTTAGCTTCATGAATCTCTCTTTATTTCAAGATCAAACTTCATTTTCATGAAAAGAATTTCTTAGATCCCAAACTTTGAAAATTCATAGGAAATTGTAGAAAAATCCTTTTGAGGTAAGACCAATTTCTTTGAACTCACCTCATCATTCTCTACCTAAACCCAAGAGCTTATGATTCAACTCTCATCATAGCTCAAAAATCACAATATGGCCGAACCCTTTTGATGATGATGAATAGTGTTTTTCATCAATTTTTGATTTCTAACACTTGATTTCATCCTTAGCTTTCCTATTGCCTTTGAATCCACGAATGGAAAACCAAGAACAATTCCTAACCTCTTTACCCTAGGGTGGCCGAAACCCTCTTTGATAGGATTATTGAGTTTTGCTTTGATTGTTGTTTAATGTTGGATTGTTGTGTCGTTGTAGTTGTTCACGATTGTCAGGAGGTTCACAAACCGATCAACCGACTTTGATCCGGGAATCTGCTCATCAAGAGGTATGGGGGGTGAATCTCATCACACCAAGATGGTGGTAGTGAAGATGGTTGTTTAAGTTTATGTGTGGCTGAAACCCTTTAGTTTGGGTTCACTTTTAATTGTTAAGTTTTGTTAAGTTCTCTTCAAGAACAAAATTGTCATGATGAGTTTATGCTTTAATATGTTGCAGTGTACTTTAGCATGTGTTGATGATGAGATGATTGAATGAAAATCATTTTCATGTATGTTGAAAAACCTACTTTGATCACTAGATCAAGTATGGACTTTTGTGCTTGATTATGATGCAATGATGTATGTTTCTTGTTATCATAATTGTGTAAGTTTTGTGAGGTATAACTTGTTTAGTTTGGTGAAGTAAATCTTCACATTGGTGCATAGTTGGCTTTTGGCCATGACCTTGAGAAAAGGAAGGTAATGTGTAGTTCTTAAGCAAATTAATTTTTGAAGTAAAGAAAGTGTTTTAATAACTTATGTTTTTCAAAGAAAAACCCTAAGTGACTTTGATCCAAAGATCAAATGGAATTAAATCTCAAAGTATTTTCACCAAAGTGAAACATGTTTTATACCTTATCCTTAGTCCATTTAGTTAATCAAGTGACTCAGAATGAGACAAGAAGTGTCTTCATGAAGAGAATCAAAATGGTTCCATAAGGTTAATGTCTTGTTTTAAGGCAACTTTTCGCTAAGCGAATTTACCTTCGCTAAGCGAAAACAGAGGAATTCCAAGTTGGGCATCACTGCCTCACTTTCGCTAAGCAAATTAATATCTGCTAAGCGCTTCCAGAGAATTTCACTACGCGAATTCTGTTTCGCCGAGCGATCCAGAGGGGTCAGAGGTGTAACCGCCTCCATTTTCGCAAAGCGAATCCATATTCGCTATGCGAATACAACACGTTTCGCTATGCGACTTAAGTTTCGCCGAGAAATATAGAGGAGTCTCCAAGGAGGTATTACTGCCTCATTTTCGCTAAGCGAATGGAATTCCGCTAAGCGAATTTCATGTTTTCAGAAGATGCTAAAAATAGAGTAAGTGGTTTAAAAGTTGTTTCAAATCAAATGAGTTTTCAATTGAGAAGTTGTTTTGGTTTACAAAGGAGTTTTTAATTCAACTCGTAAAGTTTTACGTATAAAAACCTAAGTTAAGTAACTAACTTAGAGTTGAAGACAAGGGTTATTTAAGTATGGTATGTGGTGGAACAAGACCATATACTATACCATTGATGACTTAGTACATCAATGACTTCATAAGACTTAAACACAAATGTGAAACGTTTTGGGTTTTGAAGCAGTAGTTCGATGACGGACCGGTGATTCGGATCCCGATCAGTCGTTCAATTGTTTCAGTCTTGTGATGACTCGATCTCGGAGGGATCACGAGATTTATCCTGTGGATAAAGGTTTTGTTTTTCAAAGATGCGTATAGTTCCTAAGGAAGAGAACCTTAGTGGAACTCGAGGTTTATCCCGGGGGTTGACATTGCTTTTTCGCATCTGTTTTGTGTAAGCATTGGCATTTCATTTGCATAGTTGTAAGGCCTTGAGCCTAGGAGTTGAGCTTACACCTTGATGTGGGTGCGAATCTTACCGTGACGATCTTCAAAGGTCTTTTTGGAGGTATCAGGGTTGGAAGGGCTGACATGAAACCAGTTGGTGATTCTTTTGTGTCGTGGCGAATCCGTGCAATACACTGATATCCTCTACTAGATGCCGTACTTTTCATGTTTGGTCGAGAGTGTTACCATAAATCCAGATACGTGCACGTTGAATGTTGTAGAATCTTGCTCATGGCTGGTAGAAACCGGAACATGTCCTCCCATTCACTCTCTCCGACATTTTGTTAGCTCCATGGAGTAGGGGTTAGAGTAGTACCCAGTGACATTGGCATTGAGTCATATACATTGCACTGCATTGCATGGCTGTTGATGTTTACATTTACTGTTATACATCGCTGTATTGTTTAAGAATGCCTTATATTATACTGTTAACTGTTTAACATGATTTATATTGAGAATTCTTGTAAGCATGTTGGGTACGCTGCTACCCGGTGAATCGTCCCGTTTTTACTACTGCTGTTTTGTTGTGTTGATGAATGGGAATCTCACCCATATCTGTATGTTTTCTGCTGGTACTTGCTGTTGCTGCTTGAACAGATGGACGTAACGATGGTTTAGTTCAGTAGTTTCCTTGAGCACGGAGGCGGACTCTTTTGCTGTTTTATTTTGTTGTCGGCCAGACTATGTCAGTTTTTGTAGTACCTTTTGGGAGCTATGACTCCTAGTACTTATTGTATTTCTTATGTCAATTATACATTAGACTTATGTCTGTATATAGTAGTGTTGCTATTTCTGTTTCTGTATTTTTAGCACAGTATGTTCTAGAAATGCATGGTGAACCTAAGTTCATTTATTAGTATTATTTACCTTTACTAATCCCATTACATCTTTATGAAAAGAAAAAAAAAAGCCGTATTTTCCGCATTAATAAATATTTTCGGCCTTATAAACGTCCGGGAATGTGACACTCGGGAAAGGGTGTTGCACTCCTCATGTTCCTCCTTGGTCTTGGAGTAAACTAAGATTTCATCTATGAACACCACCACAAACTTATCCAAGTAAGGGTGAAAGGTCTTGTTCATGTAGTCCATGAACACAGTAGGAGCATTGGTCACACCAAAGGGCATAACCATGTACTCATCGTGACCATATCGCGTCTTGAACGTTGTCTTCGGGATGTCCTCAAACTTAACCCGAATGTGATGGTACCCTGACCTCAAATCTATCTTAGAAAAGACGCAAGCACCTATCAACTGGTCCATAAGATCATCAATCCTAGGGAGAGAATACCAATTCTTAATGGTCACCTTGTTGAGTTGCCAATAGTCGACACACAACCTCGTACTACCATCCTTCTTCTTCACCAACAACACAGGTGCTCCCCAAGTAGACACACTAGGCCTTATAAACTGCTTCTTCATCAGGTCCTCTATCTGTTCTTGTAACTTGGCTAGCTCTAGAGGAGACATTTTATAAGGGGATGTGGACATTGGCCCGGTGCCAGGCACTAAATCTATTGAGAAATCAACATCTCTCTTTGGCGGTAAGTTATAAACATTCCCCAGAAACACATCAAGAAAGTCCCACACAACAGACACACTTCCAAAATCAGGAGGGCTCTCTAGTTCCAAGGAATCTAATATCATGTATACTTGGGCTTCGTCTTTCATCGAAGCTTTCACTTGGTTGGAAGAAAGAAAGGTCGGGCCCTTAAACTCCATAGAAGTGCCAAAAACTAAGGTCTTATCAAAACAGTTCAAAAGGACGTGGTTGGAAGATAACCAGTCCATGCCAAGAATAACATCAAGGTCTTTCAGCGGTAGGCATACAAGATCGACAACAAAGGCTCTACCATCAATAACAATATGACGGTTCTTTAACTTAAAGCATCATTACCTATAACGAGTATAGACAATACAAACAAAAGCACACAACAAACTCGCAAAAGACTCATACCACAGCCTGATAGGACAGACCTGCTCTGATACCAATAAATGTGACACCCATCTAACCTGCATGTTATAAAAACATTAAATATAATTAATAATAATAAAATATACATAAAGGAAAATGAAACATGCAACCTTTCATAAAAGGTTCACGGGTAGAAAAGGTACCACATGATCTAGTCCTCAACAACACGGAAAAGATTAAACTCAAGTTTAAAAGGATAAAGAAACATGAACATAAAACAAACCCAACCCCGATGTCACAATTCAGAGCTGGTACAATCGTTCCGAGAACATCCTCGGAATACAACTGAAAACTAAAGAAAATAAAACAACTAAGCTGAAGGCCCTAACTATGAGTGGTGGCTCCTCAGAGTCACTCCTCTCCGAGCTGCTCATCATCCTCTGCATAAACCAAACATGCCAAACAAGAAAACAAAGAACGGGGAGTAAGAAAACATGTAAATGCAAAGGCAAGGAGACAGGAATAAGATGATCATACATCATGGCATAGCAACAGTCATAAGCATACAATTACTTATATAAACATCATCTCAACATCATAAATCAACCAGTATGTTATATGATGCAATGCAACACTACTCCGCTACTCCATTAATGTATATGGATCCAACTAACTCAGGAAGAACAACTTCGAGTTACATATCCGCATTGGCCACTAAAGGCACCAACGCCAGCAGTCCACCAAACCATGGGTGAACTCCTTGGATAGCCACCGCATCAAACCATGGATGCCTTATCACGGGGGGCCACGGTTCACCATACCTTGGGTGAACCAACCGTGGATGGCCAGATCTCCGTACTCTCGGACGACCTCCCCTATGTTGAACTTCCCCCAACAAACATCTCCAATGTGATGCATGAACACAATAACAAACAACGGCAACCTGCCACCTCTGCTCGGGCCACTAAAGGCACCCAAGTGTATCATCCTCAACATTGGGCCACTAAAGGCACCTAATCATATCATCCTCAACATTGGGCCACTAATGGCACCCAATCATATCATCCTCAACATTGGACAACTAAAGGCATCCAATTATATCATCGTGCGGTAACCCCTCGGGTACGACTTAACCAACACATCGTTCCTAGACATCTTAATTAATATATAATTAATTTATCTAACTTCATCATTTGTTTGTTGTATTATTCTATCATTATTGAGAACATTGGTGTTAGAACCCTTATTAAACCTGAAGTCTCAGATTCTGACCAGAGGGGTGGCACGGGCGTCCATAACCCCGGCACGGGTGTGCTGCCACTTAAGTGTAGCACGGGCGTGCTTCCTTTCTTGCACGGTCGTGCTCATCAGCACAGGCGTGCTCCCTATTAGGAACGCACGTGCTCCTTTGCTGCACGGCCGTGCTCGTTGCGCGGCCTTTTCCAGAATTCAGCTGGGAGCACGGGCGTGCTCTTTATTCAGCACGGCCATGCTAAACAGACGATAGTACTATTCTGAGCAGCAATTAACATTTTAATTATTTAACCAAATAGACCCTAACACTCTAAAAAATCATCCCTAGGTTCATGACTAAACCATCATCATAAAAGCCTCACTTTTATTGATCCATGCCTCACTTTTATTGATCCATGTCTTATGAATATTTTTGGGGAACAACAGTCCCTTTATTATTTGACCAATTAAAATCCTAATTAACCAATTTAGGGTTATCTCAGCAGGTTTGTCATAGAAACAACCATTCAACCATAATATCATATAACATCTCAACCAACAATTATGATATAATCATGCCATCAAGTACCAACATAACAGCCAATGCACATAACCAAAAATGTATTAATAACAACAACAAACATTTATAGCAATAGGCATTTAAACATACAACATACAAATAACCTCGGTGTCATGGGTACCCCTCATCGTACACTACCCGCACTGCCTAGTGGTTATACTATCCTTCTCCCCATACCTGGTTCGAAGGTTGCAACAATGATAGACCCAAACAACAAACCGGTCACGTCCTCCCAAGTGGCTCAGTCTGAATCCAAGCCTTGGTCAACTAAAAAATTAACCAAATCAGTTTCCAATCAAATAACAAGAAAGGAAACCAAGAAAGGGAAGAAATGTTACCTACGCAACTGGCACAGATGAACAAAAGCTTACCAAAGGTCTCCCAAAACCCCAAAACACACTAAGCTTGATGGAGATAGGGAATGAGCAGGTCTAGCTGCACTAGGGTAGTAGTAGCCACCAAATGAGGGTTAAAAACGCAACCCTCGGTTTCTGTGCCATTATATAAGCTCTACGCATAGCACGGCCGTGCACTCCTTTGGCATAGGCATGCTGAACTTAGCTTCAGCAAGACGCGATCCACACTCGAGCACGACCGTGCTTACTAACAGCACAGCCATGCTAGTGACTCAACTGGTCACAAGACATGCGACCAAGCACGGGCATGTTGGACATCAGCACGGCCGTGCTGATGTTCCAGAAAGGGACTTTTAAGCCAAAAATCCCACTTAGCTCTTAACCAACAATTATAACTTACCCAAACAAAATTAAACATCTAAACAAGCTTATATAAAAAATACTTAACGAAAAGCAGGGTGTTACAAGTTTGAGGAGTCCTACACATGTTAACAATTATATGCCACACCTACGACTCAAATCAATGAATCAAAGGGAATGAGCCACGAAAATTAGGAGGAAGAACTCACCAACACAGCTTTTGGATGCCTCAAGGACAGAATCGTAACGGTCCCTTCGTGCGATTCCTCGGACGATCAATCAAGCAAAAAGACCCGTAAAAGCCTAAAACGCACCGAAAATGATATCGGCATTTAAGAATGAGGAAGAAATGTAATTGAATGACTAAAAGAAGGTAAATGTCGATACCAACTTACCTTGACGATACTCACATAGAAAGGTAGCAGTGTGAAGATGTCATAGCTACGAACCCAAATACACGATCGGTTTAAAATTGCAGTAACTGAAACCACTCGAACTGAGCTCTCCAAGCCTTCAACAATGGTGGTCTCCTTTTTCTCTTCTTTGTCCAGGAGTTGATTTCTTCTTTAGGTGGAGAAGATATAATTTCTTTTAATGTAACCATGGTTAGCTTAATCAAACTAAGGATAAGTTAGGTAATATGATAAAAGACTTAGATCTTTTTCAAGGAAGTCATGATGACCATGGTGACTCACTAGGGTGAGTTGTCCAGATACTTTTCATTAATCCCTAGGGGCAAATTGGTCTTTTATTGCCATAAACATCTTTGATATTTTTAGAAAGTAATGATGACTTGTGGTGAGTCATGGTGGTGACTCACCCTTTGACTCACCGCACTCAAGCGACATGTGTCCCTCATCCGGTGTTCAGTTTTGTCTCTACACGTCCGTTCTCGACTCCGTCGATTTTCTGATTTAGGTTTTACGCCCGAATAAAGTATAATAACTTATTTATTTTGAAAATTTACAAAATAACCAATACCATTCGAAACAAGATATAAAATCTAACCATTTCGTTTTCGAGTCAAAAATTAGGTTTTCTGATCAGTAAAATCTTATTGTCAGTGAAAACGCAAACCGGGTTCCGTCTGAATTTTCAACCCAAAATTTAACCGTAACTCTCTGCGATAATGTAGAGTATAAATATGATCTTGGTTTATTCAATATCATTTTCTAAATCTCGGATAAAATACAAACTTATTTATATAAATTATCGATCTTAAAAGCAGAGAAAATCAGGGTGTTACACAGACTACTAAAAGCTTGGTTTAGTGACCGAACTCATATCAATAAGAAATAATCGTTGACCGGACGCTAATTCGGTCGCAAAATAGTCAACAATTTTGACTTTTACATTTTTCAAGTTAGCGGTCGAATTAGCGATTGACTGCTTTGCAACTAACTAAATTCTTCGCTAATTTGGTCGCTGAAGGGAAATCATTGACCAATTTTTAAAATCATCATTTGAGCTGCTAAATCCGTTGCTATTAGTGACTATTTATTTATGATGGTCTTTAAATCACTATTTTCTTGTAGTGAAATGGAGGTTTAAACAGTCTTAATTTGTAGTAAAAAATGGCAGTTTAAACTGCCATACTGTGCAATATAAAATGGTAGCTTATAACTACCAACATATGGTTGGTCCGAGTGGTAATGAGTTCAGGCCCCTTAAGCAAGCCATCAGGGGTCAATTCCTGGCTCTTGCGTATGAAAAAAACCTAGGTGGGAGGGGGCAACCCTTGAATGTCGTTTAGGTCCCCCGACGATGATTAGTCACTATTTACGATATTTGTATTTTTAGCGTGGGATAGCCATTAACACCATATTTTTATTGGAAAGATTTCTAAATTAGGCACATAAGCATCATAATCTTCACCAGTGTTAGTGCTTGTTTGAGTACAAGCCCAACAGGCATTAATTTGACTATCGTTTGGTTTCAAAAGTTTGTTAAATAAAATCAATTTTGGGTGGATAGAATTGATTTTAAGATAAGCAAGAATTTCTACATTTTCCGTTGAGTGGAATTGATTCTACGCGTGAGACCCACAAAATTATATTTATACCTCAAAAGTAATTTTACTTTCTCATCCAAACAAAATCATTTCTTCTAAACTCACCTTTAAAATATCATTAGCAAAATTATATCAATTTTTTTGACCTCAACTTTTTCAAAATCAATTCTTTTAACATCAATGTTTTCAACATTAATTTTACCAAAATCTAAGACAAAGATACCCTTAAACTCTTAACACCATGTTACAAATAAACAAAAAATAGAAGAAATTGGAAAAGGTTTTCTGTATTCACTATGTTACAGTTGCTTGGAGTAAAATATGCAAGCCAAAGAATGAAGGTGGGTTAAGGATAAGATCTTTAAGGTCTATCAATGAGGTTGCTTTGCTTAAGCTCAGTTGGGAATTTTTTTCTTCAAAATCTGATTGGGCCATCCTTTTGAAAACCAGGTTTCTTAGGAATAATAAACCCATTGTTTATTATGCTAAGTCTTCAATCTGGTTCTCTGTCAAAATTCATATCAATTCAGTGATTGACAATAGTTCTTTGTGCATTGGTAATGGTAAGAGTATAAATTTCTGGCTTGATAATTGGTTGTCAAATGCCTGTTTCAGAATTGCTTGAGCTTCCTACAACAACTCATGCTTCTTTGAAAGCTACAGTTTCAGATTTCATTCGCAATGGTTCTTGGAAAATTCCAAACTCCTTTGCTGTTTCTTATCCTGAAATAGTGAACTAAATGACACTACTACAAATTCATGAATTACTTGCGAATTTTTCTGTAGATTTTTTTTATAGGAATTTCCTGCAAATTTTTCTGCAAATTTTTTAAAAATAAGGTTTTTTTCTTGTAGATTTAAATTTTTAGGAAATTTTGACATTTCCTACGGATTTTCCTACGAATTTAAATTTTTCGCAAGAAAATTTGCAAGATATTTCCTACGGATTTTAAAATTCGTAGGAAAAATTACCCACGAAGGTATTACCTATGGACAAAATTCATAGAAAAAATTGTAGGAAACCTGTTTCCCACGAATTTGTGTAAAATCTGCAGGAAATCTGCAGGTAATCAAAAAATTTCTAGTAGTGTAAAGCAAGTTGAAATTCCTTCTGATAGCTGTGAGGACTTCCTTGTCAGGAATTAGTCTGATAAGGGTCTTATGACATTCAAAGATGCCTCTGCTGAAGAGAGATTGAAGGGCCAACAAGTATATTGGGGAAAAAAGATTTCGAATCCTCATGTTCCTCCATCCAAATCTTTTCTAATTTGGAGGCTTCTTCACAACAAATTGCCAACTGATGAGCATTTCATGCATAAAGGTTGTGTGACAGTTTCACTTTGCAGCCTATGTTATGCAGCAGCAGAGTCGACTAACCATCTTTTTTACAATTGCATTGTGGCTTCTAAACTCTGGAATTGGTTTAGTCATATGTTGCAAACCAGAATTGATCACTCTTCTATTTTAGGAATTTTATGCTTGCTGGATAAACAATGGAGCTCGCAAGGTAGGGATGTTGTTATCTCAGCAATCTCTCATATTGTTTGGATAATTTGGTACATTAGAAATCAGCTTAGATTCAAAATAAAATCATTTCTTTTGAGCGAGCAACTACTATGGTCAAGGCAGCTGTTTCCTTGTCTGGTACTTTGTCAAAAGGTCATTGTTTTGGTTCATTATCTGAGTTCTTTATGATGCAACTCTTTTTTGTGAAAAGCCATGCTCCTAAAGCACCTGTGATTATAAACTGGTATAAACGTCCTTGCAGCTAGATTAAGTGTAACTCGAATGGTGCATCTAGGGGAAATCCGGGTTTGGCTTCTGGTGGTGCAATTTTTAGAGATTCAACTGGATCCTTCTTGGGGTGTTTCTCAAATTTTTATGGTGTCCAACCCTTTTCTTGCAGAAATTCTTGCTGCTATGAAGGCTGTTGAAATAGCTTCTAAAAAAGGCTGGAATAAGTTTTGGTTAGAGTGTGACTCTTTGCTTGTTGTTAATGTTTTTAAAAATATTGACCTCATTCCTTTGAAGCTCTTAAATAGGTGGAAGAATTGTCTAAGCATGACAAAACATATGCAATTCTATTGTTCTCATTATATTTAGAGAAGGCGACACGTGTGCAGACAAGCTAGCTATTTACGGCCTTGCTCATCAAAGTTTTTCTTGGTGGGATTTTCCCCCACATTTTATTTTAGAGGATTTCAATCGTAATAGATTTAATCTTCCATTCTTTAGGTTTGCTTAATTCTTTTTTCTTTGCTTGGGTTTTGGCCTAGTCCCCCCTTGCTTTCTTTGTATTCCTTTTCTTTTTATTAATAAATTATAATGATACATTGCAAATGATAGTTAAAGGCTAAGGTGCCAACCTAGTTGGGATGTTAGTCTTTAAAGTGATGCCTTTGGATATCATTCTTTTTGCTTAAAAAAATGTTGTACAAGGGGCTTATATTTATTTGTTTACGCCTAGACTCCTAAAACGTTATTAATACAATTAAATGTAATTAAACAACTTCAATATAATTCCTGAACATGCTCTTAAATTATTCACTTGTTCAATGAATCCTAAAGTACAGTTATGCTAACAGCAGCAAACAATATTCTTCCTTTTCTTATGTTTTTTCCTAACAAGTTTATAACAACTTGGCCGAAGGTGGTGCATAAAATAAACAAAAAGCCATCTGACTTGAACTATATTATTAGGTAATGATTGGAATATTATCATTAGAGATGCTCCTAACATGATCCGCACTCCGTTGCACTATTTGAGAGACCTTGACGATAAATGATGATATCGAAGTGGTAATCAAAGGATCATTGGGGGGCGTTGATTATTTTAAGTTAGTTATATAATTTGATGATGTTGCTTAATCTACAATTTATCATATCATCGGAATAAGAAAAATGGAATTTGTTTTGTGACGGATGGCCCTCTAGGTAGTCTCATCATTATCATATGGCCTTCAAAGTTCATTAATTGTACTATAACTGAAGTCTATCATTGTTTGGTGGAGAGGAATAGCAGCCATGACTTATTCAGGAATATTTGAATTTAGGAAAAGACAAAACATGTATAGATCTAATTCTCACTTCAGGTACTTTTCTTTTAGTTGGCAAAAAGGTTTATAAAATTATCAATTTTGTGATTCTCATCATCCTGCACTTACAAACCCATTCTGGTTTGAAATTAATTGTGATAGATTTCAATTTTAAGCATTTGATCCAATGTTTACAGTTTGGGTTGGATTATACTTTGGTTCGTCCGAATTTGACTCGTTCTTTAAAAACTTATGTTTTTTTAAAATGAGTTATAATTAATAAGACTTTTTTTAATTAATCTAAATTAATAACTTTTTTTGTGATATGATAATATGTTTATATCGATCTTATTTATTTTGAAATATTTATTATAAAATATATACTTTAATTTTAGTTTCTCACTTTATTTAATAACATAATTTAATACATTATGTAATATGTAGACATAATAGTTGGCCCAATTTAATATGAACTAGAGTAGGATTTTCCTTAAATTCAATTGTCATGCTGATCAAGAACACAAAAATGTTCAAATTTGTTCAAGAACATAACCTAAAGAATGCAACAGAGAAAGGGGCAGAAAATCTCACAAGGTGGGGAAGATTTGGAGATGAAAAATTGATACAACACGCCACATTCAAGGATGAATGATAAGTGTAATTGAATCGCCACAAGACACGAAATTCTTGATAAGATTCTTGAAGGTTCACAAAGAACACATAGAGGAGCACCAAGCTTTAAACTCTCAATTAGCAATTATGAAAAACTCCCCAAATATTCTTTACAAAGAGCCTTTTACATGCAAGGTTCCATGTAACGTCTCGATTTTTCGTTGTTTTATAATAACTGTGACTATTTATAGATATAAATGAGTTTGTATTTTTATCTACATTTTAGAAAATGATTTTGGGAAAACCAAAATCATATTCGTGCTCTATGCGATCGTAGGAAGCTATGATTAAATTTTGGGTCGAAAACTCAGACGAAGCCCGATCTGCGTTTTCACTAAATATAGTGTTTTACTACTATCAAGACCTAATTTTGACTCATGAATGAGACAGTTAGTCTTAGAATTCGATTCTCTAAAATTTTGCTAAAATTGGTTCTTGACGTTAAAAAGTGAAAATAATATAAGCTATTCGAGCGAAAACTCGAACCGGGAGCCAATTGAAGCTGTCGATGGATTTAACGGGATCCGCTAACAGATAATCTTTATGTCACATCAGGTCAAATCACCTAGGAATGCGTGCCAGTGTCATGATAGTTTTCAGAAAATATCTGGACGCGAAATGACCAAAACGCCCTTAAGTTTCCATGAAATTACCATTTAACCATGGTAAAAAGACCATAATACCCTTAATGAGAAAATTTAAGAAACTTTTGCCCCCCACACTTTGGCCCATTCGGCCATTCTCTTTCTTTCTTCCTCCTCCCACTTGTTCTTCAGTTTTCTTCACTTTCTCCTTACTTGCTCTTCATTTCTTTTCAAGATCTTCAAGCCTTTTGGTGAAGCAAAGTTGATTTCTTCTCAAGCTTTGTCATCAAGGAGGTATAACCTCCATTCTTCCTCTCTTAATCTCTCTATTTCTCCATTCGATTTCATGATTCATGGAAGGTTAGGTTTTGAAGCTTAAACTTCAAAAATCCATGAAAAATTGTAGAAAAATCATTTTAATGTCAAACCACTTTCTTTGAGCTAGCTTCATTGTATTCTTTCATAATCCAAGAGTTTAGAACCAAGGAATCCCTCTAGCTCATATGGGTATTTTGGCCGAACCTACCCCCTTTGTGTTGGGAATTTGCGTATTAAAAACAAAAAACGCACCGGAAAAATTCCCAAGAAAAAGGATCCATGCGAATGGTCATGACTCATGATGTAGTGTTTACCTCTTGCAGCGTAGCTTTACCGCAATCACTGCAAGGGAAGAGCAGTCCTTCTCAATCTATCACGAGCACTACGAACAATGCTATCACCAGTACCACAATGGAGCAGCACCTCTACATAGTCCACATGAACAAATCACCGTCGGAGAAAACGTCGTGCTAGTTGATGGCAAGGGTGAGGGGGCGCGCCTACCAAGGTGGTGTGACGGCCACTAGGTTATGCGTAGTAAACTCTCCTTGGCACTTAAGTGACGTGCACAGCATTATAAGTTGTCACCCACTTAACCTAACCTCTTTGGGCTTGTACGCTACAAGCCCAATCTTATAATTAATATTATTAAATCATATTTAATAAATTAATTCATTCTCCGACTATTTGTTCTATGCGTGTGACCCTATAGGTTCTCAATAATTGGCAATAATATTAAATCACATTTAATATTATAAACAATGAGCAGCATCTAGCAATACATCATTGTTACCCCATTAGTGAGAATATTGGTGATACGATATATACCTTATGGTAACCAATATAACCGTGTAGTAAATGTCCCTTCGTCCATATGTCTTAATTGAACACAGGGCATAAATGTGTCATCCTTGTTAAGTTCAATTATTTATTTCTCAATTTTCGAGTAGACGTGTAATCACAAATGGGCCTAATATCACATATTGGCCCATTTCCGTGTGTCCACCCATATTTCATGTCTTACTCTATCGAGAGGCCCATGACATTACTCCTGTTATGTAGGAGGGACAAATACTATCTACATCACTCACATCCCTCAACATGTTTCATTGCAGGCCCAATAACCACCTTTATGATCATCCTGTTACGGATGACGTTTGATAGCATTAAAGCCTACAACTCCACATGTAGGAATCGTAGTGACTTCAAGTCGAAGGACTACTTCACTATGGTTGCCATGAGAAGCGCTTATGACACTTACATAACTATTATGCAGCGTTCTCATAGTGGGTCAATCCAGTACAAATATTACTCCTAATATTTGCACCTATTTATTGACTTGATATCACATATCCATGACCTGTGAGATGTGGTCATCAGTCTACTCACACAATAGTCTCTATGTATTATTGTTGTCCTAATTAACAGTAATACTCGACTACGGACATTTTAAGAATAGCGTTCTATGGTCTAACGGGATCTCACTATCAAGTCACATTTGATGTTCCATTAAATGAATTGCCTATTCTAAGGACTTTATTATTTTAAATACTAATAACATAATAAATTAATGCCTTATTCATATATCAAATATATGATCAAAGTCATGATGCAAATGATGATCTGTTCAAAATAGATTGGCCACTAGGGCTTACACCAACACTTTGGGTGTGTAGAGTTTTGGTTGAAATTTTGATATTCTAAGCTTGAATCTAGTCTTGCCACACCTAGTAAGCGTAGAATCCAAGAGATGAGAATTTGTGGAACTCCCTAGCCATATTTTCTAGCATAGGGCCGAACCCTAGAGGAAGGGGAATAGGAGAAATTTTTGTGATTTAAAGTTGATATCTTGATTGATTGATTGTGTGTAGTTGTCGTCGAGTAATCGGACAAGAAACTGGGCGACTTCCGGACCGATCGGGCGACTTCTTGCTAAACGGGAAGCTTCAAGAGGTAAGGGGGACTGCCTGAGGGATCTCCCGATAACTACATGTTATCGTATTTGGTCTGTAAATATGTTATTAAGCTGTGTAGTGGTTGATTGATTTAATTTCCGCAATTATTTTATCTGTTGATAATTGCTTGCTGATATGTGTTATGGTGATTTAATATGTGTTTTAACTATATTATCTGCTATAACCATATTGTGATGTTGATTGTTGATTGGGAAGCCTGACAGTGGTCAGTGCTCAAATAATTAACGGGGATAAAAGCCTTGAAAAGCTTTGTAAGAAACGCCAAATATTTATTTGGGAAATGTTGGAAATTTTCAATGACGCTAGTTTTTCTATAAAAAAAAATGATCCTAAAGTAAATTATAAAGTTAGTAGAAAAAGTTAGATTTTCAAGAATAAATTAATCATTTTGTGGAATAAATTAAAATAAGAGGAAAAAGTCAAGATTTTGAACTTAGGACGTTTTTAACGCTAAAACGACGTTTTCATTTAGAAAACATTTACGAAAAACATTTTTGAAAAATAGTAATACTGTTCTGAGATGACATTTCTGGTCTCAGATGTTTCCTTTCAAAAACGGGTATTTGGGAAATGACTTTCAACAAAAGATAAGTTTTATCCGTAATTCTAGGGTTTTCAAACTATTTTCAAACAGAAAAGTTTATCTGTAAACAAGTTTTTCCCAACGGTGTAAAATCTGACAACTTAGATGAGTTGCAGAGATTTTGTTTTGATTTGTGTTTAACAGAACGAAAAACGGTGAAAAACGTTGAAACCTGAACCTAGTATACAAGACGTCGGGATACTAGTGCTCTGTGAAAATAGCACGTAGATCTGAGAATCCATGTTACAGTGTTATGGACTGTGTGTCCTCCTCTGGTTATAAGGAAACGTGATTAAAGGTGAATATTGTTTTCTATCACCACGGACCTTGGGCTGGTGCATCGGTCTAGGGCTCCGCGATTGAGCACTCGGACTTTACGTCCTGTGTTAACGATGAAATGTTTTAAAACGGTGTAAATTATGAATGATCGGGAGCCTTTGAGCTACAACAAGGAAAGAAAGAACACAAAGAAAAGTGACAAGGCATGAAATGTTTTTACATGCATTAAATCGGCAGACGTGCCAACGGTGTTTTAATCTGGATATATTGGTGGTCAGGATATTCAAGACGATGTGTATCATTGTGCCTTGATGGACAATGAAAACCATAAACAGTGATCACCTGTGCCTTGTGTAGGACAGTGTGCAATGATTTTAACAACGGTGTGCCTTTTTGGCAATCGAGCTTGATTAGCTCATTTTTATAAAGGTGTTGGGACCTCCGAAGATTAAGTATAGAACTAAACGTTGAACATTGAAGTGTCATGCATTTTTATAAATAACGAGGACTGTCGGGTATGAAACTCTATGATAAACTACTTGTTTATTCAGTAGAATTTTATACATCATGATTATATAGTTGTTGGTGTGTCGCACATGTAGTTATCGTGCTTGAATCTATATATTTGTATCTCACCCTTACACCATCAGATGAGTTCCAAGATGCCACTGAAACATTCAGGGGTCCATTACCTGACGCTTGAGTGTGCGGAGAAAGGTGACATACGAGGAGTCACGGTCACATTAGAGGCAGGACCAGCTATAGGATAAGTCCTGTTATTTTGGATGACAATTTCGTTAGTTGCTCTAACTACTGTAAGCCATGACTTGTGGTGTATGGTAGTCTGTATAAAGGCCTTATGTATGAATTTATGATACCCTAATATGTATGCACTGTTTGATGTTTATATAAATGCGTATTTAAGTTACGTTGAAGTATGGTAAGCTAAGTTAGAAGAAAAAAATTTATCACGGATTTCCAAAATAAGTTAAATACTTAGAAAATCTTATTTTCCGAAAGTAACCAGCAAAACTAATAAAGTTTATTTTCTGCAACGGGTTACCATGTGATGTCCCAGAAGGGGGTGTCACATTCCAAAGCTAAACCAACTCATAACTAACATAAGGGCCCTAAGGCCAAATTCCCTAAAACAAGCTAACTATACAAAAGTCATTGTATTTATTTATTACAAACCAATATCTAAAAACTACATGATATCTACCACTAAGAGATTTACAAAATATGGTTCTCTTTTAACACCAACATTGGCCTTGAGAAAGTAAGCCACTTGGTGTTTGAGTTGTTCTTTAATCCTTTTTGCCCTTCCTCTTGTTATTGGTTCATCCAATCCAAAGTCTTGAGACTTTATCTCTTTGAGCCAAGGTTTTTCTGCATCATTCCCTCCCTCTTGAAAAGAATTCAACCCTGAATTAAGGTCCTCATCAATGGTGTCCTCGTGGGTACCTACATCAAAAGGAGACAAGTCACAAACAGTAAAAGATGCACTCACATTATACTCACCGGGAAAATCAATCTTTTATGCATTATCATTGATTCGCTCCAAGACTTGGAATGGGCCATCTCCTCTTAGGAGAAGTTTGGACTTCCTTTTAGAAGGAAACCTTTCCTTACGCAAATGTACCCAAACCCAATCACCGGGTTCAAAGATCACCTTTTTCTTACCCTTGTTGGCACTTTGTGCATATTGTTGTACCTTCTTTTCAATGTTTGCCTTGACTTGAGCATGCAAATCTTGCACAAATTGTTCTCTATCCGTGACATCCTTATGCAAAAATTCATCATTAATAGGCAATGGAATTAAATCAATAGGAGTTAGAGGATTGAACCCATAGGCAACCTCAAATGGAGAATGAGAAGTAGTGCCATGAGGTACTCTATTATATGCAAACTCAATAAATGGTAAACATTCCTCCCATGCCTTTAAATTTGCTTGTAATATGATTTTAAGCATGGTACCAAGAGTTCTATTAACCACTTCGATTTGCCCATCCGTTTGAGGGTGACAAGTGGTGGAAAATAGAAGTTTGGTGCCAAGCTTAACCCACAATGTTTTCCAAAAGTGGCTCAAGAATTTTGAATCCCTATTGGACACAATGGATTTGGGAATGCCATGCAATTTCACAACCTCTTTGAAAAACAAGTTTGCAATATGACAAGTATCATCTACCTTATGACAAGGAAGAAAGTGGGCCATTTTGGAAAATCGTTCCACCACCACAAAGATGGAGTCTTGGCTATGTTTGTTCCTTGGAAGGCCCAACACAAAATCCATAGACAAATCAACCCAAGGGGAAGAAGGAACGGGGAGAGGAGTATACAAACCATGAGGCATTAATTTTGACTTAGCCTTCCTACATGCAATGCACCTAGAACATACCAAATGCACATAATGTTTCATGTGAGGCCAATAAAAATGCTCATGTAACATTTCAAGTGTCTTATGTTCCCCAAAGTGTCCCATCAAACCCCCTTCGTGCACTTCCCTCACAAGCAACTCACGCAATGAACATTTAGGGATGCACAAGCGGTTTCATTTAAGCAAATACCCATCATGCCTATAAAAAGAATCATGAGCCATGATCTCACAATCATGAAATAAAGAAGCAAAATCATCACATAACTCATACAATTGTTTCACATGGTCAAATCCTAAGAGCCTAGTTTGAAGTGTAGTGATCAAGGAATACCTTCTTGAAGGGCATCCACCACTACATTTGCTTTCCCCTTTTTGTGTTTTATGATATAAGGAAATTTCTCTAAAAACTCCACCCACTTAGCATGCCTCTTATTAAGCATGCCTTGGCTTTTAAGATTCGTGATCACTATAGATCACAAACTATTTAGGGAGTAAGTAGTGTTGCCAAGTGTGTAATGCTCTAATTAGTGCATAAAGTTCTTTGTCATAAGTGGAGTAGTTTAAGCATGCTCCACTCAATTTTTCACTAAAATAGGCAATAGGATGGCCTTCTTGTAACAAAACAGCCCCTATACCCAAATTAGATGCATCACACTCAATCTCAAATGTTTTGGAAAATTTTGGCAAAGCCAAAATGGGTGCATTTGTCAACTTATGCTTAAGAGTAATGAAAGCCTCTTCTTGCTCTTTTCCCAATGAAAGACAATGTGGCACCCCCTTCGGGGGCACCACATGGTTACCCGTTGCGGAAAATAAACTTTAATTAATTGTGCTGGTTTACTTTCGGAAAATAAGATTTTCTAAGTATTTAACTTCTTATGAAAATCCGTGATAAAATTTTTCTTCTAACTTAGCTCACCATACCTTAACGTTACGTAAGCATGCATGTAAATAACCATCAAACAAAGTATACATAATAAGGTATCTTAATACACTGCATAGGCCTTAAACATACGGCCATTCAAAACAGTCATGGCTTTCAGTAGCCAGAGCAATTAACTAGCTGTTATTCAAAATAAAATAGGACATATCCTATAGCTGGTCGTACTACTACAACATGGTGACTTCTCGTACATCACACTCCTTCCGGGCCCTCAAGCATCAGGGAAAGGATCCTCAAACATTTCGATGGCATCTTGGAACTCATCTAAAGATGTAAGGGTGAGATACCAATATATGGATTCACACACTATGACCACATATATTACACATCAACAGAACATAAGCATGTATAATTACCATGTATAAAGTTCTGCTAGATAAACAAGTAGTATATCATAGGGTCTCATGCCCAGCAGTAATCGTCATTTTCCAAAAGAAATGCATGACACTTCGATATTCATCATCTAATTCCTTACCTAATCTCCGGAGATACCAACACCGTTTTATAGAAATTGAGTTGATCAAGCTCGATTGCCAAAAAGGCACACCGTTGTTAAAACCATTGCGCACTGTCCAACACAAGGCACAGACGATCACCGTTTATGGTTTTTCATTGTCCATCAAGGCACAATGATATATATACACCGTTTGAATATCCTGACCACCAAGATATCCAGAATAACACCGTTGGCACGTCTGCCAAATTTTAATGCATGGAAAAACGTTTCAAGTTTTGTCACTTTTCTTTGTGTTCGTTCTTTCGTTGTCGTAGCTCAAGGCTCTCGACTATTCATCGTTTACACCATTTTAAAACCTTTCACCGTTTAACACAGGACGAAATGTCCGAGTGCTCAATCGCGGATCCCTAGACCGATGCACCAGCCCAAGGTCCGTGGTAATAGAAAACATCATTCACCTTTAATCACATTTCCTCATAATAAGAGGAGGACAATTAGTCCATAGGACACGCAGTCCATAACACCGTTGCACGGCTTCTCGTACTACTTTTACAGAACACTAGCATCCTGACGTCTCGTATGCTAGGTTCACATTTTCATCGTTTATACATCGTTTTTCGTTCTGTGAAACACAAATCCAAAACGAAAACTCCGCAACTCATCCAAGTTGTCGGATTTTACACCGTTGGGAAAACTCGTTTTACAGAAAAACTTTTCTGTTTGAAAATGGTTTGAAAACCAACGAACTCTAATAAAAACTTAATTTTGGTTGAAAGTCCTTTCCCAAAAACCAACTTTTGAAAGGAAATAGATGAGACTAAAATGTCGTCCCTGAACAGCATTTCTGTTTTCGAAAACGTTTTCCTTAAATCTTTTCGGAATTAAAACATCGTTTTTAGCGTCAAAACGTCCTAAGTTCCAAAAACTTGAATTTTTCCTCTTAATTTTACTACTAATTTTTCCTGTTAAATACTAATTTTTCCTACTAACTTCATAAATCACTTTTGGATCCACCTTTTCTTTCGAAAAACAGCGGTGTTGAAAATACCCACGTTTTCCACAAATAAATCTGTATCATTAATACAAAGCTTTTTAATGCTTTTATCCCCATTACTTAATTGAGCACTGACCACTATCAGGCTTCCCAATCAACAATCAACAATCAACATCATAATATGTTTATAGCAGATAATACAGTTAAAACACATATTCAACTACTATAACATATATTAACAAACAATTATCAACAATTCAAATAATTGCCAAAAGTAAATAAATCAATCACCACACAACTTAATTACTTATATACAGATCAAATATGATGACATGTAGTCATCGAGAGAATCCCTCAGGCATTTCCCCCTTACCTCTTGAAGTTCCCGGTAAGCACAAAGTTGTCCGATCGGTCCACGAACTCTCCCGATTCCTTGTCCGATTACTCATTGGCAACTACACACAATCAATCAATCAATACATCAACGGCAAAACACAAAAATTCTCTCCTAATTCCCGCTGCTAGCTTCGGCCATGGGGAAGAAAATATGGCTAGGGAGTTCCAAAAATTGTCATCTCTTAGATTCCGTCCTTATTTGGTGTGGTAAGACTAGATCAAAGTCTATTATACCAAAACTTGAACCAAAATCCTACTCACTCACATATAGGGGTTTCGGCCCCATTTTTCCAATTGAGCTAGAGAGCTCTTTTGGTTTCCAACTCTTGGATCATGGTAGACAATCATGAACTAGGATCAAAGAATTGATTTGGTGTAAAAAAGATTTTTCTACAATTTCTTATGGATCTTTGAAGTTCTAAGTTCAAAACTAAACCTTCATGAATCATGGAGATTAAAGAGAGATTAAGAGATGAAAGTTGAGTATAATACCTCCTAGATGATGAAACTAGTGAATGAATCAACAAAATCCACTCAAAGCTTGAAGATCTATGAAGAAAGTTTGAAGAAAAGCTTGAAGAAATCAATAATGCTGAGAAGTGGGTGGGTTAGGGGAGAAAGAGAGAGCTGGCCGTGTGAGGCCTTGGGTGGGGGTGAAATAGAAAAAAAAATCTCACTTCAATGGCAAACTTGTAGTTAAGTGCAAGGGTATTTTGGTAATTTCGCGTTCAGATATTTTCCGTTATATTATATTTTATTCGGGACCACAGGAAATTGACACGTGTCCTCCATAGGGATTTGACACGTGGCATGGTGATGATGTCATCTTATCCGTTAGCAGGTCCAAGAAAACATGTATTCAGCTCCGTTATCTACCCGATTTAGGTTTTACGTCCAAATAACGTATAACGACTTATTTGTTTTCAAATTTTTCAAAAGAACCAATATTGTTGGAAATAAAATATAAAACCTAACGGTTTTGTTCACGAGTCAAAATTAGGTCGTTTGAGCAGTAAAATCATACTGTCAATGTAAAATGCAGACCGGGCTCCGTCTGGGTTTTCGACCAAAATTTAACCATAGCTTTCTACGATAATGTAGAGCGTGACTATGGTATCGGATTATTTTATTTCACTTTCTAAACCCTCCAATAAAATACAAACAGATAAATACAGTTTAAATAAAACGGAAAGCTCAAAGGCTTGAAAAATCGGGGCGTTACATTACTACCCCACTAAAAAAATAATTTCGTCCTCGAAATTACGTACCTGTGAAAAGATAGGGGTATTGCACCCTCATTTTGTCCATAGCTTCCCAAGTTGTTTCTCCCGTTGTATCATCCCAAATAACCTTGACTAAGGAAATCTGTTTACCCCTGTGCTGCTTAGTCGTCTTATCCGAGATTCGCACGGGTGAAGTCTCATAAGACAAGTTCTCTTTCAACTGTACTACATCGGGTTCGATTACATGAGATGGATCAGGAATATACTTCCTTAGTTGTGAAACATGGAAAACGTCATGAATATTTGAAAGAAAGGGTGGTAAAGCAATTTGATAGGCTACTGGACCTACCCGACGAAGAATTTCGTAAGGTCCAATGACTTTCGGATTGAGTTTTCTGGATTTGATTACCCGACCAACCCTAGTCGTAGGCGTGACTCTTAAAAATACATGATCGCTTTCCTCAAACTTGAGAGGTCGTCTTCTCTTGTCCACATAACTCTTCTGTCAACTCTGAATTGTCCGCATCTTTTCCCGAATCATCTTCACCTTTTCGGTTGTCTGTTGTACGATATCTGGTCCCAACAGAAGGCTCCCACCATCCTGGTACCAACATAGAGGCGTTCTGCACCGTCCACCATACAAGGCTTCATAGGGTGCCATTCCTATGCTCGAGTGGAAACTGTTGTTGTAGGTGAATTCTATCAACGGTAGAAATTCATCCCAACCTCCGAGGTGTTCTAGCACACAAGCTCTCAGCAAGTTTTCAAGAGACTGAATCGTCCTTTCGGACTGTCCATCTGTTTGTGGATGATATGCTGAACTCAATCTGAGTTTCGTTCCTAGTGACTCATGTAAACTCTGCCAGAATCTCGATGTAAACCTTGGATCACGATCCGAAATAATACTCGCAGGTACTCCATGTAATCTGACAATTTCTCCGATGTATAACTGAGTCAATCTTCCCATTGAGTACTTTATGTTGATGGGAAAAAAGTGAGCCGACTTGGTCAGTCGATCAATTATTACCCATATGGCATCATGTCCCTTACGAGTTTTTGGTAAACTCGTCACGAAATCCATCGCGATATCATCCCATTTCCGTTCTGGGATATCTAAAGAATGTAACATTCCTGTCGGTCTTTGATGTTCAATCTTGGCCTTTTGACAAACTAAACATGAGGCAACGTATTCCATCACGTCTTTCTTCATCCCATACCACCAGTATAACTTCTTTAAATCTTGGTACATCTTTGTGGCTCCTGGGTGTAAACTCAGTTTACTCTTATGAGCTTCTTCCAAAATTAATTTCTTAAGCTCTGACTCGTCCGGTACACAAATCCTTTCACCGAATCTTAAAATTCCATCTGTTCCTTCTCTGAATTCCGATACTGCTCCTCGTCGCACTAATTCTCTTTCTCCTTGTAGGTACTGATCACTTTCTTGTTTTTCCTTTATTTGTTCCATCAATCCATTGGAAACAGTAATCATACTTAAGCAAATTCTTCCCGGCGACGTCGTGATTGTTAACCGCATATCTCGGAATTGTTCTATCAATTCTTGCTCTTTGACCATCATTGCAGATACATGTATCGATTTCCTACTCAAGGCATCCGCTACCACGTTTGCTTTTCCGGTGTGATACTGCAATTGGAAATCGTAATCCTTCAAAAATTCCAACCAGCATCTTTGTCGCATGTTGAGCTCTTTCTGGTCAAACAGGTATTTCAGGCTTTTGTGGTCGCTGAAAACATTGAACGTTGCTCCATACAAATAATGTCTCCAAATCTTTAGTGCAAAAATCACTGCCACTAGTTCCAGGTCATGCGTAGGATAATTCCTCTCATGAGTCTTCAATTGCCTGGAAGCATAAGGTACTACGTTCCAGTTCTGCATCAACACGCAACCTAACCCTTGATGCGAAGCATCACAGTATACCTCAAAAGGTTCCTTGGGATCAGGTAGCACCAACACAGGTGAAGTAGTCAGCCTCCGTTTTAATTCCTGGAAACTTTCTTCGCATGTTTCGGTCCAAATAAACGCTTGATCCTTCCGAGTTAGTTGGGTAAGAGGTCCTACTATCTTGGAGAATCCCTCAATGAATCTCCTATAGTATCCAGCTAAACCCATTAAACTACGGATTTCTATTACCGTCTTGGGTCTCTCCCATTGCAAAACAGCTTCAACCTTCGACGGATCCACTGCAATTCCTTCACTTGAGATGACGTGTCCCAAAAACTGAACTTGGCCTAACCAAAATTCACACTTTTCAAGTTTCGCGTATAACTGTTTCTCCTTTAAGATTTGAAGAACCATACTGAGATGTTCAACATGTTTTTCCTCATTGGGAGAATAAATTAGAATGTCGTCTATGAAGACAACGACAAACTTATCTAAATAAGGACGAAAAATCCTATTCATGTAATCCATGAATATAGCAGGAGTATTCATCACTCCGAACGACATCACAAGATATTCATAATGCCCGTAGCGTGTTCGAAACGCTCTTTTCGGAACATCCTCCGCCTTCACACGAATCTGATGATAGCTCGACCGTAAATCTATCTTCGAGAAAACAGCCGCTCCACGTAACTGGTCCTTCAAATCGTCGATCCTTGGAAGAGGATACTTGTTCTTGATCGTTACTTTGTTCAACTGACGGAAATCTACACATAAGCGAGAACTTCCGTCTTTCTTCTTCACCAATAGAACTGGAGCTCCCCATGGTGATACGCTCGGTCTAATAAATTCCTTTTCCATCAGTTCCACCAATTGCTTTTTCAAGTCTTCCAGCTCTGATGGCGACATACGATATGGTGCCATGGATATCGGTCCAGTGCCTGGTACCAGATCAATCGTGAACTCAATGTCCCGAACAGGCGGTAACCCTGGTACATCTTCAGGAAACACCTCCGGAAACTCATTGACGACCGGTATGGACTATAGATCTAACTCACTCTCTACGTCTAAGGAAAACAGTAACATGTATCCTTGTGCTCCTTCTTTAAAAGAAGCCCTTACTTGGTTAGCAGATAAAAATCCAAAAATCTCATCCTTAGGAAAAACTAAAGTTTTACGAGCACAATCTATGAGAATATGGTTAGAAGATAACCAATCCATGCCTAAAATTACATCTAATTGTATTAAAGGCAAACAGATCAGATCAACAAGGAAATGTCTATCCTGAATAAGTATAGGACAGCTCAAGCATATAGAATTGGCAATAACTGGCTTAGCAGTTGGGGTTGAAACAATCAGATTATAAGATAACGAAGAGACAGGCAATTTCAGCTATTTCACACAATCCATCGAAATAAAGGAATGGGTCGCACCCGAATTGAAAAGTACAGTCGAGAGTTTACCCCCTATGTCGCAACCATCTTGTACGAGGTCATCAGAGTTTGAAGCTTCAGCACCGCTCATAGTGTAAACTCTCCCCGTCGTTGTTGGTTTATTGGTCTTTGCGTGATTGATAGCAATTCCACGCTTTGGAGCATTACAGTCCTTTGCGAAGTGTCCCGTTTGATTACAGTTGAAACACTTAGCTGTTTTCAGTGGACAGGTATCAGCCATATGGTTTTGGTTCCCACATTTGAAGCATCTCCTAACTTGGCCTTGGCCCTGTTGGCCTCCACTTCCTGATGCAGCAGCATTTGGACGGTATGGTTGTTGTTGACTTGGATTACCCCCCTGAGGTCGGAAATATGGTTTCCTCTGTTGTTGCTTCCCCCTTTCAACCTGAGCTTGAAACGGGCTCTTAAACCGAGAGGGTCCTCCAGCATTTCCTCTGTTATCTCTTCCTTTCCTCATATGCTCCACCTTGCGGCACATCTCAACTAGAGCTTGAAAATTCCTAATCTGCAAGGGCAACACAGATTCTTGATCTCAAACCTTAATCCTGCTTCGAATCTCTCACATTTCCAGATTTCGTTTGATTGAGTCTGAAAGAAACGGAAGTATTTGGCGAGCGATTCAAACTTAGCTGCATACTCCCCGACAGAAAGATCCCTTTGCATCAGACAGAGAAATTCTCGTTCCTTCTCGACTCTAGCACTCTCAGGAAAGTATTTGTCCAAGAATGTACTCCGGAACATCTCCCAAGTAACCTCCTGGTTGTCAGCTTCTAACAGTTGCTTGGTGCCTTTCCACCAATACTCTGCATCTCCCCTCAGTAGGAAAGCAGCATATTGAACTTTAACACCTTTTGGACTCAGGATAAGCTCAAAAATCTTCTCCAGTTCTTGTATCCACTGGTCAGCTTTCTCAGGTTCAGCATCTCCACGAAATTGTGGAGGATTCTGACGTCGAAATGCAGTCAAACCTCTACCATCAACAGCTTGCTGGTTCTGAGCAGCCATAGCAGCTGTCTGTAGGGCAATAGCAGCAGCAACATTCTCCATTGCTTGTGCAGTATGGTCCACTGCACCCTCATAGTACTCCTTGGCATGATCAGGGCCTTCGACAGGACCACCTTGACGACCCCTACCACGACCGCGTCCACGGCCACGTCCGCGTCCACATCCTCATCCACGTCCACGTTCACCTTCTGGTTCCATAACGGACCTGCAAGACAAACTCAGTTAAATGGCAACCAGAAACATGGAACGTGTGATCACTAGTTAACCCACATTACTTCTAAGAAGTAATTCAAACAATTCTCAATCAGAGAACACACAACAGCAACACAATAGACCTATTTCCCAAAGATTCCCGAAAGACTCGACCAGCTCTGATACCACTAATGTGACACCCCCTTCGGGGGCACCACATGGTTACCCGTTGCGGAAAATAAACTTTAATTAATTGTGCTGGTTTACTTTCGGAAAATAAGATTTTCTAAGTATTTAACTTCTTATGAAAATCCGTGATAAAATTTTTCTTCTAACTTAGTTCACCATACCTTAACGTTACGTAAGCATGCATGTAAATAACCATCAAACAAAGTATACATAATAAGGTATCTTAATACACTGCATAGGCCTTAAACATACGGCCATTCAAAACAGTCATGGCTTTCAGTAGCCAGAGCAATTAACTAGCTGTTATTCAAAATAAAATAGGACATATCCTATAGCTGGTCGTACTACTACAACATGGTGACTTCTCGTACTTCACACTCCTTCCGGGCCCTCAAGCATCAGGGAAAGGATCCTCAAACGTTCCGATGGCATCTTGGAACTCATCTAAAGATATAAGGGTGAGATACCAATATATGGATTCACACATGATGACCACATATATTACACATCAACAGGACATAAGCATGTATAATTACCATGTATAAAGTTCTACTAGATAAACAAGTAGTATATCATAGGGTCTCATGCCCGGCAGTCATCGTCATTTTCCAAAAGAAATGCATGACACTTCAATATTCATCATCTAATTCCTTGCCTAATCTCCGGATATACCAACACCGTTTTATAGAAATTGAGTTGATCAAGCTCTATTGCCAAAAAGGCACACCGTTGTTAAAACCATTGCGCACTGTCCAACACAAGGCACAGGCGATCACCGTTTATGGTTTTTCATTGTCCATCAAGGCACAATGATATATATACACCGTTTGAATATCCTGACCACCAAGATATCCAGAATAACACCGTTGGCACGTCTGCCGAATTTTAATGCATGGAAAAACGTTTCAAGTTTTGTCACTTTTCTTCGTGTTCGTTCTTTCGTTGTCGTAGCTCAAGGCTCTCGACTATTCATCGTTTACACCATTTTAAAACCTTTCACCGTTTAACACAGGACGAAATGTCCGAGTGCTCAATCGCGGATCCCTAGACCGATGCACCAGCCCAAGGTCCGTGGTAATAGAAAACATCATTCACCTTTAATCACGTTTCCTCATAATAAGAGGAGGACAATTAGTCCATAGGACACGCAGTCCATAACACTGTTGCACGGCTTCTCGTGCTACTTTTACAGAACACTAGCATCCCGACGTCTCGTATGCTAGGTTCATGTTTTCATCGTTTATACATCGTTTTTCGTTCTGTGAAAGACAAATCCAAAACGAAAAGTCCGCAATTCATCCAAGTTGTCGGATTTTACACCGTTGGGAAAACTCGTTTTACAGAAAAACTTTTCTGTTTGAAAATGGTTTGAAAACCAACGAACTCTGATAAAAATTTAATTTTGGTTGAAAGTCCTTTCCCAAAAACCAACTTTTGAAAGGAAACAGCTGAGACCAAAATGTCGTCCCAGAACAACATTTCTGTTTTCGAAAACGTTTTTCGTAAATCTTTTCAGAATTAAAACATCGTTTTTAGCGTCAAAACATCCTAAGTTCCAAAAACTTGAATTTTTCCTGTTAATTTTAATTTTTACATAAAAGATTAATTTATTCTTAAAAACTAATTTTTCCTACTAAATTCATAAATCACTTTTGGATCCACCTTTTCTTTCGAAAAACAGCGTTGTTGAAAATACCCACGTTTTCCACAAATAAATCTGTATCATTAATACAAAGCTTTTTAAAGCTTTTATCCCCATTACTTAATTGAGCACTGACCACTGTCAGGCTTCCCAATCAACAATCAACAATCAACATCATAATATGTTTATAGCAGATAATACTGTTAAAACACATATTCAACTACTATAACATATATTAACAAACAATTATCAACAATTCAAATAATTTTCAAAAGTAAATAAATCAATCACCACACAACTTAATTACATATATACAGATCAAATATGATGACATGTAGTCATCGGGAGAATCCCTCAGGCATTTCCCCCCTTACATCTTGAAGTTCCCGGTAAGCACAAAGTTGTCCGATCGGTTCACGAACTATCCCGATTCCTTGTCCGATTACTCGTCGGCAACTACACACAATCAATCAATCAATACAACAACGGCAAAACACAAAAATTCTCTCCTAATTCCCCCTCCTAGCTTCGGCCATGGGTAAGAAAATATGGCTAGGGAGTTCTAAAAATTGTCATCTCTTAGATTCCATCCTAATTTGGTGTGGTAAGACTAGATCAAAGTCTATTATACCAAAACTTGAACCAAAATCCTACTCACTCACATATAGGGGTTTCGGCCCCATTTTTCCAATTGAGCTAGAGAGCTCTTTTGGTTTCCAACTCTTGGATCATGGTAGACAATCATGAACTAGGATCAAAGAAATTGATTTGGTGTAAAAAAGATTTTTCTACAATTTCTTATGGATTTTTGAAGTTCTGAGTTCAAAACTAAACCTTCATGAATCATGGAGATTAAAGAGAGATTAAGAGATGAAAGTTGAGTATAATGTCTCCTAGATGATGAAACTAGTGAATGAATCAACAAAATCCACTCAAAGCTTGAAGATCTATGAAGAAAGCTTGAAGAAAAGCTTGAAGAAATCAATAATGGTGAGAAATGGATGGCTTAGGGGAGAAAGAGAGAGCTGGCCGTGTGAGGCCTTGGGTGGGGGTGAAATATAAAAAAAAAAAATCTCACTACAATGGCAAACTTGTAGTTAAGTGCAAGGGTATTTTGGTAATTTCGCGTTCAGATATTTTCCGGTATATTATATTTTATTCTGGACCACAGGAAATTGACACCTGTCCTCCATAGGGATTTGACACGTGGCATGCTGATGATGTCATGATGATGTCATGATGATGTCATCTTATCCGTTAGCAGGTCCAAGAAAACATATATTCAGCTCCGTTGTCTACCCGATTTAGGTTTTACGTCCAAATAACGTATAACGACTTATTTGTTTTCAAATTTTTCAAAAGAACCAATATTGTTGGAAATAAAATATAAAATGTAATGGTTTCCTTCACGAGTCAAAATTAGGTCGTTTGAGCAGTAAAATCATACTGTTAGTGTAAAACGCAGACCGGGCTCCGTTTGGGTTTTCGACCAAAATTTAACCCTAGCTTCCTCCGATAACGTAGAGCGTGACTATGGTCTCGGATTATTTTATTTCACTTTCTAAACCCTCCAATAAAATACAAATAGATAAATACTGTTTAAATAAAACGGAAAGCTCAAAAGCTTTGAAAAATCGGGGCGTTACAGACAACATCTTTCTTTACAGTTTCATTCAATGGGGCGGCCAAGCTGCTAAAATTAGGCACAAAGCGCCTATAGATGCTAGCTAGGCCTTGAAAACTCCTTACCTCACTCATGCACTTTGGTGTAGGGTAATCTTGGATGGCCTTGACCTTTTCCTCATCTAGTTTAATACCTTATGCACTCACTACAAAGCCTAAAAACAGAAGCTAATTTTTGCAAAAGGTGCATTTTTCCAAATTCCCATACAACTTTTCACTTCTTAAAACACTCAAGACACTCCTCAAATGCTCAATATGATAATGCATGTTCAAACTATAAATGAGGATGTCATCAAAGTACACAACAACAAATTTTCCAATAAAGTATCTTAAGACATGATTCATTAAACGCATGAAAGTGCTAGGGGCATTGGTCAAGCCAAATGGCATGACTAACCACTCATATAGACCAAATTTAGTCTTAAAAGCGATTTTCCACTCATCTCCCACTCTAACCCGTATTTGATTATATCCACTCTTGAAATCAATTTTAGAAAAAACACTAGCCCCATACAAGTCATCTAGCATGTCATCAAGTCTAGGAATTGGGTGTCTATATTTTATGGTGATGTTACTAATGGCACGGCAATTGGTGCACATGTGCCAAGTACCATCTTTCTTTGGAACTAAGATAACAAGCATGGCACAAGGGCTTAGGCTTTCTCTAACCCAACCATTTGACAAAAGTTTTTGGACTTGTCTTTCTATTTCTTTTGTTTGTTCCGGATTACACCTATAAGAAGGCCTATTAGGCAAAGATGCACTTGGCATGAGATCAATTTGATGCTCAATGCCTCTCAAAGGTGGTAGGCCATAGGGTAGATCCTTAGAGAACACATTAACAAATTCTTTCAATAGACATTCCAAAAAACTAGGAAAAGCATCATGTGAAGAAGACAAGTACAAATCATTGTAATAAAGGAAGTACATAGGTTGTCTAGTCAACAATGCTTTCCTAACCACATGTTCTCTAACAAATAGGCTCTGAGCCTTGGGTGTACAGTTGTCCATTTTATTTGATTTATGGACATTCAAGATAGTTTTACCTATTTTCTCCTTGTGCTCTTGTTCCCTTTTTAGTTTCAAAGCAATTTGGTCATGACAAACTTCTTTGGGACTAAGAGGCAAAAGGGTGACTTTATACTTTTTATGCACAAAGGAAAAAACTTATGGTTCTACCATCAAGTATGACTATTCTATCAAATTGCCATGGCCTACCCAACAATAGGTGTCCGGTGATAAGCACTTTGGCAAGTATACCAAATCGCTACTACAGTACAAAAAATATCTTCCACAGGGATTGAATTGTTAACTGTCAGTTTGCCAGCTTAACTTCGTTTGAGAACACAAAAATTCAATTGATATGTGAATTCCTAAATTTAAATAAGCAGAAACTATCTATATAGATTTTCAAACGGATAAATTCAAGCAAACAGGAATTGGTTTGTTAAACAATTAAGACAAATTGTTAGAGGGCTGACTTCATTACCTTTCCTACTTGTTTCTTACACTGAATTTTAATCGGACCGATTCATCTAAACTCAAGAAGCTAAGTTAATCATTTTGCCCCTAATTCCTGAGGTTGACAAATCTTCTTATCAAATGGTAATGATTCAATTCCTTGAATATTAATGATTCAACAAGAGCATTAAGGTCGTAACAACTCAATAATGCTAATTCGATAATGTTCTTATTCTTAAGTCACACACACAAACTGTTTATTCTCAACAGCAAATGTGACACCCCCTTCGGGGGCACCACATGGTTACCGGTTGTGGAAAATAAACTTTAATTAATTGTGCTGGTTTACTTTCGGAAAATAAGATTTTCTAAGTATGTAACTTATTGTGAAAATCCGTGATAAAATTTTTCCTCATAACTTAGCTTACCGTACATCAACGTAAGTTAAACACGCAGGTAAAGAAACATCATACGGAGTATACATAATAATATACGATAATAGCGTACGTAGGCCTTATACATGCGGCCATACAAACAGTCATGGCTGTCAGTAGCCAGAGTAATTAACTAACTGTTGTTTAAAATAGAATAGAACATATCCTATAGCTGGTCTTACTACTACAACACTATGACTTCTCGTACGTCACGCTCCTCCGCATACTCAAACGTCAGGCAATGGATCCCCGAATATTCCAGCGGCATCTTGGAACCCATCTGAAGATGTAAGGGTGAGATACCAATATATGGATTCACACATGATAACGACATGTATATCACATCAATAACACATAAGCATAAATAACTATCATGTCTAAGGTCCTACTGATAAACAAATAGTATATCATAGGGTCTCATACCCGACAACCATTGTTATTTTCAAAAGAGATGCATGACAGTTCAATGTTCATCATCTAATTCTTTACTTAATCTCCGGACATCGTTGTGTAAAAACTAAGCTGATCAGGCTCAAGGTACATTGGCCCTAGGCACAATGACCAGCACCTAAGTGCTTATTCGGAAGTACATGAACACCATGACATTACGCGATTACATGGAATTATATTCAGCGGTACTTAATAAATTGTAAATGGTCATATGATATTGTCCAACTCAAGGCACAATATTGGTCCGTTGTATGACACCATTGTCCATCAAGGCACAATGTTACACAATGACTTAAAGTCATCACAGGGTTCCCTGCCATCAAGGTCCCCCAATCCAGATGGCACGTCTGCCTAAAAACAAATGCATGCAAAAAACGTTCCAAGTCATGCCACTTTTCTTTGTGTTCATTCTTTCGTTGTCGTAGCTCAAAGCTCCCGACTATTCACAATTTACACTGTTTTAAAACTTCTAACACAGGACGAAACGTCCGAATGCTCAATCGCGGAGCCCTAGACCGATGTACCAGCCCAAGGTCCATGGTAATAGAAAACAGTATTCACCTTTAATTTCGTTTCCTCATAACAAGAGGAGGACACATAGTTCATAGGACACACAGTCCATAACATCATTGCACGGCCTCTCGTGCTAATTTTACAGAACACTAGCATCCCGACGTCTCGTATGCTAGGTTCACGTTTCATCGTTTATCACCGTTTTTCGTTCTGTGAAGCACAAATCCAAAACGAAAACTCCGCAACTCATCCAAGTTGTCGGATTTTACACAGTTGGGAAAACTCGCTTTACAGAAAACTGTTCTGTTTTGAAAACTGTTTGTAAACCATCAAATTATGGTAAAACTTAACTTTTATTGAAAGTCCCTTTACCAAAAACCAATTTTTCAAAGGAAACAGCTGAGACTAGAATCGTCATCCCAGAACAGCATTACTGTTTTTGAAAACGTTTTTCGTAAATCTTTTCGGAATTAAAGAATCGTTTTAGCGTTTAAAAATGTACTTTTCCTAATAACTTCATAAATTACTTTTGGATCCACTTTTTCTTTAGAAAACTTGCGTCGTTGAAAATACCCAACGTTTCCCAAATAAATCTTTGGCATTTAATTCAGAATTTTTCAAGGCTTTTATCTCCGTTAGTTAATTGTGCACTGACCACTGTCAGGCTTCCCAATCAACAGTCAACATCACAGTCAATATCATAATATGTTACAGCAGATTTTACAGCAGATAATACAGTTAAATTGCATATCCAACTACTACATCACACATTAATAAAAAATTATCAACAAATCAAGTAATTGCCGAAAGTAAATAAATCAACCACCACACAACTTAATTACATACATACAAAGCAAATATGATGACATGTAGTCATCGGGAGAATCCCTCAGGCATTTCCCCCCTCACCTCTTGAAGTTCCTGGTAAGCACAAAGTTGTCCAATCGGTCCGAAAGTCGCCAGGTTTCTCGTCCGATTATTCGTCGACAACTACACAAAATCAATCAATCAATACAACCACTTTAAATCATCAAATTTTCTACTAATTGCCCCTTCCTAGCTTCGGCCATGTATAAGAAAATATGGCTAGGATCCTCAAAATTCCACATACTCTTGGATTTATGATCATAGAGTAGTCCAGTGTTAAGGAAAATTGTCACAAGTGGAAAATTGAAACAAACACATCCCACTCCCCTGGAGCATAAATTCGGCCATCCATAGAAATATAGGGTAGGGATTTTATTTTGTTTCAAGCTCTTGGATTCAAGACATATAGGAAATAGAAAGATGAAATCCATGGTTATTTGCTAAGAAATGCAACAAAATCTCATCTTCTCACACCCCTAGGGTTTCGGCACTATGGAGCAAAATAGGGCAGCAATGTTATTTTGCTATAAGCTCTTGAATGGTGAATATAGAGATCTTGATGAGTTCATAGAAGTTGATTTCATGTTCATAGGATTTTTCTATAATTTCTTATAGATTTTTGAAGTTTTAAGTTCAAAACTAAACCCCCCATGAAAGTAGAGATTAAAGAGAGATTAAGAGATGAAAGTTGAAGATAATACCTCCTAGATGACAAAGCTTGGGAAGAAATCAACAAAAGTCACTCAAAAGCTTGAAGATCTATGGAGAAAAGTGAAGAAAAAGCTTGAAGGAGGAGAACAAATGGTGAGAAAAGTGAGATGGGGAAGAAAGCAAGACTTGGCCGAAAGGCCAAGTGTGAGTGAAGGTGAGGTATTTATATTTGGTCACAATGGCAATCTTGTAAAATGCAAGGGTATTTTGGTAAGTTCACTCAAAATCCTTTAAATATCTTGATATTTATTTTGATGTAATGATGATGATGATGATAAGGTGAGGTGTTGTCAACCTTATCCGTAGCGGGTCCCGGAAAATCCTGTATTCATCTCCATCGTCCACCCGATTTAGGTTTTATGCCGAAATAACGTATGACAACTTATTTGTTTTGAAAATTTTCAAAATATCCAATGTCGTTAGAAATAAAATATAAAACCTAACTGTTTCGTTCACGAGTCAAAATTAGGTCGTCTGGGCATTAAAAGCACACTGTCAGTGTAAAATGCAAATCGGGCTCCGTCTGAGTTTTCGACCAAAATTTAACCATAGCTTCCTACGATAGCGTAGAGCATGACTATGGTCTCAGATTATTTTTTTGCATTCTCTAAACCCTCCAAATAAATACAAACAGATAAATACTGTTTAAATAAAACGGAAAGCTCAAAAGCTTGAAAAAATCGATGCATTACATTACTACCCCACTAAAAAAAAAAATTTCGTCCTCGAAATTAAGTACCTGTGAAAAGATAGGGGTATTGCACCCTCATTTTGTCCTCAGCTTCCCAAGTTGCTTCTCCCATTGTATCATCCCAAATAACCTTGACTAAGGAAATCTGTTTACCCCTGAGCTGCTTAGTCGTCTTATCCGAGATTCGCACGGGCGAAGTCTCATAAGACAAGTTCTCTTTCAACTGTACTACATCGGGTTCGATTACCTGACATGGATCAGGAATATACTTCCTTAGTTGTGAAACATGGAAAACGTCATGAATATTGGAAAGAAAGGGTGGTAAAGCAATTTGATAGGCTACTGGACTTACACGACGAAGAATTTGGTAAGGTCCAATGAATTTCGGAGTGAGTTTTCTGGATTTGATTACCCGACCAACCCCAGTCGTAGGCGTGACTCTCAAAAATACATGATCGCCTTCCTCAAACTCGAGAGGTCATCTTCTCTTGTCTGCGTAACTCTTCTGTCGACTCTGAGTTGTCCGCATCTTTTCCCGAATCATCTTCACCTTTTCGGTTGTCTGTTGTACGATATCTGGTCCCAACAGCAGGCTTCCACCATCCTGGTACCAACATAGAGGCGTTCTGCACCGTCGACCATACAAGGCTTCATAGGGTGCCATTCCTATGCTCGAGTGGAAACTGTTGTTGTAGGTAAATTCTATCAACGGTAGAAATTCATCCCAACTACCAAGATGTTCTAGCACACAAGCTCTCAGCAAATCTTCAAGAGACTGGATCGTCCTTTCGGACTGTCCATCCATTTGTGGATGATATGCTGAACTCAATCTGAGTTTCGTTCCTAGTTACTCATGTAAACTTTGCCAGAATCTGGATGTAAACCTCGGATCACGATCCGAAATAATACTCGCAGGTAATCCATGTAATCTGACAATTTCTCCAATGTATAACTGAGTCAATCTTTCCATTGAGTACTTTATGTTGATGGGCAAAAAGTGAGCCGACTTGGTCAATCGATCAATTATTACCCATATGGCATCATGTCCCTTACAAGTTTTTGGTAAACTCGTCACGAAATCCATCGCGATACCATCCCATTTCCATTCTGGGATGTCCGAAGAATGTAACATTCCTGCCGGTCTTTGATGTTCAATCTTGGCCTTTTGACAAATTAAACATGAGGCGACGTATTCCATTACGTCTCTCTTCATCCCATACCACCAATATAACTTCTTTAAATCTTGGTACATCTTTATGGCTCCTGGGTGTAAACTCGGTTTACTCTTATGAGCTTCTTCCAAAATTAACTTCTTAAGCTCTGAATCGTTCGGTATACAAATCCTTTCACCGAATCTTAAAATTCCATATGTTCCTTCTCTGAATTCCGATACTGCTCCTCGTCGCACTAATTTTCTTTCTCCTTATAGGTACTGATCACTTTCTTGTTTTTCCTTTATTTGTTCCATCAATCCATTGGAAACAGTAATCATATTTAAGCAAAGTCTTCCTGGCGACGTCTTGATTGTCAACCGCATATCTCAGAATTGTTCTATCAATTCTTGCTCTTTGACCATCATTGCAGATGCATGTATTGACTTTCTACTCAAGGCATCCGCTACCACGTTTGCCTTTCCAGGGTGATACTGTAATTGGAAATCATAATCCTTCAGAAATTCCAACCAGCGTCTTTGTCGCATGTTGAGTTCTTTCTGGTCAAACAAATATTTCAGGCTTTTGTGGTCGCTGAAAACATTGAACGTTGCTCCATACAAATAATGTCTCCAAATCTTTAGTGCAAAAACCACTGCCGCTAGTTCCAGGTCATGTGTAGGATAATTCCTCTCATGAGTCTTCAATTGCCTGGAAGCATAAGCTACTACATTCCGGTTCTGAATCAACATGCAACCTAACCCTTGATGCGAAGCATCACAGTATACCTCAAAAGGTTCCTTGGGATCAGGTAGCACCAACACAGGTGAAGTAGTCAGCCTCCTTTTTAATTCCTGGAAACTTTCTTCGCACATTTCGGTCCAGATAAATGCTTAATCCTTCCGAGTTAGTTGGGTAAGAGGTCCTACTATCTTGGAGAATCCCTCAATGAATCTCCTATAGTATCCAGCTAAACCCACGAAACTACGGATTTCTGTTACCATCTTGGGTTTCTCCCATAGCAAAACAGTTTCAACCTTCGACGGATCCACTGCGATTCCTTCACTTGAGATGACGTGTCCCAAAAATTGAACTTGGTCTAACCAAAATTCACACTTTTCAGGTTTCGCGTATAACTATTTCTCCTTTAAGATTTGAAGAACCATAGTGAGATGTTCAACATGTTTTTCCTCATTAGGAGAATATAGTAGAATGTCGTCTATGAAGACAACGACAAACTTATCTAGATAAGGATGAAAAATCCTATTCATGTAATCCAGGAATATAGCTGGAGCATTCGTCATTCCAAACGGCATCACGAGATATTCATAATGGCCGTAGCGTGTTCGAAACGTTGTTTTCGGAACATCCTCCGCCTTCACACGAATCTGATGATAGCCTGACTGTAGATCTATCTTCGAGAAAACGGCCGCTCCATTTAATTGGTCCATCAAATCGTCGATCCTTGGAAGAGGATACTTATTCTTAATTGTCACTTTATTTAACTGACGATAATCTACACATAAGCGAGAAGTCCCATCTTTCTTCTTCACCAATAAAACTGGAGCTCCCCACGGTGATACGCTCGGTCTAATAAATTCCTTTTCCATCAGTTCCACCAATTGTTGTTTCAAGTCTTCCAGCTCTGATGGCGACATACGATATGGTGCCATGGATATTGGTCCAGTGCTCGGTACCAGATCAATCATGAACTCAATGTCCCGAACAGGCGGTAGCCCCGTTACATCTTCAGGAAACACCTCCGGAAACTCATTGACGACTGGTATGGACTATAGATCTAACTCACTCTCTACGTCTAAGGAAGACAGTAACATGTATCCTTGTGCTCCTTCTTTAAAAGAAGCTCTTACTTGGTTAGCAAACAAAAATCCAGAAATCTCATCCGTAGGAAAAACTAAAGTTTTACGAGTACAATCTATGAGAATATGGTTGGAAGATAACCAATCCATGCCTAAAATTACATCTAATTGTATTAAAGGCAAACAAATCAGATCAACAAGGAAATGTCTATCCTGAATAAGTATAGGACAGCTCAAGCATATAGAATTGGCAATAACTGGCTTAGCAGTTGGGGTTGAAACAATCAGATTGTAAGATAATGAAGAGACAGGCAATTTCAGCTGTTTCACACAATCCATCGAAATAAAGGAATGGGTCGTACCCGATCGAAAAGTACAGTCAAGAGATTACCGTCTATGTCGCAATTCCCTTGTACGAGATCGTCGGAGTTCGAAGCTTCAGCACCGCTCATCATGTAAACTCTTACCGTTATCGTCGGTTTATTAGTCTTTGCGTGGTTAACAGCAGGTCCACGTTTTGGAGCATTACAATCCTTTGATAAGTGTCCCATTTGATTACAGTTGAAGCACCTAATCTTTCTCAATGGACAGGTATCAGCCATATGATTCTGATCTCCGCATTTGAAGCATTTCCTAACTTGGCCTTGGCTTTGGCCTACACCCCTTGATGCAGCAGCATTTGGACGAAGTGATTGTTGACTTGGATTATTCCCCTGAGGTCGGAAATATGGTTTCCTCTGTTGTTGCTTCCCCCTTTGACTCGGAGCTTGAAACGGGCCCTTAAACCGAGAGGGTCCTCCAACATTCCCTCTATTATCTCTTCCTTTCCTCATCTGCTCCACCTTGCGGCACATCTCGACTAAAGCTTGAAAATTTCTAATCTTCAAGGGCAACACAGATTCTTTGATCTCGAACCTTAATCCTGCTTCGAATCTCTCACATTTCCAGCTTTCGCTAGGTTGAGTCTGAAAGAAACGGAAGTATTTAGCAAGCGATTCAAACTTCACTGCATACTCCCCGACAGAAAGATCCCTTTGCAGCAGACAGAGAAATTCTCGTTCCTTCTCGACTCTAGCACTTTCAGGAAAATACTTGTCTAAGAATGCACTTCGGAACATTTCCCAAGTAATCTCCTGGTTGTCAACTTCTAATAGTTGTCTGGTGCCTTTCCACCAATACTCTGCATCTCCCATCAGTAGGAAAGCAGCATATTGAACTTTAACACCTTCTGGACTCAGTATAAGCTCAAAAATCTTCTCCAGTTCCTGTATCCATAGGTCAGCTTTCTCAGGTTCAGCATCCCCGCTAAACTGTGGAGGATTCTGACTTCGAAATGCAGTCAGACCTCTACCTTCAGCTGCTTGCTGGTTCTGAGCAGCCATAGCAGCTGTCTGTAAAGCAATAGTAGCAGCAACATTCTCCATTGCTTGGGAAGTATAGTCCACTGCACCCTCATAGTACTCATCAGCATGATCAGGGTCTTCGACAGGACCACCTCGACGACCCCTACCACGACCGCGTCCACGGCCACGTCCGCGTCCACGTCCTCATCCACGTCCACGTTCACCTTCTGGTTCCATAACTGACCTGCAAGACAAACTCAATTAAATGGCAACCAGAAACCTGGAACGTGTGATCACTAGTTAACACACAATACTTCTAAGAAGTAATTCAAACAATTCTCAATCAGAGAACACACAACAGCAACACAATAGACCTATTTCCCAAAGATTCCAGAAAGACTCGACCAGCTCTGATACCACTAATGTGACACCCCCTTCGGGGGCACCACATGGTTACCCGTTGAGGAAAATAAACTTTAATTAATTGTGCTAGTTTACTTTCGGAAAATAAGATTTTCTAAGTATGTAACTTATTGTGAAAATCCGTGATAAAATTTTTCCTCACAACTTAGCTTACCGTACATCAACGTAAGTTAAACACGCAGGTAAAGAAACATCATACGGAGTATACATAATAATATACGATAATAGCGTACGTAGGTCTTATACATACGGCCATACAAACAGTCATGGCTGTCAGTAGCCAGAGTAATTAACTAACTGTTGTTTAAAATAGAATAGAACATATCCTATAGCTGGTCTTACTACTAAAACACTATGACTTCTCGTACGTCACGCTCCTCCGCATACTCAAACGTTAGGGAATGGATCCCCGAATGTTCCAGCGGCATCTTGGAACCCATCTGAAGATGTAAGGGTGAGATACCAATATCTGGATTCACACACAATAACGACATGTATATCACATCAATAACACGTAAGCATAAATAACTATCATGTCTAAGGTCCTACTGATAAACAAATAGTATATCATAGGGTCTTATACCCGACAACTATTGTTATTTTCAAAAGAGATGCATGACACTTCAATGTTCATCATCTAATTCTTTACTTAACCTCGGGACACCGTTGTGTAAAAACTGAGCTGATCAGGCTCAAGGTACATTGGCCCTAGGCACAATGACCAGCACCTAAGTGCTTATTCGGAAGTACATGAACAGCATGGCCTTACGCGATTACATGGAATTACATTCAGCGGTACTTAATAAATTGTAAATGGTCATACGATATTGTCCAACTCAAGGCACAATATTCGTCAGTTGTATGACACCATTGTCCATCAAGGCACAATGTTACACAATGACTTAAAGTCATCACAGGGTTCACTGCCATCAAGGTCCCCCAATCCAGATGGCATGTCTGCCTAAAAACAAATGCATGCGAAAAACGTTCCAAGTCTTGCCACTTTTCTTTGTGTTCATTCTTTCGTTGTCGTAGCTCAAAGCTCCCGACTATTCACAATTTACACTGTTTTAAAACTTCTAACAAAGGACGAAAAGTCCGAATTCTCAATCGCGGAGCCCTAGACCGATGCACCAGCCCAAGGTCCGTGGTAATAGAAAACAGTATTCACCTTTAATTTCGTTTCCTCATAACAAGAGGAGGACACATAGTCCATAGGAGACACAGTCCATAACATCATTGCACGGCCTCTCGTGCTATTTTTACAGAACACTAACATCCCGACGTCTCGATGCTAGGTTCACGTTTCATCGTTTATCACCGTTTTTCGTTCTGTGAAGCACAAATCCAAAACGAAAACTCCGCAACTCATCCAAGTTGTCGGATTTTACATAGTTGGGAAAACTCGTTTTACAGAAAACTTTTATGTTTTGAAAACTGTTTGTAAACCATCAAATTATGGTAAAACTTAACTTTTATTGAAAGTCCCTTTCCCAAAAACCAATTTTTAATAAAACTTAACTTTTATTAAAGCATCGTTTTAGCGTTTAAAAACGTACTTTTCCTACTAACTTCATAAATTACTTTTGGATCCACTTTTTCTTCAGAAAACTTGCGTCGTTGAAAATACCCAACGTTTCCCAAATAAACCTTTGGCATTTAATTCAGAATTTTTCAAGGCTTTTATGACCGTTAGTTAATTGTGCACTGACCACTGTCAGGCTTCCCAATCAACAGTCAACATCACAGTCAACATCATAATATGTTACAGCAGATTTTACACCAGATAATACAGTTAAATTGCATATCATAATATGTTACTATTTTTTTCTCTTTATTAATAAAAACAGGGAGGAGTACTCTTTTTCCTTCTAGATGTTTTTTCCCTAAGGAGGGTTTTGCATCAGAAGGTTTTAACGAGGTTCCTTTCCTTTATTTAAAAAAAAAAAAAAATTGCATATCCAACTACTACATCACACATTAATAAAAAATTATCAACAAATCAAGTAATTGCCGAAAGTAAATAAAGCAACCACCATACAACTTAATTACATACATACAAAGTAAATATGATGACATGTAGTCATCGGGAGAATCCCTCAGGCATTTTCCCCTTACCTCTTGAAGTTCCCGGTAAGCGCACAGTTGTCCAATCGGTCCGGAAGTCGCCCGGTTTCTCTTCCGATTATTCGTCGGCAACTATACATAAACAATCAATCAATACAACAACCTTAAATCATCAAATTTTCTACTAATTGCCCCCTTCTAGCTTCGACCATGTATAAGAAAATATGGCTAGGATCCTCAAAATTCCACATACTCTTGGATTTATGATCATAGAGTAGTCTAGTGTTAAGGAAAATTGTCACAAGTGGAAAATTGAAACAAACACATCCAACTCCCCTAGAGCATAAATTCGGCCATCCATAGAAATATAGGGTAGGGATTTTATTTTGTTTCAAGCTCTTGGATTCAAGACATATAGGAAATAGAAAGATGAAATCCATGGTTATTTGCTAAGCAATGCAACAAAATCTCATCTTCTCACACCCCTAGTGTTTCGGCACTATGGAGCAAAATAGGGCAGCAATGTTGTTTTGCTATATGCTCTTGAATGATGAATATAGAGATCTTGATGAGTTCATAGAAGTTGATTTCATGTTCATAGGATTTTTCTATAATTTCTTATAGATTTTTGAAGTTTTAAGTTCAAAACTAAACCCCCATGAAAGTAGAGATTAAAGAGAGATTAAGAGATGAAAGTTGAAGGTAATACCTCCTAGATGACAAAGCTTGGGAAGAAATCAACAAAAGTCACTCAAAAGCTTGAAGATCTATGGAGAAAAGTGAAGAAAAAGCTTGAAGGAGGAGAAGAAATGGTGAGAAAAGTGAGATGGGGAAGAAAGCAAGACTTGGCCGAAAGGCCAAGTGTGAGTTAAGGTGAGGTATTTATATTTGGTCACAATGGCAATCTTGTAATTAAATGCAAGGGTATTTTGGTAATTTCACTCAAAATCCTTTAAATATCTAGATATTTATTTTGATGTAATGATGATGATGATGATAAGGTGAGGTGTTGTTAACCTTATCCGTAGCGGGTCCTGGAAAAACCTGTATTCAGCTTCGTTGTCCACCCGATTTAGGTTTTATGCCGAAATAACGTATGACGACTTATTTATTTTGAAAATTTTAAAAATATCCAATGTCGTTAGAAATAAAATATAAAACCTAACTGTTTTGTTTACGAGTCAAAATTAGGTCGTCTGGGTAGTAAAATCATACTGTCACTATAAAACGCAGACCGGGCTCCGTCTGAGTTTTCGACCAAAATTTACCATAGCTTCCTACGATAGCGTAGAGCATGACTATGGTCTCGGATTATTTTTTTTGCATTCTCTAAACCCTCCAAATAAATACAAACAGATAAATACTGTTTAAATAAAACGGAAAGCTCAAAAGCTTGAAAAAAATCGGGGCGTTACAGCAAAAATGAATCCCAATTTTCCAATTGTAAATTCAAACTACAAATAGTCAATATATCAGAGAATAAACTCTCGAATTCAAATAAACCATAAATCCAGATTAACATCCAATATCAAAACAAGTTATACAGGAAGTTCCATCCACCACTAACAAAGGAAACTACTCTGACATAATTATAAATGATAAACCAATTAAGAGAAGAGTAGAAATGATCTCCAGCTTGAATATCTGCCTCCCAGCTTCAATACTAGCTTTCTGTGTATTAACCTCACCACAAACTCCCCTCTGAACCGTCCCCCAAACAGAACTCGAGCTGCTGCTTTTATTTTTTTTTTTAGAATCTGTACCACCCACGCTCAAGCGTGACTCCCTTGGACGCTTCATCGTTGGCACGCTTAGGCGTGGAAGAATCCAACGCTTGAGCGTTGGCAGCAATTGTACAAAACGTCCAAAACTCTTCCAAGTTCCACTTTTCCTGTCATAACCACAGTAAAACTGAAATTAAATTAAATCCTAATAAATACTAAAATAAATAACAAAATAAAATAAAAATTAATAAAAACTATCATGCAAATTATCTAAAACTTAAGATTCGTCATAACCCCACACTTAAGTGTTTGCTTGTCCTCAAGTAAACCAAGGCAAAAAATATGACAAAGCAAAACTCAAAAGTACCACTACACAATCCTGAGAGTCACATAATGATATCCAATGGCTCATTTTTACTAGACGAACTTGCTAGACCCTTGTGAATAAGAGGATCAATTGGGTTAAAAACATCAAACACTAGGTCGGACAATTATTCTCATTTTGTCTTTCTTTTTTTAACTTGAATTCCCAGCATAGAAGACACTCATCTGCAAACCATGCATGGATCTTCCACTCACATACACAGCAAGCACTTAACACACTTGGTCTCAAAGGAGTGCCTAAACATTTCCCAAGTAGTCAAAATCAGTCTCAAAGGGCTACTATAAGTATTTCCTCAGTAATCTATGGCCTCAAACGGGTGTTCGGTTTTTCTTCCACATTCCTCTCTCTTTTTTCTTTTTTTCTTTTCTTTTTTTTTTTCTTTCAATTTTCAATGCAGAACAACTCACAGGCATTTCTCCAGTAACCAAGTGCAGTGAATGATGCAATGAGTGTCACCATAGGAACTAAAGATTTAACTTTATTAACTGTTTTGAAAATCCCCCAAATGCCAGAATGCTAAAACCCAATTCAAGTGTGTGTGTGAAAGGCTCCAAAAAGAAGTCATGACACATGTACATAAAAAATACCATCTGCAAACATTAGGATATGCAGTGAAAAATTTGGGTTTCAAGGGAACAATGATCTCAATTTTTAGACACAAAGGGCAAAATCAAAGCAAAGCTCAACCAGAAAAATAAAAACATAATGAAAATAGAATAAATCATCACTCCCCTATCTTGTGCTCAAGCAAATCCATCCAAAAGCTCCAGGTCACCATCAGTAGCGCCCTCTTCTTGTTCATCTTTTTCTAAGACACCATGAAGCACACAACTAATCACATCTCAAAACAGAAACAAACATCAGTCATCATTTAAAAACTTCACAAAGATAGGTGAGCAACCTCACAAAATTACTCAAACTAAAAATTAAAATCTAAAAAAAAAATATTAATCCTAAAAACTAAAAAAAACCAACAAAATGGGAACACATTCAGTCCTCCCCATCTTCTCCACCATTAGAATCTTCTTCCATGTTGTCTCTTGCTGCCTCATCATGTTCTCTAACATCCAATTGCATGAACTGTCTATACAACTCATCCTCAGGCTCTAGTGAAACAAAGTCCTCAACAGGAAGATTCATGTGTCCCACCACAACTGCCATAAAATGATGAGGATGCTACTGATTTCTTAATATCCTCTGGTTAGCATAAGTCAGCATTTGCATCCGGTTAGCTTGTGCAACCCGTGGAGCTCGCCTCTCTCTAACTGGAGGACAGAATTGTTCAGGAATTTCTCTCAAAACTTGCTCAATGTAACTTGCATCAATGGGTTTCTCCGCCTTAATTCTTTCAATAATTGGGCCATCAACCTTTGCATTTCGGAGTAAGTGAGTGATCAATTGAAGGTATCCCAACTTCTTCTTGGGGTCCTGGGCTATTTCATACATATTAAAAGCCATTAACTTTCCTATATCAATAAATTTCTTAGTCATGATGCAATATATCAACAAAGCCCTATTAACAGTAATTTCAGATTTATTAGATACAAGGAGTAATTTGGCTATCACAAAAGTAGCCCACACTCTAGCCATTGGCTTCATGGAAGCCCTCCATAGAATTCTTGGCTCGTTGGACCCCCTCATTTTCACCCAAGCAGTCCCAGGCAAAAACAACTCATTCAAGATATCTTGGGGGTTCCATGCAGATTTACTAAAATCATCAAAATTACCTTCATCTTTGGGATGAGGCCCCCCTAACTCAAAAACTTCATTGATCACATTGGGAGAATAAATGATTTCTTTACCCCGCACCACACTTTTATACTCAATGATGGCTGATTTTGCTTCCAGAAAAGCATTAGCATAAAACTCTCTCACTAAAATTTTGCAGCTAGCATCTGGGGTACTAACCAATTCCTCCCAACCCCTCCTAATAATTTCAGCTCTCACTTCAAGATACTCATCCTCACAAAGTTGGATACCTCTTTCTCTGACAAATTCCCTACCCATCAAGTTACCTTTGAACCTTTGCTCATGCACAGGTGAGACAAATTGATTTTCTTCAGGGGGATGAGGATTGGAGGATGAAGCTCCTCTCCTGGGTGCTCTCCTAACTGTTGGGGTCTCTGCCTTATGCTTTATCTTAGGAGGCATCTGCACAACTTTTGAAAATCCATCCAGACTATATTAACAACCAGCAATCAGTAAAACAACAAGTCAATCCAGTGTTAAAGCCATACATTCTCATCCCAATTTTATTCAACAAACCAAAATCCCCAACTATCCTCTTTCATAACAACTTATACCCCCCATAAAAATTTTCAATTTCAAAACAAAGCTCCCATAATCAAATCCCTAAATCCCCTTTTGCATTGGAAAAAATGTACCCAAGGAGGCTCAAGCAATGAATTACCTTCAAAAGAGAGAATACTGAGAACACAACCTTTGAGAGCTACCCTTGAGAGTTAGAACAGCAACTTCCTCCAAGCAACTCGCACTATGCACAAACTGGGAGTGAAAGGAGAATGGGCGAAAACAGAAGTGAGAGAAGGAGGAAGAATGGGAAAATAGAAGAAGAGATAAGGAAGAAGAATGGTTTATTTTGGAAAAGAGAGGGAGAGATGGGGTTTGGCTTGACGTGCTAAGAGGGAAGAAGAACGGGTTTCTCAACCCTAAGTAAAACGACGCTCATCAGCGTCCCTTTTTTTTTTTTTTTTTTTCTGATATTGCGACCCACGCTTAACCGTGGGATCACCCAACGCTTTGGCATTGACAGGACAGAGAGCACACACTTTCACCCAGGGAATGCTCAAACCTTACATTTGTGCACGCTCAATAGTGCTCTTCCTCACACAGCACCCCCTTTCAGCGAACGCTCGAGCATTCTAAACCTACACTCTCTAATGTTATCAGGACAGAGACCACTTTTTCTGATTCAGTGAACGCTCATGCGTTAAAAATTCTCAACGCTTCATCGTGTCAGCACAGAGACCTACTTTTTTAAACTCAGAGAACGCTCAAGCGTTATAGTCTCTCACGCTCCAACGTTGAAAACTCCCCTGCTCACTCTCGCACAGAGAATGCTCTAGCGTGCTCTAAACCAACGCCCTGGCATTGTCAGCACAGAAGCTACTCTTTTTAGCTCAAAGAATACTCAAGCGTCCTGTATATTAACGTTCTAGCGTGCTCAGGGCCCCAAGAACTTTGCATAATTCTACAGAAACTTCCCAACATGGTCAAATTTTTTTTTTTTTTAAAACAAACTTCCCCCACTCTTGATCTATACTTCAAACTAAAGTGACATTTGTGACTCAACATAAAACACAAAAAGGAAATCTCAACTACGCAAACCAAAACTAAGGCATCTACCAAAAGCAAAACTAAATCTAAAAACTCACCCTAGTATGGTCTTAATTAGATTTCCCACCCTCATTGGTGGGTAAATCAAGAGTAACAGTGACCCTGTTCCTGTAAAGCTCTCCCCGAAGGTAGTATTTCAACCTCTGGCCATTAACTTTAAAGCTTCTACCTGAAATTGGCTCAGCAATCTCAATTGCACCATAGGGACGTACTTCCTTGACCACGAAGTGGCCTGACCATCTGGACTTCAACTTTCCAAGGAACAATGTCAACCTGGAATTGTATAGTAGCGCTTGCTGTCCTGGTTCGAATTCTTTCACAATGATTCTCTTATCGTGCCACCTCTTTGTTCTTTCTTTATAAATGCTGGCACTCTCATAAGCTTGCAACCTAAACTCATCCAGCTCATCTAATTGCAGCAATTTCCTTTCACCTGCAGCTTTCAAATCAAAGTTGAGGAGTTTCACTGCCCAATAAGCGCTAATGCTCCAACTGCACTGGAAGATGGCATGGTTTTCCATACACTAACTTATATGGGGACATTCCTATTGGAGTTTTAAAAGCTATCCTATAGGCCCAAAGCACATCATCAAATTTCCTAGACCAATCCTTCCTTGAGGATCCTACCACCTTCTCTACAATCCTTTTCAACTCTCTATTTGAAATTTCTACCTATCCACTAGTTTGTGGATGGTAAGGGGTAGCTATCCTATGCTTCACACCATACTTGCTTAACAAGGATTCAAAATGCTTATTGCAAAAGTGCGAACCACCATCACTTATCACAACCCTTGGCACACCAAACCTTGTAAAAATGTGTTTCGTAAGGAAAGAAATCACAACCTTAGCATCATTGGTTGGTAGTGCTACAGCCTCTACCCCCTGGGAGACATAATCCACTACCACCAAGATGTACTTATTAGAGAAAGACGAGGGAAATGGCCCCATAAAGTCAATCCCCGAAACATCGAAAATTTCAATCTCCAAAATAGTTTGCATCGGCATTTCATCCCTTCTAGAGATGTTCCCTGCCCTTTGACATTTATCCCAACTTTCTACAAACTTACGGTCATCTTTAATCAAGGTGGGCAAATAAAAGCCACTTTGCAAGACTTTAGCAGCTGTTCTTTCACCATTGAAATTCCCCCCATAATCAGACCCGTGACAATGCCACAAGATCTGTCCAAACTCATCTTCAGGGACACACCTTCTAATGATACCATCTGCACACCTTTTGAACAAAAGAGGTTCATCCCACAAACAAAACTTAGAATCCTGCAAGAATTTCTTCTTTTGCTGCCAATTTAAATTATCAGGTACAATACCTGTAGCCTTATAATTAGCCAAATTCGCAAACCAAGGGAGAGAGGATACAACCAGTAATTTCTCATCAGGGAATTCTTCCACAATGGGTGGTCCTTCCTTGTCTTCTTCAATTTGGATGAGTCTAGATAGATGATCAGCTACTACATTCTGCTTTCCTTGCTTGTCTCTTATCTCCAAGTCAAATTCTTGAAGAAGCAAAATCCATCGGATTAACCTTGGCTTTGCATCCTGCTTAGTAAATAAATACCTCAATGCAGAATGGTCAGTGCATACAATGACTTTGGATCCAACAAGATATGATCTAAACTTATCAAAAGCAAACACAACAGGAAGCAACTCTTTTGCTATCGTGGCATAATTTCTTTGGGCATCATTCAGCACACGACTTGCATAATAAATCACATGCAAAATTTTATCTTTCGTTTGTCCTAACACTACAGCTACTGCATAATCGCTCGCATCACACATTATTTCAAAAGGCAAATTCCAATCAGAACCAATTATCACAGGTGGAGAAATTAGTTTTTCTTTTATCTTCTTGAAAGCTTCTAGGCATGCATCATCAAACACAAAAGGCACATCTTTTTCCAACAAATTTGTCAAAGGCTTTGCAATTTTTGAAAAATCTTCAATAAAGCACCTATAAAATCCTGCATGCCCAAGAAAACTTCTTATACCTTTCACATTTAGAGGAGGTGTTAACTTTTCAATTACCTCTACCTTTGCTCTATCCACCTCTATTCCTTTTGCTGAAATTTGATGACCAAGCACTATACCTTCTCTTACCATAAAATGGCATTTTTCCCAATTGAGAACAAGGTTAGTTTCCTGACATCTTTTCAACACCAATGCAAGGTTAGATATGCAAATATCAAAAGAAGATCCAAAAACTGAAAAATCATCCATGAAAATCTCTACGCATTTTTCAATTAAATCAGAAAAGATAGAAAATATACACCTTTGAAAAGTGGCGGGAGCATTACACAAACTGAAAGGCATCCGTCGGTAGGCAAAAACTCCGAATGGACAAGTAAAGGATGTTTTCTCTTGATCTTCAGGAGCTACTGCAATTTGATTGTAGACCGAATACCCATCCAAGAAGCAATAGTACTCATGCCCCGCCAACCTCTCTATCATCTGATCAATGAACATATGCAGAAAATGATCTTTCCTTGTAGCTTGATTAAGCTTCCGGTAGTCTGTCTATACACATCCTCCACCCAATGACCTTCCTTGTGGGAATCAACTCATTATTTTCATTTACAAGCACAGTCATCCCTCCTTTCTTGGGGACAACCTGAACTGGGCTAACCCACTCACTATCTGAAATGGGATAGCTTATACCTGCATCAAGCAACTTTATCACCTCTTTTCTCACCACTTCTTTCATAGTTGGATTTAGCCTTCTTTGATGTTGTACCACTAGTTTAAAGTCCTCTTCCATGAAAAGTTTGTGCATGCAAAATGTAGGACTTATCCCCTTTAAATCACCAATGGCAAACTTGTGTTCTCTTAACAGCCGTAGTAGCTTCTCTTCTTCAATTTCAGATAACTCCATTTTCACAATAACTGGATTCTTCTTTTTCTCATCCAAAAAGGCATATTTCAGAGTTGAAGGTAATGGTTTCAGTTCTATAGTTTGTTCTTCTTTCACCACCCTCCTCTTCTTTTTTCAGTTCTTCTACTTTTTGATTGGAAGCTAATGACTTCAATGCTTCCAACTGATAAATGCATTCCACCATCTCCAAATTATCTTCCTCCTTCACCTCTTTGATATCTCTACCTCTCATCAAAGTTGCTTCTAAGGGGCTTTTTGTTGCACTTTTTTCACATTCCTCCTAGACAAAGGAATCGACAATATCAACCCGGAAACAGAAATTGGCTCCTTTAGGGTGTTTCATTGCTTCTTTAAGTGAAAAAGTCACCTTCTCATCATCTACTCTCAATATGAGTTCACCCTGCTGTACATCAATTAAAGCTCGACCAGTAGCCAAAAATGGTCTACCAAGAATGAGAGGCACTCTAGCATCCTCTTCCATATCTAACACCACAAAATTTGTAGGAAAGATGAATTTGTCAATTTTAACAAGTAAATCGTCTACTATACCAAAAGGATACTTTACCGAATGATCCGCCAATCGGAGAGCCATCATAGTAGGCTTGACTTCACTAATTCCCAATCTTTTAAAAATTGACTAAGGCGTCAAGTTTATACTTGCCCCAAGATCACATAGAGCCTTGACAACCATGACATAAGTAATCTCACAAGGAATGGTGAAACTTCCTGGATCCTTCAACTTGGGAGGCAACTTTTGTTGAATTATGGCATTGCACTCCTCTGTTAACATGATTGTCTCATCTTCCACAACTTTCCTCTTCTTGGACATCAAATCTTTCATGAATTTGGCATAACATAGCATTTGTTTTAATGCTTCAGCAAAAGGGATATTAATCTATAGCTTTTTGAACACCTCTAAGAAGCGAGAAAATTGCTTGTTCTCATTTTTCTTTTTCAGCCTTTGAGGATAAGGAATTTGAGAGATAAGGGGTTGCTGTTTTGCTTTTTCATTTTCAGATTTTTCAGCTTCCTCCTTCTTCTCTCCCACTACTATCTGTCCTTCTTCTTCTTGATGCTCAACATGAATATCTTTTTTAGATTTTTCAGCTTCATCTTCTTTATTTTTCAAGGAATCCTCCTCAACAAAAGTGCTCACAACCCTCCCACTCCTCAAATGAATTGCTCTACATTGCTCTTTTGGATTAGGAACGGTGTCACTAGGCAAAGTACCTGCAGGTCTTTCAGACAAGTGTTTAGAAATCTGTCCAACTTGATTCTCCAAGTTCCGAATGGAAGCCTCTTGGTTCTTAAATTTTGACTTTGACTCGGTCATGAAATTGGAAGTTTTCTCAATGAAAGAAGAAGTACAAACTGTTAATTTTTCCAAAGCACTTTCCAAATGTTGACAACTTATTTTGATTAGAAAATTGTGCTTGACCTTTAAATGAAGAATTTCCCTGATAAGGTTGAGCTTGAGACTTATATTGATTCTGAGATTGCCCTTGACCTTGAAATGAGGAGAAGTTAGGTTGATTTCTCCATCCTTGGTTGTAAGTATTAGGGAATGGGTTAATTTGTTGCCCCATTGCATTCACCTGCTCTTCTTGTTGATTAGGAATGCATTCTCCATTCGCATGTTGTCCTCCACAGAAATCACACACTAAAGGAGGTGCATTATTAGTAGCCATGGCTTCGATTATCTCAAAAGCTTCATCTGGAGTTTTCAAATCAAATGCTCCACCACAAGCTGCATCAATCATCACCCTTGTATTAGGATTCAGCCCATTGTAGAATGTTTGAGCTTGCAGCCATCCAGGTAAAGAATGATGAGGACACCTCCTGAGTAATTCTCTAAACCTTTCCCAAGCATCACATAATGATTCAGAGTCTTGTTGCACAAATGAGGCAATGTCACTCCTCATTTTTACTGATTTTGATGCTGGAAAATATTTCTTCACAAACTTCGACACCAAGTCATCCTATGTTGTGATACTGCCCTGTTGTTGTGACTTAAGCCAATTTTTAGCTTTATCCCTCAAAGAGAAAGGAAAAAGCCTTAATCGGACACCCTCATCACCAGCTCCATTGAACTTGGACGCGTCACAAATCTGCAAGAAAGTATCCAAGTGTTGATTTGGATCCGCCGATGCTCCTCCACTAAACTGATTTTGCTGAATTAGGAGAAGGAGAGCTGGATTTATTTCAAAGTTGTTAGCCTGAATAGCAGGTCTTGTGATTGTGCCATGGTACCCATCAACACTAGGCTTGGAATAATCCCTTAAAGTCCGTCTAGCATCCCCACCAATTGTTGATTCAGCTGCTTGTTGCTTCAAAAGAGCATGTTCCCTTAGCTGTCTCGCTGCCCTTCTTCTACTCCAGAAAGTCCTTTCAGGTTCAAGATCAAATAGCAGAGAATTCTTATCAACAGTACCTCACATAAACCACAGGACAACAATGTTAGAACAAAATAAAATAAAATAACGACAAAATTTCAACTAAATTAGAGTAGAATTTGTAGGAAAAAAAAATAAATTTAATCCAAACTGCACTAGAAAAATTAAAATAGCATAAAATAACTAAAATACTCAAATTGAAATTTCACTAGCTGCACTAAAATTAACAAATTACAATCCCCGGCACTGACGCCGGAAACTTGATGAGCACTTTGGCAACTATACCAAATCGCTACTGTAGTACAAAAAATATCATCCACAGGGATTGAATTGTTAACTATTAGTTTGCCAATTTAACTTCATTTGAGAACACAAAAATTCAATTGATATGTGAATTCCTAAAATTAAATAAGCAGAAACTATCTATATAGATTTTCAAATGGATAAATTATGGCAAACAAAAATTGGTTTGTTAAACAATTAAGACAAATTGTTAGAGGGTCGACTTCACTGCCTTTCCTACTTGTTTCTTACACTAGATTTTAATCGGACCGATTCATCTAAATTCAAGAAGCTGAGTTAATCATTTATCCCCTAATTCCTTAGGTTGACAAATCTTCTTATCAAAGGGTAATGATTCAATTCCTTGAATATTAACGATTCAACAAGAGCATTAAGATCGTAACAACTCAATAATGCTAATTTGATAATGTCCTTATTCCTGGCACAAACTATTTAGTCTCAACAGCAAACATGAATCCCAATTTTCCAATTGTAAATTCAAACTGTAAATAGTCAATATATCAGAGAATAATTCTTGAATTCAAATAAACCATAAATCTAGATTAACATTTAATATCAAAACAAGTCATATATGTAGTTGCATATACCTCTAACAAAGGAAAATACTCTAACATAATTATAAAAGATAAACCGATTAAGAGAAGAGTAGAAATGATCTCCAGCTTGAATATCCGCCTCCCAACTTCGATACTAGCTTTCTATGTATTATCCTCACCACAAACTCCCCTCTGAACTGTCCCCCAAACTGAACTCGAGCTGCTGCTTTTATTAATTTTTTTAGAATCTGTACCACCCACGCTCAAGCGTGACTCCCCTGGACGCTTCATCGTTGGCAGTCACGCTCAAGCGTGACTCCCCTGGACGCTTCATCGTTGGCAGTCACGCTCAAGCGTGACTCCTCTGGACGCTTCATCGTTGGCACGCTTAGGCGTGGAAGAATCCAACGCTTCAGCGTTGGCAGCAATTGTACAAAACGTCCAAAACTCTTCCAAATTCCACTTTTTCGGTCATAACCATAGTAAAACTGAAATTAAATTAAATCCTAATAAATACTAAAATGAAATAACAAAATAAACTAAAAATTAATAAAAACTATCATGCAAATTATCTATAACTTAAGATTCATCACACCCCCACACTTAAGTGTTTGCTTGTCCACAAGTAAACCAAGACAAAAAATATGACAAAGCAAAACTCAAAAGTACCACTGCACAATCTTCAGAGTCACATAATGATATGCAATGGCTCATTTTTACTAGACAAACTTACTGGACCCTTGTGAATAAGAGGATCAATTAGGTTAAAAACATCAAACACTGGGTCGGACAATTATTCTCATTTTGTCTTTCTTGTTTTAACTTTAATTCCCAGCATAGAAGACACTCACCTGCAAACCATGCATGGATCTTCCACTCACATACACAGCAAACACTTAACACTTGGTCTCAAAGGAGTGCCTAAACATTTTCCCAATAGTCAATCAGTCTCAAAGGGGTACTATAAGTATTTCCCCAGTAACCTATGACCACAAAGGGGTGTTCGGTTATCCTTCCACATTCCTCTCTCTTTTTTCTTTTTTTCTTTTTTTTTTTTTCAATTTTCAATGCAGAACAACTCACAGGCATTTCTCCAGTAACCAAGTGCAGTGAATGATGCAATGTGTGTCACCATGGGAACTAAAGATTTAACTTTTATTAACTGTTTTGAAAATCCCCCCCAAATACCAGAATGCAAAAACCCAATTCAAGTGTGTGTGAAAGGTTCCAACAAGAAGTCATGACACATGCACACAAAAAATACCATCTGCAAACATTAGGATGTGCAGTGAAAAATCTGGGTTTCTAAGGGAACAATGATCTCAATTTGTAGACACAGAGTGCAAAATCAAAGCAAAGCTCAACCAGAAAAATAAAAGTAGAATGAAAATAGAATAAATCATCACTCCCCTATGTTGTGCTCAAGCAAATCCATCCAAAAGCTCGATATCACAATCAGTAGTGCCCTCTTCTTGTTCATCCTGTTCTAAGATACCATGAAGCACACTACTAATCACATCTCAAAACAGAAACAAACATCATTCATCATTTAAAAACTTCACAAAGATAGGTGACCAACCTCACAAAATTACTCCAACTAAAAATTAATATTAAAAAAAATATTAATCCTAAAATCTAAAAAAAAACCAACAAAATGGGATCACATTCAGTCCTCCCCATCTTCTCCACCATTAGAATCTTCTTCCATGTTGTCTCCTACTGCCTCATCATGTTCTCTAACATCCAATTGCTTGAACTGTCTATACAACTCATCCTCAGGCTCTAGTGAAACAAACTCCTCAACAAGAACATTTAAGTGTCCCGCCACAACTACCATAAAATCATGAAGATGCTGCTGATTTCTTAATATCCTCTGGTTAGCATAAGTCAGCATTTGCATCCGGTTAGCTTGGGCAACCCGTGGAGCTTGCCTCTCTCTAACTGGAGGACGGAATTGTTCGGGAATTTCTCTCAAAACTTGCTCAATATAACTTGCATCAATGGGTTTCTCTGCCTTAATTCTTTCAATAATTAGGACATCAACCTCTGCATTTCAGAGTAAGTGAGTGATCAATTGAGGATATCCCAACTTCTTCTTGGTGTCCTGGGCTATTTCATACATATTAAAAGCCATTAACTTCCCTATATCAATAAATTTCTTAGTCATGATGCAATATGTCAACAAAGCCCTATTAACAGTAATTTCAGATTTATTAGATACAGGGAGTAATTTGGCCATCACAAAAATAGCCCACACTCTAGCCATTGGCTTCATGGAAGCCCTCTATAGAATTCTTGGCTCGTTGGACACCCTCATTTTCTCCCAAGCAGCTCCAGGCAAACATAACTCATTCAAGATATCTTCGGGGTTCCATGCAGATTTACTAAAATCATCAAAATTACCTTCATCTTCGGGATGAGGCCCCCCTAACTCAAACTTATTGATCACATTGGGAGAATAAACGATTTCTTTACCCCTCACCGCACTTTTATACTCAATGATGGATGTTTTTGCTTCCAGAAAAGTATTAGCATAAAACTCTCTCACCAAAATTTTGCAGCCAGCATAAGGGGTACTAACCAATTCCTCCCAACCCATCCTAATAATTTCAGCTCTCACTTCAGGATACTCATCCTCACAAAGTTGGATACCTCTTTCTCTTACAAAGTCCCTACCCATCAAGTTACCTTTGAACCCTTGCTCTTGCACGAGTGAGACAAATTGATTTGCTTCAGGGGGATGAGGATTGGTGTAACGCCCCGATTTTCATGTTTTCTAATTCTCCATTATTTTAACGTTTGTATTTTATTGGAGGGTTTAGAGAGTGAAATAAAATATTCTGACCAGATAGAAATGTCCTACATAACCATAGGAAGCCATGGTTAAGTTTTGGGCAAAAGCTCAAACGGAGCCCGGTCTGCGTTTTTCACGGATAGTTGCCTTTTTCTACTATCGAGACCTAATTTGGACTCGTGGACGAGACAGTAAGTCTCAGGATTTTATTCTCTACATCTTTGATAAAATCCGTCCTGACGACTAAAGTCGGGAATAATAAATTATATCCGGGTGTATGTTCGAACCGGGTGACGTTTGGAGCTGTGAAAGGATTTAACGAGACCCGCTAATGGATAATGTTGGTGTCCCATCATGAAGACTTTTGTGGTCAAGGTAATGATGATGTTCTAAAATATCTGGATGTGAAATGTCCAAAATGCCCTTGGTATTTTAAGGAAAAGACCAAATTGCCCTTTGGTTGATTTACAAGTTTGCCATGAAGGCAAAATGGCTATAAAACCCTCACCCCACTTGGCCATGTGGCCACACCTTTTTTCCTCCTCTCTCTCACTTGTTCTTCATGTTCTTCATGAGTTCTTGAGTGTTCATCAAAAGTTCTTCACAAAAACCCTATAGTTTGATCTTCAAAAGTTGAAGTTTTTGAGTGAAAACTTGTTTCTTCTTCATTAATCTTTGATCCTAGGAGGTATGATCCTCATCTTAACTCTCTCAATCTCTCTATTTCATCTCTTGAATCACTTGATTCATGAAGATCCAAGTTTAGATCTAGAACTTTGAAAATCCATAGAAAAGTGTAGAAAAATCTTTTTAACACCAAATCACTTTCTATGAACTAGTCTCATCATTCTCTTTCACCATTCAAGAGCATGAAACCGAATAAGTTTTCTAGCCTTTTCTTTCAAAAGTGGCCGAAATCTTAGATGTGAAAAAGGTTGAGTTTTTTATTCAAGTTTTAAGTAATAAGACTTATTCTAGTGTTAGGAATACCTAAGGATCATCCATCCAAAAGATTAGAAAGTTTGGACATCTCTAGCTAATTTTCTTAGGGTAGGGTCGAATCCTCTTTGAGGAGGAATATATGAGATTTGTCTTATTTGATGTTTGATGTTTGATTGTTTGGTTGTTTGTAGTTGGTGATGATCATCAGAAGGTTCATAAACCGATCAACCGACTTTGATCCGGGAATCTGCTCATCAACAGGTATGGGGGGTGAACCTCATCACACCAAAATGGTGGTGGTGAAGATGGTTGTTTAAGTTTATGTGTGGGTGAAACCCTTTGGTTTGGGTTCACTTTTAATTGTGAAGTTCTCTTGGAAAACAAAGTTGTAATGATGAGTTTATGCTTTAGTGTGCTTTAGTGTGCTCTAGCATATGTTTATGATGATGTGATTGGATGAAAATCATTTTCGTATATGTTGAAAAACCTACTTTGATCACTAGATCAAGTATGGACTTTTATGCTTGATTATGATGCAATGATGTGTGATTGTTGTTTGTCATAATTGTGTGAGCATTTTGAGCTATAATTTGCTTAGTTGGGGAAGCAAAGTCTCCACTTTTCATTGGAGTAGGCTTGTGGCCTTAGTAAGAAGAAACATAAGAACATGTTTTGTTCTTGATCTATCAAAGTCTTGAGATAAGAAAAGTATTTTCATAAACCTATGGTTCAAAGGAAAACAAAAGTGATTTTGATCCAAAGATCAAATAAAGTTTCAACATTTAAAGTGTGTCACCAAAGTGGAAAATATCTTTTACTTTAACCATAGGTCATTAATTCAACCAAGTGCTTCAAAAAGAGAAATAATGAGGAAGATATGGAAAAGGGAAAAACAGGGCATTCACCTGGCGGAACCATTATCGCCACGCGAGACAGAAGGCTAACCCGAGCAGTAAGAATTACAGCTCTCTTCCTCGCGACGCGAGACAATTATCGCCTCGCGATGCAAAAGGTCGGTTTGAAATATAGTTCTCTGTCTCGCAACATGAGACAATATTCGCCTCACGATATAGAGGATCTGTATAAGGAGCAAATATAGCTCTCAGCCTCGCGACACGAAACTTCTGTTCGCTCCGCGAGAAAGGAATTTCAAATGGGGTATCACTACCTCAATTTCGCTAAGCGAATGTACTCTCGCTAAGCGAATCTCACGTTTCAGAAAATGCTAAAAATAGAGTAAGTGGTTCAAATGTTGTTTCAAATCAAATGAGTTTTCAATGAAAATGGTTTTGTTTACAAAAAGAGTTTCAACTCTTAATCGTAAAGTTTTAAGCGTGAAAACCTAAGTTAAGTAATTAACTTAGAGTTTCAGACAATGGATAATTAAGTATGGTATGTGGTGGAACAAGACCATGTACTATACGATTGATGACTTTGTTCATCAATGACTTCATAAGACTTAAGTGAATCAAAACTTATTTCGTTAATTGAAAAACAAGGAATTAATATCTTAGAAAGGATTAAAAACTTATCTAAGAGGATTCTCAATCCTTTTTCATAATGCTTAGGACTTGAGACATAATTCATAAGACGTAAACACAAACACGAAACGTTTTGGGTTTTGAAACAGTAGTTCGATGACGGACCGGTGATTTGAATCCAGGTTAATCGTTTAATTGTTTCCGTCTTGTGATAACCGGAATGAGAAAGATCCTGAGACTGTGCAGGTATGGGATTGTACAGTGGAAGAAATCCTGAGGCTATGCAGGTATGGGACTATGTAGTTAAGGGAAGGCATATAGGAATTGATTGGTACTACCTATACCAACAAGATTTATCTTCTTTTCGGGAGCTTAGAACATAAGAACTTTATAATTAAGCGTGCTTGACTTAGAGTTATTATGGGATGGTTGACCTTCTGGGAAGTTTCCTAGAAAGCGTGTGAGTGAGGACAAAACACGCTGAAAAGACTCGTGTTGGTTTGCGGTGACAGTCGGTGATTCTGAAAGCAGTCTAGATCATTCCAAAAGAATCACGAGATATTTATCCGATGGATAAATGTTTTATCCGATGGATAATTGTTTTATAAAGCAAGGACGCGTGTAGTTCCTAAGAAATAGAACCTTAATGAACCTTGAGGTTTATCCAATGGATAGACATTGCTTTATCGCATCTGCTTTGTATAAGTATTGGCATTTCATGTGGACAGTTGTAAGGCCTTGAGCCTAGGAGTTGAGCTTACACCTTGATGCGGGTGCGAATCCTACGGTGACGATCTTCAATGGTCTTTTTGTAGGTATCAGGGTTGGAATGGCTGACACGTGACCAGTTGGTGATTCTTCTGTGTCGTGGCGAATCCGTGCAATACACTGATATCCTCTACTAGATGCCGTATTTTTCATGTTTGGTCCAGAGTGTTACCGTAAAGCCAGATACGTGCACATTACGAATGTTGTAGCATCTTACTCATGGCTGGCAGAAACCGGAACATGTCCTCCCATTAACTCTCTCCGACACTTTTGTTAGCTCCATGGAGTAGGGGTCAGAGTTTTACCCTTGTGGCATATGGCATTGAGTCCTTTACATTGCACTGCATTGCATGGCTGTTGATAATTTCGTTTATTTGTTGAACATCGCTGTTCTGTTTTTAAGAATGCCTTACATTACACTGTTAACTGTTTAACATGATATTATGTTGTTAACTGTTTAACATGATTTACATTGAAAAGTCTAGTAAGCATGTTAGGTACGTTGTTACCTGGTGAGTTGTCCCGTTTTTACTACTGCTGTTTTGTTATGTTGATGAACGGGAATCTCACCCATATCTGTATATTTTCTGCTGGTACTTGCTGTTGCAGCTTGAACAGATGGACGTGATGACGGTTCGTTTCAACAGTTTCTTTGAGTTCTAAGGTGGACTCCTTTTGCTATTTTATTTTTGTCTGGGCCAGACTGTGTCGGTATTCAGTAGTACCTGTTGGGAGCTACAACTTTTAGTACTTTTTTTATTTCTTATGCCAGTTATACATTAAACCTATGTCTGTATATAGTACTATTTCTGTTTTCTATTTCTTGTTTCTGTATTTATAATACCGTATGTTCTAGTAATGTGTGGTGAATCTAAGTTCATTTATTATTTATTTATCTTTACTAATCCCATTACATCTTTATGAAGAAAAAAAAATCATATTTTCCGCATTAATAAATATTTTCGGCCTTATAAACGTTCGGGAATGTGACACTCGGGAAAGGGTGTTGCAATTGGAGGATGAAGCTCTTCTCCTGGGTGCTCTCCTAACTGTTGGGGTCTCTGCCTTATGCTTTTTCTTAGGAGGCATCTGCACAACTTTTGAAAATCCATCCAGACTATATTAATAACCAGCAATCAGTAAAAAACAAGTCAATCCAGTGTTAAAGCCATACATTCTCATCCCAATTTTATTCAACAAACCAAAATCTCCAACTATCATCTTTCATAACAACTTATACCCCCCATAAAAATTTTCAATTTCAAAACAAAGCTCCCATAATCAAATCCCTAGATCCCCTTTTGCATTGGAAAAAATGTACCCAAGGAGGGTCAAGCAATGACTTACCTTCAAAAGAGAGAATACTCAGAACACAACCCTTGAGAGCTACCCGTGAAAGTTCGAATAGCAACTTCCTCCAAGCAACTCGAACTATTCCCAAACTGGGAGTGAAAGGAGAATGGGAGAAAACAGAAGTGAGAGAAGGAGGACGAATGGGGAAATAGAAGAAGAGATAAGGAAGAAAAATGGTTTATTTTGGAAAAGAGAGGGAGAGATGGGGTTTGGCTTGACGTGCTAAGAGGGGAGAAGAAGGGGTTTCTCAACCCTAAGTAAAATGACGCTCTTCAGCGTCCCTTTCTTCTTTTTTTTTTTTTTCCCTGATATCGCGACCCACGCTTAACCGTGGGATCACCCAATGCTTTGGCATGTACAGGACAGAGAGCACACACTTTCACCCAGGGAACACTCAAACGTTACATTTATGCACGCTCAATCGTGCTCTTCCTCACACAGCACCCCCTTTCAGCGAATGCTCGAGCGTTCTAAACCTACATGCTCTTATGTTATGAGGACAGAGACCACTTTTTCGGATTTAGTGAACACTCAAGCGTTAAAAATTCTCAACGCTTCATCATTGGCAGCACAGAGACCTACTTTTTTAAACTCAAAGAACGCTCAAGCGTTATAGTCTCTCACGCTCCAACGTTGAAAACTCCCCCACTCACTCTCTCACAGAGAACGCTCTAACATGCTCTAAACCAACGCCCTAGCGTTGTCAGCACAGAAGCTACTCTTTTTAGCTCAGAGAATGCTCAAGCATTCTGTATATTAACGTTCTAGCGTGCTCAGGTCTCCAAGAACTCTGCATAATTCTGCAGAAACTTCCCAACATGATAATTTTTTTTTTTTTAAAACAAACCTCCCCCACTTTTGATCTATACTCCAAACTAAAGTGACATATGTGACTCAACATAAAACACAAAAAGGAAATCTTGACTACACAAACCAAAACTAAAACATCTACCAAAAGCAAAACTAAATCTAAAAACTCACCCTAGTATGGTCCTAATTTGATTTCTCACCCTCATTGGAGGGTGAATCAAAAGTAACAGTGACCCTATTCCTGTCAAGCTCTCCCACAAGGTACAATTTCAACCTCTGGCCTTTAACTTTAAAGCTTCTAACTAAAATTGGCTCAGCAATCTCAATTGCACCATAGGGACTTACTTCCTTTACCACAAAAGGGCCTGACCATCTGGACTTCAACTTTCCAGGGAACAATTTCAACCTGGAATTGTATAATAACACTTGCTGTCCTGGTTCGAATTCTTTCACAATGATTCTCTTATTGTGCCACCTTTTTGTTCTTTCTTTATAAATGCTGGCACTCTCATAAGCTTGCAACCTAAACTCGTCCAACTCATCTAATTGCAGTAATCTCCTTTCACCTGCAGCTTTCAAATCAAAGTTGAGGAGTTTCACTGCCCAATATGCTCTATGCTCCAACTCCATGGGAAGATGGCATGATTTGCCATACACTAACTTATATGGGGACATTCCTATTGGAGTGTTAAAAGCTGTCATATAGGCCCAAAGCACATCATCCAATTTCCTAGACCAATCCTTCCTTGAGGATCCTACCACCTTCTCTAAGATCCTTTTCAACTCTCTATATGAAATTTCTACCTGTCCACTAGTTTGTGGATGGTAAGGGGTAGCTATCCTATGCTTCACACCATACTTGGTTAACAAGGATTCAAACTGCTTACTGCAAAAGTGCAAACCACCATCACTTATCACAGCCCTTGGCACACCAAACCTTGTAAAAATGTGTTTCTTAAGGAAAGAAACCACAACCTTAGCATCATTGGTGGGTAGTACTACAACCTCTACCCACTTGGAGACATAATCCACTACCACCAAGATGTACTTATTAGAGAAAAACGAGGGAAATGGCCCCATAAAGTCAATCCCCCAAACATTAAAAATTTCAACCTCCAAAATAGTTTGCATCGGCATTTCATCCCTCCTAGAGATGTTCCCTGCCCTTTGACATTTATCGCAACTTTGTACAAACTTATGGGCATCTTTAAACAAGGTGGGCCAATAAAAGCCACTCTGCAAGACTTTAGTAGCTGTTCTTTCAGCACTGAAATGCCCCCCATAATCAGACTCGTGACAATGCCTCAAGATATGTCCAAACACATTTTCGAGGACACACCTTCTAATGATACCATCTGCACACCTTTTGAACAAAAGAGGTTCATCCCACAAATAAAACTTAGAATCATGCAAGAATTTCTTCTTTTGCTGCCAATTTAAATTATCAGGTATAATACCTGCTGCCTTATAATTAGCCAAATCCGCAAACCAAGGGTGAGAGGATACAACGAGTAATTTCTCATCAGGGAATTCTTCCACAATGGGTGGTCCTTCCTTGTCTTCGTCAGTTTGGATGAGTCTAGATAGATGATCAGCTACTGCATTCTGCTTTCCTTGCTTGTCTCTTATCTCCATGTCAAATTCTTGAAGAAGCAAAATCCATCGGATTAACTTTGGCTTTGCATCCTGCTTAGCAAATAAATACCTCAATGCAAAATGGTCAGTGTATACAATGACTTTGGATCCAACAAGATATGATCTAAACTTATCAAAAGCAAACACAATAGCAAGCAACTCTTTCTCTGTGGTGGCATAATTTCTTTGGGCATCATTTAGCACACGACTTGCATAATAAATCACATGCAAAATTTTATCTTTTCTTTGTCCTAACACTGCACCTACTGCATTTTTTTTTTTAACAAACAATAGAAGCCTCGTTAAAACCTTATGGTGCAAAACCCTCCTTAGGGAAAAAACACCATTAAGGAAAAAAGAGTACTCCTATTGGCTATATTATTAAAATAAAAGAAGAAATACCGAAGAAACATGGGGGAACCAAACCAAAACCCATGAAGGAATTATTTAAATCTGTACATAGGTAAGGCTAGCCTATTTCGAAAGAAATCAGCTTTTACAAAATCAGGTAGAACATCCATCCAAACAAGACCATGAATGGTAAAACCATAATATGCAAGCTTATCAGCACAAGCATTTCCTTCCCTATAAATATGAGAAGAAATTAATTTCATCCGCTTAGTGAATTCCATGCGGTTTATCCATCTGTTACGTATTTGCCATGGCACTAAGTTAACATCCGAAAATGCATCTATGACAAGAGAAGAATCACACTTAATCCATAGTGTAAACCAGCCTCTTAAAAAAGCTTGTTCAATAGCAACCATAACACCAATGAGCTTGGCTTGAAGAGCAGGACATATATCCAAATTCTGAGCAAAACAACCCATCAAAGCAGCTTTAGAATCTCTGAATATACCTCCACAAGCAGCTAGACTAGGCCTGCCCCGAGCTGCCCCATCAGTATTGCATTTCACCATATTCGATAGAGGAGGCTGCCAAACCACTTCTTTAATAATAGGAGTAGAGGAAAGGTGAATAAGAACTCTGAAGTTCTTTAAAAAGATGAGCTCTTCTATAGAATTCCGCATGCAACCACTGCTGTGATTTCCAGAGATAGCCACAAGAGTTTGAATCCGTATAATGGCTCTTTGAATAGAGAAACTTTTGTTATCAAACCTGTTTTGATTCCTGTTGCTCCAAATCGACCATAGAACCTGAATAATACCAGATAGGATTACTTCCAAGGCTTGATCACTCCAGTTTCTATTGCAAAACTGAAGTAAAATATCAAAGCTAGAGGTATCCAATTGATAACCAAATTGGCAGCTCAACCAATTCCAAATCTGCTGAGCATAAGAACAATGCAGGAACAGATGCAATGTTGTTTCTTCATAGCATCCACAAAGATTGCATCTAGAAACTACAATGCATCCTTTACATATTAAATTCACCTACTGCATAATCGCTCGCATCACACATTAATTCAAAAGGCAAATTCTAATCAGGAGCAATTATCACAGGTGCAGAAATTAGTTTTTCTTTTATCTTTTTGAAAGCTTCTTGGCATGCATCATCAAACACTAAAGGCACATCTTTTCCAACAAATTTGTCAAAGGCTTTGCAATTTTTTAAAAATCTTCTGCATGCCCAAGAAAACTTCTTATAACTTTCACATTTACAGGAGGTGGTAACTTTTCAATTACCTATACCTTTGCTCTATCCACCTCTATTCCTTTTGCCGAAATTTGATGACCAAGCACTATACCTTCTCTTACCATAAAATGGCATTTTTCCCAATTGAAAACAAGGTTAGTTTTCTGACATCTTTTCAACACCAATGCAAGGTTAGATAGGGAAATATCAAAAGAAGATCCAAAAACTGAAAAATCATCCATGAAAATCTCTATGCATTTTTCAATTAAATCAGAAAAGATAGAAAACATACACCTTTGAAAAGTGGCGGGAGCATTACACAAACCGAAAGGCATCCGTCGGTAGGCAAAAACTCTGAATGGACAAGGATGTTTTCTCTTGATCTTCAAGAGCTATTGCAATTTGATTGTAGCCTAAATACCCATCCAAGAAGCAATAGTACTCATGCCCCGCCAACCTCTCTATCATCTGATCAATGAACGGAAGCGGAAAATGATCTTTCCTTTGCTGCATTGGAGGCGGCAATATACTCAGCCTCTGTGGTAGAATCAGCAACTGTCTCCTGCTTTGAACTCTTCCAGCTCACAGCACCACTATTTCGGCAAAACACAAAACCAGACTGCAATCTGAAATCATCCTTATCGGTTTGGAAGCTAGCATCGGTGTAACCCTTTACAACGAGATCTTTCTCACCTCCACAGATCAAGAATGTATGCTTAGTTCTTCTCAAGTACTTGAGGATATTCTTGACTACTGTCCAGTGACTTTCATCGGGATCAGACTGGTACCTGCTCGCTATGCTTAAAGCATACGAGACATCTAGTCGAGTACATAACATGGCATACATGATAGATCCAATTGCAGATGCATACGGAATCTTACTCATGCGATCCCTCTCTTCATGATTGGAAGGGGATTGTGCCTTTGAAAGGCATATACCATATGACATAGGCAAGAGTCCTTTCTTGGATTCATGCATGTTTAACCGTTTTAACACCTTGTCGATGTATGTACTCTGACTTAGGCCGAGTAGTCTCAATGATCTATCTCTATAGATTCTGATACCTAACACATAGGTAGCCTCGCCTAAATCTTTCATAGAGAAGCAATTCCCTAACCATGTCTTTACATTTTTTAGGGTATGGATGTCATTTCCAATAAGTAGTATGTCATCCATATACAGTACTGGAAAGACAACAATGCTCCCACTAACTTTCTTGTAGACACAAGGTTCATCTTCATTTTTTATGAATCCAAATTGTCTTACAGCATCATCAATATGAAGATCCCAGCTTCTGGAAGCTTGCTTCAATCCATAAATGGATAGTTGTAATTTGCACACCTTTCCAACATTCTCTAGAGTGTCAAAACCCTCAGGTTGTGTCATGTCCACATCCTCGAGAAGATTTCCATTAAGGAAAGTAGTCTTGACATCCTTTTGACAGATTTCATAATCTTGGTATGCTGCAATAGCAAGCATATCCGAACGGATTTAAGCATAGCAACCGGTGAAAAGGTTTCATCATAGTCTATGCCATGAATTTGTTTGAAACCCTTAACAACCAATCATGCTTTGTAGGTATGTACATTACCATCCATGTCAGTTTTCTTTTTGAAAACCCTCTTGCACCCTATGGGTTTTTCCCCTTCAGGTGGTTCAACCAAGTTCCAAACTTGATTAGTGTACATGGAATCCATTTCAGATCTTATGGCCTCTAGCCATTTCACAGATTCTGAGCCAGTGATGGCTTCCTGATAAGTCACAGACTCATCATGATTCATGAGTAAAACATCACCTTGTTGAGTCATGAGAAATCAATATCTCTTAGGTTGGGGACGTATCCTATTAGACCTACACGAGTCTTGTTCTACTGGAGCAGTTTGTTGTTCCACAACATCTTGCGGAGATTGCTCCTGTTCCATACTAGGTTCATTGCTATTTTGTGATTCTTGAACTTCTTCAAGTTCTATTTTTCTCCAACTGGTTCCTCTGGAGATAAACTCCTTTTCTAGGAATCTACCAGTCCTAGCAACAAACATTTTGCCTTCAGAAGGATTTTAGAATTTATCCCTTGGTTTCCTTGGGATACCCCACAAATAAGCACTTATCAGATTTGGGTTCAAGTTTATTAGAAATTTGACGTTTCACATAAACCTCACAACCCCAAATCTTCATAAAAGACATACTGGGTCGTTTGCCAGTCCATATCTCATATGGTGTCTTTTCAACCGTCTTAGATGGAACATGGTTAAGTGTAAAAGCTGCGGTTAATAAAGCATGTCCCCAGAAGGAGTTTGGAAGGTCTGCAAGACTCATCATGGATCGAACCATATCTAATAAGGTCCAATTCCTTCTTTCAGATGCACCATTCCATTGTGGTGTTCCAGGAGGAGTGAGTTGAGATAATATCCCACACTCTTTTAGAAGATCATCAAACTCTAGGCTTAAATATTCACCACCTTAATCTGATCGAAATGCTTTAATATTCTTGCCCAGTTGGTTTTATACATCATTCTTGAATTCCTTGAACTTTTCAAAGGATTCGGATTTATGTTTCATTTGATCCACAAATCCATATCTATTGAAGTAATCAGTAAAAGTGATGAAGTATTGAAAACCACCTCTAGCCAATGTGTTTAGGGGTCCACATACATCACTATGTATAAGGCCCAAAAGATCATTTGCCCTTTCACTATTACCAGTAAATGGGGCTTTAGTCATAAAACAAGACTCGCATATCTCATATGATTCATAATCAAAAGAGTCCAATAATCCATCTTTATGGAGTTTGGAACTGCGTTTCTCATTTATGTGCCCCAAGCGATAATGCCAAAGGTAAGTCGGGTTCAACTCGTTCGGTTTGACCCTTTTGGTGTTAATGTTATAGATAGGCATATCAAGGTCAAGGACATAGAGTCCATTACACATTTGTGCACTAGCATAGAAAATTTCATTTAAATAAATAGAACAACATTTGTCCTTTATTATAAAATGAAAACCACTCTTGTCCAAATAAGAAACAGAAACAATATTCCTGCTAATAGTGGGCACACAATAACAGTTCTCCAACTGAATAATAAGCCCAGTAGGCAAAGTCAGTACATAGGTTCCTACAGCTAAAGCAGCAACTTTTTCTCCATTTCCAACTCGTTGGTCAACTTCGCCTTTTGCCAATGGTCTACTCCCTTTTTGATCCTGCATATTTGTACAAATGTGAGATCCACATCCAGTATCTAATACCCATGATGCAGAAGTACATAAATTGACTTATATAACATATATACTTGAGGTGGAAGTCTCACTTCCCTTTTTCTTCCTCTCTTCCATGTATTTGGGGTAGTTCCTCTTCCAATGTCCAGTCTGACCACAGTGGAAGCAAGTGCCCTCCTTAGCAACTCCACCCGTAGGTTTTAAGCCAGAAGTGCTAGGTTTGGACTTATGGAAGCCCTTGCCTTTGCCCTTATGCTTATCCATGGGTTTCTTGGGCTGCTTCTTGCCCTTTCCAGCTTGGACCATCATGATGGCCTTCCCCTGTCCTTTATTAATATTTTATTCAGCAGTTCTCAACATGCTTAACAATTCTGGCAACGGTTTGTCAAGATCATGCATATTGTAGTTCATGACAAACTGACTATAGCTCTTATGCAACGATTGCAGAACTACGTCAGTGGCCAACTCTTGGCCCAAAGGAAAACCCAACCTTTCAAGATTCTTAATGTACACAATTAATTGAAGTACATAAGGACTCACAGGGCTTCCCTCTGCCAGTTTCGAATTGAAAAGGGTTCTGAAAACCTCGAACCACTCATGCCTTGCCTACCCTTGATAGAGAATTTTGAGGTGCACGATCATATCGTACGCCTTCATGGTCTCATGTTGCTTCTGAAGCTCAGAGGTCAAGGTAGCAAGCATGAGGCAACCGACGTCTAAGGCATCATCCTGATGCTTCTTATAATCATCTTTCTCAGCCTTAGAAGCATTCGCAGCCGGGGGCTCCTTAGGGATTTGTTCTTCAAGAACATTCAACTTCCTTTCACGCCTGAAGACTGTAACACCCCGATTTTCTAATTAAACAGTATTTATGTATTTGTATTTTATTGGAGGGTCTAGAGAGTGAAATAAAATAATCTGAGACCATAGTTACGCTCTACGCTATCGTAGGGAGTTATGGTTAAATTTTGGGTTAAAAGTTCGGGTGGGGCCCGGTCTGCGTTTTCACTGGCAGTAAGATTTTACAGATCAAAAAACCTAATTTTGACCCGTGAATGAAACAGTTAGGTTTTATACTTTATTTCCAATGATATTGGTTATTTGGAAAATTTTCAAAATAAATAAATCGTCGTACGTTATTCGGGCGTAAAACCAAAATCGGATGAACAACGGAGCTTAATATGGGATTTACCGGGACTCGCTAAGGATAAGGTTGAAGCCACATCACCTAGGAAGGTGTGACATGACTCACCAATGTAATAATGACGGTTAAAAAATATCTGGATGCGAAAAGACCAAAATACCCCTGACCTTTTTCATAATTACCATTTACCCTAGGATGAAAAGACCGTTTTACCCCTGAGAATTTATGAAATGACCCTTTTTACCCTGTGACTCATCAATGTCATCATTAAATTTCTCTAGAAATATCTAGATATTTATAGACGAAATGACAATTATACCCCTAGTCTTTTGTAAAATGACAATTTTACCCCTAAGTGAATTTACCCCTTGTTCCTTAAATGAATAAAGTTTGGGCCTTCTTACCCCCTTGATCTCACGCCCGAAAGGCCCATTATAAGCCTTATTTACTTCATTTTCTCACAAACACAAAGTCTTGGTTTTTTTATGGTTTTGAAGATCAAAGTTAGAGTTTTTAGTTTCTCTCCTTTGTTCTTGGTGTTCTTGAGTGTTCTTCACTTTCCCTCCACGTTCCCACCAATCAAGAGGTAAACTCTCTTGACTCAAGTTAGTAAACTTTTTCCTTGCTTCATTGTCTTGACATCTATGTGTTCTGTTTCTCAAAGGAAACCATAAACATAACTTGAAGAACTTGCTTGATTTTTTGCTCATTTTCATTATTCAAGGAGGTAAGATTACTCCCTTGACCGATGAGTTTCTTGTTCTTCATTCTTTTCTTGTTTTGAAGCCATGATTCCATGAGTTTCAACTTCTAACTTCAAACTTCAAAAATTTCTAGAAAATCATAGAAAAATCCTTTTAATGTGAAATCAATTTCTATGATCTAGTTTCATCATTCTCTATCACTATCAAAGAGTATGTAATCAAATAACATGTCTAGCTATTTGTTTCTAGGAGTGGCTGAGCCCACCCTTTCTGAAAAGCAAGAGTTTTGTTTCAAATTTTTGTATAAGGTAACTTGATTTAGTGTTATGTGTACTTGAGGATCATTGATCCAAGAGTTGATAAAATTCTAACATCCCCAACCTAGTTTATTAAAGGGTGGCCAAAACCACCATTTGGGGAAAACAAGAATTTTTTATTCATGTTTGAGTATAGAGACTTGATTTGGTGTTAAAGGTACCTATAGATGCTTCACCCAAGAGATAGGAATTTTTAGACATCCCTAACTAATTTTTGGACCCTATGGCCAAACCTTAGGTGGAGGGGAATAGGAAAATTTGTGTTGTGTAATATTGATGTTTGGATTGATTATGTGTATGTAGTTGTGGTTGAGTAATCGGACGAGAAATCGGGAGAATTCGCGGGCCGATCGGATGACATTTTCCCGGAGGAAAACTACAAGAGGTAAAGGGAGTTTGCCTGAAGGATTTTTCCCGATAACTATATGTTATCCGTGACTGATTTGTGTAGCTCTGTTTGAGCTTCGTTGTGATTGTAATAATGGTTTATGCTTTAGTATGCTTTAGCATATGTTTATGATGATGTTGATTGGATGAAAATTATTTTCATTTATGTTTAAAAACCATACTTTGATCTCTAGATCAAGTAAGGATTTTTATGCTTGATTATGATGCAATGACGTATGATTGTTGTTTGTCATAATTTTGTGAGCATTTTGAGCTATGACTTGTCAATTTGGTGAAGCAAAATCTTCACATCCCATTGAGGGAGCATTCGGCCTTAGTTAAAAAGAAAAGGAAGAACATGAGTTGTTCTTGAGCATTCAAATTTTTTGAAGTAAGAAAGTGTTTTAATAACTTATGTTTCAAAGAAAAACAATAAGTGGTTTTGATCCAAAGATCAAATAAAGTTTCAACATCCAAGTGTTTTTACTAAGGTAAAAATAAAAATGATGAAGTGATTTCATGAAAGTTAACATAGTTTTTAAGGAGATATTACCTTTATCTTAGAACTAAGATAACATTCCCTTTTTCAAATACAAAGAGGACCTTGTCCTTAAGTTTGAATTAAAATGAATCATAGTTAGAAAATTAGATGAGATTATATTTCCTTACACTAACTTAGAAGATGGTTTAGTAAGGAAAAACCCTTTTCAAATTGGTTAAGGTACTTTACTTCAAGCAAGTAACAAAGTTCTTTTAAATCAAATGAGTTTTCAATTAGAAAGGTTTGGTTTGCAAAGTCTTAAATCGAGAGTTTTCAACTCAAATCGTAAAGTTTTATGCATGGAAAACCTAATTTAAGTAATTAACTTAGAGTAAAAGAAAAGAGATAATTAAGTATAGTATATGGTGGAACAAGACCATGCACTATACCATTGATGACTTAGTTCATCAATGACTTCATAAGACTTAAGTGAATCAATACTTATTTCATTACTTGAAACTCAAGGAATTAATATCTTAGAAAGGATCAAAGACTTATCTAAGAGGATTCTCAATCCTTCTTCATAACACTTAGGACTTGAGATGTAATTCATAAGACATAAACACAAACATGAAATGTTTTGGGTTTTGAAACAGTAGTTCGATGACGGACCGGTGGTCCGGATCCAAGAAAAGTCGTTTGATTGTTTCAGTCTTGTGATGATCGGAATGAGAAGGATCCTGAGGCTGTGCAGGTATGGGACTGTACAGTTGAAGGAATCCTGAGGCTGTGCAAGTATGAGACTGTACGGTTGAAGGAAGGCTTATAAGAATTGATTGGTACTACCTATACCAACAAGATTTATCTTCTTTTCGGGAGCCTAGAACATAAGAACTCCATAGTTAAGCTTGCTAAACTTGGAATAATTGTAGGATGGGTGACCATCTGGGAATTTTTCCCAGAAAGCGTGTGAGTGAGGACAAAGCATGCTGAAAAGACCCGTGTTGGTTTGTGGGGACAGTCGGCAATTCTGAAAGCAGTCCGGAGCGTCCAAAGGGATCATGAGATTTATCAGGTGGATAAAAGTTTTGTAATACAAAGACGCGTATATTTCCTAAGGAAGAGAACCTTAGCGAACTTTGAGGTTTATTCGGTGGATAGAGATTGCTTTATCGTATCCGCTTTGTGTAAACATTGGCATTTCATTGCATGAATTGTAAGGCCTTGAGCCTAGGAGTTGAGCTTACACCTAGATGCTGGTGAGAATCTTACGGTGACGATCTTAAATGGTCTTGAGGATGTCAGGGTTGGAGATTCCAAAAGTGACCAGTTGGTGATTCTTCTGTGTCGTGGTATTCCGTGCACTGCTGTGACATCTTGACTAGCTGCCGTACTTTTCATGTTTGGTGGAGAGTGTTTCCGTAAATCCAAATACTTGCACGTTACATTTGTTATAGCATCTTTCCCATGGCTGGCATTAACCGGAACATGTCCTCCCATTCTCTCTCTTTGACGATTTGTTAGCTACATGGAGTAGGGGTTAGAGTTTTACCCTTGTGGCATATGGCATTAAGTAATGTACATCACATTGCATTGCATGGCTGTTGATGATTGCATTTACTTATTGGACATCACTATTTTGCTTTCAAAGATGTCTTGTTCTGCTAATTGATTAATATGATATATTGCGACTTATGGTATGCATGTTGGATCTGTTATTACCTGGTGTGTTGTCTTGTGTTACTACTGCTGTTGTGCTGTGTTGATACTACATATGTTCACATGATGTTTTGTGCATCGTGCATGTAGTTATCGTGTTTAAATCCATATATTGGTTACTCACCCTTGCTTGTACATGTTGGACACCTTGTTGTGTTTTTGGATACATGTACAGATGCTTCTCAACGGTTGTTTAGGTCACTTCGGGACCCTGTAGCTTGAGTTTCTTAATGCCGATGACGAAGACGTGTGAACTGTCGACAACTAGGCCCAATCTTATTGGTACGATGTATATTAGATAGTAGGCTCTATTGTCCTTAGAGTTCTTTTATCAAACAAGCTCTTAGGATTTTCAATGTTTAAATTGAGAAAGTCGGTATATGTGATTTTGGAAACATCTGTATAGTTTGGAACTTCTGTATGAAAACAATTTCAGGAAAGTATATATATAAGGCTAAAATGGTTTATGAATAAACCTAGTTTATGTGTGCTATATAGCATAATGTGATTTTATATTTGTGATGTGTGTATTACTTTCCGAAAGCATTATATAGAAAATTTTTACACTCGAGTTTTCCAACTTCAAGTAAATTATCCTTTTTCTGAAAGCAACCAGCATTTCTGTTTTAAATTTAATTCCGCACATGTTCTTTATGTAATTCCCAAGGGGATGTTACATTAGTGGTATCAGAGCTGGTCGAGTCTTTCGGGAACCTTGGGGAATAGGTCTGTTGTGGTTTTGTTGTGTGATCTCTGGCTGAACTTGATTGAATTGTTTAATTGTCGAAACAATGTGTGTTGACACACAAGCATGTGTGTTTTGATGGGTTCTGATCGGGTTGAGGCCTTGTAAGAACTCATGTTTCGTAAATGGTACTTGTATTCGTGTTGACACATCGTTTATCCTTTATGGATTGTGCCAGACATTTGAACAAGTATGCTTTAGACAGGTAGAAGAATACCAAAAATCTTATCTTTAAAGTAGAGGCATAGGTAACTAGTAAATGACTAAAGGAATGGCAAGATAACGACATACTCGCTAATAGAGTTGAAGACTGGAATGGAATCCTGGTAGACTGGAATAGAATCCAGGTAGAGCAATGGAAGTATAGAAGTTACTAATTCCCTCGTATTCTTAGACGATCGCTTAAGTCATGAGGATGGAACAGGAGAATGAAGACTTGATGATTTGATTTATAAGAATCTGTGTAACTGTGTTGTGATTATTCGATGATGGTTTAATCATATGATTTAAGTTACAATGTTACCTAGGGAAGGATTACTTACGAGGTACAATGTGGAACATGGGGATTAAGAAATCCTGTTTAGTTTTAAGTCACTAAATTTCGAGGACGAAATTTTTTTAAGTGGGGTTGTAATGTAACACCCCGATTTTCTAATTAAACAGTATTTATGTATTTGTATTTTATTGGAGGGTCTAGAGAGTGAAATAAAATAATCTGAGACCATAGTTACGCTCTGCGCTATCGTAGGGAGTTATGGTTAAATTTTGAGTTAAAAGTTCGGGCGGAGCCCGGTCTGCGTTTTCACTGGCAGTAAGATTTTACTAATCAGAAAACCTAATTTTGACCCGTGAACGAAAGAGTTAGGTTTTATACTTTATTTCCAACGATATTGATTATTTTGAAAATTTTCGAAATAAATAAGTCGTTGTACGTTATTCGGGCGTAAAACCAAAATCGGGTGAACAACGGAGCTGAATACGGGATTTACCGGGACCCGCTATGGATAAGGTTGAAGTCACATCACCTAGGAAGGTGTGCCATGACTCACCACTGTAATGATGACGTTTAGAAAATATGTAGACGCGAAAAGACCAAAATGCCCTTGACCTTTTTCATAATTACCATTTGCCCTATGATGAAAAGACTGTTTTGCCCTTGAGAATTTATGAAATGACTCTTTTGACCCTATGACTCACCAATGTCATCGTTACATTTCTAGAAATATCTAGATATTTATAGTGGAAATGACAATTATGCCCCTAGTTTTTTGTAAAATTACAATTTTATCCCTAAGTAAATTGACCCCTTTGTCCCTAAATGAATATAGTTTGGGCCTTCTTACCCCGTTGATCTCACGCCCAAAAGGCCCATCATAAGCCTTATTTACTTCATTTTCTCACAAACACAAAGTCTTGGTTGTTTTATGGTTTGGAAGATTAAAGTTAGAGTTTTTAGTTTCTCTCCTTTGTTCTTGGTGTTCTTCACTTTCTCTCCACTTTTCCACCAATCAAGAGGTAAACTCTCTTGACTCAAATTAGTAAACTTGTTCCTTGCTTCATTGTCTTGACATCTATGTGTTTTGTTTCTCAAAGGAAACCATAAACATAACTTGAAGAACTTGCTTGATTCTTTGCTCATTTTCATTATTCAAGGAGGTAAGATTACTCCCTTGATCGATGAGTTTCTTGTTCTTCATTCTTTTCTTGTTTTGAAGCCATGATTCCATGAGTTTTAACTTCTAACTTCAAACTTTGAAAATTTCTAGAAAATCATAGAAAAATCCTTTTAATGTGAAATCAATTTCAATGATCTAGTTTTATCATTCTTTATCACTATCTAAGAGCATGTAATCAAATAACATTTCTAGCTATTTGTTTCCAGGAGTGGTCGAACCCACCCTTTTTGAAAAGCAAGAGTTGTGTTTCAAATTTTTGTATAAGGTAACTTGATTTAGTGTTATGGGTATTTGAGGATTATAACACCCTGCTTTTTACCCCTATGTATATATGTGTTAATCCTTGCTTATATATATTGTATATATGTTGTTTATGCTTGTTCTTGATGTGTTATATATATTGTATATATGTTGTTTATGCTTGTTCTTGATGTCGAATGTCATAGTTGAGGTAGTTCAGTCCTAAAGAATGGTCAATGCATTCGAGTCTAAGAAACCTATTTTACGGTTTTACCCATATCTTGAGTTCTAGATGTCCTATGGAGGCAATGTTGGATGCATTTGAAAGCCTAGAAGATTATCCACAAGTGTTATTTCAGGTGTTAGGGCAAAATTCGGCTTCTATAGTTTCCCGTCGCCAAGGGACATTCGCCTCGCGAACCTGACAGCCAGATTCTTGCAGCTCTCTAGTTCGCCTCGCGAAAAGTTACTCGCCTTGCGAATTTGCGCGCAGCAGAAACGTGTTTTTGGGCTTCTAATCAGCCCATAATGACCCTAAATCATATTTACACCATAAGACTCGACCTAAACCTATTTGCTAACTCGAAATACTCTTAGAAACTGCATTTTTCTCTCTAAACAAGGATTTCTAAACCCTTTCCAAGGATTCTTGAAGGAGATTGCACCGTTGTTCATCGTCGGCTTCACTTGAGGAGCATCACTGCCATCACAATCCCTCTTCCTCGTTGCTGCTCTTGAACCTTTTGGGGTTGTGATCGTGAAATCAAGTGTCGTGAGATCGAGTGTTCGTGACACGCAATATTTCCGGACCTTTTTCTCTTCCTTTGTTCATTGTGATCGTCATACCAAGTATAGGGGGAAGAAATAGATCATGAGTATGTGGGTTTTGGGATAGGTTAACATGAAGAGGTTAACGTATGACCCCTATATGTTTGTCTATATGCATTATAAAAGCCTATGTATAATCTATGAATGTATCTATGTGTATGTTATGTATATGATATTTATATTCTAAGAATATGCCAATGTGAATATTATGTGTATATATATATGCCTATGGTACTATGACCATGATTGTTTGTGTTTGTCTTGATGATATGATTGAAATATTGTGAAGTGTGATGAATGAGATTGTATGATGTGAATTGATGACTTGATGATGATGTGCGTTACGATGACGAGAATAGGATTAGTGAAAGAACATAGCTTTAGGACGTTTGGCACCCCATAATGAATGAGTTGTTATGAGAGGTGAGATTGATAATATTGGGTTAGTTTTGGAAACCCATAGGAATGATTCTTGAGAGATGGGATGATAGGCATACGGATAACTTAGAGAAATTCCAAAGATTCCCATATCTATCACGATTCGCCTGGCGAATATAAATTCGCGAAGCGAGACAGGGAGATCGTTCATGGTCTTACCTGATTCGCCTGGCGGTTTGTAATCCACGAGGCGAATGAGAGAACCGGATATTGGGGCTCTCTAGCTCGCCTCACGAGCCATGATTCGCCTAGCGAATCTGAGAACCTGTTTAGGAGTTCTTGGGCTCGCGAGCAAATCTGGGTTTCTCACCGAAATTCTGTTGTGAAGAAGTAATGAATAAGTGATGGAGGCAAAGGAGGGGCAAGTGAACTTTGCAACAAGAGGAGGTCAATCCATTCAAGTCCAATTCAAACTCTTTAAGTCCAAGTGACCCTCTTTAATGTTTTGGGTATATCTTGAGTTATGGATATCCGAATGCAGTGATATTTAATGCGTTGGAAATATCACTGAATTATCTATAAATGTTATCTCAAGCATAAAGACCTCATTCGGCCTCTATCATGATGAAAATCGGACTAGAATTTGGGAATGCTGTTCTGGACGAGTTTGACTTAATCCATTCAAGTCCAAAGAAAACCTTCTTCACGGTTTTGGTTATATCTTGCGTTCTAGATATCCGATTGATGTGATTCTTGATGCGTTGGAAAGATAAAAGAACTAGCTACAAGTTTCATTTGAATTCAAAACCTGATTCGGACTCTATCATGATGATAATCGGACTAGAAGTTGGGAACGCTGTTCTGGACGAGTTTGACTTAATCCATTCAAGTCCAAAGAAAACCTTCTTCACGGTTTTGGTTATATCTTGCGTTCTGGATATCCGATTGATGTGATTCTTGATGAGTTGGAAAGATAAGAGAACTAGCTACAAGATTCATTTGAAGTTCAAAACCTGATTCGGACTCTATCATGATGAAAACCGGACTATAAGTTGGGAACGCTGTTCTGGACGGATTTGACTTAATTAGGCATTTTTAGGCTTGTAATTGGTTTTGGTCTTTAATTATATTTTGGACTATATGGGCCACGAAATTAATCAGCCACCTTAACCTAGAATGTTCCTTAGCTTCTATAAATAGGACTTGTATGACCTCATTTAGATAACTTTGAATGAAATTAGAATTTATCCTATTTGGGTATTTTTGTGAGTTGAGCATTGGCTCCTTCTCTTCAAGTTCTTGGATTAGAACTTGCTTGATTCTTATCAAAGAGTTCTATCTCTTTGTGGCGAATCCTCCTTGGCTTATCAATCTTCCAAATCCATTGGAATATTGTGGCGCCTTCCCTTTCGTCTTCTTCCTCTTCCATTTTCTTAATTTATTTTATGTTCTTCTTTACATTTGCGCCATTTACATTCTGTTTTTAGTTGTTGCACTTTAATTCTTTGTTTGGTTAAGTTTCTTGTTTAGTTATTTCCTTTTTTTAGTTGTTTCCTTTTGTTAATCATATTCGGGTGACAACCGCACCTTCTTCTTCCCCCAATTCTTTTCATCTTTTTAACATAAGAACTAAGAACAAGCTCTTGGATAGATCCACAATTTCGGTGATTCAAACTTGGATCATATCATGTGGTATCTAGAGCTAGCTCCTTGAGCCATTTCTTTTTCCTAGTTGCGTTATCCTTGTTTTTCTTTTCTTTTGTTCTTAAGTTTTGAGCCACTTGATCTTGATGAGCATCATTTAGAGTGTGCAAATTGTTATGTTGCACCTTGATTGAAAGGTCCTTCAAAGTGGATTCAAGTAAACCAAGTTATTTACAATTTCAAGTAGTGAACTAGACACTTTAATTGGGAAAATAAAATTCTGGGCAGTGTGCTCCCCAATCTCCCATTGTGTTCATCATGTTCATACTTAGAAAGGCTATTTGATTTGCTCACTCCTTACCAAATTGGAATTGAGTGTTTCTTGCATTGGAATTATTTTTTTTGGCCATTTAAAAAGTAAGGTCCCTAAGTTGAAATCAAAAGAGTCAATATATTTTGATTAGAATAAAATACAGGGACCTAAGCCCATAAAAGAAAAAAACGAAATATAAAAAAAAAAAAGGAGGCAATTTGGGGCAAATTGCATAGGCCACAAAATAATTTCTAAAAACTTTAGCCTTTCTCAAAGTTGGTTTACTTAGCTGCTGGAGTTTAGCTTAATCAAGCTCAAAACTTTGTATATGAACAAGTATTTGAGTCTTGTCATATCAACTTCCTTTTGAGTGTGCTTTCTTTTTTTAATTTTTTTTTGCTTGTCTTCTTAAATTCTCTAGTTTTGTCATTGTAGTTTTCCCTTCTTCAAATTCTGAATTGGTTGGCTAAAATAGGATTCTTACACTTGTATTAGCATTGCATACATCAATTGAATCTTGCAAGTTCTTTTACAAGGACTTTTGAGAGGAATTTAAAAGAGAAAAGGCTAGAGTGAAAAATACATTTTGTGAGAAAAGCCAATAGAGAGATAAACACTTGTGAGGTATCATGGAAGAACCACTTGACAGAGATTCCACCCCCCTTCACCTAGAACAGCCATTTTACAAGTTCAAATGACGGATATCACTAGACAATTGGAGAGGTTAGGACAACAAGTCCAAGGGCTCATAAGACCACCTTCCCAATCTGAACAAGAGTTTCCCTATGAGAGTGAGGGAGAAAGTGACTATAGGAGACTTAGAAGGGAACCAAGGAGGAGACCTAGAGAAGATAGGATGGAGGGATTAAAAATTAAAATACCTATTTTCCATGGGAGAAATGACCCCGAAGTCTACTTAGAGTGGGAGATGAAGATTGAACAAATCTTCTCATGTCACAACTATAGTGAGGAAAAGAAGGTGAAGATAGCCTCTTTAGAATTCCTAGATTATGCTCTAGTATGGTGGGATCAATTACAAAAGGAGAGAAGGAGGTATGACGAAGATCCCATAGATACTTGGAGGGTGATGAAGAGTGTGATGAGAAAAAGATTTGTACCTTCCCATTACCATAGAGACCTTCATAATAGGCTCCAAAAAGTATCCCAAGGGCCTAGGAGTGTTGATGAGTACTATAAGGAGTATGAAAGGAGAGATAGAGAAAAAGAGAGAAGCAAAGAATATGAGAAAAGAAGTAGATATTATGAGAAAGATGAAAAACCAAGTTGGAAGACGAAACAAAAAGAGGGCTCCTCTTCACATTTCAAAGAGGCAGAGAGTACTTATAGGAAATCATCCAACAATGTCCCTTCCACCCACACTTCTAAATCTAGAACTAGGGATATTTATTGCTACATGTGTACGGGAAGAGGACACACAAGTTCTCAATGTCCAAATGGGATGATAAAAGTTTGTAAGATTAAAGAGGAGATTCAAAGGGAGTTAAAAATCATAAGAAATCAAGAGACGAAAGACTTGAGAGAAAATGAGAATGTGAAAGAAGTGATTCCCAATTTTGAAGGCAAAATTCAAGAGAAAGAGGAAAAGATTGAGGGAAAACATGAGAGTGCCTTTGAAAAGAAAGAAGAGAAAGAGAAAGAGGGAAAGGATTTGAGAGACAAAGAGAAAGATTTTGAGAGTGTTTTTGCAAAGAAATCCATGAGCTTTTTCTTAAGTTCTACCTCTAACCCATTGTTTAGTTTTGATGATTCACTTTTGAAGGAATTTGAAGAAGTGCATCCAAAGGAGGAATACAAGGAATCCATTGACGTTAAATTTGAGCTTCCAAGCACACAAGTCCCTCATGGTTTAAAGGATTTCGGTGGACCCTCCATGACCTTGACTACGAAGTTGAAAACTTTTAAGACCTATCAAGGTTCTAAAGGATTGCAAGAGGAAAAGGAAGAATTGAAGATAACTAAAGAAAGGCTAAACCCTAAAGCTGAGAATGAGTCCTCAGCAACGCTTGGGATGTCATGGCATTCTACTACTCTACTACCTTCTTCTAAGTTGGTTTGTGGCTTCAAGTGTTGGGATTCTTCTATTTTTGTTCCTTTGTCTTACATTTCTTCCCTAGGTCATAAAGAGAAGAAAGTGAATGAAAGAGAATTCTCTCAAGGAATGGTTAGCCTTCATGAAGAAGACAAGTTGGACATGAAGTTTCAATTTGCAAAGCAACTTGATGGGGTGTTGAACCAATTTGCGAAGAAAGACAATAATAGGTTTGATTACTTGCTTAATGAATTGCATGACTATTGCCATCTTTCTAAGTTTGATTTGAAAAGTGGGTATCATGATATGAGGGTACGGAATTTTTATGCTCATTTTGATAAAAATTCATCTTGCACAAATCATGTTAGCCTTCTTGGGTTTAATATAAGTTCTCAAGAATTGCATGTGGACTTGTTTGATAGGCTCACTAGTGCATTCATTCTTGCTTTACCTATTCTTGCAAAGTCCTTTAGAATTGAATGTGATGCATCTAATGTGATCATGGGGGCTGTTTTACTTCAAAAAGGACCACCAATGGTTTATTTGGGTAAAAAGTACAATGGGTCCAAACTTGAATATTCCACCTATGAGAATAATTTGAAGCATTCCAAAAAGGATGCAATACTCTCAAATGTCATCATGCCCAAGCCTAGAGTGGTAAATATGGTGGTCAATACAAATTCTCAAAGGTATAACTTTCCTACTCGCCTTGAACTTCAATTTCTAGACCTCACCAATCTTAAGGTGTTATATGAGCATAATGAAAAATTTCCTAACATATTTGCCACATGTGATGAGTTCTTTACATTGGTGTTTGACCCTGGAGGACTGGGAGTGTGCACATTAAAAAAATAAAAGGATTCCTACTCAAGGAAATCCAATGTTTGATTTACTTTCAGTTTCCCTAAACTTAGTTCTTTCTCTTAATGTAGGTATGGAGATAATAAATTCGAGGTCGAATTTCCTCTAAGAAGGGGGGAATGATGGAGGCAAAGGAGGGGCAAGTGAACTTTGCAACAAGAGGAGGTCAATCCATTCAAGTCCAATTCAAACTCTTTAAGTCCAAGTGACCCTCTTTAATGTTTTGGGTATATCTTGAGTTATGGATATCCGAATGCAGTGATATTTAATGAGTTGGAAATATCACTGAATTATCTATAAATGTTATCTCAAGCATAAAGACCTCATTCGGCCTCTATCATGATGAAAATCGGACTAGAATTTGGGAATGCTGTTCTGGACGAGTTTGACTTAATCCATTCAAGTCCAAAGAAAACCTTCTCCACGGTTTTGGTTATATCTTGCGTTCTAGATATTCGATTGATGTGATTCGTGATGCGTTGGAAAGATAAAAGAACTAGCTAAAAGTTTCATTTGATGTTAAAACCTGATTCAGACTCTATCATGATGAAAATCGGACTAGAAGTTGGGAACGCTGTTATAGACGAGTTTGACTTAATCCATTCAAGTCCAAAGAAAACCTTCTTCATGGTTTTGGTTATATCTTGCGTTCTGGATATCCGAGTGATGTGATTCTTGATGCGTTGGAAAGATAAGAGAACTAGATACAAGTTTCATTTGAAGTTCAAAACCTGATTCGGACTCTATCATGACGAAAACCGGACTAGAAGTTGGGAACGCTGTTCTGGACGGATTTGACTTAATTAGGCATTTTTAGGCCTGTAATTGGTTTTGGTCTTTAATTATATTTTGGGCTATATGGGCCACGAAATTACTCAGCCACCTTAACCTAGAATGTTCCTTAGCTTCTATAAATAGGACTTGTATGACCTCATTTAGATAACTTTGAATGAAATTAGAATTTATCCTATTTGGGTACTTTTGTGAGTTGAGCATTGGCTCCTCCTCTTCAAGTTCTTGGATTAGAACTTGCTTGATTCTTATCAAAGAGTTCTATCTCTTTGTGGCGAATCCTCCTTGGCTTATCAATCTTCCAAATCCATTGGAATATTGTGGCGCCTTCCCTTTCATCTTCTTCCTCTTCCATTTTCTTAATTTATTTTATGTTCTTCTTTACATTTGCGCCATTTACATTCTATTTTTAGTTGTTGCACTTTAATTCTTTGTTTGGTTAAGTTTCTTGTTTAGTTATTTCCTTTTTTTAGTTGTTTCCTTTTGTTAATCATATTCGGGTGACAACCGCACCTTCTTCTTCCCCCAATTCTTTTCATCTTTTTAACATAAGAACTAAGAACAAGCTCTTGGATAGATCCTCAATTTCGGTGATTCAAACTTGGATCATATCAATAAGGTAATGAGAAAAAGACTGTGAGATCACAATTCAAGGTTGATAATATAGAAAAGAACTTTAATACTAATAATGACAATATGATAATATTGGCAATGTTAATAAAGGCAATAACAATGGTTAGCGCCTGGTTGTTTGGTGATCATTGTTGATGGTCATTGTTAATAATCAATATGATTGATTATGATGGTGGATGGTTGGACATGTGTTTGCATGTTGCTGAGCATAGCATGCATCATACGTTGACGTTGATATGTTGGGTGGAAAGCAAACGATGAATCGCGATAGTGGAGGCCACGATGGGTGTTATCCCGGCCTTGCGGGTATATTGGGTATGGAAGTTCTAGGTGACATGGGCTAGCTACCTATTATCGGAATGACCTAAAGAATAAGCTTGAATACCCTGACTAGCCACAATACGTTATCTGGATTAGTGAGAGTGTTCGGGGATGGCCCATGGTCTGGTATATCATCCACGTTGATAACCGGGCACGTACTCCTAACCGTCTTTCCAGAGTTAGAGTTGATGGCCACAGCATACGGAGTAGTGATGTTGCATTCGCATTGACATGCGTCTTTGATATATATTGATTATATCTGTGTTGATTGATGTATGTTGTATGCCATCTTAATTACTATTCCATTCTGTTTACATATATTCATGATTGTGTTTCTTACCCCTCTCTTTGTTATTCTTGTGCATATGTTTTGGTATATGCAGAGGAGGGTGAGCATGCTAACGAGGAGTGATCCCGAGGAGATCTCTCTCAGTAGTTAGGATTTATGTTTTATGTTATTCGATTTTAATCCAATGTATGTTTAGGGATACCAGCTCTGATCATGTGACATCGGGTTTTGGGTTATCTTTTATATTTTATGTTTAATGTTTTTCTGCAGATTGTTATATGTTAAAGGATTTCGATTTATTCAGATTCTCGTGTTATGTTTTTGGATGATGTGATACACTTTACCTTTAAGATTTATATTATATTGATATTATTTTTAAAAGCATGTATGATTTTCTTATGTATTATCGTACGCAAGGTAAAGGGTGTCACATTTAGTGGTATCAGAGCCGGTCTGTCCTACAGGCCGGGGTATGTGTCTGTTGTGTTATCTTATGTGTACTCTTATATGATTATCTACGCTTAGTGTAGATGATATATAGGATTTTTAGGAACTGCATAGTTGATCTTATATGCTTACCTCTTAAACAGTTAGAAGTTTTTCTTGGTATGGACTGGTTATCTGCCAATCATGTCCTTTTGAATTGCTTTGATAAAACTGTTGTTTTTGGAACTGTTGTCGATCCTAAGGATTTGAGTTTTCTGACTGCCAACCAAGTCAAGGCTTCTATTAGAGAAGAAGCCCAGGTATACATGATCTTATCTTCCCTGGAAGTAGAGAGAAGGACTGAGGTCAAGGATGTGGCAGTTGTGAGAGAGTTCCCTGAGGTTTTGCCCGAGGATGTTTATAGTTTGCCACCCGAAAGATAGGTTGAGTTTACCATAGACTTAGTGCCAGGTACTGGACCTATATCTATAGCACCTTATAGGATGTCCCCTCTAGAGCTAGCTGATTTGAAGAAACAGTTAGAGGAATTGCTTCAGAAGCAGTTTGTTAGACCTAGTGTGTCTCCGTGGGGAGCGCCAGTGTTGTTGGTAAAGAAGAAAGATGGTAGCATGAGGTTGTGTGTCGATTACCGACAGCACAGCAAGGTGACTATTAAGAATAGGTACCCTCTTCCTAGGATAGATGACCTTATGGACTAGATGATAGGAGCCTGTGTGTTTTCTAAGATAGATTTGAGATCAGCTTACCACCAGATTTGGGTCAAGTCTGAGAACATTCCAAAGACTGCGTTCAGAATGCGTTATGGCCATTATGAGTACCTAGTTATGCCTTTTGGTGTGACTAATGCCCCTGCTGTGTTCATGGACTACATGAACAAGATCTTTCATCCATACTTGGATAGGTTCATAGTTGTCTTCATAGATGATATCCTCGTATACTCTAAGACTAAGGAGGAACATGAGGAACACTTAAGCATAGTCTTGCAGACCCTTAAGGAAAAGCAGTTGTATGCTAAGTTTTCTAAGTGTGAGTTTTGGTTAGAAGATGTGAGTTTCTTAGGGCACATCATCTCTAAAGGAGGGATAGCCATAGACCAAGCTAAGGTAGAAACTGTGCTCCATTGGTAAGCACCTAAGTCAGTGATCGAGTTTAGAAGTTTCTTGGGTTTAGCCGGGTATTATAGGAGGTTTATAGAAGGGTTCTCTAAGATAGCTTTGCCTATGACCCGCCTTACTAAGAAATGTCAGATCTTTGTGTGGGACTTTAAGTGTGAGGAAAGTTTTCAGGAGTTGAAGAATAGGTTGACCTCTGCACCTATGCTAGTGTTGCCCAACCCTAGTGAACCTTTTGTGGTGTACTGTGATGCTTCAAAGCAAGGTTTAGGTGGTGTGTTGATGCAGAATGGTCAGGTAGTAGCTTACGCTTCTAGGCAGCTTAAGACCCATGAGAAGAATTACCCTATCTATGACTTGGAGCTAGAAGCCGTAGTGTTTGCCTTGAAGATTTGGAGGCATTATCTTTATGGAGCTAACTTTGAAGTCTTTAGTGATCATAAGAGTTTGAAATATCTATTTGATCAGAAAAAGTTGAATATGAGGCAACGTAGGTGGATGGAGTTTCTCAAGGATTATGGATTTGAGCTGAATTATCACCTAGTTAAAGCCAATGTAGTGGCTGATGCCTTGAGTAGGAAAACCTTAAATGTTTCAGCTTTGATGGTTAGAGAGATGGATTTGATCGAGGAGTTTAGAGACTTGAGTTTAGCTTGGGAAGTTACCTCTAAGAGCATTAGGCTAGGAATGTTAAAAATCACTAACAGTTTATTGGATTAGGTTAGAGAAGGCCAAAAGATAGATGCATACCTTTTAGACCAGATGGAGCTTATTGCTTAGGGTAGAAACCTTAGTTTTAAGGAAGGGACTGATGAAATTTTGAGGTTCCAGGATAGAGTTTGTATACCTGATATTCCAGAGCTTAGGAAGTTGATCCTTAAGGAAGGACATAGGAGTGGTTTGAGTGCTCACCCAAGAGCCACAAAGATGTATCAGGATCTGAAACGAATGTTTTGGTGGCCTAGGATGAAAACGGATGTGGCTGAGTTTGTGTATGCTTGCTTAGTGTGTCAGAAGGCTAAGATAGAGCACTAGAAACCTTCGGGTAAGTTGCAACCTTTGAGTATTCCTGAGTGGAAGTGGGATAGTATCTCTATGGATTTTGTGTCTGGACTCCCTAGGACTCCAGCTGGTTGTGATGTCATATGGGTTGTTGTGGACAGGTTGACCAAATCTACCCATTTCATTCCTGTGAACATGGAATATCCATTAGAGAAGTTGACTAGTTTGTATATTAAAGAGATAGTGAGATTCCATGGTGTACCCTCTAGCATAGTGTCAGATAGAGATCCTAGATTTACCTCTAGATTTTGGAATAATTTGCATGAGGCTTTAGGAACTAAGCTTATATCGAGTTCAGCTTATCACCCACAGACTGATGGTCAGTCTGAGAGAACTATCCAATCCTTAGAGGACTTATTGAGGGCGTGTGCTTTAGAGCAGTCAGGAAGTCGTGATAAGTTTTTACCCTTTATAGAGTTCACCTACAACAATAGTTTCCATTCCATTATTGGGATGGCACCTTATGAGGCTTTGTATGGGAGGAGATGTAGGACACCCTTGTGTTGGAATGATCCTGGAGAGAATGTTATGTTAGGACCTAAGTTAGTGCAAGAGACTACAGAGAAAGTGAGGATGATACAAGAAAAGATGAGAGTGGCACAAAGTAGGCAAAAGAGTTACTATGATAAGAGAAAAAAAGCTCTCGAATTCCAGGAGGGGGATCATGTGTTCTTGTGAGTTACTCCAACAATTAGGGTTGGCAGAGTAATGAAAGCGAGGAAACTTACTGCTAGGTTCATTGGACCTTACCAAATTCTAGAAAGAGTCGGTGAAGTTGCTTACCAAATAGCCTTACCTCCATTCTTATCAAACCTTCATAATGTGTTTCACATGTCTCAACTTCGAAAGTATATATGTTCATGACCCAAGCCACGTGATAGTACCCGATATCATTCCACTAAAGGATAACTTGAATTTTGAGGTGTTACCACTTCGGGTTGAAGATCGAAGGGTCAAGCAGCTGAGAGGGAAGGAGATTCCCTTGGTCAAAGTCGTTTGGAGTTGGAGACCAAGATGAAGGAGTCATATCCGCATTTGTTTGCTCAAGGTGAGTAGAAATTTAGAGGATGAAATTTTTATAAGGGGGTGGAATTGTAACACCCTGCTTTTTACCCCTATGTATATATGTGTTAATCCTTGCTTATATATATTGTATATATGTTTTTTATGCTTGTTCTTGATGTCGAAATTCATAGTTGGGGTAGTTCAGGATTAAGGAATGGTCAATGCATTCGAGTCTAAGAAACCTATTTTACGGTTTTACCCATATCTTGAGTTGTAGATGTCCGATTGAGGCGATCTTGGATGCGTTCGAAAGCTTAGAAGATTATCTACATGTCTTATATCAGGTGTTAGGGCCAAATTCGGCTTCTATATTTTCGCGTCGCGAAGGGACATTCGCTTCGCGCACTTGACAGCCAGATTCTTGCAGCTCTCTAGTTCGCCTCACAAATCTACGCGCAGCAGAAACGTGTTTTTGGGCTTCAAGTCAGCCCATAATGACCCTAAATCATATTTGCACCATAAGACTCGACCTAAACCTATTTGCTAACTCGAAATACTCTTAGAAACTACCTCTTTCTCTCCAAACAGGGATTCCTAAACCCTTTCCAAGGATTCTTGAAGGAGATTGCACCGTTGTTCATCGTTCTTCGTCACCTTCACTTGAGGAGCATCACTGCCATCACAATCCCTCTTCCTCGTTGCTGCTCTTGAACCTTTTGGGGTTGTGATCGTGAAATCAAGTGTCGCGAGATCGAGTGTTCGTGAGACGCAATCTTTCCGGACCTTTTTCTCTTCCTTTGTTCATTGTGATCATCATACCAAGTATGGGGGGAAGAAATAGATCATGAGTATGTGGGTTTTGGGATAGGTTAAGATGAAGGGGTTAACCCATGACCCCTATATGTTTTTCTTTATGCATTATAAATGCCTATGTATATGCTATGAGTGTATCTATGTGTATGTTATGTATATGATATGTATATGCTAAGAATATGCCTATGTGAATATTATGTGTATATATATATGCCTATGGTACTATGACCATGATTGTTGGTGTTTGTCTTGATGATATGATTGAAATATTATGAAGTGCGATGAATGAGATTGTATGATGTGAATTGATAATGGTGACTTGATGATGATGTGCGTTACGATGACGAGAGTAGGATTAGTGAAAGAACATAGCTTTAGGACGTTTGGCACCCCATAATGAATGAGTTGTTATGAGAGGTGAGATTGATAATATTGGATTAGTTTTGGAAACCCATAGGAATGATTCTTGAGAGATGGGATGATAGACATTGGGATAACTTAGAGAAATTCCTAAGATTCCCACATCTGTCACGATCCGCTTAGCGAATATAAATTCGCGAGGCGAGACAGAGAGACCATTCGTGGTCAGACGTGATTCTCCTGGCGGATTGTAATCCGCGAGGCGAATGAGAGAACCAGATATTGGGGCTCTCTAGCTCGCCTCTCGAGCCATGATTCGCCTAGCGAATCTGAGAACCTGTTTAGGAGCTCTCGGGCTCACCTCGTGAGCCACGATTCGCCTAGCGAATCTGGGTTTCTCACCCAGATTCTGTTGTGCAGAAGTAATGAATAGGGTAATGAGAAAAAGACTGTGAGATCACAATTAAAGGTTGATAATATAGAAAAGAACGTTAATACTAATAATGACGATATGATAATATTGGCAATGTTGATAAAGGCAATAATGATGGTTAGCGCCTAGTTGTTTGATGATCATCGTTGATGGTCATTGTTGATAATCAATGTGATTGATCATGATGGTGGATGGTTGGTGTAACACCCCAATTTTCACTGTTTTCTAAGATTGGTAAATTGTATGAATTTTATATAAGTCTTAGAAGTGATTTGGCATCCAACACAGATATATTCTTACTCTACATTACTGGTAGAGAATTATGGTTAAGGTTTGGGTTGACGACTCAAACAAAACCCGTTCCGCATACGGGATTGCCGGAACCGATAACGGATAAGCATAAGGTCACTTTCAAGGGACACCTCATCTTATCCTATCTCTAAAGCAATGATTACATGAGTAGGTGAGTCACCATGCTAATGATGGCCAAGGGTGAGTCACACAGGTGACTCACCATAGTAATGATGATGATGTAGAAAATGACAATTTTGCCCCTAAAGGAATTGACCTTTTTGCTCTTAAGTCATTTTTATACAATCCTTACCCTTCTTTCACATAACCCCACACCATTCATATATATCATTACTATCTCATATTTCTTTCTCCTTCACTTTATTCTTTAAGTTCAAGTATTGATGTTTCTAGTACAACTTTTGATAAAATCCCAATTTTGTTCCTAAGGTGAAGTACCCATTCTAACCTTATCCTATCCTTATCCTTATCCTTTCCTTTCTCTCTCTCTCTCTCTCTCTCAATTTGGTGCCCCTTCCATTCTTATTCTTCACTTCAAGCATTCATAACACCTTCAAGCTTCTAACTCCATTTTCTCTCCATTTCTTCAAGAGATCTTCAAGAGCTTTGCGAAGCAAAGTTGCTTAACTTGATCTTTTTCATCATCTAAGAGGTAGAAATCTCTTCTTTGATCTCTAAATCTCCATTTCTCTTCATGGAAACTCTATGTGTTCATGTTTATGCTTAAACTTCTAAAATTCATGAAAAATTGTAGAAAAATCATTTTGATGTCGAACCAATTTTCTTGATCTAGATTCATTGTTTTCTTTCATAATCCAAGAGCTTGTAATCATAAAAGCTCTCTAACATATTTTTCTATGTGAGGGCCGAATTCTACATGTAGGAGAAATCATGAGGTTTTGTTCCTTTTTTTTTAAAAAAGTGTTGATTTGATTCTATCACACCTAAATGTCTTTGAATCTCCAAAGAATTGAATCAAAAACCTTTCCTAGCCTTATGTTCATAAGAGGGCCGAAACCCTATGTGTTGGAAATCTTGAGTTTTGTTTCAAATTCTTGAAAAACATGACTTACAGGAGTGTTATCTATGCCTAAGGATCATAGATCCAAGAGTTTGTGAAATTTTAATACTCCTAGCATTTTCCTACTTAAGGGGCCGAACCTAGTTCATAAGAGTTAGGTGAGTTTTGTTTGATTATACTAATTGTGATTATGATTTATGATGAAGGAGGACATTGCATTCAATCGTCCAAAAGCGTGTACGGCTACCGGTTGAAGGTATAGGGCTGCGGCCGTGAAAAGTGTTTGTGAGTTCGCGAGAGTTGCTACATTGCTGTAAGGTGGGGGAAAGATTCATAATTATCGGGGAGGCAAGAGTAAAGTAGAATACATTGATATGCATAGGGAAACCCAAACCCTACTAGAGGTTGAGCCCTGACAAAGTGCCTAAACCATCGGTATAGGTATCTTTGGGCTATCACCATTAAGATTACACCCTAGGTTAGAAGATGATAAAATGATGAATGATATGCTATGTGGATTGAGATTGTATGCTCAACATGCTTATATGTTTACTATGATGTGATCATGAATACATGTTGTATTATGATTAGATAAGGTGTTCCATTGTCGTAAAATGTGATAGTATGATAATATGCTTATGTGCCATGCTGAAAATATGTTGTGAAAAGTATGATAATGCATATGTGATTGTTGGTATGCGTAGAATTAAGTAATGATCATTTGCGAATTGGATGATGTGTGAGATAAGATCATTTGGTGGTAATCAGCTATTGCACTCAACCTGGTGGAATGATAGAGGACTATTGATAGTCGTGAACACTCTGATTGGTAAGGAGTGTTGGTTCAATGTGTCAAGTGATGAGGTTGAGTTGCTAAGCAGTTGATCGGAATGAGTCGTGAGGATTCATGGTAGTTTGCATTGTATTGTGATGTCACAGCCGCTTAGATCTGGGATTACGCGAGGTCAAACCGGAACTACAGTTAGATACTTGGTAGGTCTACTGTGAGCTTCTGAGATCTCCGATGTGCCTTCCGACACCGAGACAGCTATTTCTATCGGGAATGGGGAATAGTGTCACCCTGCTTGATAGGGGGTGAGCATCCTGCTTGGTAGGGGATGTAATGTACTCGTGGGTGTAGCGGAATTTGCGTCTCGGATGACATTTGACTTTCATCCTGCTTGGTAGGGGATGAGGTATCCTGCTCGGTAGAGGATACGTTGTGACATAGGAATGTGGCCACGTCTTCATGTAAATTCTAGGTGCATGAGAGTGTGAGACCAGTAGTTCAGTGCAAGAAACCTAGAGAATGATTGTTGATGATAATTGTATTTGTATGGTTACATGATTGTGCTATTAATGTATCTGCTTTACCTTTATCCCAACTTATGATGATATGAAATGCTTATCCCCTGTTTTCTCTATGTTATATGTTTTCTTAAATTGATAAAGAAGCAGACTATAAAGAGCTAGACGTAACCCTGTACGAGTCCAATGCTGGTGAAACAATGAGGACAAACGAGGAGTATCCGATGTCTAGGCTAGAATGAGTTTGTTAGTTTGTTAAGTATGTACGGCTAATGTCTCTATCTTTTGATGTACTTTGGGTGAGGAGAAGAAGTCTTTTGTATGTATTAATACCATACTTCCTTTTGAAGCCTGTGCGCTCTGATAATGTATGTATGTATATACAGTACGTGTGTATGTTTAAAAGTTTAAATACACTCGTATATGAAATTAGTATGCTAACAGTTATAACATAAGCAAGATTGGTTAATATCTTCGGTCCTTTAATGGGATTATCCTATGTAAGTGGGGTCGTCTCAGTTGGACATGTGTTTGCATGTTGCTGAGCATAGCATGCATCATCGTTGACGTTGATAGTTTGGGTGGAAAGCAAACGATGAATCGCGATAGTCGAGGCCACGACGGGTGTTATCCAGACCTTGCAGGTATATTGGGTATGGAAGTTCCAGGAGACATGGGCTAGCTACCTATTGTCGGAATGACCTAAAGAATAAGCTTGAATACCCTGACTAGCCACTATACGTTATCAGGATTAGTGAGAGTGTTCGGGGATGGCCCATGGTCTGGCATATCATCCACGTTGATAACCGGACATGTACTCCTAATCGTCTTTCCAGAGTTAGAGTTGTTGGCCACAGCATACGGAGTAGTGATGTTGCATTCGCATTGACATGCATCTTTGATATATATTGATTATATCTGTGTTGATTGATGTATGTTGTATGCCATCTTAATTACTATTCCATTCCGTTTGCATATATTCATGATTGTGTTTCTTACCCGCTCTTTGTTATTCTTAGGCATATGTTGTGGTATATGCAGAGGAGGGTGAGCATGCTGACAAGGAGTGATCCCAAGGAGATCTCTCTCAGTAGTTAGGATTTATGTTTTCTATTATTCGGATTTAATCCGATGTATGTTTAGGGATACCAACTCTGATCATGTGACATCGGGTTTTGGGTTATATTTTATATTTTATGTTTTATGTTTTTCCGCAGACTGTTATATGTTAAAGGATTTCGATTTATTCAGATTCCCATGTTATGTTTTTGGATGATGTGATACACTTTACCTTTAAGATTTATATTATATTGATATTATTTTTAAAAGCATGTAGGATTTTCTTATGTATTATCGTACGCAGGGTAAAGGGTGTCACAAGGATCATTGATCCAAGAGTTGATAAAATTCTAACATCCCTAGCCTAGTTTATTAAAGGGTGACCGAAACCACCATTTGGGGAAAACAAGAATTTTTTATTCAAGTTTGATCAGTATAGAGACTTGATTTGGTGTTAAAGGTACCTATAGATCCTTCACCCAAGAGATAGGAATTTTTAGACATCCCTAACTAATTTTTGGACCCTATGGCCGAACCTTAGGTGGAGGGGAATAGGAAAATTTGTGTTGTGTAATATTGGTGTTTGGATTGATTATGTGTATGTAGTTGTGGTTGAGTAATCGGAGAGGAATCAGGAGAATTCGCGGGCCGATCGGATGACTTTTGCCCAGATGAAAACTGCAAGAGGTAAGGGGAGTTTGCCTGAGGGATTTTTCCCGATAACTATATGTTATCCGTGACTGATTTGTGTAGCTCTGTTTGAGCTTCGTTGTGATTGTAATAATGCTTTATGCTTTAGCATATGTTTATGATGATGTTGATTGGATGAAAATTATTTTCATGTACGCTGAAAAACAATACTTTGATCTCTAGATCAAGTAAGGATTTTTATGCTTGATTATGATGCAATGATGTATGATTGTTATTTGTTATAATTTTGTGATCAGTTTGAGCTATGACTTGTCAAATTGGTGAAGCAAAATCTTTGCATCCTATTAAGGGAGCATTCGGCCTTAGTTAAAAAGAAAAGGAAGAACATGAGTTGTTCTTGAGCATTCAAAGTTTTTGAAGTAAGAAAGTGTTTTTTTTTTAACAAACAATAGGATCCTCGTTAAAGCCTCATGGTGCAAAACCCTCCTTAGGGAAAGAAAAAGAGTACTCCTATTGGCTATCTTATTAATAAAATAAAAAAATACAAAGAAAAATGGGGGGGGGGCATAAATCAAACACATAAAAGAGTTATTTGAAGCGATAAAAAGGTAAAATATTCCTATTTCTAAAGAAATCCTCCTTAAGAGCATTAGGAAGAACCTCCATCCAAACAAAGTCTTGAACATTCAAACCATAAGAGGCAAGCTTATCAGCATAAGCATTGCCTTCTTGATAAATATGAGAAGAAATAAATCTCATTCTCTTAGTAAACTCCATGCAATTGATCCATCTATTCCGAAGTCTCCAAGGAACCATCTCAACATCATAGAAGGCAGCAATAGCAAGAGCAGAAACACAATCAAGCCATAAAGTGAACCAGCCTCTCATGAAGGCTTGCTCAATAGCAATCACGACTCCAATGAGTTCGGCATGGAAAGCTCTATTGTTTCCCAAGTTCTGAGCAAAGCAGCCCATGAAAGCAGACTTGGAGTCCCTAAAAATACCACCACAAGTAGCCAAACCCGGGCATCCAAGAGCAGCACCATCGGTATTACATTTCACCATGCTACTAAGGGGAGGCTTCCAAACAATTTCTTTGATCACAGGAGCAGATGAAGGGTGAAAAATGACCTTGAAGTTTTGAGAATAACAAATTCTTCAATGGAATTACGCATACTACCTTTACTAAGATTACCTGAAAGAGAGACCTGTGCAATAATCTGGGAGATTGCCCTACAAATAGAAGAACTCTTGTCAAACCGAAGTCGATTCCTACTACACCAAATGGACCAGATGACATGAATGATACTTAATAGGATCTTCTAAGGCCTTTTTTTTTTTTAGACAAACAATAGAAGCCTCGTTAAAACCTTATGGTGCAAAACCCTCCTTAGGGAAAAAACACCATTAAGGAAAAAAGAGTACTCCTATTGGCTATATTATTGAAATAAAAGAATAAATACAAAAGAAACATCGGGGGACCAAACCAAAACCCATGAAGGAATTATTTGAAGCTAATCATAGGTAAGGCTAGCCTATTTCGAAAGAAATCAGCTTTTACAAAATCAGGTAGAACATCCATCCAAACAGGACCATGAATGGTAAAACCATAAGATGCAAGCTTATCAGCACAAGCATTTTCTTCCCTATAAATATGAGAAGAAATTAACTTCATCCGCTTAGCGAATTCCATGCAGTTTATCCATCTGTTTCGTAGTTGCCACGGCACTAAGTTAACATCCGAGAATGCATCAATGACAAGAGAAGAATCACACTCCATCCATAGTGTAAACCAGCCTCTTAAAAAAGCTTGTTCAATAGCAACCATAACACCAATGAGCTCGGCTTGAAGAGCAGAACATATACCTAAATTCTGAGCAAAACAACCCATCAAAGCAGCTTTAGAATCTCTGAATATACCTCCACAAGCAGCTGGACCAGGGCTGCCCCGAGTTGCCCCATCAGTATTGCATTTCACCATATTCGATAGAGGAAGCTGCCAAACCACTTCTTTAATAATAGGAGCAGAGGAAGGGTGAATAAGAACTCTGAAGTTCTTCAAAATGATGAGCTCTTTTATAGAATTCTGCATACAACCACTGCTGTGATTTTCAGAGATAGCCACAAGAGTTTGAATCTATATAATGGCTCTTTGAATAGAGAAACTTTTGTTATCAAACCTGTTTTGATTCCTGCTGCTCCAAATCGACCATAGAACCTGAATAATACCAGATAGGATTACTTCCAAGGCTTGATCACTCCAGTTTCTATTGCAAAACTGAAGTAAACTATCAAAGCTAGAGGTATCCAATTGATAACCAAATTGGCAGCTCAACCAATTCCAAAGCTGCTGAGCATAAGAACAATGCAGGAACAGATGCAATGTTGTTTCTTCACAACATCCACAGAGATTGCATCTAGAAACTACAATGCATCCTTTACACCTTAAATTCTCATCAGTAGGCATTTTATGATGCAGTATTCTCCAAACCAAAAAAGATTGAGAAGGAGGGATACTGTTTTTCCAGATCAGTTTAGCCCATGGAACTGCTTGACCAATTGGAACCTGAAACAGATAAGCTTTTTTGAAGGACAATGAACCAGAATTGGATGAGTTCCACCTTAACTTGTCTTCACAGGGAACAATAGGTATGACCATCTTCTCAATTTCAGCCTTCATAGCAGGAAAAGAATCTGCAAAACTTTGAGGAAGAGACCAGCTACCAGAAAATATAAAATCAGAGACCCTCTTGTCCAAGGTATGCATCATATCAGGAGGAATACTTTGAATATCAAACTCTTGAGACAACCATCTATCTTTCCAAAACCTGATTTTCCCCCCATCACCTAACTGCCACACGACATTATCAAGAGCAGTTGAAATCACAGTTTTAATACCACTCCAAATGGAGGAACTGACGTGATAATTGATCAAGCCATGCTTTGAGAAAACTCTAGCATGCAGTAAATTGGCCCACTGAGTATCATTGTGCAGAAGATCCCAGGCCAACTTCATTACACCAGCTTTATTAATGTTTTTCAGACTTCTAAGACCTAAACCACCTTCCACAAAAGGGACACAAACCTTATTCCATGCCACTGTTACTACTTTCTTAACATCAGAATTTCCTGACCATATGAAGTTTCTAATCCACTTGTTCAGCATATTTAAAAGGGAAGCAGGCCAGGCATAAATCCAAAAGCTATAAATTAGCATACCTTGGATAACAGACCTCACTAGCTGCACTCTACCCATGATTGATAGCAGATGACCTTTCCAGGCAGAAATCTTACTCTTGATTTTATCAGCAATAGGCATAAGGTGCTGCTTTCTAGGTTTCCCTTTAAATAGAGGAACACCTAAGTATGAAAAAGGAAAGCAACCAGCAGAGAAACCAAGCAGATTAGAAAGCTGTATGATCTGAGCATTAGAAATTGAGCCTGCATAAAATTTAGACTTGGCAGCACTTATAACTTGACCAGAGACAACTGCATATTGAGTAAACAATGTTTTCAAACTAGCAATGCTTTGCTTGGATGCTCTGCTGAAAATCATAATATCATCCGCATAAAGGATATGACTAGGCATAATAAACCCTCTAGGACCAGACATCAACTGCATTTTCCCCTCAACCACAAGCTTTGAGATTCCCCTACTAAGCACCTCTTCGGCCAAACAGAAAAGCAAAGGAGAAAGAGGGTTTCCTTGCCTAACTCCCTGCTACAGTTAAAGAAACCAACAACTTTCCCATTAACACAAATAGAAAGCTTAGCTGAATGAAGAATAACATCTATCCATTTACAAAATTTCTCATTAAAACCAAAAGCCTTTAGGACCTTTAACAGGAATTGCAAATCCATTGTATCAAATGCCTTTTTTATGTCAATCTTCATAGCAACTTGACTACCAAAACTTCTTATATCTAGCAAATTTAAGGACTCAGAAGCCAAACAAATGCAATCACCAAAATTTCTGCCTTTAATAAATCCTCTTTGATTGTCGGAGATAATCTTGGGAGCAATAACTGCCAATCTATCCCCAAGCACCTTGGTAATAATTTTAAATTGGAAGTTTGCAAGAGCAATGGGCCTATAAAGTTAAATCTTATCAGCTTCCTTGCATTTAGGATTTTTTTTTTTTGACAAAAATAGGACCTCATTAAAACCTTATGATGCAAAACCCTCCTTAGGGAAAAAACATCATGAAGGAAAAAGAGCACCCATACTTTTATTAAAAAAAATGAAAAAGAGTACAGAAAAACAATGGGGGGACATGAAACCAAAACCCATTGAAGCAAAATTACTTAAACCTATAACTAGGTAAACCAATTCTATTTCTATAAAAATCCTCATTGATGGAAGATGGAATGGTGTTCCACCAATGGAAACCAGAAAAATTAAAACCAAGAGAAGCAATTGTATCTGCACAGCTATTTCCCTCTCTATAGATATGGGAAACCCGAAAAACCATCCTAGAAGTTCAAGATAAACAATTTTTCCACTGGTTCCTTAAATCCCAAGGAACAATGTCAAGAGACTAAAAAGTTAGAATCACTAACATAGAGTTACACTCCAACCAAAGGTTATGCCAACCTTTTTTAAAAGCAATCTCAATAGCAAACATGGCACCATAAATTTCAGCTTGTAAAGAGTAACTCATTCCAAGATTAACCGCAAAACAACCCATAGATGCCCCACTTTTATCTCTGAAAATACCATCGTAAGAAGCATAACCAGGAGAACCTTTTGCAGCCCCATCGGTATTGCATTTAGTCCAGAAACAAGGAGGGCCAATCCAAAGCCTTTCTTTAGGCAAGCAGTCCTTCCTAGGATTTATTGTAATCGAAAAAAACTTGAGGAAGGCAAACTCATCAATGTCTGAACTAGCATGGCCCTTGCTCCAATTTCCAAATAGATTAACATTAGCGAAAATGATGTTTTGTATAGAGCTCAAACTCACCTTTTTGTCATCAAACCTTAACTTGTTCCTACAAAACCATATACCCCAAAAACAATAGACAATGGCAGCTGAAACCACCTCTTTAGCCTGACCAGACCACGACTTGTCACAAACAGCAACAATGGAGTGCACGTTTATTGGCTTGTTCAAGGCAATGCTAAGCCATGACCAAATCTGCTGTGCAAAAATGCAGTTGCAGAAAAGGTGTTGCACTGATTCACCATATTGGCCACAAAGGCTACACATTGAAGTGATAAAGCAACCTCTTAGCCTAAGATTATCATCAGTTGCAATCCTATCATGGATGATTCTCCACATCAGAATAGATTTTGAAGGAGGAATAACTCTGTTCCAAATACATTTGGCCCACTAAACAGACTGACCAGCAGGAACAAGAAACTGATAAGCAGATTTGAAGGACAACTCACCCGAGGAAGATAACTTCCATCTCAAGGAATCCTCACCCGAGTCAAAAGGGATGTAGACAGATCGCAGAACATCATTGATGACAGGGAACTTATGTAACAAAGAAGCGGGAATTGACCATTGGCCATCAACTATAAAATCACTGACCTTGGCAGCAAGTAGAGTGTGAATATGAGCAGGGATATTCAGGACAGAAACCAATGGATTAGGAATCCATGGATCAGTCCAAAAATTGATTGCCTCATCTGAACCAAGTTGCCAGGTACCATGCTCCAAAACTGTAGATAACTGCTGTTTCAGACCAGACCATATGGAGGAACTTATGTGATATTGAATAACAGCCTTCCCCCTAGAGACCCTTGCCCTTAACTAGCAGGCCCACTGATCTTTAGATTGAATAAGCTTCCAACATAGACGCAGCATTGCTGCTTCATTAACTTTCCTTAAAGACCTGATGCCAATGCCACCCTCAATGGTAGGCCTACAAACCTTTTGCCAAGAAACCGTGCAAATTTTCCTGCAGTTTACCTCCCCAGACCAAATAAAATTTCTAATCCATTTCTCAACTAGTTTCAACAATCGCACAAGCCAAGCATAAGTCATGAAACTCAACAACATAAAACCAAAAACACAAGACTTGACTAATTCAACTTTACCAGCTATAGATAAGAGGGAGGCCTTCCAAGCAGATAATCTAACTTTGACTTTATCAGCAATGGGCTGCAGATGCATAGCATTTGGTTTACCCTTGAAGATTGGAGTCCCTAAGTACACAAAAGGTAATCTAACAATAGCAAAACCAAGAGTTTCAGCAATAGCAGCCTGTCTTCGAATAGAGATAGCACCTGCATAAAAAGTTGATTTACTTGGATTGATAAACTGGCCAGAAGCAGAACCATATCTAGAGAAAAGAGCCATCAACTCTTACAGATTTTGTTGAGTACCTTTACAAAACAACATTACATCATCAGCATAAAGGACATGAGAAGGAACCTTGCATCCCCTTGGACCAGAGATAAGAGACAGATTCCCTTCTTGAACTAGCTTAGTGATGCCTCTACTTAAAACCTCCTCAGCTAGGCAAAAGAGCAAAGGGGACAAAGGATCTCCTTGCCTAACACCCCTCTTACAAGAAAAGTAGTCTGCGAGCTTACCATTTACAGAGATAGACAACCTAGCTGAAGCAAGAATAACCTCAATCCAGCTGCAAAACTTGGTGTCAAAACCAAAAGCCCGTAGAACTTTTAGAAGAAAAGACCAATCCAAAGTATCAAACGCCTTCTTAATATCAATTTCTAAAGCCAAATTACCACCAAAGTTCCTCTTGTCAATCAAGTTTATCACCTCTGAAGTAAGGCAGATACAATCTGAAATTTGTCTTCCATGGATGAAACCTCTTTGATTGGGAGAAATGATGTGAGGAGCAATGAGAGCTAGCCTATCAGCCAACACTTTGGATATGATATTAATCTTGAAATTAGCCATAGCAATTGGCCTATACTGCTCAATCCGATCAGCCTCAGGCACCTTAGGAATGAGAACAACAAGATTAGCATTAAAATTAGGCAAGATCCAGCCAAATGTAAAAAATTGAGAGACTGCATTAACTACATCATCCCCGATAACATTCCAGTAAGTTTGATAAAAATGAGCACCAAATCCATCAGGACCAGGAGCACCCTCATGATTCATACCAAAAATTGCCTGCTTAACCTTTTCAGCCGAAGGAATAGTAGTCAGCAACTTGTTGTCATCCACTGAAACAGAACTTGAAATCACATCATCAACAAGACCATTATCCACACAACTGTTTTCTGAGCAGAAGATATCCTGAAAGTATTGAACCACATGATCCTCAATCTGAGAAACATTACTAAGAATTTGATCCCCACACTTCAGCATGCTCATTTGCTTAGCTACATTCCTACTTTTGATCTTTCATGAAAACATTTCATTATTTCACTTTTAAAACACTTGATCAATTAGATGAACTAAGGTTGAATTTAGATAGAGTATGCTAGGGTTTGCATGGTAAACTAGGATTCCATGGCTGCCTCCCCTCGATGTGAGTGGCATGTCCTCTTTCCGGAGTCTGCTTTTCCTCACCCTCCTCTGCCTCTCCCTCTTCCTTCTTCCTCTCCTTTACCTCCTCCTTCCTCCTCTTTGCGGGACTCTGCTTTGCCTCCTAAAACTTTTGCATAAGCATTGTCCAATGCGTGTGATATACCTTTGAGTCAACTGCCTACTCCTTGTTTAAAGGGAGATGTTGTTGCTGTGAAGATTCCTCAGGATGAATATATTGCCGGGGTGGAAAGCTGCAAAAATAATTTGCATGGCAGATTGGTTCTTGTGAAGGGTGATTCTCCATATAAGTTAGATGACTTGCGGGACAAGTTATTGAAGCTTTTGCAGCCTATCAACAATTGGAAGCTAACCCCGATTGGTAAGGGCTTCTATGAGTTTAGTTTCTCATCAATAGAGGACTTGCGCAAAGTTCTTGCAGTTGGTTCTTGGTTTCTGAATCCGGGTGTCTTGAGGCTGTTTTCTTGGACCCCAGATTTCACTCCCAACGTGGCTAAGCAATCCAATGCTCAATGTTGGATTTGTATTTTTGATCTTCCTCAAGAGTATTGGCGGCCACAGATTTTGTTTGCTATTGCCCGGGGCATTGGCACCCCATTATCCTTTGATGATGCAACAACTAAGAGGTCTTTTAGTCACTTTGCTAGGGTTCTTATTGATCTTGATTTGAAAAATCAATTGAGAGACGTTATTATGGTGGAGCGAAAGGAGTTTGCATTTTTTGTCAGTGTTGAATATGAAAAATGGCCAATGTTTTGTTCTCATTGTTCTGTTATTGGTCATACTGATTCTCATTGTAAGAGGATAACGGCTACAAAGGCTGACTTAGGTACCAAGAAATTGATTTCTCGCTATGTGCCAAAAATTGCTGATAAGAAAGGCGATCTTAACACACAGGATAAAAGAAAGGGTGTTTTAATGGGGCATGATGTTTTTAAAGGAGGTGCTAGTATAGCAGTTCCAGAATTAGATCCCGTGAAGGGACCTGATGTTGTGATTGATAGAGATCTTAGTAGATTTGATATTCCGGTTTTGGAAAGGAATGATAACCCTCTTCCTTTAGGGATTGAGGTGAATGAGGATGATGATGTTTCAGTTAAGACTGTGTTTGAGGAGACAGTCAATCCGAGGGTGCCATCCCCAAGTCCATCTCAGTCGGTTATGGTCAAGAACACACCTGAGTCTCAGATTAGACCTTTACTTGGTTCGTCTTCTCAAGTTGCTCTTCAGCATGACATGCAGCAACTTCCTTCTCCTGTGAAACACGATCTGAGTGTGTTAAATAGGAATTGGGATGACATGGTTACTGAGGAAATGAATGCAACTAGTAACCAGCAAATGGTTGATCCATCTCAACCAAATGTGGTTGATTTAGAGCCAACTCTGTCAAAATCTCAAAAGAAGAGACTGAAACAAAAGAAAAATAATGCCAAAGCTGATGTGCCTATTACCCCTTCACGGGCAGGATCATTGTTACTTGCTCAATGAAGTGCCTCTATTGGAATGTTAGAGGCTTAGCTAACTCCTCAACTAGGTTGGTTTTGAAGCAGCTCTGTTGTGCTAACAGACGTGACTTTGTTTTCATTTCTGAACCTTGGATGGATTTGCACAAAGTTCCGGTTAGGTATTGGAGTAAACTTGGACTCAGTGTTTTTGCTATTAATGATAGGCAGCATAGTATCCCAAACTTATGGTTATTGTGTTCTGAGAAGTGGCGGCCTTCTGTTGTTTCCAATTCTTCTCAGCATGTTGCTTTTTCCGTGAAGGTGGATAACCAGGATTTTGGTATTGTCGCAGTTTATGCTTCTACTTGTTATTTGAATAGGAGGCAGCTTTGGAAGGATTTGAATGATTTGCAGGATAATCATAGTTTGCCTTGGTGTTTCATTGGTGATTTCAATACTGTCCTTGGAGCTCATGAGTATAGAGGTAGTGGTAGTCCACCAAAAATAGCTTGTGAAGAACTCCACCTGTGGAATGCTTGCAACAATCTTATCCACCTTTCAACCAGAGGTAATCAATTTACTTGGTGTAATGGTAGGAGGGGGAGGGCTTTGACTGAAAAGAGGTTGGATAGGTCTATTTGTAATGATCTTTGGCTAAATTCATGGACAAGTATCTCTTGTTGCACTTTAACAAAATCAAGGTCGGATCATTTCCCTTTATTGTTAGATTTGCAGAAAGATGTTTCTGTGCATAGTTCTTCTTTCAAGTTTATGAAAATGTGGTCACATCATCCGCAGTGTTTAGAGATTGTTAAGGAGGTTTGGGATTGTAATATTGGTGGTTGTCCAATGTTTGTTTTGTGTCAGAAGTTGAAGATTTTAAAAGATAGATTAAAGGTGTGGAATAAAGGAGTGTTTGGGATGTGCATGCTAATGTCTCCAATGCTCAGCAGCAATTGAATTTGATTCAGCAGTAACATGATGTAGATGGTATGTCAGACTCCCTTCGAGATCATGAAAAATCTGCTCAGCTCGAGTTAGGAAAGGCTCTGCAATATCAGGAGGATTTTTGGCATGAAAAGTCCAGGATTAAATGGCAGCTGGAGGATGACAGGAACACTCAGTTCTTTCATAAAATGACCAAGATTAGGAATGTAGCTAAGCAAATGAGCATGCTGAAGTGTGGGGATCAAATTCTTAGTAATGTTTCTCAGATTGAGGATCATGTGGTTCAATACTTTTAGGATATCTTCTGCTCAGAAAACAGTTGTGTGGATAATGGTCTTGTTGATGATGTGATTTCAAGTTCTGTTTCAGTGGATGACAACAAGTTGCTGACTGCTATTCCTTCGGCTGAAGAGGTTAAGCAGGCAGTTTTTGGTATGAATCATGAGGGTGCTCTTGGTCCTGATGGGTTTGGTGCTCATTTTTATCAAACTTATTGGAATGTTATCGGGGATGATGTAGTTAATGCAGTCTCTCAATTTTTTACATCTGGTTGGATCTTGCCTAATTTTAATGCTAATCTTGTTGTTCTCATTCCCAAGGTGCCTGAGGCTGATCGGATTGAGCAGTATAGGCCAATTGCTATGGCTAATTTCAAGTTTAAAATCATATCCAAGGTGTTGGCTGATAGGCTAGCACTCATTGCTCCTCACATCATTTCTCCCAATCAAAGAGGTTTCATCCATGGAAAACAGATTTCAGATTGTATCTGCCTTACTTCTGAGGTGATAAACTTGATTGACAAGAGGAACTTTGGTGGTAATTTGGCTTTAAAAATTGATATTAAGAAGGCGTTTGATACTTAGGATTGGTCTTTTCTTCTAAAAGTTCTATGGGCTTTTGGTTTTGACACCAAGTTTTGCAGCTGGATTGAGGTTATTCTTGCTTCAGCTAGGTTGTCTATCTTTGTGAATGGTAAGCTCGCAGGCTACTTTTCTTGTAAGAGGGGTGTTAGGCAAGGAGATCCTTTGTCCCCTTTGCTCTTTTGCCTAGCTGAGGAGGTTTTAAGTAGAGGCATCACTAAGCTGGTTCAAGAAGGGAATCTGTCTCTTATCTCTGGTCCAAGGGGATGCAAGGTTCCTTCTCATGTTCTTTATGCTGATGATGTAATGTTGTTTTGTAAAGGTAATCAACGAAATCTGCAAGAGTTGATGGCTCTTTTCTCTAGATATGGTTCTGCTTCTGGCCAGTTTATCAATCCAAGTAAATCAACTTTTTATCCAGGTGCTATCTCTATTCGAAGACAGGCTGCTATTGCTGAAATTGTTGGTTTTGCTATTGGTAGATTACCTTTTGTGTACTTAGGGACTCCAATCTTCAAGGGTAAACCAAAAGCTATACATCTGCAGCCCATTGCTGATAAAGTCAAGGCTAGATTATCTGCTTGGAAGGCCTCCCTCTTATCTATAGCTGGTAGAGTTGAATTAGTCAAGTCTTGTGTTTTTGGTTTTATGTTGTTTAGTTTCATGACTTATGCTTGGCCTGTGCGATTGCTGAAACTAGTTGAGAAATGGATTAGAAATTTTATTTGGTCTGGGGAGGTGAACTGCAGGAAAATTTGCACTGTTTCTTGGCAAATGGTTTGTAGGCATACCATTGAGGGTGGCATTGGCATCAGGTCTTTAAGGAAAGTTAATGAAGCAGCAATGCTGCGGCTATGTTGGAAGCTTATTCAATCTAAAGATCAGTGGGCTTGCTTGTTGAGGGCAAGGGTCTTTAGGGGGAAGGTTGTTATTAAATATCACATAAATTCCTCCATATGGTCTGGTCTAAAACAGCAGTTATCTACAGTTTTGGAGCACGGTGCCTAGCAACTTGGTTCAGGTGAGGCAATCAATTTTTGGACTGATCCATGGATTCCTAATCCATTGGTTTCTGTCCTGAATATCCCTGCTCATATTCACACTATACTTGCTGCCAAGTTCAGTGATTTTATAGTTGATGGCCAATGGTCAGTTCTTGCTTCTTTGTTACATAAGTTCCCTGTCATCAATGATGTTCTGCGATCTGTCTGCATCCCTTTTGACTCGGGTGAGGATTCCTTGAGATGGAAGTTATCTTCCTCGGGTGAGTTGTCCTTCAAATCTGCTTATTAGTTTCTTCTTCCTGCTGGTCAGTCTGTTCAGTGGGCCAAATGTATTTGGAGCAGAGTTATTCCTCCTTCAAAATCTATTCTAATGTGGAGAATCATCCATAATAGAATTGCAACTGATGATAATCTTAGGCTAAGAGGTTGCTTTATTACTTCAATGTTTAGTCTTTGTGGCCAATATGGTGAATCAGTGCAACACCTTTTCTGCGAATGCATTTTTGCACAGCAGATTTGGTCATGGCTTAGCATTGCCTTGAACAAGCCAATTGATACCTTAAATGTGCACTCCATTGTTGCTGTTTGTGATAAGTCGTGGTCTGGTCAGGCTAAAGAGGTGGTTTCAGCTACCATTGTCTAAGGTTTGATGACAAAAAGGTGAGTTTGAGCTCTATACAAAACATCATTTCTGCTAATGTTAATCTATCTGGAAATTGAAGCAAGGTTCATGCTAGTTCAGACATTGATGAGTTTGCCTTCCTTAAGTTTTTTTTTATTACAATAAATCCTAGGAAGGACTGCTTGCCTAAAGAAGTGCTTTGGATTGCCCCTCCTTGTTTCTGGACTAAATGCAATACTGATGGGGCTGCAAAAGGTTCTCCTGGTTATGCTTCTTGCGGTGGTATTTTCAGAGATAAAAGTGGGGCATCTATGGGTTGTTTTGCGGTTAATCTTGGAATGAGTTACTCTTTGCAACCTGAAATTTATGGTGCCATGTTTGCTATTGAGATTGCTTTTAAAAAAGGTTGGCATAACCTTTGGTTGGAGTGTGACACTATGTCAGTGATTCTAGCTTTTAAGTCTCTTGACATTGGTCCTTGGGATTTAAGGAACCGGTGGAAAAATTGTTTTTCTTTAACTTCAAGGATGGTTTTTCGGGTTTCCCATATCTATAGAGAGGGAAATAGCAGTGCAGATACAATTGCTTCTCTTGGTTTTAATTTTTCTGGTTTCCATTGGTGGAACACCATTCCATCTTCCATCAATGAGGATTTTTATAGAAATAGAATTGGTCTACCTAGTTATAGGTTTAAGTAATTTTGCTTCAATGGGTTTTGGTTTCATGTCCCCCCATTGTTTTTCTGTACTCTTTTTCATTTGTTTTAATAAAAGTATGGGTGCTCTTTTTCCTTCATGATGTTTTTTCCCTAAGGAGGGTTTTGCATCATAAGGTTTTAATGAGGCCCTACTTAGAACATGGTTTTACACTAAGTTAGTAAGGAAAAACCCTTTTCAAATTGGTTAAGGTACTTTACTTCAAGTAAGTAACAAATTTCTTTTAAATCAAATGAGTTTTCAATTAGAAAGGTTTGGCTTGCAAAGTCTTAAATTGAGAGTTCTCAACTCAAGCCGTAAAGTTTTACGCATGGAAAACCTAAGTTAAGTAATTAACTTAGAGTAAAAGAAAAGAAATAATTAAGTATAGTATATGGTGGAACAAGACCATGCACTATACCATTGATGACTTAGTTCATCAATGACTTCATAAGACTTAAGTGAATCAATACTTATTTCATTACTTGAAACTCAAGGTATTAATATCTTAGAAACGATCAAAGACTTATCTAAGAGGATTCTTAATCCTTCTTCATAACACTTAGGACTTGAGATGTAATTCATTAGACATAAACACAAACATGAAACGTTTTGGGTTTTGAAACAGTAGTTCAATGACAGACCGATGGTCCAAATCCAAGAAAAGTCGTTCGATTGTTTCAGTCTTGTGATGATCGAAACAAGAAGGATCCTGAGGCTGTGCAGGTATGGGACTATACAGTTGAAGGAATCCTGAGGTTGTGTAGGTGTGGGACTATACGGTTGAAGGAAGGCTTATATGAATTGATTGGTACTACCTATACCAACAAGATTGATCTTCTTTTTGAGAGCCTTGAACATAAGAACTCCATAGTTAAGCATGCTTGACTTGGAATAATTGTAGGATGGGTGACCTTCTAGGATGTTTTTCTAGAAAGCATGTGAGTGAGGACCAAGAACGCTGAAAAGACCCGTGTTGATTTGTGGGGACAGTCGGCAATTCGGAAAGTAGTCCGGATAGTCCAAAGGGATCATGAGATTTATCCGGTGGATAAAAGTTTTGTAATACAAAGACGTGTATATTTCCTAAGGAAGAGAACCTTAGCGAAGTTTGAGGTTTATCCGGTGGATAGACATTGCTTTATCGCATCCGCTTTGTGTAAACATTGGCATTTCATTGCATGTCGTAAGGCCTTGAGTCTAGGAGTTGATCTTACACCTAGATGCTGGAGCGAATCATACGGTGATGATCTTAAATGGTCTTGAGGATGTCAGGGTTGGAGATTCCACAAGTGACCAGTTTGTGATTCTTCTGTGTTGTGGTATTTCCGTGCACTGCTGTGACATCTTGACTAGCTGCCGTACTTTTCATGTTTGGTCGAGAGTGTTTTCGTAAAGCTAGATACATGCATGTTAGATTTGTTGTAGCATCTTGCCCATGGCTGGCATTAACCGGAACATTTCCTCCCATTCACTCTCTTTGACGATTTGTTTGCTCCATGGAGTAGGGGTCAGAGTTTTACCCTTGTGGCATATGGCATTGAGTCATGTACATCGCATTGTATTGCATGGCTGTTGATGATTACATTTACTTATTGTACATCACTATTTTGCTTTCAAAGATGTCTTGTGCTGCTAATTGATTAATATGATATATTACAACTTATGGTATGCATGTTGGATATGTTGTTACCTGGTGTGTTATCTTGTGTTACTACTGCTGTTGTTTTGTGTTGATACTACATATGTTCACATGACGTTTTGTGCGTCATGCATGTAGTTATCGTGTTTAAATCAATATATTGGTTACTCACCCTTGCCTGTATATGTTGGACACTCTGTTGTGTTTTTAGATACGTGTACAGATGCTTCTCAACGGTTGTTTGGGTCACTTCGGGACCCTGTAGCTTGAGTTTCTTGATGCCGATGACGAAGACGTGTGGACTGTCGACAACTAGGCCCAGTCTTATTGGTACGATGTATACTAGATAGTAGGCTATATTGTCCATAGAGTTCTTTTATCAAACCAGCTCTTAGGATTTTCATTAATTTTTACCACCCCATATCCTTTTAGGAGATGTTCATACTTGGGTAACTGGGTAATGTATTTGTTAATGCGGGTATTAACATGCAATCTCATGTGTGTTCCTAAAAATTTCTCAAATTGCTTGTTTTTATCCTTATATTCTAAAAGTGGTGGTAGAGAATTTTGTACCTTTTCTGACTCATTGGTGACTGTTACCTGTTTCTGCTCACTAGGCATGTTGCACGGCTTTGCTAGAAGTGTTGCACGACTGTGCTCATCTTCAGACTTGTCTTTTTCAGCAGGAGCAACTTCTTCCATGGGAGTAGGGTCTTCTTTTTCATAATTTTGAAGAGATATTGCATTGACATGTTCCCTTGGATTAGGCTCAGACTGGGTAGGTAATGTTCCTTGAGGCCTTTGAGAAAGTAATGTATTGAGAGCAGATATCTCTATCTGTAAGGCCTGGAATCTGTTATCAGTTTTCTCCTTGAATTCTGCCAGCTGTTCACGAGGATCAGGCTTCCAGTTCTCTGGTCTTGGACATTGGTTCTGCAAGTGTGGTGGTCTATAGATGTTTAAATTTAAACCTTGACAATTCAGCTGACCTCCCCAAGAGAAATTTGGGCGGCCCTCCAAACAGGATTGTAAGAGTTATTTTGATTTTGGTTGGCGTTACCCACAAATTTGGCATCCTCAGCTGGCGGAGGAAAAGAATTACCCATTTGGCAATCCTTACTCTCATGACCTGTCCGACCGCAATGGTTGAATGGGAATGGAGACACCGATGCACTGGCTTGAGTCATTGTCTGTGCTTGAACTTGCATCAATGTCTCTATTTGCTTTGTGAGAGCGTCGATCTAGGCTTCCATTGTCACTATGGCATCTACCTCATATACACCAATTGCCTTCTTTATGACTTGTTTGTCTCTGAGTGGCAATAATATAATGATGTAAGCAATAAAAAGAGACAGTAAAAGAGAAATCAAGAGTAAAAGAGCCTAGAGTCGTGGTTTCACTTGTACTTTTGAGAACCCCCAAATCCTAGTTCCATTCAAATTCGCAGTTGCTTTTCGAATATCAATCCCTCTACGAATACTATTAATTGTTAAAAGGCAATCAATATTAATCTTTTCCCCAGATGAACCCAATGTTTGTCAAGCAAAGATTTTAAATAATTAGAAAGCATAAAGAGCAAAGAGGTTGAATGTCTGAAAGGAGTAAATCACGTTTGATCATGCTTTAATTTAAACCCCAATTATCCTATAGATCTACCAATTAATTGCAGTACAATCGCTGGTCAACCAATTGATTAAGAGCATACAAAGGGTGCGCAGTCCTAGTATAGGATGAAGAACAATAGAATAACACTATTCAAATCGTAACTTTGAAACCAAATAGAATTCGAATTAAAGCTAAGACATAGCAAAAAAGGTTTCTACTAATACAAGATCTTCCACAACTCTAGTGATGAATTTAGCTACCCATAATAATAGATAAAACCGAAGTCAACAAAAGGAAACACATCATGAAGAATTAAGAGAACAAGTGTCTCCAACTTAATCTCCAGGTGCAAATCCTACTCTAGAATTCTAAACTACTAAAAGCTATAAACTACAAGAAATAATGTAGAAGTTACAATAGATGTCAAGAGATATTTTAGAATGGTATAGAGGGCCTCTATATATAAGAAAAATATAACAGGGCCCAAAACTAGGTCTTCAGCGCAGCCAGCACCAACGTGCTCTTTAATCAGCACGGCCGTGCTCTTTAATCAGCACGGCCCATTATTATGTCAGGTCGTGCTCAGTTCTGGATGGGCGTACCAACTTCAGAAATCAGCATCATAGTGCACGAACATTAGCACAGGCGTCCTCATCCTTTTGCACGGCCGTGCTTCCAATTTGTATGATCGTGCTTGCTTAAGACATGCCTTGCTTTACTTTGGCACAGGCGTGCTGGTGTCTAGCAAGACTGTACTTTATCTTCAGATGTCAACTTCAGGTCCTTTTTGTAAGGCTTTGTTTGGATGGTTGAGCTGAAGGGCTTGCACGGGCGTGCTGTGTAACACCCTCTCGATGTCACAGTCCGTATCCCAAACATCTTTTTCCTTGTTAATTAAATTTTTTTTTTTTTGAAAAACTCAAAAGAGTAGTTGCGGAAATCTGATACCAAATGAAAACTTTAACAACATGATGAAAACAAATTGTAACTCATCATCTATAAAATTAATCCAACTTCGCCATAAGGCATACATCTTTTTCATCTCTTAATAGACAACATAATCAGTCACAGTCGAAAGACCTGACTTAAACATCAAAAATCCTAAGAGCTGGTCTGACAAAAGAACTCTAAGAACAATAGAGTATGCTACCTAGCATACATTGTACAAATAAGATTGGGCCTCGTCGTCAATAGTCCACACATGTTCGTCATCGAAATCAAGAAACTCGACTACAGGGTCCCGAAGTGACCCAGAGGACCATTGGGAAGTATCTGTACACGTATCCAAAAACACAACAGGGTGTCCAACATGTAAAGGCGAGGGTGAGATACTCGTTCACAAGTTTATCGTAATAGCCACACAAGTAAAACAAAATACAAATAATACATCGATATACAACAAAGTCATGCTATAGAATATCAACATTCATCATAATATCACAACAAGATAATCTCACTCTGTGGGATCACACCCATTCATCAAGATAAGTTAAAAGAATGCATGAGACTTCAATCAACTTTCTAATTCATGTTCTTCGAAGATTCTTAACTTCCCTTCATCGAGTGATAGGTCGTGAATACTTCCATAACACAATTGTCGTAATGAGTCGGCCTCTCAATTTAGGTCTGAACTCCAATTGTTCAAGGGTATCACGTCTCAACCATATCATTACCAGTCTCTGATCGAGTTCATTCGTGTTTGGTAGCCGATTACCACAGCATAGGGTCACGATGCCTCCAGCCTCTTGTGGAGTCTCGAACACAGGAAGCCCCTATAGATCAAGTGGTCTTAACTGGGTTATATTCTCAACCACTTGGATTGCATCTCGTTTCAAATGGCACGTCGGCCAACTCATGTATGTAACTCATGGTTTTCTGTTTTCTTTTTCGTTTGTTCATTCTTGTCAAGGCACATAGCGAACAACTCTTTTAAAGGGTATTTAGCCCGTTCAAATATAGGACACGTAGTCCAAGTTCTTAATTCACGAAGTACTAGGCCGACGTCGCGGACTCTAGGCTCGTATATAGGACACTAAGTCCGTTCATTTCAAAACACAGGACACACAGTCCGAGTGCTCAATCCACGAAGTACCAGGCCGACGTCGCGGACACTAGACTCGCATATAGGACACAAAGTCCATTCATCTCAAAACACAAGACTTGTAGTCCGAGTGCTCAAGTCATAGAACTCTAGCCCGACGTCTCGGTCACTAGGTTAATGTGCTTCACATGCGTGAAGGGGTAATCACCAGTTTCATCAAATTTTGTTTTCGTTGTTCAAATCTTAAAAACAAAACTCAAGAATCTCTTTGGCATAAACAAAAACTCATTTTCGCTCTAAAACTTATTTTCCACCAAAACTTTTCTTTGCAAAGCTATTTATAAAAGTTTAAATCCTCAAAATTCATTTTCAAAAGGATTTTGGCTTGAAAAGCCTTGTCTAAAGGTTCCATCGTTTAAAACATTTTTCTAAAGATTTTCATTGGAGCAAACTTTTATGAAAAGACTTTTTCAATTTGGAGGGTCAAATACTTTCAGAAGGTTCTTTCCCTTGACATCACTAAAATATTTTCATTGCTTTCTTTTAGTAAAACATGTTTTGAAAATAATGATAAAGCAACTTTTCACTATTTTCCTCACTAACTCTCAACTTCCTAAGTCTTATTCGAAATTCCTTTTGAGTTCTTAACTTAGTGGCTTTTTTGTAAAATTAGTCATTATACCATTTAACTTAAAAGCTTTTCATCTCTCAAACCAAAACATTTCCAAATCTTTGATTAAGACTTTTAAGTAGCTTAATCTTCATTATCAAGCTATAGACGATGCTATGCTCTCAACCAATCCAGTCAAGGAAATCACAATGCAAGATATGCATATATATCCATTAAATCTCAAAATCAACATCATACATATATTCAATCCAAGGCAACAATGCCACAGTTCATGTTTAAATAACCAATCACATATTCACCAGATCAATCAAGCATATATATCACATAATGCATTCACAAGGGAATCATCAACATCACTCCAAATAACCCAATCACAATCATCCAACGAACAACCTTATGAGGTTATCAAACTCATTGGAGTTAATCTCCCCTTACCACTTGAAGACAACTTTCTAAATGCACGTTGTCCGCCTTGATCCGCTAGTCCTCCGATCAATCACTCGAACAATCAACAACTACTACCTTCACATAATCAATTCAAATTTCAACAATCACAAAAATAAAATTCCTTTTCTCCTAGAAGCTAGGTTCGGCCATGGTGACCTAAAATAGGTTAGAGATGTATAAAAATTTCTATCTCTTGGATGAATGATCTCTAAGTATGGTAGAAACCTAATCAATAATCCTTAGTCAAAAATTTGAACCAAAACCCGTTAAAGCAATTAGATTGGGGTTCGACCAACCTTGGGAAAAAGGGAAGGAAATTTCTTTTGGTTTCATGCTTCTAGATGCTCAATATATACATCATAGTGAGTTCATAGAAATTGGCTTCATGATCATATGATTTTTCTACAATTTTCTCGAGATTTATGAAGTTTGAACTTAGAAGTTGGAACTCAGGGAGTCATGACTTGAAAACAAGAAATAAGAGAAGGATCATATGAAGTTCATGGATCAAAGGAATAAATCATACCTCTTGGAGGATGAACAAGGCAAGGATTCAACACTTTTTCTTCACAAAAAGCTTAGCTTCCACTTGAAGAAATAAGAGAAAGCTTGAGAGAAAGATGAAGTTATGAAACAATGGTGGTTTGCCTCTTGAAGATGAAGTAGGCATGGGAGAGAAAGGGAGGGCAAGGTGGTCCATAAATTTTCACTTAAGGGACAAGATAGACATTTCCTTTAGGGACAAAAGTGGAATTAAAACAAAAGGTCAAGGGCATTTTGATCTTTTCTCAGTGTGAACGCATTCAGATATTTTATAACGTCATCATGACATTGGTGAGTCATGGCACTCTTCCCGAGGTGATGTGACCTGATGTGTGAGACGACCCCACTTACGTAGGATAATCCCATTAGGTTGAGAACTCGCCTACTAAGTTATTATTAACTATAACATGGTGATATTATTACGCACTTATTAAATGAACGGCAAAACGGTAAAGCATACACGACAAGCACGTACATAAAAGCATGCATCAGAGTAAAGCACAACGAGAAAGATAAAACATATACATGCATTATATAAGTATTTACGTGGTTGCCCCCCTCAGTAGGGCTACTATAATACATACATGAGCTATACAACTGTGTTGCAAAATAAAACATGTACGACAGGACTCCAAAAAAGTAGAAAAGCTCTCAGACATCCTCAACAACGCTCCCCAGCCCTGCACTCAAAATACATCAGCCTCTCCACTCAGTCCTAGAAGAAGATGCACTGGCTAACCCTCACCATCAGTGGTAGGGATGACCTAAGCTACCCTGTCCCTCTCCGTGTGTACGCCTATAAACCCGTACAGGCTCGTACTCGGAGGAGGAACTCGACACTACTATGCGGCGCCTCAGGGCCACCCTCATGTACCGATCTGAAAGTCTCCTCTGGCTTCTATGCACGAAGCCCCTCCTGCTGGATGCAGCTGAAGTCTGTGATGCCACCCATCGGTATTCCTGCTCTCTCCGGCTCGGTGGTCGCCACATTCGTGGAAAAGGAAGGAACTGGTAACACGATAGGGTCCAATGATGTCTGCATACGGCGGAGTACCTCTCTGGAAGATCAAGCTAATTGGTCATGTATATACAACCAAAAAGGTCGAGGGGTCCACCCACCATCCCCTTTCGTCGTGGTACACGATCTCAATATCCTCTAGCACCGGCATCCTCGGTGCTTCGGTGATAAACAGTTGTCTCCTCGGGTCCATCCTCTCGTACTGGTGGCTCCTCGTCTGCTCGTAGAACAAGTATACATATACAAAGAAAAGATAAGGACATAAGATATACAACACATCAAATATAGGATTGATGCAATTCAGCCTATATAACAAACACAATCATCTCTCAGTGTCTCGACACCACGGTCGTTCCCTAGCTAGATGTGACACATACACTTTCTATGCATGCTGGCCAGTACTAGCACCCTTCTAAGCGCAACATCTCGTCCGCTCAACGGACCATAAGTTGGTTTGTTCCGGTAATCCGTTCCGCTCGTCGTGACCCATAAGAGTGCATCACCGCTCAACTGTCCCAGACAAAGAGGGATACCTGGGCCTCCTCGGAAGATCCACCGGCAATTGGAAAGATTCAAGGTCCAGTCAGGATAGTAAGACATGTCCAGGACCGTCACGACACGATAGGAGCTACCTCGTCGGTCTCTTGTGAGTACACCCGTGTCCAGTATATCCCCGAGGTCACACAGACCTTCCCTTCCGTTTTTCGAACCCGCACTCGGTGCACCAACCTCGTATACCTCATGACATAAGGCTCGCCACTTTGCATCATATGCATATGTTATGCATGTAATCCATCTTCCTTGAGCCGATATCACGACACACGCAACTTTGCTCTCAGCAACACGAGCTCCAAGCTCCAACTATAACCATATGAGCTCCAAGATCCCACTGTACCATATGAGCTACAAGCTCTCGTCATAACTTACGAGCTTCCAACTCCAACTATAACCTCAATCTCAACTATCAGCTCAAACGTCCACCACGGGTTTAAAGCCCTAATCAGACTAAACCTCAGATTCTCATGCATACACACATTTCGAGATACATATAGCAATTCATCAATATCAGCATGTTCAATGCAGCAGTAAATATCTCATACAACAACATGCCATCATATCATATAGATATACTACATACCACAATTAGTAGATAAATAGATACTCACAAAGCAGCCATACATACATCACGTCAGTCAACATAAATCTGCTAACCTAGGGTATGAACATAGCGGCGCTAGCCCAAAGTAGACTAAACCTAGGGTCTAGGTAATTTTTCAAGGCTCAACCTCACGTAGGGTTTAGGGTTCCCTTACACACGTAACATATAAGAAAACTACATAGTCTACGCTTGCCTCCCCGACGTGTGTAACTCCTTCTCCCCACCTGAATAATCGGCACGCAAATCTAGGGAATCACCAGCTGCTCCTCCTTCCACAAACTCGCAGCCACTCTCCAATGGCAGCTCTAAACATCCCCTCAACCGCGGCCTCAAGCTCAGAATCACGAGCAATCACGAGCGCGGACTTTGCCCTAATCACGAGCGCACAACATACACAACAATTTTAGCCCTGGGGCAAGCCCAAAAGATCAAAGAAAAGGTAAAGACTCGAAGAACGCCAAGAATATGAAGAACACGTGTTAGGGATCCGAGTTTACCTATGGCGAATCGAGAAACTAATCCGCTGGAGTCAGAGATAACTTCATCGTGATAACAACGGTGTAGTCGGAATCGCGTTCCGGCGGCTCGATCACCTCTAACCTCAAGCTTTCTCACTCTAAAACTCAGAACCTCTCTCTCTAACTCGCAGAAGCTTCCCAAAATCGTGCAGAATGAGAAGATGAAAGTGGAAGCTCCACTTATGGTTTCTGCTGTCCACGCTTAAGCGTTCATCACTTTGCACGCTTGAGCGTTGCCACGCTCTAGCGTGGGATCTCTCCACGCTCGAGCGTGGAACCTCGTCCACTCTGCCTGCTCCCTGGAATGACACGTGTCTCACACGCGTCCAAACTCATAGCAGCTGCTCAGCGCACTCAGCACGCTGAGGCGTCCAACTCCTCCCACGCCTAAGCGTCTCAACGCTTCAGCGTGGAGTTTTATCATGCTTGAGCGTCAAGCTCAATGAGAGGAGAACTTCCAGCCTTCTAACTTCCCCCATTTCTCGTGTTACACCTTAGGCACTTCCAACCTTGTTCAAGCCTATTCCTAAACTTCCAATTAGGTACCAAACTAACACACAAGCAATCACACAACCATACGAATACCCGATCAAGGTCATCTACCTTAATTAGGGTTACCGAAAACAGGGATGTTACAATGTTACTTCTTGTTTATCGTTAGCGGGTCCCGATAAATCCGTATTCAGCTCCGTTCTTCACCTGATTTAAGATTTTGCCCGTATAACTTATATTATTTCACCTTTTGGTGAAAAATTTCAAAATTACCAAAGTTGTTGGAAATTCGATTTAAAACCTAACTGTTTCGTTCATGAGTCAAATTAGGTTTTCTGATCAGTAAAATCTTACTGTCAATGAAAATGTAGACCGGGCTCCGTTTGAATTTTCAACCCAAAATTTAATCGTAACCCTCTACGATAGCGTAGAGTATGAATATGATCTTGGTTTATCCAAAATCATTTTCTAAACCTTGGAAAAATATAAACGTATTTATATAGCTAACCGATCTTAGAAAACGGCGAAAATCGGGGTGTTACATGCTCATGTCTGGCACGGCCAAGTTCGAGCTCAGAACTTCAATATCTTCTTCATTTTAGCTCAAAACCTTCAAACTTTCATCATATGTTCATCAAACTGCCTCTAAACATCAATTCTGTCAAAACTTAACTAAACGGGGTGAAATACAATAATAATCATCATGAAATGCATCAAAATTCAACCCAAATAGGTTTATCAGTTGACTAGGAAGCATCCACTTAAGGAGGAATCTACTTGGAACATCTCATTAGTTGAAGTCATGACCACCTAGATTGTAGGAACTTGTAATAAAAGTACTTTAGGACTTGCAATAAAAGTGCTTTTCCAAATAAGCACTTTTAGGATAGCTTAGATAACTTAGGCTTAGGAAGATTGGGCCAACTAGGGCCATAAAGTGTTTCTCATGCTTGAGCGCATAACTAGCATGATGAACTGAAGCTCATGTGTATATAAAGCCTTCATGTACTTCATTTTCCACTTAATGAATCATTTGTGTAATTTTCTCATTTTGAGAATTGTGAGAGTTGAGAGAATCTCCTCTAGTTTTGGTTCTTGAATTCAACCTTCGATTCTTATCTAGAGTTCTACCACTCTATTGGAGGCTCCTCCTCAAGGCTTATCATCCAATCTTCCTCCATGGATTGAGCTTGTGGCACCTCTCATCCCTTTTCCCATTCCAATTTGTGCTTTCTTTCTTGCTTTTCAGAGTATAGTTCTTCTCTTCATCTCATTTTGGTTCCTTGAATTCTCACTTGAGATTCAATCTGTATGTTAGATCTATATAGTTTTTGAATTGCTAGTTGTTTTCTTCAATCAAATTCAAAGAAAGATTTTAAAAGCATGCTGATCTACCCTAGATCATATCAATTGGTTTCTAGACCTTGTTCTTTGAACTTGAATTGTTGAAAATTGTGATCAAAAATTTGAATCTCATAATTTTTGTGATTGGCGCCAATTGCATATTCAAATTTAATGGCTAATTGATGCTCAATGATCTTAGTTCATGTGTTGGATAGTGTAATTTGGTGTTCTTTTAATCAACTTTTGATTCTAGCTCTTGAATATTTGAGTTGTTGAATGATGGTCATGCTTGAATTTTCAAAAAAAAAAAAAATCCCTCCATAAAAGTTGGCGCCACCTTCCTCTTCATCCATGACCAATTGATCCTCAATGATCTTAGTTTATGTGTTGAATTGTGTTAGTGGTGTGCATTTTGTTAATCAAGCATAGATCAATACATCTTACATTGTGAATTTATAATAATTTGAGTCAATTTCAAGATTCACAAAATTTGGTGTTCTTGAGTGTTCATCAAGTTTTCTTCATGATCCTTCATTAGAGCCTAATAGATCGTGATGAAATTCAAGAAGTGGAGTTGATGTGTTTTCCAACCACTTGAATGAAATATTTTGGTTTCTAATAGTAATAAATTGCTTGTGCAAATTTTGGATTACTGTGCAAATATTATAAAAGTCAGTCCCTGTTTTGTTAAAAAAAGCAAAAAGAGCAAAATCTGAAAAATCCAGTGTGCCAAAATTGCAAATACCAAAAGAATTAGGGAAAAGTGCATAGTCAAAAAAAATCAGAACATTCAATGCTTTGAAAAATACTTTCCACTTGATTACTATGATTATATATATTTTGATTGAATCTTCATAGGAGGCAATTTCGAATATTTGGATCAATTGATTGTTCACATACTTGATATTACACTTGATATTTGTTCTTGTGATTCACAGCTCAGACGTGATTGATGCATTATCGCAAGTGCTCTTTCATTGGTTGGCATAGTGGTCACGTTTGGTGTGAGGTTTCTCTCCAAAATTTATTTGAAATTTTGGTTTTAAGTCTTGACCAAATCACACTTTTCCTACTTGTCTTCTTTGAAATCCTTTTGAGTAGTTCTTTCTTTTTCTAGCCTTTGTTTTTAACTTGTCTTTAAAATTCCTTTGAGTTTTGTAATTTAATATTTTCACATTTATTGATCTCTTTGGATGATTGTTTTGAGTGTTTCTAACTAGTGTTTGCCACTATCATCTCTTGAATCTTTGTTTCAACTTAAAGAACCTTGCATGAGGAATTCTTGAGTGGAAAAAGACAAGAGAGATCATACGCTTAAAAGTCTTAGAGTGACAAACACGACTGTACATTTTTGAGTGAACACTTAGCGAGTGGAAATGATCTATTTTCTTTTCTTTGGAATTCTTTAGTTGTATTTGAGTCAGTGTTGGATTGTAATAATCATTTGTTCTTGTAAGTGGTGCTTTATTTTCATTTTAGTGTAATTTGTAATCAATTGTAATTGTGAGACGACCCCACTTACGTAGGATAATCCCATTGGACTTAGAAGCCACTTATGATGTAACTATAACCTATCGATATTATTACGTGCTTATTAGACAGACGAGGCAAAACGGTAAAACATACCACATCAGCACGTATGTAAAGCAGTTATCAGAGTAATGCAACAGGTAAAGTAAAAACATATACATGCGGTACCATTATATATACATGGCGGCCCCATCAGTAGGGCTACTGTAGTACATACATACGCTGTACAATAGTAAACTAAAAAGGAAACATATACTTCAAGATCTCAAAAAGAAGGGACTCCCCAGCACCCTCACAATCACTCCCCAGCCCGCTCTCAAAATACATCAAGCCTCTGCCCATAGTCCTAGGGACGCACTGCCTGACTCTCACCATCAGCGGTGAGGATGTCCTGAGCTACCCTGCCCCTCTCCGTGGGTACGCCTATAAACCCGCATAGGCTCATACTCGGATGAGGAGCTCGACACTATGTTCCGGCGCCTCAGAGCAGCCCTCAAGTACTGATTTGAACGCCTCCGCTGACCTCTGTAGAGGAAGCCCCTCTTGCTAGATACCACTGAAGACTGGGGTGCCACCCACAAGTAGTCCTGGTCTCTCTGTCTCGGTGGTAGCCACATCCGAGGGAAAGGAAGAAACTGATACACTCGGTAGGGTCCGATAATGTCCACATACATTGGGGTACGGCTCCTGAAGCTCAGGCTGACAGGTCTTGTGTATACCACCTAAAAGGTCGAGGGGTCCACCTGCCATCCCTCTCATTGTGGTACACGATCTCAATATCACCCAGCACCAGCATCCGCGATGCCCCCGTGATAAACGGGTGTAGCCTTGGGTCCATCCTCCTCCACTGGCTCGTCGTCTGTTCATAGAACCGAACATACACATACAAAGAAGAACATAGGGATATAAGATTTACAGCACATCAAATATAGGGATGATGCAATGCATAATATATATAACAAACACAACCGTCTCTCAACATCTCGACACACAGTCGTTTCCCTAACTATATGTGCACATACTCTTTCTATGCATGCCGACCGGTACTAAACACCCTCTTAAGGGCAACATCACGTCTGCACATCACACCACGATTTGGATTGTTCCGATAATCTGTTCCACTCACCGTGACCCATAAGAGTGCATCACCGCTCAACTGCCCCAGACAAAGAGGCCTATCTGGGCCTCCTCGGAAGATTCACCGACAACTGGAAAGACTCATGGTCCAGTCGGGATAGTAGGACGTGCCCAAGACCGCCACGACACGATGGGAGCTACAATACTGGTCTGTGGGTACACCTGTGTCTAGTATATCCCCGAGGTCACACAGACCTTCCCTTTCGTTTTTCGCACCCGCACTCGGTGCACCGACCTCGTATGCCTCACAACATATGGCTCCCCACTTGGCATAATATGCATATGCTATGCATGTCATCCATCTCTCTTGGGCTGATATCGTAGCACATGCAAACTTTGCTTTTAGCGACATGAGCTCCAAGCTCCAACTGTAACCATAACGAGCTCCAAGCTCCACTTTTAACCATAACGAGCTCCCAGCTCCCATCATAACCTTACGAGCTCCAAGCTCCAACTATAATCGCGAATCTTAATAATCATCTCAAACGTCCATGACGGGGTCAAAGCCCTAATCATACTAAACCGACATGTTCTCATGCATACAGGCATTTCGAGATACATACAGCAGTTCATTATTAGCATGCTCAACAAAGTAATAAACATCACATACATCATCATACCATCATATCATGCATATATCTCACATACCACAACTAGCAGATACTCAGATACTCACGTAACAGCCACACTTACGTCACTTAAATCAACACAAGTCTGCTAACCTAGGCTATCAAACACAGCGGTGCTAGCCCGAAGTAAGCTAAGCCTAGGTCTTAGATACTTCGTCAGGGCTCAACTTCACAAAGGGTTTAGGGTTGTCCTACACCAGACAGAACATACAACAGAGCTATATAGATTACTCTTGCCTCCCCGATGTGTGTAACTCTGTCTCCCCACCTAAACAGTTGTGGCAGGAAGATCCACACGGTCACCGGCTCACCAAGCTCGCAGCCTCCCAGCTCAAGAACAGCCACGAACCTCCCTCACAGCCGCGACCTCAAGCCCCAAATCACCAGCAATCACGAACACAGACTTTGCCCTAATCACGAGCACAACATATATACAATAGTGTTAGCCCTAGGGCAAGCTTAAAGATCAAAGGGGAAAGGTAGAAACTTGAAGAACACGAGGATGATGAAGAACACGTGTTAGGGATTCGAGTTTACCATTGAAGAATGGAGAAAGTAATCCGTCGAAGTTGTAGAAAACTTCGTTGCGATCACAACTGTATAGCCGGAATCTCGATCCGAAGCTCCGAAGCCTCACAAACTCAAGCTTTCTCTCTCAAGACATTCAAACTCTCTCTCTAGGTGCAAAGAACGTCCAAGACTTAGGAATTTCCGAGCAAGAAATGAGGAAGAGAAAAGAAACACCAAAACATGTGATGTTGTGCATGCTCAAGTGCGCAGATCCAGCACTTCCAAGCATTCCCACACTCTAGCGTGGGTTCTCTCCACGCTCAAGCGTGGAACCTCGTCCACTTCGCCTTCTCCTTGGCCTGACACGTGTCTCACACGCGTCCAACTCAAAACAGCTGGCACAACGCACTCAGCACGCTAAAGCGTGCAAGCTTTCCACGCCTAAGCGTTGCCACGCTTGAGGGTGGAGTCCTCCCATGCTTGAGCGTTCTGCTCAATTGGGAAGGGACTTCTAGCCTTCTGACTCCCCTAGTTTCTTGTGTTACACCTTAAGCTCTTCCAACATGATTCAAACCTAGTCGTAAAATTTCAACTATGTGTATAACTTACACACAAACAATCACAAAACCATACAAATACCCGACCAAGGTCATCCACCTTAATTAGGGTTTCAAAAGATGGGATGTTACATTACCACCACCTTTAAAGAGAAGTTCGTCCCCGAAATTCCTCGTTTTATACATGTGAACAACAACGGATACTGTTGACGCATCTGTGCCTCTCGTTCCCATGTTGAATCTCCGGTTGTTGGGTCTCATTCTACCCGAGCAGGTAGAGCCTCGTATTCAAGGTTCTCTCTTAGCTGGATTAATTCGGGCTCTAACACATTCGATGGATCAGGGTAGTACTTCCTAAGCTGAGATACGTGAAAGACGTCATGGAGATTTGACAAATTAGGTGGTAAGGCTATTTGGTAAGCTACCGGACCAATTCGGCAAAAAATCTGAAATGGTCCTGTGAATCTGGGTGTAAGCTTTCTGGATTGAATTGCCCTGCCAACGCCAGTCCTTGGAGTAACTCTCAGAAATACATGATCGCCCTCCTGGAACTCTAAAGGTCTTCTCTGTCTGTCAGTGGAGCTCTTCTGCCTATCCCTTGCGGCTTTCATCTTTTCCCGGATTAACTTATCCTGTTTTGTAGTCTATTGCACCAATTCAGGACCTAACAACCGATTTTCACTAGTTTCGAACCAGCACAACAGAGTCCTACACTTCCTTCCGTATAAAGCTTCATACGGTGCCATCCCGATACTTGAGTGATGACTGCAGTTGTAGGTAAACTTAATCAAAGGAAGAAACTCATCCCAACTCCCTGTGTGCTCCAACACACGCTCTTAACAGATCTTCCAATGATTGAATCGTCCGTTCTGACTGATCATCCGTTTGAGGATGATTAGAAGAACTCAACCTTAACTTAGTTCCCAACGCACCATTTAGACTTCTCCAAAACTGGAAGTAAACGTAGAGTCTCAGTCCGAGAGAATACTCGAAGGTACACCATGTAGCTTCACCACCTCCCGGATGTAAATCTAAGTCAATCTCTCCAGAGAATAGTTCTGGTTGATAGGTAGAAAATGAGCACATTTCGTCCACCTATCTATGATGACCCAAATAGCATCACACCTTTTCTGAGTTCTTGGTAACCTAGAAACAATGTCCATTGCAATGTTGTCCCACTTCCACTCTAGAATATTCAGTGATTGCAACAATCCCGCTGGCTTCTGGTGTTCAACCTTCGCCTTTTGACATACCAAGCAGGATAAGACGTAAGCCGCTACATCCTTCTTCATCCCCGGCCACCAAAACAACTTCTTCAGATCCTGGTACATCTTAGTAGCCCCTGGATGAAAGCTGAACTTGCTCTTGTGTGCTTCTTTTATGATCATATTCTTAACTTCACTATCCGCAGGCACACAAACCCGGTCGCTAAACTTGATGAGGCCATCCGGACCTCTCCTAAACTCTGACGTCTCATCATCCTCGATCAACCGGTTAACCTCTTTAAGGTACGCATCCTTAGCTTGCCTTCTCGAAATCAGATTTAGGAAATCGCTAGTTACCTTAATCATCCCAAGATTTATCTTATCCTCGATGATTTCCACTTCTAGATTTAGATCCCTAAACTACTATAAAAACTCAAGCTCGCGCACCATCATCGCAGATATGTGTAGGGATTTCCTACTGAGTGCATCCGCTACGACATTCGCCTTGCCTGGGTGGTATTGTAGGTTGAATTCATAGTCCTTTATGAATTCCATCCACCTTCACTACCTTATGTTCAACTCTCTCTGGTCTAATAGATACTTCATGCTCTTATGGTCGCTAAATATGCTGAATTTATCACTATACAGATAGTGTCTCCATATCTTCAATGCAAACACTATCGCAGCTAGCTCCAAATCATGAGTCAGGTAGTTTCATTCATGCACTCTCAACTGCTTGGCGGCATACGCCACCACTCTTCCTTCTTGCATGAGGACACAACACAATCCTTGATATGACGCATCACATTATACGTCAAAACGTCCCAACAAATCTGGCAAAACTAACACTGACGACGTGGTCAACCTCCGTTTTAGCTCTAAGAAACACTGTTCACACACTTCCGACCACTCAAACGTCTTCCCCTTTCTCATCAATTGCGTCATAGGCAATGCAATCTTAGAGAATCCCTCGATAAACCTCCTGTAGTAGCCCGCCAAACTCGGGCTTTCCCACTTAACCACTGCTTCAACCTTAGCAGGATCCACCGTGATTCCATCCTTATTGATCACGTGCCCTAACAACTGTACCTCTTCCAACCAGAACTCACACTTAGACAGCTTTGCGTACAACTGCCTGTCCTTCAACACCTGTAGCATCACTCGAAGATGCTCTTGATGTTCCTCTTTTCTCGGAGAGTAAATAAGGATGTCATCGATAAACATGACAACAAACTTATCTAGGAACTGCCGGAATATCCTGTTCATATAGTCCATGAACACAGTCGGAGCATTAGTCACACCAAAAGGCATAACCAAATACTCGTAGTGCCCATATCAATTTCGAAAAGCAGTCTTCGGTATATTCTCCTTCTTCACCCTGAGTTAATGGTAACCAGATCGCAGGTCGATCTTGGAAAACATAGTTTCTCCCCTCAACTAATCCATCAAATCGTCTATCCTCGGCAACAGATGCTTGTTCTTTATCGTCACCTTGTTCAGCTGACGATAGTCCACACATAACCTTGAACTTCTGTCCTTCTTCTTGACGAACAATACTGGAGCTCCCCACGGCGACCCGCTAGGTCTGATAAAATCTTTGCCTAGCATCTCCTCCAACTGTTTCTTTAGCTCCGCCAGCTCTATTGGAGACATTCTATAAGGTGCTATCGAAATAGATCCAGTTCCTGGTACCAGATATATGGCGAACTCGATCTCCCTCTCCGGCGGCAACCCCGGAACATCGTCTGGAAACACCTCCGAAAATTCCCACACGATAGGCAGCGCTCCCGTACTCGGAGTTCCTTTGCTTCAAAGGTTTAGTCAAGGGAATAAAAGTGTACAAGAATATTTCAAGGAGTTGGAAGTCACCATGATTCGGGCAAACATTGAAGAAGTTAGAGAAGCTACTATGTCAAGATTTTTGAGAGGACTTAATCAAGTTATTCAAGATGTGGTGGACCTCTGCCATTATGTGGTGTTGAAGGACTTATTTCATCATGCAATCAAAGTGGTGACTCAATTGAAGAGGAAGAAGTCCTACAAGAAACCATACTTCAATAATGCATCAACATGGAAGGACAATCACAAGAAGGAGGGAGACACCTCTAAACTCTTAGAGGCTGTCGGTAAAAGTGGTCGAAAAGCCACAACTTCTAACTCAAAACCTTTCACTAATTCTACTCCTTCTTCTTCTAATAGGTCTAGAGCTATTAAATGCTTTAAGTGCCAAGGTAGAGGTCACATTGCCACTAGTGCAAAATAGCACTTCTACGTCAGGATTCTACAATGGTTACTTTTTAACAGATGTAGAAAAAAGGATGGTGGCATACTTGTAATATCTAGCACACAATTGATCACTTTCTACAACGATTGCTAAATGGCGCTTCTATTTCAGGATTGTACAATGATTACTTTTTAACAGATGTAGAAAAAAGGATGGTGGCATATTTGTAATATTTAGCACGACCTCGCACGAGTTGATTTGTGAAAAGCACTTTCTACATCGGTTGCTTTAGAAACTGTTATAGAAAGTGCTTTTCACAAATCAAACTTTGCGCGAGATCTTTTCCAACGTACACTTTCATCAAACTGACAAGTCACAAACCCTTTCATCTTAAACCCTTTCCTTCCGTTTGGCACCACCACCACCACCACTGTTTGGCACCACCAACACCGCCCTCGTATTCAACGTCTCTTGACCGCGAGCCTTTCTCCTCAAACCCACAGTTCGCAAAATCGCGAGCCTTTTAAACCTCAGTCACGCCCAAGGTAGCACTCACTTCTTCTTCTTCTCTAACTTTTGAGTTTATCGTACTACCACCTTCTTTCTATTTTTTTAGGGATTTGATGCTGAACTTTGGGGATTTGTAGGTGTCACCACCACCAAACCTTTCCCTTTTCTCGTTGTGTGAGACCACCGCCGCCACCACTATCTTGAAATTTAGGTATTATGTTTCCTATTTTTCTTTCTCATTTTCCATTTCTCATTTATTCTTGACACCGTCATTGCCTGACACACTCATTTTTTTTTTTTCATTTTCCATTTTCAGTCTCTCCATCCCAGTCTCCATATTTTATTCTTCATAGGGGAGAAGAAATGCACCAGCGCGACAAGTGAAATTTAGGTATGCTAATGATTTTCATGAATCTCAGCCTGGTTTCTTACTTTGTACCATTTTTTGCCTGTACAAGGTGCAATTACTTTCATTATTTTGATAAGGTGCTATCGAAATAGATCCAGTTCTTGGTACCAGATATATGGTGAACTCGATCTCCCTCTTTGGCGGCAACCCTGGAACATTGTCTGGAAACACCTCCGAAAATTCCCGCACGGCAGGCAGCGCTCCCGTACTCGGAGTTCCTTTGCTTCCAAGGAAAACAACACCACATACTCTTCAGATCGTACACCCTTTGGAACACCTTCGTTAGCAGGCCGTCAATCCAGATGGCTCAGAAAAACAAAAGGTTTTGTTTGAACAGTCCAGTACCACATGGTTGGCTGAAAGCTAATCCATGCCTAGGATAACATTGATCTGTTGCATAGGCAAACAGACTCGGTCCACAATGAAATGTCTGTTTTCTACCGTGATAGGACATTGTAGGCATACAAACAGGGTAATCAACAAATCACCCGTAGGTGTAGAAACAATAAAGTCATATGGTAAAGAAGAAACTGGCAACCCTAAGTGATCCATGCACTCCATAGAAATAAACGAGTAGGTAGCCCCCGAATCAAACAAAACAGATAAGAGCTTGCCTGAAACTAAACACTTACCTTGAATCAGATCTGGGCACTGAGAGGATTCAACTCCCCTCATGGCAAACACTCTTCCCGTGGCCTGTGGTCTTGCAGTCTGTCCGGCCACACCAGATGGTCATGCATTCCCTTGCTTGCAGTCCTTGACCATGTGTCCCGGCTTTCTGCATGCACAACAAGTCATAGTCTTTCCCGGCACTTGGCTTCTACAGTCTTTAGCCATATGTGGTCCCTCACACTTGAAGTAGCCTTATAGTCCTTGAGTTGCACTCGGTCTCTGCTCTCCAACTCTTTGTACGGACCTACTGTATGGCCTATGACCTGACTGAAACATCACACCTCTGCCTCTCTGACTGTTGCGGATAGGTCCTCCACTCTTAGGAACCATCTCTCTCCTCCTTTCAATGTTTTTCGATAGCTGAACACCGATCCAACATATCAGGAAATCTGGTAATTCCTAGAGGAACTATGGCTTTCTGGATCTCATACTTCAGACCGTCGTCAAATCTGCGACACATCCACTCCTCATCTGGATACCGCTGGTCAAACTCTGAAAACTTTAGCAGCGCCTCAAACCTTGATGCGTATTCCTTGATCGTCATGTTGCCCTACTTCAGACTTTGGAACTCTTTGTCTTTTTCCCTTTTGACCATCCTAGGGAAATATTTCTCAAGGAAGCACCCCTTGAACAGATACCAAGTTACCAACCTTCCTTCGGTTTTGAACAACCTTTGCTTTCCTTTCCACCACATTTTTGCCCCTCCAACAAGCATAAAAGAGGCATAGGAGACTCTCTGAGCTCCATCACAGTGTGTGGCTGCAAAGATCTTCTTCAACTCTTTTACCCACAGCTCTGCTCCTTCGGGATTGTAGTCCCCGTTGAACAGAGGAAGTTTCTGCCTCATGAAAGCATCTAACCCAGCATCCTCGTTCCTGATATCCCTATGTTTCTGTTGTTGCTGTTGGTTCTCACGAGTTAGCTGGATAAGCTGAGCATTCTGCTGAGTTTGTTGTAACATCGCAGCAACCATATCTCTCATAGTCTTGAGGGCCTCCAACGATTCAGTTCCGTTTCCAGTATGTGAAGCAGCAGCCTCTCGACTTCCATTTGGACCCGTTCTAGCACCGTCTCTACCTCTACCTCTACCTCGAGCCATTGGTTCCTAACTCAAGTAACCGTTAGCTCAGAGTTCAAACATGATGAGCAGTACAAATACATATATCTACTTATCATTCATACAAGAATCATTACGACCGATTGCACTCCTTCTACCCTTCTAGACACCGTCGTACTCTCTGGCAGAGCCGACCCACTTAGCCAGTTCAACTTCCTAACACCCGCAGTTTTAGTCCTTGACTTCCACAGTCCGGATAGGACCAAACTGCTCTGATACCACAAAGATGAGACGACTCCACTAATGTAGGATAATCCCATTGGACTTAGAACCCATTTATGATGTAACTATAACCTAGCAATATTATTACGCGCTTATTAGACAGATGAGGCAAAAATGTAAAACATACCACATAAGCACGTATGTAAAGCAGTTATCAGGGTAACGCAACAGGTAAAGTAAAACATATATACATGCGGTACTGTTATTTATACATGGCGGCCCCATCAATATGGCTACTGTACTACATACTTACATTGTACAATAGTAAACTAAAAAGGAAATATATACATAAAGAACTCAAAAAGAAGAGACTCTCCAGCTCGCTCTCAAAATACATCAAGCCTCTCCACACAGTCCTAGGGACGCACTGGCTGACTCTCACCGTCAGTGGTGAGGATGTCCTGAGCTACCCAGGCCCTCTTCGTAGGTACGCCTATAAACCTGCATAGGCTCGTACTCGGATGAAGAACTCTGTCCACCCCGCATATAATAAAACATAAATAAAATCATACATGTCTTTAAAAATAATATAACAATTAAAATGAAAACATATCCTCAAGGGTAATGTGCATCACATCATCTATAACATAAAATGTAGGAATCTAAAATAATCAAAATCCTTTAAAAACAAACTGCGGAAAACATAAATAATAAACATAACCCAAATCCTGATGTCACATATCAGAGTTGGTATACATATACCGATAATACATCGAAATAAAACGAAACAACTGAACGTAAATCCTAACTACTACTATTAGGAGAGATCTCCACGGGATCACTCCTCGTCGAAATGCTCACCCTCCTCTACACATACAACATCAAATGCATAAGAACAACAAAAGAAAGGGGTGAGAAACACGATCATAAATATGTAAACGGAATGGAATAGTAATTAGGATGACATACAACATACATCAATCAACACAGATATAATCAATGTATATATGAAAGATGCATGTCAATGCGAATGCAACATCACTACTCCATATGCATGTGGCCAACAACTCTAACTCTGGAAAGACGATTAGGAGTACATGTTCAGCTATGAACGTGGATGATATGCCAGACCATAGGCCATCCCCAAACACTCTCACCAATCCTGATAACGTATAGTGGCTAGTCAGGGTACTCAAGCTTATTCATTAGGTCACTCCGACAATAGGTAGCTAGCCCATGTCACCTGGAAATTCTATACCCAATGTACCCTCAAGGCTGGGATAACACCCATCGTGGCCTCCACTATCGCGATTCATTGGTTGCTTTCCACCCGACAGATCAACTTCAACGTATGATGCATGCAATGTTCATCAATGTGCAAACACATGCCAACCATTCACCACCATAATCAATCACATTGATTATTAACTATGACCATCCATGATGGTCATCAACAACATCACTAATAATACCTCATCGTTATCATTATTAACAGCATCTTTGTTATTATCTTTATTATTTCACGATGTTCTTCTCTAACTCATTCTATTTTAAACCCTGAGGTTACATCCTAGTGTTAAGTAAAATCAAAAATCAAGTATACTTAAACTCCTAAGAGTAATCTAAAGTCCTTAAATCATATCATACCTACATAACACTATCCATCAAGCATAAGGGGTCAGAACTACTTCCGAACACGTGAAAATCGATTCCTTAAAGTTAGGAATCGATTCCAAAAGTCCTAAATCGATTTCCCCATGATGGGAATCGATTTCCACAAGGCCAAATCGATTTCCACACCATGGAAATCGATTTTGGAGGATTCAAATCTATTTCCATGTGCTGGAAATCGATTTCTGGGTGTCAGATCATGCAGAAATGGGTTTTCTCCGCTATCGGACCAGTCTACGTTCTCTAATTGACATATCATTCAAGCCTAAGCTATTTATCACCAATTTGATTAGCCTAACACTTATAAATTATAACCTAAGTGTTCTCAAACTAATCCTTGGTCATCAATCTCACATCACCTATTTATTTTCTCCCTATAACTATGTTCTTATAGCATAAGATTAACAAAACACCATATCATTGCATAAACAGCATGCTTATCATCATCAATTCATCAACAATCATATAAATCATGAACTCATAATTCTAAACATGTTATAACATCAAATTATTCATCAATCAATATGCATATAGCCAGAAAACGACATAACAACATTCATAGGCATACGTAGGCATACATAGGGGTCATGGGTTACCCGCTTCATCTTAACCTATCCTAAAACCCAAATATTCATGAGCAATTTCTTCCTCCATACCTAGTATGATGATTCACAGCCTAAGAGAAAAGAGCCAAGGTCTGCTATGGTTCCTCCTTACGGGTTCAGCACTTGATCACGATCGCAACACTGGAAAGCAGAGTCGATCTTTAAGTTAAGGATTGAAAGGGAAACCAACTCTAAGGTTAGATAACTCACCTTGGTTTCTATCTTAGGAATATTAACTCTAGCAACAGGGATAGTCTTGCCAAGCAAATGCATGTTCTTGACGAAAAACACCAAAATAGGATTCGTCTTTTGGGTTTTCTAGAGCAAGAGATCAGTGAGAGCTTTTAGGGATGAGAAGAGGCAACTAGTGAGTATAATAGAGTGTAAAGGCTAGGTTTAGGTCATACACTATGTATATATAGCTGTTAGGGACGTTTTAGGACGAGTGGGCCATACACAGCATAGCTCGATAACACAAACATGTTTAAAACGCGTACGCAAGCTCCGACAGGCATGGGAATCGATTCCACAACCATGGAAACCGATTTTCCATTGACCAAATCGATTTTCTTATCAAAGAAATCGATTTTGGCTTTTAGAAATCGATTTCCACTTGCTGGAATCGATTTCTTCAGCTGGAAATCGATTTTCGCAAAACGATTTCCCCTTTATAAACCTGTTTTTGGCATTGACACCTTAGTAACACTTCTAGATAATTCTCTAAGCTTTCTAACGCATCCAAGATCATCCTAATCGGATGTCTAGAACTCAAGATATGGCCAAAACCGTGAAGCAAGTTACTTGGACTCGAATGGGTCGACTATCCTAAAGGCTGAACTACTTCAACTATGAACTTATGCACACAAAAACAAGCATAAACAGCATATGCAAACATCTATAAGCAAGGATTAACACATATAAACATAGGGTTGAAAAGCAGGGTGTTACAATTCCAGCCCCTTATAAAAATTTTGTCCTCAAAATTTCTACTCACCTTGAGTAAACAAATGCAAGTATGACCCCTTCATCTTGCTCTCCAACTCCCACGTAGCACTTTCTTCTGTAGCTCCACTCCAAACAACCTTGACCAAGCGAATTTCCTTCCCTATCAGCTGCTTGACCCTTCGATCTTCAATCCGAGGCGGTAACACCTCAAAGGTCAAGTTATCCTTTAGTGGAATGACATTGGGTACTATCACATGGCTTGGATCATGAACGTACTTTCGAAGTTGAGACACATGAAACACATTATGAAGGTTTGACAAGAACGGGGGTAAAGCTATTTGGTAAGCGACTTCACCGACTCTTTTTTGAATTTAGTAGGGGCCCATGAATCTAGGAGTAAGTTTCCTCGCTTTCATTACTCTGCCAACCCTAGTTGTTGGAGTAACACGCAAGAACACATGATCCCCCTCCTGGAATTCGAGATTTTTTCTTCTCTTATCATGGTAACTCTTTTGCCTACTCTGTGCCACTCTCATCTTATATTGTATCATCCTCACTTTCTCCATAGTCTCTTGCACTACCTCAGGTCCTAACACAACATTCTCTCTAGGCTCATTCCAACACAAAGGTGTCCTACATCTCCTCCCATACAAAGCCTCATAAGGTGCCATCCCAATACTGGAATGAAAGCTATTGTTTTAGGTGAACTCTATAAGGAGTAAGAACTTATCCCAACTACCAGACTGCTCTAGCACACACACCCTCAACAAGTCCTCTAATGATTGGATTGTTCTCTCTTACTGACTATCGGTTTGTGGGTGATACGCTAAACTCAATCTAAGCTTATTTCCTAAGGCCTCATGCAAACTATTCCAAAATCTAGAGGTAAATCTAGGACCTCTATTTGAAACTGTGTTAGAGGGTACACCATGCTATCTAACTATTTCTCTTATATACAACCCAATCAACTTCTCTGATGGATATTCCATGTTCATAGGAATGAAATGGGTAGATTTGGTTAACCTATCCACAACAACCCATATGGCATCACAACCAGCTGGAGTCCTAGGGAGTCCAAACACAAAATCCATAGAGATACTATCCCACTTCCACTCAGGAATACTCAAAGGTTGCAACTTACCCGAAGGTTTCTGGTGCTCTATCTTAGCCTTCTGACACACTAGGCAAGCATACACAAACTCAGCCACATCCTTTTTCATCCTAGGCCACCAAAACATCCGTTTCAGATCGTGATACATCTTTGTGGCCCCTGGGTGACACTCAAACCACTCCTATGTCCTTCCTCAAGGATCAACTTCCTAAGCTCTGGAACATCAGGTATACAAACTCTATCCTGGAACCTCAAAATTCCATCAGTCCCTTCCTTAAAACTGAGATTTCTACCCTGAGCAATCAACTCTCTCTGATCTAAAAGGTATACATCTATCTTTTGCCCTTTTCTAATCTAATCCATCAAACTGCTAGTGATTTTCAACGTTCCTAGCCTAATGCTCTTAGGGTAACTTCCCAAGCTAAACTCAAGTCTCTAAACTCCCCGATCAAATCCATCTCTCTAACCATCAAGGTTGAAACATGTAAGACTTTTCTACTCAAAGCATCAGCCACTACATTGGCTTTACCTGGGTGGTAACTCAACTCAAACTCATAATCCTTAAGAAATTCCATCCACAACGCTGTCTCATATTCAACTTCTTTTGGTCAAACAGGCATTTCAAACTCTTATGATCACTAAAGACCTCAAATCTAGCTCCATAAAGATAATGCCTCCAAATCTTCAAGGCAAACACTATGGCTCCTAGCTTTAAGTCATGGGTAGGGTAGTTCTTCTCATGGGTCTTAAGCTGCCTAGAAGCGTAAGCTACTACCTGACCATTGTGCATCAATACACCACCTAAACCTTACTTTGAAGCATCACAGTACACCACAAAAGGTTCACTAGGGTTGGGCAATCCTAGCACAGGTGCAGAGGTCAACCTATTCTTTAACTCCTGAAAACTTTCCTCACACTTAGAGTCCCACACAAAGATCTGGCCTTTCTTAGTAAGGCGGGTCATAGGCAAAGCTATCTTAGAGAACCCTTCTATAAACCTCCTATAGTACCCGGCTAAACCCAAGAAACTCGTAACCTTGGTCACTGACTTAGGTGCTTCCCAATGGAGTACGATTTCTACCTTAGCTGGGTCTACGGCTATCCCTCCTCTAGAGATAATGTGTCCTAAGAAACTCACCTCTTCTAACCAAAACTCACACTTAGACAACTTAGCATACAAATGTTTTTCCTTAAGGGTTTTCAACACTATCCTCAAGTGCTCCACATGTTCCTCCTTAGTCTTAGAGTATACTAGGATATCATCTATGAAGACAACTACAAACCTATCCAAGTATGGATGAAAGATCTTGTTCATGTAGTCCATGAACACGGCAGGGGCATTAGTCACACCAAAAGGCATAACTAGGTACTCATAATGCTCATAGTGTGTTCTAAACGCAATCTTTGGAATGTCCTCAGACTTGACCCGAATTTGGTGACAGCCTGATCTCAAATCTATCTTAGAAAATACACAAGCTCCTATCAGCAGCTCCATAAGGTCATCTATCCTAGGAAGAGGATACCTATTCTTAATAGTCACCTTGTTGAGCTATCAGTAGTCAACACACAACCTCATGCTGCTATCTTTCTTCTTTACCAACAACACTGGCGCTCCCCACGGAGACACACTAGGCCTAACAAACTGCTTCTAAAGCAATTCCTCTAACTGTTTCTTCCACTCAGCTAGCTCTATAGGGGACATCCTATAAGGTGCTGTGGATATAGGTCCTGTACCTGGCACTAAGTCTATGCTAAACTCAACCTCTCTCTCAGGTGGCAAACTATAAACATCCTCGGGAAAAACCTCTGGGAACACTCTCACAACTGGCACATCCTTAACCTCAGCCTTTCTCTCTACTTCCACGGAAGATAAGATCATGTATTCTTGGGCTTCTTCTCTAATAGAAGCCTTGACTTGTTTGGCAGTTAGAAAACTCGGATCCTTAGGATCGACAGCAGTTCCAGAAACAACAGTTTTATCAAAGAAATTTAAAAGGACATGATTGGCAGATAACCAGTCCATACCAAGAATAACATCAAGTTGTTTAAGGGGTAAGCATATAAGATCAACTATGAAATTTCTATCAGCAATGACAATGGAACAACCTTTACAAATATGTGAGGTAACAACAGGCCTATTGGTAGGGGTAGCAACAACTAGATCATATTCAAGATGGGCAACAGGTAATCTAAGGTACTCAACACAATCATGTGATATAAAGGAATGCAATGCACCCGAATCAAACAACACTATTAGAGGGGTCCCTTTGATGAGGAACTTACCTTGAATCAGGTCTTCAGATTCTGAGGCTTCAACTCCACTGAGAGTGAAGACTCTTCCACTTGTCCTCAGTCGATTGGCTTGAGAACTCTTGCTGGCACTCTGTGGCTCCGTCTTTGCTCCACTACAATCTTTACTGATATGACCAGGCTTCCCACACTTGAAGCCGATGATGTCTTTCTCCTTGCAGTCACGAGTAAAGTGCTCTTTACCACACTTGCCACACCTGATTGGCCTAGAAGAGGCAAATCCTCTGCCATTAGCTGGTCCCGACGTATACTACGGTTTCTTGCCGGCGTACTTGAACCCACGACCAACTGGTGCCAACTGCTGTTTTCCTTTATCCTGTTGGGTCGTCCTCTTGCTACCTTGAGGACCAGAACTCTTGAACTGAGCAACTCTGGACTTGTAGTCTTCCTCAAAGATTCTGCAATTGTTCACCAAGGTGTGGAAAACACGGATCTCCTGGTAGCTGATGGCTTGCTTGATCTCTGGGCGCAAACCATTCTCAAACTTCACACACTTAGAGTGATCATCATTACAATACTGATAGAGCGGATAATAACGTGACAATTCCTCAAACTTAGCGGCGTAATCCCCAACAGACATGTTTCCCTGAGTCAAAGCCAGAAACTCCATCTCCTTCTTGTCGCGTATATCAGCAGGGAAATACTTTCCCAAGAATCTCTCCTTGAAGGCATCCCAAGTAACAGCGGCGCCTTCAGCTTCCAAACGTTGGCGGCAATTCTCCCACCAATGTTCAGCTTCTTCTACCAACTTGAAGGTAGCAAAGGTAACCTTCTGAGCATCGGTGCATGCCATGGCCCGAAAGATCTTCTCAAGCTCTCGGATCCATGTCTGAGCACCTTCAGGGTCATAAGCTCCCTTGAAGGATGGCGGATTATTCCTCTGGAACTTATCCAAATCTTGAAATTCAGCAGGTCAACCTCCGTTGTGATTCTGATTCTGCCCTATGGCATTAGCTACTGCTTCCATGGCAACAGCAATCGCACGATCGTTTCTACCCGCCATAACTTCCTGCATCATTCAAGCAAACTTCTCAGTATCGAAAGTCAAGCAAAACAAAACTAACCACTTAATACTCTATACCGTCGTCATATACAATCATATAAGAGTACACAGAAGAAAACACAACAGACACATACCCCGTCCAGTATGATAGATCGACTCTGATACCACTAAATGTGACACCACTACCCCGCATATAATAAAACATAAATAAAATCATAGATGTCTTTAAAAATAATATAACAATTAAAATGAAAACATATCCTCAAGGGTAATGTGCATCACATCATCTATAACATAAAACGTAGGAAATGAAATAATCAAAATCCTTTAAAAACAAACTGCGGAAAACATAAATAATAAACATAACCCAAATCCCGTTGTCACATATCAAAGTTGGTATACATATATCGATAATACATCGGAATAAAACTAAACAGCTGAACGTAAATCCTAATTACTACTACTAAGAGAGATCTCCACGAGATCACTCCTAGTCGGCATGCTCACCCTTCTCTGCACATACAACATCATATGCACAAGAACAACAAAAGATAGGGGTGAGAAACACGATCATAAATATGTAAACGGAATGGAATAGAAATTAGGATGACATATAACATACATCAATCAACACAGATATAATCAATGTATACATCAAATATGCATGTCAATGCAAATGCAACATCACTGCTCCATATGCATGTGGCCAACAACTCTAACTCTAGAAAGACGATTAGGAGTACATGTTCGGTTATCAACGTGGATGATATGCCAGACCATGGGCCATCCCCAAACACTCTCACCAATCATGATAACGTATAGTGGCTAGTCAGGGTACTCAAGCTTATTCACTAGGTCACTCCACCAATAAGTAGCTAGCCCATGTCACTTGGAACTTCTATACCCAATGTACCCTCAAGGTCAGGATAACACCCATCGTGGCCTCCACTATCGCGATTCATTGTTTGCTTTCCACCCAACATATCAACTTCAACGTATGATGCGTGCAATGTTCATCAATATACAAACACATGCTAACCATTCACCACCATAATCAATCGCATTGATTATTAATTATGACCATCCACGATGGTCATCAACAACATCACTAATAATAACTCATCGTTATCATTATTAACAACATCTTCATTATTATCTTTATTATTTCATGACGTTCTTCTCTAACTCGTTCTATTTTAAACCCTGAGGTTACATCCTAGTGTTAAGTAAGATCGAAGATCAAGTATTCTTAAGCCTTTAAGAGTAATCTAAAGTCCTTAGATCATATCATACCTACATAACACTATCCATCAAGCATTAGGGGTCAGAACTACTTCCGAATGTGTGAAAATCGATTCCTTAAAGTTAGGAATCGATTCCAAAAGTCCGAAATCGATTTCCCCATGATGGGAATCGATTTCCACAAGGCCAAATCGATTTCCACACCATGGAAATCAATTTTGGAGGATTCAAACCGATTTCCATGTGCTGGAAATTGATTTCTGGGTGTCAGATAATGTAGAAAGGAGTTTTCTCCGCTATCGGACCAGTCTACGTTCTCTAATTGACATATCATTCAAGCCTAAGCTATTTATCACCAATTTGATTAGCCTAACACTCATAAATTATAACCTAAGTGTTCTCAAACTAATCCTTGGTCATCAATCTCACATCACCTATTTATTTTCTCCCTATAACTATGTTCTTATAGCATAAGGTTAACAAAACACCATATCATTGCATAAACAACATGCTCATCATCATCAATTCATCAACAATCATATAAATCATGAACTCATAATTCTAAACATGTTATAACCTCAAATTATTCATCAATCAATAGTCATATAGCAGAAAACAACATAACAACATTCATAGGCATACATAGGGGTCATGGGTTAACCCCTTCATCTTAACCTATCCCATAAACCACATATTCTGACCAATTTCTCCCCCTATACCAGTATGATGATTCACAGCCTAAGAGAAAAGAGCCAAGGTCTACTACGGTTCCTCCTTACGGGTTCAACACTTGATCACGATCGCAACACTGGAAAGTAGAGTCGATCTTTAAATTAAGGATTGAAAGGGAAACCAAGTCTAAGGTTAGATAAATCACCTTATTTTCTAGCTTAGGAAGATTAACTCTAGCAGCAGGGATAGTCTTGCCAAGCAAATGCGTGTTCTTGACGAAGAACACCAAAACAGGATTCGTGTTTTGGGTTTTCTAGAGCAAGAGATCAGTGAGAGCTCTTAGGGATGAGAAGAGGCAACAAGTGAGTATAGTAGAGTGTAAAGGCTAGGTTTAGGTCATACACTATGTATATATAGCTGTTAGGGACGTTTTAGGACGAGTGGGCCGTACACAGCATAGCCCGATAACATAAACATGTTTAAAACGCGTACGCAAGCTCGGACAGGCATGGGAATCGATTCCACAACCATGGAAATCGATTTTCCATTGACCAAATCGATTTTCTTATCAAAGAAATCGATTTTGGCTTTTAGAAATCGATTTCCACTTGCTGGAATCGATTTCTTTAGCTGGAAATCGATTTTCCCAAATCGATTTACCCTTTAAAAATGTGTTTTTGGCGTTGAAACCTGAGTAATACTTCTAGATAATTCTCTAAGCTTTCTAAAGCATCCAGGATCATCCCAATCAGATGTCTAGAACTCAAGATATGGCCCAAACCGTGAAACAGATTACTTGGACTCGAATGGCTAGACTATCCTAAAGGTTGAACTACTTCAATTATGAACTTATGCATACAAAAACAAGCATAAACAACATATGCTAACATCTATAAGCAAGGATTAACAAATATAAAAATAGGGGTGAAAAGCAGGGTGTTACAAACTCGACACTACGATCCGGCGCCTCAGAGCTGCCCTCAGGTACCGATCTAAATGCCTCCGTTGACCTCTGTAGATGAAGCCCCTCCTACTGGATACCACTAAAGAATGGGGTACCACCCACAAGTAGTACTGCTCTTTATGTCTTGGTGGTCGCCACATCCGAGTGAAATGAAGAAACTGATACACCCGATAGGGTCCGATAATGTCCACATACGGTGGGGTACCGCTCCTGAAGATCAGGCTGACAGGTCCTGTGTATACCACCTAAAAGGTCGAGGGGTTCACCCACTATCCTGGCCCGTTTTCCTAACTATATGTACACACACTCTTTCTATGCATGCCAGCCAGTACTAAACACCTTCCTAAGGGCAACATCACGTCTGTGCATCGGACCACAAGTTGGTTTGTTCCGATAATCAGTTTCGCTCACCGTGACCCATAAGAGTGCATCACCACTCAACTGTCCCAGACAAAGAGGGCTGTCTGGGCCTCCTCAAAAGATCCACCGGCAACTGGAAAGACTCAGGGTCCAGTCGGGATAGTAGGACGTGCCCAGGACTGCCGTGACACGATAGGAGCTACCATATCGGTCTCATATAGGTACACCTGTGTCTAGTATATCCCCGAGGTCATATAGACCTTCCCTTCCGTTTTTCGCACCCGCACTCGGTGCACCAACCTCGTATGCCTCATAGCATATGGCTCGCCACTTGGCATCATATGCATATGCTATGCATGCCTCTTGAGCTGATATCGCAACACATGCAGACTTTGTTCTTAGCAACTTGAGCTCCAAGCTCTAACTGTAACCTTTACGAGCTCTAACCTCCACTTGTAACCATAACGAGCTCCTAGCTCCCATCATAACGTTATGAGCTCCAAGCTCCAACTATAACCTCGAATCTCAATTATCAGCTCAAACGTCCATGATGGGGTCAAAGCCTTAATCATAGTAAACCTTCAAGTTCTCATGCATACACGCATTTCGAGATACATACAATAGTTCATTAACAGCATGCTCATCAAAGTAATAAATATCACATACATCATCATACCATCATATCATGCATATATCTCACATACCACAGCTAGCAGATACTCAGACACTCACTTAATAGCCATACTTACGTCACGTAAATCAACACAAGTCTGCTAACCTAGGGTATCAAACACAGTGGTGCTTGCCCGAAGTAAGCCAAGCCTTGGTCTTAGATACTTCGTCAGGGCTCAACCTAACGTAGGGTTTAAGGTTCCCCTACGCCACAAAGAACCTACAACAGAGCTATATAGACTACTCTTGCCTCCCCGACATGTGTAACTGTTTCTCCCCACCTGAACAGTTGTGGCACGAAGATCCACGCGATCACCGGCTCATGAAGCTCCTAGCCTCCCAGCTCAAGAATAGCCACAAACCTCCCTCACAGCCGCAACCTCAAGCCCAAATCACGAGCAATCACGAACGTGGACTTTGCCCTAATCACGAGCACAACATGTATACAATAGTGTTAGCCCTAGGGTATGCTTAAAGATCAAATGGGAAAGTTAGAAACTCGAAGAACACAAGGAACACGTGTTAGGGATTCGAGTTTACCTTTGACGAATTGAGAAAGTAATCCTTTGAAGTTGTAGAAAACTTCGCAGCGATCACAACCGTATAGCCGGAATCTGGATCCGAAGCTTCGAAGCCTCACAAACTCAACCTTTCTCTCTCAAGATCTTCAAACTTTCTCTCTCTCTAGGTGCAGAGAACGTCCAAGACTTAGGAATTTCCGAGTAAGAAATGAGGAAGAGAAAAGAAATACCAAAACATGTTCTGCTGTGCACGCTCAAGCATGTAGATCCAGAACGTCCAAGCGTTCCCATGCTCTAGCGTGGAACCTCGTCCACTCCACCTTCTCCTTGGCCTGACACGTGTCTCACACGCGTCCAAACTTAGAATAGCTAGCACAACGCACTCAGCACGCTAAAGCGTGCAGGCTTTCCACTCCTAAGCGTTGCCATGCTTGAGCGTGGAGTCATCCCATGCTTGAGCGTTCTGCTCAACTGGGAAAGCACTTCCAGCCTTCCGACTCCCCCAGTTTCTCGTGTTACACCCTAAGCTCTTCCAACATGATTCAAGCCTAGTTTTAAACTTCCAACTAGGTGTATAACTAACACACAAACAATCACACAACCTTACAAATACCCGATCAAGGTCATCCACCTTAATTAGGGTTTCAAAAGATCGGATGTCACAAATTGCACAATGGCTTGACCAAACAATCGTGAAAATGAAGCATCTCCACCTCCTTCTCCAAGATCAAGACATCGAGACTCAAGCTCCCATCGAGATCCATCTCATTCGGAAGACAATGAGGATGGCACTAGGAGGTTTAGAAGATGGTGATCAAGGGATCATGAAACACATAGAGTAAGAAGACATGATAGAGAGGATCGACTTCATGGAATAAAGATTAAGGTTCCTTCGTTTCAAGGTAAAAGTGATCTGAAGTTATACTTGGATTGGGATTTGGGAAACAAAGTTAGAGCAAATTTTCTCTTGTTACCACCATAATAAGGAAAAGAAAGTTAGGGTATCAATCTTAGAATTTAGTGAATATGCTTTAATTTGGTGGGACGAATTATGTAAAGAGAGAATAAAGTATGGTGAGGAACCTATCTCTACTTAGAGAGAAATGACTAGGATAATGAGAAAAAGATATGTACCCTCTCAATACAATAGGGATCTACACCATAAGCTTCAAAGGTTTAGTCAAGGGAATAGAAGTGTACAAGAATATTTCAAGGAGTTGGAAGTCACCATGATTCGGGCAAACATTGAAGTGGATAGAGAAGCTACTATGTCAAGATTTTTAGGAGGACTTAATCAAGATATTCAAGATGTGGTGGACCTCTATCATTATGTAGTGTTGAAGGACTTATTTCATCATGCAATCAAAGTGGAGACTCAATTGAAGAGGAAGAAGTCCTACAAGAAACCATAATTCAACAATGCATCAACATGGAAGGACAATCACAAGAAGGAGGGAGGCACCTCTAAACTCTTAGAGGCTGTCGGTAAAAGTGGTCGAAAAGCCACAACTTCTAACTCAAAACCTTTCTCTTCTTCTACTCCTGCTTCTTCTAATAGGTCTAGAACTATTAAGTATTTTAAGTGCCAAGGTAGAGGTCACATTGCCACTAGTGCAAAATAGCACTTCTACGTCAGGATTCTACAATGGTTACTTTTTAACAGATGTAGGAAAAAGGATGGTGGCATACTTGTAATATTTAGCACACAATTGATCACTTTCTACAACGATTGCTAAATAGTAAAACACCCTTTCCCGAGTGTCACATTCCCGAACGTTTTTAAGGCCGAAAATATTATTAATACGGAAAATACGGTTTTCTTTTTTTTTTTTTTTCTTTTCACATAGATGTAATGGGATTAGTAAAGGTAAATAATACTAATAAATGAACTTAGGTTCACTATGCATTTATAGATCATACTGTATTTTAAATACAGAAACAAAAAACTGAAAACAGAAAATAATACTGTATACAGATATAGGTCTAATGTATAACTGACATAAGAATAAAATAAGTACTAGGAGTCATAGCTCCCAAAAGGTACTACAGATACCAACACAGTCTGGCCAAGACAAAAATAAAACAGCAAAGGGGTCCACCTCCGGACTAAAAGGAATTGCTGAACCGAACCGTCGTCGCGTCCATCTGTTCAAGCAGCCACAGCAAGTACCAGCAGAAAATATACAGATATGGGTGAGATTCCCGTTCATCAACAAAACAAAATAGCAGTAGTAAAAACGGGACGATTCACCAGGTAACAGCGTACCCAACATGCTTACTAAAAATCTCAGTATAAATCATGTTAAACATTTAACAGTTAACAACACAATATAAGGCATTCTTAAAATAGAGCATCGATGTATACAGTAAATGTGATCATCAATAGCCATGCAATGCAGTGCAATGTACATGACTCAATGCCAATGCCGCTGGGTACTACTCTGACCCCTACTCCATGGTGCTAACAAAATGTCGGAGAGAGTGAATGGGAGGACATGTTCCGTTTACTGCCAACCCTAAGCAAGATGCTACAACATTCGTAACGTGCACGTATCTGGCTTTACGGAAACACTCTGCACCAAACATGAAAAGTACGGCACTAGTCGAGGATATCAGTGTATTGCTTGGATTCGCCATGACACAGAAGAGCTACCAACTGGTCACATGTCAACCCTTCCAACCCTGATACCTCCAAGACTACTTAAAACGTCACCGTAAGATTTGCACCCGCATCAAGGTGTAAGCTCAACTCCTAGGCTCAAGGCCTTACGACTATGCAAATGAAATGCCAATGCTTACACAAAGCAGATGCGAAAAAGCAATGTCTATCCACCGGATAAACCTCAAAGTTCACTAAGGTTCTCTTCCTTAGGAACTATACGCGTCTTTGAAAAACAAAGCTTTTCGTCACAGGATAAGTCTCGTGATCCCTCCAGGAACGAGTCATCACAAGACTAAAACAATTGAACGACTGATCGGGATCCGAATCACCAATCCGTCATCGAACTACTGTTTCAAAACCCAAAACGTTTCATGTTTGTGTTTATGTCTTATGAATTAAGTCTCAAGTCCTAATGCATTATGAATAAGGATTGAGAATCCTCTTAGATAAGTCTTTAATCATGTCTAAGATATTACTCCTTGAATTTTAATTAAGGAAATAAGTGTTGATTCACTAAGTCTTATGAGATCATTGATGTACTAAGTCATCAATGGTATAGTATATGGTCATGTTTCATCACATACTATACTTAATTATCCCTTGTCTTCAACTCTAAGTTAATTGCTTAACTTAGTTATTCACGTGTAAAACTGTACGATTGAATTAGAAAACTCCTTTTGTAAACCAAACAACTTTTACAATTGAAAACTCATTTGATTTGAAACAACGTTTGAACCACTTACTCTATTTTTAGCATTTTCTGAAATGTGAAATTCGCTTAGATGGGTTCCATTCGCTTAGTGAAATTGCGGTAGTGATACCTCATTTGAAGATCCTCTGAATCACTTAGCGAATCATAATTCGCTTAGCGAAATTAAGGCAGTGATGCCTAGTTTGGAATTTCTCTGTTTTCGCTTAGCAAAATTGAGTTCGCTTAGCGAAATTTGCCTTAAGCAAAACATAAACCTTGTTCTAAAATAAAGAAAAGGCCTTATGGGACTATATTCAATTCTTCATGAAAACACTTCTTTACTTCACTTTTAAATCACTTGATTAACTAGATGAACTAGTGATAGGGTTTAAGACATTTTTCACTTTGGTGAAAACACTTAGAGATTGAAACTTCATTTGATCTTTGGATCAAATCACTTATTGTTTTTCTTTGAAACATAAGTTATTAAAACATTTTTCTTACATCAAAACTTTAATTTGTTCAAGAACTACTCATATTCTTCCTTTTCTCAAGTTCATGGCCGAAAGCCTATTAGGAACAAATGTGAAGGTTTTGCTTCACCAACTAACCAAGTTATGGCTCACAAAGCTCACATAATTATGACAAACAACAATTACACATCATTGCATCATAATCAAGCAAATAAGTCCATCACACATAATTGCATCATAATCAAGCATAAAAGTCCATACTTGATCTAGAGATCAAAGTAGGTTTTTCAACATACATGAAAATGTTTTCGCTATTCAACATCATCATAAAACATGATAAGGCATACAAAGCATAAATACCATTATTACACTTTGTTCTCCCTGAGAACCAAATTAAATGGTGAACCCAAACCAAAGGGTTTCACTCACACATAAACTAAACAACCATTCTCACCACCACTATTTTGGTGTGATGAGGTTCACCCCCATACCTGTTGATGAGCAAATATCCGGATCAAAGTCCGTTGATAGATTTGTGAACCTCCTGGTAATGGTCACCAACTACAACAACACAACAATCAAACATTAAACAACAATCAAAACAAAACTCAACAATTTCTAACTAAAGAGGGTTGGGCCACTCTAAGGTAAAAGGGTTAGAAAATGATTTGGTTTTCCATTACTTGGATTCAAAGACAATAGGAAAGCTAAGGATGGAATCAAGTGTTAGAAATCAAAAATTGATGAAAAACACTATTCATCATCACTATGTAGGGTTCGCCATATTGGGGATTTAGGTCTATGATGAGAATTGAATCATAAGCTCTTGGGTTTAGGTAGAGAATGATGAAGTGAGTTCAAAGAAATTGGTTTCACATTAAAAGGATTTTTCTACCAATTCCTATGGATTTTCAAAGTTTTGGATCTAAGAATGGATTTTCATGAAAATGGATTTTGATCATGAGATTGGGAGAGATTCAAGAAGCTAGGAGATCATAGAAGTGATCTTACCCAAGAATAGATGAAGATTGATCAAAGGATCAAGGATTTCTAATAAGTATTCAAGGTTTTCTCAAGAACAACAATGGTGTTTTTCTTAAGGTTGATGATGGGTATTCTTTGGCCAGCTTGTGTGTGAATGAGGGGGTTGTGAGGGGCTGAGTTCAGCCTTTTAAAATCTCACTTATGGGCAAAAACGTCGTTTGCTTCAAGGGTAAAATGGGAAAAGTGTAAAAGACTAAGGTTAGGGGAATTTTCGTAATTTCACGTCCATATTTTTCCGACCGTCATGGCGACTCTGGCATACTCTCCCAAGTGATCTAGCATGGTGTGGTATCAAGCTTACCCGTTGTCGGGTCTCGTTGAACCCTTTTACGACTCCAAACGCCTCCCGGTTCTAGTATACGGCCGAATATAATATACTATTATTAACTTTCGAACGTCAGGACGGATTTTAACAAAGATGTAGAGAATAAAATCCTGAGACTTAATGTCTTGTTTATGAGTCCAAATTAGGTCTCGATAGTCGAAAAGCACCTCTATCCGTGAAAAACGCAGACTGGGCTCCGTTTGAGCTTTTCCCCGAAACTTAACCATGGCTTCCTATGGTTGTGTAGGACATTCCTATCTTCTCAGAATATTTTATTTCACTCTCTAAACCCTCCAATAAAATAAAACGTTCAAATACTGAAGAATAATAAAACGTGAAAATCGGGGCGTTACAAATAGCGCTTCAATTTCAGGATTGTACAATGATTACTTTTTAACAGATGTAGAAAATAGGATGGTGGCATGCATGTAATATTTAGCACGACCTCGCATGAGTTGATTTATGCAAAGCACTTTCTACATCGGTTGCTTTAGAAACCGTTGTAGAAAGTGCTTTTCACAAATCAAACTTTGCGCGAGATCTTTTCCAATGTACACTTTCATCAAACTGACAAGTCACAAACCCTTTCATCTTAAACCCTTTCCCTCCGTTTGGCACCACCACCACCACCACCGTTTGGCACCACCAACACCGCCCTCGTATTCAACGTCTCTTCACCGCAAGCCTTTCTCCTCAAACCCACAGTACGCAAAATCGCAAGCCTTTTAGACCTCTGTCGCGCCCAAGGTAGCACTCACCTCTTCTTCTTCTCTAACTTCTGAGTTTATCTTACTAGCACCTTCTTTCTATTTTTTTAGGGATTTGATGCTGAACTTTGGGGATTTGTAGGTGTCACCACCACCAAACCTTTCCCCTTTCTCGTTGCGTGAGACAACCACCGCCACCACTATCTTGAAATTTAGGTATTGCATTTCTTATTTTTCTTTCTCATTTTCCATTTCTCATTTATTCTTGACACCGTCATTGCCTGACACACTTTTTTTCATTTTCGATTTTCAGTCTCTCCATCTCAGTATTTATATTTTAGTCTTCATAGGGAAGAAGAAACGCACCAGCGCGACAAGTGAAATTTAGGTATGCTAATGATTTTCATGAATCTCAGCCTAGTGTCTTACTTTGTATGATTTTTTGCCTGTACAAGGTGCAAATACTTTCATTATTTCGATAAGTTGCTATCGAAATAGATCCATTTGCCGGTACCAGATATATGGTGAACTCGATCACCTTCTTCGGCGGCAACCCTGGAGCATCGTCTAGAAACACCTCCGAAAATTCCCGCACGACAGGCAACGCTCCCGTACTCGGAGTTCCTTTGCTTCCAAGGAAAACAGCACCACATACTCTTCAGATCGTACACTCTTTGGAATACCTTCGTTAGCAGGCATCAATCCAGATGGCTCAAAAAAACAAAGGGTTTTGTTTTAACAGTCCAATACCTTATGGTTGGCTGAAAGTTAATCCATGCCTAGGATAACATTGATCTCCTGCATAGGCAAATAGACTCGGTCCACAATGAAATGTCTGTTTTCTACTGTGATAGGACATTGTAGGCATACAAACAGGGTAGTCAACAAATCACACGTAGGTGTAGAAACAGTAAGGTCATATGGTAAAGAAGAAACTGGCAACCCTAAGTGATCCATGCACTCCATAGAAATAAACGAGTGGGTAGCCCCCGAATCAAACAAAATAGATAAGAGCTTGCCTGAAACTAAACACTTACCTTGAATCAGATCTGGGCATGGAGAGGATTCAACTCCCCACACGGCAAACACTCTTCCCGTGGCCTATGGTCTTGTAGTCTGTCCAGCCACACCAGATGGTCATGCATCCCCTTGCTTGCAGTCGTTGGCCATGAGTCCCGGCTTTCCGCATGTACAGCAAGTCATAGTCTTTCCTGGCACTTGGCTTCTATAGTCTCGAGCCATGTGTGGTCCCTCACACTTGAAGCAGCCTTGTAGTCCTTGAGTTGCTGCCTTGTCATCCCTCCCCAGCTCGCTCTCAAAATACATCAAGCCTCTCCACACAGTCCTAGGGACGCACTGGCTGACTCCCACCTTCAGTGGTGAGGATGTCCTGTGCTACCCTAGCCCTCTCCGTGGGTACACCTATAAACCCGTATATGCTCGTACTCTGATGAGGAACAAGACACTACGATCTGGCGCCTCAAAGCTGCCCTTAAGCACCGATCTGAATGCCTTCGCTGACCTCTGTAGATGAAGCCCCTCCTGCTGGATACCATTGAAGAATGGGGTGCCACCCACAAGTAGTCGTGCTCTTTCTATCTCGGTGGTCGCCGCATCCAAGTGAAATAAAGAAACTGATACACCTAATAGGGTCCAATAATGTCTACATACGATGAGGTACCACTCCTGAAGATCAAGCTGACAGGTCCTGTGTATACCACCTAAAAGGTCGAGGGGTTCCCCCGCAATGCCGGCCCGTTTCCCTAACTATATGTACACACACTCTTTCTATGCATGCCGACCGGTACTAAACACCTTCCTAAGGGCAACACCACATCTGTGCATCGGACCACAAGTTGGTTTGTTCCGATAATCAGCTCCGCTCACAGTGACCCATAAGAGTGCATCACCACTCAACTGTCCCAGACAAAAAGGGCTATATAGGCCTCCTTGGAAGATCCACCGACAACTGGAAAGACTCAGGGTCCAGTCGGGATAGTAGGACGTGCCCAGGACCACCATGACAGGATAGGAGCTACTATACCGGTCTCATGTAGATACACTTGTGTCCAGTATATCCCTGAGGTCACACAGACCTTCCATTCCGTTTTCCGCACCCGCACTCGGTGCACCAACCTCGTATGCCTCACAGCATATGGCTCACCACTTGGCATCATATGCATATGCTATGCATGTCTCTTGAGCTGATATCGCAACAAATGCAGACTTTGCTCTTAGCAACCTGAGCTCCAAGCTCCAACTGTAACCATAACGAGCTCCTAGCTCCCATCATAACCTTACGAGCTCCAAGCTCCAACTATAACCTCGAATCTCAATTATCAGCTCAAACTTCCATGATGAGGTCAAAGCCTTAATCATACTAAACCTTCGAGTTCTCATGCATACACGCATTTCGAGATACATACAACAGTTCATTAACATCCTGCTCAACAAAGCAATAAACATCACATACATCATCATACATATCATGCATATATCTCACATACCACAGCTAGCAGATACTCAGATACTCACGTAACAGCCATACTTACGTCACGTAAATCAACACAAGTCTGCTAACCTAGGGTATCAAACACAGTGGTGCTTGCCCGAAGTAAGCCAAACCTAGGTCATAGATACTTCGTCAGGGCTCAACCTCATGTAGGGTTTTGGGTTCCCCTACGCCACACAGAACATACAACAGAGCTATATAGACTACTCTTGCCTCCCCGACGTGTCTAACTATTTCTCCCCACCTGAATAGTTGTGGCACGAAGATCCACACGATCACCGGCTCATGAAGTTCGCAGCCTCCCAGCTCAAGAACAGCCACAAACCTCCCTCACAGCCGCGACCTCAAGCCCAAATCACGAGCAATCACAAACGCGGACTTTGCCGTAATCACGAGCACAACATGTATACAATAGTGTTAGCCCTAGGGCATGATTAAAGATCAAAGGGGAAAGGTAGAAACTCGAAGAACACGAGGAACACATGCTAGGGATTCGAGTTTACCTTTGATGAATCGAGTAAGTAATCCTTTGAAGTTGTAGAAAACTTCGCTGCAATCACAACCGTATAGCCGGAATCTCGATCCGAAGCTTCGAAGCCTCACAAACTCAAGCTTTCTCTCTCAAGACCATTAAACTCTCTCTCTAGGTGCAGAGAATGTCGAAGACATTGGAATTTCCGAGTAAGAAATGAGGAAGAGAAAAGAAATACCAAAACATGTTCTGCTGTGCACGGTCAGGCGTGTAGATCCAGCACGTCCGAGCGTTCCAACGCTCTTGCGTGTGCTCTCTCCACTCTCGAGCGTGGAACCTCGTCCACTCCGCCTTCTCCCTGGCCTGACACGAGTCTCACACGTGTCCAAACTCAGAATAGCTTGCACAACGCACCCAGCACGCTAAAGCGTGCAAGCTTTCCACTCCTAAGCGTTGCCACGCTTGAGCGTGCAGTCCTCCCACGCTTGAGCATTCTGCTCATCTGGGAAAGGACTGCCAGCCTTCCGACTCCCCCAGTTTCTCGTGTTACACCTTAAGCTCTTCCAACATGATTCAAGCCTAGTCCTAAACTTCCAACTCGGTGTATAACTAACACACGAACAATCACACAACCTTACAAATACCCGATCAAGGTCATCCACTTTAATTAGGGTTTCAAAAGATGGGATGTTACAAATTGCACTACGGCTTGACCAAACAATCGTGAAAATGAAGCATCTCCACCTCCTTCTCCAAGATCAAGACATCGAGACTCAAGCTCCCATCGAGATACATATCATTCGGAAGACAATGAGGATGGCACTAGGAGGTTTAGAAGATGGTGATCAAGGGATCATGAAACACATAGAGGACTAAGACATGATAGATTAAGGTTCCTTCGTTTTAAGTCAAAAGTGATATGAAGTTATACTTGGATTATGATTTGGGAAACTAAGTTAGAGCAAATTTTCTCTTCTTACCACCATAATGAGGAAAAGAAAGTTACGGTATCAAGCTTAGAATTTAGTGATTATGCTTTAATTAGGTGGGACGAATTATGTAAAGAGAGAAAAAAGATATGTATCCTCTCAATACAATAGGGATCTACACCATAAGCTTCAAAGGTTTAGTCAAGGGAATAGAAGTGTACAAGAATATTTCAAGGAGTTGGAAGTCACCATGATTCGGGCAAACATTGAAGTGGATAGAGAAGCTACTATGTCAAGGTTTTTGGGAGGACTTAATCAAGATATTCAAGATGTGGTGGACCTCTATCATTATGTGGTGTTGAAGGACTTATTTCATCATGCAATCAAAGTGGAGACTCAATTAAAGAGGAAGAAGTCCTACAAGAAACCATACTTCAACAATGCATCAACATGGAAGGATAATCACAAGAAGGAGGGAGACCCTCTAAACTCTTAGAGGCTGTCGGTAAAAGTGGTCCAAAAGCCACAACTTCTAACTCAAAACCTTTCGCTTCTTCTACTCCTTCTTCTTCTTATAGGTCTAGAACTATTAAATGCTTTAAGTGCCAAGGTAGAGGTCACATTGCCACTAGAGCAAAATAGCACTTCTATGTCAGGATTCTACATTGGTTACTTTTTAACAGATGTAGAAAAAAGGACGGTGGCATACTTGTAATGTTTAGCACACAATTGATCACTTTCTACAACGATTGCTAAATAGCGCTTCTATGTCAGGATTGTACAATGGTTACTTTTTAACAGATGTAGAAAAAAGGATGATGGCATACTTGTAATATTTAGCACGACCTCGCGCGAGTTGATTTGTGAAAAGCACTTTCTACATTGGTTGATTTAGAAACCGTTGTAGAAAGTGCTTTTCACAAATCAAACTTTGCGTGAGATCTTTTCCAACGTACACTTTCATCAAACTGACAAGTCACAAACCCTTTCATCTTAAACCCTTTCCCTCCGTTTGGCACCACCGTTTGGCACCACCAACACCGCCCTCGTATTCAACGTCTCTTCACCGCGAGCCTTTCTCCTCAAACCCATAGTACGCAAAATTGCGAGCGTTTTAGACCTCTGTCGCGCCCAAGGTAGCACTCACTTCTTCTTCTTCTCTAACTTCTGAGTTTGTCTTACTAGCACCTTCTTTCTATTTTTTTAGGGATTTGATGCTGAAATTGGGGATTTGTAGGTGTCACCACCACCAAACCTTTCCCCTTTCTCGCTGCGTGAGACCACCACCGCCACCACTATCTTGAAATTTAGGTATTGTGTTTCTTATTTTTCTTTCTCATTTTCCATTTCTCATTTATTCTTGACACCGCCATTGGCTGACACACTCATTTTTTTTTTCATTTTCCATTTTCAGTCTCTCCATCTCAGTCTACATAGTTTAGTCTACATAGGGGAGAAGAAACGCACCAGCGCGACAAGTGAAATTTAGGTATGCTAATGATTTTCATGAATCTCAGCCTTGTTTCTTACTTTGTATGATTTTTTGCCTGTACAAGGTGCAATTACTTTCATTATTTGTTCAGTGTGCTAGTACAAAATCTTAATAACCTTCAACTAGTTGTAGCTTTTTAGATATTGTGCTTCACACTATCTGCTATAGTGGAGTTTGATCACTTAGAATTAGTGGGAGTTTTGATGCTAGGGTTGTATAATTGCAATGATGTGGGGGATGAGAGTGCTTTGAAATTTTGAATCATTGATTGCAAATGCTTAAATATTTGAATCATTGTTTACAGAGAGGATTAATAATTTCACTGTGAATGCTCTCACATTATGTCTCTGTTTGGTTACGGTTATTATTAATGTAATTTATTAGAATGTAGGCATGTAGTGGGGTCATTTATTTGGTTGATGTTGTTTCATCTAGTTATTTAGATTGAACGTTCTATTAATTATGTGTATATCTATAGAACGTACGTACAAAGTTATGGATCGTAGTTGGATGAATAGTAGATGCATAAGTGATGAGTATTTGAAGCGACTGGAAGAGTTTCTAGAATTTGGTCAAAGAAATCTTCCTGATAGTAATGGAAGGTTTTGTTGTCCTTGTGTCAATTATTTGAATATGAGGAAATGTGAAGTTGAGAAAATACGGGAGCATCTTATTTGTGATTGCAACACCCTTTCCCGAGTTTCACATTCTCGAACGTTTACAAGGCCGAAAATATTTATTAATGCGGAAAATAGTATTTTTTTTTTCTCATAAAGATGTAATGGGATTAGTAAAGATAAATAAATAATAAATGAACTTAGGTTCACCATGCATTACTAGAACATTCTGTATTATAAATACATAAACAAGAAACAGAAAACAGAAATAGTACTGTATACAAACATAGGTTTAATGTATAACTGGCATAAGAAATAAAATAAGTGCTAGGAGTTGTAGCTCCCAACAGGTACTACAGAATACCGACACAGTCTGGCCCAGACAAAAATAAAACAGCAAAAGGAGTCCACCTCCGGACTCAAAGGAACTGCTGAACCGAACCGTCATCGCGTCCATCTGTTCATCGCGTCCATCTGTTCAAGCAGCAACAGCAAGTACCAGCAGAAAATATACAGATATGGGTGAGATTCCCGTTCATCAACACAACAACACAGCAGTAGTAAAAACGGGACGACTCACCAGGTAACAACGTACCCAACATGCTTACTAGACTTTTCAATGTAAATCATGTTAAACAGTTAACAGCATAATATCATGTTAAACAGTTAATAGTGTAATGTAAGGCATTCTTAAAAACAAAACAGCGATGTTCAACAAATAAACGAAATCGTCAACAGCCATGCAATGCAGTGCAATGTATATGACTCAATGCCATATGTCACAAGGGTAAAACTCTGACCCCTACTCCATGGAGCTAACAAAAGTGTCGGAGAGAGTGAATGGGAGGACATGTTCCGGTTTCTGCCAGCCATGAGCAAGATGCTACAACATTCATAACGTGCACGTATCTGGCTTTACGATAACACTCTCGACCAAACATGAAAAATACGGCATCTAGTAGAGGATATTAGTGTATTGCACGGATTCGCCATGACACAGAAGAATCACCAACTGGTCACATGTCAGCCATTCCAACCCTGATACCTCCAAAAAGACCATTGAAGATCGTCACCGTAGGATTCGAACCCGCATCAAGGTGTAAACTCAACTCCTAGGCTCAAGGCCTTACAAATATGCACATGAAATGCCAATGCTTACACAAAGCAGATGCGAAAAAGCAATGTCTATCCATTGGATAAACCTCAAGGTTCATTAAGGTTCTATTTCTTAGGAACTACACGCGTCCATGCTTTATAAAACAATTATCCATCGGATAAATATCTCGTGATTCCTTTGGAATGATCCAGACTGCTTTCAGAATCACCGACTGTCCCCACAAACCAACACGAGTCTTTTCAGCTTGTTTTGTCCTCACTCACACGCTTTCTAGGAAACTTCCCAGAAGGTCAACCATCCCATAGTTACTCTAAGTCAAGCACGTTTAACTATAATGTTCTTATGTTCTAAGCTCCCGAAAAGAAGATAAATCTTGTTGGTATAGGTAGTACCAATCAATTCCTATATGCCTTCCCTTAACTACACAGTCCCATACCTGCATAGCCTCAGGATTCCTTCCACTGTACAATCCCATACCTGCACAGTCTCAGGATCTTTCTCATTCTGGTTATCACAAGACGGAAATAATTGAACGATTAACCTGGATCCGAATCACCGGTCCGTCATCAAACTGCTGTTTCAAAACCCAAAACGTTTCGTGTTTGTGTTTATGTCTTATGAATTATGTCTCAAGTCCTAAGCATTATGAATAAGGATTGAGAATCCTCTTAGATAAGTCTTTAATCCTTTCTAAGATATTAATTCCTTGTTTTTCAATTAAGGAAATAAGTGCTGATTCACTTAAGTCTTATGAAGTCATTGATGAACTAAGTCATCAATGGTATAGTACATGGTCTTGTTCCACCACATACCATACTTAATTATCCCTTGTCTTAAACTCTAAGTTAATTACTTAACTCAGGTTTTCATGCTTAAAACTTTACGAGGCGATAATTGTCTCGCATCGTGACGAGGCGATAATTGTCTCTCATCGTAAGGAAGAGAGCTGTAATTCTTACTGCTCGAGTTAGCTTTCTGTCTCGCGTGGCGATAATGGTTCCGCCAGGCGAATGCCTTGTTTTTTCCCTTTTCCATATCTTCCTCATTATTTCTCTTTTTCAAGCACTTGGTTTAATTAATGACCTATGGTTAAAGTAAAAGATATTTTCCACTTTGGTGACACACTTTAAATGTTGAAACTTTATTTGATCTTTGGATCAAAATCACTTTTGTTTTCCTTTGAAACATAGGTTTATGAAAATACTTTTCTTATCTCAAGACTTTGATAGATCAAGAACAAAACATGTTCTTATGTTTCTTCTTACTAAGGCCACAAGCCTACTCCAATGAAAAGTGGAGACTTTGCTTCCCCAACTAAGCAAATTATAGCTCAAAATGCTCACACAATTATGACAAACAAAAATCACACATCATTGCATCATAATCAAGCATAAAAGTCCATACTTGATCTAGAGATCAAAGTAGGTTTTTCAACATACATGAAAATGATGTTCATCCAATCACATCATCATAAACATATGCTAGAGCACACTAAAGCACACTAAAGCATAAACTCATCATTACAACTTTGTTTTCCAAGAGAACTTAACAATTAAAAGTGAACCCAAACCAAAGGGTTTCACCCACACATAAACTTAAACAACCATCTTCACCACCACCATTTTGGTGTGATGAGGTTCACCCCCCATATCTGTTGATGAGCAGATTCCCGGATCAAAGTCGGTTGATCGGTTTATGAACCTCTTGATGATCGTCAACAACTACAAACAACCAAACAATCAAACATCAAACATCAAATAAGACAAATCTCATCTATTCCTCCTCAAAGAGGATTCAGCCCTACCCTAAGAAAATTAGCTAGGGATGTCCAAACTTTCTAATCTTTTGGATGGATGATCCTTAGGTATTCCTAACACTAGAACAAGTCTTATTACTTAAAACTTGAATAAAAAACTCAACCTTTTTCACATCTAATATTTCGGCCACTTTTGAAAGAAAAGGCTAGAAAACTTATTTGTTTTCATGCCCTTGAATGGTGAAAGAGAATGATGAGACTAGTTCATAGAAAGTGATTTGGTGTTAAAAAGATTTTTCTACACTTTTCTGTGGATTTTCAAAGTTCTAGATCTAAACTTGGATCTTCATGAATCAAGTGATTCAAGAGATGAAATAGAGAGATTGAGAGACTTAAGATGAGGATCATACCTCCTAGGATCAAAGATTAGTGAAGAAGAAACAAGTTTTCACTCAAAAACTTCAACTTTTGAAGATCAAACTAGGGTTTTTGTGAAGAACTTTTGATGAACACTCAAGAACTCATGAAGAACATGAAGAACAAGTGAGAGAGAGGAGGAAAAGAAGGTGTGGCCGCATGACTAAGTGGGATGAGGGTTTTATAGCCATTTTGCCTTCATGGCAAACTTGTAAATCAACCAAAGGGCAATTTGGTCTTTTCCTTAAAAGACCAAGGGCATTTTGGACATTTCACGTCCATATATTTTAGAACATCATCATTACCTTGACCACAAAAGTCTTCATGATGGGACACCAACATTATCCGTTAGCGGGTCCCGTTAAATCCCTTCACAGCTCCAAACGTCACCCGGTTCGAACATACACCCGGATATAATATATTATTCCCGACTTTAGTCGTCAGGACGGATTTTATCAAAGATGTAGAGAATAAAATCCTGAGACTTACTGTCTCGTTCACGAGTCCAAATTAGGTCTCGATAATAGAAAAAGGCTACTATCCATGAAAAACACAGACCAGGCTCTGTTTGAGCTTTTGCCCAAAACTTAACCATGGCTTCCTATGGTTATGTAGGACATTCCTATCCGGTTAGAATATTTTATTTCACTCTCTAAACCCTCCAATAAAATACAAACGTTAAAATACTGGAGAATTAGAAAACGTGAAAATCGGGGCGTTATAGTGATGGGATTTGCAAGAGTTATATAAGATGGATATGGCATGGTGATAAATTGTTAAACATGTCAAGTGTGTCCCAAAGAGAGGAAGATGACGTAGATATGGTGGACGATCGACTATAGGCCATGATCCGTGATATTGGACCAGAGTCTTTTCAGCGAGCACATGTGTATGAAACATTGTGCAGTGATGTGGATAAGCCTTTGTATTCGGGGTGCAAGAATTTCACACGGCTGTCAACGGTGTTATAATTGGTCGATGTGAAGGCGAGAAATAGGTGGAGTGATAAAAGCTTCACCGAATTGCTTGAGTTGTTGAAAGACATGCTTCCATAAGGCAACACATTGCCGAACCGTAAACATGAGTCGGAGAAGGTACTGTGTCCGATTGATATGGAGTATAAGAAGATACACGCATACTCTAATGTTAGCATATTATATAGGGCTGTGTATGAAGGGATGCATGACTATCCCAAGTGTGGGGTGTCACGATACAAAGTGAAGGATGGTGAGTCTAGTTGTGATGTGATCACAAAGGGTTCTCCTGCGAAGAATCTTCCAATAATTCCAAGGTTCAAGCAATTGTTCGCTAATTCAAATGACGCAAAGAATAATAGATGACATGCAGATGAGAGGAAATGTGATGGACAACTTCACCATCCGGCTGATTCTTTGCAATGGAAGAGAATTGATAGTTTGTTTCCGGATTTCGCCAATGAGCCAAGAAACCTTAGGCTTGGACTTGCTACGGATGGAATGAATCCATATGGTACCTTAAGTAGTATTCATAGTTCATGGCCTGTTCACCTGGTAATTTACAACCTAGCTACCTCCTTGGTTGTGCATGAAGCGAAATACATTATGTTATGTATGATGATTTCGGCCCAAAACAGCCAGGAAATGACTTATATGTTTATCTAAGTCCTTTGATCGAAGACTTGAGAAAGCTGTGGGTGGAAGGCGATATGTTAGACGGGTATTGCAAGGAGAATTTCAAGAAGCGTACCATGTTATTTTGCACCATCAATGACTTTCCAGCATATAGAAACTTGTGCGGGTATAGTGTTAAGGGGCATAAAGCATGCCCTATATGTGAAGAAGGCACATGCTTCACTCAACTGAAACATGGAAGGAAGACAATTTACCTTCATCATCAAAGATTTCTCATACCTGATCACCCGTATCGTAGATTCAGAAAAGCTTTTAATGGATGCTAGTAGAATGAAATTGCTCCGACGGCCCTAACCGGAGAGCAAGTTTATCAACAGGTGAAGGACATGGATGTTATCTTTGGAAAGACCAAGAAGAAGGCTACTGAGAAAAACTTATGGAATAAGAGGTTGATATTCTTTGATCTTCCATACTGGTGCACACTTGATGTAAGACACTATATTGATGTGATGCATGTTGAGAAGAATGTGTGTGATAGTGTAATCGGAACACTTCTAAACATTCAGGGAAACACAAAGGATGGTATCAATGCTTGTCTAGATCTAGTTGTGATGGGTATACGAGAGCAGTTAGGTCCACAGTCAAAGGATGGTAAGCGGACATATTTGCCTCCAGTATGTCATACTTTGTCAAAAGATGAGAGAAGAAGTTTTTGTGAGTGTCAACGGGACGTCAAAGTGCCACAGAGTTACTGTTCAAATGTCAAGAGGCTTGTCTCCATAAGCGATCTCAAATTAGTTGGCTTGAAGTCTCATGATTGCCACGTCTTGATGCAGCAACTACCACTGTGACACCTGCTACCACGAATGCGATAAATATAAAAAATATATCATATAAAATAAAAGAAGTTATAAATTAAAACCAAAAGGGTAACAAGTACCACATGATACAAAACGTTTAAAACATGAAAAACAACTGAGGAAAACATAAACATAAAACAAAACCCAAATCCCGATGTCACATAATCAGAGTTGGTAACCACTTCCGACAATACATCGGAAAAACAATTAACATAGACTAAACTATAATATGAGCAAGCGATCTCCTCGGGATCACTCCTCAGCTGAATGCTCACCATCCTCTGCAAAACCAAAGGTACATGCAAACAATAACAATAACAATAGGGAGTAAGGAACTGTACGTATAAAGATAAACGGTAATAGAGCAATTAGCAAGATGATCATGCAGCATATAAAATATCATAATATTACATATAACATAACAAACTTCATCATATCACAGTATAAAATGCTATGAGATGCAAAATTACTCCGCTACTCCATATGCGATGTGGATCCAATAACTAACTCAGGAAGACGATTTCGGAGTTACATATCCACATTGGCCAATAAGCACCAATGCCGGCAGTTCACCAAACTCATGAGTGAACCCCTTGGATAGCCGATCCACCTTACTCTCGGATGGACCACCACGGATGCACTTGATTCACCTAACTCTTCGATGAATCACCGCAGACGGCCAGTTCGCCATACTCTCGGACGAACTCCCCAGTCATCGTAACTTCCCCCAAACTAATAACGCCATGTCATGATGCATGCAATGCTAACATACAAACAACATGGCAACCACCTCCATCAACACCATTAACACAGGCTACCAATAAGCATCAATGTGATTTATCAACATCAATCTTGACCATTAAGCATCAAGAATGATTTAACCAACAACATCAGTAATAATACATCGTTACCGATAACATCATTGTCTTATTAATTAATCTCTTTATTAAGTCTCCATTACTACATCTTATCATATCATTAACCTAGTTCATTAACTATCCTCAAGGTCCTGTTTTATAATATCTTATGTCATATTTCTATCCCAAAAGGTTATTAAGTCTATTTTCATTGAAAACTGTGAAGTTATCTTAATTCTGATAGTGGCACGGCCTGCGCACTGACGTTATGGCCAACTGGCACGAGCATGCTGCACGAGAGCACGGACGTGTTGGTTTTTCTTGGCAAAGAGCACGAGCATGCTGAAATTGAGCACGGGCATGCTCAACGCTGTTACAGCGTTCTCAGTTCTGGGAAATTAGTAATTTTTTAGATTCCAACACTCCAAATCAACCCTAAGGTTCTTGACTAATCCATTGGCATTAATCTCACCCTTCATCAACATCTTTATGTTTTATGCACATCAATTAGACTAATCCTAGTTTTAGGCTTAGCGCTAACACCCCTATCTCTTTTATTAACGTAGTTTTAACAGCAGTTTCCACATACCAATTCATATAATCATGGCATATTATCAAAATCATTAACAACTTCATAAACGTCATGCCAAGGTCATGTAAATCAATTAAACAATTAACATCATGTATAAACAACCATAACAACTTCATACAACAACTAAGGCATATAGCACACAAATAGGGTCATGGGTCAACCCTCATCTTACGCTACCCTAGAACCTATATGTTATACTAATCCCTTCTCCCTATATCTAGCGTGACGATTCCAGCCTACAAGCCAACAAGAGCGAAGTCCACGCTTGGCTCCTCGAAACGGGTTCAACAGGTTCAGCGAGCTTTGACCAAGAATGCCAAGGCAACAAGATAATTTAATTCCCCAAATAAGAAAAGGAAAGGGAATTAACACAAGGGTTATACACATACCTCGATTAGTTCCTTGGGGAACTAATCTGCCAGCTACCGTTCACAGCATTGGCACACGAACGGCGAAGTCTAGTTTTACAGGGAGAAAATGGTTCAACACTAAACTTAAAGGATTCAAAGAAAAGGATGAACATGGTTGGTTACCTTACCTCAGAGTAACACTAAGCAAGCAGCTTAACCCCAAATGCAGCAGAAAACAGCACAGGGATGTGTTCTTGACGAAGAACACCCAACAAGGATTGAAGAACGCTCAAGGATTCAATGGAAACCCAAGAGAAAGTTCAAAGATAGCTATTTGTAACTCTAGGAGTGACGGCTATGAGTTTTAGAACAAGCAAAAGAGGTATAAAAAGGATTAGGACGAAACGGATCGACCTAAAGCCCAAATCATGTTTCTGATGCACGCGAAGAGCACGGGGGTGCTGATCATGAGCATGGGGGTGCTGGCCAACTGGAACGGGCATTCTGCACGAGAGCGCGGGCGTGCTATCTTGTCAGGATCACTGATAGGCTCGTTTTTAAGGTTAACTATCCTAAAACACGTCCCTAAACATCTAAGGCAAGCAAAACAACACATAACATATATATATATATATATATATATATATATATATATATATATATATATATATATATATATAACAATACTGTATAACAAGTAAGCAAAAACTGGGGTGTTGCAACAACTAATGGCTATTCGTGGTATTGCTTCTAAAAATTTTAGACATGCCATAACTAGGTTGTGTTTATTCTTCAATGCTATATGTAGCAAAGTCATTGATCCCAAGAAGTTTGATGAGTTGGAAAAAGAGGCTGCTATTATCTTGTGCCAATTGGAGATGTATTTTCCTCCATTTTTTGACATCATGGCTCACTTAATTGTTCATCTAATGAGGGAGATTAGATTGTGTGGCCTTGTTTATTTAAGGTAGATGTACCTAGTTGAGCGATACATGAAGATCTTGAAAGGGTATGTGAAGAATCCACACCGTCCTGAAGCATCTATTGTTCAAAGGTACGTTGCAGAAGAAGCTATTGAGTTTTGTCAAGACTACCTTTCAAAAGTAGATCCTATAGGGATTCCTAAGCCTTGTCGTGAGGGAAGATGTGGCAGTAAGGGTACACGAGGTATAAAGGTTATTGGCATAGCTCGGGAGGAAGTGCTTCAAGCCCAGTTGCATATATTGAATAACACTGATGAGGTTGAACCTTACTTTACGTGATCACAAATGAAAGGACAAGGAAGATAACCCTCAAAGGAACGAACAATGGTTGTTGAACCATCATAACAAGACTTTCCTAAATTGATTTAAAGAAAAAAATTATGAATGGTCCTACTACTTCTGATACTTTACCATGGCTAGCACACGGGCCACATCTTGATGTCATATGTTGGAGTGGATACGATATCAATAATTTTTCCTTCTATACAAAGAACCAAGATGACAAGAGTACCATGCAAAACAGTAGTGTTGTCATCGTGGCTGAGTCCATGCACTTCTCTAGTTCAAAAGATAGAAATCCCGTTATGGCATCGATATCTTACTTTGGAGCCACTGAAGAGATTTGGGAGGTCGATTACACTAAATTTAAAGTGCTTGTTTTTAAGTGTAAGTGGGCTGAAAGTAGAAACGGTGTACAAACCGATGAATTAGGATTTACATTGGTGGACCTTAACATGGTAGCTTATAGAGAAGAGCCTTTCATCATGGCATTCCAAGCAAAATAAATGCTTTATATCAATGATCCTTCAAGCAAAAGGTGGTCAGTGGTTCTCCAAGGAAAAAGCATGCATAATGGTAGTGATGAAAATCAAGATTCAACTCTTGATATTTTAGAGACTCTTTCTTTCTCATCTTGGAGGCCTACTTTCATTGAGGAAGATGAAATGGATGATTTACATGTCACTCGTGATGACCATCATGAAGGGATATGGGGGAACATTCCTAAACGACCATAGGTTCATGTTTAAGTTATGTTTTTTATTTATCCAAGTTTAAGTTAGTTATTTATTTATCCATGTTTAATCTTATGTTTATCTTGAGATTTATAAGTTAATTAAGTTCAGTGATGTTTGTTATTTTTCCTTCCTGTTTACTAATTTATTATTTTTTGTCTAAACAGGCATATGGATGATACCTTGGGCATCCCTCCTTCGCATGGCGAGTCGGACACTTAGTCGGGCATCCCTCCTTCACATAGCAGGTTGGATACTCACCCGGGCATCCCTCCTTTGCATAGCAGTTTGGACACTCAGGCACCGTCAAGAAAAAGGGTAGACGTGCCACAACCCTTAAAGAATTGACCTTTGCGCGTACTGGTGATCAGAAGGTACATATAGACTTTGATGAACTTGGACACCCGATAGGTCTAGAAGCTTCACGGTTTCATACTTTTGTGGCCGTCCAAGGTAAAAGGAAGGCTACCATTCTTTATAAGGATTGAGATCATGTGCCAGAAATGGTGAAGAACCATATTTGGGAAAGTATCTTGGTATATCTTTATTACTATCAATGTTTGTATTTATTGTGTTTACTTTTATTCTTATCATACACTATTTTCTCCATTTTGTTGTGTAATGTAGCTCACCTACGATGTGCCAAATATTGAGCAAATGAAGAGTAGATGGATTTCTTATGCATGTGGGTGCTGGAGGAAATTTAAGTCAGACCTCACTAGGAGATTCATATATGGGCAGTCGAACAAAACTGCTTGTGAGATGTAACCCCTTCCTTGATGAGGATTGGTGGCAGAGGTTTGTTGACATCCGACGGGACCCTGCATTTAAGGTTAGTTGCAGTTAATTATAGTTTTTTATTGTGTCAACCAAATTTAATTATTTTTACTGACTTCAGTTGTTCATGTGTTATTTATAACAGGCGAAAAGGAAAAAGGCCCAGGCAATCCAGAAAAAGAATGTCCATACCCACAGATTGTCTCGTGGGGGCTATAAAATACTTAGGGAGAAAATGATGGAAGAACAACGTCAAGAGGAATTAGGAAGCCAATCTGATCCTTTGACTGATCCTCTAGCTCCACCCCCACACTATGTCACATGGATTAAAGCCCGACAAAAACCATATGGGGAGTATACATCTAAGTCGACATGCGTTGTTGCTGACAAGATTGTAAGTAAATATTCAATTTTAATTGTAATTGTAACAAGCTTACACACCATCTTACACATTTTGTGAATTATATGTTGTAGGAGTCCCTGGTTGAATAGAGCTCCCAGGATCATTTATTCCTAATATCTCGCCTCGAGATATCTTGGCTATCGCCCTTGGGAAGGAAGACCACCCTGGTCATGTCCTTGGTGTTAGAGGGTTTGTAGGCATTCGGAAATACCACGGAGTACGATCATGTGATGACTGCCATGCCATTCGAGAAGATGTTAGACGGGAGGTCCTTCGGTAGGTTATTACATATGTTAGACGGAAGGTCCTTCGGCAGATTATTGCGGATGTTAGACGGGAGGTTCTTCTGCATATTATGGCGGAGGTTCGAGAACATATATCTTCTATGGGTTTTTCCCAACAGACTCCGGGTATCCAACCTTCTACAAATGTGAGCACAAAGGGGAGCTTTGATGATGCACATGTGTTAGCTGGGAAGCATGAGCATGAGGATGATATCGATGGGGAGGACGAGGATCTTTGTCAGCTACATGGGAAGTCTATTGCACCAAAGGTATTAATTCATAATGTTTTATGTCTTTCAGTTGAAATAAATTAATTGTTGTTTACTAAAGTTTTATTGTTGTGTAGGATGTTGAGAAAGCTGGTCCACCTCAAACTGATCCGTTATTACAAGTGGCTGGAGTGGCTATGAAACATAAGACTGAAGATTTATGGCTGACTTTGGAATATGATGGCAGCGAGGGATTAAATGGGCTTTTTTCAATCGTTGGGAATGATATGGTGGATTTATACATGGGTAGATGGCTTTGCGTTACCATTCTACAATTATGGTTCACGTAAGTACTTCTTTTATTTGTAAATCAATTTTATAATTAATAAGTAACAATCATTTATAATTAACATTAATTTATTTCAATATCTTATAGGGGTATGCATCGCCTAAGTGTCTTAAATGGCACTAGCCAGTTGTATGGATACTTGGACCCTAGCAGGATTCTAGGTAAGGTTATGAATGCAGGAGTGAAGACATACATCATGCAAATGATTCATAACAGCCAAAAGGAGTGTTCTCTAGCCCCATTCCTCGATAAGGAGCATTGGCAGTTAGTGATCCTTTGCCCTCACAGCAATGAAGTTGCCTTCTTGTGCTCATTGCACCATAACCCACCTACAGCTCTTAAGGATGTAGTTGATATGTAAGCAAGCTTCTTTCACTCTTAATTTGTAATATTCCATTTGTTTATCTATGTATTAATATTTGATGTATCAATATTTGTTTATCACAGATCTATGCAGACATGTAATAGCTTGGTCGGTAAAAGTAGGGTCATGAGTAAAAAGACTCAATGGATTTGCCCCCGTGTAAGTAGTTAATCCGAGATTCAATTAGAGGTTATATATATAATAGTAGTTATATAACCTTATATTCACTTTTGTTTATCATTTACAGTGTCATCGACAAAGTGGCGGCTGGGAGTGTGGATATTATGTCATGAGACATATGTTCACTATTGTCTCCGTGAGTATTACTTCTCGATGGGCGGAGGTAATTAATAGAATTTTTAAGTACAAAAGTTAGTTAAATTATGTTTGTTTTATTACTTGATGAGAAAATGTTTAATTTTTCTTATAGTATGTAAAGTTGCAGACTTTCGACAATTCGACTCCACTTTCTAAAGATGATACTCAGGACATGAAGGAGTGTTGGGCAGGCTTCTTTCTTGACTATTGTAAAGATCATAATAAGATATATCTTAGATGTATTTAATTAGTTTGACATTCATATAGGTTTTGTAGGAATCATATATATAGCTTAATTAGATGTATTTAGTTTTGACACTTTGTTGCCATGTTTGTTCAATTGATTGAGTACTAAAGAAATTAATCAATTAAGCATATCTTTGTTGACACTTTGTTAAATTAAGCATATCTTTGTTCGACTTGGTCTAGTATTTAGCTTAGATCTATTTAGTTTTGACACATTGTTAATTTGTTTGTTCAACTTGATTTAGTATATCTTTGTTATTGATGTTGAATTGGATCTGGTTGGTTTGTATAAAACTGAATGAAAAAAAGGAAAGGGAAGAAAGGAAAACAAAAGAGATTATTAAAAAAAACACTTTCTACTACAGTTGTGACCATAATCGTAGTAGAACGTCACTTTCTACTATGGTTGTGCATGTTTATGGTCACAACCATAGTAAAAAGTTAATTTCTGGATGTCTTTCTTCATCCAGAAAGTCACTTTCTACTACGGTTGGAAAGCACAACTTTCTACTACGGTTATGTCTCACAACCATAGTAGAAAGTGACTTTTCGGATGACTTTCTTCATCCAGAAAGTCACTTTCTACTATGGTTTGAAGACAAAATGGTAGCAAAAAGGTCACTTTCCACTACGGTTCACCAACCGTAGTGGAAAGTTCCCACTTTCTACAACGCATCTTTCTACTACGGTGGGTCAACCATAGTAGAAAGTCAAAACCAATCGTAGTAGAAAGTGCGTTCTGCACTAGTTGCGTTCGCATGTCCAAACAAAAGAAGCAATGATCTCTAGGGGTAATAATGAGCATGAGGTAACTAGTGCATCATCATCAAATGAATCTTTTAGTGAAAGTGAACAAGAAAATGAGATAAGACCATTAGAAGGCGATTTATTGATGGTGAGGAGACTCTTTGGAGTCCAAGTTAAAGAGAAAGATGAAAGTCAAAGAGAAAACATCTTTCACACTAGGTGCATAGTGCAAGGGAAATTATGTTCATTAATCATAGATGGTGGGAGTTGCACTAATGTAGCTAGTCAAAGGTTGGTGATCAAACTTAGTCTCCCAACCAATCCACATCCTAGGCCATATAGATTGCAATGGCTTAGTGAAGAGGGTGAGCCTTTGGTGAACCAACAAGTGTTGTTGAGTTTTGTTGTTGGTTCATACAAAGATAAAGTTTTGTGTGATGTGGTGCCTATGGAGGCTGGACATGTTTTATCGGGTAGACCTTTGCAATATGATAGAAGAGTCACACATGATGGTCATGTTGGTGTAAACCATAGTAGCCAATCTATTTTGAATAGATAATCATTTGTATCAAGACTTTGATCATGTGAAACCGCATTGGTTTCAATGAGTTAAGTGTTGATGATGCCAAATATTGTTTGTTGAAATGTCAAACATGTCACACACATGTGTTGATAAAATGGAATATTGTTTTATGATATATTTTATGACATACAAGCATTGGATATGTTTTTAAGTGTTCTGTCCATTAGAATAATTAATTGATGAACACTAATCATAAGCATGCAGGACAAAAAGAAAATATATTTTACAAGCATGCAGGTACTCAAAGGTTAGCAAAGCAAGAAATGAAAAAACAAGCATTATTTGAGAAAAAGGTTTTAATCAAAACATTAATTTGATTTGCAAAATGTTTCTCAAACTAACTTCATGTTAAAAATGTATTTAACTTGCTGTTCAATTAATTTACAAATCGTGATTTATTTTCATTCAATTATCATATTTTATAAATCCATTTACATTGTTGCAAAGTTATTCAATCAGTTGCATACTCATTCAAAACGATTTATAGTTTCTGAAAGCCATTCCAAGGGCATTGGCATATTATCTTTGAATCCATGTATTTTGGTTGAAATCAATTTCATTCAACTAAATAAACTTATCAACCAGTGTATTTAACTTTCAATCGGTTGAATACGTTCTTAGTCTATATATATATATATATATATATATATATATATATTGAATACAATCTGTGTGGTACATATAATCTTTAATTGAATATATTTTTATATAGAACTCAAAACAATGTTTTCAATCGATTTCAACAAATTCTTAAAGCTTCAATCGATTGAGTATGGAGTTAAATCGATTAACATTAAATTGCTTCAAATCAAATTGCAATCAATGTATATACTATTTCAACCGATTGACTTATTCTTTGTCAATAGATTAACTAAGCTTTAAAATCGATTGACTAGTTCTGAAAATAAGTCCTAACTGAGTAGGAAATTGAATTAACCAATTAACTCAATTTGTCAATCCATTAACAATGGAAAGAAATGCACAACGGATAGTATTTGGATCCTCTCCTTTTACTCTTTCCTTTCCCCTCTCATGTTAGAGAAAGAAAGACAAAAAAAAAAAACACATTTGCTTTTATGTGTGGGGATCATTAAAACTTGATTTTGTGTCTTTCTCTCTCATAACATGAGAGAAAAAATGAGAGAATAAAAGTAGAGGATCCAACCCTTAATTATTCTCCAACGTTCAGAATTTCTATTCTTATAAAAATGGGCTTTTGGAACACGAAAATTTGAGAAGAATATTGAGAGAAAAAAATTGTCTTACACTCTGAAATAATTTGAGCCAAAATTTGTGAGAATATCATCATACTCATAAGCTTCAATTTGTATCATCTGCACTGTCAAGAGTGCTTCATTTTCTTCTACTCCTTGTATCAACTAAGAAATAGGGTGAGATATCCCTAGGTTGAGAGTGAGGTATCCCTTTGATTAGAAGGTGATGTATCCTTCTTTTATAAAAAGGTGAGGTATCCCTTTTGTGTAGGTCTTTAGGCTCGAAAGCGTGGGTTAGGCATCCCAGAGGTGCGAAGGAGAGTGCTAGAGGTTGTTGAGGCTCTTCAACATGGTTGAGGTATCCCAGAAGACGTACTTAGGGTGCATTGTATTGTAACTGGTTTTTCAAGCGCCTTGGAAACTTGACATTAGTGAAAATCCCGAAAACATTCTAGGGACTGGATGTAAGTCACCAACGGTGGGTGGATGAACCAGCATAAAACTGCTTTGCATTGCTCTTCTCCTATCTCTCGATAATTGCTCTTGCTACATAGATTATTATTATTTGTATGCGCTATAAGTTTTAATAGAAAAATAGCTTTTGCTAAATAAATCTAGAAATTTTGGGAAACCCAATTGTCCCCCCTCTGGGGTAATGGTTGCTTGGGCCAACAGATCGTATATTTGATATATGTACAAGGCATTCATTTATTATATTATTGTTATGATCATATATATAGCATAATAAAGTCCTTAGAATAGACAGTTCATTTAATGGAACATCAAGAGTGACTTAATCGTGAGATCCCATTAAACTATAGAATATTATTGTTGAAGTATACGTAGTCAAGTATTATTATTATTAACTAGGACAATAATAATACATCGAGACTATTATGTGAGTGACATGATGACCACGTCTCACGGATCATGGATATGTGATATTATATCTTCATATAGGTATAAATATTGGTGGAATATTTATACTAGATTGACCCACTATGAGAACATTGAATAATAGTCATGTAAGTGTCATAAGCGTTTCTCATGGTGACCATGGTGAAGTAGTCGTTCGACTTGAAGTCTCTATGATTCCTACATGAGGAGTTGTAGACTTTAATGCTATCAAATGTTATCTGTAACAGGATAATTATATAGGTAGTACTTGAGCCTGCAATGAATCATGCAGAGGGATGTGAGTGATGTCGAAAGGATTCGTCCCTCCAACATAATGGGAGTAATGTCTATGGCCACTCAATGATGTGAGACATGGAAATGCATGGCCATGCTATGTTGGGAGAATATGAGATATTGGGCCCAAATTTTTACAGGTTTACTCCGTGATCGAGAAACATATAATTTCACTTAATAAGGATGACACGTTTATGCCTTGTACTCAATTAAGACAATGTGACGAAAGGATATTGGCTACACTGTATATATGGTCATAGTTAAGGTTGTATTGTATCACTGATATTCTCATTAGTTGGGTAACAATGATATATTGCTAGATGCCGCTCATTGTTTATAATATTATATAAGATTTAATGTTATTGCCAACTTAATGAGAACCTATAAGATCACACTCATAAAGCAAATAATAGGAGAAGTAGTTTAATTAGTTAATTAAATATGATTTAATTAATAATTGAATAATGGGCTTATAGTGTATAGGAGCCCATTAGGGATAAGGTAAGTGAGTGGTAGCTTATATGAAGCTATGCACCTCACTTAAGCACACAACTGAAATCACATAAGTTACATAGGAGTTGTTAATCCTGGTGGTCACTCTCCCTGTGTGTGTCGTGCCCTCTCCCCTTTCTTGATAGCTAGCACTATGTTATCTCCGACGGCGGTTTGCTCGGGTGGACTGAGTAGAGGTATTGCTACATTGCAATATTGGTGACAAAGAATCCTCTCCTTTTGGTGGTTGCAGCCCCAGTGTTTCTCATCTATTGCCGTGTAGCTGTGTTGATCAAGTTGCTACCCTCTCAATAGCAGTGTTCGTGATTAACCAGTGTTGCTGACGTGCTCACATTGGTCGTGGTAAAGCTTCATAGGTAAACACCTGTAACAATGGTCATGCTCATTCGTTGAGATCCTTGGAAAGGGAATTTTTGTTTTCCGCCAATGGGTTATAAATTGTTTATATCCCGTGTATTCCAAAAAGTGGTATCAGAGCCGGTCTGTGAAACCATGACCTTATTTCATGTTTACCTATCATATGCATGAATATGCTTAGAACAATATCATGTTTTAGAATTTGCATATGAAGTTGTTGCGAAATTAATTTGATATATATGTGATATATATATGTATGTTTAAAAGCATGTTTGTCTGATTATATGTGATATGAATTAGTTTACAATGTTTATATGCTTGGTTGTACTCCTGACAAATAGTTTTTGTGAAATCATCGTTTTCCTTAATTATTCTCCAACGTTCAGAATTTCTATCCTTATAAAAATGGGCTTTGGAACACGAAAATTTGATAAGAATATTGAAACAAAATTTTCTTACACTCTGAAATAATTTGAGCCAAATTTTGTGAGAATATCATCATATTCATAAGCTTCAATTTGTATCATCTGCACTGTCAAGAGTGTAACATACCTGTATTATGTAACCCTAATTAAGGTAGATGACCTTGATCGGGTGTTCGTATGATTGTGTGATTGCTTGTGTGTTAGTTTGACACCTAGTTGGAAGTTTAGGAATAGGCTTGAACAAGGTTGGAAGTGCCCAAGGTGTAACATGAGAAACTGGAGAAGTCAGAAGGCTGGAAGTTCTTCTCTCGCTGAGCTTGACGCTCAAGCGTGGGAGGAATCCACGCTCAAGCGTTGCCACGCTTCAGCGTGGAAGAGGTGGACGTTCCAGCGTGCTGAGTGCGCTGTGCCAGCTTTGCTGAGTTTGGACACGTGTAGGACACGTGTCAAACCGGGGAGCAGGCGGAGTGGACGAGGTTCCACGCTCGAGCGTGGAGAGAGCCCACGCTAGAGCGTGGTAACGCTCAAGCGTGCAAAGTGATCCACGCTTAAGCGTGGACAACAGGAACCATAAGTGGAGCTTCCACTTTCATCTTCTCACTTGGACGAATTTTGGGAGTTTTTTGGGTTGTTAGAGAGAGGAGCTCTGAGATTCTAGAGAGAGAAAGCTTGGGGTTAGAGGTGATCGAGCCGACGGAACGCGATTCCGACTACACGGTTGTGATCGCGGCGAAGTTTTCTACAACTCTGGCGCATTAGTTTCTCGATTCGCCACAGGTAAACTCGAATCCCTAACATGTGTTCTTCGTGTTCTTGGCGTTCTTCGAGTCTTTACCTTTTTCTTTGATCTGTTAAGCTTGGCCTAGGGCTAACACTGTTGCATATGTATTGCACTCGTGATTAGGGCAAAGTTCGTGCTCGTGAGTGTGTGAGGATTAAAGGCAGGAGCCGTGGCTGTTCGTGGAGAGGGCCATGGGCTTGAGGAGGGAGCAACGGGATCGTCGCGCTTGTGATCGCGTGGAAGTTTGTGCTACAGCTGTTCAGGTGGGGAGAAAGAGTTACACATGTCGGGGAGGCAAGAGTAGTTTATATAGCTCTGTTATTTACTCTATGTTGTGTAGGGGAACCCTAAACCCTACGTGAGGTTGAGCCCTGACGAAGTACCTCAACCCTAGGTTTGGTTTACTTCGGGCTAGCACCGCTATGTTAATACCCTAGGTTAGCAGATTTATGTTGACTGACGTGATGTATGTATGGCTGCTTCATAAGTATCTGCTTATCTGCTGATTGTGGTATGTGGTTTGTCTACATGATATGATGGCATGTTGTTGTATGAGATATTTACTGCTGCATTGAACATGCTGATATTGATTTACTTCTATATGTATCTCGAAATGCATGGTTGCATGAGAATTGGAGGTTTAGTCTGATTAGGGCTTTGACCCCGTGGTGGACGTTTGAGCTGATAGTTGAGATTGAGGTTATAGTTGGAGCTGGAAGCTCGTAAGTTATGACGGGAGCTTGGAGCTCATATGGTACAGTGGGTGCTTGGAGCTCATATGGTTATAGTTGGAGCTTGGAGCTCATATGGTACAGTTGGAGCTTGGAGCTCGTGTTGCTGAGAGTAAAGTTGCATGTGTCGTTATATCAGCTCAAGGAAGATGGATGACATGCAAAGCATATGCATATGATGCCAAGTTGCGAGCCGTATGCCGTGAGGTATACGAGGTTGGTGCACCGAGTGTGGGTGCGAAAAATGGAAGGGAAGGTCTGTGTGACCTCGGGGATATACTGGTCACAAGTGTACCAACAAGAGACCGATGAGGTAGCTCCCATCGTGTCATTGCGGTCCTGAGCACGTCCTACTATTCCGACTGGACCCTGAGTCTTTCCAGTTGTCGGTGCATCTTCCGAGAAGGCCCAGATAGCCCTCCTTGTCTGGGACAGTTGAGCGATGATGCACTCTTATGGGTCACGGCGAGCGGAATGGATTATCGGAACAAACTAACTTGTGGTTTGTTGAGCGGACGAGATGTTGCCCTTATTAGGGTGTTTAGTACCGGCCGGCATGCATAGAAAGAGTACGTGTCACATCTAGCTAGGGAAGGACCATGGTGTCGAGACATTGAGAGATGCTTGTGTTTGCTATATATGCTACATTGTATCATCCCTATATTTGATGTGTTGTATATCTTATCTCCCTGTCTTTTCTTTGTATATGTATGTTCATGCTACGAGCAGACGACGAGCCAGCAAAGCCACAGGATGGACCCAAGGCGTCACCCGTTTATCACCGGAGCACCGCGGATGCCGGTGCTGGGGGATATTGAGATCGTGGCGAGAGGGGATGGCGGGCGGACCCCTCGACCTTTTTGGTAGTGTACATAGAACCAGTGTGCTTCATCTTCAGGAGAGGTACTCCACCGTATGCAGACATCATCGGACCCTACCGTGTTTACCAGTTTCTTCCTTTGCCACGGATGTGGCGACCACCGAGCCAGAGAGAGCGGGACTACAGATGGGTGGCACCACAAACTTCAGCAATATCCAGCAGGAGGGGCTTCGTGAGGCCAGAGGAGGCGTTCAGACCGGTACCTGAGGACAGCCTTGAGGCGCCGTATTGTAGTGTCGAGTTCCTCCTCCGAGTACAAGCCTACACGGGTCTATAGGCGTACACACGGAGAGGGGCATGGTAGCTCAAGTCATCCCTACCACTGATGGTGAGGGCTGGCCAGTCCGTCTCTAGGACTGTGTGGAGAGGCTGATGTATTTTTGAGAGTGGGGTAGGGGAGCGCTGGTGAGGATGTTAGAGAGCTTTTCTTTTGGGAGTCCTGATGTATATGTTTTATTTTCAGTTCGCAGTGTGCAGTTTATGTATGAATTACAGAGTGCCCTACTGATGGGGCCACCATGTATATGCCAGTATTATGTATATATATGTGTGTTTTCCTTACCTGTTGCATTACTCTGGTAACTGTTTCATATACGTGCTTATGTTGTATGTTCGTTGTTTTACCTTGTCTGTTTTTAATAAGCGGGTAATAATATCGTTAAATTATAGTTAATGTTATAAGTGGGTTCTAAGCCTAATGGGATTATCCTACGTAAGTGGGGTCGTCTCAATGAGTGCTTCATTTTCTTCTACTCCTTGTATTAACTCAGAAATAGGGTGAGGTATCCCTTTGGTTAGAAGGTGATGTATCCTTCATTTGTAAAAGGGTGAGGCATCCCATTTTTGTACGTCTTTAGGCTCGGAAGTGCGGGTGATGCATCCTAGAAGCGCGAAGGAGAGTGCTAGAGGTTGTTGAGGCTCTTGCATGTGGATGAGGCATCCTAGAAGACGTGCTTAGAGTACTCTGTACTGTAACTGGTTTTTCAAGCGCCTTGGAAGCTTGGCATTTGTGAAAATCTCGGAAACTTATTCTGGGGACTGAACGTAGGTCACCAACGATGGGTGGCTGAACCAGGATAAAACTATTTTACATTTCTCTTCTCCTATCTCTTTATAACTATTCTTGCTACATAGGTTATTATTATTTGTATGCGCTTCAAGTTTTAATAGAGAAATAGCTTTCGCTAAATAAATCTAGAAATTTTTTTAAACCCAATTCACCCCCTCTTGGGTAATGGTTGACCAGGCCAACAAGTGGTATCAGAGCTTCGGCTCTGGTTAGAAGCTTAACCGCTTAGAGTGAAAGATCATCTTTGTTGGCAACCTTAAAAGCTTTGGTTGAAAAATGAGTTGTTTTGAATTTGATAAACTGTAACATCCCTGTTTTCGGAAACACTTACTAAAATGGATGATTTTGGATATATTTTTATATAGAACTCAAAACACTGTTTTCAATCGATTTCAGCAAATTGTTAAAGCTTCAATCGATTGAGTATGGAGTTAAATCGATTAACATTAAATTGTTTCAAATCAAGTTGCAATCAATGTATATATTATTTCAACCGATTGACATATTCTTTGTCAATCGATTAACTAAGCTTTAAAATCGATTGACTAGTTCTGAAAATATGTCCTAACTGAGTTTGAAATTGAACTAATCAATTTACTCAATTTGTCAATCCATTAACAACGGAGAAAAATTCACAACAGATAGCTTTTGTGAAATCGGCGTTTTACTTAATTATTCTCCAACGTTCAGAATTTCTATCCTTATAAAAATGGGCTTTTGGAACACGAAAATTTGAGAAGAATATTGAGAGAAAAAAATTGTCTAACACTCTGAAATAATTTGAGCCAAAATTTGTGAGAATATCATCATACTCATAAGCTTCAATTTGTATCATCTGCACTGTCAAGAGTGCTTCATTTTCTTCTACTCCTTGTATCAACTAAGAAATAGGGTGAGATATCCCTAGGTTGAGAGTGAGGTATCCCTTTGGTTAGAAGGTGATGTATCCTTCTTTTATAAAAAGGTGAGGTATCCCTTTTGTGTACGTCTTTAGGCTCGAAAGCGTGGGTTAGGCATCCCAGAGGTGCGAAGGAGAGTGCTAGAGGTTGTTGAGGCTCTTCAACATGGTTGAGGTATCCCAGAAGACGTACTTAGGGTGCATTGTATTGTAACTGGTTTTTCAAGCACCTTGGAAACTTAACATTAGTGAAAATCCCAGAAACATTCTTGGGAGTGGACATAAGTCACCAACGGTGGGTGGCTGAACCAGGATAAAACTGGTTTGCATTACTATTCTCCTATCTCTTTATAATTATTCTTGCTACATAGATTATTATTATTTGTATGCGCTTTAAGTTTTAATAGAGAATCGCTTTCGCTAAAGAAATCTAGAAAATTTTGTAAACCCAATTCTCCCCCTTCTTGGGTAATGATTGCTTAGGCCAACAAATCATATGTTTGATATATGTACAAGGCATTCATTTATTATGTTATTGTTATGATCATATATATAGTATAATAAAGTCCATATAATAGACCGTTCATTTAATGGAACATCAAGTGTGACTTGATCGTGAGACCCCATTAAACTATAGAACGTTATTCTTAAAGTATACGTAGTCAAGTATTATTATTAACTAGGACAATAATAATACATCGAGACTATTATGTGAGTGACATGATGACCACGTCGCACGGATAATGGATATGTGATATCACGTCTTCATATAGGTATAAATATTGGTGGAAAACTTATACTAGATTGACCCACTATGAGAATGTTGCATAATAGTTAGGTAAGTGTCATAAGCGTTTCTCATGGTGATCGTGGTGGAGTAGTTGTTCGACTTGAAGCCTCTACGATTCCTACGTGAGGAGTCCCGTAGACTTTAATGCTATCAAATGTTATTTGTAATAGGATAATTATAAAGGTAGTAATTGAGCCTGCAATGAATCATGCAGAGGGATGTGAGTGATGTAGATAGGATTTGTCCCTCCAACATAACGGGAGTCATGTCTATGGCCACTCGATGATGTGAGACGTGGAAATGCATGGCCATGATAAGTTGGGACAATATGAGATATTGGGCCCAAATGTTTACAGGTCTACTCCGTGATCGAGAAACATATAAATTGACTTAACAAGGATGACACGTTTATACCTTGTGTTCAATTAAGATAATGTGACGAAGGGATATTGGCTACACTGTATATATGGTCATAGTTAACGTTGTATCATATCACTGATATTCTAATTAGTTGGGTAGCAATGATGTATTGCTAGGTACCGCTCATTGTTTATAATATTAAATGGGATTTAATGTAATTGCCAACTTAATGAGAACCTATAGGATCACACGTATCGAGCAAATGATTGGAGAAGTAGTTTAATTAATTAATTAAATGTGATTTAATTAATAATTGAATAACGGGCTTATAGTGTACAGGATCCCATTAGGGATAGGGTAAGTGTATGATAGCTTATAATAAGCTATGCACCTCACTTAACCACACAACTGAAATAACATAAGTTACATAGGAGTTGTTAATGCTGGTGGCTGGAACACCCCGTTTTCTTATTTAAGGTGTGGGACATTTATTAAGCATGTTTAAGGGCTTAATCATGTTCCTTAGGTGTTGAGAAAGCCATTGGTCAAATTTGGGATAATTTGACCTTAGAACGAGCTTAGAACGTGCAAAAACGTGTGAGAACAGTTCTGATCAGTGACCAACGCTTAGGCGTGGAGAAATCCCACTCTCAAACGTTGACCGTTGAAGTCAGAGCATGGGTAGTTGCACGTCAAAACATGGAGAGTGGACGTGTGGGGGTTCACGTGTCATCGCGCAAGCGACGCCTGGAAGAGATGTGGCAATCAACGTTCCCCGCTCAAGCGTGGAGTTTCCCCACGTTAGAGCGTGCCCACGCTGAAGTGTGGAGTGTTCCTACACTCAAGTGTGGACAGCCTGACAGCATCACTTAAGTTTTCTACTCTAATTTCTCTTGGCACGAAAATCTTTTACTTCAAGGCCAGAGAATTAGTAGAGAAAGAGAGAGGAATTCTAGAGAGATAAAGTTGAGGTGGAGGAAGATTGTAGCATCGGATTGTGATTCCAACTACGCCACTGCGATCAGGGCTTCGAGTACTTCAAGATTCACCGGTTGATTTCTTGATTTTTTGAAGGTAAGCTTGAATCCCTAACACGTCGACTTTGCGTTCTTCGAGCTTTTCTCCTTGACTCTTTTTGGTTTTGGTATTGCCTTAGGGTTAACGATGTTTGTTTACACATTGTTCCCATGATTAGGGCAAAGTTCGTGATTGTGGGTGTGCGAGCTCCCAGAGGAGGCTACAGCTGCAAGTTGGGTGGCTAAGAACCACGTGGTGGTGGCTAAGTGAAGTTGATTTTATGGTTGTGGTGGTGGTGTTGAGCTTGTGATTGCGTTCGTGATCTCGGCTACGCAATCCTTCAGATGGGGAGAAAGGAACTGTTATCGTCAGGAAGGCAAATGTAGTGTAGAATGCATACATGTGTACGGGAACATTAAACCCTACTATAGGTTGAGCCCGTGGAAAAGTACCTAAACCCTAGGTGTAGGTATCTTTGGGCTATCACCACCAAGTTAATACCCTAGGCTAGACGACGTTGTTGTTGAGGTAGATGTGACGTGCATGCTACTTTGCCTGTGTGGTTATTTGTGTATCTGCCTATATGATGATTCGTGTGTTAGCATGCTTATTGCTATGATGATGTTACGGTTGTTGATTGGTTGATGACGATGTTGACGAGAGTATAGCGAGATTGATGTGTTATGTGGGTAGATACCGTCGTGGTTATGACTGTGGAGCTGTGGCTCGTGGATGCAAGGCGTCGTGTTGATGTTGATGATGACATTATTTGGATTCAATGCATCGTGGTTGTGGCCGAGTGCTTAGGCATGAGGTTCCGATATCAACCTGTGATGGATGTTTGTTGCATTTCATAGCATATTTGATCCCAATAGGGGATGCTCAAATGGGGGCGAGATGTGTAACACTGATCCCGAGGCGGGATGTCCAATTAGGGACGTTATCGATCCTTACAGGGATGTCCAAGTGGGGACGTGATTCATTGATCCTTACAAGGATGTCCAATTAGGGACGTGTTTTATTGATCCCGGCGGGGATGTCCAATTGGGGACGTTATTGATCCCGACGGGGATGTCCAACTGGGGACGTGATGAAATCAACCGACATGCATATAGGGATTAGTATCCCTCTTAGATGTTTGATTTGAGAGAATGACTTTTGAGATGGATGTGACTTGTGACTCGAGAGACGGCTGTTGGAATGTTGCATGTTTTTGGTTGCTGTGTGCTACATGTGTATAGACTATACTATTGCCCCTCTCCCATGTTTGATGATAAGTGTTTCTTATCTCTTGTCATTTCTTTGTGTTTTCTTTAATTTATGGGAAGATCCCGTGGAGGAACCAGATGCTGAGGAGATGGATGGCACTCCTTACGAGCCGGATGTCGGTGGACAACCTACGAACCCCAACCCTAAGTGGTTTTGAGTTTCTGTACCAGAGGAGGATGAAGAACAGGGTAGTACAGGATATCGCCATTGCCGGTGACGGGATTTCCTTTCGTGCGTCTGTGCTAGGAGTGTGCTGTGAGGATTTTGATGTATTTTGAGTGGGGGTGGTGAATGCTGCCAGCCTGAGAGCTTTCTCTTTGTTTTCTTTTGATGTATTTTTGTTATGGTCAGTTTTGTTATACTCTGTGTGTATATATTACTGTAGCCCTATTGATGGGGCAGTTGATGTATGCATGTATATATCTTTATGTCTTATAACTATGTACTCTGATATAAGCGTGCTTTCCTTTGATTCCGCCTTTACCTTTCCGCTTCGCTTCTTCTGTTGTATAAAGCGCGCTAATGTTTATATACGGTTAAGGTTAGTTAATATCTTAGGTTCTTTAATGGGACGGTGGGTCGTCTCATTTGGTGGTATCAGAGCAGTTCGATTCTAATATCGGACTGTGCGGTCAAGTGTACTGGCTTTGATGGATGATACCCTAGTTGTATCAACTATGTTTGGTTTTGGGTAGAGTGTCTGATGTGCAAGTTATCGAAGTGTGATAACGGTTTTCATTCAGAAGGCATATGATATGTTTAAATGTTAAGTGCTATTAGATGTCTTATGAATTGGAACTGATAGCTCCTTTTTACAGGAAGCTACATGGCTATAGGACGTGGAAGAGGAAGAAGTGGAAGGCCGACTGCGACCGAAGCCAATGATAATAACAACAATGGTGACCACTCAGGAACAGGAAGTAATGGTGGCACCTCTGAAGCAATGCGGGCCATGCGGGACTTGGCTACCCAATATATGCAAAGGCAAGAAGAAAGGGAAGCGAGGCAGGATCAGTTGCACGTGATGACAGGAAATGAGACGGTGGACACCGGTCTCAATGCTATAATGAATGGAAATCCTCCCCAATTCCATGGAGAATATGATCTAGAGGCTGCTGAACTTTGGTTACAAGAGATTGAGAAGGTCTTTGTCGCTATCCGCTGCAGAGAGGACAGGAAGGTCACATACGCTGCTTTCATGCTAGTTGGAGCGGCAGAAGCCTGGTGGAGGAACAAGCAGAGACTCCTAGAGACTGAAGGGAGGATGCTAACTTGGGACGCGTTCAGAGAGAGCTTCTTGGAAAAGTATTTTCCAAGGAGGGTACGTCAAGAGAAAGAGAAGGAGTTCCTGAACCTGAAGCAGGAGCAGAGGTCAGTGGGGGAAGAGACCATGAGGTTCGAGGCGTTATTGAAATTCTCCCAATTCTATCAGGTGTACCCGGACGAGGATTGGGTGGGTAGAAGGTTTAAAGACAGGCTCAGGCTCGAGCTGAAGAGGGCCATGCTACCATTGAGCATCCGATCATTCCCTGAATTGATTGAAAAATGTACAGTACTGGAAGGGCATGACCAAGAGGGAGCTTCACAAGCTCAAGGGAAAAGTGGTGGGCCAGTTAGAAGTAATAGCCAGAGAGGCAGAGGAGGACGGTTCCAACAGAGGGCGAAACCTTACAGTCGCCCAGGTCAACAAACAGCAAGTTATGGTAGAGGGAGCAATTGTCAAGGCCAACTAGGATTTTCCACTGGCTTCCAATGCGGCGGACCGCATCTAGCGAGATATTGTCCTCGAGCACCTGGTGTCAATTGTTTCCATTGTGGCAAGTGGGGTCATTATGCCAACGAATGTCGATAAAGGGATACTAGTAGGGGTCAAGTTCAACAACATGGCGGAAGAACTCAGGATGTGGGAACAAGACAACCCGTGGTGAGCCAGCTGGGCAGGCCACAGACGACGGGAAGAGTGTTTGCTGTGAGAGGATCTAAAGCCTCTCAATGTCCCAATTTGATATAAGGTAAGTGCCTAGTAGCTGGGAGACTCTTATCTGTTTTGTTTGATTCAGGGGCTATACATTCCTTTATTTCTTTAGCATGTATGGATCATTTGGGTTTACCTGTTTCATCTTTACCGTACGAATTGACTGTTTCTACACCTGCGGGTGATTCCCTAACAACGCTACTTGTCTGTTTACAATGCCCGATCGTTAGAGAGAACCGATCTTTTCCTGTAGACCTATTCTGTCTGCCTATGCAACAGATTGATGTTATCTTAGCCATGGACTGGCTTTCGGCCGACCATGTTGTACTAGACTATTCAAATAAAACCCTCTATTTTTCCTAGTGATCTGGATCATTGCTTACTAGTGATGGTATTTCGAAAGGTGTACAATCAGAAGGGTGCATGGTGCTGTTTTCTTTGGAAGCCAAGGAGACTCCGAGTCTAAATACTTTGCTGGTGGTGCGTGAGTTTCCATATGTTTTCCCGGATGATGTGCCAGGGTTGCCACGCAAGCGGGAGATAGAGTTCGCCATCTATCTTGTACTTGGAACTGAACCGATTTCGATAGAACCCTATCGAATGTCCCTAACAGAATTGGCAGAGCTGAAGAAGCAACTGGACGATATGCTGACGAAGCAGTTTATAAGACCTAGTGTTTCGCTATAGGGAGCGCCGGTGTGGTTCGTCAAGAAGAAGGATGGTAGTTCAAGGTTGTGTGTGGACTACCAACAGCTCAACAAGGTAACGATCAAGAACAAGTACCCGTTGCCAAGGATTGACGATCTTCTGGACCAGTTCAGAGGGGCAACGGTGTTCTTGAAGATAGATCTCAGATCCGATTATCATCAGATAAGGATGAAAGAAGATGATATACCGAAAACAGCTTTCAAGAGTCAGTACGGGCACTATAAGTATTTGGTTATGCCTTTCGGTGTGACTAATGCTCCGGAGTGTTTATGGATTATAAGAACAGGATCTTCAAACCATACCTTGATAAGTTTGTCGTTGTTTTCATTGATGACATCCTTATTTACTCCTCAAGTAAGGAAGAACATCAAGAGCATCTGAGGGTTGTACTTCAACTTCTGAAGAACAGACAACTCTATGCCAAGTTGTCTAAGTGTGAGTTTTGGTTAGAGGAGGTACAATTCCTTGGACTTGTGATCAACAAGGGCAGCATAGCGGTAGATCCTGCAAAGGTAGAAGCTATGGTTAAGTGAGAAAGCCTTAAGACGGTAAGTGAGATCCGAAGTTTTCTCGGGCTAGCAGGATACTACCGGAGGTTTATCGAGGGATTCTCAAAGGTTGCGTTACCTCTGACGCAGTTAACGAGAAAAGGAAAAGTGTTTGAATGGACAGAAGAATATGAGGCTAGTTTCCAAGAGCAGAAAAGGAGGCTAACTACATCTCCGGTACTAGTCTTGCCAGATCCATCAACGTCGTTCGATGTGTATTGTGAAGCATTGTATCAAGGCTTGGGTTGCGTACTCATGCAAAAAAGGAAAGTAGTGGCTTATGCTTCCAGACAGTTAAGAGTGCATGAACGGAATTACCCAACCCATGACTAGAATTGGCAGCGATAGTGTTTACATTGAAGATATGGAGACACTATCTTTATGGTGCTAAATTCAGTGTGTTTAGCGACCATAAAAGTTTAAGGTATTTGTTCTACCAGAAGGAGTTGAACATGCGGTAGAGAAAATGGATGGAATTCATAAAGGATTATGAATTTGATATATAGTACCATCCAAGGAAGGCCCACGTGGTAGCGGATGCATTGAGTTGGAAATCTTTGCATATGTTCGCTATGATGCTGAAGGAGCTAGAACTGCTAGAACAATTCAGAGATCTGAATCTGGATGTGGAGCTATCCAAAGATAAGATGAGTTTAGGAATGGTCACTTTCAATAACGACTTCCTGAACTTAATCTGGAAGAAGCAAGGAGAAGACCAGTACCGACAGAAAGTGAACCAGATGGTAGAAGAAGGAAGGACTTCAGAGTTTAAGAAAGGTATTGATAGAATCCTAAGGTTTGGAGGAAGGATATGTGTGCCAGAAGATAGAGAGATTAGGAAGATGATATTGGAAGAGGCACATAAGAGCAAGCTAAGCTTTCATCCAGGGGCTACAAAGATGTACCAAGATTTGAACAAGATGTACCAGGATCTGAAGAGGATGTTCTGGTGGCTAGGAATGAAGAAGGAGGTAGCAGAGTATGTCCAATCCTGTTTGGAGTGTCAAAAGGCAAAGATTGAACAACAGAAACCAGCAGGGTTATTGCAATCATTGGATGTCCCAGAATGGAAATGGGGTAGTATTGTAATGGACTTTGTTTTCGGACTGCCAAGGACGCAAAAGAGGTGTGATGCAATCTGGGTGATCGTTGACAGGGTTATGAAATGTGCTCATTTCTTGCCTATAAACCAGAAGTATTCCTTGGAAAAGTTGACCCAGATTTACATCAAGGAAGTTGTCAGGTTGCATGGAGTACCTTCGAGTATAATTTCAGACCAAGATCCGAGATTTACTTCCATGTTTTGGCAAAGTCTGAACAGTGCTTTGGGAACTAAGCTAAGGATGAGTTAAGCTTATCTTCCACAGACGGATGGTCAGTCTAAAAGAACGATTCAATCTTTGGAGGATCTGTTAAGAGCATGTGTTTTGGAAAACACAGGAGGTTTGGACGATTTCCTTCCACTGATTGAATTCACATACAACAACAGTTTCCACTCAAGTATTGGCATAGTGCCATACGAGGCACTATATGGAAGAAAGTACAGAACAGAGCTCTGTTGGTATGAAGCCGGGGAGAATCAGTTGTTAGGCCCAAAGGTTGTGCAGGGAACAACGGAGCAAGTGCATAAGATTTGGGAAAAGATGAAGGTCGCACGAGATCGGTAGAAAAGCTACATTGACAAGAGGAGGAGACCCTTGGAGTTCCAAGAAGGCGACCATGTCTTTATGAGAGTCACTCCAAGAACTGGAATTGGCAGGACAATTAAATCTAGAAAGCTTACCCCTAGATTCATTGGACCATTTCAAATCCTTCGTCGAATTGGTCCAGTTGCCTACCAAATTGCCTTACCTCCTAACCTATCCAATATCCATGATATTCTCCATGTTTAAGAACTCAGAAAATACTATCCCGATCCATCAAACGTGATAGAGCCTGAATCAATATAGATAAGAGAGAACTTAGAATATGAATCGTTGCCTGTACGGATCGAAGACAAGAGGGTAAAAGAACTCCGCGGAAAGCAGATTCCCTTAGTCAAGGTCATATGGGATGCAACAACGGGAGATGCTACATGGGAAAGAGAAGAGAACATGCGACAGCAGTACCCGAGATTGTTTTAAAGGTACGACGAATTTCGGGGACGATTCCCCGAAATTCTTTTTAAAGGGGGTAGTAATGTAACACCCCGTTTTCTTGTTTAAGGTATGGGAGATTAATTAAGCATGTTTAAGGGCTTAATCATGTTCCTTATGTGTTGAGAAAGCCATGGTTCAAATTTGGGACAATTTGGCCTTGGAACGAGTTGAGAACGTGCAAAAACGTGTGAGAACAGTTCTGATTAGTGACCAACGCTTAGGCGTGGAGAAATCCCACGCTCAAACGTTGACCGTTGGCGTCAGAGCGTGGGTAGTTGCACATCAAAACGTGGAGAGTGGACGCGTGGGGGTTCACGTGCCATCGTGCATGCGACGCGTGGCAAAGACGTGGCAATCAGCGTTCCATGCTCAAGCGTGGAGTTTCCCAATGTCAGAGCGTGCCCACGCTAAAGCGTGGAGTGTTCCCACACTTAAGCGTGGATAGCCTTACAGCATCACTCAAGTTTTCTTCTCTCATTTCTCTTGGCACGAAAATTTTTTACTTCAAGGCCAAAGAACCAATAGAGAGAGGAATTCTAGAGAGATAAAGTTGAGGTGGAGGAAGATTGGAGCATCGGATTATGATCCCAACTACACCATTGCGATCAGGGCTTCGAGTACTTCAAGATTCACCGGTTAATTTCTTGATTTCTCAAAGGTAAGCTCGAATCCCTAACACGTCGACTTTACATTCTTCGCGTTCTTCATGTTCTTCGAGCTTTTCTCCTTGAATCTCTTTGGTTTTGGTATTGCCTAGGCTTAACGATATTTGTTTACACATTGTTCCCATGATTAGGGCAAAGTTCGTGATTGTGGGTGTGTGAACTCCTGGAGGAGGCTGCAGCTGTGAGTTGGGTGGCTGAGAACCACGTGGTGGTGGGTGAGTGAGGTTGATTTCATGGTTATGGTGGTGGTGTTGAGCTTGTGATCGCGTTCTTGATCCCGGCTACGCAATCCTTCAGGTGGGGAGAAAGGAACTGTTACGTCGGGAAGGCAAGCATAGTGTAGAATGTATACATGTGTAGAGGAACCTTAAACCCTACTAGAGGTTGAGCCCATGGCAAAGTGCCTAAACCCTAGGTGTAGGTATCTTTAGGCTATCACCACTAAGTTAATACCCTAGGCTAGACGACGTTGTTGTTGAGGTTGATGTGACCTGCATGCTACTTTGCCTTTGTGGTTATTTGTGTATCTGCCTATATGATGATTCGTGTGTTAGCATGCTTATTGCTATGATGATGTTACGGTTGTTGATTGGTTGATGTCGATGTTGACGATAGTATGGTGAGATTAATGTGTTGTGCGGGTTGATACCGTCGTGGTTCTGACTGTGGAGTTATGGCTCCTGGATGCAAGGTGCCGTGTTGATGTTGATGATGACGTGATGTGGATGCAATGCATCGTGGCTGTTGCCAAGTGCTTAGGAGTATGGTTCCGGTATCAACCTGTGAAAAAAAATTGTCATACACTCTGACATAATTTTAGGTAAAATTGTGAGAATATCATTATACTCATAAGCTTCAATTTGTATCATCTGCACTGTCAAGAGTGCTTCATTTTCTTCTACTCCTTGTATCAACTCAGAAATTGGGTGAGGTATCCTTAGGTTGAGGGTGAAGTATCCCTTTGGTTAGAAGGTGATGTATCCTTCTTTTGTAAAAGGGTGAGGCATCCCTTTGGTGTACGTCTTTAGGCTCGGAAGAGCGGGTGAGGCATTCTAGAGACACGAAGGAGAGTGCTAGAGGTTATTGAGGCTCTTACACATGGGTGAGGCATCTCAGAAGACGTGCTTTGAGTGCTCTGTATTGTAACTGGTTTTTCGAGCGCCTTGGAAACTTGACATTAGTGAAAATCCCGGAAACATTCTGGGGACTTGACGTAGGTCACCAACGGTGGGTGGCTAAACCAGGATAAAACTGGTTTGCATTGCCCTTCTCCTATCTCTTTATAATTATTATTGCTACAAAGATTATTATTATTTGTATGCGCTTTAAGTTTTAATAGAGAAATCGCTTTCTCTAAATAAATCTAGAAAATTTTGTAAACCCAATTCTCCCCCCTCTTGGGTAATGGTTGCTTAGGCCAACAAATCATATATTTGATATATGTACAAGGCATTTATTTATTATGTTATTGTTATGATTATATATATAGCATAATAAAGTCCTTAGAATAGACAGTTCATTTAATGGAACATCAAGTGTGACTTGATCGTGAGACCCCATTAAACTATAGAACGTTATTCTTAAAGTATACGTGGTCAAGTATTATTATTAACTAGGACAATAATAATACATCGAGCCTATTATGTGAGTGACATGATGACCACGTCGCACGGATAATGGATATGTGATATCATGTCTTCATATAGGTATAAATATTGGTGGAATATTCATACTAGATTGACCCGCTATGAGAACGTTACATAATAGTTATGTAAGTGTCATAAGCGTTTCTCATGGTGAACACGGTGGAATAGTCATTCGACTTGAAGTCTCTATGATTCCTACATGAAGAGTTGTAGATTTTAATGCTATCAAATGTTATCTGTAACAGGATAATTATAAAGGTAGTAATTGAGCCTGTAATGAATCATGCAGAGGGATGTGAGTGATGTAGATAGGATTCGTTCCTCCAACATAACGGGAGTAATGTCTATGGCCACTCATTGATGTGGGACGTGGAAATGCATGGCCATGCTAAGTTGGGCCAATATGAGATATTGGGCCCAAATGTTTACAGGTCTACTCCATGATCGAGAAATATTAATTTGACTTAACAAGGATGACACGTTTATGCCTTGTGTTCAATTAAGACAATGTGACGAAGGGATATTGGCTACAGTGTATATATGGTCATAGTTAACGTTGTATCGTATCACCGATATTCTCATTAGTTGGGTAGCATTGATGTATTGCTAGATGCCGCTCATTGTTTATAATATTAAATGGGATTTAATGTTATTGCTAACTTAATGAGAACCTATATGATCACACGCATAGAGCAAATGCTCGGAGAAGTAGTTTAATTAAGTAATTAAATGTGATTTAATTAATAATTGAATAATGGGCTTGCGAAACCATGACCTTGTTTTGTGTTTATCTATCTTATGCATGAATATGCTTAGAACAATATCATGTTTTAGGATTTGCATATGAAGTTGTTGCGAAATTAATTTGATATATATGTGATATGTAGGTTTAAAAGCATGTTTGTATGATTTATATGTGATATGAATCTGTTTAAAATGTTTATATGCTTGGTTGTGCTTCTGACATGCTGGGTTTCGCGTCTGGAAACCCTGCTGCGGCGCAAAGAAGTGTCGTGCATCTTTGAATCTGCATTAGTGAACGTGAAGCATGGCCGTGCTCCATTTAAGCATGACTGTGCTACTTTCAAACAGTGTCAACGAACATTGAGCACGACCTAATTCTTTTCCAGCATGGTCGTGCACATGTTGAACATTGTCAACGAGTTTTCAGCAAGGTCGTGCTTAGCGAAACAAGGCCATGCTGCTGGACACAATGTTGATTTTGTCTCTTTTGCAGGTTTATAAATTGTTTATTAAATTTGGGGTGTATAGTTATGGCCCTAGTTTTGGTGTTTATTTTATTTGGTAAATACGGTCTGCATATCGTGGTTTATTTTATAAATATGACCTGTGTGTCCTGACTTTTACTTTATTTATTTTATTTAAATAATTATAATCGCTTCAAAGAGTTGAAGAGGAGGCTACACCATATAAAGACGCCAGTGGGAGAAGCTTGAGAAGCTTGCACGTGGGTTAAAGAAAAATGTAATAATTAGATTATTTTCTTTCTTTTAGGAGGCCAGTACCGTAGTACCTAATCTTGTATGTTTATGTATGTGATGCATGAAATGTAGGAGATGTATGATTTAAATATGATTTAAATTGTATGATTGCATGAATGATATTGTATGTTTGTATGCTTTATATGTTTTCAATATATCAAAACATGAATGCAATGTATGCTATGAGAGACGTTTGTATGCGATACAAAAGCCGGTGAGATCACTTTAATTAAAATTCCCTCAATTAAATTAAGTTATAAAATGCCTCTCGATGCGTGACACTCGTCAAGGCCGGAATCGTTGAGTGTGCGTTGTAACGCCCCCTCGCGGGTGCTACATACTCGGACTCTAATGCGGAATAAATCAAGAAAATAAAATGTTGGTTTCTTTCCTAAAATACTTTAATTAAGTAGCTACGTTCGAAAACGCGGTTCAAAAAATTTTCTGCATGCATAGGCAATACAAACTCAAGATAAAGAAATAAACTTCATAACACACGTTGATATTCACAGTTCATAAAACATAAACATAACATAAAACCTGTTCTAATATATAACATATTACAGACTTAGAAATAAGTTCAACATAGGTGTAGTAATGTAATATAAGACTGCTCAAAATAAAAGACTCCTAAGCTGGTCGGCTAAAAGTAGCCATTGGGATACAACCCAAAGTCAACTTCTTCAGAACGCTCCTTCATCCGAGTCCTCACGTGCCTGCGGGGACCTATGAAAAACTTCTGTACATGTGTTCCAAAAACAGAACAGGGTGTCCAACATGTACAGGTAAAGATGAGATACTCATCTAAAGTTTATCACGATAGCCGCACAGGCGATAAACAGCAGTATAAACATCCACAGGTAAATATAGTTATATGAGCAATTATCTATATAACACAATATAACATCTCAAACACTACCATGAGTTATAATAATGCATGAGACTTCAATATCATCTTTCTAATTCATGTACTCCGGAGATTCTAACTTCCCAACATCGAGCGATAGGCCGTAGTAACACCCGTAACACAATTGCCCTCATGAGTCGACCTCTCTATTTAGGTCCGAACTCCAATTGTTCCAGGGTACCACGTCATAACCATATCCTGAATACGCCAGCCTCTGATCGAGTTCATTCGTGTTTGGCAACCGATTTACCATAGCACGGGGTCGCTACGCGCCGGCCACTTGTGAGATCTCGAACACAGAATGCCCCTATAGACCTAGTGGTCTTGACTGATTAAATTCTCAACTACTAGAGTTGTAGCTCAGTTTCAAATGGCACGTCTGCCGGTTCATGCATGTACACAGAAAGTTTTCTGTTTTCTTTGCGTTCATTCTTTCAAATGTCGAGACATAAAGTCCACGACTCATTTCAAAAAGGCAATAAGCCCACTCAAATAAAAAACACAGGACATGAAGTCCAAGTGCTCAATCCACAAAACACTAGCCCCGACGTCTCGGCCACTAGGTTTGGGTTCATCTCAAAGGTTCATCATTTTTCTTTTGGTTTCCTTTTCTCAAACAACTTTGGAAAACAAAACATCTTTTGGTTTTATTCCATCAAAACAACTTTGGAAAACAAAACATGTTTATTGTTCTTGAAACAAAACATTTCTTTATCAAAGGAAACATTTTTCGGGAAAAACACCTTTCTTGAAAACAAAACCGTTTTCGAAGGTTTCACGTCTTTTTAAAACACTTTATTGAAACAAAGCACATTTAGCACGACTTTTCACAAAACTACTTTTTACTTTTCAAAAGAACATACTTTTCAAAAAGGAAACTTAACTTTTCTTGAAAAGCAACACATTTTCCAAAAACCACTTTTTGATTTCTAACACGGTTTTCAAAACTTTGATTCGATTTTTCGAGTCTTTTAATAATTATTGAGACATAGCCAGTCCTATACTCATCCAGGATAAAATTTATATATATAGACATCCATCAACAATCCATAATCATCATTATAATATCAACTATGGCATCCATGCCACAAATTATCAACAAGTGTGCAAATATGTTTCTTTAAGTAAAACAACTTCAAATATCATTCAACACATCTCTAAATCATCAATCAAGACATCATGACACATATATCAAACATGCACTATGAAGCTACCAAACTTAAATGAACTACCTCCCTTTACCTCACAAAAAGTGTTCAACCCAAACTCAATCGGTTCTCGGCTCCGGCTTCGGCTTCGTTTGCGTCGCCTAAAACAATCAAACACAATACAATTCAAACCACAAATCAACATCAATATACAACATCAAAACACAATTTTTCTTCCCCTAAAAGGCATTGGGTTCGGCCATGAAAGGGTAAAAAGGCTAGGGATCTCATTTGGTTCCAAACTTTTGGATGGTTGGCTCATAAGCTTTGTTAACACTAATTCAAGTCCTATGACTCAAAAATGTGAAACAAGACTCATGGATTTTTCTCTTGAGGCTCTCGGCCATTTTGTGGCAAACTACGCTAGGAATTGATTTGGTTTTCCATCGCTTGGATTCAAGAACACTAGGATAGCTAAGGATGGAATCAAGTGTTAGAAATAAAAAATTTGATGAAAAACACTATTCGTCATCACTCGTAGGGTTCGGCCATATTGGGGTAAATGGGCTAGGATGAGAATTGAATCATAAGCTCTTGGGTTGAGGTATAGAATGATGAGATGAGTTCATAGAAATTGGTTTCACATCAAAAGGATTTTTCTACAATTTCCTATGGATTTTCAAACTTTTGGATCTAAGAATGAGTTTCATGAAAATGGAGTTTTGATCTTGAGATTGAGAGATATTCAAGAAGCTAGGAGATCATAGAAGTGATCTTACCTTAGAATGGAGGAAGATTGGTCAAGGAATCAAGTGATTTCAACAAGTGAATCAAGGTTTTCAAGGAGAAATAGATTTTTCCTCAAGAACAACTATGGATTTCTTGCTTGGGAGGGGGGCTGAGAGGGGCTGTGTTCAGCCTTTTAAAATGTCACTTAAGGGTAAAAAGGTCATTTGGTTCAAAGGGTAAAATGGTAAAAGGTGAAAAAGCTTAAGTTAGGGGTATTTTGGTAATTTCGCGTCCCGAAATTCCCGATCATTATGACGACTCTGGCATGCTCTCCCAATTGAGTTGACATGATGTGATATCAAGATTATCCGTTGTCGAGTCCTAGTGAGTCCATACGCGGCTCTGTTTGTCACCCGATTAAGGATTTCGCCCGAACGGAGGTCAGGAAGTGATTTTTTTGAAATTTTTGTGGAATTTAACCAAAAAATAGAGAATCGAATTCTAAGACTCACTGTCTCATTCACGGGTCCGTCTGAGGTCTCCTGAGCATTAAAATCATACAGTCAGTGTAAAAACGCAGACCGGACTCCATTTGAGTTTTCGACTCAAAACTTAATCGTAGCTTCCTACGATATCGTTGAGCATGATTATGGTCTCGGAATATTTTGTTTCCATTCCTAAGACCTCGAATAAAATATAAGTTCATAAATACTGTATAATTAGGAAAAGTTTGAAAATCGGGGTGTTACGTGCGTCATGCCAAAGCTGAGCACCTTGATTTATTCTTGGTGAGGCGCGAAAAGTGTAATATCCTACTACCAACCATTGAGTTTGACTTAACTGAGTATTTCAATAGGATTGAAATAACTTAGAGGCATGGGGTTGGGCATTAATCCATAGGATGGATTAGCATAAGGAGTTATTCACCCAACTTATCCAAGAATTACCTAGGGATGTAATTGGAAAAGAGTTTCCTACCTAAATAACTAAGTTCTGGGAGATCGGCCAAAATTGACTCAGGACGAGGTGAAATATGGATCTTGATCCTACTAGAAAATCTTCCAACGGGATTTTCCGAGTCAATGAGGAGGGTCATTGATTTGAGTAAAAAGTGGGATCGTATTTAATAAAGACCTATTAAATATGGTTTTTATCATGATACTTATATTCTATATGTTTCTATATAAATAACCATGGCTACAAACACAACTAGTATTTTATTGTTGCGATATATCCTTGAGAAGAATGAGTTGTCTAGAACTAATTTTATGGATTGGTACAAAAATTTGAGGATTGTCCTTAAGTACGAGAAAAGGGTTATATGTTTCTGAGCAACTAATTCTCAAGCAATTTGTTGCTACTGCCATAATAGTCGAAAGGGATGCTTAGTAGAAGCATCAAGTCGATGCCATGGTGGTGGATGTCTCGTGCTTGCAATCATGGAGGTGTATGATATGATCATGTACTTCATGATACTCTGACAAGAGCTAGCAAGTCATGAGAGGTACCAGAAAGAGTATAAGAAGAAGAAAGGAAGTATGACTTCCACTTCGAGAATTATGTTGTAAAAATCAACCTACTTCAAAATTATGGGTATTTTATATCACATATAGATCTCACAATAATTTGAAGGATCAAAGGAAGTCGGATGTTGACTGAGACAGCCCCTCCTCGGAGGTCCCATTTAGTAGCCCGAACTCATTTTCTTAATGTTACAGTGTAGCGCGATTATATATAAATGCGAAAATATTAAAAACAACCAACACTGATACGACGACCATATATAACATACATATAAAAGTACTGACTCCATCAGTGGAGCCTACAATAACTGATACCAATTACAAACCCTCAGAGTATGCAACACATATAAACTGAAAGCATGGCAACAAAATAAAATACATAAGGTTTCCTCTCCTGGCCCCAAAAATACATTTCGCTCAAACCCATGTACTGGCCATAACAAAACTAAGACTGTCTACCCATCCACGACTCTAACGAGGGTAATGAGAGCTCCCAACCGAAGCTCTAACATATATGGTAGTCGGGCCCCTATACACCACTCTTCGCTGAGAGTAGTCAATTTATCAGAGACGATCATCTTGTGCATAGGGTAGCTCAAAGTCTCCCAACACCGGGATCCGGGGCTCTCTCACCAGCATCAGGTTCGACAGGTATGCCATCAATCTCCTCTGGCAACTCCTCAATAGGGTCTTCTTGTGCGATCGAGAATAAATAAAATACGACATAGTGAAATACAGAAGATAAGAACAAAAATGCATCATAAATAGGGAAACAGCTATAAAATAAGCTATACTGATAGCAACATACAACAGCACAACATTGTCAAACAATCATCTCCCAAAATATTCTCTCTCAGCTACTGTCTCTCACACTCATGTGACTAACGATTATATGGACGCGATCACGACGCAACATCCCCAACAGATCAAGATGTCCCATTCATCACTATGCCTCCCCCCGTAATGCAAGTTTCGACCAATAACCCTCAGGCTCAACTCACGAATACAACATATTCTCCCACCCGCAGGCCAGGTAGGGACATTCGCCCGTTAACAACTCAACTTGTGGGTACGATCATCTCCCTGCATGCAACATCGATCGACAATATGCCAACACAGTGATGAACAACAACAATGCAACATGAACCTCACCGACTCATCTCAGGATCAACAACTTAGTGTCTCAATCACAACTTGTACACAACTACGACCAACTTTCTCCAGTATAACCGGGTGTCAACTTTATATCTCAACGTGAACATATCAATTGGATCTCTAGGTTGAGCACTATATATATATATATAGGAAGTAATTTCTGATAAGTTGGGAGATGAACATGTGGTGAGGAATTCAAGTATATATATATATATATATATATATATATATATATATATATATATATATATATATATATATATACTTGAATTCCTCACCACATGTTCATCTCCCAACTTATCAGAAATTACTTCCTATGTCTACTTACACAACAGTAATCACAAATCATAAGCAACCATAATCATGTTCAATAATCATATCTACTCATAGGCATAACTTCAAGTAATCCTAAGCATGTTACTAGGCATAACATACATATCACATATATCATATTAATCATACTAACATGCAAGCATACAACCTCGACATGTCATAAAATCAACTTATCGGTCACTCGACCACTAGTAGGGTTTAGGTCGCCCTACGCATATCAATATAAATTATTTTATTTTTGCCTCCCCGACAATATTGTGGTTCTTTCCCCTCACTTGAACAGTTTTCCCCGCGTGCTTCCCCGTGCAACTCTGACTGCGGCTCCGCAACTGGCAACCGTACATGCTTTAGAATAATCAAACACCGTCTGATCCTTCACAACAAATCTCAACCATAAATTAGTACAATCCAACAAAACCCATCTAGTTCATATGAACTATGCTTTGGTCCTTTTTAGAAAAAATAGGCTAGGGATGTCTAAAAATTTGTAACTCTTGGATGAATGATCCTTAAGCATACCTAACACTAGATTAAGTATCTTTACAAACAAAAACTTGAAGCAAAACTCATGATTTCCCAATGTCTAGGGTTCGGCCACTTATTATAAAAATAGGCTAGGCATGTCATTTGATTACATGCTCTTGGATAGTGATAAAGGATGATAAGATTAGATCAAAGAAATTGATTTCACATTAAAAGGATTTTTCTATGATTTTCTAGAGATTTTTGAACATTGAACTTGCAAACTTTAAACATGTTGATCATGGCTTGAAAACAAGCAATGAGTGAAGAATATGAAGCTCGTGGATCAAAGAGAGTAGTCATACCTCTTCAATGATGAAAATGGGCAAAGATTCAACACTTTTCTTCACCAAATTTGCTAAGTTTTTACTTTGAGAAATGAGAGAGTTTTGAGAGAAGTTGAAGGTGTGAGGAGAAAAAGAGTGAAATGGCCTTTCATGAAGGAGGTTTAGGCGTGAAGAAGGGAGGGAACAAAGGGTCCAAAAATTGTTCACTTAAGGGCAAAATAGTCATTTCACCTAGGGACAAAAATGGAATTAAAACAAAAGACCAAGGACATAATGGTCTTTTCACCTCCAAATTCACAAAATATCTAGATATTTTGGTTGGATGTCATGATGATGGTGATGAGTCATAAGGCGAAAATGTAATTCCATCAGTTACTAGAGGCAAAACGATCTTTTCTCAGTGTGGACGCGTTTCAGATATTTTCGTTTTCATCATGACCTTGGGTGAGTCACTGGCACGCATTCCTAGGTGATTTGACCTGATGTGACTCCAATTTTATCCGTTTGCAGGTCCCGATATTCGGTATTAAGCTCCGTTAACTACCCGATTTAAGTTTTACGCCCGAATAAAGCGTAAGAACTTATTTTTTTTTTGAAAATTTTCAAAATCGCCAATATTGTTGGAAATTCGATTTAAAACCTAACTGTTTTGTTTACGAGTCAAAATTAGATTTTCTGGTTTGTAAAATCTTACTGTCAGTGAAAACACAGACCGGGTTCCATCTGAATTTTCAACTCAAAATTTAATCGTAGCTCTCTACGATAATGTAGAGTATAACTATGGTCTTGTTTTATTTAAAATTCATTTTCTAAAACCTCGAATAAAATATAAACTCATTTACATAAATTACCGGTATTAAAAGCAGTGAAAAATTGGGTTGTTACATTACTACCCCCCTTAAAAAGAATTTCATCCTCGAAATTCGACGTACCTTTCAGAACAGACTCGGGTACTGTCGTTGCATGTCCTCTTCTCTTTCCCAGGTAGCATCTCCTGTCACTTCATCCCACATGACTTTAGCCAACAGAATATGTTTACCTCGGAGTTCTTTAACCCTTCTATCCGCAATCCTTACAGGTAAAGCCTCATACTCAAGGTTCTCTCTCAATTGTATTGACTCTAGTTCTAAGATGTGTGATGTATCAGGGTAGTATCTACTCAACTGAGAAACATGAAAGACATCATGAAGATTGAATAGGTTTGGTGGTAAAGCAACATTATAGGCTACAGGATCAATTCGACGAAGAATTTGAAATTGTACAATGAATCTAGGAGTAAGCTTTCTAGATTTGATTGCTCTGCCAATTCCAGTTCTTGGAGTCACTCTCAGAAAAACATGATCTCCTTCTTGGAATTCTAAAGGTTTTCTCCTTTTATCGCTATAACTCTTTTATCTATCCTGTGCGACTTTCATCTTTTCCCTTATCCTCTTGATTTGTTTCGTCATTTGTTGTACTACCTCCGATCCTAGCACTTGACTTTCTCCTGTCTCATACCAACACAACGGTGTTCTACACTTTCTGCCGTACAAAGCTTCGTAAGGTGCCATACCTATACTAGAATGAAAATTGCTGTTATAGGTGAACTCAATTAACGGTAAGAACTCATCCCAACTTCCTATGTGTTCTGAAACACAAGCTTTCAAGAGATCTTCCAATGATTGAATCATTCATTCCAATTAACCATTTGTCTGAGGATGATAAGCATAACTCAATCTCAACTTAGTTCCCAAAGCCTTATGTAACTCCTTCCAGAATCTAGATGTAAATCTAGGATCTTTGTCGGAACCAATAATAGAAGGCACTCCATGCAACCTTACTACTTCCTTAAAGTAGATTTGGGTTAACCTTTCCAACGTATAACTTTCACCAATAGGTAAGAAATGAGCACACTTCGTTAACCCCTCGATGATTAACCAAATTGCATTATGTCTCTTGTTAGTTCTTGGCAAACCAATCTCGAAATCTATAGATATACCATCCCATTTCCACTCTAGGATATCCTAAGATTGTAACAGTCCTGCTGGCTTTTGATGTTCTATCTTCGCTTTCTGACAGATCAAACAGGCCAATATATACTCAGCTACCTCCTTCTTCATTCCATGCCATCAAAACATCTTCTTTAAGTCTTGATACATCTTGGTTTCTCTTGGATGAAAACTCAGCCTACTCTTGTGTGCTTCTTCCAAGATCATCTTTCTTAGTTCTACATCCATTGGCACACAGATCCTATCACCATACCTCAAGACTTCATCTTGATTCATCCTAAACTCAGATGTTCTGCCTTCCGTTACTTGTTCCTTCACCTTCTGAAGATACTGATCAACTTCTTGCTTCTCTTGGATCGTCTTCAAAAAGTCGCTTGTCACCGTGACCATTCCTAGGTGCATCTTATCTCTAGGTAATCCCATACCTAGATTCAGATCTCTGAACTGTCCAATCAGTTCCAACTCTTTTACCATCATAGCGACACGTGTAAGGATTTCCTACTTAATGCATCCACTACTACATTCGCTTTTCCTGGATGGTACTGTAGATCAAATTCATAATCCTTTATGAATTCCATCCACCTCCTTTGTCTCATGTTTAACTCTTTCTGATCAAATAGGTACCTTAAAATCTTATGGTCACTAAACACTGTAAACTTAGCTCCATAGAGGTAGTGTAGCCCTATCTTTAAAGCAAACACTATAGCTGCTAATTCCAAATCATGAGTCGGATAGTTCCTCTCGTGAACTCCTAGCTGTCGCGAAGCATACGCCACTACTTTCCCTCCTTGCATCAGGACACAAACCAATCCTTGGTATGACACATCACAGTACACGTCAAACTATCCTAAAGAATCTGGTAACATCAGCACTGGTGATGTTGTTAACATCCTCTTCAGCTCTTGAAAACTTTTCTTACACTCATCCATCCATACAAAGGATATTCCCTTCCTTGTTAGTTGCGTCATCGGCAAAGCAATCTTTGAGAATCCTTCGATGAACCTTGAATAATACCCAGATAAGCCTAGAAAACTTCATACCTTACTTACCGACTTAGGACTTTCGCATTGTATCACAGCTTCAACCTTTGCTGGATCTACTGCTATCCCACCTCGATTAATCATATGACCTAAGAATTGTACTTCTTCTAACCAGAAATCGCACTTGGACAACTTTGCATAAAGCTGTCGGTCCTTTAACACTTGAAGCACAATCCTAAGATGTTCCTGATGTTCTTCCCGATTAAAGGAATAAATAAGAATGTCGTCGATAAACACAACTGCAAACTTATCCCAGAACGGTCGAAAAACCCGGTTCATGTAATACATAAACACTGCTGGAGCATTAGTCACACCAAAGGGCATAACCACATACTCGTAGTGTCCATACTGACTCCTGAATGCCATCTTTGTTACATCCTCCTTTTTGACTCGAATATGATGATAACCAAATCTTAAGTCAATCTTTGAAAACAATACCGCTCCTTTCAACTGGTCCATCAAGTCATCAATCCTAGGTAACGAATACTTATTCTTGATTGTCACCTTGTTCAACTATCAATAATCCACGCACAGCCTTGAACTTCTGTCTTTTTTCTTGATGAACAGCACCAGCGCTCCCCAAGGTGAAGCACTTGGTCTTACAAACTCCTTACCCAACATGTCATCCGACTGCTTCTTCAGCTCTGCTAACTCTGCTGGAGCCATTCGATAAGGTGCTATCGAAATCGGTCCAGTTCCTGGTACGAGATCTATAGCGAATTCTATCTCTCTCTCTCTTCGGTGGTAAACCTGGAACATCATCAGGAAAAACTTTCGGAAACTCTCGCACTATAGGCAACAAATCTAACTGAGGAGGTTCCTTAGCCTCCGTAGAAAATAACAACACGTGTTTCTGAGGTTTACTACCTAACACAAGATTCCTATCATTGGTAGGCATCAATCCAGATTGCTTAGGGAACATCAAGGTCTTTTTTGAACAGTCTAACACAACATGATTAGCCAAAAGCCAATCCATGCCCAACATTATATCAAGTTGTTGAGCAAACAAGGTCAATAAGAAAAGTTCTATTTTCAACAATGATAGGACATTTAAAACAAATAGTCATGGTTGTCAAAGAATTACTGGTAGGAGTAGAAACAATTAAGTCATGAGAAAGTAAAGAAACAAGTAATTTCAAATGATCCACACACTCTTGGGATACGAACGAATGTGTAGCTCCCAAGTCAAACAGTATTGATCAGAGTTTACTTGACACTAGGCACATACCTTGTATAAGATCACAGGATTGAGAGGATTCAGCTCCTCTTATGGTAAACACTCTTCCGGTGGCTTGCGATCTCACCGCCTGTTGTCCTGCTCCTTGGGCTCTGCTCACTGGGCCATGCCCGCCTGTGTTGTACCTTGCTCCTTGTGAACATTTTGGAGCTATGTGGCCCATCTGGCCACACCAAAAGCATTGGCGAGTCTCCCTCATCGGACAAAAGTCGACCTATGACTGGAAATGGAGCAAAAGTTGCTACATTGATTATAGGAGTTTGAATTTGCCCTAAGGGCCTTGATGAAAGTAAATAATTATTATCTTATTACAACTTATAATAGAAACATCACTTCCATTATCTTGTATAGACAAGAAAGGATTTTAATAAAAGGACAATTGTTGTTCCATTTATTTAACCGATGTTTTCCATGCTAGTATTCATATGAGAAATGGACTTTGTGTCCTTGATCGCGATATGCCCATAAATAACATAAATGTGAATTAGGTCAAACCAAGTGATTTGGACCCTTTGTGCCTTTGGCAATATCATTTAAACCATATAAGTGAGAAACGCATTTCCAATCTCCATTAACCTGGATTCTTAGACTCATCCAATTGTGAATTGTTTGAGGTCTGCAAACCTTGCTTATTTGGAAAGATGACTATGCTCCATTTATTAGTAAGGTGAAAGGGCTGACAATCTTTTGGCAATATGCATAGTGATTTATGAGGGCCTCTAAACAAGTTTGCTAAAAGATAGGTTTTCGTACTTCATCTCATTTACTGATGACTTCGGTAGACATGGATTTGTGTTGGACACAAGTCAAATCTTTGAAAGGTTCAAAGAATTCGAGAATGAAGTAGAGAACCAACTTGGAAAAAGTATCAAGACCATACGATCAGATCATTGTGGTGAATACCTAAGCCAGGAGTTTGATGACTATCTGAAGGAGTTTGGGATAGTATCCCAACTCACACCTCCCAGAACACCGCAATGGAATGATGTGTCTGAAAGGAGGAATAGCACCTTGTTAGACATGGTACGGTCTATGATAGTCATTCAGAACTTTTAGACTCTTTCTGGGGATATACATTACTTACAGCTGCTTTCACAGAAAACTGTGTTCCATCTAAGGCGGTTGATAAGACTCCATATGAGACATGGACGGGCCGAAGGCCTAGTTTGTCATTTATGAAAATTTGGGGTTGTGATGTCTATATGAAACATTTAATTACGGATAAAATTGGACCCAAATCGAATAAATGTATTTTAGTGGGGTGTCCTAAGGAAACCAAAGGGTATTATTTCTATAACCCCTCTAAGGACAAAATGTTTGTCGCTAGGACTGGAGTGTTCCTTGAGAAGGAATACATGTCAAAAGGAGACAGTAGGAGAAATATAGAACTTGGAGAAATCCAAGAACCACAAAATTCTGATCAACCTGCAATGGAACAAGAATTGGTTCCACTAGGAGTTGTGGTAGAACCACGAGTTCAAGTAACATAAGAGTCGCGTAGATCAAACAGGACATGTCATCAACCTAAGAGATATGCAATACTCCTAACTCAAAAAGGTGATGTACTACTCATGGATCAAGATGAGCCTGTGACTTACCAATAGGTCGTCATTGGTCCAGAATCTGAGAAGTGGCTGGAAGCCATAGAATCCAAAATAGAATCCATGTACACTAACCAGGCACAGACCTTGGTAGAGCCACTCGAAGGGGTAAAACCCATAGGGTGCAAGTCGGTCTTCAAGAAAAAGACTGACATGGATGGAAAGGTGAATACCTTTAAGACGCGACTGGTCGTGAAAGGTTTCAAAAAAGTTAATGGTGTTAACTATGATGAGACTTTTTCCCCAGTTGCAATGATTAAATCTATTCAGATTCTACTTGCTATTACTACTTAGTATGACTATGAGATCTAGGAAGTGGATGTCAAAACTGCATACCTTGATGGGAATCTTCTCAAGGATGTGTACATGACACAACCTGAGGGTTTTGTGAATCCAGAGAATGATGGGAAGGTATACAAGTTGCAAAGAACCATTTATTATGCATTAAAGCAAGCTTTTAGAAGTTGGAATCTTCATTTTGATGAAGCTGTGAGACAGTTTGGATTCATCAAGAATGAAGATGAACCTTGTGTGTACAAGAGGGACAGTGGGAGAAAAATTGGTTTTCTCGTATTGTATGTAGATGACATACTGCTCATCGAAAATGATATTCCTACACTACAAAATGTAAAGAAATGGTTAGGGAATTGTTTCTCAATGATGGACTTAGTCGAAGCTTCCTATGTATTGGGAATCAGGATCTATAGAGATAGATCACTGAAATTATTAGGCCTTAGTCAAGGTACATATGTTGACAAAGTACTTTGGCACTTTAGTATGCATGATTCCAAGAAGGGTCTCTGGCCTATATCACGTGGCATTGACCTGTCCAAGGGACAGTCCCTTGCTACATCTAATGAGAGGGAACACATGAATAAGATTCCATATGCTTTGTCTATTTGATCTATTATGTATGTTGTGATATGTATTAGACCAGATGTTTCGTATGGTTTGAGCATAATAAACAGGTGCTAATCTGATCCTACTGAAGGTCACTGGACAACAGCCAAGAGTATCCTAAAGTACTTGAGAAGAACTAAGCATACATTCTTTGTTTATGGTGGTGAGGAAGAGCTCATTGTAAAAGGTTACACTAATGCTACCCTCCAAACCGATAAGGATGACACTAGATCCCAATGAGGATTCGTGTTTTGCCTCAATGGTGGCACTATGAGCTTGAAAAGGGTTCCAAGCGTGAGACAGTTGCTGATTTTATTACAGAGGTCGAGTATACAGTTGCCTTAAAAGCAGATTTAGAGGCCGTTTGGATCAGGAAGTTCATTTATGAACTAATCATGGTTCCTAAACTTTGGGAACGCCATTCATCTCATTGCAATGATGATAGGTGAATCGCGTAAGTTAAGGAAACTTGATCTCACCAAAGATCCAAACCAATACTTAGGCGCTTGCATGTAACTCGATAGATGATTAATAGAAGAGATGTGAAGATGTGAAAAATGACAACACTGAACGATCTATTAATAGAGTTTCTTGCTCAGTGGTAGTATGACACTCACAATAGATTAATGCATATTAGAGTAATGCCCGATTGGCTTTACTGTTGCTGCAAGATTGTTGGTGTAAGCCCTAGTAGCCAATCCATTTTGAATATATAATCATTTGTATCATGACTTTGATCATATATTTTGAATAAAGTCTTGAGAATAGACAGTTTGTTTAATGGAACATCAAGTGTGACTTGATCGTGAGATCTATTCAACTATAGAACAATATTCTTAAAGTATTTGTAGTCAAGTATTATTATTAACTAGGACAATAATAATACATCGAGACTATTATGTGAGTGACATGATAACCACATCTCATGGGTCATGGATATGTGATATCATGTCTTCACATAGGTATAAATATTGGTGGAATATTTATACTGGAATGACCCACTATGAGAACGCTGCATAATAGTTATGTAAATGTCATAAGCATTTCTCATGGTGACAATGGTGAAGTAGTCCTTCGACTTGAAGTCATTACTATTACTACATGAAGAGTTGTACGCTTTAAAGGTAGTAATTGGGCTTGCAATGAATCATGTAGAGGGATGTGAATGATGTAGATAAGATTCGCCCTCCCTAATAATGGGAGTAATGTCTATGGCCACTCGATGGTGTGAGTCGTGGAAATGTATGGCCATGCTAAGTTGGAACAATATGAGATGTTGGGCCCAAATGATTATATGTCTACTCCTTGATCGAGAAACATAAAACTGGACTTAACAAGGATGACATGTTTATGCCTTGTGTTCAATTAAGACATTCTAGTGAAGGGACATTGGCTACACTGTATATATGGTCACAGTTAAGGTTGTATCGTATCACCGATATTCTCATTATTGGATAGTAATGATGTATTGCTAGATGCAGCTCATTGTTTATAATATTAAATGGGATTTAATATTATTACCAACTTAATGAGAACCAATAGGATCACACGCATAGAGCTAATGATCGGAGAAGTAGTTTAATTAATTAATTAAATGTGATTTAATTAATAATTGAATAATGGGCCTATAGTGTACAGGAGCCCATTAGGGATAGGGTAAGTGAGTGATAGCTTATATGAAGCTATGCACCTCACTTAAGCACACAATTTAAATAACATAAGTTACGTAGGAGTTGCTAATCCTGGTGGCCGCTATCCTTGTGTGTGTCGCACCCTCTCCCCTTTCTTGATAGCTAGCACTACTCTATCTCTGATGGTGGTTTGCTCGCGTGGACTGAGTAAAGGTATTGCTACTTTGCAATACTGGTGATAGAGGAGCCTTTTCTTTTGGCCGTTGTAGCCACAGTGTTTCTGATCTGCTGCCTTGTAACTGTGTTGATCAAGTTGCTACCCTCTCAATAGCAGTGTTCTCGATTAACCGGTGTTGCTGACATGCTCACAGTATTCGTGGTAAAGCTTCACTTCAAAGTTAAACCCATGCAACAATGGATATGCTCATTCATTGAGATCCTTGGAAAAGGAATTTTTGTGGTCCGCCAACGGGTTATAAATTTTTTATATCTCGTGTATTCCCAACAGATCATACCAATAGGTTGACTTTTGAGCATCACAAATAAAAAAAGTCACTCTTGTACCTCTTTCTCCAAAAGAGATTAGTGAGGATCAGAAGAAAATGATAAGAAAAAGAGAGCTTGAGAGAAAAGCCAAGAGTGAAAAAGAACATGATGAAAAACAAAAAAAGTTATATCACAAAAGCAAGGAAAAAGCCGAGAACATGAGTGTGAAAAAAAATAGTGTGATGCCACATTCTAGTATAAAAACCCGAGAGTTAAAATATGAAGTTGGAAAGGAATGCATGTTTTTGAAAGAAAAAGAAGTACACAAAATACTCTTGGCAAACTAACCTTTGTATTTACTTTACTTCATAAATGTTTGTGAACATTCTACTCCATCTTTTTCTTCGCCTACTTCCTTTGAGCTTCTTTTGGACACTTTTAAATATGTGTTTCCAAAAGAGCTTCCTAAAGGCTTACCACCTATGAGGGGGATTGAGCACTGTATGGATTTAATTCCAAGTGCTTTCCTTACTAATAGGACGGCTTATAGGAGCAATCCACAAAGAAATTCAAAGGCAAGTTGAAGGACTTTTAGAAAAATAATGGATTAGAGAGTCACTTTCTCCATGTGCAATGCCTGTGACTTTAGTGCCTAAAAAAGATAGTACTTGGAGAATGTTTATGGATTGTAGATCCATAAATAACATAACCATCAAATATATACATCCAATCCCAAGGTTAGATGATTTAAATGATGAGCTACATGGGTCTTTCATATTTTCAAAAATTGACCTAAGAAGTGGCCATTGCGTTCAAAAAACACTTAAGGACAGTTTACCCTATCGCAGAAGTAATATAGGACGGAAGTTCAGATATCGTCCCCAAGAGATTAATTATGATATAATAGTAATAAAGCAAGTAACAGAATAGAGAAATCCTTATGCTATCCAGACTATTCAAGAACTAAAAAGTAATAAATAATAATAAAGCAATAATAAAAGATAACAGAAAGATAAGAAGAGAGTTTAGGAATCAAGAGTAAAGAGCCTAGAGCCGTGGTTTCACTTGTGCTTCCGATACCCCCCAAATCCTAATTCTATTCAATTTCGCAGTTGCTTTTCGAATATCAACCCCTCTACAAAAACTATTAATTGTTTGTCAGGCAATCAATATTCTGATCAGCGTCCAACGCTTAGACGTGGAGAAATGCCACGCTCAAACATTGACTGTTGACGCTTGAGCGTGGGTAGTTGCGCGTCAAAACGTGGAGAGTGGACGCGTGAGAGTACACGTCTCAAGCGCACATGCGACGTGTGACAGAGACGTGGTGATCAGCGCTCTACGCTCAAGCTTGGAGTTTTCCCATGTCAGGGAGTGCCCGCGCTCAAGCGTGGAGTTTTCATCCATAACACGTCGACCTTTACGTTCTTTGTGTTCTTCATGTTCTTTGAGCTTTTCCTTTGAATTTCTCTTTGGTTTTGGTATTGCCCTAGTGTTAATGATGTTGTTTACACGTTGTTCCATTGATTAGGGCAAAGTTCATGATCATGGTCGTGCGAGCTCCCGGAGGAGGTTGCAGCTGCGACCATCCATCTTGTATGTGATGCATGCTACATGTTATAATTCCACCCCTCTCCCATGTTTGATGATATGCATGTTTCTTGTCTCCTGTCTTTTCTCTTTGTGTTTCTTGTATTTTGTGGGAAAACCTTGTGGAGGAACCATTCGCTGAGGAAAAGGATAGCACTCCTTACGAGCCTGATGCCGGTGGACGAGCCACGGACCCTATAACAACCTGATTTTCATGCTTTCTAAGATCGGTAAGCTATATAAGTGAGTTTATATTTTGTCTGAGTTTTAGAAAATCAATTTAAATAATCTGAGACCATATTCATACTCTACGCTATCGTAGTGAGTTACAGGTAAATTTTGGGTTGAAAATTCAGACGGAAGCCGGTCTGCATTTTCACTGACAGTAAGATTTTAATGATCAGGAAACCTAATTTTGACTCGTGAATGAAACAGTTAGGTTTAGAATCGAATTTCCAATAACTTTGGAAAATTTGGTTTTTCGTACTAAAAAGTTAATTAATATACATTATACGGGCGAAAACTTAAATCGGATAAAGAACGGAGCTGAATACGGATTTACCAGGATCCGCTAACGGATAAACGTGAAGTCACATCAGGTCAAATCACCTAGGAAAGCGTGCCATGACTCACCACTATCATAATGACAAACGAAAATATCTGAACGCGTTCACACTGAGAAAAGACCAAAATGCCCTTGAGCTTTTGTGTTAATTCCACTTTTAATGTCCATTTTGTCCCTTAAGTGAAAATTTTTGGACCCCCTTGCCCTCCCTTTCTCTCCCACGCATAAGACTTCATGAAGCCATCTTCCCATTTTTCCTATAACTTCATCATTTCTCCTTAACTTTCTCTCATTTTCTCAAGTAGAACTTAAGAGATTTTGTGAAGAAAAGTGTTTGATCTTTGCTCATTTTCATCCTCCAAGACGTACGGTTACTTCCTTTGATCCATAAACTTCATGATTCTTCTCTTATTTCTTGTCTTCAAAGCCATGATCCATTATGTTTCAAGTTCTAAGTCCAAAGTTCAAAAATCCCTAGAAAATTGTAGAAAAATCCTTTGATCACGAAATCAATTTCTATGAACCCACCATGATGTATATATTGAGTATCTAGAAGCATGAACCCAAAATAAATTTCCTCCCTATTTTTCTGTGGGAGGGCCGAATCCTAAGAATGGTGAAAGGATGGTTTTTGCTTCAATTTTTGGCTATATGGCACTTGTTCTAACCTACTTGATGTCTTTGGACATTGAACCTAAGAGCAAAACATCAACAAAAGCTCCTAGCCAATTTTCATAATTTTGACCGGAACCTAATTTTTTGGAAGCTAGGAATTTTGCTTCAATTTTTAGAAAGTGACAATGGATTTCATCTTTCCATTACCTTTATGTATTGAACCCAAGAGATTGAAACCAAATGAAATCCCTAGCCTATTTTTCAATAAGACGGCCGAACCCTAGCTTAGATTTGTTGGGTGAGTTTTGTTTGATTCTATTAACTTTTAGTTGTGATTTGTTGTGAAGGATCAAACTAAGATTGATTGTTCTAGGCTGTATGAAAAAAAGCCCTTGAGAACTAACGTGAAATCTCCAAGAGGTAAAGGGAGATTACTTCCAATGAGTTTGGTAGTCTCATAAGCTTGTTGTTAGATGTGTTGGTTGTTGTTTTATTAGGAATCATAACATGAATCTTACTTTGTGAATATACTATGTGTTGTGTATGTACTTGATTTAGTTGGTGAAGTATGTGATTGGATGTTTGAAATTGAATTGTGACATTGTTGCTTTGGATGAGATATATGTATGGTGTTGGTTTAAGATTTGATGCTTATATATGTATATCTTGGATTGAATCAATACTGCAAAGTCAGGGATCCAGTAATACAAACAAAGGAATGCCTAGTGTCAAGGATGACCGAAATCCTAGTTTCTTTTGCTAGGGTTTGAGAGTTTCTTGACTCACAAGTCTTTCATGTGCATCAATGGAGATTCGTGATCCCCATTGCCCTTGGATCTTTCTTGCTCCCCCTTCATCTCCTCCACCTTTCCCTTCTTCTACATCTCCTCAGACGTCTTGTTTTCCTCAAAAGAAGTCTTTTGCTCAAGATTTAAGTAATGCATGTGATATCCCTTTGAGCCAGTTGCCGAAGCCTTGTTTGAAAGGGGATGCATTGTCTGTAAAAATCCCTGAAGAAGAGTATAGAGCTGGTCTGGATAGTTGCAAGAACAACCTACATGGATGTTTGTTTCTATCGAAAGGAGATTCTTCTTTGAAATTTAGTGACTTGCATTCCAAGTTATCTAAATTATGGAACCCTCTTGGTAATTGGAAGATGGTTCCATTCGGAAAAGGCTTTTATGAGTTTTCATTCTCATCTCCAGAAGACCTTTGCAGTGTATGTACAATTGGTACATGGAATTTAAATCCAAGCTTGATGAGATTGTTTGCGTGGACGCCAGATTTTAACCTTGTTTCTTTAAAGCAAATGAATGCTCAATGCTGGATTAGGATTCTTGGATTTCCTCAAGAATATTGGCGGCCAAAAATTTTATTCTCTATTGCAGGAGGTTTAGGAATTCCTAGTACTCTTGATGAAGCGACTACAAAAAGGGATCTTGGACATTTTGTTCGTGTTCTGGTTGATGTCGACCTTCTTAATCAGTTTCACGACCAAATTTTAGTAGAGAAGGATGGCTATGCTTTCTTTGTAAAGATTGTATATGAGAATCTGCCATCCTTTTGTTCTTCTTGTCATATGATTGGCCACTCGATTGGTAATTGTCGAAGGAAAATAATCCATCAAGATTTTCAGAAAAAGAATCCTGTTCCCCGTAATCCTTCAACAAATATGTCCCTAAAGTCAATAATGATAGAGATGGTCACTTGAGGTGTTGGATGTTGATAACACCAAGAAGATAAAAGGAAAAGAAATTATTGTTGATAATCCTGTTAATGTTCATGAAGCATCTGCTAGCCAAGTTCATGAGGTGCAGCATATTTCTTTAGATAAAGAAAATTCTCCTATTCAAAAAAATCAGGTTCATGATCCGGTAATTGGTGATCCTGCACTTGATGATGTGCTTGACAGGGGGGATAGTGTATTTGAGATTCCTAGAGTCACCGAGTTAGAAGTGGTACATGATGTTGATGAGGACAATGATAAGGAATCTGTTCAGAATGTTTTTGATGAATTTCAGTTTTTAAACTCTGCGGCAAAAAAGGATGTTATACCGGTCAGAGTTAATGAGGATATGTCTGATAATGCAGCTGATAAAATGGATAGTTCTACTTGTCGAAATCCAAATGATTTTGTCCACGGGGATTCTTCTCCTGTTTCAGACTCTTGCTTTCCTAATATTACTGATTCTCAGAAAAATTCTGATGAGGGATGTGATGATTTTTCAACTCCTTTTGTTATAAGGCATGATATGGGTTTTGTTTCAAAATTATGGGCAGATGGTGTTGAGGAAAATATTGATGACTCAAATGGTGCTGATAGTACTGAGTAGTGTAATTTGGAGCCTACTTTAACAAATTTTAATGTGGTATTATCTAGGAGTCAGAAAAGAAAGTTAAGGTTAAAGAAGAAGAAAGCTGAGGAAATAAGGCACTACGATACCCGTTTCAGGGGTGGTCCTAAAAATATTGCCTAATGAAAGTCCTATTTTGGAATGTTAGGGGCCTAGCCAATCAGTCAACAAGGTTAGTGCTGAAAAAATACTGTCTTGATCATAAACCAGATTTTTTGTTTATCTCTGAGCCTTGGATTAATCTTGATCAGATTCCTTCTAGGTTTTGGAGTAGTTTATCTTTAAAACTATTTGCTTTTAATAACAGAGAGAATCTAGGTCAAATTTATGGTGTTTCTGTGCCTTACAAATTGACCCTACTGTCCTCTCTTCTTCATTTCAACATGTTTCTTTTTCTGTTCCCTGGGAACAAAAAGTGATATTCTTATCTACTATATATGCAAGTACTAGTTATTTGCAAAGGAGAGTTTTATGGAATGAATTTGCTACTTTACAACAAAGTCATGTTGGTCCATGGTGTTTTATTGGCGACTATAATGCAATTCTTGGAGCACATGAGAGAAGGGGTGGAAATTTGCCTTTAAGGGTCTCTTGTGACGATTTTAGAGCTTGGACTGGTAGCTGTAATTTGACTCATATACTCACTCGAGGTTCTGAATTCACTTGGTCCAATCGCAGAAGAGGTTCTGCTTTTTCAGAAAGAAGGCTTGATAGAGCTGTTTGTAATGATGATTGGTTGGAATTTTGGAATTCAGTTTCTTGCTATACTTTAACCCGTAGTCAATCTGATCACTTTCCTCTTCTTCTGAATCTTCAAAGAGGAGCTATTACTTTTCCCTCTTCATTTAAATTCACGAAAATGTGGTTAGATCATGTGGATTGTAAAAGATTGATTGCAGAAGTTTGGCATAGACCTATTGCAGGATGTCCTATGTTTGTTTTGAATCAGAAATTGAAGGCTCTAAAGGTAGAACTCAAGACATTAAATAAATCAGTTTTTGGTGATGTGCATCTAAAAGTTAGCAAGGCTCTTGATGAGGTTAATCAGCTTCAAGCAAAATTGAATGATTCAGGATTCTTTGAGGAATTGCAGAATCAGGAATAGGCAACTGAAATGGAATTGCAAAAAGCATTGAAATATCAAGAGGAGTTCTGGAAAGAGAAAGCTCGATTTAATTGGCATTCAGATGGAGACAGAAACACTGCATATTTTCACAAACTTACTAGATTAAAGTCTGTCACAAAGAGAATTACTTTCCTTAAACAAGGTGACTTGGTTCTTGACAGGTCAGAGGGTATTGAAAAGCATGTTTTGGAATATTTTAAGGCTCTATTTGCATTTGAGAATAGCTGCATTCCTAATTCTTTAATTGATACTGTTATCACTCCAATGGTTTCGAATGTTGATAATCTAATGCTCACCAATCGACCTTCAAGAGACGAAGTTAAAGCTGCAGTTTTTGCAATGAATGCTAATGGTGCACCTGGGTCGGATGGTTTTGGAGGATGTTTCTTTCAAGCTTTTTGGGATATCATTGAAGATGATGTGTTTAAGTCAGTTTCTCAGTTTTTTCAACAAGGATGGATTCTTCTAATATGAATTCTAATCTTGTGGTTTTAATTCCAAAACAAAAGGGTGTAGGCAAAATTGAGCAATATAGGCTTATTGCTTTGGCTAATTTCCAGTTTAAGATCATTACTAAGGTTTTGGTTGATAGATTAGTAGTGGTTGCTCCTTCAATTATTTTGCAAAATCAAAGAGGCTTCATCAAGGGTAGGCAGATAACAGATTGCATATGTACTACTTCTGAGGCTATCAATTTGCTTGATAATAAAGCATTTGGAGGAAACTTAGCTTTGAAAATTGATATCAAAAAAGAATTTGATACAATAGAATGGAACTTCTTGCTAAAGGTCCTTAGTTCCTTTGGTTTTGCTGAGCAATTCTGTAATTGGATTCATTGTAATTCTACAATCAGTAAAACTTTCATTTTTAGTTAATGGTCATTCAGTTGGTTATTTCAATTGCAAAAGAGGTGTTAGACAAGGTGATCCATTGTCCCCTCTGTTGTTTTGCTTAGGTGAGGATGTCCCTAGTAGGAGTATATCTAAATTGGTTCAGGATGGAAATTTGCAACTCATGACAAGTCCTAGAGGATTCAAGGTTACTTCCCATGTTTTTTATTCAGATGACATAATGATTTTTTGCAGGGGCACAAAGCAAAACTTGATGAACATAATGAGTCTTTTCAGACTTTATAGTGAAGCATCTCATCAAGCTATTAGTTTGGACAAATACAAATATTATTCTGGTTCTATTTCTACTAAAAGAATGGCCATTATTTCAGATATCCTAGGCTTCTCTTCTGGCCAGCTACCATTCACTTATCTTGGTGTACCAATTTTCAAAGGTAAGCCTAGGAAGGCATATTTACATACAATAGAAGATAGAATTAAAGCAAAGTTGGCTTCTTGGAAAGGATCTTTATTATCTATTATGGGAAGAACTCAATTCATTAAGTCTATTATTCATGGAATGTTAGTTTATAGTTTCCATGTATATAGTTGGCCAGTCTCTTTGTTAAAATCCATTGATAAATGGATTAGGAATTTTAGTTGGTCAGGAGACATATTTGTTAAAAAATTGGTAACTGTTGCTTAGCATAAGGTGTGCTCTCCCTTTGAGGAAGGAGGTCTTGGCTTGAGGTCAGTTAGGTCTATTAATGAGGCTGGTTCTTTCAAGATGTGCTGGGATTTCTTAACTTCAAATTGTCATTGGGCCTGTCTTTTTTGAGCAAGGTTTCTGAAAAATACAATTCCTAGATCTTATTACATTAAATCTTCTATTTGGTCTGCTATAAAATCTTGCCTTTCATCTGTATTGCAGCATTTTGCTTGGAGGGTTGGTGATGGTTCCAAAATTAATTTTTGGATTGATAAGTGGTTAGATGTTGCAATGGTTGATAGACTAAATATTCCATCGGAGTTGCATCATTGTTTAAAAGCTAAAGTTGCTGATTTTATTGTAAATCATTCATGGTCTTTCCCTGAAAATTTTACTGTCCTGTTTCCTAATTTGGTTGCTGATATAAGACAGGTAGTTGTTCTCGTTTTCCTGAATCAGGTCAGATTGTTTGGCCTAAGAATGATTCTAGTCTTTTGTCATTTAAGGATGCATATTTGTTTCTAAATCCTAAGAAACAAGTTGTCCCAAGTTGCAGTATGTTGTGGGATCAGTCAATTCCTCCTTCTAAATCTTTCTTAATGTGGAGATTGATTCATCATAAGATGCCTACAGATGAAAATCTTAGGTCAAGAGGGTGTGTTATAGTTTCTATATGCAGTCTTTGTGGCATAGATTATGAGTCTTCTGAACATTTATTCCTTCAGTGTAGCTTTGCAAGACAACTATGGAATTGGCTTTGTGGTATGACTAACTGCAATGTCTGCCTTGATTCATTTTCTTCTTTACCATCTGTTTCCAATAAAGGTTGGAGTTCTCAAGTGACGATTGTAATTCTTGCTGCTGTGTTGAATATAATCTTATCGATATGACGTCCCCAAGTCTCACTCGAAGAAATCCCATTATTTTAGAACCCAAATATGCTATTAATTATAACTTAACAATTTCGCGCTTATTAAAACATCGATAACATATGATCAATTTAAAAACGCACAACATCAGAGTAAACACAATGGGATAAACGAGACATCCACACACAGGGCATATATATATATATATATATATATATATATATATATATATATATATATATATATATATATATATATATATATATATATATATATACACATGGTCTCCCCATCAGTAGGGCTAAGTGATAATATAGACGGAAGTACATAATAAAACTGAAAACATAAACAAGGTACATCCAAGGACCTTCAAAAAGAAACTCTCAAGGCTCCCCGGCACTCTCCCCAGCCCACTCTCAAAATAAATCAAAACCTTTCCACACAATCCTAGAGACGCACTGCTTGGCTCTCACCCTCAGTGGTGAGGATGCCCTGAGCTACTCTGTCCCTCCCCATGAGTGCGCCTATAAACCAGCATAGGCTCATACTCGGATGAAGAACACGACATTACGACCCTACACCTCTGAACTGCCCTTAGGTACCGCTCCGTACGCCTGTGCTGTCCTCTGTGCACGAAGCCTCTCCTGCTGGATAATACAGAAGACTGGGGTGCCACCCACAAGTAGTCTCGCTCTCTCTGCCTCAAAGGGTGCCACATCCGAGGGAAGGGAAGAAACCGGTACACGCGATAAGGTCTGATGATGTCCACATATGGTGGTATGCCACTTTGGAAGATCAAGCTGACAGGTCTGGTATAAACGGCCAAAAAGGTCGAGGGGTCCACCTGTTATCCCCTCTAGTCATGGTAGACTATCTCAATGTCCCCCAGCACCGGCATCCGCGGTGTCCTCGTGATAAACGAGTGAAGCTTCGGGTCCATTCTGATCCTCCGCTAACTCGTCGTCTGTTCGCAAAACCGAATGTACACATACAAAGAAATACCAAGAGATAAGATATACAATACATCTATAATAGGGATGATGCAATGCAGAACATATAGCAAACACAATCATCTCTCAACATCACGACACTATGGTCGTTCCCTAGCTAGATGTACACATACACTTTCTATGCATGCCGGCCGGTACTAAACACCCTACTAATGGCAACATCATGTCCGCATATCGGACATGCTGGTTCGTTTCGGTAATCCGTTCCGCTCGCCAGGACCCATAAGAGTGCATCACCGCTCAACTGTCCCAGACAATGAGGGTTAACTGGGCTTCCTCGGAAGATCCACCGGCAACAAGAAACACTCAGGGTCCAGTCGGGACAGTAGGACGTGCCCAGGACTGCCACGATACGATAGGCGCTACCATACCGGTCTCATGTGGGTACACCTGTGTCCAATATATCCCCAAGATCATGCAGAACTACCCTTTCGTTTTCCGCACCCGCACTCGGTGCACCAACCTCAATGCCTCACAGCATATGGCTCGCCACTTGGCATCAAATGCATATGCTATGCATGTCAGCCATCTCTCTTGAGCTAATATCGCAACACATGCAAACTTGCTCTTAGCAACATGAGCTCCAATCTCCATTGGTACACATACAAGCTCCAAGCTCCACTTACACATACGAGCTCCAAGCTCCCATCATGATCTTATGAGCTCCAAGCTCCACTATACCTCAAATCTCAATTATTAGCTCAAACCTCCACCACAGGGTCAAAGCCCTAATCATGCTAAACCTCCGAATCTCAACATACTCGCATTTCCTGATATAATGGAACAGTTCAGCAATTATCAACATGCTCCACAAAGCAATAAACAACATACATACCAACATGCCATTATCATCAACATATCATGCATCTCTTGCAAATATCAAACATCATAAATAGTAGGTACGCATATATCAACATTTAACACATATTATCATACATCACAAATCTGCTAACTTAAGGTGTCAAATATAACGGTGATAGCCCAAAGTAGACTAAACCTAGGGTTTAGGTACTTTGTTAGGGCTCAACCTCACATAGGGTTTACGGTTCCCCTATACACATAAAACATACAACAAAGCTATATGGACTACTCTTGCCTCCCCGACCTGTGTAACTCTTTCTCCCTACCTGATAGTGAATATGGTAAGAACCATGAACATAACGAGCACTCCTTTGCTCCCCTCCTTGCCTCACAGCCGCAGCCCACTTCTCCAACGGGTTCCGCACGCAACTTCCAAACTTGCCCTAATCACGGAAATAACATGTAGACTATAGTATTAACCCTAATACGAAGTTAAAACTGTGAAAAGAAGCTTATTCCAAAAGGGAACATTGTCTAGGTACAATGTAGGTTGATACGGAACCTTGGCTTACCCTTGATGGATCACGAAAGCAAACCGATAGAATTGGAGTAGGAGTCACGCTGATCACGATAACACGATCGGAATTGGCATCGGGCTAATGAACGAATCACAAACCTTAGATCAAAGCTTCAACCTGTTTCTGGTCTCTCTCTCAACTCTCTGGACGTATGAAGTTCCCAAAACTTCGTCCATGGTGAAAATGAACAAGTATATATAGAGATAAAACTCTACTGTGAACGCTTTAGCATTCTGGAACTCCACGCTTTAGCGTTCCAACGCTTGAGCATTGCCTTCTCCCACGCTTGAGTGTTGACGTTTCCTCACCGCTACGGTACCGCCCATCAAGTCCCAGCCGCAACGCCTAATCGACACGTGTCACTTTACGTCCCATCACTTCCAGTCACTGGTCAGAGGGTCCACGCTTGAGCATCCAAATCTCTCCACGCTAGAGCGTTATCACGCTTGCCCGTTACACTGGTCCACGCTTGAGCGTTCTTCTCCTGATCCTTTGTCCTTTATCCTTTTTCTCATCCAATTCATTCCTACTCTTAATGTATACTCTAAACACACTTTCAATTCATGACAATACTTATTAACAAACATATACATACTCAATCTACCTCGGTTAAGGTTCCCGAAATTCCTCGTTCCTACCTGTAAACAACGATGGATACTGTTGGTGCATCTGAGCCTCTCTTTCCCATGTTGAGTCTCCGGTTATCAGGTCCCATTCCACTCTTACCAAAGGAATCTGTTTACCGTGAAGCTCATTGATCCATCTATCCACTGTCCGAGCAGGTAAAGCCTCGTACTCAAGGTTCTCTCTTAACGGGATTGATTCAGGCTCTAACACATGCGATGCATCAAGGTAGTACTTTCTAAGCTTGGATACGTGCAAAACATCATGGAGTCTTGACAAGTAAGGTGGTAAGGCTATCTAGTAAGCTACTTGACCAAGTCGGCAAAGAATTTGAAATGGTCTTATAAATCTGGTTGTATGCTTTCTGGATTGAATTACCCTGCCAATACCAGTCCTTGGAGTAACTCTTATAAATACATGATCGGCCTCCTGGAATTCCAAAGGTCTCCTCCGCTTTTTAGCATAGCTCTTCTGCCTATCTCTTGCGATTTTAATCTTTTCCCGGATCAACTTTACTTGTTCTATTGTCTGTTGTACTAACTCAGGGCCTAACAACTGATTCTCTCCAGTTTCAAAGCAACACAATGGAGTCCTACACTTCCTCTCGTACAAAGCTTCATATGGTGCCATCCCGATACATGAGTGATAACTGTTGTTGTAGGTAAATTCAATCAAAGGAAGAAAATTGTTCCGACTTCCTGTGTGTTCCAATACACATGCTCTTAACAAATCTTCCAACGATTGAATCATCCGTTCTGACTAACCATCCGTTTGGGGATGATAAGCAGAACTCAACCTTAACTAGGTTCTCAACGCACTATTCAAGCTCCTCTAGAACCTCAAAGTAAACCTCGGATCTCGGTCCGATATAATACTTGAAGGCACCTCCCTAATGTAAATATGAGTCAGCCTTTCCAGAGAATAATTCTGGTTGACATGTAAGAAATAATCACATTTCGTCAACCTATCTATGATGATCCAAATTGCATCACGCGTCTTCTGAGTTCTTGGTAACCCAAAAACAAAGTCCATTGCAATATTGTCCCACTTCCACTCCGATACATCCAACGATTGCAACAATCCTGCTGGATTCTGGTATTCAACCTTTGCCTTTTGACACACCAGACAGGATAGGACATAAGCCACTACTTCCTTCTTCATCCCTGGCCACCATAATAACTTCTTCAGATCCTAATATATCTTAGTAGCTTCTGGGTGAAAACTCAACTTGCTCTTGTGTGCTTCTTCCAAAATCATACTCTTAACTTCACTATCCTCAGGCATATAGATTTTGTCGCCAAATCGGATGAGACCATCCGAAGCTCTCTTAAACTCAAACGTTTCGCCTTCCTCGATCGACCGGTTAACCTTCTTAAGGTACTCATCCTCAGCTTGTCTCTTCCAAAGTAGATTCAAGAAATCGCTAGTAACCTCAATCATCCCAAGATTCATCTTATCCTCGATGATTTCTATGTCCAGATTCAGATCTCTAAACTGCTCTAACAACTCTAGCTCTTGCACCATCATCGCAGATACGTGTAGGGACTTCCTACTGAGCGCATCGACTACGACATTTGCCTTGCCTGGATGGTATTGCAGGTCAAATTCATAGTCCTTTATGAATTCCATCCACCTTCGCTGCCTCATGTTTAACTCCTTCTGGCCGAACAAATACTTTAGGCTCTTATGGTCGCTAAATATGCTGAATTCAACACCATACAGATAGTGTCTCCATATCTTTAATGCAAACACTATTGCAGCTAGCTCCAGATCGTGAGTCCGGTAGTTCCGTTCTTGCACTCTCAACTGCTTGGAGGCATACACCACCGCTCTTCCTTCTTGCATGAGGACACAACCTAATCCTTGATATGGCATATCACAATACACGTCAAAACGTTATAACGGATATGGCAAAACCAACACAGGCGACGTGGTCAACCGACACTTCAACTCCGAGAAACTTTGCTCACAAGCTTCCATCCACTCAAACACCTTTCCTTTTCTTTAAGATTGCATCATAGGCAACACAATCTTAGAGAATCCTTCGATAAATTGCCTATAGTAGCCCGCCAAACCAAGAAAACTGCGAACTTCGCTCACGGACTTCGAGCTTTCCCACTTAACCACTGCTTCAACCTTACCAAGATCCACCATGATTCCATCCTTGTTGATCACGTGTCCTAGAAACTATAACTATACTTCCTCTAGCCAAAATTCACACTTAGATAGCTTCGAATATAATTGCCTATCCTTCAACACCTGCAGCAATGCTCGAGATGCTCTTGATGTTCCTCTTTACTCGGAGAGTAAATAAGGATTTCATCGATAAATACGACAACAAACTTGTCTAGGAACGGTTGGAATGTCCTGTTCATATAGTCCATGAACACAGCTAGAGCATTAGTCACACTGAACGGCATAACCACATACTCGTAATGCCCATACTGACTTTGAAAAGCAGTCTTCGGTATATCCTCCTTCCTCACTCTGATTTGATGATAACCCGATTGTAGATCGATCTTGGAAAACACAGTTACCCCCCTCAACTGATCCATCAAATCATATATCCTCGGCAACAGATACTTATTCTTTATTGTCACTTTGTTTAGCTGACGATAGTCCACACATAACCTTGAACTCCCATCCTTCTTCTTGACGAACAATACCGAAGCTCCCCATGGCGACGCACTAGGTCTGATGAATTCCTTGCCTAGCATCTCATCCAACTGTTTCTTCAACTCCACCAACTCTGCTGGAGACGTTCGATAAGGTGTTATCGAAATAAGTCCAGTTCCTGGTACAAGATCTATGGTAAATTCGATCTCCCTTTCCGGTGGTAACCCTGGAACATCATCCGGAAATACCTTAGGACATTCCCGCACAATCGGCAACGCTTCCACGTTCGGAGTTTCCTTCGCTTTTAAGGAGAACAGCACCACGCACTCTCCAGAACGTACACCCTTTGAAATACTTTCATTAGCAGGCGTCAATCCAGATTGCTCAGAAAAACAAAGAGTCTTATTTGAACAATCCAGTATCACATGGTTAGCCGAAAGCCAATCCATGCCTAAAATAACATCAATCTGCTGCTTAGGCAGACAGACTAGGTCAACAATGAAATATTTGTTTTCTATTGTAATAGGGCATTTCAAACATACGAACAAGGTAGTCAACGAATCACAAGTCGGTGTGGAAATAGTAAGGTTATATGGCAAAGATGAAACTGGTAACCCTAAATGATCCATGCACTCCATAGAAATAAACGAATAAGTAGCCACAGAATCAAACAACACAAATAAGAGTTTACCTGAAACTAAACACTTACCATGAATCAAATTTGGGCATCGAGAGGATTCAGCTCCTCTCACGACAAACACTCTTCCTGCAGCTGTGGTCTCGCCGCTTGTCCAGTCACACCAGACAGTCGTGCATTCCCTTGCCTACAATCCTTAGCCACGTGCCCTTGCTTTCCACATGCATAACAAGTCATGGTCCTCCCAGGCGCCCAACTTCTGCAATCTCGAGCCATGTGTGGTCCCCCACACTTGAAATATCCCTGCAACCCCTAAGTTGCACTCGGTCCTTGACTTCCCGCCTCTCCAGCTCTCTGTGCTAGTCTCTGATATGGCCCCCGGCCACTCTGAAATCTTCCACCTCTGCCTCTTTGGTTACTGCGAATAGGTCCTCCGCTCCTAGTTGCCACTTCTCTTCTCCTTTTGATGTTCTCAATTGCCGAACACCGATCCAGCATGTCAGGGAATACAGAAATACCCAACGGTACTATAGCCTTCGGAGTCTCATATTTCAGACCATCTTCAAACGAGCGGCACATCCACACCTCTTTCGGATACCACTGATAAAACTTTGAGAATTTAAGCAGCGCCTCAAACCTTGCTGCATATTCTCCGATTGTCATGTTACCTTGCTTCAAACTCTAAAATTCCTTGTCTTTTTCCCTCCTGGTCATCTGAGGAAAATACTTCTCCAGGAAACATTCTCAGAACATCCCCCAAGTTACGGCTCTTCCTTCAGCGTCAAACAATCTCTGTTTCCCTTTCCACCACATCTCTGCTCCTCCCACCAACATGAAAGAAGCATAAGAAACCTTCTGAGCTTCATCACAGTGTGTCACTGTGAAGATCTTCTCTAGTTCTTGAATCTATAGCTCCGCCCCCTCGGGATTGTAATCCCCATTGAACTTAGGAGGTTGTCGCCTCATGAAGGCATCCAAACCAGCATCTTCAGTTCTGACATTCTGCTGTTGATGTTGATTCTCAATGGTCAGCTGAATGAGTTGAACATTCTGTTGTGTTTGCTGTAGCATAGTAGTAGCCATATCCCTCATAGTTCTGAGGGCTTCCAACGACTCAGCTCCATTCCCAGTATCTGAAGCTCCAGCCTCCTTACCTCCATTAGGTTCGGTCCTACCTCTGCCTCTACCTCTTCCTCGAGCCATTGGTTCCTGATCCAAGTAACCGTTAGCTCAGAGTTCAAACATGAAAGCAACATAAATACATACATCTACTTATCATTCATACAAGCATTACAACAGCCAATCGCGCTCCTTCTACTCCTTTAGACACAGTCGTGCTCTTTTACAGAGACGACAAACTTCGCCAGTTCGACTTCCTAATACCTCACAGTCTTGGTCCCCGACTTCCACAGTCCGGTTAGGGCCAAATCGCTCTGATACCACCTTAATGTTATGTCGCCAAGTCCCACTCGAGGAAATCCCATTATTTTAGAACCCAAATATGTTATTAATTATAACTTACTAAAGCATCGATAAGATATGATCAATTTAAAAATGCACAACATCACAGTAAACACAATGGGATAAACGAAACATCCACACACAAGGCGTATATATATATATATATATACATGGTCGCTCCATCAGTAGGGCTAAGTGATAATACAAACGGAAGTACATAATAAAACTAAAAACATAAACAAGGTACATCCAAGGAACTTCAAAAAGAAACTCTCAAGGCTCACCAACACTCTCCCCAGCCCACTCTCAAAATACATCAAAACCTTTCCACACAATCCTAGAGACGCACTGGCTGGCTCTCACCCTCAGTGGTGAGGATGCCATGAGCTACTCTGTCCTTCCCCATGAGTGCGCCTATAGACCTGCATAGGTTCATACTCAGATGAGGAACTCGACACTAAGATCCTACTCTCTGAGCTGCCCTGAGGTACTGTTCCGCATGCCTGCGCTGTTCTAGATGCACTAAGCCTCTCCTGCTGGATACTATAGAAGATTGGGGTGCCACCCCCAAGTAGTCTCGCTCTCTCTGCCTTGGAGGGTGCCACATCCGAGTGAAGGGAAGAAACTGGTACACGCAATAAGGTCCGATGATGTCAACATAGTGCCGCTCCGGAAGATCAAGCCGACAAGTCCAGTATAAACGGCCAAAAAGGTCGAGTGGTCCACCTGCCATCCCCTCTCATCATGGTAGACTATCTCAATGTCCCCCAGCACCGGCATCTGCGGTGCCCCCGTGACAAACGGGTGAAGCCTCTGGTCCATTCTGATCCTCCGCTAACTCGTCGTATGTCCACAAAACCGAATGTACACATACAAAGAAATAGATAGAGATAAGATATATAGCACATCTATAACAGGGATGATGCAATACGGAACATATAGCAGACACAATCATCTCTCAACATCACTACACTATGGTCGTTCCCTAGCTAGATTTACACATAATCTTTCTATGCATGCCGGCCGGTACTAAACACCTTACTTAGGGCAACAACATGTCTGCATATTGGACAACAAGTTGGTTCGTTCCGGTAATCCGTTTCGCTCATCGTGACCCATAAGAGTGCATCACCGCTCAAATGTCCCAGACAAAGAGGGTTAACTGGGCCTCATCAAAAGACCCACCGGCAACTAGAAAGACTCAGGGTCTAGTCGGGATAGTAGGATGTGCCTAGGACAGCCATGACACGATAGGCGCTACCATACCGGTCTCATGTGTGTACACCTGTGTTCAGTATATCCCTAAGATCACGCTGACCCACCATTCCGTTTTCCGTACCCGTACTCGGTGCACCAACCTCATACACCTCACAGCATATGGCTCGCCACTTGGCATCAAATGCATATGCTATGCATGTCATCCATCTCTCTTGAGCTGATATCGCAACACATGCAAACTTGCTCTTAGCAACATGAGCTCCAAGCTCCATAGGTACACATACGAGCTCCAAGCTCCACTTACACATACGAGCTCCAAGCTCCACTTGTACACATACAAGCTCCAATCTCCCATCATGACCTTATGAGCTCCAAGCTCCATTATACCTCAAATCTCAATTATCAGCTCAATCCTCCACCACGGGGTCCAAGCCCTAATTATGCTAAACCTTCGAATCTCATACATACACGCATTTCCAGATATAATGCAACAGTTCAACAATTATCAACAAGCTCCAAAAAGCAATAAACTGCATACATACCAACATGCCATTATCATCAACATATCATGCATCTCTTGCAAATATCAAACATCATAAATAGCAGGTATGCATATATCAACATTTAACACATATTATCATGCATCACAAATCTGCTAACTTAAGGTGTCAAATATAATGGTGATAGCCCAAAGTAGACTAAACCTAGGGTTTAGGTACTTTGTCAGGGCTTAGCCTCACATAGGGTTTAGGGTTCCCCTATACACATAAAACATACAACAAAGCTATATGGACTACTCTTGCCTCCCCGACGTGTGTAACTCTTTCTCCCCTCCTGATAGTGAATATGGTAAGAACCACGAACATAACGAGCACTCCTTTGGTCCCCTCCTTGCCTCATAGCCGCAACCCACTTCTCCAACGAGTTCCACATGCAACTTCCAAACTTGCCCTAATCACGGAAATAACATGTAGACTATAGCATTAACCCTAATATGAAGTTAAAACCGTAAAAAGAAGTTAAACCAAAAGAGAACATTGTATAGGTACAATGTAGGTTGATATGGAACCTCGGATTACCCTTAACGGATCACGAAAGCAAACCGATAGAATTGGAGTAGGAGTCGCATTGATTATGAAAACACGATCGGAATTGGAATCGGGCTAATGAGCGGATCATAAACCTAAGATAAAAGCTTCAACCTGTTTCTGGTCTCTCTCTCAACTCTCTGGACATATGAAGTTTCCAAAACTTCGTCCATGGTGAAAATGAACAAGTATATATAGAGGTAAAACTCTGTTGAGAACGCTTTAGCATTCTGGAACTCCACGCTTTAGCATTCCAATGCTTGAGCGTTGGCTTCTCCCGCACTTGAGCGTTGACGTTTTCTCACTGTTAAGGCACCGCCCATCACGTGCCAGCCGCGACGCTTAACCGACACGTGTCACTTTACGTCCCATCACTGCCAGTCACTGGTCAAAGGGTCCACGCTTGAGCGTCTAAATCTATCCACGCTAGAGTGTTATCACGCTTAAGCGTACACTGGTCCACGCTTGAGCGTTCTTCTCCTGATCCTTTGTCCTTTATCCTTTTTCTCATCCAATTCATTCCTACTCTTAATGTATACTCTAAACACACTTTCAAGTCATGACAATACTTATTAACAAACATATACATACTCAATCTACCTCAGTTAAGGTTTCCGAAACTGGAATGTTACAATTGATCTGGCAGTGTAGAAACAAATTGAGATTTTATAATGAAAAAATTTCAGTTCATAATGCTGTTAGCAGGATCAAGGCTTCGGTTTCACTGACCGGAAATTTATCTAAAACCATTATGTCTTCATCCATGTCTGAATTCACTATTTTAAGAGCCTTTTTAGTAGCAGGTCATGCTAGTAAAGCCCCTTCTATCAAGCAAGTAGTGTGGTATCCTCCAAAATGTGATTGGATCAAATGCAATACTGATGGATCATCTAAGGGTTCCCTAGGTTGGTCAGCTTGTGGTGGCATTTTCAGAGGTTTCCATACAGCTGCTCTCGGGTGTTTTGCTACAAACATTGGTCATTTTTACTCCTTACATGCTGAACTAATTGGAGCAATGCTAGCTATTAAAATAGCTTTTAACAGAGGTTGGAGAAGATTATGGCTAGATTGTGATTCACTTTTAGTGGTAGCTACTTTTGATTCAGATAAACATGTTCCTTGGTCCCTCAAAAATAGATGGAACAATTTTTTATTGTTAATTAAGCAAATGTCTTTCTTAGTATCACATATTTTTAGAGAAGGTAATTATTGTGCTGATAGATTAGCTTCTCATGGTTTAAATATTCAGATTTTTGTTTGGTGGGATTCTATTCCTCCTTTCATTTCTAAAGAGTTTAACAGAGATAGGTTTGGTATGCCAAACTATAGATTAAGATGATTTTTTCATGGGTATTACTATATGTGCCCCCATGCTTTGTATTCTTTATTCTTTATTTTTTATGAATAATATGTTGAAGTGCTGCAAATGATGGTTAGGGGTTTAAGGTGCCAATCTAGTTGGGATGTCTTACCCCTATTGTGATGCTTTTGCACTTCAACCCTTTTGATGAAATATATATATATATATATATATATATATATATATATATATATATATATATATATATATATATATCATGGATTGTGAATTGACTGGATTGGTTGAGAGCATAGCATTGGCTATAGCTTGATAATGAAGATTAAAACGCTTAAAAGCCTTAGTCAAAATCTTTTAAAAAAAAAGTATTCTGAAATTAATGAAAAAACTTGAGAATAATTTTGTCTTATCAACTAAAGAACTCTTTTTTTTTTTTTCAAAATGTTAGATCCTTTCAAAAGAAAAAGTCCTTTTAATGAAAATCCATTCAAATGTTTTCTTTTTAGCAAGATGTTTTAGATGACAAAACCTTTAGAAAATAGATTTACAAAGAAAAAAGATTTCTTGAAAATAGCTTCTTTTGAGAAAATGCTTTAATTCATGCCAATAAGGTTGAGTTTGTTTTCCAAGTTTTACATGCGAAAATAAGACCCGAAAGAAAAATGGCGATTACCCTTTCACTTGTGAAGTCTACAAACCTAGTGACCGAGACGTCGGGCTAGTGTTTTGTGAGTTGAGCACTCGGACTACGTGTCCTGTGTTTTGAATGAACGGGCTAAATGTCCTTTAAAATAAGTCGTGAGCCTTGTGCCTCGACAGGAAAGAATGAACGAAAAAGAAAATAGAAAACCTTCTGTGTACATACATTGCAACAACCTTTCCCGAGTGTCACATTCCCGAATATTTATAAGGCCGAAAATATTTATAAATGCGGAAAATACAGTTTTTTTTTTTTTTTTCACAAGATGTAATGGGATTAGTAAAGGTAAATAATACTAATAAATGAACTTAGGTTCACCATGCATTTTTAGAACATACATACTGTATTATAAATATAGAAACAGAAAACAGAAACAGAACATCAACATTACTGTATACAGATATAAGTCAAATGTATATCTGACATAGGAATAATAAGTACTAGGAGTCGTAGCTCTCAAAAGGTACTACAAAAACTGACACAGTTTGGCCGACTACAGAACTAAACCACAAAAAGAGTCCACCTCTGGGCTCAAGGAAACTACTGAATTGAACCATCGTCACGTCCATTTGTTCAAGCAGCAACAGCAAGTACCAGCAGAAAACATACAAATATGGGTGAGATTCCCGTTCATCAACACAACAAAACAACAGTAGTAAAAATGGGACGACTCACCAGGTAACAGCGTACCCATCATGCTTACTGAAGTTCTCAATATAAATCATGTTAAACAGTTAACAGCATAACGTAAGGCATTCTTAAACAGTACAACGATGTATAACAGTAAATGTAAATATCTACAGCCATGCAATGCAGTGCAATATACATGACTCAATGCCAATGCCACTGGGTACTACTCTGACCCCTACTCCATGGAGCTAACAAAAAGTCGGAGAGAGTGAATGGGAGGACATGTTCCGGTTTCTACTAGCCATGAGCAAGATGCTACAACATTCGTAACGTGCACGTATCTGGCTTTACCGAAGCACTCTCAACCAAACATGAAAAGTACGGCATCTAGTAGAGGATATCAGTGTATATTGCTCGAATTAGCCACAACACAGAAGAGCTACCAACTGGTCACATGTAAGCCCTTCCAACACCGATACCCCCAAAAAGACCATTGAAGATCGTCACAGTAAGATTCGCATCCGCATTAAGGTGTAAGCTCAACTCCTAGGCTCAAGGTCTTACAACTATGCAAATGAAATGCCAATGCTTACACAAAGCAAATGCGAAAAAGCAATGTCTACCCCCCGGGTAAACCTCGAGTTCCACTAAGGTTCTCTTTCTTAGGAACTATAAGTGTCTTTGAAAAACAAAACCTTTATCCACCGGATAAATCTCGTGATCCCTCCGGGATTGAGGAATCACAAGACTGAAACAATTGGATGACTGATCGGGGTCCGAATCACCGATCCGTCATCGAACTACTGTTTCAAAACCCAAAACGTTTCATGTTTGTGTTTATGTCTTATGAAGTCATTGATGCACTAAGTCATCAATGGTATAGTATATGGTCTTGTTCCACCACATACCATACTTAATTAACCCTTGTTTTCAACTCTAAGTTAATTAATTAACTTACGTTTTTACATGTAAAACTTTACAGTTTGAGTTGAAAAACACTTTTTATAAACGAAGCCATTTCTCGCGAGGCGAATACATGTTTCGCAACGCGAGGCTAAGTAGTTAATCTTACTTCTTAGACAGTCTTTCTGCTTCGCGAGGCGAGGATTGTATCGCGACGCGAGGCCGAGAAGCTATCTCTCTTACTGTTTGGGCAGTCCTTCTGGTTCGCGAGGCGAGAACGACTTCGCGACGCGAGGCCGAGAAGCTGCATCTTTACTGCTCGAGCTAGCCCACTGTCTCGCGCGGCGAGATAATGTTAGCCAGGCGAATGCCTTGTCTTCCCTCTATCTCGTGGGGCGAGACAGGGTTCGCTGGGCGAGTGCCCTGTTTTTCATTTTCCCTAACTCCTTCATTAATTCTCCTTTTGAAACACTTAGTTTGATTAAAAGACCTATGGCTAAAGAAAAGACATTTTCCCACTTTGGTGACACACTTTAAAGGTTAAAACTTCATTTGATCTTTGGAAAAAAATCACTTTTTTTTCTATTTGAAAACATAGGTTATGAAATCATGTTTTTCTTAGTTCAAAACCTTGCTAGATCAAGAACAACACATATTCTTATATTTCCTCTTACTAAGGCCACAAGCCTACTCCAATGAAAAATGGAAACTTTGCTTCACCAACTAAGCAAATATAGCTCAAAATGCTAACACAAACTATGATGAAACAATTACTCATTATTATCTTATAATCAAACATAAAAGTCCACCACACATCATGGCCTCATAATCAAGCATAAAAGTCCATACTTGATCTAATGATCAAAGTAGGTTTTTCAACATACATGGAAATGATTTTAATTCAATCATATCATCATCAACATATGCTAAAGCACACTACAACATACTAAAGCATAAACTCATCATGACAATCTTATTCTTCAAGAGAACTTAACCAAGCTTAACAATTAAAAGTGAACCCAAACTAAAGGGTTTCACCCACACATAAACTTAAACAACCATCTTCACTACCACCATCTTGGTGTGATGAGGTTCACTCCCCATACCTGTTGAAGAGAAGATATCCGGATCAAAGTCGGTTGATCGGTTTTTGAACCTCCTGACAATCTTCATTAATTACAACAACACAATAATCAAACATTAAACAACAATCAAAGCAAAACTCAAAAATCCTAACAATGAGGGTTTCGGCCACCCTAGGGTAAATAAAGCTAGGAATTGATCTTGGTTTTCCATTTCATGGATTCAAAGGCAATAGGAAAGCTAAGGATGAAATCAAGTGTTAGGAAGCAAAAATTGATGAAAACACTATTCATCATCATCAAATAGGGTTCGGCCATATTGTGCTTTTTGAGCTATGATGAGATTTGAATCATAAGCTATTGGGTTTAGGTAGAGAATGATGAAGTGAGTTCAAAGAAATTGGTCTTACCTCAAAAGGATTTTTCTACAATTTCCTATGGATTTTCAAACTTTTGGTTCTAAGAAATAATTTTCATGAAAATGAAGTTTGATCTTGAAATAAAGAAAGATTCAAGAAGCTAAGAGATCATAGAAGTGATCTTACCTTAAAATGAAGGAAGATTGCTCAAGGAATCAAGTGATTCTAACAAGAAATCAAGCTTTTTCGAGAACAACAATGGTGTTTTCTCTCTAAAGTTGAAGATGGTGTTCTTGAGCTATTTGGGAGGGCTGATGTGCATGAATGAGAGGGTGTGAGGGCTGAGTTCAGCTCTTCAAAGCTCACTTAAGGGCAAAAAGGTCATTTGCCAAAAGGGTAAAATGGTAAAAGTGTAAAAGACTAAGGTTAGGGGCTATTTGGTCATTTTGCATCCAGATATTTCCGAACGTCATGACGACTCTGGCATACTCTCCCAAGTGTCCTGGGATGATGTGGTAACAAGATTATCCGTTGGCGAGTGCCAGTAGATCCATATGTGGTTCCGTTCGTCACCAGATTGAGGATTCCGCTCGAACAGAGGTCAGGAAGTGATTTTTCTGAAGTTTTTGTGAAATTTAACCAAAACGTAGAGAATCAAATTCTAAGACTTATTGTCTCATTCACGGGTCCATCTGAGGTCTCTTGAGTAGTAAAATCATGTTGTCGGTGTAAAAACGTAGACCGGACTCTGTATGAGTTTTTGACTCAAAACTTAATCGTAGCTTCCTACGATATCGTCGAGCATGACTATGGTCTCAGAATATTTTATTTTCATTCCTAAGACCTCGAATAAAATAAAGACGTTAAAATACTGAAGAATTAGAAAACGTGAAAATCGAGGCGTTACATACATGAATCGGCAGACATGCCACGAAATCGAGCAACAATCCATTGTGGTTGAGAATATGAGCCAGTGAAGACCACTAGGTCTATAAGGGCATCCTGTGTTCGAGACTCCATAAGAGGCCGAGGCATCGCGACCTCATGCTATAGTAATCGGCTGCCAAACACGGATGAACTCAATCAGAGACTGGACTATTCATGATATGGTTGAGACGTGATATCCTTGAACAATTGGAGTTCGGACCTAAATTTGAGATGCCGACTCATGAGAACAATTGTGTTATGGGAGTATTCACGGCCTATCACTCGACGAAGGGAAGTTAGGAATCTCCGAAGAAAGATGATATTGAAGTCTCACGCATTAATATAACTCATGATGATGTTTTGAGATATTATGCTATATCAATATATGATACTGTAACTGTATTTGTATATGGATGTATGTTTTATTTGTCGCTTGTTTGACTATGGAGATAAAATTGTGAAATGAGTATCTCACCTTTGCCTGTACATGTTGGACACCCTGTTGTGTTTTTGGACACGTGTACAGATGCTGCCCAGGGATCCCCTCGGTCACTTGGGGACTCTAATGATGGAGTTCTATGAAGATGAAAATATGGAGGATCCCTCCGAAATCCTCCGGAGATCGGAACTAACTTTGGGGTTCTCCCCAATGGGTACTTTTAGCCTGACCAGATATAGAGTCTTGTCTTTTGAAGCAGTTGTACCTTATCTGCTGTATTTATGTGTATCTAGTATTTCTAAAGTCTGTACTTGTGATAGTAGACCAGGGTTTCTACTACTAGTCTAAATTATATTTCCAGAAAACTTATATGCTCCGACATTAACAACCTTATGCATAATTCTTTATGGATTTTTAGTATTGATTTATGTTATATGGTTTATTATATCTTCCTATGTAATAATTATTATATTGTAAAGGAAATTTTAGACACACATTTTCGAATATAATTATCTACTTAAAGTATTTTCCGAAAGCAACCAGCGTTTTTGTTTTTTTATGTTTTCCGCAACGAGTTTAAGACGTAGCACCGCGGGGGTGTTACATTAGTGGTATCAGAGCTGGTCGAGTCTTTTGGGAATCCTTGGGGATTAGGTCTATTGTGTTTGTGTTGTGTGATCTCTGTTTGAACCTTGGTTGAATTGTTTCTCTGTTGAAGCAATGCATGGTGACACACGTGTATATGTTTCCTTATTAGGATATGATTGGTTTGACTTGTAGGAAAGACATGAATCTTAGAGGTGGTCGTGGTGGAGGTCATGGCAACACCAATGATCGGGACGGTCGCGGTACTGTTGACACCAATGCTGACGACAACATCAATCGGGCTATCCAAGCCATGGCTAATATGGTGGCAGCTGTTGCCCAACAAACGACTACGATGGCTCCACAGAATCAACAGAATCAACAGAGAGCTGATCTTGCTGCTGATGCCAGAGGTTTAGTCGACTTTCAGCGTCATGATCCTCCACAGTTTCATGGGGATTCTGATCTGGAGAAGGCTGACTTATGGCTGCAATAATTGGAAAAGATCTTTGCTGTTCTGCATTGCCCTGAGGGAGTGAAGGTTACCTATTTTTGGTAGATGCAGAATACTGGTGGAGAGGAACCAGACAACTGATGGAAGCCAACAATCCGGAGGTCACTTGGGAAGTATTTCGCACCAGGTTTCTGGACAAGTACTTTTCGCAGAGTGCCAGGACCGAGAAAGAGCAAGAGTTTCTGAGAATGCAGCAAAGGGACATGACCGTTGAAGAATATGCGGCAAAGTTTGAATCACTCGCCAAATATTTCCGCTTTTTCCAAGCCCAACCTAATGAAGACTGGAAGTGTGAGAGGTTGAAGGAGGCCTGCGTTTTGAGATCAAGGAGTCTGTGTTACCACTCGAGATTCGCAACTTTCAAGCCTTAGTGGAGAAGTGTAGAAAAGTTGAGAAGATAAGAAGAGGAAAGGACAACAAGAGCAACAAGGGAGGACCGTCTAGGTCCAGGATCCTGAACAAGTACCAGAACCAAACGGGGGAGCAGTCCCAGAAGAAGCCATATTCCCGACCCCAAGGGAGTAATCAGAATCAACAATCCTATCCCCTTGTTGCATCTACCTATGGTGGTGGAAGTGGGAACGACCAGAATCAAGGACAAGTCTAGAGATGCTTCAAGTGTGGGAAACAGGGTAATACGACTGAGAATTGCACACTAAAGGGAGTTCTATGTTTCCAATATGGGAAGATAGGACATTTCGCAAGGGAATGCCCTGTACCAAAGTCTAAGCCGGACGTGAACAATGTATGAACTGCTAGACCAACGGCAAAGGGAAGAGTTTACACCATGAATGGTGCTAATGCTTCCAAATCAGATGATCTCATACAAGGTAGTTGCGACATAGCTGGTAATCTCCTAACTGTACTATTTGATTCGGGTGCTACACATTCGTTTATCTCTTTGGATTGTGTGAGACTTTTGGACTTGCCTGTTTCTTCACTATCGTTTGATTTGATTGCTACTACCCCAACCGCTAAGCCTGTTACTGTAAATTCAGTATGTTTGAACTTTCCTATTGTTATCCATGATAGGAAGTTTCTTGTTCATTTAATAAGATTGCCTTTGACACAATTGGATGTGATTCTAGGCATGGATTGGTTATCTTCCAACCATATCCTTTTAGACTGTGCACATAGAACATTAGTTTTTCCTGACTCTAAGATTTCTGGACTTTTAACTGCCAACCAAGTAAGAGCTTCTTTGAAAGAAGGAGCTCAGGGATACATGCTTCTATCCTGTTTAGAAGTTGAGAGGGACATTGTTTTGAGCGATATACCAGTTGTGAAAGATTTTCCGGAAGTTTTTCCTGGGGATGTTCCAAGTTTACCACCTGTGAGAGATATCGAGTTTCGGTTGACTTAGTTCCGGGATCGGGTCTGATCTCATCGCTCCATATAGGATGTCAAGTACAGAGTTAGCCGAGCTCAAGGCCCAACTTGAGGATATGTTGTCTGAGCAGTTTGTGAGGCAGAGTGTATCCCCATGGGGAGCACCAGTAATTTTAGTGAGGAAGAAGGACAGAGGTTTAAGACTCTGTGTGGATTACCGTCAACTCAACAAAATAACGATCAAGGACAAGTATACTCTACCACGCATAGATGATCTTATGGATCAACTCCAAGGAGCTGCTAACTTTTCAAAGATTGACCTGAGATCTGGTTATCACCAGATTAGAGTGAAGGCTGAGGATATACCTAAGACTGCATTCAAGACTCATTATGGTCACTATAAGTACCTCATGATGCCTTTTAGGGTGACGAATGCACTTGCTGTCTTCATGGACTATATTAATCAGATTTTTTGCCTGTTTCTAGATAAGTTTGTTGTCGTGTTCATCGATGATATTCTCATCTATTCTATAAGTCATGAGGAGCATAAGGAACACCTGCGACAAGTTTTACAGATCCTTCACGAGGAAAAGTTGTACGCAAAGCTGTCTAAGTGCGAGTTTTGGCTGGATGAAGTAAAGTTCTTGGGGCATATGATTACGAAGGAAGGAATTGTCGTTGACCCTACGAAAGTAAAAGCAATACTTTTGTGGGAAGACTGTGACATAAATCCGCAGTTTCGTTGGTTTGGCTGGTTATTACAGAAGATTCATCGAAGGATTCTCAACGATCATTGCGCCATTGACTCAACTTAAGAGGAAGGACCAACCTTTTGCTTGCACTGAGAAATGTGAGGAAAGTTTCCAGACGATGAAGGAATGTTTGACAACCTCACCAGTGTTAGTGTTACCTAAACCGAATGACCCATATGAAGTATACTGTTATGCTTCGCATCACGGTTTAGGCTTATGCAACATCGGAGGGTTGTAGCCTATGCTTCGCGCCAGTTGAAGACTCATGACAGAAATTACCCAACGCATGACCTAGAGTTAGCTGCTGTGGTTTTTGCACTAAAGATCTGGAGACACTACTTATATGGATCCAAGTTTGATGTCTTTAGTGACCACAAGAGTTTGAAATACCTGTTCGGCCAAAAAGAGCTTAACATGAGACAAAGATGATGGATGGAGTTTCTCAAGGACTGTGATTTCACTTTACTATACTACCCTGGAAAACCAAATGTCGATGCGGACGCTTTGAGTCGGAAGAGCCTGCATATCTCTGTAATGATGGTTAAGGAGTTAGAGTTGATTGAGCAGTTTCATGATCTCAATCCAGTTATGGAAGTGAACAAGGAGAAGATTAGTTTGGGAATGATCAAGGTATCTAGCAGACTGATGGAAATGATCCAAGGACAACAAGCAACCGATGAGTACCTTAAAGAGAAGAAGGAGTTACTTGGACAAGAGAAGGCTGTAGAGTTCAGTTTGGAACAGATGGCATCTTGAGATACAATGGACGGGTTTGTGTACCTAGCAACCCAGAGATGAGGAAAATGATTCTGGAGGAAGCACATAAGAGCAAGTTGAGTATTCATCCTGGATCAACCAAAAGGTATCAAGATCTGAAGCAGAGGTTTTGGTGGCCAGGAATAAGGAAACAAGTAGCTGAGTATGTAGCATCATGTCTGACTCATCAAAAAGCAAAAGTAGAGCATCAACGATCAGGTGCAATGCTTCAATCCTTGGATGTGCCCGAATGGAAATGGGAGAGCATCTCAATGGATTTTGTAGTAGCATTGCCAAGGACTTCTAAGAATTTTGATTCGATTTGGGTGATGGTTGATAGACTAACAAAGTCAGCACACTTCTTACCTGTTAAGATCAACTACAAAGTAGAGAAGTTAACCGAGCTGTATATCAGGGAAGTGATCAGACTACATGGGGTACCGTCAAGTATCGTTTTGTGAATATATGCCTTGACAGGATTATTTAAGTTTTGATGGATGACAAAAGAAACATTCCAGAAGGACTAGATTGCAAAAAGCATAAAAGGTTATCTCAGATGATCAAGTCTTTCAGAAGGTGTGAAGGGAATTTTTGTATTTGTATTGTGTGTTTTAGATCATGTTGTATATGGTAGATAAAGCTCTCAAAATCAATCACACACACACAAAATATGAGAAGTAAAAATAAAACTTAATAGGCCTTAAGCTCCTTAATTGAAAAATCAATTAACCGCCTAATCGATTACAAATTTCTCATAATCGATTATCATATATCTAAAAAGGTGTTTTCCAAAACAGTGAAGGTATAATCGATTACAGTAATCGATTATGTCTATAATCGATTATAGACATAATCGATTACTGTAATCGATTATAGACATAATCGATTGTAATCGATTATGTTCGTACGCGTGTAAGTGAGCTTTAAAACAGAGAACCCATAATCGATTATGATGCGACTGTCTCTTAACGCGTTTTGGCTAAAAAGAAAATAATCGATTATGGCACTAACATAATCGATTATGGTGCGAGAAAACACATATATTAAAAATGGGCTTAACCTAATTCCTATGGGCTTAATCCTTTGTCTATATATAGGACGCCTTGGGGAGTATTTCATTACAACATTTTTCTTCTCTAATTCTAATTGCGCCACTAGTTTCACACTATGATGTTTATTTTTGAGAGCTTTATACACCATATAAGTGAGATTGTAACTCTTCTTTATAGGCTTAACCACCTCAAGAGATAACATGACTTCAAACAATTTTAATCACGAGGGACATTCCATCAGACCCCCATCCTTCAATGGTGAAGGGTATGGTTATTGGAAAGAAAGAATGCAAATCTTTCTTGAGGCTGTGGACCTCGAAGTTTGGGACACTATGGAAAACGGTCCATTTGTCCCCTCCCGTTCTGTCAATAATGCAGTGGTGGACAAACCAAGAAGTCTCTGGACTGACGAAGAGAGGACAAAGGTCCAATACAATTTGAGGGCAAGGAACATCATTACTTCAGCTTTAAGCTACAATGAGTTCTACAACGTCTCAAATAGCAAGACCGCCAAGAAAATGTGGGACATCCTTCAACTGACCCATGAAGATACTACCGAGGTCAAAAGGGCTCGAATGAACACGTTAACCCATGAATATGAGCTATTTAGGATGAATCTGGGTGAAAGCATACAAGTTATGTAGAAACGGTTTACCCACATTATTAATCATCTTAGGGCTCTTGGGAAATCCTTTAGTAATGAAGATTTGATTAATAAAGTGATTAGATGTTTAAATAGAAGTTGGCAACCCAAAGTAACTATTATAGCTGGATCTAGAGATTTATCCACTATGACTTTGGCGACTCTATTTGGAAAACTGCAGGAATATGAGCTCGAATTAAATCGACTCACTGAAAGTGACAAGAAAAAGAAAGGACTTGCACTTAAAGCAAGTGTTAGTGAAAGGGATGAAGAAATTGATTTTCGCGATTGTGAAAACCTCAATGAAAATGAGGAAAATATGAGCTTGATGGTACGCAAGTTCAAAAAGTTTCTAAGGTACAAAGACAAAGCAAAACAATTCTCTACTCCTCAAAGGAAGAATGAGGGAGAAGGAGGTTCTTACAATCCAATGTGCTTCAATTGTGGCAAAAAGGGCCACATTAAACCCGATTGTCCTCAAGGACAAAAGAAATATGAGAAGGGTGAAAAGAAGCCACAAAAGGATAGAAAAGGAAGAACAGCTTACATTGCATGGGAAGACAATGATATGAGCTCATTAGACGAATCAAACAATGAGGAGGCAAATTTGTGCCTTATGGCTAATCATGAGAAAGATGAGGTAAATGAACTTGAACTTGAAACCGGATTGTTATACAATGATTTACTTGTTGCATGTGAAGAATTAGATGATGAAACTATGTGCCTTACAAAAATTATTTCTTCATCGAAGAAAACCATCTCTAGTCTTGAATCTAAAATCAACCTTTTGAATACTGAGATGGATACCATTAAAGAGAAACTAACTACTTCAAGAGAAACTTCATCATGCCTATCTTGCTAAAACAAAAAGAATGAAATTTCAAAGTGTAGTGAATGCAACGTTTTGAAAACTAAAATTGAGGATTTATACAACACGATTGCAAAGTTCACTAGTGGAAGAGATAACTTAAATGTGCTTCTAGGGAATCAGAAGGGAATGCATGACAAAGCTGGTTTGGGTTATCACCCTAAATTGCATGAAAAATCTTTTAAGAAGTTCTTTAGTCCAACAAATGCGTCTAGTAGTCCTTTTGTAAAATGCTTTTATTGTGGTAGAAAAGGACATACTGCTTCTATATGCAATGCTAGAAAGAACAAGAACATGATTGGTAAGAAAGTATGGGTACCAAAGGGCAGTGAGCCCAAAACTAACCCTCAAGGACCCAACATGATTTGGGTACCAAAAGTTGAAACTTAATTCTGTTTTATAGGTGTGCTTGAAAGCAAAGAACTTAAACTGGTATCTTGATAGTGGATGCTCCAAGTACATGATGGGAGACAAAAATAAGCTCTCATCCCTCACACCCTAAAGGGGTGGCTATGTTTTCTACGACGATAACAACAAAGATAGAATCTTGGGAATTGAAACGGTTGGTAAGAGTCCCAATCCCATTATAGAAAATGTTTTGTATGTTGAGGGCTTGAAATATAATTTGCTAAGTATAAGCCAACTCTCTGACAAAGGTTTTGAAGTAATTTTTGATACACCAAAATGCATGGTTATGGATTCTAAAAATAAACAAACTAAGTTAATTGGACAAAGAATTGGAAATATTTATATGGTTAACTTGGATGAACTACCTTCAAATGATGCATGCTGTCTTGTTAGTAAAGAGGATGAAACTTGGTTATGGCATAGGAGAATGACACACATTCACATGGACCATCTAAATAAGTTGGTTTGCAAGGACCTAGTAATTGGACTACCAAAACTGCATTTTGAAAAAGACAAGTTGTGTGATGCTTGTCAAAAAGGAAAACAATTAAAGGCATCTTTTAAATCTAAAAACCTTGTTTCAACAAATCGGCCTTTACAGCTTTTACATATGGACTTGTTTGGTCCATCTAGAACTATGAGCTTTGGTGGCAATTACTATGCGCTTGTTATTGTGGATGATTAATTGGACAAAGAATTGGAAATATTTATATGGTTAACTTGGATGAACTACCTTCAAATAATGCATGCTGTCTTATTAGTAAAGAGGATGAAACTTCGTTATGGAATAGGAGAATGACACACATTCACATGGACCATCTAAATAAGTTGGTTCGCAAGGACCTAGTAATTGGACTACCAAAACTGCGTTTTGAAAAAGACAAGTTGTGTGATGCTTGTCAAAAAGGAAAACAAGTAAAGGCATCTTTTAAATCTAAAAACCTTGTTTCAACAAATCTGCCTTTACAGCTTTTACATATGGACTTGTTTGGTCCATCTAGAACTATGAGCTTTGGTGGCAATTACTATGCGCTTGTTATTGTGGATGATTATTCTCGCTTTCCATGGACCTTGTTTATTTCTCATAAAAATGACGCTTTTGTTGCCTTTTGAAAACTTGCTAAGGTTATGCAAAATGAGAAGGGTTTAAACATTACATGCATCCGAAGTGATCATGGTGGTGAGTTCCAAAATGAGGCATTTGAGGCCTTTTGTAATGAAAATGGAATTGAGCATAATTTTTCCTCACCAAGGAATCCCCAACAAAATGCGGTGGTGGAAAGGAAAAATCGATCTCTTGAAGAGCTAGCGAGGATGATGCTAAATGAGACCAACCTTCCCAAGTATTTTTGGACAGACGCGGTAAGCACCGCATGCTATGTAACGAATAGAGTCCTCATCAGACCTATTCTAAAATAAACGCCCTATGAAATTTACAAAGGAAGGAAGCCTAACATCTCCCACTTTCACGTATTCGGATGTAAGTGCTTTGTTTTGAATACTGGTAAAGATAACCTTGGCAAATTCGATGCTAAAGCTGATGAAGGTATATTTCTTGGATAATCAAGTTCTAGTAAATCATTTAGAATTTATAACAAAAGAACTATGACCATTCAAGAATCTGTACATGTATCTTTTGATGAATTTAACCCCAAATCTGTGGTAGAGGAAAGTGTTGATGATCTTGCAGAAATTTTGGACAATAGTCACCTTGGAAAATCACAAGGTCGAGATTATAACAACAATGAAGATCGATTGCCTCACCAAACAAAAGGAACATCTCACTCAAATCTTCTAAAAGAATGGAGAACATCAAGAGATCATCCTCTTGACAACATCATATGTGATATCGAAAAAAGGGTAACAACTCGAAACTCTGTAAAACATGTATGTCACTATATGGCATTTGTATTTCAAATTGAACCTAAAAATGTGGATGAGGCTATAGTAGATGAACATTGGACTCTTGCTATGCAAGATGAGTTAAATCAATCTGAAAGAAACAATGTGTGGGAACTAGTCCCCAAACCCAAGGACCATTTACTCATTGGTACTAAATGGGTTTTTCGTAACAAGCTTGATGAAAATGGAATAGTCACAAGGAATAAAGCAAGGCTTATAGGTAAAGGTTACAACCAACAAGAAGGCATAGACTTTGATGAAACCTATGCTCTCGTAGCTAGATTAGAGGCCATCCGTATGCTTCTCTCTTTTGCATGCATTATGAATTTCAAACTTTTCCAAATGGATGTAAAAAGCGTCTTTCTAAATGGTCTTATACAAGAAGAAGTCTATGTAGATCGACCCCCAAGTTTCTCAAAATTTGAATTTCCAAACCATGTGTTTAAATTGAAAAAGGCTTTATATGGTTTAAAGCAAGCCGTTCGAGCTTGGTATGAACATTTGAGTAAGTTCTTGCTTGAAAATGGCTTTCAAACAGGAAAAGTTGACACTACTCTATTCATCAAAAACAAAAAGCATGACATTTTATTCGTTCAAATTTATGTTGGATGACATAATTTTTGGTGCTGCTAATGAGGCTTTATGCAAGGATTTATCTAACATTATGCAAAGAGAATTTGAGATGTCAATGATGGGTGAGCTCAACTACTTCGTTGGACTACAAATTAAACAATCAAAGAAGGGTATATTCATCAACCAATCCAAGTATTGCAAGGAGTTACTTAAGAAATTTGGGATGAACAACTCTAAAGAACTATCTACTCCAATGAGCACATCTTGTTATCTAGACAAAGATGAGAATGGAAAGACGGTTGATATGAGTAAGTATAGAGGTATGATAGGATCTCTCCTTTATCTTATTGCAAGTCGTCCCGATATTATGTTTAGTGTATGCATGTGTGCACGTTTTCAATCAAACCCTAAGGAATCACATCTCGCTGTAGTAAAACGCATTATGAGATATCTCATTGGCACACAAAATATGGGCTTATGGTATCCTAAGGAGGCTAATTGTACCTTATTAGGGTACTCAGATTCAGATTTTGCAGGATACAAAATGACATAAAAAGTACTAGTGGTACATGTCACTTGCTAGGAAACGCCTTAGTCTCTTGGCATAGTAAGAAACAAACCAGTGTGGCCTTGTCCACTGTCGAAGCAGAATATGTTGCGGCGGGTAGTTGTTGTGCACAAATAATTTGGATGAAACAACAGTTGAATGACTATGGAATTAATCTTAAAACTGTTCCCATTAAATGTGACAACACTAGTGCCATAAATCTCACGAAAAATCCATTTTATCACTCTAGAACCAAGCACATTGAAATCAGGCATCATTTCATTAGGGACCATGTTCAAAAAGGTTATTGCATGATTGAGTTTGTTGAAACATCTAAACAACTCATAGACATTTTTGCAAAACCATTACCTAAAGAAAGCTTTTTTTTCATAAGAACTGAATTAGGAATATTGAATCAATCATGCATTGAGTAAAATAAGCATCTCATCTTGTTATTACTAATTTGTGTATTAAGTGTGAATAAGAAACAGGATGAAATAATCTATTAGTATAATCGATTATCAGAAGGCAGAAGGTCAATAATCGATTACAATAATCGATTTAGTGAATCAGACAAAAAAGCGTCAAAAGTTAGAAGACCCATAATCGATTAGCATAACCAATTATGTGCACAATGCAGAATATCACCAGAAGTCAGAAGGTCAATAATCGATTACAATAATCGATTAAGAACGAGAAGTAACCAAGGACACAATAATAACCATTTAAGTAATCGATTAAAGGGTTGAAGATTCATTAATAGCAACCGATTACCTAATCGATTATACCATAAACCCAGTACACAATCGATTCCCTAATCGATTTCGTAGAATCGAAAGGTCAGAAGCTCACATAATAATCGATTACTAGAGATAATATAATCAATTATAACTCACAAGCTGACTAATCAGAGAGCTCCATCTCAGTTCATAATCGATTATGACACTTAAAATAATCGATTATGCGACTCCTTAAAAGGTACGCTTAATGCCCTAGCTCTCATATCTGCTTGACTATCTCTCTCTCTTTGAATATTTCCTCTAGTTTCTTCATCCACATTCATCTCCTCTTATCATCATGCCTCCTAAACGCACAATAACAGCTATTGTGAACCCTGGTCCTATCTCTCAAGATCAGCTGAACAAGTTCTTCTCTAATGGGAGCCAATGCACTAAGTTTGTAAGCAACTTCCAAAATAGGAAAGTCCAAAAACCCCGCTTTCTGGACGTTGAGTTTTTGAGGAGAGAAAAATTCAAATTCATGGAGCTCTTGGACACTGCTGGTCTAACTGACTTCCTCACCTTCTCAAAAGACATATACCTAGATCTGGTTAGAGTTTTCTACTGCAACCTCCGCCTAGTTGACAGTGTACTCATTTCTAAGGCATCCCATAAACCTATTCATTTTACTGCTGAGGCTTTTGGGAGAGTTGTGGGGGTGCCCTCTAGTGGCACTAAGGTAACTGTTGAGGGTCCTGCTGCACCCTTAGCAAATGAGTTTGCAAGGTTGGATGCTACTAAGGCTATTTTGAGGGATCCTACTGAAGCAACTTGTAAGGAAATTATTGCTAGTCAAATGAAAGTAGAGAGTAGGTTTTTACAGTATGCCATTGCTAGGCTTCTATTTCCTAGGCGACACAACTTCTCTCAGCTTCTAAAACTAGATGTTGTGTTGATTTGGCTGCTTGAAAATAATAAAACCGTCGATTGGGCTAGCTTAGTTATGCAGCATATGGCTGATGATAGGAATGGAGGATCCATGCCCTACGGCCATTTGATTACTCACATCCTTAGTCATATAAGGGTTAAACTCATCGGTGAGGTCAAGCTAGATATCCAAAAATTCCATGGAATTCTCAATCAAGGGACAATCAACCAAATGGGAATAGAGTTCTTTGGCAATTGATGGGTATACAAGCTCAAGAGCAGAAAACAAGTTGACTATTTTCAAGAGTCTTCTCACATTGCTGGAGCATCCTCATCACAAGCAAATCCTTCTACCGCGTCTCCTAAAATGATGGACATACTGCAAAACATTCTTATGGAGGTTCGTGCTAACACCAGTGTAATAGGTAATCTATCTCTTAAGGTGGAATGCATGGAGTAGCGTATGAATGAGGCAAAGATCATCTTTGACAGTCCTATTCAAGCACCGTCCCAGCCTACTGCTGCTGATGATGGTGATGATGAGGATGATGAGTTGGATGAGGACTATATCCTCTTATTTTTTTATGATTCATTTTGGATAACTGTACCTATCTTTTCCTACTATTTTTAATGTTGTGCATTTATTTTCTTTAATCTTGAATACATGCCTTGCATCTTACTTTCCCGCTTTTTGATAGTGCCAAAAGGGGGAGCGATATATATGGTTGCATAATTCAAGGGGAGTGGATTTTTTTTATTGCATAAAGTGAGGGGGGTAGAGCATATATTATCTACGCATAACTCTGATTATCTTGAGAAAATCTCTCCTTGAGACGTTTGTCATCATCAAAAAGGGGGAGAATATGAATATATGCCTTGACAGAATTATTTAATTCTGATGGATGACAAAAGAAACATTCCATAAGGACTAGATTGCAAAAAGCAAAAAAGTTTATATCAGGTGATCAAGTCTTTCAGAAGGGGTGAAGGGAATTTTAGTATTTGTATTGTGTGTTTTAGATCATGTTGTACATGGTAGATAAAGCTCCCAATATCAATCACACACACACAAAATATAAGAAGTAAAAATAAAACTTAATAGGCCTTAAGCTCCTTAATTGAAAAATCAATTAACCGTCATTAAGTTTAAAATCAGATGGTTTTTAAAAAGATAATAATCGATTATAGATTTCTCATAATCGATTATCATATACCTGAAAAGGTATTTTCCAAAACAATGAAGGTATAATCGATTACTGTAATCGATTATAGACATAATCGATTGTATAATCGATTATGCTCGTACTCGTGTAAGTGATATGATAATCGATTATGATGCGACTGTCTCTTAACTCGTTTTGGCTAAAAAGAAAATAATCGGTTATGGCACTAATATAATCGATTATAGCGCGAGAAAACAAATATATTAAAAATGGGCTTAACCTAATACCTATGGGCTTAATCCTTTGTCTATAAATAGGAAGCCTTGGGGAGTGTTTCATTACAACATTTTGCTTCTCTAATCCTAATTGCGCTAATACTTTGTCAAAATCACTCTCACTAGTTTCGCACTTTGATATTTATTTTTAGAGCTTTATACTCCATATAAGTGAGCTTGTAACTGTGCTTCAAATTGTATTTTCTTATCTGCACTTTTGAGTGCTACATTTCAGTTACGTTGTTATTTTTTTGGGTGTGAATCCCATAGTTTTTGAAAGAGAAGGTTTGTCTCTTGAGACTCTATCACTGGGGGAGGTGATATCCCTGGTCTGTGAAGAGTGCTCTTCTTTGTGAAGGTTTCTAGCTAAACCTGATTTTAAAGCTAGTTATTGAGTGAAAACCCGTGGTGGTTGACCTCGGGGATTGGACGTAGGCTACTGGGGTTTTTGGTAGCCGAACCAGGATAGAACTGTGAGCCTTATTTTTCTTTCTTACTCTTTATTATTGCAATTTATTTTACGCCATTTACATTCTGCAACTCTTATTTTATTTTAATTTAGTCAATGCACTTTAAATTCAAGTAATTTATTTCTTAAGTGCTTTGTTGTGCAAAAGGTTTTAAAATTCACATTACACACAATTCACCCCCTCTTGTGTTTGGAGTCACTTGTCGACACGTTTCAGATAGAGACCCAAAGTTTACTTCACGTTTTCGACAAAGTCTACATCAAGCGTTAGGAACAAAGTTGAGACTGAGTTCAGCATACCATCCTCAAATGAATGGATAGATGGAGAGAACGATACAATACATGGAAGATTTGCTAAGGGCTTGTGTCTTAGACCATAGTGGAAGCTGGGACGATCTTTTGCCTCTTATCGAGTTTACATACAACAATAGTTTTCATTGTAGTATAAGGATAGCGCCCTATGAGGCCCTGTATGGACGAAAGTGTCAGACGTCGTTGTGTTGGTACCAGGATGGAGAGAGTATGATTTTGGGCCTTGAACTTGCGCAACAGACAACGAAAAAGATTAAGCAAATCTGTGAAAAGATGAAGACGGCACATAGCAGACAGAAGAGCTACTCCGATAGACGGAGGCAACCTCTTGAATTTCAAGAAGGTGAACACGTTCTCCTGAGAGTCACACCCATGACTGGGGTAGGTAAGGCTATAAAGTCCAGCAAACTCACTCCTAAATTCATTGGACTTTACTAGATTCTTCGTCGTATTGGTCCGGTAGCTTACAAGATTGTCTTACCACCTTTTCTCTCCAATATTCATAATGTTTTCCATATCTCACAACTTAGGAAGTATATTCCTGATTCTTCCCATGTAATCGAACCCGATGTAGTACAATTACGAAAAAACTTGTCTTATGAGATATCGCCTGTACGAATCGATGATAAGAGGATCAAGCAACTCAGGGGCAAACAAATCTCCTTAGTCACGGTTGTTTGGAACGAAGCGGCTGGAGACACAACGTGGGAACCAGAGGACAAGATGAGACTACAATATCCTGATCTTTTTCCAGGTACGTAATTTCGACGATGAATTTTTTTTTTAGTGGGGTAGTAATGTAACACCCCAATTTTCATGCTTTCTAAGATTGGTAAGCTATATAAGTGAATTTATATTTTATCTGAGTTTTAGAAAATAATTTTAAATAATCTGAGACCATATTCATACTCTACTCTATCGTAGGAATTTACGGTTAAATTTTGGGTTGAAAATTCAGACGGAAGCCGGTCTGCGTTTTCACTGACAGTAAGATTTTACTGATCAGGAAACCTAATTTTGACTCGTGAACGAAACAATTAGGTTTAGAATCGAATTTCCAACAACTTTGGTAAAATTGGTTTTTCGCAATAAAAAGTGAATTAATATACGTTATACGGGCGAAAATTTAAATCGGGTGAAGAACGGAGCTGAATACAGATTTACCAGGACCCGCTAACGAATAAATGTGAATTCACATTAGGTCAAATCATCTAGGAAAGCATGCCATGACTCACCACTATCATAATGACAAACGAAAATATTTGTACGCGTTCACACTGAGAAAAGACCAAAACGCCCTTGACCTTTTGTGTTAATTCCACTTTTGTCCATAAAGGAAATGCCCATTTTGTCCCTTAAGTGAACATTTTTGGACCACCTTACCCTCCCTTTCTCTCCCATGTGTAACACCTCGTTTTTCGTATGAGTGTGCATATGTTGTTATAATTATATGTATTATTATTATTATCATTATTATTAGTAGAATATTTGACAATATGCTTGTATACATCGTCACTGCATTTTATAAGTATCTATATGAATGTATATTTATGTGCGTACATTTTAAGTGATAACATGCACGCTTATGTTTGTATGATTATAAGTGTGTTTACATTTTAATATTAAAATGTTGTTGTTGTTATTATTATTATTATTATTATTATTATTATTATTATTATTATTATTATTATTATTATTATTATTATAATAATAATATGTAATTGATTCTTATTGATATGTAAATGATTTATATTAATTATTCTTTTATTAATATACGATTGACTGCATCAATAAATAATTGTGCATAGTTATATTTATATTATTAATTATACTGCATGTATTAATACATGATCTTATCTATATGAATATATAATTGATTATATTAGTATGTAAGTATGTAATCTCATGTGCTTATATGTGATCTTGTATGGACTAATATGATGTGTGTAATTAATGTGTGAACGTATATTTATTTACATGTCATCAATTATATATATGTTTATATTAACACTGGATCACTTGTATTAATGCACAATAGAATCATATTAATATACGACTATCTATATAAATATTTAGATCATGATTATATTAATATAAGATATTTATATTTATGATAATTGTAGCTGTGTTGGTATAAGATCAATTAGATGTCATAGAGATTCAATCGTTGAATAGATAAGATTATCCTATCTTAATCTCCTAAAAATCCTATGTAGAAACAACTATCCTTTTAATTGTGAACGTATATTACCTTTTTGACCCTATTAGAGTCCGAATTAGGAATAAATTGTGAAACATGATTTTGTAGTAAATTCTCTTAGCTTTCCAAAACCACCAAGAACACATAAATTGGACACTCGTAGCTCAAGTTAGGGCCAAACCAGTAAGCACGCATTTTGGGCTCTTTGGTTAGCCCGTTTCGCTCTAATCCTTTTTATACCTCTTTTGCTCGACCTATAACTCATAGCCGTCTTTCCTAGAGTTAGAAACAGTCGTCTTTTACCATTCTCTTGGATTCCCATTGAATCCTTGAGCGTCCTCAATCCTTGTTTGAGTGTTCTTCGTCAAGAACATATCCCTGTGGCGTTTGTTGTTGCGTTTGGGGTTAAGCTGTTAGCTTAGTGTTATTTTGAGGTAAGGTAACCAACCCTGTTCATCCTTTCTTGGAATCCCTTGAGTTAATAATGAACCGTTTTGTCCCTGCCAAACCAGACTTCATTGTTCATGCACCAATGTTGTGAACGGGTGCTAGCAGATTAGTTCCCCAGGAATCTAATCGAGGTATGTGCATAACCATTGTGTTAATTCCCTTCCCTTTCTTTGTTTGGAAATTAACTACCCTTGTCCTTTCTTGTTGTTCTTGGTCAAAGCTCGCTGAACCTGTTGAACCCGTTTGGAGGAGTCACGCTTAGACTATGCTCTTGTTGGCTCATAGGTTGGAATCGTCACGTCAGGTATGGGGAGAAGGGATTAGTATAACATATAGGTTCTAGGGTAGCGTAAGATGAGGGTTAACTGATGACCCTATTTGTGTGCTATATGCCTTAATTGCTGTGTGAAATTGTTACGGTTGTTTATACATGTTGTTAATTGTTTAAATGGTTTGTATGATCTTGGTATGACATTTATGATGTTGTTTATGATGATGATGATATGCCATGATTGTATGAGTTGGTGTGTTGGAACGGCTGTTAAATCTATGTTAATAAAAGACATAGGGATGTTAGCGCTAAGCCTAAAACTAGGATTAGTCCAATTGATGTTCATAAACATGAAGATATGAATTGAGGTTTAGATATTAAGATTAAGTTATAATCTTAATAAGGTATGAATTGTGGTTTAGATATTAAGATTAAGTTATAATCTTAATAAATATATGACTTGAGGTTTAAATATTAAGATTACGTTATAATCTTAATAAGGTATGAATAGTGGTTTAGATATTAAGATTATGTTATAATCTTAATAAATATATGACTTGAGGTTTAAATATTAAGATTAAGTTATAATCTTAATAAGATATGAATTGAGGATTAGATAATAAGATTAAGTATAATACTTAATAAAGATAATGTTAAGTTAAGACTTAACAAAGAGAACAATTAATAAGACGATGATGTTATTGGTAACTACGTACTGTTACCAATGTTGTTGGTTAAATCATTCTTGATGCTTATTGGTCAAGTTTGATGTTGATAAATCATCTTTGATGCTTGTTGGTCAAAGTTGATAACCATGTAATGGTGTTGATGATGGATGGTTGGACATGTGTTTGCATGTTGGTTGAACATTGCATGCATCATTGCATAGAGATGATAATTCGGGCGGAAAGCAAATGATGAATTGCGATAGTGGAGGCCACGATGGGTGTTAACCCGGCCTTGCAGGTACATTGGGTATGGAAGTTCCAGGTGACATGGGCTAGCTACCTATTGTCAGAGTGACCTAATGAATAAGCTTGAGTACCCTGACTAGCCACTATTCGTTATCAGGATTGGTGAGAGTGTTCGGGGATGGCACATGGTCTGGCATATCAACCGTGTTGATAACCGAACATGTAATCCTAATCGTCTTTCCAGAGTTAGAGTTGTTGGCCATATTGCATATGGAGTAGTGGAGTAGTTATGCATCGCATAACATGTTTATAACGTGATATGATGGAATGTGTTATAACATGTATGTTGTATTATGATGTTTATATGTTGCATGAGCATCTTGCTAACTGCTCTATTACCGTTTATGTTTATACGTACAGTTCCTTACTCCCTATTTGTTGTTGTTGTGTTTTGCATGTACCTTTGGTTATGCAGAGAATGGTGAGCTGCCAGCTGAGGAGTGATCCCAAGGAGATCGCTTGCTCATAGTATAGTTTGGTTTATGTTTAGTATGTTAGTTGTTTTCCGATGTAATATCGGTAGTGGTTACCAGCTCTGATTTTGTGATATCGGGTTTCGGGTTTTGTTTATGTTAATGTTTTTCCGCAGTTGTTTTATGTTTAAAACGTTTTCGGATCATGTGGTACTTGCTACCTTTTAAGTTAAAGTTTTTAGTTTTTATTTAACTTGCATGCTTTATTTAATTTTATCGTATGCGGGGTAGCGGGTGTCACACCATGCATAAGGCTTCATGAAGCCATCTTCCCATTTTTCCTATAACTTCATCATTTCTCCTTAACTTTCTTTCATTTTCTCAAGTAGAACTTAAGAGATTTTGTGAAGAAAAGTGTTTGATCTTTGCTTATTTTCAACCTCCAAGAGGTATGGTTACTTCCTTTGATCCATAAACTTCATGATTCTTCTCTTATTTCTTGTCTTCAAAGACATGATCCATTATGTTTCAAGTTCTATGTCCAAAGTTCAAAAATCCGTAGAAAATTGTAGAAAAATCCTATGATCACGAAACCAATTTCTCTGAACCCACCATGATATATATATTGAGTATCTAGAAGCATGAACCCAAAATAAATTTCCTTCCTATTTTTCTATGAGAGGGCAAAATCCTAAGAATGGTGAAAGGATGGTTTTTGCTTCAATTTTTGGCTATATGGCACTTGTTTTAACCTACTATGTCTTTGGACATTGAACCTAAGAGCAAAACATCATCAAAAGCTCCTAGCCAATTTTCTTAATTTTGGCCAAAACCTAATTTTTGGGAAGCTTGGAATTTTGCTTCAATTTTTAGAAAGTGACAATGGATTTCATCTTTCCATTACCTTTATGTATTGAATCCAAGAGATTGAAACCAAATGAAATCCCTAGCCTATTTTTCAATAAGATGGCCGAACCCTAGCCTAGATTAGTTGGATGAGTTTTGTTTGATTCTATTAACTTTTAGTTGTGATTTGTTGTGAAGGATCAAACTGTGATTGATTGTTCTAAGCTGTGCGACGGAAAGCCCTATGAGAACTAGCTTGAAATCTCCAAGAGGTAAAGGGAGATTACTTACAATGAATTTGGTAGTCTCATAAGTTTGTTGTTAGATGTGTTGGTTGTTGTTTTATTTGGAATCATAAGATGAATCTTACTTTGTGAATATAATATGTGTTGTGTATGTACTTGATTTAATTGGTGAAGTATGTGATTGGATGTTTGAAATTGAATTGTGACATTGTTGCCTGGATGAGATATATGTATGATGTTGGTTTAATATTTGATGCTTATATATGTATATCTTGGATTGTGATTTGACTTGATTGGTTGAGAGCATAGCATCGACTATAGCTTGATAATGAAGATTAAAACGCTTAAAAGCCTTAATCAAAATTTTAAAAAAAAAAAAAAGTATTCTGAAATTAAAGAAAAATATTGAGAATAATTTTGTCTTATCAAGGAAAGAACTCTATTTTCCAAAATGTTAGATCCTTTCAAAAGAAAAAGTCATTTTAATGAAAGTCCATTCAAATGTTTTCTTTTTAGCAAGATGTTTCAGATGACGAAACCTTTAGAAAATAGATTTACAAATAAAAGAGATTTCTTGAAAATAGCTTCTTCTGAGAAAATGCTTTAATTCATGCCAATGAGGTTGAGTTCTGTTTTCCAAGTCTTACATACGAAAATAAGACTCGAAAGAAAAATGGTGATTACCCTTTAACTTGTGAAGTCTGCAAACCTAGTGATCGAGACATCAGGCTAGTGTTTTGTGAGTTGAGCACTCGGACTGCGTGTCCTATGTTTTGAATGAATGGGCTAAATGTCCTTTAAAACGAGTCGTGAGCCATATGCCTCGACAAGAAAGAATGAATGAAAAAGAAAACATAAAACCTTCTGTGTACATACATGAATCGGCAGACGTACCATGAAATCGAGCAACAATCCATTGTGGTTGAGAATATGAGCCACAAGAGGCCGAGGCATTGTAATGTCCCCTCTCGGTGTCACAGTTCGTAACCCAAATTCTCTTTTTCGGTTAATTAAAACATTTTCGAAAATACTTATTAGACTAGTTTCGGAAATCTGATACCAAATTAAAATTTTAATCACAATTGAAAAACAAATACAAACTCATCATCTATAAAACTCATTCAATTCCACCTTAAGGCATATATCACTTCAATCTCTAATACACATCATACTGAGTCACGGTCAAAGGACCTGACTTTAAATACCAAAATCCTAAGAGCTGGTCTAATAAAACTCTAAGAACAATAAAGTATATTACCTAGCCTACATCTCCCCAATGAGACTGGGCGTTGTCATCAATAGTCCATCCGTCTTCGTCGTCGGCATCAAGGAACTCAGCTACAGGTCCCGTAGTGACCCAGAGGACCGTTGAAAAATATCTGTACATGTGTTCAAAAAACACAACAGGGTGTCCAACATGTACAGGCAAGGGTGAGATACTCATTCACAAGTTTATCGTAAAAGCCATACAAGTAAAGCAGCATACAAATAATGCATCAACACAGTCATGCGATAAAATATCAATATCCAATGTAATATCATAATGGGATAACTTCACATTTCAAAATATCATACTCATTCATCAAGATAAGTCAAATGAATGCATGAGACTTCAATTCAACTTTCTAATTCATGTACTCTGGAGATTCCTACTTCCCTTCATCGAGTGATAGGCTGCGAATACTCCCATAACACAATTGTTCTCGTGAGTTGTCCTCTCAATTTAGGTCCGAACTCCAATTGTTCCGGGGTACCACATCATAACCATATCATGAATAGTCCAGTCTCTGATCGAGTTCATCCGTGTTGGGCAACCGATTTACCATGGCACGGGGTCGTGATGCCTCCGACCACTTGTGGAGTTTCGAACACAAGATGCCCCTATAGACCTAGTGGTCTTAACTGGCTCAATTCTCAACCACTTGGATTGTAGCTCGGTTCAAATGGCACGTCGGCTGACTCATGCATGTATGCCGGAGGTTTTATATTCTTTCTTTTTCGTTCATTCTTTCTTTTTCTATCAAGGCACACAGCTCATGACTTATTTTAAATGACATATAGCCCGTTCAATTCAAATTTCAGGACATGTAGTCCAAGTTCTTAATTCGCGAAGTACTAGGCCGACGTCGCGGACACTAGACTCGCATATAGGACACTAAGTCCGTTCTTTTTCAAAACACAGGACACATAGTCCAAATGCTCAATCCAAGATGTACTAGGCCGACATCGCGAACAATAGACTCGCATATAGGACACAAAGTCTGTTCATGTCACAGAACTTCAGCCCGACGTCTCGGTCACTAGGTTCATGTGCTTCACATGCGTGAAGAGGAAATCACCAGTTTCATCAAATTCATTTTCGTAGTTCAAATCTCAAAAACAAAACTAAGATTCTTTTTGGTATAAACCAAAATGCATTTTTGCTCTAAAACTTATTTTCCACAAAAACTTTTCTTTACAAATCATGCTCAAAGGCTCAAGTTCTAAAGATTCGTTTTTCAAAGGATTTTGGCTTAAAATGCCTTTTCTAAAGGTTCCATCATTTTAAAAAAATTTTCTAAAGGTTGTTATTGGAGCAAACTTTCATGAAGAAACTTTTTCGTTTTCGGAACATCAAATACTTTCAAAAGGTTCTTTCTTTGACAACTAGATATTTCTCAAGGTTTTCTTTCTTTGGGAAACATGTTTAGAAAACTATTATAAAGCAACTTTTCACTATTTTCCTAACCAACTCTCGACTTCCTAATCTTACAGTAGTTGAAAATATGGATTTTACGACCAGATTTAACGTCGGTTAAATAAAACTTGATGATAAAAAAGACGCGATGGCAGAATGGTAAATAATTAGCTCATTTAAATCATATTTAACGTCGGTTGTATGAATATCTGACATTAAAAATCTAAATAAAACTTTTAACATCGGTTAATAAAAAGCTAGACGTTAAAAGTAAAATTTTAATGTCGGTTTTTTAAAAAACCGACGTTAAAATATTTATTTTAACGTCTGGTTTTTTATTAACTGACGTTAAAAGTTTTACTCAAATTTTTTTAACGTTAAGTCGCGCTCGCGTCCTAGGTATCAGTTCTACGCGCACTCACTACAGTTTCATCTCTTCTCCATTTGAAAAACTCTTGGTTAGTCTCGATTGGAGCTTTGGATGATTGTGTGGATTATTGTGTGTTAGTTTTAGACCTAGTTTGAAGCTTAGGAATAGGCTTGAACAAGGTTGGCGGTGCCTAGAGCGTTAAACGAGTAAATGTGGAAGCTAGATGTTTGGAAGGCTTTTCCCAGCTGAGCGCAACGCTCATGTGTGGGATGTTAGCACGCCTAAGCATTCTAACGCTCAAGCGTGGTAATGCGGACGCTCAAGTATTCTGAGTGCTTTTGCCAACTGGTATGCTTTTCGATGCGTGTGCTACACGTGTCAGATCAGGGTCAAGGCGGAGCGGACAAGGTTCCACGCACAAGCGTGGAGAGGACCTCATGCTCAAACGTGGGCACGCTCAAGCATGGAAATTCTGCACGCTAAAGCGTTCTCAGCAGGATGCCCCAAGTGAAGTTTTCTCTCCATTTTCACTTAGCTCATTTTATCAACTCATCTTCAAGCTCGAGACTGAATGTAGAGAGAGGAGCTCTAGTTTTCTAGAGAGAGAAAGCTTGATTTGAAGGAGATCGAAGTACCGAAATGCGATTCTGACTGCACCATTGTGATCGTGGCGAGGTTAACTTTGACTTTGATGGATTGATTTATCAATTTGTCCTAGGTAAACTTGAATCCCTAACACGCATTCTTTGTGTTCTTGGCGTTCTTCAAGTCTTTACCTTCTCTTTGGTCTTTTGGGTTTGCCCTAGGGCTAACACTATTGTGCATGTGTTGTGCTCGTGATTAGGGCAAAGTTCGTGCTTGCGGTGATACGAGGCTTGGAGCTGTGGCCACGGTTGAGGGGCTGTTTGGAGCTGCCATAGGAGGGTGGTTGCGAGCTTGAGGAAGGAGGAGCGAGCCGATGGTTGCCTAGGTTCGCGTGACGACAGTTCAGGTGGGCAGAAAGAGTACTGCTACCGTTGGGAAGGCAAGAGCAGTGTAGGACATTTTCCGCTATGTGTAGGGAATCCCTAACCCTACTAGTGGTTGAGCCCTGATAAAGTACCTAAACCTAGGTTTAACTTACTTTGGGCTATCGCCATTAAGTTTGGAAACCTTAGGCTAGCGAACAGCTAATTAAGGATGGTTGCTTTCGTATGAATGTATGCTGCTACTTGTTGTTGTTGCTATCTGTCTAAGTGCCTATATGCTGCTTGGTATGTGCTATGCTGCTATATGCTATAGTTGATGTTATTGCTATTGTTAGTATGTTGTATGCTGTAATGTTGAGCATTGTGGCGGATTGCCATACAATTAAGTTTGGCTGTGTGCCGTGTTGCTGTCGGGTTGATACCATAGATGGTGCCGTCGCTGTTATGATGACTTCTTGAGGCTATGGCCGTGTTTGTTTGAGCTATGGCTCGTGGACGCGTGGCGTCGAGGCTGTGGCCGTGTGGATGTAGTGGCATCGTGTTGTTTCTGATTGAGAGCTTAGGTGTGAGATCCGGTATCAAGCCAATTGAGGATGTTTGCTGCATATCATCATCAGCTGCCAGGTTGTGAGGCCATATGATAGGTAGTATGGGCTGCCAGAGTCATACGAGGTTAGCGGTACCTAAGTGCGGGTACGGAAAGTAGATGGGGCGGTCAAGTGAGTTGCCTTGGGGATGTTGCCGGTCTCGGGAGTAGTTTAGAGTGACGGATGAGGTAGCTCCTATCCTGTCGTGATGCCCGATCCACTCCGATTTGCCCGACTAATCCCAGAGCTTTCCAGTTGTTCCAAGCTAACGTTTCGAGGCAACCGAGATACCTTGGTTCTGGTGTGGAAGGAGGATGCACTCTTATTAGGCACGGTGAGTGGTTCGGTTTCTTGGACAAGATAACTTCGTTCCGACACAGAACCTGTTCCGGTGTGGACTTGTTCGGGTGTGGAATCGTTCCAGTTGGAAACATGCAAAAGTGCGTTTTTCTGCCGACATGTTGCATGGGATTAGTATCCCGGCTAGAGGATTGATCTGAGTGTGAGACTCATGGAGATGGATGCTTATTGCATTTGTTGTCTTGAGAGATGTCTGTTAGAATGCAATAACTGTGATATTTGAGATATCTGCTATATGCTATCCATTATGTGTTTACCGCATTACTATTGTTTTCCGACTTTATGATGCGATGTATTTCTTATTTCCCTTTTGTTCTTCTTTGTTGTCTGTTATGGGATCGCTTGAAGACGATGGGCCAGCGGAGATTCGTCATGGACCCGATACTTCACCCGTTCATCACGGGGGCACCGCAGATGCCAGTGCTGGGCGATATTAAGATCGTGTACCATGATGAGAGGGGATGGCGGGTAGACCCCTCTACCTTTTTGGTGGTGTACACAGGACCCGTTAGTCTGATCTTTCGGAGTGGCACGCCTCCTTATGTGGATATCATCGGCCCCTACCGCGTGTACCAGATTCTACATTTCCCGAGGATGTGGCGACCTCCAAGGCAGAGGGAGCGCTACTACACATGGGTAGCACCCTAATCTTCGGTCATGACCAGCAGGAGTGGTTACCTTTACTGAGGCCAGCGCAGGAGGACCGAGCAGTACCTGAGGACCTACCGTAGGCGGAGGATCGTGGTATCCATTTCTTCATCAGAGTACGAGCCTATTGTAAGATACAGGCGTACTCATGGCGAGGGTCAGGGTAGCTCAGGGCATCCTCACCACTAATGGTGGGAGCCTGCCAGTGCGTCCTAGGGAGTGAGCCGAGAGTTTTTGTGGTATCTTTTGAGAGGGGACGAGGGTTTGCTGGTGAGTTCCGAGAGTTTTATTTTGCTTTTGATATATTTTGGTTTTGCCTTCAGGATGTATATGTATGTACAGTGCCTTGCTGATGGGGCTAAGTTATGTGTGTTATTGTACAGTTATATATTGTGCTTTTACTCTGATCACTTTTCTATGCTTGCCATTTTATTTGCTTTCTTCCGCATCGCTGTTTGTTTACCATGCTATCGTTTTATATACGGCTAGGCATAGATAATAATAATAAGAGGTTGGGACTCATGGGAAGGCTTCATACGTATGGGGTCGTCTCATTTTGGTGGTATCAGACCAGTTCGATTCTAATATCGGACTGTGAAGGTAAATTGTACTGGCTTTGACGGTTGATAACCGAGTTGTATCAACTATGTCTGGTTTTGGGTAGAGTGTCCGATGCGCTAGTCATCGAAGTGTGATAACTGTTTTCATTCATAAGGCATTTGATATGTTTAACTGTTAAGTGCTATTATATGTCTTATGAATTGGAACTGATAGCTCCTTTTACAGGAAGCTAGATGGCACGTGGAAGAGGAAGAGGTGGAAGGCCGGCTGCGACCGAAGGAAACGATAATAACAACAACGGTGACCACTCAGGGACAGGAAATAGTGGTGACACTTCAGAAGCAATGCGAGCCATGTGGGACTTAGCTACCGCAATGATGCAACAAACTCAACAAACTGCCCAGTATATGCAAAGGCAGGATGAAAGGGAAGCTAGACTGGATCGGCTGCACACAGTAAGAGGAAACGAGATGGTGGATATCGGTCTTAATGCTTTTATGAAGGGAAATCCTCCCCAGTTCCACGAAGAGTATGACCCTGAGGCGGCGGAGATGTGGTTGCAAGAAATAGAGAAGGTGTTCATGGCTACACACTGTAAAGAAGACAGAAAGGTCACATATGCTACCTTTATGTTGGTAGGAGCAGCAGAAGCTTGGTGGAGAACCAAGGTCCGACTGTTAGAGGCCGGAGGAAGGGTGTTAACATGGCAACTGTTCCGTGAGTGTTTTCTGGAGAAATACTTCCCGAGAAGCATCAGGCAAGAAAAAGAAAAGGAGTTTCTAAGTCTGAAATAGGAACAGCTATCGGTTGGTGAGTACGCGATGAGGTTTGAAGCGCTACTCAAGTTTTCTCAATTCTATCATATCCACCTGGATGAAGAATGGGTCTGCAGGAGGTTTGAGGATGGACTGAGACCTGAATTGAAGCGAGCGATGCTACCTCTAAGTAACATTTATTTCCCCGAGTTGGTGAAAAAGTGTACAGTGGTTGAAGGACATGGCAGAGCAGGAACTAGCGCACAACAGAAGACAAGTGGTGGACCTATTAGGAGCCATCAGAAGGGCAGAAGTGGCAAGTTCCAACGGAAGGCGGGACCGAATGATCGCTCGGCTCGATTTAATGTCAACGATGGAGTGAGCGACTCCAGTCAAGCATAGTAAGAGATCAAGACTTGTTTCCGGTGCGGAGGACCGCATTTGGTCAAGAACTGTCCAAGGACCCAACACATCAGATGTTTTAATTGCAACCAGATGGGTCACTATGCGTCAAACTGCAAGCCCAGAGTTAGCAGAAGGGCTCAGTTTCATCAGCAAAGTAGTAGGGCTCAGAGTGGCGGAGCGAGATCAGTTGTGGCAAGTCAGTAGAGCAGGCCGCAGACGACCGGAAGGGTGTTTTCCGTGAGAGGTTCTGAAGCCTCCCAAAGTCCTGATCTGATCCAAGGTAAGTGCTTAGTTTCTGGTAAGCTTTTGTCGGTTTTGTTTGATTCGGGGGCTATGCATTCTTTCATATCAGTAAAGTGTATGGATCATTTAGGGTTGCCAGTTTCTATATTGCCATATGATTTGACTGTTTCAACACCTACAGGTGATTCTTTAACAACCCTATCTGTATGCCGTAAATGGTAGTTACGGTAGAGAGCCGTCATTTTCTTGTTGACCTTATCTGCTTGCCTATGCAACAGATAGATGTAATCCTAAGCATGGATCGGCTTTCGGCCAACCATGTGATGTTAGACTGTTCAAACAAAACTCTCAGTTTTTCCAAGCAATCTGGATTGATGCCTGCCGACAAGAGTACTCCGACGGGTGAACGATCGAACAAGTACGTGGTGTTGTTCTCTTTAGAAGTAAGGGAGACTCCTAGTGTTGAAGCTTTGCCTATTGTACGGGAGTTTCTGGAGGTGTTTCCCGATGATGTTCTTGGATTGCCACAAGAGAGAGAGGTGGAATTTGCTATAGACCTGGTACCGAGAACAGGGCCTATATCGATAGCGCCATATTGGATGTCTACAGTTGAGCTGATGGAGCTGAAGAAATAGTTAGATGAGATGCTAAGCAAGGAGTTCATCAGACCTAGTGCATCTCCGTGGGGAGCTCCAGTGTTGTTTGTGAAGAAGAAGCACGGGAGTTTGAGGCTGTGCATAGACTATCGCCAGCTTAACAAAGTGACGACAAAGAACAAGTATCCGTTACCATGGATAGATGATTTGATGGATCAGCTAAAAGGAGCAGCTATGTTTTCTAAGATCGACCTGCGATCTGGATACCATCAAATCCGGGTTAAGAAGGAGGATGTGCCAAAGACAACTTTTTGGAGTCGGTATGAGTATTTGGTTATGCCATTTGGTGTGACAAATGCTCCAGCTGTGTTCATGGACTATATGAACAGGATCTTCTGATCGTTCCTTGACAAGTTTGTTGTTATGTTTATCGATGGCATCCTTGTATACTTCTCGAGTAGAGAGAAACACCAAGAGCATCTAAGGGCGGTGTTGCAAGTGCTAAAGGACCAGCAGTTGTATGCTAAACTGTCGAAGTGCGAGTTTTGGCTAGAGGAAGTTCAATTTCTAGGCCATGTGATCAGTAAGGATGGAATCGCCGTGGATCCTGCGAAAGTTGAGGCCGTAGTGAGTTAGGAAAGCCCTAAATCGGTAAACGAGGTGAGAAGTTTTCTTGGTTTATGTGGCTACTATCCAAGGTTTATCGAGGGATTCTCTAAGATTGCGTTACCTATGACGCAGTTAACGAGAAAAGGGAAGATGTTTGAATGGTCAGAGGCTTGCGAGTAGAGTTTCCAGGAGCTGAAAAGAAGACTGACCACATCACCTGTGTTGGTGTTACCAGATCCATTAGGATGATTTGATGTATATTGTGACGCATCTTATCAAGGCTTGGGATGTGTGCTCATGCAAGACAGAAAAATGGTGGCGTATGCCTCCAGGCAGTTGAGAGTACATGAGCGGAACTACCCAACGCATGATCCAGAATTGGCTGCGATAGTGTTTACATTGAAAATATGGAGACACTTTCTTTATGGTGCTAAATTCAGTGTGTTTATCGACCATAAGAGCTTGAAGTATCTGTTTTACCAGAAAGAGTTGAACATGCGGCAGCGAAGATGGATGGAATTCATAAAGGACTATGAATTCGACCTGCAATACCATCCAGGTAAGGCGAATGTTGTAGCGGATGCGCTCAGTAGGAAGTCCCTACACGTATCTGCGATGATGGTAAAGGAGCTACAGCTTTTAGAGGAGTTTAGAGATCTGAATCTAGAAGCGAAAATCTTTGAGGATAAGCTGAACCTAGGAATGGTTGGAGTAACTAGCGATTTCCTGAACCTGTTATGTAAGAAGCAAGTTGAGGATAAGTACCTCGAGAGTGTGAATTAGTTGATAGAGGAAGGTAAGACTTTGGAATTCAAAAGAGGTACAGATGTGCTGCTTAGGTATGGTGATCGGGTTTGTGTGCCAGCGGATAGAGAAGTTAAGAATATGATCTTGGAGGAAGCACACAAGAGCAAGATGAGTTTCCATTCGGGGGCTACCAAAATGTATCATGATCTGAAGAAGCGGTTCTAGTGGCCGGGGATGAAGAAAGATGTAGCATCTTATGTCCTAACTTGCTTGGTTTGTCAGAAAGCGAAGGTTGAACACCAGAAGCCAGCAAGGTTGTTGCAATCGTTGGATGTCCCAGAATGGAAGTGGGATAGTATTGCCATGGACTTTGTTTCTGGGTTACCAAAGACTCTGAAAAGGTGTGATGCAGTCTGGGTAATTATCGATCGATTGACAAAGTGTGCTCACTTCTTACCAATCAACCAGAGTTACTCTCTGGAGCGACTAACTCAGATTTACATCAAGGAGTTGTAAGGCTGCATGGGGTACCTTTGAACATTGTTTCGGATTGTGATCCAAGGTTTACCTCAAGGTTTTGGAGGAGCTTACACAGTGCAATGGGAACTAAGTTAAATATGAGTTCTGCTTATCATCCTCAAACGGATGGTCAGTCTAAGCGATCAATTCAGTCATTGGAGGATCTCTAAAGAGCGTACGTGTTGGAAAACATGGGAAGTTGGGACGAGTGTCTTCCATTGATCAAGTTTACTTATAACAACATTTTCCATTCAAGTATTGGAATGGCGCCGTATGAGGCACTATCTGGACGGAAGTGCAGGACTCTGTTGTGCTGGTTTGAGACGGGAGAAAATCAGCTGTTAAGCCCAGAGTTGGTACAGCAAACAACGGAACAAGTCCGTAAGATACGGGAAAAGATGAAGGTTGCAAGGGATGGGCAGAAGAGGTATGCTGACAAGAGGAGGAGGCCTTTGGAATTCCAAGAGGTCGACCATGTTTTCATGAGAGTTACCCCAAGACCTGGAGTGGGCAGGGCAATCGGATCCAGAAAGCTGACACCTAAATTTATAGGATCGTTTCAGATTCTTCAACGAATCGACCCTATAGCCTATCAGATAGCTTTGCCACCAAACTTTTCAAATCTTCATGACATCTTTCACGTCTCAGCTCATAAAATACTATCCTGATCCATCACAAGTGTTAGAGCCCGCATCAATTCAACTGAAAGAGAATCTGGACTACGAAGCTTCACCTGTTCGGATCTTGGATAGAAGGATCAAGGAACTGCGCGGTAAGCACATTCCATTAGTCAGAGTAGAATGGAATCAAGTAAATTGTGATTCAACGTGGGAACGTGAAGCTGAGATGCACCAGAGTCATCCCTATCTGTTTACAGGTATACGACAGAAATTTCGAGGACGAAATTTTCTGTGAGGGGGGTCGTAATGTAACATCCCGGTTTTTCTATGAACTTTGATCAAGTTGTTTAGTCTCGATTGAAGCTTTGGATGATTGTATGGATTGTTGTGTGTTAGTTTTAGACCTAGTTTGAAGCTTAGGAATAGGCTTGAACAAGGTTGGAGGTGCCTAAAGCGTTAAATGAGTAACTGTGGAAGCTAGATGTTTGGAAGGCTTTTCCCAGATGAGCGCAACGCTCAAGCATGGGAGGTCAGGCCAAGGTCAAGGCGGAGCGGACAAGGTTCCATGCTCAGGCGTGGAGAGGACCTCACGCTCAAACGTTGGCACGCTCAAGCGTGGAAATTCTACACGCTAAAGCGTTCTCAGCAGGATGCCCCAAGTGCAGTTTTCTATCCGTTTTCACTTAGCTCATTTTCTCAACTCATCTTCAAGCTCGAGACTGAGTTTAGAGAGAGGAACTCTGGTTTTCTAGAGAGAGAAAGCTTGATTTGAAGGAGATCGAAGTACTGGAACGCGATTCCGACTGCACCACTGTGATCAAGGTGAGGCTAACTTCGACTTTGACGGATTGATTTCTCGATTCATCCGAGGTAAACTCGAATCCCTAACATGCGTTCTTCGTGTTCTTGGCATTCTTCGAGTCTTTACCTTCTCTTTGATCTTTTAGGCTTGCCCTAGGGCTAACACTATTGTGCATGTGTTGTGCTCGTGATTAGGGCAAAGTTCGTGCTCGCAGTGGTGCGAGGCTTGGAGCTGAGGCCGCGGTTGAGGGGCTATTTGGAGCTGCCATAGAATGTAGCTGCGAGCTTGAGGAAGGATGAGCGAGCCGATGGTTACCTAGATTCGCGTGACGACTGTTCACTTGGGGAGAAAGAGTACTGCTGCCATCGGGAAGGCAAGAGTAGTGTAAGACGTTTTCTGCTATGTGTAGGGAAGCCCTAACCCCTACTAGTGGTTGAGCCCTGATAAAGTACCTAAACCCTAGGTTTAGCTTACTTTGGGCTATCGCCGTTAAGTTTGGAAACCCTTGGCTAGCGAACTGTTAATTGAGGATGGTTGGTTTCGTATGACTGTATGCTGCTCCTTGTTGTTGTTGCAATCTGTCTAAGTGCCTATATGCTGCTTGGTATGTGATATGCTACTATATGCTATAGTTGATGTTATTGCTGTTGTTAGTATTCTGCATACTGTAATGTTGAGCGTTATGGAGGAATGCCATAGAATTAAGTTTAGCTGTGCGCCATGTCGCTGTCGGGTTGATACCGTGGATGGTGTCGTTGCTGTTATGCTGATGTCTTGAGGCTGTGGCCGTGTTTGTTTGAGCTGTGGCTCGTGGACGCGTGGCATCGAGGCTGTGGCCATGTGGATGCAGTGGCATCGTGTTGTTTCTGATTGAGAGCTTAGGCGTGAGATCCGGTATCAAGCCCGTTGAGGATGTTAGCTGCATATCATCATCAGCTGACAAATGGCGGGCCGTATGACAGGTTGAATGGGCTGCCAGCATCATACGAGGTTAGCGGTACCTGAGTGCAGGTACCGAAAGTAGATGGGGCAGTCAAGTGAGTGGCCTTGGGGATGTTGCCGGTCTCGGGAATAGTTTATAGTGACGGATGAGGTAGCTCTTATCCTGTCGTGACGCTCGATCCAGTCCCGTTTGCCCGACTAATCCCAGAGCTTTCCAGTTTTTCCAGGCTAACGTTCCGAGGCGACCGAGATACCCCGGTTCCTGTATGGAAAGGGGATGCACTCTTATTGGTCACGGTGAGCGGTTCGGTTTCTTGGACAAGCTAACTCCGTTCCAACACAAAACCTGTTCGGTGTGGACTTGTTCGGGTGTGGAACCGTTCCAGTTGGGAACATGCAGAATTGCGTTTTTCAGCCGACATGCTGCATGGGATTAGTTTCCTGGTCTAGAGGATTGATCTGAGTGTGAGACTCATGAAGATGGATGCTTGTTGCATCTGCTATCTTGAGAGATGTCTGTTAGAATGTAGTAACTGTGATATTTGAGATATCTGCTATATGCTACCCGTTATGTGTTTACTGCATTACTATTGTTTTCCGACTTTATGATGTGCTGTATTCGTTATCTCCCTTCTGTTCTTCTTTGTTGTCTGTTATGGGATCGCTTAAAGATGACGATCCAGCAGAGATTCATCATGGACCCGATACTTCACCCGTTCATCACGGGGGCACCGCGGATGCCGGTGCTAGGCGATATTGAGATCGTGTACCATGATGAGAGGGGATGGCAGGTAGATCCCTCTACCTTTTTGGTGGTGTACACAGGACCCGTTAGTCTGATCTTTCGAAGCGACACGCCTCCTTATGTGGATATCATCGGCCCCTACCGCGTGTACCAGTTTCTACCTTTCATGAGGATGTGGCGACCTACGAGGCGGAGGGAGCACGACTGCACTTGGGTAGCACCCCAGTCTTTGGTTGTGACCAGCAGGAGAGGTTACATTTACTGAGGCTAGCGCAGGAAGACCGAGCAATACCTGAGGACCTACCGTAGGCGGAGGATCGTGGTATCCAGTTCTTCGTCAGAGTATGAGCCTATTGTGCGGTAAAGGCGTACTCATGGCGAGGGTCAGGGTAGCTCAGGGCATCCTCACCACTGATGGTAAGCGCCTGCCAGTGCGTCCTAGGGAGTGAGCCGAGAGTTTTTTATGTATCTTTTGAGAGGGGACGGGGGTTTGCTGGTGAGCTCCGAGAGTTTTATTCTGCTTTTTGATGTATTTTGGTTTTACCTTCAGGATATATATGTATGTACAATGCCCTACTGATGGTGCTAAGTTATGTGTGTTATTGTACACTTATATATTGCGCTTTTACTCTGATCACTTTTCTATGCTTGCCGTTTTGTTTGCTTTCTTCGGCATTGCTGTTTGTTTACCACACTATCGTTTTATATACGGCTAGGCATAGATAATAATAATAAGAGGTTGGGACTATTAGGAAGGCTTCATACGTATGGGCTGGTCTCATCTCTTCTTTGTCGAACCACCACCGTCGCAGCACCACCGTCGTGCCCTAGGTATGCTTCTTCTCCCTTTCTCTTCTTCCTTTCTCTTCTCCCTTTCTCTTCTCCATTTCTCATTAAGCTTCTCCTCTCATTAGGTTTCCCACTGCACCATCGCACCACCACCCGTTGGGCTTCTCCTTTCTCTCCCTCAAGTTGCTGCTGCTCCTCCAACAGGTAACCCTCATTAGGTTTTCAACTCTTATTATCATTTTCATTATCTTGCTGTTCCTCTCATTAGATTTTCCCACTGCTGGGGTCTCTGTTCCTGCTTGTGATACTTTGTTTAGATTATTTTTCCGGTTCTTTGGCATATTCTCTTATAGTAGAGCAAGTTGCATAGCTATCAGGTTAAGATACTGAAAGTATTAGAAGGTATATATAGGGTATATGATGCTGAAAGTATTAGAAGGTATATATAGGGTATATGATGCTGAAGGTATTAGACGGTTAGGGTATTTGAAATTGAATGCACACATAGTTTCTCAATTTTGTACACTATTTGGATATGTTAGGTTATAGGGTATACATATATGGTTGTTAGGTTTTCAAATACTAGTGCTTTTTCAATCTCCCCTATCGTGCTTATATTGGATATGTGTGTATATATCTACAGAACCTCTCTAGTTATGGATCGTAGTTGGATGGTTAGTAAACGCACAAGTGATGAGTATTTGAAAGGAGTGGAAGAGTTAATAGAATTTTCTCAAACAAATCTTCCTGATAGTGATGGAAAGTTTTGTTGTCCTTGTGTCAAATGTTTGAATTTAAGGAAATGTGCAGTGAAGAATATACGTACTCATCTTATTTGTAATGGGATTTGCAAGAATTATACAAGATGGATATGGCATGGTGATGTGTTGTTAAATAACAAGCCAAGCGAATTTGTGGCAGTAAGTTGATGCTGACTTTTGTCCTTTTCGCTTAGCGAATTGGCCTCAGCTAAGCGAATTTCTCCAGCTTTGGCTCTTCAAAAGCTTCTACTCTCTCATTTTTTCACCTATATACACAAAACATGGGTTTTAGATGCAATCTTCAAAATTTCACAATATATTTACTGCTAATCAAACTATTTACAACATGAATCTTTTGGGGGTCAAGTAGACTAAATTTCACCAATTTAAGTTCAATAAGTACCTTTTAATTTCTAATGTTTTCAAGTAAATATGGCACTTATCAATTACTAACCTAATTTTTAGGGTATTTTTATTTATACATGTTATACTAACCTAATTTATTACTTTTTTGTCTAAATAGGCATACACATGACTAATTCAGCAGACATCCCTCATTCACAGGATGAGTCAGTCACGACTCTGCTGGCTGATAGTGTAAGTTTTGTTTATACATATAATGTTAATTAAGTAGGATAATTATATTTTTATTTATCTATGTTAAGCTAAGATTAATTTATTATTTTCTTGTCTAAACAGACATCACACAGGGCTGATTCAGCAGTGTCGGGTAGTCAGCCTTCCCAAAAAAGGGGTAGGAAAGCCACAACTTTGAAAAGTTTGTCCAGATCCAGAATTAATAACCAGAGGCTTGAGATCGAGTTTGTTAGTCGCCTCGAGCCCATGGGACCCCTTGCTAAGAAATTCACCAGTTTTGTGGCTTTGGAAGCTAAAACCCATACTAGCATTTTGTTTGATGATTGGGATCATATACCGCAGAATGTAAAGGATCAGATTTGGGAGTCAATCACGGTATTTTCCAATGATCTCTTTGTTTGTATTTACATTATTTAATCATATTATATATGATCCATGCATTACTAATTCCTTCTTCTTGTTCTGTAATTAATGTAGATCACATGGACCGTGCCGAATACTCCTGAACATCAGACAAAATGGCTTCAACTTGCGGCTAAGCATTGGACGGGGTTTAAGTCTTTTCTGGGTACGTAGTAAGTACATATTTGGAGAGAAGATCGATAAATCTCCTCTTGATGTTTACTCGTTCCTTGATAAGGATACGTGGGATAAATTTGTTTTGAGCCGAGCCAGTCCTGAGTTTTTGGTTAAAAGGGAAAAGGGTAAGGCGAGTCAGGCGAAGAATGTCCACCCTCACACCATGTCTCAAGATGGGTATAGATTGGTGGAGAAGAAGTTGAGAAAGAGGGAGGAGAAGTTGAAAGAGCGGGTAGAAGTAGGAGAAGAAGTATGTGAAATTGTTGATCCTCCGTCTCCACCCCCACGCGAGGACACATGGGTGGAAGGATGAAAGACGAAATCTGAAAATTTTAAAGTTGGAGCCACACGCATTGTTGCTGAAAAGATTGTAAATAACAAATTAAACATACTACATTTCTACTTGTAATTGTAACACGTTGTCTTAGACATTTTTTTTAAATATTGTCTTTGTAGGAGGAGCTGAAGGAACAAAGCTCGCAAGGGTCCTTCATTCCACAGGGACGTTCAGATATCTTGGTCTTTGCTCTAGGGAAAGATGACCACCTTGGCCGTGTTCGTGGTGTTCCAGGGACGGTGGGCATTAAGAAATTTCATAGAACACGCGGGTCACGTAGGCGGGTCAAGCAGGAGATCAATAAGGAGGAGCTTAAAGAAGGGGTTAAACAGGATGTTATTTCCGACCCAACTTTTAGACAAGAGCTTATGTTTTTGCTTCTAAAGGACCCCACCTTCACGCAAACGCTTTTGAAGGAGTTTTCATTAAGGCAATCCCAAGAAGTTGCCCAACCTTCACATATGGAGGTGGAGTTGTCAAAGCGGGAGTTGGAGTTGGAAAAGCGGAAGTTGGAGTTGTCCCTGGTATTCATAATCATTCTTAATTACTTATGTTTTTTTTATTCTCAATCTCAATTACTTATGTTTACGGTATTCTCAATTACATATGTTTTCTTTATTTACAATTGAAGCCGAAGCCGGTAACGCATCATCAGTCTCCGTTAGCTCGTCTGTTTGCATTTGGTGTGGATTATCCTGATGATATTTTTGAAATTCCGATGGAACACACGATGGCTTTGTGGGAGAACCTCATATTTGCATCGCTGATGTCGATATTGGTCAATTTTGCACTGATGGTGAATGGATAGCCAACACAATTCTAAGTATTTGGTGCACGTAAGTACATTTTGTGACGTTATATATATTGCATATTAAATTAGGTATTACAATTTTATAATTTATTTCAACATATTACGTAATTAACATCAACTTATTGCATATCTTAGGTATCTGCATCGCCAATTACTTGAGAGGGGCAGCGATACTGTTTACGGATTCTTGGACCCTTCCCTCACTCTTGGTAATTTTATGACTGATCTCACTATAGTCAATGCATACATGCAGACCCTAATGGAAAGAAATCGGAAACAGATATATATAGCACCATTTGTAAGGAATGGCCATTGGCAGATACTCCTACTTATTCCTAGCAAGCATATTGTCGTCTTCTTCTGCTCATGTCACTATGATCCGACGAAGGAGGTGGTGGCCTCAATCAATACGGACGTAAACTTTTATTTAATTTAATTTAATTTATAGCATTTGCTTTTATTTTATAAACATATAATTGACATGAATATTTTGTTTATCATAGAGCTATGAAGGCATGTAGCATTTCTTGTGCAAATGGGAAAAGTAGGTCTTCCAAGTCAAAATCAAATCCTGATTGGTATATACATTAACTTGATATCCAATTTCATATTCATTTGTAGTCTCGTAGACAATTAAATAGTTGGGAGTGTGCTTACTATGTGATGTTTCATATGTTGAACATTGTCTCAGCGTCTATTACTGACGGATGGACGCAGGTAATTAATTTTCTGGTGAATTAATTATATTTTGTTTTTGTTGATAACTTAATTTAATGTTGAGTTTATTTGAACTTGTGCAACCTTTCAGTGATCAGTTTCCTCTCACCAAACAAGAATTCAAAGACTTGAGAGTGCTTTTTGCAACCTTCTTTTTTAAGTATGTTGCAGAGAAAAGAGTAAAAAATATAGATCCTGCATACTTAGAAGAGAATGATTAGTTTATATATATGTATGAATTGTGTATAGAATTCTGAATTGTACTGACTAGCTTATAGAGAAATCTGAATTGTAGTTGGACTAGTGTTGAGTAAATAATATTCCAAAATTTGTATTCTAGAACAGTATTGAGTAAATTATGCAAAATTCTGTATTCTGGACTTGTTAGAATTCTGGTAGTATGAGTGTAATGAATTTGTAGAATTCTGCAGGGAGCTGGGAACTAAATATGACCAGCATTAAAAAAAATATATCTTTTAATGTCGGTTTTATTTGAAACTGACGTTAAAAGTCGGTTTTATATAAAACCGACATTAAAAGTATATATTTTTAAAAAAATATATACTTTTAACGTCAATTGTATAGATAAGCGACGTTAAAGGCTAACTTTTAACGTCTATTTTTTATGTGAACCAACGTTAAAAGTTAACTTTTAACGTCTGTGGCCAAGGCAACGGACGTTAAACTAATATATTTAACGTCGGTTGAGAACGGACGTTAAATATCAAACATTTAACGTCTGCTGTATTAATGTCTGGATTGAAACCGATGTTAAAAGTCACTTTTAACAGACGTTAAAAGTGCTTCGTGTACTAGTGTTATTCGAAATCATCTTGGGTTCTTAACTTAGTGGCTTTTTAGTAAAATTGGCCATTATAACATTTAGCTTAGAAGCTTTTCATTTCTCAAATCAAAACATTTCTAAATTTTTGATTAAGACTTTTAGTTAGTTTAATCTTCATTATTGAGCTATAGCCAGTGCTATGCTCTTAACCAGTCCAAGATATATATATATATATATATATATATATATATATATATATATATATATATATATATATATATATATATATATATATATATATATAGACACACACACATCAAATCTCAATTCAACAATAACAATATATCTCAATCAAGGCATTCGTGCCACAATTCATATTCAAATATCCAAGTATATACTTTATAAAATAAATCAAGTACATACACAACATATAGCGTATCTTCAAAGCACCAATCAAGCATATATGTTACATAATACATCAACCAGGAAAAATCATCAACTTCACATCATGGTTACAATCATCCAACAAAATCTCATGAGGCTATCAAACTTATTGGAGCTAATGTCCCCTTACCTCTTGAAGTTTCCTGGTAAGCGGAAAGTCGTCTGGTTTCTCGTCTGATTACCCGATAACAACTATAATTAAACAACCAATCCAAATATCATTAACTAACAACACAAATTTTCCTCCTTCCTCTCTAGCTAGGGTTCGGCCATAGGGTATGAAAAATGGGCTAGGGGTTTCATTTGGTTCCAATCTTTTGGATGGTTGGTTCTTAAGCATGATTAACAGTAATTCATGTCCTATTACCCAAAACTTTGAAACAAAACTCATGGTTCTACACACTCATAGGTTTCGGCCATGAAGAGAAAAATGGGCTAGGAATTGATTTGGTTTTCCAATCACTTGGATTCAAGGATTAAAGGAAAGGAAAGGATGGCATCAAGTGTCATGGAACAAAAATTGAACAGAACCACTATTCCCCCAATTTCCTAGGGTTCGGCCCTATCAAATTAAATTGGCTAGAATGTTGATCATATACTCTTGGATAGAGATAGAAGGTGATGAAGCTAGCTCAAAGAAATTGGTTTCCCATTAAAAGGATTTTTCTACAATTTTCTATGAATTTTTGAAATTTGGATCATAAACTTGAAATCTATGAAATCAAGGTTTCAAACTTTTGATAGGGAGAGATGCATGAAGCTTAGAGATCATAGAAGTGAACTTACCTATTGAATGATGAAAATTGATCAAGAATCAAGCTTTTCTCTCAAAGAATCAAGCTTTTCTCTTAAGAAAAATGGAGAAATGTCTTAAGGAAGAAGATGAAGTGTTGGACGTGAAGTCAAGAAGCTCTCATAAGCTGGTCTTGTGCGTGGATAAGGGGGCTGAATGGGCCAAGAAATTGGGTCACGTAAGGGCATTTTGGTCATTTCCTTCAAGGACCAAAATGTCATTTAAGAAAAGGTTAGGAGTATTTTGGTCATTTCGCGTCCAGATATTTTCAAACATCATGATGACTCTGGTACGCTTTCCCATGTGATGTGACTTGATGTGACATCAAGATTATCTGTTAGCGGGTCCCGGTAAATCCATCTGTAGCTCCGTTCGTCACCCGATTGAAGATTTCGCTCGAACGAAGGTCAGGAAGTGATTTTTTTCAAATTTAACGAAAACATAGGAAATTCAATTCTAAGACTTACTGTCTAGTTCACGGGTCAAATTGAGGTCTCCTGAGCAGTAAAATCTTACTATAGGTCGAAAAACACAGACCGAGCTCCGTTTGATTTTTCAGCTCAAAATTTAATCGTAGCTTCGTACGATGGCGTTGAGCATAAATATGGTGTCATATTATTTTATTTCCTTCTCTAGACCCTCCAATTAAATACAAACTCATAAATATTGTTTAATTAGTATTAAAGAGTTTGAAAAATTTGAGTGTTACATTACTACCCCACTAAAAAAAAAATTCCGTCCTCGAAATTTCGTGACTCAAAACCAGACGGGATTCTCTTAATCCCCAGGTTCTACTCTTATCCACCACACCATATCTTAACAAATTTCCCATCACTTCTCGTCTATCCTGTTGACAGGATGTTCGTAGTTAGATTACTATACTTACTCCCAACCAATCTCTCAAGGATCAAAGCGTTCTTCTTGCTCGTCCACTTGAGTTGAGAGCGATCAGTTGAACTTAGTCTCTACTCCGTCCTTGAAGATTAAGGAAAGAAATCTTTCAACAGAAGAAATTTTTCAACAGAGGAAATTTCTTGGTCTTACTCTTATACGAAAGTATATGGAAGGATTTTACCACTCGGAAACGAATATAGGAATATCCAATTTGCAAAAAGATTCTTCAGTAGGTTCGTGATTGTAAAAATGCATAGCTAATACATGTTTACAGCCATGACTCTAATAAAGTCCCTTCTTTCATAAGAACCTTCCAATAGATCAGGGAATCAAAAGATAAATAGTCTGGTCAAAATTCAGACTGGGTCATAGTTACCAAAAGTAAAAGTGATTAGACTAAGTTTCATCAAGAAACTTCCATTATCAAGAATTTGTGTGTTACAACTCAAGAAATAGTCGTAACAAATCTTTCGATGGAATGACATGAAAATGTCCGGGCCAAAAGTTACTATTAACCAATCCACCCAAATGCCTAATACATGGGAGTGTGAGTACAAAGGCTCGTCCGGGATGGCATACCCTAAGAATTCTTACCACCACTGAGTCAAACTCGTACTTATGTAACTTCATGACAACTCTTCTCGCGTAGGGTCCGTAACACTTGACGCAGAGTCTACTCATGTCCCTCGTGACTCTTAGAGTAAACGAAAACATCACCGATGATGACGAATTTCACAAGAACCAAACGAAATTCCATTTCATGTAGCCCAATCCGACCAGCTTCTTAGATAATATTCTACACAAGCGATGGAGATCTGACTGAGTCTAGAAACTAGATCAATCGAAAACTCAACGTCCATTGCAACGCAAACTCGGAAAATCCTCAGAAAATTTATCCTGAAAATCTTCCCAGATAGGCACATCATTCAAATGTCTGACACAATCCCAAAAGGGCTAACGACGTGTCAACATGAGTACAAGTACCTTTCTCTAAACGTGAGTTCTCATCAGGTCTTACCCGATCAGAACCCAACAAAACGCACACCCTTGTGTGTCAACGCACATTGTTTCGACAAGGAAACAATTTCGACACGGTCCTACTCTTTTGGAGAAATAAAACTAGCTCCTGAAACTTATCATTCGTCTTTTGCTTATCCATCAACTATTGGGAAAGTCATTCCCTTTTTCATTGACCTATTAGTCCGTCATTCTCTACTACCAATCCTTCACGAAAGACTTACTTCCATGATTAAGTCAAACACTTAAACTAGTTCTTATTTCGTTATTACACGTCTCAATCTCACCAACAACTCTAATGTACTCTAAGCCCCAATAAGCTCACTTAAGAGTTCCAATATCTAAGTGAAAATCCAAACTTAATACCAAACTTAGTCCAAGTCCTCGAATTTGAAAGTATCAAAACAAGAAGTCAACCATATCCTCAGATAGTGGTCATTGCAAACGGGTCTAAACTCATTTGTCTTACTTATCTCTATCGGTCACTATCTTAAGTTCTATTAACAAGACAATAATACTCCTATACAATACTCCTATCCATATAAGATCCATTGTAATTCTTTCCCCTAATGATACCAGTCCTAAGGACACTCGTTCTATAGCCAAAGTTCACATTTCAATTTTGGTTCACTCAGTCTCTGATCATTCGTAACTTCGAAAAGTTATACTAAGGTATTATAGGAATTCTTCACCATCATCAACATGGATTACAGTCTACCCATCAGATGTAGCCTTTCATCTATCCTAAAGGAGAAAACCTTAGTAGAATCGTATGTCCTTATTTAAGTTGTTGTTATACAAGACGAGTTAGTTTAGCTGAGTTGGAAGGACATTTAGTGTGCTATGGAATTGATCAAAGTTATACCTGTTGGACAAAACATGGTGAGAGGAGAGGTGAATCTAGTGATATGGGTAATAGTGGGAGATATGTGTCAGATGATACGGGTACAAATACATTTGAGGGCGACCGTTTTGAGGAGATGACACATGCGGTTGAAAAAGATATCCGTGATTGTCCTCAGATGTTTAAGAATTTGATAAGTGATGCTGAGAAACCGTTGTATGAGGGTTGTACTAACTTAACAAGATTGTCAGCGATGCTAAAGTTGTATAACTTGAAATCGGGCAATGGATGGACTAACAAGAGCTTTACGGACTTACTCACACTATTGAAAGATATGTTACCGGTGGATAATGTGCTTCCTAATCGGACATATGAGGCTGAACAAATATTACGATCTATTGGCATGAGCTATGAGAGGATACACGCTTGTCCTAACGATTGCATTTTATTTCGGAATGACTATGCAAAGTTAAAGACGTGTCCTAAGTGTAATGCCTCAAGGTATAAGAAGAAAGAATCAGCTCCAGAGAAGGTCTTGTGGTATTTTCCCATAATTCCCAGATTTAGGCGCATGTATCGTAGTTCAGAAGATGCAAAAAACTTGACATGGCATGAGGATGAAAGGATTAAAGATGGCAAGCTGCGTCACCCGGCAGATTCTCCTCAATGGAAAAGAATTGATCATGATTATCCTGATTTTGGGCAAGAACCAAGAAACCTACGACTTGCATTGTCTACTGACGGATTTAACCTGCATGGTGTTCAAAGTAGCTCTCACAGTACATGGCCTGTGATTTTGGTGATTTATAACCTACCTCCATGGCGATGCATGAAGCGCGAATATATGATGTTGTCTTTGTTAATTTCTGGGCCCAAACAGCCAGGAAATGATATCGACATATACTTGGCTCCTTTAATTGAAGACTTGAAGCAAATGTGGGAGACAGGTGTAGATGTGTATGATGGGTATAGAGAAGAAAGTTTCACCTTGAAATGTATGATCTTCGGCACAATTAATGATTTTTCGGCATACGGTAATCTGTCAGGATATAGTACCAAAGCTCAGTGTGCATGCCCTATATGTGAAGATGGTACGGATTGGATGCGGTTGGAACATGGTAAGAAGAATGTGTTCCATGGGCATCGTAGATTTTTGCATTCGAGTCATCATTATAGATTTTGGAGAAAAGCATTCAATGTGAATACAAAAGAACGTAGAGCTCCTTTGCCGTTGACGGGTGTGCAACTATTTGAAAAGGTAGAAGATTTGAATATTGAATTTGGGAAACCTTTTTGCGGGAGAGCTTGTTACACGAGGGTGGAAGAAAAGGTCTATTTTCTTTGAGCTCCCTTATTGGAAGTCATTATACGTAAGACATTTCATTGATGTGATGCATGTTAAAAAAATATATTTGACAGTGTCATTGGTACCTTACTCAATGTGCCAGGGAAGACTAAAGATGGCATCAATGCAAGGCTGGACTTGGTTAGTATGGGATTGAGATGAGAATTGGGACCGATAAAGAAGGGGAAACGTACATATTTACCTCCGGCCGCTTATACTCTATCTAGAAAAGAGAAAATTGTTTTGTGTAAGTTTCTTCATGGAGTTAAGGTTCCAGAGGATACTCTTCAAACATTAGGAACCTCGTATCAATGAAAGATAACAAGTTAAAGGGCCTAAAGTCCCATGATTGCCATGTCATCATGGAGAATTTGCTACCCATTGGTATGCGATCCATTTTGCCCAAGAAAGTGCGGGAGACCTTAACTAAACTTTGTTTCTTCTTAAAGGCAATTTGCAGCAGAGTGATTGACCCTGGAAAGTTGCCAGCATTGCAAAAAGAAATTGTTGTGACTCTGTGTGAGCTTGAGATGTATTTCCCACCTTCATTCTTTGACATAATGGTTCATCTAACTGTTCATCTGGTTAGAGATACACAATTGTGTGGGCCAGCTTATATGAGATGGATGTATCCGTTTGAGCGTTACATGAAAATATTAAAAGGGTATATGAAAAACCGATCTCGACCAGAGGGTTGTATTGTTGAACGGTACATAGTCGAAGAAGCGGTTGAATTCTATACCGAATACCTATCCAATATTGAATATTCCGTAGGGCTGCCAATGTCTCGTCACAGAGAAAGAACCATAGGGCAAGGGATTACTGGAACTGAAATATTGACTACACCAAGGACAGAATGGGAGCAAGCACATTTATATGTTCTTTACAATGCCGATGAGGTTGAGCCATTTGTTGTAAAACACAAGCACCTACTTAAGAGTTCTTATCCAAATAAGACTCAAACTTGGTTAACAAGAGAACACAATCGTTGTTTTATAACGTGGCTTGAAGATCATATTTCTGCAAAGTTGACTATAAATCCTACTTCAGTTTCGGAGAGATTAAGATGGTTAGCGAAGGGTCCAATTGTGCATGTTTTCTCTTACACCGGTTATCTGATGAATGGATACACATTCTATACAAAAGAACAAGATGATCGGAGTACAATGCAAAATAGTGGGGTGACTCTTGTAGCTCAATCTATGCATTTCTCAAGTGCAAAAGACAGAAACCCTATATACTCAAACATGTCATACTTCGGGGTCATTGAACGCATATGGGAGTTGGATTACACTATGTTTCGGGTGCCAGTGTTCCATTGTAAGTGGGTTGACAATAATAACGGTGTACAAATGGATGAATTGGGGTTCATGCGGGTGGATTTCAATAAAGTGGAGTATAAAGATGAACCTTTTATTTTAGCATCGCAAGCTCATCAAGTGTTCTATGTCACCGATCCAGTTAATACAAATTGGTCCATTGTTCTATTGTCTAACAAAATGATTCTTAATGAGATTAATGATCAAACACATGAAGATGCTAATATTGAGGATGATCTTTTCTCCGGGACATCACAATCACTCGAGGCTAATCCAACTAGAGAGGATGATATGTATATTAGAAATTATCATAATGAGGGGCTTTGAGTCAATCCATTATTTCGTATCAAAAAGAGAGACGCAAATCTCAATCCAACAAGGAAAAGAAAAAGATAGACTTAAACATGTATGTAGTCATTATATTTTTTTTAATTTCTTGATCAATTAAATTTTCATTCGTCGATTTCTGTAAATAAACTTGTATGATTGTGAATTGACGTTTTTACTCGTGTGTCTAATTTTGTAATAGGTAAATGGCATCTCCCAGTCATGATAGTGGGGCCGAGCCCAAGAAAAATATGAGGCGTCGTGGATCGACTTTTCAGAAGAATATCGTCCGTCATAGGAGTAGAGGAATGAGACTTGAGGTAATATATTACTAACTCAACAGCAGTTAATGGTTTGATTCTATAGTTCGTTATCTTTAATTTATACATTTCATCAAATATTTTTAGGTTACTTGGAATGTAAAAGTTCAGCCAATTGGTACAAATAATAAGAAGTTGGTTAATTACATTGGGGCCAGAGTGCGACAAATGGTCTCAATTACTTGCGGCAATTGGAAGTCAAGAGATTTGGACGGTCTGAAAGATGACATCTGGCATGATACACAGGTAAATTAATTAGCATTAGTTAATTATGTAAACATATTTATATTGTGACATTTTTTTATTATCTTTGCAGGCCTATTTTAATGTTGATGAGACCCGGCGAGACATGATACTTAAGTAAGCCGGAAAATTACACCGCAACTTCAGAAGTAAGTTAATGACAAAGTGGCTGAGAGATGATGGTGGGACTGTCAGACAAGAGCCTCCACCCAAATATGCTGAGATTATACGACCGGAGAATTGGAGAGCCTTTGTCATAAAACGGACTGAAGATGAGGATTTTTTGGTACGTACTTACTTTTGTGTATACTATGCATTGCTACTTATTTAGATCAGTGTGCATTAATACTTACTTCTGTGTCTATGTAGAAAATAAGCAGTCAAAATCGGGAGAGAGCGTCATCTCCTCCCTACCCTTACCATAAAGGGAATGTATGGGTATGCCGGCATTGAGGAAAAAAAGGTATGTACAATAAGTCATTTTATTTAACGCATTTTTTGGTTTATTTATTAGCATTGATGGATTTCAATTTGTTTGTTCAAATGTACAGTTGCGGGAGGCAGGACGAGACTATGAAACTGAAAGCATTAAAGGCATATTTTGTGGCCAGACGCCCGTATGAATGAGCAGGGTGTGATTGTAAATCCCAACTCTAGGCAAGTGGCTGAAAGAATTGTAAGTATATGTTCTCATATTAACATTTACATTTGTAATCCTCTTTTGATATTTGTGAATAATGTGAAACATCTTTGTGAATAATATTTGTGTCTCAGGATACCATATCACAGTCTGTATCACAGGGGGAGATAACAGATTGTGTTGGTAGCCATGACATCCTTGCCAGAGCCATACCCGCTAAAGAGTATCCTGGTCGCTATAGGGGCGTGGGATTTGGTCCCTCACAGAAGACTATCGTAGGAGCACAACAGGGCGCCAAACAAGCAGATGTTGCTAAAGTGGTGGAGTTGAAGAGGGAAGTAGCTAATTTGGCGCAACAAGTTCGAGCGTTGCAAAGCTGCATACAGAGCAAGACAACGGTGGAGGGACGTGAGCATGAGCATGAGCATGAGCCTGAGCCTGATTTACCTACTCCACGTAGTGTCAGAGATAGTTGCACTCGTATGCCTCCTGAGGTAATAATTGTTATGTTGTTTTCTTTACTTGTACGTATTGCATTGACAGTTCACATATTAATATTTTGTTTATCACTGGTTTCGGGCAACAACCCATGCAACCTATATTTGTCAAGCCCAACTCATCGCATTGCAGCTAGGGGGATGGTCTATAACGAACCAAGTGTGACACTGCATAACCGACCATTGCCTCCTAGTCATGTGAAAGTTGTAGTTGAGTTTGGTGTTGAGGGTGATACACCATTGCCTGTACCACTTGAGGAGGCAGATGTCATGACAGTGGACCAGGCAATAGGTACCTATGTGGCATGGCCAATCAGCCTCATAGGTGTATGTGACAAGGTATATGTCAATAAATAGGATTCATTATCATATATATGTTTGTTAACTTAGGTGGTCACTAACTCATTAATGTATTGCAATGTTTTTTATATAGGCACCCCAAAAATCCAAATCTAAATCCAAGGGCAAAGGCAAAGGGTCGGAGAACACAACTGGCATGAAAGTGACAAAACCTCGGCCTTCCCCTATTGTAGCTGGCAAGGAGCACACAAAGGGGTCAATTACATCCTCAGTAAAAAAATGGGAACAAATCTCAACCCTCTCGGGCTCTTGTAGCACATGGTACAGATTTCATAGTCTACCTTAGAGTCCATGTGCTAACAATATTGGGGAATGATCAAGTCAATATTCATATGGAGGAAGACATTCTGGGTTATGAGCACACATTAATGCTCGGTGGTGATACGGAAATCAAAGAAATCCTTAATCATGAATGGCTGGGGTTCTCTGTTATTAGTGTATATCTCAGGTATTACATCAAACTTTAAAGGTTATATCTCATCTAAAATTTTGATTTGTTATTAATCAATTAATTTATATACATGTTTTAATTTTAGATACTTGTACCATACGTTCCTGGTACCTGAACAAAGGACTCAGAGGTTCAGATTTCTATGCCCTTTACGAACAGCTATGCAATACGGATCTGGGCATCAACAATATATAGCTGATCGCTTGTCATTAGAAAATCTAGATTATGAGACCTTATTTTTGTCACCGTGCAACGTAGGGTGAGTCATTAAATCATATAGTATATCACATAGTTAGCGATATTGTTTTCTTTTGTGAAATGGGATGATTGCTAACTATAATAAACCTTTTTGTAGGCAACATTGGGTATTGTTAGCGATCAATCCCAAAGAAGACATAGTGTACTATTTAGACCCCTTGCATACTGACTATAACATTCGCCAAAAAATGAAGGATATCTACAATCAGTAAGTATATATGCATTTATTTTTATCTTCATATATATAAATAGTGATCATGATTATGTAACTTAATGAAGTTGTTTGATTTTGAAATCAGGGTGTAACACCCCCCCCGCGGGTGCTACATACACGGACTCTAATGCGGAATAAATCAAGGAAATAAAACGCTGGTTGCTTTCGAAAAATACTTTGATTAAGTAGCTACGTTCGAAAACGCGGTTCTAAAAATTTTGTCCATGCATAGGCAAACAACTCAAGACGGAGGAATAAATTTCATATCACACCTTGATATTCCCTGTTCATAAAAACATAAACATAACGTAAAACCTGGTCTAATATATATCATTTTAAAGACTTAAGAAATAAGTTCGACATACATGCAGTAATAATATAAGACTGTTCAGAAACAAAAGACTCCTAAGCTGGTCGGCTAAAAGTAGCCATTGGGGTACAACCCAACGTCGGCTCCTTCAGAAGTTTCCATCGTCCGAGTCCTCACGTCTCCACGAGGACCTATGATCAACATCTGTACATGTGTTCCAAAGACACAACAAGGTGTCCAACATGTACAGGTAAAGGTGAGATACTCATATAAAGTTATCACGATAGCCGCACAAGCGACAAACAGCAGTATAAGCATCCACAGATAAATACAGTTATATGAACGGTTATTTATATAATACAGTACGACATCCCAAACACTATCATCATTTATAATAATGCATGAGACTTCAATATCATCTTTCTAATTCATGTACTCCGGAGATTCTAACTTCCCAAAATCGAGCGATAGGCCGTAGTAACACCCGTAACACAATTATTCTCATGAGTCGGCCTCTCTATTTAGGTCCGAACTCCAATTGTTCCAGGGTACCACGTCTCACCATATCATGAATACTCCAGTCTCTGATCGAGTTCATTCATGCTTGGCAGCCGATTTACCACGGTACGGGGTTGCTACGCCACCGGCCACTTGTGGGATCTCAAACACAGAATGCCCCTATAGACCTAGTGGTCTTGACTGATTTTATTGTCAACTACAAGAGTTGTAGCTCAGTTTCAAATGGCACATCTGCCAGTTCATGCATGTACACAGAAAGTTTTCTGTTTTCTTTGCGTTCATTCTTTCAAATGTCGAGACATAAAGTCCATGACTCGTTTCAAAAAGGCATTAAGCCCACTTAAATCAAAAACACAGGACACGAAGTCCGAGTGCTCAATCCACAAAATACTAGCCCCGACGTCTCGGCCACTAGGTTCAGGTTCATCTAAAAGGTTCATCATTTTTCCTTTTCGATCAAACTTTCTCAAAACAACCTTGGGAAACAAAATACACTGCTGTTTTCTTGAAATAAAACATCCTTTTTGATCAAGAGAACGTTTTTCCGTGAAAAACACTTTTCCTGAAAACAAAAACCGTTTTCTAAGGTTTCACGTCTTTTTACAACGCTTTACCGAAATAAAATACGTTTTGCACGACTTTCCAAAAAATCACTTTTTCTTTTCATGGAGCATACTTTTCAAAAAGGAAACTTAACTTTTCTTGAAAAGCAACACGTTTTTCAAAAACCACTTTTTAATTTCAAACACGGTTTTGAAAACATAGATTTAGGATTTCGGGTCTTTTAATAAGTTATCGAGACATAGCCAGTCCTATGCTCATCCAGGATATAAATATATGTATAGATATATATCAACAGTTCAATATCACAATAATATCACTCAAGGCATCCATGCCACAAATCATCAACAAGTGTGCAAATATGTTTCATTAAGTAAAACAAATCCATACATCATTCAAATTCATCTCCAATTCAACGATCAAGTCATCATAATACATATACCAAACATGCACTATGAAGCTACTCAAACTTAAATGACTACCGCCCTTTACCTAACAAAGGAAGTTCAATTCAAACTCGATCGGTTCTCAGCTCCGGCTCCGGTTCCGTTCGCGTTGCCTAAAACAATCAAACACAAATCAATTCAAACAACAAATCAACATCAATCTATAACATAAGAACACAAGTTTTCCTTCCCCTAAAAGGTATAGGGTTCGGCCATGAAAGGTAAAAAGGGTTAGGGATCTCATTTGGTTCCAAACTTTTGGATGGTTGGTTCATGAACTTAGTTAACACCATTTCAAGTCCTATGACTCAAAAATGTGAAACAAAACTCATGGATTTTCCCCATGAAGCTCTCGACCATATAGGGCAATCTAGGCTAGGAATTGATTTGGTTTTCCATCACTTGGATTCAAGGACACTAGGAAAGCTAAGGATGGAATCAAGAGTTAGAAATCAAAAATTTGATGAAAAACACTATTCATCATCACTCTTAGGTTTCGGCCACTTTGGGGTTTTAGAGCTAGGATGAGACTTGGATCATGAGCTCTTGGGTTTGGATAGAGGGTGATGAGGTGAGTTCAAAGAACTTGGTTTCACCTCCAAAGGATTTTCCTACAATTTCCTATGGATTTCAAAGTTTAGGATCTAAGAATGAGTTTCATGATAATGGAGGTTTGATCTTGATATTGAAAGAGATTCAAGAAGATATGAGACCATAGAAGTGATCTTACCTCTAAGGAAGATGAAGTGTTCTTGGTGTTCTTGGGGGATGGGCTGCATGGAATGAGGGGCTGAGAGCGCTGTTCCAGCCTTCTAAAGAGTTCATTATGGGTAAAAGGTCATTTGGGTCAAAGGGTAACATAGTAAAAGGTGAAAAGACTTAAGTTAGGGGTATTTTGGTAATTTCGCGTCCCGAAATTGCCGATCGTCATGACGACTCTGGCATGCTCTCCCAAGTGAGTTGACATGATGTGATATCAATATTATCCGTTGTCGGGTCCTGGCAAGTCCATATGCGGCTCCGTTCTCCACCCGATTGAAGATTTCGCTCGAACGAAGGTCAGGAAATGATTTTTTTTGAAATTTTTGCGAAATTTAACCAAAACGTAGAGAATCGAATTCTAAGATTTACTGTCTCATTCACGGGTCGATCTAAGGTCTTCTGAGCAGTAAAATCATATTGTTAGTGTAAAAACGCAGATCGGGTTCTGTTTGAGTTTTCGACTCAAAATTTAATCGTAGCTTCCTACGATATCGCTGAGCATGACTATGGTCTCGGAATATTTTATATCCCTTTCTAAGACCTCGAATAAAATATAAGTGCATAAATACTGATTAAAAGAAAAACTCGAAAATCGGGGTGTTACATTACTACCCCTCTAAAAAAAAAAAAAATCCGTCCTCGAAATTACGTACCTTGAAAAAGATCGGGATACTGTAACTTCATCTTGTCCTCGAGCTCCCACGTTGCGTCTCCAGTTGCTTCATTCCAAACGACTTTGACTAAGGGAACTTGTTTTCCGCTGAGTTGCTTGATCCTCTTATCAACATTTCGCACAGGCGATGTCTCATAAGACAAGTTTTCTCGTAAATGTACTATATCAAGTTCGATTACATGAGACATATCAGGAATATACTTCCGAAGTTGTGAGACATGGAAAACATTATGAATGTTAGACAGAAAAGGTGGTAAGGCAATCTGGTAAGCTACTGGACCAATACGCCGAAGAATCTGGTACGGTCCAATGAATTTGGGAGTGAGTTTTCTGGACTTAATCGCTCTACCTACCCCAGTCGAAGATGTGACTCTCAGGAACATGTGTTCACCTTCTTGAAACTCGAGGGGTCGTCTTCTCTTATCTGAGTAGCTCTTTTGTCTGCTCTGTGCCGTTTTTATCTTTTCTCGGATCTGTTTAATCTTTTCCGTTGTTTGTTGCACAAGTTCTGGGCCTACGATCATATTCTCTCCATCCTGGTACCAACACAAAGTTGTCTGGCACTTTCGTCCATATAAGGCTTCGTAGGGTGCCATCCCTATACTAGAATGGTAGCTGTTGTTGTAGGTGAATTCTATAAGAGGCAACAGATCATCCCAACTTCCACCATGGTCTAGAACACAAGCTCTCAGCAGATCTTCCAACGACTGTATCGTTCTCTCTGTCTGTCCATCAGTCTGAGGGTGATAGGCTGAACTTAGCCTTAACTTTGTTCCTAAAGCTTGATGTAGACTTTGCCAAAAATGTGACGTGAACTTTGGGTCTCTATCAGAGACTATGCTTGAAGGCACTCCATGTAGTCTGATTACTTCTCTGATATACAGCTTAGTTAACTTCTCCACTGAGTAGTTGATCCTAACAGGTAAGAAGTGTGCCGACTTCATTAACCTATCAACGATCACCCAAATCGAATCAAAACTTTTGGAAGTTCTCGATAATCCTACCACAAAATCCATTGAGATGCTCTCCCATTTCCATTCGGGTACATCCAAGGATTGAAGCATCCCTCCAGGTCGTTGATGTTCTACCTTCGCTTTCTGACAGGTCAAACATGATGCTACATACTCAGCCACTTGCTTCTTCATTCCTGGCCACCAAAACTTTTGTTTCAGATCTTGGTACATTTTGGTCAATCCAGGGTGAATACTCGGCTTGCTCTTGTGTCCTTCCTCTAGAATCATTTTCCTCATCTCCGGGTTGCTAGGCACACAAACTCGTCCATTGCATCTCAAGATACCATCAGTTCCCATACTGAACTCTGCAGCTCTTTCTTGTCCAAGTAACTCCTTTTTCTATTGGAGATTATCATCAGTTACTTGTTGTTCGCGGATCGTCTCCATCAGTCCACTAGATACCTTGATCATTCCCAAGCTAATCTTCTCGTGGTTCACTTCCACAGCTAGATTGAGATCACGAAACTGTTCTATCAATTCTAGCTCTTTGACCATCATTGCAGAGATGTGCAGGGTCTTCCGGCTCAGAGCGTCTGCAATGACATTAGCTTTCCCAGGGTGGTACAGCAAAGTGAAGTCGTAATCTTTAAGAAACTCCATCCAACGTCTCTACATCATGTTAAGTTCCTTCTGATCAAACAGGTACTTCAAACTTTTGTGGTCACTGAAGACATCAAACTTTGATCTATACAAGTAATGTCTCCAGATTTTCAGGGCAAAAACCATAGCAGCTAACTCCAGGTCGTGCGTCGGGTAATTCCTCTCATGAATCTTCAACTGGCGTGAAGCATAAGCTACAACCTTCCGATGTTGCATAAGCACACATTCTAAACCCTAATGTGAGGCATCACAGTACACTTCGTACGGTTCGTCCGGTTTAGGTAATACTAACACTGGTGAGGTTGTCAAACGTTCCTTCATCGTCTGAAAACTCTCCTCACATTTGTCAGTCCACATAAATGGTTGGTCCTTCCTCGTAAGTTGAGTCAACGGCGCAACAATCTTCGAAAATCCTTCGATGAACCTTCTATAATAGCCAACCAGTCCAATGAAACTGCGAATTTCTGTCACAGTCTTGGGTCTCTTCCACAGAAGTACAGCTTCTACTTTAGTAGGATCGACGGCAATCCCTTCCTTCGTAATCACATGTCCTAAGAATTTGACTTCATCCAGCCAAAATTCACACTTGGGTAGCTTTGCGTACAACTTCTCCTTGTGAAGGATTTGTAAAACTTGTCGTAGATGTTCCTCATGCTCCTCGGGACTTTTTGAGTAGATGAGAATATCGTCTATAAACACGACGACAAACTGATCCAAAAACGGACGGAAAATCCTATGCATATAGTCCATGAAGATAGCAGGCGCGTTCGTCACTCCGAAAAGCATCACGAGTTACTCATAGTGACCATAACGAGTCCTGAAAGCAGTCTTAGGTACGTCCTCGTTCTTTACTTTGATCTGGTGATAATCGGATCTCAGATCTATCTTTGAAAAGATAGCAGCTCCTTGAAGTTGATCCATCAAATCATCTATGCGGGGTAGAGGATACTTGTTCTTGATCGTTATCTTGTTGAGTTAACGATAATCAACACAGAGTCTTGAATTCCCGTCCTTCTTCTTCTCCATCAACACTGGTGCTCCCCACGGGGACACACTTGGCCTCACAAACCGCTTGGACATCAAATCCTCTAGTTGAGTCTTCAGCTCGGCTAACTCCGTAGGTGACATCCTATAAGGAGCTATAGAGATCGGACCGGATCCTAGAACTAAGTTGATTGAAAACTCGATGTCCCTCACAGGTGGCAAACCTGGTACGTCCTCTGGAAAAACTTCCGGAAAATCTTTGACAACCAACACATCGCTCAAGACAACGTCCTTCTCGATTTCTAAACAGGATAGAAGCATGTATCCCTGATCTCCTTCTTTCAAAGAAGCTCTTACTTGGTTGGCAGTTATAAATCCAGAAATCTCAGGGTCAGGAAAAACTAAGGTTCTATGTGCACAGTCTAAAAGGATATGGTTGGAAGATAACCAATCCATGCCTAGGATCACATCCAATTGAGTCAAAGGCAAACATATTAAGTCAACAAGAAAGTTCATATCATGAACAGTAATAGGAAAGTTCAAACATACTATATTAACAGTAACAGGCTTAGCAGTCGGAGTTGTGACAATCAAATCAAAAGACAGCAAAGAAACAGGCAACTCTAATTGTCTCACATAATTCAAAGAGATAAACGAATGTGTCGCACCCGAATCAAATAGTACAGTTAGGAGATTACCAGCTATGATGCAACTACCTTGTATGAGATCATCAGATTTGGAAGCATCAACGCCGCTCATGGTATAAAACCTTCCCCTCGCTGTGGGTCTAGCAGTCCGCATGTTGTTGACAGTCGGCTCGGGCTTTGGTGTAGGGCATTCCCTCGCGAAATGTCCTATCTCTCCGCATTGGAAACATAGAACTCCTTTCAGTTTGCAGCTATCAGCTGGGTGTCTGGGTTGCCCACACTTGAAACATCTCCAGTCTCGGCCCTGGTTCTGGTCGTTTCTGCTCCCACCACCGTAAGCAGAAGCAACAGGACGATAAGGTTGTTGTTTTTGACTATTCCCTTGAGGTCGGGAATACGGCTTCTTCTAGGACTGCTTCCCTTTCTGGTGCTGGTACTGGTTCGGGTTCCTTGACCTAGACGGTCCTCCTGCAGTACCCTTGGTCTCCCTTCCGCTTCTCATCTTTTCCACTTTTCTGCACTTCTCCACCAGAGCTTGGAAGGTACGGATCTCTAGTGGCAACACCGACTCCTTGATCTCGAAGCGCAGACCACCTTCGAACCTCTCGCATTTCCAGTCCTCGTCAGGTTGGGCTTGGAAAAAGCGGAAATATTTGGCGAGTGATTCAAACTTCGCCGCATATTCCCCGACAGACATATCCCTCTGTTGCATCTTCAGAAATTCCTGCTCTTTCTCCGTTCTGGCACTTTGGGGAAAGTACTTGTCCAGAAACTTGGTGCGAAATACTCCCCAAGTGATGTCTTGGTTGTTGGCTTCCAGCAGTTGTTTGGTTCCTCCCCACCAATATTCTGCGTCACCCAGGAATAGGAATGTGGCATAGTCCACCTTCACTTCTTCGGGGCAGTGCAGAACAGCAAAAATCTTCTCTATTTCTTGCAGCCACAGGTCAGCCTTTTTCGGGTCACAGTCCCCGTGAAACTGTGGAGGATCATGACGCCAAAAATCGACTAACCCTCTAGCACCAGTAGCAAGATCAGCTCTTTGTTGGTTCTGTTGATTCTGTTGAGCCATCGTTGCTGTCTGTTGAGCAATAGCAGCCGACATATCAGCCATGGCTTGGATAGCCCGATTCATGTTGTTGTCATCAGCATTATTGTCAGCAGTGCCGCGACCTCCACCACGACCACCTCTATAATTCATGTCTCCCTAAAAGGCAAACCAAACATACCTTAATAAGGAAACATAAATCAAAACTAGTGCGTCAACACATTGCTTCAACAGAGAAACAATTCAAACAAGGTTCACAGAGATCACACAACATAAACATAACATACTCACTTCCCAAGGATTCCCGAAAGACTCGACCAGCTCTGATACCACTAATGTAACACCCCCCTCGCGGGTGCTACATACACAGACTCTAATGCGGAATAAATCAAGGAAATAAAACGCCAGTTGCTTTTGGAAAATACTTTAATTAAGTAGCTACGTTCGAAAATGCGGTTCTAAAAATTTTCTGCATGCATAGGCAAACATTTCAAGACGGAGGAATAAATTTCATATCACACCTTGATATTCACCGTTCATAAAAACATAAATATAACGTAAAACCTGGTCTAATATATTTCAGATTACAGACTTAAGAAATAAGTTCGACATACGTGCAGTAATAATATAAGACTGTTCAGAAACAAAGGACTCCTAAGCTGGTCGGCTAAAAGTAGCCATTGGGGTACAACGCAACGTCGGCTACTTCAGAAGTTTCCATCGTCCGAGTCCTCACGTCTCCGCGGGGACCTATGATCAACATCTGTACATGTGTTCCAAAGACACAACAAGGTGTCCAACATGTACAGGTAAAGGTCAGATACTCATATAAAGTTATCACGATAGCCGCACAAGCGACAAATAGCAGTATAAGCATCCACAGATAAATACAGTTATACGAACAGTTATTTATATAATACAGTACGACATCCCAAACACTATCATCATTTATAAGAATGCATGAGACTTCAATATCATCTTTCTAATTCATGTACTCCAGAGATTCTAACTTCCCAACATCGAGCGATAGGCCGTAGTAACACCCGTAACACAATTGTTCTCATGAGTCGGCCTCTCTATTTAGGTCCGAACTCCAATTGTTCCAGGGTACCACGTCTCACCATATCATGAATCCTCCAGTCTCTGATCGAGTTCATTCATGCTTGGCAGCTGATTTACCACGGCACGGGGTTGCTACGCCACCGGCCACTTGTGGGATCTTGAACACAGAATGCCCCTATAGACCTAGTGGTCTTGACTGATTTTATTCTCAACTACTAGAGTTGTAGCTCGGTTTCAAATGGCACATCTGCCAGTTCATGCATGTACACAGAAAGTTTTCTGTTTTCTTTGCGTTCATTCTTTCAAATGTCGAGACATAAAGTCCATGACTCGTTTCAAAAAGGCATTAAGCCCACTCAAATCAAAAACATAGGACACGAAGTCCGAGTGCTCAATCCACAAAACACTAGCCCCAACGTCTCGACCACTAGGTTCGGGTTCATCTAAAAGGTTCATCATTTTTCCTTTACGATCAAACTTTCTCAAAACAACCTTGGGAAACAAAATACAGTTTTGTTTTCTTGAAATAAAACATCCTTTTTTATCAAGATAACGTTTTTCCGTGAAAAACACCTTTCTTGAAAACAAAAACCGTTTTCTAAGGTTTCACGTATTTTTACAACGCTTTCCGAGATAAAATACGTTTTGCACGACTTTCCACAAAACCACTTTTTCTTTTCAAGGAGCATACTTTTCAAAAAGGAAACTTAACTTTTCTTGAAAAGCAACACGTTTACCAAAAACCACTTTTTAATTTCAAACACGGTTTTCAAAACAAAGATTTAGGATTTCGAGTCTTTTAATAAATTATCGAGACATAGCCAGTCCTATGCTCATCTAGGATATAAATATATGTATAGATATATATCAACAGTTCAATATCACAATAATATCACTCAAGGCATCCATGCCACAAATTATCAACAAGTGTGCAAATATGTTTCATTAAGTAAAACAAATCCATACATCATTCAAACTCATCTCCAATTCAACAATCAAGTCATCATAATACATATACCAAACATGGACTATGAAGCTACTCAAACTTAAATGACTATCGCCCTTTACCTCACAAAGGAAGTTCAATTCAAACTCGGTCGGTTCTCGGCTCCGACTCCGGTTCCGTTCGCGTCGCCTAAAACAATCAAACACAAATAAATTCAAACAACAAATCAACATCAATCTATAACATAAGAACACAAGTTTTCCTTCCCCTAAAAGGTATAGGGTTCGGCCATGAAAGGTAAAAAAGGTTAGGGATCTCATTTGGTTCCAAACTTTTGGATGGTTGGTTCATGAACTTAGTTAACACCATTTCAAGTCCTATGACTCAAAAATGTGAAACAAAACTCATGGATTTTCCCCATGAAGCTCTCGGCCATATAGGGCAATCTAGGCTAGGAATTGATTTGGTTTTCCATCACTTGGATTCAAGGACACTAGGAAAGCTAAGGATGGAATCAAGAGTTAGAAATCCAAAATTTGATGAAAAACACTATTCATCATCTCTCTTAGGTTTCGGCCACTTTGGGGTTTTAGAGCTAGGATGAGACTTGGATCATGAGCTCTTGGGATTAGATAGAGGGTGATGAGGTGAGTTCAAAGAACTTGGTTTCACCTCCAAAGGATTTTCCTACAATTTCCTATGGATTTTCAAAGTTTTGGATCTAAGAATGAGTTTCATGAAAATGGAGGTTTGATCTTGATATTGAAAGAGATTCAAGAAGATATGAGACCATGGAAGTGATCTTACCTTAAAATGGAGGAAAATTGGTAAAGAAATCAAGTGATTTCAACAAGCTTTCAAGGTTTACTCAAGGATTCAATGGAGGTTTTTTCCCTAAGCAAGATGAAGTGTTCTTGGTGTTCTTGGGGCGCTGGGCTGCTTGGAATGAGGGGCTGAGAGCGCTCTTCCAGCCTTCTAAAGAGTTCATTAAGGGTAAAAAGGTCATTTGGTTCAAAGGGTAAAATGGTAAAAGATGAAAAGACTTAAGTTAGGGGTATTTTGGTAATTTCGCGTCCCAAAATTCCCGATCGTCATGACGACTCTGGCATGCTCTCCCAAGTGAGTTGACATGATGTGATATCAATATTATCCGTTGTCGGGTCCTGGCAAGTCCATACGCGGCTCCGTTCTCCACCCGATTGAAGATTTCGCTCGAGTGGAGGTCTGGAAATGATTTTTTTGAAATTTTTGCGAAATTTAACCAAAACGTAGAGAATCGAATTCTAAGACTTACTGTCTCGTTCACGGGTCAATCTGAGGTCTTCTGAGCAGTAAAATCATATTGTCAGTGTAAAAACGCAGACCGGGCTCCATTTGAATTTTTGACTCAAAACTTAATCGTAGCGTCCTACGATATCGCTGAGCATGACTATGGTCTCGGAATATTTTATATCCCTTTCTAAGACCTCGAATAAAATATAAGTTCATAAATACTGATTAAAAGAAAAACTCGAAAATCGGGGTGTGACACAGGGCATTGCTAATTCATCGTGCCTGCAGTGGAGGAGCCATGTCGAGATATTCTAAGTCGTCCAAGACTAAATGGATATCTACAGAGGTATTTACAAAAACCCATATGCAATTATTTAGGTTAAAAATTAACTTGAAACTTTTAATTTATTATTTTCGGTTTTATAGTGCCCCGCCAACCGAATAGCGATGATTGTGGCTACTATGTCCTGAAGTTTATCAAGGATATCGTCGTTCAAAACCAAACGCAAATCCCAACGACGGTATGTAATTTTAGCTCTGGTTTAATAATTAAATTACACACATTTTATCATTAATTGAATGTATTTTGATTCTAATTGATTTAATTTTCATTTCGCAGTACTTTCCTGAGTGTAAATGTGACACATATTATGATGATCAACTAATTGAACTCAGGGAAGAGTGGTGTCGCTATGTTGTTACGAATTTTATCCAAAAATAAAGGTAGAGTACACATATACTATGATGTTATAAGTTAGAGTAGTGCCTCTCCTATTAGGTTTGTGTGCATTGTGCAAGTGATTGTGTGTGTGTATATCTAATTTGTTAATGTGTTGTAAATTTAAGTTGTGTGTATCTTGTGTGCAGGGGCAGCAACAAACTTGGATATATATGAAGTGCACCTACATGCAACTAGCTAGTATTAAGTAGTGAAGCTATAGTATGTAGTGTAAAGTGCTATTGTACATAGTGTATAAGTATTGTTAGTGAACCTCTGTTAGTACTGTTAGTGTAGTACAAATTTTAAGAGCAGACTTCTTTTTGTATATGCAACTAAGTTAACCTTACTTTTGTATACTGTGTTAGTAATTAATTAGGTATAGAAATTATACTTGAATGGTTATTTTGGTATATATGTACTGGTTTTGATGAGAAATTGCAACCGGTATATATTGGTTTTGCTGAGTGCAGGGGGTGGATAATTGAAAAAAGAATGTAAAATTTAAAAAAAAAAATAAGGGTACAGAGGAAGCGCTGTCTAAAATACACAAAAATAGCGCTTCCTCAAGGAAGCGCTGTCTAATTATCTTTTAGACAGCGCTTCAGAATCGCTGCCTTTTCCTTCCAACCTACCACAGCAGTTACATGAACAACGCTTGTAAGCGCTGTTGTAGGCAAAAAATAAACGCTGTCTAATCCCTTTTCTGTTGTAGTGACGAGGTCACGATGCCTTCGGCCACTTGTGGAGTTTCGAACACAGGATGCCCCTAAAGACCTAGTGGCTCAAATGGCACGTCAGCCGACTCATGCATGTATGCAGGAGGTATTCTATTCTTTCTTTTTCGTTCATTCTTTCTTTTTGTTCATTCTTTCTTTTTCCGTCAAGGCACACAGCTCATGACTCATTTTAAAGGACATATAGCCTGTTCAATTCAAATTTCAGGACATGTAGTCCAAGTTCTTAATTCGCGAAGTACTAGGCCGACGTCGCGGACACTAGACTCGCATATAGGACACTAAGTCCGTTCTTTTTCAAAACACATGACACGTAGTCCGAGTGCTCAATCCATGATGTACTAGGCCGACGTCACGGACACTAGACTCGTATATAGGACACAAAGTCCGTTCATGTCACAGAACTCTAGCCCGACATCTCGGTCACTAGGTTCATGTGCTTCACATGTGTGAAAAGGAAATCACCAGTTTCATCAAATTCATTTTCGTAGTTCGAATCTCAAAAACAAAACTCAGATTCTTTTTGGTATAAACCAAAACTCGTTTTCGCTCTAAAACTTATTTCCCACAAAAACTTTTCTTTACAAATCATGCTCAAAGGCTCAAGTTCTAAAGATTCATTTTTCAAAGGATTCTGGCTTAAAATGCCTTTTCTATAGGTTCCATCGTTTTAAAACATTTTTCTAAAGGTTGTTATCGGAGCAAACTTTTATGAAGAAACTTTTTCGATTTCAGAATATCAAATACTTTCAGAAGGATCTTTCTTTGACAACTAGATATTTCTCATGGTTTTCTTTCTTCATGCAACATGTTTAGAAAATAATGATAAAGCAACTTTTCACTATTTTCTTCACCAACTCTTGACTTCCTAAGTCTTATTCGAAATCATCTTGGGTTCTTAACTTAGTGGTTTTTTAGTAAAATTGGCCATTATAACATTTAGCTTAGAAGCTTTTCATTTCTCAAATCAAAACATTTCTAACTTTTTGATTAAGACTTTTAGTTAGCTTAATCTTCATTATTGAGCTATAACCAGTATTATGCTCTTAATCAGTCCAGGATATAGATATATAAATATATGACTGGGGGTTTTCAAACATTTGAAAATTGTCTTGAAATCAAATTGGTCTTTGATAACGGCTTTTCCTTCAGCCTTAGGTTCTTTCTTCATGGAAGCAGAGAACCTTTCAAAGTACCTTTTCCTGTCCTCTTGATCAGGAATGGCATTAATGACTTCAAAAAGGAGATCTTGATCCTTAGTTAAGACATAATTTTAGGAGATGATTCCGAATCTTGGCTTCCAATATCATCTTCTAAAATATGCTTAAGGTTATCAGAAGAATCAGCGCCTGATCCATCTGACGCATCTGATTCTATATGGAGATTGTTCAGTTGTTCCTCAACGGATGGTTCAAGATTTAAGGCTTTAATTTTCTTTTTAAGCCTACAGTATTTGCTAATATGGCCTGGCTTGCTACAACTATAGCAAATGGTTGCCTTCTTTGGAATTGCGATATCAATCGCTGGCTTGGATTTGAACTCTTGTTTGAGTTTTCTGGGAGGAGTATTCCTTTTGTACCTACTATACTTGGTATACTTTGGTTTTTGGACATTGTTCTTTTGATGATGATGATGTTTATGAGGGGATTTGGGTTTGTCTTTTGGACAAGGGGGCATGTCAAATTGTTGGCAGAAAGATCCTAGATCCTTCTTTACTGCCTTTTCCTTTTGGAACTGACTACGGACTCTATCCTCTTGACAAAGTCTCGTGCCAATTTTCTGGATAACTGCAATGAGTTTCCCATAAGTGATTAGGTCATAAGGAATTTTTCCATTAGGGGCATGAGCTTTGAGCTCATCCCTAACAATGTCTCCTAGAGCATTAGGAAGACCTGTTACAAATTTTTCTTTCCAGAAATGATCCTGACAATCTTCTCTGGTGTAAACCCTTGTTAGGAAAGTATCTCTATACCATCTAAAATCTGATAAGGATCTACATTTAAGATTGGATAGTAATTCAGCAAACTTATCTTTCCAAATCGAAGCATTTCCAATAAATGTTCAGCAATGGAAATGATTAAAGTGTTGACTGCATCAGGAATAGGTTCACCATCACTTGTGATAGGTGTTCCATCTGCCTCGGTCTTGATAGCAGTAAAGACATTTTCTTTCTGCTCTTCGGTGAAAGATTGATCCCACCATCCTTTCAATTGACCAGTAAATCCTGCTGCAAGGATATTACAAATCACTTCTTCAGAGGCATCATTTGCAGCCTGATAAGCTGTGGCCATCATTGTCATATGCTGCAATGTGGTCATGATTTGGTATTCGGATTGGCCATCTATATTCAATTCATAGATATTATTGGCATTGAAACTTTTGAAGGTTGAAGGTTTCTCTTCTAAGAGCAAATCAGGGGGAGTTGCTCTCGGATAATAGAGTTTTGTGGATTTCTTCCATGGTTTGGAAAAAACCGGATTGACATTGAGATGAGGTTTATTTGTTTCTTTGGTTTTGGATGAAGAAGCCACAGACTCTTGATCTAAGCTAGCTTCATCAAGAACATTGACTGTTTTGTTCCTATGATTATAAGGAACTAGAGTTTGAGGTTGTTTTGAAACCTGTAGTGAATCAGGGACCATAAGGTTTTGTAGTTTCTCATCAACCCTATTGATAAGATCTACCATGGATTCTATTTTAGATCTGGGTTATGAAGAAGCTTTAGGCTTTCCTTAAACTTCCTGGTAACTTTGAAGGGTTTAAACAATGCTTTATACAAAGGTTTATCTGCTTCGTTTTTGGTTCCTGAAGAGGATGGTGAAGCAGAGACTTCAGATTTTGCTCCATCAATTTTTGGATATCATGAGCAGAAATTGGCTCATTCACATTCTTTGTTTTAAATGGAGAAGCCATGACAGGTGTTTTATTGTCATTGGAATCTTTAATCCCTGGGAGTTGGAAAGAGCTATTCGGTGGTAACTCTGTTTTGACCAACTCACCATTTTTTAAATGCCATACTGTAATGATATTGGTGGATTTATCCTAGTTAAAGTTATTTTCCAAGGATAATTAATGTTGTTTTTGACTGTATAAACATGAAACCAGTCAAAGAATTGAATGTTTTCCTTAAAATTGTTAAGAAAGGTGTAATATTCATTTTGAATATTTTCTCGGTTTGTTCCCTGATAATGTTGAAAGAACCACTCCCTTTGAGGTTTCCATACCTCGAAGTAAAAGCTCTTTCTAAGGGATTCCTTATCAATAATGAACTTATAAATCATTATAAGACTCATTAAGGGAAGAGTAAGTTGGAGGCTGAATAGATTTTTGGTCCTCTTCAGTCTGATATATCGGTCTAGGGATGCTAGATGAAGTATCTAATCCCTATAAATGGATGGTTTGATTCGAAGTTTGGGATAAAGCTGAAAAAGATTGCCTTGATGGTATAGATCTAAAATCTTTAGATCTTATACTATTGGTTCTAAATGAGCTAAATGAGTTTCGCCTATCAAAGACTAACTTAACTTGCCCTGATTGAGACAGGGCTATCTTGTTGAAGTCCGATGATTCTCTGGGTAAAGCTGGTGTTGCTTTATCCAAGATCCATTTCTCAGGTAAGTCTACGTCGTTCCAGAGAATCGTTTTGATGGAGGCAAAGGAGGGGTTCTTCTTAATTTATATTTATGTCATTTAATTTCTGCACATTTCATTTCAGTTCTTCCCTCTTTTATTGTTCTTTACTTATTTTGTTCATCTTTTAGTTGTTTATTTTCAATTCCTAGTCCATATCCTTCAGATGCATTCGGGTGTCCAAGAACATCTTCTTCTTCCCCCAATTCTTCTCATCATTTTGCATAATTTCTAAGATCAAGCTCTTGGATAGATCCTCAATTTCGGTGATTCTAACTTGGATCATATCACGTTTTTGGTACAATAACATTGGCCTTTGTTATGTCAGTGAGAAACAGAGTTGTTTCTCCAGTTGTTTTTGTTTTAAGGACTTTGGAATTACAAGAATTCATTACCTTGTACTGAATCCTGTAAAGTAAAGCCGCTGGGATAGATCCAAGTTTCATATCTAAACCACAGATCTTGATATTCAAGAACAACGAATCCAAGATGTTTCTATCTTGTAAACTTAAAGTTCTGTTTGGGTAACAATTAAAATAAATTGGACCCTGGCTTAGGCTAGTTTCAACTGTTCCTAAGAAAGAATCCTGGAATTGGTTGTGCCTAATATCTCTTAAGTACATAAGGATTGAAGCATTTAATCCTTCACGGATTACAGGTTTAACAGCTACCTGAACACACCCTATGTGTAGGTATCTGTATTTTTGTTTGTGAGTTTTGATTGTGTCCATTGAGAGAAGATGGAATTCTTCACTCTCTGGGTTGATTGGAATGTCTTTCTCTACAGTTTTGATGACATAATCAGAATGCAAGAAAAATCTGCCTTTTGGTTTGTAGAGTTCTTTGGTGGGAATTTTTAGGATTTCCTAGTTATCAATATCTTGATTGATATTTTCAAAGCAGATCTCTTCTTGGAAGATACTGCTAGGATTGGTAGGAATCTCAGATTCCTAAAGAGATGATGAAGATGGTTGGGAGGAGCGGAAGGAGAGTTTAGAAAAGGAGCGAGACAACATAATTTTCATAAATCTGATATCATTGCCTTCCTTTGGTTCCATAGGGGATAATAGTATAGATCTATGCTAGATCCTTCTGAATATTTTCTCATAAAACTATACAAGCATTTACAAAAGCATTAGAACTTAGTATTCTTAACCAAGGCTACACCTTTATCTTAACCAAAAGCAACCTGGGCATCTATATTTTACTTACCTTGCTTAAGCATGGTCGAATTAGACTTACTGCCTCTTTAACCACAGCGAGGACTTGCTGCTACAGCTTGAACAAGATAAATCAAATATATGCATATGGTTCTTACCTAGTTAAGAGGTGTACCAACCAGTTAAGCATAATACTTTCTAAGTATAAAAGAAGCATAAAGATAGGAGGCGAAGCCTTCTATAAACATAAAAACTTTTTTTTTTTTATTCAGAAAGATCAGAACTCAGATCCATAATACTATTTCTACTTCCCCATCTGGCTCTGATACTAGATGGATGACGGAGCTACAAGGAGGAAGGGAAAGGGAGAGAGCAAGATGAAGGAAGCAGGAACATAAAACGATTTACATAATTAAAATGCAAAACAATTATTTAAAACATGAAAAAGATAAAAAAGAAACCGGAGCGGAGGGAGAGCCTCACTAGGACCGGTGGAGGGAGAAGAGAAGATGCATTTAATGCATGCAAAGAAGGAGAGATTGAAATTTTATTGAAATGGAAGAAAGATTACAAGATTGAAGATTGAAAACGAAGATAAGGGAGAAAGGAGAAGAGGGAGAAGGAGATGGCTCACTTCTATCAGAGCTTCTCTATCTAAGTTCTCTCTCTAAGTTCAACGAGAGAAGATTGTCAGGATCATTTCTGGAAAGAAAAATTTGTAACAGGTCTTCCTAATGCTCTAGGAGACATTGTTAGGGATGAGCTCAAAGCTCATGCCCCTGATGAAAAAATTCCTTATGACCAATTCACTTATGGGCAACTCATTGCAGTTATCCAGAAAATTGGCACGAGACTTTGTCAAGAGGATAGAGTCCGTAGTCAGTTCCAAAAGGAAAAGGCGGCAAAGAAGGATCTAGGATCTTTCTGCCAACAATTTGGCATGCCCCTTGTCCAAAAGACAAACCCATATCCTCTCATAAATATCATCATCATCAAAAGAACAATGTCCAAAAACCAAAGTATACCAAGTATACTAGGTACAAAAGGAATACTCCTCCCAGAAAACTCAGACAAAAGTTCATTATTGATAAGGAATCCCTTAGAAAGAGCTTTTACTCTGAGGAATGGAAACCTCAAAGGGCTTTCAACATTATCAGGGAACAAACCGAGAAAATATTCAAAATGAATATTACACCTTTCTTAACAATGTTAAGGAAAACATTCTATTCTTTGACTAGTTTCATGTTTGTACAGTCAGAAACAACATTGATTATCCTTGGGAATAACTTCAACTGAGGATAAATCTACCAATGTCATTACAGTATGGCATTGAAAAAATGGTGAGTTGGTCAAAACAAAGTTACCACCGAATAGCTCTTTCCAACTCCCAGGGATTAACGATTCCAATGACAATAAAACACCTGTCATGGCTTCTCCATTTAAAACAAAGAATGTGAATGAGCCAATTTCTGCTCATGATATCCAAAAATTGACGGAGCTACAGGGAGCAAGGGAAAGGGAGAGAGCAGGATGAAGGAGCGAGACAACAAAATTATATCTAATCCACTTAAGCGCTTGGTTAAGGGGTTTGTAGTTGATAACTAAGCGACGTGTTCCTCGCTCAATCTAAACTTGTTTATTGACTTAAAAAGCAGAACAAGATCATGGGGACTTTCTCTTGTAAATTAATCCTTTTTGCAAGAGATCACCAATCTCTTTTTGGCAATATTGGATTAATTCATGATTCATTTGAATTGGGCGAGCTTTTGTAGGGATTTGCCTATCAGTGAAACCTTGTTCATAAGGCAAGTCAACTACATGTTTCTTTATATTCCAAAATGCATTTGGCAAATCAGAACAGATTGTTTTGTGAATATCATCCAGAAGATCTTGGATCCTCTTCTTGATATCTGGTTGCTCAAGTTTTTCCTCAATACTCTTAAAAGAAATTTCTTCCTTTAAGAAATTGATTTGATTTTGTTTATGGTGAAGGAAATTTAAGTTCCTTACCAAAGGCTTACGAATTAAGGAGAAAGTTATAGCTTTTCCCAGATGTTGGGTAGAGATTCCTGCATTGGTAATTGTTAAACGAAAAAGTGACCTTATGAACGGAGTTCCAAGAATCACTTCATTTTTGAGGTCTTTAACCAGTAAAAACGGAGTTTCTACTCTAAGACCATGATTTTCGATGATAGCTTTGGAAAGTTTGAAGTTTATCCTAAGCTTTGAGCCATTTGCAGCACTCAATCTTTCGGATGTTTTTTCAAAGTATTTGGTAGGGATTAAACCTTCCAAAATAGTTTGAATCAGCACCAGTATCAAACAGCGCTGTAGTTTCAAGAATAAAATCATCAATGATAATTCTAACCTTGATATAAAACTTTTGGATTCGTAATTGATTGACAAGATTCAAGCATGCTTGATTTTCATCAGTTTTGTATGCAAAATTTAAAACATGCAAAAGAAAAGAAAAATGAAACCGGAGCGGAGGCAGAGCCTCACCAGGACCGGTGGAGGGAGAAGAGAGTATGCAGTTAATGCATACAAGTGAAGAAAGATTGAAATTTTATTGAAATGAAAGAAAGATTACAAGATTGAACATTGAAAACGAAGATAAGGGAGAAGGGAGAAGAGGGAAAAGGGAGAAGGCTCACTTCTATCAGAGCTTCTCTATCTAAGTTCTCTCTCTAGGTTCTCTCTAAAACTTCGAATGCCTTAACAAAGGCTCAGCTATCCTATATATAGAAAAATAGAATTACTATTACAACAGTACCGGTAACATGACCTATACTATTACAATAATTGATGAACAGTGTCGATATCTTGACTGGAACTGTGCAGACGGGTGAACAGTTGGCAGAAAGTGTTGGGCCAACAAAGATTGGGCCTTCAGATGGATGAACAGTCTTCAGACAAGTCCTATTCATCATCAGACAGATGAACAGTTGTGTCTATCCCGAAGCAGTCATCCTCATTGTGATAGAATGGATCTGAGGCTGAGAATTGAGATAATCATTCTTCTTCGTCAGAGGGAGGAAGGCTTATTCTTGAAGACGAGGCTTTTTCTTCTTCTTGTTTAGCCAATTTGGCTATGGCTTCAAGATTCTTGACAAAGCTGTCCTTAGTTGTTGATCCAGCAAGGGCAGCTCAGATCTTTGACTTTTGATTCATAAACTCGCAAGCTTCTGGATTGGCTGCCTTCATCCATTTTGGGTGTTGTTGCAACCAAAGTTTGATGTTTTCTGATGTGGCTGCAGAATAGTCAAACTACGTCCACCACTTCACATATGAAGCTCTTTGAAGAGATGGGAAGATGCCAGGGAAACTTGTCTGTTGCTGGTACTTGTATTGCCCGCTGAAAATCCATGACAATGCAAAATTAGAGAAAAATACTAGGCTAGCCGAGAAGGGGCTTGCTGATGGCTCATAGTATTTTTCAAATGTTTGAAAACCCTCAGTCACTTCTGGGGGAAGTATTGCTTTGCTTGGTCCGAAATACTGCCACCAGTGAACGAACCAATGTGGGAATTTGTAGTTGATATTCCTTTTGAAGTATATCAACCATGAATGTTTATTTTGATTATTTTGGTACCAAAACGTGTTGTACCAAGCTGTTTCGTAATCCTAATAATTATAACCACAAGGATCAAATTCTTGGAAAATATTTTTGTAACCATTCAGGTTCTTTCCAAATTGTTCAGGTGTTAAAACCTTAAGAATCTAGAAAGTTGAATGAGTGTATTTCATTTGATCTTTTGGGTCATGATAATGCTTGATCGTCACCGAGTCACTATCAACCAAAATAAACTCATAAAATTTTCTTGTTTTTGAAATATGAGTGGGTTTATAATGAAAGCCATTTGGGAAAATCTTTTCAAGAATTTTGTTGGGATTATTATCCCAAAAACTTGGTTCCATTTGGATAACTGGAAAGAATTGGTTTTTTGCAACATAATGGGTTGTTGCAGGGTTGGTAGGTTTTGCTGATAAAGTTTTATCAGGTTTGACAGTTTGGATTGGAATTGGTGTGGTTGCCAATTCTTGGATCATGTTTGTGAGTTTGATATCTTTGTAAGGAGGTGGAGAATTGGGTTCATTTTCTACCCTTTGTCCCCAGGTACCCTTTGGAAGATGGGTCAGACCTTGATCTTGGAAGGCCAACAACGTTTGGATTGGGAAACCATAATCTTGTTTGGTTTGTTTGGATGTTTGAGAGGTTTGGGCCTTTTGAGATGAAGGCCCAGCTTTGGATGGTGGTTGGGTGGATGACCCAACTTTTGGTAGTTTTTGGGTTGAAGACCCAGATTGGGAGGATGACCCAGATTGTTTGGACGTAACTTGGCGTGATTGGAGTCCAGATAGGACTAGTTTTCCTTTGCCCTTTTTCCCCTTTGCAGAGGAAGAAGATGAGTCTGGCATGGCTGCCACCAAATCCTGATTACTAACCTTCTAAATATTCATGAGTAAGGTAGTCAGGAAGGGAGTTTGAAGAGCCATTGAGGAATTCAATATCGAAATCAAAAGCACTTAAAATTGCTTGCCATCTGGCAAAATTTTGTTTTGATGCAAGGTTTTTAACATCTTTTTGCAAAATATCTTTTGCTGATTTGCAATCTACTCTAACCAAAAAAATTTTATTAAGTAAATCAGATTGAAATTTGGAAATACATAAAACAATTGCTAAGATTCCTTTCTTAACAGTTGAATAATTGAGTTGTGCAGAATTCTAATGTTTAGAAGTATATGCAATGATGTGCTCTTTTTTCTGAAATTCTTTGCTTTAATATTCCCCATAACCAATGTCAGAAGCATCAGTTTCAACAATTTTGAAGGCGGAAGGATTTGGAAGATAAAGGCATGGAAGATCCTTTACCCGAGCTTTGATTGTTTGGACAACATAAGTATGTTTATCTGTCTAAGGGGCAGGTTCCTTCTTAAGCCTATCATGTAAAGGCTTAATAAGATTGCTTAAGTTGGGAATAAAATCAGCTACATAATTGAGACATCCTAAGAATCTCTGTAACTGAGTTTTATCAATAATTTGATTAGGAAACTTATCCGCGAACTCAATGGCTCTATGGATGGGAGTTATGGTTCCTTGACAGATATTATGACCAAGAAACCTAACTTTTGTTTGGAAGAGACAAATTTTGGGTTTAGACACAGCTAATCCATTTTTCTTAATGATCCCTACGAAGATCCTAAGATGCTTGAAATGCTGGTCAATAGATTGTGAGAAGATTAATACATCATCAATGTAGACAATGGTAAAGTGTGAATATGGATTGAAAATGTCATTCATAATTTTTTGAAATTCTAAAGGAGCATTTTTGAGACGAAAGGGCATTACATTCCATTCGTACTGCCCAAAAGGGACAGTGAAGGCTGTATTGTAGTGATCACTATCTTTAATCTCAATTTGCCAATATCCAGATTTCATGTCAAATTTTTAAAAGATCTTGGCATTGTTTAAGCGATTAAGCAAATCCTTTTTGTTAGGAATTGGATATCTAATCCACTTAAACAATTGGTTAAGGGGTTTGTAGTTGATAACTAAGTGAGGTGTTCTTCGCTCAATCTCAGCTTGTTTATTGACATAAAAAGCAGAACAAGACCATGGGGACTTGCTCTTGCGAATTAATCCTTTTTGTAAAAGATCACCAATCTCTTTTTGGCAATTTTGGAGTAATTCATGATTCATTTGATTTGGGCGAGCTTTTGTAGGGATTTGCCTATCAGTGAAACCTTGTTCATAAGGCAAATCAACTACATGTTTCTTTCTATTCCAAAATGCATTTTGCAAATCAGAACAGATTGTTTTGCGAATATCATTCAGAAGATCTTGGATCCTCTTCTTGATATCTGGTTGCTCAAGTTTTTCCTCAATACTCTTAAAAGAAATTTCTTCCCTTAAGAAATTGATTTGATTTTGTTTATGGTGAAGGAAATTTAAGTTCCTTACCAAAGGCTTACGAATGAAGGATAAAGTTATAGCTCCTCCCAGATGTTGGGTAGAAATTCCTTCATGGGTAATTGTTAAAAGGAAAAGTGACCTTATGAACGAAGTTCCAAGAGTCACTTCATTTTTGAGGTCTTTAACCAGTAAAAACGGAGTTTCTACTCTAAGACCATGATTTTCGATGATAGCTTTGGAAAGTTTGAAGTTTATCCTAAGCTTTGAACCATTTGCAGCACTCAATCTTTCGGATGTTTTTTCAAAGTATTTGGTAGGGATTAAACCTTCCAAAATACAGTTTGAATCAGTGAGATGACCTGCCGTCCCATCAGTAGAACTTAAGATATTAACTAACCTTAATCGCATAATAAACGTTAGCGCGCCTTATTAAAACGAAGCGAAGTGGAAAAATTTAGAGCGGAAGCAAAACAATAAACGGCACGCTACGCTTCAGAGTACACAACTTAAAATATAAAGAAATATATCACATACATCATTGCCCCATCAGTAGGGCTACAGAATAAAGTAGTACATACGAGTATATTAGTACAGACTGAAATCAAAATACGTAAATAGGCCAAGAGTCAGCTCTCCGGCTAACCACGATCACTACCCAATCTCTCGAGGATAGGGTCCGTGGCACGTCCTCCGGCGTCAGGCTCGTAAGGAATGCCGTCCAACTCCTCAGCAACTGGTTCCTCATCGGGATCTTCCCATTAAAATAGAAATAACGCATACAGAAAATAAAGGGAGATAAGAAACGTAATTCATCAATATGAGAGAGGGGCATCAGTACAACATATATATATATATATATATATATATATATATATATATATATATATATATATATATATATATATATAGATATATACATCACACAACACAGATAACATATATAACACAACCTCATCCATCTCTTAAGTCACCCATCAGAATCATCTGAAACATCATTCTCTCAATTATCTCAAATAAGCCTATAAGAGGGATACTAGTCCCTATGTATATGCTGCCTTCCCTATATGCATATCGGCCGATACATCACGTCCCCAATTGGACATGCCCGTCGGGAATACATTACATCACATCACATCATATCCCGCCTCGGGATTTTAAGTAACATCCCTAATTGGACATCCCCCTTTGGGACCAAATGCTATGGTATGAAATGATATGAAAATACAACAAACATCCATCGCAGGTTGATATCGGAACCTCACACCTAAACACTCGTCCACGACCACGACACATCGCATCACATCAACATCAACATCAACATCACATCAGCATCAGTATCTGCATCACGACGCCTTGTGTCTACGAGCCACAGCTCCACAGTCAGGACCACAATGATATCAACCCGAAAAACATCATCACTCACCATACTCTCATCAACACTCAACCACCAGTCAAATCACAATAACATTACAACAGTAATTCATTCCAAGGCAGATATCATCATAAAAATTTAATAGCAGCAAATCACACAGGCAGTTCAACACAATAGATTAACAGATAATCAATTAAATAAATTAACACAGCAACCTCGATCAATCACATCATTTATAATATCAACTTAGTGGTGACAGCCCAAAAGTACCCACACCTAGGGTCCAGGTACTTTATCCAGGGCTCAACCTCTAGTAGGGTTTAAGGGTTCCCCTACGCAGATATATATACTCTATAATAAGCTTGCCTTCCCGACGATATTAGTTCTTTCTCCTCACCTTAGTAAAGCTTTCGAGAGATTCTGAACGCAGCTCCGCAACAGTCAATCGGGTGCGCGGTCGGAAGTTCGAGTCCTGTCCGATTCTATACCACAAAACACAACCACAAATTCATATAATTAAATCATAAGCTCCCTGTATTTTTTGTGTAGGTTGAAATGAAGATGATTTAAGAAAGGAAGTAAAACTTGTAGAAATCCACTAAGCGATTTGATTTTGCTATGCGAAATTTGAAAGGAAGTAAAGCTGTCAGAATTACGCTAAGCGATTTTATTTCGCTAAGCGAAATTTCTCCAGAATGTAAAAACCCATTTTCTCCCAATATACATCCATTCGGCCTCTTTAAGAAAAATAGGATAGAAAGCTTATTTGATTTCAAGCTCTTGGATTATGATAGTAGGGGATGATACTAGATCATAGAAATTGGTTTGGCATCAAAATGATTTTTCTACAATTTTCTAGAATTTTTTAAAGTTTAGATCTAGAAATTGAAACTCATGAAAATCAATGGAGAAAATAAAGATTGAGAGCTCAAGGATGAAATATATACCTCCTAGGTGATAGAGGAGGATGAGAGGAGCAACTTTGCTTCACAAATCTTCTTGAAAAACCTTGTGGAAGTTGAGTGAAAATGGAGATAAAGAAATGAAGAAAAGAGAAAATGGAGGAAGGAGAAAGGAAGAAGAAAAAGAAGAAGATGAAGATAATGGAGAGAGGCTGGCCAGCGAAAATTTTGAGAGAGAAAGAGTGGATGAGAATGAGTGTGAGGTGAGATATTTGTGGAGGTTACTTAATAGTTAAGTAAAGGTTAAAAGGTAATTAGTAAAAACTAACCAAAGCAATTTGATCAATTCATGTCCAGACATTTCGAAAATCCTCACGACACGGATAGGAGTCCCCAAATAATTTATCATAGCCCTGGTATGAAAATTATTGGCTCAAGGTTCTCGAAAAACCTTAAGACAACTCGAATCGTCTACCCGATCGATTTTCGATCCGAATATAAAATATTATTTATATTTTTGGACGTCAGGACACATTTTAGCAAAAAGGTAGAGGATTGAATTTTAAGACTAATGGTTCTGACCGTTAGTCAAAATGAGGTCTTGATAGTAGAAAAACACTATCATTCGAAAAATCATAGATCGGGTTTCATTTGAGTTATCAGCCCAAAACTTAACCATAGCCTCCTACGATGGCGTAGAGCTTGACTATGGCCTAGGAATAATTTATTTAATTTTCTAGACCCTCCAATAAATTACAATTACTTCATTACTGATTAATTAAAAGATTGAGAAAAGTTGGGGTGTTACATTACTACCCCCTTAAAAAGAATTTCGTCCGCGAAATTCGACATACCTTAGAATAGATGGGGATATCGCTGCTGCATATCCTCTTTGCATTCCCAGGTGGCATCTCCTGTTGTAGCATCCCATATGACCTTGACTAAGGGAATCTGCTTTCCGCAGAGTTCTTTCACCCTCGTATCTTCAATCCGTACAGGCAATGCTTCGTATTCTAAGTTCTCCTTTGCCTGGATTGATTCGGGCTCTATCACATGTGATGGATCAGGATGATATTTTCTGAGTTGGGATACGTGGAATACATTGTGAATATTGGATAGGTTGGGAGGTAAGGCAATTTGGTAGGCAACTGGACCAATTCGGCGAAGAATTTGAAATGGTCCAATTAATCTAGGTGTAAGCTTTCTGGATTTGATTGCCCTACCGATTTCAGTTCTTGGAGTGACTCTCATAAAGACATGATCGCCTTCCTGGAACTCCAAAGGTCTCCTCCTCTTGTCACTGTAGCTCTTTTGTCGATCCCGTGCGATTTTCATCTTTTCTCGAATTTTCTTAACTTGCTTCGTCGTTCGCTGTACCATCTCTGGGCCTATCAACTAATTCTCCCTGGTCTCATACCAACAGAGTGGTGTTCTGCACTTTCGCCCATACAGTGCCTTGTATGGCTCCATGCCAATACTCGAGTGGAAACTATTATTGTATGTGAACTCAATCAATGGAAGGAATTCGTCCCAACTTCCTGTGTTTTCCAAAACACATGCGTTTAAAAGTCCCTCCAACGATTGAATCGCCCTTTCAGACTGATCATCCGTTTGTGGATGATAAGCTGAACTCATTCTGAGCTTCGTCCCTAATGCACCATTTAGACTCTGCCAAAACCTAGAAGTAAACCTCGGATCCCTATCCGAAATTATACTCGAAGGTACCCCACGTAATCTTACCACTTCCTTGATGTAAATCTGGGTTAATCTTTCCAAAGAATATCTTTGGTTGATCGTCAAGAAATGAGCACATTTCGTAAGCCTGTCAACGATTACCCAAATTGCATCGCACTTCCTCTGCGTCCTTGGCAGTCCAGAAACGAAATCCATTGCAATGCTATCCCATTTCCATTCTGGGACGTCCAGTGATTGCAATAACCCTGCTGGTTTCTGGTGTTCAATCTTTGCCTTTTGACACACCAGACAGGATTGGACATATTCTGCTACTTCCTTCTTCATCCCAGGCCACCAAAACATTCCCTTTAGGTCCTGGTACATCTTTGGAGATCCGGGACTCAGCTTGCTCTTGTGTGCTTCTTCTAAGATCATGTCCCTAACTTCGCTATCTTGGGCACACATAGCCTGTCTCCAAACTTCAGGATTCCGTCAATACCCTTCTTGAACTCTGAAGTCCTTCCTTCTTCTACCATTTGGTTCTTTTCCTGTAGGTACTGATCTTCTCCTTGCTTTTTCCAGATCAAGTTCAGAAAATCACTAGTGATAGTCATCATTCCTAAACTTATCTTATCTTTGGATAACTCCACGTCCAGGTTCAGATTCCTGAACTGTTCCAGCAGTTCCAGTTCCTTCACCATCATAGCGAACATATGCAGAGATTTTCGACTCTATGCATCTGCCACCACGTTGGCCTTTCCAGGGTGGTATTGTAGATCGAATTCATAATCCTTTATGAATTCCACCCATCTCCTCTGCCGCATGTTCAACTCCTTTTGGTCGAACAAATACTTTAAATTTTTATGGTCGCTAAACACACTGAATTTAGCGCCATAGAGATAGTGTCTCCATATCTTCAATGAAAACACTATTGCAGCCAACTCTAGGTCATGGGTTGGGTAATTCCGTTCGTGCACTTTTAGCTATCTGGAAGCATAGGCTGCCACTTTCCTTTCTTACATGAGCACGCAACCCAAACCTTGATACGATGCGTCACAGTACACATCGAACGACGTTGATGGATTTGGCAAGACTTGTACCGGAGATGTAGTTAGCCTCCTTTTTAGCTCTTGGAAACTAGCCTCACACTCTTCTGTCCATTCATACGCTTTTCCTTTCCTCGTTAATTGCGTCAGAGGTAACGCAATCTTCGAGAATCCCTCGATAAACCTTCTGTAGTATCCTGCTAACCCGAGAAAGCTTCTGATCTTGATTACCGTCTTCGGGCTTTCCCATTTAACCATAGCTTCTACCTTTGCAGGATCTACTGCTATACCATCCTTGTTGATCACATGTCCAAGGAATTGTACCTCCTCCAACCAGAACTCGCACTTCGACAACTTGGCATAGAGTTGTCTGTCCTTAAGAACTTGAAGTACAACCCTCAAATGCTCTTGATGCTCTTCCTTGTCTAAGGAGTAGATAAGGATGTCATCGATAAAAACAACGACAAACTTATCAAGGTAGGGTCTGAAGATTCTATTCATATAATCCATGAACACCGCAGGAGCATTAGTCACACCAAAAGGCATAACTAGATACTCGTAGTGCCCGTACCGACTCCTGAAAGCCGTCTTCGGTATATCATCTTCCTTCACCCTTATCTGATAATAATCGGATCGCAGATCAATCTTAGAAAATATCGTTGCTCCCCTTAATTGGTCCATAAGATCGTCAATCCTTGGCAACAGGTATTTATTCTTAATCGTCACCTTGTTGAGCTGTTGGTAGTCCACACATAAACTTGAACTGCCATCCTTCTTGACGAACAGCACAGGTGCTCCCCATGGTGAAACACTCGGTCTGATAAACTGCTTCTGCAGCATGTCGTCTGCTTCTTCAGCTCTGCCAACCCTATTAAGGACATTCGATAGGGTGCTATCGAAATCAGTCCGGCTCCATTTGCAAGATCGATCAAGAATTCTATCTCCCTCTTAGGTGGTAGTCCTCGCACATCATCTCAGAAAATGTTCGGAAACTCACGCACCACCGGCAAAGCATCAAGACTAGAAAAAGAAGAAAACAAGGGAAAAGGCAAGAGAAGAAGGCTCTCGCCTCGCGACACTATGCTCGCCACGCGAGCCAGAAGCCCTTTTGGATTCGCGACGGGAAAACGATGATCGTCTCGCGATCCAGAAGGTCAGACTGATCAGCAAAGAACAGCCCCTCGGCCTCGCGACGCGAACCTCTACTCGCGACGCGCTCCAGAAATCTAGCCTGATCAGTAGGAAACAACTCCTCTGCCTCGCGACGCGAACCTTCACTCGCTATGCGAGCCAGAAGGCCAGTCTGATCCGTGAAGAACAGCCCCTCTGCCTCGCGACGCGAACATCTACTCACCTCGCGATCTAGGAAGGCTAGCCTGATCAGTATGGTTCAGTCTTTCTGTCTCGCGAAGCGAAACCTATTATCGCCTCGCGATCCAGACAGAAACCACTTACCATATCAATTAACAGACATACATATGCCTTATGGACAATGAAGTTATCACACTTGATAATCCTGTGCATCGGACACACTACCCTTTTTCTAACACAGTTAGTACCCAATGTGGACATAACTGTTAATGTTAATATACTTTCTAAACCACACAGTCCAATATTAGAATCAAACTGCTCTAATACCAACAAATGAGATGACCCGCCGACCCATCAGTAGAACATAAGATATTAACTAACCTTAATCTCATAATAAACGTTAGCGCACCTTATTAAAACGAAGCGAAGTGGAAAAATTTAGCGCGGAAGCAAAACAATAAACGGCACGCTACGCTTCAGAGTACACAACTTTAAATATAAAGAAATATATCACATACATCATTGCCTCATCAGTAGGGCTACAGTATACAGTAGTACATACAAGTATATTAGTACAGACTGAAATCAAAATACGTAAACAGGCTAAGAGTCAGCTCTCCGGCTAACCACGATCACTGCCCAATCTCTCGAGACTAGGGTCCGTGGCACGTCCTCCGGCGTCAGGCTCGTAAGGAATGCCGTCCAACTCCTCAGCAACTAGTTCCTCATCGGGATCTTCCCATAAAAATAGAAATAACACATACAGAAAATAAAGGGAGATAAGAAACGTAATTCATCAATATGGGAGAGGGGCATCAGTACAACATATATATATATATATACATCACACAACATAGATAACATATATACCACAACCTCATCCATCTCTTAAGTCACCCATCACAATCATCTGAGACATCATTCTCTCAATTATATCAAATAAGCCTATAAGAGGGATACTAGTCCCTATGTATATGTTGTCTTCCCTATATGCATGTCGGCCGATACATCACGTCCCCAATTGAACATCCCCGTCGGAATTACATTACATCACATCACATCATATCCCGCCTCGGGATTTTAAGTAACGTCCCTAATTGGACATCCCCCTTTGGGACCAAATGCTGTGGTATGAAATGATATGAAAATGCAACAAACATCCATCGCAGGTTGATATCGGAACCTCACCCCTAAACACTCGTCCACGACCACGACACATCGCATCACATCAACGTCAACATCAATCATCAACATCAACATCACATCAGCATCAGTATCCGCATCATGACGCCTTGTGTCTACGAGCCATAGCTCCACGGTCAGGACCACAACGATATCAACCCGAACAACATCATCACTCACCATACTCTCATCAACACTCAACCACCAGTCAAATCACAATAACGTTACAACAGTAATTCATTCCAAGGCAGATATCATCATAAAAATCGAATAGCAGCAAATCACACAGGCAATTCAACACAATAGATAAACAGATAATCAATTAAATAAATCAACACAGCAACCTCGATCAATCACGTCATTTATAATATCAACTTAGTGGTGATAGCCCAAAAGTACCCACACCTAGGGTCCAGGCACTTTATCCAGGGCTCAACCTCTAGTAGGGTTTAAGGGTTCCCCTACACAGATATATATACTCTATAATAAGCTTGCCTTCCCGACGATATTAGTTCTTTCTCCCCACCTTAGTAAAGCTTTCGAGAGATTCCGAACGCAGCTCCGCAACAGTCAATCGGGTGCGCGGTCGGAAGTTCGAGTCCTGTCCGATTCTATACCACAAAACACAACACAAATTCATATAATTAAATCATAAGCTCCCTGTATTTTTTGTATAGGTTGAAATGAAGATGATTTAAGAAAGGAAGTAAAACTGGTAGAAATCTGCTAAGCGATTTGATTTCGCTAAGCGAAAATTGAAAGGAAGTAAAGCTGTCAGAATTCCGCTAAGCGATTTTATTTCGCTAAGCGAAATTTCTCCAGAATGTAAAAACCCATTTTCTCCAAATATACATCCATTCGGCCTCTTTAAGAAAAATACGCTAGAAAGCTTATTTGATTTCAAGCTCTTGGATTATGATAGTAGGGGATGATACTACATCATAGAAATTTTCAAGAATAAAATCATCAATGATAATTCTGATATAAAACTTTTGGATCCGTAATTGATTGACAAGATTCAAGAATGCTTGATCTTCATCAGTTTTGTTGCCTTTGTCACCAGAATGATGACTAGAACTAGCATGTTTACCCATTTCAGGTTCAGAAAGGTTTTCATTATCTAATGCGGGTTCAGAGGATTGATTATCAAGTTGAGATAAAATCAGTTTGTGAAAAGGTCTCCCAGGAATTAAAGATTCCAATGATAACAAAACACCTGTCATGGGTTCTCCATTCAAAACAAAGAATGTGAATGAGCCAATTTCTGCTCACGATATCCAAAATTTGATGGAGCAATCCAACTATACAAACAAGTAACTTCAAGTTTTAGGTACTAAAATTACAAAATCTGAAGTCTCCACTTCACCATCCCCTTCAGGTGCCAAAAAAGAAGCAGAAAAACCTTTGGATAAACCATTGTTTAAACCCTTCAAGGTTACCAGGAAGTTTAAGTAAAGCCTAAAGCTTCTTCATAACCCAGAAGTTAAAACAGAATCCATGGTAGATCTTATCAACAGGGTTAATGAAAAACTACAAAACCTTGTGGTCCCTGATTCACCGCAAGTTTCAGAACAACCTCAAACAGGTTCTTTCCAAATTTTTCAGGTGTTAAAACTTTAAGAATCTGGAAAGTTGAATGAGTGTATTTCGTTTGATCTTTTGGGTCACGATAATGCTTGATCGTCACCGAGTCAGTATCAACCAAAATAAACTCATAAAATTTTCTTGTTTTTGAAATATGAGTGGGCTTATAATGAAAGCCATTTGGGAAAATCTTTTCAAGAATTTTGTTGGGATTATTATCCCAAAAACTTGGTTCCATTTGGATAACCGGAAGGAATTGGTTTTTTGCAACATAATGGGTTGTTGCAGGGTTGGTAGGTTTTGCTGATAAAGTTTTATCAGGTTTGACAGTTTGGATTGGAATTGGTGTGGTTATCAATTCTTGGATCATGTCTGTGAGTTTGATATCTTTGTAAGGAGGTGGAGAATTGGGTTCATTTTCTACCCTTTGTCCCCAGGTACCCTTTGGAAGATGGGTCAGACCTTGATCTTGGAAGGCCAACAACGTTTGGATTGGGAAACCATAATCTTGTTTGGTTTGTTTGGCTGCTTGAGAGGTTTGGGAAACATTATCGTGACCCAAAAGATCAAACGAAATACAAGCATTCGACTTTCCAAATTCTTAAGGTTTTAACACCTGAACAATTTGGAAAGAATCTGAATGGTTACAAAAAAATTTCCCAAGAATTTGATCCTTGTGGTTATAATTATTGGGGTTACGAAACAGCTTGGTACAACACATTTTTGTACCAAAATAATAAAAATAAACATTCATGGTTGATATACTTCAAAAGGAATATCAACTATAAATTCCCACATTGGTTCGTTCACTGGTGGCAGTATTTCGGACCAAGCAAATCAATACTTCCCCTAGAAGTGACTGAGGGTTTTCAAACATTTGAAAAATACTATGAGCTTATGATTATTAACTGGTTGGTATATCTCTTAACCGGGTAAGAACCATATAGCATATATTTGATTTATCTAGTTTTAGCTGTAGTTGTAAGTGCTCGCTGTGGTTAAAGAGGCAGTAAGTCTAATTTGCCCATGCTGAAGCAAGATAAGTAAAATATGATGCCCAGGTTGCTTTTGGTTAAGTTTAAGGTATAGCCTTGGTTAAGAATAATAAGTTCATATGCTTTTGTATATGTTTGTACATCTTTATGAGAAAATAATTCAGAAGGATTTGATTTGGATCTATACTATTATCTTCTATGGAACCAAAGGAAGGCAAAGATACCAGACACATAAAATATGTTGTCTCGCTCCCTCTCTAAGCTTTCTTTCCGCTCCTCCCAACCTTCTTCTTCATCCCTTCAGGAATATGAGATTCCTAACAATCCCAGCAGTATCTTCAACGAAGAGATCTGCTTTGAAAATATCAATAAAGATATCGATAATTGGGAAATCCCAAAAATTCCCACAAAAGAACTCTACAAGCCAGATGGCAGATTTTTCTTGCATTCTGACTATGTCATTAAGACAGTAGAGAAAAACATTCCAATCAACCCAAAGAGTGAAGAATTTCATCTTCTGGACACAATCAAAAATCACAAACAAAAATACAGATACCTACATATTGGGTGTGTTCAGGTAGCTGTTAAACCTTTAATCCGAGAAGGATTGATAGCTTCAATCTTAATGTGCTTAAGAGATATTAGGCATAACAAATTTGAGGATTCTCTCTTAGGAACAGTAGAAACTAGCCTAAGTCTGGGTCCAATTTACTTCAATTGTTATCCAAATAGAACTTTAAGTTTACAAGATAGAAATATCTTGGATTCTTTGTTCTTAAACATCAAGATCTGTGGTTTAGAAATGAAACATGGATCTATCCCAGCGGCTTTACTTTACAGAATTCAATACAAAGTAATGAATTCTTGTAACTCTAAAGTCCTCAAAACAAAAACAACTGGAGAAACAACTTTGTTTCTCACTGACGTCACAAAGGCCAATATTATTGTGCCAAAAACAATCCTCCAGAAAGACGTAGTCTTAGCAGAAAGATGGATTCTGGATAAAGCTACCCCAGCTTTGCCCAGGGAATCATCAAACTTTAATCAAATTGTTCAATCTCAATCAGGACAAGTAGAATTAGTCTTTGATAGGCGAAATTCTTTTAGTTCCTTTAGAACACCAAGCATTAGATCTGAAATCTTCAGATCTATACCATCAGGGCAATCTTTTTCAGCCTTATCCCAATCTTCGAATCAATCCATTAATTTATAGGGACTAGATACCTCATCTAGCATCCCTAGACCAATTTATCAGACTGAAGATGATGATGGAAAATCAATTCAGTCTCCAACTTATTCCTCTATTAATGCGTCTTTTAATGATGAATTATAAGACTCATTTTGATAAGGAATCCCTGAGAAAGAGCTTTTACTCTGAGGAATGGAAACCTCAACTAGAGTGGTTCTTTCAACATTACAAGGAAATAAAAAGGAAAAATATTCAAGATGAGTATTACACCTTTCTTAACAACGTTAAGAAAAACATTCAATTATTTGACTGGTTTCATGTTTATCTGGTCAAGCATAATATTGATTATCCTTGGAAGATAACATTGACTGAGGACAAGTCAACAAATGTCATTACTGTTTGACATTTAAAAAATGGTGGCCGGGTTTATCAAGACAGAACTACCCCCAAATACCTCTTTCCAACTCCCATGGATCAAAGATCCTAAGGATGATACAACTCCAATCATAGCTTCTCCTTTCAAAACTAAAGATGTGAACGAACTCGTTTCACCTCAAGATATCAAAAAATTGATGGAACAATCCAACTATACCAATAAGTATCTTCAAGTTTTAGGTACTAGGGTTAAATCTGAAGTTTCTGCTTTACCATCCTCTTCAGGAACCAAAAATGAAGTAGAAAAACCGTTGGATAAACCTTTATTCAAACCCTTCAAGGTTACTAAGAAGTTTAAAGAAAGTCTAAAACTTCTTCGTGATCCAGAAGTCAAAACTGAACCAATAGTAGATCCTATCAAAAAGGTTGATAAGGGACTACAAAATATTGTGGTACCAGATTCACCACAAGATGCTGGACAGCAAACTCAAGCTCCTTATGGACTAAGGAGTAAGGGTCCAACCATCAATGTAATTGATGAAGCTAGCTCAGATAGGGAATCTGTGGCTTCTTCGTCAAGATCAAAAGAAACAAATAAACCCCCTCTCAATCTCAACACGGTTTTCTCCAATCCTTGGAAGAAATCCACAAAACTCTATTATCCGAGAGCAACTCACCCAGATTTTCTCTTAGATAAAAAACCTCCAACCTTCAAAAGTTTCAATGCCAATAATATCTATGAATGGAACATAGATGGCTTGCCTGAATACCACATAATGACCACATTGCAGCATATGACAATGATGGCCACAGCTTACCAAGCTGCCAATGATGCTTTTGAAGAAGTAATCTGTAATATCCTCGTAGCAGGATTTACTGGCCAATTGAAAGGATGGTGGGATCATTCTTTTACTGATGAGCAGAAAGAAAGAGTCTTTACTGCTATCAAAACCCAAGCTGATGGTACACCTATCACAGATGATGGTGAACCCATACCTGATGCCGTCAATACTTTAATCTTTTCCATTGCTGAGCATTTTATTGGTAATACCTTAGTCTGGAAAGATAAATCAGCAGAATTGCTATCCAATCTTAAGTGTAGATCCTTATCATATTTTAGGTGGTATAGAGATACCTTCCTAACAAGGGTTTATACCAGAGAAGATTGTCAGGATCGTATCTGGAAAGAAAAATTTGTAACAGGTCTTCCTACTGCCTTAGGAGACATTGTTAGGGATGAGCTCCAAGCTCAAGCCCCTGAGGGTAAAATCCCTTATGATCAATTAACCTATGGCCAACTCATAGCAGTTATCCAGAAAATAGGTACGCGACTTTGTCAAGAGGATAGAGTTCGTAGTCAGTTCCAAAAGGAAAAGGCAGCAAAGAAGGATTTAAGATCATTCTGCCAACAATTCGGGAGTATATATATATATATATATATATATATATATATATATATATATATATATATATATATATATATATATATTTATATGCATCAAATATCAATTCAACAATAACAATATATCTCAATCAAGGCATCCATGCCACAATTCATATTCAAATATCCAAGTATATTCTTTATAAAATAAATCAAGTACATACACAACATATAGAGTATCCTCAAAGCACCAATCAAGCATATATGTTACATAATGCATCAACCAGGAAAAATCATCAACTTCACATCATGGTCACAATCATCCAACAAAATCTCATGAGGCTATCAAACTTATTGGAGCTAATCTCCCTTTACCTCTTGAAGTTACCCGGTTAGTGGAAAGTCGTCCGACCAATCCGAAAGTCGCCCGGTTTCTCGTCCGATTACCCGATAACAACTACAATTACACAACCAATCCAAATATCAATAACTAACAACACAAATTTTCCTCCTTTCTCTCTAGCTATGGTTCGGCCATAAGCTATGAAAAATGGGCTAGGGTTTCATTTGGTTCCAATCTTTTGGATGGTTGGTTCTTAAGCATGATTAACACTAATTCAAGTCCTATTACCCAAAAATTTGAAACAAAACTCATGGTTCTACACACTCATAGGTTTAGGCCATGAAGAGAAAAATGGGCTGGGAATTGATTTAGTTTTCCAATCACTTGGATTCAAGGATTAAAGGAAAGGAAAGGATGGAATCAAGTGTCATGGAACAAAAATTGAACAAAAACCACTATTCCCCCAATTTCCTAGGGTTTGGCCCTATCAAATTAAATTGGCTAGGATGAGAGTTTGATCATATACTCTTGGATAGAGATAGAAGGTGATGAAGCTAGCTCAAAGAAATTGGTTTCCCATTAAAAGGATTTTTCTACAATTTTCTATGAATTTTTGAAATTTGGATCATAAACTTGAAATCTATGAAATCAAGGTTTCAAACTTGATATAGGGAGATATTCATGAAGGTTAGAGATCATAGAAGTGATCTTACCTATTGAATGATGAAGATTGATCAAGAATCAAGCTTTTCTCTCAAAGATTCAAGCTTTTCTCTTAAGAAAAATGGAGAAATGTCTTAAGGAAGAAGATGAAGTGTTGGACGTGAAGTAAAGAAGCTCTCATAAGATGGTCTTGTGCGTGGATAAGGGGGCTGAATGGGCCAAAAAATTGGGTCACTTAAGGGCACTTTGGTCATTTCCTTCAAGGACCAAAATGTCATTTAAGAAAAGGTTAGGGGTATTTTGGTTATTTCGCGTCCAGATATTTTCAAACGTCATGATGACTCTGGAACGCTTTCCCATGTGATGTGACTTGATGTGACATCAAGATTATCCGTTAGCGGGTCCCGGTAAATCCATCTGCAGCTCCGTTCTTCACCCAATTGAAGATTTCGCTCGAACAAAGGTCAGGAAGTGATTTTTTTCAAATTTAACGAAAACGTAGGAAATTCAATTCTAAGACTTATTGTCTCATTCACGGGTCAAACTAAGGTCTCCTGAGCTGTAAAATCTTACTGTCGGTGGAAAAACGTAGACCGGGCTCTATTTGAGTTTTCAGCTCAAAATTTAATCATAGTTTCGTAAGATAGCGTTGAGCATGAATATGGTCTCAGATTATTTTATTTCCCTCTCTAGACCCTCCAATAAAATATAAACTCATAAATACTGTTTAATTAGTATTAGAGAGTTTGAAAAATCGGGGTGTTACAGGCATCGCGACCCCATGCTGTGGTAATCGGCTGCCAAACACGGATAAACTCAATCAGAGACTAGACTATTCATGATATGGTTGAGACGTGATACCCTTGAACAATTGGAGTTCGAACCTAAATTTGAGAGGCCGACTCATTAGAACAATTGTGTTATGGGAGTATTCACGGCCTATATCACTCGACGAAGGGAAGTTAGGAATCTCCGGAGAACATGAATTAGAAAGATGATATTGAAGTCTCATGCAATAATATAACTAATGATGATATTTTGAGATATTAAGTTATATGGATATATGATGTTGTAACTATATTTGTATATGGATGTATGTTTTATTTGTTGCTTATGTGACTATCGCAATAAACTTGTGAAATGAGTATCTCACCTTTGCCTGTACATGTTGGACACCATGTTTTGTTTTTGGATACGTGTACAGATGTTGCCCAAAGATCCCCTCAGTCATCACCTGGGGACTCTAGTGATTGAGTTCCATGAAGATGAAGAGATGGAGGATCCCTCCGAAATTCTCCAGAGATCGGAGTTGACTTTGGGGTTTTCCCCAATGGCTACTTTTAGCCCGACCAGCAACAGAGTCTTGTCTTTTGAAGCAGTTGTACCTTGTCTACTGTGTATATGTCTATCTAGCATTTCTAAAGTCTGTACCTTGTGATAGTAGACCAGGGTTTCTACTACTAGTCTAAATTATATTTCCAGAAAACTTATATGCTTCGGCATTAACAACCTTATGCTTATTTCGTTATGGTTGTTTAGTATTGATGTATGTTATGTGGTTTATTCCATCTTCCTATCTAATAATTATTATATCGTAAATGAAATTTTAGACCCACATTTTCGAATATAATTATTTACTTAAAGTATTTTCCGAAAGCAACCAGCGTTTTTATTTGTTTATGTTTTCTGCAACGAGTATAAGACATAGCACCAAGGGGGTGTTACAGACCCCAGCCTCGAGAGGCTTTGAGTTTTTGTACCAGAACAAGGGTGTGAGTTCCTCGTTAGAGTATGTGCTCCTACAAGTCTATAAGGGCACATATGGTGGAGGGCAGGGTATTTCTAGGCATCGCCATCATCTGTGATGGAATGCTGCCAATGTGTCTATATAGAAGTGTGATGTGAAGGCTTTTTAATGTATTTTGAGTGGGGGTGGTGAGTGCTGTGAGTACGAGGGTCTTTTTCTGCCTTTTGATGTACTTTTGGTTCGGTCTGTTTTGATGTACTCTGTATGTATACTACTGTTGTAGGCCTACTGATGGGGCAATCTGTGTACTCTGATATATTGTGTGCTTTAGTTTAGTTTTCATTTCCGCTTTCTTCTTTTTCTGCTTCGCGTCATCGTGTTAATAAAGCACTCTAACATTTATAATACAGTTAAAGTTAATTAATATCATAGGTTCTTTAATGGGATGGCGAGTCGTATCATTTATTGGTATCAGAGTAGTTAGGCCCTGACCGGACTGTGAAGTCAAGTGTACTGGCCTTGACGGTTGATATCCAGGGTGTATCAACTGTGCTGGAGAAGGGGTAGAGTGTATGATGCGCAAGTTATCGAGTGTGATAACTGTTATATTCGTAAGACATATAATATGTATATCTGTTGATTAATATTGTAAGTCTTATGAATCGAAACTAATGTTCCCTTTTCAGGAAGTAATGCTAGAGGACGTGGTAGAGGAAAAGGAACACCAGCTGAAACTGACTTCGACCATAATGGTGATACCTCGGGAACCGGGAGTGGCGGAGATCATAACAAAGCAATGAGGGCCATGAGGGATTTTGCCACTATAATGCTGTAATAGAGAAAAACAGAATGCTCAGTTTATGAAGCGACAGGAAGAGAGGGATGCTATACAACAACAACTGCATCTGGTAAGAGGAGATAAGATGGTGGACACCGGACTAAGTGCTTTTATGAAGGGACAAATGTCAGTGGGAGAATACGCCATGAGATTCGAGGGGCTGCTGAAGTTCTCTCAGTTCTATCAGGTGCACCTCGATGAAGACTGGGTGTGTATAAGGTTTGAAGATGGGCTTAGGCCCAAGCTGAAGAGGGCTATGCTACCATTAAGAATCCGATCATTTCCTGAGTTGATAGAAAAGTGTACAATATTAGAAGGGCACGATCAAGAGAGAGTTGTACATGCTCAAGTGAGGAGTAGTGGACCAGTTAGAAGCTTTGGCCAGAGGGGTCGTGGAGGAAGACTTCAACAGAGGGCGAAGCCTTACAGTCGCCCGAATCAACAGCCAGCGAGTTATGGAAGGGGGAATACCAGTCAACGACAACTAGGATTTTCCCTGTGTTTTCGATGCGGTGGACCGCATCTACTAAAGGATTGACCTCGAGCATGTAGTGTCAACTATTTCCATTATGGCAAGTGGGGCCACTATGCCCACGAGTGTCGACAAGGGGATACTATTAGGAGTCAAGTTCAACAACAAGGCAGAAGAACCCAGGATGCAGGGACAAGGCAACTAGTGGTGAGCCCGTAGGGTAGACCACAAACTACGGGAAGAATGTTCGCCGTGAGAGGATCTAAAGCCTGTCAAAGTCCCGATCTGATACAAGGTAAGTGCCTAGTAGCTGCGAAACTCTTATCTGTTTTATTTGCTTCAGGGGATACACACTCTTTTATATCATTAGCGTGTATGGATCATTTGAAGTCCCTGTTTAATTCTTACCATACAATTTGACTGTTTTTACACCGACAGGTGATTCCTTAACAACCTTATTTGTCTGTTTACAATGCCCGATTGTTATAGAGAACCAATCTTTTCTTGTGGACCTAATTCGTCTGCCTATGTAGCAGATCAATGTTATCCTAGGCATGGACTAGCTTTCAGCCAACCATGTTGTACTAGACTATTCAGATAAAACCCTCCATTTTTTCGAGCAATCTGGATCACTGCCTGCCAGTGATGGTGTTTCGGGAGGCATACGATCAGGAGAGTGCATGGTGCTGTTTTCTTTGGAAGACAAGGAGGCTCCGAATCTAGATGCTTTCACGGTAGTGTGAGAGTTTCCAGACGTTTTCCCGGATGATGTGCCAAGGTTGCCACCCAAGAGGGAGATAGAGTTCGCCATCGATCTTGTGCCTAGAGTCGGACCGATTTCAATAGCACCCTATCGAATGTCCCAATAGAGTTGGCAGAGTTAAAGAAGCAACTAGACGATATACTAAAGAAGCAGTTTATATGGCCAAGTGTTTCGTCGTGGGGAGCACCAGTGTTGATTATTAAGAAGAAGGATGGTAGTTCAAGGCTGTGTGTGGACTACCGACAGCTCAACAAGGTAACCGATCAAGAATAAGTACCCTTGCCAAGGATCGATGACCTTATGGACCAGTTAAGGGGAGCAACGGTGTTCTCTAATATTAATCTGAGATCCGGATAAAATCAGATAAGGGTAAAGGAAGATAATGTACCGAAGATGGCTTTCAGAAGTCTGCACGGACACTAAGAGTATCAAGTTATGCCTTTTGGTATGACTAATGCTCCGACAGTGTTTGTGGATTATATGAACAGGATCTTTAGACCATACCTTGATAAGTTTGTCATTGTTTTCACCAATGACATTCTTATCTACTCCTCGAGTAAGGAGGAACATCAAGAGCATCTGAGGGTTGTACTTCAAGTTCTTAAGGACAGCCAACTCTATGCAAAGTTGTCTCTCTATGCAAAGTTGTCTAAGTGTGAGTTCTGGCTGGAGGAGGTACAATTCCTTCGACATGTGATCAATGTAGATCCAGCAAGGGTAGAAGTTGTGGTTAAATAGGAAAGCCCTAAGACGATGAGCGAGATCAAAAGTTTCCTTAGGCTAACAAGATACTATAAGAGGCTCATCGAGGGATTCTCGAAGGTTGTGTTACCTCTGATGCAATTAACGAGGAAAGGAAAAGCGTATGAATGGACAAAAGAGTGTGAGGCTAGTTTCCAAGAGATGAAAAGGAGGCTAACAACATCTCCGGTACTAGTCTTACCAGATCCATCAACACCCTTTGATGTGTACTGTGATACATCGTATCAAGGCTTGGGTTGTGTAATCATGCAAGAGAGGAAAGTGGTAGCATATGCTTCCAGACAGTTAAGAGTGCTTGAACGGAACTACCCAACCCATGACCTGGAGTTGCCCGCGATAGTGTGTGCATTGAAGATATGGAGACACTATCTCTATGGTGCTAAATTTAGCGTGTTTCACGACCATAAAAGTTTGAGGTATCTGTTCAACCAAAAGGAGATGAACATGTGGCAGAGAAAATGGATGGAATTCATAAAAGATTATGAATTCGATCTACAGTACCACCTAGGGAAGGTCAACATGGTAGCGGATGCATTAAGTCGGAAATCTTTGCATATGCCCGCTATGATGGTGAAAGAGCTGGAACTGCCGGAACAGTTCAGAGATTTGAATTTGGATGTAGAGCTATCCAAAGAGAAGATGAGTTTAGGAATGGTCACTATTACCGGTGATTTCCTAAACTTAATCTGGAAGAAGCAAGGAGAAGATCAGTACCTACACGAGATGAACCAGATGGTGGAAAAAAGTACGACTTCAGAGTTTAAGAGAAGTATTGATGGGATCCTATGGTTCGGAGAAAGGATATATGTGCCAGAGGATAGAGAGATTAGCAAGATGATCTCGTAAGAGGCACATGAGAGCAAACTAAGCTTTCATCCAGGGGCTGCAAAAAATGTACCAAGACCTGAAAAGGATGTTCTGGTGGCCAAGAATGAAAAAGGAGGTAGCAGAGTATGTCCAATCCTGTTTGGTGTGTCAAAAGGCAAAGGTTGAACACCAAAATCCAGCAGGATTATTGCAATCGCTGGACGTCCCAGAATGGAAATGGGATAGTATTGCAATTGATTTTGTTTCGAGACTGCCAAGGATGCAAAAGAAGTGTGATGCAATTTGGGTAATCGTTGACAGGCTTGCAAAATGTGCTCATTTCTTGCCGACCAACCAGAGTTATTCTCTGGAAAGGTTAACCCAGATTTACATCAAGAAAGTTGTCAGGATGCATAGTCCTTTTGATTAACTATTTGGTATGGACGAGCGTACATGGACTGATGTAAGGTCGTGCTCACTAATTATTATGCCTTCATCTTCTTATTTAAGCTCAGCTTGAGAGGAATGTGATTCTTGAATTTTTGAGACACCAATGTTGCAAGAGCAGATATTCGTGTTTCCAAGGCTTGGAATCTACGATCAATCTGCTCCATGAACTTCATCAACGTAACAAGGTTGGAGATTTGAGTCTCCAAAATCTTGAGTTGATTATCGGTCCACTCAATAAATCTAGCCAAAGTCTCTTCAAAATATGGTTCTTATTCCTCATAATAAGCCCAAGGATTTGGAATGACCTCCAATTTAGATTCCCACGCAGTATTGGTAAAAAAATCCCCAAGAGTTCTCCTCTCTCCCATGGTTCTTCTTGCTTTCCCAACTACAAAATAAGATCAACTAGAAGCACATTGTTGGGAAGACATTAGTATTCAGGGAGAGATAAATAAAATAAAATACAAATGTCTAAGGCAACTAGGATTCCTTTCTTCCAATATCACAAAATATCACAAATTAATCTCTGGCAACGACGCCAAAAACTTGTTGCGTTCAAAACACACTTAAGGGCAGTGTACCCTATCGCAAAAGTAATATCGGACGGAAGTCCAAATATCGTACCCAAGAGATTCATTTTGATAACTAAGTGATAAAGCAAGTACTGAAATAGAGAAATCCTTTTGCTATTCAAACTGATAAAGAACTCAAAAGGATTAAATAATAATGAAGCAATATTAAAAGAGGCAAAAAGAAGATGAAAAGAGAGTTTAGAAATCAATAGTAAAAGAGCCTAGAGTCATAGTTTCACTTGTGCTTTCGATACCCCCCAAATCCTAATTCTATTCAATTTTGAAGTTGCTTTTCGAATATCAATCCCTTTACGAAAACTATTAATTGTTTGTCAAGCAATTAATATTCTTTTCCCAAGATGAACCCAATGGTTGTCAGACAGAGTTTAAATGATTAGAAAGCATAAAGTGCAAAGAGGTTGAATGATTGAAAGGAGTAAATCACGTTTTCTAAAATCTAGATGTTAAACCACGATTATCTTACAGATCTACCAATTTAATTGGGCTTGATAGCCAAAATATCAATCAACTAATTAAGAGCATACAAAGGGTGCAGAATCCTAGTATGGGATAAAGAACAATAGAATAACACTATTCAAATTGCAACCTTGAAACCAAATAGAATCGAATTAAAGCTAAGACATAGCGAAAAGGGTTTCTGCTAACACAACATCAACCACAACTTTAGTGGTGAATTTAGCTACTCATATTAATAGAGAAAACCAAGTTCAACATTGGAAAACGCATCCTGGATAATTGAAGAGGGAGAAGTTGTCTCCAACTTAATCTCCAGGTGCCAAATCCTACACTAGAAATCAAAACTACAAAAGCAATAAACTAGAAAGCTAATAAAAGAGTTCAAAGATAAAAAGATGTAAAGATGCAAAAGATATCTCTTAAGTGACACAAAGGGCCTCTATTTATGACAAAATATGTGAATAGAGCCTTGAATCAGGTCTTCTGCGTCATCAGCACGGGCGTGCTATAAATCAGCATGACCATGTTCTTTACTATGTTAGGTCGTGCTCAAATATGCAAGGGCGTACCACTTCGCAAATCAGCGTCCTAGTGCACGGACGTACTCACCTTCCTGCACAGTCGTGCTCTTCGTGATTAAGATCGTGCTTACTTCAGTCAGGCCTTGCTTTTCTTAGTCAGACCTTTCTTCACTTTGGCACGAGCGTGCTATTGTTTGGTACGGCCATGCTAAATCTTCAGAGGTCACCTTTATGTCTTTTTGTAAGGCTTTGTTTGGATGGATGGCTTGGAGGGCTTGCACGGGCGTGCTCACGCATGGCACGGGCGTGCTCAACCTCAGAACTTTAGTATTCTATCCATTTTAGCTCTAAAAACTTCATTTTTCTTCATAATTCATCAAACTGCCTCTGATCGTCAATTTTGTCGAAATTTAAGTAAAAAGGGGTGAAATACAATAATATTTATCTTTAAATGCATTAAAATACAACCCAAATATCCCTTATAAAATGCACAGAATTGAGGTTCATCAAACTTCCCACACTTAAACATTGCTTGTCCTCAATCAATTATCTAGCTTAAAATAATTTTCAAAAGAAGCTTCAAAATTAAAATAAGGGAACCCAAAATAAACAGAGTTTTTAAAATTGCGAAGATAGTCAAACAAGTATAATTCCCAAAAGAAAGTCAAGAGATTACCCAATTGGAATTTTTAAATTTCTTGAAATCAAACTTTTAAAAAACCAAAGGTCGCTCTACTCACAACTCTCAGTGTATTGAGCAAAGATATTTAAAGCACTCAAGATTTCTCAAATAAATACATTACTATAGGCTTGTCCATTGACCAAATCTCCACAATATGATCCATATGCATGCATAAGAAGGAAGGGGTCTTTCAAGGGTTGTGACGGGGCCAAGGCATTAATGTCAGGTGTTGTAGAGAAAGAAAGGGATATTCAAAAGGCTAAACCAAGAAAACAAAGTAATAACCTCTTGAAGCATAAAAGAACATAAAGTGCATTGGCACCTTTATCACAAAATATTCAAGGATCTACTACTTTTCTTCAACTTATCCCTCTTTCCATTGCTATAAGCTTTTTTTCTTTTTCTTGCATTCTCTCTAACTTTATTTTCATCAAATATTTTTAAGAAGATAAAAAAGCATTTTTTTTGCCGCCAGCTTTTGTTTAACATTTTTATTTAGGAAAAGAGATCCACCACTACACATTCCTATTGTCGCTCCATTAAACTTTTAAGAGGTCACCAAAAACAATTTTTAATTTTCAGAATAGGAACCAAAGAAGAAAATTTTCATAAAGGTTCAAATTGGGACTAGAGGAAGTGATTAACAAAGAATGCGGGCTAGAAAATTAACTAAGAGTGCCCCAACCAGAGTTCCACATGCATATAAGTCAAATTCGCCTCGAGATGGTCTCAGTACAAGTTCTAGAACATATTCACCTGAGAAGTCACACTTATCAAAGAAAAGGGGTTAATATCAAATAAATTTGGCAATGTAGCTTAACCCCATAAAAAGCTCAAATCTCACATTTAGAAGCTAAGTCTAATGAAAAGTTTCCAATCAAAGAATTTTCTACCAATTATCAGTTTTCAAGAGGCCAACTTTTTCAAACATACTTATAAGACTATTAAAGCAATTTTTCAAAAAAAAAAAAAAATTGTAAGGGGTTTCCTTAATTTTAAAAAAGAGTTAAGTCAAATAATTGGATGCAGCAATATAAAAAATATGAATATTTTTCCTTCCCACACTTAACTTATGTAGTGTCCTCAATGCAACACATTTAATCATGAAATATAAGTGGAGAGGAAAAGGAGAAGAGAATTTTTTTTTGACACAAATATGTAAGGCCTTGCTCAGATATGTAAGGCCTTGCTCATGTAACACCCCCATTTTCTGTAACCGGTTATAATCACTTTAACATTGTGATTGCTACCTTCATGATGTCTATGATGTAACATCCCAAGAATTAATTACAAGTATAAGAGACTTAAACCTTAGCAAATAAAAATTAATAAAGTGTTAGGGAGGCCTAGAATGGTTGACTTTGAACTTTAAGGGTAGTAAGTTGACCAAAAGAAGAAAATAGAGAAGTTTTACATTGAAATCTGTCACAGTAGCATTGGCACGCCTGTGGTCACATTCGGCATGCCTGTGCTGAATAGAGCACGGTCTGAGCCGCACCGTACTACCAATTAGCACGGTCGTGTCGGAAAATGGACAAATTTGACGCTATTTGGCACGCCCGTGCCAAAAGGGAGCACGGTCTGAGCCGCACCGTGCTACCTGTTAGCACGCCCGTGTCGTAAATCTCGCAAACTTTGATGCTGATTGGCATGGCTTTGCCAATCGAGAGCATGCCTGTGCTCTATGTCCGATGAGTTAAAAAATAGGATTTTTAAACAGAGAACAGTGCAACACTATATATATATATACACTCTTATAACACCCTAATGCGGCTAGGAACCCTATTTGCAACCTAAAACACAGTTTTTCTTGCCTTGAGTATTGAAGAGCGTGGAGAAGACGGTTCTAGAGAAGAGGGAGCCTAGAGGAGGAAGAAAGGGGGAGATTCTTGAGGAGCTTCTTGGCGCATTCGTGACCAAACGCTTGGAGCTTCTTGAAGGTCTTCAAGAGGTGAGTAGAAATACACTTTCTCACCCTTTCCATGGTGTAAATTGTTGGGGATTTGGGTTATGCTTTCAAAATACGTTTTTGGAAAATAATCTTGTGTTTGGTCAAATCTTGATTTTACAAATTTGGGGGTTTTCCTTCTAAGATGTTTCTGCTGTCAATTAAATGTTTATTTTTGAGATTGGTGCAATGATATATTTGATACATGCGTGATTTGGTTGAATTGAGATGCTATATATTATTTGATGATATTAGTGATATTGGCATGATTCAATACCTATTAATATGTTGAATGTTGTTTGCTGCAATACCGCCTATGATAGGGGAATCGAAAGTAGCACTGCTAATGAATTGGGGTCTCGAAATATGAAATACTGCCATGATAAGGTATCAAAAGTAACATCGCCACACGTTGGGATGTCGAAATGAGTAATACCACCAGTGTACAATGGTTGGTATCGAAATGAGTAATGTCACTAAAGAGAAGGTAACATCGAAATACCTTCATGAGTAAGGTAGGCAATGGGACGCCATTGTTATGTGCCGATTGATGGTCATATGACATATGGGGATGTTGAGAATATTTGATATGTTTATGAAATTATGATGTGCTGCTGAATGTTTATGGTCATTATTTGAGTATATAATTATAATTAATTATTTTGAAAATAGCGGGTACCATGGTTAGTTTTTCTGGTTACCGAGGCGGTTGAGAACAACACTTTTGTGAAAACATTTTATAACTATATTTCTATTCATCGGGATTATAAATCTCATTAGTAGTGTTATTTTCAAAGTCTGAGGACGACCCTGTTGAGCAGCCAGAGCTTGAAGATTACATTCTAGTAATAGCTTGGGTTAGTTAGCATGGCATATGCCAGAAGGATTCTTATTATCGTTTACTTATTTATTTATGCGAGTTGTAATAAATGCCCGGTTTTGAGGTTTAAAACTTATTATGTATTTCATCTATTTGGATTGGTAAAAACAATTATTTTGGATTATTAATTATTAATATATTATGAACTTATTCAATATTTATTGAGAAAATTTTTGATTACCTTGTTTTATTTAAATTATTATCTTGGGTTACTAATATAATGAGGGGCGTTACATATGACCTTGTTATATATATATATATATATATATATATATATATATATATATGGATATTTTATATGATGGATTTATATCCATGATAATGTGGTGATAAAGTTTTCTTTTGTCGTCTTGAGACGAAAACCGATAAAAGTTCTGTTTTAACCGGTATCGGGTAATTTCGCATTTCGCGTGTCGGAGGCCGGGAAACGGGGAATTGAGTGAGATGTAATGTTAAATTAAATTTTCTATTTCCTTGTTGATCATTCATAATTAAGAGAATTATTTTTCGTAAAATCCAAAAATTTACCAAAAGTAGTAAAAATCGATTATCGATTTTTGGTAAAAATCCTAAACACCTAATTCCTAACCAATTGGAAAAAATGCAACTATCCTAGTTACATTAAGAGGCCATTCGGCCATTTTGACTTGGGAAGAGCCAAAATCTCACTTTAACATCATCCAAGAAAAGGTTATGACACTAACTCTAAATGGAAAAAGTGTTTTAGCCACTTTTAGTTAATTTTGTACTTAAACTCTCTACAAGAAACAATACACCCAACACTTTACATCTTGGCCTTCCATTCTTTATGACCATTTTTGAATGAAATTTTGGAGTCCACAAGGATGCGAAATTTCAGCCATATGGTGGTTAAAACACCAAAAATCACTATTCCATTCATTTCTAACTTATCTCTCTTAAACACCAAAGTTCAAAACTTGCTCTCTTCTCTCACTTCTCTCTTGCATTCGGCCAAGGCTAGTAGGTAATCCTACTCATTTTATTTCATCATTTTAACTTCATATTCTTGTTCATCTCATCCATCTAAACAACTTTCATCTTTTGAATGAAATTCCTTTGAATTTGTTTACTTAAAGTTATTCAAGAATCATTCAAGGAGGTTTCAAGCTTCTTGAACTTGGTGAGAACTTTTCTTTGAAGAAGTAAGTTCCTAAACCTAGTTCCTTCATGTATTTACTCTAAGGGGACACTTTATCTTATCAGGTTTTTGATGTTGAAAATCAAGTTTTTTGAACTTATTTCTTTTCCTTCTAGGCTACGGTTTTAGCCTTCTTTTAGTGACCAAGTTTTCTCTTCATCTTCTCACAAGGAACTTCAAAGAGGTAATGTGGGAGTGAACCATATCACACCTTAATGGTGGTGATAAAGGCCTCCTAGTTTTCTTGAAGGAAAAACCTGGATCTAGGGTTTCCTTATAAAGTTCATTACTTTGTTGTCATATTGTATTATGTTGTTGTGTGGATATGGTGATTGTGCTTGTATGTGTTAGTGGAAAATCATTTTGGCATGGTGAAAATCTATTCTTAGGTCCAAATACCTAAGGGTAGGATTTTTGGAATGTTGAAATTGTTATGTTCTAAGTTGCCTTGATAACATGACTATGCTGGTATGATTTTCTAGCTACTTTGGATGTTGTAATGGACTTAAAATGGTTCCAAGAAGGCAAAATAATTAAAAGAAACCTACCATTGTTGCTTGGGGGCATTCGACCTTGTCTTACTAAGTAGGGTTAGGGACTTAAAATGTTGGTGTTAAGGGGTTTAATGTGTTCATACTAAAGTATAAGGATTATATAAGTTGAAGATGTTTCAAAAGAAATCAAGTTAAGTGTTGTGAAATAAGTGTTCTGACTTCTTATGAAAATTATTTTAAGAATAGATTGGTTTGATGTTGATCAACCACTTATTTTAACAAGTTGTTTTAAGGAAAAGGTTTTCAAGAACTAAGAGTTTCATAGTTAGTCAAGATGGTTTTCAAGGATTTTGGTTAGTAAGTCTTATTTGAGAAAATGGGATTCTTGCAAACTTTTCTTTGAAAACAAAGAGTTTTTACACTACTATTACCTTTTATACTTTAAAAAATTATATAAGTAATAGTTCATTTGAAAATGAAATGGTGATTTCAAGTAAGAAGAATATTCCTTTTAAAACTAAGTAATAGGACTAGGAAACTATTTCAAAGAGTTTTTACACTAATCAAACACCTTATGGGTATTTGAATAGAGTTTTCAAACTATACTTAACAAAGGAGATTTCATCAACTACTTTACTACAAGGATAGTACCTTGAAGCTTTTTACTATAATAGCGTAAACGCGTGTTATCTCCTAAGAGAAATTAAATGAGCTCCACAAAGAACTCACAAAGATTAAGTAAAAGACATGCACCAATATCTTGTGGCATTGACAAAATCATGTCCCACACCCTTGATGATTTAGGTCATCTAAGGAATCCATAATGCCTAATCACTAAGAGTTACTTATACAGAAGAAGTAATGTTTCCTTGTAAGATAATTGAAAAGATATGAAGAAGGGATCCTTGTGGATCTTACTTTCCGTAATACATTTAGGATGTGGAACAATATATCATAAGACATGAACATCATTTTACGAACGACGAAGTGGTACGTGATTGCAAGGAACAGAACCAAGAACGGGCGACTAATGGCAAGTCATGTGGAAGTGGGTCACGTAGGGGTATCCAGTGGTTTATGAAGAGATAAACATGGTACTACAGTGATAGACTAGTACGTGTTTGTGTTGTGGCATTTCTTGACATGCATACGTATCTGTGCATGAGTTAGGCGTTGTGCCCGAGAGTTGAGCTTACACCTTTGTGCGGATACGATTATTGGAGGTGACGATCATGGAGATCTTGAGGACATTGGGGTTGGGATGACCACATGTGGCCAGAGAGAAGCTACTCTGTGTCGTTGGTAATTGTCAAAAAACGCTAATGTCCTGACTTGACACTGGACAAATCAAGATTTGGGTAAAGAATGGCTGGTGTGAGCCGTTATAATGATTGCAATCTTTGGATGTGGCACTAAGGGCTGAGATAACGCAGACAATGTTCTCCTAATCACTCACTGTTGTTATGTTTAGCTCCATGGAGTGGGGGTCTGAGTCATGTTGCATATTGTGTCATTGCATACTCAATTGATGTTTGACCCATATTATTGTTAATCGATATATTAACTGTAATGCCATGTGATTAGTTGTTAATGTGAATGCCCATGCGCTTTATGCCGATTGGGTGTGTGTGTATGTGACTTTTATCACTGCTGTTTTGTTTGTGCGATGTGCGGAATCTCACCTCATTACTGTTGTTGTTACACTGCCCGCATGGTTTCATCTTGCTCTGGTGAGTAGTCATGGCAAGCGATCCACCATCCCAATTGACCTTGGACCTGACACTCCATGATGGGGAGGATGCCTGGATGATCCACCCAAACGGACGTCGCACATACACTGGAGCTGTGAGTCTCATGAGTATGAGAAAGTCACCCATTTCCATGACGAGCTTGTCTAAGAGAGTTGCACCCTGCGTGTCAGTGGCTGGGGTAGCTCGGGGACCACCCATCCACCACCATCCGCACCTGCTAGTCATCCACACCTGTCTAGTGCCCAGCTTGCAGTTCACCAGGAGGAGCCCAGGGACGTATACGTTGACCCTTCTTCCATGCCACCTCCACCTACGGCACCGTCTACTTCTGCCTTACCTGTACCTGCTGTCGGTCCTTCTGTCCCCATTGTCCCACCCCCGGGGCCTACCTATGTGCCTTCTGAGCTACACCCTCAGATTCCTCACCAGTGGGCGAATCTGACGATGACTGCTCGTAAGAGCACATCGGCTCATACCAGGGTATTCTTCTCCACTCCCCTCGTCATCCTCTCGTTTGATGATGAGGAGATGGAGGAGGAGGACGAAGTACCAGAGTATGTACCGGAGGACATACCTGAGGTAGCCTCTGCCACCGCAAGTCAAGATGCGTGGTAAATGAGGACTGACGAGGAGTCGCAACGGTGTGCAGAACAGATCATGCGCAGGTATGACATGCAGCCCTTGGAGGAGGACGAGGATGAGGAGGAGGAGGCCATGGAGGAGGACGAGGAGGAGGAGGAGGACCCAGAGGAGTACTACTCCGACGAGTAGTGCAGTGTCTGTTTTGGGCTAGTCTCTAGTGTCTTCCCAGCGTCTATATTTTTATGATGTACCCCCTTTCCCTTTATGTTGTGGAGCTGCGTCTCCAGTAGTGTAGGTTGAGTTTGTCCTTATGTTGGTTACTTTCTTTTGTAGTCTGATGCTGAGAGTTATATATATATATATATATATATATATATATATATATATATATATATATATATGGGAAGTTTTTATTATTTCAATGTTGTTTATGATTACGTATATTTATCCTTATGAGTGGAAGTATACTTATATGTCTTCAAAATCATATGCAAATCATCCATATTCTACTCATTGCAGCCACATAAGGATTTGATGCAACTAATTTATTCAAAGCAAGAAACAGATAAAGCGAAAAGTTTAGAAACCACCCAGATCCCACAGCTTGTGGTAGAAAGACAAAGGTGTGCTTAAAACATAGGATTTTCCTCCCGTATCCCATGGCTTGTAGAAGGAAATCATAATGATGCTCAACATACAAGAGCTTCTTCCCGGATCCCATGGCTTGAAGCATCGCGATTGTAGGAGAAAATCTTTAACAGCCAAGGCGACTACTTCGAATGTGAAGGTATGTTTGATTCCTCCATGATCGAATAGCAGGTGAGAATCTCCTCTTTTAACCTCTTCATGGGTGAAATATGCAATAAGCACAAAAAACTCATCTTTTGGAGCGGACTTTGAAATATTCACACATGCGTGTAACCCAATATACTTATCCAAATCAGAATTTTTGGATCCAACTTGCTTGCTCTCCTCATAATTGCTTCCTTCTGATTCACTGTCTGGTATGGACGGGTGTTCATGGACTGATGTACGATCGTGCTCACTTCTTGCCACGCCTTCATCCTCTTGTTTAAGCTCAGCTTGAAAAGCAAGTGATTCTTAAAATTTTGGAGACACCATTGTTGCAAGAGCATATATTTGTGTTTCCAAGGCTTGGAATCTGCGATCAGTCTGCTCCATGAACTTCATCAATGTAACAAGGTTGGAGATTTGAGTCTCCAAAATCTCGATTTGATTATCAATCCACTCAATAAATCTAGCCAAAGTCTCTTCAAAATCTGGTTCTTGTTCCTCATAATTAGCCCAAGGATTTGGAATGACCTTCAGTTTAGATTCCCATGCAGCATTGGTAAAATAATCCCCAAGAGTTCTCCTCTCTCCCATGGTTCTTCTTGCTTCCCCAACTTCAAAATAAGATCAACTAGAAGCACATTATTAGTAAGACATTAGTATTCAGGGAGAGATAAATAAAAGAGATTAAAACAAAATACAAAAGTCTAAAGTAACTAGGATTCCTTTATTCCAATATCACAAAATATCACAAATTAATCCCCAGGAACAACGCCAAAAACATGTTGCGTTCAAAACACACTTAAGGTCAGTGTACCCTGTCGTAGAATTAATATAGAACGGAAGTCCAGCTATCATGCCCAAGAGATTAATTTAGATAACTAAGTTATAAAGCAAGTACTGAAATAGAGAAATCATTATGCTATTCAGACTGATAAAGAACTCAGAAGGATTAAATAATAATGAAGCAATAGTAAAATAGGCTAAAAGACAAGGAAAAGAGAGTTTAGAAATCAAGGGTAAAAGAGCCTAGGGCCTTGGTTTCACTTATGCTTTCAATACCCCCCAAATCCTAATTCTATTTAATTTCGCAGTTGCTTTTTGAATATCAATTCCTCTACGAAAACTATTAATTGTTTGTCAGGAAATCAATATTCTTTTCCCCAGATGAACCCAATGGTTGTCAGGCAAAGAGTTTAAATGATTAGAAAACATAAAGTGCAAAGAGGTCGAATGATTGAAAGGAGTAAATCACGTTTTCTCAAATCTAGATGTTAAACCCTGGTTATCCTATAGATCTACCCATTTAATTGGGCTTGATAGCCAAAATATCAATCAATTGATTAAGAGCATACAAAGGGTGCACAATCCTAGTATGGGATGAAGAACAACAGAATAACACTATTCAAATTGCAACCTTAAAACCAAATAGAATTGAATTAGATCTAAGACATAGCGAAAAGGGTTTCTACTAACACAAGATCCACCACAACTCTAGTGGCAAACATAGCTACTCATAGTAATAGAAAAAACCAAGTTCAACACTGGAAAACATATCCTGGATAATTAAAGAGGGAGAAGTTGTCTCCAACTTAATCTCCAGGTGCCAAATCCTACTCTAGAAATCCAAACTACAAAAGCTATAAACTAGAAAGCTAATAAAAGAGTTCAAAGATAAAAGATGTAAAGATGCAAAAGATATCTCTAAAGTGGTACATAGGGCCTCTATTTATAACAAAATATGTGAACAGGGCCTTGAATTAGGTCTTCTGCGCCGTCAGCACGGGCGTGCCAATCATGTGGCACGACCTTGCTCTTCATCATATCAGGTCGTGCTCAAATCTATCGGGGCTTACCAACTTCGTAGAACAACGTTGTAGTGCACGGGCCATAGCATGGGCGTGCTCTTTATCTAGCATGGTCGTGCTCTTCGCGATTGGGACCGTGCTAGCCTTTGTCAGGCCTTGCTTCTCTGAGTCAGGCCTTGCTTCCTTTGGCACGGCCGTGCTAATTCTCCAGAGGTCAGCTTTAAGCATTTTCATAAGGCTTTGTTTGGATGGATGGCTTTGGAGGGTTGGCACGGGCGTGCTCTCGCATGGCATGGCCGCGCTACTCCCAAAACTTCAGTATTCTGCCCAATTAAGTTCTAAAGCCTTCAATTTTCCACAAAAATTCATCAAGCTACCTGTGAACGTCAATTATGTCAAAACTTAAGTAAAAGGGTGAAATACAATAATATTTATTTTTAAATGCATCTAAATTCAACCCAAATACCCCCAATAAAATGCACAGAATTGATGTTCATCAAGCACGCCAGTGCTTATTGGTTAGCACGCCCGTGCTCTGTGCGCGCTGCAGAAACATGTTTTGGGCTTTAGGTCGACCCGTTTCGCCCTAATCCTTTTTATACCTCTTTTGCTCGACCTAAAACTCATATTCGTCATTGATAAAGTTAGAAACAGCCGTCAACAACCTTTCTCTTGGGTTCCCATTGAATCCTTGAGCGTTCTTCAACCTCCAATCCTTGTTTGGGAGTTCTTTGTCAAGAACACATTCCTGTGGTGTTTTCCATTGCGATTGGAGTTAAGTCATTCGTTTAGTGTTACTCCGAGGTAAAGTAACCAACCCTGTTTGTTATTTCCTTTTTATTCTTTAAAGTTTAGTGTTAAACCGTTCTCTCTCAATCGAACCAGACTTCTTTGTTCGTGTGCCAGTGCTGTGAATGGCAACTAGCAGATTAGTTCCCCAAGGATTTAATCGAGTAATGTTTATAATCCCTGTGTTAATTCCATTCCTTTTTTCTTGTTTGGGGAAATAATTGTCCTTTTCTTGATGTCCTTGGCCAAAGCTCGCTAAACCTGTTGAACGCGTTGGAAGGAGTCAAGCCTGGACTTCGCTCTAGTTGGCTCATAGCTTAGAATCGTCACGTCAGGTATGGGGAGAAGGGATTAGTATGAACATATAGGTTATAGGGTAGCGTAAGATGAGGGTTAACACCCATGAGGGATTCGAGTTCACCTTGGGCGAAACAAGAAAGTAACCCGTCAAAGTCGTAGAAGACTTCGCCATGATCCCAACCGTGTAGTTGGAATCGCGTTCCGATACCTCAATCATCTCTAACCTCAAGCTTTATCTTTCCACCTTTGAACTCTCTCTCTCTAGAAGCTCTGAGATGCTCTGGAAGCCTTCAAGTTTCGTGCACAAAATGAAGAAGAAAAGAAAACTCCACTAACTTGAGCGTGCTCAAGCTTGAGCGTGAGGTTCTCTCCACGCTTGAGCGTGGAACCTTGTCCGCTTCGCTTTCACCCTGGCTTGACATGTGTAGGACACGCGTCAAAAAGCACACCAGGTGTCAAACGCGCTCAGCACGCTTGAGCGTGCACTCATACCAACGCTTGAGCGTTGGCAAACTAGGGCGTGCTTCCTTCCCATGCTTGAGCGTGCCGCTCAGCTGGGAAGAGCCTTCCAAACTTATGACTTCCACAGTTACTCGTTTAATACCTTAAGTACCTCCAATCTTGTTCAAGCCTATTCCTAAGCTTCCATCTAAGCCTTAAACTAACACATAACAATTCACACAATCATCCAAAGTCCTAATTGAGATTAACCAACTCGATTAGAGTTACATAGAATCTGGATGTTACATAGATCTCATCATCGACCATGATCTCTATGCATGCGGCCAAAAACTCAAGGTTTGGCTCTTTAAATGTGGGACATCTGATCTCTGCAACCTTTTCCCACCTAATATACTGTAAGTAGCAGTCCACCTCCCGCTGTATCCCAAAGTCGGCAAGATATATTGGCACTAAGAATCGAGTCGGATGCTTGTCAAAAGTCTGGAGTTGCAGATACTTGTCCCGATACTATGCTAGAATAGGAGGGATAGGTGGGACAGAGGAAGAGGCACGAGAAGATCTGGGGTGCTTAGGAGCCATATTCCTGTTATTAAAATCAAGCACTAGCATCAAAAATAATCATAATGATATAAACAATATAAGCAATGATCATAATCAACATAGGCACAAAACATATGGACTGAATTCCTAGATAAAAATCATGTATTTGGTCATTCTGAGTTGAGCACGGCCTGTTCTTGGAACAGCATGGTCGTGCTTCATCAGAAATCCAAAAATATGAGCAGCACAGCCTGTTCTTGGAACAGAATGGTCATGCTTGTACACGTGCCACAAGCAGAATTCATCAAAACTCAGAAATCATAGCTCAAGCATGCAGGGGCTTGAATAGTAATGCTAAACTAACAATTCCTAACACAAATCAACACTCTACACTAACAAAATAGCAACAAATCAAGAATAAAAACAAAAGGGGTAAAAGAACCCTAACCAAACCTAACCATGAAAATAGAGAAGGGAGAAGTGAGATTTTACCTTAGAGAAGTGAAATTAGCAGGGGAAGGAGTTGAGAATTGGTGATTTGGGGCAGATTGGGGAGCAAGGGGGGAGTAAGGGTTGAGCACAGCTAGTGCTCTGTTCCCCTCTTTTATTCTGATTTATCGCATGCTATGCGCGGTCGTGCTAACAAGGAGAACAGCCGTGCTCACCTATTTTTCCAGATTTTAATTTCAGATCAAAATAGGTAACACTATTTATTTTTATGCAAACCTTCCCTCACATTTTTCAATCTCTATTTTTTAATTTTCAAAAGGGAAAAACTACTAAGAACACACAAATAACAAAAATAAAAATAAAATAAAATGTAGGTTGCCTCCTGCGCAGCACTTGTTTAACGTCACGAGCCTGATGACTTGTTTAGAGAACTGATCAAGGTGGTTTTGGGGAGACTTTGATGACAGCTTCTTCACCTTTATGTCTTAAGGTTAATGTGTCTTGTTTGACCTCAATTTTCGTATTACTTATAGCCAGGAAAGGTCGCCCCAAGATGATAGGGACTTCTTCATCCTCCTTCATGTCCAAAATCACAAAATCGACAGGGAATGTGAATCTCTCCATCGTGATTAGCACATTTTCTATTATTCCAAGAGGGCAGGTAATGGATTTTTCAGGTAACTGTAATGAGACATTGGTTCTCTGAGGTTCCGACAAACCAAGCATTTTTGACACAGAATAAGGCATTAAATTTATACTGGCACCCAAATCACATAATGCTTTATTAAAGTGAAAATTACCAATTGAACAGGAAACAGTAAAACTCCCTAGATCTTTTATTTTACGGGGCAATTTATTTTACATTAACTTGTACCACCCCATACTCCTTTAAGAGATGTTCATCTTTGTCAATGGGTGCATTAACATACAATTTCATATGAGTTTTTAAAAATTCTTTAGCTTGCATGTTCTTATCCCCAAATTTTAGAAGTGGTTGTAGAGAATTTCGTACCTTTTTTGATTCATTAGTGACTGTTACCTATTTCTGCTTACTGGGCTTGTTGCACGGCCGTGCCAGAAGCGTTGCACGGCCATGCTCGTCTTCAGACTTGTTTTCTTTAGCAGCATCTTCTTCCATGAGAGCAGAGTCTTCTTTTTCATCATTCTGAAGACAGATTGCATTGACTTTCTCCCTTGGTTTTGGTTCAGTCTGGCTAGGTAATGTTCCTTGAGGCATTGGAGAAAGTAACGCAGTAAGGGCATATATCTGCATTTGTATGGCCTGAAATCTGCTATCAGTCTTTTCCATCAACTCTGCAAGCTATTCATGAGGGTCGGGCTTCCTGTTCTCCGGTCTTGAACCTTGGTTTTGCAAGTGGGGTGGTCTATGGACGTTTGAATTTGAAGCTTGACTATTCTGCTGACCTCCCCAAGAGAAATTTGGACGGTACCTCCAACCAAGATTATAAGAGTTATTTTGATTTTGGTTGGCATTACCCACAAATTTGGTTTCCTCAGCTGGTGGAGCAAAAGAATTACCTAGTTGGCAATCCTTGCTCTCAACTTGTCAGACCGCAATGGTTGCATGGGAATGGAGACACAGGTGCACTAGCTTGAGTTATTGTCTGTGCTTGAGCTTACATCAATGTCTCTATTTGTTTGGTGAGAGCGTCTCTTAGCTTCCATTGTCACTATGGCATCTACCTCATATATACCGATTGGCTTCTTAATGACTTGTCTATCCTTGAGCGGCCACTGGCAGTGATTAGCTACAATCTCCTGGATTAAAGGTTGAGCTTCTTCAGGTGTCTTCAAAATTGAGCCCCCACAAGCAGCGTCTGTATTGGACCTATTTTGCTATGAAAGTCGATTATAGAACATCTGCACCAGGATGGGGACTGTAAAATCATGATATGGACACCTTCTGATCGAATCTTGATATCGCTCCCATGCCTCATAAAGAGATTCTTGGTCATATTGCACAAAGTTCTAAATATCAGCTCCAAATTTAGCAGATTTAGAAGGTGGAAAGTGAGACGTCCCCTTGCCTCATTAAAGAACCAAGTTAACTAATCCTGATTACGTTATAACCGTTAGCGCGCTTATTAAACGTACGAGGGTATTTAAAAATTTAAACTTACGTACATACTGTATATGTACTGTACATGTAACACACAATTATCAGAGTAGCATAAACCATAAAGAGGAAAGCATAGTATAAATATATACAAACGACTTCCTCTCCTCGCCTAAAATACATCAAAAAGACGTCACTGGCCATACATACTTAGTACGCTAACGCAATCTGTTCCAGCCTGGATGACGGATACTCTCCGCTAATACTCGTTGTACAACCACTTAGAACCTCCCAAGATTGGGGTCTATGGCTCTCTCATCTAGGTCGTGCTCGTACGGAGTGCCATCCAGCCCTTCATCATCTGGTTCCACCACCGGGTCTTCTCATAATATAACAGAACATACAATATAGGAATAACAGGGGATAAGAATTACATCTCACCATAAATAGGGATAAAGGTAAAGCAGATAACAGTAACAACACATCCACCCACAATCATTACAACAACTATCCTCAGGGTTCATTGGACTTAACTACTCATCTCACACTCTCATGCGCCTAGACCTTACATGAAGACGCGGCCACATTCCTACGTCACAACGTATTCCCTACCAAGCAGGATGAAAGTCAAACATCATTCGAGCAGCAGATTCCGTTACACTCACGAGTACATTACATCCCCTACCAAGCAGGATGCTCACCCCCTACCAAGCAGGGTGACACTATTCCCCATTCCCGATAGGAATAGTTGTCCCGGTGTCGAAATACGCATCGGAGATCTCAGAAACTCACAGTAGACCTACCAAGCATCTATCTGTAGTTCTGGCTTGACCTCGCGTAATCCCAGATCTATGCGGCTGTGACATCACCACACAATGCAATCCAGCATGAATCCTCACGAATCATTCCGATCAATAGCTTAGTAACTCAACCTCATCAGAGTGTTCACGACTATCCATAGTCCTCTATCATCTAATTAGGTTGAGTACAGTAGCTTATTTCCACCAAATGATCTTATCTCACTCATCTCCCAACTCATAGTGATCATCTTTTAGCTCGAAACAAACCAACAATCTCATATGCATTTTCATATAATCACATCGCATGATATCTTCATATCATCTGATGAGGCAATTAAGCATATTATCACAATATCACCAATTAAGACAGTAAAGCACCTTATCACAATCATGATAAAACATATATCTACAATCACATCATAGCAAGCATATAATCAAGTTAAACATAATACCTCAATCAACATAATATCAACCTACGGTAATAAACCTACAATGCCTAAGTCTACACTGGTACCACTTTCCGGTAAATGCTAATGTGAACTTAGGTGTTGTCGGTTACTCATCTACTGGTAGTGTTTAGGATTCCCTATGCATATCAATGTATTCTACTCTACTCTTGCCTCCCCGATGAGTGTGATTCTTTCCCCCACCTGAACAGCTTCGTGTGCACTTCCCTGTGCAACTCCGACTGTGGCTCCGCAACTAGCAACCGTACACGCTTAGAATAATCGACACCATCTGATCCTTTACAACAAATTACAACCATAAATTAATACAGTCCAACAAAACCCATCTAGTTCACATGAGCTATGGTTGGTTCGGCCCTTTTTATAAAGATAGGCTAGAGATGTCTAAAAATTTCCAACTCTTGGATGAATGATCCTTAAGCATACATAACACCAAAACAAATTCCATTATCCAAAAAGTTGCAGCAAAACTCATAGTTTCCCAAAGTCATGGTTTCGACCTCTCCTAGAAAAATAGGCTAGGCATGTTATTTGATTACATGTTTTTGGATAGTGATATAGGATGATGAGACTAGATCATAGAAATTGATTTCACATTAAAAGGATTTTTCTATGATTTTCTAGAGATTTTTGAAGAAAGTTTCATAAAAATGGATGGTGATGATTCATGGCACAAACTTGCAAAATGAATGAAGAAATTACATGATTTATCATGGAGAGGAAAGATCACCTCTTGGATGATGAAAAATTTGCAAGAAGTCAAGCAAGTTCTTCAAGTTGTGCTTATGGTTTCCTTTGAGAAAGAAAGGAGAAAATGAGAGAGAAATTGATTAAGGTAAGGAAAATGAGTGGAAATGGCTTGATGGGCGGTCTTGGCATGGGAGAAGAAAAGGGCAAGGGTGTCCAACTTTGTTTATTTTAGGGACAAAAGAGTAATTTCACTTAGGGACAAATTTGGAATTTTAACAAAAGACTAGGGACATAATTGTCCAACCACCTCTAAAGTCACAAAATATCTTAGATATTTTGTTGAAGTAATGATGATAGTGATGAGTCACGTGGTAAGGATGGGTTTTCATAAATTCCTAGGGGCAAAAGAGTCATTTCACCTAAGGACAAAAATGTAATTTCAACAAAGGTTTAAGGAAAAAATTGTCCTACTATCACTAGCTCATCATTACCTTGGTGAGTCGCATACATGACTCACCTAGGTGAGTTGTCCTTGAAAGGGACTTGACGTTTATCCGTTAGCGAGTTCCGATAATCCCGTATTTAGCTCTATTGTTTTCCTGATTTAGGATTTATGCCCGAATAAAGCATATGAACTTATTTATTTTGAAAATTTTCAATATCGCCAATATTGTTGGAAACGAGATATAAAACCTAACTATTTCATTCACGAGTCAAAATTAGGTTTTCTGATCAGTAAAATCTTACTGTTAGTGAAAACGCAAATCGGGTTCCGTCTGAATTTTCTGCCCAAAATTTAACAGTAGCTCTCTACGATAATATAGAGTACAACTATCTTGTTTTATTTAAATTCATTTTCCAAAACCTCGGATAAAATATAAACTTATTTATATAAATTACCGATATTAAAAACTAGTGAAAATCGGGGTGTAACATTACTATCCCCCTTAAAACGAATTTCATCCCCGAAATTCATCGCATTTTTTTGAACAAACTCGGCTATTGTTGTTGCGTGTCCTCTTCTCTTTCCCAAGTTGCATCTCCTGTAACTTCATCCCACACCACTTTCACTAGGGGAATGTGTTTACCACGGAGTTCCTTAACTCTTCGATCCGCTATCCTCACTGGTAAGGCTTCATACCCTAGATTTTCCCTCAACTGTATGGACTTAGGTTCGATGTTATGAGAAGGATTGGAATAGTACTTTTGGAGTTGTGACACATGGAAGACATTATGAAGGTTGGACAGATTTGGAGGTAAGGCAACATGATAGGCTACTGGACCAATTCCACAAAGAATTTGAAATGGCCCAATGAACCTTGGAGTAAGTTTCCTAGACTTGATAGCTCTGCCAATACCTGTTCTAGGTGTGACCCTCATAAAGATGTGGTCTCCCTTTTGGAACTCTAGAGGTCTTCTCCTCCTCTCATTGTAACTCTTCTTCCTGTCCTGAGCCGCCTTCATCTTTTCCCGAATCATCTTCACTTGTTCTGTTGTTTGCTGAATCATGTCTGGAACGAATATTTGACTTTCTCCTGTTTCATACCAACACAACGGTGTTTGACATTTCCTTCCATACAGAGCTTCAAACGGTGCCATACCGATACTGGTGTGGAAACTGTTGTTGTATGTGAATTCGATCAGAGGTAAGACATCATCCCAACTCCCCGTATGTTCGAGTACACCGGCTCTCAAAAAATCCTCCAATGATTGGATTGTCCTCTCTGACTGTCCATCTGTCTGGGGATGGTAAGCTGAGCTTAACCTCAGTTTGGTTCCCAATGCGCTGTGCAACTGTTTCCAGAATCTTGATGTGAATCTCGGGTCTTTGTCTGATATGATGGTTGCAGGTATTCCGTGCAACCTCACTATTTCTTTGATGTAGACCTGCGTCAGCTTCTTCAATGAGTAACTTTCACCAATAGGCAGGAAATGGGCACATTTCGTCAACCTATCAATGATCACCCATATGGTGTCATGCCTCTTCTGAGTTCTTGATAAACCAACCACAAAATCCATAGATCTACCATCCCATTTCCTTTCTGGAATATCCAAAGATTGTAACAATCCTACTGGCTTCTGATATTCTATCTCCACTTTCTGACAAACCAAACAAGCCAACACATATTCTGCTGCTTCTTTCTTCACTCCAGGCCACCAAAACATCTTCTTCAAGTCCTGGTACATCTTGGTAGCTCCCGGATGAAAACTCAGCCTACTCTTGTGCGAAACAAAGATCGTCCTTCTTAGCTCTATATCCATTGGCACATAATTCCTGTTACCGTACCTGTTATACTCGTTGATTCATTAATAATCAATATTTTTTTTTTTTGCAATAATAGAGTATGTTATAAAAGAGAATATTTGTGCATTAATAAACTAAATAACTATTTTATGACATGAATATGGCAATTCATAATTTGTTTTTTTTTTTTTACAGGAATGGTAATTCATAATTGGACCTTTACACTTGAGAATTTAAATTAATCTCACAAGTTAAAAAGTGATGGCTTATGTGCTTCTCCCACAATACCATTCAGTCCATGAACATTTTTGTCCAAGTTTAAGGAGTGTCACCCTCTTCCTTTCTCATTATTCAAAAATCTGATATAGAAGAGGGATTAGGGCTAGATGGTGAGAAGGAGAGCTTGAAGGAGAAATTAGCCAAGGTGAGTTTTTGTAGTGCAATCCTCAACAACTTCCTTCTTCGTTTCATTCTAGGACTCCATAGTATAGTGTTCTTCAATTAAGGTGAGGGTATTTGTTTACTTCTTTTAATGGTTGATTCTGAAAAACTGAGATGCATTTTGTTAATTTTGTTTCTCTTCTTTTTCTTTTTTTTTTGTTGGAGTTATAATGCTTTTCCCCATTTGTTGTGGTACCAAGAGGAGCAAATGTGTAACAGCCGAGAGAAATTTTTCTCTCTTAGCGGCTATGCAAGACCAATCAACCTATTTTGCCTTGAATATTTGTATATGTGTGCGTGTGTGTGGACCCTCACTGAGTTTAATACCCACCCCACGAAATTTATATGTTGTACACACAAGTTCAGAGTAGAGTGGACCGTCTCCTTCTTAGGAGTTGCTGGAACTCCTTGATAGCCATGTTGGAGCAGTTGTTTTGGTTCAGTTGTTCCTTGTTTTGTTATGGGTAGTAAATTTTCGTTTTTTGTTATGTTCAGGACTTGTAAACTCTTATTTTGTTTTATTTAACTCTGATGATATTATTCAATCTTGATGTGTTATTGAATGAGATTTCCTTTATACTTTGGATGAAACGAATTGACTATGTGCGATAGGCAACGACGGGGAAAGTCCCACCTTTCACTTTCGGCCGGTCATGACTGCGAAATTAGGGTCATTATAAAGTTGGTATCAGAGCCTAGGATACAAGTCCTGAAATTGAAATTAGGTAATAATAACATTTGTGGTTCAATCTCGAACACGGACCAGGTCGAAGACAGGTTATTACGACCTAATTTCCGGTTTTGATCTCTTGTTAGATTATGAGTTGTTGACTCTACATGGCAACAAGGCGATGGGTTAGCTAGTGTATTTAAGTTGCCTTATATTATAAGCTTTATTGGGTTATCTTTAAATTTCTGCTTAGCATGGATGTTCACTAGGTAATAAATAAGTTATGGTGTTTGAAACCAAGAAAGAGTTATGAATTGTGAAAAAACTCGAAATATGAGCAAAGGTCAAAGGAAAGTTGAGAATGAAGAGAATAAATTGTTAAATGTATGACTGTATGAACGCTTTAAGACTATTACTCTGTAATGATTATGAAATGCTACTGTTTTGTTACATAAAAATCCTTTCTGACCATATTATGTTATTTATCTCATAATTCCATGATTTGTTACTCTTTTTGAGTAGTTTCTAATGAGTAAATAAATTATGAGAACACTATTCTAACATGATTATTTGCGTTCAACCTTGATTCACTTCATGATGCTTACATTTCTAAGTATCTCAGTTTAGTGGTCATCTGCATTTCATTTAGTTAGATTTCTGTCCTACTTAATTGTTGAAATTAAGGTACGACTATGATTCCTTAATGGTTAGTTGGTTGAAATGTTTAGAACCTCATGTGTTACATTACTTTTCTTCAACAATAACTATAAGATTCTTAACAATCACTTTTACATGTTCCCTTACTCTAACCAATTAAATGTTGGGTGAAGTTGCTACTAGTTGACTGATTTGATAGATATACTGACTTGAAAAAAATAAAATAAAATAATATCATGTACATTTTTGGCTCAGAAAGGCCTAGCCTCTTATCTGCATAAAGTCCTCATGCTTTTTACTCTCACTTATTTCATTTATTCTGCTTTATCTATTTGATGAAGTATTTGACATTAGTAGGTAATGTATAACTCATATTTTGTTGTTTGACTTAAGAGACCGAGAGCCTCAGTTTTCTGCATCATAGGCCTGTCTCAAATCAGATTTCGCAACCAATGATTTACTTCTTTTGCACCATGTTTTCCTTCTATTTTGACTCAACTAGCAAGCTTTGAATTACTTCTAAAAACTTAACAAACTAAGACAGATTTTGGGTTATACTTGAGAAAACTAGTAATAGCAGAAATTGAACCAATTTTTTTTTTTTTTTTTCATTCCACAACCATAGTTACCACATGAGCATTGTCTTGTCTACGATGTCTGATTGAAGAGATGTTTCAAGTTGACTTGAGTCTCTCTCTTATGGATTAGAAACATGACATACATCTTTTGCACATGTTCTTTTGTTAAAAAAAAAACTATGGCCAGTTGGTTGCATAAAGTTTGTTAGGACCCGTGAACCATATTCCCAACCCCTGACACTTGTATCCCTTTTGCCTAACTGCATTTAGTTAATGACGTGACTCTTAACTGATTTAACTTCCTGTTCGATTGCTAGAACTATGATCCATTTGCTACGTAAATTTGTGTTTGTTGTCATGATTTCTAATCTTGATTACCCTGCCTAGATCGAGATGCTAAATTTGAGAACTTGTAACTTGAGAACGAGAACTATTTCTACATAATCTACTGGTAACATCTTAGAGATTAGGATGCATATCTTCTTCTACACTTGTCTGAATTGAGTAAAACCAGTCTTGAATGAAAGCTAACATCCTCATCTAAGTCTGTTCATAATATTAGAAGTTGTAGATTGCACAAATTGTTCACAGTGGTGGGTTGAATACAGCTGAAATTTTGCATAATTCGGCCTTTAACAGCGTATAGGTTTTGTTGCATATCTTACACTATACATATCCAAATTAAGCAAAACCAGTTTCATATGAAATTTAAGATCCTAATTTTTATGTGTATGAAATTTCAGAATTTATGCGCCTATAGATCAGTACCAGTTTAAATTTTAATTCGGTATTGCATCTTGTGGAACTTCTACCCTTAACATGTTGTAATGGAAAATTGCATAACTCTCACCATAAGTGTCCAAATCACAGAAACTTGAACTCATAATAAATTTAACATCCTAACCTAGGTCTGGGAAATTTTTCAGAATTTTGGGACTAACGGATTAATACAGTTTTAAGTTTAAAAGTGAAGCAATTTTGGAGAACCCTGCCTCTGGACAGTCTGCCTTGAAGACTGCATAACTTTTAGTGTAGATGTATAAATTAAATGAAACCTGTTTCATTAGAAAGATAAAGTCCTAAACTATACTTGGTTTAAATTTTAGAATTTTTGTTCCACTTTTTTTATACCAGTTCTGTTTTAAAGTCAGACTAGGTGCTGCAAAAACTAAGTGGAGAACCTTGATCATTCTACATTTATTCTTATTTCTTGAATGTTTTATTGTTTTATGCATGCTTACGATTATATTTGTTAACTTAGATCTTAATTGCCTTATAATCTTGGCCAAGATCAACCTGCTTGCCCAACTAATATGTTTTTTTTAGCTTCTCTAATTATCAAAGCAAGGCGAAACCACAATGATTAATCTGTGGTAGTCTTAGGAATTGGACTCAAAGTTTAGGACTGCTAGCATTAATCACATGTTTTCTATTCAACTAATTGATAGTAGGAAGGACATTAATGTTTGGTCTATATCTATTTCATAGACACTTGATGCTTGATCAATTCAATAGAATTTCTTCAAGCCAAGAACTTTACCAAATTTTATAATGAAACCTACTAATAAAGTACAGTTTTCTGCACAAATAGGAAATGAGTAAGCCTCAGGAGGAAATCTAGGTTTCTAAATGAATTGCAGAAATTTTGTTCTAATAAGAGAGTGCTAGAATCTTGTGTAAGCACTTCAATTGCTATAATTAATAGACCATTATTTATTTAGCCATTCTCTGATCAGTTTTGGTTGTGGGACTTGAGGAGCTGATAAACTTGGCTGTGATGATTTAATTAGTACTAAATTAGAACTCTATTATAAGAACTCTGCATGTTTTATTTTAATTTCCATCATTCTTATCTTTTCTTGTCACCCTCCAGTAACAGGGAGAAATCATGGTTGTGTGCAGACATGAATTGATATAGTAAACCTATAATATAATGTATGACAGTGAACTTACGTTACTAATTTTCTGGTTTTATATTGTTGTCTTGAGCAATATATGCTCTTAAATAACACAATTGCTATTGATACTAATATTACTTGCTATACATATGGTGCTCTAACTTGAACTAACCTCAACCACTTGAAATTATACATATCTATTAGTTTAAAACAACTTATTTTGCGCTTGATTTTCTACGATCGAATTAATTAGTTGGAGTTCACATGCTTTGCTAGGTATTTTTCATATTACCTCTAGTCACTTGAGTGTAAAATTAGATGTTATATAATTTGAGTAACCTAAAAAAAAGCGCTTGAGGGATATCTTTAAATTTAATGATTTATAACTCTTTTTGCATGTTGATATGCCAAGAAAAGCTGATATCAAGTCTTATATAATTACCCCTCAAACTCTTTTCTTAATCTTGCTTGCCATCAAGCTTCCGATGGAAGCTGATATAAGTTCTTGCTATGCTCCTAGAATTCGAGGACGAATTCTTTTAAGGGGGGTAGAATGTTATACGCATTGATTCATTAATAATCAATATGTGTTTTTTTTTTTTTTTGCAATAATACAGTATGTTATAAAAGAGAATATTTGTGCATTAGTAAACTAAATAACTATTTTATGACATGAATATGGTAATACATAATTTTTTTTTGATAGGAATGGTAATTCATAATTGGACCTTTACACTCGAGAATTTAAATTAATCTCACAAGTTAAAAAGTGATGGCTTATGTGCTTTTCCCATAATACCATTAAGTCCATGGACATTTTTGTCCAAGTTTAAAGAGTGTCACCCTCTTCCTTTCTCATTATTCAAAAATCTGATATAGAAGAGGGATTAGGGCTAGAGAGTGAGAAGGAGAGCTTGAAAGAGAAATTAGCCAAGGGGAGTTTTTGTAGTGCAATCCTCAACAATTTCCTTCTTCATTTCATTCTAGGACTCCATAGTATAGTGTTCTTCAATTAAGGTGAGGGGATTTGTTTACTTCTTTTAATGGTTGATTTTGAAAAACTGAGACGCATTTTGTTACTTTTGTTTCTCTTCTTTTTTTTTTTTTTGTTGGAGTTATAATGCTTTTCCCTGCAGTACCAGGAGGAGCAAATGTGTAACAGCCGAGAGAAAATTTTTCTCTCTTTGCAGCTGTGCAAGTAAGTCCGCGTGAAGGACATTCATTTTTGGGGTTAATAACATATAAGGGGAGCAGTGTATGCTGCCCCTGGTTTGTACGTTTTGAATATATATATATATATATATATATATATATATATATAGATTATTAAGAGTATTTTATGGTATACTAATTTAGTGGATTAGTGTTGATTATGATTGTATTCTCATAATTGAATTGTAATCATTGATATGATTTGGAGATTGTACATGTTATGATAGTCTTGAAATATTCATTTTGGTATACTTTTTGGATTATCGGTGGTTATAGTTTGTCTTCTTTATAGTTGGATTATGTTTGTGTTATGTTTAAAAAAGGTACTTGGTGGAATGGATTGCTTGAAATGGGTGGTGTGAATCTTTGGAAATCCAACCGGAGGAGGCGGTAACTCCGGGATATAAATCAACACCATCGGGGTTGGGGACCCTAGAAAACAACCTCGGAGTTGAGGAGGGAGTTTGTTAGCCGGAGGGGGCGGTATCTCCGGGTTATAAACTAAAACCGTCGAGGCGGGGGATCTTAGTGAACAACCCCAATCGGGTCCCAAAGGTTCAACTATGACAATCATGTTTATGGCTTTCGTTCCCGTATGTAAGGGAAATGAATGGTCAAATAGTGAGATTTTGGCAATCCATTCCACAAGTACTTTTATTATTCTTTGTGTCTTAATTATTGAAATGACTATGCTTTGTAAAGCTTATTTGTATATGCGTGCCTGTGTGTGGACCCTCACTGAGTTTAATACCCACCCCACGAAATTTATATGTTGTACACACAAGTTCAGAGTAGAGTGGACCGTCTCGTTCTTAGGAATTGCTGGAACTCCTTGATAGCCATGTTGGAGCAGTTGTTTTGGTTCAGTTGTTCCTTGTTTTGTTATGGGTAGTAAATTGTTTTCTTTTTTGTTATGCTCAGGACTTGTAAACTCTTATTTTGTTTTATTTAACTCTGATGATATTATTCAATCTTGATGTGTTATTGAATGAGATTTCCTTTATAGTTTGGATGAAACGAATTGAGTATGTATGATAGGCTGCGACAGGGAAAGTCCCACCTTTCACTTTCGGCTAGTCATGACTGCGAAATTAGGGTCATGACAATACCTCAAGACTCCATCTCGATCCATTCCAAATTCATAAGTTCTGTCTTCCGTTACTTGTTCCTTCACCTCCTGAAGATACTGATCAACTTCTTGATTCTCTTGGATTATCTTCAAAAAGTCACTAATTAATGTGACCATTCCTAGGTGTATCTTATCTCTATATAATCCCATACCTAGATTCAAATCTCTGAACTGCTCAATCAGTTCCGACTCTTTTACCATCATTGTAGATACGTGCAAGGATTTCCTACTTAACGCATCCGCTACTACATTTGCTTTTCCTAGATGGTACTATAGATTAAATTCATAATCTTTTATGAATTCCATCCACCTTCTTTGCCTTATGTTTAACTCTTTCTAATCAAACAGGTACCTCAAACTCCTATGGTCACTGTACACTGTAAACTTAGCACCATAGAGGTCATGTCTCCATATCTTTAAAGCAACCATTATAGCTGTTAGTTCCAAATCATGAGTCGTATAGTTCCTTTCGTGAACTCTTAGTTGTCGCGAAGCATATGCTACCACTCTCCCTTCTTGCATTAGGAAACAACCCAATCCTTGGTATGACGCATCACAGTATATGTCAAACTGCCCTAAAGAATCTGGTAACGTCAGCACTAGTGATGTTGTTAACCTCCTCTTCAGCTCTTGAAAACTTTGCTCACACTCATCCGTCCATACAAAGGATGTTCCCTTCCTTGTTAGTTGCGTCATTGGCAACGTGATCTTCGAGAATCCTTCAATAAACCTTTGGTAATAACCAGCCAATCCTAGGAAACTTCGTACTTCACTTACCTACTTAGGACTCTCCCATTGTACCACAGCTTCAACCTTTGCTGTATCTATTGCTATCCCATCTCGGTTAATCATATGACCTAACAATTACACTTCTTCCGACCAAAACTCACACTTGGACGACTTTGCATAAAGCTGTCGGTCCTTTAACACTTGAAGCACAACCCTAAGATGTTCTGATGTTCTTCCCAATTAAGGGAATAAATAAGAATGTCTTCGATAAACACAACTACAAACTTATCCAAGAACGGTAGGAAAATCCGGTTTATGTAATCCATAAACACTGCTGGAGTATTAGTCACACCAAAGGGCATAACTAGATACTTGTAGTGTCCATACCAACTCCTAAACACCGTCTTTGGTACATCCTCCTTCTTAACTCGAATCTGATGATAACCAGATCGTAAGTCAATCTTCGAGAACATTGTCGCTCGTTTCACTGATCCATCAAGTCATCAATCCTAGGTAACGGATACTTATTCGTGATCGTCACCTTGTTCAACTGCCAATAATCCACGCACAGCCTTGAATTTCTGTCCTTCTTCTTGACGAATAGCACCGGCACTCCCCAAGGTGAAGCACTTGGTCTTATAAACTCTTTACCCAACATGTCATCCAACTGCTTCTTCAGCTCTACTAACTCTGCTGGAGGCATTCGATAAGGTGTTATCGAAATGGGTCCAGTTCTTGGTACGAGATCTATAACGAACTCTTTTTATTTCTCTCTCCTCATCTATCTTGGGAAATATTTCTCCAGAAAACAATCCCTAAACAGTCCCTAATTGATAACTCTTCCTTCTGCTTCAAGCATTCTCTGCTTACCTTTCCACCATAGCCCTACATCTCCCATCAGCATGAAGGATGCATAGGTCACCTTCCTGTCCTCACAACAGTGCATTGCCGCGAAGATTTACTCAAGTTCCTTTATCCAAAGTTCTGCTCCCTCCGGATTGAAGTCACCATTGAACTGCGATGGCTTCCCTTTTCAGAAAAGTACTCAATCCAGCATCTTCCGTCTCTACTTCACCTCTCAAATTCTGCCTCTGCTACTGTTGCATAGTCACTTGCAACAGTTGAGCGTTTTGCTGCAGCATTGCCATTGCCAGCTCCCTAACTGTCCTTAGGGTTTCAGTTGACTCTGTCTCACCCCCAACGTGGGAATTCTCACTATTACCATTTCTAGGTTCAGCGGCACCTCTGTGGCCCTTTTGCCACGTCCTCTACCTCGTATGAGAGCCATTTAATTTCTTTTAGAAGAAATTATCAGTCCACATTTGTAAAACATACAACACTATATTATCATATACATGCATTATATGCCTTAGAAACGCTTGAAATAGTTATCTCTTTCAATAACTCGCGTATCAGACACTCTACCCAACTTCTAAGCATAGTCAATACCCAATGCGAGCTTAACTAGACACGGCCAGTAACAACTTCCTAGACCACACAGTTCGGATAGAACCGAACTGCTCTGATACCACCAAATGAGACGTCCGCTAGCCTCATTAAAGAACCTAGTTAACTAATCGTGATTACGTTATAACCGTTAGCGCGTTAATTACACTTACGAGGGTATTTTAAACTTTAAACTTATGTGCATACTGTATATGTACTGTACATGTAACACACAATTATCAGAATAGCATAAGCCATAAAGAGGAAAGCATGGTATAATTATATATAAATGACTTCCTCTCCTCGCCCAAAATACATCAAAAAGACAGACTCACAGGCCATACATACTTAGTACGCTAACGCACTCTGTTCCCGCCTGGATGACGGATACTCTCCACTAATACTCGTTGTACAGCCACTTAGAACCTCTCAAGATTGGGGTCTATGGCTCTCCCACCAGCGTCGGGCACATACGGAGTGCTACCCAGCCCTTCATCATCTGGTTCCACCATCGGGACTTGTCACAATATAACAAAACATACAATATAGGAATAACAAGGGATAAGAATTACATCTCACCATAAATAGGGATAAAGGTAAAGCAGATAACATTAACAACACATCCACACACAATCATTACAACAACCATCCTCAGGGTTCCTTGGACTTAACTACTCATCTCACACTCTCATGCGCTTAGACCTTACATGAAGACGCGGCCACATTCCCACGTCACAACGTATCCCCTATCAAGCAGGATACTCATCCCCTACAATGAAGGATGAAAGTCAAACATCATCCGAGCAGCAGATTCCGTTACACTCAGGAGTACATTACATCCCCTACCAAGCAGGATGCACACCCCTACCAACCAGGGTGACATTATTCCCCATTCCTGATAGGAATAACTGTCTCGGCGTCGGAATGCATATCAGAGATCTCAAAAACTCACAGCAGACCTGCCAAGCATCTATCTATAGTTCCAGCTTGACCTCACGTAATCCCAGATCTACGCGGCTATGACATCACCACACAATGCAATCTAGCATGAATCCTCACGATCATTCCGATCAACAGCTTAGTAACTCAACCTCATCACATGGCACACTGAACACTAACACTCCCTACCAAGCAGAGTGTTCATGACTATCCATAGTCCTCTATCATCTCATCAGGATGAGTACAGTAGTTTATTCCCACCAAATGATCTTATCTCACACATATCCCAATTCACAGTGATCATCTTTTAGCTCTAAGGAAACCAACAATCTCATATGCATTTTCATATAATCACATCGCATGTTATTTTCATATCATCTGATGAGGCAATTAACCATATTATCACAATATCACCAATTAAGACAGTAAAGCACCTTATCACAATCATGATAAAATACATATCTACAATCACATCACAGCAAGCGTATAATCATGTTAAACATACAACCTCAATCACTATAGTATCAACCTACGGTAATAAACCTACAATGCCTAAGTCTACATTAGTACCACTTTCCAGTAAATGCCAATGTCAAGTTAGGTGTTGTCGGTTACTCAGCCACTAGTAGGGTTTAGGATCCCCTACGCATATCAATGTATTCTACTCTACTCTTGCCTCCCCGACGAGTGTGATTCTTTCCCCCACCTGAACAGCTTCCTGCGCACTTCCCCGTGAAACTCCGACTGCGGCTCTGCAACTGGCAACCGTACACGCTTAGAATAATCGATACCATCTGATCCTTCTAAACAAATTACAACCAGAAATTAATACAATCCAACAAAACCCATCTAGTTCACATGAACTATGGTTGGTTCGGTCCTTTTTATAAAGATAGGCTAGAGATGTTTAAAAATTTCTCTACTCTTGGATGAATGATCATTTAGCATACATAACACCAAAACAAATTCCATTATCCAAAAACTTGCAGCAAAACTCATAGTTTCCCAAAGTCATGGTTTCGTCCTCTCCTAAAAAAATAGGCTAGCCATGTTATTTGATTACACATTTTTGGATAGTGATAGAGGATGATGAGACTAGATCGTAGAAATTGATTTCACATTAAAAGGATTTTTCTATGATTCTCTAGAAATTTTTGAAGTAAGTTTCACAAAAATGGATGATGACGATTCATGGCACAAACTTGAAAAATGAATGAAGAAATTACATGATTTATCATGGAGAGGAGAGATCACCTCTTGGATGATGGAAAATTTGCAAGAAGTCAAGCAAGTTCTTCAGGTTGTGCTTATGGTTTCCTTTGAGAAAGAAAGGGGAAAATGAGAGAGAAGTTGATGAAGGTAAGGAAAATGAGTGGAAATGGCTTGATGGGGGGTCTTGGTGTGGCAGAAGGAAAGGGCAAGGGTGTCCAACTTTGTTTATTTTAGGGACAAAAGAGTAATTTCACTTAGGGACGAATTTGTAATTTTAACAAAATAGGGACATAATTGTCCAACTACCCCTAAAGTCACAAAATATCTTAGATATTTTGTTGAAGTAATGATGATGGTGATGAGTCACATGGTAAGGATGGGTTTTCATAAATTCCTAGGGACAAAAGAGTCATTTCACCTAGGGACAAAAACGGAATTTCAACAAAGGTTTAAGGACAAAATTGTCCTACTATCACTAGCTCATCATTACCTTGGTGAGTCGCATACATGACTCACCTAGGTGAGTTGCCCTAGAAAGGGACTTGATGTTTATCCGTAAGCGGGTTCCGGTAATCCCGTATTCTGCTCCGTTGTTTACCTGATTTAGGATTTATGCCCGAATAAAGCCTATGAACTTATTTATTTTGAAAATTTTCAAAATCGCCAATATTGTTGGAAACGAGATATAAAACCTAACTGTTTCATTCACGAGTCAAAATTTGGTTTTCTGATCAGTAAAATCTTACTGTTAGTGAAAATGTAGACCGGGTTTCGTCTGAATTTTCAACCCAAAATTTAACAGTAGCTCTCTACGATAATGCAGAGTACAACTATGGTCTTGTTTTATTTAAATTCGTTTTCTAAAACCTCGGATAAATTATAAACTCATTTATATAAATTACCGATATTAAAAAGTTGTGAAAATCGGGGTGTTACAAAAAGTACCTAACCAAAAATTGGCGTGTTAACTCGTCTTAGGAAGTGATAGAACCAGATGGCAAGGAGGAAAGCCATTGATTTGCTTTGTCAGATGAGAGAATGGGAGCAGTCTGAGTCTGATAGCATCTGTTGAAGCTCCATTATATTAAATGAGATCTGTGATCCTGAGGAACTTCTTCAAATAGCAGTTGGGTTCTTCAGTTGGCAACCCCCCAAATAGTCTAGAGTTTATGATCATAGAGACCAAAGAAGGCATGATCTCAAAGTTGTTTGCATCCACCGCAGGGTTGGTGATGTTATCCGTCACCTCAGCAGAGAGGTTAAAGTAATCCAGCAAAGTCAGTCTTTCCCCCATGGTTTTCTCCTCTCTTGCTTGCCTCTGCAACCTGTGAAAAGTTCTTTCAACTTCCCTGTCAAAATATAGTTCAGGCACTTGAGAATGTGTTAGCATACAAGGAGAGAGATAAATAAAAAGAAAAATAAATGTCTAAAGTAACTAGAATTTCTTTCTTCCAATATCATAAAAATCACAAATTAATCCCCGACAACGCCGCCAAAAACTTTTTGCGTTGTGAACACACTTAAGGGCAGTGTATGTTGCAAAAGTAATATAGAACGAAAGTCCAGATATCGTACCCAAGAGATTAATTGTGATATGCAAGTGATAAAGTAAGTACTAGAATGGAGAAATCCTTGTGCTATTTAGACTGATGAAATATTAATAATAACAAGATGATGATATAGGCAATAAGAAGAGATAGCAAAAGAGAAATCTAGAGTTGAGAAATCAAGAGTAAAAGAACCTAGAGCTGTGGTTTCACTTGTACTTTCGATACCCCCCAAATCCTAGTTCTATTCAATTTCATTGTTGCTTTTTGAATATCCATCCCTCTACGATTACTATTAATTGTTTGTCGGGCAATCAATAATATTTTCCCCGGATGAACCCAATGTTTCTCAGGAAAAGAGTTTAAATGATTAGAAAGCATAAAGAGTAAAGAGATTGAATGACCGAAAGGAGTAAATCACGTTTGATCATGCTATAATTTAAACCCCTGTTATCCTATAGATCTACCAATTTAATTGGGCTTAATAGCCAAGATATCAATCAATTGATTATGAGCATACAAAGGGTGCACAATCCTAGTATAGGATGAAGAGAAATAGAATAACACTATTCAAATCGCAACTTTGAAACCAAATAGAATTGGAATAAAAGCTAAGACATAGCAAAAAGGGTTTCTACTAATACAAGATCCACCACAAATCTAGTGGTGAATTTATCAACCCATAATAATAGATAAAACCAAAGTCAACAAACGGAAACACATCCTGAAGAATTAAGAGAGGAAGTGTCTCCAACATAACCCCCAGGTACAAATCCTACTCTTGAAATCTAAACTACTAAAAGCTATAAACTATAAGAAAGCTATACAAAAGATAAGAGTATGATAGAATATCCAAGCATAATTGATTAACAGATGTCTTCATAGTGGTACAGAGGGCCTATATTTATAGGAAAATATGATAACAGGGCCAAAAATTAGGTCTTCTGCGCAGCAAGCACAGGCGTACTCATCAGTCAGCACAACCGTTCTCTTTATTATGTCAAGTCGTGCTCAGTTCTGCAAGGGCGTACCAACTTCATAAATCAGTGTTCTAATGCATAGGCATCAGCATGGGCTTGCTCAACTTTCTGCATGGCCGTGCTCTTCATTTGTAAGTTTGCGCTTGCTTTAGTCAAACCTTGCTTTTCTGAGTCAGGCGTTGCTTCACTTTGGCACGGGTGTACTGGTGTTTGCACGACTATGCTTAATCTTTAGAGATCAGCTTTAAGTCATTCTTGTAAGGCTTTATTTGGATGGTTGATCTGGAGGGCTTGCACGGGCGTGCTCATGTCTGGCATGGCCGTGCTCGAACTCAGAACTTCGGTATTTTCTTCATTTTAGCTCAAAAACTTCATCTTTCATCATATGTTCATCAAACTACCTCTAAACATCAAAATTTTCAAAACTTAAGTAAAAGGGTGAAATATAACAATAATCATCATGAAATGCATCAAAATTCAACCCAAATATCCCCTATAAAATGCACAAAATTAAGGTTTGTCACTAGTCCCACACTTGGAGAGCATTCAAGGACCAATGACCCATTTAAGACAAAGGAAGGTCCAAGAAGTGTAACACCCCCTCGAGGTGTCACATATCGTAACCCAAAATTCTTGTGATTCGTTTAATTGAAACTCTTTCGAAAATATTTATTAGATTTATTGCGGAAATTCTGATACCAATTTAAACATTAACAATAACAACGGAATAAATTCAAACTCATCATTTATGAAACTCAATCACTTCGCCTTAAGGCATACATCAAGTCACTTTCTTAATACACATCATACTGAGTCACGGTCAACGGACCTGAATTTAAATATAAAAATCCTAAGAGCTGGTCTATCAAAACTCTAGGAATAATAAAGCATACTACCTAGCATGCACCGCCCAAAAGATACTGGGCCTCGTCATCAACAGTCCACCATCTTCGTCATCGACACCAAGTAACTCAAACGTAGGATCCCGCAGTGGCCCAGAGGACCGCTGGAAAATATCTGTACATGTGTTCAAAAAACACAACAGGGTGTCCAACATGTACTTGCAAGGGTGAGATACTCTTTCACAAGTTTATCATAATAGCCACACAAGTAAAACAGCATATAAATAATGCATCGACACAGTTACAGTAACAGAAGTAACACAGGATATCACACCATGTAACAACATGTCCACAAGTATACCATAAATTGCAATACATCATATTAATCAATTATCAATTAGTAGCATAAGACATTTTTGAAAGTAGAATAATGATGTACAATAAGTGAATGTAATCATCAACAGCAATGCAATGCAATGCGATGTGCATGGCTCAATGCAATGTGCCACAAGGGTAAAACTCTGACCCCTACTCAATGGAGCTAACAAATCGTCGAAGAGAGTGAATGGAAGGACATGTTCCAGTTACTTCCAGCCATGAGCAAGATGCTACAACATTCGTAACGTGCACGTATCTGGCTTTACGGAAACACTCTCGACCAAACATGAAAAGTACGGCATCTAGTCGAGAATATCAGTGTATTGCACGGATTCGCCACGACACAAAAGAATCACCAACTGGTCTCATGTCAGCCCTTCCAACCCTGATACCTCCAAGATTGATTAAATCGTCACTGTAAAATTCGCACTAGCATCTAGGTATAAGCTCAACTCCTAGGCTCAAGGCCTTACAAACTCATGCAATGAAATGCCAATGCTTACACAAAGCGGATGCGATAAATAAATGCTTATCCCCCAGATAAACCTCGAGGTTCACCAAGCTTCTCTACCTTAGGAACTATACGCGTCTTTGTATTATAACACATTTATCCACATTTATCCACAGGATAAATATCACGTGATTCCTTTGGAATGATCCGGACTGCTTTCAGATTTACAGACTGTCCTTACAGACCAACACAAGTCTTTTCAGCGTGTTTTGTCCTCACTCACACGCTTTCTAGGAAACTTCCCAGAAGGTCAACCATCCCATAATTAATCCAAGTCAAGCACGCTTAACTATGGAGTTCTTATGTTCTAGGCTCCTGAAAAGAAGATAAATCTTGTCAATATAGGTAGTAGCAATCAATTCTTATAAGCCTTCCCTCAGCTATACAGTCCCATACCTACACAGCCTCAGGATTCCTTCCCCTGTACAGTCCCATACCTGCACAGTCTCAGGATCTTTCTCGTTTCGGTCATCACAAGACTGAAACAATCGAACGATCCTTTCTTGGGTCCGAACCACCGATCCATTATCGAACTACTGTTTCAGAACCCCAAACGTTTCATGTTTGTGTTTATGTCTTATGAATCACATCTCAAGTCCTAAGTGTTATGAAGAAGGATTGAGAATTCTCTTAGAGAAGTCTTTGATCCTTTCTAAGATATTAACTCTTGGATTTTCAATTAATAAAGTAAGTGTTGATTCACTTGAGTCTTATGAAGTCATTGATGTACTAAGTCATCAATTGGTATAGCACATGGTCTTGTTCCACCACATACCATACTTAATTATCCCTTGTCTTCAACTCTAAGTTAATTACTTAACTTAGGTTTTCACACGTAAACTTTACGATTTGAGTTAAAAACTCCTTTTGTAAACCAAAACAACATTTTCAATTGAGGAAAACAAGGAAAAGGCAAAACAAGGAACCCGCCTGAATTTCGCTCAGCGAGATTACATTCGCTTAGCGAAATTCAGGCAGTGATGCCTAGCTTGGAAATTCTCTGTATCGCTTAGCGAGATTCACTTGGCTTAGCGACACTTGCCTCAAGGAAATCACTTTAACTAACTTTTGAAAAGAGTTTTTCCTTACCAACTTAGTGTAAAAACTATGCATGCTCTAACTTAGTGTAAAAGAAATATAACCTCATTAAAAGGTATGTTAACTTTCATGAAAGATATTTTCGTCTTCGGAACATCAAATACTTTTTGAGGTATTTCCTTGACAAATTAAATACTTTTTAGTAAAATCGGCCATTATAAGGTTTAGCTTAGAAGCTTTTCATTCCTCAAAACAAGCTATAGCCAATGCTATGCTCTTAACCAACCAGTCCAGGATATAAATATATATATATATATATATATATATATATATATATATATATATACATATATATACTAGTACTGTTACCCGTGCGATGCACGAGATTTACATTGTTTATTAACAATTAGTATTTATAATTTATATTTTGAACTTCTAAATATTTACATAATAAATGGAATAAGGACATGTATGTTTGGTTTTGAAGTAGGAAATATAGAAATAAATTTAGTTGCATGTATTAAAGCAATTGGTGTGACAAAAAAACAACATTTAACATAAAAGAACCATTTACTGAAAGTGAACCCCATAAAAGATGGTCCCCCTTAAGCATGCCTCATCTATATTAAAGTGATAAAAATTACAAAATTAGAGTGGAAGAATAATTTATTAAAAGGATTCAAAATCCTTGGTTTGAAATAATAAATCTTTTCCCTAGTGCGCTGGTGATTGATAATGAGACTTAAAAACAAAAAGAAATATCTACGATTATATTTTTGATCCAAACATGGCCTATTAATACTTGAAGACCATTATCATTCTCCAAGAGCTAATGGCATGCATTACATCAAAAGGCCAGACAATAAAATTAGACCCCTCTTGAAAACTTATCTTGTAAATGAATACTAAATAAATTATTAGGAAAAGGACTATATAAGAAATCGAGTAAAGTTTAGGTGGTTACATTTATGATGATGGATACTAAAGACCACAATCCCTTCTCATCCTCTTACTTTCATTGCATTATGCAATCTTTTTGGTGGAGATGAAGAGAACTCTAGCAATAAGAGCAGTTGTGTATAAATAGCATTGTAAAGTCTTCAAAAGTTGCTCTCCTTCTTGCACCCCAAAATGTGCTTAATGTACCCTCTCCCACCTTCTTATCCTCGCATCCAACTGCAACTTACCCTTCAAAGTTTCGGTCAGTTTAGGATCCAGTTTTACTGCTATCTCACATACTACATATTGCAAATGTATTTACTATTCTACGACATTTGAGAGTTATATGTTAACAAACTCACTGAAGTAATAGTTTGTGGTTATGTGAGCACTTAAAAAAGTCACATGACTTTATGTTCTCATTTTAATGTTTTTTTAATTTAACTATGTTTTACCAAAAAATAAATCTATTTAATTATGTAATTTGCATTTTTTATAATTCAATTAAATTTATATACAAAACTAATTGATATACACCATTATAGTTCTCTATTTATTTCATGAAAAAAAATCAAAAAGTATGTAATTATGTTAGGCAGCTCCGCAATGGGTAGGAAAAGACTCAAATATTATATAAAAAAAAATGTATATGAAATTAAGAAGTTACGTAACTTCAAAATTTATATACGAAATTTATAATTTACATATTTGACCTAACATGACTATGAAATTGATGGAAAAGACTAATGTGGAAACAAAATATAATGTGTATAACCAATTTGAAAAAAAAAAAAAACTTATAGAAACCGATGTGAAAATTTAAATGAACTTATATGATCAATCAACCTATTTTGCCTAAATATTAATTATTTAACATTATTGACAAATTGCGTAATTTATAATGAATAAATTAATATATATTAACTATAATTAATTAAACATATTTTAATATAAAATTTATAATTAAATTTTAAATATTATATATTTTAGCTTGTCAGTGAATTTATTCGATAAGTTAAAATCTAATCTACCGATCTTCACTACAAATCGCCAAAAAACCCTAATCCCAAATGACACCAAACAGTGTAAATAAATTGCGTCTAAATCACAAAGTACAACTGAGATAATGAATCATTCGGTTATTTTTTCTATAGTGTAGATAAAATGCGTCCAAATCACAAAGTACAACTAAAATAATGAATAGTACATGTGGTTCTTTTTTTTCTTTTTGAACATCCACAATCTTGGGTATTTTGGTGCTAGTTGTCTGAGTCCCACGTATATTTGTCATATACCATATATCAAAGTTGTAACGTTCAACGTTATCCTCCTACAAATTTATATTTTAAAATATATTAAAATCAGATTACCCATAGTATATAACGTCACATGGATTTTCTCTAAGTAAGCAATAGTTCATAGATTACAATCACATGAATACATAACAAAGCTAATACACAATATATATATATAATGAGATTAAAATATTTATTTAATTGTTATGTATTGTCAACCAATCAACAATCATGGTATGAGTGACTATTACGGTAGTTAGGATAAAAGTCAAGTTTTTTTTTAGTGACGTGTCAATTTATGATTTGATGTCTGTGTAAAAAGGTTTTACACTGTCAGTGTATAACAATTAAACTCTTAAAATATATCGATTACGAAACTAAAGAGAGGGGGCTATATTCAATTATTCACCTTTCACTTTTTTTTTTAAATTTTTTTATTATTTAATTTTTATAACAAAACTGTTATACTCAAATACATTGTTTATCAGATTTAATAAATACATTATTTATCAAAATTTATTTTGTTGTAGTCCCTTCTACCTAATTTTATTTCGACTTATTCCACTACAAGAAAATGCGTTTTTAGCTACAGAAAATTATTTGTCGCAATTAGCTACTGATTTTGAGGTTTTTAAAAATTGGTTACTATTTTCATTCAGCTACCGAAATAGTTGGTCGCAATTTATTCGGTAGCTATTTCAGTCGCCAAATATACAATTTTGAATGTCAAACTTGTTGACGTTTTAGCTATCGAATCGGTGACCGAAAATTTGATCGATGGCAATATTTTTACATTTTCTACCGTTAATGTGTCGGTAGCTAATCACTTAACTGATTAGAGACACATTTAGCGACCGATTTTTGTCGGTAGCTATTTTAAATCCCTAAATCATGTCATTTCCCCTTTTTTCACTCTCATTCTTTGCGCAAACACAGTTGTCACACTCTCACTCTTCCATTGGCGTTTCTCTCTTCACCACCATTCGCGTCTGGTTCAGTCGTCTCTTCTCAGTTGTGAACTGGAGGGACCAACACGCAGGCGCATCTCCACCCAAACGCAAGGTTAGTTTTCCCTTTGATTTTTCCATTTACCTTGTACAGTTAGGATTTGTGGTTGTAGATGATGAGGGTCGTTGGAATTTGAAGGAAAAACCAGTTAGGGTTTGTGTTAGATTCAATTGGGTTTTTGACTTATTGTGTTGTTAATCTCTTAATTCTATTTTCATTTCTATTTCTCGCTGCTATTATAGTTTGTATTGTTGCTTCTATGTCATAGCCATTCCTTTTGTTTCCTAAATGTTATCTTTGGCATTCCTTTGTTCAAGTATTGGTTTTTAGATATTTAAGCTTTATAACCCCTATTTGTTTTGTTTATTTTGACTGGAATTGGTTTTATTTCGTTTGAATTTATGTGTTTCTGAAAATTTGTGAGATACTGGTAGAGGGATGGAAGATTTGACCCGAGTAATGGCTATACAGCCAGAGTTTTGTGGAAAAATTTATGTGAAAAAAATATCTATTTAGTATAGTTTACCTATATATGCTCTTATGAGGATTTGGACTATGACTATGGTGGGAGCTTTTGGGATGATGGGATTTGGGGCCCCACTTGGTGACACGGGTACTAGGGGAACTGTGTTGAGTCCTGGTGCTGGCGCAGTGGCTGTAGGTGGAGAGAGTGGTGGTGATTGTGGTAATGGTGGGGCTGGGGGAGATGACGTCATTGGGGCTTGAACCGGTAAGAGTTGGGCTGAAGTGGTGGTGGTGGAGTAGATGAAGGTAACTGCTAGTGCTGGTAATAGAATTGAGGCAGAGAAGAGAGATTGTTGTTGTGTCTTCATTTTATTGTTCAAGAAGTGCTCAGATTAGATGGTTAGGGAAATAGTAGAATGCTAATTAAGTGAGGTTATAGGACACTTGGTGGTGTTGTGTGCTCTCTGCTGCATATGGGGAATGAGGGAGAACGGGTTGCCTTTTTATTGAGGCTGAAAGAGAATGATTTGAATAGGTAGGTGCAAGGTTTAGTTAGAAAGAAAAGCTAAGTTCCAATTTTCTTAGAGCAAATCTCCTTTATCTATCAGGAACATAGAAAGTTGGTGCATCGTGTTTGATTAATTATGTGAAAGTGAAGAGATATGGTAGTGACAGATGAGTGAGAGCTGAATGCACAGAACTATTTTGATGAAGTTTTTTATATAGCTTTTTTATGAAGTTTTTTATGTAGCTAATGCCAAATGATGATCAAAAGCCACCTAAAGTGCTTTTTTATCATTTGTGATCTGGGCCAGAGATGCAGGACATGGACTTCGGCTACATTGGTTTTGGCTTTAGAATTTTCACAAGCTATATCAAGCTAAAGATGCTATTACTTATTGGCTTAAACCATAACTTCAAGATTTAAGTATATAGTAGTAGTATGTTACAGTGGTTCTATACTTCTATCAAATATCAATAAGGTGATAAACTGATAATATAGCTTCATAAATGCTTTTGAGGAAAGAAAAAAAAGACGAGTCACGAGATTTAGAAAGTCATTTGGAGACTACAATTGAAAACAATTTGACTGCTTTGCTGTATAACGTTGTTTGAAATAAATTCTGCCTTGTTAAGTTTGACCATTTAGCTTCATAGAATTTCAAAGCAGTGTGAATGCAGTGACTAATATTACTGGGCCTACTGCTGTACCGATTTTCTTTGTGTTGTTGTACCAATTTTCATTGTGCAAATCACTATGCCTTTTACTTGTGCAAATCACTAGGCCTTCTACATTGTTTGCATTTTAGATCCTGTAAACTTTATGCTACCAAAATGTAGTAGGAATGTGCATTTTAGATCCTATAAATTTTAGATTTTTTGCTCTAATAGATTCTCTGTTAAACTGTGAAGTTATTTCTGTAATTGAGATGAAAAGTGTAATTTCAGTAGTATATTAGCTAAAAGGTACAAATAAAAGATGAGCGAGAGCTGAATGCACAAAACTATTTTGATGAAGTTTTTTATGTAGCTTTTTTATGAAGTTTTTTATGTAGCTAATGCCAAATGATGATCAAAAGCTACCTAAAGTGCTTTTATAACATTTGTGATTTGGGCCAGAGATGCAGGATATGGACTTCGGCTATATTGGTTTTGGCTTTAGAATTTTCACAAGCTATATCAAACTAAAGTTGCTATTACTTATTGGCTTAAACCATAACTTCAAGATTTAAGTATATAGTAGTAGTATGTTACAGTGGTTCTATACTTCTATCAAATATCAATAAGGTGATAAACTGATAATATAGCTTCATAAATGCTTTTGAGGAAAGAAAAAAAAGACGAGTCACAAGATTTAGAAAGTCATTTGGAGACTACAATTGAAAACAGTTTGACTGCTTTGCTGTATAACGTTGTTTGAAATAAATTCTGCCTTGTTAAGTTTGACCATTTAGCTTCATAGAATTTCAAAGCAGTGTGAATGCAGTGACTAATATTACTGGGCCTACTGTTGCACCGATTTTCATTGTGCTATTGTACCAATTTTCATTGTGCAAATCACTATGCCTTTTACTTGTGCAAATCACTAGGCCTTCTACATTTTTTGCATTTTAGATCCTGTAAACTTTATGCTACCAAAATGTAGTAGGAATGTGCATTTTAGATCCTGTAAATTTTAGATTTTTTGCTCTAATAGATTCTCTGTTAAACTGTGAGGTTATTTCTATAATTGAGATGAAAAGTGTAATTTAAGTAGTATATTAGCTAAAAGGTACAAATAAAATTACCTTTCCTGTGATCTTACTGTAAATCTCAATCACATCTTTTACTGTGGTTTCAAAGTGTGTGGTAGCATCACAGCTTTGCAAGTATTTACGTACGGGTTAATACAATTGATTTTCCAAGGTAAGAGGAATAAGTAAAGAGAATCCATTATATAGGCTGAATAAAAGGATGATAAGATTTCATATCTATCACGAAGGAAACCAAAGACAAAACCATTCACTATATATGTATTTATCTAAGTGTGCTTGTGCCTGGTATTGTGTGACTATATATTTTATTATTTTTAATATTTAAAAATTCTAATGTGATTTATTATGCAGGAAAAGTTTCATGAAAGACGGGGTGATGCCACTAGTCAGGGACAAGAGCACTCTGCTACATCTGACAACGCCATTTTCTTGGAGGTGGTGGGTGGTAAAAACAAGAAGGGTGTTGTGTATGGGTTGGGTCGAATGGGGGATGAGTACGTGACGTCATCGACGTCACATACTCAATCCGATCCTGGCCCTACCCCCGACGTACGAGAGGTTATCGCCAACCTCAATTCTGATCTGGTAGTGAAGGACAACAGGATAAACCACTTGGAGAGGACGACGGATCAGACACAGAGAGAGATGTACGCGTTGTTCCAGCACTTGGGATATAGGCCCAGCTTCTCTAGTGCCGTTCCACAAGATGATTCGCATGCTGATCCAGGTGCCGATGATGAGGACGATGATGGCTGGATTCCCCCACCCCCCAGCACATTGATATTATATTTGTTAGATTTAGTTACTATCACCATTATACTACATGTATTGTTTCTATTTGGATATTGGATATTGTATTAGATGTTTATATATATGGTGGATTTATATTATTTGAGTTGAGTACAATTTTATGTAATTTATCTCTGTTTTGTATGATTAAGCAGGGTGGTAATTTTGGTAAAAGTTTGGTATTTTTGAAAAAAAAATTATATTTAGATACCGAAAATATAATCTACAAATTTGAAATTTAGCTACCGAATCCCAAAATATAAAGTTAGCTACCGAATATTATTCGTCGCTAATTTGATCGCTAAACTGGTAACAGACACGGTTTACGTGACCATTTCAGCGAACACAATATTTACATTTAGCTACCGAAATATTTCGTAGCTATTGACAACCTGAGTGAAATTTGGTCGCTAAATCGATTAGCTACCAGCACTTTAGTTACCAAATCCATTCGGTAGCTAAATAATTTAGTTACCGAATTTTAGATATTAGCTATCGAAAAATTCGGTAGCTAAACAATATTTTTCTTGTAGTGTTCTATAGATCGAGTGACTAAATTAATTATTAAAATTTTAATTTTAAAAATTGATATGCAAAAGATCGAGTTAGATTAAACCAACAAATTGCTGAAAAATCAAAATAATTACTGTGAGTAAATCAAAGCAAGTAGCTTGCATGATATAATAATCTTCTTGCCCCATCTTGGATTGCATTGGACAATAATTTCATGTCATGAGGCGGGCAGATATTACAACTTCGTACAAATGTAGCCTTGTAGGTTACAATTCATTCAAATCGTATTAGATAATAAAAAATCACACCAATACCCTTTAGGGTGACCAATCACACCATTAAGTTGCAGTAATAATGCCAAAATTAAAATAAACAAAAAGACAAAAAAAATGCCAAAATTAATACTTTTTTATATTATTAATAATTAATAATATTTTAAATTTAATCAATTTTTTTTTTCAACAATAAATTTAATCAATTTTTGCCGTATCCAATCTAATAATTTAAATAAACTTACGTTGCAATATTAATGTAAAAATTAATACTTTTTTATATTATTAATAATATTATTTAAGTACTAAATCAATTGTTGTCATTATCTAATTTATTAAACAAATTATTTTGCCTATAATTGCTGTCATTATTTATATATATAAAATTACAAAAATACCCTTAGGGCAACCAAAATTAGGGCAACCAAATGTTCCTTATATATTTATATATATATATATATATATATATATATATATATATATACATATACACTCACATCAAATCTCAATTCAAGGCATCCATGTCACAATTCATACTTACATCCAAGCATGTACTTTATAAAAATAATTCAAGTACATACACAACATATAGTCATTCAAAACTCAAATCAACATTATGCTTACGTTCTATCCAAGGAAAAATGCCACAATTCACATCACAACCAACCTCATGTGACAATCAAACTCATTGGCGCTAATCTTCCCTTACCATTTAGGAGTCATCCTCCGGAGGTAAGTCTCCCGATCGGTCCGCGAATTCTCCCGATTTCTTGTCCGATTATCCGACAACAACTACAAACACAAAACCAATCTAATCATCAACAATTAATACACAAATTTCCCTAATCCCTTAGGAGCTAGGTTCGGCCAAAAATGATGAAATGAGCTAGGGATCACATTTGGTCCCAATCTTTTGGATGGTTGGTTCTTAAGCTTGATTAACACTAAATCAAGTCCTAATACTCAAAGATATGAAACAAAACTCAATGTTCTTCACATTGAGGGTTTCGGCCATATAAGGGAAAACATGGCTAGGGATTGATTTGGTTTTCCATCATTTGGATTCAAAGACAATAGGAAAGGTTAGGATAAAATCAAGAGTTAGAAATCAAAAATTTGAACAAAACACTATTCATCATCACTATTGAGGGTTCGGCCACTTTTGGGTATTTAGGCTAGGATGAGAGTTGGATCATATGCTCTTGGGTTTAGGTAGAGGATGATGAAGTGAGTTCAAAGAAATTGGTTTCCCATTAAAAAGATTTTTCTACAATTTCCTATGAATTTTTGAAATTTGGATCTTAAAGTTGGAACTCAAGAAATCAAGTTCTTAAATCATGAAATAAGAAGAGATTCAAGCAGCTAAGAGATCATAGAAGTGATCTTACCTAAAGATTGATGAAGATTGATCAAAGAATCAAGCTTTTCCTCCATGGATTCAAGCTTTTCTTTCATGAAAATGGTGGAGTTTTGGTCAAAGGAGGAAGATGAAGCTTTGAGCTTCTTTGGGGCTGTTTGTGCGTGATTATGGGGCTGATATGGGGCTGACAAGCCTTTTAATTAAATCACTTAAGGGCAAAATGGTCATTTGCTTCAAGGGTAAAATGGTAAAAGTGAAAAAGGTTAAGGTAGGGGTATTTTGGTCATTTTGCGTCCCGATATTTTTGAACGTCATGACGACTCTGGCATGCTCCCCAAAGTGATATAACATGATGTGGCATCAAGATTATCCGTTGGCGGGTCTCGATAAGTCCATAAGCGGCTCCGTTCGCCACCCGATTGAGGATTTCGCTCGAACGAAGGTCAGGAAGTGATTTTTGTGAAATTTAACCAAAACATAGAGAATTAAATCTTGAGACTTACTATCTTATTCAGGAGTCCAAATTAGGTCTCGATAGAAGAAAAACACTACTGTTTGTGAAAAAGGCAGGCCAGGCTCCGTTTGAGCTTTCGCTCGAAACTTAACCATGGCTTCCTATGGTTGTATAGGACATTCCTATATTCTCAAAATATTTTATTTCACTGTCTAGACCCTCCAATAAAGTACAAACGTTTAAATACTGAATAATTATAAAACTTGAAAATCGGGGCGTTACATTACTATCCCACTAAAAAGAATTTCGTCCTCGAAATTTCGTGAATTACAACTAGACAGGATTTTCTTAATCCCCAAATTCCACATCTTATCTTAACAAAACGCCTATCACTTCTCGTCTATCCTGCTGGCAGGATATTCATAGTTAGAGTAATAAACTTACTCCCAACCAATCCTTCAACGATCGAAATGTTTTCTTGCTTGTCCACTTGAGTTGAGGGCAATCAGTTGAACTTAGTCACCACACGTTCCTCGAAGATTAAGGAGAGAAACCTTTCAACAAAAGAAATTTTCAACAGAGGAAATTTCTTGGTCTTTGCTCGCATAGGAAAGGATATAGAAGGATTTTACCATTCGGAAACGAATATAGGAATATCCAGTATGCAAAAAGATTCTTTAGTAGGTTCGTGAGTGTAAAAATGCATAGCTAATACCTATTTACAACCATGACTCTAATAAAGTCCCTTCTTTCATAAGAACCTTCCAACAGATAAGGGAATCAAAAGATAAACAGTCTGGTCAAAAATCAGACTGGATCACATTTACCAAGTGTAAAGGTGATTAGACTAAGTCTCATCAAGAAACTTCCAATATCGAGAATTTATCTGTGCCACAACTCAAGAAATAGTTGTAACAAATCTTTCGATGAAAGGACATAAAAATGTCCAGGTCAAAGGTTACTATTAAACCTATTCACTCAAATGTCTAATACATGGAAGAGTGACTACAAAATCTCATGCAGGATCGCATACCCTAAGAAATTTTCCGTCATCGAGTCAAACTCGTACTTAAGTAACTTCGTGACAATCTTCTCGCGTAGGGTCCGTGACACTTGACGCATAGTCTCCTCATGTTCCTCGTGACTCTTAGAGTAAACGAGAACATTGTCGATGATGACAAATTCCACAAGAACCAAACAAAATTCCACTTCCTGTAGTCCAATCCAGCCAGCTTTGTAGGTGATCTTTTACACCAGCGATGAAGATCTGATTGAATCTAGAAACTAGATCAATCGAAAACTCAACGTCCTCTGTAATGCAGAGTTGGAATATCCTCAGAAAATTTATCTTGAGAATCTTCCCAGACAATTACCTCGTTCTAATGTCTGACACAATCCCAAAAGGACGACGACGGTCAACATGAATGCAAGTACCATTCTCTAAACAGGAGTTCCCATTAGGCCTTACCTGATTAGAACCCAACAAAACACACACCCTTGTGTGACAATACACATCATTTCATCAAGGGAACAATTTCAACACGGTCTCACTCTCCTGGAGAAATCAAAGTAACTCCAGAAACTTATCTTCTGCCTTGCGCTCATCCATGAACCATCGGGAAAGTCATTCCCTCTTTTACTGACTTGTTAACTCGTCATTCTCTACCACCAATCCTTCACGAAAGACTTATTTCTAGCCTTACTTCTAAGCATTACTTTAGTGATCAAGCACTTAAGTTCACTTTCCTTACTTGTCAAACACTTTACTTGTCAAACACTTAGACTAATCTTCATTCCGGTACTACTTGCCTTGATCTCATCAACAAGCTTTAATGCACTCTAAATCCTAATAAGCTCACTTAAGAGTTCCAATATCTAAGTGAAAATCCAACTTAATATCAAACTTACTCCAAGTCCTCGAATCCCCCTTTTTTTCAAGGAGTCAATCGTATTCGCCTCGCGATCTGATGCTCACCTCGTGAGCCAGAAGGCTAGCCCGAGTAGTAAAAACAACCTCTCGGCTTCGTGATGCAAAAAAATGCTCGCCTTGCGAGCCAGATGGACAGACATATTTATCATATGCCTTACCAGATACTGGTCATCGCGATCGAGTCTAAACTTATCCGTCTTACTCATCTCTGCTGATCACTGTCTCAAATTCTATTATCAAGACAATACTCCTATACAATACTCCTATCCATATAGGATCCATTGTAATTCTTTCCTTTACTGATACCAGTCCTAAGGACACTCATTCTATAGCCAAAGTTCACATTTCAATTCTGGTTCGCTCAGTCTCTGATGATTCGCAACTTTGAAAAGTTACACTTAGGTATCATATGAATTCTTCACCAACATCAACATGGATCATAGATCCACCCATAAGGGGTTGCCTTTCATCTGTCCTAACGGGGCAAATATCCTATTAATCAAATTCACAACAGCGGAGGCTCCAATCATTTCTTAAAAATACTAACAGAAGAACTTCACATAGTACCACACTTTTACTGCTTTACCGGAATTCCGTTCCAGTCTCTCAACTCTATCCTTATCTTGCCATTCCTTTGGTCGCTTAATAACTACCTATGTATCTACTCCAAAAACCTTTTGGTAATCTTCTGCTTGCCTAAGGCACACTTGCTCCTTCGGCAAACTTTCCTAACATTCAAACTTCCTTACCAAGGAGTCTTTACTCACTTGATAGCTAAGAGTCTAACATCCTTGACTCACAAAGTAAAGGTCATATTCAAGCCTATTTGCTAGCACTGACTAAGGAGCTGTCTCAAAGCTTACCTTTGATGTTACCTCTTAATAACTCGAATAACTTTTCTCATAAAAGTCTTAACACATCTCAATCATCGGATCCAACCAATCCAATTGGTGGTATTCCAAAAGAAACAAGTCATCACAGATTGTTCTCACTCTTACTGTCCTTTATCAACACAAAACACAGAATAAACACAAGAAAAACATCATGAATTCATAACCTAGATCCCAAAAGACATCGACCAGCTTTGATACCATTAATGTAACACCCCCTCGAGGTGTCACATATCGTAACCCAAAATTCTTGTGATTCGGTTAATTAAAACTCTTTCAAAAATATTTATTAGATTTATTGTGGAAATTCTGATACCAATTTAAACATTAACAATAAAAAAGGAATAAATTCAAACTCATCATTTATGAAACTCATTCACTTCGCCTTAAGGCATACATCAAGTCACTTTCTTAATACACATCATACTGAGTCACAGTCAATGGATCTGACTTTAAATATCAAAATCCTAAGAGTTGGTCTATCAAAACTCTAGGAATAATAAAGCATACTACCTAGCATCACCGCCCAAGAGATACTGGGCCTCGTCATCAACAGTCCACCGTCTTCGTCATCGACACCAAGTAACTCAAATGCGAGATCCCGCAGTGGCCCAGAGGACCGCTGGAAAATATCTGTACATGTGTTCAAAAAACACAACAGGATGTTCAACATGCACAGACAAGGGTGAGATACTCTTTCACACGTTTATCATAATAGCAACACAAGTAAATCAACATATAAATAATGCATCAACACAGTTACAGTAACAGAAGTAACACAGGATATCACACCACGTAACAGCATGTCCACAAGTATGCCATAAATTGCAATACATCATATTAATCAACTATCAATTAGTAGCATAAGACATCTTTGAAAGTAGAATAATGATGTACAATAAGTGAATGTAATCATCAACAGCCATGCAATGCAATGCGATGTACATGACTCAATGCCATATGCCACGTGGGTAAAACTCTGACCCCTACTCCATGGAGCTAACAAATCGTCGAAGAGAGTGAATGGGAGGACATGTTCCGGTTACTGCCAGCCATGAGCAAGATGCTACAACATTCGTAACGTGCACGTATCTGGCTTTACGGAAACACTCTCGACCAAACATGAAAAGTACGGCATCTAGTCGAGGATATCAGTGTATTGCACAGATTCGCCACGGCACAGAAGAATCACCAACTGGTCTCTTGTCAGCCTTTCTAACCCTGATACCTCCAAGACTAATCAAATCGTCACCATAAGATTCGCACCAGCATCTAGGTGTAAGTTCAACTCCTAGGCTCAAGGCCTTACAAACTCGTGCAATGAAATGCCAATGCTTACACAAAGTGGATGCGATGAATAAATGCTTATCCCCTGGATAAACCTTGAGGTTCACTAAGGTTCTCTACCTTAGGAACTATACGCGTCTTTGTATTATAACACATTTATCCACAGGATAAATATCACGTGATTCCTTTGGAATGATCCGGACTGCTTTCAGAATTACCGACTGTCCCTACAGACCAACACAAGTCTTTTCAGCGTGTTTTGTGCTCACTCACACGCTTTCTAGGAAACTTCCCAAAAGGTCACCCATCCCATAATTAATCAAAGTCAAACACGCTTAACTATGGAGTTCTTATGTTCTAGGCTCCCGAAAAGAAGATAAATCTTGTCGGTATAGGTAGTAGCAATCAATTCTTATAAGCCTTCCCTCAGCTATACAGTCACATACCTACACAGCCTCAGGATTCCTTCCACTGTACAGTCCCATACCTGCACAGTCTCAGGATCTCTCTCGTTCCGGTCATCACAAGACTGAAATAATCGAACGACCCTTTCTTGGGTCCGGACCACTGGTCTATTATCGAACTACTGTTTCAGAACCCCAAACGTTTGATGTTTGTGTTTATGTCTTATGAATCACATCTCAAGTCCTAAGTGTTATGAAGAAGGATTGAGAATCCGCTTAGCGAAATTGAGGTAGTGATGCCTAGCTTGGAATTTCTCTGTATCGCTTAGCGAGATTCACTTCGCTTAGCGACACTTGCCTCAAGCAAAGCCTTTTAACTAAATTTTGAAAAGAGTTTTTCCTTACTAACTTAGTGAAAAAACTATGCATGCTCTAAGTTAGTGTAAAAGAAATATAATCTCATTAAAAGATATGTTAACTTTCATGAAAGATATTTTCGTCTTCGGAACATCAAATACTTTTTGAAGCTATTTCCTTGACAAACTAAATACTTTTTAGTAAAATCAGCCATTATAACGTTTAGCTTAGAAGCTTTTCATTCTTCAAAACAAGATATAGCCAATGCTATGCTCTTAACCAGTTCAGGATATATATATATATATATACACACACACACGTCAAATCTCAATTCAAGGCATCCATGCCATAATTCATATTCACATCCAAGCATGTACTTTATAAAAATAATTCAAATACATACACAACATATAGTCATTCAAAACTCAAATCAACATTATGCATATGCTCTATCCAAGGAAAAATGCCATATTTCAAATCACAACCAACCTCATGTGATTATCAAAATTATTGGAGCTAATCTCGCCTTACCATTGAGGAGTCATCTTCCGAAGGTAAGTCGCCCGATCGGTCCGCGAATTCTCCCGATTCCTTGTCCGATTATCTGACAACTACAAACACAAAACCAATCCAATCATCAACAATTAATACGCAAATTCCCCTAATCCCTTAGGAGCTAGGTTCGGTCAAAAATGATGAAATGAGCTAGGGATCACATTTGGTCCCAATCTTTTGGATGGTTGGTTCTTAAGCTTGATTAACACTAAATCAAGTCCTAATACTCAAAGATATGAAACAAAACTCAATGTTCTTCACATTGAGGGTTTCGGCCATACAAGGGAAAACATGGCTAGGGATTGATTTGGTTTTCCGTCACTTGGATTCAAAAACAATAGCAAAGGTTGGGATAGAATCAAGAGTTAGAAATCAAAAATTTGAACAAAACACTATTCATCATCACTATTGAGGGTTCGGCCACTTTTGGGTATTTAGGCTAGGATGAGAGTTGGATCATATGCTCTTGAGTTTAGGTAGAGGATAATGAAGTGAGTTCAAAGAAATTGGTTTCCCATTAAAAAGATTTTTCTACAATTTCCTATGAATTTTTGAAATTTGGATCTTAAAGTTGGAACTCAAGAAATCAATTTCTTAAATCATGAAATAAGAAGGGATTCAAGAAGATAAGAGATCATAGAAGTGATCTTACCTGAAGATTGATGAAGATTGATCAAAGAATCAAGCTTTTCCTCCATGGATTCAAACTTTTCTTTCATGAAAATGGTGGAGTTTTAGTCAAAGGAGGAAGATGAAGCTTTGAGCTTCTTTGGAGCTGTTTGTGCATGATTATGGGGCTGAGATGGGGCTGACCAGCCTTTTAATTAAGTCACTTAAGGACAAAATGATCATTTGCTTCAAGGTTAAAATGGTAAAAGTGAAAAAGGTTAAGTTAGGGGTATTTTGGTCATTTTGCGTCCCAATATTTCTGAACGTCATGACGACTCTGGCACGCTTCCCCAAGTGATATAACATGATGTGGCGTCCAGATTATCCATTGGCGGGTCTTGGCAAGTCCATATGCGGTTCCGTTCGCCACCCGATTGAGGATTTTGCTCGAACGAATGTTAGGATGTGATTTTTATGAAATTTAACCAAAACGTAGATAATTAAATCCTGAGACTTACTATCTCGTTCACGAGTCCAAATTAGGTCTCGATAGAAGAAAAACACTACTGCTCGTGAAAAACGCAGGCCAGGCTCCGTTTGAGCATTCGCCCGAAACTTAACCATGGCTTCCTATGGTTGTCTAGGACATTCCTATGTTCTCAGAATATTTTATTTCACTTTCTAGACCCTCCAATAAAATACAAACATTTAAATACTGAATAATTATAAAACTTGAAAATCGGGGCGTTACTAGAAGCACTACAAAGTGTTGTGGTCAGCCAGTTGATTTGGAAGTGTCCGCTTGAGGAGGAATCTGCTTGGAACCTCCTATTAGTTGAAGGCATGATCACCTAGATTATAGTAACTTGTAATAAAAGTGCTTTAGGACATGTAATAAAAATGCTTTTCCAAATAAGCAATTTTAGGATAACTTGGATCAGTTGGGCTTAGGAAGATTGGATCAACTAGGCCCATAAAGCACCAAGGCCACACGACCAAGGAGATTAGCGCATAGCTAGCTTCATGACCTCATGGTCATGTGTATATAAAGCCTTCATGTACTTCATTTTATGCTTAATGAATTATTCGTGTAGTTTTCTTATTTTGAGAATTGTGAGATTTGAGAGAATCTCCTCTAGTTTTGGTTCTTGAATTAAACCTTAGAATCTTATCTCGAGTTTCAACACTCTAGCGGTGAATCCTCCTCAAGTCTTATCACCCAATCCTCCTCCATGGATTGAGCTTGTGGCGCCTTTCATCCTTTTTCCCCTTCCAATTTGCGCTTTCTTTCTTGTTTTTCATAGTATAGTTCTTCTCTTCATCTCTTTTTGGTTCATTGAATTCTCACTTCAGATTCAATTTGTATGTTAGATCTATATAGTTTCCGAATTGCTAGATGTTTTCTTCAATCAAATTCAAAGAAAGATCCTAAAAACATGATGATCTATCCTAGATCATATCATTGACTTGCTTGTGAGACTTGAAGTAAATACCAAAAAGGTGTCTTGTCTATATTGAGTTCAGACACTTCTAGATAAATATCTTTAAGAGGTCTTGGACGCTTTCTTTTCTTGAACAAATCTTCTTCTTCAAAAACGTCTATCAGATGCGTCAACTATTTTGCTTTAAAACAACTTCTTATTTATTCTCTTCAGATGCTACTCGAGCTTTGATTTAATATTCTTTAGAGAATGAGATATGGACGCAACAAGATTATTCTTTGTTTCTTGCATCTATCAGATGCTAAAAAAGAGTAATCAACTTATTCTATATTCTTCAGACGTATAAGGCTTAGTTGAGAGACTTTGTTGAAGGTCTTCATAAAAGATCATGAATGTATGCTTGACTTTGTTTATCAGACGCTTCAAGGCTTTATTTAAGATTCTTTATGTGAAGTCAGATATAAGGCTTATAATCTGCACACTCAATTAAATCATTAACAATATTCACACAGGGATCAGACGCTTAGCGCAAACTATGAGACGCATAGTAAGACACTCAGATGCTTGGAGACCTAACAAGTATAATCATTCACGCATTCTGTATGTAGCTTGTACGCCAAAGCGTATGGTTTTGACATGATTGGTCTTACATTGTCCTATTTCGGCCCAAATGCATATTCTCACAAGTTTCAGACTAGTTGTGTTCTTAATCTAGTATATTGTTCTATGGTTTTAATGTAACGAACTTTCTGAAGCGAATTGTAGTGAATTTGAGAAAAGAAAGACTAATGGTTGAACTTGAGATGTCTCAATTAAGAACAAAAACATATTGAACTATATCAAGACCATATCAGAAAGTAAGTTTGAATATTCAGAAAGCTGCAATACAACTCAGAAAGGTTGCAAGAATATTTAGAAAGGCTGTAAACCCTCAAAAACCTTAAGCTTTGAAGATGTGATCTTCTGAACCAGCAAGTGATCAAGATCAAATGTACGAAGACTTTCTACATCAGAAGGGATAAACCAGAAGTATCAAACAATGCTCATAAGGTTTATCGTAGCTTCAAAAGATAAGAACTGATCTTTAGAAGTCAAACAGAAAGGCTCAGTTGAAGCCATCAGAAGATGATTAGAAAGGTTCAATAGGAAGCTTATCAGTTGCTAATTAGAGAGGTTATCAAAGGTTCATTGAAGGTTTAATAAAAGCATTAACAACCTATCTGAACGGCCAAACAAAAGCTCATCAGAAACCTATCAGAAAGGTTCACCAAACTAGTAAAGGCCATACTTGAACAAGCTTATGTTCTTGCTGCAACAAAGAAAATAATCGGCCATTGTCTTCTTACAGCTCCATACAACACTCTTATACGTATTAAAGTTGTTCATCATAATCAAAGAGCAGTTTGATAACTCAAAAGCTTTATCAGAAAGGATCATTAGAATGTTCATCAGAAATGTCAATAAGTCAACTGCTGCAAAATAGGAAAAAGATACCTAACACTTATAACTATGAAGGAACATTTTGAAGCCAGCTCAAAATGGTCACAAACGGCTAGTTCAAGCTTGGACACTATTTATACTAGCTGTCAACAATGGTTCAAAATGTTGAGCGTTGTCAAGCTTCTGAGTTCATAAGTGTCCTATTTTCATCTACTTTCACTCCCATTTTGTGTTCTTAATTTTTAAAGGTTATGAGGAGTAACTTTACAGCTTATTTCGCAAAGCTCATTCACTCATTGAGTGTTGTAAAAGCTGTCATAAGGTTTTACTGAAATTTCTGTAAAACTCATATTGTATTCTCCCAAGCTAAATAGTGAGAGCTAGTGTTAGTATTAGATTGGTTAAAACTGTAGAGGCTTGTTATTAAAGAGTACTGGCTGTTGAGCCTGCAGAGGCTTGGGAAAGAATATTAGTTGTGTGGTCTAAAGAGGCTTCGAAAAATACTTGTATTCATTGTTTGAGTAGTGGAGAAAACCAACTCTTTTATTTCACTTTTCTCACCTCATATGTAAAACGAGGTTTCTATATAATGGTAATGTGAAGAAGTGATGGATACAAGAAGGCGTCATATTATAAGGACATTGGTGGGAGATCATTCTTGGAGAAGCTTGTACAATCCTAAGGTTTAGTTAAGATTCTTTCATTGGCTTGGGAGAATCAATGTGTTAGGGACCATATGTTGGGAATTCATGGGAGATAAACAGTTTATAACTCATTGGCGGAAAACAAAAATTCCCTTCTAAGGATCTCAACGAATGTGCATGACCATTGTTATATGGGTTCACCTTTGAAGCGAAGCTTTACCACAAACACTATGAGTGCGGCGGGTACACTGATTGATCACGAATAATCACGATCACGACGGCACCTTGATCAAACTTGATGCTAAACCCACAACGAGAGGAAGAAGATGAGGAAGAACTTTATCACCAAGTGCTGCAAGGCAGCAGCACCTCTACACAGTCCACGCGAGCAAACCACTATCGCAGATAGCATAGTGCTAGCTATCAAGAAAGGGGAGAGGGCACGACACACACAAGGAGAGCGGCCACCAGGATTAGCAACTCTTATGTAACTTGTGTTAGTTGCATTGTTTGCTTAAGTGAGGTGCATAGCTTTATATAAGCTATCACTCACTTACCCTATCCCTAATGGGCTCCTGTACGCTACAGGCTCATTATTTAATTATCAATTCAATCACATTTAATTAATTAATTAAACAACTTCTCCGATCATTAGCTTTATGCGTGGGACCTTTTAAGTTCTCATTAAATTGGCAATAATATTAAATCACATTTAATATTATAAACAATGAGCGGCATCTCGTAATACATCATTGTTACCCAATTAATGAGAATATCGGTGATGCGATACAACCTTAAGTGTGACCATATATACAGTGTAGCCAATGTCCCTTCGTCTCAATGTCTTAATTGAACACAAGGCATAAATATGTCATCCTTGTTAGGTCCAATTATAAGTTTCTCGATCAAGGAGTAAAAGTGCAATCATTTGGGTCCAATATCTTATATTGTCCCAACGTAGCATGACCATGCATTTGCACGTCTCACACCATCGAGCGGCCATAGACATTACTCCCATTATGTGGGAGGGACGAATCCTATCTACATCACTCACATCCCACTACATGATTCATTGCAGGCCCAATTACTACCTTTATAATTATCCTGTTACAGATAATGTTTGATAGCATTAAAGCCTACAAGTCCTCATGCAGGAATCGTAGTGACTTCAAGTCGAAGGACTACTTCACCATAGTCACCATGAGAAACGCTTATGACACTTACATAACTATTATGCAATGTTCTCATAGCGGGTCAATACAGTATAAATATTTCACCAATATTTATACCTATGAGAAGACATGATATCACATATCCATGACCCTTGAGATGTGGTCATCATGTCACTCACATAATAGTCTCGATCCGTTATTATTGTCATAGTTAATAATAATACTTGACTACGAATACTTTAAGAATAACGTTTCATTATTTAATGGGGTCTCACGATCAAGTCACACTGGATGTTCCATTAAACAAATTGTCTATTCTAAGGACTTTCTTATGCTATACATTGATCATAACAATAACAGAATAAATGAATGCTTTATATATAAATATATAAATCAAATATATTTAAATCGTAGTCATGATACAAAATACAAATCTAATAAATAGATTGGCCACTAAGGTTTACACCAACAATCTTCCACTAGCATTAATGTCAATCAGGCATAAACCTAATACCCATCGACCTAGTGTGAGCGTCATGCTTCTACTGAGCAAGAGGCTTTGTAAGTGGGTCTGCAATGTTGTTTAGTGTATCAACTCTACATATCTTCACATCTCCTTTATCGACAATCTCTCAAATGAGATGGAAGCGCTTAAGTATATGTTTGGATCGCTAGCGAGATCTAGGTTCCTTAGCTTGTGCAATTGGTCCATTGTTATCACAATAGAGATCAATCGGGTCCATGTTGCGTTCCAAACACACTTAAGGGCAGTGTACCATGTCACAGAAGTAATATTGGACGGAAGTCCATATATCGTACCCAACAGATTAATTTAGATAACTAAGTGATAAAGCAAGTACTGGAATAGGGAAATCCTTATCCTATTTGGACTAATCAAGTACTTAGAAAATAAATAATAATAGACCATTAGTAAAAGATAATGAAAGAAGATGAAAAGGAGAGTTTAGAAATCAAGAGTAAAAGAGCCTAGAGCCATGGTTTCACTTGTGCTTTCGATACCCCCCAAATCCTAATTCAATTCAATTTCGCAGTTGCTTTTCGAATATCAATCCCTCTACGAAAAGTATGAATGGTTTGTCTAGTAATCAATATTCTTTTCCCCAGATGAACCCAATGGTTGTCAGGCAAAGATTTTAAATGATTAAAAAGCATAAAAAACAAAGAGGTTGAATGACTGAAATGAGTAAATCATGTTTTCTCAAATCTATAATTTAAACCCAGATTATCCTATAGATCTACCAATTTAATTGGGCTTGATAGCCAAAATATCAATCAATTGATTAATAGCATACAAAGGGTGTGTAATCCTAGTATAGGATGAAGAACAACAAAATGACACTATTCAAATTGCAACCTTGAAACCAAATAGAATTACATAGCGAAAAGGGTTTCTACTAACACAAGATCCACTACAACTCTAGTGGTGAATTTAGCTGCTCATAGTAGTAAAGAAAACCAAATTCAACAAAGGGAAACACATCCTAGATAATTGAAGAGGGAGAAGTTGTCTCCAATTTAATTTCTAGGTGCCAAATCCTACTCTAGAAATCAAAACTACAAACTAAAAACTAAAGCAAGAGTATAGTACTCAATGAAATAAAGAGATAAAAGAATGTGCAAAAGATTCAAAGATGTCTCTTAAGTGGCACATAGGGCCTCTCTTTATAACAAAATATGTGAATCGGGCCATGAATCATGTCTTCTGTGCCATCAGCACGGGTGTGCCAATCAGGTAGCACGGGCGTGCCCTTCACCTAGCACGGTCGTGCTCTTCAGAATATCAGATGGTGCTCAAATATGTTAGGGCTTACTAACTTTGTAGAACAACGTTCTAGTGCATGGGCAGCAGCACGGGAGTGCTCTTCAGTTGGCACGGGCGTGCTCTTTGCGATTGGGACCGTGCTAGCTTTTGTGAGGCCTTTCTTCTTTGAGTCAGCCCTTTCTTCAATGTGGCACGGGTGTGCTCTCGCATGGCACGGCCGTGCTAAGTCTCTAGAGGTCAGCTTCACGTATTTTGTAAGGCTTTGTTTAGATGAATGGATTTGTAAGGTTGGCACGGGCATGCTCTCACATGGTACGGCCGTATTAACCTCAGAACTTTAGTATTCTGCCCAATTTAAGCTTTAAAACCTTCACCTTTCTTCAAAAGCCCATTAAGCTGCCTCTGAAAGTAAATTCTGTCAAAACTTAAGTAAAAGGGTTAAATACAATAATATTTATCCTTAAATGCATCAAAATTCGACCTAAATATCCCCTATAAAATGCACAGAATTGAGGTTCATCAGTCCGCAACACTAGGAACTATACCGAGCTTAGTGATAAACTTCTTGATCCAAACAACCTCCTTTGCTACATCGAATGCAGCAACATACTCGGCATCTGTAGTAGAATCAACAACTGTCTCTTGCTTTGAGCTCTTCTAGCTCACAGCGCCACCATTAATAAAAAAACACGAATTCTGACGTTGATCTTGAGTCATCCTTATCGGTCTGGAAACTAGCATCAGTGTAACCTTTCACAACGAGCTCCTCCTCACCACCATAAACCAATAATGTGTCCTTAGTCCTTCTCAAGTAATTCAGGATACTCTTGACCTCTGTCCATTGACCTTCACCGAGATAAGATTAGTATCTTCTTGTCATTCTCAAAGCATATGAAACATCTGGTCTAGTACATATCATGGCATGCATAATAGATCCAATTGCAGAAGCATATGGAATCTTATTCATGTGTTCCCTCTCATCAGATGTCGCAGGGGATTGTCCCTTGGACAGGTACACGCCATGTGACATAGGCAAGAGACCTTTCTTGGAATCATGCATATTAAATCGCCTAAGTTCTTCATTGAGAAACAATTCCCTAATCATGTTTTCACATTTTGAAGTGTAGGAATGTCGTTTCCCCTAGGTAGTATGTCATCCACATACAGTACGGGAAAAACAATTATGCTCCCACTAATCATCTTGTACACACAAGGTTCATCTTCATTCTTGTTGAATCCAAACTGTCTTACAACTTCATCAAAATGAAGATTCCAGCTTCTGGAAGCTTGCTTTGATCCATAAATGGATCTTTGCAACTTGGATACTTTGCCAACACTATCTGGATTTACAAAACCCTCAAGTTGTGTCATGTACACATCCTCAAGGGGATTCCCATTAAGGAATGCTGTTTTGACATCCATTTGCCAGATTTCATAATCATAGTATGTTGCAATAGTAAGTAGAATCCAAACAGATTTAATTATTGCAACTAGGGAAAAAGTCTCATCATAGTCAACACCAAGAATTTTCTTGAAACCTTTTGCGACCAGACGCGTCTTAAAGGAATGGGTGAATTTGCTTGAAATCTTTTGCGACCAGTCGCGCCCATGGAAGCTCGGATGTCCAATATTGCTAAATTGTTAACTCAGACACCACAGAGTGCATTGCAGAATCAAATTGAACCTAATCCAAGTGAACTAGTTGATGCCATCACTATTAGGAGTGGCAAGGAATTGAATCAAAATCACAAGAAGGAAGACTCTGCACCCATGGAAGAGGATGCTCCTGTTGGAGAAATCGATTCTGAAGATGAGCACGGTCGTGCAACTTGCCCAGTGAGCAGAAACAGGTAACAACCATCAGTGAGCCAGAAAAGGTAAAAATCCCTTACCTTCAAAGATTGAAAGATGGGGATAATGATAGCCAATTTAAAATAAAATTAGAAATATTCAAAAAATTGCATATCAATATTCCATTTTCTGAAGCCATTGCTCAAATAGCTAAATATGCAAAAAAATTGAAAAAGATAAATTCTAACAAAAAGAAATTAGCGGGCTTTGAAATAATGAAATTAAATGAGGAATGCTCTTCCATTGTTCTTAAGAAACTGCCATTGAAATTAAAAGATCCAGGGAATTTTACAATTCCTTGATCCATTGGTAATTCTTATTTTGAAAAAGCATTATGTGATTTAGGCGCCAATATAAATTTAATGCCTTTATCTATTTTGAGAAAACTTGGAATGCAGGAACCTCAGCCGACTGACATATCCTTGCAATTAGCAGATAGAACAATTGCCCACCCACATGGGATAGTGGAAGATGCCTTAGTCAAAGTAGGCAATTTTATTTTCCCCACAGATTTTGTTATTTTGTACAGGGAGGAAGATGAGAATGTCCCAATTATTTTAGGACGACCTTTCTTAGCTACTGGGGATGCCAAAATTGAGGTCTGATAAGGGAAGTTGACTTTATGGATGGGGAATGAAAAGGCTATTTTTGAAGGTTTTAACTCACCTAAAAATCCCTCTTCTTTTGCTCCTTGCTACTTTATTCAAGATATTACTAATGTGGTTATTTCTAACAAGTTTTATGATTTTAAAGCAAAATATGACTTGAAGAAAAGTCCTACGTTATATGACCATAATTCATTACGTTATCAATCTCATCAATCACAGGAAACTTGGATAAAGAGTGAAGTTGGAAGGATGAATTGGGGCAAGGCATTAAAAGAAAAAGCTGCACTTGGAGAGCCCCCTGATTGATTCTTCTAAAAGCACGTCGTTAGGCTCGTGATGTTAAACAAGTACTTTGCGGGAGGTGTAACACCCTGCTTTTCGTTAAGTATTTTTATATAAGTTTGTTTGGTTAAGTTATGTTTGTTGGCTACGGGCTAAGTGGGATTTTTGGCTTCAAAGTCCCTTTCTGGAACATTGGCACGTCCGTGCTGATTTCCAGCATGCCCGTGCCGTTGTTAGCGTATCTTGTGACCCGATGAGTCACAAGCACAGCCATGTCATTAGTCAGCACAGCCGTGCCGTTGTGCGGACCGAGTTTCACTGACGCTAAGTTCGATACGCCTGTGCCGAAATAGTGCACGGCCGTGTCATGTGCACAGCTTATATAATCGCACAGAAATCGAGGGTTAGCGATTTTAACCCTAATTTGATGGCTGCTACTACCCTAGTCACGTGATAGTACCCGATAAGATACAGTTGAAGGAGAACTTGACTTTTGAGGTACTACCCCTTCGAGTCGAGGATAGGAGAGTGAAGCAGCTAAGAGGCAAGGAGATTCCTTCTGTCAAAGTCATTTGGAGCAGGGCTACTGAGGAAAGTGCTACTTGGGAGCTAGAGAGTAAGATGATGGAAGTATACCCACACCTTTTCAATCGAGGTGTGTAGAAATTTCGAGGATGAAATTTTGATAAGGGGGTGGAATTGTATCACCCTACTTTTCGTTAAGTATTTTTATATAAGTTTGTTTGGTTAAGTTATGTTTGTTGGTTAAGGGCTAAGTGGGATTTTTGGCTTAAAAGTCCCTTTCTGGAACATTGGCACGCCCGTGCTGATTTCCAGCATGCCCGTGCCGTTGTTAATGTGTCTTGTGACCCGCTGAGTCACAAGAACAGTCGTGCTGTTAGTCAGCATAGTCGTGCCATTGTGCGGACCGCGTTTCGCTGACGCTAAGTTCGGCATGCACGTGCTGAAATAGTGCACTGTCGTGCCATGTGCGTAGCTTATATAACCGCACAGAAACCGAGGGTTAGCGATTTTAACCCTCATTTGGCGGCTACTATTACCCTAGTGCGGCCAGACCTACCCCGTTTCCTATCTCCATCAATCTTGGTGCGTTTTTGGAGTTTTGGAGACCTTTGGTAAGTTTTTGGTACGCCTGTGTCAGTTGTGTAGGTAACGCTTCTTCCCTTTTCTTAGTTTCTTTTCATGTTTTTGGATTCGAAACTGATTTGGTTAATGTTTTAGTTGACCAAGGCTTGGATTCGGACTGAGCCGCTTGGGAGGACGTGACCGAGTTGTTGTTTGGGGCTACCGTTGCTGCAACCTTCAAACCAGGTATGGAGAGAAGGATAGTATAACTGCTAGGCAGTGGGGATAGTGTAAGATGAGGGGTTCCCATGACCCCGAGGTTGATTGCTGTTGGCAGTGGCAACCAATACCCAAGAGGGGGTGAATTGGGTTATGGAATAAAAATGAAACTTTTTGCACAATCAAAAACCCTTTGATAAATTTAAACAGAATTTGCAGCGGAACTAATAGTTTGATAAACAATTATAAAGAGATAAGGTAAGAATAGCAGGACACAATTATTTTATCCTCGTTCAGCCACGCACCACCAGTGGCCTAATCCAGTCCCCACTCCACCCGTGGGATTTTGTTCCACTATAAAGATAAGCTTAACTGGTGCTTGCAACCGTTTTACAAAACCAAGCTTAACAGGTGCTTGTAATCTTCACAATAACAGAGCACTTCTCACAGACCAGGGATATCACCTCCCCCAGTGAAAAAGCCTCAAATAACCACAAGTTTAACAGGTTCTTGTAACCTTGGGAGCACTCCTCACAGACCAGGGATATAACCTCCCCAAGTGATAGAGCCTCAACCATGCTTAGCCTCAACCAAGCTTAACAGGTGCTGGCAACCTTAGAGCCTCAAGAATGGTTTAAGTCGTTTGACTCTTACCGATATAATGCACTCACAATAGTGCGGATAAACAACTTGAAGATCAAAGCACAACTATGTGCAAAAAATACACTCAAGAACTTATGATAATCAAAGTATAATAATGGCTCGAGTGATTTTCAAAATGAAGAGAAAAGAGTACAAAACGATTTAATCAAAATAATAGCGTGTTCTCTCTTAACCTCTCTTAATCTTTCAAAGGCCCTCAAAAAGTATTTATAGACTTTTGAAATATGACCGTTAGGAATTTTAAAAGATATTTCATTAATTAAAAACAAATTCCTTTTCTGAAAATCAATTTGAAAAAGTAGCCATTGGAGCCATAAATGTAGCAGAAAAAGAAATGAAATATTCTCATTTAAGCGCATCATAATCGATTATTACATATCCATAATTGATTATGGCTTTTCTGCCATAACTGGGACTTTCAATAAAACTTGCATAATCAATTATCCTAATCGATTAAGGCTTCTCTGTAAAAAACACCCGGTTTCATAAATGATTGTAACATCCCGGTTTTCAGAAGCTGTAATTGGGTAATTATATATATTTCTTATAGTTATTGTTATGGCTTGAAAGTATGTTTAGAGGATATGCTGAGAGCAGAAATTAATACATAGGATAGAAGAAGGATAACGAACAAAGGAACAGGGGCATAACGCTCAAGCGTGGAATCGTAGAAAGCTCAAGCATGTGGACGCTCTAGCGTGGAGGACATTGGACGCTCAAGCGTGGACCCTCTGACCAGCAACTGGCAGTGATGGGACGTAAAGTGACATGTGTCGGTTCGGCGTCGCGGCTGGCACGTGATGGGCGGTGCCTTAGTGGTGAGGAAACGTCAACGCTCAAGCGTTGATGAGGACAACGCTTAAGCGTTTGAATGCTAAAGCGTGGAGAATTCCAACGCTAAAGCGTGGACAACAGAATCTTTCTCTATAAATACTTCATCATTTTCTCCGAGGGGAGTTTTTACCAAAACTTTAGAGACAGAGAGAATTCGAGGCTGAGAGTTCCAGGAACAGGTTGAAGCTTTGATCTTGAGTTGTGACTCGTTCGTTCGTCCGATTCCAATTCCGATCGTGTTTTCGTGATCAGCGCTAATTCTACTTCAATTCTACCGGTTTACTTTCGTGATACGACAAGGGTAAGCCGAGGTTCCGTATCTATCTACATTGTACCTATACAATGTTATATTTTGGTTTAAGCTTCTTTTCACGGTTTTAACTCCGTATTAGGGTTAATGCTATGGTCTACATGTTATTTCCGTGTTTAGGGTAAGTTTGGGAGCTGTGTATGGAACCCTTGGGGAGCAAGAAGGTTGCGGCAGTAAGGCAAGGAGAGGAGCAAAGGAGTGCTCGTGGTGTTCGTAGTTATCACCGTATTCGCTACCAGGTGGGGAGAAAGAGTTACACACGTCGGGAAGGCAAGAGTAGTCCATATAGTTGTATTGTGTGTTTTATGTGTATAGGGGAACCCTAAACCCTATGTGAGGTTGAGCCCTGACAAAGTACCTAAACCCTAGGTTTAGTCTACTTTGGGCTATCACCGTTGTATTTGATACCCTAAGTTAGCAGATTTGTGAGGCATGATTATATGTGATATTTGATGATATATATGTACCTGCTATCTATAATAACTGTTAACTGCAAAAGATGCATGAAATATTATTGATGATGGTATATTAGTATGTTATGCTATTTATTGCTTTATTGAGCATGTTGATAATTGATGAAATATTGCACTATATCTGGAAATACATGTATGTATAAGATTGGGAGGTTTAGCATGATTAGGGCTTTGACCCCGTGTTGGATGTTTGAGCTGATAATGATTAAGAGTTGAGGTATAGTGGAGCTTGGAGCTCATAAGGTTATGACAAGAGCTTGGAGCTCATATGTGTACCCATGGAGCTTGGAGCTCGTGTATGTATCTTGGAGCTTGGAGCTCATGTTGCTAAGAGCAAGTTTGCATGTGTTGCGATATCAGCTTAAGAGAGATGGATTACATGCATAGCATATGCATTTGATGCCAAGTAGTGAGTCGTATGCTGTGAGGCATACGAGGTTGGTGCACCGAGTGCGGGTGCGAAAAATGGAAGGGAAGGTTTGTGTGACCTCGGGGATACACTGTACACAGGTGTGCCCACAAGAGACCGATGAGGTAGCTCCTATCATGTCGTGGCGGTCCTAGACACGTCCTACTATCTCGACAAGACCCTGAGTCTTTCCAGTTGCTGGTGGATCTTCTGAGGAGGCCCAGTTAACCTTCTTTGTCGGGGATAGTTGAGCGGTGATGCACTCTTATGGGTCACGGCGAGCGGAACGGATTACTGGAACAAACCAACTTGTGGTCCGTTAAGCGGACGAGATGTTGCCCTTAGTAGGGTGTTTAGTATTGGCTGGCATGCATATAAAGAGTATGTGTGCATCTAGCTTGGGGGCGACCGTGGCGTCGTGATATTGAGAGATGATTGTGTTTGCTATATGTTCTGCATTACATCATCCCTGTTATAGATGTGTTTTATATCTTATCTCTTGTATTTCTTTGTATGTGTACTTTCGGTTCTGCCGACAGACAACGAGTTAGTAGAGTACCAATATGGACCCGAAGCTTCACCCATTCATCATAGGGGCACCATGGATACCAGTGCTGGGAGACCTTGAGATAGTCTACCACGATGAGAGGGGATGGCAGGTGGACCCCTCGACCTTTTTGGCTGTGTATACCGGACCTGTCAGCTTGATCTTCCGGGGTGGCACTCCGCCATATGCAGAAATCATCGGACCTTATCGAGTGTATCAGTTTCTTCCCTTCTCTCGGATGTGGTACCCTCCGAGGTAGAGAGAGCGGGACTACTTGTGGGCGGCACCTCAGTCTTCCGTCGTATCTAGCAGGAGAGGATTTGTGCACCGGGGACAGCGCCGACGCTCGGAGAAGTACTTGCGGGCAGCTCAGAGGCGCAGGATTGTAGTGTCCAGTTCCTCGTCCGAGTATGAGCCTATGCAGGTTTATAGGCGCACTCATGGAGAGGGACAGGGTAGTTCAGGGCATCCTCACCATTGAGGGTGAGAGCTAGTGCGTCCCTAGGATTGTGTGGAGAGGTCTTTGATGTACTTGAGAGTGGGCTTGGGAGTGTGCTGGTGAGCCTGAGAGCTTCTTTTTGGAGGTCCTGAGATGTATTTTGTTTATGCTTTCAATTACTTTTTATGTACTTTCGTCTGTAGTATTACTTAGCCCTACTGATGGGGCCATCATGTATAAATATCATTACTGCATGTGTTTCTTATAACTTGTTGTGCTTACTCTGATATTGTGCGCTTTTGAATTGATTACAAGTTATCGTTGTTTTTAACAAAGCGCATAATCGTTAAATTATAATTAATAAGTATATTCGGTTCTAAATAATGGGGCTTCCTCGAGTGGGACTTGGGGACGTCACATTAAGGTGGTATCAGAGCAGTTTGGTCCTATTTGGACTGTGGAAGTCGGGGACCAGAACTGTGAGGTATTAGGGAGTTGAACTGGCTAAGTTGGTCGTCTCTGCAAGGGGAGTACGACTATGTCTAGAAGGGTAAGAGGAGTACGATCGATTGTAATGATTTATGAATGATAAGTGGATATATGTATTTATGTTGCTTATCATGTTTGAACTTTGAGCTAACGGTTACTTGAATCAGGAACCAATGGCTCGAGGAAAAGGTAGAGGCAAGGGTAGGACTGGACCCAATGGAGGTCCAGAGGCTGCTGCTTCACACACGGGAAACGGGGCCGAATCTTTGGAAACCCTCGGGACTATGAGGGATATGGCCACTGCTATGCTACAGCAAACACAACAGAATGTTCAACTCATGCAACTGACCCGCGAGAATCAGCAACAACAGCAACAACAGAGGAATGTGAGGAATGAGGATGCAGGTTTAGATGCCTTCATGAGGCGACAACCTCCACAGTTTAATGGGGATTACAATCCCGAGGGGGCAGAGTTATGGATTCAAGAACTGGATAAGATTTTTGCAACAACACACTGTGACGAAACTCAGAACGTTTCTTATGCTTCTTTCATGCTAGTGTGAGGAGCAGAGATGTGGTGGAAAGGGAAGCAGATGCTGTTTGCAGCTGAAGGAAGGGCTGTAACTTGGGGGATGTTCCGAGAATGTTTCCTGGAGAAATATTTCCCTCGGATAACTAGGAGGGAAAAAGACAAAGAGTTTCAGAGTCTGAGGCAAGGCAACATGACAATCGGGGAATATGCAGCAAGGTTTCAGGCACTTCTTAAATTCTCAGAGTTTTATCAGTGGTACCCAAATGAGGAATGGATGTGCCGCAGGTTTGAAGATGGACTGAAATACGAGATTCAGAAGGCGATAGTACCGTTGGGGATTTCTGTATTTCCCGACATGCTGGATCGGTGCTCGGCAATTGAGAACATCGCAAGGAGAAGAAAGGTGGCAACTAGGAGCGGAGGACCTATCCGCGGTAACTAGAGAGGCAGAGGTGGGAATTTTCAGAATGGCCGGGGGCCATATCAGAGACCGGTACAAAGAACCGGAGATGCGGGACATCAAGGACCAAGTGCAACACAGGGGTTGCAAGGATGTTTTAAGTGTGAAGGACCACACATGGCTCGAGATTGCAGGAGTCAGGCGTCCGGGAGGACCATGACTTGTTATGCATGTGGGAAGCCAGGACACATAGCTAAGGATTGCAAACAGGGAAATGCAAGACCGTCCGGTGTGACTGGACAGATGGCGAGACCACAAGCTGCAAGAAGAGTGTTTGCTGTGAGGGGAGCTAAATCCTCTTGATGCCCAGATCTGATCCAAGGTAAGTTTTGGGTAAACTTTTATCTATGTTATTTGATTCGGGGGCTACTCATTCATTTATTTCTATAGAGTGCATGGATCATTTAGGGTTACCAGTTTCATCTTTGCCCTATAACCATATTGTTTCCACACCTACTGGTGATTTGTTGACTACCCTGTTTGTGTATTTGGAATGCCCTATCATAGTAGAAAACCAAAATTTCATTGTTGACCTAGTTTATCTGCCTATGCAGGAGATTGATGTTATCTTAGGCATGGATTGGCTTTCGGCTAACCATGTGATTTTGGACTGTTCTAATAAGACTCTTTGTTTCTCCGAGCAATCTGGATTAACGCCTGCTAATGAAAGTATTCTGAAGGATGTACTATCTGGAGAGTGCATGGTACTATTCTCCTTGGAAGCAAAGGAAACTCCGAACATGGAAGCACTGCTGGTTGTGCGGGAATTTCTGGAGGTGTTTCCGGATGATGTTCCAGGGTTACCGCCGGAAATGGAGATTGAGTTTACGATAGATCTTGTACCAGGAACTGGACCTATTTCGATAACACCTTATCGAATGTCTCCAGCAGAGTTGACGGAGTTGAAGAAACAGTTGGATGAAATGCTAGGCAAGGAGTTCAGCAGGCCTAGTGCATCGCCATGGGGAGCTCAGATACTGTTCATCAAGAAGAAGGATGGGAGTTCAAGGTTATGTGTAGACTATCGTCAACTCAATAAAGTGACGATAAAGAATAAGTATCCGTTGTCGAGGATAGATGAGTTGAGGGATCAATTGAGGGGAGCAACTGTGTTTTCCAAGATCGATCTACGATCTGGATACCATTAAATCAGAGTAAGGAAGGAGGATATACCGAAGACTGCTTTTCGAAGTCGGTATGGGCATTACAAGTATTTGGTTATGCCGTTTGGTGTGACTAATGCTCCGGCTGTATTCATGGATTATATGAACAGGATTTTCCGACCGTTCATAAACAAGTTTGTTGTCGTGTTTATTGACGACATCCTTATCTACTCTCCGAATAGAGAGAAACATCAAGAGCATCTTCGAGTAGTGTTGAAAGTACTGAAGGATAGGCAGTTATATGCTAAGTTATCCAAGTGTGAGTTCTGGTTGGAAGAAGTACAGTTTCTAGGACACGTGATCAACAAGGATGGAATCATGGTGGATCCTGCCAAGGTTGAAGCGGTAGTCAAGTGGGAAAGCCCGAAGTCTGTGAGCGAGGTTCGCAGTTTTCTTGGTCTGGCGAGCTACTACAGGTGGTTTATTGAGGGATTCTCTAAGATTGAGTTGCCTATGACGCAATTGACGAGAAAAGGAAAGGCGTTCGAGTGGACGGAAGCTTGTGAGCAAAGTTTCGAAGAACTGAAGCGTCGGTTGACTACGTTGCCGGTGTTAGTTTTGCCAGACCCGTTTGAAAGTTTGGACGTATATTGTGATGCGTCATATCAAGGATTGGGTTGTGTTTTCATGCAAGAAGGAAGAGTGGTGGCGTATGCCTCCAGACAGTTGAGACTGCATGAGCGGAACTACCCGACTCATGATATGGAGCTAGCTGCGATAGTGTTTGCATTAAAGATATGGAGACATTATCTGTATGGTGCTAAATTTAGTGAATTTAGCAACCATAAGAGCCTAAGGTATTTGTTCGACCAGAAGGAGTTGAACATGAGGCAGAGGAGGTGGATGGAATTCATAAAGGACTATGAATTCGACCTGCAATACCATCCAGGAAAGGTGAATGTCGTAGCGGATGCGCTTATTAGGAAGTCCCTACACGTATCTGCAATGATGGTGCAAGAGTTTGAGTTGTTAGAGCAATTTAGGGGTCGGAATCTGTACGTAGAAATCGTCAAGGATAAGATGAATCTTGGGATGATTGAGGTTACTAGCGATTTCTTGGATCTGCTTTGGAAAAGACAAGCTGAGGATGAGTACCTTAAAAAGGTTAATCAGTCGATCGAGGAAGGTGAAACGTTTGAGTTTAAGAGAGGTTCGGATGGTCTTATCAGGTTTGGTGATCAAATCTGTGAGCCTGAGGATAGTGAAGTTAAGAATATGATTTTGGAGGAAGCACATAAGAGCAAGTTGAGTTTTCACCCAGGGGCTAGTAAGATGTATCAGGACTTGAAAAAGTTATTCTGGTGGCCAGGGATGAAGAAAGATTTAGCGGCTTATGTTTTATCCTGTTTGGTGTGTCAAAAAGCAAAAGTTGAACACCAGAAGCCAGCAGGGCTATTGCAATCGTTGGATGTCCCAGAATGGAAGTAGGACAGTATTGCAATGGACTTTGTTTATGGGTTACCAAAGACTCAGAAGAGATGTGATGTAATTTGGGTCATCATAGACAGGTTGACGAAATGTGCTCATTTCTTACCTATCAACCAGAATTATTCTCTGGAAAGATTAACTCAGATTTACATCAGGGAAGTGGTAAAGCTACATGGTGTACCTTCAAGTATTATATTGGACCGAGACACGAGGTTTACTTCGAGGTTCTGGAGAAGCTTGAATGATGCGTTGGGAACTAAGTTAAGGTTGAGTTCTGCTTATCATCCCCAAACAGATGGTTAGTCAGAACAGACGATTCAATCGTTGGAAGATTTGTTAAGAGCTTGTGTGTTGGAACACATAGGAAGTTGGGACGATTTTCTTCCTTTGATTGAATTTACCTACAACAACAGTTATCACTCGAGTATCGCTTTATACGGAAGAAAGTGTAGGACTCCGTTATGTTGGTTTGAGACTGGAGAAAATCAATTGTTAGGCCTGAGTTGGTACAACAAACAACGGAACAAGTTAAAGTAATCCGGGAAAAGATGAAAACCGCGGGATAGGCAGAAGAGCTATGCTGACAAACGGAGGAGACCTTTAGAATTCCAGGAGGGCGATCATGTATTTATTAGAGTAACTCCGAGGACTGGTATTGGTAGGGCAATTCAATCCAGAAAGCTTAGACCCAGATTCATAGGACCATTTCAAATTCGTCACCGAATTGGTCCAGTAGCTTACCAAATAGCCTTACCACCTAAATAGTCAAGACTCCGTGATGTTTTTCATGTATCCCAGCTTAGAAAATATTACCCTGACCCATCGTGTGTGTTAGAGCCCGAATCAATCCCATTAAGAGAGAACCTTGAATACGAGGCTTTACCTGCTCGGATAGTGGATAGAAGGATCAATGAACTTCGCGGTAAACAACTTCCTTTGGTAAGAGTGGAATGGGACCCCGTGACCTGAGATTCAACTTGGGAAAGAGAGGCCCAGATGAACCAACAATATCCGTCTTTGTTTACAAGTATGAACAAGGAATTTCGGGGACGAAATTCTCTTTAAGGGGGATGGTAATGTAACATCCCGGTTTTCAGAAGCTGTAATTGGGTAATTATATATATTTCTTATAGTTATTGTTATGGCTTGAAAGTATGTTTAGAGGATATGCTGAGAGTAGAAATTAATGCATAGGATAGAAGAAGGATAAAGAACAAAGGAATAGGGGCATAACGCTCAAGCGTGGAACCGTAGAACGCTGACTAGCAACTGGCAGTGATGGGACGTAAAGTGACACGTGTCGGTTACGCGTCGTGGCTGGCACGTGATGGGCGGTGCCTGAGCGGTGAGGAAACGTCAACGCTCAAGCATTGATGAGGACAACGCTTAAGCGTTGGAACGCTAACGCGTGGAGAATTCCAACGCTAAAGCGTGGACAGCAGAATCTTTCTCTATAAATACTTCATCATTTTATCCGAGGGGAGTTTTTACTAAAACTCCAGAGATAGAGAGAATTCAAGGCTGAGAGTTCCAGGAGCAGGTTGAAGCTTTGATCTTGAGTTGTGACTCGTTCGTTCGTCCGATTCCAATTCCGATCGTGTTTTTGTGATCAGCGCAAATTCTACTTCAATTCTACCAGTTTACCTTCGTGATTCATCAAGGGTAAGCCGAGGTTTCGTATCTATCTACATTGTACCTATACAATGTTATATTTTGGTTTAAGCTTCTTTTCACGGTTTTAACTCCATATTAGGGTTAATGTTATGGTCTACATGTTATTTCCGTGATTAAGGCAAGTTTGGGAGCTGTGTACGGAACCCTTGGCGAGCAAGAAGGCTGCGGCTGTGAGGCAAGGAGAGGAGCAAAGGAGTGCTCGTGGTGTTCGTAGTTATCACGGTATTCGCTACCAGGTGGGGAAAAAGAGTTACACACGTCGGGAAGGCAAGAGTAGTCCACATAGTTGTATTGTGTGTTTTATGTGTATAGGGGAACCCTAAACCCTATGTGAGGTTGTGCCCTAACAAAGTACCTAAACCCTAGGTTTAGTCTACTTTGGGCTATCACCGTTGTATTTGATACCCAAAGTTAGCAGATTTGTGAGGCATGATTATATGTGATATTTGATGATATATGTGTACCTGCTATCTATAATAACTGTTAACTGCAAAAGATGCATGAAATATTATTGATGATGGTATATTAGTATGTTATGCTGTTTATTGCTTTATTGAGCATGTTGATAATTGATGAAATATTGCACTATATTTGGAAATACATGTATGTATGAGATTCGGAGGTTTAGCATGATTAGGGCTTTAACCCCGTGTTGGATGTTTGAGCTGATAATGGTTAAGAGCTGAGGTATACTGGAGCTTGGAGCTCATAAGGTTATGACGGGAGCTTGGAGCTCATATGTGTACCCGTGGAGCTTGGAGCTCGTGTATGTATCTTGGAGCTTGGAGCTCGTATGTGTACCTGTGGAGCTTAGAGCTCATGTTGCTAAGAGCAAGTTTGCATATGTTGCGATATCAGCTTAAGAGAGATGGATGACATGCATAACATATGCATTTGATACCAAGTGGCGAGCCATATGCTGTGAGGCATACGAGGTTGGTGCACCGAGTGCGGGTGCGAAAAACGGAAGGGAAGGTTTGTGTGACCTCGGGGATATACCGGACACAGGTGTACCCACAAGAGACTGATGAGGTAGCTCATATCGTGTCGTGGTGGTCTTGGGCACGTCCTACTATCCCGACTGGTCCCTGCGTCTTTCCAGTTGCCGGTGGATCTTCCGAGGAGGCCCAGTTAACCCTCTTTGTCTAGGACAGTTGAGCGGTGATGCACTCTTATGGGTCATGGCGAGCGGGACGGATTACCGGAACAAACTAACTTATGGTCTGTTAAGCGGACGAGATGTTGCCCTTAGTAGGGTGTTTAGTACCGGCCGACATGCATAGAAAGAGTATGTGTACATCTTGCTAGGGGCGACCGTGGCATCATGATATTGAGAGATGATTGTGTTTGCTATATGTTCCGCATTGCATCATCCCTGTTATAGATGTGTTGTATATCTTATCTCCCTGTATTTCTTGTATGTGTACTTTCGTTTCTGCCGACGGACAAGTTAGTAGAGGACCAGAATGGACCCGAGGCTTCACCCATTCATCACAGGGGCACCACGGATGCCGATGCTGGGAGACCTTGAGATAGTCTACCAAGATGAGAGGGGATGGCAGGTGGACCCCTCGACTTTTTTGGCCGTGTATACCGGACCTATCAGCTTGATCTTCCGGGGTGGCACTCCGCCATATACAGACATCATCGGACCTTACCGAGTGTATCAGTTTCTTCCCTTCTCTCGGATGTGGCACCCTCCGAGGCAGAGAGAGCGGGACTACTTGTGGGCGTCACCTCAGTCTTCCGTCATATCTAGCAGGAGAGGCTTTGTGCACCGGGGACAGCGCAGGCGCTCGGAGCAGTACTTGCTGGCAGCTCAGAGGCGCAGGATTGTAGTGTCGAGTTCCTCGTCCAAGTATGAGCCTATGCAGGTTTATAGGCGCACTCATGGAGAGGGACAGGGTAGTTCAGGGCATCCTCACCATTGAGGGTGAGAGCCAGCCAGTGCGTCCCTAGGATTGTGTTGAGAGGTTTTTGATGTACTTGAGAGTGGACTGGGGAGTGTGCTGGTGAGCCTGAGAGCTTCTTTTTGGATGTCCTGTGATGTACTTTGTTTATGCTTTTAATTACTTTTTATGTACTTTCGTCTGTAGTATTACTTAGCCCTACTAATGGGGCCATCATGTATAAATATCAGTACTGCATGTGTTTCTTATAACCTGTTGTGCTTACTCTGATATTGTGCGCTTTTGATTTGATTACATGTTATCGTTGTTTTTAACAAAGCGCGTAATCGTTAAGTTATAGTTAATAAGTATATTGCGTTCTAAATAATGGGGCTTCCTCGAGTGGGACTTGGGGACGTCACAATGATCATAATCGATTATCCTAATCGATTATACCTTTGTTGTTAGCCAAAAAACATTTTCCACGTTGAGGTACTGACTGACCATAATCGATTACAGTAATCAATTATTGTTTCCCAAAAACATTTTTCAAAGATAAAACCTTTTTCAACTAAAAGGGAAACCAAAGTTATTTTTCAAAAACATTTTTGATAAAACAATTTTGAAAAAGATCTTTTAAGAAAACTTGAGCCACTATCACCTTCTCATACCTTACATTAATCCTAAGACCCTTTCTATATAACTATCTTTGAAGCTCATTACTCTTGGTCTTGAATTCTTGATCTTCTTGAGATTATTCTAGGAAATGTCTTTAATAAATTGTGCTCTTCAAGATCTTGACATTTCTTCTTGCAATCTTGACGATTCTGATTGATCTTGAATTTTGGCTCTTGATTCTCTTGGCTTTATAGCTTTGCTTTCACCTGAACTTTTATTCTCATAAAGCATATTAGTCCAAGATATAATATTTTTCATATTTAATTCCATGCACAAAGCCATCATCATATAAAGACATATTTTTAAGATAATATTTCAATTAATATTTCCTATGTTTTTATTTAAATGTGATCAAATAAAATCAATAATATATTTCTCATTAATGCTCAATTGATCATCACATTACTTCTCAATATTTAATATTCCTTAGGCATTTAATAATAATATCAAATTTAATTTCTATGCCATTTAATCAAACACATATATCAAGTATTTGTCACATGTGTATTTTCTAATAAATCATATTAATTTTTTTTATTTTATAAAATGGAATGCAAAAGCATCACTGTAAGAACCAAAGATCCCAACTAGGTTGGCACCAAAGGACTTACCAATCATCTGCAGCACTACCATAAATTTATTAGGACAAAAATGAAGAATTCAAAATCATGGGGGGGGGGGGGCAAACTAAAACCCATTAAAAAGGAACAAAGAATTAACGAAATCTAAAATTAGGAAGATTATACCGATTTCGATTAAAATCATCCTTAATGAAACTGGGGATTAAATCCCACCATGTAAACCCATAATTACTCAAACCATAAGAAGCTAACTTGTCTGCACATGAATTACCTTCCCCAAATATGTGTGAAACTTGAAAATGCATTTGCTGAATGAGTTTTTGGCAATTAATCCATCTATTCCTTATCTTCCAAGGAATCGCAATTTTGGAGTTAAAGGCAGCCATCACCAGTAAAGAATCAGTCTCCAACCATAGTCTATACCAACCTTTTTTAAATGCTATCTCAATTGCAAGCATAGCTGCACAAAGCTCAACAAACAAGGATGTATTAATTCCAATAGATTCAGAAAAGCATCCTAAAACAGCAGCACTTTTATCACGAAAATTGCAACACAAGATGCTAAACCAGGAGATCCAAGAGCTGCACCATCAGTGTTACATTTAATCCAACCACAAATAGGAGGGTGCCAATCCACTTGAATGATTTTAGGAGCTTTAGACACATGAGAAGTGATTGAGAAAGATTTTAGAATGGAGAACTCAGTAATTGATGAAAACATACAACCAGAAGAATGGTTACCCGAAAGAGAGACTGCTGCAGCAATTAAGCTGATAGCAGTACCAATCAAGACAAACTTGTTATGGAATCTTACTTGGTTCCTGCAGTACCATATGGACCAAATCACATTGATAATACCTGAAATAATAACATCTCTAACTTGAGAACTCCAAGACTGATCACAAACTAACAACACAACAGTAAAAGAGGAGAGATCTAGAGCCGTATGCAACACATCACCTAGCCAAGCCCAAAGATGCAAAGCAAATTTACAGTTCAGAAACAGATGCTGAGAAGACTCACCATGTTCACCACAAAGACTACAAACTAAAACAGTTATGCAACCTCTAATCTGCAAATTATCATCAATAGGCATTTTGTTATGCAGCAATCTCCACAATAAAAAGGATTTGGATAGAGGAACATTATTATTCCAAATAATTTTCCCCCAATGAACTGCTAGAACAATAGGATTTAGAAATTTGAAAGCTGCCTTGAAAGAAAGCAAACCATCATCAGTGCTAGTCAAAATTAGATAATGTTCTGAAGGCAAAATAGGAATAACTATATGCTGAATTTCAGAGATGAGAATAGGGAATCTATTTCCTAAAGAAGCAGGAGTAGACCAAGCAGTATCAACAATAAAATCTTGCACCATAGCCTGTAAGGACTTCTGCACAGAAACTGGAAGTTGAAGCATATCCACAACTGGAGAAGAAAGCCATTTGTCTCTCCAAAAATTAATCTTATGACCAGAACCAAGATGCCAGGAACTCCAATCAGAAATTGTGTCCATGTATTTTTTCATTGCAGGCCAAATTGAAGACTTAACATTGTAGTTTATTGGAATATTCTTCCTCAGAAATCTGGCTCCTAGAAAAGCAGACCATTCAGAATTTGCAAAATAAAAATCCCAGCTAAGTTTGAGCATTGCAGCTTCATTAATGGATCTAATAGATCTCAGTCCAAGAGCCCCTCCTAGACTGGTTTACCAACCTTATGCCATGCAACTGTTACTACCTTTTTTGTAAAAATATCACCAGACCAAATGAAGTTTCTTATCGATTTATCAATAGATTTCAGCAGGGAAATAGGCCACACATAAACCTGAAAGCTGTAGAGCAGCATGCCATTAATAACTAAATTTACCAATTGCACTCTGCCCATAATAGAAAGAAGAGACCCCTTCCAAGCTGCAAGTTTAGTTTTTATTTTGTCAGTAATAGGCTACAAGTGAACCATTTTAGGCTTGCCTTTAAATAAAGGGATTCCTAAGTAATTGAAGGGCAATGACCCTGCAGAGAAACCAACAAAGTTTGATATTTCTGCAATTTTGCTATTAGACATCTTTCCAACATAAAACTTGCATTTCTCCAGGCTCAAATGTTGACCTGAGGCATTAGCATAATTCTGAAAAAGATCCACATGAATCCTCAAATTATTTTTAGTTCCTTTGCAAAAAACCAATATGTCATCAGCGTAAAGGACATGACTTGTAGTAGCATAATTTCTTGGACCTGTCATTCTCTTTAATTGACCAGAATTCACCAAAGACGAAATTCCTCTATTGAGAACATCCTTAGCCAAGCAGAAGAAGAGAGAAGAGAAGGGATCGCCTTGCCTCACACCTCTTTTACATGAGAAAAAGCCAACTGAGTGTCCATTAACAGCAAAGGACAACTTAGCAGAATGCAAGATTGCCCGAATCCAATTACAAAAAGTAGAGTTGAAACCAAAAGCTTGAAGAACATGCAGTAGAAAATTCCAATCGATCATATCAAAAGCTTTTCTAAGGTCAAACTTTAGAACTACATTACCTCCAAAAGTTTTAGAGTCGAGCATATTTACTGCTTCTGAAGTAATACAGATATAGTCTGTAATTTTTCTCCCCTTAATGAATCCTCTTTGCTGATCAGAAATGATATTAGGAGCAAGCAAAGCAAGCTTATTAGCTAAAACTTTAGAGATAATCTTGAATTGAAAATTTACTAAAGCAATTGGTCTGAAATCTTGAATTCTATCTGCACCAGAGAATTTTGGAATTAAGCATACCAAATTTGAGTTCAGGTTGGGAAGAACCAAGATTATTTAAAAAACTGCATAACCAAATTATAAACATCTGAACTATCTAGATTCTAGAATTTTTGATAAAAACACCCTCCAAAACTATCTGGACCTGGAGCTCCTGAGCCATTCATGGAAAAGACTGCACCTTGTACCTCTTCTAATGTAGGCAATTTTGTGAGCATGGCATTATCCTCTATAGAAACCAAAGAGGGAATTACTTTATTTACTAAATCTGTTTGAGTGCAGGAAGATTCACTAGCATATAAAGAAGAAAAGTATTCTAATACAACCTAATCAATTTTAGAAGGAGAATCTATAATAGAGTCACCATGTTTCAAGACTGACATTTGCTTCGAGACCTGTCTTATCTTGGTAGATCTATGGAAAAAAGCAGTGTTTCTATCCCCATATGAAAACCAATTTAAATTAGCCTTTTCTTTCCAAAAAAGCTCCTCATAGGTCAGAGCTTGCTACAACTCCAGCTGAGCTTTCATTTCCTAATGATGCATATCCCCAGAAAATCCTTGAAGAGAAATTTGCTCCTGAACCCTGTCAACAACAAGCTGTGCCTTCTCAACTATCACATGAACATTACCAAAAACTTCTCTATTCCAAATTTTAAGTTCTTTCTTCAAAATTTTCAGTTTTTGAGCCGAGACAAACATTGGACAACCAAGAACAGGTTTTTTCCAAACCTCCTCCACTAATTTTTTACAGTCTGGATGTTCAGTCCACATATTCATAAATTTGAAGTGAGATGAATGAACATTGGAATTTTGCTTCATAATTACTAGAATTGGATAATGATCAGATTGAGACCTTGTCAATGTGCAACACGATATGCTACTCCAATCTGAAAGCCATTTCTGATTACAGACTGCCCTATCTAATCTCAATTCAGTATGATGTCTTGCATTTCTACCATTTGACCATGTATACTGTGATCCCTTTGTTTGCAGGTGAGTAAGACTGCAAGAATCTGAGTAGGCCTGAAATTCCTCACAGGATGCCTTAATGGGCAAGCAACGTCCTCTTTTTTTATGAGCGCCAAGTACTGCATTGAAATCTCCAATATAAAGCCAATAACCAGGATTATTCTGTTGAAGAGTTGCCAATTTAACCCAAAGATCCCTTCTAAGAATGTGAGTAGAGCATGCATAAATAGCTAATATGTAAAAAACAGAATTGTCCCAAGAAATAGAAAAAGAGAACTGCTGTGTTGAAGCAGATAGCAGAACTGGATCTAAGTGTTCAGCACAAACACCCCATATATTAGGACTTCGCAAATTCCTATTATCCAAAGCAAAGGGTTTCAGGTGCAGATTTTTCCAAAAAGAAGAAGGAAACTGATCTATAGTGATCCAAGGTTCAGATAAGAATAGAAAATCTGGTCTATGACTGATACAAAAGTTTTTAAGCACTAGTCTAGTATCAGAATTTCCCACAGCTCTTGCATTCTAGTGATTTACCTTCATTAAGCAAAGTTTTGAGAGCCTGCTGTGAACCTGATATTATACTCATGCTGAGGCACAGCATTCTTCTGTTTTCTATGCTTTCTCCTTTGAGATTTTGTAAAAACAAAACCTTTTGCATTATCCTGCTCAGGATAAGAAGAATCAACACTATCATCCTGCATCTCACCATCTTTCCAAAATTTGCCAGTAACCTTCAGAACTTTCAAATCATGAGCAACCTTAGGATTCAAAGGAGTACTAAAATTGGGAGTGTCCTCACTACCACCACTAATAGTGTCCTTCGACATAGAATCATCTGTAGCAACTGAATTTTTACCTTTTTCAGCATTAGTCTTAGAATCCTGACTTAAGTCAGCAGATTTCAAACCATCAATACTTTTACCAGAGTTTGAAGAGTGGCCCACAGGATTAGATTCATCATAGATTGTATCAACAAATTCCACATCATCATCTACATTATTCTTTAGATTCTTTTCTTCTAGAGCTCTCTCCTTTTCAGAAGGAGATTTTTCGTGTAAAACACTACCAACCCTTTTCTCTCCCGATGCAAAAGCCTTCTCTTCAGTATTCCTCTGATCTTTTTGAGAATCAGGAACTTCACTATCAATTGGCTCAGTTTGAGAAATATTTTTAGGAACAAAGATTGGACCATCCTTCTTGAATTTTTGATTCACTTTGTCATTAGAATTCATTCTATTGGAGGCTCTTTTGTTACACTGATCAAATAAGTGGCCAATTGAGTGACAGTGATCACAAAATAAAGGAAGCCTTTCATACTCAACTCCAACGAAGAAAGCAAAATCTTCCCTTTCAACCATAAGTTCATGGTGCAATGAAAATGTGAGGTCTATGTCAACCAACACCCTAGCATAATGACCAAATAATCTAGTTCTGGTTGCATCATCTAAAGCAATTGGAGTACCTAATCCAGTCGCTATCTGAAAGAGAATTTTAGGTCTCCATATTCTTGAGGTAGATCATGAATCTTTATCCAACATTGAACATGAGTATTCTTCATGTTATTGGGATTAAAATCCGATGTCCATTGATAGAGCCGCAACAAACCAGGCTTCAGATTCCAATTACCAGTAGCCCATACAACACGCAAATCCTCTTGAGAAGAAAATTCAAACTCATAAAACCCTTTCACTAAAGGGGTCATCTTCCAAGAACCGATAGATTTCCATAACTTAGCCAGAGTTTGTTTTAGATCATTAAACTTCAATGGCTTTACACTCTTTGGTAACAACAAACGACCATGCAAATTATTTTTGTATCCATCAATACCTTTCTTGTATTCATCTTCCAAAATCTTGATTGATAGGGAGTTTCCCTTTAAGCATGGCCTTGGCAATTAACTTAAGGAAATGTCACAAGAATTGTTAAGTGTAACGCCCCGATTTTCACGTTTTCTAATTCTTCAGTATTTTAACGTATGTATTTTATTTGAGGTCTTAGGGATAGAAATAAAATATTCCGAGACCATAGTCACGCTCGACGATATCGTAGGAAGCTACGATTAAGTTTTGAGTCGAAAACTCAAACGGAGTCCGATCTGCGTTTTTACACTGACAGTATGATTTTACTGCTCAGGAGACCTCAGATAGACCCGTGAACGAGACAGTAAGTCTTAGAATTCGATTCTCTACGTTTTGGTAAAATTTCACAAAAACTTCAGAAAAATCACTTCATGACCTCCGTTCGAGCGGAATCCTCAATCGGGTGACGAACGGAGCCATATATGGATTTACCGGGACTCTCCAACGGATAATCTTGATACCACATCATCCCAGGACACTTGGGAGAGTATGTCAGATTTGTCATGACGATCGGGAAAATCTAGATGCAAAATGACCAAAATACCCCTAACCTTAGTCTTTTGCACTTTTACCATTTTTACCCTTTTGGCAAATGACCATTTTGCCCTTAAGTGAGCTTTTTAAAGGCTGAACTCAGCCCTTCCCCCTCATTCACGCAGATCAGCCCTCCCAAATAACGCAAGAACACCATCTTCAACTTTAGAGAGAAAACACCATTGTTGTTCTTGAAAAAGCTTGGTTTCTTGTTGGAATCACTTGATTCCTTGAGCAATCTTCCTTCATTTTAAGGTAAGATAACTTCTATGATCTCTTAGCGTCTTGAATCTCTTTCTATTGCAAGATCAAGATCCATTTTCATGAAAATTATTTCTTGGATGCAAAACTTTGAAAACCCGTAGGAAATAGTAGAAAAATCCTTTGGATGTGAAACCAATTTCTTTCAACTCACTTCATCATTCTCTACCTAAACCCAAGAGCTTATGATTCAACTCTCATCATAGCCCAAAATCCACAAATGGCCGAACCCTATGTGATGATGATGAACAGTGTTTTTCATCAATTTTTGATTTCTAACACTTGATTTCATCCTTAGCATTCCTATGCCTTTGAATCCAAGGAATGGAAAACCAAAATCAATTCCTAACCTTTTTACCCTAGGGTGGCCGAAACCCTCTTTGTGAGAATTTTTGAGTTTGATTTGATTGTTGTTTAATGTTTGATTGTTTGGTTGTTTGTAGTTGGTGACAATTATCAGGAGGTTCACAAACCGATCAACCGACTTTGATCCGGGAATCTGCTCTTCAACAGGTATGTGGGTGAACCTTATCATAACAAGATGGTGGGGGTGAAGATGGTTGTTTAAGTTTATGTGTGGGTGAAACCCTTTAGTTTGGGTTCACTTTTAATTGTTAAGTTCCCTAGAAGAACAAGATTGTCATGATGAGGTTATGCTTTAGTATGTTGTAGTGTGTTTTAGCATATGTTGATGATGAGATGATTGAATGAAAATCATTTTCATGTATGTTGAAAAACCTACTTTGATCACTAGATCAAGTATGGACTTTTATGCTTGATTATGAGACCATGATGTGTGATGGACTTGTATGTTTTGATTATGATGTAATAAGGTATAATTGTGGTTTGTCATAATTGGTGTGAACTTTTGAGCTATATTTGCTTAGTTGGTGAAGCAAAGTCTGCATTTTTCATTGGAGTAGAATTGTAGCCTTAGTAAGAGGAAAATATAAGAACATGTGTTGTTCTTGTTTTGGCAAGGTTTTGATGTAAGAAAGCATGATTTCATAACCTATGTTTTCAAAGAGAAACAAAAAGTGATTTTGATCCAAAGATCAAATGATGTTTTAACCTTTAAAGTGTGTTACCAAGTGGGTAAATGTCTTTTCTTTAGCCATAGATCTTTTAATCAAACTAAGTGTTTCAAAAGGAGAATTAATGAAGAAGTTAAGGAAAAATGAAAACAGGGCACTTGCCTGGCCAACCCTGTGCCACGCGAGACAGAGGGAAAACAGGGCATTCGCCTGGCGGAACTATTCTCGCCATGCGAGACAGAAGGCTAAACAGAGCAGTAAGAGTTACAGCTATCTGCCTTGCGACGCGAGAAAATTATCGCCTCATGATGCAGAAGGTCGGTATGAAATATTGTTCTCAGCCTCGCGACGCGAAACTTCTGTTCGCCCCGCGAGAGAGGAATTTCAAATGGGGTATCACTGCCTTAATTTAGCTAGGCGAATGTACCCTCGCTAAGAGACTTTCACGTTTCAGAAAAGGCTAGAAATAAAGTAAGTAGCTCAAATGTTGTTTCAAATCAAATGAGTTTTCAACTGTAAAAGTTGTTTGGTTTACAAAAGGAGTTTTCTAACTCAATCGTAAAAGTTTTACACGAAAAAACCTAAGTTAAGTAATTAACTTAGAGTTGAAGACAAGGAATAATGTAAGTATAGTATGTGATGGAACAAGACCATGTACTATACCATTGATGACTTAGTGCATCAATGAGTTCATAAGACTTAAGTGAATCAACACTTATTTCCTTAATTGAAAATCAAGGAGTAATATCTTAGAAAGGCTCAAAGACTTATCTAAGAGGATTCTCAATCCTCATTCATAATGTTTAGGACCTGAGACTTAATTCATAAGACATAAACACGGACACGAAACTTTTTGGGTTTTGAAACAGTAGTTCGATGACGGACCGATGATTCGGATCCAGGTTAATCGTTCAATTGTTTCCATCTTGTGAAAACTGGAATGAGAGAGATCCTAAGACTGTGCAGGTATGGGACTGTACTGGGGGTGTTCATCAACCGATCCAAACCAATTCAAACCGCAAAAATCGAACCGAAAAATCGAAACCGAAAAAACCGAAAAAACCGAAAACCGCAAAAACCGCTTTTTTTTTCATTGGATTGGATCAGATTTCGGATCCCCTTGTGAAAACCGATCCAATCCAATCCAAACCGACCTACTTTGTACATATACTATTATTTTTTAAATTATAGTATTACTCATACTTAAGCATTGTTTTTCATACTTTTATGAACGAACACGCTCATTCGCTTTAATATTTTTATTGGAATTGTCAAATACTAAATGTATTGGAATTTGTATAGTTATTCATGTACCTAGGAATCAATAGTTATTCATATACTAGAAGATTTCATGCATGTACTTAGGAACTAGAACTACATTAATTCTAGTATATATAGGTTTAATATTGGTTTTCAACTTAATATAACTATGTAATGATATATCGGTAAAAACCGAACTATCCAATCCAATCCAAGCTGCATTTGATTGGATTGGATTGGATCGGATTTTTTTAAGGAAGCAAACCGATCCAATCCAAACCTTAAGTTGTTTCCATCTTTTGATTGGATGGTTTTTTGGCTCAAAACCGATCCAATCTAATCCGCGAACACCCCTAGACTGTACAGTGGAAGGAATCCTGAGTCTATGCAGCTATGGGACTGTATAGTTAAGGGAAGGCATATAAGAATTGATTGGTACTACCCATACCAACAAGATTTATCATCTTTTCGGGAGCTTAGAACATAAGAACTTTATAGTTAAGCGTGCTTGACTTAGAGTAATTATGGGATGGGTGACCTTCTGGGAAGTTTCCTAGAAAGCGTGTGAGTGAGGACAAAACACGCTGAAAAGACTTGTGTTGGTTTGTGGGGACAGTCGACGATTCTGAAAGCAGTCTGGATCATTCCAAAGGAATCACGAGATATTTATCCGATGGATAAATGTGTTATAAAACAAAGACGCGTGTAGTTTCTAAGAAAGAGAACCTCAGTGAACCTTGAGGTTTATCCAATAGATAGACATTGCTTTATCGCATTTGCTTTGTGTAAGCATTGACATTTCATGTGCATAGTTGTAAGGCCTTGAGCCTAGGAGTTGAGCTTGCACCTTGATGCGGGTGCGAATCTTACGCTGACGATCTTCAATGGTCTTTTTGGAGGTATCAGGGTTGGAAGGGCTGACATGTGACCAGTTGGTGATTCTTCTGTGTCGTGGCGAATCCGTGCAATACACTGATATTCTCTACCAGATGCCGTACTTTTCATGTTTGGTCAAGAGTGTTACCGTAAAGCCAGATAAGTGCACGTTACGAATGTTGTAGCATCTTGCTCATGGCTGGCAGAAACTGAGGCATGTCCTCCCATTCACTCTCTCCGAATGTTTTGTTAGCTCCATGGAGTAGGGGTCAGAGTAGTACCTAGTGACATTGGCATTGAATCATGTACATTGCACTGCATTGCATGCTTGTTGATGTTTACATTTACTGTTATACATTGTTGTTCTATTTAAGAATGCATTATATTATACTGTTAACTGTTTAACATGATTTATATTGAGAGTTTTAGTATGCTGTTTAACTGTTTAACATGTTGGGTACGCTATTACCATGTGAGTCGTCCCGTTTTTACTACTGCTATTTTGTTGTGTTGATGAACGGGAATCTCACCCATATCTGTATGTTTTCTGCTGGTACTTGTTGTTGCTGCTTGAACAGATGGACGCGACGATGGTTCGGTTCAGCAGTCCCTTTGAGTTCGGAGGTGGACTCTTTTGCTGTGTTAGTTTTGTTGTTGGCCAGACTATGTCAGTTTTTGTAGTACCTTTTGGGAGCTACAACTCCTAGCACTTATTGTATTTCTAATGTCAGTCATACATTAGACTTATGTCTGTATATAGTAATGTTGATATTTCTGTTTCTGTTTTCTGTTCTGTTTTTATAATACAGTATGTTCTAGAAATACATGGTGAATCTAAGTTCATTTATTAGTATTATTTATTACCTTTACTAATCCCATTACATCTTTGTGAAAAGAAAGAAAAAAGAAAATCGTATTTTCCGCATTAATAAATATTTTCGGCTTATAAACGTTCGGGAATGTGACACTCAGGAAAGGGTGTTGCATTATTTGGTATCAGAGCTGGCCGAGTCTTTTTGGGGTTTGTAGGTTATGGTCTGACTTGTTTGTGCTGTGTTTTTTCTGATTTTTTTCTATGCTATTGTTTCTAAGAGAAAACAATGTTGGAAAGGATGATGACTTCGGTCTATCCTTTTGTATTGTTTGTTCTCTGTGTTGTGTTTCTGTAAGGAAGACAACAATTGTTTGTTATTCTCTGCATTATTGTTTCTGAAGAGGAATGATATTGGGCAGGGGAGTAATGTTTTTGCTTTCTTGTGAGTTGTCACTCGCAGAGTTCTTCAGAACAAGTATTTTTCGACAGGTGCCAGACGAGTTGAAAGACATGGAGTTCCTGCAGCTACGTCGAGGAGGAATGTCTGTCAAAGAATATGCTGATCGTTTTGAGTCCCTGCTGAAGTCTTCGAGGTATTTCCATCTTCATCCCGATGAGGAGTGGAAGTGCACAAAGTTCAAAGAAGGTTTAAGGGGCGAGATTCGAGGAGCGGTGCTACCTCTTGAGGTCAAAGAGTTCTCGGTGTTGGTAGATGAATGCTTCCTAATCGAAGATCTAATGAAGACTCATGAAGGAAGGCAACGTCACTCTGGACCGACTAGGTTCCATAAAGGCATCAATGGTCGTGATGATAGATCTCGACGGAAACCATATTCAAAACAGGAAGGTCAACAACAGCGTTCTGTAGGAGGAAGCAGTGGGGGTATTAGTCAATCTGGAAGTGCCCCAAAGAAGTGCATGAAGTGTGGCAAGAACAATCATGTCACCAGAAGATGCTTAATCAAGGGAATAATATGCTTCAAGTGTGGAAAGCCGGGGCATACTTCACGCGGCTGTGTGCAATCAAAAGCTAGACATTCTGTCAACGATGTGCAAGCAGCGAAGCCTAAGGCAATGAGACTTCTCAAAACGAAGATTTGATTCACGATCAGATCATCATGGAAGGTAAAACCTTATCTGTATCTTTTCTTACCCTTAGATTCGGTAATTTTTGCACTTCCTGCAAAGCCTGTTATAACTGCGAAAGTTTGTGTGAACTATTCTATTTCTGTAGAAGATAGAACGTTTTTGATTGATTTAATCTGTTTGCCTCTTCCGCAAATGGATGTGATCATAAGGATGAATTGGTTATCTTGTAACCATATCCTATTAGACGATGCAAACAAAACCTTAGTTTTCCCTGATTCTGATAATTCTGGATTTGGACTGCCAACCAAGGAAATGCTTCTTTGAGAGGAGGAGCTCAACGAATACATGTTACTAACGAGTTTCTAGAAGTCTTTCTTGAAGACGTACCAGGTTTACCGCCAGTTCGGGACATCTTAGAAACCTTTAAGGAACAGTTGGTCGACTTATTAGGGAACACCTATGCTGTTAGTGAAAAAAAAAGTTGAACATCTCGCTTATATGTGGATTATCGTCAATTGAACGACTTCACCATTAAGAACAAGTATCTTCTTCCGAGGATAAATGACTTGATAGATCAGTTGAGGAGAGCGGCAGTTTTCTCCCAAATTGATTTGCGATCGGGTTATCACCAGATTCATGTGAAGGCAGAGGATGTACCAAGAACAGCGTTTCGAACAGGCTACGGGCACTACGAATATCTTGTAATGCCGTTCGGGGTGGCGAATACTCCTCTATATTCATGGATTATTTGAATAGGATATTTCGTCCATACGTAGATAAGTTTGTCGTTGTCTTCATAGACAACATACTCACCTATTCGCGAAACCAGGAAGTACACGCTCAATATCTTAGTGTGATTCTTCAGGTTCTGAAGGAGAAACAGCTGTATGCAAAGCTATCCAAGTGTGAGTTTTGGCTCGACGAAGTATAGTTCTTGGGTCATGTGATTTCAAAGGAAGGATAAAGCGTTTGAATGGACTAGAGCCTGTGAGGAAATTTTGCAAGGATTAAAGAGAATGTTGACTACTTCACTTATGTTAGTGCTGCATAATCTCAAGGGAACATTTGTGTTCACACTCCTACATATTCCTCAGTGTATTAGACAATTGAGGGAATTGGTAATATAGTGTCCATTGGTCTGTACATTTTCCTATTATTTCACTGAAAGTTTTGTTATTACTATTTCTTGAGTTATAACATAAACGACTTCTTGATACTGGGAGTTTCTTGATGAAACTTAGTCTAATCACTTTTACTTTTGGTGAAGGTAATCCAGTATGACTTTTGCCATACTGTTTATCTTTTGATTCGAAATTTATTGGAAGGTTCTTATGAAAGAAGGAACTTTATTAGAGTCATGGATGTAAACATGTATTAGCTATGCATTTTTACACTCACGAACCTACTGAAGAATCTTTTTGCATACCGGATATTCCTGTACTCATTCCAGATTGGTAAAATTCTTTTGTATACTTTCTTATGTGACCAAGACCCGGAAAAATTTCCTTTGTTGAAAATTTCTTTCCTTAATCTTCAGAGGTCGAGTAGGTTCAGTTTTAAGTCACGGAATTTCGAGGACGAAATTCTTTTAAGGGAGGTAGGAATGTAACGCCCCAATTTTCACGTTTTCTAATTCTTCAGTATTTTAACGTATGTATTTTATTCGAGGTCTTAGGGATAGAAATAAAATATTTCGTGACCATAGTCATGCGCGACGATATCGTAGGAAGCTACGATTAAGTTTTGAGTCGAAAACTCAAACGGAGTCCGGTCTGCGTTTTTACACTGACAGTATGATTTTACTGCTCAGGATACCTCAGATAGACCCGTGAACGAGACAGTAAGTCTTGGAATTCGATTCTCTACGTTTTGGTTAAATTTCACAAAAACTTCAAAAAAATCACTTCCTGACCTCCGTTCGAGCGGAATCCTCAATTGAGTGACGAACGGAGCCACATATGGATTTACCGGCACTCGCCAATGGATAATCTTGATAGCACATCATCCCAGGACACTTGGGAGAGTATGTCAGAGTCGTCATGACGATCGGTAAAATCTAGACGCGAAATGACCAAAATGCCCCTAACCTTAGTCTTTTGCACTTTTACCATTTTACCCTTTTTGGCAAATGACCATTTTGCCCTTGAGTGAGCTTTTTAAAGGCTGAACTCAGCCCTTCCAGCCCCTCATTCACGCCGATCAGCCCTCCCAAATAACTCAAGAACACCATCTTCAACTTTAGAGACAAAACACCATTGTTGTTCTTGAAAAAGCTTGGTTTCTTGTTGGAATCACTTGATTCCTTGAGCAATCTTCCTTCATTTTAAGGTAAGATCACTTCTACGATCTCTTAGCTTCTTGAATCTCTTTCAATTTCAAGATCAAAATCCATTTTCATGAAAATTATTTCTTAGATCCAAAACTTTGAAAATCCATAGGAAATAGTAGAAAATTCCTTTGGATGTGAAACCAATTTCTTTCAACTCACTTCATCATTCTCTACCTAAACTCAAGAGCTTATGATTCAACTCTCATCATAGCCCAAAATCCCCAAATGGCCGAACCCTATGTGATGATGATGAATAGTGTTTTTCATCAATTTTTGATTTCTAACACTTGATTTCATCCTTAGCTTTCCTATGCCTTTGAATCAAAGGAATGGAAAACCAAAATTAATTCCTAACCTTTTTACCCTAGGGTGGCCGAAACCCTCTTTGTGATAATTTTTGAGTTTGGTTTGATTGTTGTTTAATGTTTGATTGTTTGGTTGTTTGTAGTTGGTGCCAATTATCAGGAGGTTCACAAACCGATTAACTGACTTTGATCCGGGAATCTGCTCTTCAACGGGTATGGGGGTGAACCTCATCACACCAAGATGGTGGTGGTGAAGATGGTTGTTTAAGTTTATGTGTGGGTGAAACCCTTTAGTTTGGGTTCACTTTTAATTGTTAAGTTTTGTTAAATTCTCTTGAAGAACATGATTGTCATGATGAGGTTATGCTTTAGTATGTTGTAGTGTGTTTTAGCATATGTTGATGATGAGATGATTGAATGAAAATCATTTTCATGTATGTTGAAAAACCTACTTTGATCACTAGATCAAGTATGGACTTTTATGCTTGATTATGAGACCATGATGTGTGATGGACTTGTATGTTTTGATTATGATGTAATAAGGTGTAATTGTGGTTTGTCATAATTGGTGTGAGTTTTTGAGCTATATTTGCTTAGTTGGTGAAGCAAAGTCTCCATTTTTCATCGGAGTAGACTTGTGGCCTAAGTAAGAGGAAAATATAAGAACATGTGTTGTTCTTGTTTTGGCAAGGTTTTGATGTAACAAAACATGATTTCATAACCTATGTTTTCAAAGAGAAACAAAAAGCGATTTTGATCCAAAGATCAAATGAAGTTTTAACCTTTAAAGTGTGTTACCATGTGGGAAAATGTCTTTTCTTTAGCCATAAGTCTTTTAATCAAACTAAGTGTTTCAAAAGGAGAATTAATGAAGGAGTTAAGGAAAAATGAAAACAGAGCACTCACCTAGACAGGCGAGACTGAAGGCTAAACAGAGCAGTAAGAGTTACAGCTCTCTGCCTCGCGCCGCGAGAAAATTATCGCCTCGCGATGCAGAAGGTCGATATGAAATATAGTTCTCAGCCTCGCGATGCGAAACTTCGGTTCGCCCCGCGAGAGAGGAATTTCAAATGGGGTATCACTGCCTTTATTTAGCTAAGCGAATGTACCCTCGCTAAGCGACTTTCACGTTTCAGAAAAGGCTAGAAATAAAGTAAGTAGTTCAAATGTTGTTTCAAATCAAATGAGTTTTCAATTGTAAAAGTTGTTTGGTTTACAAAAGGAGTTTTCTAACTCAATCGTAAAAGTTTTACGCGTAAAAACCTAAGTTAAGTAATTAACTTAGAGTTGAAGACATGGTATAATTTAAGTGTGGTATGTGGTGGAACAAGACCATGTACTATACCATTGATGACTTAGTGCATCAATGAGTTCATAAGACTTAAGTGAATCAACACTTATTTCCTTAATTGAAAATCAAGGAGTAATATCATAGAAAGGCTCAAAGACTTATATAAGAGTATTCTCAATCCTCATTCTAATGTTTAGGACCTGAGACTTAATTCATAAGACATAAACATAGACACGAAACGTTTTGGGTTTTGAAACAGTAGTTCGATGACGAACCGATGATTCGGATCCAAGTTAATCGTTCAATTGTTTCTGTCTTGTGATAACTGGAATGAGAGAGATCCTAAGACTGTGCAGGTATGGGACTGTACAATGGAAGGAATCATGAGGCTATGCGGGTATGGGACTGTATAGTTAAGGGAAGGCATATAAGAATTGATTGGTACTACCCATACCAACAAGATTTATCTTCTTTTCGGGAGCTTAGAAGATAAGAACTTTATAGTTAAGCGTGCTTGACTTAGAGTAATTATGGGATGGGTGACCTTCTGGGAAGTTTCCTAGAAAGCGTGTGAGTGAGGACAAAACACGCTGAAAAGACTTGTGTTGGTTTGTGGGGACAGTCGGCGATTCTGAAAGCAGTCTGGATCATTCCAAAGGAATCACGAGATATTTATCCGATGGATAAATGTTTTATCCGATGGATAAATGTGTTATAAAACAAAGACGTGTGTAGTTTCTAAGGAAGAGAACCTTAGTGAACCTTGAAGTTTATCCAATGGATAGACATTGCTTTATCGCATCTGCTTTGTGTAAGCATTGGCATTTCATTGCATAGTTGTAAGGCCTTGAGCCTAGGAGTTGAGCGTACACCTTGATGCGAGTGCGAATCTTACGGTGACGATCTTCAATGGTTGTTTTGGAGGTATCTGGGTTGGAAGGGCTGACATGTGACCAGTTGGTGATTCTTCTGTATCGTGGCGAATCCTGCAATACACTGATATCCTCTACTAGATGCCGTACTTTTCATGCTTAGTCGAGAGTGTTACCGTAAAGCCAAATACGTGCACGTTACGAATGTTGTAGCATCTTGCTCATGGCTGGCAAAAACCTGAACATGTCCTCCCATTCACTCTCTTCAAATGTTTTGTTAGCTCCATGGAGTAGGGGTCAGAGTAGTACCCAGTGACATTGGCATTGAATCATGTACATTGCACTGCATTGCATGCTTGTTGATGTTTACATTTACTGTTATACATCGCTGTTCTGTGTAAGAATGCATTATATTATACTGTTAACTGTTTTACATGATTTATATTGAGAGTTTTTGTATGCTATTTAACTATTTAACATGTTGGGTATGCTATTACCTGGTGAGCCATCCCGTTTTTACTAGTGCTATTTTGTTGTGTTAATGAACGGGAATCTCACCCATATCTGTATGTTTTCTGCTGGTACTTGCTGTTGCTGCTTGAACAGATGGACGCGACGATGGTTCGATTCAGCAGTCCCTTTGAGTTCGGAGGTGGACTCTTTTGCTGTTTTAGTTTTGTTGTCGGCCAGACTATGTCAGTTTTTGTAGTACCTTTTGGAGCTACGACTCCTAGCACTTATTGTATTTCTAATGCCAGTCATACATTAGACTTATGTCTGCATATAGTAATGTTGATGTTTCTGTTCTGTTTTTATAATACAGTATGTTCTAGAAATGCATGGTGAACCTAAGTTCATTTATTACCTTTACTAATCCCATTACATCTTTGTGAAAAGAAAGAAAAGGAAAATCGTATTTTCCGCATTAATAAATATTTTGGGCTTATAAACGTTCGGGAATGTGACACTCAGGAAAGGGTGTTGCATTAAGTGCCTGAGCAAAAGTTTTGCGATGTAACTGAGAAGTAGGAGATGATGCAGCAGGAGGAGTTGACAGTACCGGAGGAGGAGAGGAAGGCTTAGAATGAAGAAGCAAGTCAGGGAAAAGGAATTCCCATGGACAATGATCTGCCATGGAAGCATGCAAAAACCATGCAAACCCTAGTAGCCGTTTCAATTACAACTCAAAACAACATAAGATATACAAATATCGAGAGATCTCACTTCAATAAATCATATTAATCATATAACACATGTATATAATTTATTCAAGCTTATAATAATGATATATTATTTGACAACATCTAAATGTGTTCTCCCCTTGATATACTATTTGTCAACATGAAAATGTATTCTCTCATTAATACTCTATTTGTCAACATCAAAACCTATATGGCAATATGATTCGCAATTGTATGCTGTTGTTTAACATGCCTACTGCTATAAATGTTTGTTGCTACATGCCAATATTATATGCATTGTTGTTATGTTGATAATTGGTGGTATGTTTATATCATGATTGTTGGTTGAATTGTTGTATATGATGATTGATGGCTGAATGATTGTATGATGATGAACCTGCTGATATATCCTTAAATTGGTTAATTAGGATTTTAATGGGTTAAATAATAAAGGGACTGCTGTTCCCCATAAATAGTCATAAGACATGGATCAATAAAAGGTGAGGTTTTTATGTTGATGGTTTAGTCATGAACCTAGGGATGATTTTTGAGAGTGTTAGGATCTTTTTGGTTAAATTATTTAACCTGTAATCGCTGCCCAGACAGCATTGTCGCGTGATCAGCACGACCGTGCTGAACAGGGAGCACGCCCGTGCTCCCAGCTGAATTCTGGGAATGGCCGCGCTTTGAGCACGGGCGTGTAGCACAGGAGCACGCCCATGCAGATGTGCACGGCCGTGCGTAATAGGGAGAACGCCCGTGCTCTCGTGCAGCACGCCCGTGCTACACGTAAGTGACAGCACACCCGTGCCACCCCTCTGGTTAGAATCTAAGGCTTACGGTTTAATGGGATTTTAAGCCCAATGTTTCCAATAAAGATAGAATAATACACCAAAAAAATGATGAAGTTAGATAACTTAATTATATAATAATTAAGACGTTGAGGAACGATAAGTTGGTTAAGTCGGTGCCTGAGGGGTTACCGTACGATGATATAATTGAATGCCTTTAGTGGTCCAATGTTGTCAAGGTTGATATGATTGGATTCCTTTAGTGGTCCAATGTTGCGATGATATAATTGGTTGCCTTCAGTGGCCCAAGCGGAGGTGGCGGTTGTCCGTTGTTTGTTGTTGTGTTCATGCATCACATTGGAGATGTTAGTTGGGGGAAGTTCAACATAGGGGAGGTCATCCTAGAGTACGGCGATCTGGCCATCCACGGTTGGTTCATCCAAGGTTTGGTGAACCGTGGCCCCCCGTGATGAGGCATCCATGGTTTGATGCGTTGGCTATCCAAGGCATTCACCCATGGTTTGGTGAACTGCCGGCGTTGGTGCCTTTAGTGGCCAATGTGGATATGTAACTCCAAAGTTGTTCTTCCTGAGTTAGTTGGATCCACATGCATTGATGGAGCAGTGGAGTAGTGTTGCATTGCATCATATAGCATACTGGTTGATTGATTATGTTGAGATAATGTTTATATGTGTAAGTGTATGCTTATGACTGTTGCTATGTCATGATGTATGATCATCTTATTCCTATCTCCATGCCATTGTGTTTACATGTTTCCTTACTCCCCTTTATTTGTTTTTCTTGTTTGGCATGTATGGTTTATGCAGAGGATGACGAGCAGCCCGGAGAGGAGTGACTCAGAGGAGCCACCACTCATAGTTAGGGCCTTCAGCTTAGTTGTTTATTTCCTTTAGTTTTTCAGTTGTATTCTGAACATATTTCCGGAACGGTTGTACCAGCTCTTAATTGTAACATCAGGGTTGGGTTTTATTTATGTTGATGTTTCTTTCCCTTTTATAACTTTGGTTTGATATTTTCCGCATTGTTAAGAACTAGTTCATGTGATACCTTTTCTACCCGTGAACCATTTTAATAAAAGTTGCATGTTTTAAATTTTATTTGTATATCGTTATTATCATTATTTATATTTAATGTTTATATAACATGCGGGGTAGAAGGGTGTCACAGGAGGCAACCCGAGTTAGTTTATTTATTTTTGTTATCTTCATTTTTTTAGGATAGTTTATTTTATTCTTTAGAAAAATAATAAAAATAAAATTAGGATAAGTACTTCTCTTCTCCTTTTCTACACTTGTACTTCATGGTAATTTCATTGCATTAAGGACATTGCAAATTTTAAGTGTGAGAAGTTGAAAAAAATATATATTGTTGCATCCAATTAACTGGCTTTTCTCCCTTTTTATGATAAAAATTAAGAAAAACCTCGAAACCCCTTATAAAAAAATTATGATAAACTGCTTTTATAGTCTCTTAAGAAATTTTGAAAAAATTAATCTTTTGAAAATTGAAAATTAACAGAAAATTCCTTGATTCAAAATTTTTCATTAGACTTAACTTCTAAATGTGAGACTTGGGCTTTCATGGGGATTAAATTGCAACATTAAATTTATTTGATATTAATCCTTTTTCTTTGATGAGTGTGATTTCTTACGTGAATATGTTCTAGAACTTGTCTTAAGACCATCTTGAGACGAATTTGATCTTTATGCATGTGAAACTCTAGTTAGGGCACTCTTAGGTATTTTTATGGCCCTTATTATATTTGTTAAACATTTCCTCTAGTTGCCCAATTTGAGTCTTATGAAAATATTTCTTTGGTCCCTATTTTGAAAAATTGAAAATTGTTGTTGGTGACCTCTTAGAAGTATATTGGAGCATTAGTAGGAATGTAACACTGTGAATTCCCTTTCTGAAAATAAAAGTGTTAGAAATAAACTGGCAACAAAAGAAAAAGGCTTCTCTCTCTATTCAAAAAGAAAAGAAAAAGAAAATAAAAATAAAAATTGATGAACAAGAAGAAGCAAGAAAAGAAAAAGAAAAAGAAAAGCTTATAGCAGGGGAAAGGGAAGAAAGGAAAGGTTGAAAGAAAAAGGTAGTTGATCTTTGAAAATTTTGTGAAAAAATGTTGATGCACTTTATGCTCTTTTATGCTTCAGGAGATCATTACTTTATTTTACTGATTTACCCCTTTGATTATCCTTTTTCTTGTTCACCCTTCATCTGCTCCTTTGATCAAAGTGATTGTTTGGAAGCCTCCCCTTTGCAACATGGTGAAGTGTAATATAGATGGCGCAGCTCATGGTTGCCCTGGTTTGTCTGCTTGTAGTGATATTTTTAGAAACTCCAAGGCTACCTTCATGGGTTGCTTTGCTCAGAATTTGGGAATAAACAAAGCTTTCCATGCCGAGCTCATTGGAGTCATGATTGCTCTTGAGCAAGCCTTTATGAGAGGTTGGTTCACTTTATGGCTTGAGTGTGATTCTGCTTTTGCCATTGTTGCCTTTTCTGATGTTGAGATGGTTCCTTGGAGACTTCAAAATAGATGGATCAATTGCTTGGAGCTTGCTAAGAGAATGAGATTTATTTCTTCTCATATTTACAGAGAAGGCAATACTTGTGTTGATAAGCTTGCCTCTTATGGTTTGAATGTTCAAGACTTTGTTTGGATGGAGGTTCTTCCTAATAATTTTAAGGATGATTTCTTTAGAAATAGGAATAGTTTACCTTCTTATACATTTAAATAACTCCATGGGTTTGGTTTATGTCCCCCCATTTTTCATTGTATTTTTTTTGCTTTATTAATAAGATAGCCAATAGGAGTACTCTTTTTCCTTATTGGTGTTTTTTCCCTAAGAAGGGTTTTGCACCTTAAGGTTTTAACGAGTCTCCTATTGTTTGTTTAAAAAAAAAAAAGATTATCCTTTTTCTTTCTCTATCATACCTGACATCAATTCCTTGGCCCCAATACAACCCGTGAAAGACCTCTTCCTTCTTCTACATGCATATGGATCATATTGTGGAGATTTGGTCAATGGACAAGCCTATGATAATGTATTTATTTGAGAATTTTGAAAACTCTATTTGTTTTGGGTTCCCATGGTTTAAGTTTGAAAACTACCTTTGAAAATTTTAAGCCAGATAATTGCTTAAGGGCAAGCAATATTTAAATGTGGGAAGTTTGATAAATCTCAATTCTGTGCATTTTATAGGGGGTATTTGGGATGAATTTTGATACATTTCGTGATAAAAATTATTGTGTTTCATCCCTTTTACTTAATTTTTGACAGAATTGACGTTTAGAGGCAGTTTGATGAACTTATGAAGAAAGATGAAGGTTTTTGAGCTAAAACAGAGAGAATACTGAAGTTCTGAGGTTAGCACGGTCGTGCCAGGCATGAGCACGCCTGTGCATGTGACGTCCCCAATTTTCACTCGAGGAAATCCCATTATTTTAGAACCCACTGATATTATTAACTATGACCTTAACGATAACATGCATCCATTCATGAACGCGTATAACATCAGTGTAAACGTAGCAGGTAAACCAAAGCATACATATATATAGATAACAATACTATAACGCACATGGTGGCCCCATCAGTAGAGCTGATACATATACAGACCACGGTACAAAAGAACAAATAAAACATATACAAAAAAAGGGACTCTGGCACTCGTGCTCACATACTCTCCCCGTCCCCTCTCAAAGTACATCAAAAAGGATCTCACCCCAAATTCTAGGACAGAAGCACTAGCACTCTCACGCCCATAGTGACGTGAAAGTCAAGAGCTACCTTGTCCTTCCCCATATGTGCGCCTATAAACCCGTAAAGGCACATAGTCCGAGGAAGAACTAGACATAACAATCCTCCTATACCTGGCATCCCTCAAATACTGGTCTGACCTCCTGCGCTATCCTCTCAGCACGAAGCCTCTACGACTAGTCACGTGAGATGATGCTGGGGCAGCCCACATAAAGTCCTGCTCATGTGGCCTGGGTGGGTGCCACATCTAGGGAAACGGAAGAAACTGGTACATGCCATACGGGTCATATGATATCCCCATAGGTGGTGTACCGCTCCGGAAGATCAAGCTGACAGATCCGGTGTAGACGGCCAAAAAGTTCGAGGGGTCCACCTGCCATCCCTTCTCATCGTGGTAGATGATCTCAATGTCCTCTAGCACCAGCATCCGTGGTGCCCCTGTGATGAACGGGTGTAGCCTCGGGTCCATCCTGATCCTCCGCCAAGGACATGCCCAGGACCGCCACGACACGATAGGCGCTACCATACCGGTCTCATGTGGGTACACCTGTGTCCAGTATATCCCCAAGATCATGCAGACCTACCTTTCCATTTTTCCCACCTGCACTCGATGCACCAACCATGTAATCTCGGCTTACCCTCGTCGAATCACAAAAACAAACCGGTAGATTTGGAGTAAGAGTCGCGCTGATCACGAAAACACGATCAGAATTGGAATCGGATCAACGAACGGATCAACACTTGGATCACCACCTTCAACTTCACCTCTACCTCTCTAGCTCGAGTTCTCTCTGGACTTAAGTTTCCAAAGTTTCGTCCATGGTGAAAAATGAAAATTATTTATAGAGGTAAAAATCTGCTAACAACGCTTAAGTGTCCTGAACTCCCACGCTTTAGCGTTCCAACGCTTGAGCGTTGGCTCTCTCAACGATTGAGCGTTGACGTTTCCTCACCGCCAAGGCACCGCCCCTCACGTGCCAGCCGCGACGCGTAATCGACACGTGTCACTTTATGTCCCATCACTGCCAGTCAAAGTAGAATTTTTACACTGCCACAGACAGCCACTGCATAGCACCTTTGCCCAAAGCGCGCCATGTGTGCTACTGCAAGTAGCGCCTTTGCCTTGAGCGCGCCACGTGGAGGCCTGGGCAGTGGGCTGTCCCCCCAACGACTATAAAATCCCTCTCACCCCCAAAGGCTATATGCCTACTTCTCTATATATATACATCCATTTTCATCCTTTATTCACTCACACTCTACACTTCTCTTTCTCTCTTTCTCTCTTTCTCTACTTTTTCTCAACCTTAACCACTCTCCTAGTTTGCTGTTGAAGGTATTTATATTATTTATTTTTTTAATTTTATTAGTGTTATTATTGTTGTTAATGTTATCATTTTATTGTTATTAATGGTTATAATTTTTCTAACACTTTATTAATATTAGTTTTATTTGTAACACCCCGAAAATCTTATATAAGTTAAATAATTTATTTTATATGCTTGAAATATTTTATTTAGTTATTGGGTGCGTTATCACAATTTATACACTCTTGCAAAACAAAATATTATGCTATTGTTATTATTATTTGATTAGAAAAATATTATTTAAATAATATGGTTGAAAGAAATTATTTTCTAAATTTAATCTATTTGATTTTAGATTTGAAAATAAAATGGTTCGAATGCAATTAAAAGTTTCTTTTGGATCATTAATTCCCTATGTTGATAAATTCATCCACCAATTTCTACTCCAATTCAAATTTTGAAAATTTAGATTTGTCCCTCCTTGCTTTTAGATCAAAGGGTCGAGATTTATTTCTTTTTTTTTTACTCAATCTCTACTATTCATGTTTCACCTACAACTACAAAAAGAAAAAAAAAAGAAAAAAAGAAAAGAAAAACCCCGAACCCCCGTCACCCACCGCCCCTCTCTCTTTCTTTTTTCTTTTTTTCCCTTCTTTTTCCTCTGGACGTCCTGCTCTCTCTCTCTCTCTAACTTCCTCTCCTTCTCTGTTATTTTTCGACCATCTTCGACCTCCCCTTGCAAAACAAAAACCATAGAAATGTTTCCCATCTTCTCCTCTACATTTCTAACCAAACATCTTCGCGAACGGACATTTTTGACGGCGGAGCCACCGTGAAGCCGCCACTGTTTTGGGGCTTTTCCAGAAATGGATCAATCATGTGGAAGGCCGCATCTTTCTTCACGTTTTGGACCAAGCACCGCCACTGCCACCACTGGAACCGCCGTGCGCCACCGCTGGGGCCGTCAGAACTGCTCTTTCTTCCTCCTTGGTAAGAATCCTTCATTTATTTCTTTCCCTTCTCTTAGCTTCTGGTTTCATGAGAAACCCTAACCCTAACTCCCCAAATTAAAACCCTAACATTTTGAATACCTGCTTTAAATGTGAAATTGATTATGTTTTTATGCAATTGAGTATATCAATTTCAAATTCCATATGCCAATTGCTCAAGTTCCCTCTTAAATTCGGATTTCCCAATTTATCTAAATCCCTAAATTTTTATCTTACTCTAATCATGAAATTAATTATGTTTTAGTTCAATTAGAGTAGTTAATTAATGATCCCCTAAGTCAATTTCATATTTTCATGACCAAATTGGTTTTTCCCCAATTTTATTAATGAACCCTATTTTCCCAATTAATTTTATTAGAAAATTGATTCTGTTTTTATTAAATAAAATATATAAATCCCTTAGATTACGTTTTTAATGAGGATTAATTAATTGATATGTTGTTGGGATTTTGAATGTGCTTGGATGTTATCTCTTGGTTGTTGGTTGTGGCTATGCTTACTTGGGGAAGCTGGGTACACAATTCTTGGAGCTGTTGTGGAGTTGCTTGTACGCGTTGGGAAGCGCCAAAGGAATCCGAGACGTCAATGCCGCCTTCAACCACCTCTTGGAGTTGACGCTTGGAGTTTGCTCATCAAAGAGACTTCATTTAAGGTAAGGGGAGAATTGCCTGAGGGAATCTCTCGATAACTATGTGTCGATAACTATGGATCGGTTTGCGGTTTTGTAGCAGTTCAGTTTGGATCTGAACACCCCTAGTTGTCAATAATGATCTGTATATATATTTAGTTGAGCTATGTTGTGATTGGTTGATTTATTTCAGCTGTTGTTTGTTTGCTGATGATTATTGATTCTTGGTTGAATTATCTGCTAATATGTGTTATAGTATTTTAATGCATGTTATAAATTGTAATATCTGCTATAACGTTGATATATCAATGTTGTGATGTTGATTGGTGATTGAGAAGCCTGACAGTGGTCAGTGCTCAATTCATTAACGGGGATAAAAGCCTTAAAAAGCTTAGCAGTAAATGCCAAAGATTTATTTAGGAAAACGTTGGGGATTTTCAACGACGCTAATTTTCTAAAGGAAAAGAGGAATCCTAAAGTAATTTATGAAGTTAGTAGGAAAGATTAGTTTTTAAGAATAAATTGATCTTCATGTGGTAAAAGTAACATTAAGAGGAAAAGGTCAAGTTTTTGGAACCTAGGACGTTTTTAACGCTAAACGATGTTTTAATTCCGAAAAGATTTACGGGGAACGTTTTCGAAAAATAGTAATACTGTTCTGGGACGTTTCTGGTCTCAGCTGTTTCCTTTCGAAAATAGTTTTTAGGAAGGGACTTTGCAACAAAAGATAAGTTTTATAAAAAATTCAATAGTTTACAAAACAGTTTCCACATAGAAAAGGTTTTCTGTAAAACGAGTTTTTCCCAACGGTGTAAAATCCGACAACTTGGTTAGTTGCGGAGTTTTCGTTTTGGATTTGTGTTTCACAGAACGAAAAACGGTGAAAAACGATGAAAACGTGAACCTAGCATACAAGACGTCGGGATGCTAGTGTTCTGTAAAAATAGCATGAGAAGCCATGCAACGATGCTATGGACTGCGTTTTCTATGGACTATGTGTCCTCCTCTTGTTATGAGGAAATGTGATTAAAGCTGAATGATGTTTTCTATTACCACGGACCTCGGGCTGGTGCATCGGTCTAGGGTTCCGTGATTGAGCACTCGGACGTTTCATCCTGTGTTAACGGTGAAAAGTTTCAAAACTGTAAATCATGAATAGTCAGGAGCTTTGAGCTACGACAATAAAAGAACGAACACAAAGAACAAGTGGCAAGACTTAAAACATTTTTCCATGCATTAAAATATTCGGCAGACATGCCAATGAGGTTAACCTAGATATCTTGATAGCAGGATATTCCAGAAGATGAGTAACACTGTGCCTTGATGGACAATGGTGTACATACGAACGATGAATATTGTGCCTTGAGTTGGACAATAGAGTATGGCCATTTACAAATTTATCAAGTACCGCTGAATATAATTCCATGTAAACGCGACCTCATGGTGTTCATGTTCCTCTGAATAAGCACTTAGGTGCTGGTCATTGCTGCCTGGGGCCAATGTACCTTGAGCCTGATCAGCTCAGTTCTTATACAACGGTGTTGAGATCTCCATAGATTAAGTAAAGAATTAGATGATGAATATTGAAGTATCATGCATTTCTTTTGAAAATGACGATGACTGTCGGGTATGAGACCCTATGATATACTACTTGTTATCCAGTAGAACCTTATACATAATGTTTGAATCCATATATTGGTATCTCACCCTTGCCTGTACATGTTGGACACCCTGCTGTGTTTTTGAATACATGTACAGATGCATTTCAGCTAATCTCTGGGTCACTTCGGGACCCTGAAGTTGGGGTCTCCTCATGTCGACGGCAAAGATGTGTGGACTGGCGACGATGAGGCTTAGTCTCATGGGTTTGAAGTATACTAGGTAGTATACTCTATCGTCTTTAGATGTTTTTTTAGACCAGCTCTTAGAACTTTTTTGATGTACGTGTGGTGTACTAAAAGATTGAGAACATGATGTACGCCAAGTTGAGCTATTATTATAAATAATGAATGTTAATTGGTTTTATATGGTTGTTCTGTTTAGTTTTTAATATCAGATTTCTATAACCACTCAAGTGAGTGTTTTTCAAAAAAAAAAAAAAAAAAATTAGTTTCCGCAACGGGTTACCATGTGACGTTCCAGAAGGGGGTGTCACATTAGTTGTATCAGAGCTGGTCGATGTCTTTTGGGATCTAGGTTATGGATTCATGATGTTTTTGTTGTGTTTACTCTGTGTTTTGTTTGATAAAGTTCAGTCAGAGTAGAGCACTCTGTTATGACTTGTTCCTTGTGGGACATGAACAATTAGATTGGTTGGATCCGATTATCCAGATGTGTTATGACTCTTGTAGAAGAGTTATCTAGGTTACTAAGGTAACATCTAAGGTAGGGTTTGGGGCAGTTCCTTAGACAATGCTAGCAAATAGGCTTGATGATGACCTTTATGTTATGATTCAAGGATGGTAGACTCTTAGCTAGCAAGTAAGGGAAGACTCCCTTATATGTGAAAGAAGTTCGATTGTCGGGAAAGTTGCCAAGTAAACAAGTGTACCTTAGGCAGGTAGGAGAATACCAAAAGGTTTTGGAGTAGATATATAGGTAGCTAGTAAGCGACCAAAGGAATGACAAGATAACGAGGTGTACTCTAACAGAGTTGAGAGACTGGAGTGGAATTCCAGTGGAGCATTAGAAGTGTGATACCGCGTGAAATTTTTCCTGATAGTATTTTAAGAAATGATTAGAGCATCCGCTGTTTGTGGATTTGATGGATAGGATGTTTGTCTCCCTTAGGACGGATAAAAGGTTACTCCTCAGAAGTAAACTTGTGATCCATGCTGATGATGGGGAGGAATTCGTATAATACCCAAATATGATTTCTGAGGGTTACGAATGATCAGAGACTGAGTAACTAAGGATGGAAGAATGAACTTTGACCATAGAATGAGTGCCCTTAGGACTGGTATTAGTAGGGGAAAGAATTACAATGAATCTTATATGGATATGATATTGTCTCGTTGATATGACGTAAGACAAATGAGTTTAGACTTGCTTGCAACAACTATTATCTGAGGATATGGTTGCCTCTTTGTTCCGATGCTTTCGAATTTCGAGGACTTGGACTAAGTTTGATGTCAAGTTTGGATTTTCGGTTAGATATTAGAATTCTTAAGTGAGCTTATTAAGATTTAAAGTGCATGAGAATTTGTTGATGAGGTTGAGATGAGTAGTAACGGGGTGGGAATTGGTTTAAGCGTTTGACATAATAATGGAAGTTGATTTAAGTACCCGATCATTAAGGTAATGCTTAGAAGTAAGAATGGAATTGAGTCTTCGTGAAGGTTGGTAGTAGGGAATGACGGACTAGCCGGTCAGTGAAAGAGGGAATGACTTTCCCTATCGTTGAGGGATAATCAAAGACGAATAATAAGTTTCAGGAGTTATTTTTATTTCTCCAAAAGTGTAGGACCGTGTTACGATTGTTTCCTTGACGAAACAATGATGAGCATTTTGTTGAGTTCGAGTCAGATGCCTGTCGTGGAAGATTTTCAGGAAGGTTTTCTGAGAATATTCCAAGTGTGTGTTGCAAAGGATGCTGAGTTTTAGATTGATCTAGTTTCTAGATTCAGTCAAATCTTCATTGCTTTGGGTAGAATATCACCTACGAAGCTAACCAGGTTAGGCCACTTGAAATTGAATTTTCGTCCGTTTCTCAATCAATTCGTCATCATCGGCGATGTTTAGTTTACTAAGAGGGTCACGAGGAACGTGAAGAAACTATGTGGCAAGTGTTGCGGACCCTACGGGAGAAAAGCTGTCGTGAAGCTGCTTAAGAGCGAGTTTCAACTCGATGGTAGTGAAATTCATAGGGCATGCGATCCCAAGCGAGTATTTGTACTCACATTCCTGCATAATCCTCAGTGGATTAGACATTTTAGTAGATTGTTTGGATAGCATCCAATTTTCTGGACATCTTCACATTTCTTGATTGAAAGTTTGTTATGACTATTCCTTGAGTTGTAACACAATCAAATTCTTGATGCTGAAAGTTTCTTGATGAAACTAGTCGAATCACTTTTGCCTTTGGTAAATGTGATCCAGTCTGATTTTTGGCCAGACTGTTTATCTTTTGATTTCCTGATCTAGTGGAAGGTTCTTATGAAAAAGGGGACTTTATTAGAGTCATGGCTGTAAACATGTATTAGCTATGCATTTTTACACCAACGAACCTATTGAAGAATCTTTTTACATACTGGATATTCCTACATTCTGTTAGGAACGATAAAACTCTTCTATATACTTTCCTACGATAGTAAGACCAAGAAGATTTCCTCTATCGAAAATTTCCTACGTGGAAAATTTCTTTCCTTAATCTTCATGGACCGAGTAGTGACTGAGTTCAACGGATCACCGCAACTCAAGTGGACAAGCAAGAAAGACTTTGGATCTCTAGAAAGTTGGTTAGGATTGAGTGTAATACCTCACTACGAGCATTCTTTTAGCAGGATAGACTAGAAGTAACAGAAATTTTATTGAGGTATAGTTGCAACTGATATGATGTGGATCTGTAAGTTTAATCTCAGTGAGGGAAACAATTATTATCAGTCAAATATTGATCAAGGCAGAATAATAGCCGGAGAACCTAGGATACTGATCAACATTTGTAGTTAAGATTGGTGGTAAAAGTTTGAAGAGTTATAGGAATGTGTCCTTAGTAGTTTTGTCTAAACTGAGTGTAAGAAGGAAAGAAGAGTTTTTGAATAGAAGCTAAGCTGTTAGAAAAGTTAAAGATTTATTGTATTGAGGAATTCTAGCCGATTCGAATTCTTTCGATCGTAGTTGCATTAGGAGGTGCAATTAGGTCCTTTAAAGTTAAGGCATGATTATGATGTAAAGTGGAAAGGTGGACCATGTTCGAAAGAAGCCAAGTTTAAGATAGTATATCTGGGACTAGGACCGATAGAGGTATTGTAAAATGGAATATGTGTCGTGATCTGAACCTTGGTATCAATCGCGAGTGTTAAAAATGTAGGAAGAAGTCTTCCTAAAGGGATTAGTACAAAAGGTAAAATGATTAAGTTTAATAATACCTCTCACGTGTGAGAGATTAAGGCGGAGTATTAAGGTGAAGGAGTATGGATTAAGGACAAACGATTTCGGGTTAGGTAAATCAGACAGAGGATAAGTATGGAATTGCTGTTAGATTGCAAATGTCACCTAGGATGCATTACATACGGAGAGTATAATGTGAAATCTAAGGATTAAGAGAATCCTGTTTAGTTTTGAGTCACGTAATTTCGAGGGCGAAATTTTTTTTTTTTTTTTTTGTGGGATAGTATTGTAACACCCCGAAAATCTTATATATGTTAAATAATTTATTATATGCTTGAATTATTTTATTTAGTTATTGGGTGCGTTATCACAATTTATACACTCTTGAAAAACAAAAATTATGCTATTATTATTATTATTTGATTAGAAAAATATTATTTAAATAATATGGTTGAAAGAAATTATTTTCTAAATTTAATCTATTTGATTTTAGATTTGAAAATAAAATGGTTTGGATTCAATTAAAAGTTTATTTTGGATCATTGATTCCCTATGTTGATAAATTCAACCATCAATTACTACTCTAATTCAAATTTTGAAAATTTAGATTTGTCACTCCTTGCTTTTAGATCGAAGGGTCAAGATTTTGTAATACCCCGATGTACATTAGGATACTATTTACCATTAACTACATAAGATAAATATAACGCCCAAACAACCAATAGGATTTTAATTAAAATCATTTACAAAACATGGTACAAGGTTTGACTTGGAATACATCTCATTTTAAAGAAAAAAAACACCAGACATTTTACACTAATTGTAAACATAAAAAAAAGACTCAGGACTCTGATCCGGCAACAACCTCGAGGACCCCAGCTAACATTGGGCAGCTGCCAAAGCATTTCCGGACATACTTTTCAGCCCCCAACATAGAAGCGGTTAAACTGAAACAAAAGGGTGAGGGGTGAGATATAATAATCTCAGTGAATTCTTGCAAGTAGACACTTAGTTCAATATATATAAGTATAATCAACATCGATACATAATCAATGAAAGTAAACTTCACACACTTGGACATCCCTCTAGTTTTATCAGTGAAAAACGTCGCTGTCCCCCGCGCACCAAGGTACTTAAGAGGAACTAGCTCTATGATGTAAGGCAGATCATACGTCTATGACCACAAGCGGCGTCCCACTTGCTTTGCACTTACCTTCTTGCCTTCCTAAATAAAAGGACTTCTCTGATTGCCTTCCAAACGGGAAGGACTCTATACTCGACATCTGAAATGTCTCTGACCTCCATCCTAACTCGAATCATATCGGATAGAGGATGGTCGTCATTATTGGATGCTGAGCTATAGTTTACTTTTATGCATTATTGTTATGCTACAAAACAATTTAAATCAACCCAAATAACCTTCAAACCAATGCTTATAAAAAATTAAAAGATTAACAACACCTGCAGAAATTTCCAGTTTTCAGCCAGCTTCTATGAATTTATTAAAATATCAAACGATGTCGGATTTGGGAAAACGACCCCTCTATGGAAAGCTTAACATGTCTAGTTTATAAATAAAATTTCCCTTTTGAAAATAAACTGCCCAAAAAGTACAGTTTTAATCAAAAAGTCACTGCATTCGTAAAACAGGACAGCAATTGTCCTCTGGCTTGTAACAGGTTTTTCTCCATCAATACTCAATGAAAAACAGCAAAATCAGTGTCTAAACTGTAGAAAATCGAGTCTAGTTTCCAGGAAAAAAAATCGTACCAAACAGAGCTGCATAGAAATAGTTATAAGTAAAATACTGCACATATGTCTATACAGGTTTCTGGCCAGCAACTTCATTTGAGGCTTTTCACAAACAGAACCCATGCATGCAAGATAAATAATTTACAACAGCCATCTGCAGTCACTTTACTTCATATAATTGACATGCAAGCATGAAATCAAACAATAAGAGCAAGAATCAAAATTCCTAAGCTTGGATTTATGATTACCAAGCACTAAACTAAGGAAACTCACCTCAAACAAGCTTGGATCCTAAGCTTCACCTTGGTCTAATTCCTCTCTACTCCAAAATCCTAGCTCTCTCTTGACTTCAATCTCTCCAAAGGCAATCTTCAACTCTTCTCTTCATCATTCTCCATGGTTGAAAACCTAGCTCTTTGTCTCCTTGCTCCATTGAAGTCCCATTCCTTTCCTTCTTCTTTTCTTCTCCCATGGAGCTTTCTCTTCTTCCCCTTCTCCTCTTTCTCTCTTTCTTTCTTCTTCTCTTTCTTTTTTCTGTTGTTTTCTTCCCCCTCTCACGTATCCCCCTTCCTCTTATCCCTTTCTATTTGTTTATTTTTTGTTTTCTTTTTACTAATAAAACCCAACTTACTCTTTACACCCCCTTCAACTACTTAATACACCCATGCCTTAATTCTAAACATTTCTTCCTTCATAAATCGAAAACATTTATTCTAAACCACCATTAAAACACTTCTCCCTCAAATATAGTCTCCCTCTATTTATTGGGTAATGTTATTTATCCAATTAGGAAATTTGGAATATTACATTACTCTCCTCCTTTTAAATAATTGTCCTCAAAATTAGGCACAACTATACTCAAGGCTCATAGCTTGGAGGGTTATTCTCATACGATAGCACTTGCTGCTAACATAACTGATAACTCTTGTTATGAAGAGTTATTTATACCTTTTTGGCTTGTGTTTTTGTGGTCTTTGAGTACTTTGGAGTTTATGTTTTTAGTATTTTAGTGTGATTTTGTGTAAAGTGTGTTTTGTAAGAGTCTTTTGTGAGTTTTAATGTTTTAGTGTCGTTTAGAACTGTTTTTGGGTAGTTAATTGAGAGTTTCTGTGCAGGGCAGTTTTTGGAGAATCAGGTGCTGAACTGGAGACGTTGCTCTGGGATTTGCTATAGCAATTGTAGCTGAAGCTGACGGTGCACAGGGACAAAGGCTCAAAACATTCTCTTACACATTGAATGGTCCTTAACTGATGAGGACAATGTCCTACACGTGAGGCTGGTGTTTGGTGCATTAAAGTTAGGGAACTGGGCCAAGGACACTTGTCCTAATCAGTTTATAGCCCAAAAAGGATGAGAGAGGAAAGGGCCTTAAGACAGGCTGGAAAAAGAACCCTAAAAAGGGGACAAGAGGTGAGAGAAAGAGCAGAGGAAAATCTTCCCTACTGGAGCAAGGACAGAGCTGCGCCCCTTTCTCTCTCTCTCCTCTCTTGTAATGGCTTCTTCTTCCATTTCTTATTTGTCTCTTTGTTTCTGTAAGCTCAATATGAGCTAAACCTTTTGTAGCTATGGGATGTTGAACTTGTAATGGATTTCTAGTGAATGTTATGTATGCTTTGCTATGGCATTTTCTATAAATCTGATTTGGTTGTGTTTTAATTGAGCTTGATCACCTTAGTTAAAACTTGAGCTCACGGCTGCTTGGAAAAGCTAAGTGTAGCAGAACTGTTTTATAGATAAGAGTAAAATCATTAATTGGAAAATTATGACGAAGAATGAATTAGGAATGAACATTCTAACTCTTAGGCTAGCTGGAACGAGCTTAAGTGAGGCGTGAATGTAACTAATATGGACCTAGGAATAGAAGACGTTTAGTGAAGTTCATCTCAGACTGTTGGAAAACAAACTTTCATTTCCTGGAGCCAAATTGCCGTAGCATTGCAAATGCATAACTGAACTAGACTGATGTTGCAAGGGATACTTCCCCGTAGCTGTTTTACCCATTCTGTTATCAAATCCGTTTTTATTTCTCTAGCATTTGTTTTTATCGAAACTGTCCTGGATACACACACAAATTATCTGTTACTCTTTGTTAATCTTGATTAATAGAACCATTAATACAAAATCTTGTACTTGAATCACCATATAATCCTCGTGGGAACGATCTCTCTTACACTTTATTACTTGTTAAACGATTGTTTATACTTGCACAAGCTCATCAACCATTTTTATAGCAACAAGTTTTTGGCGCCGTTGCCGGGGATTTGTAATGGTGTTTAATTAACAAGTTTTAAATTGATAGTTCTATTAGTTGAGACTACTGATCTGTGGAGTGTTTTGCTATAGCAACAGGTACTTTACTCTGTATGCGTAGGCATAGCGCTCCCGAGTTCCAACTAGACCCAGAAATTGAAAGAACATTCAGAAGGTTGAACAGGCAGAACCAGGGCTTAGTCGAGTTGGGGCGATCGGTTCCTGATACCCCTGACTACTCCTCCGCTGCCACTAGTTCTAACAACTCTGAAATGGGTGATGAACCTAATAGCATGGCGTTAGCCAATGATAGAACCAGTTCTATCAGAGGTTATGCCCTATTTGATCCGGCAACAATGAACACAGGCATAGTGGTGCCCGAAATAACAGCTGGGCATTTTGAGTTCAAGCCGGTTATGTTCCAGATGCTGCAAGCAATTGGGCAGTACAGTGGTGCTGCAACCGAGGACCCTCATTTGCACTTGAAGCAGTTCCTAACTGTGGCTAATAATTTCAGAAATCCAGGAGTCACTGACGATTCCTTCAGATTAAGACTGTTCCCATTTTCTTTGGCTGGCAAGGCTAAGAATTGGCTAAATTCTATGGAACCCAATTCTGTTAATACATGGAATATGATGGCTGAGAAGTTTTTGACCAAATTCTTTCCTCCCATGAAGAATGCGAAGCTGAGAAATGATATAACCTCCTTCAACCAACTTGATGATGAACCTTTATATGAAGCATGGGAGAGATTTAAGGAGCTTTTAAAGAGATGCCCCCATCACAGCATTCCAATATGCATTCAGATGGAGCACTTCTACAATGGAGTGTTGCCATCTGCAAGAATGATGCTTGATGCCTCTGCAGGAGGCACTCTTCTTAACAAGTCCTATAATGAAGCATATGAATTGATTGAAAGTATTGCTGCTAACAGTTATCAGTGGCCTACTGCTAGGCTGACCTCTGGAAAAAGCACAACTGCTGCAGGAATGCATGAAGTGAGTGGCGTTACAACACTTACTGCTCAGTTGGCTTCCTTAACTAACATGGTGAAAAACCTAGCGATTACAAATAAGAATAACCAGACATCTCAAGCAGCTGTAACTGAAGCAGTGGTAAATGAACAACAGGTGCACCAAGCTGAAACTGTTTCTTGTGTGTATTGTGGAGGAGAACATTTGTTTGAAGACTGTTTCAGCAATCCAGCATCTGCTAATTATGTTAGCTACAGGGACAGCAAGGGAGATAAACCCTATTTCAATACCTACAATCCAGGGAACAGGCAACCTCAAAGTTTTTCGTGGAATAACAATGCTAACGCTCCGCCATGGAACTCAAACTTTCCTGCCCGATCCACAACTGCTCCCTCTGGATTCACAAGTCAGCAACCAAGGCCACAACAGCAAGCACAACCGGCAGCTCAAGAAATGTCCCTGGAAGCTGTCTTAAAAGCATTCATGTCAGAAACTAAGGCACAGTTCCAGAATCAAGGAGTATCCATGAGGAACCTTAAGAATCAGGTAGGCCAGCTGGCCAATGCACTGAACAGCAGACCCAGTGGATCTCTGCCATCTTCTACTGAAACTCCTTCATCCTCAAGCCCTCTTGGTAAGGAGCACTGTAAGGCAATACAATTGAGAAGTGGAACTGAATTACCAGCCATGGTAGAGAAAAAGAGCAAGGTGCAAATTGGAGACACTGAGACTATTCCAACAACAGGTGAAATTGTTGAGAAAACAACTGAGAGAACTGCTAGGAAGCCTGAGGATGTTCCAGAAGCTGAACCCTTGCCTAAATTTAGTCCAGAAAGACCACCCCCCTTTTCCTCAAAGGTTGAGGAAAGTACAACAAGACAAGCAGTTTAGCAAGTTCATGGAGATTTTAAAGCAGTTGCACATCAATATACCTTTGGTTGAAGCTTTGCAGCAGATACCTAACTATACAAAGTTCATGAAAGATGTGTTAACAAAGAGGAGAAGGCTGGGGGAGTTTGAAACAGTTGCCATGACAAAGGAATGCAGCCTGATGCTCCAAGCCAAAGTACCTCCCAAGTTGAAAGACCCTGGAAGTTTCACCATTCCCTGTTCTATTGGAGATACCTACTGTGGCAGAGCACTGTGTGATTTAGGTGCTAGCATCAACTTAAAGCCTATGTCGATTTTTAAACGATTGGACATTGGGGATGCCAGGCCAACCACTGTGACACTTCAACTAGCAGACAGATCTATTGCATATCCAGAAGGAAAGATCGATGATGTACTGATAAAAGTAGATAAGTTTGTGTTCCCGGTGGACTTTATTATTTTAGACTGTGAAGCAGATAGGGAAGTTCCTATTATTCTGGGTAGGCCCTTCCTTGCTATAGGAAGAACTCTCATTGACGTACAAAAGGGAGAGTTGACCATGAGGGTTAATGATCAACATGTGACTTTCAATGTGTTCAATGCCTTAAGGTATCCTGAAGAAGGAGTAGAAGAATGTTCGTTTGTGCAGTCATTCGATGATTTGTTGCAACGACAGTTCCTGATAGGAAGAACAGAATTGAGTGATGATGAGTATGAATCAGGTACTGATGATCCCTTGTTGGAAGAACTTTCTGAAATAAAGGATTGCACTGCAAGGCAACCTATGTGGGCTAGAAAATTTGAATCATTGGAAGTCACTGATGAGACTTTCAAGGACAACATACCTTCAGTTGTAAAGCCACCTGTTTTGGAGCTGAAACAGCTCCCAGCTCATTTGAAATATGTTTATTTGGGAGCTACGGAAACCTTGCCTGTGATTATTTCCTCCTTCCTAACTACTAATCAAGAAAACAGTTTGATAGAAACCTTGAGACGACACAAGAAAGCAATCGGTTGGCAAATGGCAGATATCAAAGGCATTAGTCCTACTGTGTGTATGCATCGAATATTGTTAGAGTCTGAAGCCAAGAATAGTATAGAAAGCCAGAGGAGACAGAATCCTATAATGAAGGAGGTGGTAAAGAAGGAGATCATCAAATGGCTGGATGCTGGGATTATATATCCCATCTCTGACAGTGTATTGGTAAGTCCAATCCAGTGTGTACCAAAGAAAGGGGGAATACCAGTTGTGGCTAACAAGAAAAATGAACTAATCCCCACCAGAACAGTCACAGGATGGAGGATTTGCATGGATTATAGAAAATTGAATAAATCCACCAGAAAAGATCACTTCCTCTTCCCCTTTATTGATCAAATGTTGGATAGACTTTCTGGGAAAGAGTTCTACTTCTTTTTGGACAGATACTCGGGTTACAATCAAATTGCTGTAGCACCCGAAGATCAAGAAAAAACTACCTTTACTTGTCCCTATGGCACTTTTGCCTTTCGAAGAATGCCTTTTGGCCTCTGTAATGCCCCAGCAACGTTCCAACGATGCATGATGGCCATTTTCTCGGATGTTATTGAAAAATCTATGGAAATATTTATGGATAACTTCTCAGTGTTTGGAGAGTCATTCCAGGAATGCCTTAAAAATCTGGAACAAGTCTTGGCTCGTTGTGAGGAAACTAATTTGGTGCTAAACTGGGAAAAATGTCACTTTATGGTTCAGGAAGGAATTGTGTTGGGTCACAAGGTGTCTAAGAAGGGTATGGAGGTAGACAAAGCCAACATAGAGGTCATTGAAAAGCTGCCACCACCTACCTCAGTTAAAGGAGTGAGAAGTTTCTTAGGACATGCTGGGTTCTATAGAAGATTCATTAAGGATTTCTCCAAAATCTCCAAGCCTCTATGCCAGTTGCTAGAGCATGATAGAATCTTTGATTTTGCTCCAACCTGTTTGGAAGCATTTGAAATCCTGAAGAAGGCCCTCATTACTGCACCGGTCATAACTGCTCCTGATTGGTCTATGCCATTTGAGTTGATGTGTGATGCTAGTGATTTCGCAGTGGGAGCAGTTCTGGGACAAAGGAAGGATAAGGTGTTTCACTCTATATATGATGCCAGCAAAACATTGGTTGAAGCTCAATTGAACTATACCACTACAGAGAAAGAGTTGTTGGCTGTTGTGTTTGCCTTTGACAAGTTCAGACCCTACCTTGTTGGAACAAAGGTGATTGTCTATACTGATCATGCTGCCATCAAATACTTGATTGCCAAGAAAGATGCAAAGCTAAGACTGATTAGGTGGGTGCTCTTGCTGCAAGAGTTTGACTTGGAAATTAGGGATAAGAAGGGAGTTGAGAATCAGGTGGCCGACCATTTGTCAAGACTGTCTGAGGGGAATGAAGCCACAAAGAATTCTGAGATCAATGAACTGTTCCCTGATGAGCAGTTGCTGTCCATGGAAGATGCTGAAACACCATGGTACGCTGATCTGGTGAACTACCTGGCCAGTGGAATTGTCCCTACAGATTTCAGTCCACAACAAAGAAAACGGTTCTTCCATCAGGCAAAGTAGTTCTGCTGGGACGAGCCATACTTGTATAAGCACTGTGATGACAAGTTGCTTAGAAGGTGTGTAGCAGAGACAGAAGTCCTGGCTATTCTCTTACATTGTCATTCATCCCCATGTGGAGGACATTTTGGAGGAATGAGGACGGCTGCCAAAGTCCTCCAGGCCGGATACTTTTGGCCTACATTATTTAAAGATGCCTACTGCTTTGCCAAGGGCTGCGACAAATGCCAAGGGGTGGGAAATATTTCAGATAGACACGAGATGCCCCTCAATTCCATCTTGGAAGTAGAGTTGTTTGATGTGTGGGGCATAGACTTCATGGGTCCCTTTCCCCCTTCCTTTGGAAATTTATATATTCTGGTAGCTGTAGACTACGTGTCAAAATGGGTGGAAGCTGTAGCTCCCCCTACAAATGATGCTAGATCTGTTGTGAAGTTTGTTCAAAAGCATATTTTTACAAGATTTGGCACACCAAGGGCATTTATCAGTGATGAAGGTACACACTTCTGCAACAAGCTCTTTAATGGAGTCCTCACAAAATATGGGGTGAGACATAAAGTGGCTACAGCATACCATCCGCAGACAAATGGGCAGGCAGAGCTATCCAATAGGGAAATAAAAAGAATTTTGGAAAAAGTGGTGACTCCAACTAGAAAAGATTGGTCGCTGGACTTGGAAGATGCTCTTTGGGCATATAGGACTGCCTACAAAACCCCCTTAGGAATGTCACCCTATAGGTTGGTCTATGGAAAAGCATGCCATTTGCCCATTTAGCTGCAGCATAAAGCCTTCTGGGCAGTAAAAAAACTAAATCTGGAGCTAGCCCAGGCTGGGGCAGCTCGAATGCTGCAGCTCAATGAGCTTGAAGAACATAGGATGTTTTCGTATGAGGGGGTAGAACTCTACAAGGCTAAGACAAAAGCTTGGCATGATCGAAAGATCCAGAAGAGAGACTTTGCACCAAGAGAGCAAGTATTGCTCTTTAATTCCAGACTGAAGCTGTTTCCAGGAAAACTCAAATCTAGATGGTCTGGACCCTTCACAATAGTTCATGCCCACTCTCATGGGGCTATGGCACTGCTTGACGCAGCCTCTGATAGGACCTTCAAGGTAAACGGGCAAAGGGTCAAACATTACTGGGGTGAGCCATTTGCTAAGGCACTGGCCGCCACAGTAATGGTTGATCCTTGAATGTTCAACATGCACTGAGTCAGGCTGAGGACTTATAAACCAAGCGCTACTGGGAGGCAGCCCAGCCAATTTTCATTTTCCTTAATTTTAGATGTTATTTTGTTATTGTTTTTTTTTTGTTTTCGTTTTCTTTAGCACTAACTATGTTAGCAGAACACAAAGAAATTGGAGATGTGGCTGAAGGTGGTAAAACTGTCTCGGTGGTGCCATGATTGTATATTGGGTTGAAAAAGGTTGGGGGCCCATGTAGCTGATTCGGGATTGTGTTGGGTTTTGGGGGAAGAGGTCATGTCACGCTCAAACCAGGTGCAACACATCCGAAAAGGTTAGAGGGGAACCCTCAGACCACTTATTCTCCCTGGGTATTCACGCCTCTCCCTAGCCACACACTCCCAACCACCCGCATCAATCACCACACTCTCCCGTCAAATCTTTTCATAAAGCCCCCACCTTCTCCTTCCTTCCCACATGCAACCCACTGCCTTCACCACCCGAACACTAACGCCTTCAGTCCTCCCCCAAATCTCTTCTGTTGCCCTACCTTCCTCTCTTCCCTTCATCTTCGCCCAACCATGCCTCACATCAAGCATACCACTGTGAAGCAGAGCAAACCCACCGCAAGTGATGAGTCTGAGGGGTATGAAGTGTTTGTTGACGCCGAAGCTGCAGCTTGGTACAGTAATGTTACTGTGCTCAGAGAACCTCATGCAGAGAAAGGTTTCGCCATCTCCTCCAAGGCTTCTTATGGCCTCCCTGCCGAAATTGCTGTAGTGATTGACCAGCACAAGTGGAAACGTTTTGCTGGCCACCCAACTGGGTTCTGCACATCTTTTGTTCGCGAGTTCTATGCGACCATTGGAGGTGTCGAACAAACCCACTCCATGGTCAGAGGGTGCAAGGTCAGTTTCTCTGCTAAGACCATCAACTTAAAGCTGAACTTGGCTGAAGAGGACGATGAGTACCAACCTTTACTAACGCAGGCCACTGTAGAGCAACTAACTGCTATGAAGGAGGCTGTGACTGTCCCAGGGACGCAATGGCTCCCAACTTCCGGAAACCAGCTGAAAGTAGCAAGGTCTGCGTTGCAGCCCTTTGCCAAGGTTTGGTATCACTTCCTTCGGCATAAGCTCTCCCCCACTGCGCACACGGAAACTGTTAAGAAGGAACGTTTGTGCTCCTCTACTGCAAAATGGAGGGAAGGAAAATAAATGTGGGGAGGTTGATTCAGCAGGAGATCTCCACTTGTGCCACGAGCACGAAAGGCCAATTGATTTTCCCCTGCTTTATCACTGACCTATGCAAGCGATGTGGCGTCGAGCTTCGAAAAGGGAAAGTGGATGAGAGAAACGCAGGAAGCATTGATATTGCCTTAATCAATCGATTCATCTCCAACTCAGCTAAAGCAACCCAGGCCAAAGACAAAGAGCGGATTATGGAACCAGGGGAGCCCTCAAAGCAGCAGGACCGCTCTGCAGGGCTAGAACAAAAGGTGGAATCACTGACTCAACTGCTGCAGCAACAAATGCTACAGCAGCAGTTATATTGGCAATTTGCTCTGGATCAGTTCAAATGGCAGCAACGGGTGCTGGGGCTTAACCAATGGAAGAAGGTGCACCCCATTCCACAGTTTCCACTAAATATTCTACCTGATCTGCATCACACCTCTGGGCAGCATAATAGTCCCAGTGCCACAGCAGTCCCGGATGACTCGGACTCTTCTGACTGGATGCCACCAGCTCCTTCACAACAGCACAAACCCACCACCACCACTGAAGCAATCAGCCGTAACAAGAGAAAGCGAAGTGCAAGCCCCTTGCCGGACTTGGGGGATGCGACTGCAACAGAGCCTGAAGAAACTGAGCCCGACGCAACAACAACAACCCTTACCCCCTCTCGCACTCCTAAGAAGAAAATTCCAGCCACCCTTCTTCGAGATTTGATCACCAAAGTAGCCGCTGATTACCCTGCCTCTGATGAGGATGAGGAGGACAATGTCCCTCTTGCCACAAGACAGCGTAGGCTGCCTGAACAACGTGCTATCAAGGGCAAGGGTCACCAGCCGTCTACGGCAGAGAGTGAGGGGGCAGGGGGAAGTGCAGAGGATATAGTAGCCTCAGCTGCTGATGAAGAGAACCAAGAAGACTTGGTTTTTGTGAAAGAAGTGGGGACTTCAACCCCCGCAAGCAAGAAAACGACCACTGCAACAGGGAGCAGGAAGAGCTCCCGCATCAGGAAGTTGAGCACTTGAGCACATCACAGCCTATTGCTGCAACCTGTTGCAGCAACCTTATCAGGAGTTTCCTTGTTTCCCTTTTTGGTTATTTTTTTTTTTCTGGTTTGTGGTATACGTTGTTGTTGCTGTTTTATTTTGTTCCCCTTATAGCATGCAGTTGCCATTTTTGTCAGCTTAACATCCTGTCTGTTTTCCTCCACCATGTGCTCCACCATCCCCATCCTGGGGTTTTGCTTAATGCAGCTTTTCTGTTTTAATATTTCACTAGTGCATCTCTATGGCAATTTTGGCTTCATTGTTGTCTTTCTAGCCTGTATGCTTGGATGTAATTGGTTGACACTCGCGGCACATGCTTTAGAATTTCTGATCTACCTTGTGAGCTTTTGGGCCAGAACATCTTTATCCTTCTTTCTCTGTGAATACCATTCTTATGCATCATTCTCTGATTTTGCCTTGCTGCTTTCATACGTGTACATATCTCTGCTGCACACACTTTTGCTAGAGGCACATTTTGTTTTCTTGAGCCTAGTATTGCCTAAATAGCCTACCCTTGGATACTACCTTTGTGTGAACCCCTTTGAGCCTGCAAGCCCTTTGTTTCTACTGAACCCACATTACAAGCCATATCATGAAAAACCAATGTCCTCACTAGTTGGAGTGGCTGGTGTGCTTCCTGCGTTTCCATGCTGTACCATAAGTTTGGGGGTGCTCGCGGGCTAGCACAGTTTTAAGTTTGGGGGTGCCATGCAGTTGTTATGTGCCAGAATATCAGAAATTGAACTGTTGCTGGTAAAAAGCAATGGTTTGTTATTAAAAAAAAAAAAAAACAGCAGAGCAGTTGCAAGAAAAAAATGCTAAAATGTTGCAACAACTGCTCTGAGGGTACAAAGGAGGAAACCGAATTCAAAGAGGTAAACAAAATGAAAAAGATCAAAAAGTCCTCCCTGACTTGTGTGAGCTGGGCCATGAAAGAAATAGTTTTGCAGCAAAAAGAGGAAGCATACCTAAGCTCCATCTAGTGTAGCCACCTTCCCAAAACTGTTCCTACCTGAACCCAAGCCCTATTGCAACCAAATAAAGTCCTCTAGCAGTGTGCAACTTTGATTGTGAGTGGTGTGTTTAGAAGCTTGTCAAGGTCGTGTTTAAGTATGCATTTGAATGATGATTGAGAGCACCTATCTTAGCTTGAGAAGAGAGGAAGAATACACTGTTATGAGAGTTTAGTGCTGTAGCATGTTGCTGAGAGTGAAAACGAGGACAGCCATGAATGCTTGCTTGATTGAACTTCATGAATGTCGATGCATTGTCATGTATGCCTTATGAAGAAATTGGTTTTCAAAGAAGAAAGTTTTGTGTTTGAGCTAATTTGAGCACATGTGTCGAGGTTTAAAAAAAAATAAAATAAAAAATATTTTGTGTCTTTTCTTTTTAGTTTCTTTTGTTTCCATTACTTGAGGGCAAGCAATGATTCAAGTTTGGGGGTGTGATAACTCTTGTTATGAAGAGTTATTTATACCTTTTTGGCTTGTGTTTTTGTGGTCCTTGAGTACTTTGGAGTTTATGTTTTTAGTATTTTAGTGTGATTTTGTGTAAAGTGTGTTTTGTAAGAGTCTTTTGTGAGTTTTAATGTTTTGGTGTCGTTTAGAACTGTTTTTGGGTAGTTAATTGAGAGTTTCTGTGCAGGGCAGTTTTTGGAGAATCAGGTGCTGAACTGGAGACGTTGCTCTGGGATTTGCTATAGAAATTGTAGCTGAAGCTGACGGTGCACAGGGACAAAGGCTCAAAACATTCTCTTACACATTGAGTGGTCCTTAACTGATGAGGACAATGTCCTACACGTGGGGCTGGTGTTTGGTGCATTAAAGTCAGGGAACTGGGCCAAGGACACTTGTCCTAATCAGTTTATAGCCCAAAAAGGATGAGAGAGGAAAGGGCCTTGAGACAGGCTGGAAAAAGAACCCTAAAAAGGGGACAAGAGGCGAGAGAAAGAGCAGAGGAAAATCTTCCCTACTGGAGCAAGGACAGAGCTGCGCCCCTTTCTCTCTTTCTCCTCTCTTGTAATGGCTTCTTCTTCCATTTCTTATTTGTCTCTTTGTTTCTGTAAGCTCAATATGAGCTAAACCTTTTGTAGCTATGGGATGTTGAACTTGTAATGGATTTCTAGTGAATGTTATGTTATGCTTTGCTATTGCATTTTCTATAAATCTGATTTGGTTGTGTTTTAATTGAGCTTGATCACCTTAGTTAAAACTTGAGCTCACGGCTGCTTGGAAAAGCTAAGTGTAGCAGAACTGTTTTATAGATAAGAGTAAAATCATTAATTGGAAAATTATGATGAAGAATGAATTAAGAATGAACATTCTAACTCTTAGGCTAGCTGGAACGAGCTTAAGTGAGGCGTGAATGTAACTAATATGGACCTAGGAATAGAAGACGTTTAGTGAAGTTCATCTCAGACTGTTGGAAAACAAACTTTCATTTCCTGGAGCCAAATTGCCGTAGCATTGCAAACGCATAACTGAACTAGACTGAAGTTGCAAGGGATACTTCCCCGTAGCTGTTTTACCCATTCTGTTATCGAATCCGTTTTTATTGCTCTAGCATTTGTTTTTACCGAAACTGTCCTGGATACACACACAAATTATCTGTTACTCTTTGTTAATCTTGATTAATAGAACCATTAATACAAAAACTTGTACTTGAATCACCATATAATCCTCGTGGGAACGATCTCTCTTACACTTTATTACTTGTTAAACGATTGTGTATACTTGCACAAGATCATCAACCATTTTTATAGCAACAATAACAAACCTTCTTTTACTTGCATGATGCAAGGTTTGTGAGTGAGGATTTGATACTCGAGGCAACTCTAGGTTGGATTTGGGGGTACATATACCTACCGGTATAGATTAAAGTTGCATAACTCGATAGGGTTTCCCAATGAAATGAGTATGAATACTTGTACTCCACGCCTCACTTGGGTCCCCACATGGCTTCCCACAAGATCCTTTATAGCAATAGCGGTTGAGCTTCCGCTGCGGACTCTGATCTCTCAAATCCTGCATGTAAACTTAACTCTCTCTATTTATGAATTGATGGTAAGAGTTGAAATCCTTCATGTCTTAGTTCTATGGTTGGACTCCCAACTCTTACGATCCTAGGACTCGAGCACCAATTCTCCAACCAAAACATTACTTCCAGCACACTAACTCTCTTTAATCTCGAAGTTCTCGCTCTTTCATAACAAAATTAGAACTACAAAGTGTAAACTACCAACATGAACCTCAAACATACAACCCAAACTCTTAATGTTGCTATGTCTCAGCTTACTATCACACACACTGGGTTAATTAGCATCAACATCAAATGTTACAACTCACACAACATCAATTAATAACATTTTGGTCTACTATTGCTAGTCTCATCAATACTAACATTCTTGATTGTGAAGTCACACTGCATAGGCTATATATCATCTATATCAAACAATAGGTAAAACTAGTCTAAACTGACAAACATTTGGAAACTTCTAGAGGTATCAAGTTTTTATACAATTAGATAGCTATATCTTATGCATTCATAAGCACTTTCAAATCATCGTAAAATTTAATCAAATTTTTGGAGTCTCATGCAAATATACATCTTTCCCATACTTTCATTACACTCATCTATTCTTTAAACCATTTTGTATACATAAATTGTAATATAGAAGATGTTTCGCTAGGCACTACATATTAAAACTATTTATTACCCCATTTTTTTATCCAATTCAACGAAGAAAAAAAAATAATCCTTCATGGGTCACAACTAAACAATGCAGAGGTTAAAACCATTCAACATCAAAAGACATAGGAAATGGGGGAAGAAAGAAAAGATCAAGTTGTTCATTTATTTTAACCAGAAAGTTACCAACTACGGTTAGAATCCTTATCTTCACGATTCAAAGTCTATATTTATGGTTAAGAGATCGGGAGAATTTCACAAGCTCCTTTTTTTTTTTTTCTTCTTCTATCCAAACTCCCTCATGTCTCCTAACAATAATTATCATCAAGTTATGACTTTCTAATAAATTAGTTTGGCAGTGCCCTCAATCATGAAAATGACAAGAACCAAAAACAAAACTCTGGTTTGGCAACAGCAAAAAACCTTGAATCTGTAAATTTACTTGGCTAACACTTTAACATCTATCATGACACTCATAACAATGATCAATACAAAGAGGTAATTGAGTCCACGTAAGGTAAAACTATCCAAGAGATATATTGATGGATCTATATTAATTTTAAAATCATACATAAGAGTTTTGTGTTATGTAAGGAAGAATTTAAAGGGATGCAGGAGGTAATAAAACTTAAGCCCCTAACCCAGAACTTTCAATCACGGAATTTGGAAGGCAACACACTTCGTTCATTTAAGTTTCTTAACCTAAGGCCAGTGTCCCAGCCAGATGGAAATCCACAATCATTATAATTGTAATACTGTTCATTCTTCAACATCCCATTAAACTAAGCATGACAAGTACACAATCATAGATCTGGATTAATCAAGTTTTTTTTTTTTTTGAACTTTATTCATACTTGGCATTAGGCAAAATTAGTTAGGCAACCAAAGAACACAAAACAAAGCATGCTATAAGTGAAAAATCTAGGAAGCCATGATATAACATGTTCTAAGTCATTCAAATCCACATGCAAGCTTCAATAACTCAAATATCACAGATCTAACATTTATGCAGCTCCATAAACTCTTATCTAAACATGCATTTACGCCAAAATCTTGCGCAACACAGAAAACACACATATAAACATATATATTTATCACATTACCAAACTAAGCAAATCCCAAAATAAGGAAATGATCAATCCTCATGAAATCAAGTATATAAGCAACCCAAGGTTTCAAGGGAAACAACAAGGAACGAGAAAAGAGGAAGAACAGCTCATTCCATAGTCTGGTTCCTTGTTTGTGAATGTTTTTCAACTTTTGACATACATCTATTTTCCTTTCTATTTTAGAAATGAAAACACATGATTAAACATAACTTAAACATGCAATTATCCTGGCAACTTCAGGCTGCCTAGGCGCAACAAATGAAACTTGGGAGTAGACACGAGCATCCATCCCCTGCAAGCATTTAGGACTTGCAATGTTCAAACGTACTCGATTAGTGGAAGGAATTTAAAGATCACATTATATACTCCCAATGCGAGCAATAGGGTATAATAGCACCACATAAGCATGCAAGGGTTATAACACTCATAATTATCCAATATTTTGTATCCTCTGATGCAAAAACACAAGTAAGAAAAGAGGGTAAAAGGACAATTTCTAATCCGTGCAAGGTTGCAATATTTTTATTAGCATATGATCCCATGTCATGAACATTCCAAACAAACTAGGCCAACACCTTGAATTCATACATTTAATTTACAAGCCAAAAAAATTTAGCCACGACCAAAAGCAGTTTATCAAACAGGGAGTGACAAACAACATTAAAAAAACATATAAGCTATAATCAACATGTGTACATACAGCATTGGCAGGAAAGGAAAAGAGATCTAAAACGAGAAGAAACATTAAAATGACTTACGAATAAATTACCCAAAATTATAAATAGAACCATAGTGACTCCTAATACTATTGTTATCGTCACAAGGACCCATTTATAATCTCATTCGGCTACCAGGTCAGTACCCTTGGAGGGATAAACCAAACACCAAGCATGTTATGACAGCAATATTTTACACAGTCCTCACGGTGTCAGAAGGACACCATTTGTGTTCTTAGATTCCATGTTTTGCATATAGGGTCCCATTATCAAAAAGGTTAAGCAATGGCAGAAGTAAATTTTGATGGGAGCAGCGATTCTATCATTTTATCATGCAGCAGCCATGCGGTAAAAGAAAGGCACAAAAAGAAGCAAACTATTCTGAAGATGAAATCCGAAATGGACAAATAAGGAGCATCATGAGACATTGATATCGGAGGAAAATTTTTAAACCAATTCACGGATATGTTGTACTTTCATACCAATTATAACCTTTACTAATCAAACACTTCACAGGCAAGTATGGCTCAACTCGATTTATAAACAACTAATATGTTCACAAGCTTCAACCATTTTAAAGGTTTGAAAATCTCTTTCTAAAAAGGGTGTACAAACAAAAACATTCACGAAAAGATGGAATTTGGACTTTTACAAATGACTTGTTCTAGTAGGGTGATACTCCTCATCATTCTTTATGCGAATACCTGGGGTGGCCTACCTCATTAATTCGTATGAAGAAATTGGAACAGTATCAACCCACATAACTTGACTGACAGACACCCTAAGCCGGATCATACTAGACACATAACTCACAGTCCGATGCGATCGAACCGCTCTGATACCATAATGTAATACCCCGATGTACATTAGGATACTATTTACCATTAACTACATAAAATAAATATAACGCCCAAACAACCAATAGGATTTTAATTAAAATCATTTACAAAACATGGTACAAGGTTTGACTTGGAATACATCTCATTTTAAAGAAAAAAAACACCAGACATTTTACACTAATTGTAAACATAAAAAAAAGACTCAGGACTCCGATCCGGCAACAACCTCGAGGACCCCACCTAACATTGGGACAGCTGCCAAAGCATTTCCGGACATACTTTTCAGCCCCCAACATAGAAGCGATTAAACTGAAACAAAAGGGTGAGGGGTGAGATATAATAATCTCTGTGAATTCCTGCAAGTAGACACTTAGTTCAATATATATAAGTATAATCAACATCGATACATAATCAATGAAAGTAAACTTCACACACTTGGACATCCCTTTAGTTTTATCAGTGAAAAACGTCGCTGTCCCCCGCGCACCAAGGTACTTAAGAGGAACTAGCTCTATGATGTAAGGCAGATCATACGTCTATGACCACAAGCGGCGTCCCGCTTGCTTTGCACTTACCTTCTTGCCTTCCTAAATGAAAGGACTTCTCTGATTGCCTTCCAAACTGGAAGGACTCTATACTCGACATCTGAAATGTCTCTGACCTCCATCCTAACTCGAATCATATCGGATAGAGGATGGTTGTCAATATTGGATGCCGAGCTATAGTTTACTTTTATGCATTATTGTTACGCTACAAAACATTTTAAATCAACCCAAATAACCTTCAAACCAATGCTTATAAAGAATTAAAAGATCAACAACACCTGCAGAAATTTCCAGTTTTCAGCCAGCTTCTATGAATTTATTAAAATATCAAACGATGTCGGATTTGGGAAAACGACCCCCTCTATGGAAAGCTTAACATGTCTAGTTTATAAATAAAATTTCCCTTTTGAAAATAAACTGCCCAAAAAGTACAGTTTTAATCAAAAAGTCACTGCATTCGTAAAACAGGACAGCAATTGTCCTCTGGCTTGTAACAGGCTTTTCTCCATCAATACTCAATGAAAAACAGCAAAATCAGTGTCTAAACTGTAGAAAATCGAGTCTAGTTTCCAGAAAAATAAAAATCGTACCAAACAGAGCCGCATAGAAATAGTTATAAGTAAAATACTGCACATATGTCTATATGGGTTTCTGGCCAGCAACTTCATTTGGGGCTTTTCACAAACAGAACCCATGCATGCAAGATAAATAATTTACAACAGCCATCTGCAGTCACTTTACTTCATATAATTGACATGCAAGCATGAAATCAAACAATAAGAGCAAGAATCAAAATTCCTAAGCTTGGATTTATGATTACCAAGCACTGAACTAAGGAAACTCACCTCAAACAATAAGCTTCACCTTGGTCTAATTCCTCTCTACTCCAAAATCCTAGCTCTCTCTTGACTTCAATCTCTCCAAAGGCAATCTTCAACTCTTCTCTTCATCATTCTCCATGGTTGAAAACCTATCTCTTTGTCTCCTTGCTCCATTGAAGTCCCATTCCTTTTCTTCTTCTTTTCTTCTCCCATGGAGCTTTCTCTTCTTCCCCTTCTCCTCCTTCTCTCTTTCTTTCTTCTTCTCTTTCTTTTTTCTGTTGTTTTCTTACCCCTCTCACGTATCCCCCTTCCTCTTATCCCTTTCTATTTATTTAATTTTTGTTTTCTTTTTACTAATAAAACCCAACTTACTCTTTACACCCCCTTCAACTACTTAATACACCCATGCCTTAATTCTAAACATTTCTTCCTTCATAAATCGAAAACATTTACTCTAAACCACCATTAAAACACTTCTCCCTCTATTTATTGGGTAATGTTATTTATCCAATTAGGAAATTTGGAATATTACAGATTTATTTCTTTTTTTTACTCAATCTCTACTATTCATGTTTCACCTATAACTACAAAAAGAAAAAAAAAGAAAAAAAGAAAAGAAAAACCCCGAACCTCCGTCACCCACCGCCCCTCTCTCTTTCTTTTTCTTTTTTTCCCTTCTTCTTCCTCTGGACGTCCTGCTCTCTCTCTCTCTCTAACTTCCTTTCCTTCTCTCTTATTTTCCGGCCATCTCCAACCTCCCCTTGCAAAACAAAAACCATAGAAATGTTCCCCATCTTCTCCTCTACATTTCTAACCAAACATCTTCGCGAACGGACATCTTTGACAGCGGAGCCACCGTGAAGCCGCCACTGTTTTGGGGTTTTTCCGGCCACCATTTGGCTTCCCTTTCCAGAAATGGATCAATCACGTGGAAGGCCGCATCTTTCTTCACGTTTTGGACCAAGCACCGCCACTGCCACCGCCGGAACCGCCATGCGCCACCGCCGGGACCGTCGGAACTGCTCTTTCTTCCTCCTTGGTAAGAATCCTTCATTTATTTCTTTCCCTTCTCTTAGCTTCTGGTTTTATGAGAAACCCTAATCCTAAATCCCCAAATTGAAACCCTAACATTTTGAATCCCTGCTTTAAATGTGAAATTGATTATGTTTTTATGCAATTGAGTATATAAATTTCAAATTCCCTATGCCAATTGCTCAAGTTCCCTCTTAAATTCAGATTTCCCAATTTCTCTAAATCCCTAAATTTTTATCTTACTCTAATCATGAAATTAATTCTGTTTTAGTTCAATTATAGTAGTTAATTAATGATCCCCTAAGTCAATTTCATATTTTCATGACCAAATTGGTTTTTCCCCAATTTTGTTAATGAACCCTATTTTTCCAATTAATTTTATTATGTGACATCCCCTTCTAAGACATCACATGGTAACCCGTTGCAGAAACTAAAAACTTTTTTTGAAAAACACTCACTCGAGTGGTTATAGAAATCTGATACCAAAAACTAAACAGAACAACCATATAAAACAAATTAACATTCATCATTTATAATAATAGCTCAACTTGGCATACATCATGTTCCCAATCTTTTAGTACACCACACATACATCAAAAAATTCCGAAGAGCTGGTCTAAAAAGACAACTAAGGATGATGTTACTCAAGATATCCTGCCATTGTCTCTCAAGGCACAATGTTACTCATCTTCTGGAATATCCTGCCATCAAGATATCCAGGTTAACCTCGTTGGCACGTCTGCCGAATATTTTAATGCATGGAAATACGTTTCAAGTCTTGCCACTTGTTCTTTGTGTTCGTTCTTTCGTTGTCGTAGCTCAAAGCTCCCGACTATTGATGATTTACACCGTTTTGAAACTTTTCACCGTTAACACAGGACGAAACGTCTGAGTGCTCAATCACGGAGCCCTAGACTGATGCACCAGCCCGAGGTCCGTGGTAATAGAAAACATCATTCATCTTTAATCACGTTTCCTCATAACAAGAGGAGGACACATAGTCCATAGGACACGCAGTCCATAACATCGTTGCACGGCTTCTCGTGCTATTTTTAAATAACACTAGCATCCCGACGTCTCGTATGCTAGGTTCACGTTTTCATCGTTTTTCACCGTTTTTCGTTCTGTGAAACACAAATCCAAAATGAAAACTCCACAACTCATCCAAGTTGTCGGATTTTACACCGTTGGGAAAAACTTGTTTTACAGAAAACCTTTTCTGTTTGGAAACTGTTTTGTAAACTATTGAATTTCTGATAAAACTTATCTTTTGTTGCAAAGTCCCTTCCCAAAAACTATTTCTGAAAGGAAATAGCTGAGACTTGAAATGTCCCAGAACAGCATTACTATTTTTCGAAAACGTTTTTTGTAAATCTTTTCGGAATTAAAACATCGTTTAGCGAGTAAATAGCCAAATTGGTCCCTGAAAGTGTAAGGCGGTATCAACTTAGTCCCTGAATTTAACTAAATTGCAAAAACGTCCCTGAAGCTGTAAAACGTTAATCAACTTCATCCCTCCGTCAACCCCAGTTAGCTGATGCCGTTAACTGCGCTGATGTGGCACGTTAAGTGCCTTGTTGGCCCCGTTGTCACTGATCAGGGACCATTTTGAAACTCTGAACCAGGGACTAAATTTATACTCGCAACTCTGAACCAAGGACTAAATTGATACTCGCAACAATCTTCTTCTTCTTCTTTCCCCTTTCTCTCTCTGCTCTCTCTCTCTGTCTTTGCTTCCTCTGTCTGGTGCACTTTCTCTCTAACCACCCGTCTATAGACGGGTCCTTTCTCTCTCTGCTCTCTCTGTCTTTGCTTCCTCTGTCTCGCGCACTCTCTCTAACCACCCGTCAGAGAGAGAGAGCAGAGAGAGAAAGGACCCGTCTATAGACGGGTGGTTAGAGAGAAAGAGCGCCAGACAGAGGAAGCAAAGAGAGAGAGAGAGAGAGAGCAGAGATAGAAAGGGGAAAGAAGAAGAAGATTGTCGTGAGTATCAATTTAGTCCCTGGCTCAGAGTTGCGAGTATCAATTTAGGCCCTGGTTCAGAGTTTCAAATTGGTCCCTGACCACGTGGACACCACCTAGCCAGTGACAACGGTGCCAACAAGGCACTTAATGTGCCACATCAGCGCCGTTAACGGCGTCAGCTAACTGGGGTTGACGGAGGGACCAAGTTGATTAACGTTTTACAACTTCAAGGACGTTTTTGCTATTTAGTTAAATTCATGGACTAAGTTGATACCGCCTTACACTTTCAGGGACCAATTTGGCTATTTACTAAGTTTTAGCGTTAAAAACGTCCTAGTTTCCAAAAACTTGAGTTTTTCCTCTTAATGTTACTTTTACCACATGAAGATCAATTTATTCTTAAAAACTAATCTTTCCTACTAACTTCATAAATTACTTTAGGTTTCCTCTTTTCCTTTAGAAAATTAGCGTCGTTGAAAATCCCCAACGTTTTCCCAAATAAATCCTTGGCGTTTACTACAAAGCTTTTTAAGGCTTTTATCCCCGTTAATTAATTGAGCACTGACCACTGTCAGGCTTCTCAATCACCAATCAAAATCACAACATTGATATACCAACGTTATAGCAGATAATACAATTTATAACATGCATTAAAATACTATAACACATATTAGCAGATAATTCAACAAGAATCAATAATCATCAGCAGACAAACAACAGCTGAAATAAATCAACCAATCACCACATAGCTCAACTAAATATATATACAGGCCATTACTGACAACACATAGTTATCGAGAGATTCCTTTGGCGCTTCCCAACTCATACAAGCAACTCCACAACAGCTCCAAGAATTATGTACCCAACTCCCCCGAGTAAGCATAGCCACAACCAACAACCAAGAGATAACATCCAAGCACATTCAAAATCCCAACAACATATCAATTAATTAATCCTCATTAAAAACGTAATCTAAGGGATTTAAATAATTTATTTAATAAAAATAGAATTAATTTTCTAATAAAATTAATTGGGAAAATAGGGTTCATTAACAAAATTGGGGAAAAACCAATTTGGTTATGAAAATATGAAATTGACTTAGGGGATCATTAATTAACCGCTCTAATTGAACTAAAACAGAATTAATTTCATGATTAGAGTAAGATAAAAATTTAGGGATTTAGAGAAATTGGGAAATCCGAATTTAAGAGGGAACTTGAGCAATTGGCATAGGGAACTTGAAATTGATATACTCAATTGCATAAAAACATAATCAATTTCACATTTAAAGCAGGGATTCAAAATGTTAGGGTTTCAATTTGGGGATTTAGGGTTAGGGTTTCTCATGAAACCAGAAGCTAAGAGAAGGGAAAGAAATAAATGAAGGATTCTTACCAAGGAGGAAGAAAGAGCAGTTCCAACAGTCCCGGCGGTGGCGCACGGTGGCCACGCACGGCGGTTCCGACAGCGGCAGTGGCGGTGCTTGGTCCAAAACGTGAAGAAAGATGCGGCCTTCCACGTGATTATTCCATTTCTGGAAAAGGAGGCCAAACGGTGGCCGGAAAAGCCCCAAAACAGTGGCGGCTTCACGGTGGCTCTGCCGTCAAAGATGTTCGTTCGCGAAGATGTTTGGTTAGAAATGTAGAGGAGAAGATGGGGAACATTTCTATGGTTTTTGTTTTGCAAGGGGAGGTTGGAGATGGCCAAAAAATAAGAGAGAAGGAGAGGAAGTTAGAGAGAGAGAGAGAGAGCAGGACGTCCAGAGGATGAAGAATGGAAAAAAAGAAAAAGAAAGAGAGAGGGGCGGTGGATGACGGGGGTTCGGGTTTTTTTTTTTTTTTTTTGTAGTTGTAGGTGAAACATGAATAGTTGAGATTGAGTAAAAAAAAGAAATAAATCTCGACCCTTCGATCTAATAGCAAGGAGGGACAAATCTAAATTTTCAAAATTTGAATTAGAGTAGAAATTGATGGTTGAATTTATCAACATAGGTAATCAATGATCCAAAATAAACTTTTAATTGAATCCAAACCATTTTATTTTCAAATCTAAAATCAAATAGATTAAATTTAGAAAATAATTTCTTTCAACCATATTATTTACATAATATTTTTCTAATAAAATAATAATAATAACAATAGCATAATATTTTTTTTTTTGCAAGAGTGTATAAATGGTGATAACGCACCCAATAACTAAATAAAGTAAATCAAGCATATAAAATAAATTATTTAACATATATAAGATTTTCGGGATGTTACATTATTAATGTTGTTAATGTTATTATTTTATTACTATTAACATTAGTGGTATATATGTTGTTAATGATAGGATTTTATTGTTAGTATTATTTATATTTTTTTCCTTATGAATAATATAATTAGTGTTATTAATGGTTATAATTTTTCTAACACTTTATTAATATTAGTGTTATTAATGTTGTTAATGTTATTATTTTATTAGTATTATTTATATTTTTCCTGATGAATAATATAAATTGTTATAATTTGTTTAACACTTTATTAATATTATTGTTATTAATGTTGTTATATTATTATTATTATTATTATTATTATTATTATTATTATTATTATTATTATTATTATTATTATTATTATTATTATTATTAATATTTTTATTATTTTGTTATTAGCATTATTAATATTAGTGTTGTTGTTGTTGTTAATGTTAATGTTATTATTTTAGTATTGTTAATATTAGTGTTGTTATTGTTGTTTTCAATGTTTTCATTATCAATAATATAATTAGTATTATTAATCATCTAATTTTTCGCTATGTTAGGTAAAATGGCGGCAAGTTCGTCTTCACAACAGCCGCACGTGATTAATCCTGGTCCGGAGGAAAATTTGTTGTTGGGATTACAAGAATATCATGTTTCCCAGCATGTATAGCGCAGCGAAGCTGATCGGTTATTGAAGGTTAGGCGAGCAACACAGTTTAATGATCGAGTTGGAGTTGTTCCGGAGGCCATAAAAATATATCTTGAGCAAGCTGATTTCTTGGGGGTGGCACAACTTGGATCATCCCGTGTGGATCATGCACTATTGAGTGCTTTGGTAGAATGTTGGAGGCCACAGACTCATACCTTCCACATGGCATGTGGTGAATGTACTATAACTCTACAGGATGTTGCGATCCTACTTGGCCTACGCGTAGGTGGGATGGCAGTTGTCGATTCCACTTATGGTAATTGGATAGAATATGTGATAGATATGTTAGGTGTGGAGCCACGCCCCCAAGATATGAACGGAGCTTGGTTAAGTATGTCATGGTTGGAACAACAGTTCGATAATGTCGATGTTGACATGCTTGACATAGAGGGTAGAATTAAATATACAAGAGCTTATATACTGAGGCTTTTTGGTGGATTGATGTTCAGCGATCACTCCGGCAGGTACGTACCATTGAGGTATCTGACACTGTTAGAGGACTTTGCTATAACCGGCCAGTATAATTGGGGTTCAACTGTGTTAAGTTATCTTTATCCTGAGCTTTGCAAGTCCACTGATTATGAGAAAAAGAAAATTGCTAGGGTGACTCCATTGATTCAGCTGTAGGCACGAAAAAGGTTTCCGTTCATTGCACCGTCCATCCCAAATGATGATCAACCAGATAGATCTCCTTTATCTGTAATAAATTATATACTTAATTATTATACTTGTTGAATAAATTAAGTACTAAAGTATTGTTATATTTAGGTGGCTTAACAGCAAGAACCATTCTAAACGATCAAAGGACTTGCAGTATTATCGATTAGCTTTTGACAAGATGAAGCCAAAAGATGTAAGTATCTATTAGGAGTAAATAGCCAATTTGGTCCCTGAAAGTATAAGGCAATATCAACTTAGTCCCTGAATTTAACTAAATAGCAAAAACATCCCTGAAGTTGTAAAACGTTAATCAACTTGGTCCCTCCGTCAACCCCAGTTAGCTGATGCCGTTAATGGCGCTGATGTGGCACGTTAAGTGCCCTGTTGGCACTGTTGTCACTGTTAGGTGGTGTCCACGTGGTCAGGGACCAATTTGAAACTCTGAACCAGGGACTAAATTGATACTTGAAACTCTGAACCAGGGACTAAATTGATACTCTCAACAGTCTTTTTCTTCTTCTTCTTTATCTTTCCCCTTTCTCTCTCTGCTCTCTCTCTCTCTTTGCTTCCTCTGTCTCGCGCTCTCTCTCTCTCTAACCACCCGTCTATAGACGGGTTCTTTCTCTCTTTGCTCTCTCTCTCTTTGCTTCCTCTGTCTCGCGCTCTTTCTAACCACTCGTCTATAGAACCACCCGTCTATAACAACCCGTCTATAGATGGGTGGTTCTATAGATGGGTGGTTAGAGAGAGCGCGAGACAGAGGAAGCAAAGAGAGAGAGAGAGCAGAGAAATAAAGGGGAAAGATGAAGAAGATGAAGAAGAAGACCGTTGCGAGTATCAATTTAGTCCCTGGTTCAGAGTTGCGAGTATCAATTTAGTCCCTGGTTCAGAGTTTCAAATTGGTCCCTGACCACGTGGACACCACCTAACCAGTGACAACGGTGCCAACAAGGCACTTAACGTGCCACATCAGCACCGTTAACGGCGCCAGCAAACTGGGATTGCCGGAAGGACCAAGTTGATTAACGTTTTACAACTTCAGGGACGTTTTTGCTATTTAGTTAAATTCAAGGATTAAGTTGATACCGCCTTACACTTTCAGGGACCAAATTGGCTATTTACTCTATCTATTAGTTTTATTCTTCACAAAGTTATCGATTGTTTGTTTATATTTAGGTGGCTGAACCAGTCATTGATTGTTTGTTTCTATTTTGTAGATTATTTGGGAGCCATACAGTCCGGCGATGATGACCACATTACCATTGATCTCCCTCGAAGGTTTAAATGTGTGGAGGGCAGTTGTACCGATGATATGTTTTCACATTGTGGAGTGGCATCAACCGGATCGTGTAATGCGGCAATTTGGCATGTCCCAACACATTCCTTTGGAACCGTCACAACCAAAAGGTCTTCACAACCTGACGCTTAGGGGAAAATCAACTAAGGAATGGACAGTTAGGTTGGAACGATATATTGCCCTATGGAATGATAGGAACACCTGGGTTTGGACAAATCCACCCCTCAGCCGACCTTTGGGAAGGAACTTTGGGTACATGACATGGTACCGACGGCATACATGTCGTTGGATTAGCAGATTTGGCGCACAAAAAGGGATTGTGGTAATATAGAATAGGATATGATGTACCTTGTTCATTGCATTTATGGTTATGGCATCATTGTTGATATTTGATATATTCTTTAATCATTTATAGGTGGATGGTGTCAAGTACATAAACTTCTTGTGTACATCGGAGGGGCAATCGTCCTTCTCGTTTGATTCTGTCAAAGTCGAGACTGAGCAAATTCTCCTGGCATTGGACAAGGTAGGCCATATCACTGAAGCTATTAAGGACGCTCTAGCACCAACACAAGAAGTCCCACCGGTTGAGGCGCTCCCGAACCGTGGAGGTAGGGTCCAAGGTCAAGGACTACAGTGCCGAAGAAGACAGGTACGAGAACAACCATTCCGCCCTGAGTAGCTACCAGAGCGCCAAGCCGGCATGTATTACGTACCCGTCCAATTCCCACACACTTCAAAGCAGCCACCTACAACATATTTTTATCCAACATTTAGTCCATCACCACAGGCGCCCACTAAGATAACCCCTCCTCGGAGGTCCCTTTAGTAACCCGTACTAAACTTCTTAACATCACAGCGTAGCGTGATTAATTAAAAATGCAGAAATATTAAAACAACCAATACTGATACCACGACTATATATATCATACGTATAAAAGTATTGGCTCTATCAGCAAAGCCTACAATAATCGATACCAATTACAAATATTCAGAGTACGCAACACATATAAAATGAAAGCATAGTAACAAAATAAAATACATATGACTTCCTCTCCTGGCCCCAAAACTACATTTTGCTCAAACCCATGTACTGGCCATAACAAAACTAAGACTGTCTACCCAAACCAGACTTTAACGTATACGGTAGTCGGGCTCGTATACACTACTCTTTGGTAAGAGTAGTCAATCGCCCAGAGACGATCGTCCTCTGCATAGAGCAACTCAAAGTCTCCCATCACTGGGATCCGAGGCTCTCCCGCCAGTATCACGTTCAACAGGTATGCCATCAATCTCGTCTGGCAATTCCTCAACAGGATCTTCTCATGCGATCGAGAATAAATAAAATACGACATCGAGAAATACGGGGATAAAAAACAGCAATACATCATAAATAGGGAAACAGCTATAAAATAAGCTATATAGTAAGCAATATACAACAGCACAACAATATCAAGTAATCATCTCCCCAAGTTCTTCTCTCTTAGCTACTATCTCTCAAACTCATGCAGCTAACGACTATATCGATGCAATCACGACACGACATCCCAACAAATCAAGATGTTTCATAATGCAAGGTTCGGCCAACAGCCTGCAGGCTCAACTCGTCTCATGGGTACGACATATTCCCCCGCCCATAAGCCAGGTCAGAATATTCGTCCGTCAACAACGCAACTTACGGTAACGACATATCCCCCCGCCCGCAGGCCAGGTCGGGATATTCGCCCGGTCACAACTAATGGGTACGATCTTCTCCCCGCATGCAAGATCAATCGCCCGTACACCAACACAGTGATGAACAACAACTATGCAACATGAACCTCACCGACTCATCTCGGGATCAACAACTTAATGCCTCAACCACAACTCATATACAACTACGACCAACTTTCTCCGACTTAATCGGGTATCAACTTTATATCTCAATCATCAACATATCAACAGAATCTCTAGGTTGAGCACTACAACATATATATCCTCAAAATCCTCACCACATGTTCATCTCCCAACTTATCAGAAATTACTGCTTATCTCTACTCATACAACAGTAATCACAACATCATAACATCAACAACCATAATCAGGTTCAATAATCGTATTCATTATATTAAATACTCATGCAAGCATATCAACTCTTCAACTCATGGGTAAATATTTAAGTAATCCTAAGCATGTTACTAGGCACAACATACATATCAAATATATCATACTAAGCATACTAAAACACAGCATACAACCTCGATATAGCACAAAAATCAACCTATCGGTCACTCGACCACAAGTAGGGTTTAGGTCGCCCTACACATATCAATGTAAATTATTTTAATCTTGCCTCCCCAATGATATCGTGGTTCTTTCCCCCACGTGAATAGTGTTCGCCGCAAGCTTCTCCGGGCAACTTCGACTGTGTCTCCGCTACTGTCAACCGTACACGCTTCGGAAAAGTCAAACACCGTTCGATCCTTTACAACAAATCACAACCAGAAATTAATACAATCCAATCCAAACCCTTCTAATTCATATGACTAGGGTTCGGCCCCTTTTTAGCAAAATAGGCTAGAGTTGTTAAAACTTTACTAACTCTTGGATAAATGATCCTCAAGTATGCACAACACTAGAGTAAGTTTTATTAAACAAAAATTTGAAGCAAAAACCCATGATTCCTTATGATATAGGGTTCGGCCTTATCATGGAAAATGGGCTAGAGATGTCTAAAAATTCCTAACTCTTGGATCAATGATTCTTAAGCATACATAACACTAAATCAAGTCTTTTTACTCAAAAACTTTGAATCAAAACTCAAACTTTCTCTTCCTCTATGTTTCTACCATACCATATCCATATGAGTTAGAGAACTCTTTCGGTTATAAGCTCTTGGATTATGAGAGAGGGCAATGAAACTAGCTCATAGAAATTGGTTTGACATTAAAAGGATTTTTCAACAATTTCTTATGAATTTATGAAGATCAAAGCTCAGCTTTGAAACATAGAATTTAAATGGAGAAATATGAAGATTGAGAGCTCAGGAATGAAGTCTATACCTCCTAGATGGTAAAGATGGATGAATTGATCAACTTTGCTTCTCAAAGTTCTTGAAGAATCCTTAAGAAAATGGAGAGAAAATGAAGTAAGAAAGTGTTGGAGAAGAAATGAAATGGATGGTGTTTTGATGAAGAGAGGGGGCGTGAGGAAGAGAGAAGAAGAGATAAGGAGGTCTCACATTTTTCACTTAAGGGTAATAAGGTCATTTCACACAAGGACCAAAGGGTATTTCGATGATAGTTCAAGGGTATTTTAGTAATTTCGTGTCCAGATATTTCAAAAACCATCATGACACTGACACGCATTCCTAGGTGACTTAACTTGATGTGACCTGATGTGACTTCAGTTTTATCCGTTAGCGAGTCCCGATGAATCCATATCCAGCTCCGTTCGTTACCCGACTTGAGATTTCGCCTGAATAGTTTATATTATTCCGCTTTTTAGTGCGAAAGACCGATTTTATCAAAAAGGTAGGAAATCCGATTCTAACACTAATTGTCTCGTTCACGAGTCCAAATTAGGTCTTCTGAGTAGTAAAACACTACTGTCAGTGAAAACGCAGACCGGGCTCCGTTTAAGTTTTCGACCCAAAATTTAATCGCAACTCCCTACGATAGCGTAGAGCGTGACTATGGTCTTAGTTTATTTAATTTCATTTTCTAAACCTCAGATAAAAATATAAACTCAATTATATATTTTACTGATATTAGAAAGCATGAAAATTGGGGTGTTACATTACTACCCCCTTAAAAAGAATTTCGTCCTCGAAATTCGACGTAACTTTTAAAATAAACTCGGATATTGCTGCTGCATGTCTTCTTCATGTTCCCAGGTAGCATCTCCGATAACTTCATCTCATATGATTTTGACCAACGAAATGTTTTTACCTCGGAGTTCCTTAATCCTTCTATCCTCGATCCTTACAGGTAAAGCCTCATACTCAAGGTTCTCTCTCAATTATATTGACTCTAGTTCTAAGATGTGTGATGGATCAGGGTAATATTTTCTCAATTGACAAACATGAAAAACATCATGAAGATTGGATAGGTTTGGTGGTAAAGCAATATGATAGGCCACAGGACCAATTCGACGAAGAATTTGAAATAGTCCAATGAATCTAGGGGTAAGCTTTCTAGATTTGATTGCTTTGCTGATTTCAGTTCTCGGAGTTACTATTAGAAAAACATGATTTCCCGCCTGGAACTCTAAAGGTCTTCTCCTTTTATCGTTGTAACTCTTTTGTCTATCCTGTGTGATTTTCATCTTTTCCCTTATCCTCTTGATTTGTTCTGTCATCTGTTGTACTACCTCTGGTCCTAGCACTTGACTTTCTCCTATCTCATACCAGCACAACGGTGTACTATATTTTCTGCCATACAACGCTTCGTAAGGTGCCATACCTATACTCGAATGAAAACTATTGTCATAGGTGAACTCAATCAACGGTAAGACTCGTCCCAACTTCCTATGTGTTCCAAAACACAAGCTCTTAAGAGATCTTCCAATGACTGAATCGTTCGTTCCGACTGACCATCCGTCTAAGGATGATAAGCGGAACTCAACCTCAACCTAGTTCCCAAGGCCTTATGTAACTGCTTCCAGAATCTAGATGTAAATCTAGGATCTCTATCGGAAACAATACTAGAAGGCACTCCGTGCAACCTTACTACCTCCTTGATGTAGATTTGGGTTAACCTCTCTAACGTATAACTTTCCCCAATAGGTAAGAAGTGAGCACACTTCGTCAACCTATCGACGATTACCCAAATTGTATCATGCCTCTTGTTAGTTCTTGGCAAACCAACCACAAAGTCCATAGATATACCTTCCCATTTCCATTCTGGGATATCTAAAGATTGTAACAGTCCTGCTTGTTTTTGGTGTTCTATCTTTGCTTTCTGACACACCAAACAAGCCAACACATATTCAGCCACTTCCTTGTTCATTCCAGGCCACCAAAACATCTTCTTCAAGTCTTGATACATCTTGGTAGCTCCTGGATGAAAACTCGGCCTACTCTTGTGTGCTTCTTCCAAGATCATCCTTCTTAGTTCTATATCCATCGACACACAGATCCTATCACCATACCTTAAGACTCCATCTCGATTCATCCTAAACTCAGATCTTCTGCCTTCCTCTACTTGTTCCTTCACCTTCTGAAGATACTGATCAACTTCTTGCTTTTCCTTGATCCTCTTCAAAAAGTCGCTCGACACTGTGACCATTCCTACGCGTATCTTATCTCTAGATAATCCTATCCCTAGATTCAGATCTTTGAATTGTTCAATCAGTTCCAACTCTTATACCATCATAGCAGATACGTGCAAGGATTTCCTACTTAACGCATCTGCTACTACATTTGCTTTTCCTGGATGGTACTGTAAATCAAATTCATAATCCTTTATGAATTCCATTCACCTCCTTTGTCACATGTTTAACTCCTTCTGATCAAATAGATACCTTAAGCTCTTATGGTCACTGTACACTATAAATTTAGCTCCATATAAATACTGTCGCTATATCTTTAAAGCAAACACTATAGCTGCCAGCTCCAAATCATGAGTTGGATAATTCCTCTCATGAACTCTTAGTTGTCGCGAAGCATACGCTACGACCCTCCTTTCCTGCATCAGGACATAGCCTAATCCTTGGTATGACGCATCATAGTATACGTCAAACTATCCTAAAGAATCTGGTAACGTCAATACTAGTGACGTAGTCAACCTCCTTTTTAGTTCTTGAAAACTTTTCTCGCACTCATCCGTCCATACAAAGGATATTCCCTTCCTCGTTAGCTATGTCATGGGCAACGCAATTTTCGAGAATCCTTCGATGAACCTTCGACAATATCCAGTTAAGCCCAGAAAGCTTCTGATCTCACTCACCGTCTTAGGGCATTCCCATTGTACCACAGCTTCAACCTTTGCTGGATCTACTACTATCCCATCTCGGTTAATCACATGACCTAAGAACTGCACTTCTTCTTACCAAAACTCACACTTGGACAACTTTGCATAAAGTTGTCGGTCCTTTAATACTTGAAGCACAATCCTAAGATGTTCCTGATGTTATTCCCGATTAGGGGAATAGATAAGAATGTCGTCGATAAACACAATTGCAAACTTATCCAAGAATAGTCAAAAAATCCGGTTCATGCAATCCATAAACACTGCTGGAGCATTAGTCACACCAAAGGGCATAACCAGATACTCGTAGTGTCCATACTGACTTCTAAACGCCGTCTTCGGTACATCCTCCTTCTTGACTCGAATCTGATGATACCCAGACCTTAAGTCAATCATCAAAAACACTACTGCTCCTTTCAACTAGTCCATCAAGTTGTCAATCCTAGGTAACAGATACTTATTCTTGATTGTCACCTTATTCAACTGCCAATAATCCACGCACAGCCTTGAACTTTCGTCCTTTTTCTTGATGAACAGTACTGGCACTCCCCAAGGTGAAGCACTTGGTCTAATGAACTCTTTACCCAACATGTCATCCAATTGCTTTTTCAGCTTTCCTAACTCTGCTGGAGCCATTCGATAAGGTGCAATCGAAATCGGTCCAGTTCCTAGTATGAGATCTATAGCGAACTCTATTTCTCTCCTCATCAATCTGGGGAAATATTTCTCTAGAAAGCATTCCCGAAATAGTCCCCAGTTAATCACTCTTCCTTCTGCTTCAAGCATTCTCTTCTTGCCTTTCCACCATAGCTCTGCACCTCCCATCAGCATGAAGGATGCAGCATAGGTCACCTTCCTGTCCTCACGACAATGCATTGCCGTGAAGATTTTTTCAAGTTCCTGTATCCAGAGTTCAGCTCCCTCCGGATTGAAGTCACCATTAAACCGTGGTGGCTTCCCTTTCAAAAAGGTACTCAATCCAGCATCTTCCATCTCTACTTCACATCCCTGATTCTGCCTCTACTGCTGCTGCATAGTCACTTGCAAACAGTTGAGCGTTTTGCTGCGTCTGCTGCAGCATTGCCGTAGCCAATTCTCTAACTGTCCCTAGGGTTCCAGTTGACTCTGTCCCACCCCCAACGTGGGAATTCTCTCCATTACCATTCTTGGGTTCAGCTACACCCTCAATGGCTCTTCTGCCACGTCTTCCACCTCGTCCGCGAGCCATTTAATTTCTCGTAGAAGAAATTATCAGCTCACATTTGTATGACATACAACACTATATTATCACTGTAACACCCCGATTTTCATCGTCTTTATAAATTAGTAAGTTGTATAATTAAGTTTGTATTTTATTTGAGGTTTTAGAAAATGAAATAAAATAAACTGAGACCATATTCATGCTCAACGCTATAGTAGGAAGCTACGATTAAATTTTGGGCTAAAAACTCAGACGGAGCCCGGTCTGCGTTTTTCACTGACAGTAGTATTTTACTACTATAAAGATCTAATTTTGACTCGTGAACGAGGCAGTTAGTCTTAGAATTCAATTCTCTACAATTTTTTTAAAATTGATTCTTGACGTTAAAAAGTGAAATAATATAAACTATTCGGGTGAAAACTCAAACCCGGAGACGAACGGAGCTGTATATGGATTTATCGGGACCCGCTACTGGATAATTTTGATGACACATCAAGTCACATCATCTAGGAATTCGTTCCAAGTGTCATGATGATTTTCAAAATATCTGGATGCGAAATGACCAAAATGCCCCTGACCTTTTTCTTAATGACATTTTTGTCCTAAGGTGAAAAGACTATTTTGCAATTAAGTGGAAAAATTTTGGACCTTCATGTCCCGCTCTCCCTCACGCATAAACCAGCCAAGGCAGCCCCCATCCACCATTTTTCTCCTAACACCATTTTCTCTTCAACTTTCTCTCCATTTTCAAGCTTGATCTCTAACCATTTTTGGTGAATCAAGTGTGGATTCCTACTCATTTTCATCACTCCAAGTGGTAAGATCACTTCTTTGATCCTTAAACCTCATGAATCTTCTCTTAATTCATGTTTGAAAACCATGATTCAAGTAGATTTCAAGTTCTAGGTTCAAACTTCAAAAATCTCGAGAAAATTGTAGAAAAATCCTTTTAATGTCAAACCAATTTCTATGAGCTAGTTGCATTATCCTCTTTCTTAATCCAAGTGCGTGTAACCAAAAGAGCTCTCTAGCTCATATGGGTATGGAAGGCCGAACCTCACCCTTTTTGGATGAATGGAGTTTTGTTCAAATTTGTGTCTAAGAACTAGTGATTAGGTTCTATCACACTTAGAGGGCCTAGAATGCAAAAGTATGTGATCAAAAAACTTACCTAGCATATTTAATCATAGGATGGCCGAACCAACCAATTGGGGAAAACATGAAATTTTGATTCAAGTTTCAATATGGAGACTTGATTTGGTGTTAAGGTTACCTAAGGAACCTTTCTCCAAGAGATAGGAATTTTTAGACATCCCTAGCTATTTTTGGGACCCTATGGCTAAACCTAGCTTCTAAGGGATTAGGGGAAATTATGTTGTTAAATGTTGATGATTGGATTGGTTGTGTTTTTATAGTTGTTGTCGGGTATTCGGATGAGAAATCGGGAGAATTCGCGGACCGATCGAACAACTTTTCCTTCGGAGGATAACTTCAAGAGGTAAGGGGAGATTAACTCCAATAAGTTTGATAGCCTCATGGGATTTTTGTTGGATGATTGTAACTATGATGTGATATTGATGATTTTCTTGGTTGATGCATTATGTGGCCCATATGCTTAATTGATCTAGTGATTATGTGATTGATGCTTGAAGATATGTTATGAGTGGTGTATGTACTTGATTTATTCTATGAAGTATATACTTGGATATTTGAATATGAACTGTGGCATGGATGCCTTGGATGATATAGACTTGTGATGTTGAATGGAGACTTGATATATATATATATATATATATATATCCCGGATTGCTTAAGAGCATAGCATTGGCTATAGCTCAATAATGAAGATTAAGCTACCTAAAAGTCTTGATCAACGATTTGGAAATGTTTTGGTTTGAGATATGAGAAGCTTTTAAGTTAAATGGCATAAGGGCCAATTTTTCTAAAAAGCCACTAAGCTAAGAACTCAAGGGGAATTTCGAACAAGACTTAAGAAATTGAGAGTTAGTGAGGAAAATAGTGAAACGTTGTTTTATCATTATTTTCTAAACTTTGTTGTACAAAGAAAGAAAACCTTGAAAAATATCTAGTTTCTCAAAGAAAGAACCTTCTGAAAGTATTTGACTTTCCAAAACGAAAAAGTTTCTTCATGAAAGTTTACTCCGATAATAATCTTTAGAAAAATGTTTAAAATGATGGAACCTGTAACACCCCGATTTTCCTTATTCTTTTAATTAATCAGTATTTAGGTAATTGTATTTTATTGAAGGGTTTGGAAAATAAAATAAATTATTCTGAGACCATAGTCACACTTTACGTTATCGTAGGAAACTATGGTTAAATTTTGGTCAAAAACTCAGATGGAGCCCGGTCTGCGTTATACACTGACAGTATTATTTTACTGCTAAGACGACCTAATTTTGACTCATGAACGAAACCATTAGGTTTTAAATTAAATTGCGAACGTTATCGGCGATTTTGAAAATTTTCAAAATATAAAAGTTTTCACGACTTTCGGGGAGACGATTCGAGCCGTGATAGGGTTTTTTGAGACCCATGAGCCGATAATTTTCATATCAAAGTTGTGTTGAGTCATCTAGGGTCTCATACCAGTGTCGTGAGGATTTTCAAAATGTCGAGACATGAAATGACCAAATTGCCCTTGGTTATTCTTACTAATTACCCTTTTTACCTTTCTTACTCATTAAGTCACTAAGTGAAAATATCTTCACCCTCTCTCTCTCATCCACTCGCTGACTCTCTCTCCCCCTCATCTTCATCTTCTTCTTCTTCTTCTTCTTCTTCCTTTCTTCTTTTCCTCCATTTCTCTTTTCTTCCTCCATTTTCAACTCCATTTTTCTCAAGCTTCCTCATGGATTTTCAACCAACTTTGTGAAGCAAAGTTGCTCCTCTCATCCTTCTCTATCACCTAAAAGGTATAGATTTCATCTTTGAGCTCTCAATCTTCATTTTCTCCATTGAAGTTCATAGTTTCAAGTTTTTAGATCTAAACTTCAAAAATGTCTAGAAAATTGTAGAAAAATCCTTTTAATGCCAAACCAATTTCTATGATCTAGTATCATCCCCTACTATCATATTCCAAGAGCTTGAAATCAAATAAGCTCTCTAGCCTATTTTTCTTAAAGAGGCCGAATGGGTGTATATTTGGGGAAAATGGGTTTTACATTCTGGAGCAATTTCGCTTAGGGAAATCAAATCGCTTAGCGGATTTCTGACAGCTTTACTTCCTTTCAATTTTCGTTTAGCTAAATAAAATCGCTTAGCGGATTTCTGACAGCTTTACTTCCTTTCAATTTTAGCTTAGCGAAATCAACTCGCTTAGCGGATCATCTTCTTTTCAACCTATACACAAAATAAAGGGAGTTTATGATTTATTTATATAAATTTGTGGTTGTGTTTTGTGGTATAGAATCGGATAGGACTCGAACGTTCGATCGCGCACCCGATTGACTGTTGCGGAGCCGCATTCGGAATCTCTCGAGAGCTTTACTAAGGTGGGGAGAAAGAACTGACATCGTCGGGAAGGCAAGCTTAGTATAGAGTATACATATGTGTGTAGGGGAACCTTAAAACCCTGCTAGAGGTTGAGCCCTGGATAAAGTGCCTGGACCCTAGGTGTAGGTACTTTTGGGCTATCACCACTAAGTTGATAATGTGGATGATGTGATTGATTGAGGTTGATGTGTTGAACTGTTTATTTGATTATCTGTTGGTTTTATTTTATTGAAATGCTTGTGTGATGAACTGTTGTCTGACCTTGTGATGATATCTGCACTAGAATGAATTACTGTTGTAATATTCTGTTGTGATTTGGTTGATTGAGTGTTGATGAGAGTATGGTGAGTGATGATATTGTTCGGGTTGATACCGTCGTGGTCTCGACCATGGAGCTGTGGCTCTTAGACGCAAGGCGTCGTGATGCAGATGTTGATGTTGATGTTGATGATGATGTGATACGATGTGTCGTGGTCGAGTGCATAGGCGTGAGGTACCGGTATCAACCTGCGATGGATAGCATATCATTTCATACCACAACATTTTGTCCCAAAGGGGGATGTCCAATTAGGGATGTGTTACTTTAAATCCCGAGGTGGGATGTGATGTGATGTGATGTAATCCCGATGGGGATGTCCAATTGGGGACGTGATGTATCCGCCGACATGCATATAGGGAAGTCAGCATATACATAGGGACTAGTATCCCTCTTATAGGCTTATTTGAGAGAATGATGTTTGAGATGATTGTGATGGGTTACTTAAGAGATGGGTGATGTTGTGTTGTATATGTTATCTGTGTTGTGTGATGTATATATATGCTGTACTGATGCCCCTCTCCCATATTTGATGATATATGTGTTTCTTATCTCCCTCTATTTTCTGTATGTGTTGCTCTTATTTTATGGGAAGACCACGAGGAGGAACCAGTCGCTGAGGAGCTAGACGGCATTCCTTACAAGCCTGACGCCGGAGGACGTCCCACGGACCCTAACCTCGAGAGGTTGGGCAATGATCGTGATTAGCCGGAGAGTTGTCTCTCAGCCTACTTTTCGTACTTTTATTTTGGTTTGTACTAATGTACTCTGTATGTACTACTTATATTGTAGCCCTACTGATGGGGCAATGATGTATGTCATATATTTCTTATGTTTTAAAGTTGTGTACTCTGAGGCGTTGCGTGCCGTAAATTGTTTTGCTTCCGCACTCAATTTTACGCAACGCTTCGTATTAATAAGGCGTGCTAACGATTATAATACGATTAAGGTTAGTTAATATCTTTGGTTCTACTGATGGGACGGCGGGTTGTCTCATTTATTGGTATCAGAGCAGTTCGATTCTAATATCGGACTGTGTGGTTTAGGAAGCATACTAGCATTGACAGTTATATCCACATTGGGTACTAAGTGTGTTAGAAAAAGGGTAGTGTGTCCAATGCGCAAGTTATCGAATGTGATAACTATTTTATCCGTAAGGCATATGATATGTATATCTATTGATTGATATTGTATTTCTTATGAATTGAAACTAACGCTTCCTTTACCAGGAAAGAATGTCCAGAGGACGCGGTAGAGGAAGGGGACCACTAGTTGGAACCGGGAGCCCCGACAGTAGTGGGGATACCTCGGGAATTGGGGGTAGCAGAGATCATAACGAAGCGATGAGGGCCATGAGGGATTTGGCCGCTGCAATGCTACAACAAACACAGCAGAATGCTCAGTTCATGCAACGACAAGAAGAGAGGGATGCTAGATAGCAGCAAAATCCAGTCGGAGGAGGTGAAGTGGTAAACACCGGCCTAAATACCTTTATGAAGGGGAATCCTCCCCAATTCCATGGGGAGTACAATCCGGAAGCCGCTGAGCTATAGCTACGAGAAATCGAGAAGGTCTTTGTTGCTATCCAATGCAGAGAGGATAGGAAAGTTACTTACGCTGCTTTCATGCTAGTCGGAGCAGCAGAAGCATGGTGGAAGAACAAACAGAGACTGCTAGAGGCTGAAGGAAGACTGCTGACCTGGGAAGTATTCCGTGAGAGCTTCTTGGAGAAATATTTCCCAAGGAGTGTTCGTCAAGAGAAAGAAAAAGAATTCCTGAACCTGAAGCAAGACCAAAAGACGGTGGGAGAATACACCATGAGGTTCGAGGCGTTGCTGAAATTCTTCCAGTTTTACCTAGTGTACCCGGATGAAGACTGGGTGTGCAGAAGGTTCGAAGATGGACTAAGGCCCGAACTGAAGAGGGCTATGCTGCCATTGAGCGTCCGATCATTCCCCGAGCTAGTGGAAAAATGTACCGTACTGGAAGGACACGACCAAGAGAGAGTTACACAAACTCCAGCAACAAGCAGTGGACCAACCAGGAGCTTTGGTCAGAAAGGTCGAGGACGAAAGTTTCAACCGAGGGCGAAACCTTACAGTCGCCCGAATCAACAACCAACAAGTTATGGAAGGGGGAATGCTAGTCAAGGACAACCAGGATTTTCCAAGTGATTTCGATGCGGAGGGCCACATCAAGTGAAAGATTGTGCTCAGGCACCGAACGTCACTTGTTTCCGTTGTGGCATGTGGGGCCACTATGCCAACGAGTGTCGAACGGGGGATGCTGGTAATAGAGGTCAAGTTCAACAGCAAGGCGGAAGAGCTCAGAACACTGGGACTAGACAACAAGTGTGGGCCAGCAAAACAGGCCGCAGACGACGGGAAGAGTGTTCGCCGTGAGAGGTTCTGAAGCCTCTCAATGTCCCGATCTGATACAAGGTAAGTGCCTAGTTGCAGGGGGACTCTTATATGTTTTATTTGATTCGGGGGCTACACATTCCTTTATTTCTTTGGCGTGTATGGATCATTTGAATTTTCCTGTTTCAACCTTACCATATGATTTGACTGTTTCTACACCTACGGGTGATTCCCTGACAACTCTGTTTGTCTGTTTAAAATGCGCGGTTATGTTAGAAAACCAATCTTTTCTTGTTGACCTAGTCTGTCTGCCTATGCAGGAGATTGATATTATCTTAGGCATGGACTGGCTTTCGGCCAACCATATAGTACTAGACTGTTCAAATAAAACCCTCTGTCTTTCCAAGCAATCTGGATCATTGCCTGCCAGTTATAGTGTGTCGGGAGGTGTACAATCAGTACAGTGCATGGTGCTGTTTTCCTTGGAAGCCGAGGAGACTCCAAGTCTAGATGCTTTGCTGGTGGTGCGTGAGTTTCCAGATATTTTCCCGGACGATGTGCCAGGATTACCACCCAAGAGGGAGGTAGAGTTCACAACCTAACCCAAGCAGTCCTTGATTAAGAATCAAACTGCTCTGATACAACTAAATGAGACAACCCCTCCTCTGAGGTCCCATTAGTAACCCGAACTCAACTTCTTAACGTCACAGCGTAGCGTGATTAATTAAAAAATGCAGAAATATTAAAGCAACCAATACTAATACCACAACTATATATATAGTATACGTATAAAAGTATTGGCTCTATCAGTAGAATCTACAATAACTGATACCAAATACAAATATTCAGAGTACGCAACACATATAAAATGAAAGCATAGTAACAAAATAAAATACATACGACTTCCTCTCCTGGCCCCAAAATTACATTTCGCTCAAACCCATGTACTAGCCATAACAAAACTAAGACTGTATACCCAAACCAGACTTTAACGTATACGTTAGTAGGGCCCGTATACACAACTCTTCGCTGAGAGTAGTCAATCTCCCACAGACGATCGTCCTCTGCATAGAGCAGCTCAAAGTCTCCCATCACTAGGATTTGAGGCTCTCCCACTAGCATCAGGTTCAACAGGTATGCCATCAATCTCGTCTGGCAATTCCTCAACAGGATCTTCTCGTGTGATCGAGAATAAATAAAATACGACATAGAGAAATACGGGATAAGAAACAACAATACATCATAAATAGGGAAACAGCTATAAAATAAGCTATATAGATAGCAACATACAACAGCACAACAGTATCAAGCAATCATCTCCCGAAGTTCTTCTCTCTTAACTATTGTCTCTCACACTCATGCAGCTAACGACTATATGGACGCGATCACGACGCGACATCCCCAACAGATCATAATGTCTCGTTCATCTCTGTGCGACCCCTCGTAATGCAAGGTTCGGCCAACAGCCCGTGGGCTCAACTCGTCTCATGGGTACGACATATTCCCTCTTCCGGAGGCCAGGTCGGAATATTCGCCCGTCAACAACGCAACTTACGGTAACGACATATCCCCCCACCCGCAGGCCAGGTCAGGATATTTGCCCGTTCACAACTAATGGGTATCATCATCTCCCCGCAGGCAAGATCGATAGCCCGTATGCCAATACAGTGATGAACAACAACTATGCAACAGGAACCTCACCGACTCATCTCGGGATCAGAAACTTAGAGCCTCAACCACAACTCATACACAACTACGACTTACTTTCTCCGGCTTAACCGGGTATCAACTTTGTATCTCAATCATCAACATATCAATAGAATCTCTAAGTTGAGCACTACAACATATATATCCTCAAAATCCTCACCACATGTTCGTCTCCCAACTTATCAGAAATTACTACTTATCTCTACTCATACAACAGTAATCACAACATCATATCATCAACAACCATAATCAGGTTCAATAATCATATTCATTATATTAAATACTCATGCAAGCATATCAACTCATCAACTCATAAGTAAATATTTAAGTAATCCTAAGCATGTTACTAGGCACAACATACATATCACATATATCATACTAATCATACTAACACACAGCATACAACCACGACATAGCATAAAAATCAACCTATCGGTGATTCGACCACTAGTATGGTTTAGATCGCCCTACGCATATCAATATAAATTATTTAAATCTTGCCTCCTCGATGATATCGTGGTTCTTTCCCCCACCTGAATAGTTTTCCCCGCGTGCTTCTCCGGGCAACTTCGACTGTGGCTCCGCAACTATCAACCGTACACGCTTCCGAATAGTCAAACACCGTCTGATCCTTTACAACAAATCACAACCAGAAATTAATACTATCCAATCAAAACCCTTCTAATTCATATGACTAGGGTTCAGCCCCTTTTTATCAAAATAGGCTAGAGTTGTTAAAACTTTACTAACTCTTGGATAAATGATCCTCAAGTATGCACAACACTAGAGTAAGTTTTATTGCACAAAAGTTTGAAGCAAAAACCCATGATTCCTTATGATATAGGGTTCTGCCTCTTCATGGAAAATGGGCTAGAGATGTCCGAAAATTCCTAACTCTTGGATCAATGATCCTTAAGCATACATAACACTAAATCAAGTCTTTTTACTCAAAAACTTTGAATCAAAACTCAAACTTTCTCTTCCTCTATGTTTCGGCCATACCATACCCATATGAGTTAGAGAACTCTTTTGGTTATAAGCTCTTGGATTATGAGAGAGGGCAATGAAACTAGCTCATAGAAATTGGTTTGACATTAAAAGGATTTTTCTACAATTTCTTATGAATTTATGAAGATCAAAGCTCAACTTTGAAACATAGAATTTCAATGGAGAATGATGAAGATTGAGAGCTCAAGAATGAAGTTCATACCTCCTAGATGATGAAGATGGATGAAGTGATCAGCTTTGCTTCTCAAAGTTCTTGAAGAATCCTTAAGAAAATGGAGAGAAAATGAACTAAGAAAGTGTTGGAGAAGAAATGAAATGGATGATGTTTTGATGAAGAGAGGGGGCGTGAGGAAGAGAGAAGAAGAGATAAGGAGGTCTCACAATTTTCACTTAAGGGTAATAAAGTCTTTTCACATAAGGACCAAAGGGTAATTCCATGAAAGTTCAAGGGTATTTTGGTCATTTCGAGTCCAGATATTTTAAAAACCATCATGACACTGGCACGCATTCCTAGGTGACTTGACTTGATGTGACCTGATGTGACTTCAGGTTTATCCGTTAGCTGCTCCCGGTAAATCCATATCCAGCTCCGTTCGTTACCCGACTTGAGATTTCACCCGAATAGTTTATATTATTCCACTTTTTAGTGCGAAAGACCGATTTTATCAAAAAGGTAGGAAATCCGATTCTAAGACTAATTATCTCGTTCACGAGTCCAAATTAGGTCTTCTGAGTAGTAAAACACTACTGTCAGTGAAAACGCAGATCGAGCTCCGTCTGAGTTTTTGACCCAAAATTGAACCGTAACTCCCTACGATAGCGTAGGGCGTGACTATGGTCTTAGTTTATTTAATTTCATTTTATAAACCTCAGATAAAAATATAAACTCATTTATATAATTTACTGATATTAAAAAGCATGAAAATCGGGGTGTTACACCCACACCGACAACCGTAGCGTCATTGCCTTCTTTCTTCCCTCCTTTTCCACCACATCTATGCTACACACCATCACCATTTACTCCATCTTCTCAGGCATTTGCTTCACTGGAGCATTGGATTCAGCATATGCGAAACCAGCCACTGTTTTCTCCTGGCGTTGGTGGTGTCGGAATTGACCTTAATGTCGACTTCTATGCCAAATCGAGTAGTCAAGGTCCCATGACAGAAATTAGTGATCACATTGCAGCAGAGTACCATGATGAATAAGTTCGAAGGAACCCACACCGTGCAGCGAGGGATCGACTTCGAACATGCATACTGACTCCTGAGACTGACGATGGTTGCAGACACTAGTGATGTATCATTTATGGCTGTTTTGTGTAATTGTTTAGGATTCTGTGTTTCTTTAACTTCAAATATTATTTACTACGGTGACTCTATTCTATTATGTCTTATACATTTTTGTAATTTTTATGTTGATCTTTATTTTTAAAGATATGCCATAAATAATAAATAAAAGGGACATTTCCACACATTTCAACATAAAAAATGTAAAGGTACTTTGATTCAACATCAAAGACGATTAACATTTCAACACATTTCATACTTCGATTCTGTAACACCCCGATTTTTCAAGCTTTCGAGCTTCTTGTTTTAATTAAACAGTATTTATTTGTTTGTATTTTATTGGAGGGTCTTGAGAGTGCAATAAAATAATCCGAGACCATAGTCACGCTCTACGCTATCGTAGGAAGTTATGGTTAAATTTTGGTCGAAAACTCAGACGGAGTCCGATCTACGTTTTACACTGACAGCATGATTTTACTGCTTAGAAGACCTAATTTTTGACTCGTGAAAGAAACAGTTAGGTTTTATATTTTATTTCCAATGATATTGGTTATTTTGAAAATTTTCAAAATAAATAAGTCGTTATAGGTTATTTAGACGTAAAACCTAAATCGGGTGGACAATGGAGCGGAATGCAAGATTTACCGGGACCCATTACGGATAAGGTTAAAGTCACATCACCTTATCATCACCATCATTACATAAAAAAAAAATCCAGATATTTATAAACTTAGAGGTGAAATTACCAAAACGTCCTAAACTTAACTACGAGTTTGCCATAAGGTGAAAAAAAATATCTCACCTCACCTTTTCTTCTTCTCACTTCTCATGCCCCCCACTCTCTCCTTTCTCTTCATTTTCTTCCTTCTTCTTCTCTCCAAGCTTCTTCACCATTTTTCGTCAGAAATCCCTTCTAAACTTTGAGGATTTTGTGATAGAAAGTTGAATCCTTCACAAGCTTGTCATCTAGGAGGTATTACCCTCAATCTTCATCTCTTAATCTCTCTATTTCTCTCTTTAATCTTCATGATTCATGGAAGTTTATTTTTGAAACTTAAACATCAAAAATCCATAAGAAATTGTAGAAAAATCCTTTTAATGTCAAACCACTTTCTATGAACCTAGTTCATGATTGTCTACCTAAATCCAAGAGTTGGAAACCAAAGGAGCTTCCTAGCCATATGGGTATTTTTTGGCCGAAACCCCTATATGAGGGAGGATGAAGTTTTGGTTCAAGTTTTGGTGTAATAGGCTTTGATCTAGCCTTACCACACCTAGTAAGGATGGAATCCAAGAGTTGAGAATTTTTGGACATCCCTAGCTATTTTATCTAGCTATGGCCGAACCTAGGGGGATATGGTTAGTAGAGATTTTTGTGATTTAAAGTTGATCTATTGATTAATTGTGTGTGTGTAGTTGTCGACGAGTAATCGGACGAGGAACCGGATCGATCAGGCAACTTTTCACTTACCGGGAACTTCAAGAGGTAAGGGGAGAAATGCCTAAGGGATTCTCCCGATGACTGCATGTCATCATTTTTTATCTGTATATATGTAATTAAGTTGTGTGGTGATTGATTTACTTACTTTCCGCAATTATTTGATTTGTTGATGATTGCTGGTTAATATGTGTTATAGTAGTTTAATATGTTACTTGTATTATCTACTATAATCATATTATGATGTTGATTGTTGATTGGGAAGCCTGATAGTGGTCAGTGTTCAATAAATTAACGGGGATAAAAGCTTTAAAAAGCTTTGTATTAAATGATAAAGATTTATTTGGGAAACTTTGGGAATTTTCAGTGATGCAAGTTTTCTAAAGGAAAAGAGGATTCAAAAGTAATTTATGAAGTTAGTAGAAAAAAATTAGTTTTTAAGAACAAATTAATCATTATGTGGAATTTATTAAAATAAGAGGAAAAATTCAAGTTTTTCAACTTAAAACGTTTTTAACGCTAAAACGATGTTTTACTTCCCAAAAGATTTACGGAACAAGTTTTCGAAAAACAGTGATGTTGTTCTGGGACGAGGTTTTTGGACAGCTGTTTCCTTTTTGGGAAGGAACTTTCAACAAAAGTTAAGCTTTATAAAAATTCAATGGTTTTCAAACCTTTTTCAAACAGAAAGGTTTCTCTATAAACGAGTTTTTCCAACGGTATAAAATCCGGCAACTTGGATGAGCTGCGGAAATTTCGTTTTTGATTTGTGTTTCACAGAACGAAAAACGGTGTAAAACGTTGAAAATGTGAACCTAGCATACGAGACGTCGGGATGCTAGTGTTCTGTAAAAATAGCACGAGAAACCGTGCAACGATGTTATAGACTATGTGTTCCCCTCTTATTATGAGGAAACGTCCTCTTTTATGAGGAAACGTGATTAAAGGTGAATGATGTTTTCTATTACCACGGACCTTGGGCTGGTGCATCGGTCTAGGGCTCCACGATTGAGCACTCAGACGTTTCGTCCTATGTTAACGATGAGAAGTTTTAAAACGGTGTAATTTTGAATAGTCGGGAGTCTGCGAGCTACGACAACGAAAGAACGAACACAAAGAAAAGTGGCAAGACTTGAAATGTTTTTTTTTTCATGCATTAAAATATTCGACAGACATGCCAATGATGTTAATATGGATATCTTGGTGGCAGAATATTCAAGACGATGTGTAACATTGTGCCTTGATGGACAATGGTGTCATACGAACGATGAATACTGTGCCTTGAGTGGGACAATAGAGTATGACCATTTACGATTTATCAAGTACCGCTGAATGTAATTCCATGTAAACGCGATCTCATGGTGTTCATGTACCTCTGAACAAGCACCTAGGTGCTGGTCATTGTTCCCTAGGGTCACTGTACCTTGAGCCTGATCAGCTCAGTTTTTATACAACGGTGTTGAGATCTCCGGAGATTAAGTAAAGAATTAGATGATGAACATTGAAGTGTCATGCATCTCTTTTGAAAATAACGATGGTTGTCGGGTATGAGACTCTATGATATACTACTTGTTGGTCAGTAGGACCTTACACATGATGATTATCTATGCTTATGTGTTATGGATGTGATATACATGTTGTTATCGTGAGTGAATCCATATATTGGTATCTCACCCTTACATCTTTAGATGAGTTTCAAGATGCTACTGGAACATTCGGGGATCCATTCCCTGATGCTTGAGGGCATGGAAGGATGGTGACATACGAGAAGTCACGGTGTTTTAGTAGCAAGACCAGCTATAGGATATGTCCTATTTTATTTTGAACAACAGTTAGTTAATTGCTCAGGCTACTGAAAGCCACGACTTTTATGAATGGCCGTCTGTATAAGGCCTTATGTTATATTATGATATCGTACTATATATACGCTGCTTGATGTTTATTTACATGCGTGTTTATGTTACGCTGATGTATGTTATGCTAAGTTAGAAGAAAAAATTTATCTCGGATTTTCGAAATAAGTTAAATACTTGGAAAATTTATTTTTCGAAAGTAACCAGCAAAATTTCTTAAGTTTTATTTTTCACAACGGGTAACCATGTGGTTCCCCAGAAGTGGGTGTCACAGATTCGGTACAATTAGAAAAGGACATACGCAGTGGAACTAAAGGCAATCATCTATATCATCTGCTCTCCACCAGAGCCTCCTGCTCGTTGAGGGAAGAGACGCCTATTATGTCTTTAAGACCTGCAATGACTACATCTTTAGGATGGTTATGACTCTCTCCAGTCCATTTCATTCCTCGGGCGTGTTGATTTTGGTCTTCCCTTTGGACGAAGCATTGATTCATCCGGTACCGAAGTGTAAGGCACCCAGTAGGATGGTATGTCTTCCTCGTGATGCCACTGTCCAGAGTATGCATTCACTATTGAATGCAATGTGTATCTGGTATCGACATACTGCCAATAGTCAAGACTCATTGCCGAACAAGCAGCAATCACATGTGAGCAGGGGTAGTGAAATGTTGTGAATCTCCCACACTCACAATATCTTTTGGATATGTTGACGCTCCATGAATGGCCTCCTTTCTGAGTCATTGGATTAAATGCCTCTTGAACTTCAAATCTTGTGTGTTGTATGTCATAAGGGCGATGCTGGTGTGAAGAAGCTTCATCTTGTTGTTTCTTAATCGCATTTATTAACTTCTCAGTATAATACTGACCTGTACCAAGTTGAGCTCTAGCAATTGCACCTCTCTTTACAAAATATTTGACCATCCTGCCATATGTGTACTTCACTAGAGCTGTTATTGGCAAATTACGAGTGCCCTTTAAAATTTTATTAACCACTTCCAACAAGTTTGTTGTCATTGGCCAAACCTACGACCATCTTCATCATAAGCTAGAGCCCATTTCTCTTTTGAAATCCCGTCAATCCACCGCTCTATTTCTGGACTTATTTCACGGAACGTATCTAATATGCGCAGAAACCGTTGCCTACAGACTGTATACCCTACATGGTCACAAATGATAAGTTACATTAGTGTGTGCAACATAAGACAAATACGTTATGTAAATAGAAAATTTTAAATCCTTTAAAAGGTCATTACCTAGTTTCATCAATTCCGACTTTAACTTTGCATTCTTGAATTTATGGTTGAAGTTACTTGTAATGTGCCGAATGCAGTATACATGGTAAGCATATGGAGGTTGCCATCCAAGGTGTGGATTCCCCACAACCGATTTTATGCTTTGGTGACAATCGAAGATCAAACATATTCCTCTCTTGTTGGTCACATGCTCGCGTATCAATGCCAAGAACCATGACCAAGCACTCAAGGTCTCTCCTTCAACCACCGCGAAAGCAATCGGGAGTACATTATTTTTTCCATCTTGGGTGTTGGCAATCAATAGCGTGCCTCGATACTTACCATACAAGTGGGTGCCATCAACTTGTACTATGGGCTTACAGTGATTGAAAGCATCACAACATTGTTTGAAAGACCAAAAAACCCGGTGACACTTACGAAGTTGAGACTGCACACGATTACCAGCTACAACATCATTTGACTCGATTTTTTAGTCAGAACCATCTGCGAATAGCTGCATGTGCTCCAACCATTTAGGCAACATTGTGTAAGATTCATCCCAATCTCCAAACACTTGCACGATTGCTTTTTGCTTTGCCTTCCATGCCTTCCTATAGGATATTTTATAGCAAAAAGTATCTTGTATCGTTTCTTGGACAAGCGAAATTGACACCCCAGGTTCGTCTCGGACCATACCTAACACAATATAAAAAACATTAATTGAAATCTTAATCATGCCAATTAAAATAACAAGATAGAAACTATTATATATGGTTTATGATCATACCTAGTATGCATGAGCATACAAAGTTAGAATCCAACTTTCTATGATCTTGCGACAACATCGCATTCACACAATTGTGTGGACCACCCCATTTCTTAACCTCCCACTTGTCTGACTACTTTGATAAAATTGCCCTCATCAACCATGGACATCCCTGTGTAGTATTTGGGCACTTCACATAAAGAAGTGATTGTCTTGATTTTACAACTATAAACGATTGATGGCATCTCATCAACTAATTTTTCACCGCTGACTGAACTGCTTGTTTACTGTCAAACCGTAAACCAACATATAATTCCTCACCCACTTGTCAGGATCTCGAAACATCCAACCCTTCAAAATAATCCATCTCCTCATTGGGATGGTCCCAGTTAATATAACTGTAATGGGGTGATGAATTGAAGAAAGCACCACGTGATTGGCCTGTACGTAAACACATTATAATCATAATAACAACAACAACAACAAAAATTTAATAACAATAATGTCAATATCAAACCTGCTTGTTGGGTGGGAACAAACTTTGGAGGTTGTGCTAATGAAACTGGAGAAACCATCATTGGATGTGAGCCAACCATTGCAGACAACATTACATTGGAATCAAGTTGAGTATCATCGTTAGTGTCGGAGTCACTGCTTTTAGGGATTTCACCTTCCTCTTCGTCATTAGTAGAATCAACCTCCATTTCACTGTTCCAATCCTCATCTTTCCCTGATGATCCAAGGTCTACATCGTATCTTTGCAATTCCAAATTACTGCCAAGCGATTGCGCAAGGATTCTTGAACTTCCAGTAACATCGATTTCAGCATATAACTCAAGACTTGTGATGGAATCATTCTGATCAAAGGTATCCATCATGCACTCCATATCCTCATCATCGCTAATCTCATATACCATATATTTTGACGGATTTTGACTACACAAAACTCTGGCTAATATTTTTGAAATACTATGATTTGGAAGCAATTTCAATCTGTCATAAATCTTTGTCTTCAGAAGTTCAAACCCGACTCCATGTTTTATTTTCATACATTTTTTATCTCCTTCAAACGTGATTCCTTCTGGACAGTCAAGCATCCTCCCATTTGAGTACACGAAAGCAATAATTTCACTCATCACATACGATCTGCAATATTAAAACATAAACAATGGATTATTTGACACTGTTAATAATATTATAATAAGAAATCTAATAATAATTATAACATCAACAAAAATTAAATAATTGAATAACTCAAATTTATAAATAAAAAAAAAAAAAAACTAAATACTCCACTTAAATTAACTAAATACATTCAATAAAAATGGTATATGAACCTTCCAAATAAAAGGGGATAAATGGTTTAGTGTTTAGGGTGGGGGAAGGTTAGGGTTGGGGAATGGGGAAGGGGTTTTATAGGGTTTGGCTTGGGGGGACAGCCCACTGCCCAGGCCGCCATGTGGCACGCTCTAGGAAAGCTACTTGCAGTAGCACCTTTGCCCAGAGCGCGTCACGTGACGCCTCGGGCAGTGGTTGTCTGTGGCAGTGTAAAAACGCTACTTTGAATAGCGTTTTTTAAAAACGCTAGTCAAAGTAGCGTCTTTTATGTCAGAAAAAAATAATAAAAAATGTCATGCTGGCAAAAAGTGGATTAATTTGATAAATAGTTCAAAAATGAGGTTATATTGATAAATAGTTTCTAAAACGGGGTCAGTTTGGTCAAAAATGAAGATTAAGCTCCCTAAAAGTCTTAATCAACGATTTGGAAATGTTTTGGTTTGAGATATGAGAAACTTTTAAGTTAAATGGCATAAGGGCCAATTTTTCTAAAAAGCCACTAAGCTAAGAACTCAAGGGGAATTTCGAACAAGACTTAAGAAATTGAGAGTTAGTGAGGAAAATAGTGAAACGTTGTTTTATCATTATTTTCTAAACTTGTTGTACAAAGAAAGAAAACCTTGAAAAATATCTAGTTTCTCAAAGAAAGAACCTTCTGAAAGTATTTGACTTTCCAAAACGAAAAAGTTTCTTCATGAAAGTTTACTCCGATAATAATCTTTAGAAAAATGTTTAAAATGATGGAACCTGTAACGCCCCGATTTTCCTTATTCTTTTAATTAATCAGTATTTAGGTAATTGTATTTTATTGAAGGGTCTGGAAAATGAAATAAATTATTCTGAGACCATAGTCACACTTTACGTTGTCGTAGGAAACTATGGTTAAATTTTGGTCAAAAACTCAGATGGAGCCCGGTCTGCGTTTTACACTGACAGTATTATTTTACTGCTAAGACGACCTAATTTTGACTCATGAACGAAACCATTAGGTTTTAAATTAAATTGCGAACGTTATCGGCGATTTTGAAAATTTTCAAAATATAAAAGTTTTCACGACTTTCGGGAAGACGATTCGAGCCGTGATAGGGTTTTTCGAGACCCATGAGCCGATAATTTTCATATCAAAGTTGTGTTGAGTCATCTAGGGACTCATACCAGTGTCGTGAGGATTTTCAAAATGTCGAGACGTGAAATGAACAAATTGCCCTTGGTTATTCTTACTAATTACCCTTTTTACCTTTCTTACTCATTAAGTCACTAAGTGAAAATATCTTCACCCTCTCTCTCTCATCCACTCGCTGACTCTCTCTCCCCCTCATCTTCATCTTCTTCTTCTTCTTCTTCTTCTTCTTCTTCTTCTTCTTCTTCTTCTTCTTCTTCTTCTTCTTCTTTCCTCTTCTTTTCCTCCATTTCTCTTTTCTTCCTCCATTTTCAACTCCATTTTTCTCAAGCTTCCTCATGGATTTTCAACCAACTTTGTGAAGCAAAGTTGCTCCTCTCATCCTTCTCTATCACCTAAAAGGTATAGATTTCATCCTTGAGCTCTCAATCTTCATTTTCTCCATTGAAGTTCATAGTTTCAAGTTTTTAGATCTAAACTTCAAAAATGTCTAGAAAATTGTAGAAAAATCCTTTTAATGCCAAACCAATTTCTATGATCTAGTATCATCCCCTACTATCATATTCCAAGAGCTTGAAATCAAATAAGCTCTCTAGCCTATTTTTCTTAAAGAGGCCGAATGGGTGTATATTTGGGGAAAATGGGTTTTACATTCTGGAGCAATTTCGCTTAGCGAAATCAAATCGCTTAGCAGATTTCTGACAGCTTTACTTCCTTTCAATTTTCGTTTAGCTAAATAAAATCGCTTAGCGGATTTCTGACAGCTTTACTTCCTTTCAATTTTAGCTTAGCGAAATCAACTCGCTTAGCGGATCATCTTCTTTTCAACCTATACACAAAATAAAGGGAGTTTATGATTTATTTATATAAATTTGTGGTTGTGTTTTGTGGTATAGAATCGGATAGGACTCGAACGTTCGATCGCGCACCCGATTGACTGTTGCGGAACCGCATTCGGAATCTCTCGAGAGCTTTACTAAGGTGGGGAGAAAGAACTGACATCGTCGTGAAGGCAAGCTTAGTATAGAGTATACATATGTGTGTAGGGGAACCCTAAAACCCTACTAGAGGTTGAGCCCTAGATAAAGTGCCTGGACCCTAGGTGTAGGTACTTTTGGGCTATCACCACTAAGTTGATAATGTGGATGATGTGATTGATTGAGATTGATGTGTTGAACTGTTTATTTGATTATCTGTTGGTTTTATTTTATTGAACTGCTTGTGTGATGAACTGTTGCCTGACCTTGTGATGATATCTGCACTAGAATGAATTACTGTTGTAATATTCTGTTGTGATTTGGTTGATTGAGTGTTGATGAGAGTATGGTGAGTGATGATATTGTTCGGGTTGATACCGTCGTGGTCTCGACCATGGAGCTGTGGCTCGCAGACGCAAGGCATCGTGATGCAGATGTTGATGTTGATGTTGATGATGATGTGATACGATGTGTCGTGGTCGTGGTCGAGTGCGTAGGTGTGAGGTACCGGTATCAACCTGCGATGGATAGCATATCATTTCATACCACAACATTTTGTCCCAAAGGGGGATGTCCAATTAGGGATTTGCTACTTTAAATCCCGAGGTGGGATGTGATGTGATGTGATGTAATCCCGACGGGGATGTCCAATTGGGGACGTGATGTATCCGCCGACATGAATATAGGGAAGTCAGCATATACATAGGGACTAGTATCCCTCTTATAGGCTTATTTGAGAGAATGATGTTTGAGATGATTGTGATGGGTGACTTAAGAGATGGGTGATGTTGTGTTGTATATGTTATCTGTGTTATGTGATGTATATATATGCTGTACTGATGCCCCTCTCCCATATTTGATGATATATGTGTTTCTTATCTCCCTCTATTTTCTGTATGTGTTGCTCTTATTTTATGGGAAGACCACGAGGAGGAACCAGTCGCTGAGGAGCTAGACGGCATTCCTTACGAGCCTGACGCCGTAGGACGTGCCACGGACCCTAACCTCGAGAGGTTGGGCAATGATCGTGATTAGCCGGAGAGTTGTCTCTCATCCTACTTTTCGTACTTTTATTTTGGTTTGTACTAATGTACTCTGTATGTACTACTTATATTGTAGCCCTACTGATGGGGCAATGATGTATGTCATATATTTCTTATGTTTTAAAGTTGTGTACTCTGAGGCGTTGTGTGCCGTAAATTGTTTTGCTTCCGCGCTCAATTTTCCGCAACGCTTCATATTAATAAGGCGCGCTAACGATTATAATACGATTAAGGTTAGTTAATATCTTTGGTTCTACTGATGGGACGGCGGGTCGTCCCATTTATTGGTATCAGAGCAGTTCGATTCTAATATCGGACTGTGTGGTTAAGGAAGCATACTAGCATTGACAGTTATATCCACATTGGGTACTAACTGTGTTAGAAAAAGGGTAGTGTGTCCGATGCGCAAGTTATCGAATGTGATAACTATTTTATTCATAAGGCATATGATATTTATATCTATTGATTGATATTGTATTTCTTATGAATTGAAACTAACGCTTCCTTTACCAGGAAAGAATGTCCAGAGGACGCGGTAGAGGAAGGGGAGCACTAGTTGGAACCGGGAGCCCCGACAGTAGTGGGGATACCTCGGGATTTGGGGGTAGCAGAGATCATAACGAAGCGATGAGGGCCATGAGGGATTTGGCCGCTGCAATGCTACAACAAACACATCAGAATGCTCAGTTCATGCAACGACAAGAAGAGAGGGATGCTAGATAGCAGCAAAATCCAGTCGGAGGAGGTGAAGTGGTAAACACCGGCCTAAATACCTTTATGAAGGGGAATCCTCCCCAATTCCATGGGGAGTACAATCCGGAAGCCGCTGAGCTATAGCTACGAGAAATCGAGAAGGTCTTTGTTGCTATCCAATGCAGAGAGGATAGGAAAGTTACTTACGCTGCTTTCATGCTAGTCGGAGCAGCAGAAGCATGGTGGAAGAACAAACAGAGACTGTTAGAGGCTGAAGGAAGACTGCTGACCTGGGAAGTATTCCGTGAGAGCTTCTTGGAGAAATATTTCCCAAGGAGTGTTCGTCAAGAGAAAGAAAAAGAATTCCTGAACCTGAAGCAAGACCAAAAGACGGTGGGAGAATACACCATGAGGTTCGAGGCGTTGCTGAAATTCTTCCAGTTTTACCTAGTGTACCCGGATGAAGACTGGGTGTGCAGAAGGTTCGAAGATGGACTAAGGCCCGAACTGAAGAGGGCTATGCTGCCATTGAGCGTCCGATCATTCCCCGAGCTAGTGGAAAAATGTACCGTACTGGAAGGACACGACCAAGAGAGAGTTACACAAACTCCAGCAACAAGCAGTGGACCAACCAGGAGCTTTGGTCAGAAAGGTCGAGGACGAAAGTTTCAACCGAGGGCGAAACCTTACAGTCGCCCGAATCAACAACCAACAAGTTATGGAAGGGGGAATGCTAGTCAAGGACAACCAGGATTTTCCAAGTGATTTCGATGCGGAGGGCCACATCAAGTGAAAGATTGTGCTCAGGCACCGAACGTCACTTGTTTCCGTTGTGGCATGTGGGGCCACTATGCCAACGAGTGTCGAACGGGGGATGCTGGTAATAGAGGTCAAGTTCAACAGCAAGGCGGAAGAGCTCAGAACACTGGGACTAGACAACAAGTGTGGGCCAGCAAAACAGGCCGCAGACGACGGGAAGAGTGTTCGCCGTGAGAGGTTCTGAAGCCTCTCAATGTCCCGATCTGATACAAGGTAAGTGCCTAGTTGCAGGGGGACTCTTATATGTTTTATTTGATTCGGGGGCTACACATTCCTTTATTTCTTTGGCGTGTATGGATCATTTGAATTTTCCTGTTTCAACCTTACCATATGATTTGACTGTTTCTACACCTACGGGTGATTCCCTGACAACTCTGTTTGTCTGTTTAAAATGCGCGGTTATGTTAGAAAACCAATCTTTTCTTGTTGACCTAGTCTGTCTGCCTATGCAGGAGATTGATATTATCTTAGGCATGGACTGGCTTTCGGCCAACCATATAGTACTAGACTGTTCAAATAAAACCCTCTGTCTTTCCAAGCAATCTGGATCATTGCCTGCCAGTTATAGTGTGTCGGGAGGTGTACAATCAGTACAGTGCATGGTGCTGTTTTCCTTGGAAGCCGAGGAGACTCCAAGTCTAGATGCTTTGCTGGTGGTGCGTGAGTTTCCAGATATTTTCCCGGACGATGTGCCAGGATTACCACCCAAGAGGGAGGTAGAGTTCACAACCTAACCCAAGCAGTCCTTGATTAAGAATCAAACTGCTCTGATACAACTAAATGAGACAACCCCTCCTCTGAGGTCCCATTAGTAACCCGAACTCAACTTCTTAACGTCACAGCGTAGCGTGATTAATTAAAAAATGCAGAAATATTAAAGCAACCAATACTAATACCACAACTATATATATAGTATACGTATAAAAGTATTGGCTCTATCAGTAGAATCTACAATAACTGATACCAAATACAAATATTCAGAGTACGCAACACATATAAAATGAAAGCATAGTAACAAAATAAAATACATACGACTTCCTCTCCTGGCCCCAAAATTACATTTCGCTCAAACCCATGTACTAGCCATAACAAAACTAAGACTGTATACCCAAACCAGACTTTAACGTATACGTTAGTAGGGCCCGTATACACAACTCTTCGCTGAGAGTAGTCAATCTCCCACAGACGATCGTCCTCTGCATAGAGCAGCTCAAAGTCTCCCATCACTAGGATTTGAGGCTCTCCCACTAGCATCAGGTTCAACAGGTATGCCATCAATCTCGTCTGGCAATTCCTCAACAGGATCTTCTCGTGTGATCGAGAATAAATAAAATACGACATAGAGAAATACGGGATAAGAAACAACAATACATCATAAATAGGGAAACAGCTATAAAATAAGCTATATAGATAGCAACATACAACAGCGCAACAGTATCAAGCAATCATCTCCCGAAGTTCTTCTCTCTTAACTACTGTCTCTCACACTCATGCAGCTAACGACTATATGGACGCGATCACGACGCGACATCCCCAACAGATCAAGATGTCTCGTTCATCTCTGTGCGACCCCTCGTAATGCAAGGTTCGGCCAACAGCCCGCAGGCTCAACTCGTCTCATGGGTACGACATATTCCTTCTTCCGGAGGCCAGGTCGGAATATTCGCCCGTCAACAACGCAACTTACGGTAACGACATATCCCCCCACCCGCAGGCCAGGTCAGGATATTTGCCCGTTCACAACTAATGGGTATCATCATCTCCCCGCAGGCAAGATCGATAGCCCGTATGCCAATACAGTGATGAACAACAACTATGCAACAAGAACCTCACCGACTCATCTCGGGATCAGAAACTTAGAGCCTCAACCACAACTCATACACAACTACGACTTACTTTCTCCGGCTTAACCGGGTATCAACTTTGTATCTCAATCATCAACATATCAATAGAATCTCTAAGTTGACCACTACAACATATATATCCTCAAAATCCTCACCACATGTTCATCTCCCAACTTATCAGAAATTACTACTTATCTCTACTCATACAACAGTAATCACAACATCATATCATCAACAACCATAATCAGGTTCAATAATCATATTCGTTATATTAAATACTCATGCAAGCATATCAACTCATCAACTCATAAGTAAATATTTAAGTAACCCTAAGCATGTTACTAGGCACAACATACATATCACATATATCATACTAATCATACTAACACACAGCATACAACCACGACATAGCATAAAAATCAACCTATCGGTGATTCGACCACTAGTACGGTTTAGATCGCCCTACGCATATCAATATAAATTATTTAAATCTTGCCTCCTCGATGATATCGTGGTTCTTTCCCCCACCTGAATAGTTTTCCCCGCGTGCTTCTCCGGGCAACTTCGACTGTGGCTCCGCAACTATCAACCGTACACGCTTCCGAATAGTCAAACACCGTCTGATCCTTTACAACAAATCACAACCAGAAATTAATACTATCCAATCAAAACCCTTCTAATTCATATGACTAGGGTTCAGCCCCTTTTTATCAAAATAGGCTAGAGTTGTTAAAACTTTACTAACTCTTGGATAAATGATCCTCAAGTATGAACAACACTAGAGTAAGTTTTATTGCACAAAAGTTTGAAGCAAAAACCCATGATTCCTTATGATATAGGGTTCTGCCTCTTCATGGAAAATGGGCTAGAGATGTCCGAAAATTCCTAACTCTTGGATCAATGATCCTTAAGCATACATAACACTAAATCAAGTCTTTTTACTCAAAAACTTTGAATCAAAACTCAAACTTTCTCTTCCTCTATGTTTCGGCCATACCATACCCATATGAGTTAGAGAACTCTTTTGGTTATAAGCTCTTGGATTATGAGAGAGGGCAATGAAACTAGCTCATAGAAATTGGTTTGACATTAAAAGGATTTTTCTACAATTTCTTATGAATTTATGAAGATCAAAGCTCAACTTTGAAATATAGAATTTCAATGGAGAATGATGAAGATTGAGAGCTCAAGAATGAAGTTCATACCTCCTAGATGATGAAGATGGATGAAGTGATCAGCTTTGCTTCTCAAAGTTCTTGAAGAATCCTTAAGAAAATGGAGAGAAAATGAAGTAAGAAAGTGTTGGAGAAGAAATGAAATGGATGATGTTTTGATGAAGAGAGGGGGCGTGAGGAAGAGAGAAGAAGAGATAAGGAGGTCTCACAATTTTCACTTAAGGGTAATAAAGTCTTTTCACATAAGGACCAAAGGGTAATTCCATGAAAGTTCAAGGGTATTTTGGTCATTTCGAGTCCAGATATTTTAAAAACCATCATGACACTGGCACGCATTCCTAGGTGACTTGACTTGATGTGACCTGAAGTGACTTCAGGTTTATCCGTTAGCTGCTCCCGGTAAATCCATATCCAGCTCCGTTCGTTACCCGACTTGAGATTTCACCCGAATAGTTTATATTATTCCACTTTTTAGTGCGAAAGACCGATTTTATCAAAAAGGTAGGAAATCCGATTCTAAGACTAATTATCTCGTTCACGAGTCCAAATTAGGTCTTCTGAGTAGTAAAACACTACTGTCAGTGAAAACGCAGATCGAGCTCCGTCTGAGTTTTTGACCCAAAATTGAACCGTAACTCCCTACGATAGCGTAGGGCGTGACTATGGTCTTAGTTTATTTAATTTCATTTTATAAACCTCAGATAAAAATATAAACTCATTTTTATAATTTACTGATATTAAAAAGCATGAAAATCGGGGTGTTACACCCACACCGACAACCGTAGCGTCATTGCCTTCTTTCTTCCCTCCTTTTCCACCACATCTATGCTACACACCATCACCATTTACTCCATCTTCTTAGGCATTTGCTTCACTGGAGCATTGGATTCAGCATATGCGAAACCAGCCACTGTTTTCTCCTGGCGTTGGTGGTGTCGGAATTGACCTTAATGTCGACTTCTATGCCAAATCGAGTAGTCAAGGTCCCATGACAGAAATTAGTGATCACATTGCAGCAGAGTACCATGATGAATAAGTTCGAAGGAACCCACACCGTGCAGCGAGGGATCGACTTCGAACATGCATACTGACTCCTGAGACTGACGATGGTTGCAGACACTAGTGATTTATCATTTATGGCTGTTTTGTGTAATTGTTTAGGATTCTGTGTTTCTTTAACTTCAAATATTATTTACTACGGTGACTCTATTCTATTATGTCTTATACATTTTTGTAATTTTTATGTTGATCTTTATTTTTAAAGGTATGCCATAAATAATAAATAAAAGGGACATTTCCACACATTTCAACATAAAAAATGTAAAGGTACTTTGATTCAACATCAAAGACGATTAACATTTCAACACATTTCATACTTCGATTCTGTAACACCCCGATTTTTCAAGCTTTCGAGCTTCTTGTTTTAATTAAACAGTATTTATTTTGTTTGTATTTTATTGGAGGGTCTCGAGAGTGCAATAAAATAATCCGAGACCATAGTCACGCTCTACGCTATCGTAGGAAGTTATGGTTAAATTTTGGTCGAAAACTCAAACGGAGTCCGATCTACGTTTTACACTGACAGCATGATTTTACTGCTTAGAAGACCTAATTTTTGACTCGTGAAAGAAACAGTTAGGTTTTATATTTTATTTCCAATGATATTTGTTATTTTGAAAATTTTCAAAATAAATAAGTCGTTATAGGTTATTTAGGCGTAAAACCTAAATCGGGTGGACAATGGAGCGGAATGCAAGATTTACCGGGACCCATTACGGATAAGGTTAAAGTCACATCACCTTATCATCACCATCATTACATAAAAAAAAAATCTAGATATTTATAAACTTAGAGGTGAAATTACCAAAACGTCCTAAACTTAACTACGAGTTTGCCATAAGGTGAAAAAAAATATCTCACCTCACCTTTTCTTCTTCTCACTTCTCATGCCCCCCACTCTCTCCTTTCTCTTCATTTTCTTCCTTCTTCTTCTCTCCAAGCTTCTTCACCATTTTTCGTCAGAAATCCCTTCTAAACTTTGAGGATTTTGTGATAGAAAGTTGAATCCTTCACAAGCTTGTCATCTAGGAGGTATTACCCTCAATCTTCATCTCTTAATCTCTCTATTTCTCTCTTTAATCTTCATGATTCATGGAAGTTTATTTTTGAAACTTAAACATCAAAAATCCATAAGAAATTGTAGAAAAATCCTTTTAATGTCAAACCACTTTCTATGAACCTAGTTCATGATTGTCTACCTAAATCCAAGAGTTGGAAACCAAAGGAGCTTCCTAGCCATATGGGTATTTTTGGGCCGAAACCCCTATATGAGGGAGGATGAAGTTTTGGTTCAAGTTTTGGTGTAATAGGCTTTGATCTAGCCTTACCACACCTAGTAAGGATGGAATCCAAGAGTTGAGAATTTTTGGACATCCCTAGCTATTTTATCTAGCTATGGCCGAACCTAGGGGGATATGGTTAGTAGAGATTTTTGTGATTTAAAGTTGATCTATTGATTAATTGTGTGTGTGTAGTTGTCGACGAGTAATCGGACGAGGAACCGGATCGATCAGGCAACTTTTCACTTACCGGGAACTTCAAGAGGTAAGGGGAGAAAAGCCTAAGGGATTCTCCCGATGACTGCATGTCATCATTTTTTATCTGTATATATGTAATTAAGTTGTGTGGTGATTGATTTACTTACTTTCCGCAATTATTTGATTTGTTGATGATTGCTTGTTAATATGTGTTATAGTAGTTTAATATGTATTTTACTTGTATTATCTACTATAATCATATTATGATGTTGATTGTTGATTGGGAAGCCTGATAGTGGTCAGTGTTCAATAAATTAACGGGGATAAAAGCTTTAAAAAGCTTTGTATTAAATGATAAAGATTTATTTGGGAAACGTTGGGAATTTTCAGTGACGCAAGTTTTCTAAAGGAAAAGAGGATTCAAAAGTAATTTATGAAGTTAGTAGAAAAAAATTAGTTTTTAAGAACAAATTAATCATTATGTGGAATTTATTAAAATAAGAGGAAAAATTCAAGTTTTTCAACTTAAAACGTTTTTAACGCTAAAATGATGTTTTACTTCCCAAAAGATTTACGGAACAAGTTTTCGAAAAACAGTGATGTTGTTCTGGGACGAGGTTTTTGGACAGCTGTTTCCTTTTTGGGAAGGAACTTTCAACAAAAGTTAAGCTTTATAAAAATTCAATGGTTTTCAAACCTTTTTCAAACAGAAAGGTTTCTCTATAAACGAGTTTTTCCAACGGTATAAAATCTGGCAACTTGGATGAGTTGCGGAGATTTCGTTTTTGATTTGTGTTTCACAGAACGAAAAACGGTGTAAAACGTTGAAAATGTGAACCTAGCATACGAGACGTCGGGATGCTAGTGTTCTGTAAAAAAAGCACGAGAAACCGTGCAACGATGTTATAGACTATGTGTCCCCCTCTTATTATGAGGAAACGTCCTCTTTTATGAGGAAACGTGATTAAAGGTGAATGATGTTTTCTATTACCACGGACCTTGGGCTGGTGCATCGGTCTAGGGCTCCACGATTGAGCACTCAGACGTTTCGTCCTATGTTAACGATGAGAGGTTTTAAAACGGTGTAATTTTGAATAGTCGGGAGTCTGCGAACTACGACAACGAAAGAACGAACACAAAGAAAAGTGGCAAGACTTGAAATGTTTTTTTCATGCATTAAAATATTCGACAGACATGCCAATGATGTTAATATGGATATCTTGGTGGCAGAATATTCAAGACGATGTGTAACATTGTGCCTTTATGGACAATGGTGTCATACAAACGATGAATACTGTGCCCTGAGTGGGACAATAGAGTATGACCATTTACGATTTATCAAGTACCGCTGAATGTAATTCCATGTAAACGCGATCTCATGGTGTTCATGTACCTCTGAACAAGCACCTAGGTGCTGGTCATTGTTCCCTAGGGTCAATGTACCTTGAGCCTGGTCAGCTCAATTTTTATACAACGGTGTTGAGATCTCCGGAGATTAAGTAAAGAATTAGATGGTGAACATTGAAGTGTCATGCATCTCTTTTGAAAATAACGATGGTTGTCGGGTATGAGACCCTATGATATACTACTTGTTGGTCAGTAGGACCTTACACATGATGATTATCTATGCTTATGTGTTATGGATGTGATATACATGTTGTTATCGTGAGTGAATCCATATATTGGTATCTCACCCTTACATCTTTAGATGAGTTTCAAGATGCTACTGGAACATTCGGGGATCCATTCCCTGATGCTTGAGGGCATGGAAGGATGGTGACATGCGAGAAGTCATGGTGTTTTAGTAGTAAGACCAGCTATAGGATATGTCCTATTTTATTTTGAACAACAGTTAGTTAATTGCTCAGCTACTGAAAGCCACGACTTTTATGAATGGCCGTCTGTATAAGGCCTTATGTGTTATATTATGATATCGTACTATATATACGCTGCTTGATGTTTATTTACATGCGTGTTTATGTTACGCTGATGTATGTTACGCTAAGTTAGAAGAAAAAATTTATCTCGGATTTTCGAAATAAGTTAAATACTTGGAAAATTTATTTTCTGAAAGTAACCAGTAAAATTTATTAAGATTTATTTTTCACAACGAGTAACCATGTGGTTCCCCAGAAGTGGGTGTCACAGATTCGGTACAATTAGAAAAGGACATACGCAGTGGAACTAAAGGCAATCGTCTATATCATCTACTTTCCACCAGAGCCTCTTGCTCGTTGAGGGAAGAGACGCCTATTATGTCTTTAAGACCTGCAATGACTACATCTTTGGGATGGTTATGACTCTCTCCAGTCCATTTCATTCCTCGGGCGTGTTGATTTTGGTCTTCCCTTTGGACGAAGCATTGATTCATCCGGTACCGAAGTGTAAGGCACCCAGTAGGATGGTATGTCTTCCTCGTGATGCCACTGTCCAGAGTATGCATTCACTATTGAATGCAATGTGTATCTGGTATCGACATACTGCCAATAGTCAAGACTCATTGCCGAACAAGCAGCAATCACATGTGAGCAGGGGTAGTGAAATGTTGTGAATCTCCCACACTCACAATATCTTTTGGATATGTTGACGCTCCATGAATGGCCTCCTTTCTGAGTCATTGGATTAAATGCCTCTTGAACTTCAAATCTTGTGTGTTGTATGTCATAAGGGCGATGCTGGTGTGAAGAAGCTTCATCTTGTTGTTTCTTAATCGCATTTATTAACTTCTCAGTATAATACTGACCTGTACCAAGTTGAGCTCTAGCAATTGCACCTCTCTTTACAAAATATTTGACCATCCTGCCATATGTGTACTTCACTAGAGCTGTTATTGGCAAATTACGAGTGCCCTTTAAAATTTTATTAACCGCTTCCAACAAGTTTGTTGTCATGTGGCCAAACCTACGACCATCTTCATCATAAGCTAGAGCCCATTTCTCTTTTGAAATTCCGTCAATCCACCGCTCTATTTCTGGACTTATTTCACGGAACTTATCTAATATGCGCAGAAACCGTTGCCTACAGACTGTATACCCTACATGGTCACATATGATAAGTTACATTAGTGTGTGCAACATAAGACAAATACGTTATGTAAATAGAAAATTTTAAATCCTTTAAAAGGTCATTACCTAGTTTCATCAATTCCGACTTTAACTTTGCATTCTTGAATTTATGGTTGAAGTTACTTGTAATGTGCCGAATGCAGTATACATGGTAAGCATATGGAGGTTGCCATCCAAGGTGTGGATTCCCCACAACCGATTTTATGCTTTGGTGACAATCGAAAATCAAACATATTCCTCTCTTGTTGGTCACATGCTCGCGTATCAATCCCAAGAACCATGACCAAGCACTCAAGGTCTCTCCTTCAACCACCGCAAAAGCAATCGGGAGTACATTATTTTTTCCATCTTGGGTGGTGGCAATCAACAGCGTGCCCCGATACTTACCATACAAGTGGGTGCCATCAACTTGTACTATGAGCTTACAGTGATTGAAAGCATCACAACATTGTTTGAAAGGCCAAAAAACCCGGTGATACTTACGAAGTTGAGACTGCACACGATTACCAACTACAACATCATTTGACTCGATTTTTTAGTCAGAACCATCTGCGAATAGCTGTATGTGCTCCAACCATTTAGGCAACATTATGTAAGATTCATCCCAATCTCCGAACACTTGCACGATTGCTTTTTGCTTTGCCTTCCATGCCTTCCTATAGGATATTTTATAGCAAAAAGTATCTTGTATCCTTTCTTGGACAAGCGAAATTGACACCCCAGGTTCTTCTCGGACCATACCTAACACAATATAAAAAACATTAATTGAAATCTTAATCACGCCAATTAAAATAACAAGATAGAAACTATTATATATGGTTTATGATCATACCTAGTATGCATGAGCATACAAAGTTAGAATCCAACTTTCTATGATCTTGCGACAACATTGCATTCACACAATTGTGTGGACCACCCCATTTCTTAACCTCCCACTTGTCTGACTACTTTGATAAAATTGCCCTCATCAACCATGGACATCCCTGTGTAGTATTTGGGCACTTCACATAAAGAAGTGATTGTCTTGATTTTACAACTATAAACGATTGATGGCATCTCATCAACTAATTTTTCACCGCTGACTGAACTGCTTGTTTACTGTCAAACCGTAAACCAACATATAATTCCTCACCCACTTGTCAGGATCTCGAAACATCCAACCCTTCAAAATAATCCATCTCCTCATTGGGATGGTCCCAGTTAATATAACTGTAATGGGGTGATGAATTGAAGAAAGCACCACGTGATTGGTCTGTACGTAAACACATTATAATCATAATAACAACAACAACAAAAATTTAATAACAATAATATCAATATCAAACCTGCTTGTTGGGTGGGAACAAACTTTGGAGGTTGTGCTAATGAAACTGGAGAAACCATCATTGGATGTGAGCCAACCATTGCAGACGACATTACACTGGAATCAAGTTGAGTATCATCGTTAGTGTCGGAGTCACCGCTTTTAGGGATTTCACCTTCCTCTTCGTCATTAGTAGAATCAACCTCCATTTCACTGTTCCAATCCTCATCTTTCCCTGATGATCCAAGGTCTACATTGTATCTTTGCAATTCCAAATTACTGCCAAGCGATTGCGCAAGGATTCTTGAACTTCCAGTAACATCGATTTCAGCATATAACTCAAGACTTGTGATGGAATCATTCTGATCAAAGGCATCCATCATGCACTCCATATCCTCATCATCGCTAATCTCATATACCATATATTTTGACGGATTTTGACTACACAAAACTCTGGCTAATATTTTTGAAATACTATGATTTGGAAGCAATTTCAATCTGTCATAAATCTTTGTCTTCAGAAGTTCAAACCCGACTCCATGTTTTATTTTCATACATTTTTTATCTCCTTCAAACGTGATTCCTTCTGGACAGTCAAGCATCCTCCCATTTGAGTACACGAAAGCAATAATTTCACTCATCACATACGATCTGCAATATTAAAACATAAACAATGGATTATTTGACACTGTTAATAATAATATAATAAGAAATCTAATAATAATTATAACATCAACAAAAATTAAATAATTGAATAACTCAAATTTATAAAAAAAAAAAAAAAAAAAAAAACAAATACTCCACTTAAATTAACTAAATACATTCAATAAAAATGGTATATGAACCTTCCAAATAAAAGGGGATAAATGGTTTAGTGTTTAGGGTGGGGGAAGGTTAGGGTTGGGGAATGGGGAAGGGGTTTTATAGGGTTTGGCTTGGGGGGACAGCCCACTGCCCAGGCCGCCATGTGGCACGGTCTAGGAAAGCTACTTGCAGTAGCACCTTTGCCCAGAGCGCGTCACGTGACGCCTCGGGCAGTGGTTGTCTGTGGCAGTGTAAAAACGCTACTTTGACTAGCGTTTTTTTAAAAACGCTAGTCAAAGTAGCGTCTTTTATGTCAGAAAAAAATAATAAAAAATGTCATGCTGGCAAAAAGTGGGTTAATTTGATAAATAGTTCAAAAATGAGGTTATATTGATAAATAGTTTCTAAAACGGGGTCAGTTTGGTCAAAAAGCCAATTTTTTATCAACTCAACAAACCTGAATTGACTAGGACAGAAGAGTTTTAGCTTTTTGGTAAAAGCTTTTGTTTTTGTAATCTTTTAGACTTAGGAATGAAATTTTTTGTCGTTACTGATAAAGTTGTTAACGAAACGGCACTGCTTGGTGTATAACTGTAAATGCGTCGGTAGGTGTGTTTTTCGAAAGCAATTTACTTTTATTTTATGAAAAATGCTTACGAACCTTTGAAATAAGAAAAGAAAAAAAGATTTATGATGTATTTAATACTCTCTTCATTCCTTAATATAGGAACCTTTTAATCAATTCACGTCCCTTAAGAAAATTGATTATTCTAGTTAATAACATTAAATTTATATACAATTTTCCCAAACTACCCTTGTGACACCCCCTTCTGGGACATCGCATGGTAACTCATTGCGGAAACTAAAAATCTATTTTTTTTTTTTTGAAAAACACTCACTCGAATGGTTATAGAAAAACTGATACCAAAGATAAACAGAACAATCATATAAAACAATTTGACATTCATCATTTGTAATAATAACTGAACTTCGCCATAAGTCGTACATCATTTTCCCAGTCTTCTCGTATGCAATACGTACATCAAAATTCCTAAGAGCTGGTCTAAAGAGACATCTAAAGACGATAAAGTATACTACCTAATATACTTCAAAACCCATGAGACTAAGCCTCGTCGTCGCCAGTCCACTCGTCTTTGCCGTTGACGTAAAGAGACTCCAACTTCGGGGTCCCGAAGTGGCCCAGGGATCCGCTGAAATGCATCTGTACATGTATCCAAAAACACAACAGGGTGTCCAAAATGTACAGGCAAGGGTGAGATACCAGTATATGGATTCAAACAAGATAACTATATGCATTACACATCAACAGCACATGGGTATATACAATCATTACGTATAAGAGTCTACTGGATAAACAAGTAGTATATCATAGGGTCTCATACCCGACAGTCATCGTCATTTTCAAAAGAAATGCATGACACTTCAATATTCATTATCTAATTCTTTACTTAATCTCCGAAGAATCCCAACACCGTTTGTATACATAAAACTGAGCTGATCAGGCTCATGGTACATTGGCCCAAGGCAACAATGACCAGCACCTAAGTGCTTATTCGGAAGTACATGAACACCATGACATTACGCGATTACATGGAATTACATTCAGCGGTACTTGATAAATCGTAAATGGTCATACGATATTGTCCAACTCAAGGCACAATATTCGTCATTTGTATGACACCATTGTCCATCAAGGCACAATGTTACACAATGACTTAAAGTCATCACAGGGTTCCCTGCCATCAAGGTCCCCCAATCCAGATGGCACGTCTGCCTAAAACAAATGCATGAGAAAAATGTTTCAAATCTTGCCACTTTTCTTTGTGTTCATTCTTTCGTTGTCATAGCTCAAAGCTCCCGACTATTCACAATTTACACCGTTTTACAACTTTTCATCGTTAGCACAGGACAAAACATTCGAGTGCTCAATCGCGGAACTCTAGACTGATGCACCAGCCCAAGTTCTGTGGTAATAAAAAACATCATTCACCTTTAATCACGTTTCCTCATAACAAGAGGAGGACGCATAGTCCACAGGACACGCAGTCCATAACATTGTTGCACGGCTTCTCGTGCTATTTTTACAGAGCACTAGTATCCCGACGTCTCGCATACTAGGTTCACGTTTTTCATCGTTTTTCACCGTTTTTCGTTCTGTGAAACACAAATCCAAAACGAAATCTCTACAACTCCTCCAAGTTGACAGATTTTACATAGTTGGGAAAACTCGTTTTACAGAAAAACTTTTCTGTTTGGAAACTGCTTTGTAAACCAGTGGATTTCTGATAAAACTTATCTTTTGTTGTAAAGTCCCTTCCCAAAAACTATTTTTGAAAGGAAACAGCTGAGACCAAAAACGTCGTCCCAGAACAGCGTTACTGTTTTTTGAAAATGTTTTTCGTAAATCTTTTCGGAATTAAAACATCGTTTAGCGTTAAGACGTTCTAAGTTCCAAAACTTGACTTACTTTTTCCACATAAAAATCAATTTAATCTTAAAAACTAACTTTTCCTACTAACTTCATAAAATATTTTAGGATTTCTCTTTTTCTTTAGAAAACTAGCATCGTTGAAAATCCCCAGCGTTTTTCCCAAATCAATCTTTGGTATTACTACAAAGCTTTTTAAAGCTTTTATCTTTGTTAGTTAATTGAGCATTGACCACTGTCAGGCTTTCCAAATCAGTAATCCACACCAATACAATTAACAAGTCAACATATAGCAGATAATATAGCCTATCACATGCATTAAAATACTCGAACACATAACTGCAGATAGTCATCAACATATCAAATAATATCTGAGCATGACTTAAACAACCAACATACAGTCAAACCAATAGATTCAGACAACACACCAATAACACATAGTTATCGTAAAATCCCTCAAGCAAACCCCCTTACCTTTCGTAGTCTACTCAGATTTGTGTCCTCCGGTCTCTAAGTGTTCCCTAAGTCCGTAATTCTCCCACTCAAGAGGTCCAAGAGTCCTCCCCGAATCGCCAAGCTACGACTATCTTATTGATCCTTCATTACAAAATCATGAAATAAGTTTAGCTTGTAAAATAACCTAGTAATTTCCTAGGTGTAGGTTCGGCCATGACTAGCAAAATTGGCTAGGGTTCTCAAAATTTCACAGACTCTTAGATTTATGATCATAGAGTAGTATAGAGTTAAGGAAATTGTCATAAGTTGAAAAATTGAAACAAACTCATCCAACTTTTCTGGAGCACAATTTCGGCCATCTATAGAAATATAGGCTAGGGATTTTATTTTGATTCAATCTCTTGGATGCAATACATATAGGTAATAGAAAGATGAAATCTATTGTCACTTGCTAAAAATTGAAACAAAAATTCATCCACCCTTACAAGCTAGGTTTTCAGCCTTACGAAGAGAAATAGGGAAGAAAATTTATTTTGCTTTCTGTTCTTGAATGATGAATATGGAGATCTTGATGAGTTCATAGAAATTGATTTCATGATCATAGGATTTTTCTACAATTAACTATGGATTTTTGAATCTAAAACCCTATAATTGGAAGTAAGTGTTCTTGGCCTTAAATCAAGAAAAACTATGAAGAATTCAAAGTCTCTAGATTAAGATGAGTGAAGTTTACCTCTTGATTGATGAAGATTTGCAAAGGTTCAAGCTTCTCCTTCACACTTTGGTTGAGGTTCCTTTTTGGTTTAGGATGAAAAATGAAGTTTTGTGTAGATAAAGTGAAAAGAAAAGGAGAGTGAGGTTGATGAGGCTAGGCAGCGTGAGAGAGGTGAGAAATGAGTGGAAAAGAGTGTTTTAAGCTTAGTAAATTTTGAGGGATAAGAAGGTGTAATATCCTTTCTCAAGGGTATTCTAGCTTCAACGACTTTATCTTGGGTGTTTTGAATCCATGTATATATATATATATATATATATATATATATATATATATATATATATATTAAGTGTATAATCTATAATTGGTTGATTATTGAAGTAATAAATTTTCTTTTATATATATACATATGTGTGTGTGTCCATATACCAAATGTATTGGGTCAATTAGTAACACCCTAGAAATATTCTAGGGTCACATATCACCCTTCATTTTGTTAACACCAGTACCTTTTTCTATTCTTGGTGACCAAATGGACAAAACGGTTCCTCTCCCTTATCTTATTTTCATTCATTTTCTTCTCACCACTAACTCAAAATTCATTCCTCTTCTCTTCACAACAAAACCCACGTTTTGTTTCTTCTTTTCTTCCCCTCTTCACTGCCGAATCTCCTCTCTTGTTATACTCTACAAAAAAAATTTCTTTCATTCTATGCAAAATTACTTTCAATCTTGTACCATCTAAAGCTTGCACATATAGAGAGTTGGTTGAAGACATTACAGTTTCAAGTTTGAGAAATTCGAAATATACATTTAAAGAGTCAAGTGAGTTTGAAGCAGCCACACTTTAGAGCAAGGAGGAGCAAAATCAAATTAGGGAGGGAATTCTAAGAAAATCAACCTCCACCACACTATCTCCATCCTTTTCTTATGTGAGTTTCCTTAGTTTAGTGCTTGGTAACCATAAATCCAAGCTTAGGAATTTTGATTCTTGCCTTTATTGTTTGATTTCATGCCTGCATGTTGATTATATGAATTAAAGTGACTGCAGATAGCTGTTATAAGTTATTTATCTTGCATGCATGTGTTCTGTTTGTGAAAAGCCCCAAATGAAGTTGCTGGCCAGAAACCCATATAGACATATGTGCAGTATTTTACTTATAACTATTTCTACGGGGCTCTGTTTGGTACGATTTTTGTTTTTATGGAAACTAGACTCGATTTGCTACAGTTTAGACACTAATTTTTCTGTTTTTCATTGAGTATTGATGGAGAAAAACCTGTTACAAGCCAGAGGACAATTGCTGTCCTGTTTTTCGAATGCAGTGACTTTTTTATTAAAACTGTACTTTTTGGGCAGCTTCTTTTCAAAAGGGAAATTTTTACAAAGTCCTAAATATTTAATTTATCTACATATTCAAAAATAAAAAAGATAACTATCATAATTTTCTCGTTTTTGATTTTTGCATTGCTTCAAAAGTCATGACTCATGAGGCAGGCATGTGCTTGTGTTTGTGTTGGTATTGGTGTTGGGGGCATCTATGCTTATATCTCCTCTGTCTCTGACGTACAATGTGCCTTGTCAGAATCTTACTCTCCCTCCATAATCCTAACCGTCATTTTCATAACCCCTCTTAACCTCACTGCCTCACTTATATAACCCAATTGCCATTCTGCTGAATTCTCACCCGTGTTTTTTTGTGAGTGGAGATCCTCTTCATGTTGTTCTCTCCATTTTCCTTCCATTTAGGAGAGAGATAGACATATATTTTTTCAATGATTTAATCTTTTTAAATAAGAAAAAGGGTTTAAAATATAAATCTTTCTTTGTGTTTATCTCTTTCCCAAATGGAAGTTACCATTTACCCCCTAAATGGAGAGGATCTGAACTCTTTTTTTTAGAGTTTAGAGGTTTTTTGTGTAAAAAATTGACAGAAAGTAATTCGAGGAAAAAGCAAATACAAAAGGTGGGAAAAATTAATCCCCCTCCCATATACAAGGTTTGTAATTTAGTGAAAAGGTAAGGATCATGTGTTTTTTATTCTCAACTTTCATATCGGACTGAACCACGTTTTTATTCTAAATAAGTCCACGTACATTCGTTTGTGAGGTGCATATATATAGAAAATGAAAATAGAAAATGAGCTTGAAAATGTGTTAGGTTGAGTTTAGTGAAAATGTTTTCACCGAAAACATTTCCTGAATTGGACCCAAATCTGAAAATAAAAAAAGTTGTTTTCAGTGTTTTCATTCCCAAATTTTTGAAAATAGGAAATGAAAACAGAAAACAGGAAGTCAAAACAAACACGCTTTCAATTTTTTCAAAATTTGAAAATGAAAACAATTTTCAGAAAATAGAAACAGGAAATGAAAATACAAACCAAACAGGCCCTTACTCTCCCTCCATAATCCTAACCGTCATTTTCATTACCCATCTTAACCTCACTGTCTCACTTATATAACCCAATTGCCATTCTGCTGAATTCTCACCTTTTTTTTTTTTTTTATGAGTGGAGATCCTCTTCATGTTGTTCACTCCATTTTCCTTTCATTTAAGAGAGAGATAGACATATATTTTTTTTAATGATTTAATTTTTTTTAAATAAGAAAAAGTTTTAAAATATAAATCTTTTTTTGTGTCTATCTCTCTCCTAAATGGAGATTATTATTTACCCCCTAAATGGAGAGGATCTGAACTCTTTTTTTATATTTTAGAGGTTTTCTGTGTAAAAAATTGACAGAAAGTACAGTGAAAGAAACAAAAGAAATGAAACAAAAAATTTAACTACATTTAAAAACCCATGCAATACATAAGATAGTCAATCGTCCAATAATAATCACAATTTGGAAAGACTAATCTTTTTGGCAAACACTAGTTCTACACTTAAACTTTAAGCCATATTAATCCTGACTTTATAGGTAAGTGTATGACTAACTGAGATGGTTATCATAATCTTATCCTATAATATATAATTTATTCTTCAATTTCATGTTTCTTATCACTGAAATACTTGGAAGAGTGATGAATTTTGCTACTTTAGAAATATTTTGATTTCAAGAATGTCCACATTTTTTTCTGGATAATTATAGTTTTATTTATAACTTTAACCTTAGCATCATAGCACTTCACTTTTTCCACCTTCTAGAAAGGATTGAAAAGCAAGCACCCTATAATGTTCTTCTAGTTAGAATATCTCCAAAGTCGAGAAAAAGTACACCACAATCTATACATCCTTTTTGTACAGCCATATCGAAAAAGCCAATCTATGCTAACAAGTCTATTGCAGCGTTATGATATATTTATAAGTAAAGAAAAGGGTAAATAACAACTTATACTATATTCTTTAATTTACTGGAAAAAAAAAAAAAACAACTTATGCTATATAATTGACCAGTGCATAAATCATTCAACCTCAAATCGATATTATTGATTTTTAGAATGTTGAATGTGACACCCCCTTCTGGGACATCACATGGTAACCAAATACGGAAACTAAAAACTTTTTGTTTTGAAAAACACTCACTCGAGTGGTTATAGAAATCTGATACCAAAAACAAAACAGAACAATCATATAAAACAAATTGCCATTCATCCTTTGTAATAATAACTCAACCTCGGCATAAGGCGTAAATCATTTTCCCAATCTTTTCATACGCCATACGTACATCAAAAATCCTAAGAGCTGGTCTAATACAAGAACATCTAAAGATGGTAAAGTATACTACCTAGTATACTTCAAACCCTTGAGACTAAGCCTCGTTGTTGCCAGTCCACACATCCTTGCCGTCGACGTAAAGTGACTCCAGCGTCGGGGTCCCAAAATGACCCGGAGATCCACTGAAATGTATCTGTACATGTATCCAAAAACACAACAGGGTGTCCAACATGTACAGGCAAGGGTGAGATACCAATATATGGATTCAAACATGATAACCACATGCATTACACATCCACAGCACATGGGCATATACAATCATTACGTATAAGATTCTACTGGATAAACAAGTAGTATATCATAGGGTCTCATACCCGACAGTCATCATCATTTTCAAAAGAAATGCATGACACTTCAATATTCATCATCTAATTCTTTACTTAATCTCCGGACACCATTGTGTAAAAACTGAGCTGATCAGGCTCAAGGTACATTGGCCCTAGGCACAATGACCAGCACCTAAGTGCTTATTCGGCAGTACATGAACACCATGATATTACGCGATTACATGGACATTACATTCAGCGGTACTGAATAAACTGTAAATGGTCATACGATATTGTCCAACTCAAGGCACAATAATGACCAGCACCTAAGTGCTTATTCGGCAGTACATGAACACCATGACATTACGCGATTACATGGAAATTACATTTAGCGGTACTGAATAAACTGTAAATGGTCATACAATATTGTCCAACACAAGGCACAATATTCGTCAGTTGTATGACACCATTGTCCATCAAGGCACAATGTTACACAATGACTTAAAGTCATCACAGGGTTCTCTGCCATCAAGGTCCCCCAATCCAGATGGCACGTCTGCCGAAAAACAAATGCAAGAGAAAAATGTTTCAAGTCTTGTCACTTTTCTTTGTGTTTCTTCTTTCGTTGTCGTAGCTCAAGGCTCTCGACTATTCACCGTTTACACCGTTTTAAAACCTTTCACCGTTAACACGGGACGAAACGTCCGAGTGCTCAATCGCGGAGCCCTAGACCGATGCACCAGCCCAAGGTCCATGGTAATAGAAAACATCATTCACCTTTAATCACGTTTCCTCATAATAAGAGGAGGACAATTAGTCCATAGGACACGCAGTCCATAACACCGTTGCACGGCTTCTCGTGCTACTTTTACAGAACACTAGCATCCCGACGTCTCGTATGCTAGGTTCACGTTTTCATCGTTTATACATCGTTTTTCGTTCTGTGAAACACAAATCCAAAACGAAAACTCCGCAACTCATCCAAGTTGTCGGATTTTACATCGTTAGGAAAACTCATTTTACAGAAAAACTTTTCTGTTTGAAAATGGTTTGAAAACCCACGAACTCTGATAAAAACTTAATTTGGTTGAAAGTCCTTTCCCAAAAACCAACTTTTGAAAGGAAACAACTGAGACCAAAATGTCGTCCCAAAACAGCATTTCTGTTTTCGAAAACGTTTTCCGTAAATCTTTTCGGAATTAAAACATCGTTTTTAGCATCAAAACGTCCTAAGTTCCAAAAACTTGAATTTTTCCTGTTAATTTTACTTTTTTCCACATAAAGATTAATTTATTCTTAAAAACTAATTTTTCCTATTAACTTCATAAATCACTTTTGGATCCACCTTTTCTTTCGAAAAACAGCGTTGTTGAAAATACCCAACATTTTCCACAAATAAATCTGTATCATTAATACAAAGCTTTTTAAAGCTTTTATCCCCATTACTTAATTGAGTACTGACTACTGTCAGGCATCCCAAGCAACAATCAATAATCAACATCATAATATGTTTATAGCAGATAATACAGTTAAAACACATATTCAACTATTATAACATATATTAACAAACAATTATCAACAATTCAAATAATTGCCGAAAGTAAATCAATCAATCACCACACAACTTAATTACATATATACAGATCAAATATGATGACATGTAGTCATCGGGAGAATCCCTCAGGCATTTCCCCCCTTACCTCTTGAAGTTCCCGGTAAGCACAAAGTTGTCCGATCGGTCCACGAACTCTCCCGATTCCTTGTCCGATTTCGGCAACTACACACAATCAATCAATCAATACAACAACTGTAAAACACAAAAATTCTCTCCTAATCCCCCCTCCTAGCTGCGGCCATGGGTAAGAAAATATGGCTAGGGAGTTCCAAAAATTGTCATCTCTTGGATTCCATCCTTATTTGGTGTGGTAAGACTAGATCAAAGTCTATTATACCAAAACTTGAACCAAAATCCTACTCACTCACATATAGGGGTTTCGGCCCCATTTTTCCAATTGAGCTAGAGAGCTCTTTTGGTTTCCAACTCTTGGATCATGGTAGACAATCATGAACTAGGATCAAAGAAATTGATTTGGTGTAAAAAAGATTTTTCTACAATTTCTTATGGATTTTTGAAGTTCTAAGTTCAAAACTAAACCTTCATGAATCATGGAGATTAAAGAGAGATTAAGAGATGAAAGTTGAGGATAATATCTCCTAGATGATATTCCTTGAAGAAAACTAGCTTGAATCACTCAAAAACTCCAAGTTTCCAAGCTTTAACAATGGAGGAATGAAGAAACTAAGAGAGAAAGAAGAGAAAGTGGGAATGGGAGGAAGAGAGAAGAATGGCCGAATGGCCTTAGGGGTGAGAGAGTGAGTGAGATATTTTTACAAGGATGGCAAACTTGCAATTAGTTAGAAGGATATTTTGGTAATTTCATGTCCAGATATTTTCCGGTATATTATATTTTATTCGGGACCACATGAAATTGACACGTGTCCTCCATAGGGATTTGACACATGGCATGGTGATGATGTCATGATGATGTCATCTTATCCATTAGCAGGTCCAAGAAAATCATGTATTCAGCTCCGTTGTCCACCCGATTTAGGGTTTACGTCCAAATAACATATAACGACTTCTTTGTTTTGAAAATTTTCAAAAGAACCAATATTGTTGGAAATAAAATATAAAACCTAACGGTTTCGTTCACGAGTCAAAATTAGGTCGTTTGAGCAGTAAAATCATAATGTCAGTGTAAAACGCAGACCGGACTCCGTCTGAGTTTTCGACCAAAATGTAACCATAGCTTCCTACGATAGCGTAGAACATGACTATGTTCTCGGATTATTTTATTTCACTCTCTAAACCCTCCAATAAAATGCAAACGAATAAATACTGTTTAATTGAAACAGAGAGCTCGAGAGCTTGAAAAATCGGTTGTTACATTGAAATATGCCAGGAGCCAGACGATACTTAAGATGAAACTAATTCGAGGAAAAAGCAAATACAAAAGGTGGGAAAAAGAAATCCCCCTCCCATATACAAGGTTTGTAATATAGTGAAAAGGTAAGGATCTTGTGTTTTTTATTCTCAACTTTAATATCGGACTGAACCACGTTTTTATTCTAAATAAGTCCACGTACATTCGTTTGTGAGAATATATATATAGATATATATATATATATATATATATATATATATCTACGTTTGCGCTTAGAGAATAGAAGAGTGACATTAATTTGAACTGAATTTGCTTTTGCTAAAAAGAGCACAAGGAAGATCGCAAGTAAGAATTCACCTACGTAGCAGCTCATCAGCTCATCTCAAGCACAGAGATGGAATGGAGAAAGTGCTACTTGGATATAATATTGGTGCCCTTGGGATTTATGATGAGCATTGGTTACCATTTCTTGCTGTGGCATAAGGTTCGAACTCAGCCACACACAACCATCATTGGCATTAATGCCAGTGGCCGTCGGAATTGGGTTAATGCCATGATGAAGGTACCTATCATTCATTTTTCATTTAATTTTGATTCATTGTAATGAAAAATTTCTTTACTCGGTCAACAATTATATCTTGCTATATTAGTTCTTGATTTTTGATTTTTTTTTTGTACCAAAAAAAAATGATTGTTGATAAAAAAATAGCTTTTTATTTTCGAAAATTGTAAGTATAAATTATATCAGGTTTTGAAATTTCTAAAATTTTATTCATGAATTAAAAATTAGTCTGGATGCATGTTCATTGTATAAAACGGATATAAAATGTATCAAAATAAAGATGTTCATTGTTAGTTCTAAATTATTAATTCATAATTGTCCTAAATTACTGGTGAAGATTGGAGCATAAAATAAAACTAACTGTTTATATATTCGTCTTTTCTTTTAAGCGCTTAGGGGAAACTATTTCTCTGTATCAAATTGGCCGAAAACTCTCATCTTTACTCTGGTGTTGGATTTTTTTACGATATTTAAATCTCTGTTTGAAATGAAACATCCTTTAAATTTTGTCCACATTAATCCGTACCAATGTCATTCAGTATATCTTCAAGCCTTAATTTCCACATTATTCTAGTTTAGTGCGTTATGACTAGCATTTGGTGTTTCCTAAAATTCTCCATATTCCTTAGTATATATTCCAATCAAAACAGTGTCCCACGATAGGAAGACAAGGAATAGTTATTTTTTTTTTTGGGCAGAATCCTCTTCATTTCTTTGTGCTTCATTGACGAGAGATAGATACGAAAGGTTTTTAATGATTTAAATTTTTTTAAATAATAAAAAAAGTTTAAGATACAAATCTCTCCTAAATGGAACCTTCATTTCTTTGCCTACATTTCTTTTGAGAAATGGAGAGGATCCCAACTCATTCTTTGGTGACATGACTCTCTTTACAAATATCACATAAATTGGAATCCACTCATTTTTTTCTCATATTTTCTCTCATGTTATAGAAGATAAAAACATAAAAACAAATTTGAATAACTCTACATATAAAAACAAATTTGCTTGTCAATTTTTTCTTATAACATGAGAAAAAGGGAAATGAATCAAATTCATATGGCATATCTTATCCCATTTATCAAAACAAAATCTTTTATATCCCGAATAAGAACATTCAACCTGTCCTTCCATCATTCGTATTTGTAAATAGGCGATGTATGTCTGATAAAAAAAGGTGTTGTTATAGTACCCTTAAAAAGTATAAGGTTTGAGTATCTTATGTTCAATCAGAATGTGTCATCTCAATTAAATGAGTCATGTCAATGTCATATGAAACTAAGTTATTATCATCTGATTGAGCCACACAGGTAGAGGTAAGTTACCCAAAGGATACCATAGAATCTTCCAAAAAAATAATGTGCAATGTCCTTTAGACGAGTCCATCTCCTGGAAAATTTCAATAGAAAAAAAAAAAGACTCAATGAGTAAAATAATATTATTTATAAAATATTAATATTTTATTCATTATAAAGTCTATTTCTCTCCTACCAGAATTTTCCAGAGAGGATCCTGACTCCCTTTAGACAACCCAGCTTACTGCATGAAGAATATTTGGTTACTACTTTTCATTATGTTGTACTTGAAGAAAATAAAGGGAGCAGTTAAACAAACAAAAATACTCTTTTAAAATCTCATTTAATTTGATTGATTTCTCTTTACTTTTAGCTGTTTTCTCATTTATCTTACATGAAGATCATAACTATAATAATATTTTTAGGCATATATGACACCTCTTAATGACTATCCTTATAATAATCTTAATATCAAAATATTAATGTTCTTATTAACTTAATATATACATAGTTAAATATTTAAAATCCTTAAATTCATAAACATATTAATATATAAATCCTAATTAATTAAGTGAACTTAAACTTTAAATTCCCAAAAATACTTTTGCTTCCAATGGAAAAAGGAAAGCGCACATGAATAATCTATTAATCTAATAAAGTCCTTAAGATGTGCTGACTATGGCAGGACAATGAGAAGAAAAACATCCTGGCTGTTCAGTCACTAAGGAACACAATCATTGGCGCGACCCTAATGGCCACAACTTCCATCCTCCTCTGCTCAGGCCTAGCAGCAGTCATAAGCAGCACCTATAGTGTGAAGAAACCACTCAACGACAAAGTCTATGGAGCTCATGGGGAGTTCATGGTAGCACTCAAATATGTCACTCTTCTCACTAACTTCCTCTTCTCATTCTTCTGCCACTCTAGTGCAAAATATGGATTCTACAACAGGTTTCTAGATCGGTTGAAAAGGAACCGATTTAAAAAAAGAGGCGGTGGCAATTTTGAAAATAAGTTCAAAATTATTTACATCGGTTCATAAAGAAACCGATGTATAAAACATTTAACATTGGTTAAATATTTCAACCGATGAATACAATTTAAATAAAAAACTATTTATTTATTCCCGCCAAGTATATACATCGGTTATTACACAACCGATCTCATTAGTAAACTTTCAAACTCGGTTATTTTACAACCGATCTCATTATTAAACTTTCAACATCGGTTCTATTAACTAACCGATTTCAAATCTTCATTAAACCCATTTCTCCAACGTTAATCTTTCATATCTTTCCCTCCTCACTGTTTGCCCTCTCTCTCGTTTGCTCCTTCTCCTTCATCCTTCACCACCGTAACCTAGCACCATCCTTCATCCTTCTCCTTCTCCTCACATTTCGTTGCTGCTCCTTCATCGCTGATACACTGCCCACGGCTCCTTCATCCTTCATCCTTCATCACCTCTCTCTCGTTTGCTCCTTCTCCTTCATCCTTCACCCTCTCCTCTGAACCTTTGTACCAAACTTTGCCCACGGCTTCACCTCTGAGGTGAGTTTGTTTACATTTATTTTTTCGTTTTTGGCTTTAGGTTTTATGATATTATAGTTTATTCGTAATGGCTTTATTTTTTCGTTTCGTTTTTGGCTTATAGTTTATTTTCAATTCTACTTAGGACAAGGCAGCACCTGTTGCTACTCCAGAAAAGCCACCTGAAGAAGATCTGAATCCATTCTTGATATTCCCTAACCTGAGGAAAATTTGAAGGTACGTATCTAATATCCTTATTTTGATTATTAATTGCTTCCCCATTCTATTCTGTTGAACCCAATGCTTCACTCTGTTAGTGTGCTCATGTCATATGGAGTCGTTTCCAGTCTTGCTCATGACATTTATATGAGTGTTTCCATGCAGTGGTCTGCTTAGTAAACTGAGTGAAACTTCCATACAATTCTCTTTCTTTCTCTCTACATTTTTGTTGTTGTCTGCTACCTGTTACTTTGGTTTTGCTATGTAACTTGATTAGTTTTACAGTATGCATATGGCATGTAACTTGATTAGTTTTACAATATCGCATGTAACTTGGCAGGAAATCCATACGTGACATTCTAATGAAGAAAAACACTTCTCCTTCTGATTAGATTTTCTTATGAAATTAAAGGGAGAAAGGAAGAGAAAAAGTATTAATGTATTAGTTTTACTATTTGCTGCTTTAACTTAGGGATTAATTGGACTGTTGGATTATCTTTTAGTGTTAATAAATTAGCAAAACCTTAGTTTCCCGTTTGAGATTCAATATTAATGAGCATATGTGTACTTTATTAAGGTACTACTCATTGTATTGAATCTTGAATTGTCCAAGTTGGACAGTTTGGGGAAAAACTTATTCTTCATTTGGTTAATACTTATTCCTTAATTCTCATATCTTATACTTGAAGAAATTTCTGTCTGCTGCATTTCCTTTTGTTCTCCGGGTGCACACTTTGTCGCGGTGGATGTCACCGCGGTCAAGTCGTGTACGTCGGAGACCAATGGGAAATGCTGCCGAAATTTCGTTAAGTATGGGCATGAAAGTTAAGGACTAATTGTTAACTGAGTGTTGAAGAAGTTTCTTCTCGAATGGGATAGGGCCATACCCTGTGATAAAAAGGAGTTGAAGATCTTGGACTAAGTGAAGTTGGTGTTGTTGTAGTTATGGATCGTAATTGGATCGATGCTAGACGCACAAGTCATGAGTATGAGAATGGAGTGGAAGAGTTTTTAGAATTTGCTAAAAGAAATGTTCCCGATAGTAATGGAAGGTTTTATTGTCCTTGTGTTAATTGTTTGAATGAGAGACGACTGGAAGCTGAGAAAATACGAGAGCATCTTATTTGTGAAGGGATATGTAAGAGTTATACAAGATGGATATGGCATGGTGAATTGTTAGACAAACCAAGTGTGTCCCAAAGAGAGGAGGTTGATGACGTAGATATGGACGATCGACTAGAGGACATGATCCGCGATATTGGACAAGAGTCATTTCAACGAGCAAATGTGTATGATACTTTGTGCAGTGATGCAGATAAGCCTTTGTATCCTAGGTGCTCTAATTTCACACGGTTGTCAGCGGTGTTAAGATTGGTAGTTGTGAAGGCGAGAAATGGGTGGAGTGATAAAAGCTTCACCGAATTGCTTGAGTTGTTGAAAGAGATGCTTCCAGAAGGTAACACATTGCCGAACCGTAACTATGAGGTGAAGAAGATATTGTGTCCGATGGGTATGGAGTATAAGAAAATACATGCATGTCCTAATGATTGCATATTGTATAGGAATGACTTTGAAAAGATGCACGAGTGTCCAAGGTGTGGGGTATCACGCTACAAAGTGAACGATGGTGATTCAAATTGTGATGTGATCACAAAGGGTCCTCCTGCGAAGGTGTTATGGTATCTTCCATGCATTCCAAGGTTCATGCGATTGTTCGCTAATGTAAATGACGCAAAAAACATTAGGTGGCATGCAGATGAGAGAAAATGTGATGGACAGCTTCGCCATCCGGCTGATTCTTTGCAATGGAGGAGAATTGATAGTTTATTTCCGGATTTCGCCAATGAGAAAAGAAACCTTAGGCTTGGACTTGCTACCGATGGCATGAATCCGTATGGCACCTTAAGTAGTATTCATAGTTCATGGCCTGTTCTCCTGGTAATTTATAACCTACCTCCTTGGTTGTGCATGAAGCGCAAATACATTATGTTATCTATGATGATTTCGGGCCCAAAACAACCAGGAAATGACTTAGATGTTTATCTAAGTCCCTTGATTGAAGACTTGAGAAAGCTGTGGGTGGAAGGCGTTGATCTGTTTGACGGGTATTGCAATGAGACTTTCAAGATGCGTGCCATGTTATTTTGCACCATCAATGACTTTCCAGCATACGGGAACTTGTCCGGATATAGTGTTAAGGGCCATAAAGCATGCCCTGTATGTGAAGAAGGCACATGCTACCATCAACTACAACATGGAAGGAAGACAGTTTACCTTGGGCATCGAAGATTTCTCACACCTGATCACCCGTATCGTAGATTGAGAAAAGCTTTTAATGGATGCCAGGAGAATGAAATTGCTCCGACGGCCTTAACCGGAGATCAAGTTTATCAACGGGTTAAGGACATGGATATTATCTTTGGAAAGACCCATAAGAAGGCTACTGAGAAAAACATATGGAAGAAGCGGTCGATCTTCTTTGATCTTCCATACTGGTGCAAACTTGATGTAAGACATTGTATTGATGTGATGCATGTGGAGAAAAATGTGTGTGATAGTGTAGTCGGGACGCTTCTTAACATTCAAGGCAAGACAAAGGATGGTGTCAATGCTCGTTTAGATCAAGTTGCGATGGGCATACGAGAGCAGTTAGCTCCACAATCAGTAGGGGTTAAGCGGACTTATTTGCCCCCAGCATGTCATACTTTATCAAAAAAAGAGAAAAAAAGTTTTTGTGAGTGTCTGCGGGGCGTCAAAGTGCCACAGGGTTACTCTTCAAATGTTAAGAGCCTTGTCTCAATGAAAGATCTCAAATTAGTTGGTTTAAAGTCTCATGATTGCCATGTCTTGATGCAACAACTACTACCAGTGGCTATTCGTGACATCTTGCCTAAAAAAGTGAGACATGCCATAACAAGGTTGTGCTTATTCTTCAATGCTATATGTAGCAAAGTCATTGACCTTCAAAAACTGGATGAGTTGGAAACTGAGGCTGCTATTATCTTGTGTCAGTTGGAGATGTATTTTCCTCCTTCATTTTTTGACATCATGGTTCATTTAATTGTTCATCTAGTGAGGGAGATTAGATTGTGTGGCCCCGTTCATTTAAGGTGGATGTACCCAGTTGAGCGATACATGAAGATACTAAAAGGGTATGTGAAGAATCCACACCGTCCTGAAGCATCTATTGTTGAAAGGTATGTTGCAGAAGAAGCTATTGAGTTTTGTACAGACTACATGTCAGAAGCGGAACCTGTAGGGCTTCCTAAGTCTCGTCATGAGGGAAGATGTGATGGTAAGGGTACACGAGGTATTACTGTTAAGAGCATGGGTCGAGAGGAAGTGCTTCAAGCACATTTGTATATATTGACTAACACCGATGAGGTTAATCCTTACTTATGTGATCACAAAACCATTGTCAAGCAAAATTACCCTCGAATGAACGAAAAATGGTTGTTGAACAAGCATAATAAGACTTTCTTAAACTGGTTTAAAGATCAAATTGCGGAGGATAATACTGCTTCTGATACATTAAAATGGTTAGCACACGGGCCTAACTTTGATGTCATATGTTGGAGTGGATACGATATCAATAAGTTTTCCTTCTATACAAAGTCCCAGGATGACAAGAGTACCATGCAAAACAGTGGGGTTATGATTGTAGCCGAGTCTATGCACTTCTCTAGTTCAAAAGATACAAACCCCGTTATGGCATCCATATCTTACTTTGGAGTCATTGAAGAGATTTGGGAGGTCGATTACACTAAATTTAGAGTACCTGTTTTTAAATGTAAGTGGGTTGACAGTAACAGTGGTGTACAAACCGATGAGTTAGGATTTACATTGGTAGACCTTGACAAGGTAGGTCATACAGAAGAGCCTTTTATCATGGCTTTCCAAGCAAGACAAGTGTTTTATATCCATGATCCTTCTAACAAAAGGTGGTCGGTGGTTCTCCAAGGAAAAAACATGCATAATGGTAGTGAGGAAAATCAAGATTCAACTCTCGATATTTCCGATACTCCTTCTTTCTCAACACGGATGCCTACTTTCAATGAGGAAAATGAAGCGGACGATGTACATGCCATTCGTGATGATCATCATGAAGGGATATGGGAGAACATTACTACTTGACCATGGTGTAAGTTATGTTTAAAGTTATATTTATTAGTTAAGTTATGTTTATCTTGATAAATATAAGTTAAGTTTTTTTTGTTATTTAATTTGATATTTATATGTTAAGTTATTGTGTAAGTTATGTTTAAAGTGATATTTGTTATTTATCCATCTTTACTGACATAGTTTATTATTTTTTGTATAAACAGGCATACATGGCAGATCCCTCGGGCATCCCTCCTACACGCAGCGGGTCGGATACCCCATTGACAGGAAAAAAAGGTAGACGCGCCACACGATTAAAAAAATTGGCCATCAACCGTAGTGGTAATCAAAGGTTGAGGGTTGAGTTTGATGGAGATTGCTTACCTATAGGGCCAATGGAAGATCAGTTTAAGAGTTTTGTGGCCGTCCTTGCCAAAAGCAAGGCTAGTATACTTATTGAGGATTGGGACCATGTACCGACGAACGTGAAGGATCAGATATGGGATAGTATCATGGTATTTTACTTTTACCCTCTTTGGTTGTATATATTTTATTTCACCATATTATTTTCATATACACTAATTTCTCCATTCTGTTTTGTAAATATAGCTCACCTTTGAAGTGCCGGATACCGAGCGTATGAAGAAAAAATGGATTTCGTATGCGGGTGAGCGTTGGAGAGCATTTTAAAACACAACTAAGCGGGAAATACATACATGGGCGTGCAGACAAAACTCCACTTGAGATGTACCCGTTCCTTGATCAAGAGACATGGGATAGATTTGTTCAGATCCGATTGGATCCCGCCTTTCAGGTTAACTTGAGTTATATTGTTTAACTTTACCAACCAAATTGATTTTATTAATATACTGAATTCAGTTGATGTTATTTATATTAGGAGAAAAGGAAAAAGGCGCAGGAGATCCAGAGTAAGAATCTCTACCCCCATCGTTTGTCTCGTGGGGGATATAAAAAGCTGAGGAGGAAGATGATTGAAGAGAAGAAGAAACAACTTTTGGAACAAGCATCCCAAGCTGATCCTACGGCTGATCCACCTCCAGAAGTTGTTGATCCACCTCCACCCCCACGCCACCATACATGGAAGAGAGCCCGACAAGGACCATCGGGACAATATACATCTGAGGAGGCACGTCTTGTTGCCGAAAAGATTGTAAGTATATATTCAATTCTAATTGTAATTGTAACATGCTTATCCATCATCTTACACAAATTAATGTGACAATTGTATGTTGTAGGATTCCTTGGACGAACAAAGCACACAAGGAACCTTTGTGTCTACTGGACGCAAAGATGTCTTGGCTGTTGCGATTGGTAAAGAGGACCACCCAGGCCGTGTCCTTGGTGTTGGATGGGGTGTTGGCATTACCCAATACCATGGACCATCTTCACATCATCGGAAGAGGGATGATATTGAGTCCATCAAGGCGCAGCTTCGAGAAGAAATAAAACGAGATCTTCTCTCAGAGTTGGCATCTATGGGTTTTTCCCAGCAAAACACAAGTGCCCAACCGTCTGTACCTGTGAGCACTATGGGTTCATGTGATCATTCACATCAGCCTGATAAGGAGGACGATCAATGTGAGTTGTATGTTGATGATCATCATGATCGCCGGGTAGTGGCATTTGGGAGGGTACACAACTTGGGAAATACCTTACACCACCAGACATTAGAGGATGATCATGTGAGGGTGGTGGTGGAAGATGTTCTAGATGTTGATGCTCTAGTCCCTGTGCCCACTGAGGAGGTTATTACAGTTGGCCAGGCCCCCGGTAATTTCATCCCTTGGCCGAGAAGACTTGTGAGGTTTTTTGTTTCAGCCAAGGTATTCATGTAATTGTTCACTTACATATGTTTTTCTATATTTACAATTGAAATAACTTAATTGTGTTTACTTGTGTACTAATGCTTTACCTCTATTGTTTAGGATGATGGAAAAGATCATCGACCCAAAAGGCCTAGGTCGGATCCGAGAAAACTTGTGGCGTCTGGTTCATCGAAGGTATTCATATAATCATTCAATAAGTTAAGTTTTTTTTTTATTTACAATTGAAATAACCTAACCGTGTTTACTAATGTTCTATATTTGCTATTTAGGGTATTGACAAGGATGTTGAACTTGATGCTCTGGAACGTCTCGCATTAGCTGCCGTGAAACTTGGGAAGGAGTCCGCTTTTATAAATTTGGAACACGATGGCAAGCCCGACACTTTCTATATCCCCCAGAGGGACATTATGGAGATATGCATTGATAGTGAACTGCTTTGCATGACAGTTGTCTCATTATGGTGCACGTAAGTTATGTTATTTCAACTAATTAATTTGTAAGTTAACTAATTAAGTTTTTAACTATTATAACTAATATTTATTTCAATATCTTAGGTATCTGCATCGCCTGTGTATTGATAGGGGTAACCTCCATCTTTATGGATTCCTTGACCCTCAACTAATTCAGGGTGAGACACTTAGGTCAGATGAGATTACTGCGTACATGCGACGTGTGCTTGATGAAGGCAAAAAACAGTTCTACCTAGCACCTTACCTCCATCTGTAAGTACAAGTTTTACTAGTGATTTATAATTATCTGTGACTTGTCTCTAACTGTTTCCAAATGCAGTAAACATTGGCAATTATTGATCATTTGTCGTGGTATGAGTGTTGTGATCTTCTTTTGTTCGTTGGGAAGGAAGCCGACAAAAGAAATCAAGCTTATTGTTGAAACGTAAGCTTTTAATTAATTTAATTTGTACTACATTTGCTTTATTAATTACTCTGAAATATATAACATACTTTAAATTCATATTTTCTTAATTATGATAGAGCTATGAACGCAAGTCGTGTTTTGGATGGTGGTAGGCCTAGGCCTATTAGTTGGATTTACCCTAATGTAAGTAGTTTATTAATTAGTACCCGAGATTCAATTGCAGTGTAAAATAGTTACTATTATGTTTTTACTCATTATATATTCAAATTGTGTATTCATTTGTAGTGTCATAGGCAACGTGGCGGCTGGGAGTGCGGATATTATGTCATGAAGTGGATGTTCAACATTGTCTCCGCGAGTATTACAGATCGATGGAAGGAGGTAATTAACTAATAACATTTGTAAATAGTTATAGATTAATTATGTATAGTTATAGTTGATTAGTTATAATTAATATGCAGATTTTCGACAATCCGGAAGCATTTTCTGAAGAGGACATTAAGGACATCAAGGAGCGTTGGGCAAACTTCTTTCTTGAGATGACTTCTGAACATTAATTTATATATGGATGACATTTTATTTCTTTAATTTGTTTAATTTGTTATATTTCTTTGTTGTTTCTTTGTTATGTATTAATTTAATTAATTAGTTTGAATTTATTACATTATATAATTAGTTGAGTTTGTTGAATCAAAAGCTGACTTTTGCATAATCAATAAAGTATAGTTTGGCTTATTACTTAGTATATATAGTGATTTGGATTCTGTTATTGTGGGGATTCTATTTTGGCTGGGATTGTTCTGGTTGTACATATATGAAACAGGGTTAAGGATTGTCACTGGTTTAAAACAAAGTATTAAAAAAAAAAAAATGGACTATCAACATCGGTTACAATAGAGAACCGATGTTGAAATATCAATTTCAATCGGTTCTGAGTTACAACCGATGTGAAAATATACTTTCAACATCGGTTACACTACCAAACCGATGTTGACTTTTAACTTTCAACATCGGTTCTATATTATAACCGATGTTAAAAGATCTTTTTCAATAATTATTAATCTGTTGAATGAGAACTTTCAAAATCGGTTTTGTTTATAACCGATGTTGAAAGTTAACTTTCAACATCGGTTAAAAACCGATGTTAAAAGGTCTTACATTCTACATCATCTGTTTCTACATCGGTTCCATAACCGATTTAGAATGATATTTTTAACCGATGTTAAACATGTTTATTGCACTGGTTATCTGTTCATAAGGTTCATAAACCAAGTGAGCATCTTAATCAACACCCCTCAGGACCCCATGTCCTTGGTGACCCCAGAATATATAAGTGAAATTTTAGAGAAAGGCTTCATTTTGAATATTGTGGGAAACAGGATCTTCTATGCAGGACTTCCTTTGTTGCTTTGGATCTTTGGTCCTGTGTTGGTGTTCCTGTGCTCTTTCACTATGGTTCCAGTGCTTTACAACCTTGACTTTTGTGTTCACTAGAGGCAAGGGGAAGATGGACGTTAATGGAAACGAGGGTTTTGTTTGAAATATAATGTAATAATTAATTATATAGATATGTTAACTAAGAATTGAAGTTGAGTGCTTTTTTTATAATGTAATAATTAATTATATAGATATGTTAGTTAAGGATTGAAGTCGAGTGTTTTTTTAATGATTAGAAATGTGCATGCTTGGCCCACTGTAACAAGCTTTCAGTCCTAGATTTTGATTCGGTTCTGGCCTCTTTGGCAAAAATGACTAATAAATTAACTTATAGCCGATAAACTAGCTTATAGCTGATAAGTTAATTTTTAGATGAAAGCTTATAACTGATAGCTAATAGCTGAAAAGTTAGCTGATTGAATTTGAAGTGTTTAATGAAATTAGCTATTGAATACTAGTGCATAAAGCACTTTTGATGTTGGTTAAAAAAGACTTTAATTACATTGATTAAGGAGGCAACGTTAATTCGAATGATGTTTGAAGTGTGACTTTTAACATCGATTGTCAACGGATGTTAAAAGTATTAATACAAGAATTGATGTTAAAAGTCAAACTTTTAACATCGGTTATTGATACAACCGACGTTAAAAGTAAGGCTGCAAGACTAAGACGTACCTGGTCATCAAACTTTTAACATCGATTATTTTTAAAATCGATATTAAAAGTACTCTTTTAACATCAGATATGGTTTATAACCGATGTTAAAAGTGTACTCCTAACATCGGTTTTCAGAATAACCGATGTTAAAAGTAATTTTTTTTAACTAGTGAGATACATAATTCCTTTCCCTCCCCTTCAGATCAATCAGTATATGTCATCCAAAATTCAGTACACAACACATGTTCAGAATTCCATAAACTACTCATGCATTACTCTAGAATTACATTACAGTTACACAAGTCCAGAATTCATATCACAAGTCCAGAATAACTAAAGTAATTACATGCATAATACATACAGTGTTATATGTAGAATCTACATTATAAACACAATAGTATAAGTACAGAAATCATTACAATTCACAAATATACTCTAAAATATAAATCAGTATATATTCCCTAAGAGTCTAATTTATATCTATATTATGCTCTGTAGTATACTCATAAAAGAAGTTTGCAAAACAATCCTTCAGGCCTTTCATCTCCTCTTTAGTGATCAAAAGCCTGCACAAGTTCAAATAAATTCAACATTAACTCATCAACAAAATCAAAATATAGTCTAACTTATTAAAAATTCTATATTTATTACCTGAGGCCACCCGTCAATAATAGTAGCGGAGACCACGTTCAACATATGTCTCATCACGTAGTATCCACACTCTCAGCCGCCAGCTTGTCTACGAGACTACAAATGAAAATGAAATTGAATATTAAGTAAACTTATATAATAATAATTACTATTATAATTTTTTTGTAAGAACTAATAAACTATTTACGCGTGGAATAATCCATTCAGGCTTTCTTTTTGAAAAGATTGACTGATGTTATATATTGGAGAAATTGTCAGACTACATGGAGTACCTTCAAGTATTATTTCGGATCATGATCCGATGTTTACATCAAGATTCTGGCAAAGTTTACATGAGTCACTAGGAACGAAACTCAGATTGAGTTCAGCGTATCATCCACAAATGGATGGACAGTCCGAAAGGACGATCCAGTCTCTTAAGGATTTGCTGAGAGCTTGCGTGTTGGAACACCTTGGTAGTTGGGATGAATTTCTACCTTGATAGAATTCACCTACAACAACAGTTTCCACTCGAGTATAGGGATGGCACCCTATAAAGCCTTGTATGGGCGACGTTGAAGGACACCTTTATGTTGGTACCAGAATGGGGGAAGCCTGCTGTTGGGACCAGATATCGTGCAATAGACAACCGAAAAGGTGAAGATGATTCAGGAAAAGATACGGACGACTCAAAGTTGACAGAAGAGTTATGCGGACAAGAGAAGACGACCTCTCGAGTTTGGGGAAGGCGATAATGAGTTTTTAAGAGTCATGCCTACAACTGGGGTTGGTCGGGTAATTAAATCCTGAAAACTCACTTCGAAATTCATTGGACCTTACCAAATTCTTCGTTGTGTAGGTCCAATAGCCTATCAAATTGCTTTACCACCCTTTCTTTCCAATATTCATGATGTTTTCCATGTTTCACAACTAAGGAAGTATATTCCTGATCCATCTCATGTTCTTGAGCCCGATGTAGTACAGTTGAAAGAGAACTTCTCTTATGAGACTTCACCCGTGCGAATCTTAGATAAGATGACTAAGCAGCTCAGGGGTAAACAAATTTCCTTAGTCAAGGTTATTTGGGACGATACAACGGGAGAAACAACGTAGGAAGTTGAGGACAAAAGGAGGGTGCAAAACCCCTATCTTTTCATAGGTACGTAATTTCGAGGACGAAATTATTTTTAGTGGGGTAGTAATGTAACACCCCAATTTTTCAAGCTTTCGAGCTTCCTGTTTTAATTAAACAGTATTTATTCTTTTGTATTTTATTGGAGGGTCTCGAGAGTGCAATAAAATAATCCGAGACCATAGTCACGCTCTACGCTATCTTAGGAAGCTATGGTTAAATTTTGGTCAAAAACACAGACGGAGCCCGGTCTGCGTTTTACACTGACAATATGATTTTACTGCTCAGACGACCTAATTTTGACTCGCGAACGAAACAGTTAGGTTTTATATTTTATTTCCAACGATATTGGTTATTTTGAAATTTTTCAAAATAAATAAGTCGTTATACGTTATTTAGGCGTAAAACCTAAATCGGGTGGACAATTGAGCTGAATACAGGATTTACCGGGACCCACTACGGATAAGGTTGAAATCACATCACCTTATCATCACCATCATTACATCAAAAAAAAAATATCTATATATTTATAAACTTAGAGATGAAATTACTTAAACGTCCTAAGCTTAACTACGAGTTTGCCATAAGGTGGAAAAAAAAAATCTCACCTCACCTTTTCTTCTTCTCACTTCTCACGCCCCCCACTCTCTCTTTTCTCTTCATTTTCTTCCTTCTTCTTCTCTCCAAGCTTCTTCTCCATTTTTCTTCAGAAATCCCTTCTAAATTTTGAGGATTTTGTGAAAGAAAGTTGAATCCTTCTCAAGCTTTGTCATCTAGGAGGTATTACCCTCAATCTTCATCTCTTAATCTCTCTATTTCTCTCTTTAATCTTCATGATTCATGGAAGTTTATTTTTGAAACTTAAACTTCAAAAATCCATAAGAAATTGTAGAAAAATCCTTTTAATGTCAAACCACCTTCTATGAACCTAGTTCATGATTGTCTACCTAAATCCAAGAGTTGGAAACCAAAGGAGCTTCCTAGCCACATGGGTATTTTTGGTCCGAAACCCCTATGTGAGGGAGGATGAAGTTTTGGTTCAAATTTTGGTGTAATAGGCTTTGATCTAGCCTTACCACACCTAGTAAAGATGGAATCTAAGGGATGAGAATTTTTGAACATCCCTAGCTATTTTATCTAGCTATGGCCGAACCTAGGGGGATATGGTTAGTAGAGATTTTTGTGATTTAAAGTTGATGTATTGATTAATTGTGTGTGTGTAGTTGTCGACGAGTAATCGGACGAGGAACCGGATCGATCGGGTGACTTTTCACTTACCGGGAACTTCAAGAGATAAGGGGAGAAATGCCTGAGGGATTCTTCCGATGACTGCATGTCATCATTTTTTATCTGTATATATGTAATTAAGTTGTGTGGTGATTGATTTACTTACTTTCCGCAATTATTTGATTTGTTGATGATTGCTTGTTAATATGTGTTATAGTAGTTTAATATGTATTTTACTTGTATTATCTGCTATAATCATATTATGATGTTGATTGTTGATTGGGAAGCCTGATAGTGGTCAGTGTTCAATAAATTAACGGGGATAAAAGCATTAAAAAGCATTGTATTAAATAATAAAGATTTATTTGGGAAACGTTGGGAATTTTCAGTGACGCAAGTTTTCTAAAGGAAAAGAGGATTCAAAAGTAATTTATGAAGTTAGTAGAAAAAAATTAGTTTTTAAGAATAAATTAATCATTACGTGGAATTTATTAAAATAAGAGGAAAAAGTCAAGTTTTTCAACTTAAGACGTTTTTAACGCTAAAACGATGTTTTAATTTCGAAAAGATTTACGGAAAACATTTTCGAAAAATAGTGATGCTGTTCTGGGACGACGTTTTTTATCTCAGCTGTTTCCTTTCAAAAATGGGTTTTTGGGAAACTTTCAACAAAAGTTAAGTTTTATAAAAATTCAATGGTTTTCAAAACCTTTTTCAAACAGAAAGGTTTCTCTGTAAACGAGTTTTTCCAACGGTAACTTGGATGAGTTGTAGGGATTTCATTTTTTATTTGTGTGTTACAGAAAGAAAAACGGTGTAAAACGTTGAAAACGTGAACCAAGCATACGAGACGTCGGGATGCTAGTGTTCTGTAAAAATAGCATGAGAAACCGTGCAACGATGTTATGGACTACGTGCCCCCCTCTTATTATGAGGAAACGTCCTCTTTTATGAGGAAACGTGATTAAAGGTGAATGATGTTTTCTATTACCATGGACCTTGGGTCAGTGCATCGGTCTAGGGCTCCGCGATTGAGCACTTGAACGTTTCGTCCTATGTTAATGATGAGAAGTTTTAAAACGGTGTAATTTTGAATAGTCGGGAGTCTTCGAGCTACGACAACGAAAGAACGAACACAAAGAAAAGTGGCAAGACTTGAAATGTTTTTCATGCATTAAAATATTCGACAGACGTGCCAACGATGTTAATCTGGATATCTTGGTGGCAGGATATTCAAGACGATGTGTAACATTGTGCCTTGATGGACAATGGTGTCATACGAACGATGAATATTGTGCCTTGAGTAGGACAATAGAGTATGACCATTTACGATTGATCAAGTACCGTTGAATGTAATTCCATGTAAACGCGATCTCATGGTGTTCATGTACCTCTGAACAAGCACTTAGGTGCTGGTCATTGTTGCCTAGGGCCAATGTACCTTGAGCCTGATCAGCTCAATTTTTATACAACGGTGTTGAGATCTCCGGAGATTAAGTAAAGAATTAGATGATGAACATTGAAGTGTTATGCATCTCTTTTGAAAATAAAGATGGATGTCGGGTATGAGACCCTATGATATACTACTTGTTGATCAGTAGGACCTTACACATGATTATTATCTATGCCTATGTGTTATGCATGTGATATACATGTTGTTATCGTGAGTGAATCCATATATTGGTATCTCACCCTTACATCTTTAGATGAGTACCAAGATGCTACTGCAACATTCGGGGATCCATTCCTTGACGCTTGAGGGCACGGAAGGAGGGTGACGTACGAGAAGTCACGGTGTTTTAGCAGTAAGACCAGCTATAGGATATGTCCTATTTTATTTTGAACAACAGTTAGTTAATTGCTCTGGCTACTGAAAGCCATGACTTTTATTAATGGTCGTCTGTATAAGGCCTTATGTGTTATATTATGATATCGTACTATATATACGTTGCTTGATGTTTATTTACATGCGTGTTTACGTTACGCTGATGTATGTTAAGCTAAGTTAGAAGAAAAAATTTATCACGGATTTTCGAAATAATTTAAATACTTGGAAAATTTATTTTCCGAAAGTAACCAACAAAATTTATTAAGTTTTATTTTCCGCGACGGGTAACCATGTGGTGCCCCAAAAGGGGGTGTCATAGATTCGGTACAATTAGAAAGGGACATATGCGGTGAAACTAAAGGCAATCGTCTATATCATCTGCTTCTCCACCAGATCCTCCTGCTCGTTAAGGGAAGAGACGCTTATTATGTCCTTCAGACCTGCAATGACTACATCTTTGGGATGGTTATGACTCTCTCCAATCCATTTCATTCCTAAGGCATGTTGATTTTGGTCTTCCCTTTGGACGAAGCATTGATTCATCCGGTACCAAAGTGGAAGGCACCCAGATGCCACTGTCCAGAGTATGCATTCACTATTGAATGCAATGTATATCTGGTATCGACATGCTGCCAATAGTCAAGACTCACTGTCGAATAAGCAGCAATCACATATGAGCAGGGGTAGTGAAATGCTGTGAATCTCACACACTCACAATATCTTTTTGATATGTTGACGCTCCATGAATGGCCTCCTTTCTGGGTCATTGGATAAATGCCTCTTGAACTTCAAATTTTGTGTGTTGTATGTCATAAGGGTAAACCTAGTGTGAAGAAGCATCATCTTGTTGTTTCTTAATCGCATTTATTAACTTCTCAGTATAATACTGACCTGTACCAAGTTGAGCTCTAGCAATTGCACCTCTCTTTACAAAATATTCGACCATCTTGCCATATGTACACTTCACTAGAGCTGTTATTGGCAAATTACGAGCACCCTTTAAAATTTTATCAACCGCTTCCGACAAGTTTGTTGTCATGTAGCCAAACCTACGACCATCTTCATCATAAGCTAGAGCCCATTTCTCTTTGAAATCCCATCAATCCACCGCTCTATTTCTGGACTTATTGCACGGAACTTATCCAATTTGCGTAGAAACCGTTGCCTACAGACTGTCTACCCTACATGATCACAAATGATAAGTTACATTAGTGTGTACAACATAAGACAAATACGTTATGTAAATATAAAAATATAAATACTTTAAAAGGTCATTACCTAGTTTCATCAATTCCGACTTTAACTTTGCATTCTTGAATTTATGGTTGAAGTTACTTACAATGTGCCGAATGCAGTATACATGGTATGCATATGGAGGTTGCCATCCAAGGTGTGGATTCCCCACAACCGATTTATGCTTTGGTGACGATCGGAGATCAAACATATTCCTCTCTTGTTGGTCACATGCTCGCGTATCAATCCTAAGAACCATGACCAAGCACTCAAGGTCTCTCCTTCAACCACCGCAAAAGCAATCGGGAGTACATTATTATTTCCATCTTGGGTGGTGGCAATCAATAGCGTGCCCCGATACTTACCATACAAGTGGGTGCCATTAACTTGTACTAAGGGCTTACAGTGATTGAAAGCATCACAACATTGTTTGAAAGACCAAAAAACTCGGTGAAACTTACGAAGTTGAGACTGCACACGATTACCAACTACAACATCATTTGTCTCGATCTTGTAGTCAGAACCATCTGCAAATAACTGCATGTGTTCCAACCATTTAGGCAACATTGCCTAAGATTCATCCCAATCTCCAAACACTTGCACGATTGCTTTTTGCTTTGCCTTCCATGCCTTCCTATAGGATATTTTATAGCAAAAAGTACTTTGTATCCTTTCTTGGACAAGCGAAATTGGCACCCCAGGTTCTTCTCGGACCATACCTAACACAATATAAAAAACATTAATTGAAATCTTAATCACGCCAATTAAAATAACAAGATAGAAACTATTATATATGATTTATGAACATACCTAGTATGCATGAGCATACAAAGTTAGAATCCAACTTTCTATGATCTTGCGACAACATCGCATTCACACAATTGTGTGGACCACCCCATTTCTTAACCTCCCACTTGTCTGACTTCTTTGATAAAATTGCCCTCATCAACCATGGACATCCCTGTGTAGTATTGAGGCACTTCACATAAAGAAGTGATTGTGTTGATTTTACGACTATAAACAATTGATGGCACCTCATCGACTAATTTTTCACCGCTGACTGAACTGCTTGTTTACTGTCAAACCGTAAACCAACATATAATTCCTCACCCACTTGCCAGGATCCCGAAACATCCAACACTTCAAAATAATCCATCTCCTCATCGGGATGGACCCAGTTAATATAACTGTATTGGGGTGATGAATTGAAGAAAGCACCACGTGATTGGCCTGTACGTAAACACATTATAATCATAATAACAACAACAACAACAACAACAACAACAATTTAATAACAATAATATCAATATCAAACCTGCTTGTTGGGTGGGAATAAACTTTGGAGGTTGTGCTGATGAAACTGGAGAAACCATCATTGGATGTGAGCCAACCAATGCAGACAACATTACATTGGAATCAAGTTGAGTATCATCGTTAGTGTCGAAGTCACCGCTTTTAGGGATTTCACCTTCCTCTTCGTCATTAGTAGAATCAACCTCCATTTCACTGTTCCAATCCTCATCTTTCCCCGATGAACCAAGGTCTACATCATATCTTTGCAACTCCAAATTACTGCCAAGCGATTGCGCAAGGACTCTTGAACTTCCAGTAACATCGATTTCAGCATATAACTCAAGACTTGTGATGGAATCATTCTGATCAAAGGCATCCATCATGCACTCCATATCCTCATCATCGCTAATCTCATATACCATATATTTTGACAGATTTTGACTACACATAACTCTGGCTAATATTTTTGAAATACTTTGATTTGGAAGCAATTTCAATCTGTCATAAATCTTTGTCTTCAGAAGTTCAAACCCGACTCCATGTTTTATTTTCATACATTTTTTATTTCCTTCAAACGTGATTCCTTCTGGACAGTCAAGCATCCTCCCATTTGAGTACACGAAAACCATAATTTCGCTCATCACATACGATCTGCCATATTAAAACATAAACAATGGATTATTTGACATTGTTAATAATATTATAATAAGAAATCTAATAATAATTATAACATCAACAAAAATTAAATAATTTAATAACTCAAATTTGTAAAAAAAAATAAAAATACTCCATTTAAATTAACTAAGTACATTTAAAAAAAATGGTATATGAACCTTCCAAATAAAAGGGGATAAATGGTTTAGTGTTTAGGGTGGGGGAAGGTTAGGGTTGGGGAATGGGGAAGGGGTTTTATAGGGTTTGGCGTGGCGGGACAGCCCACTGCCCAGGCTGTGACACCCCCTTCGGGGGCACCACATGGTTACCCGTTGCGGAAAATAAACTTTAATTAATTGTGCTGGTTTACTTTCGGAAAATAAGATTTTTTAAGTATTTAACTTCTTATGAAAATCCGTGATAAAATTTTTCTTCTAACTTAGCTTACCATACCTCAACGTTACGTAAGCACGCATGTAAATAACCATCAAACAAAGTATACATAATAAGGTATCTTAATACACTGCATAGGCCTTAAACATACGGCCATTCAAAACAGTCATGGCTTTCAGTAGCCAGAGCAATTAACTAGCTGTTATTCAAAATAAAATAGGACATATCCTATAGCTGGTCGTACTACTACAACATGGTGACTTCTCGCACATCACACTCCTTCCGGGCCCTCAAGCATCAGGGAAAGGATCCTCAAATGTCCCAATGGCATCTTGGAACTCATCTAAAGATGTAAGGGTGAGACACCAATATATGGATTCACACACGATAACCACATATATTGCACATCAACAGAACATAAGCATGTATAATTACCATGTATAAAGTTCTACTAGATAAACAAGTAGTATATCATAGGGTCGTATGCCCGGCAGTCATCGTCATTTTCCAAAAGAAATGCATGACACTTCGATATTCATCATCTAATTCCTTACCTAATCTCCAGAGATACCAACACCGTTTTATAGAAATTGAGTTGATCAAGCTCGATTGCCAAAAAGGCACACCGTTGTTAAAACCATTGCGCACTGTCCAACACAAGGCACAGGCGATCACCGTTTATGGTTTTTCATTGTCCATCAAGGCACAATGATATATACACCGTTTGAATATCCTGACCACCAAGATATCTAGAATAACACCGTTGGCACGTCTGCCGAATTTTAATGCATGGAAAACGTTTCAAGTTTTGTCACTTTTCTTTGTGTTCGTTCTTTCGTTGTCGTAGCTCAAGGCTCTCGACTATTCATCGTTTTACACCGTTTTAAAACCTTTCACCGTTAACATAGGACGAAATGTCTGAGTGCTCAATCGCGGATCCCTAGACCGATGCACCAGCCCAAGGTCCGTGGTAATAGAAAACATCATTCACCTTTAATCACGTTTCCTCATAATAAGAGGAGGACAATTAGTCCATAGGACACGCAGTCCATAACACCGTTGCACGGCTTCTCGTGCTACTTTTACAGAACACTAGCATCCCGACGTCTCGTATGCTAGGTTCACGTTTTCATCGTTTATACATCGTTTTTCGTTCTGTGAAACACAAATCCAAAACGAAAACTCCGCAACTCATCCAAGTTGTCGGATTTTACACCGTTGGGAAAACTCGTTTTACAGAAAAACTTTTCTGTTTGAAATCAGTTTGAAAACCATCGAATTATGGTAAAACTTAACTTTTATCGAAAGTCCCTTTCCCAAAAAAGAAATTTTTGAAAGGAAACAGCTGAGACCAAAACGTCGTCCCAAAACAACATTTCTGTTTTTCGAAAACGTTTTCCGTAAATCTTTTCGAAAATAAAACATGTTTAAAAACATCCTCAGTTGAAAAACTTGTTAAAGATTAATTTATTCATAAAAACTAACTTTTCCTACTAACTTCATAAATTAATTTTGGATCCACTTTTTCTTTAGAAAAACAGCGTTGTTAAAAATACCCAACGTCTTCCCAAATAAATCTTTATTATTTAATACAAAGCTTTTTAAAGCTTTTATCCCCATTAATTAATTGAGCACTGACCACTGTCAGGCTTCCCAATCAACAATCAACATCATAATATGTTTATAGCAGATAATACAGTTAAAACACATATTCAACTACTATAACACATATAAATCAACAATTATCAACAAATCAAATAATTGCCGAAAGTAAATAAATTAATCACCACACAACTTAATTACATATATACAGATCAAATATGATGACATGTAGTCATCGGGAGAATCCCTCAGGCATTTCCCCCTTACCTCTTGAAGTTCCCGGTAAGTACAAAGTTGTCCGATTGGTCCACGAACTCTCCCGGTTCCTTGTCCGATTACTCGTCGGCAACTACACACAATCAATCAATCAATACAACAACTTTAAAACACAAAAATTCTCTCCTAATCCCCCCTCCTAGCTTCGGCCATGGGTAAGAAAATATGGCTAGGGAGTTCCAAAAATTCTCATCTCCTGGATTCCATCCTTATTAGGTGTGGTAAGACTAGATCAAAGTCTATTATACCAAAACTTAAACCAAAACCCTACTCACTCACATATAGGGGTTTCGGCCCCATTTTTCCAATTGAGCTAGAGAGCTCTTTTGGTTTCCAACCCTTGGATCATGGTAGACAACCATGAACTAGGATCAAAGAAATTGATTTCGCATAAACATGAGTTTTCTATGATTTTCTAGAGAACTAAGTGAAGAACAATGAAACTTATGGATCAAAGAGAGTAAATATTAGAGATTTTACCTCTTGAAGCTTGAAGAAAATTGAAGAAGAAAGCTTGCACTTGAAGACAACAATGGAGGTTTGAAGAAAATGATTAAGGAGAGATGTGAAGGAATGTGTAGAAAACAAAGGGAGAGTGGTGGGGTATTTATAGGCTAGGTTGGCGCCCCCTTGGTGGGCTTTTTGGCCCAAGGCCCAAATTTTTTTTATTTTTTTTAGATATTTTGTGGCAAAAGAGTAATTTCTTAGGGACAAAATTGTCATTTCAACAAAAGATCTCATAAATATCTAGATATTTTCACAAAATATCTAGATATTTTCAGAAACGTAATGATGACAGTGATGAGTAACCGGCACGCCATCCAAGGCGATGTGACTTCATGTTTATCCGTTTTTAGTCCCGTTACTTTCACGATTTAGTATTTCGTCCCAAGAAAGTCGTGAAAACTTATTTATTTTAAAATTTTTCAAAATCGCCAATAACGTTCGTAATTTTATTTAAAGCCTAATAGTTTCGTTCACGAGTCAAAATTAGGTCATCTGAGCAGTAAAATAATACTGTCAGTGTAAAACGCAGACCGGGATCCGTCTGGGTTTTCGACCAAAATTTAACCATAGCTTCCTACGATAACGTAGAGCGTGACTATGGTCTCGGATTATTTTATTTCACTTCCTAAACCCTCCAATAAAATATCAAAAGCTTGAAAAATCGGGGCGTTACACAGGCCGCCACGTGGCACGCTCTGGGAAAGCTACTTGCAGTAGCACCTTTGCCCAGAGCGCGTCACGTGACACCTCGGGCAATGGTTGTCTGTGGCAGTGTAAAAACGCTACTTTGACTAGCGTTTTTTAAAAACGCTAGTCAAAGTAGCGTCTTTTGTGTCAGAAAAAATAATAAAAAATGCCATGCTGGCAAAAAGTGGGTTAATTTGGTAGAAAGTTAAAAAATGAGGTTATATTGATAAATAGTTTCTAAAACGGGGTCAGTTTGGTCAAAAAGCCAATTTTTTATCAGCTCAACAAACCTGAATTGACTAGGACAGAAGAGTTTTATCTTTTTGGTAAAAGCTTTTGCTTTTGTAATCTGTTAGACACGAGGAATGAAATTTTTTGTCGTTACTGATAAAGTTGTTAACGAAACGGCACTGCTTGGTGTGTAACCGCAAATGCGTCGGTAGGTGTGTTTTTCGAAAGCAATTTACTTTTATTTTATGAAAAATGCTTACGAACCTTTGAAATAAGAAAAAAAAAAAGCTTTATGATGTATTTAATACTCTCTTCATTCCTTAATATAGAAACCTTTTAATCAATTCACGTCCCTTAAGAAAATTGATTATTCTAGTTAATAACATTAAATTTATATACAATTTTCCCAAACTACCCTTAAATTTATTACACTGATAATTTTATGTTTTTCACTTAATTAATCACCGATTCAATTAACGTGACTTATCATCTCGAAAGGACAATTTAGTAAAAAAGTAATTAATACAGCGTGGTAACTTGAAAAGGGTCTTATCAATTGATACTAAAAATCCATCAAAAAGTTTCTATATTAAGAGACGAAGGGAGTATTTGAAAAAGTGATAAATTTAAATTTCAAATGAAAATTTATTTATTTATAGTTTCTTAATCAATGTCTTTAGAATACTTATTAGCCTGCTCCTTATTTTATTTTTTATCGATGGACATTCCCTCCAAAACATAAAAACCGATTATCAATATGGCTAGAGTGTATTGTTAAATATTAATTAAATATTAATAACATCATAGATATTCAAAATTAACGAACAAGCAACCGCTTTAGGGATGGCAATGGGTAGGGTATGGGTAGGGTACTATAGTACCCGTCCCCATACCCGAGTTTTAAAAAAGTACCCGTCCCCGTCCCCATACCCGCATGAGTAGCAACCTTGATACCCGTATACCCGCACTTTTTATATAAGAAATTTGTGGATTTTGAAAATAAGATAAGTAAATATGGTATGCCCAAAGGTTTTCGATTGATATAATTTTCATATTATTCCTTTTAAACAATAAAATAACTTATTTTGTACTTACATAAAGTTACGTTCCACATAGTAAATGTCTTGCATGCCAAACTAAAAATGCAACCCGTAGATTTAATAATCAATTTGTGAACATGAAATGTATGAAATGCAAAAGGTTCAAAAACAAAACGTCAAATAATCAATCTCCAAAACATTAATTAAATATTGCAATAAAGAATGATACATTGCACTAAAAGGAGTGTTAGTAAAAAAAAAAAAAAAACAGAAATGCTATTGAATTGTAGAAAAAACAATATTAATGCCTCCTTTTTATTTTATTTGCCGACGCTTGAGGATTATCATTATTGTCAGGTTTGTTCACAAGACAGAGAAAAACACGTCAAGATTATTGTAAATATTAAGATACTAAATAGAGAAGGAAAACATAGCAACCTAGGCATTTCCATAGGAGATGATTTGATCATATTAATCAAGAAGTAACATACAAAGTATAGGCGACAATGAAGCTAGTCAAGTGAAACTGACGATGAAGCTCTAGTTTTTAATTTTTATTTTTTTAATGTAATATATTATAATTAAGGCATGATGAAGTAAGATATAAAGTATAGACGACGATGAAGCTAGCTAAGTGGAACTGACGATGAAGCTTTGGAATTAACAATGAAGCTCTAGTTTTTTTTAAAAAAAATTTAATGTAATATATTATAATTATGTATATAGAAAATAAATATATAAAAAAATAAATAGATATACATAGTGCGAGTATGGGGCGGGGTGTGTACTAGAGTACCCGTACCCTCACCCATCCCCATTAATTTTTGCGGGTAATTACCCGCACCCGCATTCATACCCATTAAGCGGGTAATTACCCTATCCGTCATGAGTAATTTTTGTGGGTACCCATTGGATCCGATACCCATTGTCATCCCTAAACCGCTTATTCAATATTTAATTTATCTACATATTCAAAAATAAAAAAGATAACTATCATAATTTTCTCGTTTTTGATTTTTGCGTTGCTTCAAAAATCATGACTCATGAGGCAGGCGTGTGCTTGTGTTTGTGTTGGTATTGGGGTTGGGGGCATCTATGCTTATATCTCCTCTATCTCTGACGTACAATGCGCCTTGTCAGAATCTTACTCTCCCTCCATAATCCTAACCGTCATTTTCATTACCCCTCTTAACCTCACTGCCTCACTTATATAACCCAATTGCCATTCTGCTGAATTCTCACCCGTGTTTTTTTGTGAGTGGAGATCCTCTTCATGTTGTTCTCTCCATTTTTCTTCCATTTAGGAGAGAGATAGACATATATTTTTTCAATGATTTAATCTTTTTAAATAAGAAAAAGGGTTTTAAAATATAAATCTTTCTTTGTATTTATCTCTTTCCTAAATGAAAATTACCATTTATCCCCTAAATGGAGAGGATCTGAACTCTTTTTTTAGAGTTTAGAGGTTTTCTGTGTAGAAAATTGACAGAAAGTACAGTGAAAGAAACAAAAGAAATGAAACAAAAAATTTAACTACATTTAAAAACCCATGCAATACATGAGATAGTCAATCGTCCAAAAATAATCACAATTTAGAAAGACTAATCTTTTTGGCAAACACTAGTTCTACACTTAAACTTTAAGCCATATTAATCCTGACTTTATAGGTAAGTGTATGACTGACGGAGATGGTTATCATAATCTTATCCTATAATATATAATTTATTCTTCAATTTCATGTTTCTTATCACTGAAATACTTGGAAGAGTGGTGAATTTTGCTACTTTAGAAATATTTTGATTTCAAGAATTTCCACATTTTTTCTCTCGATAATTATAGTTTTATTTATAACTTCTAACCTTAGCATCATAGCACTTCACTTTTTTCACCTTCTAGAAAGGATTGAAAAGCAAGCACCCTATCATGTGCTTCTAGTTAGAATATCTCCAAAGTCGAGAAAAAGTACACCACAATCTATACATCCTTTTTATACAGCCATATCGAAAAAGCCAATCTATGCTAACAAGTCTATTGCAGAGTTATGATATATTTATAAGTAAAGAAAAGGGTAAATAACAACTTATACTACATTCTTTTACTAAAAAACAACTTATACTATATAATTGACCAGTGCGTAAATCATTCAACCTCAACTCGATATTATTGATTTTTAGAATGTTGAAATATGCTAGGAGCCAGATGACACTTAAGATGGAACTAATTCGAGGAAAAAGCAAATACAAAAGGTGGGAAAAAGTAATCCCCCTCCCATATACAAGGTTTGTAATTTAGTGAAAAGGTAAGGATCATGTGTTTTTTATTCTCAACTTTCATATCGGACTGAACCACGTTTTTATTCTAAATAAGTCCACGTACATTCGTTTGTGAGGTGCATATATATATATATATATATATATATATATATATAGAAGAGTGACAGTAATTTGAACTGAATTTGCTTTTGCTAAAAAGAGCACAAGGAAGATCGCAAGTAAGAATTCACCTAGGTAGCAGCTCATCAGCTCATCTCAAGCACAGAGATGGAACGGAGAAAGTGCTACTTGGATATAATATTGGTGCCCTTGAGATTTATGATGAGCATTCGTTACCATTTCTTGCTGTGGCATAAGGTTTGAGCTCAGCCACACACAACCATCATTGGCATTAATGCCAGTGGCCGTCGGAATTGGGTTAATGCCATGATGAAGGTACCTATCATTTATTCTTCATTTAATTTTGATTCATTGTAATGAAAAATTTCTTTACTCGGTCAACAATTATATCTTGTTATATCAGTTCTTGATTTTTAATTTTTTTTGTACCAAAAAAAAATGATGGTTGATAAAAGACAGCTTTTTATTTTCGAAAATTGTAATTATAAATTATATCAGGTTTTGAAATTTCTAAAATTATATTCATGAATTAAAAATTAGTCTCGATGCATGTTCAGTGTATAAAAAGGATATAAAATGTATCAAAATAAAGAAGTTCAATGTTAGTTCTAAATTATTAATTCATAATTGTCCTAAATTACAGGTGAAGATTGGAGCATAAAATAAAACTAGCTGTTTATATATTCGTCTTCATTGGCCGAAAACTCTCATCTTTACCCTGGTGTTGGCTTTTTTTACCACATATATATATATATATATATATATATATATATATATATATATATATATATATGTTTTCCTAGGAAAATAAGAAAGAAATGGAGTAATTAAAAGTGAGACAGTTATCTTTTTCATAGGATATTCCATGTTCAATATTCCTTCTCACCTAGCTTTTCTTAGTTTATTATTGCTCCCAACAGACAACATGCTATTTTAATTACTTGACACAAACAAAGAAAGATGGGAGATATTCTTTCTACATGGTATAAATATGCAATTCAAGTGAATTCTAGATAGACCTAGATAATGTGTACTGTAACACCCCGATTTTTCAAGCTTTCAAACTTTCTGTTTTAATTAAACAGTATTTATTCGTTTGCATTTTATTGGAAGGTTTAGAGAGTGAAATAAAATAATCCGAGACCATAGTCACGCTCTATGCTATCGTAAGAAGCTATGGTTAAATTTAGGTCGAAAACACAGACGGAACCCGGTCTGTGTTTTACACTAACAGTATGATTTTACTGTTCAAACGGCCTAATTTTGACTTTTGAACAAAACATTTAGGTTTTAAATAAAATTGTGAACAATATCGACAATTTCGAAAAAATTCAAAATCAATAAGTCTTCATGACTTTTTTGGGAATAAAACCTAAATCGGGTGGACAACGGAGCTGAATATAGGATTTACCGGGATCCGCTACGGATAAGGTTGAAGACACATCACCTTATCATTGTCATCATTATGTCTAGAAAAATATCTAGATATATATAGGACTTTGAGTGAAATTACCAAAATACCCTTGCACTTAATTACAATTTTTTCATAATATAAAAGAAAATATCTCACCTCACCTCTTTTCTTCTCTCCCTCACGCCTCCTCTTTTTCTTCTTTCTCTTCTTACCTTCCTTCTCCTTGTTCTTCATTTCCTCCATAATTTCCATTCAAATCTCTTCTAATTCTTCAAGGATTTGGTGAAGCAAAGTTGTTTTCTTCTCAAGCTTTGTCATCTAGGAGGTATAACTTCCCTCCTTGATCTCTTAATCTCTCTATTTCTCTCTTTGATCTCAAGGATTCATGGAAGTTTAGTTTTTACCATGAACTTCAAAAATCCATAAGAAATCATAGAAAAATCCTTTTAATGTGAAATCAATTTCTATGATCTAGTTTCATCATTCTCTATCACTATCTAAGAGCATGTAATCAAATAACATGTCTAGCTAGTTGTTTCTAGGAGGGGCCGAACCCACCCTTGTTGAAAAGCAAGAGTTTTACTTCAAATTTTTTAGTAATGTAACTTAATCTAGTGTTGTGTGTACTTGAGAATCATTGATCCAAGAGTTGGAAACCAAATGAGCTTCCTAGCTCATATGGATTTTTGGGGCCGAAACCCCTATGTGTGGGAGGATAGAATTTTGGTTCAAGTTTTGGTGTAATAGGCTTAGATCTAGCCTTACCACACCTAATAAGGATGGAATCCAAGAGATAGGAATTTTTGGAACTCCCTAGCCATATTTTCTAAGCTAAGGCCGAACCATAGGTGAAGAGGGTTAGAGAAATTTTTTGTGATTTAAAGTTGATATCTTGGTTGATTGATTGTGTGTAGTTGTCGTCGGGTAATCGGACGAGGAATCGGGAGAGTTCGTGGACCGATCAGACGACTTTGCATCCGGAGGATACTCCGAGAGGTACGGGGGAAATGCCTGAGAGATTCTCCCGATGATTTCATGTCATTATATTTGATCTGTATATATATGTAATTCAGTTGTGTGGTGATTGATTTATTTACTTTTGGCAATTATTTGATTTATTAATAATTGCTTGTTATTATGTGGTACCGTAGTTGAATATGCAATTTAACTGTATAATCTGCTATGAGTATGTTATGATGTTGATTGCTGAGTGGGAAGCCTGACATTGGTCAGTGCTTAATTAATTAACAGGGATAAAAGTCTTAAAAAGCTTTGTAGTAAATGCCAAAGATTTATTTGGGAAACGTTGGGAATTTTCAACGACGCTAGTTTTCTAACAGAAAAGTGGATCCAAAAGTAATTTATGAAGTTAGTAGGAAAAGTTAGTTTTTATGAATAAATTAATCTTTATGTGGAAAATGTAACATTAAGAGGAAAAAGTCAAGTCTTTGGAACTTAGGACATTTTTAATGCTAAAACGATGTTTTAATTCTGAAGAGTTTTCCGGAAAATATTTTCGAAAAACAGTAATGTTGTTCTGGGATGATGTTTTTGGTCTCAACTGTTTCCTTTCAAAAATTGGTTTTTGGGGAGGGACTGTCAACAAAAGATGAGTTTTACCAGAAAGTCAATGGTTTACAAAACAGTTTCCAAACAGAAAAGTTTTTCTGTAAAACGAGTTTTCCCTACAGTTTAAAATCCAACAAGTTGCGGACATTTTGTTTTGAATTTGTGTTTCACAGAACGAAAAATGGTGAACAACAATGAAAACATGAACCTAGCGTACGAGACGTCGGGACGCTAGTGTTCTGTAAAAATAGTTGTAATACCCGATGTTACATTACTATGTAAGACATAAGTATCACATGAAGGTTAGACATAAGTAGATAGCAACAGAGTGGCAGAAGCCATAGTCTCTAGTTTGTACAAATTTCGTCCATAATAAACTAAACAAACGAAACTGAGTTTTGAACTAAGGCATTAACCAGTTAATAATACATACTAAATATGGCTTATATAAGGAATTTTTACAAAGTCCTCAATGCCTGCTGTCCTTGGGGTACAATGATGCGCTACTCTTTCTTATTTGAAACAACAAATATGAGTAATGAGATAACCAATCTCAGTGAATTTTCTGCAAAGACTCAGTTTCATAAATACTTGTAAGTAGATTAACAATAACATCAATAAACAATATAAAAGTAAACTCTATATACTTGGACATCCCTTGGGGTTTTTATCAGTGAAAAACGTCGTTGTCCCCTCCTTATACGCTATGGTAATTAGAGGAAACAGCTCTATCCTTGTAAGGCAGGACATACGTCAAAGACCATAAGCGGCGTCCCACTTGTTTGCACTTACCTGTTTGCCTTCCTAACTGAAAGGACTTCTGTGATTGCCTTCTAAACGGGAAGGACTCTATACTCGACATCTGAAATGTCTCTGACCTCCATTTTAACTCGAATCATATCGGATAGAGGATGGTCGTCATTATTGGATGCCAAGCTATAGTTTACTTTTATGCACTATTGTTACAGCACAAAACATTTTAAATCAACCCAAATAACCTTCAAACAAATGATTATCAAGATTTAAAACATCAACAGCACTTGTAGAAATTTTCAGTTTTCAGCCAACTTCTATGAATTTATTAAAATATCAAACGATGTCGGGTTTGGGAAAAAGACCCCTCTATGGAAAGCTTAACATGTCTAGTTTATAAATAAAATTTCCCTTTTGAGAAGAAACTTCCCAAAAAGTACATTTTTAATAAAATAGTGACTGCATTCGAAAAACAGGACAACAATTGTACTCTGGCTTGGAACAGGTTTTTCTCCATCAATACTCAATGAAAAACAGCAAAATCAGTGTCTAAACTGTAGCAAATCGAGTCTGGTTTCCATAAAAACAAAAATCGTACCAAACAGAGCCCCATAGAAATAGTTATAAGTAAAATACTGCACATATATCTATACGGGTTTCTGGCCAGCAACTTCATTTGGGGCTTTTCACAAACAGAACACATGCATGCAAGATAAATAATTTACAACAGCCATCTGCAGTCACTTTACTTCATATAATTAACATGCAAGCATGAAATCAAACAATAAGAGCAAGAATCAAAATTCCTAAGCTTGGATTTATGATTACCAAGCACTAAACTAAGGAAACTCACATAAGCAAAGGATGAAGCTAGTGCAATGGAGGTTGAGTTCCTTAGGATTCTCTCCCTAATCTGACTTTGCTCCTCCTTGCTCTCAAGTGTGGCTACTCCAACCTCTCTTCATAGAGAAAATTGTTGTTTGTTCATGTTGATTTTGGAAGAAAACACAGGAAGAGAAGAGGAGGTGATGGTGTGGGTGTTAGGGTTGAGATGAATTGGAGAAGTCTAGTGAAATGTGAATGAAGAAGGAGAGTCTCTCCTCCTCTTCATGGAATGGCCGAACATCCAAGGGGAATGGGGGTGAAGTGAAGATTTTTTTTTTTAAAGGTAGATACTATGATTTAAATTAGGGAGTGTACTAACCATATCTATGCATAAAATGAGAGGGAATATGATTGTTCATGTAATGAAATAAACCTAAGAGAGGGTGATATATGACCCTAGAATATTTCTAGAGTACTACTAATTAACCCCATACATTTGATATATGGATACATATATAAAAAAGAAAATTTATTACTTCACTAATCAACCAATTATAGATTATACACTTATGAAATATATATATATATATATATATATATGGATTCAAAACACCCAAGATAAAGTCGTTGAAGCTAGAGTACCCTTGAGAAAGGATATTACATTTCTAACCCCTTACAAGAAATTTTGTTCTCAAAATTTAAGTTATAACATACCTGTGGAAAAGGTAGGAGTATTCTTTTCTCATGTCCTCCTCAAGCTCCCAAGTTGCCTCTTCAGGAGTTGATCCTTCCCAAATAACCTTCACCATTGGAATGGTCCTATTTCTTAGTGTTTTTAGGCTGCGGTCAACAACTTGAATCGGCATCGGTTGGAAGGTTAAATTGGGTCTTAAAGGAATTGTGTAATGACTCAAAGGTTGGGATGGATTAGGAATGTACTTTTTGAGTTGTGACACGTGGAAGACATCATGTAAATCAGACAAGGAAGGAGGTAGAGCTAATTGATATGCTACAGGACCGACTCGATGAAGGATCTGAAAGGGTCCAATATAACGAGGACTTAATTTCTTAGCCTTTACAACCCTCCCAATGCCTATTGTGGGGGTTACACGTATGAACACATGGTCACCCTCGTCAAATTCTAAAGGCCTTCTTCTTTGATCGGCATAACTCTTTTGCCGACTTTGAGCAATTCGTAGCTTATCCCTTATTATTCGAATTTTCTCCGTAGTTTCTTGGATTATTTCCGGTCCAAGGATTCCCTTGTCTCCTACTTCTGACCAGCATAAAGGGGTTCTACATTTGCGACCATAGAGTGCCTCATGTGGTGCCATGCCTATGCTGGAGTGGTGGCTATTATTATAAGCAAACTCTATCAATGGTAGATGGTTATCCCAACTCCCGCCACCTTCAAAAGTGCAAGCCCTCAACATATCCTCTAAGGTTTGAATGGTCCTTTCTGTCTGACCATTTGTTTGAGGATGATAAGTAGTGCTAAGATTCAGCCTTGTCCCTAAGGCTCGGTGAAAAGCTTTCCAAAATCTGGAAGTAAACTTAGGGTCTCTATCTGACACAATACTTGCTGGCACCCCATGCAACCTAACTAATTCTTTTATGAACAACTTAGCTAATCTGGCTGTGTTGTGGGAGGCTTTAACTGGTAAGAAATGGACTGACTTCGTCAAACGGTCTACAATTACCCATATGGAGTCATAACCCGATTGTGTACGAGGTAAACCCATAAAAAAATCCATGGATATGCTTTCCCATTTCCAAACGGGCAATCGTAAGGGTTGAAGCATGCCCGAGGGTCTTTGGTGTTCAACCTTGACTTGTTGACACACGAGACATTGAGAGACAAACTCTGCTATATCCCTTTTCATACCTGGCCACTAGTACATTCGTTTAAGATCTTGATACATCTTGGTGGAACCAGGATGTACTGAGAAATCGCTTTTGTGTGCTTCCTCCAAAACTTGTCTTTTCATTTGTCCATTATTGGGAATTGATATGATCCAAGTTAGAATCACCGAAATTTAGGATCTATCCAAGAGCTTGTTCTTAGTTCTTATGTAAAAATGATGAGAAGAATTGGGGAAGAAAAAGGTGCGGTTGTCACCCGAATATGAAGAACAAAAGGAATCAACCAAGGAGTGTAAATAACTAAATAAGAAACTTAAACAAATAAGAATGAAAGTGCAACAACTAAAAACAGAATGTAAATGGCGCAAATGTAAAGAAGAACATAAGATAAATTAAGAAAATGGAAAGGAAGAAGATGAAGGGGAAGGCGCCACAATCATCCATAGAATTGGAAGATTGATAAGCGAAGGAGGATTCGCCACAAAGAGATAGAACTCTTTGATAAGAATCAAGCAAGTTCTAATCCAAGAACTTGAAGAGGAGGAGCCAATGCTCAACTCACAAAAATACCCAAATAGGATAAATTCTAATTTTATTCAAAGTTATGAAATGAGGTAATACAAGTCCTATTTATAGAAGCTAAGGAACATTCTAGGTTAAGGAGGTGAGTATTTTCGTGGACCATGAAGCCCATTATACAATTAAAGCTAAAACCAATTACAAGGCCAATTAATCCCTAATTAAAACAATTCCGTCCAGAATAGCATTCTCAACTTCTAGCCCAGTTTTAGTCATGATAGAGTCCAAATCAGGTCTTGAGATTCAAATAAAACTTGTAGATAATTCTCTTGTCTTTCTAACGCATCAAGAATCACTTCAATCGGACATCTAGAACTCAAGATATGGCTAAAATAAAAACACAGATCACTTGGACTTGAATGGATTAATCTTCTTTTGTTGTAAAATTGACTTGTCCCTCCTTTGCCTCCATCAGGAATGCACACCCTCTCCTTGAAGAGGATAACTCCATCTCTGGCTTCTGAGAAACCAGGATTATATTTTTTAGATTGCAACTTCTCATCCACTAGTTGAGCCTGCTTAGCTTGAGTTCTGAAATCGCAAGAGATTTCAATGTGGTTCAAAAAGATGCTATCCCGTCCTATTTCCACATTTAAATTCAAATTGCGGAAATCTTCCAACAATTTCATCACATGTGCCATCATGAAGGAAATATGAAGACCTTTCCTACTTAGAACATCTGCTACCACATTCGCTTTCCCCGGGTGATACCTTAACTCAAAATCATAATCTTTAAGGAACTCCATCCATCTCCTTTGCCTCATATTTAGTTCTCTTTGATCAAAGAGGTATTTTAAACTCTTATGATCACTAAACACTTCAAATCGAGTTCCATAAAGGTAATGCTTCCATATCTTTAAAGCGAATACTATGGCAGCTAATTCTAGGTCATGGGTAGGATAATTTTCTTCATGAGGTTTTAGTTGACGGGAAGTATAGGCTGCCACTTGTCTATTTTGCATTAGTACACATCCCAGACCCCTTAAAGAGGCATCACAGTGAACCTCAAATCCTAAGGCTGGGTTTGGTATAGTTAGTACCGGTGCAGTAGTTAAACGGGTCTTCAATTCCAGAAAGCTCTTTTCACACTCTGTAGTCCACACAAAAGGTTGATCTTTATGTGTTAAACGGGTTAAGGGCAAGGCCAACTGAGAGAAACCCCTAATAAACCTCCCGTAGTAACCAGCTAGTCCTAGGAAACTCTTTACTTCGGTAATGGTTTTAGGCCTTTCCCAATTCAGAACAACATCCATTTTACTAGGGTCCACCGCTACTCCTTCTTGTGAAATTACATGACCTAAGAAATTCACCTTTGTCATCCAGAATTCACACTTTTCTAGTTTAGCAAACAACCTTTTCTCCCTCAAGATCTGTAACACTATCCTAAGATGACCTTCATGCTCTTCGGGATTATTAGAATAGATTAGGATATCATCAATGAAGACAACTACAAACTTATCTAAGAAAGGCCTGAATATCCTATTCATATAATCCATAAATACTGCAGGAGCATTAGTCAGACCAAACGGCATAACCAAATATTCATAATGTCCATACCGCGTTCGAAACGCAGTCTTTGGCATATCCTCAGGCTTTATCCTTATTTGATGGTATCCTGACCTCAGATCAATTTTAGAGAAGACTCCTGCTCTTCTAAGTTGATCCAATAGATCATCTATTCTAGGGAGTGGTACTTATTTTTGACAGTCCCCTTGTTGAGTTGTCTGTAATCTACACAAAGTCTCATGCTCCCATCCTTTTTCCTAACCAACAGCACTGGTGCGCCCCACGGGGATGCACTCGGTTTGATAAATTGCTGGGCCAACAAGTTGTCTATTTGGGTTTTGAGTTCCATTAACTCTAGGGGTGACATCCTATAAGGTGCTATAGACATTGGTCCCGTGCCAGGAACCAAATCTATGGAAAACTCAATCTCCCTCTCTGGTGGTAAGGAAACCACATCTTCCGGAAATATGTCCTTGAATTCATTTACCACGGGATAGATGCTACATCATTGCTTGCCTTAGAACTTGAAGAAAGTGAACTGATAAAACCTGGCTCCCCACTTTTTAGGCACTGAGTTGGGTGTGACTCACTAACCACTGAAAAGGAAGTTGAATCATTATAGTCCAGGTTGGTGGAAGGAAAGGTAATGGTTTTGTCTAGGCAATTTAGGGTGACCTGATTAGCAGAGAGCCAGTCCATCCCTAGGATGACATCTAGATCACTTAAGGGTAAACAAATTAAGTCAACATGAAACAATTTATTTAAAATCACAAGGGGACAATTCTCACAGACTAAAGAAGTTTTTATGTTACCTTCCGCTGGGGTAGACACATCTAAGGGACATGACAATAAAGATAAGTACAAATTTAGACTCAAGGCACACTCACATGAAATAAAAGAGTGAGTGGCACCAGAATCAAAAAGTACAACTAAAGGTTCTTGATTAAGGAAACACAGACCGGTAATCAAGTTGTCTGTACCTTTAGCCTTCTTACCACTGAGTGTGAAGACCCTTCCTTTAGTCGGCTGTTCTGAAATAACTACTCCTTTTTGTTTTCGAGCTGGACAGTTTGGAGACACATGTCCAGCCTGTCCACAGTGATAACACACATTCTGACCCATGCGGCATTCTCCTCTATGATTCTTGCCACACTTTGCACATCCTATTCCCTTGGGAGGCTCTGAAACTTGCACTTGTTTTCCTTTTCCCAGACTTCCCTTTACCCTCAACTGTTGAGAATGTTTGCCTTCCTCCTTTTTCTTCTGCCACTTTAATTGACGGTCCTCTTGCATAATTATAAGGTTTGCTTCAGCAATTTGACATTTTTCCACCAATGTGGCATACTCAGTTATTCCCAGTTGTCCAACATGGCATCTGATCTCAGGTCGCAACCCCAATTCATATTGGGTTACCTTCCATTCCTCGTCTGGGGCATATCTCAAGTGTGGGGAGTACTTAGCCAACTCTTCAAACTTCGATGTGTACTCCACAATAGACATATCACTTTGCACCAGGCGAGTAAACTCTAACTCTTTTTGCTTCCTCACACTTCTAGGAAAATACTTCCCAAGAAAGACATTTTGGAAGTTTTCCCATGTCAAGGGTGTTCCAGTTGATAGCATTCACTCTCTGGCACCTCTCCACCAACTTTCTGCGTCTCCCTTCAAGTAATGAGTGGCAAAAGAAGACTTTTGTTCTTCAGCGCACACCACCACACTAAAGATCTTTTCCATTTCCCTTAACCAATATTGTGCTTTGCAGGATCCGGTCCTCCAGCAAAAGGTGGCAGTTGATTCTTTCTAAACTCATTCCAACTATGATTAGGATCTTCAAGAGGTTGTGCTAGGCTTGCTCCCAAATTTCCAAGTCCCCCCTGAGCCAACTGATTAATAAGATGAGTGGCGGCATTGGCTTGTTCTCTCATGGCATTTACCATAGCCATCCAATCAGCATTACCAGGTCCAGGCTGATACTCATGAGATTGATTCAAAGGTGGTCTACCACGACCTCTTCTTCCAGATCCACGTTCCATTGTCTGCATACATTGCATAAAACATTAAGTTGACCAGGCTTAATGCTTTATATCAAAGTAATAAGATTGTGGAAAATGAAACTAAAAGTAAAGAGAAACTAAACTACTTAATCACAACCCAATTGGATTGAACTGCACTGATACCATAAATGTAATACCCTATGTTACATTACTATGTAAGACATAAGTATCACATGAAGGTTAGACATAAGTAGATAACAACATAGTGGCGAAAGCCATAGTCTCTAGTTTGTACAAATTTCGTCCATAATAAACTAAACAAACGAAACTGAGTTTTGAACTAAGGCATTAACCAGTTAATAATACATACTAAATCTGGCTTATACAAGGAATTTTTACAAAGTCCTCAATGCCTGCCGTCCTTGGGGTACAATGATGCGCTACTCTTTCTTATCTGAAACAACAAATATGAGTAATGAGATAACCAATCTCAATGAATTTCCTGCAAAGACTTAGTTTCATAAATACTTGTAAGTAGATTAACAATAACATCAATAAACAATATAAAAGTAAACTCTATATACTTGGACATCCCTTAGGGTTTTTATCAGTGAAAAACGTTGTTGTCCCCTCCTTGTACGCTACGGTAATTAGAGGAAACATCCCTATACTTGTAAGGCAGAACATACGTCTATGACCACAAGCGGCGTCCCACTTGTTTGCACTTACCTGTTTGCCTTCCTAACTGAAAGGACTTCAGTGATTGCCTTCCAAACGGGAAGGATTCTATTCTCGACATCTGAAATGTCTCTGACCTCCATTCTAACTCGAATCATATCGGATAGAGGATGGTCGTCATTATTGGATGCCAAGCTATAGTTTACTTTTATGCACTATTGTTACAGCACAAAACATTTTAAATCAGCCCAAATAACCTTCAAACAAATGCTTATCAAGAATTTAAAACATCAACAGCACCTACAGAAATTTCCAGTTTTCAGCCAACTTCTGTGAATTTATTAAAATATCAAACGATGTCGGGTTTGGGAAAAAGACCCCTCTATGGAAAGCTTAACATGTCTAGTTTATAAATAAAATTTCCCTTTTGAGAAGAAACCTCCCAAAAAGTACAGTTTTAATAAAATAGTCACTGCATTCGAAAAACAGGACAACAATTGTCGTTTGGCTTGTAACAGGTTTTTCTTCATCAATACTCAATGAAAACGGCAAAATCAGTGTCTAAACTGTAGCAAATCGAGTTTAGTTTCCATAAATCGTACCAAACAGAGCCCCATAAAAATAGTTATAAGTAAAATACTGCACATATGTCTATACGGGTTTCTGGCCAGCAACTTCATTTGGGGCTTTTCACAAACAAAACACATGCATGCAAGATAAATAATTTACAACAGCCATCTGCAGTCACTTTACTTCATATAATTAACATGCAAGCATGAAATCAAACAATAAGAGCAAGAATCAAAATTCCTAAGCTTGGATTTATGATTACCAAGCATTAAACTAAGGAAACTCACATAAGCAAAGGATGAAGCTAGTGCAATGGAGGTTGAGTTCCTTAGGATTCTCTCCCTAATCTGACTTTGCTCCTCCTTGCTCTCAAGTGTGGCTGCTCCAACCTCACTTCATAGAGAAATTTGATGTTTGTTCATGTTGATTTTGGAAGAAAACACAAGAAGAGAAGAGGAGGTGATAGTGTGGGTGTTAGGGTTGAGATGAATTGGAGAAGTCTAGTGAAATGTGAATGAAGAAGGAGAGTCTCTCCTCATCTTCATGGAATAGCCGAACATCCAAGGGGAATGGGGGTGAAGTGAAGATTTTTTTTTTTTTTAAAGGTAGATACTATGATTTAAATTAGGGAGTGTACTAACCATATCTATGCATAAAATGAGAGGGAATATGATTGTTCATGTAATGAAATAAACCTAAGAGAGGGTGATATATGACCCTAGAATATTTCTAGAGTACTACTAATTAACCCAATACATTTGGTATATGGATACATATATATAAAAGAAAATTTATTACTTCACTAATCAACCAATTATAGATTATACACTTATGAAATATATATATATACATGGATTCAAAACACCCAAGATAAAGTCGTTGAAGCTAGAATACCCTTGAGAAATGATATTACAATAGCACGAGAAGCCGTGCAACAATGTTATGGACTGCGCGTCCTGTGGACTGCGTGTCCTCCTCTTGTTATGGGAAAATGTCCTCTTGTTATGAGGAAACGTGATTAAAGGTGAATGATGTTTTCTATTATCACAAAACTTGGGCTGGTGCATCGATCCGCGATTGAGCACTCAGACGTTTTGTCCTGTGCTAACGATGAAAAGTTTTAAAACGGTGTAAATTGTGAATAGTCGGGAGCTTTGAGCTACGACAACGAAATAAAGAACACAAAGAAAAATGGCAAGACTTGAAACATTTTTCTTATGCATTTGTTTTTAGGCAGACGTGCCATCTGGATTGGGGGACCTTGATGGCAGGGAACCTATGATGACTTTAAGTCATAGTGTAACATTGTGCCTTGATGGACAATAGTGTCATACAACTGACGAATATTGTGCCTTCAGTTGGACAATATCGTATGACCATTTACGATTTATCATGTACCGCTGAATGTAAATCCATGTAATCGCGTAATGTCATGGTGTTCATGTACTTCCGAATAAGCACTTAGGTGCTAGTCATTGTTGCCTTGGGCCAATGTACCTTGAGCCTGATCAGCTCAATTTTTATACAACGGTGTTGAGATCTCCGGAGATTAAGTAAAGAATTAGATGATGAATATTGGAGTGTCATGCATTTTTATAAATGACGATGACTGTCAAGTATGAGACCCTATGATATACTGCTTTTTTATCCATTAGAATCTTATACGTAATGATTGTATATGCCCATGTGCTGTTGATGTGTAATGCATGCTGTTATCGTGTGTGAATCCATATATTGGTGTCTCTCCCTTACATCTTTAGATGAGTTACAAGATGCCGCTGGAACATTTGGGGATTCATTTCCTGACGCTTGAGTATGCGGAGGAGGGTGATGTACGAGAAGTCACAGTGTTTTAGTAGTAAGACCAGCTATAGGATATGTCCTATTTTATTTTGAACAACAATTAGTTAGTTGCTCTGGCTACTGAAAGCCATAACTGTTTTGAATGATCGTATGTATAAGGCCTATGTAGTATATTATGGTACCTTATTATGTATACTCTTTTTGATGTTTATTTACCTGCGTGTTTAAGTTACGCCGATGTATGGTAAGCTAAGTTAGGAGAAAAAATTTATCACGAATTCGAAATAAATTAAATACTTAGAAAATCTTATTTTCCAAAAGTAATCAGCACAATTAATTAAATTTTTTCTTCCGCATTGGGTAACCATGTGGTGTCGTAGAAAGGGGTGTCACATTAGTGGTATTAGAGCTGGTCGATGTCTTTTGGGATCTAGGTTATGGATTCATGATGTTTTTGCTGTGTTTACTCTATGTTTTGTTTTGGTAGAGAATAGTAAGAGTAAGAACAGTCTGTGATGACTTGTTTCTTTTAGAATACAACCAATTGGATTGGTTGGATCCGATGTTTGAGATGCGTTAAGACTTTTATGAGAAAAGTTATCCGAGTTATTAAGAGGTGAAATCTAAGGTAAGCTTTGAGACAGCTCCTTTGTCAGTTCTAGCAGATAGGCTTGAATATGACCTTTACTTTATGAGTCAAGGATGTTAGACTCTTAGTTATCAAGTGAGTGAAGACTCCTTGGTACGTAAAGGAAGTTTGAATGTTGGGAAGTTTGCCGAAGGAACAAGCATGCCTTAGGCAAGCAGAAGAATACCAAAATGTTTTTGGAATCGATACATAGGTAAACCAAAGGTATGGCAAGGTATGTACTCTATTAGAGTTGAGAGACTAGAACGGAATTCCAGCAAAGCAATAAAAGTGTGGTACTGTGTGAAGTTCTCCTGATAGTGTTTTAAGAAACGATTGGAGCCTCCGCTGTTGTTTGATTGATAGGATATTTGCTCTGTTAGGACAGATGAAAGGCTACACCTTATGGGTGGGCTTATGATCCATGTTGTTGATGGTAAAGGATTCGCATAATACCGGAGTATAAACTTTCAAAGGTTGCGAATGATCAGAGACTAAACGAATCAGAATCGAAATGTGAACTTTGGTTATAGGACGAGTGTCCTTAGGACTGGTATCTATAGAGGAAAAAATTACACTGGATCCTATATGGATGGGAGATTTGTCTTGTTAATAGAACTTAAGACAGTGACCGGCAGAGATGAGTAAGACAGATGAGTTTAGACTCGATCGCAACGACCACTATCTGGTAAGGCATAGGATAAATATGTCTGGCCTTCTGGCTCGCGAGACGAGCCTTGGTTTCCCGTGGCGAGGCCGAGAGGCTATATTTTACTTTGCTGACAAACCTTCTGGCTCGCGAGGCGAGCATTTTTTTTGTGTCGCGAGGTTGAAAGGCTGTGTTTTACTGCTCGGGCTAACCTTCTGGCTCGCGAGGCGAACATCCAGTCACGTGGTGGATATGGTTGACTCCTTGTTTGATGCTTCTAAAATTTGAGGACTTGGACTAAGTTTGATATTGAAATTCTTAAGTGAGCTTATTGGGATTTAGAGTGCATTCGAGTTGTTAGTGAGATTGAGACGTGTAATAATGGAATAAGAACTAGTTTAAGTGTTTGCTCAATCATGGAAGTAAGTCTTTCATGAAGGATTGGTAGTAGGGAATGACTTTCCCGATAATTGGTGGATAAGCAAAAGACGGATGATAAGTTTCAGGAGATAGTTTATTCTCCAAAAGTGTAGAACCGTGTTGAAATTGTTTCTTTGACGAGACAATGGGTGTCGACACACCAAGATGTGTATTTGGTTGAGTTCTAATCCGGTGGAGACCTTGTGAGAACTCATGTTTAGTAAGGGATACTCATATTCAGGCTGACACGTCAATTATCCTTTTGGGATTGTGTCAGATATTGTAATGAGATGCCTGTCGTGGAAGATTTTCAGGAGAATTTTCTGAGAATATTCCAAGTGTGTTGCGAAGAATGCTGAGTTTTCCATTGATCTAGTCTCTAGATTCAGTCAAATCTCCATCGCTTTGGGTAGAATCTCACCTACGAAGCTAATCAGATTAGAGAATTTTCGTCCGTTTCTTCATCGATTCGTTATCATGCGGCGACGTTTTCGTTTACTCTGAGAGTCATGAGGAACATGAGGAAGCTCTGCATCAAGTGTCACGGATCTTGCGCGAGAGGAGTTGTCGTGAAGTTCTTTAAGTGCAATTTTTGACTCGATGGTAGTGGCATTCTTAGGACATGCGATTCCAAACGAGTATTTGTGCTCGCATTCCTACATAATCCTCAGTGTATTAGACATTTGAGTAGATTGTTTGGACAACATCCAATTGTCTGGACATCTTCACGTTTCTCGATTGAAAGTTATGACTATTCCTTGGATTATCACAGAAACATATTCTTGATATTGAAAGTTTCTTGATGAAACTAGTTTAATCACTTTTACCTTTGGTAAATGTGATCCAGTCTGATTTTTTGCCAGACTGTTTGTCTTTTGATTTCCTGATTTGTTGGAAGGTTCTTATGAAAAAGGGGACTTTATTAGAGTCATGGTTGTAAACATATATTAGCTATGCATTTTTACACCCACGAACCTACTGAAGAATCTTTTTACATACTGAATATTCCTACATTCTGTTAGGAACGATAAAACCCTTCTATATACTTTCCTGCGACAGTGAGACCAAGAATATTTCCTCTGTTGGAAATTTCTTTCATGAAAAATTTCTTTCCTTAGTCTTCAAGGACTGAGTAGTGGACGACCAAGAAGGACGATTGGATCTTGTGAAGGTCGGTTGTAATACCTAACTACGAGAATTCTTTTAGAAGGATAGACTAGCGGGAATTTTATTGAGGTATAGATTACGATTGATACGATATGAATCTGTAAGTTTAATCTCAGTGAGTGAGACAATTATTGTCAGTCAAGTATTGCTTGAGGCAAGATAGTCGTCGGAGAATCTAGGATGCTAATCAACATCTGTAGTTAAGATTGATGGTAAAAGTTTGAAGAGTTATAGGAAAGTGTCCTTAGTAGTTTTGTCTAAACTGAGTGTAAGAAGGAAAGAAGAGCTCTTGAATAGGAGCTAAGTTGTTAGAAAAGTTAAAGATTTATTGTAATGCAGACTTCTAGCCGATTCGAATACTTTTGGTTGTAGTTACGTTAGGAGGTTCAATCCAGTTCTTTAAAGTTAAGAGGCATGATCATAATGTAAATTGGAGAGATAGACCATGCTTCGAAGGAAGCTAAGTTTAAGATTGGATATCTTGGATAGGAACTAATATAGGTATTATAAAGGGAATGTGTGTCGTGGTTTAAATGTTGGTATCAACAGCGAGAGTTAAAAATTTAGGAAGAAGTCTTACTAAATGGATTAGTGTAAAAGGAAAAATGATTAAGTTTAATAATGCATCTCACGTCTGAGAGAATAAGGTGAATTCAAAGAAGAATAAGTATGGAATTGTTGTCAGATTACAAGTGTCACCTAGGGGAAAATTCAAACGGGGAGTATGATGTGAAACCTAAGGATGTAGAGAATCTGTCTAGTTATGAGTCATGTAATTTCGAGGACGAAATTATTTTTAGTGGGGTCGTAATGTAACACCCCGATTTTTCAAGCTTTCGAGCTTTCTGTTTTAATTAAACAGTATTTATTCGTTTGCATTTTATTGGAGGGTTTAGAGAGTGAAATAAAATAATCCGAGACCATAGTCACGCACTACGCCATCGTAGGAAGCTATGGTTAAATTTTGGTCGAAAATACAGACGGAGCCCGGTCTGAGTTTTACACTGACAGTATGATTTTACTGTTCAAACGACCTAATTTTGACTAGTGAACGAAACAGTTAGGTTTTAAATAAAATTGGGAACAATATCGACGACTTTGAAAAAATTCAAAATCAATATGTCCTCATGACTTTTTTGGGCATAAAACCTAAATCGGGTGGACAACGGAGCTGAATATAGGAATTACCGGGACCCGCTACGGATAAGGTTGAAGACACATCACCTTATCATCGCCATCATTATGTCTAGAAAAGTATATAGATATTTATAGGACTTTGAGTGAAATTACCAAAATACCCTTGCACTTAATTACAATTTTGCCATAATATAAAAGAAAATATCTCACCTCACCTCTTTTCTTCTCTCCCTCACGCCTCCTCTTCTTCTTCTTTCTCTTCTCACCTTCCTTCTCCTTGTTCTTCATTTCCCCATACTTTCCATTCAAATCTCTTCTAATTCTTCAAGGATTTGGTGAAGCAAAGTTGTTTTCTTCTCAAGCTTTGTTATCTAGGAGGTATAACTTCCCTCCTTGATCTCTTAATCTCTTTATTTCTCTCTTTGATCTCAAAGATTCATGGAAGTTTAGTTTTTACCATGAAATTCAAAAATCCATAAGAAATCATAGAAAAATCCTTTTAATGTGAAATCAATTTCTATGATCTACTTTCATCATTCTCTATCACTATCTAAGAGCATGTAATCAAATAACATGTCTAGCTAGTTGTTTCTAGGAGGGGCCGAACCCACCCTTATTGAAAAGTAAGAGTTTTACTTCAAATTTTTGAGTAATGTAACTTAATCTAGTGTTGTGTGTACTAGTTTGCAATTAAGGTGAAATTTTTTCTATTTCACCCCCACCTAAGGCCTTACGGCCAGAACTCTTCTCCCCCTACCACACCCATTTCTCACCATTTTTCATTTCTTGAAGCTTTCCTTCCAACTTTTCTTCATAAATCTTCAAGTTTTGAGTGGTTTTTGTTGATTCCTTCTCTAGTTTCATCATCTAGGAGGTATTCCCCTCAACTTTCATCTCTTATTCTCTCTTTAATCTCCATGATTCATGATGGTTTAGTTTTAGATCTAGAACTTCAAAAATTCATAAGATATTGTATAAAAATCCTTTTAATACCAAACCACTTTCTATGAACCTAGTTCATGATTGTCTACCTAAATCCAAGAGTTGGAAACCATAGGGCTTCCTAGCAATATGGGTATTTTTGGCCGAAACCCCTATGTGTGGGTGGGTAGAGTTTTGGTTCAAGTTTTGGTGTAATAGGATTTGATCTAGCCTCACCACACCTAATAAGGATGGAATCCAAGAGATTAGAATTTTTGGACATCCCTAGCTATTTTATCTAGCTAAGGCCGAACCTAGGAGGGTGTAAATGATAGAGTTTTTTGTGATTTAAATTTGATGTGTTGATTGATTGTGTGTGTATAGTTGTCGACGAGTAATCGGACGAGGAACCAGATCGATCAGACGACTTTTCACTTACCGGGAAACTACAAGAGGTAAGGGGAAATGCCTGAAGGATTCTCCCAATGACTGCATGTCATCATATTTGATCTGTATATATGTAATTAAGTTGTGTGGTGATTGATTTATTTACTTTCGGCAATTATTTGATTTGTTGATAATTGTTTGTTAATATGTGTTATAGTAGTTGAATATGTGTCTTAACTGTATTATCTGCTATAAACATATTATGATGTTGATTGTTGATTGGGAAGCCTGACAGTGGTCATTGCTCAATTAATTAATGGGGATAAAAGCTTTAAAAAGCTTTGTATTAAATAATAAAGATTTATTTGGGAAAACGTTGGGTATTTTCAACGACGCTGTTTTTCTAAAGAAAAAAGGATCCAAAAGTAATTTATGAACTTATTAGAAAAAAAATTAGTTTTTAAGAATAAATTAATCTTTATGTGGAAAAAGTAAAATTAACAGGAAAAAGTCAAGTTTTTGGAACTTAGGACGTTTTGACGCTAAAAACGATGTTTTAATTCCAAAAAGATTGACAGAAAACGTTTTCGAAAACAGAAATGCTGTTCTTGCAACACCCTTTCCCGAGTGTCACATTCCCAAACGTTTATAAGGCCAAAAATATTTGTTAATTCGGAAAATACGGCCTTTCTTTTTCTTTTCTTTTCATAAAGATGTAATGGGATTAGTAAAGGTAAATAATACTAATAAATGAACTAAGGTTCACCATGCATTACTAGAACATCCTGTATTATAAATACAGAAATAGAAAACAAAAAACAGAAATAAAAATAATACTGTATACAGACGTAAGTCTAAAGTATAATTGGCATAAGAAATAAAATAAGTACTAGGAGTCACAGCTCCCTACGAAGTACTACAGATACCGACACAGTCTGGCCAAGACAAAAAAAAAACAGCAAAAGGAGTCCACCTCCGAACTCAAAGGAACTACTGGACTGAACTGTCGTCGCGTCCATCTGTTCAAACAGCAACAGCAAGTACCAGCAGAAAACATAGAGATATGGGTGAGATTCCCGTTTATCAACACAACAAAACAGCAGTAGTAAAAACAGGATAACTCACCAGGTAACAGCGTACGCAACATGTTAAACAGTTACACAACATACTAAAACTCTCAATATAAATCATGTTAAACAGTTAACAGTATAATATCATGTTAAACAATTTACAGCACAATATAATGCATTCTTAAACAGAACAGCAATGTATAACAGCAAATGTAAACATCAACAGGCATACAATGCAATGCAATGTACATGACTCAATGCCAATGCCACTGGGTACTACTCTGACCCCTACTCCATGGAGCTAACAAAAGTGTCGGAGAGAGTGAATGGGAGGACATGTGTCCGGTTTCTGCCAGCCATGAGCAAGATGCTACAACATTTGTAACGTGCACGTATCTGGCTTTACAGTAACACTCTCGACCAAACATGAAAAGTACGGCATCTAGTAGAGGATATCAGTGTATTGCACGGATTCGCCACGACACAGAAGAATCACCAACTGGTCACATGTCTGCCATTCCAACCGTGATACCTCCAAAAAGACCATTGAAGATCGTCACCGTAAGATTCGCACCCGCATCAAGGTGTAAGTTCAACTCCTAGGCTCAAGGCCTTACAATTATGCACATGAAATGCCAATGCTTACACAAAGCAGATGCGATAAAGCAATGTCTATCCCTTGGATAAACCTCAAGGTTCACTAAGGTTCTTTTTCTTAGGAACTACACACGTCTTTGTTTTATAAAACATTTATCCATCGGGTAAATATCTTGTGACTCCTTTGGAATGATCCAGACGGCTTTCAAAATAGCCGATTGTCCCCACAAACCAACACAAGTCTTTTCAGCGTGTTTTGTCCTCACTCACACGCTTTCTAGGAAACTTCCCAGAAGGTCACCCATCCCATAATTACTCTAAGTCAAGCACGCTTAACTGTAAAGCTCTTATGTTCTAAGCTCCCAAAAAGAAGATAAATCTTGTTGGTATGAGTAGTACCAATCAATTCTTATATGCCTTCCCTTAGCTATATAGTCCCATACCTGCATAGCCTCAGGATTCCTTCCATTGTACAGACCCATAACTGCACAATCTTAGGATCTCTCTCTCATTCCGGTTATCACAAGACTGAAACAATTGAACGATTGACCTGGATCCGAATCACTGGTCCGTCATCGAACTACTATTTCAAAACCCAAAACGTTTCGTGTTTGTGTTTACGTCTTATGAATTATGTCTCAAGTCCTAAGCATTATGAATAAAGATTGCGAATCCTCTTAGATAAGTCTTTGAGCCTTTCTAAGATATTTGTCCCTTGTCTTTCAATTAAGGAAGTAAGTGTTGATTCACTTAAGTCTTATGAAGTCATTGATGTATTAAGTCATCAATGGTATAGCACATGGTCTTGTTCCACCACATACCATACTTAATTATCCCTTGTCTTCAACTCTAAGTTAATTACTTAACTTAGGTTTTTACGTGTAAAACTTTTACGATTGAGTTAGAAAACTGCTTTTGTAAACCAAACAACTTTTACAATTGAAAACTCATATGATTTGAAACAACATTTGAACCACTTACTTTATTTCTAGCATATTCTGAAATGTGAAAGTCGCTTAGCAAGGGTACATTCGCTTAGCGAAATTGAGGCAGTGATACCTCATTTGAAATTCCTTTCTCGCGGGGCGAACAAAAGTTTCGCGTCGCGAGGCTGAGAGCTGTATTTGCTCCTTATACAGATCCTCTGTATCGCAAGGCGAAGATTGTCTCGTGTCGCGAGTCCGAGAACTGTATTTCATATCGACCTTCTGCATCGAGAGGCGATAATTGTCTCGCGTCGCGAGCAGAGAGCTGTAAGTCTTACTGCTCGGTTTAGCCTTCTGTCTCGCGTGACGAGAATGGTTCCTCCAGGCGAATGCCCTGTTTTTCCCTCTTCCATATCTTCCTCATTATTTTCTTTTTGAAGCACTTGGTTGAATTAATGACCTATGGCTAAAGAAAAGACATTTTTCACTTTGGTGACACACTTTAAAGGTTAAAACTTCATTTGATCTTTGGATCAAAATCACTTTTTGTTGTTCTTTGAAACATAGATTATGAAATCATGCTTTTGTTACTTCAAAACTTTTTACTTCAAGACTTTGATATATCAAGAAGAAAACATGTTCGTATGTTTCTTCTTACTAGGGTCACAAGCCTAGTAGGAACAAATGTGAAGATTGCTTCACCCTCAAGACAAGTTATAACTCACAATGTTCATCTAATTATGACAAACAACAATTACATATCATTGCATCATAATCGAGCATAAAGTCCATCACACATCATTTGCATCATAATCCAGCATATAAGTCCATACTTGATCTAGTGATCAAGGTAGGTTTTTCAACATATATGAAAATGATTTTCATCCAATCACATCATCATAAACATATGCTAGAGCACACTAAAGCATAAACTACACTTATTACACATTGTTCTCCAAGAGAACCAAATTAAATGGTGAACCCAAACCAAAGGGTTTCACCCACACATAAACTAAACAACCATCTTCACCACCACCATTTTGGTGTAATGAGGTTCACCCCCCATACATGTTCATGAGCAGATTCCCGGATCAAAGTCGGTTGATTAGTTCATGAATCTCCTGATAATCGTCACCAACTACAAAAAACCAAACAATTAAACATTAAACAACAATCAAAACAAAACTCAACAATTCTACCTAAGGGTGTCGGCCACCCTAAAGAGAATAAAGAACTCAACAATTCTACCTAAGGGTTTCGGCCACCCTAAAGATAATAAAGCTAGGAATTGATTTTGGTTTTCCATTTCATGGACTCAAAGGCAATAGGTAAGCTAAGGATGAAATCAAGTGTTAGAAATCAAAAATTGATGAAAAACACTATTCATCATCACCTTGTAGGGTTCGGCCATATTGGGGATTTAGGGCTATGATGAGAATTGAATCATAAGCTCTTGGCTTTAGGTAGAGAATGATGAAGTGAGTTCAAAGAAATTGGTTTCACATCAAAAGGATTTTTCTACCAATTCATATGGATTTTCGAAGTTTTGGATCTAAGAAATGATTTTCATGAAAATGAAGTTTGATCTTGAAATAAAGAGAGATTCAAGAAGCTAGGAGATCATAGAAGTGATCTTACCTAAAAATGAAGGAAGATTGCTCAAGGAATCAAGTGATTCTAACAAGTAATCAAGCTTTTCTCAAGAACAACAATGGAGTTTCTCAAGGTTGAAGATGGAGTGTGGAAGGAGGGCTGTTTGTGCGTGAATGAGGGGCTGGAAGGGCTGAGTTCAGCCTTTAAAAAGCTCACTTAAGGGTAAAATGGTCATTTGCCAAAAGGGTAAAATGGTAAAAGTGTAAAAGACTAAGGTTAGGGGCATTTTGGTAATTTCGCGTCTAGATTTTTCCCGACCGTCATGACGACTCTGGCATACTCTCCCAAGTGTCTTGGGATGATGTGGTATCGAGCTTATCCGTTGGCGAGTCCCGATAAATCCAAATGTGGCTCCGTTCGTCACCCGATTGAGGATTCCGCTCAAACGGAGGTCAGGAAGTGATTTTTTAGAAATTTTTGTGAAATTTAACCAAAACGTAGAGAATCAAATTCCAAGGCTTACTGTCTCGTTCACGGGTCCATCGAAGGTCTCCTGAGCAGTAAAACCATACTGTCAGGGTAAAAACGCAGATCGGACTCCATTTGAGTTTTCGACTCAAAACTTAATCGTAGCTTCCTACGATATCGTCGAGCATGACTATGGTCTCAGAATATTTCATTTCCATTCCTAAGACCTCGAATAAAATAAAGACGTTAAAATACTGAAGAAATATAAAACGCGAAAATCGTGGCGTTACAGTTCTGGGACGACATTTTGGTCTTAGCTGTTTCCTTTCAAAAGTTGGTTTTTGGAAAGGGACTTTCAACCAAAATTAAGTTTTTATCAGAGTTCGTTGGCTTTCAAACCATTTTCAAACAGAAAAGTTTTTCTGTAAAACGAGTTTTCCCAACGGTGTAAAATCCGACAACTTGGATGAGTTACGGAGTTTTCGTTTTGGATTTGTGTTTCACAGAACGAAAAATGATGTGTAAACGATGAAAACGTGAACCTAGAATACGAGAAATCGGGATGCTAGTGTTATGTAAAAATAGCACGAGAAGTCGTGCAATGGTGTTATGGACTGTGTGTCCTATGGACTATTTGTCCTCCTCTTATTATGAGGAAGCGTGATTAAAGGTAAATGATGTTTTCTATTACCACGGACCTTGGGCTGGTGCATCGGTCTAGGGCTCCGCGATTGAGCACTCGAACGTTTCGTCCTGTGTTAACGGTGAAAGGTTTTAAAATGGTGTAATTGATGAATAGTCGAGAGCCTTGAGCTACGACAATGAAAGAACAAACACAAAGAAAAGTGGCAAGACTTGAAACGTTTTTTCATGCATTAAAATATTCGGCAGACGTGCCAACGTTGTTAATCTGGATATCCTGATAGCAGGGTATTCAAGACGATGAGTAACATAGTGCCTTGATGGACAATGGTGTACATACGAACGATGAATATTGTGCCTTGAGTTGGACAATAGAGTATGACCATTTACAAATTTATCAAGTACCGCTAAATGTAATTCCATGTAAACGAGATCTCATGGTATTCATGTACCTCTGAATAAGCACTTAGTTGCTGGTCATTGTGCCTGGGGCCAATGTACCTTGAGCCTGATCAGCTCAGTTCTTATACAACGGTGTTGGAATTCTCCGGAGATTAAGTAAAGAATTAGATGATGAATATTGGAGTGTCATGCATTTTTATAAATAACAATGACTGTCGGGTATGAGACCCCATGATATACTACTTGTTTATCAATAGGACCTTACGCATTATGATTATTCATGCCTATGTGTTATTGATGTGATATACATGTTGTTATCGTGAGTGAATCCATATATTGGTATCTCACTCTTACATCTTTAGATGAGTTCCAAAATGCTACCGGAACATTCGGGAACCCATTTCCTGATGCTTGAGGGCACGGAAAGAGTGTGACGTACGAGCAGTCACCATGTTTTAGTAGTAAGACAGCTATAGGATATGTCCTATTTTATTTTGAACAATGGTTCGTTAATTGCTCTGGCTACTAAAAGCCATGACATGTTGTGTATGGCCGTCTGCATATGGCCTAAGTATTATATTATGATAACTTATTTTATATACTCTGCTAGACATCATGCGTATATGGGATCCGAACGGTTAAGAGTTATGGCTTTTCGTTGAGCTCTTTTCCTTAAGTTCTAAAAAGAAAGCGGCATTTCCGTGCGTATCTACGTTATGTTGATGTGTAGTAAGCTAAGTTAGAAAAAAAAAATTTATCATGGATTTTCACAATAAGTTAAATACTTAGAAAAATCTTATTTTTCGAAAGTAACCAGCACAATTAAATTAAGTTTATTGTCCGCAATGGGTAACCATGTGGTGCCCCAGAAGGGGGTGTCACATTAGTGGTATCAGAGCTGGTCAAGTCTTTCGAGAATCTTTGGGAAATAGGTCTGTTATGTTGCTGTTGTGTGTTCTCTGGTTGAGAATTGTTTGAATTACTTCTTGGAAGTAATGTGTGTTAACTAGTGATCACACGTTCCATATTTCTGGTTGCCATTTAACTTAGTTTGTCTTGCAGGTCAGTTATGGAACCAGAAGGTGAACGTGGACGTGGATGAGGACGTGGACGCGGACGTGGCCGTGGATGTGGTGGTGGTAGGGGTCGTCGAGGTGGTCCCGTCAAAGGCCCTGATCATGCTGATGAGTACTATTATGAGGGTGCAGTGGGCTATACTGCACAAGCAATGGAGAATGTTGCAGCTGCTATTGCTCTACAGACAGCTGCTATGGCTGCTCAGAACCAGCAAGCTGCTGAAGGTAAGGTCTGACGGCATTTCGACGTCAGAATCCTCCACATTTTGCGGGGATGCTGAACCTGAGAAAGCTGACCAGTGGATACGAGAATTGGAGAAGATTTTTGAACTCATCTTGAGCCCAGAAGGTGTTAAAGTTCAGTATGCTGCTTTCTTGCTGATGGGAGATGCAGAGTATTGGTGGAAAGGCACCAAACAACTGCTAGAAGCTGACAACCAGGAGATTACTTGGGAGATGTTCGAAGCACCTTTTTGGACAAGTACTTTCCTGAAAGTGCTAGAGTTGAGAAGGAACGAGAATTTCTCTGTCTGCTGCAAAAAGACCTTTTTGTCGAGGAGTATGCAGCGAAGTTTGAATCGCTTGCTAAATACTTCCATTTCTTTCAGACTCAACGTAATGAAAGTTGGAAATGTGAGAGACTCGAAGCAGGGTTAAGGTTCGAGATCAAGGAATCTGTGCTGCCCTTGCAGATTAGGAATTTTCAAGCTCTAGTTGAGATGTGCCTCAAGGTGGAGCAGATGAGGAAAGGAAGAGATAACAGAGGGAATGCTGGAGGGCCCTCTCGGTTTAAGAGCTAGTTTCAAGCTCAGAGTCAAAAGGGGAAGCAACAACAGAGGAAACCATATTTCCGACCTCAGGGGAGTAACCCAAGTGCTGTTGCATCAGGAAGTGGAGGCCAACAAGTCCAAGGCCAAGTTAGGAAATGCTTCAAATGTGGAGATCAGAACCATATGGCTGACACCTGTCCGACGAGAACAGTTAAGTGTTTCAACTGTAATCAACTGGGACACTTAGCAAAGGTCTGCAATGCGCCAAAGCGTGGATCTGCTGTCAATCACGCAAAGACCAATAAACCGACGACGACGGGGAGAGTTTACACCATGAGCGGTGCTGAAGCTTCGAACTCCGACGACCTTGTACAAGGTGGTTGCGACATAGCGGGTAACCTCTTGACTGTACTTTTCGATTCGAGTGCGACCCATTCCTTTATTTCGATGGATTGTGTGAAACTGTTGAAATTACCTGTCTCTTCGTTATCTTATAATCTGATTGTTTCAACCCCAACTGCTAAGCAAGTTATTGCCAATTCTATATGCTTGAACTGTCCTATTATTATTCAGTATAGACATTTCCTTGTTGATCTGATCTCTTTGCCTCTAATACAATTAGATGTAATTTTAGGCATGGATTGGTTATCTTCCGACCATATTCTCATAGACTATGCTCACAAAACCTTAGTCTTTCCTAAGAATGAGATTTTTGGATTTTTATCTGCTAACCAAGTAAGGGCTTCTTTTAAAGAGGGAGCACAAGGATACATGCTATTGTTTTCCTTAGACGTAGAGAGTGAGTTAGACCTACAGTCCATACCAGTCATCAATGAGTTTCCGGAGGTGTTTCCTGAAGATGTACCAGGGCTACCGCCTATTCGAGACATTGAGTTCGCGATTGATCTGGTACCGGGCACTGGACCAATATCCATGGCACCATATCGTATGTCGCCATCAGAGCTAGAAGACTTGAAAAAGCAATTGGTGGAACTGATGGAAAAGGAATTTATTAGACCGAGTGTATCACCGTGGGGAGCTCCAGTTTTACTGGTAAAGAAGAAAGACGGAAGTTCTCGCTTATGTGTAGATTTTCGTCAGTTGAACAAAGTAATGATCAAGAACAAGTATCCTCTTCCAAGGATCGATGATTTGATGGACCAGTTATGGGGAGCGGCCGTTTTCTCGAAGATAGATCTACGGTCAGGCTATCATTAGATTCGTGTGAAGGCGGAGGATGTTCCGAAAACAGCGTTTTGAACACGCTACGGGCATTATGAATATCTCGTGATGCTTTTCGGAGTGACGAATGCTCCTGCTATATTCATGGATTACATGAATAGGATTTTTCATCCTTATCTAGATAAGTTTGTCATTGTCTTTATAGACGACATTCTAATCTATTCTCCTGATGAAGAAAAACGTGCTAAACATCTTAGTATGGTTCTCCAAATCTTAAAGGAGAAACAGTTATATGTGAAACCTAAAAAAGTGTGAATTTTGGTTAGACCAAGTTCAATTTTTAGGACACGTTATCTCGAGCGAAGGAATCGCAGTGGATCCGTCAAAGGTTGAAGCTGTTTTGCAATGGGAGAGACCCAAGACAGTAACAGAACGGGGTGTCACATCTGTGATGCTTACTATGCTAAAGACAGAATAGAAAGAAGAAGCACCAATGGAGGTTGTCACTTCATTGGAGCTAACTTAGTCTCATGGTCAAGCAAAAGGCAAAACATTATTGCTCTATCAACTGCTGAAGCTGAGTATATTGCTGTTGCAAGCTGCTGCTCATAACTTCTATGGATCAAGCATCAGTTGGAAGACTACAATATATTTGTGAGTAACATTCCAATAATGTGTGATAATAATGCTGCTATTAATCTTTCAAAGAATTCTATATTACATTCAAGAGCAAAGCATATAGAAATTAAGCATCATTTTATTAGAGATTATGTGCAAAAAAGTGTTACAGATATCATGTTTGTGGATACTGATCATCATGGGCAGATATCTTCAAACCATTAACAGAGGATAGGTTTGCATTCATAAGAAAGCATCTGAACATGCATTTTATAGACTGATCATGAGTCCAAAGCATTCGTCAAATACTTGTTATGGTCCAATGTATGTGAGTCCAATGTGTGTGCTATATGTGCTTACTTGGTTCGTCCAATACATTAATTGAACTCAATCTTTATCGAGTGGCAAATTTAATTCACATTCCCTAACTGAGTCAGTTTTGTTTTCATAATTGCAAAACCACTTTTTGTGGTTTTAAAACTGGAACGTGTGTCAGGCATTAAATGCGCACGTAATCTCACCTCTTTTCTTTTTCGTTTTAAATTTTTTTTTTATAGGGAAAATATGAAACGTTTTTTTGTAACATCCCAAAAATTCTATATCTGTCTTTTTAACTCTTTCTGTGAATACTTGACTGAGAATACAATCTGATTAATTATAATCATAAAAATAGTTAATACTCAAAAATTTATATTTGAATTTTAATTATGAGCTTAATAATCATAAAATGTTGTTTTGAGTCGGGTGTGTTGTTTTGGGTCGAAATCGATAAAAATATTATTATTTTAATCGGGACCGCTTTACCTTAAGATGCGTGTCAGGGCCGGGAAGTTGTTTTGGCCCGAAGCCGGAGTAGTCCATGACTAGTTTTCACGTTTCACGAGATGTTGTCACCTTTTAATCAAATCATGTCACCATGTCCGCCTTACCTTAAATGGAAAAACAATTTAACCATTTATGCTTAATCTTGCCTACTTTTGATGTGTGATCAACAGATAACCATCTCTTTAATCCTAAGCCCTTAGATCTCTTACACCATATTATTTTCCTTTTGAATTAATTTTCCTAGCTATTCTTGAAGGCTACATGGTTTTGATGGCTTCTTAAACACTAGAACACTTCATTATTTCATTCTTACAAGATCAAACTCTAGCTTTGTTCAAGAACACAAAATCTCTCTCTTCCTTTCCTCTTCACGGTTTTGGCTAGGTAATCATCTACCAAAATTTATTTCTTGATTCTAACTTTGAATCATACATCCTTGCTACCATCTAAACACTTCTTCTTCACAAAGTTCCTTGATTTAAACACTTTGTTCTTCATCATTCAAGAACATCAAGAACATTCATCATTTTCTCTCTTCTCTCACTTACTCTCTATTCAGTTTCTCTCTCTACCAACACCATCCAAACTTCATTTTTAATTTCTAAAACCATAGATCATCTTGTCTTAGCCTCCCTTACATCTTTGGTGAAGGAAGTTAAAGTGAAACAGGGAAACACAAGAAGGGGTTGAATTGTGTTTCTTAACCGATTTTTGAAATTAGCCTTTTCATAAAAGCTTTTTAGACAAGCAAGATGAAAGAAAACAAAATGACAACAAAACGTTTAAGAGACTTTGTTTTCAATCCCCAAGTTAGTAAATAAGTAAACTTAACAAGATAGGAATAGAGAGATTCACACAGAGATATACCCTGGTTCACTCTTTTAAACCAAAGAGCTACGTCCAGTCCCTTTTCTCAGAAGGTTTTTCCACTAAATCACTTAGCACTTTTCACAAGTTGTTTCCTAGTCACTCCACGACTACAACTCCATGTATTCTACACCTCTCCAGGCTACAAGTATTCTCTTACAGACAAGCCTCTTCAGGCTCAACAAATCCTAAGACTTGGGGTGGCGTTTTGAGCTTTTTACGAACTCACTAAGAGTGAGAGTATTACACGATACAACTCTTAAAAATCTTTTTGTAACTTTACAATGAAAGAATATGAAAGTTTACAGATCTTTTTCTAGAGAGTGATTGCTTGAAGCTTTTTTGTTGCAAAATGAATTCTCTCTTCTGTGTATTTGTATCCCTTTTTTTGTTTCTTCAAAAGAGGGTCTTTAAATAGCCTTGTCTGACTTTCGGATTTCAAGCTGTAGAAAACTTTTCCGTTTTAGACACAGTTAAATATCTGTTAGACATATGTCCATTTGCTAGCTGTTTTCTGTTCATATTTGTCCTTCCTTTGTGTGAAGACGCAAGGTTGCTTTCGGTAGAATAGTGGTGATATAGCAGCTTGAATCAGAGCAGACTGTTTTGCCTTTTGGTCGACATGCTTTTTGCTCTACGTGGTTCTCTGTGTACGACGTTTTACCCTGTTTTGTCTTATATGAAAAGATATTTTCTTTCCAAAACCAATCAAGACTTTTGAAAAAGAGCCACGTCATCTGCAGAATGAAGTTAGTGGACGCACAAGTATATAGAAGGTTGGATGCACAATTATATAGAAAGTTGGACGCACAAAATACCGTATGATATCTGTACGCAAGACTTTTACAACCAAAGTCCAAGAATCATTTGGACGAACCACAATGTTCTTTGGCCGCAGATATTGCTTTGAGATATTTGTCCAATATGAGCTAAATGTATCTTTGGACGTTGAGAAAGAATGTTCTTTTGAGAGTCCGTCTGCAGTCAGAAACATATAACAAAGGTCTTTTAACCTTATGAATTAGTATTATCTGGACTTCTACTATATTCATAAACATATAATAATTTTGTTAATCATTAAAACTTGTAGGGGTCATCGACCATTATTGTTTTGGTTCTAACAATCTCCCCCTTTTTTATGATGACAAACATTATTATAAAGTATTTTTGAAATAGGATTTCTTATGAATAAAGGCTCCCCCTAAGATTATGCATTTCTTAAATATGTGTGTTTAACATACAGATTACACATTAATGACATAACTAAGAACATAATATGATGAAAGCATTAAATATACATGCTTTTATAGAAAAAAACTTTCATAAAAACGAATACAGCCTTTAAAGTACATATTTCCAATCTTCCTATTCTAAAAAAAAACTTTTACACATTTCCATATTCTCCCCTTGTTTGCCATCAGACAAAAAGGAAATGGGAGGATTCACATCATAGTCAGCAAAGGAAAGGAAAAGATTCAAGGAGATGGAGGAGGAATGTTGGGAAAGATGCGATGAAGATAGGTCAAAAGTTGATCCATTTTTCTATTCAACTCTTGAGTCACGCCTGGAGAAACCCGTTCTACCAAGTAATTAGCAATTTCGCGAGAAAGTCCAGGAGGTAGAGAAGGTGCCAAAGCTTGAGCAGGGAAGGCTTCTTCAGCAGCAGAAGTGTTGACTTTGTTATTTTCATTATCAAGATGTAGTTCCATAGTGTTGCCGGACAAGGTGGAATTAGGATCAAGACAATCAGTGTGATGGACGGAGCTTTCTTCTGCTTGAGTTTCAGAAACAGCAAAGTCTTCGCATCTTGCATCATCTTGAGGACAGGTAGACTCAGCACAACAAACATTTGCTTGGGTCTCAGCTTCACGAATTGCTTCATGAAATATACCCAATGGAATCTCTGAAGATGTAACTTCTTCATGAGAGTACCATGGTAGCAGAAGAATGTGAGGAGGAGGAGATGATTCCGGGACTTGTGTTTGAAGGATAGAGGGTAGGTCATCCTGAAATCCTCTGTGTTCATTTGAGGATAGAGCGACGGGTGAGAGGGGTGGTTGTTGTTGAGAGGGAGTGGAGGTGGAGGAGTTTTGGATTATGATTTTAGGTCTGGGTGGCCTTTTAGATACGGTTTTAATTCTCATCTTTTTGGTTGGAGAAGGAATGGACGAAGATAAGCTAGGATTAGTGGTTGGAGTAGAAGATGGGGCTTCAGTTAGGACGGAGGATATAGAAGAAATAGAAGGGTTGGGCAAGTTGGAGAGGGATGGTGTTACCCTGGTTTTCTTGGCAAGAAGAAGGGCAATAGGACCATCATCCTCATCGTCTTCTTCCACTACAAGCTTCCTCTTTCTATATCTAGGCTTAGAAGGACCAGCTTCCTGAGTCGTAGGTTGTTGATGCTCTTGAGAGGATGCACTAGCATGAGCTTGCTTCTTTGCTGTTGAGCCAAAATTGGCTTTAAGCAAAGGTCCATGAACCTCTTCCACAAAGGGAACAACTACACCATTTAGCTTGATGAAGGTTTCTCCATTAATGGTGTAAGCAATACCTTCAATCATCGAAGCAAACTCCAGATTTGGCTTTTCCTCAAATTCTTCAAATACATCGTGGGTCTTAGCCTGAGATTGTTCAAACAATATTTCCAATGTGGATGAATCAAAAGAGACTTGAGGTTGATTAGCAACACTTGGGGTCTGATTCTTCTTTCTTTGTCTGCTTTGAAGAGCTTCCATACGTTGAGATTGTGCAATGTTGGACTGAGCTTGTTCAAAGGCCATGACAGATTTAAGTTGCATCTTTGAAAGATTTGCTTTTCCAAATTGTGGACAACTGATGGTTTGGTAGGAGTTCCTTATGCTGGGGTGAACCTTGCTCAGCATTTGATAAATTCCTTGGTTCTCAAATATTCGAGAAAGAAGAATTGCATAAGTGATGGTCTTAACAGAGTCAACATCTATGCAATTTTCTTTGAATCGATCAAAGAGAAGGGAGGGAAGATTTATCTTCATACTATAAAGAAGATGGTTAAGAAGGAAAGAATGCACCTCAGAAACAGAGTCCTTAGACCCAGCTTTATGAAGAACCGCCTTGTTCAAGATTTGATTTAGAATCCTTGCTTCGTCTTTCATAATGGCAGCACGAAAGAGAGCATTGGGCTGAGCTTCAGGATTTTTTAGGAAGTTGAAGACATTATCTTTCCCCCCAGATCTGTTATACCAAGATTTGGAATAGGTTGCTCCAAGAGACATACACCAAATCGCAGACTCTATGCTTACTTTGGAGACGTCGACTTTTTGTGTCCCCAAAACATGCCCAGAAATGTGACCTTCCTTTTCCAAGTGAGCAGTCCTCCAGAATTCAATGAGAAGTCTTAGATAAACTTCTGGATAGTTTATGAAGAAGTGATCCCATCCAGCTCCAATAACATAGATTCTGACATAAGCTCCTAGTCTGGCTAGCAGATTCAAGTTAATCTGATGTTCAATGTTGATTTTGCAGTTGTCTGGAACATCATGAGTTGGATGACCCAAAGGTGATATGGTTTTTTGAGGGACGTTGCTGCCTTCACCGACTGAACGAAGATTTCTTCCAATTTTTCAAAAGAGAGTGTAGAAGAAGATGAATAGTTGAGGGTGAGAGAAGGAGAAGAGTTTCAAGGACGAAGACGTTTGATGTGGTTTTAGCTCACTGGTTGGGGTTTATATAGAGAGGAGTAAAGTAACCAAACGTCAGAAAGTAACCGTGGTTAAAGATCCATGATGACTAGCAGTTACCGAGGGTGGCTTTTTAAAAAGGGAAGTAACAGACGCATGACATTTGATGTGACAAGAGAGTGTTGACTCAGCATAGGAATGTGTGGATGACTGAGAGATATTAAAAGAAAATTATTAAATAACTCAAGTTTTTCAAATTCAAATTATTCGAAATTTATTGTAAATGATAAATAACAGATAATAATGATGTAAGCTTGTGATTAGCGAGGTGCAGTAAAAGGACACAAACAGATTGGACGCAAGCATTTATTGGACGTAAGGTCATTCAACATAGAGTCATGAGGACTTATTGATTTTGAATTTTTTTCAAAATCGTCGATATTGTTCGCAATTTTATTTAAAACCTAACTGTCTCATTCACAAGTCAAAATTAGGTCATTTGAACAGTAAAATCATACTGTCAGTGTAAAACGCAGATCGGGCTCCGTCTGTGTTTTCGACCAAAATTTAACCATAGCTTCCTACGATAGCAAAGTCTGTGACTATGGTCTCAGATTATTTTATTTCACTCTCTAAACCCTCCAATAAAATGCAAACGAATAAATACTGTTTAATTAAAACAGAAAGCTCGAAAGTTTGAAAAATCGGGGTGTTATAGTACACATTATCTAAGTCTATCTAGAATTCACTTGTATTGCATATTTATACCATGTAGAAAGAATATCTCCCATCTTTCTTTGTTTGTGTCAAGTAATTAAAATAGCATGATGTCTGTTGGGAGCAATAATAAACTAAGAAAAGCTAGGTGTGACACCCTCAAAACCCTTGCCACTGATTGTAACCCAAAACATACATTAAAACAAAAAATCAAATTTGCTAGTTTTACTTTCGGAAAACGATTCCTTTAATATAATCAGATTCTTAAAATCGTGATGAAATTTTTTTTTCTTATTTCATAGTCATGAAACTACCACTCTAGAAAGAACAGAATATACTCATATATAACGATATACATATATACATCAACTAAAGCTATGGACAACACGTCCCTTTACAAAAGAAAGATAAGAGATAAACTCCTACAAAGCTATAAACTAGGCAGCGACAGTCTGGAACCATATCAATAAAACCTATGGCCATCAGTAGCCGTTATCAGACTACCAAAAACCGCTGCCTCAAAAGAAAGTCTACACCCTAAGCTGGTCCAACTAATGGAAGCCATTGGACAATCTTCCAAAGGAAGGTCCAATGCTAGAACCAGGAGAAGAACCCTGGGAACCTACGTTCCCGTTCTCCTGTGGATGAGGCTCGGGGGCATCCAAAGGATTATACTCCGGGTCCTCCTGAGGATCCTCCTCAGGGTCTTCCTCCTCCTTCTCCTCTACATCCTCCACTACATACTCACCCGCTACCAGAACAAAAGGCGGGGGAGGTGTCTGTGGTGGCTGTTGCTGCGGGGACTGTGCAGCCGGGGAGAAATGCTCGATCACCCCCTGCTGCATAAGAGCCTGCAGCATCATCCCAATGGGAGGTAAAGGTACCTGGACGGTCTCCATAGTACGAGTACTCTTGCGAGGTCCCGTCTCCGTCGTCCCGCTCACGGTGCAGACTGATCCTGTGTATGCTGCGCTTTCCACTCCCGGGTGAATAACCCACGCAGTTGGGTCAGTCCTCCGCTCAAAAATCAGGGCGCGCATCCCCGAGTGCGCGAGATGGTCTGGCATCGGCTCCATCTATAAACAGGATATAACATATACACCAAAAGGACAAACCAGTCCAAAAAACATGCAAGGGTGAGAAACCAATATATGAATACAAAAACGACAACTATATGCCCAATCCAAACAGCAGATTCATATAATGTAACTCACTCAAATCATCATACATCACATAATATAGCATGTATAATCAAGTACTAACAACAGTAAAGGCACAAGGGCTTCGTACCCCACAATCAACGTTATTCTCTAAACGTATGCATGGCACTTCCATATATCTCAACTAAGATTCAAAACTAGATTTCCGGAAATCCCATCACCATAAACATGAGTTGATCAGACTCAACGTTATTGCCCCGCAGGATACAATAACAAACGCCAGAATCAATATTCGGCCAAACGTGAGCACGTAACCCTTTCCAGGAAATAATACATGGGCGCGCATGTCAGTGGTACTCACGATGTATAAGTCATACTATATTGTCCTCTTCACTGGGCACAATACGCTCTCCTTGGCTCGTATGACATCATTGTCCATCAAGGCACAATGTTACATAATGACATTAAGTCATCTCAGGTTCCCCTTGCCTATCAAGGTCCCCCATTTCACGGCACGTCTGCCCAACACACAAAATGCATGAGAACTATCTAGTTTCCGATAATTGATCTTTGTCGCATCAATATTTCCTTGTTGTAGCATCAACGCTAACAACCACCATAATGTCTTAGACTCTTTAAGCCTCAAAAACATTTTCTCAAAACAGGACATTTAGTCCAAAAACAACTCAAATCCCAAACATCCCTAACCGATGCACCAGTCTAGGACGTTGGATTCAAGATTCATAAAAACATCCTAAAGCCTACAGGACCACAAAGATTGTCCCGAAGCCGACAGGATTTCAACTAACACGGATTCTTGATCCACGTGCTCTGCAGAACCCTGGAACCCCGACGTCTCGGTTTCCAGTTTCTAAACTTTAAAACCACTTTTCTCGAAAACTCGAAAACCAAAAACCCAAATCTCCGATACTTACACAAAGTCATCGGGATCGGTTTTATATAAAACAAAACTTGGTCCAAAGACCATTTCTTTTTCTTTCGTTGCTTTTCAGTGAACACAGACTTAAAATAAAACTTGCAAAACCCTTTTTTTTTCTTCTTGAATGAACTCATATGACTTTGAAAACTACTTTTCTCAAAACACCTCTGCCCAAACGGTCAATTTATCAATTTAGGACAATTGAAGGTTTCTAATGCCCTGTTTGCTTTTAAACTTCAATTTTCATTATTAAAATACATTTCAGACTTTTAAAGCTTTTAAGTTACACGATGTTGGATCCTAATCAAAATTAGGTCCTCTAATGCCTTAAATCCCACAGTAGGACACACGATACATCCATATAATCGTTCAGCAATTATAGCATGCATTCAACTATATCAGCAGTTATATCATACATACTCAAATCAACAGCAGTAAATCAAGTAATCAACCAACAATCAGATACAGAATATTTAAATACAATACAAACACTGATGCAGCACATAGCTGTCGGAAATGGAGTTCCTCAGGTTTATCACCTTACCTCTTGTAGTTTCCAGGTAAGTTTTGAACACCCGTTCAACTTGATCACTGGCTCAGCACGCTGTCGATCACTACATACACACAAATCATAGCGGCATTAACTCACAAAACAAAGATTTCTCCTAATGCACCACCCCTAGGGTTCGGCCCTATGACATTAAAAATAGCTAGGGAGCTCCAAAATTTCTCATTTCTTGGATAACACCCTAACTAAGTGTGACAGCCTTAGATATCAGATCAGAACATCAAAAACCAACCAAAACCCTACCCTACACACATAGGGAGGCTTCGGCCTCCTCTTAGAAAATATAGCTAGGGAGATTTCTTGGCTCTAAGCTCTTGGATCATACAAGTATGTCATGAACCTAGGCCATAGAAATTGGTTTGGTACAGATACGATTTTCCTACAATTTTTCATGCATTTTTAAAGATTTTAGGGACAAAACCCTAACATCTTTTATCATGAAAAATGGAGGAGATAAAGGAGAGATTGAGAGAGATAGAGATGGTATACTACCTCCTATGATGATCTACTCCAAGGTTGATGAAGATTGTTTCAAGAAAAAACCAACTTAAGGCCTCCAAAAATGGAGTCTTGAAGAAGAAAAGAGAAAGAAGAGAAAGTGGGTGTGAGGGAGAAAGAGAGCTGCCAAAAGAGAGAGGGAGGATAAGGTGAAATGAGAGATATTTTCTTAAGTTAGAAACTTAAGAGTTAAGAAATGAAAAAGGTAACTAGTAATAAAAATTAACCAAGGGCAATTTGGTCAATTCACGTCCCGATATTTGAAATCATTACGACACTGGCATGAGTCCTCAAATAACTTGATACAATTCTGGCATGAAAAACATTTGATCGTGGGTCTCGAAAAACCCTAAGATAGCTCGAATCGTCTCCTCGATCGATTATCGGCCCGAATATAAAATATTATTTATATTTTGGACGTCAGGACACATTTTAGGAAAAAGATAGAGGATCGAATTCTAAGACTAATGATCTCATCCGTTAGTCAAGATTAGGTCATGATAGTAGAAAAACACTATCATCTGAAAAATATAGATCGGGTTTTGTTTGAATTTTCGGCCCAAAATTTAACCGTAGGTTCCTACGATTATATGAAACAAGAATATGATTTCAGTTTTCCCAAAATTATTTTCTAAAGCACAGATAAAAATATAAACTCGTTAATTGAGTTTATCGTCCTTAGAAAGTACGAAAAATCGGGGTGTTACACTAGGTGAGAAGGATATAGAACATGCAATATCCTATGAAAAAGATAACTGTCTCACTTTTAATTACTCCATTTCTTTCTTATTTTCCTAGGAAATTATATATATATATATATATATATATATATATATATATATATATATGGTAAAAAATCCAACACCAGGGTAAAGATGAGAGTTTTCGGCCAATTTGATACAGAAAAATAATTTCCCCTAAGTGCTTAAAAGAGAAGACGAATATATAAATAGCTAGTTTTATTTTATGCTCCAATCTTCACCTGTAATTTAGGACATTTATGAATTAATAATTTAGAACTAACATTGAACATCTTTATTTTGATACATTTTATATCGTTTTTATACACCGAACATGCATCGAGACTAATTTTTAATTCATGAATACAATTTTAGAAATTTCAAAACCTGATATAATTTATACTTAAAATTTTCGAAAATAAAAAGTTGTTTTTTATCGACCATCATTTTTTTTTTGGTATAAAAAAAATCAAAAATCAAGAACTGATATAACAAGATATAATTGTTGACCGAGTAAAGAAATTTTTCATTACAATGAATCAAAATTAAATGAAAAATGAATGACAGGTACCTTCATCATGGCATTAACCCAATTCCGACGGCCACTGGCATTAATGCCAATGATGGTTGTGTGTGGTTGAGTTCGAACCTTATGCCACAGCAAGAAATGGTAACCAATGCTCATCATAAATCCCAAGGGCACCAATATTATATCCAAGTAGCACTTTCTCCATTCCATCTCTGTGCTTGAGATGAGCGGATGAGCTGCTACGTAGGTGAATTCTTACTTGCGATCTTCCTTGTGCTCTTTTTAGCAAAAGCAAATTCAGTTCAAATTAATGTCACTCTTCTATTCTCTGAGCGCAAACGTATATATATATATATATATATATATATATTCTAAATAGGTCCACGTACATTCGTTTGTGAGGTGCGTATAGATATATATATATATTCTAAATAGGTCCACGTACATTCGTTTGTGAGGTGCGTATAGATATATATATATATATATATATATATATATAAAAAACGTGGTTCAGTACAATATTAAAGTTGAGAATAAAAAACACAAGATCCTTACCTTTTCACTAAATTACAAACCTTGTATATGGGAGGGGGATTACTTGTTCCCACCTTTTGTATTTACTTTTTCCCTGAATTAGTTCCATCTTAAGTGTCGTCTAGCTTCTGGCATATTTGAACATTCTAAAAATCAATAATATCGAGTTGAGGTTGAATGATTTACGCACTGGTCAATTATATAGTATAAGTTGTTTTTTTCAGTAAAAGAATATAGTATAATTTGTTATTTACCCTTTTCTTTACTTATAAATATATCATAACTTTGCAATAGACTTGTTAGCATAGATTGGCTTTTTCAATATGGCTGTATAAAAAGGATGTATAGATTGTAGTGTACTTTTTCTCGACTTTGGAGATATTCTAACTAGAAGCACATGATAGGGTGCTTGCTTTTCAATCCTTTCTAGAAGGTGGAAAAAGTGAAGTGCTATGATGCTAAGGTTAGAAGTTATAAATAAAACTATAATTATCGAGAAAATAATGTGGAAATTCTTGAAATCAAAATATTTCTAAAGTAGCAAAATTCACCACTCTTCCAAGTATTTCAGTGATAAGAAACATGAAATTGAAGAATAAATTATATATTATAGGATAGGGTGCTTGATTTTCAATCCTTTCTAGAAGGTGAAAAAAGTGAAGTGCTATGATGCTAAGTTTAGAAGTTATAAATAAAACTATAATTATCGAGAAAATAATGTGGAAATTCTTGAAATCAAAATATTTCTAAAGTAGCAAAATTCACCACTCTTCCAAGTATTTCAGTGATAAGAAACATGAAATTAAAGAATAAATTATATATTATAGGATAAGATTATGATAACCATCTCCGTTAGTCATACACTTACCTATAAAGTCAGGATTAATATGGCTTAAAGTTTAAGTGTGGAACTAGTGTTTGCCAAAAAGATTAGACTTTCCAAATTGTGATTATTATTGGACGATTGACTATCTCATGAATTGCATGGGTTTTTAAATGTAGTTAAATTTTTTGTTTCATTTCTTTTGTTTCTTTCACTGTACTTTCTGTCAATTTTTTACACAGAAAACCTCTAAACTATAAAAAAAAAAAAGAGTTCAGATCCTCTCCATTTAGGGGGTAAATGGCAATTTCCATTTAGGAGAGAGATAGACACAAAGAAAGATTTATATTTTAAACCCTTTTTCTTATTTAAAAAAAATTAAATCATTGAAAAAATATATGTCTATCTCTCTCCTAAATGGAAGGAAAATGAAGAGAACAACATGAAGAGGATCTCCACTCATAAAAAAACAGGGGTGAGAATTCAGCAGAATGGCAATTGGGTTACATAAGTGAGGCAGTGAGGTTAAGAGGGGTAATGAAAATGACGGTTAGGATTATGGAGGGAGAGTAAGATTCGAAAAAGGCGCATTGTACGTTAGAGACAGAGGAGATATATGCATAGATGCCCCCAACACCAATACCAACACAAACACAAGCACACGCCTGCCTCATGAGTCATGACTTTTGAAGCAATGTGTGACACCCTCAAGCCGGTGTCACTTTTGTAACCCAAAACACCAATAAAGACATCAAATAAAACTTGCTGGTTTTACTTTCGGAAAAACGGTTCATTTACTATATCTTATTAAGTCCTAAAAGTCGTGATAAAATTTTTTCTCTTGTTTAACAAACATAAAAACCACAACTCAGAATAATAAATAGAGTATTCATATATATATATATATATATATATATATATATATATATATATATATATATATATCATCAACTGAAAGACTGTGGACAACACGTCCCTTTACAAAACAAACTATAAAAGGTAAGCTACTAAAAGCTAAAAACTAGGCAGCGATAGTCTGAAACCATATCTCTAAAACTCATGGCCATCAGTAGCCGCTAACAGACTACCCAAAAATCGCTACCCCAAAAGAAAAGTCTACACCCTAAGCTGGTCAGACTAATGAAACCCATTGGACAATCCTCCAAAGGAAGCTCCAATGCTAGAACCAGGAGAAGAAACCTGGGAACCTACGTTCCCGTTCTTTTGTGGATGAGGCTCGGGAGCATCCATAGGATGATACTCCGGATCCTCCTCAGGGTCTTCCTCCTCCTCCTCCTCCTCCTCCTCCTCATCCTTCACAACCTGGTCGCCCGCTATCAAAACAAAAGGCGGGGGAGGTGTCTGTGGTGGCTACTACTGCGGGGGCTGTGCAGCGGGGACAGGATGCTCAACCAGCCCCTACTGCATAAGAGCTTGCAGCAACATCCAGATGGGAGGTAGAGGTACCCGGATGGTCTCCACAGTGTGGGTCCTCTCATGAGGTCCCATCTCCATCGTCCCTCTCAAGGTGCAAACCAGTCCTGTATACACTGCGCTCTCTACTCCAGGGTGAATAACCCACGCAGCTGGGTCCTCTCTCCAATCAAAAACTAGGGAGCGTACCCCCGAGTGAGCGAGCTGCTCCTGTATCGACTCCTTCTGTAAACAGGATGTAGTATATATACCAAAAGGACAGACCAGTCCAGAAAATATGCAAGGGTGAGAAACCAATATATGAATCCAAAAATGACAACTACATGTCCAATCCAAACAGCAGATTCATACAATATATCTCACCAATATCAGCATGCATCACATAGTACAACATATATAGTCATGTACTAACAGCAGTAAATGCACAAGGGCTTCGTACCCCACAATCAACGTTATTCTCTAAACGTATGCATAGCACTTCCATATATCTCAACTAATAGTCAATCTAGATTTCCGGAAACCCCATCACCATAAACAACTAGTTGATCAGACTCAACGTCATTGCCCCGCAGGCAACAATGACAAACGCTAGAATTAAAATTCGGCAAAACGTGAGCACTTAACCTCCAGAAAATAATACATGGGCGCGCAGACAGTGGTATTCACTATGTATAAGTCATACTATATTGTCCTCTTCACTGGCACAATACGCTCTCCATGGCACGTATGACATCATTGTCCATCAAGGCACAATGTTACATAACGACAATAATTCATCTCAGGTTCCCCTTGTCTATCAAGGTCCCCCGTTTCACGGTGTAACACCCCGATTTTTCAAGCTTTCGAGCTTTCTGTTTTAATTAAACAGTATTTATTCGTTTGCATTTTATTGGAGGGTTTAGAGAGTGAAATAAAATATTCCGAGACCATAGTCACACTCTACGTTATCGTAGGAAGCTATGGTTAAATTTTAGGTCGAAAACACAGATGGATCCCGGTTTGCATTTTCTACTGATAGTATGATTTTACTGCTCAGACGACCTAATTTTGACTCGTGAACGAAACATTTAGGTTTCATATTTTATTTCCAACAATATTGGTTCTTTTGAAAATTTTCAAAACAAATAAGTCGTTATACGTTATTTGGACGTAAAACCTAAATCGGGTAGACAACGGAGCTGAATACAGGATTTTTCGGGACCCGCTACAGATAAGGTTGACAACACCTCACCTTATCATCATCATCATTACATCAAAATAAATATCTAGATATTTAAAGGATTTTGAGTGAAATTACCAAAATACCCTTGCACTTAACTACAGGTTTGCCATTGAAGTGAGATTTTTTCTATTTCACCCCTCCCACAAGGCCTCGCGGACAGCTCTCTCTTTCTCCCCTAACCCACCCATTTCTCACCATTTCCCTTTTTCCTTCAAGATTTTCTTCAAGTTTTCTTCATAGATCTTCATGTTTTGAGTGGATTTTGGTGATTCATTCACTAAGTTCATCATCTAAGAGGTATTATCCTCAACTTTTATCTCTTAATCTCTCTTTAATATCCATGATTCATGATGGTTTAGTTTTTAACTTAGAACTTCAAAAATCCATAAGAAATTGTAGAAAAATCCTTTTTACACCAAATCAATTTCTTTGATCCTAGTTCATGATTATCGACCATGATCCAAGAGTTGGAAACCAAAAGAGATCTCTAGCTCAATTGGAAAAAAGGGGCCGAAACCTCCATTGATGAGTGGAGAGAGTTTTGGTTCAAGTTTTGGTGTAATAGACTTTGATCTAGTCTTACCACACCTAATAAGGATGGAATCCAAGAGATGACAATTTTTGGAACTCCCTAGCCATATTTTCCTACCCATGGCCGAAGCTAGGAGGGGGGATTAGGAGAGAATTTTTGTGTTTTAAAGTTGTTGTATTGATTGATTGATTGTGTGTAGTTGCCGATGAGTAATCGGACAAGAAATCGGGATAGTTCGTGGACCGATCGGACAACTTTGTGCTTACCGGGAACTTCAAGAGGTAAGGGGGAAAATGCCTGAGGGATTCTCCCGATGACTGCATGTCATCATATTTGATTTGTATATATGTAATTAAGTTGTGTGGTGATTAATTTATTTACTTTCGGCAATTATTTGATTTGTTGATAATTGTTGATTTATATGTGTTATAGTAGTTGAATGTGTTTTAACTGTATTATCTGCTATAAACATATTATGATGTTGATTGTTGATTGGGAAGCCTGACAGTGGTCAGTGCTCAATTAATTAATGGGGATAAAAGCTTTAAAAAGCTTTGTATTAAATAATAAAGATTTATTTGGGAAGACGTTAGGTATTTTTCAACAATGCTGTTTGTCTAAAGAAAAAGTGGATCCAAAGGTAATTTATGAAGTTAGGAGGAAAAGTTAGTTTTTATGAATAAATTAATCTTTATGAGAAAAAAATAACATTAAGAGGAAAAAATCAAGTTTTTCAATTGAGGACGTTTTTAAACGATGTTTTATTTCCGAAAAGATTTACGGAAAACGTTTTCGAAAACAGAAATGCTGTTCTGGGACGACATTTTGGTCTCAGCTATTTCCTTTCAAAAATTTCTTTTTGGGAAAGGGACTTTCGATAAAAGTTAAGTTTTACCATAATTCGATGGTTTTCAAACCGTTTTCAAACAGAAAAGTTTTTCTGTAAAACGAGTTTTCCCAACGGTATAAAAACCGATAACTTGGATGAGTTGCGGAGTTTTCGTTTTGGATTTGTGCTTCACCGAACGAAAAACGGTGAAAAACGATGAAAACGTGAACCTAGCATACGAGACGTCGGGATGTTAGTGTTCTGTAAAAACAGCACGAGAAGCCGTGCAACGGTGTTATGGACTATGTGTCCTCCTCTTATTATGAGGAAACGTGATTAAAGGTGAATGATGTTTTCTATTACCACGGACCTTGGACTGGTGCATCGGTCTAGGGCTCCGCGATTGAGCACAAAGACTTGAAACGTTTTACATGCATTAAAATTCGGCAGACGTGCCAACGGTGTTATTCTAGATATCTTGGTGGTCAGGATATTCAAACGGTGTATATATCATTGTGCCTTGATGGACAATGAAAAACCATAAACGGTGATCGCCTGTGCCTTGTGTTGGACAGTGCGCAACGGTTTTAACAACGGTGTGCCTTTTTGGCAATCGAGCTTGATCAACTCAATTTCTATAAAACGGTGTTGGTATCTCCGGTGATTAAGTAAAGAATTAGATGATGAATATTGAAGTGTCATGCATTTCTTTTGAAAATGACGATGACTGTCGGCTATGAGACCCTATGATATACTACTTGTTTATCCAGTAGAATCTTATACGTAATGATTGTATATGCCCATGTGCTGTGGATGTGTAATGCAGGTAGTTATCGTGTTTGAATCCATATATTGGTATCTCACCCTTGCCTGTACATGTTGGACACCCTGTTGTGTTTTTGGATACATGTACAGATACATTTCAGTGGATCTCCGGGTCACTTCGGGACCCCGAAGTTGGAGTCTCTCTACATCGACGGCCAAGATGTGTGGACTGGCGACAACGAGGCTTAGTCTCATGGGTTTGAAGCATACTAGGTAGCATACTCTATCGCGTTTAGATGTCTCTTTAAACCAGCTCTTAGGATTTTTGAGGTATGTATAGTGTACGAGAAGATTGGGAAAATGATGTACGCCTTATGGCGAAGTTGAGTTATTATTACAAATGAAGAATATCAGTTTGTTTTATATGACTGCTCTGTTTATCTTTGGTATCAATTTTTCTATGACTACTCGAGTGAGTGTTTTATTAAAAAAATAAATTATATATATTTTTTTTAGTTTCCGAAATGAGTTACCATGTGATGTCCCAGAAGAGGGTGTCACACATGGCACGTCTGCCCAACACAAAATCCATGAGAAAACTATTTAGTTTCCGATAATTGATCTTTGTCGTATCAATATTTCCTCGTTGTAGCATCAACGCTAACAGCCACCATAATGTCTTAGACTCTCTAAGCCTCAAAAACATTTTTCTCAAAACAGGACATCTAGTCCAAAACAACTCAAATCCAAACATCCCTAACCGATGCACCAGTTTAGAATTTTGGATTCAAGATCATAAAAACATCCTCAAGCTTATAGGACCACAAAGATCGTCCCTAAGCCGACAGGACCACAATTAACACGGATCCTTGATCTACGTGTTTCTGCAGAACCCTATAACCCCGACGTCTCGGTTTCTAGTTTCTAAGCTTTAAAACCACTTTTCTCAAAAAACTCAAAAACCAAAACTTCAATCTCCGACACTTACACAAAGTCCTCGAGATCGGTTTTCCATAAAACAAAACTTGGTCAAAGACCAATCCTTTTCCTTTCATCGTTTTTCAGCAAAACACAAACCTTAAAACAAAGCTTGTAAAAACATTTTTCCTTGGATAAAACCAATTAATTTGAAAATCACGTTTCTCAAAACGCTTTTGCTCAAACGGTTAACTTTATTAATTTAAAAACTAATAAAGGTTTCTCATGCCCTATTTATCTTAAAAACATCATTTTCATTATTAAAAACACATTTTCACAACTCTGCCATTTTAAGTTACTTTTCTCAAAAGCAGCTATTTATTATTATTTCATTCTAAAAGAGATAATTAATTATTTTCTCTTAAATTAAATTGAGAAACAATAAAACATATTTATTTTTCTCAATTCCATAGTTCAAGCTTTTAAAGCTTTTAAGTTATAGGATGTCGGATCCTAATCGATATTAGGTCCTCTAACGCCTTAAATCCCACAGCAGGGCACACGATACATCCATACAATTTTTCAACAATTATAGCATGTATCCACATATATTAGCAGTTACGTCATGTATAGTCAAATCAACAGCAGTGAATAAAACAATCACCCAATAATCAGATACAGACATTTATTTATAATACAAACACCGATGCAGCACATAGCTATCGGAATTGGAATTCCTCAGGTTTGTCCCCTTACCTCTTGAAGTCTCAAGGTAAGCTGTGAACACCCGATCAAACTGAAAACTGGCTCAACTAGCTGCCGATCATTACATACACACAATCAATAAAGGCATTAACTCAAAAAAAACAAAGATTTCTCCTATTGCACCACCCCTAGGGTTCGGCCCTATTAAATTAAAAATAGCTAGGGAGCTCCAAAAATTCTCCTTTCTTGGATAACACCCTAACTAAGCGTGATAACCCTAGATATCAACTCAAAACATCAAAAACCAATCAAAAACCCTACTGTATACACTGAGGGGTTTCGGCCTGTCCTTCAAAAATATAGCTAGAGAGATTTCTTGGCTCTAATCTCTTGGATCATGCAAGTATGTCATGAACCTAGGCCATAGAAATTGGTTTGGTATTAAAATGATTTTTCTATAATTTTTCATAGATTTTGAAGATTTAGGGATAAAAAGCCTAACATTTCTATTCATGAAAATTAGAGGAGAATAAAGAGAGATTGAGAGAGATAGAGAGAGCTAGCTACATCCTATGATGATCTCCTTCAAAAATGAGTGAAGAAGCTTCAAGAAATCTCCAAGTTTCAAGCTCTAAAAATGGAGAAATGGTGAGAAGAAAAAGAGAAAGAAGAGAAAGAAGAAGAAGAGGGTGGCTTGCTCTGTGAGCTGCTCGAAAATTTTGGGGGGTGAGGGTGTGAGGATTAGATATTTATTTAGGCAAAAGTAAGTTAAGGTAAAAGGTAAAAAAAAGAAATTAGTAAAAATTTAATCAAGGGCAATTTGGTCAATTCACATTCCGACATTTTGAAAATCCTCACGACATTGATAGGAGTCCCCAAATGATTTAATATAGCCCTCGTATGAAAATTATCGGCTCAAGGTTCTCGAAAAATCCTAAGACAGCTCGAATCGTCTCCCGATCGATTATCGGCCCGAATATAAAATATTATTTATATTTTTGGACGTCATGGGACATTTTAGCAAAAAGGTAGAGGATTGAATTCTAAGACTAATGGTCCTGATAGTTAGTCAAAAAGAGGTCTTGATAGTAGAAAAACACTATCATCCGAAAAAAGTAGATTGGGCTTCGTTTGAGTTTTCGGCCCAAACTTTAACTGTAGGCTCCTACGATTATATGAAGCAAGAATATGATTTTAGTTTTCCTAAAATCATTTTCTAAAGCATAGATAAAAATATAAACTCATTAATTGAGTTTATCGTTTTTAGAAAGCACGAAAAATCGGGGTGTTACACAATGCAAAAATCAAAAACGAGAAAATTATGATAGTCATCTTTTTTATTTTTGAATATGTAGATAGATTAAATATTTAATAAGCGGTTGCGTGTTCATTAATTTTGAATATTTATGATGTTATTAATATTTAATTAATATTTAACAATACACTCTAGCCATAATGATAATCGGTTTTTAAGTTTTCTAGGGAGTATCCATAGATAAAAAACAAAATAAGGAGCAGGCTAATAAGTATCCTAAAGGCATTGATTAAGGAACTAAAAAAAATAAATTTTCAATTGAAATTTAAATTTATCACTTTTTCAAATACTACCTTTGTCTTTTAATATAGAAACCTTTTGGTGGATTTCTTAGTCTCAATTGATAAGACCCTTTTCAAGTTACTATGCTGTATTAATTACTTTTTTTACTAAATTGTCCTTTCGAGATGATAAGTCACGTTAATTGAATCGGTGATTAATTAAGTGAAAAAAAATAAAATTATCAATGTAATAAATTTAAGGGTAGTTTGGGAAAATTGTATATAAATTTAATGTTATTAACTAGAATAATCAATTTTCTTAAGGGACGTGAATTGATTAAAAGATTCCTATATTAAGGAATGAAAAGAGTATTAAATACATCAGAAAACTTTTTTTTTTTTGCTTATTTCAAAGGTTCATAAGCATTTTTCAAAAAATAAAAGTAAATTGCTTTCGAAAAACACACCTACCGACTCATTTGCGGTTACACACCAAGTAGTGCCGTTTCGTTAACAACTTTATCAGTAACGACAAAAAATTTCATTCCTCGCATCTAACAGATTACAAAAACAAAAGCTTTTACCAAAAAGATAAAACTCTTCTGTCCTAGTCAATTCAGGTTTGTTGAGCTGATAAAAAATTGGCTTATTGACCAAACTGGCCCCGTTTTAGAAACTATTTATCAATATAACCTCATTTTTGAACTATTTACCAAAATAACCCACTTTTTGCCAGCATGACATTTTTTATTATTTTTTTCTACAAAAGACGCTACTTTGACTAGCGTTTTTAAAAAACGCTAGTCAAAGTAGCGTTTTTACACTACCACAGACAACCACTACCGGAGGCGTCACGTGACGCGCTCTGGGAAAAGGCGTTACTGCAAGTAGCTTTCCCAGAGTATGCCACGTGACGGCCTGGGCATTGGGCTGTCCCCCCACGCCAAACCTTATAAACCCTTCCCCATTCCCCAACCCTAACCTTCCCCCACCCTAAACACTAAACCATTTATCCCCTTTTATTTGGAAGGTTCATATACCATTTTTATTGAATGTATTTAGTTAATTTAAATGGAGTATTTGTTTTTTTTATAAATTTGAGTTATTAAATTATTTAATTTTTGTTGATGTTATAATTGTTATTAGATTTCTTCTTATAATATTATTAATAGTGTCAAATAATCCATTGTTTATGTTTTAATATTGCAGATCGTATGTGATGAGTGAAATTATTGCTTTCATGTACTCAAATGGGAGGATGTTTGACGGTCCAGAACGAATCACGTTTGAAGGAGATAAAAAATGTATGAAAATAGAACATGGAGTCGGGTTTGAACTTCTGAAGACAAAGATTTATGACAGATTGAAATTGCTTCCAAATCAAAGTATTTCAAAAATATCAGCCAGAGTTATGTGTAGTCAAAATCCATCAAAATATATGGTATATGAGATTAGCGATAATGAGGATATGGAGTGCATGATGGATGCCTTTGATCAGAATGATTCCATCACAAATCTTGAGTTATATGCTAAAATCGATGTTACTGGAAGTTCAAGAGTCCTTGCGCAATCGCTTGGCAGTAATTTGGAGTTGCAAAGATACGATGTAGACCTTGGATCATCGGGGAAAGATGAGGATTGGAATAGTGAAATGGAGGTTGATTCTACTAATGACGAAGAGGAAGGTGAAATCCCTGAAAGCGGTGACTCCGACACTAACGATGATACTCAACTTGATTCCAATGTAATGTCGTCTGCATTGGTTGGCTCACGTCCGATGATGGTTTCTCCAGTTTCATCAGCAAAACCTCCAAAGTTTGTTCCCACCCAACAAGCAGGTTTGAAATTGATATTATTGTTATTAAATTTTTGTTGTTGTTGTTGTTGTTATTATGATTATAATGTGTTTACGAACAGGCCAATCACGTGGTGCTTTCTTCAATTCATCACCCCATTACAGTTATATTAATTGGGACCATCCCGATGAGGAGATGGATTATTTTGAAGGGTTGGATGTTCCGGGATCCTAGCAAGTGGGTAAGGAATTATATGTTGGTTTACGGTTTGACAGTAAACAAGCAGTTCAATCAGCGGTGAAAAATTAGTCGACGAGGTGCCATCAATCGTTTGTAGTTGTAAAATCAACACAATCATTTCTTTATGTGAAGTGCCCAAATACTACACAGGGATGTCCATGGTTGATGAGGGCAATTTTATCAAAGAAATCAGACAAGTGGGAGGTTAAGAAATGGGGTGGTCCACACAATTGTGTGAATTCGATGTTGTCGCAAGATCATAGAAAGTTGGATTCTAACTTTGTATGCTCATGCATACTAGGTATGATCATAAACCATATATAATAGTTTCTATCTTGTTATTTTTTAATTGGCGTGATTAAGATTTCAATTAATGTTTTTTATATTGTGTTAGGTATGGTCCGAGAAGAACCTGGGGTGTCAATTTCGCTTGTCCAAGAAAGGATACAAAGTACTTTTTGCTATAAAATATCCTATAGGAAGGCATGGAAGGCAAAGTAAAAAGCAATCGTGCAAGTGTTTGGAGATTGGGATGAATCTTACGCAATGTTGCCTAAATGGTTGGAGCACATGCAGCTATTCGCAGATGGTTCCGACTACAAGATCGAGTCAAATGATGTTGTAGTTGGTAATCGTGTGCAGTCTCAACTTCGTAAGATTCACTGGGTTTTTTGGTCTTTCAAACAATGTTGTGATGCTTTCAATCACTATAAGCCAATAGTATAAGTTGATGGCACCCACTTGTATGGTAAGTATCGGGGCACGCTATTGATTGCCACCACCCAAGATGGAAACAATAATGTACTCCTGATTGCTTTTGCGGTGGTTGAAGGAGAGACCTTGAGTGCTTGGTCATGGTTCTTGGGATTGATACGCGAGCATGTGACCAACAAGAGAGGAATATGTTTGATCTCCGATCGGCACCAAAGCATAAAATCGGTTGTGAGGAATCCACACCTTGGATGGCAACCTCCATATGCATACCATGTATACTGCATTCGACATATTGCAAGTAACTTCAACCATAAATTCAAGAATGCAAAGTTAAAGTCGGAATTGACGAAACTAGGTAATGAACTTTTAAAGGATTTATATTTTTCTATTTACATAACGTATTTGTCTTATGTTGCACACACTAATGTAACTTATCATTTGTGACCATGTAGGGTATACAGTCTGTAGGCAACGGTTTCTGCGCAGATTGGATAAGCTCCGTGAAATAAGTCCAGAAATAGAGCGGTGGATTGACGGGATTTCAAAAGAGAAATGGGCTCTAGCTTATGATGAAGATGGTCGTAGGTTTGGCCACATGACAACAAACTTGTCGGAAGCGGTTAATAAAATTTTAAAGGGCGTTCGTAATTTGCCAATAACAGCTCTAGTGAAGTGCACATATGGCAGGATGGTCGAATATTTTGTAAAGAGAGGTGCAATTGCTAGAGCTCAACTTGGTACAGGTCAGTATTATATTGAGAAGTTAATAAATGCGATTAAGAAACAACAAGATGAAGCTTCTTCACACCAGCATCGCCTTTATGACATACAACACACAAGATTTGAAGTTCAAGAGGCATTTAATCCGATGACTCAGAAAAGAGGCCATTCATGGAGCGTCAACATATCAAAAAGATATTGTGAGTGTGGGAGATTCACAGCATTTCACTACCCCTGCTCACATGTGATGGCTGCTTGTTCGACAGTGAGTCTTGACTATTGGCAGTATGTCGATACCAGATACACATTGCATTCAATAGTGAATGCATACTCTGGATAGTGGCATCCCATAGGAAACGAGGAAGACATACCATCCTACTGGGTGCCTTACACTTTGGTACCGGATGAATCAATGCTTCGTCCAAAGGGAAGACCAAAATCAACACGCCTTAGGAATGAAATGGATTGGAAAGAGTCAAAACCATCCCAAAGATGTAGTCATTGCAGGTCTGAAGGACATAATAGGCGTCTCTTCCCTCAACGAGCAGGAGGATCAGGTGGAGAAGCAGATGATATAGACGATTGCCTTTAGTTTCACCGCGTATGTCCCTTTCTAATTGTACCGAATCTGTGACACCCCCTTCTGGGGCACCACATGGTTACCCGTCGCGAAAAATAAAACTTAATAAATTTTGCTGGTTACTTTCGGAAAATAAGATTTTCTAAGTATTTAACTTATTTCGAAAATCCGTGATAAATTTTTTCTTCTAACTTAGCTTAACATACATCAGTGTAACGTAAACACGCATGTAAATAAACATCAAGCAACGTATATATAGTACGATATCATAATATAACACATAAGGCCTTATATAGACGGCCATTCATAAAAGTCGTGGCTTTCAGTAGCTAGAGCAATTAACTAACTGTTGTTCAAAATAAAATAGGACATATCCTATAGCTGGTCTTACTACTAAAACACCGTGACTTCTCGTACGTCACCCTCCTTCCGTGCCCTCAAGCATCAGGGAATGGATCCCCGAATGTTCCAGTAGCATCTTGGAACTCATCTAAAGATGTAAGGGTGAGATACCAATATATGGATTCACTCACGATAACAACATGTATATCACATCCATAACACATAAGCATAGATAATCATCATGTGTAAGGTCCTACTGATCAACAAGTAGTATATCACAGGGTCTCATACCCGATAGCCATCGTTATTTTCAAAAGAGATGCATGACACTTCAATGTTTATCATCTAATTCTTTACTTAATCTCCGGAGATCTCAACGCCGTTGTATAAAAATTGAGCTGATCAGGCTCAAGGTACATTGGCCCTAGGCATCAATGACCAGCACCTAAGTGCTTGTTCAAATGAAATCCATATAATGTGAAGCACTGTACCCTATGTTGGTCAACGTGATATGGTAATGAAATCCATATAATGTGAGGCACTGTGTCCTATGTTGGACGGTGTGATATGGTAAATACTGTGTGCCTTATTTGGCAATTGAGCTTGATCAACTCATTTATAAGGAGATAGGATTTCCGGAAATTAAGAACCAAGTATTAGATGATGGAAGTGTCATGCATATGTTTTTCAAAATGATGATGACTGTTGGGTATGAGACCCTTGCTTTACTTTCACTGTTATAATATTCTGTATTATGCCCATGATGCTTCTGAATCATATTTGGTATATGTGTGTGTGTGTATATATATATATATATATATATATATATATATATATATATATACACTTGCTGTTTGTACATGACGTATGTAGTTGTCGTATTTTGAGTTCATATATTGGTATCTCACCCTTGCGATATTTCTTGGCTATGCTGTTGTCCCTTGGTATATATTGTTGTCTGTACACAATTGGGATCGGAGCAGGAGAACCTGGCCCACTCAGGGGTCCGTTCCTTGGTTTTTGAGCGACGAGAAGACTCCACTGCTTGAATTATACACCCGGGAGCAAGTAGTGCAGCGTATACTGGACTGGTATGTACCCTACGCGGGAATGCGGAGGTGGGACCTTAGGAAAGGATGCATACCGTAGAGACTATCCAGATCCCTTTACCATTGATCTGGATGACCCTGCAGTACTTAGTAGATCAGGGATCTCCATAGCACGAGATCCCCGCTGCCAGCATTTGCAGCAGCAGTCGCCCTTGACTCCTCCCCCCTCGTTCGTCTTAGTAGCCGAGGGTCTGGAGGGGGACCCTGAGGAGGATCCTCAGCAGGCTCCTGAGTATCATCCTCAGGAGGATGAGGGTGCTCCAACTACAGGAGCCGGGGAAGTAGGGACGGTTAATGGGAATGTAGATTCCCCTGATCACTCTTCTGATGGTGATGTTGGAACCTCCTTCGGGGGACCTTCCAATGGGTTTCACTAGATGCGGACCAGCTTAGGGTTTTCTTTTTAGGTAGCGATCTTTGGGTAGTCTATTATCGGCTACTGATGGCCATGAGTTTAGAGATATGGTTTCCAGATTGTCGCTACCTAGTTAGGAGGACTTATAGTATTTTCCTTTTCTGTTAGTTTATCTTTTTGAAAAGGGACATGTTGTCCAAAGTTCTTTATGTAATTTTTTAACTGATGATGCATATATATATACGAGTAGTCTTGATATTTACCTCTCTAGAGTACATGTTAATTAACGTTGTAAGGAAGAAAAATTTTTATCACGATCTTTTTAGAGTAAAGAAGATCTAAGTAAAGAAAATTTGTTTTCCGAAAGTAAACCAGCAGACTTTTACTTCGTAATTTATGTTGTTTTGGGTCACCATGTGATGCCGGATTAGGGTGTAGCACCAATCATGTAGACTCCGTTGTGCATGTAGAATAGCGGTGATCTTTAGTTGTGATAATCTATAGGTTGACTGTTGTGGTGGTCTCGATAGTTGACTGTGCTTGTTGTTGTGTATGTTGGCGTGTTATGTTCTACGTGTTTTCCCTATGCATGATAGTTGTAGAGTTTCTTACCTCTCGTGCATATTTTTCCTGTTCTCTTTATATGTGTTGTTCGGGTCGTGATCCGAAGACGGAGTTGCTGGTGGACCGACAAGGGTGTTGAAGCAGATGATGATAGGAAGAGGTGGACTTCATCCTCCGAAACGAATTTGATGTTGGTGCTTCTCTAGTAGAGAAGGAGACCTTGGAGGTATCCTTAAGTCTTTTATAGTGTTTGCACCACGACCAGTGGGGCGTCCTTTGTTTATATTGTTTTTACGCCATGGCTTCCAAGCGGAGCTTTGGTGCGAAGTTTCAAGTTGTTATATTTGCTTATATGTTTAAGTTTTAAATAAGCCTTTTTCTCGTATGTTGCATGGTATCAGATCTAGTAAGGTTAAGTTCGGGGGGCATCATAAAAATGAACCGCAAAATGTTGGCTCCACTGGCTTCGCATAGGAACTGTCGCGATTGCTCAAAAGCCGCCGCGAAGCCGTTGTCTAGGAGGGCACAATTGACAAAGCCAGGTGGAAGAGATTCGACGGTGGAAATGGGAGAATAGGGAGGGAGGAGGAGTTTGTTGTGGTGGCAGAGAAGAGTGAAGAAAATGCTGAGGTGGAATGACCTTGGGGCACAACCGCCCATTTTGTCACTCATTGGAGTGGTGGACGAGGACCTGTTGATGAAGAACACAAGAACAAGAAAAAAGAAGGTCGAACCAAATCGACATTATTTTGGTTCCACTTTGACACCATATGACAAATGTCATCCAATAAATGCCACATAACAATGTCAATATGTCACGTAGGCACAACCGTTAACTCAAACAGGTCTAAAATGACGAAAAGATTAATGTGTTCTGCATTTTTAACTTTGAAGGACTTGTCAGATACCAAAAGTGACCCCACATTTTTATTTAGAGATCAAAATGGGCTTTTAAGAATAAATTAGTTTATTGTTTAAAAAAAAGATTAAATTAGTTTAAAATTGTATATAAATGAATTTGTACAATAAATAATAATAATAATAATAATAATTTATTTAATAGCTAAAAAAGTGTAATTTAACAATTGGATGAGTCTTGTAATCTCAATATTATTCTCTCTCTGCATCTGAACACCGAACCCTGCGGTTCTTGCTCGGCAGAATCAACGGAAGGGACTGGTTCTTCTTCGATCCGAGTATGCCATCCCTTCTCTTTATTTTGCTTTTCCCTTTCGCTTTTGGGGTTTTATTTGATTTCTGTTTTCCTTTCCGCCACCGAAATTTCCGGAAACAGATGGAAATAGATAGATTTTATTTATTTATTTATCAATCAGAACTCCCAAAATTTGGGTTTGGGCAAATTGAAAAGTTTTATATATATATATATATATATATATATATATATATATATATATATATAGATAGATAGATAGATAGATAGATTTGGATAAATGCATGACTGAAACTGAGAACTTTGGTGCTATAACTGGAATTGGGATTGGGTCGGCGCTACTGATAGCTACAAAATCTAAAAACATTGCATTTTATGTATTTTCTGTACCACTGTTAGTTTCAATTCTTTCTTTCTAATGTTCAATATTTCATTTATATTGTTGCTTTGAATGATAATGTTTTATGTTAAGATATTTCTGACGATACGATACATGGCAGTTCTTCCTAAGAAGTCTGAATTCCTACTATGGAATCTATATTCGGGGTTTGGTAGTTTTTGAGAAGTAGTGACATGAAAGAGTCTAATCTCACATGAAGTTCTTGGGACTAGTTGGCATTTCAATTTGAGTATCATATTTATAATATTCCTTAAAAGTTAAAATTGCTACTGATTTTGTGGTACATTGAGATGCAGGGTTAGGCTATTGGTATTTCCAACTGCCTATCCACACTCCTCATTTATTACTCATAATTATATGAAATAAAAATTATGATTAGTTAGTAGGTAATGTGAATAGGTAATAGAAAATGGATCACAAATAAGCAAGAATAGGGAATCTTATTAATGGTGTTTTCCTTATTGCTTCTGAATCAGTGTGATTACAGAGTCAAGAAGATGAAGAAGACTGAATCTAGAAAAGTGAGAATTTCTCTCAAAAACAGGAAATCCGAGAGTCCTGCTGCCTCTCCCTTCCAATTCCACTCCAAAACTTATCTAAATCTGTGATAGAACCGGACCAAGAATTAAGAATATGTCGACCTATAGTGATTTTATTTAGAAATGGTTCTGTATCAATGTGATAACAGAACAGAGATACAAAGATAGAACCTATACTGTAGGATATTCGGGAGATCTTACTCCTCTTCCACTCTCCAATATCTCCTCCAAAATCTACCTCCCTCTCCACAGACCCCTCTATTTTTTCTATTCAACTATACACACTTTACAGTTAACATTCAGTTAACTGTCAGTTAGACAGTTATGAATAACAGCTGCTCTTGACAAATGTGCTAACAAGTATCTAACAATACTCCCCGCCCCCTAAACATTCACCTTGTCCTCAAGGTGAACAGTTTGTGTTAGCTGAAAACAAATTCCTACCAGCATCTCACAGTTTGAAGCCTAATAACCAAGCGACGGATGAAGTATACAATCGTCCACCGGAGTCCCAATGCCAGCTGCTACCTGAATGAGAATAGAAGCAGGATCTACCGCTGGGTTTGTGCACTTGATAGGTACCAAGATTTAAAGAGCAGAAAATAGAAGAAAGAGGTGTATTATTACTGATCCCAAGACTATAATGAGGAATTACAGTAATGGGAAGAACAAGAAGGCAAATACAAGAGGATAGGCAAATTAGAGAGTGCCTAATTCTCTCCCAAGTCTAGTCCAATTCCAGCCTAAAAACTGATATGAGAATCCCTCTAAAAATATATCCTTCCCTCAAAGGCTGGACGTAGCCCTCACAGGCTGTTTCGTCTTTCTCTCTCCTGCCAAGTCAGCATAATTAGTTATGCTGACCAGTATCTAGTGTGGCTTGCCCCATAGAGTCATCAGGTGCTCTCTTGGTGTTTTTGAATTTCTTTCTAACATAAAACTTAACAGGCTTAGCCCTAACAGGCCCACTAGACCCCAAGTCCTTATCAACTCTTCTCCCTTCGAAATCCACCTTTTCCTCAAGGTGAAACTCGGGGAATTTTTCCATAAAGGCAGCCAGCTGTTCCCAAGAGTTTTCACAAGAGGGTAGGTGCTTCCATTTGACTAAAATCTCAGCATTGTCTTGTGCCCCCTGCCTCCCAGCCAAAACATCCTCAGGCTGCACCTGCAGCTCCCACCCCTCTGATAGAAAGGAGGGTAGTGGTTGTGCAGTAACACCTGTGGACACGGATTTCTTGAGTAATGAGGCATGAAAGACTGGATGGACCCTACTCCCTTCAGGCAATTGCAACTTATAAGCAACGGGACCAATCTGCTCAATGATCTCATAAGGGCCGTAGAATCTTGGACTGAGTTTCTGATTCACCCGCTTGGCTAGACTTTTGAGTTTGTAGGGCTGTATTTTAAGGAAAACCGAGTCTCCTACCCTGAATTCAACTTCCCTTCTATTCTTCTATGCTTGCTTTTTCATACGGTTCTGAGCTCTTGCTAACTGCGCCTTTAATTCATCAAGCAACACGTTCCTTTCCTCGGTTACCCGCCCCACTTCGTCCAATGTGGTCTTCTCTACATCCCCACGAATTACAGCTGGAGGATGTCTTCCATACAGTGCCTGAAATGGGGTCATTTTGATGGCTGAGTGATAGTTTGTGTTGTACCAAAACTCAGCCCAGCTCAACCACTTTGGCCACTGTTTTGGTCTTGTTCCAATGATGCATCGCAGGTAGGTTTCTAGAAATCTATTCACTACCTCCGTCTGGCCATCCGTTTGAGGATGGTAGGCTGAACTGAAACGTAGCTTTGTCCCAGCTAATTTAAAGAGTTCTATCCAAAAAGAGCTGAGGAAGACCTTGTCTCGGTCAGAAACAATGGATGCTGGAAACCCATGGAGTCGCACCACCTCCTTGAGGAAAATTTCAGCAACATCCTTTGTTGTGTAAGGATGAGCTAAAGGGACAAAGTGTGCATATTTAGTGAGTCTATCCACCACCACTAGGATAGTATCCATTCCCATGGCCCGTGGAAGTCCACCAATAAAATCCATGAAGATGTTTGTCCATGTTTGAGAAGGAACGGGTAATGGTTGCAGCAGTCCTCTGGGGCTAAGAGCTTGATATTTATTTTGTTGGCAAATTCCACATTGTTGCACATACTCCTGCACTTTTTTTTTCATTCCCTCCCAATAAAACAGCCCGGCTATGCGTTTATAAGTGCGAAAATATGCAGAGTGACCCCCCAATGCTGAACCATGGAATTCTTGAAGTATAAGTGGAATTTTCTGGGAGTCTTTAGGAACAACCAACCTGTCTTTATAGTAGAGTCTCCCCTTGCATAATTTGTAACCCGGGTGGGAGCCAGAATCAGCTAGCAAATCCTGGACTTTTTGCCTCAACCTTGCACTTTGGTTTATCTCTTCCTCTAGATCCTCCCATTCATAAAACTGGACTGTGGAGAGGGCTGCCAGATGCAATTTCTGAGAGAGAGCATCAGCTGCTCTATTTTCAGTCCCGGGTTTATATTTTATTTCAAAGTCATAGCCAAGGAGTTTAGAGGTCCAACATTGCTGTTCTTCACCCATAATCCTTCGTTCTGCTAAAAACCGCAAGCTCTTTTGATCAGTGTGCACTACAAAGTGCCTCCCCATTAAGTAAGGTCTCCATATTTGGACTGCTAATACCATTGCCATCAATTCCCTTTCATACACGGACTTCCTCTGAGATCTATCTGACAAGGTTTGACTCATAGACGCTATAGGTCGCCCCTCTTGCATCAGCACTGCTCCAAGGCCCTTGCCTGATGCATTTGACTCAATCACAAACATTTTATCGAAATCCGGGACTGCTAATACGTGTACTGTGGTCATGGCATGCTTCAACTGCTCGAAGGCTTCTTGTGCTTCTGCCCCCCATACAAAACTATCTTTCTTGAGTTGTTGGGTGAGTGGCCAGGCTATCTTGCCGTAGTCCTCGACAAATTTGTGATAATACCCGGTCAACCCCAAGAAACCCCTCAACCCCTTCACCTCTTTAGGTGTAGGCCAGTCCAACATATCCTGAATCTTTTTGGGGTCAGCTGCCACTCCCTTCCCCGAAATAACATGGCCTAGATACTCTATCTGATTCTGACTGAAAGAGCATTTTTTCTTATTAGCAAACAGCCAATGTTCCCGCAACACTTGCAACACTTCTCTAAGGTGAGTAATATGACTGTTTGTATCTTTACTATAAACGAGGATATCATCGAAAAACACCAAAACAAATTTCCTCAAATAAAGCCGTAGTACCTGGTTCATAAGAGCTTGGAATGTAGAGGGTGCATTCGTTAATCTGAAGGGCATCAATAGGTACTCGTAGTGCCCTTCGTGAGTCCTAAATGCTGTCTTTGGTATGTCCCCTGTCTGCATTTGTATCTGGTGATAACCGGATTTTAAATCCAGTTTAGAGAATATGGTGGCCCTTCCCAATTCTTCCAGCAACTCTTCTATGACGGGGATGGGAAACTTGTCTGGAATAGTTAGCTTGTTCAGAGCTCGGTAGTCTACACAAAACCTCCATCCCCCATCCTTCTTCTTGACCAAGATTACAGGACTGCTATATGGACTTGTGCTCGGCCTGATGATCCCCGCTTGTAGCATCTCCTTGACTAGCTTCTCTATCTCATTTTTTTGGTAGTAGGGGTATCTATAAGGACGTATGTTGGGAATTGAGGCCCTTTCCTTCAAGGTTATGGCATGATCTTGATCTCTCTCAGGTGGCAGCCCCTTGGGTTCTTGAAAAATGTCATCAAATATAGCTACCAATCCCCCAATGGCCTCGGGTATTTGTTCCTGGTATGCCTCTATCAGTTCTTCACCCTCCTCTTGCCCATAAGCAACATAAAATCCTCCCCCCTCATCATGTAAAGCCTTTAGCATGGCCTTCCAAGATGCTCTAGTTTTTGTCAGGGCGGGGTCCCCTCTAAGGGTGTACCTACTTCCTCTCTGTTTCCACTTGATAGTTAAGCTTCCGAAGTTTGCTTCAATGTCACCAAGGCTGGCCAACCAATCCATCCCTAGCCCAACCTCGGTACCTCCCAATTCCAAAATAAAGAAGTTCTGAACAATGTCCACCCCCTGTACTTGCAAACTCAGCTTCTGACACACTCCTCTGTTTTTAATTAGATCTCCTGTCCCTACCTCTATTGAATACTCTGGGGTATTTTTTACCTTCAGCTGCAGTTGACCCACTAATTCCTGAGAGATAAAGTTGCTAGTAGCTCCACAGTCAATCAGCACCAGTACCTTTCTTCCTTCAATATGCCCCCAGGTTTTAAAGGACTGATTAGATGTAAGCCCCTCCTTGCTGCCCAATGACAGTTGTAGAGTTTTTTGCTCCATATCTGGCCCTTCCTCGCTGTTTTCTATAGTGGGTTCCTCCTCTTCAACTTTTGGGCTCTCAACCAACATAAATTGGTAGTGCTTCAGCTTGCATGTGTGCTCAGGACCTCATCTCTCTCCACACTTGAAACACAAGCCGTTCTTACTCCTTTCCCTGAGTTCAGCCTGCGATAACCTTCCCCCCACATTTCTCTCCCCTGTTGCAGCTTCGGCGGTTTTGGATTTCGCATTACTACTGGCCCCGGGTCGGGTCACACCCAGTTTGACGTAGCTCGTCTCTGTTGTGGATCGATTCTTCCACGGGGTGGGCTTATCTCTCCATTCTCCCTTAGTCCCTTGGCCCTTTTGAAAAGCCCGATTCTTCTCTTCCAACAACAAGGTGCGGTTCATGAGTTCTTCTAGTGATCGGGTCTCATAGAGCTTCAATTCCGCTTGGATCTCCTCTCGAAGTCCATTCAGGAAAATACTCTCCAACATCACCCTCTCCTCTCTTCTCAGTGGAGCGATCAGCATCTCAAATTGCTCCCTGTACTCCATGACAGATCCAGTTTGTTTAATGCTTAGTAGAGGACCCAGCGGGTTCTGGACCAATCCCGGCTGAAATTGCCAAAGAACAGCCCTCTTGAACTCATCCCAGTTGAAGTTCGGCGTCTGCTCCTCCCACCACTGATACCAATTCAAGGCTCGATCTTCCAAGGCAATCACAACAGCGTTGAGTTTCTCCTCCTCCCTGATAGAATTCACCCGAAAATACCTCTCGACCTTCACAATCCACCCATAAGCATCCTCACCCCCGAAGAACGGGACCTCTAGCTTCCTTCCCTGGTAATCGTACGCCGATGCTCAAGGTCGCGAGTGAGAGCGCGAATCGTCATAGTGATGATTCCGACTCTCCCCACCCGATCCTCCTCCGTGAGGTGTTCTATGTCGCGAGCGACCTTGGTGACCCCTCCTGAGCTCCTGTATGACTTGACGAAGCTCAGCGAGCTGGTTCTGGGTCTCGATTCTCTCGTTCTGGTTCTCTAGCCTCCACTTCTGGAAACCGCGTTCCAGGTTCTCCATTCTAGCATCCATTGTAGTGCGTGTAATGTCCATCAACTCCCGGAATTGAGTGCTTTGATACCAGTTGATAGGTACCAAGATTTAAAGAGCAGAAAATAGAAGAAAGAGGTGTATTGTTACTGATCCCAAGAATGTGATGAGGAATCACAGTAATGGGAAGAACAAGAAGGGAAATACAAGATGATAGGCAAATTAGAGAGTGCCTAATTCTCTCCCAAGTCTAGTCCAATTCCAGCCTAAAAACTGATATGAGAATCCCTCTAACAATATATCCCTCCCCCAAAGGCTAGACGTAGCCCTCACAGCCTGTTTCCTCTTTCTCTCTCCTGCCAAGTCAGCATAATTAGTTATGCTGACCACTATCTAGTGTGGCTTGCCCCATAGAGTCATCAGGTGCTCTCTTGGTGTTTTTGAATTTCTTTCTAACATAAAACTTAACAGGCTTAGCCCCAACAGGACCACTAACAGGCCCACTAGACCCCAAGTCCGTATCAGCACTTTCCCCTACTAGAATCAGAAATTTCATCCTTGTGAAAAGCCCAATCTCCTTTCTGCCTTTTAAGTTCTGCTCCCACTATGAACTGCACGGCTAAATCCTTGAAGGTAGCCCAAATTCCCCCATAGTGTTGGCCTTGGCTCGTTATGTCAAAAAATGAGCTCAAGAGGCAGAATTTTATTTCTGCTCCTCCTTCTTCTTGTCCCCAATTAGTAAGAAAATTTTGGGTTTGGCCCATTAGGTCAAAAATTGACCCAATTTCTGAAATGCCAATCCGACCCTAACTCCCTTTGGTACCATGTGTGCTGCTACCATTCTCAGCCGCAAGTGTCGCGTTGACCACCGTAGGAGGATCACGGTCTGGCGGTTTCAACGGCGTCGGTGGGCTGACCGGATCTCCATGTCTCAACGCCCTTGTTCCTTTCTTCACGGTGGTGCTACTGGTTTGGGGAAAGATGTGACCATTATCTCTTCCCTCGTCTCAAAAACAAGCAGTGTTATCAAAAAACCACTATGGCGGATTGCGGTGGCAGATTTTTGGCCAACCGCTATGGCTAATTTATGAAGGATGGCGGCGCCATGGCCGCAATGGTGTTTTGAAGCGGCTTAAAATGGCGGATTGAGAGCTTGATCAAAAACGATGAACCACTCCCAAGATCTTGAGAGCTTGATACCAGTTGATAGAAATGGACCAAGAAATGAGAAAGAATATGTCAAACTATAGTGATTTTATCCAGAATGGTTCTGTATCAGTGTGATAACATGTTGGGCCTTTAACCCATGTTTATAAGAGGAGGGGTAAAAAGAAAGGAGATGGGCTGGGAACAGTTGGGCTAAACGTGGAAAATGAAAGGGCAGAGGCTGTTGACATGTTCTTCCATAATGGGAAAGATGGTGGAGGCTATTGATATGTATAACAGTTCTGCCATAATGGGAATGAAGGGGGGGTGAACGTATTTAAAGGAGAGAGGGGGGTAAGTTAGAGGAGAACGGAATTGGTGAGGAATTGGTTAAGCTTGGCCTAGGGGCAGAGATTGCATCTTGCAGCTCTGATTGTTATCTTCCCCATTTCTGCATTTTGTGTTACTGTGTTTCTGGTTTCCTGGCCTTGAGCAGTGTTGCTCTTCTGTAAAAAGGAGTTTTCCTCCTAGTTTCTACCTATTTTTCTTAATATACTACGGGTTCCTATCATAACAGAACAGAGATACTACTGGAGAATATTCAAGAGATCCTACTCCTCTGCCACTCTCCAATTTCTCCTCCAAAATCTACCTCCCTCTCCTCAGACACCTCTCTTTTTTATATTGAACTATACATACTTTACAATTAACATCCAACTGTCAGTTAGTTATGAATAATAGCTGCTCTAGACAATTGTGCTAACTGGTATCTAACAATCTGCCTCCCCCTTCTTCCCCTCGTTATATTTGTGACCCCTGCCCTTTACAGTTACAGTTTTCTGTCCCATTAACTATCCCGCTGCCAATAACTATCAGCTGTAATTTCGGTTATATTTGTGACCCTTACTCTTTTCAGTTACAATTCTCACTACCACTAACTTTCCAGCTGTCACTAAATAACAGTTGTCATTTCAGTGAAGCTGTTAACAGCAGCAATTGTTGGGTTCAATCCCCTACCCGCTATTTTTTTGTTCCTAACATACACCCTCCTAAGTGGAGGCACCCTCCTGATCGGAGGCTTGCTAACAATAAGCAATTGGAAGTGCTAATAGCCTCACCCAGAGATGCGTTGTATATTGTGAATCTTTAGTTTCTTAATTTTGTACCATGTCATATGAGTTCAGTTTTATATGGTTGCAGAGCGGAGAAAATATGAATCCTCTGTATAGGACTACATAACTGTTTTATCTTAATAATTTGTTTTTTGTTCACTTCCTTTAGTGTTGTTCAAAATTAAGTTAATGTAGCTTGTACGTGCAATATGAGTAGATGTTGTCTAGGCAGTGTTGGCTACTTGATATTTTGTATGGGGATTGAGGAATATGCTAAAGCAGGTGCAGATTAAAAGGTTAGTTGTTTCAAATGAGGAATGAGATGTTGATCACTCTTAGAATTTGGGTTTGAGCCTAATTCAACCCCAAAAGCTAGCTCATGGGATGAGGGTTACCGTCCATTTATAACCACTAATTAGGCTATATCACTATCTAATGTGGGACTCCCACACCCTCCCTCACGCCAAAGACTGGACATCTAGAGCATGAAATTTGCAGGACTATGCATCTGTGACTGGCCCAATGGATCTCGGATAGGCTTTGATACCATCTTAGAATTTGGGTTCGGGCCTAACTCAATCCCAAAAGCTAGCTCATGGGGTAAGGGTTGCCCCCCACTTATAACCATTAATCAGGCCATATCACTATCCAATGTGGGACTCCAACAATCACATGTTGCATGTCCAGATGATTGGGGTGAACTTGTGAAAAAATTACACCTCTTTATTCTTTAGAAATTAGTGCAAAATCTTCTGCGGTTATATCCTCTGTGATGGGCTTGGGCCTTTTAACAGTTATGATGGTAGTTTAACATGATCACTGAATTTGTTGTGGTGGGTTTGGTCAGGTAAATACCGTCCCTTGGTAATTCTTGCATAGGTTTTGGTTTCCATATATGATTTTACTGTCTCCAATATATGTTCGAACTTGAAGAGGAATGCTATGGAACTAGTACGAAGGACTTGTTAATGCTTAAATGGTTTGTGTTTCTTTTCATTACCAAATGTCTGCATAAGTAGGGGGAATTAACGGAGGAAAAGTGTTATTAAATAAATCTGAAAACCTAACCAAGGTGGTGTTAAGTTGGTATGGATGTATACACTAGCAGCAGGAACTTCCATGTTTTCTTTTGCAATTTCTGATTGTCATAAAGTTTTTAATAGCTTGTCTTAGTTAAAATGAAAATTTATTTTCCCATTCTCTTATATGCTCTCTGGTTGAGGATCATTATATATTTCCTGTTACAGGTAAGTTTTACTTGTGTTGCCTCACATCAATGCTCAGTGTGTTCTCTCGAATTCTTACCTATTAAATATTTAATTTCTTTAATTATTGCACCCAAATCATGGGTATGCTTACCTTTTGAACATGATATAGTGTTATATATAGTTATCTAAACATTAACTTGCTTGTCTTTGCTTAGAGTACATCATTTTCTTTTCTAGTGTATAAGAATGAGGTCCTCTGCTCCTCTATATGCATGCATCAAACAAATAAACAGTCATTGATCCATATCATCGAGATTTGACCAAGTTTTACATTGGCTGCTGACTGCCTAACACAACCCTAAACAAATAAACAGTTTTCAATTATTTATTCATTCAGTGTAGCTTAACATTCTTGTTTTTGAAATTCATTGTTGAATATAATTTTGTCTTCATTATGGATTCAAGGCCTGTCTGTGATACGGCACAGCTTTGTTTTTTCTCCTGTTGTGTGAATAAAAGGGGATTTGGATCCTCTAAAAAATTTGAGTTTTTCTCATGTCAGGGGAATACAGAGAGATACATATAAAAATATCAGCAGAGTAATAATTGTGGTGCCCTGTACTAGGATGTGGGTCACCCTGTTCAAGGATATTGTGTCTATTACCTGAATTGGAAACTTATCTGGAACTTTTATCTTGTAAGGAGCCCTAAAATCGAGACAAAGCTACTACCTGTCATCTTTCGTTTTAACTAAGATAATAGAGCTAGAATAGGGGTGCTCACACTTGGTCTTGTAATTCCAGCAATTAGCATTTCATGTACCAATTTTTCTATTTCTGCTTTATAATAATCAGGATACTTGTATGGTCCTTGATGCAAACCCCACCAATGACCCAACAACTGATGAGGTTCCGAGGCCCATTCCGAGGCCCATTAAGGCACCTCAAGTGTATGTAAGAAAGAGAGTGAGGCATAAGGCACCTGATCATCATAACAAGAAGGGGGAGGGAATGTAACTAACTTCGCCAGCTGGCAGAGTGAGAGTGGAGGGGCGTGTGTTGTGCATGTGATGAGGTAATGAGTGTGGTATAATTGGAAACTCGGGGGGATAGGGGGAGGCAGGCAGGAATTGGGCTGGGCTTTTGGGAGAGAGAGACACTCTTTAATTTGTCTCACTATCTTTCTCTTTTCTCTGTAATTCCTACTGTTATCACCTTGATAACAGTTTGGATTTCCATAAATAATACAAATACACATAGTTCCCTTCTTAATTTTTCTGGTACCTATCAATTGGTATCAGAGCTCTCGATCCCAGAGCTTGAATGGTCTTGACGTGCACGGCAATGGAAAGCAGATTTGAGAATTTGGAACGTAGCTTTCATGAATGGAGGATGGAGAACCAGACTCAAATGGAGGAGCTAAGGCAAATCCTTGCTGCGAGGAACCGGAGGCATCGGGGACGGACTCCACGATGTGGTTATGCAAGTCCAGGTAGCCACAACGGTGAGTCGCGATCCCACTCGCGACATCGGGAGGTTAGTCGTCCTTTGTTGTATTACTTGGGTGGAAGAAAGCTGGAGATCCCATTGTTCAATGGGGACGAGGCCTATGGATGGATTGTGAGGGTGGAGAGGTATTTCCGATTGAACATGGTGCGGGAGGATGAGAAGCTCGACGCGGTGGTGATCGCACTTGAGGATCGCGCACTGAACTGGTTTCAGTGGTGGGAGGAGCAAACCACTGATCTGAGCTGGGCCGAGTTCAAAAGAGTGGTGATACGCCGTTTCCAATCGAGTATGGCTCAGAACCCATTGGGGCCCCTGTTGAGTATCCGTCAGACAGGGGCTATGATGGAATATAGATAGAAGTTCGAGATGATGATCGCGCCACTGATTAGGGAAGAGAGAATCGTGCTCGAGAGCATTTTTCTCAATGGGTTGAGGGAGGAAATTCAGGCGGAGTTGAAGCTCTATGAAACGCAATCCTTGTCGGAGCTAATGGATAGGGCATTGTTGGTAGAGGAGAAGAACACGGCCTTCCAGAAAGGCAAAGGGCTTGCCAAGGAGAAAACAGAGTGGCATGATAAAGCAAGTAGTTGGAGGAGTCGCTCGAGTGGGGATATGGGCTGGCCCAAACAGTATACACCCAGGCCCAATTACACCAATCCTGGCACAGCTGAGTCCAAACAAGCTTCCACGGGTGGGGGAGAAAGGAGTACCGGGGTGGGAAGGAAACTCTCCCAAGATGAGCTCAGGGAACTAAGTAGAAAGGGCCTATGTTTCAAATGCGGAGAGAGGTGGGGTCATGATCATGTATGCAAGTTCAAACACTTCCACTTGATTCTAATGGAAGGGGAAGTTGAGGAAGAGGCAATAGAAACTCCACAGGAGGAAGAAGAGGTGTTGGAAATGGAAGCCAAAATTCTCCAACTATCTCTTAAAAGTAAGGAAGGACTCACTTCAAAACCGTTCTTTTAAGATATGGGGAGAAATTAATCAAAGACCAGTTTTGGGGCTTGTAGACTCAGGGGCAACCAGTAACTTCATCTCAAATGGCCTAGTGAGGGAACTGAAATTAGAAGTGGAAGAGACTCCTCAATACATTGTTGAGGTAGGAACTGGAGATAGGGTGAGTAACAAGGGTGTTTGCAGGGGGGTGAGGCTAAAGGTGCAGGGTATCGAGTTTGAGCAGAATTTTTTCTTAATGGAGCTAGGAGGAACAGAGGTCGTGTTGGGGATGGATTGGCTTGCAAGCCTAGGTGACATTGAGGCTAATTTCAGGCAACTGGTTGTCAGGTGGAGGGATGGGAATGAGAAAATGATGTTGAAAGGAGACCCTGCATTGTGCAAAAATCAAGCATCGTGGAAGACTATGATTAAGGCATTGCAAGATGAGGGAGAGGGGTATTTGATAGGGTGCCAACAGCTGGTGAAGACAGAAATAGAAGCTCTGCCCTGTGCCGCAAAATTGGAGACTGTTTTGGAGACTTTCAGTGATGTCTTCCAAGAACCAGAGGGGTTACCACCAAGGAGAGAGCAGGATCATGCTATTACCCTTAAGGAAGGAGCTCAAATCCCCAATATTCAACCAAACAGGTATCCTCATTACCAAAAGAATGAAATTGAGAAAATTGTTGGTGACATGATGCAAGCTGGGATTATTAGGCCGAGTATTAGTCCTTTTTCTAGTCCAGTAATTCTAGTTAAAAAAAAAGATGGTGGATGGAGGTTTTGTGTGGATTACAGGGCCTTGAACAAGTATACTGTGCCTGACAAGTTCCCCATTCCGGTAATTGATGAGTTATTAGATGAATTGGGTGCGGCAGTCATTTTCTCTAAGCTGGACTTGAAATCCGGGTACCACCAAATCAGGATGAGAGAGGAGGACATTCCTAAAACTGGATTTAGAACTCATGAAGGGCATTATGAATATTTGGTTATGCCTTTTGACTTAACCAACGCCCTTTTTACATTTCAGGCCCTCATGAACAGAATCCTCAAGCCATATTTGAGGAGATTTGTCCTAGTGTTCTTTGATGATATTCTCATCTATAGCTTAGATGTAGAGAGTCATAAAGAGCATCTCAAGACAGTGCTGCATGTGTTAAGGGAGCATCATTTGTTCGCCAACAAAATGAAATGCACTTTTGGGCAGCCACAATTGGAGTACCTAGGACTCTTAATCTCTGGACAAGGAGTTTGAGCAGATCCAAATAAAATCAGAGACATGGTGGATTGGCCTGTTCCAAAGGATGGCAAAGGGTTGAGGGGCTTCCTGGGAATGACTGGATACTACACGAAGTTTGTGAGGAATTATGGGAAAATTGCTTGGCCCCTTGCACAACAGTTGAAAAAAGATAGTTTCAGTTGGGGAGTGGAAGCTCGAGAAGCCTTTGAGCAACTCAAGCAAACCATGACTTCCCTGCTAGTGCCTGCTGTTCCAGATTTCGAGAATGCTTTTGTTGTGGAGACAGATGCATCAGGAAGAGGAATTGGGGCTGTTCTTATGCAAGGAGGAAGACCTGTGGCTTATATGAGCCAAACTCTATCTGGAAGAGCACAAAATAAGTCTGTATATGAGAGAGAATTGATGGCCATTGTACTAGCCATACAGAAATGGAGGCCATACTTGCTGGGCAGGCACTTTACAATGCACACAGACCAGAAAAGCTTGAGATTCTTAGCTGATCAGAGGCTTATGGGTGAGGAACAGCAAAAATGGATCTCGAAATTGTTGGGGTATGACTTTGATATCAAGTATAAACCTGGGAATGAGAACCGAGTTGCAGATGTACTTTCCAGAAGGTTGCAGTATTCAGCATTGTCTACAGTTCAGATTCAAGAGTGGGAAGGGCTTGATGAAGAGGTACAACATGATGAAAAGCTGAAGGGAATTGTACAAGCCCTCTTGGACCAGCCCGAGTCTCATCCTGGGTACCACTTGAAAAAGGGAAGGTTATATTACAAAGGGAAGATGGTAATTCCTAAGAATTCTCCTAGGATCAGCAAAATACTCCATGAACTCCATGATTCAGCTTTAGGAGGTCAGTCAGGGTCATTTAGAACCTACAAAAGAGTTGCTGGGTTGGTGTTTTGGGAGGGCATGAAAGGAAGGATTCAGCAATATGTACAGGCCTGTGACACTTGCCAAAGGAACAAATATTAGGCCTTAAGTCCTAGAGGGTTGTTGCAGCCCTTGCCAATACCAGAACAGGTTTGGACTGACATCTCCATGGACTTCATTGGGGGCCTGCCCAAAGCTATGGGAGTGGACACAATTCTGATGGTAGTTGACAGGTTATCAAAGTATGCTCACGTCATAGCCTTGGCTCACCCATATACTGCTAGAGAAGTGGCAGAGATCTTCCTGAAATAGGTAGTTAAGCTCCATGGGTTTCCAATTTCGATTGTGTCAGATAGGGACAGAGTTTTCATAAGCTCTTTTTGGAGTGAATTGTTTAAGTTGGCTGGGACAAAGCTGAAATTCAGCTCTGCCTATCATCCTCAAACTGATGGGCAGACCGAGGTGGTGAATAGGTGCCTCGAAACATATCTGAGATGTCTAACAGGAAATAAGCCAAAACAATGGCCAAAATGGTTTAGTTGGGTAGAATTCTGGTACAACACCAACTACCATTCGGCCATTAAGATGACCCCTTTTGAAGCTTTATATGGTAGAAGCCCTTCGGTGGTTATCCGGGGAGATGCAAGGCAGACATTTGTTGAGGAGGTTGATCAGTAGACTGCAACTAGAAATAGAATGCTAGACGAATTGAAGGAACAATTGGTGAAGGCCCAAAACAGAATGAGACAGCAAGCTAACCAAAACAGGAGGGATGTGGACTATCAGGTGGGAGAATCAGTATTCCTAAAGATTCAACCTTACAAGTTGAAACAGTTAGCTAAGAGGATCAACCAAAAGCTGAGTCCTAGATATTATGGGCTCTATGAGGTGTTGGAGAAGTTGGGAACAGCTGCATATAAGCTTAAATTGCCGGAGGACAGTAGGAATTACCCAGTATTCCATGCCTCTTTACTGAAGAAGGCAGTGACTGCAAATGCTGTAGTGCAGCTCCTTCCTGCAATTTTAGCTGAAGATGGGGAGCTGCAGGTCCAACCAGAGGAAGCTCTAGCAGTAAGACAGAATGCTCAAGGCCATCTGGAAGTTTTAATGAAATGGAAACAGCTACCACCATATGAAAATTCCTGGGAATCGTGGGAAGAACTGCAAGCACAGTTTCCCGAATTCCACCTTGGGGACAAGGTGGATTTTGAAGGGGGAAGAATTGATGCAAACCCCACTAATGACCCAACAACTGATGAGGTTCCGAGGCCCATTAAGGCACCTCAAGTGTATGTAAGAAAGAGAGTGAGGCATAAGGCACCTGATCATCATAACAAGAAGGGGGAGGGAATGTAACTAACTTCGCCAGCTGGCAGAGTGAGAGTGGAGGGGCGTGTGTTGTGCATGTGATGAGGTAATGAGTGTGGTATAATTGGAAACTCGGGGGGATAGGGGGAGGCAGGCAGGAATTGGGCTGGGCTTTTGGGAGAGAGTGACACTCTTTAATTTGTCTCACTATCTTTCTCTTTTCTCCTTAATTCCTACTGTTATCACCCTGATAACAGTTTGGATTTCCATAAATAATACAAATTCACGTAGTTCCCTTCTTAATTTTTCTGGTACCTATCAGTCCCAGATTAGGGGTATTGGCTCCTTGCTTTAAGATAATGGCATGATCACATCTTCTAGATGGAGGTAAGCCTTGGGGCTCTTGGAACAAGTCTTCAAAATCCAGTAAAGCTCCTGATATGTCATCTGAAACCAAATCTTCTTGTAACGGTAGACTGGTTATAGCCTTATATTCAATTTTCGAGCCATGCCCTACATCTCTTAAACCTTTTGTCATTGATTTTAGAGAGGCAGCTGATTTAGACAACACTGGTTTCCCTCAAATAGTCCATGTTTACCCCGTCGCTTCCTTTAGTTTCAAAAGACAGTTATGAAACTCTTAGCGTATTATGGGCATAGCTGAGGTTTGGCCTGTGGTTTTGTATTAGCCTTTTACTCATCTTTCTTAGTATTTCACTTTAATTAAACTTTCTTTAAAAGGGCAATTTGGTGCTATAAAGCTTCTGCTATGCATAGGTTTAGGGAAGTGTCGGACCCACTATGTGGATCTATAGTAAATAGTCTTACCTTGCATTTGTAAAAACTTTCTTTAAGATGTACACATTTCTTATGATGCCTTCATCTTGTGAGGTAAGTGTATTTACCAATAGGAATTTCCACTTGGCATTATTATGTTTTTCCTGCCCCCCTCTTCTATTGGTAATTAAACTAGGCATCATAATATGAACCTTGAAATAATATTGCTCTAGGACATTGCAATGCTAGTCATTTACTAGATGTTTGTCATCAAAGATCATTAATGCCAAATGACCTGTTTCCCCTCCCCTTACATTATATCCTGTGGATTTTGCCAATTCATAAAAATCATTTCAACATCCCAAAGACATTTAAAGTTTTGTGGGGGGGGGGGGGGGGGGGGGGGTTGGTGGAACAGCCAAACTAATGAGATAATAACTTCCACTCAACAATTGATAGTAATGCTAAATTCATCCGTTTTACATGTTTTCCTGCAGAACTTTGTCCAAGCAGCAGCCATGTCTTCATTTCTTCCTGCCACGACAGAGTCAATTGCTCTGGCATTGGAGGCCAAAGACCCATCCGAGGCCATCTCCGTTCTTTATCGTGTACTTGATGACCCTTCTTCTTCTCCAGAATCTGTGCGCATGAAAGAGCAGGCGATTACAAACCTCACTGACTTTCTCAGGCAAGAGAATAGGGCAAAGGATCTGTGTAGCCTTCTCACTCAGTTGAGGCCCTTCTTTTCCTTGATTCCTAAGGCAAAAACGGCGAAGATTGTGAGGGGTATAATTGACTCTGTTGCTAAAATACCAGGGACGTCTGATCTACAAATTGCACTCTGTAAAGAAATGGTGCAGTGGACCCGCACTGAAAAGCGTACCTTTCTGAGGCAGCGAGTTGAGGCAAGGCTTGCAGCACTTCTGATGGAAAATAAGGAGTATTCAGAAGCTTTGACTCTTCTTAATGGGTTGGTCAAAGAAGTTAGAAGATTAGATGACAAGCTTCTTCTTGTAGACATAGACTTGCTTGAAAGCAAGCTACACTTCTCGTTAAGAAACCTTCCAAAGGCAAAAGCTGCCCTCACAGCTGCAAGAACAGCTGCAAATGCTATTTATGTTCCTCCAGCTCAACAAGGTGCCATAGATCTGCAGAGTGGGATTCTTCATGCTGAGGAGAAGGATTATAAAACTGCATATAGTTATTTCTTTGAAGCTTTTGAGTCTTTCAATGCTCTTGAAGACCCAAAGGCTGTTTTTAGCCTGAAATACATGTTGTTGTGTAAGATCATGGTGAGTCAAGCTGATGATGTGGCTGGAATTATATCTTCTAAAGCAGGACTGCAATATGTTGGGCCTGACTTGGATGCCATGAAAGCTGTTGCAGATGCTCATTCTAAGCGATCCCTGAAGTTATTTGAAATTGCTTTGCGGGACTATAAGGCACAGTTGGAGGAAGACCCAATTGTTCACAGGCACCTGTCGTCCCTGTATGCTACCCTTCTGGAGCAGAATCTTTGCAGATTGATTGAGCCATTCTCAAGGGTTGAGATTGCACATATTGCTGAACTTATTGAACTCCCCATTGATCACGTGGAGCATAAGTTGTCTCAGATGATTTTGGACAAGAAGTTCGCTGGGACATTGGATCAAGGTGCTGGATGCCTCGTCATATTTGATGAACCTGAAACTGATGCAATATACCCTGCAACTTTAGAAACCATTTCTAATATTGGGAGAGTCGTGGACAGTCTTTATGTTAGGTCTGCCAAGATAATGGCATGAGCTCTCGTTATGTTACTTTATTTGTTGTTTGCTACAGTACTTGTTGTTTTCTTCTTGACAGAGTAGCATTTCATTTGTTTAGTTTCAGAATCTGTCAAATTCAAAGATTCTTCTAAGTATTGAATTCATCTATCCGTAAACCACTTCAAGTGGCCTTGAATGATGATTAAAGAAGTTTTTTCCGCATGTCTACTGTTGGTATCTGTCTGATCTTAAAAAACCTGGGCTGTGAGGATTGGTGTAAGGAATCGGAATCCCAAGGCATATTTAGGACATAGGTGGAGCAAGTCATCAAATTGTTGCATATACAAAGTGTATACTAGACGTAGACGAAATTAAAAACACGAAATCAAGTTTAGATGTTCTCTATGGTTATCAGCACACTTTATAAACGCTCCTTTTAAAATATAGTAAGATTTACCTACCGCCTACCGACAAAGAAAATCCAGGAATTGAATCTAAGTCGTAGCGAGTTGGCGGAAGGCTTGACCAATTGTGTTAATCCTCTCAATGATTTATCTAAAATGATAACAAAATGCTTAGCAAATATTAAAGAACAAGTTAAATAATTTGGAGCAAGTCATCAAATTGTTGCGTAGACAAAGTGTATACTAGTCGTAGATGAAACTAAACACAAAATCAAGTTTAGATGTTCTCTATGGTTATCAGCAGACTTTATAAATGCTCCTTTTAAGATATAGTAAGATTTACATATCTCCTACCGATAAGGAAAATCCAAGAATCGAACCTAAGTTGCAGCAAGTTTGCGGAAGGCTTGACCAATTGTGTCAACCCTATACTCTATTCAATGGTTTATCTAAAATGATAACAAAATGCTTAACAAATATTAAAGAACAACTTATATAATTTGGAAAATCATGTTAAGTTGAATTGGTATAACATTGTAATTAAATTTTGTATAAACCAGTTTCACTTTAACTCTAGGGTGTGTTTGGATGAGGGAATTTAAGTGGGTAATGTATTTTAGAGGGCAATTAAAATCCTTCAATGTAAAATATCTTGTTTGGATATTAAATGTGAGGAATTTAAAAAGGAAGGATTTTATGGGGTATTTTATTTTAACTAAATTTAGGGAATTTGAAATACCATCTAGAAACTAGGAATTTGAAATTCCTTTATCCCATCTCATGTGCCACTGGACCATCACTGCCAGCCGCCGGACCACCACCTCCGCAGTACATAACATTTATAAATTTAAGCTTTAATTACTTTGCAGGTCCCTAAACTATTTGAGAATTTTTAAATAGGTCTCCAATCTAAAAAAGTTTGTAATTGGGTTCCCAAACTTTTAAATACTTTGTAATGAGTCCCTAAACTTTAAACGTTTGTAATCGGGTCACTAAACTTGTAAATAATTTTTTAATTAGGTCCTTGTGGTAGCAAAACAACCTTGTAATTAGAGCACCCTATAAATCCCCTTCCAGGATTTTTGTCTCTTGGAGATTAATAGAATCATTAGATCCCTCACAATATGAGAGGTTTTCAAAATATCTCTTACCTCAGAAACCTAATTACAAACTATTTACAGGTTTAGGGACCCAAATAACCAAGGTTTAAAATGTAGGAATCTAATTACAAAATATTTAGAAGTTTGGGGACCCAATTAATTTTTTTTTTTATTTCTGGGACCTATTTAGAAATTTTTAAATAGTTTGGGGACTTGCAGAATAATTAAACCTAAATTTAATTACTATGGTCAATTAATATTATACGATGGATATCAGGTGGGAGGAGTATGATATTGTCAGATACGAGAGAATGCAATAATAGCCATTATATTAAAATGAATGATTCAGATCAAAATAATTACCAAAACCCCATCTGTTCTTTATTATTCTCTCCTGCGCGTATATGAGTGCATACTGTTTCCCAGCCTACTTCGACCCCTCACCTTTCATTCCATGTTTCACAAAATTTTTCCAACTTACAATCACCCCCACAACACCTCGACACACCAAACCATGGTCACGCACATCACCTCTTCACTTCTTGTCCATCGTGAATTTGAAGCCGTGGCTGGCACTGGGGTTTGTCTATAGTGCAAGAGGTAGAGGGAGTTGGAAAGTCGATGGTGTTAGGATTACAGTGGCTGCTACAGCTAGGTGCAGTTTTGGCAAATTATTTTTACTTTCATTTCATGTGTTCGTGTTGCATACTTAGTTGCATTTAGCCTATTTCATGTTGTATATTGCATTCTTTTGCATGATCACACCATCTTGTGTCCCTTGATTACCATGTATCCTCTTGTTTGAACTTTGTGCCAATTTGATTGAGTTGGTGAATTTAGGACCGAATTTGGTATTCTTGTGATAGGCTAATTCTAGAGCTGTTCTTGAAAACGGCTTAATTAAGTGCTTATAAGATAAGCGCTTATGTATAAATTATTTCTATAGTCAAAGAGAAAATATAGTCAAACTATTTTCATAAGCTATCTTGAAGAGCTTATCAAAATAAGCTGAAAACAACTTACGGACATGTTATAAACTGTTTTCATAAACTCTTTAAAACACTCTGACAAGCACTTATGCCAGTAGATAAGCCCAAATAAGCTGTTTATATGCCAATCCAAACAGGCCCTAGTTGATAATTAGAATAAGATTCTTTATGTTTGTGTTTCTTAGCGATTTTTAGCTTCTAAATGTGAGATTTGAGCTTAGAGGGGTATGTGCTATAAAATGCCTCATTCTTTGTTGTTGAGTGTTTATTCCTCATTGAAGTTGCCCTTTAGAACTTGACTTGAAATCGTTTTGAAGCTTAAAATTTTTGTTAACACATTTGAAAATGATTGGGGCAATTAGATATTTTTCTGGTCTTCAGAGCTTTGATTTTGATTGCATTTTATCCTTAGTTGCCCAATTTGAACCTAAGTAAAAAACAATAATAATAACAAAATGTTTTTCTAGGTACCCTTGGTTGCTTTTGATAAATGTTGTATGGTGCCTTTTAGAGTATAAATAAGGTAATGTGGTAGTTGAAAAAAATGGGAAATTTTTTTCTTGTGATGATTGCACTCTTCTCCTAGTTTATTTTGAAAAGAATAATAGAAAAGAAAAGAAGAAAATATGGAGAAGACAATGATAAAAAGAAAATAAAAAAAAGAAATGGGAAAAAATAAGTAAAAAAAAGTCCAATGGGTATTCTAAAAGGTTGTTATACATGTTCGATATTTTGCCTGCCTTTTGAATATTCCTTCCTTTGTTTTTCCCACCTAATGATTGATTCCCATGGCCCTATTACAACACATAAAAGACCTTATGATTTTGGTGTGTTTTAAAAAATAAAGTCCGTAAAATTTTATTAATAAATTATAAGCTTTAATAAGCGTTATATATAGTATCAATTTTTTTCCTTGTATAATTAATGTACCCAAAATTTTAATTTTAATTTTTTTTAAAAAAAGGTGTCTTTAAATAATTAATAGTTATAAATTAATTTTTTATGCATGTACATTTATAAATTTGTTAAAAAGTTTATGGCATAAATAGGATAGTGTATAGTTTGACACACTCTCAATAATACAATTAAATTTATTAATGAACCAAAATGATTGTTGAACTTTCCTTAAATGCCTTTGTAATGAAGGGCATTTATTTAAGTTTTAGGAGTGTATTTAAATAGGGATTGGGATCCCTTTATTTATTCAATTTTTTTTTCTCCCGATGGCCTTTATTTTAAAAAGGCAAAAAAGGGTTCTAGAACTCCATGAGAAGAAGAAAGAAACGAAAGAAAGGAGAGGATAAGAAAAGAAAGAAGGAGAAAAAAAAGGGAAGAAGAAGAAGAGAAGGAAGAAGGAGAGAAAGGAAAAGAAGGGGAGGCAACTCAAGAATCTTCAACCTAAGGTGAGAGATTTGTATGTTATGATATGTAATTTTCGTAGGTTTGCCATGGATAAAATTGATAGTTTGAAATTCTTGATTTTTACATATGCTAATTATCCTTGTATGAATCTTCAACATATATATTTGCTTGTGTTTAATTTGTCGTCATGACCAAGCTTTGTTGAAGTGTTGCCGTATAGCTTTGTTTTTCTTTCTATACTCTTTTATGCCCTGTTTTGTGTGGATGATCCTTTGGGAGGGACAATACTGGAGTTATTTTGTTTTTAAAGGGGGAATTAATTCTGATTTGGAGGGGGTGGAGAAATGATCCAAAAATTTGAGAATGAGGACATCACATGGTTGGCTACTATTATATAGGAGGTACTGCAAGTTTTCTTCTTTTCTTTTTGGTGGACAACTTTATTGAGAACTTGAATAAATGGTGCAGGTCAATAAAGAATTGGATTAGTTCTTTTCATTTTAGAGTTTATCTAATGTTCAGAAGATTTCTAGTCCTACTTTGATTTAAAATATCACTTTATATTAGAAAGACTCAATGTATTTGAGTATTTGTTACTCCATTAATATTTTTCAACCACTTTAAGTCACCGCCTTGAAGAAAGAGTAAGTTTTACATGATTCTTTGGAAGCAAAATCACTTACATTGCTTAAGTATAACTATATAATGTTCCCTAGTTTCAATTATGGTCCTTTGCAATTAAACCTATTGCCTTATTACCTTCACTGCCAAAAAAAAAAAAAAAATTTTAAGATGGCCTAATTCATGGCTTGTTATTTTCTGCTATATATATTTGTGTTATCTAGCTTTGCTTTTTTTTTTTTTTTTTTTTTTTATATTGCTAATATATATATGTCAAAATGAGTGTAAGTTACTGGGTAGTGGCAAATGCCCACCCGTAATGGCATAATAATGCAATAGTGTTTGGAACTACTTGTAATGTATTTTAGGATTTAGGCAAATTCAACTCATCATGATGTTTAAAAGAATAAAAAGATAATGGATTTAAAAAGTTATTATATCATTATTGATTTAGAATTGAATTGTGAATCTCATTGTGCATTTTAAAAGTGTTACACATCTGGATTCGATTCTTTTATTTTTGATATATTTGATTGATTGGTGTTGATTGAGTATGAATGCAAGAGTGTAGATTGAGGTCAAGTATATTATTATGACTATGATGTTTAGTGTTTATCTTACCTATCTTGATAATGCTTCATGATGTGAATATTATGTGAAGATACTTAGTGGAATGGAAATGGATTGACAAAGTTTGGATTGTGAATCTTTGTGAATCCGGCCTAAGGGGGCGGTATCTCTGGGATATAAAGTAAAACTGTCGAGGTTAGTGACCTTAGTGAACAACCCCGGAGTTGAGGAGGGAATTTAATGGCCGAATGGGGCGGAATCTCCGGGATATAAATAAAAACTGTCGAGATGGGGGACCTTAGTGAACAACTTCAAGGGTAACCCAAAGGTTCAGTTCATCAAATTCACGCTTATGACGATGTTTCCTATGCAGTGAATCTTGATGAGTAAAGTTGATGTGGATTTTCCAAATCCATTCCACAAGTGCTTCCATTGATGGATCTACATGTCCTAATTTGGTTTATTTCAATTGTTGACAAGTACATGCTTATTTGTTGTAAATTATGGGTGCGTGTGTGAGAACCCTCACTGAGTTTTATACTCATCCCGCTCTGTTTTTTTTTTTACTTATGTTGTAGGCATAGGTACAGATAAACCTGTATCTTCTCATGCTTAAGCGTTTGTTTGGAGTCTCGGTTGCTATGTGGAGGCAATTAATATTTTTGGTTATGTTTTGATTGTTGCACTTGATTTTGGTTAAGGGTTGCAACTTATGATTATTTTGTTATATTCAGGACTTATATTTGCTTATAATATACAATACTCTGATGCATTATAATTTCAGTATTGTAAATTTTTCTTTTGGAAAGTATCCTTGACATTTTGGATGAGACTAACTCAGCAGGTTGAGAGGCTACGAAAGGGAAAGTTCTGCCTTCCCTTTTCGGCCGGTCATGACCACTAAATTCGGGTCATGACAAAAGTAGAGAATCTGGTTGATAGTCAACCTTATGGTAGGGCATTTTCTTTGAAGGAATTTGAGCAAAAAGTGTAATACCCTTAAACACTTTGAGTGTACCAACGCCTATTGGTCCAAGTGGCAAGGAGCTTGGTTCCCCTTAAGCATGGTGTCGGGTTCGAGTCTTGTGAATGGAAAAAATAGGCGTTGGGAGAGCTTTGCCCCCTTAAATGGGTCTTCCCGGCTCTACTCGAATTAATCGGAGTCCATTGTGATTTTCGGATACCGAGGGTCTCAGACCAAAAAAACACTGAGTGTGATTAGGAAAGTGCCCCCTAATTAGTGAGAGACATGAACTTAGAGAACCTAAGCTTCTAATTGAACTGGACAATGATCATCTTTTTGTTTGTTAAATGCATAAGCTTATTACTTGGATTTGTTGTTTTTCGGGTTCCTAATTCACTGTTGTGTTTTGAATGTTTATCTATTTTTGGCCTTAGTAATTGTTTGAGGACAAGCAAAATATTAAGCTTGGGGTAGGTTGATGTGTGTGATCCTACTTCATTTTTTTGTAGTCATTTTGCATGCATTTAATGTTAATTTAGGCAATTTCATTTGATATTTTATAAGTTTTTCTTTTAGTTTGGATTACTGTGGTGTTCTGTGTGTTTTGGTGCTAGTTTATTGATTAAGGAGCTTGGATTAACCTTGTTGGAGCTATCATTAGGAAATGAACTCAAAGCAAGTGAAAAATGGCCAATCGAAGAAGACCACGACCGTGGTCTAGATGTGATGTTAGAGTTTATCAAGTAAGAGCCGACTGTGGCGCACCAATTTTTAGAATATTTTTTTTAAAATAGAATCCTATCAGGCTTTGGACCCTTTTTGACGCTAATGTATAAATAGCTTATTGGGTCTCGAAATTGGCTGTTCTTTACATTGGTTTTGGAGACTTTGACTTGGAGATTAGGATTCATCTCTCTTCTCTTGTCCTTGGGTTTGGATGTTTTCTTCTACCATGACGGTTTTTATTTCCATTAGGTTGGTTAGTTCTTTTTATTTCTAGGATTTGGGCTATGCCCTTGACTTGATTTATGTGATGAATTGAATTTTTTCTTTTTCATTAATGTCAATTGTCTTTTGATTTGATTCTGATTGTGATAATTCTTGTGAATTTGCCGGCCACATATTTGCATGTCAAAGATATCTAGGGAAGAACTGTGAGGTGAACCTAGGTATTAGACCTATAGGAGTTGAACTTAGAACTTAAATTGCGACAGTTAGATTTGATTCTTCGAGGATTCAATTGAATTGTCAATAAACATAAAGGGTTAAATTTAAATTCAATTACCACGAGAGTAAGGATTGGTTTAATTGGGAACGGTTTTTGTATCTCGAGAGGGAATATTACCCAATTTAGGATAATTCACCTTCAAAGAGTTTTGATATTAATAAAAGGGTAGTCAATGCATAAGCATTATCAGTCATTCTGGTAACCCAATTCTTGGAAATCTCGCTGCATATTTGAAAAACTCTTAATTATTTTCTTGCTATTTAATTAATTGTTGTTTTTCAATTTTGTATTGTTATAGTTGTTCTCTTATTCAAATTATTTTCTTTTATTTATTTAATCAAATTTATTAATTAATTGGTAGTCATAATCACGATCGTGGTCAGGATGTGATGCTGGAGTTTATCAAGTCAGAGTCAACAATGACCTAGCCGTGGTTTGGCAGAAGGAGCAGAACATTCCAGGACAGAGGTGGCCATGACCTGGTTGTGAAACGTGCCACGGTTGTGGCGCACCAATTTTCAGAATTTTAGTTTGTTTTAAACGATGGCCCATGGCCTCGACCACGTCCAGGCCGTGGTTGGCTCTGACTTGATAAACTCCAACATCGCATCCAGCCCATGGAGTGATGGACATCACGGCTAGGCTGTGGTCTTCTCTATTTGTCCAAGTTTCTTTTTCATTGCGCCCTCGAACCACGGTCGTGGTTCAGACCACCCCTTGACTGTGGTTGTCACTGTTTATCCCTTTTTCACTTTGCCTATGGGATGATGTTGAGATAGAGAAAGTTTTTGTTACTATACACTGTAGAGATAACAAAAAGATTACTTATGCTTCCTTTATGTTGGTCGGAGCAGCGGAGGCATGGTGGAAGAACAAACAAAGGCTATTGGAGATAGAAGGGAGGATGCTGACTTGGGATGTGTTCCGAGAGAGCTTTCTGGGGAAGTATTTTCCATGCAGCGTCTAACAAGAAAAAGAAAAAGAGTTCTTGAACTTGAAACAGGGATAGATGTTTCTGGGAGAATACACCATGAGGTTCGAGGCGCTATTAAAGTTCTCACAATTCTACCAAGTGCATCCAGACGAAGAATGAGTGCGCAAAAGGTTCTAAGACGAGCTGCGACCCCAATTGAAGAGGGCGATGCTACCTTTTAACATTAGATCATTCCCGGAGCTGGCAGAGAAGTGTACAATGCTAGAAGGGCATGACCAAGCTTGAGTTGCACAACTGCAAACAAGGAGTGTTGGACCAGTCAGAAACAATGGTCAGAGAGGTCGAGGAGGAAGGTTCCAATCAAGGGCGAAACCTTATAGTCGCTCGAACTAACAGGCTGCAAGTTTTGGGAGAGGCAGTACCAGCCAAGGACGATCGGTATTCTCAACTTGTTTTGGATGTGGAGGACCACATTTAATCAAGGATTGTCCTTAGGCACCCAACGTCAATTTCTTCCGGTGTGGCAAGGTAGGCCACTATGCCAGCAACTACAGGCAAGGGAATGATAGGAGGAATCAATCCTCGCAATAAGGCGCAAGAACTCAGAATACTGGGACGGGGCAACAAGTGGTGAGCCAGCAGAATAGGCCACAGACGACTGGGAGAGTGTTCCCCATGAGAGGATCTGAAGCCTCTCGATGTCCTGATCTAATACAAGGTAAGTGCTTAATAGCTGGGAAACTCTTATCTGTTTTATTTTATTCAGGGGCAACACATTCTTTTATTTCATTAGCGTGTATAGATCATTTGAGTTTACTTGTTTCCTCTTTGCCATATGATCTCACTGTTTCTACACCTACAGGTGATTCCTTAACCACCCTGTTTGTTTGCTTACAATGTCCTGTGGTTATAGAGAACCGATCTTTTCTTGTGGACCTACTATGTCTGCCTATCCAGCAGATTGATTTTATCCTAGGCATGGATTGACTTTCAGCCAACCATGTACTACTAGATTGTTCAAACAAAACTCTTCGCTTCTCAGAGCAATCTGGATCATTTCCGGCCTATGGGATGATGTCGAGTTGGATGACTACGGGGAAGCTAGGTTGCCTAATATTTATGGAGCGATCGAAGGCATTCACACTTAAAAACAGCCAAAAGACCTCATATTTTGATTGTCACCATCCATTGCTTCCACTAGATCATCCTTATAGGAGGAATAAAAAAGCATTCAAGAAACGTTGTACTGAGACTACACCCCCTCCACCGCGTTTGTCTGGTCCCAATGTATGGCGAAGAGTAAAGTCCTTATCGCTCATCCATGAATTGCAAGGAGAACATATTCCCGATTATGGTGTTAAGCATAATTGGACTTAACAAAGTATATTTTGGAGGTTGCCATATTGGAGAACGCGCCTTCTCCGTCACAACATCGATGTCATGCATATTGAGAGGAATGTGTTTATGAATGTGTTTGACACTGTCATGGACATCAAGGGGAGGCCAAAGGATACAAATAAAGCCTGATTAGATTTAGCAGAAATATGTAATCAGAAGGAGCTTGAGTTGTAAGACTGTGGTGGTGGCAAACTTATCAAACCAAAGGCAAGTTATACACTAAGCAAACCCCAAAAATTAGCTCTCTGTAAGTGGGTTAAAGAATTGAAGTTGCCTGATGGGTATGCTTCCAATTTGGGTAGATGTGTCTGTTGGGGTTTCAAGAGGGATATTTTTTAAAAATAATTTTCAAAAACCTCTTGAGCGGAAAAATCCTTTAGCTAAGGACCACGTATTGCACATGAATCACAAGGATATTGTGTTTATCTCTTGAAGCGTAGCTTCACCACGAACATTGTGAGCACGTCAGCAGTATTGGTAAGTCACGAACACTGCTACGGTGTGAATGACAACTTGATCTACACAGCTGCAGTGCAGCAAATCTGGGGAGCACTGCTGCTAACACCACAAAGGGAGAGGTTCTTCTAGCCCTAGTATTGCAAGGTAGCAGTATCTCTATTCAATCCACGCGAGCAAACCAACGTCAGAGATAGCATAGTGCTAGCTATCAGGATTGGAAGAGGCGCGGCACACAGAGAGAGAAAAGAGGGCGTGCCTGTCAAGGGTGTACAATGGCCGTTATGAGTGCTCTGTGTTGTGTGTCACTTAAGTGACGTGCACAACTTATTAATAACTGTTGCAACATCCTCATTTTCACCACCTTGATTGAATACATGAATGTATGTTTGACTTGATAATGTGCTTAGAAGGTAGGTTAAGGGTTGGGATTGAATTGGAAGAGAAAAGGATGAAGAGTATGTGATCCAGAGCAGAACGCTCAAGCGTGGACCAGTAGAACGCTCAAGCATGCTAACGCTCTAGTGTGAAGCATGGTGGACGCTCAAGCCTGACCACTCTGATCAGTTGACTGGCAGTGATGGGACATAAAGTGACATGTGTCAGTTACACGTCGCAGCTAGCATGTGAGGGGTGGTGCCGTGGCAGTGAGGAAACATCAACGCTCAAGCGTTGAGAAGGACAACGCTCAAGCGTTGGAACGCTAAAGCGTGGAAAATCCCAACGCTAAAGCATTGACAGCAGAGTTTTACCTCTATACATGCTTGTCCATTTTCAACATGCACGAAGTTTTGGTAAATTCTAGAGTTACAGAGAGGGTGAGAGAAGACCAGAGACAAGTTCCAAGCTTTGATTGTAGGTGGTGATTCGATCGTTGATTCGATTTTGATTCCAATTGTGTTTTCGTGATCAGCTCGACTTCTACTTTCATTCTACCGGTTTAATTTCGTGATTCGTCAAGGGTAAGCCGAGTCTAAGTTGTGGCTATACAATGTTCTTCTTTTATTTCTAGCTTCTATTCACGGTTATAGCTTCGTACTAGGGTCAATGCTATAGTCTAAGTTTTGTTTCCGTGATTAGGGCAAGTTTGGAAGTTGCATTCGTAGCTTTTTGGAGCTAGGAGGCTACGGCTGTGAGGCTAGAGGAAGGAGCTTGGAAAGTTCGTGTGTTTGTGATTGTTGCTACATTGCTATCAGGTGGGAGAAAGAACCACAATATCGTCGGGGAGACAAGAATAAAATAATATATATTGATATGCGTAGGGCGACCAAAACCCTAGTGGTTGAATAACCAACACCACCTAACTCACATTGGCGACTACTAGTAGGTGGTACCAATGTAGTTTTAGGCATTGTAGGTTTATCGCCGATTGGTCGATTTTATGATATGTTGAGGTTGTATGCTTGTATGTTGGTATGCGTAAAATGATACATGTTGATATGTATGTTGTGTCTAGTAATACGCTTAGGGTTATTTGAATATATGCCTATGGGTAGATGTGATAAACATGATTATTTAGCATGATATAGCTGCTTGTGATATGAAATTTGTAATCATTGTTGTATGAGTAGAGATTGGCAGTAATTCCTGATATTTTGGGAGATGAACATGTGGTGAGGATTTCGAGGATACAGATATGTGGCAGTGCTCAACCTAGAGATCATGTTGATATATTTATGTTAAGATTTAAAGTTGATACCCGGTTATGCCAGCGAACGTTGGCCATAACTATGTACAAGTTGCAGTTGTGGCACTAAGTTGTTGATCCCGAGATGAGTCGGTGAGGTTCATGCTGCATCGCTGTTGTTCATCACCATGTTGGCGTACGGGCGATCGATCTTGCCTGCGGGACGATGATCGTACCCATAAGTTGAGTTGTGAACGGGTGAATATCCCGACCTGGCCTGCGGGCGGGGGGATATGTCGTCGCCATAAGTTGAGTTATTGACGAGCGAATGTTCTGACCCGGCCTGTGGGCGGGGGAATATGCCGTACCCATGAGTTGAGTTGAGCCAAGAGGGCTGTGATGGATAAGACATCTTGATCAGCCGGGGATGTCACGTCATGGCCGCGTCCATATAGTTGTTAGATGCATGAGTGTGAGCGACAGTAGTTAAGAGAATAATTTGGGAGATGAGTGCTTGACACTATATGCTGCATGTGTGATGCTATCTATATATCTTAATTTATAGCTATTTCCTTATTTATGATGTATTGCTGTTTCTTATTTCCCGTACTTTCCCTATGTTGTGTTTTTATTCTCGATCGCACGATAAGATTCTGTTGAGGATTTGCCAGACGAGATTGATGGCACACCTGTTGAGGTTGATGCTGGTGGGAGAGCCCCGGATCCCTGTGTTGGGAGACTTTGAGTTGTACGAGGACGATGACCGTTTCTGGGAGATTGATTATTCTCAGTGACGGGTAGTGTATACGGGTTCGACGATCGTATACTTTCGAGCTTGAGGATCTTCCCGGAGCTACTTGGTAGGAGACTTCCGGATCGCACAGAGGCTGCCATTGGAGAGGCTGTGGAACAGACCATGGGACTACCATCATGACTCAGATGCTGGATGGAGATCTCACGCATTCTCTAGGACTGAGTTTGTGGCTCGAGGCCGACATCGTCGTGTTGAGTGGAGGATGAGGGAGTACCGTCGTCGCCGGATAGTGAAGTCAGAGAGCGAGACAGAGTATGAGGCGCTGCAGACTTATCGCCGGAGGCAGTGAGCATCTGTGGGGAGCTCTCGTTATCCCCGTTAGAGTCAGGTTGGGGTAGTAGTCTTAGTTGTTATGCCCAGAGAGTCTCTTCTTCTCTTTTGTGAGCATATGTATTTTGGGGGTGAGGAAAGGAAGTCTCGTGTTATGTATTTTATTTTGCTACCATGCTTTCTATCTGTATATGTCGTAGTAGTTGTGTACTCTACTGACTGAGGTTGGTGTTAGTTGTAGGTTCTACTGATGGAGCCAATACTCTTATCTATATCTATGTTATATATGGTTGTGGTATCTGTGTTGGTTGTTTTTAATATTTCCGCATTTGTTATAATCACGCTACGCTATAACGTTAAGAGGATGAGTTCGAGTTAAAAAATTGGAACTCCGAGGAGGGGCTGTCTCATTATATGGTATCAGAGCAGTTTGATTCTTAATCAAGGACTGCTTGGGTTAGGATGTAATAGCTGGCCATGTCTAGTTGAACTCGTCTTGGGTATTAACTACGCTTAGAAGTTAGGTAGAGTGTCCGGTACGCGAGTTATCACGAGAGATAACTGTTTTGGCGTTTGTAAGGCATATAATGCATGTATGTGATAATATAGTGTCATGTGTCTTACAAATGTGAGCTGATAATTTCTTGTACAGGAAATTAAATGGCTCGCGGAAGAGGCAGAGGACGTGGCGGAAGAGCCATAGAAGGTGCCGCTGAACCTAGAAACAGAAACGGTGAGAATTCCCACGTTGGTGATGGGACAGAGTCAACTGAAACCCTAATGACAGTTAGGGAGTTGTCAACGACAATGCTGCAGCAGACGCAGCAAAATGCTCAATTGTTGCAAGTAACCATGCAACAACAGCAAAGGCAGAATCAGAGAGGTAAGGTAGAGACGGAAGATGCTGGACTAAGTACCTTTCTGAAAGGGAAGCCGTCGCAGTTTAATGGTGACTTCAATCCGGAAGGTGCAGAACTTTGGATACAAGAGCTTGAGAAAATCTTTTCGGCAATGCACTATCATGAAGATAGGAAGGTGACTTATGTATCCTTCATGCTGATGGGAGGTGTAGAATTATGGTGTAAAGGTAAGCAGAGAATGCTTGAAGCAGAAGGGAGAGTTATCAACTGGGGGCTGTTTAGGGTATATTTTCTGGAGAAATATTTCCCTAGATTGATGAGAAGAGAGAAAGAGAAGGAGTTCATGGGTCTGAGACAAGGCAATATGTCTATTGGTGAGTACGCTGCAAGGTTCGGAGTGCTACTCAACTTTTCTGAATTTTACCAAAGGTTCTCGAACGAAGAGTAGGCGTACAGGCGTTTTGAGGACGGCCTAAAGTATGATCTGCAGAGGGTGATTGCACCACTGAATATCACCCGATTACTTGAGATGTTGGAAAGATGTTCAGTTATTGAGAACATCGATAAGAAGAGAGAATTGCATCAAGGCAGAGCTAGAGGGCCTACTCGGACATTTGATCAGAGAGGCCGAGGTGGAAGAGGAAAGTTCCAGACAGGACAGAAGCCTTATAACCGTCCGGCAACAAGGCTAGCTGACCAACAACAACAACAATAGCCAAGTGGATGCTTCAGATGTGGAGGCTCACATCTGATTAGAGATTGTCCGGTGAGGGAGACTCGCCAATGTTTTCGATGTGGCCAAATGGATCACATAGCTCCGAAGTGTTCACAAGGAGCAAGGTATAACACAGGTGGGCATGGCCCAGTGACCAGAGTACAAAGAGCAGGACAACAGGCCGGAAGACGGCAAGCCACGGGAAGAGTGTTTACTATAAGGGGAGCTGAATCCTCCCAATCCCCTAATCTTATACAAGGCATGTGCCTAGTGCCAGGTAAACTCTTATCAGTACTGTTTGACTTGGGGGCTACGCATTCCTTTATATCCTAAGAGTGTGTGGATCATTTAAAACTACCTGTTTCTTTACTTCCTCATGTCTTAGTTGTTTCTACCCCTACCAGTAATTCTTTGAATGCCATGACTGTTTGTTTGAAATGTCCTATCGTTGTTGAAAATAGAACTTTTCGTGTCGATCTTGTTTGTTTACCTATGCAACAACTGGATGTGATTTTAGGCATGGATTGGCTTTCGGCTAACCATGTAGTGCTAGACTATTCTAAAAAGACTTTGTTGTTTCCTGAGCAATCTAGATTGATGCCTGCCAATGATAGAGATCTTATGTGGAGTAGTGAATCTCAGAAACATGTGTTGTTATTTTCTATGGAAGCTAAGGAATCTCCTAAGTTGGATTCATTGCCTATAGTGCGAGAGTTTCTGGCAGTTTTACCTGATGATGTTCTAGGTTTACCACGAGAGAGATAGATAAAGTTCGCTATAGACCTCGTACCAGGAACTGGACCGATTTCGATAGCACCTTATCGAATGTCTCCAGCAGAGTTAGCAGAGCTAAAGAAGCAGTTGGATGACATACTGGGTAAAGAGTTTATAAGACCAAGTGCTTCGCCTTGGGTAGCGCCGGTGTTGTTCGTCAAGAAAAAGGACGAAAGTTCAAGGCTATGCGTGGATTAGCGGTAGTTGAATAAGGTGACGATCAAGAATAAGTATCCGTTACCTAGGATTGATGACTTGATGGATCAGTTGAAAGGAGTGACAATGTTCTCGAAGATTGACTTATGATCTGGTTATCATCAGATTCGAGTGAAGAAGTAGCATGTATCAAATACAGCGTTTAGAAGTCAGTATGGACACTATGAGTATTTGGTTATGCCCTTTGGTGTGACTAATGCTCCAGCAGTGTGTATGGATTACATGAACCGGATTTGCCGACCGTTCTTAGATAAGTTTGTAGTTGTGTTTATCAACGACATTCTTATCTATTCCCCTAATCGGGAAGAACATCAGGAACATCTTAGGATTGTGCTTCAGGTACTAAAGGACCGACAGCTTTATGCAAAGTTGTCTAAGTGTGAGTTTTGGTTAAAAGAAGTGCAATTCTTAGGTCATGTGATTAACCGAGATGGGATAGCGGTAGATCCAACGAAGGTTGAAGCTGTAGTGCAGTGGGAGAGTCCTAACTCGATAAGTGAAGTACGGAGTTTCTAGGATTGGCTGGTTATTATCGAAGGTTTATAGAAGGATTCTCAAAGATTGCGTTGCCTATGACACAACTAACAAGTAAGGGAACGTCTTTTGTATGGACGGATGAATGCGAGGAGAGTTTCCAAGAGCTGAAAAGGATGTTAACAACATCACCAGTGTTGACATTACCAGATTCTTTAGGAGAAGGTGGACGGAATTCATAAAGGATTATGAATTTGATCTACAGTACCATCCAGGAAAATCGAATGTAGTAGCAGATGCGTTAAGTAGGAAATCCTTACATGTGTTTGCTATGATGGTAAAGGAGTTAGAACTGATTGAACAGTTTAGAGATCTGAATCTAGGTACAAAATTATCTAGAGATAAGATACACCTAGGAATGATTACGATGACGAGTGACTTTTTGAAAACGGTTAAGGAGAAACAAGAAGTTGATCCGTATCTCCAGAAAGTGAAGGAGTAGATAGTTGGTAGCAGGACTTCTGAGTTTAGGATAGATCAGGATGGAGTGTATGGTGATAGGATTTGTGTGCCAATGGACATAGAACTAAGAAGGATGATCTTGGAAGAAGCGCACAAGAGTAGGCTGAGTTTTCATCCAGGAGCAACCAAGATGTATCAAGACTTAAAGAAGATGTTTTGGTGGCCCGGAATGAAGAAGGAAGTGGCTGAGTATGTGTTGGCTTGTTTGGTTTGTCAGAAAGCGAAGATAGAACATCAGAAGCTAGCAGGACTTTTACAATCCTTGGATATCCCAGGGTGGAAATGGGATAGTATATCTATGGATTTTGTGGTTGGTTTACCAAGAACTAACAAGAGACATGATGCAATTTGGGTAATCGTGGATAGGTTGACGAAGTGTGCTCACTTCTTACCTATTGGTGAGAGTTATACGTTGGAAATGTTAACCTAAATCTACATCAAGGAGGTAGTAAGGATGCACGCAGTGCCTACTAGTATTGTTTCCGACAGAGATCCTAGATTTATATCTAGATTCTGGAAGAAGTTACATAAGGGTTTGAAACTAAGTTAAGGTGACGGATGGTCAATCGGAACGAACGATTCAATCATTGGAAGATCTCTTAAGAGCTTGTGTTTTGGAACACACAGGAAGTTAGGATGAGTTCTTACCATTGATTGAGTTCGCCTATAACAACAGTTTTCATTCGAGTATAGGTATGGCACCTTACGAAGCGTTGTATGGAAGAAAGTGTAGAACATCGTTGTGCTGGTATGAGCCAGGAGAAAGTCAACTGCTAGGCTCGAAGGTGGTACAACAGATGACAGAACAAATTAAGAGGATATGGGAAAAGATGAAAGCCGCACAAGATAGACAAAAGAGCTACAGTGACAAAAGGAGAAGACCTTTATAATTCCAAGAAGGAGAGCATGCATTTTTGAGAGTGACTCCAAGGATTGGAATTGGCAGAGCAATCAAATCTAGAAAGCTTACTCCTAGGTTCACTGGACCTTTTCAAATTCTTTGTCGAATTGGTCCTGTAGCCTATCTTGTTGCTTTACCTCCACACTTATCCAATCTTCATGATGTCTTTCTTGTATCTCAGTTGATGAAATATTACCCCGAATCATCACATATCCTAGAACCAGAGTCAATACAGTTGAGAGAACCTTGAGTATGAGGCCTTACTAGTAAGGATTGTGGATCCGAGGTAAACATATTCTGTTGGTTAAAATCGTGTGGGATGAAGTTACAGGAAATGTTACCTGGGAACATGAAGAGGATATGCTGCAGCAATATCCTCATTTATTCTAAGGTACATCAAATTTCGAGGACGAAATTTATTTTAAGGGGGTGGAGATGTAACATCCTCATTTTCATCAACTTGATTGAATACATGAATGCATGCTTGACTTGATAATGTGCTTAGAAGGTAGGTTAAGAGTTGGGATTGAATTGGAAGAGAGAAGGATGAAGAGTATGTGATCTAGAGCAGAACGCTCAAACGTGGACCAGTAGAATGCTCAAGCGTGCTAACGCTCTAGCGTGGAGCATGGTGGATGCTCAAGCATGGCCGCTTTGACCAGTTGACTGGCAGTGATGGGACATAAAGTGACACATGTCAGTTACGCGACACAGCTGACACATGAGGGGCGGTGCCTTGGCGGTGAGGAAACGTCAACGTTCAAGCGTAGAGAAGGACAACGCTCAAGCATTGGAACGCTAAAACATTGGAATGCTAAAGCATGGAAAATCCCAACGCTAAAGCGTTGGCAACAGAGTTTTACCTCTATAAATACTTGTCCATTTTCAACATGTACGAAGTTTTTCTAAATTCCAGAGTTACAGAGAGCGTGAGAGAAAGCCAGAGACAAGTTCTAGGCTTTGATTCGAGGTGGTGATCCGTTCGTTGATTCGATTTTGATTCCGATTGTGTTTCGTGATCAACTCGACTTCTACTTCGATTCTATTGGTTTACTTTTGTGATTCGTCAAGGGTAAGCCGAGGTTCCGTATCTACCTACATTGTAGCTATACAATGTTCTTCCTTAATTTCTAGCTTGTATTCACGGTTATAGCTTCATACTAGGGTTAATGCTATAGTCTACGTGTTGTTTCCGTGATTAGGGCAAGTTTGAAAGTTGCATTCGTAGCTTTTTGGATCTAGAAGGCTGCGGCTGTGAGGCTAGAGGAAGGAGCTTGGAAAGTTCGTGTGTTTGTGATTGTTGCTACGTTACTATCAGGTGGGAGAAAGAACCACATTATCGTCGGGGAGGCATGAATAAAATAATATATATTGATATGCGTAGGCGACCTAAACCCTACTAGTGGTTGAGTAACCGACAACACCTAACTCACATTGGCGACTACTAGTCGGTGGTACCAATGTAGTTTTAGGCATTGTAGGTTTATCACTGATAGGTTGATTTTATGATATGTCGAGGTTGTATGCTTGTATGTTGGTATGCGTAGAATGATACATGTTGATATGTATGTTATGTCTAGTAACATGCTTATGGTTATTTGAAGATATGCTTATGGGTAGATGTAATAAACATGATTATTTAGCATGATATAGTTGCTTGTGATATGAAATTTGTAATCACTGTTGTATGAGTGGAGATAGGTAGTAATTCCTGATAATTTGGGGATCTTCCCTAAGCTACTTCGTAGGAGATTTCCGGATCTCACAGAGGCTACCATTGGAGAGGCTGTGGAACAGACCGTAGGACTACCATCATTACTTAGATGCTGGATGGAGATCTCAGGCGTCCTCTCGGACTGGGTTTGTGGCTTGAGGCCGACATCGTCTTCTGAGTGGAGGATGAGGGAGTACTGTCGTCGTCGGATAGTGATGTCATTGGGCGAGACGGAGTATGAGACGCTGCAGACTTATCGCCGGAGGCAGCGAGCATCTGTGGGTAGCTCGTATTATCACCGTTAGAGCCTGGTTGGGGTAGTAGTCTTAGTAGTTATGGCCATAGAGTCTCTTCTTCTCTTTTGTGATCATATGTATTTTGGGGGTGGGTAGAGGAAGTCTCATGTACTTATGTATTTTATTTTGCTACCATGCTTTCTATCTGTATAAGTCGTAGTAGTTGCGTACTCTGATGACTGAGGTTGGTATTATTTGTAGGCTCTACTGATGGAGCTGATACTCTTATCTATATCTATGTTATATATGGTTGTGGTATCAGTGTTGGTTGTTTTTAATATTTCTGCATTTGTTAGAATCACGCTACGGTATAACGTTAAGAGTATGAGTTCAAGTTTCTAAATGGGACCTCTGAGGAGGGGCTGTCTTAGCTGTCACTTATTTAACCTACCCACTTGGGCTACTGTACGCTACAGGCCCAATGTTTAATTATTAATTAAATCATATTTAATTAATCAATTAAACTTATCCTCATTTAATTATTAATTAAATCATATTTAATTAATCAATTAAACTAATTTTCTGAACATTTGTTCTATGCTTGTGACCTTATAGGTTCTTAATTAATTGGCAATAATATTAATTATTATTAATCATATTAATAATCATTTAATATTATAAACAATGAGCGGCATCTAGCAATACATCATTGCTACCCAATTAATTAGAATATTGGTGATACAATTAAAACCATATTGTAACCATATATAATGTGAAGTCAACGTCCTTTCGTCACAATGTCTTAATTAAACACAAGGCATAAATGTGTCATCTTTTTTAAGTCCAATTATTTATTTCTTGATCTAATAAATGACGTACGATCATGTGGGCCCAATATCTCAGATTGTCCCACCTTATCATGGCCATGCATTTCTAAATCGCATAAGAGGCCTATAGACATTACTCCTGTTATGTAGGAGGTGAAAGTGAAATAGGGAAACACAAGAAGAGGGGTTAAATTGTGTTTCTTAACCGATTTTTAAAAGCCTTTTCATAAAAGTGTTTTAGACAAGCAAGATGAAAGAACAAAACGAAACGATAGCAAAACATTTAAGAGACTTTGTTTTCTATGCCCAAGTTACTAAATAAATAAACTTAACAAGATAGGGTTAGAGAGATTCACACAGAGATATATCACGGGTCACTCTTTTAAACCAAAGAGCTACGTCCAGTCCCTTCCCTTAGAAGGTTTTTCCACTAAATCACTTAGCACTTTTCACAATTTGTTTCCTAGTCACTCCACGACTACAGCTCCAAGTATTCTACACCTCTCCAAGCTACAAGTATGCTTTTACAGACAAGCCTCTTCAGATTCAACAAATCCTAAGAATTGGGTCGGGTTTTGAACTTTTTACAAACTCACTAAGAGTGAGAGTATTACACAATACGACTCTTAAAAATCTGTTTGTAACTTTACAAGGAAAGAATATGACAGTTTACAGATCTTTTTCTAGAGAGTGATTGCTTGAAGCTTTTTTTTTGCAAAATGAATTCTCTCTTCTGTGTATTTGTATCCCTTTTTTTTTTTTTTTGTTTCTTCAAAAGAGCGTCTTTAAATAGCCTTGTCTGACTTTCGGATTTCAAATGGTAGAAAACTTTTCTGTTTTAGACACAGTGAAATATCCGTTAGACACATGTCCATTTGCTAGCTGTTTTCTGTTCATATTTGTCCTTCCTTTGTGTGAGGAGGCAAGGTTCCTTTCGATAGAATAGTGGTGATATAGCAGCTTGAATCAGAGCAGACTGTTTTGCCTTTTGGCCGACATGCTTTTTGCTCTACGTGGTTCTCTATGTACGATGTTGTACCTTGTTTTGTCTTATATGAAAAGATATTTTCTTTCCAAAACCAATCAAGACTTCTGAAAAAGAGCCATGTCATCTGCAGAATAAAGTTAGTGGACGCATAAGTATATAGAAGATTGGACGCACAATTATATAGAAAGTTGGACGCACAAATACTATATGATATCTGTACGCAAGACTTTTACCACCAAAGTCCAAGTATCATTTGGACGAACCACAATGTTCTTTGGACGCAGATATTGCTTTGAGCTTTTTGTCCAGTATGAGCCAGATGTATCTTTGGACTTTGAGAAAAAATGTTCTTTTGAGAGTCCGTCTGAAGTTAGAAACATATAATAAAGGTCTTTTGACCTTATGAATTAGTATTATCTGGACTTCTACTATATTCATAAACATATAATAATTTTGTTAATCATTAAAACTTGTAGGGGTCATCGACCATTACTGTTTTGGTTCTAACAATCTCTCCATTTTTTATGATGACAAACATTATTATAAAGTATTTTTGAAACAAGATTTCTTGTGAATAAAGGCTCCCCTTAAGATTATACATTTCTTAAATATGTGTGTTTAACATACAGATTACTCATTAATGACATAGCTAAGAACACAATATGATGAAAGCATTAAATATACATGCTTTTATAAAAAAAACTTTCATAAAAACAAATACAGCCTTTAAAGTACATATTTCCAATATTCCTATTCTAAAAAAAACTTTTACACATTTCCATATTCTCCCCCTGTTTGTCATCAGACAAAAAGGAAATGGGAGGATTCACATCACAGTCATCAAAGGAAAGGAAAAGATTCAAGGAGATGGAGGAGGAATGTTAGGAAAGATGCGATGAAGATAGGCCAAAAGTTGATCCATTTTTCTATTCAACTCTTGAGTCACCCTTGCAGAAACCCGTTCTACCAAGTAGTCAGCAATTTCACGTGAAAGTCTAGGAGGTAGAAAGGGTTCCGAAGCTTGGGCAGGGTGGGCTTCTTCAGCAGTAGAAGTGTTGACTTTGTTATTTTCATCATCAAGATGTAGTTCCACAGTGTTGCCGGACAAGGTGGAATCAGGATTAAGACGATCAGTGTGCTGGCCGGAGCTTTCTTCTGCTTGAGTTTCAAGAACAGCAAAGTCTTTGCATTTTGCATCTTCTTGAGGACAGGTAGACTCAGCACAACAAAAGTTTGCTTGGGTCTCAGCTTCACGAATTGCTTCATGAAATATACCCAATGGAATCTCTAAAGATGTAACTTCTTCATGAGAGTACCATGGTAGCAGAAGAACGTGAGGAGGAGAAGATGAATTTCGAGACCTGGGTTTGAGGGATAGAGGGTAGGTCATCTTGAAATCCTCTATGTTCATTTGAGGATAGAGCGATAGGTGAGAGGGATGGTTGTTGCTGAGAGGGAGTGGAGGTGGAGGAGTTTTGGATTATGATTTTAGGTCTGGGTGGCCTTTTAGCTATGGTTTTAATTCTCATCTTTTTGGTTGGAGGAGCAATGGACGAAGACAAGTTAGGATTGGTGATTGGAGTAGTAGATGGGGCTTCAGTTGGGATGGAAGGTATAGAAGAAATAGAAGGGTTGGGCCAGTTGGAGAGGGATGGTGTTACCTTGGTTTTCTTGGCAAGAAGAAGGGCAATAGGAACATCATCCTCATCGTTTTCCTCATCGTCTTCTTCCACTAGAAGCTTCCTCTTTCTATATCTAGGCTTAGAAGGACCAGCTTCCTGAGTCGTAGGTTGGTGATGCTCTTGAGAGGATGCACTGGCATGAGCTTGCTTCTTTGCTGTTGAGCCAAAATTGGCTTTAAGCAAAGGTCCATGAACCTCTTCCACAAAGGGAACAACTACACCATTCAGCTTGATAAAGGTTTCTCCATTAATGGTGTAAGCAATACCTTCAAACATCGAAGCAAACTCCAGATTTGGTTTTTTCTCAAATTCTTCCAATACATCGTGGGTCTTAGCCTAAGATTGTTCAAACAATCTTTCCAATGTGGATGAATCAGAAAATACTTGAGGTTGATTAGCAACACTTGGGGTCTGATTCTTTCTTCTTTGTGTGCTTTGAAGAGCTTCCATGCGTTGATATTATGCAATGTTGGACTGAACTTGTTCAAAGGCCATGACAGATTTAAGTTGCATCTTTCAAAGATTTTATTTTCCAAATTGTGGGCAACTGATGGTTTGGTAGGAGTTCCTTATGCTTGGATGAACCTTGCTTAGCATTCAATAAATTCCTTGGTTCTCAAATATTCGAGAAAGAAGAATTGCATAAGTGATGGTCTTAACAGAGGCAACATCTATGCAAGTTTCTTTGTACCGATCAAAGAGAAGGGAGGGAAGATTTATCTTCATACTATAAAGATGGGTAAGAAGAAAAGAATGCACCTCAGAAACAGAGTCCTTAGACCCATCTTTATAAAGAACTGCCTTGTTCAAGATTTGATTTAGAATCCTTGCTTCGTCTTTCATAATGGCAGCACGAAAGAGAGCATTGGGCTGAGCTTCAGGATTTCTGAGGAAGTTGACCTTGTTCTTATGTTATCACTGGGTTGTCCTAGAATTTGATCTTCAGGATGGTAGGTTTTGAATTGCCATGTTTTCTGACTATCATTTGATGATTGAGGAGTGTGATCATCAGCTTTGACTTCTTCGAAGATTTCCTTCCCATTGTTGTTTGGATGATGATCATTCAGATCAAGATCTGCAAGCGATTCGTCCAGCTCTGATAATACTTTATCAGGCTTCTTGTCATCAAATTTAACATGAATAGATTCTTTGACAATTAGTGATCTACTGTTATAAATTCTGAAAGCTTTAGATGTTTCAGAGTATCCTAAGAAAATAACATTATCAACTTTGGCATAAAATTTACCTAGATTGTCTTTAGTATTCAGTATAAAATAGGTACATCCAAAAGGATGAAAATATGATATGTTGAGTTTTCGTCCTTTCCGCAATTCATATGGAGTCTTCTTCAGTATTGGTCTTATGTATACTCTATTTTGAATATAGCATGCTGTGTTAACAGTCTCAGCCCAGAAGTTTTTAGAAACAGAGTTATCATTGAGTAATTTTCTTGCCATCTCTTGAAGAGACCTATTCTTTCTCTCAACGACCCTATTTTGTTGAGGTGTTCTAGGGGCAGCAAAATTGTGAAGAATACCATTCTCTAAACAGAAAAGTTGGAAGTTTATATTCTCAAACTCTCCTCCATGATCACTTCGGATTGAGTTGATACAAATACCTTCCTCATTCTGAATCCTTTTGCAGAATATTGAGAATACTTCAAAAGACTCGTCTTTGTGAGCTAGGGACATCACCCATGTCCATTTAGAATAATCATCGATAATGACAAGCCTATATTTCTTTCCACTTAGGTAGGCAGTCCTTGTTGGACCAAACAAATCTAAATGTAGCAATTCTAAAGGTTTGGATGAAGAAACAATATTCTTTGAATTAAAAGAATTTTTAACTTGTTTTCCCTTTTGACAGGCATCACAGAGAACATCTGATTTATAGGCAAGCTTTGGTAATCCTCTTATGAGGGTATGCTTTTGTAGCTTTGACATTAATCTCAGGCTTGCATGACCAAGTCTCTTGTGCCAAATCCATTGTTCATCATTTACAGACATCAGACATGATACATTTTGATTAGAGAGGTCCTCCAAGTCAATTTTATATACGTTGTTTTGGCTCTTACTAGTAAATAAAGTGGACCCATCAGCATATCTGACTGTACATTTATCTTTGTTGAAAGAAACCACAAACCCACTGTCACACAATTGGCTTATGCTAAGCAGATTGTGTTTTAACCCTTCAACTAACAACACATTATTTATAGAGGGAGAATTATTCTTACCAATTTTACCAATTCCTACAATCTTTCCCTTTTGATTGCCACTGAAGACAACTGATCCTTCAGACTTTGGCTTTAGGTCTAGGAACATAGACTTTTCTCCCGTCATGTGTTTTGAGCATCCACTGTCCAGGTACCATGATTGGTGTTTTCTTCCTGTTGTTAAGCAAGTCTGCAACAGAGATTATCATGCTCTTAGGTACCCAGATAGACTTGGGTCCTTTTTGGTTAGCTGCGGGTAATTTATCAGTTCTAGCATATCTTTTGTGTAAACATTTGGACTCAGAGTGTCCATTTTTACCACAGATAGAACAATACATTACTCTTTTTATCTCAGTTTTCTTGTAAGAAATTTTTGGATTTTCCTTTTCATATCCAATACCGGATTTATCATGAGGAGATCTATATCTAAGAATTAAATTAAGCTTCTTAGATCCATCACTGAATTTAGATAAACTATCAGTTAAATAAATAACTTGATGCTCAAGTTTCTCAATTTCACAGGATGTACTAGACTTAGAGCTTGAGAACACAGTTAGGCTGATTATCTCTTCTCTTAGTTCTCCATTCTCAATTTTGACTTTGTCAAAGTCTTTATTGAGTTTGGTAAATTTTCTTTTAAGATCTTTATATTCGGAATAAATAATGCATGATTCATTTAATAGCTCATCATATGCATCTTTAGAATAGTCAGATATATTTACCTCTTCCTCTTCTATTTTTGTCTTAGAAGCAATACTTGCCATGAGACACATATCTGCTGTTGGGGATGTAGGTGGAGATCTTTCCAGAATATCCATTAGGTTCATCATTCCCCAAGCAGTTGTTTCATCAACCAGGGCTTCTTTTCTTGCTCTGTGTACACTCTGAAACAAGAAAGCTCTTGCCTCACAATCAAGAGCAACTCTTCTTCTTTCCTCTAAGGTGCAATTTTATAGAAGTTTCATAGTGTATTCTCCATTGATGATGATGATAGGACAAAAGGCTTCATCAGTGAGAGTCTTCCAGTGTTCTTCTGATCCTTGGGTTGTGACAAAGGATCTGAAGTTTTCTTTCCAAGCTTCATATTCTGATGATTGATAAATAGGTGGTTCTCCAAAACGAGCAGGTCTCCTTTTCATATATAGGGCGTCAAGCATGTCAGGCACTCTTTTTGCAATATCACAATACATTACAATGTTGGTAGTTCTTTCGTCCAGGGCACACGTAAGAGTGTAGATAGCTTTAGCATTGATTCTTACTCTTCTTTCTTCTTCCTCAGAACACTCAGTGAGACGACCCGCCGTCCCATCAGTAGAACCTAAGATATTAACTAATCTTAATCGCATAATAAACGTTAGCGCGCCTTATTAAAACGAAGCGAAGCGGAAAATTTAGCGCGGAAGCAAACAAATACACGGCACGCAACGCTTCAGAGTACACAGCTTAAAATATAAAGAAATATATCACATACAGTATTGCCCTATCAGTAGGGCTACAGTAATACAGTGATACATATGAGTATACTCTTACAAACCAAAATAAAAGTATGAAAGGTAGGCCGAGAGATAGCACTCCGACTAATCACGATCATTGCCCAACCTCTCGAGGCTAGGGTCCGCGGCACGTCCTCCAGCATCAGGTTCGTAAGGAATGCCGTCCAGCTCTTCAGCAACTGGTTCCTCCTCGGGGTCTTCCCATAAAATATGAGCAACACATTAAGAAAATAGCGGGAGATAAGAAACATATATCATCAATATGGGAGAAGGGCATCAGTACAGCATATATATATACATCACACAACACAGATAACATATATAGCACAACTTCATCCATCTCTTAAGTCACCAATCACAATCATCTCAAATATCATTCTCTCGAATAAGCCTATAGGAGGGATACTAATCCCTATGTATATGCTGTCTTCCCTATATGCATGTCGGCCGATACATCACGTCCCCAATTGGACATCCCCGTCGGGATCACATCACATCACATCATATCCCGCCTCGGGATTTTACGTAACGTCCCCAATTGGACATCCCCCTTTGGGACCAAATGCTGTGGTATGAAATGTTATGAAAATGCAACAAACATCCATCGCAGGTTGATATCGGAACCTCACGCCTAAACACTCATCCACGACCACGACACATCGCATCACATCAACGTCAACATCAATCATCACATCAACATCACATCATCATCAACATCATATCAGCATCAACATCACGACGCCTTGCGTCTACGAGCCACAGCTCCACGGTCGGGACCACAACGATATCAACCCGAACAACATCAACGCTCACCATACTCTCATCAACACTCAATCAATCAAATCACATTATCATCACAACAGTAATTCTACCAATACAGCTATCATCATAAAGTCAAACAATAATTCATCATGTAGGCAGTTCAACAAATAAAACCAACAAATAATCAAATAACCAATTCAACACATCAACCTCAATAAACTACAATAGTCATATCATCAACTTAGTGGTGATAGCCCAAAAGAACCTACACCCAGGGTCCAGGCACTTTTCCAGGGCTCAACCTCTAGTAGGGTTTTAGGGTTTCCCTACACAGATATATATATTCTATACTAGCTTGCCTTCCCGACGATATGAGTTCTTTCTCCCCACCTTAGTGATTTCCTCGAGCAGCTCCGGCTACGACTCCGCAGCTGTCAGTCGGGTGCGCTGTCGGATGTTCGAATCCCGTCCGAGTCTATACAACAAAACACAACCAGAAATTAAAATAAGGAAACCATAATCTATCTAATCTCTAGGATTAGCTACTGCCCTTAATTACTTAAGTAGGCTAGGGATATTGAAATTCTACCAACTCTTGGATCAATGACCCTTAAGCATACCTAATGCAAAATCAATGATCAATTATCAAAGATTTGAAACCCCTTAAACCATCAAAGTAGGGTTTCGGCCCTCACCATGAAAAATAGGTGAGAGTGTGATTTGGCCTCCTAATCACTTGGATTACATGATTAAGGGATGACACATGAGGAATCAAGAACAATGATCAAAAACCCATTTTCCCCCCAAAAATCCACCCATTCGGACTTGAAAAGATACATAGGCTAGAGATTTTATTTCATCACAAGCTCTTGGATTATGATAGTAGGGGATGATACTAGCTCATAGGAATTGGTTTGGTCTCAAAATGATTTTTCTACAATTTTCTAGAGATTTTTGAAGTTTAGATCTAGAAATTGCAATTCATGAAAATAAAGGGAGAAAATAAATATTGAGAGCTCAAGTATGAAATCTATACCTTCTAGGTTGTAGAGGAGGATGAGAGGAGCAACTTTGCTTCACAAACTTGCTTGAAAAAGCTTGAGGAAGCTTGAGGAAAAAGAGGTTGAAAATGGAGGAAAAAGAAGGAAGAAGAAGAAGAAAGAAGAAGAGAGAAGCAGCCAGCAGCAGGGGCACGTGAATGAGGGGGAGAAAAGGTGAGTGGGTGAGGTAATTGTTGATATTTAAGAAGACTTAAGGGTTAAGAAAGGTAAAGAGGTAATTAGTAAAAACTAACCAAGGGTAATTTGGTCAATTCACGTCCTGATAATTTGAAAATCCTCACGACATTTGTAGGAGTCCCCAAATGATTTAACATAGCCCTGATATGAAAATCATTGGCTCAAGGTTCTCGAAAAACCTTAAGACAACTCGAATCGTCTCCTAGAACGATTATCGGCCTGAATATAATAATATTATTTTTATTTTCGAACGTCAGGACGAACTTTTTCGAAAGTGTAGGAAATGTGATTCTAAGACTAACTGTCTCGTTCGCGGGTCCAAATTAGGTCTCGATAGTAGTAAAGCACTACTGTCAAGGAAAAACGCAGACCGGGCTCCGTCTGAGTTTTCGACCCAAAACTTAACCATAGCTTCCTACGATAGCGTAGAGCGTGACTATGGCCTCGGAATAATTTATTAAAGTTTCTAGACCCTCAAATAAAATACAATTAATTAATTACTGATTAATTAAAAGATTAAGAAAATCGGAGTGTTACACTCAGACCTTGGTTTAACTATGCGTTCACCATTGACAATAGTAGTAGGACAAAAGTTATCATCGTTGAATGCTCTACATAGATCATCAACATTTTGTTCTAAGTTGAATCTCATGAATAGTTCTCTCCACATGGCATAATCACCAGTTCCATCGAAAATAGTTGTCTACTTATAGAGAGACCACTGAATTTCCTTAACGGCCTTGCCTCAGGATATAAGATGATTGAAGAGGTAGATTGTTCCTCTTCTTTAGACGATTTTTCAGAGAGATGATTTTCAGACCAGAGACATAGGTTTGCCTTTTCTTCGTTTTCTTCTTCTTCAGAGGAGTCGAGATCTTCCCATGTTGCCATGAGATTCTTGCCTTTATTTTTGAAGAACTTTTTCTTATCTTTCAGTTGAGGGCACTCAGCTTTGAAGTGACCTGGTTTCTTGCATTCATAGCAAACCATTGGATTTTTGTCCTTGGGTTCACCTTGGTCTTTGACGTTTTTCTTTGTAAAGGGTCTTTTTGTCATGTTTTTATTTTTCAGAGTACATTCAAGTTTCTTTGATATGAGAGACAGCTCATCATCAGATTCTTCTTCTTCATCTTGATCATTTTCATCGCTGGACTCATTTGCTTTGAGAACTTTCGAGCTACTGGTTTTTTGACTTTTTAAGGCAATAGTCTTGCCTTTCTTTGTAGGGTTGTCCTAGTTAAGCTCCTGCTCATGAACTTGAAGAGTTCCCACAAGATCATCTAAGGTCGAGGTTGACAAATCCTTGGCTTGAGTGATTGCAGTGGTGAGTGGTCTCCATTCCTTATGTAAACTCCTGAGGATCTTCGTAACATTTTCTTTTGTAGTATAAACTTTCCCAAGAGACTTGAGATTGTTTATAATAGTTTGGAAATGACCTATCATATCAAGGATGGTTTCTCCATTTTCCATTGTGAACATTTCATATTGATTCATAAGAATAATGATCTTTGAGTCTTTCACTTTGGATGTTCCTTCATGAACATTGGATAGAGTATCCCAGATTTGTTTCGCTGATTCACACGCATGAATTTTTTGGAACTCCTCTGGACTAAGAGCACACATCAGGGTGTATCTTGCTTTGTAGTTTTGCTCCACCCTTCTTCTCTCATCATCGATCAACTGAGCTTCATCTTTTTCAATGCCATCAAGATTGTTGACGATGTGGGGACCATTCATGATTAATGGCCAAAGACCAGAGCTGGTGCTCAAGATGAATCCTTTGAATCTTTCTTTCCAGTAGAGTTAGTGAGTGCCATTAAAAAATGGCGGTCTAGTCAAGGAGGTACCTTCAAGAACAGGTTGACTCCCACTGGGCATCCTTGTCCTGCCATCGAGCTTTGGATCTTCTCCTAAAGCACGACTAAATGCTCAACCCAGAGGCTGAGCTCTGATACCGACTGAAAGTGAAACAGGGAAACACAAGAAGGGGGTTGAATTGTGTTTCTTAACTGATTTTTGAAAGCCTTTTCATAAAAGCGTTTTAGACAAGCAATATGAAAGAACAAAACAAAACGACAACAAAATGTTTAAGATACTTTGTTTTCAATCCCCAAGTTAGTAAATAAATAAACTTAACAAGATAGGGATAGAGAGATTCACACAGAGATATATCCTGGTTCACTCCTTTAAACCAAAGAGCTACATCCAGTCCCTTCCTTCAGAAGGTTTTTTCACTAAATCACTTAGCACTTTTCACAAGTTGTTTCCTAGTCACTCCACGACTACAACTCTAAGTATTCTACACCTCTCTAGGCTACAAGTATTCTTTTACAGACAGGCCTCTTCAGGCTCAAAAAATCCTAAGACTTGGGTGAGGTTTTGAGCTTTTTACAAACTCACTAAGAGTGAGGGTATTACACGATACAACTCTTAAAAATCTGTTTGTAACTTTACAATGAAAGAATATGAAAGTTTACAGATCTTTTTCTAGAGAGTGATTGGTTGAAGCTTTTTGTTGCAAAATGAATTCTCTCTTCTGTGTATTTGTATCCCTTTTTTTTTGTTTCTTCAAAAGAGGGTCTTTAAATAGCCTTGTCTGACTTTTGGATTTCAAACGGTAGAAAACTTTTCCGTTTTAGACACAGTGAAATATCCATTAGACACATGTCCATTTGCTAGCTGTTTTCTATTCATATTTGTCCTTCCTTTGTGTGAGGAGGCAAGGTTGCTTTCGGTAGAATAGTGGTGATATAACAGCTTGAATCAGAGCAGACTGTTTTTCCTTTTGGCCGACATGCCTTTTGCTTTATATGGTTCTTTGTGTACGACGTTGTACCTTGTTTTGTTTTATATGGAAAGATATTTTCTTTCCAAAACCAATGAAGACTTTTGAAAAAGAGCCACGTCATCTGTAGAATAAAGTTAGTGGACGCATATATATATATATAGAAGGTTGGACGCACAATTATATAGAAAGTTGGACGCACAAAATGCTATATGATATCTGTACGCAAGACTTTTACCACCAAAGTCCAAGAATCATTTGGACGAACCGCAATGTTCTTTGGATGCAGATATTGCTTTGAGTTTTTTGTCCAGTATGAGCTAGATGTATCTTTGGACGTTGAGAAACAATGTTCTTTTAAGAGTCCGTCTGAACTCAGAAACATATAACAAAGGTCTTTTGACCTTATGAATTAGTATTATCTGGACTTCTACTATATTCATAAACATATAATAATTTTTTTAATCATTAAAACTTGTAGGGGTTATCGACCATTACTGTTTTGGTTCTAACAAGAGGGACGAATCCTATCTACTTCACTCACATTCTTCAACATATTTCATTGCAGGCCCAATAACTATCTTTATAGTTGTCCTGTTACAGACAACATTTAATAGTATCAAAGCCTACAACTACATATGTTAGGAATCGTAGTGGCTTCAAGTCGAAGTACTGCTTCACTATTGTCACCATGAGAATCTCTCATGACACTTACATAACTATTATGCAGCGTTCTTATAGCGGATCACTGCAGTATAAATATTCCACTGATATTTATACCTATGTGCAGACTTGATATCTTATATTTATGACCCGTGAGATGTGGTCATCAGTACACTCACATGATAGTCTCAATGTATTATTATTGCGCTTATTAATAATAATACTTGACTATGGATATTTAAGAATAGTGTTTTTATAATTTAATGGCATCTCACAGTCAAGTCATACTTGAAGTTCCATTAAATGAACTACCTATTCTAAGGACCTTATTATGATATAAATATGATCATCAAATATAACATAATAAATATATGCCTCATATATATAAAATATAAAATAAAGTCATGATACAATATATAAATCCAATAAATATATATTGGCCACTAGGGCTTATACCAACCATCTCCTACTAGCACTAGTGCCCATTAGGCATAAATCTAATACTCATCGACCTAGTACAAGCGTCATGCTTCTGCTGAGCAAGAGGCTTGGTAAGCGGGTCAACAACATTGTCTAGTATATCAACTCTGTATGTCTTCACATCTCCTCTATTGATGATCTCTCGAATGAGATGGAAACGCCTGAGTATGTATTTGGATCGCTGGTGAGATCAGGGTTCCTTGGCTTGCGCGATTGCTCCATTGTTATCGCAATAGAGGTCAACCGGGTCCGCAATGCTTGGAACAATATCAAGTTTAGAGATGAACTTCTTGATCCAAACAGCCTCCTTTTCTGCATTGGATGCAGCAATATACTCGGCCTCTGTTGTAGAATCGACAACTGTCTCTTGTTTTGAGCTCTTCCAGCTCACAACGCCTCCATTAAGGCAAAACACGAATCCTGATTGCGATTTGGAATCATCCTTATCAGTGTGGAAGCTAGCATCAGTGTAACCTTTTACAATGAGCTCTTCCTCACCTCCATAGACCAAGAATGTATCCTTAGTTCTTCTCAAGTACTTGAGGATATTCTTGACCGTTGTCCAGTGACTCTCACCGCCATCAGATTGGTACCTGCTCGTCATGCTCAAGGCATACGAGACATCTGGTCTAGTACATATCATAGCATACATGATAGATCCAATTGCCGAAGCATATGGAATCTGATTCATGCGTTGCCTCTCATCAGATGTAGTAGGGCACTGTCCCTTGGATAAGTATATGCCATGTGACATAGGCAAGAGACCCTTCTTGGAATCATGCATATTGAAGCGCCTAAGCACTTTGTCAATATATGTATCTTGACTAAGGCCAAATAATTTCAGCGATCTATCCCTATAGATGCTGATTCCCAATACATAGGAAGCTTTGCCTAAGTCCTTCATCGAGAAACAATCCCCCATCCATGTCTTTACATTTTGAAGTGCAGAAATGTCGTTTCCTATGAGTAGTATGTCATCCACATATAATACGAGAAAAGCAATCATGCTCCCACTAACTTTCTTGTACACACAAGGTTCATCTTCATTCTTGATGAATCCAAACTGTCTTACAGCTTCATCAAAATGAAGATTCTTGCTTCTGGAAGCTTGCTTGAGTCCATAGATGGATCTCCGCAACTTGCACACCTTTTCAGCATCCTTTGAATCAACAAAACCCTCAGGTTGTGTCATGTACACATCATCGAAGAGATTCCCGTAAAGGAATGCAGTTTTGACGTCCATCTGCCAGATTTCATAATCATGGTATGCAACAATAGCAAGCAGGATCCGAACAGATTTAATCATTGCAACTGGAGAGAAATTTTCATCATAGTCTACACCATGAACTTGCTTGAAACCTTTCGCAATCAGTCACGCTTTGAAGATATTAACCTTTCCATCCATGTCAATTTTCTTTTTGAAGACCCACTTGCACCCTATGGGTTTTACCCCTTCGGGTGGCTCCACCAAGGTCCAAACTTAGTTTGTGTACATGGATTCCATTTCGGATCCCATGGCTTCTAGCCACTTCTCAGATTCAGGGCCAGCTATGGCCTCCTGGTAGGTAACAGGCTTCTATTGATCCATGAGCAGTACATCACCTTCTTGAATTAGGAGAAGTCCAAATCTCTCTGGTTGTGTACGTGATCTGTTTGACCTACGCGGTTCTTGTGTTACTTGAACTGGTGCCTGAACCACAACATCTTGTGGACTCAGTTCTTGTTCCGTTGCAGGCGAATCAGTACTCTGTGGTGCTTGGATTTCTCCAAGTTATACTGTTCTCCCACTGTCTACTTTAGAGATGTATTCCTTCTCAAGGAACACTGCAGTCCTGGCGACAAATACTTTGTCATCAGAGGGGTTATGCTTTCGTTTCTTTAGGATACCCCACAAAAGTACATTTATCTAATTTGGGTTCAAGTTTATTTGTGACTAAATGTTTGACATAGACATGACAAACCCAAATCTTCATAAAAGACAAACCAAGCTTTCGTCCCTTCCACATCTCATGTGGTGTTTATTCTACCGCTTTAGATGGAACATGGTTAATTGTGAAAGCTACTGCAAGCAATGCATAACCCTACAAATAGTCTGAAAGATCTGAATGACTCATCATCGATCGTACCATGTCCAACAAGGTGTGATTCCTCCTTTCGGATACGCTATTCCATTGTAGGGTTCCGGGAGGAGTGAGTTGGGATACTATCCCACACTCTATCAGATAGTCATCAAATTCTTGGCTAAGGTATTCACCACCACGATCTGATCGTATGGCTTTAATACTCTTGTCAAGTTGTTTTCCTACTTCATTTTTGAACTCTTTGAACTTTTCAAAGGTTTCAGATTTGTGTTTCATTAGATACACATATCCATATCTACTAAAGTCATCAGTAAATGTGACAAAGTAGGAAAAACCACTTCTAGCAAGTTTGTTCAGTGGCCCACATACATCACTATGTATCAAGCCCAAAAGATCACTGACCCTTTCACTATTACCAGTAAATGGGGCCTTAGTCATCTTTCCTAATAAACAAGATTCGCACATATCAAATTATTCATAATCAAAAGAATCCAATAATTCATCTTTATGGAATTTGGAGATGCGTTTCTCATTAATATGGCCTAAACGACAATGCCAAAGATATGAAGGATTCAAAGTATTGGGTTTGATCCTTTTCGCATTTATGTTATATGTGGGTACATCGAGATCAAGAATATAAAGTCCAGTACTCAATGGTGCATTAACAAACAAAACATTATCCAAATAAAGAGAACAACATTTGTCCTTAACAATTAAATGAAAACCCTTCTTGTCCAAACAAGAAATAGAAATAATGTTTTTGCTAATAATGGGAACATAATAACAATTATCAAGTTCTAAAACACGCCCAGTAGGTAAAGTTAAAACATAAGTCCCTACATCTAATACAACAAATTTTGCTCCATTTCCGGCGCGTAGGTCCACTTCACCTTCAGTCAATTTCCTCCTACTTTTTAGTCCTTGCACATTATTACAAATGTGAGCACCACATCCAGTATCAAATACCCAAGATGCTGAAGTAGATAAATTAACATAATAACATAAATACCCGAAGCAGAAGTCTCACTTCCCTTCTTTTTCTCTTCCATGTATTTCTTGCAGTTCCTCTTCCAGTGGCCAGGTTGGCCACAATGGTGGCAATTGCCTTCCCTAGCTACCCCGCCCATGGGCTTCAAGCCAGAAGTGCTAGGCCTAAACTTTTTCTTTCCCTTGCCCCTCTGCTTGCTCCAGGGCTTCTTCTTAGCCTGATTTCCAGAATCAACCATCATTATGGCTTTACCTTTTCCCTTATTAATGTTCTGCTCAGCATTTCTCAACATGCCTAACAGTTTTGGCAGAGTTTTATCAATGTCATTCAAGTTGTAGTTCATGATAAATTGACTGTAGCTTTCTGGCAACGATTGCAGAACTACATCTGTAGCCAACTCTTGGCTCAGTGGAAAACCTAATCTTTCAAGGCTCTCAATGTACCCAATCAAAAGGAGTACATGTGGTCTGTAACACCCCGATTTTCATGCTTTCTAAGATCGATAAACTGTATAAATGAGTTTATATTTTTATCTGAGGTTTAGAAAGTGAATTTAAATAAACTAAGACCACATTCATACTCTACGTCATCGTAGGGAGCTACGATTAAATTTTGGGTTGAAAATTCAGACGGAGCCTGGTCTGCGTTTTCACTGATAGTAAGATTTTACTGATCAAAAGACCTAATTTTGACTCGTGAACGAAACAGTTAGGTTCAGAATCGAATTCCCAACAATTTTGATAAAATTGGTTTTTCGCACTAAAAAGTTAAATAATATGAGTTATAGGGGCGAAATCTTAATTCAGGTTAAGAACAGAGCTAAAAACGGATTTATTGGGACCCGCTAACGGATAAACTTGAAGTCACATTAGGTCACATCAAGTCACATTACCTAGGAAGGTGTGCCAGTGTCATGATGACGTTTGAAAATATCTGAACGCGAAAAGACCAAAATGCCCCTAACCTTTTTGTTAATTACCTTTTTGCCCTAAGGTGAAATGTCCATTTTGCCCTTAAGTGAAAATTTTTTTGGACACCCTTGCCCCCCCTTATGCCTCACGCCTCCTTCATCTTCAAGAGGCTATCATCCATTTTCTTCCATAACTTCATTTCTCTTAAGCTTTCTCTTAACTTTCTCTCATTTTCTCTAATGAAAGCTTAACCAATTTTGGTGAAGAAAGTGTTGATTCCTTGCCATTTTTCATCACCCAAGAGGTATGATTACTTCCCTTGATCCATAAGCTTCATAATTCTTCAATCTTTTCTTATTTTCAACTCATGATCAAATATGTTCAAAGTTCTAACTTCAAACTTCTTTCTTTAATTCTAAAACCATACTTCATCTTGTCTTGATCCAAGGATCAACTTTGGTGAAGGATATTTCTTGTTTTGGTGGAGTGTGTTCTTGAGCACCAAGAACACCATCCAAAACCTTGAACTTGTTCTTGAGTTGGTGAGCTTCTAAATCCTTTTTCTCTTCATTTCCTTACTCATTGCCTTGAGTAAGCATCTTCTAGTTCTTCATTTTCATGAAAACAAGTTAAAGGTCTCACCTTTTCTCTCCAATAGGTTCAGCCATCCATTTCTTTAAGGAGCTTGGAGTTTCCTTTCACTTAAACCTCTTCACAAAAGGTATGGGGAGTGAACCTCATCACACCATAATTGGTGGAGGATGAAAATGGTTGTGTATGCTTTGTTTGGGTGAAAACTTTTTGCTTGGGTTCACTACTTTATTGATGAAGTTCTCTTTGAGAACATGATTGTAATAATGGTTCTATGCTTAGTATATGTTTATGATGATGTATGCTTGGATGGAAAAAATATTTTCATGTATATTGAAAACCATACTTTGATATCTAGATCAAGTAAGGATTTTTATGCTTGATTATGGTTGAATGATGCATGATTATTGTTCATCAAATATTGTGAGCATTTTGAGCTATTGCTTGACAAGTTAGTGAACCAAAATCTTCACATCCCATGTATGGGAGTATTCGGCCATGGCTATAAGAAAAAGGATAACATGAGTTTGTTCTTGAACTTCAATGTTTTTGAGAGTTAGGAAGTGTTTTAGTAACTTGCATTTCAAAAACAAACAAGAAGTGATTTTGATCCAAAGATCAAATAGGATATCGGCCTTCAAGTGTTTTTACTAAGGTGAAAATGTATTTTTACTTTAGTCATAGTTTATCCAATTATCTAAGTGTTTTAAAAATAAAATGATGAAAGTGATTTCATGGAAGTGAAAGTAATATGAAGTTACCTTAGGTTTAATGGGATGTCACACTCTTTTGAAAACTAAGTTAACATTCAATCTTCAAAGTATAAAGAGGACCTTGTCCTCAAGTTTGAATTAAATGAATCATAGTTTGAGAACTAAATGAAATTCCATTTTCTTTTACACTAACTTAGATCACGGTTTTATACTAAGTTGGTAAGGAAAAACCCTTTTCAAATTAGTTAAGTTACTTTACCTTAAGCAAGTAACAAAGTCCTTTTTAAAAATCAAATGAGTTTTCAAATAGAAAGGTTTTGGTTGCAAAGTCTCAAATCGAGAGTTTTCAACTCTAAATCGTAAAGTTTTACGCATAAAAACCTAAGTTAAGTAATTAACTTGGAGCAAAAAAAAAAAAAAGAGATAATTAAGTATATTATATGGTGGAACAAGACTATGCACTATACCGTTGATGGTTTAGTTCATCAATGACTTCATAAGACTTGAGTGAATCAATACTTATTTCATTACTTGAAACTCAAGGAATTAATATCCTGGAAAGGATCAAAGACTTATCTAAGAGGATTCTCAATCCTTCTTCATAACACTTAGGACTTGAGATGTAATTCATAAGACGCAAACACAAACATCAAACGTTTTGGGTTTTGAAATAGTAGTTCGATGACGGACCGGTGATTCGGATCTAGGACAATCGTTCAATTGTTTCAGTCTTGTGATGACTCGATTCCCGAGGGATCATGAGATTTATCTGGTGGATAAAAATTTTATAATACGAAGACGCGTATAGTTCCTAAGGAAGAGAACCTTAGTGAATCTTGAGCTTTATTCGGTGGATAGACATTGCTTTATCACATCTGCTTAGTGTAAGCGTTGGCATATTGCATGAGTTGTAAGGCCTTGAGCCTAGGAGTTGAGCTTACACCTTAATGCGGGTGCGAATCTTACAGTGACGTTTTAAATAGTCTTGGAGGTATCAGGGTTGGAAAGCCTGACATGTGACCAGTTGGTAGGTCTTCTGTGTCGTGGCGACTTCGAGCAATACACTGATATCCTCGACTAGATGTTGTACTTTTCATGTTTGGTCGAGAATGTTTCCGTAAAGCCAGATATGTGCACGTTACGAATGTTGTAGCATCTTGCCCAAGGCTGGTGTACTCGGAACATGTCCTCCCATTCACTCTCTCCGATGTTTTGTTAGCTCCATGGAGTAGGGGTCAGAGTTTTACCCTTGTGGCATATGGCATTGAGTCATGTACATTGCATTGCATTGCATTGCATTGCTGTTGCTGATTACATTTACTTGTTGTACATCTCTATTCTGTTTTTCGAGGATGCCTTATATTATGCTGCTAATTGATTAATATGATATATTGATATTTATGGTATTCATGTTGAGTATGTTATTAGTTGGTGCGTCGTCCCATTTTTACTTCTGCTATTTTGCTGTATATATGATTGGGAATCTCACCCATATCTGTATATCTTCTCTGCTTGTATTGTTGTTTCTGCTTGAGAAGATGGATGCGACGACAACTCAGTTCAGCGTCTACCTTGAGTCCGGTGGGGCACTCCTTATGCTGTTCTTTTGTTTTGGCCAGGTTGTGTCTAAGTGTCAGTTGTACTTTTTGAGGAACTGTGACTGTTAGTACTTAATTATATACTTATTATCAGTTAGGCTTGGACCTATTTCTGTATACAGTATTGTTTCCATTTCTGTATTTTAATTCTGTATGACTTCTAGAAATGCATGGTGAACCTAAGTTCATTTATTATTACTTACCTTAATAATCCTTTACATCATTGCGAAAAGAAAAAAAAAAGAAAACCCGTATTTTCCGTATTAATATTATTTTCAGCCTTATAATCGTTCGGGAATGTGGCACTCGGGAAAGGGTGTTGTATTATAGGTCCAACTGGGCTTCCTTCTGTCAGCTTATGTAACATCCCGATTTCTCTATGATTCTAATCGAGATGGTTAATCTTGATTATGGTTTTAGATGCTTGTGTGAATTGTTTTGTGCTAGTTTAAGACCTAGTTGGAAGCTTAGGAATAGGCTTGAACAAGGTTGGAAGTGCCTAAGATGTTAAACAAGAACTGGGGAAGTCAGAAGTTTGGAAGACTCTTCCCAGCTGAGCAGGACGCTCAAGCGTGGGAAGGGTGCACGCCCTAGCGTGCCAACGCTCAAGCGTTGGCCTTGTGCACGCTCAAGCGTGCTGATGCGCGTGCCAGTTGTCCTGAGTTTTGACGCGTGAGGGACGCATGTAGGACACGTGTCAAGCTAGGGAGAGGACGGAGTGGACAAGGCTCCCCGCTCAAGCGTGGAGGGAACCCCACGCTCAAGCGTGCTGGATATCCATGCTAAAGCGTGCTCAGCAAATCAAGATAGGCAAGTTTCTTTCTCTTCTTCATTTTGCACGAAAACTCAAAGGGTTCCTGCAACTAGAGAGAGAGAGGCTCTGAGGTTTTTAGAGAGAGAAGCTTAAGTTTCGAGACGTTCGAAGTATCGGAATGCGATTCCGACTGCACCGTTGTGATTGCGACCAAGTTTTCTATGACTTTAACGGATTGTTTTCTCGATTCGCCAAAGGTAAACTCGAATCCCTAACACGTGTTCTTCGTGTTCTTTGTGATTCTTTGAGTCTTTACCTTTCTTCCTTGATCTTTGAGCTTGGCCTAGGGCTAGCACTATTGTATACGTGTTGTGCTTGTGATTAAGACAATGTTCACGTTTGTGATTGTACGATTTGGTGGCGAGCTCGAGGCCGCGTGGTGGCTGATAGTGGAGCTGTTGGTGGCTGTCCAAGGGAGTGGTGGCTGCGAGCTTGGTGAGCCGGTGACCACGTGGATCTACGTGTCAACTATTCAAGTGGGGAGAAAGAGTACTGCTGCTGTCGGGAAGGCAAAAGTAGCGTAGATGTATGTTCTGCTATGTGTAGGGAAGCCCTAACCCTACTAGTGGTTGAGCCCCAATAAAGTACCTAAACCCTAGGTTTAGCATACTTTGGGCTATCACCGTTAAGTTTGGAAACCCTAGGCTAGAGAACTGTTAATTGAGGATGATTGATTCATATGATTGTTGTGATGTTGACTGCTATTGTTGCTAACTGTCTAAGTGCCTATATGCTACTTGGTATATGATATGCTAGCAGCTTTGTTGATGTTGTTATTACTGTGGCTGTTGTGCTGTTTGTGGTAAATGTCGTGTTGTGGCGGAATGCCGTTAGAGTTAAGTTTGGCTATGTGACATGTTGTTATCAAGTTGATACTGTTGATGGCGCCGTTGCCGTTATGTTGGTGTCTTAAGGCTGTGGCCGTGATGTTTGAGCTGTGGCTCGTGGACGCGTGGCATCGAGGCTGTGGCCGTGTGGATGCGGTGGCATCGTGTTATTACTGATTGAGTTTTTAGGTGTGAGATCCTGTATCAAGCCCATTGAGGATGTTTGTTGCATATTATCAGCTGCTAAGTGGCAAGGCCGTATGACAGGTAGTATAGGCTGCCAACTTTATACGAGGTTAGTTGTACCTTAGTGCGGGTACGGAAAGTAGAAGGGGCGGTCAAGTGAGTGACCTTGGGGATGTTCCCGGTCTCGGGAATAGTTTACAGTGATGGATGAGGTAGCTCCTATGCTGTCATGATGCCCGGTCCAGTTTGCCTGACTAATCCCCGAGCTTTCCACGTTCTAGGCTAACTTTCCGCGGCGACCAAGACACCCCGGTTCTGGTGTGGAAGGAGGATGCACTCTTATTGGTCACAGGGAGCGGTTCGGTTTCTTGGACAAGCTAACTCCGTTCTGACACAGAACCTATTCTAATGTGGACTTGTTCAGGTGTGGAACCGTTCCAATATGGAACCAGCTTTATGCGTTTTCGGCCTACATGCTGCATGGGATTAGTATCCCGGTCTAGAGGACTGATCTGAGTGTGAGACTCATGGAGATGGATGTTTGTTGTATGTGTTGTCTTGAGAGACGTATGGTTGTGTGTAGTATTTGCTATATCTGTTATACCTATTACGTGTATATGTTGTGTTTTACTGCACTAATGTCGTTATTTCCGACTTTGCCATGCACGTTATTTCTTATCTCCCTATTGCTTTTGTTTGTCTGTTTTGGTTCTTGGTTCGTATGTAGACGAGGAGCTAGCTGATGGACCCAAGGGTACACCTTTTCATCATGTCAGTACCGAGGATGCCGGTACTGGGGCTGATCGAGATCGTCTACCATGACGAGAGGGGGTGGCGCGTGGAACCCTCTACCTACTTGACGGTCTACACAGGACTGGTCAGCATACTTTTCAGAGGAGGGGCATCGCATGTGGAGGATCTCAAAGGGCCGTTCAGAGTTGTGCAGTTTCTTCCCTTTCTGAGGATCTGGCACCCACCGAGGCAGAGGGAGTAGGACTATCACTGGGCAGCGCCACAGTCATGAGTGGAATCCAGTAGGTGAGGCTTCGTCTATAGAGGTCAGAGGAGGCGTACTGAGCAGTACCTGAGGACGTATAGGAGACGTTGCATTGTTGTGTTAAATTCCTCTTCCGAGGATGAGCCTATGCAGGTTTATAGGTATACACATGGAGAGGGACAGGGTAGCTCAGGGCATCCTCATCACTGATGATGAGTGTCTTCCAGTGCATCTCTAGGGCTGAGTGGCGTGGTTTTAATGTACTTTTGAGTATAGGATGGGGAGTTCTGGCGAGCTCTGAGGGTTCTTTCTTCTTAGGCTTTTTGATGTATTTTCAGTTCTTTCAGCTTTTGTTTATACCGTTTGTATATGTATGTACGGCGCCCTACTAATGGGGCTACGTTATGCCTGTTTATATAGGTATGTACAGTTGTTCTACTTGCGCTTTACTCTGATGTGTTTTCTATGCTTTCCGTTTGGTTGTATGTTTTATACGTGATAAACCTCAATTCTGTGCATTTGAAAAGGGGTATTTGGGGTGATACTCGATGCATTTTATGATATATAATATTGTATTTCACCCCTTTTACTTAAGTCTTGACAAAATTGACTTTTAGAGGCAGTTTGATGAACTTATGAAGATTAATGAAGGTTTTAGAGTTAAATTAGGCAGAATACAGAAGTTTTGAGGTTAGCACGACCGAGCCAAACATTAGCACGCCCGTGCCAAAGCCTGTGCACTAGAACGCTAATTTGCAAATTTGGTACGCCCTTACATATTTGAGCAAGGCCTTACATAATGAAGAGCATGGTCGTGCTGACTGATGTTAAGTATGTTTTGAACGTAACAAGTTGGTACACTGCCCTTAAGTGTGTTTTGAACGCAACAAGTTTTTGGCGCCGTTGCAAGGCGTTCAAAACACACTTAAGGGCAGTGTACCCTGTCGCAGAAGTAATATAGGTTGGAAGTCCAGATATCGTACCCAAGAGATTAATTTAGATACTAAGTGATAAAGCAAGTACTGGAATAGGGAAATTCTTATGCTATTCAGACTGATAAAGAACTCAAAATAAATAACTAATAATGAAGCAATAATAGAAGATGATAAAAAAATAATAAAAAGCGAGTTTAGAAATCAAGAGTAAAGAGCCTAGAATCGTGGTTTCACTTGTGCCTTCGATACCCCCCAAATCCTAATTCTATTCAATTTCGCAGTTGCTTTTCAAATATCAATCCCTCTACGAAAACTATTAATTGTTTGTCAAGCAATTAATATTTTTTTCCCCAGATGAACCCAATGGTTGTCAGGCAAAGAGTTTAAATGATTAGAAAGCATAAAGATCAAAGAGGTTTGAATGATTGAAAGGAGTAAATCACGTTTTCTCAATTCTAGATATTAAACCCCGGTTATCCTATAGACCAATTTAATTGGGCTTGATAGCTAAAATATTAATCAATTGATTAAGAGCATGAAAAGGTTAGCTAATCCTAATCTTGGAATAAAGAGCAATAAGATAAAACCAATTAGATAGTAACTTTGAAACCAAAAAGAATTTGGATTAAAGCTAAGACATAGCGAAAAGGGTTTCTACTAATACAAGATCCACCACAACTCTAGTGGTGAATTTAGCTGCTCATAGTAATAGAGAAAACCAAAATCAACAATGGAAAACGCATCCTGGATAATTGAAGAGGGAGAAGTTGTCTCCAACTTAATATCCAGGTGCCAAATCCTACTCTAGAAATAAAAAATACAAAGAAAACAAACTTCTAAAAACTACTAAAATAAGTATACAACTGATAACTGATGATGAGAGTGGTACAAAGGCCTTTGTTTATAGGAAAAAAAGGAGAAAAGCCCTAAAATTTGATGTCAGTGCCGCCAGCACGGCCATGCTTCCTTTTCGTAAATCAGCGTCATAGAGCATGGGATAGAGCATGGCCGTTCTGAATTTAGCATGGCTGTGCTGAATGTCATCTTGTACAACCTTGTAGATATTTTCGTAAGCTTTCCAACGCCACCAAAAATGCCTCAATTGGACATCCAGAACTCAAGTTATGATCAAAACGGTGACAAGGGATATCTTCTGTACATGAAGCACAAGCGTGCACTTTAGTCAGCACGACTGTGCTCATCAGTCAGCACGGCCATGCTCTTTATTATGTAAGGCCTTGCTCAAATATGTAAGGGCGTACCAACTTCGTAAATCAGCGTTCTAGTGCACAGGCTTTGGCACGGGCGTGCTGATGTTTGGCACAGGAGCTCAGTCATTTGGTGGGAACTTTGCAAGTTCATGAGTAGGAGCTCAGTCTTGAGAATCCTAGAAAGAAAACCAAAGGCATTACTTTAAAAGCTCAAAAGTCCAACAGCTCAAAGACGTTAAAAGTTGATGAGTCAAGTGATGATGCTGATCAAACCGATAATAAAGCATCAACAATGATGAGCTATCCTTCTTCTTCAGGAAGATTAAAAACATGTGAAGAAAGAAAATGGCTTAAGATGAAGGTCATTCCAGAAGAAAAACTTCAAAGACCATGGTGAATCCAAAGACAAACGTCAAATGGTCTGCTTTGAGTGCAACAAACCAGGGCATTTTAAAGTTGACTGTCCTCTGTTAGAGGACAAGAAGAAGTTCTTCAAAAAGAAGAAGAAGAACTTTATGGCCACCTGGGAAGATCTTAACTCTTATAAAGAAGAAGAAGAAGAAGCAAATGAGGAAGCAAACCTCAGCCTCGGGTCTACAGAGCAAAATGAAGACTCTTCGGATGATCACTACAAGAATTCGCACCATTACCAACGACCAAAATGTAGTCGGAAAATTAGTCATTTCCGACGGAAAAGCCTGTCAGTAATAAGCGATTGAGTTATTTTCAACATAATGAAAAAAGATAGCTATCGACGGTGTGTCGTTGGAAATTCCCATTGGTAACTTTGGCGGCTTCTACTCAGTCCACCACAGCTAACCCTGGGGAGGAGGGGTGATTGGAGCTTTAGACATGGGTGGAGGTTGCTCGTGGCAAGAAGAAGGGTCACATTTATGGTTTAGGAGTACTCGCCTGTAACTACCGACGAGGGGCCTCCAGCATCAATACCCAACACAGCAAAGCATCCACTGGCACGAGTTGCCACACACAGGAGTCCGTCTAAATTGCCGAGCTGTGGCAAAGAGTGGCTGCATTCGAGGAGCAAGAGAGTCGTATGCTGGAGGCCGTGGCCGCAAGCAAGGAGCGTGAGCGTCGGATGTGGCAGACCATGGAGGCCATGATGGCACAACAGAGGGAGTTCATGTAGCGCGTCACACCCGGTTAGCCTCAACCTCAACCTCAGCGTCAGCCGAGCCTGCAGCCTACCAATGATGATGATCATCAGTTCGACGATCTATTGCAGGGTTATTGCGATAACTATTAGATTGTATTATTTTTATTTAAATTTTTGTACTAAGATACATTATATATATATATATATATATATATATATATATATATATATATAGCATTTATTGTATTTATTAATTTTAAATATATTGGTAATTATTAATAATGTTAATTTTAATTATTATAATTATAAAATATATAAAAAAATAAAAATAAATTACCGACGGGCAGGACCGTGGTAAGATTACCGACGGCTATAGCTGTCGGTAAACATGTAGCATTACCGATAGCGTTGGCCGTCGGTAACTATTGACGATTTTAAGAAACGACGCTCGGTAACTATTTCTGACAATCGTATTTCCGACCGATATGGGACCGTCAGTCAGCCGTCGGTAATTCGCAGTTTCCGACGGTTTTTCATCAGTTCTAACGGGCTTTGGCTGTCGGTAATGACGCAAATTCTTGTAGTGGATGAACAACTTGTTGTTCCCGAAGAATGAACTCATGAAGTCATCCCTGAAAGGAGTTGGAATGCTCCACCTATTTTCAATGCAGCTGACTATCCTTATTGGAGGTCTCTGTTTCAAATATACGTTCAAGCTCAAGACATTGATTTATGGGATGCGTTTATCGATGGTGATCATCATCCAATGATTTATGGGATGTGTTTATCGATGGTGATCATCGTCCAACCATAATCCTTGAGGACGGCTCAACAGCGTCCAAGCCTAAAGCGGACTGGACGAACGAAGATGTCAGAAGGTACTCCTTGAGTGCTCGTGCCATTTGGTGTCTCACGAATGCCCTGGACGAACCAAGAATGGAGATGGTGTTGCACATTCAAACTGCAAAGAAAAAGCTAGCAACCCTAGATGCCTTCTATAGACCAAGGATTCGTCCTACGTCCAATCTCTGTCTGATGGCAAACGATACTTTAAACGATGAGTCGGACGAAGATGAGGTATCTACCTCTGACCCTTTACAGGAAGCGTATGATGATTTTCTCAATGATTCTTCTTTATTGCATCATCAATATATATTTTTTAAAAAGAAGTTTTCTAAAATGAGCAAAGAGCTTGAAAACACCAGTAATCAAAATAAAGAGCTTATTGAAGAAAATAATAAGCTGAAAGCTGAGAATGTTAGTCTAACTGATAAACTCTCCTCTGAGTCCAATGCACCTTATGAAGTTGTAAGACTTCAACAAGAAGTTAGTGACCTAACTAAGAGCATATCTAAGTTGGTTAGAGGATCAGAGAAGCTGAATTTGATATTGAGGTACACTAGATCACCTCAAGACAAGTCAGGCCTAGGCTATGACAATGAGAAACAAGAAGTCTCTCACATAGTATCAAAATCCACATCATATTACAAGGTTTCTAAGTTTAATAAACATTCAAAAGAAACCAAACCAAATGCATCTCATACCTATTGCAACATATGTGGTAAACCTGGTCACAACTCATCCAAGTGCATACATAGAAAGAAAAATATTATGCATGGTCGAAGACCGCAAACTAACAAGAAAGGACCCAAGTCTATCTTGGTACCTAAAAATATGATAATACCTGTTGCAGATTTGCTTAGCAACAAAAAGGAAACCCTAATCTTGGTAGTTGGACAGTGGATGCTCACATCACTTGACGGGAGAAAGGACTATGTTTCAAGACCTCCGCAATAAGACTGGAGGATGGGTTACCTTTGGAGGTAACCAAAAAAGGAAGATAGTCGGAATTGGTAAGATAGGTAAGCACCCCTTCCCTTCTATTGACAATGTTCTTTTCGTTGAAGGACTAAAACACAACTTACTTAGCATATGTCAATTATATGATAGTGGGTCTGATGTTTCCTTCAACGAAGGAGAGTGTATAGTCAAGATCCATGATAGGTCCATATTATTCACTACAAAGAGGCAAAATAATCTTTACAAGATTAACTTGGGGAACTCTCAAATCAGAGTGTATCATGCCTAGTGTCTGTTGAAGATGAGCGATGAATCTGGTACAAAAGACTTGGTCATACAAGTCTGAGATTAATCTCAAGACTAAACAAGCATACTCGCGTAAGAGGTCTACCAAAGATTGTGTATAAATCGGACGCTCTCTATAATGCGTGCGAGAAAGGAAAACAAGTTAAGAACTCTTTTCATTCCAAGAACATTGTTAGTACTTCAAGGCCACTACAGCTGCTTGATCTTGATTTGTTTGGTCCAACAAGAATTGCTTCTGTCAGTGGTAAGTTCCTTGCTCACAAGGATGAATCTTTCAAGGTCTTTTTTATATTTTGCAAACGTGTACAGAATAAAAAAGGCATATGTATTAGCTCAATCAGAAGTGATCATGGAGGAGAATTTGAAAATGATTTATTCCTAAGGTTCTGTGATGAAAGTGGTATCCATCACAATTTCGCTGGCCCTAGAACACTGCAACAAAATGGTGTTGTTGAGAGAAAGATACGATCTCTTCAATAGATGGCAAGGGCTATACTCAGTGATAGTTTTGGGCTGAAGGAGTAAATAGTGCCTGCTACATTCAGAACAAAATATACATAAGACCTATTTTGAATAAGACTCCTTATGAATTGTGGAAAGGACTTAAACCCAAGATATCTTTTTAAATACTAAATATCAACTTGGAAATTTTGATGCCAATGTAGATAATGGAATACTGTTAGGATAGTCAGAAACTTCCAAAGCTTTTAGAGTATACAACTCTAGGACCTTAGTTGTTGAAGAGTCCATCCATGTTAAGTTTGATGACAAACAACCTGATAAGAGATTATCAGAGCTAGATGAATTCTTTGCAGATATGAATCTAAACGATGTAGAAGATTGTTCAACGATTAAAGAGGATGGCGCATCAGACAAAACTCAAAATGCATCGGACGCATCAACGTCTCGGCAAGTTGCTAATACTCCATGTTCATGGAAATTCAGGACTTATCATCCAGAGGATCAAATCATTGGTAAATCAAATGATAGAGTCCAGACAAGGTCAACTTTCAGAGAACAAGCTGATTCAGCCTTTATCTCTTAATTGGAACCAAAGTCAGTGGACGAAGCCTTAATGGACAAAAGTTGGATCCTTGCTATGCAAGAGGAGCTCAACTAGTTTCAACGTAGTGACGTTTGGACGCTAGTCCCTATGCCAAAAGATAAGTTTGTCATTGGAACCAAGTGGGTATATAGAAACAAGCTGGACGAAGATGGCAAAGTTGTAAGAAATAAAGTAAGGTTAGTTGCTAAAGGCTACTCACAAGAGGAAGGTATTGACTATATTGAAAGTTTCACTACTGTAGCTAGATTAGAGGCCATACGCATTTTACTCTCATATGCTACACATCATAATATCATGCTTTATCAAATGGATGTAAAACCATCCCGAGCATGTATACAAGCTTAAGAAAGCTTTATATGGACTTAAACAAGCAACTAGAGCTTGGTATGAGAGACTTAGCACTTTCCTAATGGAGAATGGTTTCTCAAGAGGAAAAGTGGATACAACTCTTTTTAGAAAAACTAATAAAAAGGATTTTATTATTGGTCTGATTTATGTTGATGATATAATACTTGTGCAACTGATGAATCTCTTTGCCAATAATTTTTTGAGCTTATGCAGAGAGAATTTGAAATGAGCATGATGGGAGAACTAAAATTCTTCCTCGGACTATAAGTCAAACAAACATCGGACAGAGTGTACATTCATAAGACGAAGTGCACAAAGGAACTTCTGAAAAGCTTCAAAATGGATGATTGCAAACCAATGAATACACCAATGCATCCTACGTCCATACTAAACAAAGATAATAAAGACAAAAAGGTAGACCAAAAGGTATATAGAGGTATGATTGGATCTCTCTTATATCTGACTGCATCCAGACCTGATATCATGTTTAATGTCTGTCTATGTGATCGCTTTCAATCTGATCCACGAGAGTCCCATCTCTCAGCAGTTAAACGGATCTTCGGATACCTTAAAGGTCCTACTAATCTGGGTCTGTTGTATAAGAAATATGATGAGTATAGGTTAGCTGAATTCTGTGATGTTGACTATGCTGGAGAAAGAATGAGAAAAAAAAAGCACTAGTGGAGGTTATCACTTCATTGGAGCTAACTAAGTCTCATAGTCAAGCAAAAGGCAAAGCACTATTGCCTTATCAATTGCTGAAGCGCAATACATTGCTGCTGCTCACAGCTTCTATGGATCAAGCATCAGTTGGAAGACTACAATGTATTTGTGAGTAACATTCAAATAATGTGTAACAATACTGCTGCTATTAATCTGTCAAAGAATCCCATTCTGCATTCTAGAGCAAAGCATACAGAAATTAAACATCACTTTATTAGAGATCATGAGTCCAATGCACGCGTCCAATACTTTTTATGGTCTAATGAATGTGAGTCCAATGTATGTGGTCTATATGTTCATCTAATACATTAATGAACTGAATCTTTGTTGAAAGACAAATTTAATTCACATTCCCTAACTGAGTCAGCTTTGTGTTCATAATTACGAAACCACCTTTTATGATTTTCAAAACTGAAACGAGTGTCAGACAATAAATGCGCACGTCGCCTCACCTCTTTTCCTTTCTTTTAAAATTTTTTTTAAAACGAAAATGTGAAACGTTTTCAACTTTATAAGCCTTTTACCTAAAGATAAAACCTTTTTACAACCTCTTCATCTTCAACCTTTCGCTCTGAAACTCTCTCTCTTTTTCAAAAAACTTCTTCTTCACCAAATTCTGAACAAGTCTATCATTCACAAGGCTGGTTCCAAGGACTCAGTCTCCGAGGCGCATCAATTCTGTCTTGTTCATCTTATTTTGGAGAAACAAGTTAATCTTCCTTATTTTTGTTTGGATGCTTCAAGTTTGCTATTGAAGGTTCTGGAAAGAACACAGCCATCCCTTATGCTGCCCTCCTTTCAAGGATCTTTGAGAAACATCTCGTCTACGATGATCTCAAATCTCTGACTCTAGAGGAGAAAATCAAATATTTTGGAGTTCATGGAATTGATCGCTTGCTTCAATCGGATTTCAGTAAACAAAGCTTGATGAATATGAAGCTAGACTGCATTGAAAAGTCCAAGAAGGAGCAAGAAAAACAGAAAGGTGCTCAGAAAGGTCAGACGTAAGATGCTGAAGAAGCGTTTGAATAAAGAGCCTCTGCTGCATGCTCAATAGAGCCTGTACGTCCAACATTAAAGTCTCTAACTTCCCGTTCAACAACTGCTTCTGTCCAACTTGCAAGGAAAAGAAGATTGGTTCTAACATTTGTGGATCAAGATGAAGAGGATGATCAACCTATCTCTAAGGTGATCAAAGGGCAAAGAAGAGAGTCTGCTTCTGAAACTCCTCAGCCGAAGACAAGTGCATAAAGGCCAAAGACCACAAGGTCCAAAACTCAAGGTAATAATGAACCTCACTCTCATTCAGTTATTACGTCCGTTGTAGATCAAGCCGATGTGGTTGAAAATGTAGTAATGGACTTACAGCAGTCCATGGGTTTCTCACCCCCTTCCTCACCCCAAACACAAACCATCCCCTCACCACATATACCAACTCCACCTCCACCTCCACCTATTGAAGGAACCTGTTTGAAACACAAGAAGGGGGGTTGAATTGTGTTTCTTAAGTTTTTAAAACTTTTCGCATGCAGAGATATATATTTTCGTAAAGGTTGGACATTAAAACGACAGTGGACGCAAAGAGCATTTCCAAACACCAGTTGGACGCTTATCAACACCTCTTCAATCAAGTATTCTACTCCTCTTCAGGCAACACTAAGTATTTTTTTCTACTCAATCCTCTTCAGGCTCAAGTATTCTTTCTAAACAAGCCTCTTCAGGCTCAACCAACAAAGGTTTGAAAAAGGGTTTTAGTTCAACTAACTCACTAAATGTGAGAGTTTGAAACTAAGGTTAGAACTCTAAACAATACTCTTCGCAGAGAGTGATATGAAAGTTTGAGAGCAGAGTAAGCTTGTAAGCTTTGATTTTTTTTTTTTCTTTTGATTGCATGTTTTCTTGTATGCTTGTATTATGCTCAAGTTTGATAACTTTGCATCTTGAAAGGTTAAAGTATTTATAGCTTTTTAGCTTTGAGCAAACTTCAGTCTTCAACAAATGGAAAAAGATCCGTTCTGATCATGCATTAAATGCGTTGGTCCGTCGAGTCTTAAAGCTTGTTGAGGCTTCTGATCAACAAAGTAGACTATCAGGCTGATAGGTTAAAGAAGTGCTGACACCTTGTTCTTGTACCTGAAAGTTGCCTTTTGTCTTTCCTTTTGGAGATAGTCAAATCCTTTTATGTCAGGAACAGACTGGCTTCAGCTTTCGATGGTACGAAGATTACAAAGAATGTTTGTCTAGAGGATACAAGCTTTTACACATAGGATAATACATTCAAAATAGTTTACATACACATTCGCGCTTAAAACATTTTTAAAGCATAAGTCTTTGGACTTTACTAAAGAGAACGTTTATCAGAAAGAATCTTTGGACTCAGCTACATTGTTTGAAGATTATAGTCAAGACGAGGCGAGAACTTTGGGGTTTGGACGTACAGTAAGTCTTTGGATTTAGCGAGACTTTGGACTTAGATATTCTTGCACACTTAAGATAAAACATTAGCCCATAACTAATCTTTGTTTTGTTAAATTAATCTTTTGTTAAAATCAAAACTTAAGGGATTAAGGGACCATAACCACTTTGGTTCCAACAATCTCTCCTTTTTTGATGATGAGAAAACATACTAATTTCATTGAACAAAGTTTCCTAGAGAGCTAAGAAGCTCCCCCTAAGGAAAAGACTATAATCAAACAAGGCATGTAAGGATGGAAAACTATAGTCCAATAGACATAGATGTAAATATAAGACTTAGGCAATCATATATGCAATCTGACAAGCATTCTTTTAAATAAACAATCACATATGCAATCAGACAAGCGTTCTTAAATAAACAAAACAAAAAAACAATCAAATTTCCCTTTCTCCCTCTTTTTGTCATCAGACAAAAGTGAGAGCAAACCATCATTGTCAGTAAAAAAAGAACTTTTAAAGGAAATTCTTAAGAAGGTGGAGGAGAAGGAGGGGGTTTAGAGAGAAAGTTCTGAAACATAACCGCAATCTGTTGCAGCATAGCTGCATTATTGGCTTCAATGGACCGTTGAACAAACTCTTGAACTTCCGGAGGGATAGCAGGGACAGAACTCTCAGCAGTAGCCTTAGTTGCTTCAAGGTTCTGTTGACCAGGAATCACACTAAGAGCATTGGACGGTGATGGGTCAGCAGGATGCACCATAGAGAAAGGGATTGGTTGAGACTTAGAAGGTTCTGAGTCTGTAACTTGCTCAACTTGCTCTTCTGGACGGGGATCCTCATAGACAACTTCTATGTGCTCAGTAACATCCGAAGATACTTGGGCAGGTTGTTGCATAAAAACGGTTGATGTGCAAGTATGCACAATCGTTTAACAAGTAATAAAGTGTAAGTGAGATCGTTCCCACGAGGATTATATAGTGAATCAAGTACCAAGTTTGAATTAATGGTTCTATTAATTAAGTTTAACAAAGAGTAACAAATAGTTGGAGTGTGTGTATCCAGAACAGTTTTGGGAAGTAAATGCTAGAGCAATAAAAACAGTTTTGTTAACAGAATGGGTAAAACAGCTATGGGGAAGTATCCCTTGCAACTTCAATCTAGTTCAGTTATGCGCTTGCAGTGCTATGACAATTTGGCTCCAGGAAATGAAAGTTTGTTTTCCAACAGTTCTGAGATGAACTTCACTAAACGTCTCCTATTCCTAGGTCTATATTAGTTACATTCACGCCTCACTTAAGCTCGTTCCAACTAGGCTAAGAGTTAGAATGTTCATTCCTAAATCATTCTTCATCATAATTTTCCAATTAATGATTTTACTCTTATCTATAAAACAGTTCTGCTACATTTAGTTTTTCCAAGTAGCCGTGAGCTCAAGTTCTAACTAAGGTGATCAAGCTTAATTAAAACACAACCAAAACAGATTTATAGAAAATGCAATAGCAAAGCATAACATAACATTTACTAGAAATCCATTACAAGTTCAACATCCCATAGCTACAAGAGGTTTAGCTGATATTGAGCTTACAAAAACAAAGATAAAAATAAGAAATGGAAGAAGAAGCCATTACAATGGAGGAGAGAGAGAAAGGGGCGCAGCTGCTGTCCTTGCTCCAACAAGGAAGATGATGTCTGATGATTGTTCCCCTGGCTGTCCCCTATTTAGGGTTTTCCAAAACATGTCAAGGCCCTTTCCTCTCTCATCCTTTTTGGGCTAAAAGTAGGTTAGTACAAGTGTCCTTGTCCCAATCCCTAAGTTTAATGCACTAAATTCCAGTCCCACGTGTAGATCACTGTCCTTATCAGCGAAGGACAACTCCTCATGTAAGAGAATGTTTTGAGCTTTTGTCCTTTCTCCCAACCAACTTCAGCTACGATTGCTATAGAAAATCCCAGAACAACGTCTCCAGTTCAGCGCATGATTCTCCAAAAATTGTTCTGCACAGAAAAACTCACTATTAATCACCAAAATAGTTCTAACAAACACCAAAACATGAAAACTCACAAAAGACACTTATAAAACACACTTTACACAAAATTACACTAAAACACTAAAAACATAAACTCAAAATACTCAAAGAACACACAAACACAAGTGAAAAAGGTACAAATAACTCTTCATAAAAAGAGTTATCACACCCCCAAACTTGAATCATTGCTTGTCCTCAAGTAATCAAAACAAAAGAAACTAAAAAGAAAAGACACAAATTTTTCTAAACTTCCACACATGTGCTCAGATTAGCTCAAACACAACTTTCTTCTTTGCAAACAAATTTCTTCACAAGGCAGACTTGACAATGCATCAACAATCATGAAATTCAATCAAGCAAGCATTGATGGATGTCCTCATTTTCAACTCTCAGCAACATGCTACAACATTACACTCCCAGAATAGTGTGTTCTTCCTCTCTTCTCAAGCTAAGATAGGTACTCTCAATCACCATTCAATTGCACACTCAAACACGACCTTGACAAGCTTCTAAACACACCACTCACAATCAAAACTGTACACTGCTAGAGGACTTTATTTGGTTGCAATGGAGCTTGGGTTTAGGTAGGAATAGTTCTGGGAAGGTGGCTGCACTAGATGGAGCTTAGGTATGCTTCCTCTTTTTGCCTCACAACTATTTCTTTCATGGCCTAGTTCACACAAGTTAGGGAGGATGTTTTGATCTTTTTCATTTTTTTTTTTATTCCTTTCCCTTTTTTTTTTATTGCAAACCATTGCTTTTTTTACCAGCAACAGTTCAATTTCTAATATTCTGTCATATAACAGCTGTATAGCACCCCCAAACTTATTTTATAGCATGTAAACACAGGAAGCACACCAGCCACTTCAACAAGTTAGGACATTCGTTTTTCAAAATATGGCTTGTAATGTGGGTTCATTAGAAACAAAAGGCTTGCAGGCTCAAAGGGGTTCACACAAAGGTAATATCTAAGTGTAGGCTATTTAGGCAATACTATGGTCAAGAAAACAAAATGTGCCTCTAGCAAAAGTGTGTGCAGCAGAGATGTGTGCAAGTATGAAAGCAGCAAGGCAAAATCAGATAAGCATGGACAAGAATGGTATTCACACAGAAAGAAGGATAAAACTGTTTTGGCCTTAAAGCTCTCAAGGTAAATCAGATTTGCTAGAGCATGTGCCTTGACCTGTAAACAATTAAATCCAATCACACAAGCCCAAAAGAAAACAATCAAGTCAAAGCTGCCAAAAAAGAGCACTTGTGGAATTTCAAAACAGACAATTTTCATTAAACAAAACCCCATGATGGGGATGGTTGAGCACATGGTGGAGTCAAACATAAAGGACACTAAGTACAAACAGAAAACAAGTGGGGTCAAAGGCAGCTGACCCCCAACTTTCAACTACGACCTACAATCTAAAAACATCAAACAAACAGGACTAGACTCCACATTTATAGGAACTGAAAGTAGGAACTAGAAGAAAGAACTAAAGGATAGCAGGGAAACTCCTGATAGGGTTGTTGCAACATGCTGCAGCATCCTACTCAGATGGGCTCAAGTGCTCAATTTCTTGATGCTGGAGCTCTTCCTGCTCCCTTTTGCAGCAGTGGTCTTCTTGTTTGTTGGGGTAGAAGACCCCACTTCTTTCACTAGGACCAAGTCTGCTTGTTCTTCTTCATTAGTTTTTGAGGCTGCTATGCTCTCTTCACTCCCCCTGCCCTCTCAGTTGCTGTAGCAGTTGGCTTTTCACCCTTTCCTTTGGAGGCACTTGGCTCAGGTAGCCTACTCTTTCTAGTTGCAAGAGGATCATTGTCCTCTTCATCCTCATCAGAGGCAGGGTAATCAGCAGCTATTTTGGTGATCACATCCCATAGAGGGGTTTCTGCTGCCTTTTTTCTGGGGAGTTTGAGAGGGGTTAGGGGTTGCTGTTATTGCTTAAGGGTCAGCTTCTTCATTTTCTTTTTCAGTTTCAGCCCCTAAATCCTGTAGGGGGCTTTCAGTTCTCTTATTCTTCTGGCTCTTAGGTCTTCAAGGGTGGTGGTAGTGGTGGTGGTGGGTTGTTATTGTTGTTGTGAATGTGCTGGTGGCATCCAATCAGAGGAGTCTGATGCATCCGGGACTGCTTGGGCACTGGGACTGTTATGCCTCTCAGGGGTGGCTTACTCTGAGGTATGGTGCTGCTCAGGTAGAATCTGCATTGGAAACTGTGGTATTGGGTGCACTTTCTTCCATTGTTTAAGCTCCAGCACCCTCTACTGTCATTTGAAATGGTCCAGGGAAAACTGCCAATACAGTTGTTGCTGCAGCATGTGTTGCTACAGCACTTGAGTCAGAAACTCCACTTTTTGCTCTAGCCCTGCAGAGCAGTCCTGCTGCTTTGAGGGCTCTCCTGGTTCCATAAACTTTGCCTTATCCTTGGCCTGGTTGCTTTGGCTGAGTTGGAGATAAACCTATTGATCAGCCCAATATCAATTCTCCCTAACTCCTCTCCTCCCCCTTTTTAAAACTCTATGCCACATCACATACATAGTTCAGTGATAAAGCAGGGGAAAACCAATTAACCTTTTGTGCTTGTGGCACAATTGGAAATCTCCTGCTGAATCAACTGCCCTATGTTGATCCTCTTTCCTTCTAAGATACGGTAGAGGAGCACCAGATGCTCCTTCTTCACAGTTTCAGTATGAGCAGTGGGGGAGAGTTTGTGCCTCAGAAAGTGATACCAAACCTTGGCTAGGGGTTTCAAAGCAGACCTGACAATTTTCATTTGATTTCCAGAAGTTGGCAGCCATTGCGTCCCTGGGACAGTTAGAGCATCCTTCATAGCAGTCAGCTGCTTAACAATAGCCTTTTTCAGTAGAGGCTGGTACTCATCTTCCTCTTCGGCCAAGTGCAACTTCAAGTTGATGGCCTTTGTAGAGAAGCTGATCTTGACCCACGCACCATGGAATAGGTTTGCTCAACCCCTCCAATGTTCGCATAGAACTCGCAGACAAGGGGAGTGCAAAACCCAGTTGGGTGACTTGCAAACCGCTTCCACTTATGCTTGTCAATCACTGCAGCAATTTCGTCAGGGAGACCATAGGGGGCTTTGTTAGAGATGGCGAACTCCTTTTCGCATGGAGTTCCCTTAGCATAGTGACACTGTTGTACCTTGCTACAACTTCAGCATCCACGAACACCTCATATGCCTCATATTCATCACTGGACGCGGGCTTGGCCCTCTTTACATCGCAATGCTTCACGCGAGGCATGGTGGACAGTGATGGCCGAAAGGGATGAATGTTGGAGATGAAGAAATTTGGGGGAAATTGAAGCAATTAGGGCTTTGGGTTGGAGGAAGGTAGAAGAGTGTGTGGGTGAGTGGTTATGGATGAGAGAGCGGGTTGGCTTTATAGAGAAAGGAGTGATAGGTGAGTGATGGTGATTGATGGGGGTGGTTGAGAATGTGTGGTTGGGGAGAAGTGCGGTTATCAAGAAGGAATAAGTGGTGTGAGAGGTGCTTGGGGAGTTGTCACTGAATGAGAAATTGCTCAACCTTTTCCTCTTCCAAATTTTTAAATTGTTTTATCCAAATTTCAAACTGATGTGACCCCCCCCCCCCCCCCGAAAAAAAAAACCAGCGCATGGCCCAAATTCATTACTTTGGCCTCCAACCTGTTTCAGCCCAATGAACAACCACACCACCACCTGAGACAGTTATACCACCTACATCCACAACTTCCATTCCTCTTTGTTGCTTTTTTTTTTTTTTTTTTTATGTTAGTGCAAATAAAAATAAAACAAAAATAATAGAATAAACTAAGGAAATTTTTGCTGGGCTGCCTCCCAGTAGCGCTTTGTTTACAAGTCCTCAGCCTGACTTAGAGCATGTGAAACCTCAAGGATCAGCCATGACTGTGGTGGAATGTGCCTTAGCAAATGGCTCACCCTAGTAATGCTTAACCCTTTTGCGCGCTTACCTTAAACGTTCTACCAGAAGCTGCATCAAGCAATTCAATGGCTCCATGAGAGTGGACATGAACAATGGTTAAAGGTCCAGACCATCTAGATTTCAGCTTCACTGGGAACAGCTTCAGCCTGGAATTGAAGAGCAAAAATTGCTTTCCTTTTGCAAAGTCTCTTTTCTGAATTTTTCTATCATGTCAGGCCTTTGTTTTGGCCTTGTAAACTTCTGCTCCCTCATATGAAAACAACTTGTGTTCTTCAAGATCATTGAGCTGCAGCATGCGAGCTGCTCCAGCCTGTGCTAGATCAAGATTTAGCTTTTTAACTGCCCAGAAGGCTTTATGTTGTAGTTCAATGGGCAAATGGCATTCCTTTCCATAGACCAGCCTATAGGGTGACATTCTTAAAGAGGTCTTATAGGCAGTCCTATATGCCCAAAGAGCATCTTCCAAATGAAGGGACCAGTCTTTTCTGCTTGGGTTCACCACTTTTTCCAAAATTCTTTTTATTTCCCTATTGGACAGCTCAGCCTGCCCATTGGTCTGTGGATGGTATGCTGTAGAAACTTTATGCCTGACCCCACATTTTGCTAGGACGCCATCGAACAGCTTATTACAAAAGTGAGTACCTTCAACACTGATGAATGCCCTAGGAGTACCAAATCTTGTAAAAATCCGCTTTTGAACAAACTTCACAACAGCTCTAGCATCATTGGTGGGAAGAGCTACAGCCTCCACCCATTTTGACACGTAGTCTACAACCACTAAATTGTACAGATTACCAAAAGAAGGGGGAAATGGACCCATGAAGTCTATGTCCCATATATCAAACAACTCAACTTCCAAGATGGAATTGAGGGGCATCTTATTTCTATCTGAAATATTGCCTACCCTTTGGCATCTGTTGCAGCCCTTAGCAAAGCTGTAAGCATCTTTGAATAATGTAGGCCAAAAATACCCAGCCTGGAGGACTTTAGCAGCCGTCCTCATTCCTCCAAAACGTGCCCCACAAGGGGATGAATGACAATGCAAGAGAATATCTAGGACTTCCTTTTCGGCCATGCACCTTCTAAGCAATTGGTCAGCACAGTTCTTGTACAAGTATGGCTCATCCCAGCAGAACTGCTTTGCTTGATGGAAGAACCTTTTTCTTTGTTGTGAACTTAAATCTGCAAGGACAATACCACTGGTTAGATAGTTTACTAGATCGGCATACCATGGTGTTTTAGCATCTTCCAGAGAAAGCAACTGCTCATCAGGGAACAGTTCTTTGATCTCAGAATTCTTTGTGGCCTCATTCCCCTTAGACAGTCTTGACAAGTGGTCTGCCACCTGATTCTCAACTCTCTTCTTAATCCTGATTTTCAAGTCGAACTCTTGCAACAAAAGCACCCATCTAATCAATCCTGGCTTTGCATCCTTCTTCGTAATCAAATATTTGATGGCAGCATGATCAGTATAGACTATGACCTTTGGCCAACTAGGTAGGGTCTGAACTTGTCAAGGCAAGCACAACAGCCAACATCTCTTTCTCTGTAGTGGTATAGTTCAATTGAGCTTCAACCAATGTTTTGCTGGCATAATATATAGAGTGGAATACTGTAACACCCCCTTGGGCATTACATCTTAAACACATGCGGAATTAAATTTAAAAGAGAATTGCTGGTTGCTTTCGGAAAATAATAATTTACTTTAAGTCAGAAAACTCATATGTAAAAATTTTCAGCATAATACTTCAGAAACGTGATACACACATCACAATAATAAAATCACATTATACTAGACAACACACATAAACTGGGCTGATTCCTATACCATTTCACCATCACATATAAGCTTTCCTGAAATTGTTTTTCATACTGAAGTTCCAAACTATACAGAGGTTTTCAAAACCACATATACCGATTTTCTCAATTTAAACATTGAAAATCCAAAGAGCTGGTTTTCTATAAGAACTGTACGCACAATAGAGCCTACTACCGAGTATACATCGTACCAATGAGACTAGGCCTCGTCGTCAACATTCCACACATCTTCGTCGTCGACATCAAGAAACGCAAGCTACAGGGTCCCGAAGTGAACCAAATGACCGTTGAGAAGCATCTGTACACGTATTCAAAAACACAACAGGGTGTCCAACATGTACAGGCAAGGGTGTGTAACCAATATATGGATTTAAGCACGATAACTACATGCACGACACACAAAACAACATATGAACATATGTAGTATCAACACAACACAACAGCAGAAGTAACACAAGACAACACACTAGGTAACAACATGTCCAACATGCATACCATCAATCGCAATATATCATATTAATCAATTAGCAGCATAAGACATCTTCGAAAGCAGAATAGTGATGTACAATAAGTAAATGTAATCATCAACAACCATGCAATGCAATGCGATGTACATGACTCAATGCCATATGCCACAAGGGTAAAACTCGGACCCCTACTCCATGGAGCTAACAAAAAGTCGGAGTGAGTGACTGGGAGGACATGTTCCGGTTAATGCCAGCCATGGGCAAGATGCTACAATAAATGTAACGTGCACGTATCTGGCTTTATGGACACACTCTCGACCAAACATGAAAAGTACGACAGCTAGTCAAAGATATCACAGCAGTGCACGGAATACCACGATACAGAAGAATCACCAAGTGGTCACTTGTGGAATCTCCAACCCTGACATACTCAAGACCATTTAAGATCGTCACCGTAAGATTCGTACCAGAATCTATGTGTAAGCTTATTCTCCTAGGATCAAGGCCTTAAAAACTCATGCAATGAAATACCAATGCTTACACAAGGCAGATGCGATAAATCAATGTCTATCCACTAGATAACTTCAATGTTCGCTAAGGTTCTCTTCCTTAGGAACTATACGCGTCTTTGTATTATAAAACTTTTATCCAGCGGATAAATCTCATGATCCCTTTGTAACGACTTGGACTGCTTTCAGAATTGCCAACTGTCCCCACAAACCAACACGGGTCTTTTCAGCGTGTTTTGTCCTCACTCACATGCTTTTTGGGAAACTTCCCAGAAGGTCACCCATCCCACAAGTGCTCCAAGTCAAGCACGCTTAACTATGGAGTTCTTATGTTTTGGGTTACCAAAAAGAAAATGCATCTTGTTGGTATAGGTAATACCAAATAATTCTTATAAGCCTTCCTTCAACTGTATAGTCCCATATCTGCACAGCCTCAGGATCCCTCTCGTTCCGGTCATCATAAGACTGAAACAATTGAACGACTTTTCTTGGATCCGGACCACTGGTTCGTTATCAAACTACTGTTTCAAAACCTAAAACGTTTCATGTTTGTGTTTGTGTCTTATGAATTACATCTCAAGTCCTAAGTGTTATGAAAAAGGATTGAGATTCCTCTTAGATAAGTCTTTGATCCTTTCTAAGATATTAATTCCTTGAGTATCAAGTAATGAAATAAGTATGGATTCACTTAAGTCTTATGAAGTCATTGATGAACTAAGTCATCAATGGTATAGTGCATGGTCTTGTTCCACCATGTAAATTATCTCTTTTCTTTTACTCTAAGTTAATTACTTAACTTAGGTTTTCCATGCGTAAAACTTTATGACTTGAGTTGAAAACTCTCGATTTAAGACTTTGCAAACCAAAACCTTTTTAATTGAAAACTCATTTGATTTAAAAGAACTTTGTTACTTGCTTGAAGTAAAGTACCTTAACCAATTTGAAAAGGGTTTTTCCTTACTAACTTAGTGTAAAACCATGATTTAAGTTAGTGTAAAAGAAATGTAATTTCATTTAGTTTTCCGACTATGATTCAATTAATTCAAACTTGAGGACAAGGTCCTCTTTATAGTTGGAAGATTGAATGTTAACTTAGTTTCAAAGAGTGTGACATCCCATTAATCCTAAGGTAACTTCATATTACTTTTACTTTCATGAAATCACTTTCATCCTTTTATTTTTAAAACACTTAGTTAATTGGATACACTATGACTAAAGTAAAACACATTTTCACCTTAGTAAAAACACTTGAAGGGTCGAATCCCTAGTTGAAATTTGGATCAAAATTAGTTCTTGTTTGTTTTAGAAATACAAGTTACTAAAACACTTATTTGTTTTCAAAAACAGTGGAGTTCAAGAACAAGCTCATGTTCTTCCTTTTGCAACCATTATGGCCGAATGCTATACCATATGGGATGTGAAGATTTTGCTTCACTAACTTGTCATGTAATAGCTCAAAATAACCACAATATTATGATGAACAATAATCATACATTATTCAACCATAAACAAACATAAAAATCCTTGCTTGATCTAGAGATCAAAGTATGGTTTTCAACATACATGAAAACATTTTCCATCTAAGCATACATCATCATATCATATACTAAAACATGGAACATTATTACAATCACAACGAAGCTCAAACAGAGCTACACAAATCAATTGTAACACCCCGATTTTCATGATTTCTAATATCAGTAAAGTATATAAATGAGTTTATATTTTTTTTTCTGATGTCTATAGAATGAAATTAAATAAACTAAGACCACATTCATGCTCTACGCTATCGTAAGGATTTATGGTTAAATTTTGGGTCAAAAACTCAGACGGAGCCCAACCTACGTTTTTCACTGGCACTACGATTTTACTGCTCAGACGACCTAATTTTGACTTGTGAACGAGACAGTTAGTCTTAGAATCAGATTTCCTATATTTTTGCTAAAATTGGTTTTGCACACTAAAAATCGGAATAATAATAAACTATTCGGGCGGAATCTCAAATCGGGTGAAGAACGGAGCTGAATAGGGATTTACCGGGACCCGATAACGGATAATCATGAAGTCACTGTTTTCGAGAATGCCTTATTTTATGCTGCTAATTGATTAACATGATATATTGAGATTTATGGTATGCATGTTAAGTATGTTATTACTTGGTGCGTCGTCCCATTTTTACTTCGGCTATTTTGTTGTGTTGATGATTGCGAATCTCACCCATATCTGTATATCTTCTCTGCTGGTATTGTTGTTTCTGCTTAAGAAGATGGACGCGACGACGGTTCAGTTCAGCATATACTTTGAGTCCGGAGGGGAACTCCTTTTACTGTTTAGTTTTGGCCAGGCTGTGTCAAGTGTCTATTGTACCTTTTGGGGAGCTGTGACTCCTAATACTTATTATATACTTATTATCAGTTAGGATTGAACCTATGTCTGTATACATTATTGTTTCTATTTCTGTGTGTAATTCTATATGACTTCTAGAAATGCATGGTGAACCTAAGTTCATTTATTATTACTTACCTTTACTAATGCCATTACATCATTGCGAAAAGAAGAAAAAAAATTGTAATTTATGCATTAATATTATTTTCGGCCTTATAAATGTTCGTGAATGTGACACTTGGGAAAGGGTGTTGCATGATTGCTACTATGACTATGATTGTTGTTGCTATCTGTCTAAGTGCCTATATGCTGCTTGGTATATGTGATATGCTACTATGTGCTATTGTTGATATTACTGTTGTTGATATTGATGTTATGCTGTTTGTGATAATCGTCGTGTGGTATCGGAATGCCATAGAGTTAAGTTTGGTTGTGTGCCGTTGTTGTTGTCGGGTTGATACCGTGGATGGTGCCGTTGCTATTATGCTGACTTTTCGAGGCTATGGCCGTGTTGTTTGAACTGTGGCTCGTGAACGCGTGGCGTCGAGGCTGTGGATGCAGTGGCATCGTATTGTTTCTAATGGAGAGCTTAGGCATGAGATTCGGTATCAAGCTCGTTGAGGATGTTTGTTGCATATTATCATCAGCTGCCCAGTGGCGAGGCCGTATGACAGGTAGTATGGGTTGCCAGCGTCATACGAAGTTAGTTGTACCTGAGTGCGGGTACGAAAAGTAGATGGGGCGGTCAAGTGAGTGACCTTGAGGATGTTGTCGGTCCCGTTAATAGTTTACAGTTACGGATGAGGTAGCTCCTATGCTGTCGTGACGCCCGATCCAATCCGGTTTGCCCGACTAATCCTAGAGCTTTCCATTGTTCCAGGCTAATGTTCCGAGGCAACCGAGATACCCCAATTCCGGTGTGGAAGGGGGATGCACTCTTATTGGTCACGGTGAGCTGTTCGGTTTCTTGGGCAAACTAACTCCGTTTCGAAACAGAACCTATTCCGGTGTGGACTTGTTCGGGTGCGGAACCGTTCCAGTGGGAACCAGATTTGTGAGTTTTCGGCCGACATGCTGCATGGGATTAATATCCCAGTCTAGAGGATTGATCTGAGCGTGAGACTCATGGAGATGGAAGTTTGCATGTGTTGTCTTGAGTGACATTTGTTGGAATGCAGTAACTGTTATATCTGAGATATCTGCTACATGCTACATGTTATATGTGTTTAATGCATTACTGTTGTTTTCCGATATAGCTTCGCACTGTATTTCTTACCTCCCTACTGTTTTCCTTGTTGTTTTGTTTTAGATTCGCTTGAAGACGACAAGCTAGCCGATCCACAGGATGGACCCGAGGCTTCACCTGTTCATCACGGGGGCACCGCCGATGCCGATGCTAGGCGACATTGAGATCATCTACCATGATGAGAGGGGATGGCGGGTGGACCCCTCGACCTTTTTGGTGGTTTACACAGGACCCATCAGTCTGATCTTTCGGAGCGGCACGTCGCCGTACGTTGACATCATTGGACGCTACCGCTTGTACTAGTTTCTTCCTTTTCCTAGGATGTGGCGAGCTCCGAGGCAGAGGGAGCGAGACTGCATGTGGGTGGCACCCCAATCTTTAGTTGTCACCAGCAGGAGAGGCTATGTCTACCGAGGCCAGAACAGAAGGACATAGCAATATTTTAGGACCTACCATAGGCGTAGGATTCTGGTGTCCAGCTCTTCGTCAGAGTACGAGCCTTTGGTGAGGTATAGGCATACTCATGGCGAGGGCCAGGGTAGCTCAAGGCATCCTCACCATTGATGGTGAGAGCCTGCCAGCGCATCCTAGGTGGTGAGCTGAGAGCTTTTCATGTATTTTGAGTGGGGGCGGGTTGTGCTGGTGAGCTCCAAGAGTCTTTTCTTTTGTTTTTGATGTATTTTTAGTTTCGTTTACACAGCATGTATATGTATGTATAGAGCCCTTCTAATGAGGCTACAATTATGCATGATACCTATATGTCTTTTGGTTAGGCTGTTGCGTTTTTTTTACTCTGATGGGTCTTCTGTGCTTGCCGTCGTTGTTTGTTTGCTTCCGCAACACTTTTTGAATGCCACGCTATCGCTTTATATACAGCTAGGCTTAGTTAATAATAATAAGAGCTTGGGACTAATGGGATTATCCTTCTTAGAGAGGAGGGTCTTCTCAGTCTACACCGGACATATCAACTTGATCTTCCGGAGTGGTACACCACCATATGTGGATATCATAGGACTGTATCGCATGTACCAGTTTCTTACATTTCCCCAGATGTGGCACCCACCCAGGCCACGTGAGCAGGACTTTATGTGGGCTGCCCCAGCATCATCTCACGAGACTAGTCGCAGGGCTTCGTGCTGAGAGGACAGCGCAGGAGGTCAGATTAGTATTTGAGGGCCGCCAGGCGTAGGCGGATTATTATGTCTAGTTCTTCCTCGGACTATGTGCCTTTACGGGTTTATAGGCGCACATACGGGGAAGGACAGGGTAGCTCTTGACTTTCATGTCAATGAGGGCGTGAGAGTGCCAGTGCGTCAGTCCTAGGATGTGGGGTGAGATCCTTTTTGATGTATTTTGAGAGGGGATGGGGAGAGCATGTGAGCACGAGTGTTAGAGTCCCTTTTTATGTGTATGTTATATTTGTTCTTTTGTACCATGATCTGTATATGTACTCAGCCCTACTGATGGGGCCACCATGTGCGTTATAGTGTTGTTATATATATATATATATATATATATATATATATATGTATGTATGCTTTGGTTTACCTGCTACGTTTACTTTGATGTTATACGCGTTCATGAGTGGATGCATGTTATCGTTTGTTTCCATGAGCGCAAAATCATTAAGGTCATGGTTAATAATATCAGTGGGTTCTAAAAAAAATGGGATTTCCTCAAGTGGAACTTCGAGACGTCACACATATGCATGTCAAGATAATAACAATAGTAATAACATAATTACTGTAACACAATGTTTATATATCTTCTTGATAAACCATAGGGCACCCCTATGGGACCCACTTTTATACGACTTGTCATCAGTCGCCCATTCTTGGTTCCATTCCTTGCATTCTCATACCACTTTGTTGTTTTGGAAACAGTATTCAAGTTTTATGATGTATCATTTCATGTTTGTGTTCGTGTCTTATGATATATTTCTCAAGTCCTAAATGTCTTATGAAGAAGGATTGGGAATCCTCTAGTTAAGTCTTAGATCTTTTCTAAGTTAGGGGGTACTTGTCTTTCAAGTAATGAAATACATCATGATTCACTTAAGTCTTATGAATCGATTGATGAATGAATCATCAATGGTATAGCATATGATCATGTTTCACCATGTCCTATACTTTCTTATCTCTTTCTTTCACTCTAAGTTAATTACTCAACTTAGGGTTTTATACTTAGGAAAAATCCTTAGCTTTGAGTTCAAAACTCTTTTGTAAAAAGATGAGTACATAACACTTATTTGTTTTATACCTTGGCAAGGTGCCTTAATACCTTTGATTCAAGTCTTATACTTTGAAAATATTATTTCTAAAAGTTTTTTAGTTTCAATTAAACTTAAAGTAACTCTTTTGCATTAACTAAAGAAGAGAAATCTTCTTAAGTCTAAACCCCTTTTTTTAAAATTGAAATCATTTACACTTAAACTTGAAATTAAGTATTGTATTGAAATCAAAGATTGGTTTTATGTTAAAAACCTAAATAGTAATCGAACGTTACATAAGATTTCTCAAAGTCGTTTGTTATTGAGAATACTTGATTCATTAGTTTTTCATAATGTCATTTTGATTTACTTAAGCTATAACATAAGATCAAAATACTTTTTCATTGTTTTAAGAATCCCTTGGCCTAATCCAAGGTTGTGTTTTATTCGAATGTTGTTTCTTTTTTTTGCTTTGATTCATCGTTCATTAAATTAATTTAGAGTTGTAAAATCATTTAAGTTTTAAAGATTGAAGTTGAAATCCTTTTTGTTTATGCTTTGGTCGTATCCTATACTAGGTTTAATACGAAGATTTTGCTTCACCAACATCTATCATTAGCAAGATTAATCATCAATGCATCAAAATGAATAACAACATAGCATCCGATTCCAAAAATCAACACAAAACCCGTGTACAGAATTTTCAGCATTTCAAGCATCAACTTACGACAAATATTTGATTGACCAAACGAACTCGGATTTAGAGGACACATATGAAAGCTTAGGATGTCTACTTTTTGTATATAAAATTTATTTTCATAAAAATTCACCGATTTAGTATAGTTTCACGAAATAAGCCACTGTATTCAGAATCAAAGACAGAAATTTATGCTTAGATTGAAACAAATTTTCAAGGGTAAAATCTCTGTGAAAATAAACTAAATTTGTTATACAAATGAAGACCCAGATGTCTAGTTTCAGGATAACAAATAATTTGTGAAATTCGAGATCTAGGTTGAGAGAATAACCGAAATGACTCACACAAGGTCAGATCCAAAAATCATATTTTCATAACCTCTTTTCAACAAAAAGATGGAGGAACCCTAGGTTAGGGTTTTCCCACACATAAAAGTTATTTTGAACCATTCAAACGCATCAATGAACGCAAATCAAGCCACAAATAAATATTACAACTTTGTTCTCATAGAGAACCAAATAGACAAAGTAGCAAAACCATTGGTTATGGTTTTCCCGAAACCAAACCCATAAACCATTTTCACAACAACCATTGTGGTGTGATGTGATTCACTCCCCCATTACCTTAATGAAGATCCTTTGTGAATGAAACAACTCCAAGCCTGTAACACCCCGATTTTCTTAATCTTTTTAATTAATCAGTATTTAAGTAATTGTATTTTATTGGAGGGTCTAGAAACTTTAATAAATTATTCCGAGGCCATAGTCACGCTCTACATTATTGTAGGAGGCTATGGTCAGGTTTTGGGCCGAAAACTCAAACGAAGCCCGATCTATGTTTTTTTCGGATGATAGTATTTTTCTACTATCAAGACCTCATTTTGACTAACGGTCAGAACCATTAGTCTTAAAATTCAATCCTCTACCTTTTTGCTAAAATGTGTCCTGACGTCCAAAAATATAAATAATATTTTATATTCCGGACCGATAATCAATCGGGGAGACGATTCGAGCCGTGTTAGGGTTTTTCGAGACCCATGAACGGATAATCTTCATGTCAAAACTATGTCAAGTTATTGGAGGACTCATACTAGTGTCGTGATGATTTCAAAATGTCGGGACGTGCATTGACCAAATTTCCCTTGGTTAATTTTTTTGTTACTAATTACTTTTACCATTACTTAACTCTTAAGAAAAACCTAAGTAAATATCTCTCATTTTCACTCTTACTCCCTCACTTTCTCGGCAGCCTCACCCCCCAAAACCCCCATCTTCTTCTTTCTCTCATTCCTCCATTTTCTCTCCTTGAAACTCCATTTTTGGAACTTAACTCTTTGAAATTTCTTGAAGCAATCTTCACCAAACTTGAATTAGATCATCATAGGAGGTAGAATCTCATCTCTATCTCTCTCAATCTCCCATTTATCTCCCCAAAATTTCATGAGTAGAGGAGTTAGGGTTTTTATCCCTAAATCTTCAAAAATCCATGAAAAATTGTAGAAAAATCATTTTAGTACCAAACCAATTTCTATGGCCTAGGTTCATGACACACTTGCATGATCCAAGAGATTAGAGCCAAGAAATCTCTCTAGCTATTTTTTTTGAGAGAAAGGCCGAAACCCCCTTTAGTGCAGGGTAGGGTTTTTGGTTGGTTTTTGATGTTTTGAGTTGATATCTAGGGTTATCACACTTAGTTAGGGTGTTATCCAAGAAATGAGAATTTTTGGAGCTCCCTAGCTATTTTTCATATTTTTCATTCAATAGGGCCGAACCCTAGGGGTAGTGCAGTAGGAGAAATCTTTATTTTTGGAGCTAATGCCTTCATTGATTATGTTTAGGGATACCTAAGGATCATGGATCCAAGAGTTAGGAATTTTTAGACATCCCTATCCTAATTAATTAAATAGGGGCAGTAGCTAATACTAAGAAATTAAGGAGTTTTTGATTTAATTGTATTAATTTTTGGTTGTGTTCTGTTGTATAGAATCGGACAGGACTCCAACATCCGACAACGCACCTGACTGACAGCTGCGGAGTCATAGCTGGAGCTGAACGAGGAAATCACTAAGGTGGAGAGAAAGAACTAATATCGTCGGGAAGGCAAGCTTAGTATAGAGTATATATATCTGTGTAGGGGAACCCTTAAACACTACTAGAGGTTGAGCCCTGGATAAAGTGCCTGGACCCTGGGTATAGGTACTTTTGGGCTATCACCACTAAGTCGATATCATGGATGATAAAATTGATTGAGGTTGATGTGTTGATTTGTTTAATTGATTATCTGTTTACTTGTTATGTTAAACTGTTGGAGTGATTTATTGTTATTTGGCTTTATGGTGATGTTTATACTGAATGAATTACTATTGTAATGTTATTATGATTTGACTGGTGGTTAAGTGTTGATGAGAGTATGGTGAGTGATGATGTTATTCGGGTTGATATCGTTGTGGTCCCGACCGTGGAGCTGTGGCTCGTAGACGCAAGGCATCGTGATGTTGATGCTGATGTGATGTTGATGATGATGTGATGTTGATGTTGATGTGATGAAATGTGTCATGGTCGTGGACGAATGCTTAGGCGCGAGGTCCCGATATCAACCTGCGATGGATGTTTGTTGCATTTTCATATCATTTCATACCACAGCATTTGGTCCGAAAGGGGCATGTCCAATTGGGGACGTTACTTAAAATCCCGAGGCGTGATGCGATGCGATGTGATGTTATGTAATCCCAACGGGGATGTCCAATTGGGGACGTGATATATCGGCCGACATGCATATAGGGAAGACAGCATATACATAGGGACTAGGATCCCTCTTATAGGCTTATTTGAGAGAATGATGTTTGAGATGATTGTGATGGGTGACTTAAGAGATGGGTGATGTTGTGTTGTATATGTTATCTTTGTTGTGTGATGTATATATATGCTGTATTGATGCCCCTCTCCCATATTGATGAATTACGTTTCTTATCTCCCTTTATTTTCTATATGTTTTACTTTATTTAATGGGAAGATCCCGAAGAGGAACCAGCTGCTGAGGAACTGGACGGCATTCCGTACGAGCTTGACGCTGGAGGACGGGCCACGGACCCTAGCCTCGAGAGGTTGGGCAGTGATCGTGATTAGTCGGAGAGCTATCTCTCGGCCTATCTTCGTACTTTTATTTTGGTTTGTAATAATATACTCTGTATGTACTACTTTATTACTGTAGCCCTACTGATGGGGCAATGATGCATGTGATATATTTCTTTATATTTAAAGCTGTGTACTCTGAGGCGTAGCATGCCATAAATCGTTTTGCTTCCGCGCTAAATTTTCCGCTTTGCTTCGTATTAATAAGGCGCGTGAACATTTATAATGCGATTAAGGTTAGTTAATATCTTAGGTTCTACTGATGGGACGACGGGTCGTCTCAAAGCCCAAGAAAGAATGATAAGGCCGAACCTACATTGATAGAAACAACAAGGTTTGAAACTTTCATTTGAAGAATCATGAACTAAAAGGTGTTGTTTCATGATTTAATGAAAGGAAATGAAGAGAAAAGTAAGATTAGATACTTACTTAGTGAAGAACACTTGATGAACAAGATTGATGTTCTTGAGGTTCAAGAACAAAGTTGTTCCAAATCAAAAACTTCCTTTTAGAACCAAAACAATAATGGTCGATGACCCCTACAAGTTTTAATGATTAACAAAATTATTATATGTTTATGAATATAGTAGAAGTCCAGATAATACTAATTCATAAGGTCAAAAGACCTTTGTTATATGTTTCTGACTTCAGACGGACTCTCAAAAGAACATTTTTTCTCAATGTCCAAAGATACATCTAGCTCATACTGGACAAAAAGCTCAAAGCAATATATGCGTCCAAAGAACATTGTGGTTCGTCCAAATGATTCTTGGACTTTGGTGGTAAAAGTCTTACGTACAGATTTCATATAGTATTTTGTGCGTCCAACTTTCTACATAATTATGCGTCCAACCTTCTCTATACTTGTGCATCCACTAACTTTATTCTGCAGATGACATGGCTCCTTTTCAGAAGTCTTGATTGGTTTGGAAAGAAAATATCTTTTCATATAAGACAAAACAAGGTACAACGTCGTACACAGAGAACCACGTAGAGCAAAAAGCATGTCGGCCAAGAGGCAAAACAGTCTGCTCTGATTCAAGCTGCTATATCACCACTATTCTACCGAAAGCAACCTTGCCTTCTCACAAAAGGAAGGACAAATATGAACAGAAAACAACTAGCAAATGGACATGTGTCTAGCGGATATTTCCCTGTGTCTAAAACGGAAAATTTTTCTACCATTTGAAATCCAAAAGTCAGACAAGGCTATTTAAAGACCCTCTTTTGAAGAAACAAAAAAAGGGATATAAATACACAGAAGAGAGAATTCATTTTGCAACAAAAAAGCTTCAAACAATCACTCTCTAGAAAAAGATTTGTAAACTTTCATATTCTTTCATTGTAAAGTTACAAACAAAATTTTTAAGAACTGTATCGTGTAATACTCTCAGTCTTAGTGTGTTTGTAAAAAGTTCAAAACGCCACCCAAGTCTAAGGATTTGTTGAGCCTGAAGAGACTTGTCTATAAAAGAATACTTGTAGCCTGGAGAGGTGTAGAAAACTTGGAGTTGTAGTCGTGGAGTGATTACAAAACAACTTTTAAAAGTGCTAAGTGATTTAGTGGAAAAAACTTCTGAGAGAAGGGACTGGATGTAGCTCTTTGGTTTGAAAGAGTGAACCAGGATATATCTTTGTGTGAATCTCTCTATCCCTATCTTGTTAAGTTTATTTATTTACTAATTTGGGGATTGAAAACAAAGTCTCTTAAACGTTTTATTGTCGTTTTGTTTTGTTCTTTCATCTTGCTTGTCTAAAACGCTTTGATGAAAAGGCTTTCAAAAATCGGTTAAGAAACACAATTCAGCCCCCCTTCTTGTGTTTTCTTGTTTCACTTTCAGTTGGTATCAGAGCTCAGCCTCTGGATTGAGCATTTAGCCGTACTTGAGGAAAAGTTCAAAAGCTTGATGGCAGGACAAGGGATGTTCTGTGGGATTCAACCTATTCTTGAAGGTACCTCCTTCACTAGACCGCCATTTTTTAATGGCACTCACTACCTCTACTGGAAAGAAAGATTCAAAGGATTCATCTTGTGCACCAGCTCTGCTCTTTGGCCATTAATCATGAATGGTCCCCATATCGTCAACAATCCTGATGGCACTGAGAAAGATGAAGCTCAGTGGACCGATGATGAGAGAAGAAGGATGGAGCAAAATTACAAAGCAAGATACACCCTGATGTGTGCTCTTAGTCCAGACGAGTTCCAAAAAATTCTTGCTTGTGAATCAGCGAAACAAATCTGGGATGTTCATGAAGGAACATCCAAAGTGAAAGACTCAAAGATCATTATTCTTATGAGTCAGTAGGAAATGTTCACAATGGAAAATGGAGAAACCATCATTGATATGATAGGTCATTTCCAAATTATTATAAACAATCTCAAGTCTCTTGGGAAAGTTTATATTGCAAAAGAAAATGTTACGAAGATACTCAGGATTTTACATAAGGAATGAAGACCACTCATCACTGCAATCACTCAAGCCAAGGATTTGTCAACCTTGACCTTAGATGATCTTGTGGGAACTCTTCAAGTTCATGAGCAGGAGCTTAACCAGGACAACCCTACAAAGAAAGGCAAGACTATTGCCTTAAAAAGTCAAAAAACCAGCAGCTCGAAAGTTCTCAAAGCAAATGAGTCCAGTGATGAAAATGATCAAGATGAAGAAGAAGAATCTGATGATGAGTTGTCTCTCATATCAAAGAAACTTGAACGTATTCTGAAAAAGAAAAACATGAGAAGAAGACCTTTTACAAATAAAAACGTCAAAGACCATGGTGAAACCAAGGACGAAAATCCAATGGTTTGCTATGAGTGCAAGAAACCAGGTCACTTCAAGGCTGAGTGCCCTCAGCTGAAAGATAAGAAAAAGTTTTTCAAAAAGAAAAGCAAGAATCTCATGGCAACATAGGAAGATCTCGACTCCTCTGAAGAAGAAGAAAAACGAAGAAGAGGCAAACCTATGTCTCTGGTCTGAAAATCATCTCTCTGAAGAATCTTCTGAAGAAGAGGAACAATCTACCTCTTCAATCATCTTATATCCTGAGGCTAGGCCGTTAAGGGAATTCAGTGGTCTCTCTATAAGCAGACCACCTATTTTCGATGGAACTGGTGATTATGCCATGTGGAGAGAACTATTCATAAGATTCAACTTAGAACAAAATGTTGATGATCTATGGAGAGCATACACCAATGATAACTTTTTTCCTACTACTGTTATCAATGGTGAACACATAGTTAAACCAAGGTCTGAGTGTTCTGAGGAAGAAGAAAGAAGAGTAAGAATCAATGCTAAAGCTATCCACAATCTTACGTGTGCTCTGGACGAAAGAACTGTCAATATTGTAATGTATTGTGATATTGCAAAAAGAGTGTTTGACATGCTTGGCGCTCTAGAGAGCCACCTATTTATCAATCAGCAGAATATGAAGCTTGGAAAGAAAACTTCATATCCTTTGTCACAACCCAAGGATCAGAAGAACACTGGAAGACTCTCACTGATGAAGCCTTATGTCCTATCATCATCATCAATGGAGAATACACTATGAAACCTCTAGAAAATTGCACCTTAGAGGAAAGAAGAGGAGTTGCTCTTGATTGTGAGGCAAGAGCTTTCTTGTTTCGGAGTGTACATGGAGCAAGAAGAGAAGCCCTGGCTGAAGAAACAACTGCTTGGGGAATGATGAACCTAATGGATATTATGGAAAGATCTCCACATGCATCCCCAACAGAAGATATGTGTCTCATGGCAAGTATTTCCTCTGAGATAGAAATAGAAGAGGAAAAGGTAAATATATCTGACTATTCTAAAGATGCATATGATGAGCTATTAAATGAATCATGCATTATTTATTCTGAATATAAAGCTCTTAAAATAAAATTTACCAAACTCAATAAAGACTTTGACAAAGTCAACATTGAGAATGGAGAACTAAGAGAAGAGATAATCAGCCTAACTGAAGTCTCAAGCTCTAAGTCTATTACATCCTGTGTGAAATTGAGAAACTTGAGCATCAAGTTACTTATTTAATTGATAGTCTATCTAAATTCACAGATGGATCTAAGAAGCTTAATTTAATTTTTAGATATAGATCTCCTCATGATAAATCCGGTATTGGATATGAGAAGGAAAATCCAAAAATTCCTTACAAGAAAACTGAGATAAAAAGAGTAATATATTGTTCTATCTGTGATAAAAATGGACACTCTGCATCCAAATGTTTACATAAAAGATATGCTAGAACTGATAAGTTACCTATAACTACCCAAAAAAGGCCCAAGTCTATCTGGGTACCTAAGAGCATGATAATCTCTGTTGCAGACTTGCTTAACAACAGGAAGAAAACACCAATCATGGTACCTGGACACTAGATGCTCACGACACATGATGGGAGAAAAGTCTATGTTCCTAGACCTAAAGCCAAAGTCTAAAGGATCAGTTGTCTTCGGTGGCAATCGAAAGGGAAAGATTGTAGGAATTGGTAAAATTGGTAAGAATAATTCTCCCTATATAAATAATGTGTTGTTAGTTGAAGGGTTAAAACACAATCTGCTTTTCTTTCAAAAAAGATAAATGTATAGTCAGATATGCTGATGGGTCCACTCTATTTACTGGTAAGAGGCAAAACAATGTATATAAAATTGACTTGGAGGACTTCTCTAATCAAAATGTATCATGTTTGATGTCTGTGAATGATGAACAATGGATTTGGCATAAGAGACTTGGTTATACAAGCCTGAGATTAATCTCAAAGCTACAAAAGCATAACCTCGTAAGAGGATTACCAAAGCTTGCCTATAAATCGGATGTTCTCTGTGATGCCTGTCAAAAGAGGAAACAAGTTAAAAATTCTTTTAATTCAAAGAATATTGTTTCTATATCCAGACCTTTAGAATTGCTACATTTAGATTTGCTTGGTCCAACAAGGACTGCCTCCCTAAGTGGAAAGAAATATGGGCTTGTCATTATCGATGATTATTCTAGATGGACATGGGTGATGTTCCTAGCTCACAAAGACGAGTCTTTTGAAGTATTCTCAATATTCTGCAAAAGGATTCAGAATGAGAAAGGTATTTGTATCAACTCAATCCGAAGTGATCATGGAGGAGAGTTTGAGAATGTAAACTTCCAACTATTCTCTGAAGAAAATGGTATTCTTCACAATTTCTCTGCCCCTAGAACACCTCAACAAAATGGGGTCGTTGAGAGAAAGAATAGGTCTCTTCAAGAGATGGCAAGAACATTACTCAATGATAACTCTTTTTCTAAAAACTTCTGGGCTGAGGCTGTTAACATAGCATGGTATATTCAAAATAGAGTATACATAAGACCAATACTGAAGAAGACTCCATATGAATTGTGGAAAGGACGAAAACCCAACATATCATATTTTCATCCTTTTGGATGTGCCTGTTTTATACTGAATACTAAAGACAATCTAGGTAAATTTGATGCCAAAGTTGATAATGGTATTTTCTTAGGATACTCTGAAACATCTAAAGCTTTCAAAATTTATAATAGTAGATCACTAATTGTCGAAGAATCTATTCATGCTAAATTTAATGACAAGAAGCCTAATAAAGTATTATCAGAGCTAGACGAATCGCTTGCAGATCTTGATCTGAATGATCATCGTCCAACCAACAATGGGAAGGAAATCTTCGAAGAAGTCAAAGCTGATGATCACACTCCTCAATCGTCAAATGGTAGTCAGAAAACTTGGCAATTCAAAACCTACCATCCTGAAGATCAAATTCTAGGACAACCCAGTGATAAAGTAAGAACAAGTTCAACCTTCGAAAATCAAGCTGACTCAGCTTTCATCTCTGAGTTAGAACCAAAGACTGTGGATGAAGCTATCTAGACGATGGATGGATTTTGGCTATGCAAGAAGAACTCAATCAGTTCAAGAGAAAAAGGTTTGGACATTAGTTTAAGAACCGAATGATAAATCCATAATTGGAACAAAATGGGTATTTAGAAATAAAATGGATGAAGATGGAAAAGTTGTGAGAAACAAAGCAAGGTTAGTAGCACAAGGTTATTCTCAAGAAGAAGGTTTTGATTATACTAAAAACTTTGCTCTTGTTGCTAGAATAGAAGCAATACGTGTCTTATTATCTTTTGCTGCTCACCATAACATAACATTATATCAAATGGATGTTAAAAGTGTGTTTCTAAATGGGTTAATTAACGAAGAAGTCTATGTAATGCAACCCCCTGGGTTTGAAGATCATTCCCATCTTGAGTATGTATATAAGCTTCAGAAAGCTGGACTCAAAGCTCCTCGAGCTTGGTATGAGAAACTCAGCTCCTTCCTCATGGAAAAATGGTTTCTGTATAGGAAAGGTAGACACCACCCTATTTAAGAAAACAAATAAAGATAATTTCATAATAGTCCAAATTTATGTTGATGATATTATTTTTGGATCTGCTAATGATTCTCTTTGCAAGGAGTTTTCTGAACCCATGACAAAAGAATTCAAAATGAGCCCGATGGGAGAGCTCAAATTCTTTTTGGGTCTACAAGTAAGACAAACCTCAAAGGGTGTGTACATTCATCAGACTAAGTACACTAGAGATCTCTTGAAGAAATTTCAAATGGACGATAGTAAACCAATGAGTACACCTATGCATCCAACGTCCATTCTGACCAAAGACAACAAAGATAAAAAGGTAGACCAAAAGGTTTACAGAGGTATGATTGGATCTCTCTTATATCTTACTGCGTCCAGACCTGACATAATTTTTAGTGTATGTCTTTGTCCATGTTTTCAAGCTGACCCATGTGAAAATCATTTAACAGCTGTTAAAAGAATATTTAGATATCTAAAAGGTACTTCTAATATGGTTTATTTTATGAGAAAACAAATGAGTACAGATTAATGGGTCATTGTGATGCTGACTATACTCGAGATAGAATTGAACGAAAAAGTATAGGTGGTGGCTGTCACTATCTTGGAGATAATCTCATCTCATGGTCAAGCAAAGGACAAAGCACCATAGCCTTATCAACTGCTGAAGCTGAATATATCTCTGCTGCTAGTTGTTGTTCACAACTCTTATGGATTAAACAACAACTGGAAGATTACAACATTCTTGAAAGTAAGATTCCAATTTATTGTGATAATACTGCAACAATTAATTTATCAAAAAAATCCTATATTTCATTCAAGGGCTAAACATATAGAAATCAAACATAATTTTATTAGAGATTACTTTCAAAAAGGTGTGTTTGATGTAAAGTTTCTTGATGCTGAGCATCAGTAGGCGATATCTTTACAAAACCTCTTGCAGAGGATAGGTTTTATTTCATAAGAAAACATGCTCTGTGTTGAATGACCTTGCGTCCAATAAACGCTTGCGTCCAATCTGTTTGTGTCCTTTTACTGCACCTCGCTAATCACAAGCTTACGTCATTATTATCTGTTATATATCATTTACAATAAATGTCGAATAATTTGAATTTGAAAAAATTGAGTTATTTAATAATTTTCTTTTAATATCTCTTTGTCATCCACACATTCCTATGCTGAGTCAGCACTCTCCTGTCACATCAAATGTCGTGCGTTTGTTACTTCCCTCTTAAAAAAGCCACCCTCGGTAACTGCTAGTCACCATGGTTTTTTAACCATGGTTACTTTCTGACGTTTGGTTACTTTACTCCTTTCTATATAAACCCCAACCAGTGAGCTAAAACCACATCAAATGTCTACATCCTTGAAACTCTTCTCCTTCTCTCACCCTCAATTGTTCATCTTCTTCTACGCTCTCTTCTAAAAAATGGGAAGAAACCTCCGTTTAGTCGGTGAAGGCAGCAATGTCCCTTAAAAAACCATATCACCTTTGGGTCATCCAACTCGTGATGTTCCAGACAACTGCAAAATCAACGTTGAACATCAGATTAACTTGAATCTGCTGGCCAGACTAGGAGCTGATGTTAGAAGTTTATCTAAGACTTCTCACTGTATTCTGGAGGACCGCTCACTTGGAAAAGGAAGGGTATATTTCTGGGTATGTTTTGGGGACACAAAAAGTCGACGTCTCCAAAGTAAGCATAGCGTCTGCGATTGGGTGTATGTCTCTTGGAGCAACCTATTCCGAATCTTGGTATAAAAGATTTGGGGGAAAAGATAATGTCTTCAACTTCCTCAAAAATCTTGAAGCTCAGCCCAATTCTCTCTTTCGTGCTGCCATCATGAAAGGCGAAGCAAGGATTCTAAATCAAATCTTGAACAAGGTGGTTCTTCATAAAGCTGGGTCTAAGGACGCTGTTTCTGAGGTGCATTCTTTTCTTCTTACCCATCTTGTTTATAGTATGAAGATAAATCTTCCCTCTCTTCTCTTTGATCGATTCAAAGAAAATTGCATAGATGTTGCCTCTGTTAAGACCATCATTTATGCAATTCTTCTTTCTCGAATATTTGAGAACCAAGGAATTTATCGGATGCTGAGCAAGGTTCACCCAAGCATAAGGAATTCCTACCAAACCATCAGGTGTCCACAATTTGGAAAAGCAAATCTTTCAAAGATGCAACTTAAATCTGTCATGGCCTTTGAACAAGCTCAATCCAACATTGCACAATCTCAACGCATGGAAGCTCTTCAAAGCAGACAAAGAAGGAAGAATCAGACCCTAAGTGTTGCTAATCAACTTCAAGTCTCTTCTGATTCATCCACATCGGAAAGATTGTTTGAACAATCTCAGGCTAAGACCCGCGATGTATTTGAAGTATTTGAGGAAAAGCCAAATCTGGAGTTTGCTTCGATGATTGAAGGTATTGCTTACACCATTATTGGAGAAACCTTCATCAAGCTGAATGGTGTAGTTGTTCCCTTTGTGGAAGAGGTTCATGGACCTTTCCTTAACGCCAATTTTGGCTCAACAGCAAAGAAGCAAGCTCATGCTAGTGCATCCTCTCAAGAGCATCAACAACCTACGACTCAGGAAGTTGGTCCTTCTAAGCCCATATATAGAAAGATGAAGCTTCTAGTGGAAGAAGACGATGAGGATGATGTTCCTATTGCCCTTCTTCTTGCCAAGAAAACCAAGGTCACACCATCCCTCTCCAACTTTCCCAACTCTTCTATTTCTTCTATACCCTCCATCCCAACTGAAGCCCCATCTACTACTCCAACCATTAATCCTAGCTTATCTTCATCCATTCCAACTCCAACCAAAAAGATGAGAATTAAAACCATAGCTAAAAGGCCACCCAGACCTAAAATCATAATCCAAAACTCCTCCACCTCCACTCCCTCTTAGCAACAACCACCCCTCTCACCCATCACTCTATCCTCAAATGAACCCAGAGGATTTCAAGATGACCTACCATCTATCCCTCAAACACAGGTCCCGAAATCATCTTCTCCTCCTCACATTCTTCTGCTACCATGGTACTCTCATGAAGAAGTTACATCTTCAGAGATTCCATTGGGTAGATTTCATGAAGCAATTCGTGAAGTTGAGACCCAAGCAAATGTTTGTTGTGCTGAGTCTACCTGTCCTCAAGATGATGCAAGATGCGAAGACTTTGCTATTCCTGAAACTCAAGCAGAAGAATGCTCCGTCCAGCACACTGATTGTCTTGATCCTGATTCCACCTTGTCCGGCAACATTGTGGAACTACATCTTGATGATGAAAATAACGAAGTCAACACTTCTGCTGCTGAAGAAGCCCACCGTGCTCAAGCTTCGGCACCCTCTCTACCTCCTGGACTTTCTCACGAAATTGCTGACTACTTGGTAGAACGGGTTTCTCCAAGGGTGACTTAAGAGTTGAACAGAAAAATGGATCAACTTTTGACTTATCTTCATCGCATCTTTCCTAATATTCCTCCTCCATCTCCTTGAATCTTTTCCTTTCCTTTGCTGACTGTGATGTGAATCCTCCCATTCCCTTTTTGTCTGATGACAAACAGCGGGAGAATATGGAAATGTGTAAAAAAAAATTTTAGAATAGGAAGATTGGAAATATGTACTTTAAAGGTTGTATTCGTTTTTATGAAAGTTTTTATTTTTATTTTATAAAAGCATGTATATTTAATGCTTTAATCATATTGTGTTCTTAGTTATGTCATTAATGTGTAATCTGTATGTTAAACACACATATTTAAGAAATGCATAATCTTAGGGGGAGCCTTTATTCATAAGAAATCCTGTTTCAAAAATACTTTATAATAATGTTTGTCATCATAAAAAAGGGGGAGATTGTTAGAACCAAAACAGTAATGGTCGATGACCCCTACATGTTTTAATGATTAACAAAATTATTATATGTTTATGAATATAGTAGAAGTCCAGATAATACTAATTCATAAGGTCAAAAGACCTTTGTTTTATGTTTCTGACTTTAGACGGACTCTCAAAAGAACATTTTTTCACAACGTCATCTAGCTCATACTGGACAAAAAGCTCAAAGCAATATCTGCGGCCAAAGAACATTGTGGTTCGTCCAAATGATTCTTGGACTTTGGTGGTAAAAGTCTTGCGTACTGATATCATATAGTATTTTGTGCATCCAACTTTCTATATAATTGTCCGTCCAACCTTCTATATACTTGTGTGTCCACTAACTTCATTCTGCAGATGACATGGCTCTTTTCAAAAGTCTTGATTGGTTTTGGAAAGAAAATATCTTTTCATATAAGACAAAACCAGGTACAACGTCGTACACAGAGAACCATGTAGAGCAAAAAGCATGTCGGCCAAAAGGCAAAGCAGTCTGCTCTGATTCAAGCTGTTATATCACCACTATTCTACCGAAAGCAACCTTGCCTCTTCACACAAAGGAAAGACAAATATAAACAGAAAACAGCTAGCAAATGGACATGTGTCTAACGGATATTTAACTGTGTCTAAAATGGAAAAGTTTTCTACAGTTTGAAATCCGAAAGTCAGACAAGGCTATTTAAAGACCCTCTTTTGAAGAAACAAAAAAAGGGATACAAATACACAGAAGAGAGAATTCATTTTGCAACAAAAAAGCTTCAAGCAATCACTATCCAGAAAAAGATCTGTAAACTTTCATATTCTTTCATTGTAAAGTTACAAACAGATTTTTAAGAGCTGTATCGTGTAATACTCTCACTCTTAGTGAGTTTTTAAAAAGCTCAAAACCCCACCCCAAGTCTTAGGATTTGTTGAGCCTGAAGAGGCTTGGTCTGTAAAAGAATACTTGTAGCCTGGAGAGGTGTAGAATACATGGAGTTGTAGTCGTGGAGTGACTAGGAAACAACTTGTGAAAGGTGCTAAGTGATTTAGTGGAAAAACCTTCTGAGAGAAGGGATTGGACGTAGCTCTTTGGTTTAAAAGAGTGAACCAGGATATATCTTTGGTTTACAAGAGTGAAACAGGGAATCACAAGAAGGGATTGAAAACAAAGTCTCTTAAACGTTTTATTGTCATTTTGTTTTGTTCTTTCATCTTGCTTATCTAAAACGCTTTTATGAAAAGGCTTTCAAAAATTGGTTAAGAAACACAATTCAACCTCCCTTCTTGTGTTTCCGTGTTTCACTTTCACTTCCTTCACCAAAGCTATAAGGGAGGCTAAGACAAGATGATCTATGGTTTTAGAAATTAAAAATGAAGTTTGGATGGTGTTGGTAGAGAGAGAAACCGAATAGAGAGTAAGTGAGAGAAGAGAGAAAATGATGAATGTTCTTGATGTTCTTGAATGATGAAGAACAAAGTGTTCAAATCAAGAAACTTTGTGAAGAAGAAGTGTTTAGATGGTAGCAAGGATGTATGATTCAAAGTTAGAATCAAGAAAAAAAATTTGGTAGATGACTACCTAGCCAAAACCGTGAAGAGGAGAGGAAGAGAGAGATTTTGTGTTCTTGAACAAAGCTAGAGTTTGATCTTGTAAGAATGAAATAATGAAGTGTTCTAGTGTTTAAGAAGCCATCAAAACCATGTAGCCTTCAAGAATAGCTAGGAACATTAATTCAAAAGGAAAATAATAAGGTGTAAGAGATCTAAGGGCTTAGGATTAAAGAGATGGTTGTTTGTTGATCACACATCAAAAGTCTGCAAGATTAAGCATAAATGGTTAAATTGTTTTTCCATTTAAGGTAAGGCTGACATAGTGACATGATTTGATTAAAAGGTGACAACGTCTCGTGAAACGTGAAAACTAGTCATGGACTACTCCGGCTCTGGGCCAAAACAACTTCTCGGCCCTGACACGCATCCTAAGGTAAAGCGGTCCCGATTAAAATAATAATATTTTTATCGGTTTCGACCCAAAACAGGACACCGGACTCAAAACAACATTTTATGATTATTAAGCTCATAATTAAAATTCAAATATGAATTTTCGATTATTAACTATTTTTATGATTATAATTAATTAGATTATATTCTCAGTCAAGTATTCACAGAAAGAGTTAAAAAGACAGATATAGAATTTTTGGGATGTTACAAAAAACGTTTCATATTTTCCCTATAAAAAAAATTTAAAACGAAAAAGAAAAGAGGTGAGATTACGTGCACATTTAATGCCTGACACACGTTTCAGTTTTGAAACCACAAAAAGTGGTTTTGCAATTATGAAAATGAAACTGACTCAGTTAGGGAATGTGAACTAAATTTGCCACTCGACAAAGATTGAGTTCAATTAATGTATTGGACGAACCAAGTAAGCACATATAGCACACACATTGGACTCACATACATTAGACCTTAACAAGTATTTGACGCATGCTTTGGACTCATGATCAGTCTATAAAATGCATGTTCAGATGCTTTCTTATGAATGCAAACCTATCCTCTGTTAATGGTTTGAAGATATCTGCCCATTGATGATCAGTATCAACAAACACGATATCTATAACACTTTTTTGCACATAATCTCTAATAAAATGATGTTTAATTTCTATATGCTTTGCTCTTGAATGTAATATAGAATTCTTTGAAAGATTAATAGCAGCAGTATTATCACACATTATTGGAATGTTACTCACAAATACATTGTAGTCTTCCAACTGATGCTTGATCCATAGAAGTTATGAGCAGCAGCTTGCAACAGTAATATACTCAGCTTCAGCAGTTGATAGAGCAATAGTGTTTTGCCTTTTGCTTGACCATGAGACCAAGTTAGCTCCAATGAAGTGACAACCTCCATTGGTGCTTCTTCTTTCTATTCTGTCTTTAGTATAGTCAGCATCACAGAATCCAACTAACCTGTACTCATCATATTTCTTATACAACAAACCCATATTAGTAAAACCTTTAAGGTATCTAAAGATTCATTTAACTGTTGAGAGATGATACTCTCTTGGATCAGGCTGAAAGCGAGCACATAGACAACATTGAACATGATATCAGGTCTGGACATAGTTAGATATAAGAGGAATCCAATCATACCTCTGTATATCTTTTGGTCTGTCTTTATCATCTTTGTTCAGTACGGACGTTGGATGCATTTGGGTATTCATTGGTTTACAGTCATCCATTTTGAAGCATTTCAGAAGCTCCTTTGTGTCCTTCATCTGATGGATGTACACTCCGTCCGATGTTTGTTTAACTTGCAATCCGAGGAAGATTTTAAGTTCTCCCATCATGCTCATTTCAAATTCTTTCTACATAAGCTTAGAAAACTCTTGGCAAAGAGATTCATCAGTTGCACCAAATGTTATATCATCAACATAGATCTGAGTAACAATAAAATCCTTTTTGTTAGTTTTTCTAAAAAGAGTTGTATCCATTTTTCCTCTTGAGAAACCATTATCCATTAGGAAAGTATTGACTCTCTCATACCAAACTCTAGGAGCTTGTTTGAGTCCATATAAAGCTTTCTTAAGCTTGTATTCATGCTCAGGATGGTTTTGATCTTCAAAATCTGGTGGTTGTACAACATAGACTTCTTCATTAATGATACCATTTAGAAAATCACTTTTACATCCATTTGATAAAGCATGATGTTATGATGTGCAGCATATGAAAGTAAAATGCGTATGGCATCTAATCTAGCTACAGGAGCAAAAGTTTCAGTATAATCAATACCTTCCTCTTATGAGTAGCCTTGAGCAACTAACCTTGCCTTGTTCCTTACAACTTTGCCATCTTCGTCCAGTTTGTTTCTATATACCCACTTTGTTCCAATGACAGAGTTATCATTTGGCAGAGGAACCAGAGTCCAAACGTCACTACGTTGAAAATAGTTGAGCTCCTCTTACATGGCAAGGATCCATCCTTCATCCATTAAGGCTTCATCCACTGACTTTGGTTCCAATTCAGAGATAAAGGTTAAATCAGCTTGTTCTGTAAAGGTTGACCTTGTCTGGACTCTATCATTTGGTTTGCCAATGATTTGCTCCTCGGGATGATAAGTTCTGAACAGCCAAGAATGTGGAGTATTAGTGATTTGTTGAGTCATTGATGGGTCCGATGTATTTTGAGTTGTGTCTGATGCGCCATCCTCTTTAATTGTTGGATGTTCTTCCAAATCATTCAGATTGATATCTGCAAAAGATTCATCTAGCTTTGATAATCTCTTATCATGCTGTTTGTCATCAAACTTAACATGGATTGACTCTTCAACAACTAAAGTCCTAGAATTGTATACTCTAAAGGCTTTGGACGTTTTTGAGTATCCTAACAATATTCCATTATCTACTTTGGCATCAAACTTTCCAAGTTGATCTTTAGAATTTAAAATGACATATTGACATCCAAAAGGGTGGAAATAAGATATGTTAGGTTTGCGTTCTTTCCACAAATCATAAGGAGTCTTATTCAAAATAGGTCTTATGTATATTTTGTTATGAATGTAGCAGGCAGTATTTATAGCTTCAGCCCAGAAGTGTTTGGAAACTGAATTATCACTAAGCGTAGCCCTTGCCATCTCTTGAAGGGATCGGTTCTTTCTCTCAATAACACCATTCTGTTGTGGTGTTCTAGGGGCAAAGAAATTGTGATGAATACCACTTTTAACACAGAACCTTTGGAAGAGCTCATTTTCAAATTTGCCTCCATGATCACTTCTAATTGAGCTAATACATATGCCTTTTTCATTTTGTACACGTTTGCAGAATATAACAAAGACTTTGAAAGACTCATCCTTGTGAACAAGGAACTTAACCCATGTCCATCTTGTGTAGTCATCTACTATGACAAGCCCATATTTCTTACCACTGACAGAAGCAGTTCCTGTTTGACCAAACAAATCAAGATGTAGCAGCTCTAGTGGCCTTGAAGTACTAACAATGTTCTAGGAATCAAAAGAGTTCTTAACTTGTTTTCCCTTCTGGCACGCTTCATAGAGAGCGTCTGATCTATACACAATCTTTGGCAGACCTCTTATGAGGTTATGCTTGTTTAGCCTTAAGATTAATCTCAAATTTGCATGACCAAGTCTTTTATGCCAGATCCATCGCTCATCCTCAACAGACACTAGGCATGATATGCTCTGATTTGAGAGTTCCCCCAAGTTAATCTTGTAACGCCTTTCGTTATATTAGTAACCCATAATAAAACATTTAAATAAAAAATAGTGAAATGAAAATTTTTCATAATATGATACTTTAGTAATAATAATAAGGTTTAATGAAGTTCTTGGTCCCTAAAAATACAGGGCTTTTTGGTTTTAGTCCCTATCTTTTGTTTGCTTTGCTTTTGGTGTCTGTAACTTTTAAAATTTTGTTTTTGGTCCCTCCCGTCAACTCCAGACGTTAACTGCTGACGTGGCAGATGGAAGTCCACATCAGCATTGACAGGTGGCAAAATAATTATTTTTTTATTCCACCTGTCTCGCATGACAGGGACCAAAAACAAAAATTTAAAAGTTACCGACACCAAAAGCAAAACAAACAAAAGATAGGGACTGAAACTAAAAAACCTTATATTTTCAAGAACCAAAAATTTTATTAAGCCTTTAATAAAAATGATTTCTTTTGATTTATGAATTAATTTGATTTTCTGACAGATGAAGAAGAATTGTAATTTTTTAGTGGACTGATTTTGAATCAAATAGTCCTCCGAATGTAGGTGACGAGGATGTCACTTTGGTACTTAGAGCATATGTTGAAGAGCTACAGAGGAAGAGGCAGCAGTTGCAGCTGAAGCTATCCGATGAAAGAAAAAAGTCTCAAATTTTGATAATGTGCTTGGGAACTTTAGCTGGGTTTTGCTTATTTTGTATTTTCAATTGCTAGTGTCATGGCTAGTCTATCTATTTGTTGTAGTGGTTTGTGTTATGTTTGGAAATTGAAAATACTAAATAAGCAAAACTCAACTATAGTTGTCAAGCACATTATCAAAATTTGAGATTTTTTCCTTTCAATGGCTAGCTTCAACTGCAACTTCTGTCTCTTCCTCTGTAGCTCTTCAACATGTGCTCCAAGTAACAAAGTGACATCCTCCTCATCTACACTTGGAGGATTATTTTCTTCAAAATCAGCTCACTCAAAAAATTACAATTCTTCTTCATCTGTCAGAAAATCAAATTAATTCATAAATTACAGGAAATCGTAATTATTAAAGACTTGTTTATCAGAAAGAATCTTTGGACTCAGATACATTATTTGAAGATTATAGTCAAGAAGAGGCGAGAACATTGGAGTTTGGACATACAGTAAATCTTTGGACTTAGAGAGACTTTGGACTTAGATATTCCTGCACACTTAAGATAAAGCATTAGTCCATAACTAATCTTTGTTCTGTTAAATTAGTCTTTTGTTAACATCAAAACTTCAAGGATTAAAGGACCATAACCACTTTGGTTCCAACAATCTCTCCTTTTTTGATGATGAGAAAACATACTAATTTGATTGAACAAAGTTTCCTAGAGAGCTAAGAAGCTCCCCCTAAAGAAAAGACTATAATCAAACAAGGCATGTAAGGATGGAAAACTATAGTCCAATAGACATAGATGTAAATATAAGACTTAGGCAATCATATATGCAATCAGACAAGTATTCTTTTAAATAAACAATCACATATTTAATCAGACAAGCGTTCTTAAATAAACAAAACAACAAAACAATCAAATTTCCCTTTCTCCCCCTTTTTGTCATCAGACAAAAGTGAGAGCAAACCATCATTGTCAGTAAAAAAAAAAAAACTTTTAAAGGAAATTTTTAAGAAGGTGGAGGAGAAGGAGGGGGTTTAGAGAGGAAGTTCTGAAACATGACCGCAATCTGTTGCAGCAAAGCCGTATTACTGGTTTCAATGGACCGTTGAACAAACTCTTGAACTTCCGGAGGGATAGCAGGGACAGAACTCTTAGCAGTAGCCTTAGTTGCTTCAGGGTTCTATTGACCAGGAATCACCCTAAGAGCATTGGACGATGATAGGTCAGCAGGATGCACCACAGAGAGAGGGATTGGTTGAGACTTAGAAGGTTCTGAGTCTGCAACTTGCTCAACTTGCTCTTCTGGACGGGGATCCTCATAGACAACTTCTATGTGCTTAGTATCTTTCGAAGATACTTGGGCAGGTTGTTGCATAAAAATGGGTGATGTGCAAGTATACACAATCGTTTAACAAGTAATAAAGTGTAAGTGAGATTGTTCCCACGAGGATTATATAGTGAATCCAGTACCAAGTTTGAATTAATGGTTCTATTAATTTAGTTTAACAAAGAGTAACAAATAGTTGGAGTGTGTTTGTCCAGAACAGTTTTGGGAAGTAAATGCTAGAGCAATAAAAAGGTTTTGTTAACAGAATGGGTAAAACAGCTATGGGGAAGTATCCCTTGCAACTTCAATCTAGTTCAGTTATGCGCTTGCAGTGCTACGGCAATTTGGCTCCAGGAAATGAAAGTTTGTTTTGCAACAGTTTTGAGATGAACTTCACTAAACGTCTCCTATTCCTAGGTCTATATTAGTTACATTCACACCTCACTTAAGCTCGTTCCAGCTAGCTTAAGAGTTAGAATATTCATTCCTAAATCATTCTTCATCATAATTTTTCAATTAATGATTTTACTCTTATCTATAAAACAGCTCTACTACACTTAGCTTTTCCAAGTAGTCGTGAGCTCAAGTTCTAACTAAGGTGATCAAGCTTAATTAAAACACAACCAAACAAATTTATAGAAAATACATTAGCAAAGCATAACATAACATTTACTAGAAATCCATTACAAGTTCAATATCCCATAGCTACAAGAGGTTTAGCTGATATTGAGCTTACAAAAACAAAGAGAAAAATAAGAAATGGAAGAAGAAGCCATTACAATGGAGGAGAGAGAGAAAGGGGCCCAGCTGCTGACCTTGCTCCAATAGGGAAGATGATGTCTGATGATTGTTCCCCTGGCTGTCCCTTATTTAGGGTTTTCCAAAATATCTCAAGGCCCTTTCCTCTCTCATCCTTTTTGGGCTAAAAGTAGGTTAGTACAAGTGTCCTTGGCCCAATTCCCTAAGTTTAATGCACTAAATGCCAGCCCCACATGTAGGTCACTGCCCTTATCAGCGAAGGACAACTCCTCATGTAAGAGAATGTTTTGATCTTTTGTCATTTTTCCTAAACAACTTTATCTACGATTGCTACAGCAAATCCCAGAGCAACGACTCCAGTTCAACGCCTGATTCTCCAAAAAATGCTCTACACAAAAAAAAAACTCACTATTAATCACCAAAACAGTTCTAACAGACACCAAAACATGAAAACTCATAAAAGACTCTTATAAAACACACTTTACACAAAATTACACTAAAACACTAAAAGCATAAGCTCAAAATACTCAAAGACCACACAAACACAAGTGAAAAAGGTACAAATAACTCTTCATAAAAAGAGTTATCACACCCCCAAACTTGAATCATTTCTTGTCCTCAAGTAATGGAAACAAAAGAAACTAGAAAGAAAAGACACAAATTTTTCTAAACTTCCACACATGTGCTCAGATTAGCTCAAACACAACTTTCTTCTTTGTAAACAAATTTCTTCGCAAGGCAGACTTGACAATGCATCAAAAATCATGAAATTCAATCAAGCAAGCATTGATGTATGTCCTTATTTTCAACTCTCAGCAACATGCTACAACACTGCACTCTCAGAATAGTGTGTTCTTCCTCTCTTCTCAAGCTAAGATAGGTACTCTCAATTATTATTCAATTGCACACTCAAACACGACCTTTTCAAGCTTCTAAAGACACCACTCACAATCAAAACTGCACACTGCTAGAGGACTTTATTTGGTTGCAATGGGGCTTGGGTTCAGGTAGGAACAGTTCTGGGAAGGTGGCTGCACTAGATGAAGCTTAGGTATGCTTCCACTTTTTGCCTCATAACTATTTCTTTCATGGCCTAGTTCACACAAGTTAGGGAGGACGTTTTGATCTTTTTCATTTTTTTTTTTTTATTCCTTTCCCTTTTTTTTTTTTTTTTATAGCAAACCATTACTTTTTTTTACCTGCAACAGTTCAATTTCTAATATTCTGTCACATAACAGCTATATAGCACCCCCAAACTTAAAACTGTGCTAGCCCTCGAGCACCCCCAAACTTATTTTACAGCATTTAAACACAGGAAGCACACCGGCCACTTCAACTAGTTAGGACATTGGTTTTTCAGGATATGGCTTGTAATTTGGGTTCATTAGAAACAAAGGGCTTGCAGGCTCAAAGGGGTTCACACAAAGGTAATATCCAAGGGTAGGCTATTTAGGCAATACTATGGTCAAGAAGACAAAATGTGCCTCTAGCAAAAGTGTGTGCAAGTATGAAAACAGCAAGGCAAAATCAGATAAGAATGCACAAGAATGGTATTCACACAAAAAGAAGGATAAAACTGTTTTGGCCCAAAAGCTCTCAAGGTAAATCAGATTTGCTAGAGCATGCCTTGAGCTGCAAACAATTAAATCCAATCATACAAGCCCAAAAGAAAACAATCAAGTCAAAGCTGCCAAAAAGGGGCACTTGTGGAATTTCAAAATAGACAATTTTCACTAAACAAAACCCCATGATGGGGATGGTTGTGCACATGGTGGAGTCAAACATAAAGGACATTAAGTACAAACAGAAAACAAGTGGGGTCAAAGGCAGCTGACCCCAACTTTCAACTACGACCTACAATCTATAAACAACAAACAAACAGGACTAGACTCCACATTTATAGGAACTGAAAGTAGGAACTAAAAGAAAGAACTAAAGGAAAACAGGGAAACTCCTGATAGGGCTGTTGTAACATGCTACAACAACCTGCTCGGATGGGCTCAGGTGCTCAATTTCTTAATGCGGGAGCTCTTCCTGCTCCCTTTCGTAGCAGTGGTCTTCTTGTTTGTTGGGGTAGAGGACCCTCCTTCTTTCACTAGGACCAAGTCTGCTTGTTCTTCTTTATCAGTTTCTGAGGCTGCTGTGCTCTCTTCACTCCCCCCTGCCCTCTCAGTTGCTGTAGCAGCTAGCTTTTCACCCTTTCCTTTGGAGGCACTTGGCTCAGGCAGCCTACTCTTTCTGGTTGCAAGAGGAACACTATCCTCTTCATCCTCATCAGAGGCAGGGTAATCAGCAGCTATTTTGGTGATCACATCCCTTAGAGGGGTTTCTGCTACCTTTTTCTGGGGAGTTTGAGAGGGGGTAGGGGTTGCTGTTGTTGCTTCAGGGTCAGCTTCTTTATTTTCTTTTTCAGTTTCTGCCCTTAAATCCTGCAGGGGGCTTTTAGTTCTCTTTTTCTTCTTGCAGCTTAGGTCTTCAGTGGTGGTGGTGGGTTGTTGTTGTTGTTGTGAAGGTGCTGGTGGCATCCAATCAGAGGAGTAGGATGCATTTGGGACTTCTTGGGCACTGGGACTGCTATGCCTCTCAGGGGTGGCTTGCTCTGAGGTGTGGTGCTGCTCAGGCAGAATCTGCATTGGAAACTGTGGTATTGGGTTCACTTTCTTCCACTGTTTAAGCTCTAGCACCCTTTGCTGTCATACGAAATGGTCCAGGGAAAACTGCGAATACAATTTTTGCTGCAGCATGTGTTGCTGCAACACTTGAGTCAGAAACTCCACTTTTTACTCTAGCCCTGCAGAGCGGTCCTGCTGCTTTGAGGGCTCTCCTGGTTCCATAACCTTTGCCTTATCCTTGGCCTGGTTGCTTTGGCTGAGTTGGAGATAAACCTATTGATCAGCCCAATATCAATGCTCCCTAAGTTTCTCTCCTCTCCTCCCCCTTTGTGAAACTCTACGCCACATCACATACATAGTTCAGTGATAAAGCAGGGGAAAACCAATTAACCTTTTGTGCTTGTGGCACAATTGGAAATCTCCTTCTGAATCAACTGCCCTTTGTTGATCCTCTTTCCTTTTAAGATACAGTAAAGGAGCACCAGACGCTCTTCTTCACAGTTTTAGTATGACCAGTGGGGGAGAGTTTGTGCCTCAGAAAGTGATACCAAACCTTGGCTAGGGGTTTCAAAGCAGACCTGACAATTTTCATTTGATTTCGAGCAGTTGGCAGCCATTGCGTCCCTGAGACAGTCAGAGCATCCTTCATAGCAGTCAGCTACTTCACAATAGCCTTTTTTAGTAGAGGCTGGTACTCATCTTCCTCTTCGGCCAAGTGCAACTTCAAGTTGATGGCCTTTGCAGAGAAGCTGATCTTGACCCACGCACCATGGAATAGGTTTGCTCAACCCCTCCAATGTTCGCATAGAACTCGCGGACAAGGGGAGTGCAAAACCCAGTTGGGTGACTTGCAAACCGTTTTCACTTGTGCTTGTGAATCACTGCAGCAATTTCGTTAGGGAGACCATAGGGGGCTTTGTTAGAGATGGTGAACTCCTTTTCAGCATGGAATTCCCTTAGAATAGTGACATTGTTGTACCTTGCTGCAACTTCAGCATCCACGAACACCTCATATGCCTCAAATTCATCACTGGACGCGAGCTTGGCCCTCTTTACAGCACAATGGTTCACGCGAGGCATGGTGGGACAGTGATGGAGGAAAGGGATGAAGGTTGGAGATGAAGAAATTTGGGGGAAATTGAAGCAATTAGGGCTTCCAATTGGAGGAAGGTAGAAGAGTGTGTGCGTGAGTGGTTATGGATGAGAGAGCTGGTTGGCTTTATAGAGATAGGAGTGATGGGTGAGTGATGGTGATTGATGGGGGTGGTTGAGAATGTGTGTTTGGGGAGAGGTGCGGTTATCAAGAGGGAATAAGTGGGGTGAGAGGTGCTTGGGGAGTTGTGACTGAACGGGAAATCGCTCAACCTTTTCCTCTTCCAAATTTTTAAATTGTTTTATCCAAATTTCAAACTGATGTGACCCCCCCCCCCCCCCCCCCGAAAAAAAAAACCAGCGCATGGCCCAAATTCATTACTTTGGCCTCCAACCTGTTTCAGCCCAATGAACAACCACACCACCACCTGAGACAGTTATACCACCTACATCCACAACTTCCATTGCTCTTTGTTGCTTTTTTTTTTTTATGTTAGTGCATGTAAAAATAAAACAAAAATAATAGAATAAACTAAAGAAATTTTTGCTGGGCTGCTTCCCAGTAGCGCTTGGTTTACAAGTCCTCAGCCTGACTTAGAGCATGTGAAACCTCAAGGATCAGCCATGAATGTGGTGGCCTGTGCCTTAGCAAATGGCTCACCCCAGTAATGCTTGACCCTTTTGTCCGTTTACCTTAAAGGATCTACCAGAAGCTGCATCAAGCAATTTAATGGCTCCATGAGAGTGGACATGAACAATGGTGAAAGGTCCAGACCATCTAGATTTCAGCTTCACTGGGAACAACTTCGGCTTGGAATTGAAGAGCAAAACTTGCTCTCGTTTTGCAAAGTCTCTCTACTGAATTTTTCTATCATGTCAGGCCTTTGTTTTGGCCTTATAAACTTTTGCTCCCTCACATGAAAACAGCCTGTGTCTTTCAAGATCATTGAGCTGCAGCATGCGAGCTGCTCCAGCCTATGCTAGATCAAGATTTAGCTTTTTAACTGCCCAGAAGGCTTTATGTTGTAGCTTAATGGGCAAATGGCATGCCTTTCCATAGACCAGCCTATAGGGTGACATTCCTAAGGGGGTCTTGTAGGCAATCCTATATGCCCAAAGAGCATCTTCCAAATGAAGGGACCAGTCTTTTCTGCTTGGGTTCACCACTTTTTCCAAAAAATTTTTTATTTCCTATTGGACAGCTCAGCCTGCCCATTGGTCTGTGGATGGTATGCTGTAGCAACTTTATGCCTCACCCCATATTTTGCTAGGATACCATCGAACAGCTTATTACAAAAGTGAGTACCTTCATCACTGATGAATGCCCTAGGGGTGCCAAATCTTGTAAAAATCTGCTTTTGAACAAACTTCACATCAGCTCTAGCATCATTGGTGGGAAGTGCTACAACCTTCACCCATTTTGACACGTAGTCTACAACCACTAAAATGTATAGATTACCAAAAGAAGGGGGAAAGGGACCCATGAAGTCTATGCCCCATATATCAAACAACTCAACTTCCAAGACGGAATTGAGGGGCATCTCATTTTTATCTGAAATATTGCCTACCCTTTGGCATCTGTTGCAGCCCTTAGCAAAGCTGTAGCATCTTTGAATAATGTAGGCCAAAAAAACCCGGCCTGGAGGACTTTAGCAGCCATCCTCATTCCTCCAAAATGTCCCCGACATGGGGATGAATGACAATGCAAGAGAATATTTGGGACTTCCTTTTCGGCCATGCACCTTCTAAGCAATTGGTCAGCACAGTTCTTGTACAAGTGTGGCTCATCCCAGCAGAACTGCTTTGCCTGATGGAAGAACCTTTTTCTTTGTTGTGAACTTAAATCTACAAGGACAATACCACTGGTTAGATAGTTTACTAGATCAGCATACCATGGTGTTTCAGCATCTTCCAGAGAAAGTAACTACTCATCAGGGAACAGTTCTTTGATCTCAGAATTCTTTGTGGCCTTATTCCCCTCAGACAGTCTTGACAAGTGGTCTGCCACCTGATTCTCAACTCTCTTATCCCTGATTTCCAAGTCGAACTCTTGCAACAAAAGCACCCATCTAATCAATCTTGGCTTTGCATCCTTCTTGGCAATCAAATATTTGATGGCAGCGTGATCAGTATAGACTATGACCTTTGTGCCAACCAGGCAGAGTCTGAACTTGTCGAGGCAAGCACAACAGCCAACAGGTCTTCCTCTGTAGTGGTATTGTTCAATTGAGCTTCAACCAATGTTTTGCTGGCATGATATATAGAGTGGAATACTGTAACACCCTCTTGGGCATTACATCTTAAACACATGCGGAATTAAATTTAAAAGAGAATTGCTGGTTGCTTTCGGAAAATAATAATTTACTTTAAGTCAGAAAACTCAGGTGTAAAAATTTTCTGCATAATACTTCAGAAACGTCATACACACATCACAATAATAAAATCACATTATACTAGACAACACACATAAAATGGGTTTATTCCTATACCATTTCACCAGCACATATAAGCTTTCCTAAAATTGTTTTTCATACTGAAGTTCCAAACTATACTGAGGTTTTCAAAACCATATATACCGACTTTCTCAATTTAAACATTGAAAATCCTAAGAGCTGGTTTGATAAAAGAATGCTTCGGACAATAGAGCCTACTACCTAGTATACATTGTACCAATGAGACTGGCCCTCATCGTCAACAGTCCACACATCTTCATCGTCGACATCAAGAAACGCAAGCTACAGGGTCCCGAAGTGACCCAAATGACCGTTGAGAAGCATCTTTACACGTATCCAAAAACACAACAGGGTGTCCAACATGTACAGGCAAGGGTGAGTAACCAATATATGGATTTAAACACGATAGCTACATGCACGACACACAAAACAGCATATGAACATATGTAGTATCAACACAACACAACAGCAGAAGTAACACAGGACAACACACCAGGTAACAACATGTCCAACATGCATACCATAAATCGCAATATATCATATTAATCAATTAGCAGCATAAGACATCTTCGAAAGCAGAATAGTGATGTACAATAAGTAAATGCAATCATCAACAACCATGAAATGCAATGCGATGTATATGACTTAATGCCATATGCCACAAGGGTAAAACTCGGACCCCTACTCCATGGAGCTAACAAAAAGTCGGAGTGAGTGAATGGGAGGACATGTTCCGGTTAATGCCAGCCATGGGCAAGATGCTACAACAAATGTAACGTGCACGTATCTGGCTTTACGGACACACTCTCGACCAAACATGAAAAGTACGGCAGCTAGGCAAAGATGTCGGAGCAGTGCACGGAATACCATGATACAGAAGAATCACCAACTGGTCACTTGTGGAATCTCCAACCCTAACATCCTTAAGACCATTTAAGATCGTCACCGTAAGATTCGAACTAGCATCTAGGTGTAAGCTCATTCTCCTAGGCTCAAGGCCTTACAAACTCATACAATGAAATGCCAATGCTTACACAAGGCAGATGTGATAAATCAATGTCTATCCACTGGATAAGCTTCAATGTTCGCTACGGTTCTCTTCCTTAGGAACTATACGCGTCTTTGTATTATAAAACTTTTATCCACCGGATAAATCTCGTGATCCCTTTGTAACGACCTGGACTGCTTTTAGAATTGCCGACTGTCCCCAAAAACTAACACGGGTCTTTTCAGCGTGTTTTGTCCTCACTCACATGCTTTTTGGGAAACTTCATAGAAGGTCACCCATCCCACAAGTGCTCCAAGTCAAGCACGCTTAACTATGGAGTTCTTATGCTCTGGGCTCCCGAAAAGAAGATGCATCTTGTTGGTATAGGTAATACTAAACAATTCTTATAAGCCTTCCTTAAACTGTACAGTCCCATACCTGTACAGCCTCAGGATCCCTCTCGTTCCAGTCACCACAAGACTGAAACAATTGAACGAATTTTCATGGATCCGGACCACCGGCCCGTTATCGAACTACTGTTTCAAAACCCAAAACGTTTCATGTTTGTGTTTGTGTCTTATGAATTACATCTCATGTCCTAAGTGTTATGAAGAAGGATTGAGAATCCTCTTAGATAAGTCTTTGATCCTTTCTAACATATTAATTCCTTGAGTATCAAGTAATGAAATAAGTATGGATTCACATAAGTCTTATGAAGTCATTGATGAACTAATCCATCAATGGTATAGTGCATGGTCTTGTTCCACCATGTACTATACTTAATTATCTCTTTTATTTTACTCTAAGTTAATTACTTAACTTAGGTTTTCCATGCGTAAAACTTTACGACTTGAGTTGAAAACTCTCGATTTAAGACTTTGCAAACTAAAACCTTTCTAATTGAAAACTCATTTGATTTAAAAGAACTTTGTTACTTTCTTGAAGTAAAGTACCTTAACCAATTTGAAAAGGGTTTTTCCTTACTAACTTAGTGTAAAACCATGATTTAAGTTAGTGTAAAAGAAATGGAATTTCATTTAGTTTTCCAACTATGATTCAATTAATTCAAACTTGAGGACAAGGTCCTCTTTATACTTGAAAGATTGAATGTTAACTTAGTTTCAAAGAGTGTGACATCCCATTAATCCTAAGGTAACTTCATATTACTTTTACTTTCATGAAATCACTTTCATCCTTTTATTTTTAAAACACTTAGTTAATTGGATAAACTATGACTAAAGTAAAACACATTTTCACCTTAGTAAAAACACTTGAAGGGTCGAATCCCTAGTTGAATTTTGGATCAAAATCAGTTCTTGTTTGTTTTGGAAATACTAGTTACTAAAACACTTATTTGCTTTCAAAAACATTGGAGTTCAAGAACAAGCTCATGTTCTTCCATTTGTAACCATTATGGCCGAATGCTATACCATGTGGGATGTGAAGATTTTGCTTCACTAACTTGTCAAGTAATAGCTCAAAGTAACCACAATATTATGATGAACAGTAATCATACATCATTCAACCATAAACAAGCATAAAAATCCTTACTTGATCTAGAGATCAAAGTATGGTTTTCAACATACATGAAAACATTTTCCATCCAAGCATACATCATCATAACATATACTAAAACATGGAACATTATTACAATCACAACGAAGCTCATACAGAGCTGCACAAATCAATTTTAACACCCCGAATTTCATGATTTCTAATATCAGTAAAGTATATAAATGAGTTTATATTTTTTTTTTTTCCTGATGTCTAGAGAATGAAATTAAATAAACTAAGAAGACATTCACGCTCTACGCTATCATTGCGAGTTATGGTTAAATTTTGGGTCGAAAACTCAGACGGAGCCTAGTCTGCATGTAATGCCCCTCGTTACATTAGTAACCCAAAGTAATAATTTAAATAAAACAAGGTAATTAAAAATTTTCTTAATAAATATTGAATAAGTTCATAATATAATATTAATCCAAAATAGTTGTTTATACCAATCCAATAACAAAAAATACATAATAAGTTTTAAACCACAAAACTGGGCGTCTATTACAACTCGCATAAATAAATAACTAAATAAACGATAATAATAGTCTTCTTGGCATATGTCATGTCGCTAACCCAAGCTACTATTAGAACAAAATCCTCAAGCGTCTGGCTGCTCAACAGGGTCGCCCTCAGTCTCTGAAAACAACACTACTAATGAGATTTATAATCCCAATGAATAGAAATACATTTATAAAAGGTTTTCACAAAAGCGTTGTTCTCAGCCGGTGCGGTAACCGGAAAAACTAACCATGGTACCCGCTATTTTCAAAATAATTAAATAAGAATTATATACTCAAATAATGACCATAGACATTCAGTAGCACATCATAAACAACCACATCATAATTTCATACACATATCAAATATTCTCAACATCCTCATATGTCATATGACCATCAATCGGCACATAACAATGGCGTCCCATTGCCTACCTTACTCATGAAGGTATTTCGATGTCACCTTCTCTTCAATGGCATTACCCATTTCGATACCCACCATTGTACACTGGTGGTATTACTCATTTCGACATCCCAACGTGTGGCGATGTTACTTTCGATACCCCATCATGGCGGTATTTCATATTTCGACACCTCAAATCATTGGCGGTGTTACTTTTGACACCCCTATCATAGGTGGTATTGCAACAAACAACATCCAACATCCAACATATTAACAGTTATTGAATCATGCCAATATCACAAATATCATCAAATAGTGCATATATAGCATGTCAATTCAACCAAATCACGTCTCTAACATATTATCATAGCACCAATCTCAATAATAAACATTTAATTGAAAGTAGAAACACCTTAGAAGTAAAACCCCCAAATTTGTAAAATCAGGATTTGACCAAACCAGGATTATTTTCCAAAAAACGTATTTTGAAAGCATAACCAAAACCCTAAGACAATTTGCACCATGGAAAGGGTGAGAAAGAGTATTTCTACTCACCTCTTGAAGACCTCCAAGAAGCTCCAAGCGTTTGGTCACGAACGCGCCAAGAAGCTCCCCAAGAATCTCCCCCTCTCTTCCTCCTCTAGGCTCCTTCTTCTCTAAAACCGTCTCCTCCACGCTCTTCAATCCTCAAGAGCAAGCAAAACTGTGTTTTAGGTTGCAAATAGGGTTTTTAGCCGCACTAGAGTGTTCTAATAGTGTATATATATAAGTGTTGCACTGTTCTCTATTTAAAATCCTATTTTTTAACGCATTTGACAGAGAGCACGGGCATGCTCTCGATTGGCACGGCCGTGCCAATCAGCATCAAATTTTTGCGAGGTTTCGTACACAGGTGTGCTAACAGGTAGCACGGTGCATCTCAGACCGTGCTCCCTTTTGGCACGGGCGTGCCAACATTAGCACGGGCGTGCCAAACAGCGTCAAATTTGTCCATTTTCCGACACGGCTGTGCTAACAGGTAGCATGGTGCGGCTCAGACCGTGCTCTATTCAGCACGGGCGTGCCGAATGTTAGCTCGGGCGTCCCAACGCTATTGTGACAGATTTTAATGTAAAACTCTTCTCTTTTCTTCTTTTGGTCAACTTACTACCCTGAAGGTTAAAAGTCAATTATTTTATGCCTCCCTAACACTTTATTAATTTATATTTGCTAAGGTTTAAGTCTCTTATACTTTTATTTAATTCTTGGGATGTTACATTTTCTCCCCTCCTTTAAGAATTTCGTCCCCGAAATTAACTCTATACTTAAGTACTCCCCAAAACTTAGTACATCAACAAAACGGAAAAGTAATGTACCTCAATTAATAAGATCTGGATACTGGCGCATTATATCCTCTTCAAGTTCCCAAGTAGCTTCCTCAGGAGTTAATCCTTCCCAAACCACCTTTACCAAAGGAATTGTTTTGTTCCGCAGAGTCTTAGTGCTCTTGTCGATGATCTGACTAGGCTGGGCTTAAAGACCAAGTTATCTCTTAATTATATTGACTCGGGAACTATTATATGAGACTCATCATGCACATATTTTATGAGTTTCGACACATGGGAAACATCATGAAGGTTGGACAACAAAGGTGGAAGAGCCAACTGGTAAGCAACAAGCCTGACTCTTTTTAGAATTTGAAAGGGACCAATGAATTGTGGATTTAGCTTTTTGACTTTCATGGATCTTCCTACCCAGTCTTAGGAGTGACTCTCAAAAATACATGCTCACCTTCTTGAAATTCTAAAGGCTTTCTCCTCTTATCTGCATAGCTCTTTTGCCTGCTCTGCGTAGTGCGTATTCTCTCCCTAATCAACTCAATCTTATCTGTGGTTTGCTGAACCAAGTCAGGTCCTATCAAGGTTTTCTCACCTACCTCACACCAACACAAAGGGGATCTACACTTTCTTCCATAAAGAGCTTCATAGGGTGCCATGCCTATGCTAGCATGATAACTATTGTTATACGCAAACTCTATGAGAGGTAAAAACTTATCCCAACATCCACCTTCATCTAAAACACACCCTCTAAGCATGACCTCAAGGGTCTGAATGGTCCTTTCTGACTGACCATCCATCTGGGGGTGATAAGCTAAACTCAGCTTGGAACCAAGGTTTGCTGAAAAGCTCTCCAAAATCTAGAGGTAAACCTTGGGTCTCTATCTGACACTATAGAGGAGGGTATACCGTGAAGCTTGACTATCTCCCTGAGGTATAAGTCTGCCAACTTATCCAAGCTATATGTTGCCTTGATTGCCAAGAAGTGAGTAGGCTTGGTCAACCTATCCGCTATTACCCATATGGCATCTAAACCCAAACGAGTCCTAGGTAACCCCATCACAAAATCCATGGATATTTTCTCCCACTTCCACTCAAGAATTTCTAAAGGTTGCAATAAACCTAGAGGTTTTTTGTGTTCTATCTTAACCTTTTGGCATACTAAACCCTTAGACACAAAAATGGTCACATCCTTTTTCGTTCCTGACCACCAATACATCTTTTTAAGGTCCTAGTACATCTTAGTTATCCCTGGATGTATGGTGAATTTTCCCTTATGTGCTTCCTCTAACACTTTTTCTCTGAGGCTCCCCTCCTTAGGAACAACGATCCTACCCTTAAACTTTACTAAGCCATCAGCAGGCAACTCATAACTCTCTTGTCCCAACAAGAATAATAATTCTTGATTTAAAAGTTGTTCAAGCTTAATCTCTTCCCTAAGGTCGCTATGAATTTCCAATCTAGTCAACCTCAAACTCAAAGCACTCAAAGACACATCAAGATTCAAGTCTCTAAACTCCTCTAACAAATTCATCTCTTGCACCATTAAACTAGACATGTGTATGATTTTCCTACTAAGGGCATCGGCTACTACGTTAGCCTTCCCTGGGTGGTACATCAACTCAAAATCATAGTCCTTAAGGAACTCCATCCACCTCCTCTGCCTCATATTCAATTCCTTTTGGTCAAACAGGTACCTAAGGCTCTTATGGTCACTAAAAACCTCAAACTTAGCACCATATAAATAGTGCCTCCAAATTTTAAGAGCAAAAACTACTGCTGCCAACTCAAGGTCATGTGTAGGATAATTCACCTCATAGGTTCTAAGCTGCCTAGATGCATAAGCTACAACCTTGCCTTCTTTCATCAAAACACATCCTAAACCATTCTCAGACGCGTCGCAATAAACCACAAAACTCACTAAAGGGTCCGGTATGGTCAAGACAGGCGCTGTCACTAATCTCTTCTTAAGCTCTAGGAAGTTTTCCTCACATTCCTGGTCCCACACAAAAGATTTTCCTTTCCTAGTCAACTGGGTTAAAGGTAATGCTAGCCTATAAAAACCCTCTATAAACATCCTATAGTACCCAGCTAATCCTAGAAAACTCCTTACTTCAGTTACTGTCTTAGGTGGTTCCCACTCTAGCACTGCATCCACTTTAGAAGAATCGACTGCTACACCACTCTTAGAAATGGTGTGTCCCAGAAACTTCACCTCATCTAACCAAAACTCACGCTTCTCTGGCTTAGCGTACAAACGTTCATCCCTTAAAATTTGTAACACTACCCTCAAATGCTCCTTATGCTCCACAGGTGTTCTAGAGTATATCAAGATATCATCTATGAACACCACCACAAACTTATCTAATAAGGGTCTAAAGATCTGATTCATGTAATCCATGAAAACGGCTGGAGCATTCGTCACTCTGAAAGGCATCACTACGTACTCATAGTGCCTATACCTTCTTGTAAAGGATGTCTTAGAGATGTTCTCATTCCTCACTCTAATCTGATGGTACCCCGATCTTAAATCTATTTTGGAAAACACTGCCGCTACCCTCAGTTGATCTAACAGGTCATCTATCCTAGGTAAGGGTACTTATTCTTTATGGTCACTTTGTTTAGCTGCCTATAGTCAACGCACAACCTCATACTCCCATCTTTCTTCTTCACCAAAAGAATCGGTGATCCCCAAGGTGACCCACTCGGCCTAATGAATCCCTTATCTAACAACTCCTCTAACTGTTTCTTAAGCTCACTCAACTCTAGAGGTGCCATTCTATAGGGTTCTACTGAAACAGGTCCACTACCAGGCACAAGATCTATGTTAAACTCGACTTCCCTACTCGGTGGTAAACTAGAGACCTCTCTAGGAAACACGTCTAAAAACTCGCATACTACATGCAATGCTGCTGTATCACTTTTAGCTTCTATCTTAGCAGAAAAGAGAAGTATGTATCCTTGAGCCCCCTCAACTAAGTTCTTGTGGCAAGATACAGCAGACAGAAAGCAATCCGACATAGAAGGGTCAACAGACATTGGTTATGGAAGAAAAGAAATGGTTCGAGAAGAACAATTTATAACAGCATTATTATGTGACAACCAATCCATGCCAAGTATGACATCTAGACCCAACATAGGTAAACATATCAAATCAATATCATAAGACAAATCTTGGTATATCAAAGAACATTTCAAATAGGCAATAGATGTTACCAATTTATCTTTGGCAGGAATAGAAACACACAAATCAAAAGGTAGTTTAGAAACAGGCAACTCTAAATTTTTAACACAACTAAGAGATATGAAAGAATGGGTTGCTCCTGAATCAAACAATATCATAACTTCCCTATCTTTAATAAAACCCATACCTTGGATCAAACCGTCGGACTCCTTCACTTCCTCACCTTGGATGGTAAAAACTATTCCCTGGCTCTGGGGTCTGGTCTGAGATTGTCCTCCTCCCTTGCAGACACTAGCAAAGTGTCCCACCTTTCCACATTTGTTGTAGAAGACTTGCGCTGCGGGGCATGCGCGATCCTAGTGGTGCCATCCACATCTGAAGCATCTTGCTCCCTTATTTGCTGGAGCTCCTTGGACTTGTTTACCCTTTGAGATGGTAGGCACAGGTCGCAGGCTCTTCAGAAAATTACCCCCTTTGCTATGGAATTTCTTACCTACAAAAGAACTCTTCTCTTTTGGCTTCTCCATCTCTAAAGCTTGCATCTTCTGCCCAGTTACCCTACACTTGTTTACCAAGATGGGGTAGTCCCGAATCTCCAAGATCCCAATAAAGTGTTGCATCTCTGGCTTCAAACCTTGTTCAAATTTGATCGCCTTCCAGTCCTCCAAAGGATTGTCCCTCAAGTATTGAGAGAACCTTGCCAAGCTTTCAAACATAGCAACATATTCAGCAATAGACATGTCTCCCAGCCGGAGCTGTAGGAACTCTGTTTCCTTCTGAATGCGAACACTATGCAGAAAGTACTTCTCCAAGAAAACTTCCTTAATTCTGTCCCAAGTGATTTGAGCGTCCAAAGCTAGCAAACCACCCTTAGCACAATTCCACCAGTGCTCCGCATCAGACTCCAGCATATAGGTGGCGAAATCCACCTTTTGTGCATTAGCGCACCTCATAACCCGAAAAATCTTCTCTAGTTTCAGGAACCACTCTTCTGCCTCAACCGGATCAGTAGTACCTCGGAAGGTTGGCGGATTGTTCTTCCAAAACTCTGACAGTCCCATGTATTGCGGATCCTGAGCTGCAACTGCTCCAACGTTATGCACGTTCCCGTTGTCCCTCATCTGACGGAGTATCTCCGTCTGCTCTTGCATGACTCTGGTCATTTCGACCAAAACTGCTGCAAGTGCATCAGTAGCGTTAGCCCCACACCTATTAGCAGCCATCAATCTGCACACCACCAATCAAACATTGGGTTGATCAGATCTCCAACATATATAACTCTCGCAACCAGTCCTATGCGCCCATATTTGATTTTTGAAAAACAGCCCAATACCACAGTCCAATTTAGGATTGAACTGCTCTGATACAAAAAATGTAACGCCCCTCGTTACATTAGTAACCCAATGTAATAATTTAAATAAAACAAGGTAATTAAATATTTTCTTAATAAATACTGAATAAGTTCATAATATAATATCAATCCAAAATAATTGTTTGAACTAATCCAATAACCAAAAATACATAATAAGTTTTAAACCACAAAACTGGGCATCTATTACAACTCGCATAAATAAATAATTAAGTAACGATAATAATAGTCTTCTTGGCATATGCCATGCCACTAACCCAAGCTACTACTAGAACAAAATCCTCAAGTGTCTGGCTGCTCAACAGGGTCGTCCTCAGTCACTGAAAACAACACTACTACTGAGATTTATAATCCCAATGAATAGAAATACATTTATAAAAGTTTTTCACAAAAACGTTGTTCTTAGTCGGTGCGGTAACTTGAAAAACTAACCATGGTACCCGCTATTTTCAAAATAATTAAATAAGAATTATATACTCAAATAATGACCATAAACATTCAGCAACACATCATAAACAACCACATCATAATTTCATATACATATCAAATATTCTCAACATCCACATATGTCATATGACCATCAATCTGCACATAACAATGGCGTCCCATTGCCTACATTACTCATGAAGGTATTTCGATGTCACCTTCTCTTCAGTGACATTACTCATTTCGATATCAACCATTGTACACTGCTGGCATTACTCATTTCAACATCCCAACGTGTGGCGATGTTACTTTCGATACCCCATCATGGCGGTATTTCATATTTTGACACCCCAAATCATTGGCAGTGTTACTTTCGATACCCCTATCATAGGCGGTATTCCAGCAAACGACATCCAACATATTAATAGTTATTGAATCATGTCAATATCACAAATATCATCAAATAGTGCATATATAGCATGTCAATTCAATCTCCTGTATCTAACATATATATCATAGCACCAATCTCAATAATAAACATTTAATTGACAGCAGAAACACCTTAGAAGTAAAACCTCCAAATTTGTAAAATCTGGATTTGACCAAACCAGGATTATTTTCCAAAAAACGTATTTTGAAAGCATAACCCAAACTTCAAGACAATATGCACCATGGAAAGGGTAAGAAAGAGTACTTCTACTCACCTCTTGAAGACCTCCAAGAAGCTCTAAGCATTTGGTCACGAACGCGCCATGAAGCTCCCCAAGAATCTCCCCTTCTCTTCCTCCTCTAGGCTCCTTCTATTCTCGAACCGTCTCCTCCTCGCTCTTCAATCCTCAAGAGCAAGCAAAACTGTGTTTTAAGTTGCAAATAGGGTTTCTAGCCACAGTAGGGTGTTGTAATAGTGTATATATACAGTGTTGCATTGTTCTCTGTTTAAAATCCTATTTTTTAACACATCTGACAGAGAGCACGGGCGTGCTCTCAATTGGTACGGCCGTGCCAATCAGCGTCAAAGTTTTGTTAGGTTTTGGACACGGGCATGCTAACAGGTAGCACGGTGTGGGTCAGATCATGCTTCCTTTTGGCACGGGTGTGCCAAACAACATCAAATTTGTCCATTTTCCGACATGGCCGTGCTAACATGTTGGACGACGCGGCCCAGACCGTGCTCTATTCCGCACGTGCGTGCCGAATGTGAGCACGGGCGTGCCAACACTACTGTGACAGATTTTAATGTAAAACTTTTCTCTTTTCTTCTTTTGGTCAACTTACTACCCTGAAGGTTCAAAGTCAACTATTCTAGGCCTCCCTAACACTTTATTAATTTATATTTGCTAAGGATTAAGTCTCTTATGCTTTTATTTAATTCTTGGGATGTTACATTGCGTTTTTCACTGACAGTACGATTTTACTATTCAGACGACCAAATTTTGACTTATGAATGAGACAGTTAGTCTTAGAATCGGATTTCCTACCTTTTTGCTAAAATTGGTTTCGTGCACTAAAAATCGGAATAATAATAAACTATTCGGGCGGAATTTCAAATCGGGTGAAGAATGGAGCTGAATAGGGATTTATCGGGACCCGCTAACCGATAAACATGAAGTAACATCAAGTCACATCATCCAGGAAAGCGTGCCAGTGTCACGATGACTTTAGAAAATATCTGGATGCCAAAAGACCAAAATGCTCCTGACCATTTTCACATTTACCAATTTACCCTTGTGTGAAATGACCTTTCTACCTTAAGTGACAATTTTGTGGACATCCTTGTTCCTCCTTTCTAACCCATTCGGCCATCGCTCTCATCATAAGCCCCATCCACTTCATTTCTTCACTTCTTTTCTCCTTACTTTCTCCATTTTTCTCAAGCAATTTCTTCAAGAAATTTGTGCACGGAAGTTGACAACCTTGCTCATATTCACCATCTAGGAGGTATGGACTTCTTCTTTAGTCTATTAATCTTCATATTCCTCCATTAAAACCATGTTGTTAAAGCTTGATCAAGTTTATGATCCAAACTTCGAAAATCTCTAGAAAATTGTAGAAAAATCCTTTTAATGTCAAACCTATTTCTATGATCTAGTTTCATCCTCTTCTCTCCCAATCCAAGGGCTTGTAACCAAAAGAGCTATCTAACCCATATGGGTATGGAGAGGCCGAACCTATGATTTTTGGGGGAAAGAAGAGTTTGCTTCAATTTTTGTGAAATGATTCTTTTTTTCAACTCTTTCATTCTATGATCATGGAATACAAGTGATTAGAAAATCAAATCAAATTCTTTCCTATTTTGTCCATGATTGCCGAACCCTACCTTGATTGGTTGGATGGGTTTTGGTTCAAATTTTTGACAAGTGGTCATAGATTATGTCTTAATCATGCTTAAGGATCATTGATCCAAGAGTTGGTAGAATTTCAACACCTCTAGCCTATTTAAATAAATAGAGGCCGAACCCTAGTCATATGGACTAGAGGAATTTTGATTGAACTGTATTAATTTCTGGTTATGATCTGTTGTGAAGGATCTGATGGTGTTCAAATGTTCGAAAGCGCGTACGATTGACAGTTGCAGAGACGCAGTCGGAGTTGCACGGGAACACTATTCAGGTGGGGGAAAGAACCATAATATCGTCGGGGAAGCAAGATTAAAATAATTTATATTGATATGCATAGGGCGACTTGAACCCTACTTGTAGTCGAGTGGCTGATAGGTTGATTATATGCTATGTCGAGGTTGTATGTCATGTGTTAGTATGCTTAGTATGAGATATGTGATATGTATGTTGTGCCTAGTAACATGCTTAGGATTACTTGAATATTTACCTATGAGTTGATAAGTTGGTATGCTTACTTGAATTTATGCCTACGAATTGATATTATTATTGACCATGTTTATGGCTGTTGATGATATGATGTTGTGATTATTGTTGAATGAGTAGTGACAGGCAGTAATTTCTGATAAGTTGGGAGATGAACATGTGGTGAAAATTTTGAGGATATATATATGTTGTAGTACTCAACCTAGAGATTCTGTTGATATGTTGATGTTGAGATATAAAGTTGATACTCGGTTAAGCCGGAGAAAGTTGGTCGTAGTCGTGTATGAGTTGTGGTTAAGACACTAAGTTGTTGATCCCGAGATGAGTCAGTGAGGTTCATGTTGTATAGTTGTTGTTCATCACTGTGTTGGCGTACGGGCGATCGATCTTGCCTGCGGGGAGATGATCGTACTCATTAGTTATGAACGGGTGAATATCCCGACCTAGCCTGCGGGTGGGGGAATATGTCGTTACCGTAAGTTGCGTTGTTGACGGGCGAATATTCCGACTTGGCCTGCGGGCGGGGGAATATGTCATACCCATGAGAGGAGTTGAGCCTGCGGGCTATTGGCCGAACCTTGCATTACGGGGGGTGGCACAGAGATGAACGAGACACCTTGATCTGTTGGGGATGTTGCGTCATGATCGCGTCCATATAGTCGTTAGTTGCATGAGTGTGAGAGACGGTAGCTATGAGAGCAGGACTTGGGAGATGATAGCTTGAAATTGTTGTGCTATTGTATGTTGCTATCTATATATCTTATTTTATAATTGTTTCCCTATTTACGATGTATTGTTGTTTCTTATCCCCGTATTTCTCTATATCGTATTTTATTTATTCTTGATCGCACGAGAAGATCCTGTCGAGGAGTTGCCAGAGGAGATTGATGGCATACCGGTTGAACCTAATGCTGGCTGAAGAGCCTCGGATCCCAGTGATAGAAGACTTTGAGCTGCTCTATATAGAGGACGACCGTCTCCGGGAGACTGACTACTCTCAGCGAAGAGTAGTGTATACGGGCCCGACTACCGTATACATTAGAGTCGTGGTTGGGTAGACAGTCTTAATTTTGTTATGGCCAATACATGGGTTTGAGTGAAATGTATTTTGGAGCCAGGAGAGGAAGTTTGATGTATTTTATTTTATTGCCATGCTTTCAGTTTATATGTGTTGTGTACTCTGAAGATTTGCAGTTGGTATCAGCTATTATCGGCTCTACTCATAGAGCCAATACTTTTATACGTATGTTATATATATAGTCGTGGTATCAGTATTGGTTGTTTTAATATTTCCACATTTTTATTTTATCACGCTACGCTGCAACGTTAAGAATACGAGTTCGGGTTACTAATGGGACCTCCGAGGAGGGGTTGTCTCATCAATCACAGTTAACATTAAGTTATCGGGAAAATACCTCAGAAAAACTCCCATTACCTCTTGAAGGTAATCCTTCGAATGAACGTTGTCCGATTAGTCCACAATCCTCCGATTACTCGTCCGAAACACTCAACAACAACCACCTTCAATCAATCAATCAAAACTTTAACAATCACAAAAATACAACCCCTTGTCTACTAAGAGCTAGGTTCGGCCTCCTTAATAATTAGGCTAGGGATGTTTGAATTTTATCAACTCTTGGATCAATGATCCTCAAGTACACACAACACTAAATCATGTTACCTTATACCAAAATTTGAAACAAAACTCATGATTTCCCTATGTCATAGTTTCAGCCACTCAATAAAAAAAAAAAGGTTAGACATGATATTTGATTACTTGCTCTTGGATAGTGATAGAGGACGATGATACTCGATCATAGAAATTGATTTCACATTAAAAGGATTTTTCTATGATTTTCTAGAGATTTTTGAAGAAAGTTTAATGAAAGTGGATGATTATGATCCATGGCATAATCTTAAAAATGAATGAAGAAGAGATCATGATCGATCATGGAGAGAAGAGATTACCTCTTGGTTGATGGAAAATTGCAAGAATCAAGCAAGTTGTGCTTCACAAATTTGCTTATGGATCACTTGAGAAACAAAACACGTAGATGTCAAGACAATGAAGCAAGGAGCAAGTTTACTAACTTGAGTCAAGAGATTTTACCTCTAGGTTGATGGGAAAGTGGAGAGAAAGTGAAGAACACTCAAGAACACCAAGAACATTTGAGAGAAAACCAAAAACTCTAAATTTGATCTTCAAAACCATAAAACAACCAAGACTTTGTCTTTGGGAGAAAATGAAGAAAATGGAGAGTTAGTGGGGGCTTAGGGGCGCGAGGAAGAAGGGATAGGAAGGTCCAAACTTTGTTCATTTAGGGACAAAAGGGTAATTTCACTTAGGGGCAAAATTGTCATGTAACAAAAGACTAGGGGCATAATTGTCATTTCCTCTATAAATATCTAGATATTTTTTAGAATGGTAATGATGACATTGGTGAATCACAAGGCTAGAAATGTAATTTCATAAATTCCCAGGGGCAAAAGATGTTGGAACCAAAGTGGTTATGGTCCAAATAATCCCTTAAGTTTTGATGTTAACAAAGAGCTAATTTAAGATGAACAAAGATTTGTTATGGACTAACGTTTTATATTAAGTGTGCAGGATAAAACTTAATTGAGTCCAAAGACTATCCCTAGTCCAAAGACTTTATCTCATCCAACATTTAATCTTGGTTTACGACTGGACGGTAATATATAGAACCATGAGTCCAAAGACTCTTTCGGTTACTTTTGTAATAGCTAGTCCAATAAATGCTTTTATACTTCAAGCGCGAATTTCTTGTAAAAGCAATTGAATTTATTATTCCCTGTAAAAGGCTTATATCCTTGGGACAAAACATTCCTTGTAATATTCATACATATGTAAAGCGTAAGCCAGTATGTCTCTGTCACTTTAAGAAGTTGACCTTCTTCATTTGGACAAACAAAAGGCAACTTTTGTTCTACTCAGAGGATATGTCAGCACCCTTTTAGCTATCATCCTGATAGTCTATCCTGCTGATCAGAAACTTCAGAAGCTATCAGACTCAACGGATCAAATGCATTCAATGCTCATTAGAATGGATCCTTTTGCATCCGTTGAAGAGTGAAGTCTGCTCAAAGACAAGAGGCTATATATACCTCCATCCCCTGAAAGTGAAAAAAAAAAAAAACAAGAAAACGAGATAGAACTTGAGCAAAAATAGAAGTGAAGCAACACTTAGCACTCAAAATCTTTCAAGAGATACAAGCAAACATTAGGTCAAGAAATCAAAGAGAAAGTCTCAAGCTTGCAAAGCTAGCAAAGCTACTCTGATCCTCATTTTCATATTACTCTCTGCGTAGAGTTGTTTTTAAGAGTCTAAGCTTTAGTTTCGAATTCTCACATTTAGTGAGTTAGTAGAACAAACTCTTTCAAAACCTTAGTTTGGTTGAGCCTAAAGAGGCTTGTCTGTAAAAGAATACTTAGAGAACCTGAAGAGGTTGAGAATAATGCCTGAAGAGGTGTTGAATAATTTGTAACAAAAGGTTTTTGTTGTAGTGGATAAAGCTCTCAAGTAGAGAGGACTGGACGTAGCTCTTTGGTGAAGAGTGAACCGGGATAATATCTTTGTGTTCTTCTCTCTCTCTTTCCTTACTTTAGTTTTTATCTAACTAACTAACTGGGATTGAATTGCTTTTTTCTACGCTGTCTTCTTATCTTACTCAAACTAAGTTAGCATCCAACTTGGTGCTTGGAAGAGCTCTCTTAGCTTTTAACCGTTTTAGTGTCCAACCTTGCGAAAACTATTATCTGCTTATGAAAAGAATTTAAAATCTTCAGAAACACAATTCAACCCCCCTTCTTGTGTTTCAATCAGGTTCCTTCAATTGGTATCAGAGCTCAGCCTCTAGGTTAAGCACTTTGCTATGTAGAGGAAAAGATCCTACTGCAGATATGTCTGGACCAGGTATGCCAAGCGGGAGTCAACCTGTTATGGAAGGCACTTCCATGACCAGACCGTCGTTCTTCAATGGTACTCACTACCTGTACTGGAAGGAGAGATTCAAAGGTTTCATCCTCAGTACAAACTCAGCTCTCTGGGCCAGAATCATAAACGGTCCTAATGTTTGTCTCAACTCTGACGCGACAGACAAAGCAGAGGATGACTGGACTGATGCTGAACGGGCTAGAATGGAACAGAATCATAAAGCAAGATATGCTTTAATGTGTGCTCTCAGTCCTGACGAATTTCAGAAGATTCACGCATGTGAATCAGCCAAACAAATTTGGGACACCTTGTCTAATCTCCATGAAGGGACAACCAAGGTGAAGGACTCTAAAATCATCATGCTGGTTGGCCAGTATGAAATGTTCACCATGGCTGAAGGAGAGTCCATCCTAGACATGATGGGTCGCTTTCAGACGATCATCAACAATATGAAATCCCTTGGAAAGGTCTACACTACCAAGGAGAATGTCACCAAGATTCTTAGGAGCCTGCCTAAGAAGTGGAGACCTCTTGTCACTGCAATCACCCAGGCCAAAGATCTCTCTACTTTGACTCTGGATGATCTTGTCGGGACGCTTCAAGTTCATGAGCAGGAGCTTGATCTTGACAATCCTGGAAAGAAGAACAAAGGGATTGCCCTGGAAGCTCATAGGTCCAACAACTCAAAAGCTTTAAAAGCTGATGAGTCCAGTGATGAAGCTGATCAGTCTGATGATGATGTATCAGACGATGACGAGCTATCCTTTATCTCCAGAAAGATTCAGAATATGTGGAGAAAGAAAAATGGAATGAAAAGGAGGCCATTCCAAAAGAAAAGCTTCAAGGATCATGCTGAACCCAAAGATAAAAGTCAGCTGGCCTGTTTTGAATGCAACAAACCTGGACACTTCAAAGCTGATTGCCCTACGCTAAAGGACAAGAAGAAGTTCTTCAAAAAGAAGAAAAAGAACTTCATGGCAACTTGGGAGGACCTAAACTCTTCTGAAGAAGAAGAAAAAGAAACAAATGAAGAGGCTAACTTATGCCTTTGGTCCAATAAACAAGATGAAGACTCTTCTTCGGACGATGAAAAACTTGTTGTTCCCGGAGAAAGAAGTCAGGAGTCTACCTCTGAAGGAGGATGGAATGTGAATGTTCCACCCATCTTCAAGGGATCAGACTATCCTTATTGGAAACCAATTTTCAACTATACGTCCAAGCTCAAGACTATGAGTTGTGGGACATCTTCACTAACGGAGATTATCGTCCAACGATCACCCTTGAGGACGGATCAACATCGTCCAAACATGAAACAGACTAGACGAGTGATGATATCAGACGGTGTTCTCAAAATGGTCATGCCAACTGGTGTCTTGTCAACGCCCTTGATCGTCCAAGACTGGACATGGTCTCGCAATTCCAAACAGCTAAGGAGAAGCTGGACGCTCTGGAGCATCGGTTCAGACCAAGGAGCTCGTCTACCTCAAATCTCTGCTTGATGGCCAAAAGCTCTTCGGACGCTGAATCAGAAGATGACGAGGTATCTGTTTCTGACTCTCTTCAAGAAGCATATGATGAACTGCTGAATGATTCTTCTCTATTGCATCATCAATACATCATGCTTAAGAGAAAACTGTCAAAAGTGAATAAAGAGTTGGAAGAGTCCAACAAACTAAATAAGCAGCTTGTTGAAGAGAATAATAAGCTTAAAGCTGAGAATGTTAGTCTAATTGACAAACTCACCTCTGAGTCCAGTGAACCCCTTGAGGTAACTAGACTAAAACAAGAGGTATCTGATCTCACCAAAAGCATATCTAAGCTTGTTGGAGGATCAGAGAAGCTAGACCTGATATTGAGGTATACTAGATCACCTCATGATAAGTCTGGCCTAGGCTACGACTCTGAGAAACAAAGTACGTCTCAGAAAATATCAGGGTCCAACAAATATCACAAGGCTTTTCATTCCTATGGAAAGCAAAAAAAAATTAAATTGCATGCATCCAGAGCTTACTGTAAGATTTGTGGAAAGAGTGGTCACACCTCTTCAAAATGCATTTACAAGAACAAAAACAAAATGCATGGACGAAGACCACCAACTAACCCAAAAGGACCCAAGTCTATCTGGGTACCTAAGAGTATGATAATACCTGTTGCAGATCTGCTTAGCAACACAAAAAAGACCCCAGTCCTGGTACTTGGACAGTGGTTGCTCACGTCACATGACGGGAGAAAGGTGTATGTTCCAAGAAATCCGTGAGAAGACTAGTGGATGGGTCACCTTTGGAGGCAACCAGAAGGGAAAGATAGTAGGAATAGGTAATATTGGTAAGCATCCTCTTCCATCTATTGATAATGTTCTTCTGGTTGAAGGATTAAAACACAACTTGCTTAGCATAAGTCAATTATGTGACAGTGGGTCTGTTGTTTCCTTCAATAAAGGTGAATGTATAGTCAAGAACCCTGATGGATCCATCTTATTCACTGCCAAAAGGCAAAATAATCTGTATAAGATTAACTTGGGGGAACTTTCAACTCAAAGTGTTTCATGTCTAGTGTCTGTTGAAGATGAGCGATGGATCTGGCACAAAAGACTTGGTCATGCTAGTCTGAGATTAATCTCTAAACTAAACAAGCATAACCTTGTAAGAGGTTTACCAAAGATTGTGTTTAGATCAGACGCTCTCTGTGACGCATGTCAAAAAGGAAAACAAGTTAAGAACTCGTTTGAGTCCAAGAACATTGTTAGTACTTCTAGACCACTGGAATTTTTGCATCTTGAATTGTTTAGTCCAACAAGGACTGCCTCTGTCAGTGGTAAGAAATATGGACTTGTCATAGTAGATGACTATACTAGATGGACATGGGTTAAGTTCCTTGCTCACAAGGATGAGTCTATCAAGGTCTTTTCTATATTCTGTAAGCGAGTTCAGAATGAAAAAGGCATATTCATCAGCTCGATCAGAAGTGATCATGGAGGCGAATTTGAAAATGAGCTTTTTCAAAGGTTCTGTGATGAAAGTGGTATTCATCACAATTTCTCTGCCCCTAGAACACCACAACAAAATGGTGTTGTTGAGAGAAAGAACCGATCTCTTCAAGAGATGGCTAGGGCAATGCTCAGTGATAATTCTGTCCCTAAGCAATTCTGGGCTGAAGCTATAAACACTGCCTGCTACATTCAAAACAGAATATATATAAGACCAATCTTGAATAAGACTCCTTATGAATTGTGGAAAGGACGTAAACCCAACATTTCTTATTTCCACCCCTTCGGATGTCAATGCTTTATTTTAAATACTAAGGATCAACTAGGAAAGTTTGATGCCAAAGTAGATAATGGAATATTGTTAGGATACTCTGAAACGTCCAAAGCTTCTAGAGTCTATAACTCTAGGACTTTGATTGTTGAAGAATCCATCCATGTTAAATTTGATGACAAACAGTCTGATAAGAGATTATCAGAGCTAGATGATTCTTTTGCAGATATGAATCTGAATGATTCAGATGCTCGTCCAACAACCAACAAAGACGAGGCATCAGACGCTACGCATGATGCATCATCATCTCAGCAAGCTGTAAACAGCCCTCGTTCGTGGCAATTCAGAACTTATCACCCTGAGGATCAAATCATTGGCAAACCTAATGATAGTGTCCGGACAAGGTCAACCTTTAGAGAGCAAGCTGACTCGGCCTTCATCTCTAAGATGGAACCAAAGTCTGTGGACAAAGCCTTATTGGACGAGTGCTGGATCCTCGCTATGCAAGAGGAGCTCAACTAGTTTCAACGAAGTGACGTTTGGACGCTAGTCTCCTTGCGTAAGGATAAGTCTGTCATTAGAACCAAGTGGGTCTATCGCAACAAGCTGGACGAAGATGGCAAAGTTGTAAGGAATAAAGCAAGGCTAGTTGCTCAAGGCTACCCACAAGAGGAAGGTATTGACTATACTGAAACCTTTGCTCCAGTAGCTAGATTAGAAGCTATACGCATCTTACTCTCATATGCTGCACATCATAACATCATGCTTTATCAAATGGATTTAAAAAGTGCTTTCCTAAATGGTGTAATTAATGAAGAAGTATATGTTCTTCAACCACCCGGTTTTGAAGATCAGAACCGTCTTGAGCATGTATATAAGCTTAAGAAAGCTTTATATGGACTCAAACAAGCTCCTAGAGCTTGGTATGAGAGACTCAGCACTTTCCTAATGGAGAATGGCTTCTCAAGAGGAAAAGTGGACACAACTCTGTTTAGAAAAGTAAATAAAAAGGAATTTATTGTTGCTCAAATTTACGTTAATGATATAATATTTGGTGCAACTGATGAATCTCTTTGCCAAGAGTTTTCTGAATTAATGCAAAGGGAATTTGAAATGAGCATGATGGGAGAACTAAAATTCTTCCTCGGACTTCAAGTAAAGCAAACTTCAGACGGAGTGTACATTCATCAAACGAAGTACACAAAGGAGCTTCTGAAACGCTTCAAGTTGGACGATTATAAACCTATGAATACACCAATGCATCCAACGTCCGTGCTAAACAAAGATGATAAAGATAACAAGGTAGACCAAAAGGTATATAGAGGTATGATTGGTTCCCTCTTATATCTAACTGCGTCTACACCTGATATCATGTTTAGTGTTTGCTTATGTGCTCGTTTTCAATCCGATCCAAGAGAGTCTCATCTCTCAGCAGTAAAAAGAATCTTTAGATATCTAAAAGGTTCTACTAATCTGGGTCTTCTTTATAAGAAATTTGATGAATACAGATTAATTGGATTCTGTGACGCTGACTATGTTGGAGACAGAATAGAAAGAAAGAGCACAAGTGGAGGGTGTCACTTCATTGGTGCTAATCTTGTCTCATGGTCAAGCAAAAGGCAAAGCACAATTGCTCTATCAACTGCTGAAGCTGAGTACATTGCTGCAGCCAGTTGCTGCTCACAACTACTATGGATCAAACATCAGTTGGAAGACTAAAACGTGTTTGTAAGCAACATCCCTATCATGTGTGGTAACATTGCTGCTATTAACTTGTCAAAGAACCCCATACTGCATTCTAGAGCAAAGCATATAGAAATAAAGCATCATTTTATTAGAGACTATGTGCAAAAAGGAACAATAGATATTCAATTTGTTGATACTGACCATCAATGGGCAGATATCTTCACTAAACCATTAGCCGAAGATAGTTCACATTTATAAGGAAATATTTGAACATGCATTTCATTGATTGACTGAGAGTCCAATGCATGCGTCCAATAGATGCTCGTCCTTTGTACTTTCTGATTGATCGTTTAATGCATTAATGGAACTCAATCTTTGTCGAATGAACTATTATCTTTCATTCCCTTAACTGAGTCAGTTTTTTGTTTTCTTTGTTTGCCAAAAATGCTTTTTACGGTTTCAAAGTCTGAACGTGTGTCAGGCATTTAATGCACGTCGTTTCGCTCTCTCTCTCTTTCTTTGAAAATACGAAAGGTTTTTATTCTCTCTTCTCCTTTCTTTAAAACCTAAGTTTTGTTAAAAAATCAAACCTTTACAAAAGCTTTAATATTTCTTCTTGCATCTTCGAAAAGAAATTTTTTTTTTTCTAAAACCTCCTCTCTGAAACTAAGGCAACCTCTTCTGCTGCTGGCTCTAAGGGTAAAGGAAAAACCTTTAACACTCAGACTGCTGATGTCATGGTCGAGTTCAAGTTTAATCTACAATTCCTGGCTGATAACGGGATTGACATTTTCTCTAATATCCATGCTGCTGGATGGTCAAGCTTCTTTGAAGGTTCTCCGGTAATCTACCCTGCTCTAGTTAGGGAGTTCTGGACAAACCCTACTGTCTCTGCAAGGGAGATTCGCAACAAAGTACTTGATAATGAAGTAATAGTATCTGAAGCAACCATTTCTAATGCGATTGGGTGCGCCCAATCTGGTATAACGGTTGAGGATGACTGGGAGGAAGAGATTGGTGATGCTTCCACCATCAGAGATTGTCTGTTGAAGAACTCGGGTGACAAACTCATAGCCTCAAAAATGACTGACAAAGCTAGGGTTCTTCACCAAATCTTGAACAAGTCTATCCTTCATAAGGCTGGGTCGAAGGATAATGTATCAAAGGCTCAACAATTTTGCCTGGTTCATTTGATTCTAGAAAGGCAGATAAACCTTCCCCACCTACTTTTTTCCTTCTTCAAGTATGCCATTGAAGGCTATGGGAAGAATACTTCAATCATCTATGTTGCTCTTCTCTCAAAAATATTCGAGAAGCATATGGTCTACGATGACCTAAAGAACTTGGCTCCAGAAAGAAAAGTCAGATACTACGGAGTTCATGGCATTGAACGATTGCATCAGCCTGAGTTTAGCAGGCAAAGTTTGGTGATGATACAGTTGGACTACTTCAAAAAGTCCAAACTTGAAGGAAAACAAAAAGGAGCTCAGACACAAGGCTCAGAAGAAGCATCTGAACAATGCGTCACTGCTGGACGCTCCGCTGAACTAGCTCGTCCAATAGCTAGGACTCCTTCTTCTCGTCCAAAGCTCACCGTCCAATCATCCAAAAAAAGGAAGCTGATTCTAGCTCACATTGATGATGACGAAGAGGACGATCTACCCATCTCCAGGGTAGTTAAAGGTCCAAGATTGGAAACCTCATCTGCCTGCACCTCTGCCTAAACCTTTGTCAATAAGGGCAAGGTCAACTCGAGCAAAGACAAAATGTAATACTGAACCAATCTCCAGTTCAGTTATTACTTCTTCTGTTGTCCAATCGTCTGAGATTGAGGACTTGACCTTTGAACCTTCCCTACCACCCTCACCCACTGACCTACCACAAACCCAAACTCTAACCTCACCAAATGAACCCGAAGACTGGTTCACACCCTGGGGAGATCACCCCTTCCAACCTTATGGTGCTCCCTACCCCAGACGAATCTTTCCTAAAAGTAAATATAGACGCATCCCAGGAATAGACTACAGTAACAAATGCTCAATTTGGGCTGAGGTCAAACGCAACTTTCCTGCTCTATTCCTTAAACACACACCCCCCACTACTGAACCTCACCCCAAAAGCCCTCTTCCATTACCTGAATATGAATATGAACAACCACCCACACCACCCACCTCTGGACCACCCCTTAAACATGGCTACTACCCCATCCCACACACATCAACTAAACGTCAATAGTGCAATAAACATGTTTAAAATCGGTTAAAAATATCATTCTAAATCGGTTATGGAACCGATGTAGAAACAGATGATGTAGAATGTAAGACCTTTTAACATCGGTTTTTAACCGATGTTGAAAGTTAACTTTCAACATCGGTTATAAACCAAACCGATTTTGAAAGTGCTCATTCAACAGATTAATAATTATTGAAAAAGATCTTTTCACATCGGCTATAATATAGAACCGATGTTGAAAGTTATAATTCAACATCGGTTTGGTCGTGTAACCGATGTTGAAAGTATATTTTCACATCGATTGTAACTCAGAACCGATTGAAATTGATAGTTCAACATCAGTTCTCTATTGTAACCGATGTTGATAGTCCAATTTTTTTTTTAAATACTCTGTTTTAAACCAGTGACAATCCTTAACCCTGTTTCATATATGTACAACCAGAACAATCCCAGCCAAAATAGAATCCCAACAATAACAGAATCCAAATCACTATATACTAAGTAAGCCAAACTATACTTTATTGATTATGCAAAAGTCAGCTTTTGATTCAACAAACTCAACTAATTATCTAATGTAATAAATTCAAACTAATTAATTAAATACATAACAAAGAAACAACAAAGAAATATAACAAATTAAACTAATTAAAGAAATAAAATGTCATCCATAAATTAATGTTCAGAAGTCATCTCAAGAAAGAAGTTTGCCCAACGCTCCTTGATGTCCTTAATGTCCTCTTCAGAGAATGCTTCCGGATTGTCGAAAATCTGCACATTAATTATAACTAATCAACTATAACTATACATAATTAATCTATAACTATTTACAAATGTTATTAGTTAATTACCTCCTTCCATCGATCTGTAATACTCGCGGAGATAATGTTGAACATCCACTTCATGACATAATATCCGCACTCCCAGCCGCCACGTTGCCTATGACACTACAAATGAATACACAATTTGAATATATAATGAGTAAAAACATAATAGTAACTATTTTACACTGCAATTGAATCTCGGGTACTAATTAATAAACTACTTACATTAGGGTAAATCCACCTAATAGGCCTAGGCCTACCACCATCCAAAACACGACTTGCGTTCATAGCTCTATCATAATTAAGAAAATATGAATTTAAAGTATGTTATATATTTCAGAGTAATTAATAAAGCAAATGTAGTACAAATTAAATTAATTAAAAGCTTACGTTTCAACAATAAGCTTGATTTCTTTCGTCGGCTTCCTTCCCAACGAACAAAAGAAGACCACAACACTCATACCACGACAGATGATCAATAATTGCCAATGTTTACTGCATTTGGAAACAGTTAGAGACAAGTCACAGATAATTATAAATCACTAGTAAAACTTGTACTTACAGATGGAGGTAAGGTGCTAGGTAGAACTGTTTTTTGCCTTCATCAAGCACACGTCGCATGTACGCAGTAATCTCATCTGACCTAAGTGTCTCACCCTGAATTAGTTGAGGGTCAAGGAATCCATAAAGATGGAGGTTACCCCTATCAATACACAGGCGATGCAGATACCTAAGATATTGAAATAAATATTAGTTATAATAGTTAAAAACTTAATTAGTTAACTTACAAATTAATTAGTTGAAATAACATAACTTACGTGCACCATAATGAGACAACTGTCATGCAAAGCATTTCACTATCAATGCATATCTCCATAATGTCCCTCTGGGGGATATAGAAAGTGTCGGGCTTGCCATCGTGTTCCAAATTTATAAAAGCGGACTCCTTCCCAAGTTTCACGGCAGCTAATGCGAGACGTTCCAGAGCATCAAGTTCAACATCCTTGTCAATACCCTAAACAGCAAATATAGAACATTAGTAAACACGGTTAGGTTATTTCAATTGTAAATAAAAAAAAAAACTTAACTTATTGAATGATTATATGAATACCTTCGATGAACCAGACGCCACAAGTTTTCTCGGATCCGACCTAGGCCTTTTGGGTTGATGATCTTTTCCATCATCCTAAACAATAGAGGTAAAGCATTAGTAAACACAAGTAAACACAATTAAGTTATTTCAATTCTAAATATAGAAAAACATATGTAAGTGAACAATTACATGAATACCTTGGCTGAAACAAAAAACCTCACAAGTCTTCTCGGCCAAGGGATGAAATTACCGGGGGCCTGGCCAACTGTAATAACCTCCTCAGTGGGCACAGGGACTAGAGCATCAACATCTAGAACATCTTCAACCACCACCCTCACATGATCATCCTCTAATGTCTGGTGGTGTATGGTATTTCCCAAGTTGTGTACCCTCCCAAATGCCACTACCCGGCGATCATGATGATCATCAACATACAACTCACATTGATCGTCCTCCTTATCAGGCTGATGTGAATGATCACATGAACCCATAGTGCTCACAGGTACAGACGGTTGGGCACTTGTGTTTTGCTGGGAAAAACCCATAGATGCCAACTCTGAGAGAAGATCTCGTTTTATTTCTTCTCGAAGCTGCGCCTTGATGGACTCAATATCATCCCTCTTCCGATGATGTGAAGATGGTCCATGGTATTGGGTAATGCCAACACCCCATCCAACACCAAGGACACGGCCTGGGTGGTCCTCTTTACCAATCGCAACAGCCAAGACATCTTTGCGTCCAGTAGACACAAAGGTTCCTTGTGTGCTTTGTTCGTCCAAGGAATCCTACAACATACAATTGTCACATTAATTTGTGTAAGATGATGGATAAGCATGTGACAATTACAATTAGAATTGAATATATACTTACAATCTTTTCGGCAACAAGACGTGCCTCCTCGGATGTATATTGTCCCGATGGTCCTTGTCGGGCTCTCTTCCATGTATGGTGGCGTGGGGGTGGAGGTGGATCAACAGCTTCTGGAGGTGGATCAGCCGTAGGATCAGCTTGGGATGCTTGTTCCAAAAGTTGTTTCTTCTTCTTTTCAATCATCTTCCTCCTCAGTTTTTTATATCCCCCACGAGACAAACGATGGGGGTAGAGATTCTTAATCTGGATCTCCTGCGCCTTTTTCCTTTTCTCCTAATATAAATAACATCAACTGAATTCAGTATATTAATAAAATCAATTTGGTTGGTAAAGTTAAACAATATAACTCAAGTTAACCTAAAAGGCGGGATCCAATCGGATCTGAACAAATCTATCCCATGTCTCTTGATCAAGGAATGGGTACATCTCAAGTGGAGATTTGTCTGCACGCCCATGTATGTATTTCCCGCTTAGTTGTGTTTTAAATGCTCTCCAACGCTCACCCGCATACGAAATCCATTTTTTCTTCATACGCTCGGTATCCGGCACTTCAAAGGTGAGCTATATTTACAAAACAAAATGGAGAAATTAGTGTATATGAAAATAATATGGTGAAATAAAATATATACAACCGAAGAGGGTAAAAGTAAAATACCATGATACTATCCCATATCTGATCCTTCACGTTCGTCGGTACATGGTCCCAATCCTCAATAAGTATACTAGCCTTGCTTTTGGCAAGGACAGCCACAAAACTCTTAAACTGATCTTCCATTGGCCCTATAGGTAAGCAATCTCCATCAAACTCAACCCTCATCCTTTGATTACCACTACGGTTGATGGCCAATTTTTTTAATCGTGTGGCGCGTCTACCTTTTTTACCTGTCAATGGGGTATCCGACCCACTGCGTGTAGGAGGGATGCCCGAGGGATCTGCCATGTATGCCTGTTTATACAAAAAATAATAAACTATGTCAGTAAAGATGGATAAATAACAAATATCACTTTAAACATAACTTACACTATAACGTAACATATAAATATCAAATTAAATAACAAAAAAAACTTAACTTATATTTATCAAGATAAACATAACTTAACTAATAAATATAACTTTAAACATAACTTACACCATGGTCAAGTAGTAATGTTCTCCCATATCCCTTCATGATGATCATCACGAATGGCATGTACATCGTCCGCTTCATTTTCCTCATTGAAAGTAGGCATCCGTGTTGAGAAAGAAGGAGTATCGGAAATATCGAGAGTTGAATCTTGATTTTCCTCACTACCATTATGCATGTTTTTTCCTTGGAGAACCACCGACCACCTTTTGTTAGAAGGATCATGGATATAAAACACTTGTCTTGCTTGGAAAGCCATGATAAAAGGCTCTTCTGTATGACCTACCTTGCCAAGGTCTACCAATGTAAATCCTAACTCATCGGTTTGTACACCACTGTTACTGTCAACCCACTTACATTTGAAAACAGGTACTCTAAATTTAGTGTAATCGACCTCCCAAATCTCTTCAATGACTCCAAAGTAAGATATGGATGCCATAACGGGGTTTGTATCTTTTGAACTAGAGAAGTGCATAGACTCGGCTACAACCATAACCCCACTGTTTTGCACGGTACTCTTGTCATCCTGGGACTTTCTATAGAAGGAAAACTTATTGATATCGTATCCACTCCAACATATGACATCAAAGTTAGGCCCGTGTGCTAACCATTTTAATGTATCAGAAGCAGTATTATCCTCCGCAATTTGATCTTTAAACCAGTTTAAGAAAGTCTTATTATGCTTGTTCAACAACCATTTTTCGTTCATTCGAGGGTAATTTTGCTTGACAATGGTTTTGTGATCACATAAGTAAGGATTAACCTCATCCGTGTTATTCAATATATACAAATGTGCTTGAAGCACTTCCTCTCGACCCATGCTCTTAACAGTAATACCTCGTGTACCCTTACCATCACATCTTCCCTCATGACGAGACTTAGGAAGCCCTACAGGTTCCGCTTCTGACATGTAGTCTGTACAAAACTCAATAGCTTCTTCTGCAACATACCTTTCAACAATAGATGCTTCAGGACAGTGTGGATTCTTCACATACCCTTTTAGTATCTTCATGTATCGCTCAACTAGGTACATCCACCTTAAATGAACGGGGCCACACAATCTAATCTCCCTCACTAGATGAACAATTAAATGAACCATGATGTCAAAAAATGAAGGAGGAAAATACATCTCCAATTGACACAAGATAATAGCAGCCTCAGTTTCTAACTCATCCAGTTTTTGAAGGTCAATGACTTTGCTACATATAGCATTGAAGAATAAGCACAACCTTGTTATGGCATGTCTCACTTTTTTAGGCAAGATGTCACGAATAGCCACTGGTAGTAGTTGTTGCATCAAGACATGGCAATCATGAGACTTTAAACCAACTAATTTGAGATCTTTCATTGAGATAAGCCTCTTAACATTTGAAGAGTAACCCTGTGGCACTTTGACGCCCCGCAGACACTCACAAAAACTTTTTTTCTCTTTTTTCGATAAAGTATGACATGCTGGGGGCAAATAAGTCCGCTTAACCCCTACTGATTGTGGAGCTAACTGCTCTCGTATGCCCATCGCAACTTGATCTAAACGAGCATTGACACCATCCTTTGTCTTGCCTTGAATGTTAAGAAGCGTCCCGACTACACTATCACACACATTTTTCTCCACATGCATCACATCAATACAATGTCTTACATCAAGTTTGCACCAGTATGGAAGATCAAAGAAGATCGACCTCTTCTTCCATATGTTTTTCTCAGTAGCCTTCTTATGGGTCTTTCCAAATATAATATCCATGTCCTTAACCCGTTGATAAACTTGATCTCCGGTTAAGGCCGTCGGAGCAATTCGTTCTCCTGGCATCCATTAAAAGCTTTTCTCAATCTACAATACGGGTGATCAGGTGTGAGAAATCTTCGATGCCCAAGGTAAACTGTCTTCCTTCCATGTTGTAGTTGATGGTAGCATGTGCCTTCTTCACATACAGGGCATGCTTTATGCCCCTTAACACTATATCCGGACAAGTTCTCGTATGCTGGAAAGTCATTGATGGTGCAAAATAACATGGCACGCATCTTGAAAGTCTCATTGCAATACCCGTCAAACAGATCAACGCCTTCCACCCACAGCTTTCTCAAGTCTTCAATCAAGGGACTTAGATAAACATCTAAGTCATTTCCTGGTTGTTTTGGGCCCGAAATCATCATAGATAACATAATGTATTTGCGCTTCATGCACAACCAAGGAGGTAGGTTATAAATTACCAGGAGAACAGGCCATGAACTATGAATACTACTTAAGGTGCCATACAGATTCATGCCATCGATAGCAAGTCCAAGCCTAAGGTTTCTTTTCTCATTGGCGAAATCCGGAAATAAACTATCAATTCTCTTCCATTGCAAAGAATCAGCCGGATGGCGAAGTTGTCCATCACATTTTCTCTCATCTGCATGCCACCTAATGTTTTTTGCGTCATTTACATTAGCGAACAATCGCTTGAACCTTGGAATTATTGGAAGATACCATAACACCTTCGCAGGAGGACCCTTTGTGATCACATCACAATTTGAATCACCATCGTTCACTTTGTAGCGTGATACCCCAAACTAATCTTTTACATTGGAGGCAGAATGATAGTTTCACTCTTCAAACTAATCTTTTTATGTTGTGTTATCATGTACTGCAGGTCTACTATCTATAAATCTACATGTCATGTACTGCATTCGTGGTTATAATTGAGAATGTTTGTTGTCCTGGTGCTCAAGAGACAAAAGGAAATGGTGAAAACAAGGTGCTATGTCTAGAGGACAACTTAGAGGATGCGCAGGTTTTTTTGCTTAAATGCAAGAAGCATGAAAGGTCCCTGCTGTGGAAAATTGCATCAGTGGATATGCACAATTGCTTTTATCATCCAGAATTGACTTAATAGCTTATAATGGGCTTGATTGGACCATGGTCTCCTCTATGCTTGCCTAAGTATCACTGCCAGCTCTAAATTAGCGCATCACCTTTCTTTAAATTAGTCAAACATTTTTGTAGTTTATAGTTTTATGTTTCCTTGCATATTTACTCAAGTTGAATCAACCACATTTTCAAACTAAGTAGTAAATTCTAATACATTAATACTTTTTCTCTTCCTTTCTCCCTTTAATTTCATAAGAAAATCTAATCAGAAGGAGAAGTGTTTTTCTTCATTAGAATGTCACGTATGGATTTCCTGCCAAGTTACATGCGATACTGTAAAACTAATCAAGTTACATGCCATACTGTAAAACTAATCAAGTTACATAGCAAAACCAAAGTAACAGGTAGCAGACAACAACAAAAATGTAGAGAGAAAGAAAGAGAACTGCATGGAAGTTTCACTCAGTTTACTAAGCAGACCACTGCATGGAAACACTCATATAAATGTCATGAGCAAGACTGGAAACGACTCCATATGACATGAGCACACTAACAGAGTGAAGCACTGGGTTCAACAGAATAGAATGGGGATGCAATTAATAATCAAAATAAGGAAATTAGATACCTTCAAATTTTCCTCTGGGTTAGGGAATATCAAGAATGGATTCAGATCTTCTTCAGGTGGCTTTTCTGGAGTAGCAACAGGTGCTGCCTTGTCCTATGTAAGCATGTAAGTAGAATTGAAAATAAACTATAAGCCATATCATAAAACCTAAAGCCAAAAATGAAAAAATAAATGTAAACAAACTCACCTCAGAGGTGAAGCCGTGGGCAAAGTTTGGTACAGAGGTTCAGAGGAGAAGGTGAAGCCGTGCGCGACTGGGCAGTGTATCAGCGATGAAGCAGCAGCAACGATTTGTGAGGAGAAGGAGAAGGATGGAGGATGGTGCTAGGTTACGGTGGTGAAGGGTGAAGGATGAAGGAGAAGGAGCAAACGAGAGAGAGGGCAAATAGTGAGGAGGGAAAGATATGAAAGAACGTTGGAACGAGAAATGGGTTTAATGAAGATTTGAAATCGGTTAGTTAATAGAACCGATTTTGAAAGTTTAATAATGAGATCGGTTGTCAAATAACCGAGTTTGAAAGTTTACTAATGAGATCGGTTGTGTAATAACCGATGTAAATACTTGGCGGGAATAAATAAATAGTTTTTTATTTAAATTGTTTTCATCGGTTGAACTATGTAACCGATGTTAAATGTTTTATACATCGGTTTCTTTCTGAGCCGATGTAAATAATTTTGAACTTATTTTCAAAATTGTCACCGCCTCTTTTTTTAAATCGGTTCCTTTTCAACCGATCTAGAAACCTGTTGTAGAATCCATATTTTGCACTGGTGCGTCTGCCCTCTGAGATGTACACAGCCCATGGACCCTTGGTTGTCAGCCTTGAGAAGAAGACGTTTCCTCCAAGGAAAGTCTATCCCAACCTTATCAAGGACAAGGCATTCCAATGGTGCCACTACAATGTAAAGAGGCACGTTGTTCTTCGTAATGAAGACAAGAAAGGCTACAAAACGGAGTACGAAAAAAGAGCAAGGACGTTTGGCTTACCCAACTTCATCCTTGATCCTGATCTTTCTTTCATTCCAAGCTACCCATCAACATGGAATGAGTATTCTGATGTTCGGGACTTTCTTCCTTATTATGCCGTGCGGAAAGAGTGTGACATGACTCGGGAAGCTAAGATTCATCATAACCTTCCAAAGAAATTTTGGTTAAAGTCATCTAGCACAAGAGTAGGAGTTGTTCCTCCTCGAGCTTGTCCAAAGCTCCCTATTCTAGATCCCAACAAGAATAAGGACCTTCGCAAAAGGCTTGAGTCATGGACGATGCCTTACAAAAATGCTTTTGATCCCTTGTTTTGGAAGAAACATCGAGATGACTCTAAGGCTTTAGCAAACATTTGGAAAAAAGATCCCCGGTTCAGATTTGACCCAGATGCTAAGGTCTACTGGGAAAACCACATCTGGAAATGCTCCCAAGAAGCATCATCATCTGGACTATCTTTTGAGGAGAAAGAAGAAATTCGCGTCTACCCAAGACAATATCGAATCCGTGAAGCTGACTACATGATCATAGATGATATCTTTGGGATACCTCTTTATCCTAGATATGTTTTGCCTTTACCTGCTATCAGATGGAGAGAAAACAAGTATGATGATGCTGAGATCATACTTGAAGTGCTGCCACCTCCACCCAAACCTGTCATTGATCCTAATGCTCCTCCTCCTCTTCCTCCTAAGCCGGTTATTCCTGAAGAGACTGGGGACACCGAAATCGTCTATGCGGACCCCTCCTCTGAAACTCATGCTGACGAAGTGGAACAAGTGTTAGACTCAGCTCAGTCCAAGTCTCAACCTATCCCTCTCTCAATGGTTCATCCTGTTGATCCATCTCCCTCTCAGGCTCTTAGTATAATTCCTGAACAAAGAGGTGTGGACGCAACCAGGGCCACAGCTGAGAGTTCCGCCTCGGTTATTCCTCCTGAGTTTCAAGAGTTCGTCCAACGGATCATAGAAGCCAACAATGCGGTGCTCCTTCAGCAAATTGCGGCTATGTTCAAAGATTTTATTCCAAAACCTCCTCCCTCTTCTTAACATTTGTTTTATTTGTTTTCAAATATACTAACTATGATGTGTTTCTCACTCTTTTGTCTGATGACAAAAAGGGGGATAAAATGGGTTGATTGAATATTTACATACATGTCTGGCTTTCCATGCTTATATCTGTCTTATATGTCTTAAATGTTTAGATGCTTTAAATGATTAGAATGTTTGTCTTAGGGGGAGCCCTTCAGCTCTCTAGGACTCTTTGTTCAATCAAATTAGTATGTTTTGTCATCATCAAAAAGGGGGAGATTGTTGGAACCAAAGTGGTTATGGTCCAAATAATCGCTTAAGTTTTGATGTTAACAAAGAGCTAATTTAAGATGAACAAAATTTTGTTATGGACTAACGTTTTATATTAAGTGTGCAGGATAAAATTTAATTGTGTCCAAAGACTATCCCTAGTCCAAAGACTTTATCTCGTCCAACATTTAATCTTGGTTTACGACTGGACGGTAATATATAGAACCATGAGTCCAAAGGCTCTTTCGGTTACTTTTGTAATAGCTAGTCCAATAAATGCTTTTATACTTCAAGCGCGAATTTCTTGTAAAAGCATTTGAATTTATTATTCCCTGTAAAAGGCTTATATCCTTGGGACAAAACATTCCTTGTAATATTCGTACATATGTAAAGCGTAAGCCAGTATGTCTCTCTCACTTTAAGAAGTTGACCTTCTTCATTTGGAAAAACAAAAGGCAACTTTCGTTCTACTCAGACGATATGTCAGCACCCTTTTAGCTATCATCCTGACAGTCTATCCTGCTGATCAGAAACTTCAGAAGCTATCAGACTCAACGGATCAAATGCATTCAATGCTCATCAGAACGGATCCTTTTCCATCCGTTGAAGAGTGAAGTCTGCTCAAAGACAAGAGGCTATATATACCTCCATCCCCTGAAAGTGAAAAAAAAAAAAAAAAACAAGAAAACGAGATAGAACTTGAGCGAAAATAGAAGTGAAGCAACACTTAGCACTCAAAATCTTTCAAGAGATACAAGCAAACATTAGGTCAAGAAATCAAAGAGAAAGTCTCAAGCTTGCAAAGCTAGCAAAGCTACTTTGATCCTCATTTTCATATTACTCTCTGTGTAGAGTTGTTTTTAAGAGTCTAAGCTTTAGTTTCGAATTCTCACATTTAGTGAGTTAGTAGAGCAAACTCTTTCAAAACCATAGTTTGGTTGAGCCTGAAGAGGCTTGTCTATAAAAGAATACTTAGAGAACCTGAAGAGGTTGAGAATACTGCCTGAAGAGGTGTTGAATACTTTGTAACAAAAGGTTTTTGTTATAGTGGATAAAGCTCTCAAGTAGAGAGGTGATGACAACCAAATGGTGAGGTTGCCTTTTGACGATCTTATGGTTGAATTCTAAGTATGATAATTTCGTGCTCTTTGTATAGGAACAAAATGAAACAACATAAAAGTGATGAAATCAAGAAAATGGAAAGAAAGAGATGATGAAGGCACCACAAACCAAGAAGGTTTGATAAGCCAAGTCATGTTCGCCACAAGAACCTTGGATTGTTGATAAGAACTAAGTTTGGTTCAACCAAGAACCTAAGAGAGCAATTCTCTCACAAATGGAATTAATCCAAATTCAACATCCAAGTTGTCTTATTCCATGTTTCTAGGTGCATACATATAGTAGTGGAAGGCATGAAGATGCCATCAAAAGGTCACCATAAAGTGACTTGACCCCACCCTAACATATAATAATTCCTACTAAAAACTAATTAAAAGAAAAGAACCATAACCACCAAATAAAGACTCACTAATGTGTGGCTATTAACTCCATAACCACCATATAATGACTCTCCAATAAGTGGTCAAACATTCCATAACCTCCCAAGGAGTTACTAAGGCATGCAAGCCAAAAGTTAACCTCCTTTCTTATCATAAAATTTGACCCCACCATCCTACAATAGCCAAATAACATATTGAAATAAAAACTAAATACAAGCCTAAAACAGAATGGGTCAAATCCGTCCAGAATTTTGTGCATAATTTCTAGCCCTATTTTCTTCATGATAAAGATCGAATTAGGTCTTGATTATAGAAATACAACTTATAGATTCTTTTATCTTTCTAACGCCACCAAGAATCGGATTATCAGAGAACAAGTTACAATCAAAACGAGGCATAAGGTCACTTGGACTTGAATGGTTTGACCTCCTCTTGTTGCAAACTTGAATTGCCCCCTCTTGGCTCATATCATTCCCTCCTCCTTGGAAGAAATTCGACCTCGAATTTATTGCTTTTGAGAATCATCTTCATCCTCCGGGTTCAAACACAAGTCGTTTGAAACCATGAGGTACTTCACTTGGAATTACTTCTTTAACTTCCTTCAAAATAGAATTATCTCCAATTGGCAAAGAGTTAGCAATAGTTGTCAAACAAGCATATTTATATAGAAATATATGCATAGGTTGTCTTGTCAAAAATGTGCCTTTCGCCTTTTTTTCTTTTATAAATAAACTATCTACTTTTTCCTTAACTTTTTTTTCACTTTCTTTGTTTTCCTCCTCTCCCTCTTTAATTTGAATTTTCTCTTCAAAATGGGAAATTTGACTTTGCACACTCTCTTGTTCTTTTCCTTTCAATTCATTTTTTTCTTGTTCTCTCTCAAAAGTGGAACTTTTCTTTTCCTCATGAGTCAATCCCTCTTCTTTCTCATCACTTTCTTTTATCTCTCTATTTTCATCACTCTCTCCTTTAATATACATAGGATCTTTATACCTTTCTTCTTTCTCTAATGGTGCAAGAATGATTTGACAATTTTTAAATGAAAATGAGTACTTGTTGGTGCTGCAGTCACGCTTTGCTTTCCGTTGAATCTTCCATGGACGTCCAAGTGACAAGTGTCTCGTTTTTGTAGGCACCACATCACAAAGCACCTCATCTTCATATCCATCGACCTTGAATGATACTAGTACTTGTTTGTTCACAATCATGCTACCCATATCACTAAATTCTGGATCCTCGAGACTATTGAGTGAATATGGTTGCGGATGCTTCAAAACATGAAGTGACAACTTCTCCACCAAGGTTGTGCTGGCCATGTTGATGTAACTTTTCCTATCAATGGTCAAGCTGCATATCTCATCATTCACATAACATTTTGTGGAGAAAAGATGCTTCTTTTTTTTGACTTCCATGTTGGAGACACAAAAACAAATTCAACCAAAGCCTAAGCTTTGATACCACTTGATGACAACCAAATGGTGAGGTTGCCTTTTGACGATCTTATGGTTGAATTCTAAGTATGATAATTTCGTGCTCTTTGTATAGGAACAAAATGAAACAACATAAAAGTGAAGAAAGCAAGAAAATGGAAAGAAAGAGATGATGAAGGAGCCACAAACCAAGAAGGTTTGATAATCCAAGTGATGTTCGCCACAAGAACCTTGGATTCTTGATAAGAACTAAGTTTGGTTCAACCAAGAACCTAAGAGAACAATTCTCTCACAAATGGAATTAATCCAAATTCAACATCCAAGTTGTCTTATTCCATGTTTCTAGGTGCATACATATAGTAGTGGAAGGCATGAAGATGCCATCAAAAGGTCACCATAAAGTGACTTGACCCCACCCTAACATATAATAATTCCTACTAAAAACTAATTAAAAGAAAAGAACCATAACCACCAGATAAAGACTCACTAATGTGTGGCTATTAACTCCATAACCACCATATAATGACTCTCCAATAAGTGGTCAAACATTCCATAACCTCCCAAGGAGTTACTAAGGCATGCAAGCCAAAAGTTAACCTCCTTTCTTATCATAAAATTCGACCCCACCATCCTACAATAGCCAAATAACATATTGAAATAAAAACTAAATACAAGCCTAAAACAAAATGGGTCAAATCCGGCCAGAATTTTGTGCATAATTTCTAGCCCTATTTTCTTCGTGATAAAGATCGAATTAAGTCTTGATTATAGAAATACAACTTATAGAAAATTCTTTTATCTTTCTAACGCCACCAAGAACACTGAAATCAGATTATCAGAGAACAATTTACAATCAAAATGAGGCATAAGGTCACTTGGATTTGAATGGTTTGACCTCTTCTTGTGGCAAACTTGAATTGCCCCCTCTTGGCTCATATCAAGAGGACTGGACATAGCTCTTTGGTGAAGAGTGAACCAGGATAATATCTTTGTGTTCTTTTCTCTCTCTTTCCTTACTTTAGTTTTTATCTAACTAACTAACTGGGATTGAATTGCTTTTTTCTACGCTGTCTTCTTATCTTACTGAAACTAAGTTAGCATCCAACTTGGTGCTTGGAAGAGCTCTCTTAACTTTTAACCGTTTTAGCGTCCAACCTTGCGAAAACTATTATCTGCTTACGAAAAGAATTTAAAATCTTCAGAAACACAATTCAACCCCCCTTCTTGTGTTTCAAACAGGTTCCTTCAAAAGAGTCATTTTACCTAGGGACAAAATTGGAAATAAAACAAAAGGTCAAGGGCATTTCGGTCTTTTCTCGCCCGAAATATCTTAGATATTTGTAGAATCCTAATGATGACGTGGTGACTCAGCTAGGTGAGTTGCCATTGAAGTGACTTCATGCTTATTCATTAGCGGGTCCCTGAAATCCCGTATTTAGCTCCGTTGTTCACCCGATTTTGGTTTTACGCCCAAATAATGTATAACGACTTATTTATTTTGAAAATTTTCAAAATAACCAATATCGTTGCAAATGACATATAAAACCTAACTGTTTTGTTCACGAGTCAAAATTAGGTTTTCTGATCAGTAAAAATGCAGACCGGGCTCCGTCTGAATTTTCAACCCAAAATTTAACCGTAGCTCCCTACGATAATGTAGAGTATGAATATGACTTTGTTTTATCCAAAATAATTTTCTAAGCCTCGGATAAAATTATAAAAGATATATATTTTTACCATTATTAGAAAACAGCGAAAATCGAGGTGTTACAAATACCTTATCTTTCGTCTGGTCCAAGACTGCTTCCACTGCGAAGTCAATAGCATCACACATCAACTCAAATGGCCTAGACCAATCTGGGGCAGTTATGACTGGTGCAGTGATTAGAACCTTCTTCAGAATCTCAAAAGCTTCCAAACAATCTGGTGTGAAATCAAAGATCCTCTCATGCTCTAGCAATTGACACAGAGGTTTGGAGATTTTGGAGAAGTCCTTGATAAATCTTTTGTAGAACCCAACATGTCCCAAGAAACTTCTCATTCCTTTAATTGAGGTAGGTGGTGGCAGCTTTTCAATGACCTCTATTTTAGCTTTGTCTACCTCCATACCCTTCTTAGAAACCTTGTGACCCAACATAATTCCTTCCTGAACCATGAAGTGATAGTTTTCCCAATTTAACACCAAGTTTGTCTCCTCACAACGATCCAAGACCAGTTCCAGATTTCCAAGGCATCCCTGGAATAACTCTCCAAATACTGAGAAGTCATCCATAAATATTTCCATGGATTTCTCAATAATATCAAAGAATATGGCCATCATGCATCTTTGGAACGTTGCTGGAGAATTACAGAGGTCAAATGGCATCCTTCGAAAGGCAAAGGTACCATAGGGACAAGTAAAGGTGGCCTTCTCTTGGTCTTCGGGTGCTACAACAATCTCATTGTAACCATAGTATCCATCGAAAAAGCACTAGAACTCCTTCCCAGAAAGCCTATCCAGCATCTGATCAATAAAAGGCAAGGGAAAGTGGTCTTTTCTGGTGGCTTTATTCAACTTCCTATAATCCATACAAATCCTCCACCCTGTGACTGTTCTGGTGGGGATTAGCTCATTTTTATAATTAGCCACAACTGTTACTCCCCTTTTCTTTGGCATGCACTGAACTGGGCTTACCCAAACACTGTCAGAATTAGGGTATATAATCCCAGCATCCAGCCACTTGATCACCTCTTTCTTCACCACTTCCTTCATGATAGGATTCAGTCTCCTCTGGCTCTTTATACTATTCTTGGCTTCAGGCTCTAGCAATATTCGATGCATACACACAGTAGGACTGACGCCTTTAATGTCTGCCATTTGCCAACCAATTGCTTTCTTGTGCCTTTTCAAGCTTTCTACCAAACTGTTCTCTTGATCAGTAGTGAGGAAAGATGAAATAATCACAGTCAAGGTTTCCTTGTCTCCCAAATAAACATATTTCAAATGAGCTGGTAGCTGTTTTAGCTCCAGAGCAGGTGGCTTCACAACTGAGGGTATATTGTCTTTGAAAGTCTCATTAGTGACTTCCAATGACTCAAATTTTCTGGCCCACATAGGTTGCCTTGCAGTGCATTCCTTTATTTCAGTAAGTTCTTCCAATAAAGAATCATCAGGACCTAATTCAAGCTCATCATTACTCAAATCTGTTCTTTCTGTCAGGAGCTGTCCTTGCAACAAATTATCAAATGACTGCACAAATAAACACTCTTCCACTCCTTCATCAGAATACTTCAAGGCATTGAACACATTAAAAGTCACTTATTGCTCATTAACCCTCATGGTCAACTCTCCCTTCTGTACATCTATGAGAGTTCTTCCTGTAGCAAGGAAAGGCCTTCCTCGAATAATAGGAACTTCCCTATCTGCTTCACAGTCCAGAATAATAAAATCCACAGGAAATACAAACTTATCTACTTTTATTAACACATCATCAATCTTTCCTTCTGGATATGCAATAGATCTGTCTGCTAGTTGAAGTGTCACAATGGTAGGCCTAGCATGCCCAATGCCCAATTGTTTGAAAATGGACATAGGCATTAAGTTGATGCTAGCACCTAGATCACATAATGCTCTGCCACAGTAGGTATCTCCAATGAAACAAGGGATAGTGAAACTACTAGTGTCTTTCAACTTGGGAGGTACTTTGGCTTGGACCATTAGGCTACATTCCTTTGTCATGGCAATTGTTTCAAACTCTCCAAGCCTTCTCCTCTTGGTTAGCACATCCTTCATGAACTTTGTATAATTAGGCATCTGCTGCAAAGCTTCAACCAAAGGTATATTGACGTGCAACTGCTTCAGAATTTCCATGAACTTGCTGAGCTGCTTGTCTTGTTCGACCTTCCTCAACCTTTGAGTAAAAGAAGGAGGAGGCCTTTCAGGAACAAATCTGGGCAAGGGCTCAGCTTCTGGAATAGTCTCACGCTTCTTAGCAGTTTTCTCAGCTATCTTCTCAACAGTTTCATCAGTTGCTGGAACAGTCTCCGTCTCTTCAGTTCTCACTTTGTTCTTTTTCTCTACAACAGTTGGAAACTCAGTTTCACTTCTCAAGTGTATTGCCTTACAGTGCTCCTTACCACGAGGGCTTGATGACGAAGGAGTTTCAGTGGAAGAAGGCAGTGTGCCACTAGGTCTGTTGTTTAGTGCATTGGCCAGTTGGCCTACTTGATTTTCAAGGTTCCTCATAGACACTCCTTGACTCTGGAACTATGCCTTAGTTTCTGACATGAATGCCTTTAGGACAGCTTCCAAGGACATTTCTTGATTTGCCGGTGGTACTTGCTATTGTTGCCTTGGTTGCTGATTTGTAAATCCAAGTGGAGCATTTGTGGATCTGATAAGAAAGTTTGAGTTCCCTGCTAAAGCATTAGCATTGTTACTCCATGAAAAATTGGGTGTTGCCTCCACCCTGGATTGTAGGTATTACCTATTGCTGTTATAGTTCACATAGTTAACAAATGCAGGATTGCTGAAACAGTCATCAAACAGATGTCCTTGTTCATTTACAAATGGTTCAGTCACAGTTGCTTGAGCTGCTTGGTTACTCTGATTTGTAGTAGTTAGGTTTTTCACCATGTTAGTTAAGGAAGCCAACTAAGCAGTAAATGTTGTGACTCCATTCACTTCATGAATTCCTGCAGCAGTTGTGCTTTTTCCAGAGGTAAGCCTAGCAGTAGGCCACTGATAACTGTTAGCAACAATGCTTTCAATCAGCTTATACGCTTCATCATAGGACTTGTTCATAAGAGTGCCTCCTGCAGAGGCATTAAGCATCATTCTAGCAGATGGCAGCACTCCATTGTAAAAGTGCTCCATCTGAATGCATATTGGAATGCTATGATGGGGGCATCTCTTCAAAAGCTCCTTAAATCTCTCCCAAGCCTCATATAAAGGCTCATCATCAAGTTGCTTGAAGGAGGTTATGTCATTTCTCAGCTTTGCATTCTTCATTGGAGGACTCAGCCATCCTATTCCAAGTATTAACAGAGTTAGGCTCCAAAGAATTGAGCCAGTTCTTCACCTTGCCAGCTAGAGAAAATGGGAACAGTCTTAATCTGAAGGAATCCTTAGTGACTCCTGAGTTTATGAAGTTATTAGCCACAGTAAGAAACTGCTTCAGATGCAAATGAGGGTCCTCGTTTGCAGCACCACTGAACTGCCCAATTGCTTGTAGCATCTGGAACATGACAGGCTTGAACTCAAAATCCCAGCTATGATTTCGGGCACCACTATGCCTGTGTTCATTGTTGCTGGATCAAACAAGGCTTAACCTCTGATAGAATTAGTGCTATAATTGGCTAAGGCCATGCTGTTAGGTTCATCACCTATTTCAGAATTTGCAGAACTAGTAGCAGTGTTGGAACTGTCAGGGGATTCAAAAATCAGTCTCCCCAACTTAACTAAACCTTGGTTCTGCCTGTTCAACCTTCTGAATGTTCTTTCAATTTCAGGGTCTACTTGGAACTTAGGAGCGCTATGCCTGCGCATACAGAGTAAGAGTACCTGTTGCTATAGCAAAACACTCAACAGATCAGTTGTCTCAACTAATAGAACTATCAATCTAAAACTTGTTAATTAAACACCATTACAATCCCCAGCAACGGCGCCAAAAACTTGTTGCATAAAAATGGGTGATGTGCAAGTATACATAATCATTTAACAAGTAATAAAGTGTAAGTGAGATCGTTCCCACGAGGATTATATGGTGAATCAAGTACCCAGTTTGAAATAATGGTTTTATTAATTAAGTTTAACAAAGAATAACAAATAGTTGGAGTGTGTGTGTCCAGAACCGTTTTGGGAAGTAAATGCTAGAGCAATAAAAACAGTTTTGCTAACAGAATGGGTAAAACAGCTATGGGGAAGTATCTCTTGCAACTTCAATCTAGTTCAGTTATGCGCTTGCAGTGCTATGGCAATTTGGCTCCAGGAAATGAAAGTTTGTTTTCCAACAGTTCTAAGATGAACTTCACTAAACGTCTCCTATTCCTAGGTCCATATTAGTTACATTCACGCCTCACTTAAGCTCGTTCCAGCTAGCCTAAGAGTTAGAATGTTCATTCCTAAATCATTCTTCATCATAATTTTCCAATTAAAGATTTTACTCTTATCGATAAAACAGTTCTGCTACACTTAGCTTTTCCAAGCAGTCGTGAGCTCAAGTTCTAACCAAGGTGATCATGCTTAATTAAAACACAACCAAAACAGATTTATAGAAAATGCATTAGCAAAGCATAACATAACATTTACGAGAAATCCATTACAAGTTCAACATCCTATAGCTACAAGAGGTTTAGCTGATATTGAGCTTACAAAAACAAAGAGAAAAATAAGAAATGGAAGAAGAAGCCATTACAATAGAGGAGAGAGAGAAAGGGGCGCAGCTGTTGTCCTTGCTCCAATAGGGAAGATGATGTCTGATGATTGTTCCCCTGGCTATCCCCTATTTAGGGTTTTCCAAAATATCTCAAGGCCCTTTCCTCTCGCATCCTTTTTGGGCTAAAAGTAGGTTAGTACAAGTGTCCTTGGCCCAATTCCCTAAGTTTAATGCACTAAATGCCAGCCCCACGTGTAGGTCACTGTCCTTATCAGTGAAGGACAACTCCTCATGTAAGAGAATGTTTTGAGCTTTTGTCCTTTTTCCCAACCAACTTCAGCTACGATTGCTATAGCAAATCCCAGAGCAACGTCTCCAGTTCAACACTTGATTCTCCAAAAACTGCTCTGCACAGAAAAACTCACAATTAATCACCAAAATTGTTCTAACAGACACCAAAACATGAAAACTCACAAAAGACTCTTATAAAACACACTTTACACAAAATCTCACTAAAACACTTAAAACATAAACTCAAAATACTCAAAGACCACACAAACACAAGTGAAAAGGTACAAATAACTCTTCATAAAAAGAGTTATTACAGGTTCAGCTTGAGGTTCTTCAACAATCGGTTCAAACCAGGGAGCATCGTCCACTTCTTCAATGTCAATGGGATACAAAGGAATCCCAAAGATATCATCACTCAGGATCATGAATGTGACATCTGAGATCTTGTATTTCCCATGGACTGTGGGAGTTTCAGATTTTTCTTCTTCAGACATCCCAGAAGATGATGCTTCAGCTATGCATTTTCACACGTGGCATTCCCAGACAATTCTGGCATCATTCTCTCCATTTTGCCATACCAGTTATTTCAAATAGAGAGGAAGTACTTCTGTATCGTCTCTCAGTCTTCTCCAGAACAAAGGATCAAAGGAAGTAAGGGTTGGCATCACAACCTTGTTCAGTCATTTCCGAGCGTCCTTGTTCTTGTTCATATCTAACATAGGAATTCTTTGACATACTCTTGGAGGAACTGCTCCAACAACAACATTTGCATTTAGCTTCAAAAATATTTTAGAAAGATTGTGTAGAATCTTCACTTGCCATGGCATCTCGCATTCCTTTCTTATGGCATAGTAAGGAATGAGATCCCTAACGTCTGAGTATTCTTTCCATTCAGACGGATGGCTGGGAATGAATTTGACATCTCTGTCCAGAATGAAATTTTTCAAACCATGGGTTCTGGACCTTTTCTACTCAGTGGAATCCAATTTTAACTTCTGCTCATTGGGAGGAATGATATGACGACCCACATTGTAGTGGCACCATTGAAACTTTTTGTCCATTATGAGGTTTGGATAGATTTTTCTTGGAAGGAACCTCTTTTGGCCAAGGTCAGTGAGAAGGGGTCTAAGAGAAGTATAGCTTTCACTCGGAAGTGGGTTGGATGGAGTGTAAGGGCGAGGTGTGTAGCTGGGAGACGGAGGTAAGTTTTCAGGTTCATATTCATATGCTGGGTATGGGTAATGTGGACGAGCGTGTATTGTTGTGGTAATACCATCTTTGTAATCAAGGGCTAGGATAGGCCAAACAAAGCACATGTCAGTGTCGGTTAGAGCTTTGTTGTTTCTTATGAAGGGTGTGGGGTCAAGAAAGGTTTGTCTTTTGTGGCGGGGATTTGGATATGGTGCACCATAGGGTTCAAAAGGTCTGTTTCCCCATGCTGTGAACCAATCTTGTGGTTCGGACGGTGAGGGTGAGAGGTTAACCACATCACGTTGAGTAGAAACAGGTGTAGCAATTGAAGGAGCTTGATATTCAGTGATACCTTTTGTTTGGGACTGAGTGGTCCTTGGCCTTGTTGCAGCAACCTTAGGTCAGGATGCTTCACACGTATGATTCCCTTCTAGGTCCTTTGATTATCCTAGAAATAGGTTGATCATCCTCATCTTCTTCTTCCATAGGGGCAAGAATCAGCTTTCTTTTTCTTATTGGTTGGGCAGAGGCAGTCGTTGGACGACTAGAAGACAACTTTACTTTTGGACGCACAGGCTCTGTAGAGCGTCCGACATGTTCTTCTTGTTCAGACGCTTTAGTAACATCTTGCGTCTGATCAATCTGAACACCTTTTTGTTTCTCTTCCAACTTGGACTTTTCAATACAGTCCAGCTTCATTTTCATCAGACTTTGTTTGCTGAAATCTGGTTGAAGCACACGATCAATGCCATAAACTCTAACATATTTGAGTTTTTGTTTTGGAGTCAGGGACTTAAGATCATTATACACCAGATGCTTCTCAAAGATTCTTGAAAGAAGGGCAACATAGATGATGACAGTATTCTTCCCAGAGCCTTCAATGGCAAATTTGAAACAAGAGAAAAGATGGTGTGGAAGATTTATTTGCCTCTCCAAAATCAGATGAACTAAGCAAAACTGATGAGCTTTTGATACAGAGTCCTTCGATCCAGCTTTGTGAAGGATGGACTTGTTCAAAATATGATGAAGAACCCTAGCCTTGTCAGTCATCCTAGAGGCTATAAGTTTGTCAGACCGATTCTTCAGAAGACACTCCTTGATAATGTCCATTCCACCCAAGTCTTCTTCCCATTTGTCTTCACAAGTGATTCCTGATTAGGCACACCCAATGGCGTTGGAGTTAGTTGCTTCAGAGACAGTTACTTCAGTGTTGAGAACCTTATTTCTGATATGGTAGGGTTAGTCCAGAACTCCCTTATGAGTGCCAGATAGATAACAGGAGATCCTTCGAAGAAACTCAACGACCCAACAGCTTGAATGTTAGGGGAAACGTTTATTCCTTGGTCAGTGAAGAACTTTAGGCTGAACTTGAACTCAACCAGTACCTCAGCAGTCTTTACATCAAGAGCTTTTCCTTTGCCCTTAGCAACAGAGGTTATGGAGGATGAAGAAGCCATTGTTTCAGAGAGAGAGGTTTTTCGCACGAGAGATTTTTTCAAAGAGAGAGAGATGAAGGTGAAGAAGTTATAAAGGTTTCACCTTTATCAAATTCAGTTTTATAAAAGAAAATAGTTCGTATTTTCAAAAGAAATAAAATTTTAAAAGAAAAGAAAATGGGTGAAGGGACATGCATTAAATGCCTGATGCATGTTCCAGACTTTGAAACCGTAAAAAGTAGTTTTGCAATAATGGAAAACGTAACTGACTCAGTTAGGGAATGAGAAATAAATTTGCCTTCGGCAAAGATTTAGTTCAATTAATGCAATGGACGAACCAATCAACATATAAATTGGACTCACATGTACTGGACTAAAGCAAATATTGGACGGTTGCATTGGACTCAATTAATCAATGAAATACATGTTTTGATATTTTCTTATTAATGTGAACCTGTCGTCAACTAGAGGTTTGGTGAAGATATTTGCCCATTGATGGTCAGTACCAACAAATTGAATATCAATTATTCCTTTTTGCATATAATCTCTAATGAAATAATGCTTGATCTCTATATGCTTTGCTCTGGAATGCAATATGAGAATTTTAGACAAATTGATAGCAGTTGTATTATCACACATTATTGGAATATTACTTACAAATACATTGTAGTCTTCTAACTAATGTTTAATCCATAGAAGTTGTAAGCAATAGCTTGCAGCAGCAATGTACTCAGCTTCAGCAGTTGATAAGGCAATTGTGCTTTGCCTTTTGCTTGACCGTGAGACTAAATTGGCTCCAATGAAGTGACAACCTCCATTGGTGCTTTTTCTTTCTATTTTGTCTCCAGTATAGTCAGCATCACAAAATCCAATTAATCTTTATTCATCAAATTTCTTATACAACAGACCCAAATTAGTAGAACCTTTGAGATATCTAAAGATTCTTTTAACTGCTGAGAGATGAGACTCTCTTGGATCAGATTGAAATCGAGCACATAGACAAACACTAAACATGATATCAGGTCTGGACGCAGTTAGATATAAGAGGGAACAAATCATACCTCTATATACCTTTTGGTTTACCATTTTATCTTTGTCATCCTTGTTTAGTACGGACATTGGATGCATTAGGGTAATCATTAGTTTGCAGTCATCCAACTTGAAGCGTTTCAGAAGCTCCTTTGTGTATTTCGTTTGATGAATATATACTCCGTCCGATGTTTGTTTGACTTGAAGTCCGAGGATGAATTTTAGTTCTTCCATCATACTCATTTCAAATTCTTTCTGCATAAGCTCAGAAAACTCTTGATAAAAAGATTCATCAGTTGCACCAAATATTATATCATCAACGTAAATTTGAGCAACAATAAACTCCTATTTACTTGTTTTTCTAAAAAGAGTTGTGTCCACCTTTCCTCTTAAGAAACCATTCTCCATTAGGAATGTATTGAGTCTCTCATACCAAGCTCTAGGAGCTTGTTTGAGTCCATATAAAGCCTTTTTAAGCTTATATACATGCTCAGGGTGGTTTTGATCCTCAAAACTAGGTGGTTGTACAACATATACTTCTTCATTAATGAAACCATTTAAGAAGGCACTTTTTACGTCTATTTGATAAAGCATGATGTTATGATGTGTAGCATATGAGAGTAATATGCGTATGGCCTCTAGTCTAGCTACTGGGGCGAAAGTTTCAGTATATTCAATACCTTCCTCTTGAGAGTAGCCTTGACCAACTAACCTTGCTTTTTTCCTTACGACTTTGCCATCTTCGTCCAGCTTGTTTCGATAAACCCACTTGGTTCCAATGATAGACTTATCCTTTGGCAAGGGTACCAGCATCCAAACATCATTACGCTGAAACTGGTTAAGTTCCTCTTGCATAGTGAGGATCCAACATTCATTCATTAAGGCTTCGTCCACTGAATTTGGTTCCAATTCAGAAATGAAGGCTGAATCAGCTTGTTCTTTGAAGGTTGATCTTGTCCGGACTCTATCATTTGGCTTGCCAATGATTTGATCCTCAGGGTGGTAAGTCTCGAATTGCCACGAATGAAGGATGTTAGAAACTTGTTGAGATATTGATGTGTCTAATGCATTTTGAGTTGCGTCTGATGCTCCATCTTCTTTAAGCGTTGGACGATCTTCTATATCATTCAGATTCATATCTGTAAAAGATTTATCTAGCTCTGATAATCTCTTATCAGGCTGTTTGTCATCAAACTTAACATGGATGGATTCTTAAACAACTGAAGTCCTAGAGTTATAGACTCTAAAAGCTTTGGACGTTTCAGAGTACCCTAACAATATTCCATTATCTACTTTGGCATCAAACTTACCAAGTTGATCCTTAGTATTTAAAATAAAACATTGACATCCGAAAGGGTGGAAATAAGAAATGTTGGGTTTGCGTCCTTTCCACAGTTCATAAGGAGTCTTGTTCAAGATAGGTCTTATGTATATTCTGTTTTGAATGTAGCAGGCAATATTTACAGCTTCAGCCCAGAAGTGTTTGGAAACAGAATTATCACTAAGCATTGCCCTAGCCATCTCTTGAAGAGATCGGTTCTTTCTCTCAACAAAACCATTCTGTTGTGGTGTTCTAGGAGCAGAGAAATTGAGATGAATACCACTTTCATCACAGAACCTTTGGAAAAACTCATTTTCAAATTCGCCTCCATGGTCACTTCTGATTGAGCTTATACATATGCCTTTTTCATTCTAGACTCGCTTATAGAATATAGTAAAGACCTTTATAGAATCATCCTTCTGAGCAAGGAACTTAATCCATGACCATCTTGTGTAGTCATCTACTATGACAAGCTCATATTTCTTACCACTAACAAAAGCACTCCTTGTTGGACCAAACAAATCAAGATGCAACAGCTTTAGTGGCCTTGAAGTACAAACAATGTTCTTGGACTCAAAAGAGTTCTTAACTTGTTTTCGTTTTTGGCACGCATCACAGAGAGCATCCGATGTATACATAATCTTTGGTAGACCTCTTACAAGGTTATGCTTGTTTAGTCATGAGATTAATCTCAGACTCGCATAACCAAGTCTTTTGTGCCATATCCACCGCTCATCTTCAACAGATACTAGGCATGATACACTTTGATTTGAGAATTCCCCCAAGTTAATCTTATATAGATTGTTTTGCCTCTTGGCAGTGAATAAGATGGACTCATCAGGGTTCTTGACGATACATTCACCTTTATTGAAGGAAACATTAGACCCACTATCACATAATTGACTTATGCTAAGCAAGTTGTGTTTTAATCCTTCAACCAACAAAACATTATCAATAGAAGGAAAAGGATGCATACCAATTCCAACCATCTTTCCTTTTTGGTTGCCTCCAAAGGTGACCCATCCTCCAGTCATTTCATGAAGGTCTTGGAGCATACACTTTTCTCCCGTCATGTGACGTGAGCATCCACTGTCCAAGTACCAGGACTAGGGACTTCTTTGTGTTGCGAAGCAAGTCTGCAATAGGGATTATCATGTTTTTAGGTACCCAGATAGACTTGGGTCCTTTTTGGTTAGTCTGTAGTCTTCGTCCATGCATAATCTTTTTCTTTTTGTGTATGCATTTTGAGAAGGTGTGACCACTTTTCCCAATAAGTTGCAATAAACATGAGATGCATGTTGTTTGGTTTCTTTTTGGTTTTTATGAAATTTGGAAACCTTATGATAGTGACTGGGTCTTGATATTTTGGTTAGGTCAGATACCTCTTGTTTGAGTCTGGTTATCTCATGAGATTCACTTGACTCAGAAGTGAGTTTATCAGTTAGACTAATATTATCAGCTTTTAGCTTATCAACAAGCCACTTATTTTGCTTGCTTGTGTCTTCCAGCTCTTTGCTCATTTTAGAAAACTTCTTTTTAAGCATGATATAGTGATGATGCAGTAAGGAGGAATCATTAAGCAATTCATCATATGCCTCTTGAAGAGATTTAGAAATTGATACCTCATATTCCTCTGATTCATCATCTAATAAAGTGTTTGCCATCAAGCAGAGGTTTGAAGCAGGAGGACTCCTTGGTCTGAATAACTGCTCTAAGGTGTCCAGCTTCTCCTTAGCAGTTTGAAACTGTAAGACTATCCCCAATCTTGGTCGATCTAGAGCATTGATGAGACATCAGTTAGTTTAACATCCCAAAAATCCTATATCTGCCTTTTAGTTGTTTGTGTGAATAACTTGACTGAGAACACAATCTGACTAATTATAATCATTAATAATAGTTGATAATTGGAAATTCATTTTGAATTTCAATTATGAGCTTAACAATCATAAAATGTTGTTTTGAGACTGTGATGTCGTTTTGATGCGGGATCGATAAAAAATATTATTATTTTAATCGGGACTGCTTTACCTTGGGATGCGTGTCAGGGCCAGGGAAGTAATCTGGCCCGGAGTCGGGAGAAGTTGATCTGGCTCGGAGTCGGGAGAAGTTGATCTGGCTCGAAGTCAGGAGAAGTTATTATGGCCCAAAGTCGGGAGTAGTTCATGACTGCTTTCCACGTTTCACGAGACATTGTCAACCATCCATCACCTTTTCATTCCTTTAACCAATGTATTAAACTCCTATGACTCTTGGTTAATAACCTATCATCCTTACATTTTATGGAAAAGCATCTTAACCATCTATCTATTTATAATATATTAAAATAGAATCCAAAATCATAGCATTGACATCTCATACTATTTTTTGCCAACTAATACAATTTGTTCCATGTCATTGATAATCTTACGTGTGTAGCTTTACAATTTTGGTGCTCAATTCTCCCTATCTCTCTTTCATGCCTTCTGCCCTTCCCTACTCAATTCACAATTCTGGTACTCAATTCTCCCTATCTCTCTTTCACGCCTTCTGCCCTTCCCTACTCAATTCTCCCACCCTCCAAGCCCAGAATGGTATCTCTTATTCATGGCATCCAGTTCTGCATCAGAACCCATGCGCCACCCACCAGAAATGCAATCATGCTCGCTGTCCAGATTCTACACTATGTGTGTCCATTGATGCAGTTCCGTCGCAAACCGCCACCGTCCTCCGTTGTCATGAACACGTTCACCTCGAGCAGAGCCATGTCTTATACCAAAGACGCAGCTACACCGCGTCCACTACCCAGCTTCTCCACTGTGTGCGTCCACCGCTGCAACTCGGCCGCCGCTGCCCTCTCTTTCTTTCTCTCTCTCTCTCTCTCTACCATGAGATGTCATGGTTGGCAATGCCTTCTCCACTCTTTACAGGTTTCATTCATTATTTTCCTTTTATTTAAATGAATGTTGTTTCGAATTGTGAGTATGGGAGGTTACAGTTTTCTGGTTGCAGAGGTCACCCTCATTTGCTTGATTTTCTTAGTGCATTTTCTTAGGATCCTTTGTTCTCTATAGATGGACATTTTGTTATTAATGCTTGATAATGAAAATGAGGTTTGATACTGAGTTGCTTGTGAAATGGGTTGATATATATATTTCTATAATATATACTCAGTTGATTGAAAAATGCATATAAGGTGTTTGATGAAAGTTCATCTAAAGACTCTGTTAATTGGACTACCATATTCAATGTGACTATCAAGCTATTTCAATTGATGTTGTTGATTGATATTCAAGTGGCTATCTTTCCCACACAGGCATGCTTCTCACTTATACTCTATTCATCTTGACTCAGAGTACCAAGATTTAATTAAAAAGTATATGATAGTTAATGGCAAGTTTTAAATTACTATGTCATCTATTTCATTTGCTATATTTTTTATTTTTAGAATATAATTTTGTGTGTATTTTTTTCATTTTTATTAGTGAATTATTGTTTTTGTGTTGACAGGTAGAGAAACTAAAGCATTGATTGAGATAACAAAACACTTTTGAGTCTATCTTGATATATTCCTCTGTGCATAGCTATGTGCTGTTTTTGGATTGAATGACTCATATCTTTGATGCTATTAATGTCCTGTTTGTGTTTGTTCTTCATGTAAATGTTTCATGTACTTAATATGCAATTTGTTTGGATTCGATGGTACAAATTCTAAGAAATAATTCATACATATTCCCTCTTTTTCATTTTAGTGTTACTATCAATCTTAATTCTATTAGGAAATACTATATGAAATGAATTTGACCATGCTTTATACTTCGTAGGAATTCTCATATTTCACCCGCTTTTAGTAATGGATGAGCTTTATTTTTTTTTGTTTAAAAATTGTCAAATTCCTATTCTTCTTCATGATTTTATAATTTTAGTCCAGTTTATTTCTCTTGAAGCAAGAGTTTTGGGGGGAATTTCTTGCTTCACCAATGTGGTAATTTGTATTCTTCTTTGAAGGAGAGACAACAATATGACTATTGTATGGTTTGCTTTCTCTCTTAGATATGGCGAGATAGGCTTATGTTGTAGTTATGAAACTATTGATTTATCTACGTTGGCAAATCTTTCAAATTTTAATTATAAGCTATACAGTATACATCCACGGTGGGTTCCAATCTATCCTGTACGTTCAATATTTTTTCACGTAGTGTGTGGTCATTGCTAGAGGCGTTCATTTCTTTGGGAATATATGGTTGAACTTACAGCTGAGAACATGGTGCATGCACTGTCTATAATTCTGTCAGAGGATATCTTTGGAACTGATGGAGAATCATCTTATTTAGTTTAGTTGGTAGTTAATATACTTAGTTTTCAGAATTGACAAGGTTCTAAATTCCCTCATTAACTTTTTTTAATGGTCTTTGCTATGCAATTTTTTGTGTGTAATATGATATTGTTTAGGTCATGTTTGAGTGAGGGAAATATGATTTAGGTTCTTTTTTATGTATAGGATAAAGCATAGCCTAATAGGTTTATACTATAGTGTCAATTTGCATTGTTTGACCATGATGCAAGCTATGGTTTCCTGTATTTTATTTTGTTTCTTTCCTTTGGAGTGCATTTTTTTGTATTCTTTGTTCTTTATAATGCTACACTCTTTTGTTTATACTTGATTTATATTATTGTCTTGATTCTTATAATTCGGTTTGATTTAAGTTGTTTGGGTGAATTTGGGTTGATATATGTCTTTGCGCACTTGATGAAAAATGCAGTTGAGGTGATTGTCAAAAGTTCATTTTGATATTATAACTTGATACCAGGCTCCAAAAGTAGGATAACCATACTTCTGAATCCTCAACATGCTGTTAATCCAACTACTTAAAGGTATATATCTATTAGATGTCACAAATGTCCAGTTCTAAGTGCATTTTCTAGATCAACAATCATATTATTCACATCCTCAATCCCCACAGAAATTAATACATACAGGATCTACAATTAAACCTCTTGCTTCAGGAACTGCAACAGGTATGCTTGCATGGGACATTAAGTAGGGCATGCTAATGAGGGACTTTACACTCCCTACCAAGAGGCAAAATAACAAACTTCCATGTAAGAATATCATTATCATATTTTATATGTTTTGGTTATTTCTCTCACTAAATTCATATAGTTTCAATCAATCAATGCACACAAAACTGTATAGCTGCTTCATGGAGCTTTTCGTCGGATAAAGTAATTCTAATAATGTTCATGGAGCTTTTGCCATTCCATTTTTAGAGTCCTTTGTGCTATTTCTCTAATATTAGTCTAATGATTCCAATGATTTTTTATTGTATTCCTTGTGCTTTCAAAGGCACACGACTTCTCTAACTTGCTTGAGGAATGCTTACCAACTATGCAAATTGTGCTTATTACTCCACCTCCAGTTTGTGAGGAAGAGCCTCTAGCATATGCAAAGTATGATAAATTCCTCATATGTGTTTAGATTCATTATTCATAATCAACATTCTTTTATGTTCACTATCTTATTGTACAATTATGTATTTGGCTATTTACATGTTATGGATATCGTCAAATGAAAGTACGAAACTTTTCCTTGCTGGCTGCTTTATAATTTTTTTTTAAATGCAACAATTGCTTCATTCACCACAATTACAATTTTGATATATCTGCATTAATGAGAGCTTACATGCTCATCACAGTGAGAGAGATGATTTCTGTTGCAACAAGGCTAAATTTGATAGGACCCCTTGGTGCTGCATTGTTACAACATCAGGTTGGTCCTATTGCTGAAGTTATATTAGAAAAATGGATGAATGGTACAGTTGAGAAAGCATGCCAAAATGCACCTCTGGGGAACCAAGAATCTATACACAGGCAAGAAATGTTCATAAAAGAAATATTCTTTGTTACAAATAAGAGATTTTCGTATTATACTATCCCATTCACTTTGAATGAGATTTTACTATGATAAACTATATGCCTAAATGTTGGATGCTATAATAGTTGCATGTCATCCAAAGTGGTCATGATAATAGTATTTTCAAGTTTCTTTGTTCATTCATCTTCCTTATTTCCTCTCTTCCTTCTCTAATTTTGTGTACCTTAGTTTATCTCCTTTAGCTTGATCTCAATGATGTGCATTAAGTGAAAAGACCAATTGGATATGGGTAAAATAGCTCCTTGTGATTCCATGAACTTAATTTGTGAAATAGTAAATAAGAGACATGCAAAATCAGGATGCACACTCCCTAGGGGATACCAAGCTTGCCATGGAATTCCTGGGTAATTGCTTCTGTCATTCATTTGTTTATATGCTAATACTACAATTAGACTAACAATGAAGTGTACAAAAATTCAATGATGCGCTTAACTCAGGATCATGATAGCGGTTTTATCATTTCTGCTTGATTATGAGAAGATTGAAAATGATGAAGATAGTGATGATTCAGACAATAATGATGAATCAACACAGTCACCTCAAGTTATCCTTAACAAGCACACAATTTATAAAGTGAGTTTGAATGATAATTGTTAGAACATGCAATGGCAGCAGAACCATAAAACATAGAAACCATAAACAGAGGAGACGAAAAGGGGAGAATAGGGCAATTTCGTTTTCTCCAATAATACCATACATATTTTCATGTTTCATTCATATTTATATGAAATACATAGTCAAAATCACAGCCCATACTATGCTGTCATGACAGGACATATACCCACTGTCATTAGGTAGATAACCATTCCTCTATACTGAAATATTACCAACTAAAGTAAACAAAATAATTACACCCATTAGTAAAGAAGTATTTTAGAAAAGTTTTACAGGTCATTACTCTAACACTCCTCCTTAAAACTTTTCTTAAAGACTCCCAGCTTGCTTCTTAGCTCATTAAACTTAGCACATGGAAGTGCCTTAGTAAGAATGTCTGCCAATTGCTCTTCAGACCTACAATGCATCAACTGAACATCTCCATTCTGCTCCGCTTCTCTTATGGCATGAAATTTGACATTGACATGCTTTGTTCTCCCATGCTGAATTGGATTCTTAGCAATAGATATGGCTGATTTGTTGTCACACCATAGCACAGTAGGTTCCATTTTCACTTGATTACAATCAATCAGTACCTTTCTAATCCAAATAGCTTGATTCGAAGCAGCTGCTGCTGCAATATACTCAGCTTCAGCTGAGGATTGAGCAACTACATCTTGCTTTTTGTAGTTCCATGAAAACACTCCACTGCCAAGTGAAAAAACATACCCAGTTGTGCTTTTAGAGTCATCAATAGATCCAGCCCAATCACTGTCAACAAAGCCTTCAAGCTTCCCATCACTTTTGTCATACCAAATGCCAAAATCAGCAGTACCTTTAAGGTATCTTAGCACTCTTTTGCCTGCACCAAAATGTGTTAAGCTTGGCAAATGCATGAACCTTGAAAGCAAACTAGCAGAGAACATCAAATCTGGTCTAGTTGCTGTCAAATAAAGAAGGCAGCCAACTAAACTTCTGTACTGAGTTACATCTGCCTTTGCATCACCATCAGCCTTGGAGAGCTTTTCATTTACAGCAAGAGGAGTTGAAACTGGATTGCAACTCTCCATTTTGAATTTTTTCAGCAATTCATTGGCATACTTTCTCTGTGAGATAAAGATTCCATCATCAAGTTGCTGTACTTCCATTCCCAAAAAATACCTCATAACTCCAAGGTCTATCATTTCGAAAACCTGCAGCATGCTTCTTTTAAATTTGCCAACTTCATCAATATCATCACCAGTAACCCAGCAAATCATCTACATAAAGTGAAACTATAAGTTTCTTCCCATTACCACAATTTTTCACAAAGAGTAGGCTCATTTGGACTTCTCCTAAAATCATTTTGCAGAAAGTGTGAGTCAATTCTGCTGTAACAAGCTCTTGGAGCCTGTTTCAGTCCATACAAGGCTTTATGAAGCCTATAAACTTTGTCTTCCTGGCCTGCAACAATAAAACCAGCACGTTGTTCAACATAAATTTCTTCCTGCAAAACTCCATTTAAAAAGGCTGATTTAACATCCAAGTGAAAGATTTTCCATCCATATTGAGCTGACAGGGCAACAATCAATCTAATTGTTTCATGCCTAGCAACTGGTGCAAATGTATCACCATAATCAACTCCAGCCATTTGAGAATACCCTTTCACCACAAGTCTAGCCTTGTGCTTATGAATGGAACCATCAAGATTTAACTTTGTTCTATAAACCCATTTGACACCAATCACATGCTTGTCCTTGGGCCTTGAAGTGAGTTCCTAAGTACTATTTTTGTTGATCATAGTCAGCTCCTCCATCATTGCATCATTCCATTCTGTTAGCTTTGAAGCCTCTTCAAAACAAGTAGGCTCATTCATCACAAAGTTGCATTTTTCATAAATTTCAGCCAAGGACTTGGTCTTTAGCACTGGAGAATCAGATTCAGCTATCTCACTTTCATTTTCATTTGCAGCTTTGCTTCTGGTTATTAATTGTATTGGGAGTGGTTGTTTGCTGTACAAAATTTATACTTCTCTTAACTTGATTATTTTCCCAATCCCAATATGCATTCTCATCAACTTGAATATCCCTGCTGATGACAATTTGTTTTGACTTCATATTGTACACTCTATAACCTTTGGAGCTTGCAGCATAGCCCAAAAAAATCCCCATTTCAGCTTTGTCATCCAGTTTGGATCTTTTAGCTGCTGCAACATGAATATAGCATATTGATCCAAAAATCTTCTAGTGTTTGGCAGAGGGCTTCACTCCTATCCAAGTCTCAATAGGTGTTTTCCCTTGAACAACTCTTGCTGGTAGCCTATTCAAGAGATACACTGCTGTATAAACAGTTTCAGCCTAGAAGCCTTTTGGTAGTTTTTTTTCTGCAATTAAGCATCTTGCCATCTCCATAACCGTTCTGTTTTTTCTCTCTGAAACTCCATTCTGCTCAGGAGTGTAGCTAACTGTCAATTGATGAACAATCTGTAACGCCTTTGTTACATTAGTAGCCCAAATTAATAATTTAATTAAAACTAGGAAAATAAAAATTTTCTTAAATAAATACTGAATAAATACTTAATATAATATTAATCCAAAATAATTGCTTACATTAATTCAAAACTGAAATAACATAATCAGTTTCAAAACCTCAAAACGGGGCATCTATAACATCTCGCATAAGAAAATAACTAAAAGATAATAACATAAGCCATACAATACTAACCAAGTTCTAAAACTAAAGAGATGGTCTTCAAAACGTTTGGTTGCTCAACAGGGATGTCCTCAGGCTCTGAAAATAATACTACTAATGAGATATAAAATCCCAGTGAACAGAAATACAGTTTAAAAGGTTTTTACAAAAGCATTGTTCTCAGCCGGTGCGGTAACCGAAAAAACTGTCCATGGTACCCGCTATTTTCAAAATAATATATAGTAAAATAGTAATAATAATAATATAAATTATTATTGGCAGCAAACAATCATCATTAACACATCATCAAATAATCTCAAATATCCTTATATGTCATATGACTTTCAAACTGCACATAACAATGGCGTCCCATTGCCTACCTTACTCATGAAGGTATTTCGATGTCACCTTCTCTTCAGTGATATTACTCATTTCGATACCAACCATTGTACACTGGTGGTATTACTCATTTCGACATCCCAACGTGTGACGATGTTACTTTCGATACCCCATCATGGTAGTATTTCATATTTCGACACCCCAAATCATTGGCAGTGTTACTTTCGATACCGCTGTCATAGGCGGTATTGCAGCAAACAACATTCAACATATTAACAGTTATTGAATCATGCCAATATCACAAATATACCCATGTCATTCTAGTCAGATCATCAATAAACAATATAAAGTATTTGTTCTGGCTTAGAGAAGGGACACTCGTAGGACCACACAAGTCAGTATGAATAAGCTCCAATTTGTTCTTTGCCCGTGCGACATTTGCTGATGAAAAACACTTTCTATGCATTTTCCCAAGTTGACAAGCATCACATAAATCATCAATACAACTTATTGCAGGCATGTCTCTAACCATATCACGGGATTGCAGGAATTTCAATGCATTCATGTTGAAATGACCATACCTCTTATGCCATATTGCAGAATCATCATGTTTTGAAACAAGTGTTGATTGATTCACTTGATTCAAATTGATTGGAAAACTATTCTCACACATTTCAACCTTAACAACTTGATACAAACCAAGGATGTTCAACTTTGAGGAGAAGAACCAAGCCAATTATGGAACAAGAAGAACCGAATTGAAACTTGTTGCAAACTTTATTTTTGTTGGTGATGACCTGTCTATCTTGTTTTGATTGTATATTGAGATCCAGATATCCGATGGATGCGTTCTTTGATGCGTTGGAAAGCTAAGATAATTATCTACAACTCAAATTACCAGATTTTTGACCAGATTTGGCTTCTAACATGTGAAAACTGGGATACAAGTTTAGGACGAAATTCTGGGCGGGATTTTTCTTGTATTTTGGGTTATCTTTGTATTGGGCTTTTGTTTTGTGCAAGATAGACTCCTTATGCTGAAGTAGGCATTACTTAGGTGAAGATTAGGGTTAGCCGTCACCTTCTTAGAATAAAAATTCTATAAATAGGACTTGTATTACCTCATTTCTGAACTTTGAATGAAATTAGAATTTATCCTATTTGGGTATTTTTGTGAGTTGAGCGTTGGCTCCTCCTCTTCAAGTTCTTGGATTAGAACTTGCTTGATTCTTATCAAAGAGTTCTATCTCTTTGTGGCGAATCCTCCTTGGCTTATCAATCTTCCAATTCTATGGATGATTGTGGCGCCTTCCCCTTCATCTTCTTCCTTTTCCATTTTCTTAATTTTATGTTCTTCTTTACATTTGCGCCATTTACATTCTGTTTTTAGTTGTTGCACTTTCATTCTTATTTGTTTAAGTTTCTTATTTAGTTATTTACACTCCTTGGTTGATTCCTTTTGTTTTTCATATTCGGGTGACAACCGCACCTTTTTCTTCCCCAATTCTTCTCATCATGTTTACATAAGAACTAAGAACAAGCTCTTGGATAGATCCTAAATTTTGGTGATTCTAACTTGGATCATGTCATGTGGTATCTAGAGCTAGCTTCCTTGAGCTTAATTTCTTTTTTAGTTTGGGTTTTGCTAGTTGGATTGTGTTGAAATTTTTGCAATTTTTGAGCTATTTTTTTAACCTTAAAACTCGCGCCCAACCCCATATTTTGATCATCAATTTTGATCATTTGTGGTGTTGTAATAAGTTGTTAGACCATTGGGGTTTGTAATTCATAGCATCCGAAAGATGTTTCATAGCTCAAGTTGCTTCCTTTCCTCATATTCCATGTTTTAGATTTTTGAAATTTTTTGAATTCTTCATCTTGTTCTTGGAGTTTGAGCCACTTTGATCTTTATGAATTTCAAGAATTAGTGTTAGAGTGTTAATCTACACCTTGATTGAAAGGTCTTTACAAGTGGAATCAAGTATACCAATCAATTTTTCTGCTTAAAGCATGAACTAGACATCAATTTGGGGGAATTTAATTTATGGGAACACTTCCCAAGAACAACCCCTTGTTCATCATGTTCATGCTTCAAAAGGCTATTTGATCTTTGTGATTCACTTAAAATCTGTTTGGGGCGTTCTTTTCTGTAATTTTCAGAAAAATTTTGTGGCCAAAGTTATTTTTGTAAGAGTAAGGATCCCAAAAAGTAAAAAAAAAAAAAAAGAAAAAAGAAAATCCGGATTTAGAAAAATACAAAGGGACCAATCTGCAATTATAAAAAGTAAAAAAAAAAAAAAAATTTGGCAGAATTCAAATTAGGCCACAAAACCCCTTTTCTAAGTGTTTGTAGCCTTAAAATTGGTATTACTTGATGTTTTGGACATATCTCTGGCTCAAATTCTATTCCTAAACACTAGTTCTAGACTCTTTGTCTTCTTACTTCTCCAAGAGTGTGCTTTCTTTTCTTCTTTAGCCTTTCTTGTTTGTCTTTAAAAATTCATGAGTTTTGTCTTAGTAGTTTTCTTTTCTTGAACTTCTTGATTGATAGCTAGTTTGGATTTTTCACAAAGTTTTGGTACTTGTTTACATTCTTGAATTAATATAGTTCTTTTCCAAGGATATTGAAAGAGGACTTTGAGTGGTAAAAGGCAAGAGTGAACATTACATAAAAGCCTTGTTTTGAGTGAAACACGAGTGCAAATCCAAGAGTTAAACACTTAGGTGTGTGGGGAAGTCCTTAACACTATTTCTTTTTCTTCTAACTTGTTTGCTTTGCAACAAGATGACATTTTGTTCCAAAAATTTGGACTATGAGCATAGATGTGTTGCGAAATCACTTGAGAAGTATAAGGTTGGTAATTGGACCTAAATGATGCATGAGAGGTATGAAAAGAAGTTTAGGGAAAAAGATAGAATAAGTCATGAAGAAGAGAGGCGTAGAGACAAGGAGAGAAGATATAAAGCTCATGACAGGGAAGATAAGAGGTTTGAAAAAGAAAGAAGACATAGAAGCTATGAAAAGGAGGATAAGGAGTATGAAAGAAAGGTGAGAATGAAAAGAAATATTTCCAATTTTGAAGAGAAAATTCAAAAGAAAGAGGGAGAAAAAGATGCTAATACTAACCTTTTGTCAAGTTGAGTTGACTCTCTTTTGCAGAAATTTGAAGATGAAATTCCAAAGGAAGAATGCAAGGCATCAATCAAAGTTGAATTAGAGCTTCCAAAGACACAAGTCCCCCACGACTTGAAGGAGATTGATGGACCTTCCATGACCTTGAATTCGAAGTTGAAGACTTTCAAGACCTATCAAGGTTCTAAAGGATTGCAAGAGGAAACGGAAGAATTGAAGACAACTAGAGAATGGCTAAACCCTAATGCCGAGAATGAGTCCTCAAAAACACTTGGGAAGTCATGGAGTTCTACTACACTAGTACCTTCTTTTAAGTTGGTTTGTGGCTTCAAGTGTTGGGATTCTTCTATTTTTGTTCCTTTGTCTTACATTTCTTCCCTAGGTCATAAAGAGAAGAAAGTGAATGAAGGAAAATTCCCTCAAGGAATGGTTAGCCTTCATGAAGAAGACAAGTTGGACATGAAGTTTCAATTTGCAAAGAAACTTGATGGGGTGTTGGACCAATTTGCGGAAAAAAGCAACAATAGGGAGGAGAAATCCTTGACTTACACTACTCCTAGATTTTATGATTTGTTGAATTTGCAAGAACATGCTTCAATTCATGATTTGCCGAATTTGCATGAACTTGTTTAAATAATTATGATAAATCTTTAAGATTTGAGTGTGTTGTTTTACCCTTTATTAGCCTTGATCGAATTGAAAAGTTTTGCATGAATGATGAAATTGTTTCTAATGTGGACATTACATATGATGGATTCTTTAGGCTTGTTTTTGACCCCGGAGGTTAGTTTTGTAGGCACATGAAGAATAAGAGCTTGGTTTCATTCAAAGGAAATCAAGTCTCCATAGAAATAGACTTTTTCTTAATGCAACTTTCAATAAAACTAATACATGCTTTTTTTTTTTTTTTTGTGTAGGTTTGGGAGCTATAAATTCGAGGTCGAATTCTCTTGAAGAGGGAAGGAATAATGCAAACCAAGGATGTTCAACTTTGAGGAGAAGAACCAAGCCAATTATGAAACAAGAAGAACTGAATTGAAATTTGTTGGAAACTTTATTTTCGTTGGTGATGACCTGTGTATCTTGTTTTGGTTTTATCTTGAGATCCAGACATCCGATGGATGAGTTCTTTGATGCGTTGGAAAGCTAAGATAATTATCTACAACTCATATTACCAGATTTTTGACCAGATTCGGCTTCTAACATGGTGGAAACTGGGATACAAGTTTAGGACGAAATTCTGGGCGGGATTTTTCTTGTATTTTGGGCTTTCTTTGTATTGGGCTTTTGTTTTGTGCAAGATAGACTCCTAATGCTGAAGTAGGCATTACTTAGGTGAAGATTAGAGTTAGCCGTCACCTTCTTAGAATAAAAATTCTATAAATAGGACTTGTATTACCTCATTTCTGAACTTTGAATGAAATTAGAATTTATCCTATTTGGGTATTTTTGTGAGTTGAGCATTGGCTCCTCCTCTTCAAGTTCTTGGATTAGAACTTGCTTGATTCTTATCAAAGAGTTCTATCTCTTTGTGGCGAATCCTCCTTGGCTTATCAATCTTCCAATTCTATGGATGATTGTGGCGCCTTCTGCAACACCCTTTCCCGAGTGCCACATTCCCGAACGTTTATAGGGCCGAAAATATTTCTTAATGCGGAAAATACGGTTTTCTTTTTTTTTCTTTTCACAAGATGCAATGGAAAGGTAATAGTACTAATAAACGAACTTAGGTTCGCCATACATTTCTAGAACAATATGCATAATAATTACAGGGACATAAACAGAAAAAGGAATAATACTATATACAGACATAAGTCTAATGTGTAACTGACATAAGAAATACAATAAGTACAAGGAGTCGTAGCTCCCAAAAGTACTACAAAAACGACATAGTCTGGCCGACAACAAAACTAGACCACAAAAAGAAGGTCCTCCTCTGGCTCAAAGGAACTACTGGACTGAACCATCATCACGTCCATCTGTTCAAACAGCAACAGCAAGTACCAACAGAAAACATACAGATATGGGTGAGATTCCCGTTCATCAACACAGCAAAACAGCAATAGTAAAAACGGGACGACTCACCGGGTAACCACGTACCCAACATGCTTACAAGAATTCTCAATGTCAAACATATTAAGCAGTTGACAGCATAATATCATGTTAAGCAGTTAACATCATAAAATAAGGTATTCTTAAACAGTACAACGATGTATAACAGTAAATGCAAACATCAATAGCCATGCAATGCAATGCAATGTATATGACTCAATGTCAATGCCACTGGGTACTACTCTGACCCCTACTCCATGGAGCTAACAAAACATTCGGAGAGATGACCCCTACTCCATGGAGCTAACAAAACATTCGGAGAGAGTGAATGGGAGGACATGTTCCGTGCGCGCCAGCCTTGGGCAAGATGCTACAACATTCGTAACGTGCACGTATCTGGCTTTTATGGAAACACTCTCAACCAAACATGAAAAGTACGGCATCTAGTAGAGGATATCAGTGTATTGCACGGATTCGCCACGACACAGAAGAGCTACCAACTGGTCACATGTCAGCCCTTCCAACCCTGATACCTCCCAAAAGACCATTGAAGATCGTCACCGTAAGATTCGCACCCGCATCAAGGTGTATGCTCAACTCCTAGGCTCAAGGCCTTACAACTATGCAAATGATATGCCAATGCTTACACAAAGCAGATGCGATCACGCAATGTCTATCCCCCGGATAAACCTCGAAGTCTACTAAGGTTCTCTACCTTAGGAACTATACGTGTCTTTTGAAAGCATAACCTTTATCCACCGGATAAATCTCGTGATCCCTCCGGGATCGAGTCATCACAAGACTGAAACAATTGAACGACTGAGCGGGGTCCGAATCACCGGTCCGTCATCGAACTACTGTCTCAAAACCCAAAACATTTGTAAACCAGAACAACTTCTCAATTGAAAACTCATTTGATTTAAAACAATCTTTGAAACACTTACTTGCTCTATATTTAGCATTTTCTGAACATGTAATTCGCTTAGCGAAATTGAAACAATAATGCCTCTTTTGGAACTCCTCTGGATCGCTCGGCGAGTCATAAATCGCGTAGCGAATGGTATTGTATTCGCGTAGCGAATATGAATTCGCTTAGCGCAATTTCAGACGGTTAAACCTCTTTGTAAACGCGAAATGTATTGTATTCGCTTAGCGAATATGAATTCGCTTAGCGAAATTTCAGACGGTTAAACCTCTTTGTAAACGCCTCTGGATCGCTCGGCGAAACAGAATTCGTGTAGCGAAATGCATTGTATTCGCGTAGCGAAAATAATTTCGCTTAGCGAAATGGAGGCGGTTATACCTCCTTTGGAGACTTCTCTGGGTCGCTCAGCGAGACGTAATTCGCGTAGCGAAACTCGTTTGATTGGCTTAGCGAATATGAATTCGCTTAGCGAAAGTGAGGCAGTGATGCCCAACTTAGGCTTTCCCCTGTTTTCGCGTAGCGAAAGTAAATTCGCTTAGCGAAATGCCTTAAAACAAGACATCAACCTTAGGGAACCATTTTGATTCTCTTCATGAAACCACTTCTTTTCTCATTTTGAGTCCCTTGATTAACTATATGGACTAAGGATAAGGTATAAAATATGTTTCACTTTGGTGAAAGCACTTTGAGCTTTAATTTCCATTCAAAGACACTTAGGGTTTTCTTTGAAAAACACAAGTTATTGAAAACACTTTCTTTACATCAAAACTTGACTTAATCAAGATCTACTCATGTTCTTCCTTTTCTCAAAGCCATGGCTAAAAGCCAACTAGGAATCAATGTGAAGTTTTACTCCATCAACCAAACAAAATATGGCTCACAATACTTACACAATCATGATAACCATAATACACATTACTACATCATAATCAAACATCCAAGTCCATCACACATTATGGTCTCATAATCAACAATAAAAGTCCATACTTGACCTAGTGATCAAAGTAGGTTTTTCAACATACATGAAAATGATTTTCATCAATCATATCATCATCAACTTATGCTAAAGCACACTACAACATACTCAAGCATAAACACATCATAACAATCTTGTTCTCCAAGAGAACTTAACAAAACTTAACACATAAAAGTGAACCCAAACTAAAGGGTTTCACCCACACATAAATTTAAACAACCATTCTCACTACCACCATCTTGGTGTGATGAGGTTCTTCTCCCCATACCTCTTGATGAGCAGATTCCCGGATCAAAGTCGGTTGATCGGTTTCTGAACCTCCTGATAATCGTCAACAACTACACAACACAACAATTCAACATTAAACAAAAATCAAAGCCAAACTCAACTATTACAACAAAGAGGGTTTCGGCCACCCTAGGTTAAAAAGGTTAGAAATTGGTTTTGGTTTCCATTTCATGGATTCAAAGGCATTAGGAAAACTAAGGATGAAATCTAGTGTTAAAAATCAAAACTTGATGAAAACACTATTCATCATCTTCCAAGAGGGTTCGGCCAAAAATGCTTTTTGAGCTATGATGAGAGTTGAATCATAAGCTCTTGGGTTTAGGTAGAGATTGATGATGTGAGTTCAAAGAACTTGGTCTTACCTCAAAAGGATTTTTCTACAATTTCCTATGGATTTTCAAAGTTTTGGATCTAAGAAATTCTTTTCATGAAAATGAAGATTGATCTTGAAATAAAGAAAGATTCAAGAAGCTAAGAGATCATAGAAGTGATCTTACCTTGAAATGAAGAAAGATTGCTCAAGGAATCAAGTGAATCCAACAAAAACTCAAGCTTTTCTAGGTGAAAATGGAGTTTTCTCTCAAGAACAACTATGGAACTCTATGGTGTGAGGGGCTGTGCGAAAATGATGAAGTGAGGGGCTGAGTTCAGCCTCTTAAAAGTTCACTTAAGGGTAAAAAGGTCATTTGCCAAAAGGGTATAATGGTAAAAGTGTAAAAGACTAAGGTTAGGGGCATTTTGGTCATTTTGCGTCCAGATATTTCCGAACGTCATGACGACTCTGGCATACTCTCCCAAGGGTCCTGGGATGATGTGATATCAAGATTATCTATTGGCGAGTCTCGGTAAGTCCATATGTGGCTCCGTTCGTCACCCGATTGAGGATTCCGCCCGAACGAAGGTCAGGAAATGATTTTTCTGAAATTTTTACGAAATTTAACCAAAACGTAGATAATCGAATTCTAAGACTTACTGTCTCGTTCACGGGTCCATCTGAGGTCTTCTGAGCAGTAAAATCATACTGTCAGTGTAAAAACGCAGACTGGACTCCGTTTGAGTTTTCGACTCAAAACTTAATCGTAGCTTCCTACGATATCGTCGAGCATGACTGTGGTCTCGGAATATTTTATTTCTATTCCTAAGACCTCAAATAAAATAAAGACATTAAAATACTAAAGAAATAGAAAACGTGAAAAATCGGAGCGTTACATTCCTACCCCTCTTAAAAGAATTTCGTCCTCGAAATTATACGTACCTCTTAAAACAAACTCGGATACTGTTGTTGCATGTCCTCTTCTCTTTCCCAGGTAGCATCACCTGTAATCTCGTTCCAGATAACTTTGACTAAAGCTATCTCCTTCCCTCGCAGTTTCTTTATCCTCCTGTCCTCGATCTTAACCGGCAATGTCTCATAGGTTAGGTTATCCTTCAGCTGTACTGAATCAGACTCTATGACGTGACTGGGATCAGGAATATACTTCCGCAATTGCGAAACATGAAAAACATTATGAAGGTTGGATAGAAAAGGCGATAAAGCTATTTGGTAAGCTACTGGACCTATCCGACGAAGAATTTGGTAAGGTCCAATGAATTTTGGAGTGAGTTTTCTGGACTTCAGGACCCTGCCCACCCCAGTCATCGGAGTGACTCTCAAAAACACATGATCCCCTTCCTCGAACTCAAGTGGCCTACGTCTTTTATCCGCATAACTCTTCTGTCGGCTCTGAGTCGTCCTCATCTTTTCTTGAATCAGTTTCACCTTCTCGGTTGTTTGTTGCACTAGTTCAGGTCCTAATGAAGCACTTTCTCCATCTTGGTACCAACACAAAGGTGTTCTGCAACGTCGTCCATATAAAGCTTCGTAGGGTGCCATCCCTATACTCGAATGATAACTGTTGTTGTAGGTAAACTCTATCAACGGTAAGAAATTCTCCCAACTTCCGGCATGTTCCAACACACACGCCCTCAACAGATCCTCTAAAGACTGAATCGTCCTTTCTGATTGTCCATCAGTTTGAGGATGGTAAGCCGAACTTAATCGTAACTTTGTTCCTAAAGCTTCATGCAAACTTTGCCAAAAACGCGAAGTAAAACGCGGGTCTCTATCCGATATGATACTTGAAGGTACTCCATGCAGTCTCACAATCTCACTGATATAAATCTGAGTAAGCTTTTCCATAGAATACTTGATATTAATCGGTAGAAAATGAGCTGATTTCGTAAGCCTATCAATTATAACCCAAATGGAATCGTATCCTTTAGGTGTCCTTGGCAAACACGTTACGAAATCCATTGCTATGCTGTCCCATTTCCACTCTGGGATATCCAACGGAAGTAACTTTCCAGCTGGCCTCTGATGTTCAACCTTTGGTTTTTGACATACTAAGCAAGATGCCACATAATCGGCTACATCTCTTTTCATGCCTTGCCACCAAAACAATCGCTTCAGGTCTTGGTACATCTTGGTTGACCCTGGATGCATACTTAACTTGCTTCTATGAGCTTCGTCCAGAATTAACCTCCTTATCTCCGGGTTGTTTGGCACACAAACCCGTTCTCCTCGTCTTAGGATTCCATCTGCTCCTTCTTTGTATTCCGACGTCATCCCCTTCTTTAGATTCCTTCGCTCTTTCTCCAGATACTGGTCGTATACTTGTTTCTCCCGAATCTGATCCATCAGATCACAAGATACTGTAACCATACCTACACATAGTCTTCCTGGCATACTAACCACGGACAGATGCATATCTCTGAACTGTTCCAACAGCTCGTGTTCCTTAACCATCATGGCAGACACATGTAACACCCTTCTACTCAGGGCATCCGCTACCACATTAGCTTTTCCCGGATGATACTGCAACTGGAAGTCATAGTCCTTCAAAAATTCCAGCCACCGTCTTTGTCTCATGTTGAGCTCTTTCTGATCAAACAGATACTTCAAGCTCTTATGGTCACTGAAGACATTAAACGTCGAACCATACAAGTAGTGCCTCCAAATCTTCAACGCAAAGACTACCGCTGCTAACTCCAGATCATGAGTTGGGTAGTTCTTCTCGTGCACTTTCAACTGTCTCGAGGCATACGCTACTACCTTCCGATTCTGCATCAGGACACAGCCTAATCCTTAGTATGAAGCATCACAGTACACTTCAAAAGATTCGTTTGGATCTGGCAATATCAACACTGGTGATGTAGTTAGTCTCTTCTTCAACTCCTGAAAACTCTGCTCACAGGCTTCAGTCCATTCAAACACTTTGTCCTTCCTCGTCAATTGGGTAAGAGGTCCTACAATCTTAGAAAATCCCTCGATAAACCTCCGATAATACCCAGCCAAACCCACAAAACTGCGTATCTCAGTCACTGTGGTTGGTCTTTCCCACTCAAGAACGGCTTCAACCTTCGACGGATCTACAGCAATTCCTTCCTTTGAAATTACATGACCCAAAAACTGCACTTCGTCGAGCCAAAACTCACACTTGGACAGTTTTGCATACAACTGTTTCTCTTTCAGAACTTGAAGAACCACACTAAGATGTTCAGCATGTTCTTCCTGGTCTCGTGAATAGATAAGTATGTCATCTATGAAGACAACGACAAACTGATCTAGGTATGGACGAAAGATCCTATTCATATAATCCATGAATATCGCTGGAGCATTCGTCACACCAAACGGCATCACAAGATACTCATAGTGCCCATAGCGTGTTCGAAACGCTGTCTTCGGTATATCTTCTGCCTTCACACGAATCTGGTGATAACCCGATCGCAAATCAATCTTGGAGAAAACTGCCGCTCCCCTCAACTGATCCATCAAGTCATCTATCCTCGGAAGTGGATACTTGTTCTTAATAGTAACTTTATTCAACTGGCGATAATCCACACATAAGCGAGATGTTCCATCTTTCTTTTTCACCAACAACACAGGTGCTCCCCACGGTGACACACTAGGTCTAACAAACTGCTTCCCCAATAAGTCTACCAACTGTTCCTTCAACGTTTCCAACTCAGCAGGTGCCATACGATACGGTGCCATAGACACTGGTCCTGTTCCTGGCACAAGATCGATTGCAAACTCGATGTCCCGAACTGGCGGCAAACCTGGTACGTCTTCAGGAAAGACTTCCGGAAACTGATGCACGACAGGTATGCGCTCTAAGACTAGCTCGCTCTTGACCTCCAAAGAAGATAGTAACATGTATCCCTGAGCTCCTTCTCTCAAAGAAGCGTTTACTTGGTTGGCAGTCAAAAATCCAGAATTCTCACAACTAGGGAAAACTAAGGTTTTATTTGCACAGTCCAACAGGATATGATTAGAAGACAACCAATCCATTCCTAAGATTACATCCATTTGCGAGAGAGGCAAACAGATCAAATCAATCAAAAACCTTCTATCTTTAACAGAAATAGAACAATTCAAACAAACTTTAGCAGTTACAACAGGCTTTGCAGTAGGCGTAGAAATTACCAAATCAAAAGGTAAAGAAGACACAGGTAATCCTAACAGATTCACACAGTCATAGGCAATAAAAGAATGCGTTGCGCCTGAATCAAATAGTACAGTTAAGGTTTCACCTCCCATGACACACTGACCTTGGATCAAGTCTTCATTCTGAGAAGCTTCAGCACCTCCCATAGTGTAGACTCTGCCCTTCATCTTAGGCCTTGCAGCTTGGACATTGTTAACAGAATGTTCCAACTTCGGTTGCATGCATTCACGTGAGATGTGTCCCGGCTTCCCACACTTGAAGCAGATAATCCCTTTGATCGAACAATCTCTGGTGATGTGATTGCTCTTCCCACACTTCATGCACTTGTTTGGGGCATTTCCAGACTGACTAAAACTCCCACTGCTCCCTCCAACAGAACGTTGTTGTCGATCTTGTTGCTTTGCATAGGGCTTCCATCGAGATTTGTTGTCTCGACCACCGCTTCCTCTCTGGAACTTGCTCGGTCCAGAACTCTGTACCCGCTTGTCCTTAGGCTCCAAACTCTCGATCAAACGACACTTTTCCATTAACCTCGGAAAAACAGAAATTTCCAATGGAACTACAGCTCTCTTCAAGTCGATCCTTAGACCTCCTTCGAATTTTCTGCACTTCCACTCCTCTCTTGGGTTGTCCAGAAAGTAATTTGAGAACTTTGCTAGACTTTCAAACTTAGCCCCGTATTCAGCTACGGTCATTCCCCCTGTCTCAGCTGGAGGAACTCCATCTCTTTCTCGTGCCTTGCACTCGCAGGAAAATACTTCTCCAGGAATTTTCCCTTAAAAGCATTCCAGTCAACAGCTTGTTGGTCATGCACCAGCATCTGACGGGCTCCTTCCCACCAGTATTCAGCATCCTCCACCAGCATATAGGTTGCATAGACAACCTTGTCATTCTCAGTGCATCTCATCGCTCCAAAGATCTTCTCTAGCGTTTGGATCCAGCGTTCAGCCAACTCAGGATTGAATTCACCTTTGAATTGAGGTGGATTCTGACGAAGAAATTCGTCCAGTCCTCTACCTCCAGCAGCTCGTTCATCACGTTGAGCCATAGCAGCAGCCATGTCCCGTATGGCATTCACAGCAGCAGTCAGGTTTTGAGCAGCCATTGCTACCTTCAAAACCAGAACTATCAAACACAAGAACCACAACAAAACTAAAGCAAACAACAGAGAATCACACAGAGAACACAACACAAACAAGACAGACCATAACCTACAAACCCCAAAAAGACTCGGCCAGCTCTGATACCAAACAATGCAACACCCTTTCCCGAGTGCCACATTCCCGAACGTTTATAGGGCCGAAAATATTTCTTAATGCGGAAAATACGGTTTTCTTTTTTTTTCTTTTCACAAGATGCAATGGAAAGGTAATAATACTAATAAACGAACTTAGGTTCGCCATACATTTCTAGAACAATATGCATAATAATTACAGGGACATAAACAGAAAAAGGAATAATACTATATACAGACATAAGTCTAATGTGTAACTGACATAAGAAATACAATAAGTACAAGGAGTCGTAGCTCCCAAAAGTACTACAAAAACGACATAGTCTGGCCGACAACAAAACTAGACCACAAAAAGAAGGTCCTCCTCTGGCTCAAAGGAACTACTGGACTGAAACATCATCACGTCCATCTGTTCAAACAGCAACAGCAAGTACCAACAGAAAACATATAGATATGGGTGAGATTCCCGTTCATCAACACAGCAAAACAGCAATAGTAAAAACGGGACGACTCACCGGGTAACCACGTACCCAACATGCTTACAAGAATTCTCAATGTCAAACATATTAAGCAGTTGACAGCATAATATCATGTTAAGCAGTTAACATCATAAAATAAGGTATTCTTAAACAGTACAACGATGTATAACAGTAAATGCAAACATCAATAGCCATGCAATGCAATGCAATGTATATGACTCAATGTCAATGCCACTGGGTACTACTCTGACCCCTACTCCATGGAGCTAACAAAACATTCGGAGAGATGACCCCTACTCCATGGAGCTAACAAAACATTCGGAGAGAGTGAATGGGAGGACATGTTCCGTGCGCGCCAGCCTTGGGCAAGATGCTACAACATTCGTAACGTGCACGTATCTGGCTTTTACGGAAACACTCTCAACCAAACATGAAAAGTACGGCATCTAGTAGAGGATATCAGTGTATTGCACGGATTCGCCACGACACAGAAGAGCTACCAACTGGTCACATGTCAGCCCTTCCAACCCTGATACCTCCCAAAAGACCATTGAAGATCGTCACCGTAAGATTCGCACCCGCATCAAGGTGTAAGCTCAACTCCTTGGCTCAAGGCCTTACAACTATGCAAATGATATGCCAATGCTTACACAAAGCAGATGCGATCACGCAATGTCTATCCCCCGGATAAACCTCGAAGTCTACTAAGGTTCTCTACCTTAGGAACTATACGTGTCTTTTGAAAGCATAACCTTTATCCACCGGATAAATCTCGTGATCCCTCCGGGATCGAGTCATCACAAGACTGAAACAATTGAACGACTGAGCGGGGTCCGAATCACCGGTCCGTCATCGAACTACTGTCTCAAAACCCAAAACATTTGTAAACCAGAACAACTTCTCAATTGAAAACTCATTTGATTTAAAACAATCTTTGAAACACTTACTTGCTCTATATTTAGCATTTTCTGAACATGTAATTCGCTTAGCGAAATTTCATTCGCTTAGCGAAATTGAAACAATAATGCCTCTTTTGGAACTCCTCTGGATCGCTCGGCGAGTCATAAATCGCATAGCGAATGGTATTGTATTCGCGTAGCGAATATGAATTCGCTTAGCGCAATTTCAGACGGTTAAACCTCTTTGTAAACGCGAAATGTATTGTATTCGCTTAGCGAATATGAATTCGCTTAGCGAAATTTCAGACGGTTAAACCTCTTTGTAAACGCCTCTGGATCGCTCGGCGAAACAGAATTCGTGTAGCGAAATGCATTGTATTCGCGTAGCGAAAATAATTTCGCTTAGCGAAATGGAGGCGGTTATACCTCCTTTGGAGACTTCTCTGGGTCGCTCAGCGAGACGTAATTCGCGTAGCGAAACTCGTTTGATTGGCTTAGCGAATATGAATTCGCTTAGCGAAAGTGAGGCAGTGATGCCCAACTTAGGCTTTCCCCTGTTTTCGCGTAGCGAAAGTAAATTCGCTTAGCGAAATGCCTTAAAACAAGACATCAACCTTAGGGAACCATTTTGATTCTCTTCATGAAACCACTTCTTTTCTCATTTTGAGTCCCTTGATTAACTATATGGACTAAGGATAAGGTATAAAATATGTTTCACTTTGGTGAAAGCACTTTGAGCTTTAATTTCCATTCAAAGACACTTAGGGTTTTCTTTGAAAAACACAAGTTATTGAAAACACTTTCTTTACATCAAAACTTGACTTAATCAAGATCTACTCATGTTCTTCCTTTTCTCAAAGCCATGGCTAAAAGCCAACTAGGAATCAATGTGAAGTTTTACTCCATCAACCAAACAAAATATGGCTCACAATACTTACACAATCATGATAACCATAATACACATTACTACATCATAATCAAACATCCAAGTCCATCACACATTATGGTCTCATAATCAACAATAAAAGTCCATACTTGACCTAGTGATCAAAGTAGGTTTTTCAACATACATGAAAATGATTTTCATCAATCATATCATCATCAACTTATGCTAAAGCACACTACAACATACTCAAGCATAAACACATCATAACAATCTTGTTCTCCAAGAGAACTTAACAAAACTTAACACATAAAAGTGAACCCAAACTAAAGGGTTTCACCCACACATAAATTTAAACAACCATTCTCACTACCACCATCTTGGTGTGATGAGGTTCTTCTCCCCATACCTCTTGATGAGCAGATTCCCGGATCAAAGTCGGTTGATCGGTTTCTGAACCTCCTGATAATCGTCAACAACTACACAACACAACAATTCAACATTAAACAAAAATCAAAGCCAAACTCAACTATTACAACAAAGAGGGTTTCGGCCACCCTAGGTTAAAAAGGTTAGAAATTGGTTTTGGTTTCCATTTCATGGATTCAAAGGCATTAGGAAAACTAAGGATGAAATCTAGTGTTAAAAATCAAAACTTGATGAAAACACTATTCATCATCTTCCAAGAGGGTTCGGCCAAAAATGCTTTTTGAGCTATGATGAGAGTTGAATCATAAGCTCTTGGGTTTAGGTAGAGATTGATGATGTGAGTTCAAAGAACTTGGTCTTACCTCAAAAGGATTTTTCTACAATTTCCTATGGATTTTCAAAGTTTTGGATCTAAGAAATTCTTTTCATGAAAATGAAGATTGATATTGAAATAAAGAAAGATTCAAGAAGCTAAGAGATCATAGAAGTGATCTTACCTTGAAATGAAGAAAGATTGCTCAAGGAATCAAGTGAATCCAACAAAAACTCAAGCTTTTCTAGGTGAAAATGGAGTTTTCTCTCAAGAACAACTATGGAACTCTATGGTGTGAGGGGCTGTGCGAAAATGATGAAGTGAGGGGCTGAGTTCAGCCTCTTAAAAGTTCACTTAAGGGTAAAAAGGTCATTTGCCAAAAGGGTATAATGGTAAAAGTGTAAAAGACTAAGGTTAGGGGCATTTTGGTCATTTTGCGTCCAGATATTTCCGAACGTCATGACGACTCTGGCATACTCTCCCAAGGGTCCTGGGATGATGTGATATCAAGATTATCTATTGGCGAGTCTCGGTAAGTCCATATGTGGCTCCGTTCGTCACCCGATTGAGGATTCCGCCCGAACGAAGGTCAGGAAATGATTTTTCTGAAATTTTTACGAAATTTAACCAAAACGTAGATAATCGAATTCTAAGACTTACTGTCTCGTTCACGGGTCCATCTGAGGTCTTCTGAGCAGTAAAATCATACTGTCAGTGTAAAAACGCAGACTGGACTCCGTTTGAGTTTTCGACTCAAAACTTAATCGTAGCTTCCTACGATATCGTCGAGCATGACTGTGGTCTCGGAATATTTTATTTCTATTCCTAAGACCTCAAATAAAATAAAGACATTAAAATACTAAAGAAATAGAAAACGTGAAAAATCGGGGCGTTACACCTTCCCCTTCATCTTCTTCCTTTTCCATTTTCTTAATTTTATGTTCTTCTTTACATTTGCGCCATTTACATTCTGTTTTTAGTTGTTGCACTTTCATTCTTATTTGTTTAAGTTTCTTATTTAGTTATTTACACTCCTTGGTTGATTCCTTTTGTTCTTCATATTCGGGTGACAACCACACCTTTTTCTTCCCCAATTCTTCTCATCATGTTTACATAAGAACTAAGAACAAGCTCTTGGATAGATCCTAAATTTTGGTGATTCTAACTTGGATCATATCACAACTTCTGAATCATTAGAATCCAGTATGTTGCAGCCATTATTTTTAAATGAAAGCGAGTATCCTCTCTTCATTAATTGTGCAACATTAAGCAAATTCTGATCCAAGTCGGGAATAAACAAAACATCATGAATTAACTTAGGACCTTTGCTAGTGTAAACTGAAATTGTACCTCTCCTATTAGCTTGAACAATTTCTCCATTTCCAAGCTTGACTTTGGTTCTAACAGCCTTGTCCAAAGAAGTGAAGAGATTTGAGTCCCTTGCCATGTGGTTTGTGAACCCACTATCTACATACCATACATCCTTTGAAGCTGAAAAACATGCTTGAGTAGCCATAAACAAGTGATCTTCATTTTGGGGTTGCTCATCAGAGAAGTTGACTTGATGTGTAGGTTGTGGTTGAGATTGGTTTTGCTTAAATCTACAAAACTTTTCTCTATGTCCCCACTTTTTGCAATGGTTACACTGAATTTGAGGCTTCCCCTTATACCAACAATCTTTTGTCATGTGGTTTGTTCTTTTGCAAGTTAGACAAGGAGGAAACTTGTACTTTGTTGTAAATTCACTTGAACTCCCATCCACATTACTTTTTCCTTTTTGATCACCCCATTTTTTATAATTTTGCTTCTTTTGATCCTTCTGACCAGGTTGCTTCCCCTTGTGTCTAGCTTGAAATGCACCTTCAGTTACATCATCCATTCTCAAAGAAATTCTTTGTTCTTGAGCTTGCAATTTACTGACCATCTCAGAAATAGTTAGTTTCTTGAGATCACATGACTCTTCAATGGCAGCAACTTTAGCTTCAAATTTTTCTGGTAGGCTGATCATCATCTTTTTTACTACTTTGCTGTCTTGCACAACCTCACCATACAACCTCATTTGGTTCACCAAGTGGGACAGCTTTGAGGTGTAGTACTTCACAGATTCATTTTCCTTCATTTTTAGCATTTCAAACTCTCTTTTTAGAGTCAATAGCTTGATTGACCTTACCCTTTCATCACCTGGATACCTTTCATTCAGTTCATCCCATATTTGCTTGGCTGTTTCCAGATGCATAATACTTGTAAACACATCATCTGTCAAGGCTGATTGCAAACAGCTAACAGCTTTCTCCCTCTTCAACGTCTCCTCTTCATGTTGCTTCATTTGAGCTATAGTGGGGTTAGCTCTCAATGGTGGAACTTGCTTGTCTTCATCAACATACTCCCATAAGCCAAAAGACTTCAAACATGATCTCATTTTGACAACCATATGTGATAATTTTCCCCAGAAAATTGAGGAATAGCAAAGACAACATTGCTCTCTGAAGCCATTTGATCACTTATGAGTATTTAAACTCTCAATTTTACTTGATTCAGACCCACAACCTATAAGAACACTGCTCTAGATACCACTGTTAGAACATGCAATGGCAGCAGAACCATAAAACATAGAAACCATAAACAGAGGAGAGGAAAAGGGGAGAACAGGGCAATTTCGTTTTCTCCAATAAGGTACATATTTTCATGTTTCATTCATATTTGTATGAAATACATAGTCAAAATCATAGCCCATACTATGCTGTCATGACAGGACATATACCCACTGTCATTAGGTAGATAACCATTCTTCTATACTGAAATATTACCAACTAAAGTACACAAAATGATTACACCCATTAGCAAAGAAGTATTTTAGAAAAGTTTTACAAGTCATTACTCTAACAATAATCTTTGAATTGATGTCTTTTTAAAAAAAATTAGTACCTTTCATATTATATCATTCCTAAACTCTGAGAAAATTGTATATATAAGTTGATATGAAGATATCGGCAGTACCTTTGTACTTGCATGCATTCTTGATGTCTTTATAAAAAAATTAGTACCTTTCATATTATATCATTCCTAAACTTTATGAGAAAATTGTATATATAAGTTATCTTGATGTCTTTACAAAAAAAATAGTACCTTTCATATTATATCATTCCTAAACCCTGAGAAAATTGTACCTTTCATATTATATCATTCCTAAACCCTGAGAAAATTGTATATATAAGTTGATATGAAGATATCGGCATTGATTTTGTGAAGTACCTTTGTACTTGCATGCATTCTTGTGAGAAGGATGTTAGGAGCGTTGAAACATGTTCCTGATAGTTCCTTTTGAAGTTTGCTCTTTGCACTAAGTTGTCTATAATTGCTGCTCAGTCTTACAAAATTCCAGGCAAACCACCAAGGTACAACATCTAGAAAAAAAGAAAAAGAAAGCAAAACTGCAGCCTGCCAAGCGCAACATGAAAAGGCAGCAACGTCTGTCATCTGAAAGAAGTAATAACAGTTATTATTCACCACTTAGCCATCTGAAAGATGCGCAGGTTTGTAAATTTTTGTATCGTCACTGTAAATACATTTTGGATTTGGATTTTTTTTATGGAATCAACAACATTCAATCCCACATGGTCTGCAAGCTTTTGCTGAGAGACTGTTCTCACATCTTCAGAATTGTAATGAGTGATTTGAGGTCCATACTTTAATTAAAATCAAATAAGCATTCCTACAACCTTATAAAGGAAGACTGCAATTCCTTTTCATATCTACACACAATTCCAAGTTTCAAATAATAGCTCTTTCCAAATTCCAATTAATTAGTGTAGTGTATTAATTTTTTACTAAAATAATGAGCCATTACTGACAGAGATTTGGCCTTTTTAGAGGCTTGAATGAGAAAAGACCAGCTGAGAATGTGTTCCCCTTGCTTTCTTGACTTGGGACTTAGTGAAGAAGGAGTAGCTGCTAAGGCCACAGCACAATAAGGCTCACTGCTACTTATCAATTTAAAAGTACATCCCTTGATTCTCATGCCATGTTTACTCACTGAGAAAGGCAGCTGCACATATATATTCAACTATCAAGGGGATCTTACTTCTTTGCAGAAGTATTGGGTTGATGAGTTTGGGGATGATGACAACAATGTTGAAGCAGCAACAGAAGAACCAGATAATAAACAAGGTAAAAGGAAGTGCATGATTTGTAGAATTTCTGAAACTTTATCTATTCACATTTTGTTGTTCAAGCTTCTTATTTATTTTTATTGAGGTCGGCACATGAAAACAAGGCAGAGTTTGCTTCTGTTGTATGATCTTAATAAGTATAATGTGCGTAAATCAATTATTTGCCTGACTCATGAAAACAAAAGGCAGAGTCAATGGATGTAGTAGCTTCATCCAAAACAAGAATTTTGTTCCTTTTAAGTGGTACTCTTCCTAGACAAAACAGATGGCGCTGTGCCGAGCTCCAATTTCCACTTTCATCACTCACTGTAAAACTAGACAGAATAATTAGACTTCAATACCATAATGGTTCCAAAATCTTAATTTGGAAATAGAGAGCTTTGAAAGGACAACATGTAGCTTCAATTGCTATGTATTTTCCTTGATGTCAAGCTTACGAGAGAAAATCTGCAAGCCTGCAACAGATTGTTAAGAAAGACAACTCGAAGAATTTTCCTAGAAGTTAGTTTGTTTCTTTCAAGTCCTTGAAGTTAACTCACCGGTAGAGTCCAAGAGTCTTGGTAGACCTCGGATTGTTTCCTTAAGCAGACATTTCTCTAAAAACCTGGCATTTCTCTAAAGCCCAAATAGTAATTAAATCTGATCAAACCTTGCTTACTGATAGGCTTATGAGAAGATAATGACATTTAATTGTAACACATTTTCAAGAGATTAAAATTAATATTTAATAATTTTTGTAGATACTTTAGCTAAGTAAAATTATAGAATAAAATATATATGCTCTTGATTATTTATTTTGATATCCTTCTCAATTCTTTGTACATAAGAATAATATCTTATGTGATAAAAAATAATTGATTAAATTAATATATATTGGGTAAAAATGATTTTTTTTTTTTTTTATTTCATAGGTCATGATTAAATTAATCAAAATAACATGATATAAGTTGGTTCTCATATTCACCAGAAAAATGGTTTTTATATCAAATCCTAATGCTTTATATTTAAAAATATAACCATCTAAATTTAAGCTCGATATCAAAAAAACTTTTAAATTTTAATACGTCGCTATATTTCTTATCTAAATTTTCTCATTTCTTTATTTGTAATGAAACATATTTTTTACAATTTTTTCCAAATAATACACATTATTTATTCGACCATGTTTATACATTTTAAAAAAAAAAATTGAATCAACAAAAATAATACAAAAACGTGATATACCCGTGTAATGCACTAGTGCAACTTAATCAAATATTCATTCACGATTACATACGTCTTTTTCTATACTTACCTCTAATGATCCAAAATACATTCTACCTCTTACATTAATATATTAATATTGTGGGTCACCATCTAGTTTTTAGTTAATCCCGGCTACTTTTAATGTGAGATCAACAAGTAGCATTTCTTTAAATTTAAGCCCTTGGATTTCTTACACCAAATTAATATCATTTTGAATTAATTTTCCTAGCCAAATTAGCTAGCAATTTCGTGCATATGGTGTATTAAAAACACCAAAACGCTTCATTCCATCATAATTTCATGAATCAAAGTCTTTCTTCTTCAAGAACACTCAGAACACTCTCTTCTCTCTCCTCCTTGTTCTTCATGGTTTTGGCTTGAAAATTATTCAACCAAAATTGTTTTTCAACTTCTAAATCTTGATTCCAACTCTTTTCCATCATACAAACATCTTTCATGAAGGAACTTTAATCATTCAAGGCCTTTTTCTTTATGTTCTTCATGAATCACTCAAGAACATTCAAACTTTTATCTCTTCTCTCTCCTCTCTCTTAAGGCCACGGTTTTGGCCCAAGAATTTCAACCAAGATTTGTTCTTCCATTTATAATTACATATCCTTGATCACCATCATCTTCTAAACACTTTCTATTTCACAATGTTTTTCATTTGGAAGACTTTTGTTCTTCATCTTCAAGGAAGCTCAAGAACACTCCATCTTGTTCATCATATCCTTTCTTGCAAGTGAATCTTCTATACTCTTCTGCCTTTCATTTTCATGATTAGAATCATGAACAAAACTCTTTTAGTTCATGGTTTGTCAAAATGCAAAGTTAACACATTTATGCTCATCTTAGGTTTTCTTCAAGTTCATCACTTTCTTCATGAAAACACCTTCAAGATCACATATACAAGAGGTAATGGGGGAGTGAACCTCATCACACCACATTGGTGGTGGTGAAGATGGTTTATGGGTTTGGTTTGGGGAAAACCCTAAACCAAGGGTTTCTTACTTTGTTTATTTGGTTCTCTATGAGGACAATGTTGTAATAATTATTTATTGCTTGATTTGTGTTCATTGATGTGTTTGAATGGTTGAAAATAATTTTTATATGAGAGAAAACCCTAACCTAGAGTTCCTTCATCTTTTGTTGAAAAGAGTTTGTGAAAATGTGATTTTCGGATCCGACCTTGTGTTAGTCATTTCGGTTTTTCTCTCAACCTAGATCTTGGATTTCAAAAATTGTTTTTGATCCTAAAACTATACATCTTGGAATTCATTTTGAGCACAAATTTTGTGTGATTTCATAAAGATTTGGCCCTTGAAAACGTGTTTCAATCTAAGCATAAAATTTTGTCTCAGAGTCTGACTACTGTGACTCATTTCATGAAACTGTACTAACTCAGCTACTTTTTGTGAAAACTAATTTTATATACAAAAACTAGACATCCTAAGCTTTCATATGAGTCCTCATTTGCTCAAATCTAAGTTCGTTTGGTCAATCAAATGTTTGTCACAAGTTGATGCTTGATATGCTGAAATTTATGTATATGGGTTTTGGTGTTGATAATTAGAATTGTATGTTATGATGTTGGTGTGACTATTTGTGTTTGAGTGTTAGTGTTGAAAATCATTTTGGCATGGTGGAAAACTATTCTTAGGTTCAAGACCTAAGGATAGGATTTTTGAATGATGAACTTGTTCATGCATTTACTACTTGATAGAATGACTATATGTTGAGATGTTTTTCATGATGCTAACATGTTGTTGGATGGCTTGTATTTTGTTGGAAAACACCATGTGAGGTTCGGCCTTGTTCTATGTTCAAGTAATGGTATAATGGACTTAAATGATTCCAAGAAGGCAAAAGAAATTAAAAAGACCTACCTTACTTACATGGAGGCATTCGGCCATACCATAGTAATTAGGACTAGGAACCTAAAGTATTGATGCTAAGAGGCTTAATGTGTTTATACTAAAGTATAAAGGGGATAGAAATTAAAAAGGTTTTCCAAAGAATTCAAGTTTTGGTTCCAAAGAACCAAGTGTTGTAAATTAAGTATTTTGATCTCGTGTGAAAAGTATTTAAGGATATGAGGGTTTGATGTTGACCAACCACGTATTTTATCATGTTGTTTCAAGGAAAATATTTTCAAGAATAAAGAGTTTTCTAAATGATTCATGTGGTTTCCAAAGGTTTTGATTATTAAACCTACTTTCAAGAGAAATGAGAATCCTTGTAAGTATTTTCTTTAAAACAATGAGTCCTTACACTACTATGATTAATTTTGGAATTTTACCAAATAAAAGAGTTATAGTTGTTCATTTGAAAATGAAAAGGTGATTTAAACAAAAATATGCTTTCCCTTTTTACACTAAGTAAAGGAAATAAGTATTATTCTAAAGGGAGTTTTACGTTAGTATGGCAAAAGTTGAAATACTATGTATCTTGGGGCTTTGAATACCTTATGGGTATATGTATAGAGTTTCAAAACTATGTTTAATAAAAGGAGATTTCATGAACCAATTTACTACTAAGGAAAGTATTTTGAAGATCATACTATAGTAGCGTAATTATGTATTATCTTCAAAAAGGAAATTCAATGAGTTCCATAATGTACTCACAAAGATTTAGTAAAAGACATGCACTAACGTCTAGTGGTCATGACAAAATCATGTTCCGCACCCTTGATGATTTAGGTCATCTAAGGAATCCATAACGTTTAAATCACTAAGAGTTACTTATGGCAAATAAGTAATATTCCTTTGGTAGACAAGTGAGAAGATTGATGAAGGGGATCCTTGTGGCCCTTGTGGACCCTGTCCTCCATAATACATCTAGGTTATGAACTAATGTATCATAAGATGTGAACATCGTGTTACAAACGACTCAGTGGTACGCGATTGCAAAGAACAGAACCAAGAATGGGCGACTGATGGCAAGTCGTGTGAAAGTGGGTCCCATAAGGGTATCCTATGGTTTATCAAGAGATAAACGTGGTACTACAGTGATGAGATAGTACGTGGCTGTTGCAACACCCTTTCCCGAGTGTCACATTCTCGAACGTTTATAAGGCCGAAAATATTTATTAATGCGGAAAATACGACTTTTCTTTTTCTTTTCTTTTCATAAAGATGTAATGGAATTGGTAAAGGTAATAAATAATACTAATAAGTGAACTTAGGTTCACCATGCATTACTAGGACATACTGTATTATAAATACAGAAACAGAAAACGAAAAACAGAAACATCAACATTACTATATACAGACATAAGTTTAATGCATAACTGACATAAGAAATAAAATAAGTACTAGGAGTCGTAGCTCCCAAAAGGTACTACAAAAACTGACATAGTCTGACCGACAACAAAACTAAAACAGCAAAAGAGTCCACCTCCGAACTCAAAGGGACTGCTAAACCGAACCATCGTCACGTCCATCTGTTCAAGCAGCAACATCGAATACCAGCAGAAAACATATAGATATGGGTGAGATTCCTGTTCTTCAACACAACAAAACAGCAATAGTAAAAACGGGACGATTCACCAGGTAACAGCGTACCCAACATGTTAGACAGTTAAATCGCATACTAAAACTCTCAATATAAATCATGTTAACAGTGTAATATAATGCATTCTTAAACAAAACAGCGATGTATAACAGTAAATGTAAACATCAACAAGCATGCAATGCAGTGCAATGTCCATGACTCAATGCCAATGTCACTGGGTACTACTCTGACCCCTACTCCATGGAGCTAACAAAACATTCGGAGAGAGTGAATGGGAGGACATGTTCCGGTTTCTTCCAGCCATGAGCAAGATGCTACAACATTCGTAACGTGCCAGTATCTGGCTTTACGGTAACACTCTCGACAAAACATGAAAAGTACGACATCTAGTAGAGGATATCAGTGTATTGCACGGATTCGCCACGACACAGAAGAATCACCAACTGGTCACATGTCAGCCCTTCCAACCCTAATACCTCTAAAAAGACCATTGAAGATCGTCACCGTAAGATTCGCACCCGTATCAAGGTGTAAGCTCAACTCCTAGGCTCAAGGCCTTACAATTATGCACATGAAATGCCAATGCTTACACAAAGCAGATGCGATAAAGCAATGTCTATCCATTGGATAGACCTCAAGGTTCACTAAGGTTTTTTTCTTAGGAACTACACACGTCTTTGTTTTATAAAACATTTATCCATCGGATAAAACATTATCCATCTGATAAATATCTCGTGACTCCTTTGGAATGATCTAGACTGCTTTTAGAATCGTCGACTGTCCCCACAAACCAACACAAGTCCGTTCAGCGTGTTTTGTCCTCACTCACACGCTTTCTAGGAAACTTCCCAGAAGGTCACCCATCCCATAATTACTCTAAGTCAAGAACGCTTAACTATAAAGTTCTTATGTTCTAAACTTCCGAAAAGAAGATAAATCTTGTTGGTATGGGTAGTACCAATCAATTCTTATATGCCTTCCCTTAGCTATACAGTCCTATACCTGCATAGCCTCAGGTTTCCTTCCACTGTACAGTCCTATACCTGCACAGTCTCAGGATCCATCTCATCCAGGTTATCACAAGACGGAAACAATTGAACGATTAACCTGGATCCGAATCACCGGTCCATCATCGAACTACTATTTCATAAACCAAAACGTTTCATGTTTGTACTTACGTCGTATGAATTAAGTCTCAAGTCCTAAGCATTATGAATAAGGATTGAGAATCCTCTTAGATGAGTCTTTAAGCCTTTCTAAGATATTAATCCCTTGTCTTTCAATTAAGGAAACAAGTGTTGATTTCACTTAAGTCTTATGAACTCATTGATGTACTAAGTCATTAATGGTATAGTACATGGTCTTGTTCCACCACATACCATTCTTAATTAACCCTTGTCTTTAACTCTAATTTAATTACTTAACTTAGGTTTTTCACGCGTCAAACTTTACAATTGAGTTAGAAAACTCCTTTTGTAAACCAAACAACTTTTACAATTAAAAACTCATTTGATTTGAAACAACATTTGAACTAATTCCTTCATTTCTAGCATTTTCTAAAAGGTGAAATCCGCTTAGCGAGAGTACATTCGCTTAGCTAAATTAAGGCAGTGATACCTCATTTGAAATTCCTTTCTCGCGGGGCGAACAGAAGTTTCGCGTCGCGAGGCTGAGAGCTGAATTTGCTCCTTATATAGATCCTCAGTATCGCCAGGCGAATATTGTTTCGCGTCGCGAGGTAGAGAACTGTATTTCAAACCGACCTTCTGCATCGCGAGGCGATAATTATCTTGCGTCGCGAGGCAGAGAACTGTATTTCAAACCGACCTTCTGCATCGCGAGGCGATAATTGTCTCGCGTCGCGAGGCAGAGAGCTGTAATTCTTACTGCTCGGTTTAGCCTTCTGTCTCGCGTGGCGAGAATGGTTCCGCCAGGCGAATGCCTTGTTTTCCCTCTGTCTCGCGTGGCGAGACAAGTTTGGCCAGGCGAGTGCCCTGTTTTCGATTTTCCTTAACTCCTTCATTAATTCTCCTTTTGAAACACATAGTTTGATTGAAAGACCTACGGCTAAAGAAAAGACATTTTTCACTTTGGTGACACACTTTAAAGGTTAAAACTTCATTTGATCTTTGGATCAAAATCACTTTTCATAGTTCTTTGAAACATAGGTTATGAAATCATGTTTTTCTTACTTCAAAACCTTACTAGATCAAGAACAATACATGTTCTTATATTTCCTTTTACTAAGGCCACAAGCCTTCTCCAATGAAAAATGGAGACTTTGCTTCACCAACAAAGCAAATGTAGCTCAAAATGCTTGCACAATCATGATAAACCACAATAGGCATCATTACATCATAACCAAAACATAAGAGTCCATCACCCATCATGGCCTCATACTCAAGCATAAAAGTCCATACTTGATCTAGTGCTCAAAGTAGGTTTTTCAACATACATGAAAATGATTTTCATTCAATCACATCATGATCAACATATGCTAAAGCACACTACAACACACTAAAGCATAAACTTATCAAGACAACTTTGTTCTCCAAGAGAACTTAACAAAACTTAACAATTAAAAGTGAACCCAAACTAAAGGGTTTCACCCACACATGAACTTAAACAACCATCTTCACCACCACCATTTTGGTGTGATGAGGTTCACCCCCTATATCTGTTGAAGAGCAGATTCCCGGATCAATGTCGGTTGATCGGTTTGTGAACCTCCTGATAGTTGTCACCAACTACAAACAACCAAACGATCAAACATTAAACAATAATCAAGACAAAAATCAACAATTCTACCTAAGGGTTTCGGCCACCCTAAAGGGAATAAAGCTAGTAACTGATTTTGGTTTTCCATTTCATGGATTCAAAGGCATAGGAAAGCTAAGGATGAAATCAAGTATTAGAAATCAAAAATTGATGAAAAACATTATTCATCATCACCTTGTAGGGTTCGGCCATATTGTGCTTTTTGAGCTATGATGAGAGTTGAATCATAAGCTCTTGGGTTTAGGTAGAGAATGATGAGGTGAGTTCAAATAAATTGGTCTCACATCAAAATGATTTTTCTACAATTTCCTATGGATTTTTCAAAGTTTTGGATCTAAGAAATGATTTTCATGAAAATGGATCTTGATCTTGAAATAGAAAGAGATATTCAAGAAGCTAAGAGATCATAGAAGTGATCTTACCTTAAAATGAAGGAAGATTGCTCAAGGAATCAAGTGATTCCAACAAGAAACCAAGCTTTTCTCAAGAACAACAATGGAGCTTCTCAAGGTTGAAGATGGAGTGTGTTTTGGGAGGGCTGTGTGCGTGAATGAGGGGCTGGATGGGGCTTAGTTCAGCCTTAAAACAAGTCAATTAAGGGCAAAATGGTCATTTGCCAAAAGGGTAAAATGGTAAAAGTGCAAAAGACTAAGGTTAGGGGCATTTTGGTCATTTCGCGTCTAGATTTTCCCGATCGTCATGACGACTCTGGAATACTCTCCAAAGTGTCCTGGGATGATGTGGTATCGAGTTTATCCGTTGTCGGGTCTCCTTGAATCCCTTTACGACTCCAAACGCTTCCTGGTTCGATTATACGACCGAATATAATATATTATTATTACTTTTCGGATGCCAGGACGGATTTTAACGAAGATATAGGGAATAAAATCCCGAGACTTACTGTCTCATTCACAAGTCCAATTTAGGTCTCGATAGTAGAAAAAGACTACTATCGGTGCAAAACGCAGACCGGGCTCCGTTTGAGCTTTTGCTTGAAACTTAACCATGGCTTCCTATGGTTGTGTAGAACAATCCTATCTTCTCGGAATATTTTATTTCACTCTCTAAACCCTCCAATAAAATACAAACGTTAAAATACTGGAGAATTAGAAAACGTGAAAATCGGGGCGTTACAGCTGTATTATGACACTTCTTGACATGCATGTGCATCTGTGCATGAGTTGGGCGGTATGCCTAGGAGTTGAGATTACACCTTGGTGCAGGTGCGATTGTCTAGGTGTCAATCATGAGGATCTTGGGGACGTCGAGGGTTGGGGAAGACACATGTGGCCAGAGAGTAGCTCCTCTGTGTCGTGGATATCGATCGAAAAACACTGACGTCCTGACTGAAACACCGGGCAAATCATGATTTGGGTAAAGAACGTCTAGCGTGAGCCGTTATAGCAATTGTGATCTTGATGTGGTGCTTTAGGGCTGTGAGATAACGTAGACAATGTTCTCCCAATCACTCACTCTTGTTTTGTTTAGCTCCATGGAGTAGGGGTTAGAGTCTTACCCTTGTGGCATATGGCATTGAGTCATGTAAATCGCATTGCATTGCATGACTGTTGATGGATATATTTTAATATTATACACTACCTATCCTATGTTGATGATGGCTTATGCTGTTGATTGATTTATATGAGATATTGAGATTTATGATATGCACGATTAGTATGTCGTTATCTTGTGTGTCGTACCGTTTTTACTTCTGCCATGTGTTGTGCAGATGAATGGGAATCTCACCTCATTACTTTGTAGTGCATCGTTGTGTGCCTGGTGGTCTCCCGAGAAGGTCGTGATACCGAGTTTCCACCCGGCGCTTCGGATGCATCTCTCTGTTGAGCCTCCAAGTGGTCACGGCCACTACGCCACATTAGGGAATAATTGACGCTACCTTCACCAGCATTTCCCCATGAAACGCTAGAAAATATGAGGCGGAAGAGTATTCCCAGCGCTTTCTTAAGGAAGCGCTAGCAAATTGGGAGACTTTACCAGCGCTTTCTCAGCGCTTTCTTAAGAAAGCGCGGAATACTCTTATTATGGAAATTGTCAGCGCTTTCTAAAGAGAGCGCTGACAAAGGTGTAGAACCTTTACAAGTGCTTTCTTAAGAAAGCGCTGGGAATACTCTTATTATTGGAATTGCCAGAGCTCAGCGCTGACAAAGGTGTAGAACCTTTACTAGCGTTTTCTTTAGAAAGCGCTGGCAATGTCCCTTTACTAATATTTCAATTTTCCACCTACAGGTTACTTTTCATTTTCAATCTAGTCTCACGCGCCTAGAGCTCCGTATTCCTTCTCGCGATTCTCACCGCCCCACCGTCGTTCTGCTCGTGCACCACCGCGACCCTAAGTCCCTCACCGTGCCACCATCGTCCTGCTCATAGCATCAAAAGGACCACCGCATCACCATCATCTTGCTTGCTGCACCAAAAGGACCACCGCGACCCTCAAACCTTCCCTAATTTCCTGCCATTCTTCCTTCGCGCAACCTCCTGCTCGCTGCCATTGTTGCTTCCACTACGAGGGTTCACTCCTTTCTACTTGGGTTCTCAACTCCTGCCATTGTTCTTTTGAGTTTCTCTTTGTGAGTTTCTCCCTTTTTGATTGATTTTTGAGTTTCTCAACTACTGCCATTGTTCTTTTGATTTTGATTATTAGAAAACCTTTTTTTGTTCTTTTTTATGCTTGAATATTTGGTTGTTTCTCAACTACCACCCAATGCTTTTGATTTTGATTATTAGCAAATTTGAGTTTCTCAACTACTGTCATAGTTTTCTCTCCTATTATATTTTCATTATGCTTGTGTCAATTTATCTCACCTGTTTGGTTTTGAATCATCTGTATCTTAATTGTTTGTTTTGCTTGTGTTGATTTTGCAAATTGTTTTGATTTGCAGGGGGAAATAGATAAAACAAATGTAAATATATTAAAAAAGAAAAAATAAGGGAATTGCCAGCGCTTCCTTGAAAAATCGCTGGTAAAGGTACACAATTGCCAGCGCTCCCTTGGAAAAGCGCTGGCATATGTGCACAATTGCCAGCGCTTATGTGCACAATTGCCAGCGCTTTTTTGAAAAAGCTCTGGCAATTATGAACCTTTGCTAGCGCTTTTTCAAGGGAGCGTTGACAATTTTGCACGTTTACCAGTGCTTTTTCAAGCGCTAGTGAACTTTTCCCCCCTTTTGCTAGCGGATAGATAGCTAGCGCCCGAAAGCGCTAGCGAAGGTTAAAATAAACGCTGGTAAAGCCCTTTTCTGTTGTAGTGGGCGTTTGGATAACTAGTCATGATGGGCTTCTAGTGACATACGTTTTAAGAGCCACACTCACCATTTGCAAGGAGCGCAGGGAAGGGTTCCTAACCGCTTCACCGCTTGTTCTCATGTTGTCTGTTGTCAGGGTTGTAGTCGTAAGTGATATGCTAGTGGATTTCTCCACCGATGTGATCAGTACCTTCTCCCTCTGTTAGGGATAGGCTGCTTGTTAGTAAAATTGCTTCTAAGTCAACTCCTGCTATGCCTTCCATAGGAATGCCAGCAATAGTCCTTGCTAGGATTCCTGTTAGGTCTCGCTTATTGGGTCCTGGTTGGATAGCGATGAGTGAAGAGACTAGGAGTGAGGTGATCTATCCACATCTTCCTAATTCCTTCGCTTGTTTCTTCGAAAAGGAGGAGTCAGAAGAAGTATTCAGCGGTTTATCCGAGGTATATCTTCCTGTGTAGTCTGATGTCGGCCAGTGTAGGATGGCAGAGCGTTTGTACCTTTCTTTTATCTTTTGAGGAGCTGCGTCTCCAAGTATCTTGCGTTTAGGAGCTGCGTCTCCAATCCTTTATGTTGAGTCAATATCTTTCTACTTTGTCTCTGTAGTCGGGTTGGGTACTTATGTAAACCTTTATGAACTTATGGAATTATATTATGAAATGTTTTACTTACCTTACACGCGTAATCGGTTACAAATTTTTACAGTTATGTCTTGTGAAAAGGAAAATTTACCCCTATGTTTCTTAAATGTTTTTAATTAACCCGTTTTTCGACCTTCTAGCTTTTATAAAATGTTTGTAAATGTGATGCCCCGGAAAGGGTGTTACAGTTAGCACGAGCATTAAGCGAGTACCATCTGATATCTTCATTCGTCCAGTCAGCTTCAGGCTTGGACGCTGTTGAGTCGTCCTAAAGAGTTATTGTTGGACTATGATCTCCATCAGTGAATACGTTCCACAACTTAAAGTCTTGAGCTTGGACGTATATTTGAAATACAGATCTATAGTAAGGATAGTCCGTTCCATTAAAAATGGGTGGAACATTCCATCATCTTTCTGAGGTCACTCCCTGAGTTCTTTCTTCGGGAACAACAGGTTGTTCATCATCCGAAGAGTTTTTATTTTGAGCATTGTACCATAGACAGAGGTTTGCTTCCTCATTTGTTTTTTCTTCCTCCTCAGAAGAATCACGGTCTTCCCAGGTTGCCATGAAGTTCTTCTTCTTCTTTTTGAAGAACTTCTTTTTGTCCTTTAACATAGGATAGTCAGCTTTGAAATGGCGTGGTTTGTTGCATTCGAAACAGACCAACGGACTTTTGTCCTTGGACTCAGCATGGTCCTTGAAGTTTTTCTTCTGAAACAGCCTTCTTTTCAAGCCATTTTCTTTCTCCATATATTTTGGATTTTTCTGGAGATAAAGGATAGCTCGTTATTGTCTGATATTTCATCATCAGTTTGATCAGCATCATCGCTTCACTCATCAGCTTTTAAAGCTTTTGAGCTGTTGGACTTTTGAGCTTTTAAAGCAATCTCTATGTTTTTCTTTGCGGATTATCAAGATGAAGCTCCTGCTCATGAACTTGCAGTGTTCCTACCAGATCATCCAAGGTCAAAGTAGAGAGATCTTTGGCCTGGGTGATTGCAGTAACAAGTGGCCTCCATTCCTTAGGCAAACTTCTAAGGATGTTAGTAACATTCTCCTTGGTAGTATAAACTTTCCCAAGGGATTTTAAGTTGCAGGTGATCTTCTGAAAACGATCTATCATGTCCAGGATGGACTCTTCTTCAGCCATGGTGAACATTTCGTACTGGCCAACCAGCATGATAATCTGAGTCTTTTACCTTGATAGTCCCCTCATGGAGATTTGACAAGGTATCCCAGATTTGTTTTGCTGATTCACATGCGTTAATCTTATGGAATTCATCTGGACTTAGAGCACGCATAAAGGCATATCTTGCTTTGTGGTTTTGTTCCATCTTGGCTCTTTCACCATCAGTCCACTTTTCTTCAGCTTTTTCTGTACCATCAGCGTTGAAGCACACATTTGGACCATTTATGATTCTGGCCCAGAGAGCAGAGTTTGTACTTAAGATAAAGCCTTTGAATATCTCCTTCAAGTACAAGTAGTGGGTTCCATTGAAGAACGGAGGTGTGGTCATGGAAGTGCCTTCCATAATAGGTCGACTTCCGCTTGGCATGCCTTGTCTTGCCATATCTGTTGTAGGATCTTTTCCTCTACACGGCTAAGTGTTCATCTCAGAGGCTGAGCTCTGATACCAATTGAAGGAACCTGTTTGAAACACAAGAAAGAGGGTTGAATTGTGTTTCTTAAATTTTTAAAAATTTTCGCAAGTAGATATACATATTTTCGCAAAGGTTGGACGTTAAAACGACAGCGGACGCAAAGAGCGTTACCAAACACTAGTTGGACGCTTACTTAGAAGGATTAAGATAAAAGAACAAGCACGTTAAGAAACCAATTAAATCCCTTAGAAAATAAACTGAAGCTAAAGCAAGGGAAAGAAAAAGAACACGGAGATGTTATCCTGGTTCACTCTTCACCAAAGAGCTATGTCCAGTCCTCTCTACTTGAGAGCTTTATCCACTATAACAAAATCCTTTGTTGCAAGTATTCAACAACTCTTCAAGCAAGTATTCTACACCTCTTCAGGCAAAATTAAGTATTCTTTTCTAGTTATGCCTCTTCAGACTCAAGTATTCTTTCTAAACAAGCCTCTTCAGGCTTAACCAACTAAGGTTTGAAAAAGGGTTTTAGTTCAACTAACTCACTAAGTGTGATAGTATGAAACTAAGCTTAGAACTCTAAACAATACTCTTCGCGGAGAGTGATATGAAAGTTTGAGAGCAGAGTAAGCTTGTAAGCTTTGATTTTTTTTCTTTTGATTGCTTGTTTTCTTGTATGCATGTATAATGCTCAAGTTCGGTAACTTTGCATCTTCAAAGGTGAAGATATTTATAACTTTTTGGCTTTGAGCAAACTTTAGTCTTCAACGGATGGAAAAAGATCTGTTCTGATCATGCATTAAATGCGTTGGTTTGTTGAGTCTGATAGCTTGTTAAGACTTATGATCAACAAAGTAGACTATCTGGCTGATAGCTTAAAGGAGTGCTGACACTTTTTTCTTGTACCCGAAAGTTGCCTTTTGTCTTTCCTTTTGGAGATAGTGAAATCCTTTTGTGTTAGGAACAGACTGGCTTCAGCTTTCGATGGTACGAAGATTACAAAGAATGTTTGTCCAGAGGATACAAGCTTTTACACATAGAATAATACATTCAAAATAGTTTGCATACACGTTCGCACTTAAAACATTTTTAAAGCATAAGTCTTTGGACTTTACTAAAGAGAATGTTTATCAGAAAGAGTCTTTGGACTTAGATACATTGTTTGAAGATTATAGTCCTGAAGGGGCGAGAACTTTGGGGTTCGAACGTACAGTAAGTCTTTAGACTTAGAGAGACTTTGGACTTAGATATTCCTGGACACTTAAGATAAAGCATTAGTCCATAGCTAATCTTTGTTCTCTTAAATTAGTCTTTTGTTAACATCAAAACTTAAGGGATTAAGGGACTATAACCACTTTGATTCCAGCACCTATAAACTAACATTTCAAACCATGTGGGGCACCCTTTCCTATAATATGCTACCCCAAAAGAAAGTTCAAACGCATCCCCAGAATAACCTTTGAAAATGAAAGCTCAAACTGGGCTGATGTTAAGAGAAGGTTCCCTACTCTGTTCCTTAAACTCTCACTCCATTCCACTTCCCAACATCCCAAAGGTCCAATCTCTCCACCAGAATACCAATATGAAACACCTTCACCACCTCCTCATAATCCCTCTGCTCCACCCCCTAAACTTGGTTACTACCCCATCCTATACACCCCCAATGGACGACTACCCAATCAACTCTGCAACAATCATGGACCTCTCTTAGTCCATCTTGAGCAGAAAAAGTTCCTTCCAAAGTAGCTTTATCTTAATCTCATCAAGGACAAAGTGTTCCAACGGTGCCACTACAATGTGGCCAGGCATGTTATTCCTCTAAATGAAGCGAAGAAAGGCTGTAAGAGAACTGAAGAGAGGAGATCAAGATCCTTTGGTTTAAAAAGTTCATTTTTGATCGTGATGTAAGCTTCATTCCAAGCCATCCCTCCAACTGGAAAGAGTACTCAGATGTAAGGAATTTTCTCCCTTACTATGCTATTCGGAAGGAATGTGACATGCCAAGAGAAGCAAAGATTTATCACAACTTGCCAAAGAGTTTTTGGAGAAGGAATGAAGCAACTATTGTGGGAGTTGTTCCTCCAAGAGTGTGTCCAAGGATCCCGATGCTGGATCTTAATAAGAATAAAGATGGGAGAAAAAGGCTTGAAACATGGTCGCTTCCCTACAGGATCAACTTTGACCCTCTGTTCTGGAAGAAACCCAGATAGGAGTCTCACGATCTGGCAACAATTATAGAGAAGCATCCATGGCAAAGAAATGAGAAGGATGCTAAAATCTATTGGGAGAAATTCATTTGGAGATGTACAAGAGAAGCTTCAACATCTGGTCTGTCAGACAAAGAAAAGGATAAGATTCCGATCTTCCGTAAGCAATATACGATCTCCGAAGTTGACTTCATGACATTGGATGATATCTTCGGGATTCCTATGTATCCCACGGATGTGCTTGAAGTCTTCAAACCGAGATGGAGGAAGAACAATAGATTTGAGGACACTGAGGTTATTCTTGAAGTGTTGTCACCACCCCCCAAAACCTGTTGTTCAAGAAGACCCAAATTTTGAGGAACCTCAAGCTGCACCAGTCCAAGAACCCTCTGAGGAGTCTAGGGACACAGACTTAGTATATGAGGATCCCTATCCGGAAGAACAAGATACACAGCCTGTTGAGAAAGTTGCGGACTTTGAGAAAGATCTCTCTAAGTCTCAACCGATGCCTCTTTCCGTGGTACATCCTATTGATCCATCACCGTCCAATGCTTTGAGTGTGATTCTTGGTAAACAGAACCCTGAGGCAATCAAGGCCACAACTGAGAGTTCAGTATCAGATGTCCTTCTTGAGTTCCAAGAGTTCGTCTAACAGTCTATCTCTAATGCCATCTAAGCCAACAATGCAGAGTTGCTCAAGCATATAACCACTATGTTTCAAAATTTTCTTCCCAAATCTCCTCCTCCTTCTTAAATTTTTTTTTTTTTAAAGTTTTTTAAGTTCTTTATTATTTCTTTTCTGACAATGATGGTCTGACGTCACCTTTTGTCTGCTGACAAAAAGGGGGAGAAAAAGAGAAGGGAAATCTGATTAGATATTTGCTTATAAAATTTGAACATTCATGGTTACTTGCATTTTGTTAAGTCTGATAGTATGTGCTTGCATATATATTTGCTTAAGTCTTATGTCTGCTTTTACTGGACTGAAGTCTGTTCTCTTTTATATGCTATCTTTGATAGAAGCCTATTTCTTAGGGGGAGCCTTTGTTGGCTCTTAAACTTTGCTCAATCAAATTTAGTATGGTTGTCATCATCAAAAAGGGGGAGATGGATAGAACCAAAGTGGTTATGGTTCATAAACTCCGAAGGTTTTGATGTTAACAAAAAAAGTAAAATTAAATGAACAAATATTTGTTTTGGACTAACATGTTTATCTAAGTATAATGATCTTTTTAAGTCCAAATACTATCTATGTCCAAAGACTTAACGTTCGTCCTATCCCTCTTATCTCTAAAGTCTCGCTGGACTATGTATGCGTTTTATTTTCTTATCTGAGTCCAAAGACTATTCATGAAATATTTCCATGTTTCTTAGTCCAATGTAAGAGTCCATCAGATTTTAATAAACTAGACTATAAGTTAGCGCGAACTTGTAAAGGCAATATTTTAAAATTCTTACGCAACGCGTAAAAAGGAAATATCCCTTAGGAAAACATTCTTTGTAACTTCGTACCATCAAACGTGCTGAAGCTAGTCTGTTCCTGACACAAAGATTTGACTATCTCCAATAAGAAAGACAAAAGGCAAGTTTCGGGTACAAGAAAAAGATGTCAGTGCCATTCTAAGCTATCAACCTAATAATCTACTCTACTTTTCAGAAGTCCTCACACAAGTTATCAGAGTCAACGGGATAATGCATTTAATGCTCAATTAGAATGACTCTTTTGCCATCCGTTGAAGATTGAAGAGTGCTCAAGACTTGAAGGCTATAAATACCTTCATCTTCGAAGAAGCAAAGTTACACAACAACACACGATCTTTCATACTAGCAAACAAGCTATCAAAAGCAATGTCAAGCTTATAAGCTTACTCTGATCTTAAATTTTCATATCACTCTCTGTGTAGAGTTATAGTTTCAGAGTTCCGTTCTTAAGTTTCATACCCTCACACACAGTGAGCTAGTTGAACTTAAAACTCTTTTCAAACCATCTTGGTTAAGCCTGGAGAGGCTTGTCTGAAAAAGAATACTTGAGCCTAAAGAGGCTTGACTGTAAAAGAATACTTAGTGTTACCTGAAGTGGTGTAGAATAATTGCTTGAAGAGGTATTGTATACTTGTAACAAGGAGTTGTTATAGTGGAAAAATCTCTCACGTAGAGGGGACTGGACATAGCTCTTGGGTTAAGAGTAAACCAGGATAAATTCTCTGTGTTATTCTTCTTTCTCTTATCTCTGTCTTTAGTTTAATTATAACTAACTATTGGGATGGAATTGTTTTCTTAAACGTTTATCTTTAAAAGTAAACAAACTCAGCAAGCATCCAATAGTGCTTTATTCACGCTCTCTGCGTCTGCTTCCTATTTGCGTCCAAACCTTTACGAAAATATATCTATTTGTGAAAAAGCTTTCAAAATCTTCAGAAACACAATTCAACCCCCCTTCTTGTGTTTCAAACAGGTTCCTTCAAAATTTTGATACAATGACAACCTTATTGGAAGAACAAGACAAGGAGAGGAAAGAAGATCAGACGAAAGATGCTGGTGAAAGTCAGACGCAAGAAAAGTCTAATAATCGTCCTTTGGTAAATGGACGTAAAACTGGGCAAGTTCGTCCAACCGCTGAAGACCAACCTTCTGTTCATCCAATTGTTCCTATCATCCAACAAAAGAGAAAAAGAAAGATGGTTCTTCAGACGGTACAAGAAGAAGAAGATGATGATCTACCTATGTCCAAGGTGACCAAGGGACAGAAACATCAAGCTCAAGCTGAAGTACCAAGACCAAAGTTGACTCTGAAAAGGCCAAGGTCTACAAGGACAAAGGGCTCTTCGCCTACTCCTGGAGGTAATACTGAACACTTAACTCCATCTGGTTCAATACTTGTTCCTATTGTTGATCAACCCGCTATGGTTGAAAGAATTGTCTCTAGCTATCAACAATCTCTGGGTAGCTCACCCTCTCCTCAAACACAAGCCTCACCCCTTCCCCAAACAATAACCTCAACACGAACTTCTCCTTACCTCTCACCTTAAACCTCATCTCATCACTCACCCTCACCATATGCCCCATAACCATATCCTCACCTAAACAACACTTAGACATAACCTCACAACCGTCACCATCAACGTTTAAACCTCAAAACTGGTTCACACCTTAGGGCGATAAACCCTTCATGCCTTATGGAGCAATTTACCCTAAACCCAAATACCCAAGACAAACCTTCCCATACATTGATCCCACCCCCATCTTAGAGAGCCAAACAGAAACTCCATCAGACATTATACGAACATGGCCTCTTCTCTTTTGTGGACATTCAACCACACCTATCACAGTATCCCATGCCAACCATTCCCCTTACCAGAATATGAATGTGAGCCCCCATCCCTTCCTAACCCCAATAGTTATATCCTTCACCCCTATCAACCTTCTAGTGAGCCCCTAGCCAGTGAACGTTATACCTCCAATGGACCATTGCTTGTCCATCTGGAATAGAAGAGATTTCCACCGAGGAAGATTTATCCAAATCTCATTATGGATAAAGCCTTCCAGTGGTGCCACTATAGTGTGGGATGCTACATCATCCCACCCTTTGAACAGAAGCGAGGTTGGAGAACCATTGAGGAACGAAGGTCAAGAACTTTTGGGTTGCCAAAGTTCATCTTGGACTGAAATGTCAAATTCATTCCTGCTCATCCCTTTGTCTTCAAAGAATATTCTGACGTAAGAGACTTCTTCCCTTATAATGGATGCAAGAGAGAGCTGGAGATGCCCAAGGAAGCAAAAATTGCTCATAATCTTCCAAAGAGCTTTTGGAAGAAATCTGCAAAAAAACAAAACTTGCTGTTGTACCTTCACGTGCCTGTCCTCGCTTTCCTATGCTAGACATGAATAAGAACAAGGATGAAAGAAAAAGACTATCCAAAGAAGTGAGGTCATACCCCTTTGCTTTTGATGCATTGTTTTGGCAAAGGTCTCGTGATGACAAAGTCTGTCTTCCCAAGTATCACAAAGAAACAATCGTAGGAGCGTGGAGATCATGATGCAAGAACCTTATAGGAAAGCATATCTCAAAGTGCGCAGCTGAAGCCTCATCATCTAGTCTATCTGAGGAAGAGAAGTCTGTGAGACCCCCGTCGTCCATGCGAAATGCAGAATCTCAGATGTCACCTTCATGATCATCGACGATATCTTTGGGATTCTATTTTACTGCACAACCATTGAAGAAGTCAGTGATTCTCCGTGGATTGAACCTCCTGTTCAAGAGCTTGAGGAAGTTGAGCCAACTGCTTCGCAAGAGCAAATAGGAGAGTCTGAGCATGACGTGTCTGATCTTCCAAGCACCCAGCCTCTTCCTATTTTTGTTGTTCATCCGGCCGATCCTTCTCCCTTTATGGCTCTGAGTGTGGTTCTTGACAATGCAAATGCAGAGGCAACCAAGGCTACTACTGAAAGCTCAGTCTTTACAGTTCCTCCTGATCATCAAGAGTTTGTTCAGAGGTCCATAGCTACTACTCTTCAAGCAAAGAACGCAGCGCTGTTGGCTCAGATGGTTGCTATGATGCAGAATTTCTTTTCCAAACCTTCTGATCCCCCTCCACCACCTCTCTCTTCTTCTTAATTTCTTTTCCTTATGTCTTTCAAATTTATTTTAAGACAATGATGTTCTACCTTCACCTTTTGTCTGATGACAAAAAGGGGGAGAAAGACTGAGAATTTGATTGAAATTATTTTGGGAATTTTGATTGAATATTTCTTATTAAAAAATGATGAATTTCATTCTCTAAGTCTTATGCTTTTACATGTGTGCGGTTATTGAATTGAATGCTGTGATATATATATATATATATATATATGTTGAACGTATAATATCTGCTTATATTGTTATTCTTTACCTTAGACCAATCCTTAAATGCTGATAAATGTTATCTTTGATATAAGCTTTTTCTTCGGGGAAGCCTTCTGGCTCTTTAGAAAAACTTTGTTCCATCAAATTTAGTATATTTTGTCATCATCAAAAAGGGGGAGATTGTTAGAACCAAAGTGGTTATGGTCCATAACTCCTTAAGATTTTGCTAATTAACAAAGGACTAAATTAGGTGAACAAAGATTTGCTATGGTCTAACAAATTTATTCTGAGTGTGCAGGTATACAAAGTCCAAAGACTTATCAGTCGTTGAGTGTTATCGCACGGTCCATCATTTGCTTTAAACGATAAATGGACGAAGTACTATCTTTTCAGTAAAATATCTGAGTCCAAAGCTCATCAGAGTAAAGTATAAGTACTTTTCTTTAAAAGTCCAATGTAATCTTTTAATTTACTTTATTGGACCATGTTCAAATCATGCCAATATAAAAGGTTAATAAGTTCAAATTATTATCTTTCATGTAAAAAGGGAATATCCCTTCGACAATAATTCTATGTAACTTAGTACTCTTGAACGAATAAAGCCAGTCTGTTCCTGACACATTGAAGTTGACTATCCCAACAAGGAAAGACTAAAGCCAACTTTCGGGTACAAGAAAAAGAAGTCAGTGCTACATTCAGCTATCTCCATCTGATAGTCTATCGTGCTTTTCAGAAGCTCTTCACAAGCTATCAGACTCAACGTGATTTTGCATTTAATGTTCATCAGAACGGCTCTCTTGCCAACCGTTGAAGAAACAAGTTTGTTCAAGACTGAAGGCTATAAATACCCTCATCTTTGAAGAAGCAAAGTTACCAAACTTGAACTGAATTATACAAGCTTCTAGTAAGAAAGAAATCAAAGCAAAGCGAACGAAAGCTCTCAAGCTTTCTCTGAGTTTTAAACTTTCATATTCATTCTCTGTGAAGAGTTATTATTCAGAGTTCTAGATCTTAAGTGTCATACTCTCTAGTGACTTTAGACTTAGTCTAAGAATCTTTTCTAAAAACCATCGTAGTTGAGTCTGGAGAGGCTTGTCTGTAAATGAAGAGGGGTTGAATACTTGTGCCTGAAGTGGTGTTGAATACTAGTGCCTGAAGAGGTGTAGAATATTTGTTGTAACAAGGTTTTTGTTATAGTGAAAAGCTTTCACGTAGAGGGGACTGAACATAGCTCTTCAGTTAAGTGTGAACCAGGATAATTTCCCTCTGTTATCTTCTTTCTCTTAACTTTGTCTTTAGTTTATTTATTACTAACGCTTGGGATTGATTTTGTTTTCTTAACTACTGTCTTTCAAGAAAACGTTTTAGCATGCGTCCAAAATGTTCAGCATACACGCTTCCAGCGCCTGTTTATCTTCTTTGCGTCCAAAAGCTTATGAAACCATCATTATTACGAAAAAGTTTTCAAAAACTTAAGAAACACAATTCAACCCGCCTTCTTGTGTTTCCAACAGGTTCCTTCAGGAACACTAGGTTAGGGTTATGTGAGGATGGTTTCAATCCTTTTGGTCAATCCTGAAAATCTTACTCCTGTTGGCCGGTTATCCTAACTCCGTACAATCATCCCCCTGGGATGTGCATTAAGAGATAGTTTATGCTCCTAATAGTCCTAATTCCCGGTCCGTCAAATCCAAAAGCCAAGAATGATATGTACTTGCAGCCGCTCATTGAAGAGTTGGAAACATTGTGGAATGATGGTGTAACGCCCCCTCGGCGCCACATACTTGAACTCGATTGTGGAAAACATAAATAAAATGAAAACACTGGTTGCTTTCGGAAAAGACTTTAATTAATTAACTACGTCCAAAAACATGGGTGTGAAAAAAAATATCTTCATACTTCAGGTAATCGAAATTCAAGACAAAGGAATAATCCTTATAACACACATCAAGGTTCAATATCCATAACAACATAGTCATAACGTAATTATGCCGAAGCATATAAGTTTCTTAGAAATATAGTTTAACTCATAAAATAAGTTCATGTCTAGTATATCATATCACAGACTTAAAAACATATGTTCAACATACATGCAGCAGATAAAAATATGACTGCCTCAAAAAGTAGAACTCCTATGCTAGTCGGGCTAAAAGTAGCCATTGGGAACAACTCCCAAGTTAGCTCCGATTCCTAGAGGAATTCGTAGGGATACTCCTTTTTTTATCTTCAAAAGACTCCGTCATCCGAGTCCTCAGTGTTCGCGGGAACCTCTGATCAGCATCTGTACATGTATTCCCAAAACACAACAGGGTGTCCAACATGTACAGGCAAAGGTGAGATACTCATTTTACAAGTTTATCACGATAGCCGCACAAACACCAAACAGCAATTACATCCACATATAAATACAGTTGTAATAACAAATATTCATATAACATAATATCTCAAACACTATCATGAGTTGTAATAATGCATGAGACTCCAATATCATCTTTCTAATTCATGTTCTCCGGAGATTCCTACTTCCCTTGATCGAGTGATAGGCCGCGAAGACTCCCATAACACAATTGTTCTCATGACTCGGCCACTCAATTTTGGTCCAAACACCAATTGTTCAGGGGTATCACGTCACAACCATATCATGAATAGTCCAGTCTCGGATTGAGTTCATCCGTGTTGGGCAATCGATCACCACGGCATGGGGTCGCAATGCCTCCGGCCATTTGTGGAGTCTCGAACACAGAATGCCCCTATAGACCTAGTGGTCTTAACTAGCTCATATTCTCAACTACCTGAGTTGTAGCTCGTTTTCAAATGGCACGTCTGTCGTTTCGTGCATGTACACAGAAAATTCTGTTTTCTTTTTCGTTCATTCGTTCATGTTGAGGCTTCTAGCTCACGACTCATTTTAAAGGACATATAGCCCGTTCATTCAACATACAGGACATGAAGTTCGAATGCTCAATCCACAAAACACTAGCCCGACGTCTCGGTCACTAGGTTTGCATACATCTTCAGGAGAAAAAGGAAATCATTTCCACAAAACAGTTTCGGGAAAACAAACCTCAATTTCATTGTTCTGAACTAAGACATTCCTTTCCAAGAAAATTATTTTCCAGGAAAAACTCTTTTCTTTACAAATCCGTTTTTCTAAAGGTTCTGTCTCCTTAAAACGTTTTTCTAAAAGAAATTTCATTTTGAACCGACTTTCCTAAAAAGACTTTTTCCTTCAAAAGGATCTAATAATTTTTAAAAAAGGTTGTCTTTCCATGATAAAACGAAACATTTCTCAAAACTTTCCTTTGATTTCAAAATTCATTTTCAAAACTCCGATTTCGACTTCCGATTATTTTAATCTTCTTTATCGAACCATAGCCAGTGCTATGCTCTAACCAGTCCTATATATATATATATATATATATATATATATATATATATATACACACCAATCTCAATTCAACATTACCAATATATCTAAACCAATCCAGGATAAATAACCAATATATCTCAGTCAAAGCATCCATGCCACAATTCACATTCAAATAACCAATCATATACAACACATAGCTCTAAACCAATCCAGGATACACACACACACACACACACACACACACACACACACACACACACACATATATATATATATATATATATATATATATATATATATATATATATATATCAATCTCAATTCAACAATAACACATCTAACAATCAAAACACCATGAGACTATCTAACTTATTATGATATACCTCCCTTTACCTCTTTAGTGTTCTAAGTCGACTCCTGAATTGTTTTCGGTTCCGGTTCCGTTTTCGTCCGCGTCGCCTAAAACCATCAACCACAATTCAATTCTCAACAACAACCAATACAAAATAACAACATCAAAACATAAATTCCTTCCCCCAAAATTGGTCTAAGGTTCGGCCAAAGTTTTGAAAAAAGGCTATGGGTTTCATTTAGTTCCAATCTTTTGGATGGTTGGTTTTGAAGCATACTTAACACTAAATCAAGTCTTATTACTCAAAATTTTGAAACAAAACTCATGATTCAACACACTCTAGGTCTCGGCCATGAAGAAGAAAAAAAATCTAGGAATTGATTTGGTTTTCCATCACTTGGATTCCATGACCATAGGAAAGGAAAGGATGGAATCAAGTGTTCCAGAACAAAAATTGGAAAAACCCATTTTTCACCAATTTTTTCTAGGGTTCGGCCTCCCTAAATAAAATAGGCTATGATTAGTGTTTGATCACATACTCTTGGATAGAGGTAGAAGGTGATGAAACTAGCACAAAAAAATTGGTTTCACATTAAAAGGATTTTTCTACAATTTTCTAGGAATTTTTGAAATTTGGCTCATGAAGTTGAATGTAACACCCAGGGCTAACGAGGGCGAAGAATGATAACCGGTGCATGAGACACGAACAAGGAGCGGCTCCTGATAGGCTTTTATGAGGAGGGACACATGAATGAACCAATTCACATCGGAATAGAGGGATCCTGAGACTGTACAAGTATGGGACTGTACAGTTGCAGCAAGGCTTATAAGAATTGATTGGTACTACCTATACCAACAAGATGCATCTTCTTTTCGGGAGGCCAGAACATAAGAACTCCATAGTGAAGCGTGCTTGACTTGGAGCACATGTGGGATGGGTGACCTTCTGGGAAGTTTCCTAGAAATCGTATGAGTGAGGACAAAGCACGCTGAAAAGACCCGTGTTGGTTTGTGGGGACATTCGACAATCCTGAAAGCAGTCTAGGCTGTTACAAATGGTATCAGCGCGGACCTCTCCCAGTATGGTGTGGTTCGAGGACGAATCAAGCGGAAGCTGGTGGGCATGTAACACCCCGGGCCGACGAGGGCGGGATGTGATCGTCGGTGCATGAGGCACGAACAAAGAGCGGCTCATGGAAGGCTTCTAGGCGGAGGGACACATGAATGAACCGATTCAACGGAATGAGAGGGATCCTAAGACTATACAGGTATGGAACTGTACAGTTGAAAGAAGGCCTATAAGAATTAATTGGTACTACCTATACCAACAAGACGCATCTTCTTTTCGGGAGCCCAGAACATAAGAACTGCATAGTCCAGCGTGCTTGACTTGGAGCACATGTGGGATGGGTGACCTTTAGGGAAGTTTCCCAGAAATAGTGTGAGTGAGGACAAAGCACGCTGAAAAGACCCGTGTTGGTTTGTGGGGACAGTCGACAATCCTAAAAGCAGTCCGGGCCATTACATTAAAACCCATGGAATGATGAAGATTAGTCAAGAATCACACTTTTTCCTCACAAAACTCAAGCTTTTTTCTTAAGGAAAATTGGAAAAATTCTAAGGAAGAAGTTAAAGTGAGAAAATGAAATGGTTGGAGCTCTCCCTTGGCTGACTTGTGCATGGGAAATGGGGGACCAAAGTGTCCAAAAGTTGGTCACTTAAGGGCATTTTAGTCTTTTCCTTCAAGGTTAAATGTTAATAATGAAAAAGGTTAGGTGTATTTTGGTCTTTTCACGTCCAGATATTTTCAAACGTCATCATGATGCTGACATGCTTTCCCATGTGATGTGACTTGATGTGACTTCAAGATTTTCCATTAGCGGGTCCCGATAAACCCGTATCCAGCTCCGTTCGTCACCCGATTTAAGATTTCGCCTAAATAAAGCGTAGGAGCTGATTTTTTTCAAATTTAACGAAAATGTAGGAAATCCAATTCTAAGACTAACTGTCTCGTTCACGGGTCAAAATTAGGTCTCCTGAGCAGTAAATCTTACTGTCAACGAAAAAATGTAGACCGGGCTCCATTTGAGTTTGAAACTCAAAATTTAATTGTAACTTCGTACGATAGCGTTGAGCATGAATATGATCTCGGTTTATTTTATTTAATTTAATAAAACCTCGAATAAAATGTAAACTTAATTATACAACTCACTGATTTATAAAGTAGTGAAAAATCGGGGTGTTACATTACTACCCCTCTAAAAAAAAATTTCATCCTCGAAATTACGTACCTTGAAAAAGATTGGGATATTGTAGTCTCATATTGTCCTTGAGCTCCCACGTCGTGTCTCCAGTTGCTTCATTCCAAACAACCTTGACTAATGGGACTTGTTTGCCCCTGAGTTGTTTGACCCTCTTATCATCATTTCGCACAGGCGATGTCTCATAAGATAAGTTTTCTCGTAAATGTACTATATCGGGTTCAATTACATGTGAAGAATCAGGAATATACTTCCGAAGTTGTGAGACATGGAAAACATTATGAATATTGGAGAGAAAAGGTGGTAAGGCAATCTGGTAAGCTACTAGACCAATATGTCGAAGAATTTGATAGGGTCCAATGAATTTGGGAGTGAGTTTTCTGGACTTTATAGCCCTACCTACCCCAGTCGTGGGTGTGACTCTTAGGTTCGAAGGGTTGTCTTCGTTTATCGGAGTAGCTCTTTTGTCTGCTCTGTGCCGTCTTCATCCTTTCACAGATTTGCTTAATCTTTTCCGTTGTTTGTTGCACAAGTTCGAGGCCAACAATCATATTTTCTCCATCCTCGTACCAACACAATGGTGTCTGGCACTTTAATCCATACAAAGCCTCATAGGGTGCCATCCCTATGCTAGAATGATAGCTGTTGTTGTATGTAAACTCGATAAGAGGCAACAGATCATCCCAACTCCCACCATGGTCTAGAACACAAGCTCTCAGTAAATCTTCCAAAGATTGTATTGTCCTCTCCGTCTGTCCATCGGTTTGAGGTGATAGGATGAACTCAGTCTCAGCCTTGTTCCTAAAGCTTGATGCAGAATTTGCCAAAATCGTGAAGTAAACTTTGGGTCTCTATCAGAGACCATGCTTGATAGCACTCCATGTAGTCTGATTACTTCTCTGATATATAGCTCAGTTAACTTCTCCATTGAGTAGTTGATCTTAATAGGTAAGAAGTGTGATGACTTCGTTAACCTATCAATGATCACCCAAATCGAATCAAAACTCTTAGAAGTCCTCGGTAAACTTGCCACGAAATCCATTGAGATTCTCTCTCATTTCCATTCAGGTACATCCAAGGATTGAAGCATTCAACCAGGTCGTTGATGTTCTACCTTTGCTATCTAACAGGTCAACCATGATGCTACGTACTCAGCCACTTGCTTCTTCATTCTTGGCCCACCAAAACTTCTGTTTCAGATCTTGATACAATTTGGTTGATCCAGGGTGAATGATCAACTTGCTCTTATGTCCTTCTTCCAGAATCATTTTCTGTATCTCTGGGTTTCTAGGCACACAAACCCGTCCATTGCATCTCAAGATGCCATCGGTTCCCAAGCTGAACTCTGTAGCCTTCTCTTGTCCAAGTAACTCTTTTTTCTCTTGGAGGTACTCATCGGTTGCTTGCTATTCATGGATCGTCTCCATCAGTCCACTAGATACCTTGATCATTCCCACAAATCTTCTTGTGGTTCACTTCCATAACTAGATTGAGATCATGAAACTGCTCTATCAATTCTAAATCCTTAACCATCATTGCAGAGATATGTAGGGTCTTCCGACTCAGAGCGTCTCCAACGACATTTGCTTTTCCAGGGTGGTATAGCAAAGTGAAGTCGTAGTCCTTGAGAAATTCCATCCAACGTCTCTGCCTCATGTTAAGTTCCTTCTGGTCGAACAGGTATTTCAAAATTCTGTGGTCACTAAAGACATCAAACTTGGATCCATACAAGTAATGTCTCCAGATCTTTAGTGCAAAAACCACGGCAGCTAACTTTAGGTCATGTGTAGGGTAATTCCTCTCATGAGTTTTCAACTGGCGCGAAGCATAGGCTACAACCTTCCGATGTTTCCTGAGCACACATCCTAAACCCTGATGCGAAGCATCATAGTACACTTCATACGGTTCGTCCGGTTTGGGTAACACTAACACTGGTAAGGTTGTCAAACGTTCCTTCATTGTCTGGAAACTTGCCTCACATTTCTCAGTCCACGTAAACGGTTGGTCCTTCTTCGTAAGTTGAGTCAACGGCGCAACAATCCTTGAAAATCCTTCGATGAATCTTTTGTAATAACCAGCCAGTCCAACGAAACTGCAGATTTCTGTCATGGTCTTGGGTCTTTCCCACAGAAGTACTGCCTCCACTTTCGTAGGGTCAACGACAATCCCTTCCTTCGTAATCACGTGCCCCAAGAACTTTACTTCATCCAGCCAAAATTCACACTTAGACAGCTTTGCGTACAACTTCTCCTTGTGAAGAATTTGTTAAACTTGTCGCAAGTGTTCCTCATGCTCCTCATGACTCTTAAAGTAGATAAGTATATCGTCGATGAACATGATAACGAACTTATCTAGAAACGGACGGAAAATCCGGTTCATGTAGTCTATGAAGATAGCAGGCACGTTCCTCACTCCAAAAGGCATCACGAGGTACTCATAGTGACCATAACGAGTCTCGAATGCAGTCTTAGGTACGTCCTCGTTCTTTACTCTAATCTGGTGATAACCAGATCTCAGGTCAATCTTTGAAAAGACAGCGGCTCCCTGAAATTTATCCATCAAATCATCTGTGCGGGGGTAGAGGATACTTGTTCTTGATCGTTATCTTGTTGAGTTGACGGTAATCCACGCAGAGTCTCGAGCTCCTGTCCTTCTTCTTCACCAATAACACTGGTGCTCCCCATAGGGACACACTTGGTCTCATGAACCTCTCGGACAATAGATCCTCTAGTTGAGTCTTCAGTTCGGCTAACTCTATAGGTGACATTCTATAAGGGGCTATAGAGATCGGACCGAATCCCGGAACTAAGTCAATCAAAAACTCGATGTCTCTCACAGGTGGCAAACCTGGAACGTCCTAGGGAAAAACTTCTGGTACAAGGTCCCTCTCGATTTCTAAACATGATAGAAGCATGTATCCCTGAGCTCCTTCTTTCAAAGAAGCTCTTACATGGTTGGCAGTTAAAAATCCAGAAATCTCAGGGTCAGGAAAAACTAAGGTCCTATGTGCACAGTCTAAAAGGATATGGTTGGAAGATAACCAATCCATGCCTAGGATCACGTCCAATTGTGTCAAAAGAAAACATGTTAAGTCAATAAGAAAGTTCCTATCATGAACAATAACAGGACAGTTCAAACATACTGTATTTACAGTAACAGGTTTAGCAGTTGGAGTAGTGACAATCAAATCAAAAGACAGCGAAGAAACAGGCAAGTCCAATAGTCTCACACAATTCAAAGAGATAAACGAATGTGTAGCACCTGAATCAAATAATACAGTTAGGAGGTTACCAGCTATGATGCAACTACCTTGTATGAGATCATCCGATTTGGAAGCATCAGCACCACTCATGGTATATACTCTTCCCCTCGCCGTTGGTCTAGCAGTCCGTACATTGTTGACAGTCGGCTCGGATTTTGGTGTAGGATAATCCCTCGCGAAATGTCCTATCTTCCCACATTGGAAACATAGAACTCCTTTCAGCACGCAATTCTCAATTGTATGTCCCGGTTTCCCATAATTGAAACATCTCTGAACTTGTCCTTGATTCTGATCATTTCCACTTCCACCACCATAGGCAGAAGTGACAGGGTGACAAAATTGTTGTTTCTGACTATTCCCTTGGGGTCGTTGTAACGCCCCGATTTTCACGTTTTATAATTCTTCAGTATTTTAATGTCTTTATTTTATTCGAGGTCTTAGGAATGGAAATAAAATATTCCGAGACCATAGTCATGCTCGACGATATCGTAGGAAGCTACGATTAAGTTTTGAGTCAAAAACTCAAACAGAGTCCGGTCTGCGTTTTTACACTAACAGTATGATTTTACTGCTCAGAAGACCTCAGATGGACCCGTGAACGAGACAGTAAGTCTTAGAATTTGATTCTCTACGTTTTGGTTAAATTTCGTAAAAATTTCAGAAAAATAACTTCCTGACCTTCGTTCGAGCGAAATCCTTAATCAGGTGACGAACGGAGCCACATATGGAGTTACCGAGACTCGCCATCGGATAATCTTGATATCACAACATCCCAGGACACTTGGGAGAGTATGCCGGAGTCGTCATGATGATCGGGAAAATCTAGACGCGAAATGACCAAAATGCCCCTAACCTTAGTCTTTTGCACTTTTACCATTTTACCCTTTTGGCAAATGACCATTTTGCCCTTAAGTGACTTGTTTTAAGGCTGAACTCAGCCCTCACACCCTCTCATTCACGCAGCCCAGCCCCTCTTGAAGAGTCAAGAACACCATCTTCAACTTTAGAGAGAGAACACCATTGTTGTTCTTGAGAAAAGCTTGAGTTCTTGTTAGAATCACTTGAATCCTTGAGCAATCTTCCTTCATTTCAAGGTAAGATCACTTCTATGATCTCTTAGCTTCTTGAATATCTCTTTATTTCAAGATCAATCTTCATTTTCATGAAAATTATTTCTTAGATCCAAAAGTTTGAAAATCCATAGGAAATTGTAGAAAAATCATTTTGATGTGAGACCAATTTCTTTGAACTCACCTCATCATTCTCTATCTAAACCCTAGAGCTTATGATTCAACTCTCATCATAGTTCAAAAAGCACATTAGGGCCGAACCCTTTTGAAGATGATGAATAGTGTTTTTCATCAATTTTTGATTTTTAACACTTGATTTCATTCGTAGCTTTCCTAATGCCTTTGAATCCATGAAATGGAAAACCAAGATCAATTCCTAGCTTTATTCTCTTTAGGGTGGCCGAAACCCTCTTTGTGAGAATTGTTGAGTTTGGTTTGATTGTTGTTTAATGTTTGATTGTTTGGTTGTTTGTAGTTGGTGTCAATTATCAGAAGGTTCACAAACCGATCAACCGACTTTGATCCGGGAATCTTCTCTTCAACAGGTATGGGGAGAAGAACCTCATCACACCAAGATGGTGGTAGTGAGAATGGTTGTTTAAGTTTATGTGTGGGTGAAACCCTTTAGTTTGGGTTCACTTTTATGTGTTAAGTTTTGTTAAGTTCTCTTGGAGAACAAGATTGTTATGATGAGTTTATACTTGAGTATGCTGTAGTATGCTTTAACATAAGTTGATGATGATATGATTGAATGAAAATCATTTCCATGTATGTTGAAAAACCTACTTTGATCACTAGATCAAGTATGGACTTTTATGCTTGGTCATGAGACTATGATGTGTGATGGACTTGTATGTTTTGGTTATGATGTAATAAGGTGTAATTGTGGTTTGTCATAATTGGTGTGAGCTTTTGAGCTATATTTGCTTAGTTGGTGAAGCAAAGTCTCCATTTTTCATTGGAGTAGGCTTGTGGCCTTAGTAAGAGGAAAATATAAGAACATATGTTGTTCTTGTTTTGGCAAAGTTTTGATGCAACAAAACATGATTTCATAACCTATGTTTTCAAAGAGAAACAAAAGTGATTTTGATCCAAAGATCAAATGAAGTTTTAACCTTTTAAGTGTGTCACCAAAGTGGAAAATGTCTTTTCTTTAGCCATAGGTTTGTTAATCAAACTAAGTGTTTCAAAAGAGAATTAATGAAGAAGTTAAGGAAAAGTGAAAACAGGGCACTCGCCCAGCGAACCCCGTCTCGCCTCGCGAGACAGAGGGAAGATAAGGCATTCGCCAGGCTGACATTACCTCGCCTCGCGAGACAGTGGACTAGCCGAGCAGCAAAGATGCAGCTTCTCTGCCTCGCGTAGCGAAGTAGTTCTCGCCCCACGAACCGCCTAGGCAGTGAAGAATTGCAGCTCTGCCTCGCGACGCGAGACAATTATCGCCTCGCGATGCAGAAGGTCGGTTTGAAATACAGTTCTCTGCCTCGCGACACGAGACAATATTCGCCTCGCGATACAGAGGATTTGTATAAGGAGCAAATACAGCTCTCAGCCTCGCGACGCGAAACTTCTGTTCGCCCCGCGAGAAAAGAATTTCAAATGAGGTATCACTGCCTTAATTTAGCTAAGCGAATGTACTCTCGCTAAGCAGATTAAACCTTTTAGAAAATGCTACAAATAGAGTAAGTAGTTCAAATGTTGTTTCAAATCAAATAAGTTTTCAATTGTAAAAGTTTTTTTGGTTTACAAAAGGAGTTTTCTAACTCAATCGTAAAGTTTTAGGCGTGAAAAACCTAAGTTAAATAATTAACTTAGAGTTGAAGACAAGGGTTAATTAAGTATGGTATGTGGTGGAACAAGACCATGTACTATACCATTGATGACTTAGTACATCAAAGAGTTCATAAGACTTAAGTGAAATCAACACTTGTTTCTTTAATTGAAAAACAAGGGATTAATACCTTAGAAAGGCTTAAAGACTTATCTAAGAGGATTCTCAATCCTTATTCATAATGCTTAGGACTTGAGACATAATTCATAAGATGTAAACACAAACACGAAACGTTTTGGTTTTCAAAACAGTAGTTCGATGACGGACCGATGATTCGGATCTAGGTTAATCGTTCAATTGTTTCTGTCTTGTGATAACTGGAATGAGAGAGATCCTGAGGCTGTGCAGGTATGGGACTATACAGTGGAAGGAATCCTGAGGCTATGCAGGTATGGGACTGTATAGTTAAGGGCAGGCATATAAGAATTGATTGGTACTACCCATACCAACAAGATTTATCTTCTTTTCGGGAACTTAGAACATAAGAACTTTATAGTTAAGCGTGCTTGACTTAGAGTAATTATGAGATGGGTGACCTTCTCGGGAGTTTCCTAGAAAGCGTGTGAGTGAGGACAAAACACGCTGAAAAGACTTGTGTTGGTTTGTGGGGACAGTCGACGATTCTAAAAGCAGTCTGGATCATTCCAAAGGAGTCACGAGATATTTATCCGATGGATAAATGTTTTATCCGATGGATAAATGTTTTATAAAACAAAGACGCGTGTAGTTTCTAAGGAAGAGAACCTTCGTGAACCTTGAGGTCTATCCAATGGATAGACATTGCTTTATCGCATCTGCTTTGTGTAAGCATTGGCATTTCATGTGCATAGTTGTAAGGCCTTGAGCCTAGGAGTTGAGCTTACACCTTGATGCGGGTGCGAATCTTATGGTGACGATCTTCAATGGTCTTTTTGGAGGTATCAGGGTTGGAAGGGCTGACATGTGACCAGTTGGTGATTCTTCTGTGTCGTGGCGAATCCGTGCAATACACTGATATCCTCTACTAGATGCCGTACTTTTCATGTTTGGTCGAGAGTGTTACCGTAAAGCCAGATACGTGCACGTTACGAATGTTGTAGCATCTTGCTCATGGCTGGCAGAAACCGGAACATGTCCTCCCATTCACTCTCTCCGAATGTTTTGTTAGCTCCATGGAGTAGGGGTCAGAGTAGTACCCAGTGACATTGACATTGAGTCATATACATTGCATTGCATTGCATTGCATTGCATGGCTATTGATGTTTACATTTACTATTATACATCGCTGTATTGTTTAAGGATGCCTTATATTATGCTGTTAAATGTTTAGCATGCTATTATGTTGTTAACTGCTTAACATGATTTATACTGAGAACCTTTGTAAGCATGTTGGGTACGTTGTTACCCGGTGAGTCGTCCCGTTTTTGCTACTGCTGTTTTGTTGTGTTGATGAACGGGAATCTCACCCATATCTGTATGTTTTCTGCTGGTACTTGCTGTTGTTGTTTGAACAGATGGACGCGACGATGGTTCCGCTCCGCAGTCCCTTTGAGTTCGGAGGTGGACTCTTTTGCTGTTTTAGTTTTGTTGTCGGCCAGACTATGTCAGCTTTTGTAGTACCTTTTGGGAGCTATGACTCCTAGTACTTATTGTATTTTCTTATGTCAGTCATACATTAGACTTATGTCTGTATGTAGTAATGTTGTTATTTTTGTTTCTGTTTTCTGTTTTCTGTATTATAATACTGTATGTATGTCCTAGTAATGCATGGTGAACCTAAGTTCACTTATTAGTAATATTTATTACCTTTACTAATCCCATTACATCTTTATGAAAAAAAAAGAAAAAGAAAAATCGTATTTTCCGCATTAATAAATATTTTCGGCCTTATAAACGTTCGGGAATGTGACACTCGGGATAGGGTGTTGCAGTCGTGAATACGGTTTCTTCTGGGACTGCTTCCCTTCCTGGTTCTGGTATTGGTTTGGATTCCTGGACCTAGACGGTCCTCCCACAGTGCTCTTGTTCTCTCTTCCTCTTCTCATCTTCTCAACTTTTCTGCACTTCTCCACCAAGGCTTGAAAGTTACAGATCTCTAACGATAACACAGACTCCTTGATCTTGAAGCACAGACCTCCTTCAAACCTCTCGCATTTCCAGTCTTCATCAGGTTGGGCTTGGAAAAAGCGAAAATATTTTGCGAGCGATTCAAACTTCGCCGCATATTCCCCAACAGTCATTTCCCTCTGCTGTAGCCTCATAAATTCTTGCTCTTTCTCGGTCCTGGCACTCTGGGGAAAGTATTTATCTAGGAACTTGGTGTGAAACACTCCCCAAGTGATCTCCTGGTTGTTGGCTTCCAGTAGTGGTCTGGTTCCTCCCCACCAATATTCTGCATCGCCTAAAAACAGGTATGCGGCATAGTCAACCTTCACTCCCTCAGGGCAGCGCAGAACAGCAAATATCTTTTCCACCTTTTCCGGATCAGGATCCCCATGAAACTATGGCGGATCATGATGCCGAAAGTCAACTAAACCTATAGCATCAGTAGCAAGATCGGCTCTTTGTTGATTCTGTTGGTTCTGTTGAGCTATCGTAGCCGTTTGTTGAGCAACAGTTGCCGCCATATCTGCTATGGCCTGGATAGACCGATTAATATTGTCATCAACATTGGTGTCAGCAGTGCCGCGACCATCACCATCGTTGGTGTTGCCACATCCTCCACCACGACTGCATCTAAGATTCATGTTTCCCTACAAGGCAAACCAATCATACCCTAATAAGGAAACATAAGCTCGTGTGCCAACACACATTGCTTCAACAAAGAAACAATTCAAACAAGGTTCACATAGAGATCACATAACACAAACACAACAGACCTATTCCCCAAGAATTCCCGAAAGACTCGACCAGCTCTGATACCATTAATGTAACGCCCCCTTGGCGCCACATACTCGAACTCGATTGCGTAAAACGTAAACAAAATGAAAACGCTGGTTGCTTTCGGAAAATACTTTAATTAATTAACTACGTTCGAAAACATTGGTCTAAAAAAAAATATCTTCATACTTCAAGTAATCGAAACTCAAGACAATGGAATAATCCTTATAACACACATCAACGTTCAATATCCATAACAACATAGTAATAACGTAATTATGCCGAAGCAGATAAGTTTCTTAGAAATATAGTTTAACTCATAAAATAAGTTCATGTCTAGTATATCATATCACAGACTTAAAAACATATGTTCAACATACATGCAGTAGATAAAAATATGACTGCCTCAAAAAGTAGAACTCCTTTGCTAGTCGGGCTAAAAGTAATTGTTGGGAACTACCCCCAAGTCAGCTTCAATTCCCAAAGGAATTCGGAGGGATCCTCCTTTTCTTTATCTTCAAAAGACTCTGTCATCCGAGTCCTCACGTGTCCGCAGGGACCTCTGATCAACATCTGTACATGTATTCCAAAAACACAATAGGGTGTCCAACATGTACAGGCAAAGGTGAGATACTCATTTTACAAGTTTATCACGATAGCCGCACAAGCGAAAAACAGCAATTACATACACATATAAATACATTTGTAATAACAGATATTTATATACCATAATATCTCAAACACTATCATGAGTTGTAATAATGCATGAGACTCCAAAATCATCTTTCTAATTCATGTTCTCCAGAGATTCCTACTTCCCTTCATCAAGCGATAAGCCGCGAATACTCCTATAACACAATTGTTCTCATGAGTCGGCCTCTCAATTTAGGTCCAAACTCCAATTGTTCAGGGGTACCTCGTCACAACCATATCATGAATAGTCCAGTCTCTGATTGAGTTCATCCGTGTTGGGCAACCGATCACCAAGGCACGGGGTCGCGATGCCTCCGGCCACTTGTGGAGTCTCAAACACAGAATGCCCCTATAGACATAGTGGTCTTAACTGGCTCGTATTCTCAACTACTTGAGTTGTGGCTCGTTTTTAAATGGCACGTCTGCCTTTTCATGCATGTACACGGAAAATTATGTTTTCTTTTTCGTTCATTCTTTCTTGTCGAGGTATATATTTCACAACTCATTTTAAAGGACATATACCCCGTTCATTCAACACATAGGACACGAAGTCCGAATGCTCAATCCACAAAACACTAGCCTGACGTCTCGGTCACTAGGTTGGCATACATCTTAAGGAGAAAAAGGAAATCATTTTCACAAAACAGTTTAGGTAAAACAACACTCAATTTCATTGTCCTGAGCTAAGAGAATCCTTTCCAAGAAAATTATTTTCCGGGAAAGACTCTTTTCTTTACAAAACCCGTTTTTCTAAAGGTTCCGTCTCTTTAAAACGTTTTTCTAAAAGAAATTTTACTTTGAACCGACTTTCCTTAAAAGACTTTTTCCTTCAAAAGGATCTAATAATTTTTAAAAAGGTTTTCTTTCCTTGATAAAACAAAAAATTTCTCAAAACTTTCCTTTGATTTCAAAATCCATTTTCAAAACTAGGATTTCGATTTCCGATTGTTTTAATCTTCTTTATCGAGCTATAGCCAGTGCTGTGCTGTTAACCAGTCCAGGATATATATATATATATATATATATATATATATATATATATATATATATATATATATATATATATATATATATATGTCAATCTTAATTCATCAACAACACATCTAACAATCAAAACACCATGAGACTATCAAACTTATTATGATATAGTTCCTTTTACCTTTTTAGGTTTCTAAGTCGACTCCTGAATTGTTTTCGGTTCCGGTTCTGTTTTCGTCCGCGTCGCCTAACACAATCAACCACAATTTAATTCTCAACAACAACCAATACAAAGTAACAACATCAAAACATAAATAGCTTCCCCCAAAATTGGTCTAAGTTCGGCCAAAGTTTTGAAAAAAGGCTAGGGGTTTCATTTGGCTCCAATCTTTTGGATGGTTAGTTCTTAAGCATACTCACTAAATCAAGTCCTATTACTCAAAATTATGAAACAAAACTCATGATTCAACACACTCTAGGTCTCGGCCATAAAGAAGAAAAAAAAGCTTGGAATTGATTTTGTTTTCCATCACTTGGATTCCAGGACCATAGGAAAGGAAAGGATGGAATCAAGTGTTCAAGAACAGAAATTGGAAAAACCCATTTTCCCCCAATTTTTTCTAGGGTTTGGCCTCCCTAAATAAAATAGGCTAGGATTAGTGTTTGATCACATACTCTTGGATAGAAGTAGAGGGTTATGAAACTCGCTCAAAGAAATTGGTTTCACATTAAAAGGATTTTTCTACAATTTTCTAGAAATTTTTGAAATTTGGCTCATGAAGTTGAATGTAACACCCGGAGCTGACAAGGGCGGGGAGTGATCGTCGGTGCATGAGGCACGGACAAGGAGCAGCTCTTGGCAGTCTTCTAGGCAGAAGGACACATGAATGAACTGATTCACACCGGAATGAGAGCGATCCTGAGACTGTACAGGTATGGGACTGTACAGTTGAAGCAAGGCTTATAAGAATTGATTGGTACTACCTATACCAACAAGACGCATCTTCTTTTCGGAAACCCAGAACATAAGAACTCCATAGTTAAGCGTGCTTGACTAGGAGCACTTGTGGGATGGGTGACCTTCTGGGAAGTTTCCCAGAAAGCGTGTGAGTGAGGATAAAGCACGCTGAAAAAACCCGTATTGGTTTGTGGGGACAGTCGACAATCCTGAAAGCAGTTCGAGCCGTTACAAATGGTATCTGAACGGACCTCTCCTAGTATGGTGTGGTTCGGGGACGAACCAAGTGGAAGCTGGTGGGCATGTAACACCCGGGGCTGACGAGGGCGGGGAGTGAGCACCGGTGCATGAGGCACGGACAAGGAGCGGCACCGGGCAGGCTTCTAGGCGGAGGGACACATGAATTAACCGATTCACACCGGATGAGAGGGATCTTGAGACTGTACATGTATGGGACTGTACAGTTGAAGGAAGGCTTATAAGAATTGATTGGTACTACCTATACCAACAAGATGCATCTTCTTTTTCGGAGCGCAGAACATAAGAACTCCATAGTTAAGCGTGCTTGACTTGGAGCACATGTGAGACGGGTGACCTTCTTGGAAGTTTCCTAAAAAGCGTTTGTGTGAGGACAAAGCATGCTGAAAAGACCCATGTTGGTTTGTGGGGACAGTTGACAATCCTGAAAGCTGTCCGGGCCGTTACATTGAAACCCATGCAATCAAGGATTTCAAACTTGAAATAAGAAAAGATTCATGAGGCTTAAGGATCATAGAAGTGATCTTACCTTTTGAATGGCGAAGATTAGTCAAGAATCACACTTTTTCCTCTCTTAAGGAAAAATGAAAGAATTCTAAGGAAGAAAATGAAATGGTTGGATCTCTCCCTTGGCCGACTTGTGCATGGGAAATGGGGGACCAAAGTGTCCAAAGTTGGTCATTTAAGGGCATTTTTGTCTTTTCCTTCAAGGTTAAATGGTAATAATTAAAAGGTTAGGGGTATTTTGGCCTTTTTACGTCCAGATATTTTCAAACGTCATCATGACGTTGGCACGCTTTCTGCAACACCCTTTCCCGAGTGTCACATTCCCGAATGTTTATAAGGTCGAAAATATTATATAATGCAGAAAATACGATTTTTTTTTTTTCTTCTTTTCACAAGATGTAATGGGAATAGTAAAGGTAAATAATACTAATAAACGAACTTAGGTTTGCCATGCATTTCTAGATCATGTTGTATAACAAACACAGAACAGAAACAGAGACGTCAACATTACTGTATACAGACATAGGTCTAATGTATAACTGACATAAGAAATACAATAAGTACTAGGAGTCATAGCTCCCAAAAGGTACTACAAAAACTGATATAGTCTGGCCGACAACAAAACTAAAATAGCAAAAAGTGTCCTCCTTCGGGCTCAAGGAGATTACTGAACTGAACCATCATCACGTCCATCTGTTCAGGCAGCAACAGCAAGTACCGATAGAAAACATACAGATATGGGTGAGATTCCCGTTCATCAACACAACAAAACAGCAGTAATAAAAATGGAACGACTCACCGGATAACAGCGTACCCAACATGTTTACTAAGGTTCTCAATATAAATCATGTTAAACAGTTGACAACATAATATAAGGCATTCTTAAACAATACAGCGATGCATAACAGTAAATGTAAACATCAACAGCCATGCAATGCAGTGCAATGTATATGACTCAATGCCAATGTCACTGGGTACTACTCTGACCCCTACTCCATGGAGCTAACAAAACATTCGGAGAAAGTGAATGAGAGGACATGTTCCGGTTTCTGGCAGCCATGAGCAAGATGCTACAACATTCGTAACGTGAACATCTCTGGCTTTACGAAACCACTCTCGACCAAACATGAAAAGTACAACATCTAGTAGAGGATATCAGTGTATTGCACGGATTCGCCACGACACAAAAGAGCTACCAACTGGTCACATGTAAGCCCTTCCAACCCTGATACCTCCAAAAAGACCATTGAAGATCGTCATCGTAAGATTCGCACCCGCATCTAGGTGTAAGCTCAACTCCTAGGCTCAAGGCCTTACAACTATGCAAATGAAATGCCAATGCTTACACAAAGCAGATGCGATCAAGCAATGTCTATCCCCCGGATAAACCTCGAAGTCTACAAAGGTTCTCTTCCTTAGGAACTATTCGTATCTTTTGAAAAACAAAACCTTTATCCACAGGATAAATCTCGTGATCCCTTCGGGATCGAGTCATCACAAGACTGAAACAATTGAACGACTGATCGGGGTCCGAATCACTAGTCCGTCGTCGAACTACTATTTCAAAACCCAAAACATTTCATGTTTGTGTTTATGTCTTATGAAGTCATTGATGTACTAGGTCATCAATGGTATAGTATATGGTCTTGTTCCACCACATACCATACTTAATTATCCCTTGTCTTCAACTCTAAGTCAATTACTTAACTTAGGTTTTTAATGCGTAAAACTTTACGAGTTGAGTTAAAAACTCCTTTGTAAACCAAAACAACTTCTCAATTGAAACTCATTTGATTTGAAACAAGTTTTGAACCACTTACTCTATTTCTAGCACTTTATGAAAACAGGAAATTCGCTTAGCAGAGTTAAATTCGCTTAGCGAAAATGAGGCAGTAATACCTCTTTGAAAACTGCCCTGTGTCGCTGGGCGAGAAATGGTTTGCTCAGCGAAATTCGCTTCATTCGCTTAACGAAGATTATTTCGCTTAGCGAAAAGGAGGCAGTGATGCCTAACTTGTATTTTCTCTGTTTTCGCCCAGCGAAATTGGATTCGCTTAGCGAAAATTGCCTTGAAACAAGACATTAACCTTGTTAAAGAAAAGCCTTATGGAACTATATTGATTCTCATGAAACTTTTCATTAATCCACTTTTAAGTTACTTGATTAACTAGATGAACTAATGATAAGGTATAAAACATGTCTCACTTTGGTGAAAACACTTTGAGATTGAAACTTTGTTTGATCTTTGGATCAAAATCATTTATGGTTGTTGTTTAAGGCATAAGCCACTAAAAACATTTTTCTTACATCAAAACTTGAATTATTCAAGAACTACACATTACCCTCCTTTTCTCAAGGTCATGGCTAAAAGCCAACTAGGAACCAATGTGAAGTTTTACTTCATCAACTAATCAAATCATGGCACACAAAACTTACACAATTATGATGAACAATAACACACAACATTGCATCATAATTAAGCACCTAAGCACAAAAGTCCATACTTAAGCATGATCTAGTAATCAAGGTAGGTTTTTCATCATGCAAGAAATCATTTTCTCACCTAGAAAACATCATCATAAGACACATGATAAGGCATACAAGCATAACTACAAATATTACACATTGTTCTCCAAGAGAACTTAACACAACTTAACCATTAAAAGTGAACCCAAACTAAAGGGTTTCACCCACACATAACTTAAACAACCATCTTCACTACCACCATCTTGCTGTGAATGAGGTTCACCCCCCATACCTGTTGATGAGCAGATTCCCGAATCAAAGTCGGTTGATCGGTTTAGAACCTCCTGGCAATCGTCAACAACTACAACAACACAACAATCAAACATTAAACAACAATCAAAGCCAATCTCAACAATCCTAACAAAGAGGATTTCGGCCACCCAAGGTTAAAAAGGTTAGGAATTGATCTTGGTTTCCCATTTCATGGATTCAAAGGCATAGGAAAGCTAAGGATGAAATCAAGTGTTAGAAATCAAAAATTGATGAAAACACTATTCATCATCATCAAATAGGGTTCGGCCAAAAAGGGATTTTGGGCTATGATAGGAGTTGAATCATAAGCTCTTGTGTTTAGGTAGAGAATGATGATGTGAGTTCAAAGAACTTGGTCTTACCTCAAAAGGATTTTTCTACAATTTCCTATGGATTTTCAAAGTTTTGGATCTAAGAAATTCTTTTCATGAAAATGAAGATTGATCTTGAAATAAAGAAAGATTCAAGAAGCTAAGAGATCATAGAAGTGATCTTACCTTGAAATGAAGGAAGATTGCTCAAGGAATCAAGTGATTTCAACAAGAAATCAAGGAGCTTCAAGACCAACAATGGTGTTTTCTTCAAGAGCAACTATGGTGTTCTAAAGGGGAGAGGGGCTGTGCGTGAATGTGAGAGGGTGAGGGGCTGATTTCAGCTCTTAAGAGCTCACTTAAGGGTAAAAAGGTCATTTGCCCAAAAGGGTAAAATTGTAAAAGTGTAAAAGACTAAGGTTAGGGGCATTTTGGTCATTTTGCGTCCAGATATTTCCGAACGTCATGACGACTCTGGCATACTCTCCCAAGTGTCCTGGGATGATGTGATATCAAGATTATCTGTTGGCGAGTCCCAGTAAATCCATATGTGGCTCCGTTCGTCACCCGATTAAGGATTCCGCTCGAACGAAGGTCAGGAAGTGATTTTTCTGAAGTTTTTGTGAAATTTAGCCAAAACGTAGAGAATCGAATTCTAAGACTTACTGACTCGTTCACGGGTCCATCTGAGGTCTTCTGAACAGTAAAATCATACTGTCAGTATAAAAACGCAGACCGGACTCCGTTTGAGTTTTCGACTCAAAACTTAATCGTAGCTTCCTACGATATCGTCAAGCATGACTATGGTCTCAGAATATTTTATTTCCATTCCTAAGACCTAGAATAAAATAAAGACATTAAAATACTGAAGAATTAGAAAATGTGAAAATCGGGGCGTTACACTTTCCCATGTGATGTGACTTGATGTGACTTCAAGATTATCCGTTAGAGGGTCCCGGTAAATCCGTATCCAGCTCCGTTCATCACCCGATTCGAGATTTTGCCTGCATAAAGCGTTGGAGTTGATTTTTTTCAAATTTAACAAAAATGTAGGAAATCCAATTCTAAGACTAATTGTCTCGTTCACGGGTCAAAATTTGGTCTCTTGAGAAGTAAAATATTATTGTGAATGAAAAAATGCAGAATGAGCTCCAGTTGAGTTTTCAGCTCAAAATTTAATCATAGCTTCGTACGATAGCTTTGAGCATGAATATAGTCTCGGTTTATTTTATTTCATTTTCTAAAACCTCGAATAAAATATAAAGTTAATTATACAACTCACTGATTTATAAAGTCGTGAAATCGAGGTGTTACATCACTACCCCTGTAAAAAATAAAAAAAAATTCGTCCTCGAAATTACGAAACCTTGAAAAAGATTGGGATATTGTAGTCTCATCTTGTCCTCGAGCTCCCACGTCGTGTCTCCAGTCGCTTCATTCCAAACAAGACTAAGGGGACTTGTTTGCCCCTGAGTTGCTTGACCCTCTTATCATCGATTTGCACAGGCGATGTCTCATAAGACAAGTTTTCTTGTAAATGTGCTATATCGGGTTCAATTACATGGGAAGAATCAGGAATATACTTCCGAAGTTGTGAGACATGAAAAACATTATGAATATTGGAGAGAGAAAGTGGTAAGGCAATCTGGTATGCTACTGGACCAATACGTCGAAGAATTTGGTAGGGTCCAATTAATTTAGGAGTGAGTTTTCTGGAATTTATAGCTCTACCTACCCCAGTTGTGGGTGTGACTCTCAGGAGCACGTGTTCGCCTTCCTGAAACTCGAGGGGTCATCTTTGTTTATCAGATTAGCTCTTTTGTCTGCTCTGTGCCGTCTTCATCCTTTCACATATTTACTTAATATTTTTCGTTGTTTGTTGCACAAGTTCGGGGCCCACAATCCTATTTTCTCCATCCTAGTACCAAGATAACGGTGTCTGGCACTTTCGTCCATACAAAGCCTCATTGGGTGCCATCCCTATGCTAGAATGATAGTTGTTATTGTATGTGAACTCGATAAGAGGCAACAGATCATCCTAACTCCCACCATGGTCTAGAACACAAGCTCTCAGTAAATCTTCCAAAGATAGTATTGTCCTCTCCGTCTGTCCATCGATTTGACGGTGATATGTTCAACTCAGTCTCAACCTTGTTCCTAAAGCTTGATGTAGAATTTGCCAAAATCGTGAAGTAAACTTTGGGTCTCTATCAGAGACTATGCTTGACGGCACTCCATGTAGTCTGATTACTTCTCTGATATACAGCTCAATTAACTTCTCCATTGAGTAGTTGATCTTAACAGGTAAGAAGTGTGCTGACTTCGTTAACCTATCAACGATCACCCAGATCGAATCAAAACTCTTAGTTGTCCTCGGTAAACCTATCACGAAATCCATTGAGATGCTCTCCCATTTCCATTCGGGTACATCCAAGGATTGAAGCATTCCACCAGGTCGTTGATGTTCTACCTTTGCTTTATGACAGGTCAAACATTGATGTTACGTACTTAGCCACTTGCTTCTTCATTCCTAGCCACCAAAACTTCTGTTTCAGATCTTGATACATTTTGGTTGATCCAGGGTGAATGCTCAACTTGCTCTTATGTCCTTCTTCTAGAATCATTTTCCACATCTCTGGGTTGCTAGGCACACAAACCCATCCATTGCATCTCAAGATGCCATCGGTTCCCAAGCTGAACTCTGCAATGACATTTGCTTTTCCAGGATGGTATAGCAAAGTGAAGTCGTAGTCCTTGAGAAGTCGTAGTCCACACAAAGTCTTGAACTCTCGTCCTTCTTCTTTACCAACAACACTGGTGCTCCCCACGGGGACACACTTGGCCTCACAAACCGCTTGGACATCAGATCCTCTAGTTGAGTCTTCAACTCGGCTAACTCCGTAGGTGACATCCTATAAGGAGCTATAGAGATCGTACCAGATCCTGGAACTAAGTCGATCGCAAACTCGATGTCCCTCACAGGTGGCAAACATGGTACGTCCTCTGGAAAAACTTCCGGAAAATCTTCCATAATCGGCACAACGCATAAGACAACGTCCCTCTCGATTTCTAAACAGGATAGAAGCAAGTATCCTTGATCTCCTTCTTTCAAAGAAGCTCTTACTTGGTTGGCAGTTATAAATCCAGAAATCTCAGGGTCAGGAAAAACTAGGGTTCTATGTGCACAGTCTAAAAGGATATGGTTGGAAGATAACCAATCCATGCCTAAGATCACATCCAATTGAGTCAAAGGCAAACATATTAAGTCAACAAGAAAGTTCCTATCATGAACAATAACAGGACAATTCAGTCATACTGTATTTATAGTAACAGGTTTGGCAGTTGGAGTTGTGACAATCAAATCAAAAGACAGCGAAGAAACAGGCAACTCTAATTGTCTCACACAATTCAAAGAGATAAACGAATGTGTCGCACCCCAATCAAATAGTACAGTTAGGAGATTACTAGCTATGATGCAACTACCTTGTATGAGATCATCAGATTTGGAAGCATCAACGCCACTCATGGTATAAAATCTTCCCCTCGCTGTGGGTCTAGCAGTTCGCATGTTGTTGACAGTCAGCTCGGGCTTTGGTGTAGGGCATTCCCTCGCGAAATGTCCTATCTCTCCGCATTGGAACCATAGAACTCCTTTCAGCTTGCAGCTATCAGCTGGGTGTCCGGGTTGCCCACACTTGAAACATCTATGGGCTCGGCCTTGGTTCTGGTCGTTTCTGCTCCCACCACCGTAAGCAAAAGCAACAGGACGATAAGGTTGCTGTTTCTGACTATTCCCTTGAGGTCGGGCATACGGCTTCTTCTGGGACTGCTTCCCTTTCTGTTGCTGGTACTGGTTCGAGTTCGTTGACCTAGACGGTCCTCCTGCAGAACCCTTGTTCTCCCTTCCGATTCTCATCTTTTTCGCTTTTCTGCACTTCTCCACCAGAGCTTGGAAGGTACGGATATCTAGTGGCAACACTGACTCCTTGATCTGGAAGCGCAGACCGCCTTCGAATCTCTCACATTTCCAGTCCTCATCAGGTTAGGCTGGGAAAAAGCGAAAATATTTGGCGAGTGATACAAACTTCGCCGCATATTCCCCGACAATCATATCCCTCTGCTGCAGCTTCAGAAATTCTTGCTCCTTCTCGGTTCTGGCACTTTGGGGAAAGTACTTGTCCAGAAACTTGGTGCGAAATACTCCCCAAGTGATCTCTTGGTTGTTGGCTTCCGGCAGTTGTCTGGTTCCTCCCAACCAATACTCTGCATCACCCAGAAACAGGAATGTGGCATAGTCCACCTTCACTCCCTCGGGGCAGTGCAGAACAGCAAAAATCTTCTCTATTTCTTTTAGCCACAGGTCAGCCTTTTCCGGGTCACAGTCCCCATGAAACTGCGGAGGATCATGATGCCGAAAATTAACTAACCCTCTGGGACCAGCAGCAAGATCAGCTCTCTGTTGGTTCTGTTGATTCTGTTGAGCCATCGTTGCTGTCTGTTGAGCAACAGCAGCCGCCATATCAACCATGGCCTGGATAGCCCGATTCATGTTGTTGTCATCAGCATTGTTTTCAGCAGTGCCGCGACCTCCACCACGACCACCTCTAAGATTGATGTCTCCCTACAAGGCAAACCACACAGACCTTAATAAGGAAACATAAATCAAAACTAGTGTGTCAACACACATTGCTTCAATAGAGAAATAATTCAAACAAGGTTCACAGAGGTCACACAACATAAACATAACAGACTCACTTCCCAAGGATTCCCGAAAGACTCGACCAGCTTTGATACCACTAATGTAACACCCCCCTCGCGGGTGCTACATACACGGACTCTAATGCGGAATAAAACAAGAAAATAAAATGCTGGTTGCTTTCGGAAAATACTTTAATTAAGTAGCTACGTTCGAAAACGCGGTTCTAAAAATTTTCTGCATGCATAGGCAAACAACTCAAGACGGAGGAATAAATTTCATATCACACATTGATATTCACTGTTTATAAAAACATAAACATAACATAAAACCTGTCTAATGTATAACATATTACAGACTTAGAAATAATTCAACATGTGTGCAGTAATATAATATAATACTGCTCAAAAACAAAAGACTCCTAAGCTGGTCGGCTAAAAGTAGCCATTGGGGTACAACCCAACGTCGGCTCCTTCAAAAGTTTCCATCGTCCGAGTCCTCACGTCTCCGTGGGGACCTATGATCAACATTTGTACATGTGTTTGAAAAACACAACAAGGTGTCCAACATGTACCGGCAAAGGTGAGATACTCCTATAAAGTTTATCACGATAGCCGCACAGGCAACAAACAACATAAAAACAGTTATATGAATAGGTATTTCTATAATACAGTACAACATCTCAAACACATTCATCAATTATAATAATGCATGAGACTTCAATATCATCTTTCTAATTCATGTACTCCGGAGATTCTAACTTCCCAACATCGAGCGATAGGCCGTAGTAACACCCGTAACACAATTGTTCTCATGAGTCGGGCTCTCTATTTAGGTCCGAACTCCAATTGTTCCAGGGTACCACGTCATAACCATATCCTGAATACTCCAGTCTCTGATCGAGTTCATTCTTGTTTAGCAGCCGATTTACCACGGCACGGGGTTGCTACGCCACCGGCCACTTGTGGGATCTCGAACACCGAATGCCCCTATAGACCCAGTGGTCTTAACTGGCTGAATTCTCAACTACGAAAGTTGTAGCTCGGTTCCAAATGGCACGTCTGCCGGTTCATGCATGTACACAGAAAGTTTTCTGTTTTATTTGTGTTCATTCTTTCAAATGTCGAGACATAAAGTCCACGACTCGTTTCAAAAAGGCATTAAGCCCACTCAAATCAAAACACACAGGACACGAAGTCCGAGTGCTCAATCCACAAAGCACTAGCCCCGACGTCTCGGCGACTAGGTTTGGGTTCGTCTCAAAGGTTCATCATTTTTTTTTTTTTGGTTCATTTTCTCAAAATACTTTGGAAAACAAAACATACTTTGGTTTTCTTGAAACAAAATACCCTTTTTGATCAAGAGGACATTTTTCTGTGAAAAACACATTTCTTGAAGACAAAAACCGTTTTCCAAGGTTTCACGTCTTTTCAAACCGCTTTAGTGAAATAAAATACGTTTTGCACGACTTTCCACAAAACCACTTTTTCTTTTCAAGAAACATACTTTTCAAAAGGAAACTCAACTTTTCTTGAAAAGCAACACGTTTGAAAAAACCACTTTTTAATTTCAAAATGCGTTTTTCAAAACTTTGATTTCGATTCCGAGTCTTTTAAAAATTATCGAGACATAGCCAGTACTATGCTCATCCATGATATAAATATATGTGTAGATATATATATCAACAGTTCAATATCGCAATAAGATATCATCCAAGGCATCCATGCCACTGTTATATCAAATAACCAACTATGCACAACACTTAACATCCAATCAATCCAGGATATAAGTATACATATATATCAAGTCTTAATTCAATTATAACACACTAATCAATCATATACCATGAGGCTACCAAACTCAAAATGAATTACCTCCCTTTACCTCACAAAGGAAGTTCAATGCAAACTTGATCGGTTCTCGGCTCCGGCTCCGGTTTCGTTCTCGTTGCTAAAACAATCAAACATAATTCAATTCAAACAACAATTCAACATCAATAAACAACATCAAAACATAAATTTATTCCCCTACAAGGCATAGGGTTCGGCCATGAAAGGTGAAAAGGGTTAGGGATCTCATTTGGTTCCACACTTTTGGATGGTTGGTTCATGAACTTAGTTAACACCATTTCAAGTCCTATGACTCAAAAATGTGAAACAAAACTCATGGATTTTCCCCATGAAGCACTCAGCCAAATAGGGAAATTTTGGCTAGGAATTGATTTGGTTTTCCATCACTTGGATTGAAGGACACTAGGAAAGCTAAGGATGGAATCAAGAGTTAGAAATCTAAAATTTGAGCAAAAACACTATTCATCACCACTACAACGGTTCGGCCACTTTGGGGTTTTAGAGCTGGGATGAGACTTGGATCATGATCTCTTGGGTTTAGATAGAGGGTGATGAGGTGAGTTCAAAGAACTTGGTTTCACCTCCAAAGGATTTTCCTACAATTTTCTATTGATTTTCAAACTTTTGGATCTAAGAATGAGTTTCATGAAAATGGAGTTTTGATCTTGATATTGAAAGAGATTCAAGAAGATATAAGACCATAGAAGTGATCTTACCTTACAATGGAGGAATATTGATCAAGAAATCAAGTGATTTCAACAAGATTTCAAGGTTTCCTCATGGATTCAATGGAGGTTTTCAAGGAGGAAGAAGATGAAGCTCTTGGTTGCTCTTAGGGGGCTGGGCTGCGTGGAATGAGGGGCTGAGAGGGCTGTTCCAGCCTTCTTAAAAGCTCATTAAGGGTAAAAAGGTCATTTGGTTCAAAGGGTAAAATGGTAAAAGGTGAAAAAGCTTAAATTAGGGGTATTTTGGTAATTTCGCTTCCCGAAATTCCCGATCGTCATGACGAATCTGGCATACTCTCCCAAGTGAGTTGACATGATGTGATATCAACAATATCCGTTGTTGGGTCCTGGTAAGTCCATACGCGGCTTCGTTCTTCACCCGATTGAAGATTTCGCTCGAACGAAGGTCAGGAAATGATTTTTTTTTGAAATTTTTATGAAATTTAACCAAAACGTAGAGAATCGAATTCTAAGACTTACAGTCTCGTTCACGAGTCCATCTCAGGTCTCCTGAGCAGTAAAATTATACTGTCAGTGTAAAAACGCAGACCAGACTTCGTTTGAGTTTTCGACTCAAAACTTAATCGTAGCTTCCTACGATATCGCTGAGCATGATTTTGGTCTCCGAATATTTTATATCCCTTTCTAAGACCTTGAATAAAAATATAAGTTCATAAATACTGATTAAATGAAAAACTCGAAAATCGGGGTGTTACATTACTTCCCCACTAAAAAAAAATTTCGTCCTCGAAATTACATACCTTGAAAAAGATCGGGATGCTGTAATCTCATCTTGTCCTCGAGCTCCCACGTTGCATCTCCAGTTGCTTCGTTCCAAACGACTTTGACTAAAGGAACTTGTTTTCCCCTGAGTTACTTGATCCTCTTATCAACGATTCGCACAGGCGATGTCTCATAAGTCAAGTTTTCTCGTAAATGTACTATATCGGGTTCGGTTACATGAGACGGATCAGGAATATATTTCCGAAATTGTGAGACATGGAATACATTATGAATGTTAGACAGAAAAGGTGGTAAGGCAATCTGGTAAGCTACTGGACCAATAGGCCGAAGAATTTGGTAAGGTCCAATGAATTTGGGAGTGAGTTTTCTGGACTTAATCGCTCTACCTACCCAAGTCGTAGATGTGACTCTCAGGAACACGTGTTCACCTTCTGGAAACTCGAGCGGTCGTCTCCGTTTGTCTGAGTAGCTCTTTTGTCTGCTCTGTGCCATTTTCATCTTTTCCCAGATCTGTTTAATCTCTTCCGTTGTTTGTTGCACAAGTTCTGGGCCTACGATCATATTCTCTCCATCCTGGTACCAACACAACGGTGTCTGGCACTTTCGTCCATATAAGGCTTCTTAGGGTGCCATCCCTATACTAGAATGATAGTTGTTATTATAGGTGAATTCTATAAGAGGCAACAGATCATCCCAACTTCCACTGTGGTCTAGAACACAAGCTCTCAGCAGATCTTCCAAAGACTGTATTGTCCTCTCTGTCTGTCCATCAGTCTACGTGTGATAGGCTGAACTTAGCCTCAACTTTGTCCCTAAAGCATAATGCAGACTCTGCCAAAAACGTGACGTGAACTTTGGGTCTCTATCAGAGACTATGCTTGAAGGCACTCCATGTAAGTCAGATTACTTCTCTGATATATAGCTCAGTTAACTTCTCCATTGAGTAGTTGATCTTAACAGGTAAGAAGTGTGCCGACTTCGTTAACCTATCAACGATCACCCAAATCGAATCAAAACTCTTAGAAGTTCTCGGTAATCCAAACACAAAATCCATTGAAATGCTCTCCCATTTCCATTCGGGTACATCCAAGGATTGAAGCATTCCTCCAGGTGGTTGATGTTCTACCTTTGCTTTCTGACAGGTCAAACATGACGCTACATACTCAGCCACTTGCTTCTTCATTCCTGGCCACCAAAACTTTTGTTTCAGATCTTGATACATTTTGGTTGATCCAGGGTGAATGCTCAGCTTGCTCTTGTGTCCTTCCTCTAGAATCATCTTCCTCATCTCCAGGTTGCTTGGCACACAAACTCGTCCATTGCATCTCAAGATACCATCAGTTCCCATACTGAACTCTGCAACTTTCTCTTGTCCAAGTAACTCCTTTTTCTCTTGGAGATATACATCAGTTGCTTGCTGTTCACGGATCGTCTCCATCAGTCCACTAGATACCTTGATCATTCCCAAGCTAATCCTCTCGTGGTTCACTTCCACAGCTAGATTGAGATCACGAAACTGTTCTATCAATTCTAGCTCTTTAACCATCATTGCAGAGATGTGCAAGGTCTTTCGACTCAGAGCGTCTGCAACGACATTTGCTTTCCCAGGGTGGTATAGCAAAGTGAAGTCGTAGTCTTTAAGAAACTCCATCCAACGTCTCTGCCTCATGTTAAGTTCGTTCTGGTCGAACAAGTACTTCACACTTTTGCGGTCACTGAAGACATCGAACTTTGATCCATATAAGTAATGTCTCCAGATCTTTAGTGCAAAAACTATAGAAGCTAACTCAAGGTCGTGCGTCGGGTAATTCCTCCCATGTGTCTTCAACTGGCGCGAAGCATATGCTACAACCTTCCGATGTTGCATAAGAACACATCCTAATCCCTGATGCGAAGCATCACAGTACACTTCGTACGGTTCGTCCGGTTTAGGCAACACTAACACTGGTGAGGTTGTCAAACGTTCCTCCATCATCTGAAAATTCTCCTCACATTTGTCTGTCCACATAAACGGTTGGTCCTTCCTCGTAAGTGGAGTCAACGGTGCAACAATCTTCGACAATCCTGCGATGAACCTTCTGTAATAACCAGCTAGTCCAACGAAACGGCGGATTTCTGTCACGGTCTTAGGTCTTTCCCATAGAAGTACTGCTTCTACTTTAGTAGGATCGACGACAATCCCTTCCTTCGAAATCACATGTCCTAAGAATTTGATTTTATCCAGCCAAAATTCGCACTTGGGTAGCTTTGCGTACAGCTTCTCCTTGTGAAGGATCTGCAAAACTTGTCGTAGGTGTTCCTTATGCTCCTCGGAACTTTTTGAGTAGATGAGAATGTCGTCTATAAACATGACGACAAACTGATCCAAAAACGGACAGAAAATCCTATTCATATAGTCCATGAAGATAGCAGGCGCGTTCGTCACTCCGAAAGGCATCAAGAGGTACTCATAGTGACCATAATGAGTCCTGAAAGCAGTCTTAGGTACGTCCTCCTTCTTCACTCTGATCTGGTGATAACCGGATCTCAGATCTATCTTCGAAAAGACAACGGCTCCTTGAAGTTGATCCATCAAATCATCTATGCGGGGTAGAGGATACTTGTTCTTGATCGTTATCTTGTTGAGTTGATGGTAATCCTTACAGAGTCTTGAACTCTCGTCCTTCTTCTTTACCAACAACACTGGTGCTCCCCACGGGGACACACTTGGCCTCACAAACCGCTTGGACATCAGATCCTCTAGTTGAGTCTTCAACTCGGCTAACTCCGTAGGTGACATCCTATAAGGAGCTATAGAGATCGGACCGGATCCTGGAACTAAGTCGATCGCAAACTCGATGTCCCTCACAGGTGGCAAACCAGGTACGTCCTCTGGAAAAACTTTCGGAAAATCATTCACAACCGGCACATCGCTCAAGACAACGTCCCTCTCGATTTCTAAACAGGATAGAAGCATGTATCCCTGATCTCCTTCTTTCAAAGAAGCTCTTACTTGGTTGGCAGTTATAAATCCAAAAATCTCAGGTTCCGGAAAAACTAGGGTTCTATGTGCATAGTCTAAAAGGATATGGTTGGAAGATAACCAATCCATGCCTAGGATCACATCCAATTGAGTCAAAGGCAAACATATTAAGTCAACAAGAAAGTTCCTATCATGAACAATAACAGGACAATTCAATCATACTATATTTATAGTAACAGGTTTGGCAGTTGGAGTTGTGACAATCAAATCAAAAGACAGCGAAGAAACAGGCAACTCTAATTGTCTCACACAATTCAAAGAGATAAACGAATGTGTCGCACCCGAATCAAATAGTACAGTTAGGAGATTACCAGCTATGATGCAACTACCTTGTATGAGATCATCAAATTTGGAAGCATCAACGCCACTTTTGGTATAAACCCTTCCCCTCGCTGTGGGTCTAGCAGTTCGCATGTTGTTGACAGTCGGCTCGGGCTTTGGTGTAGGGCATTCCCTCACGAAATGTCCTATCTCTCCGCATTGGAAACATAGAACTCCTTTCTGCTTGCAGCTATCAGCTGGGTGTCCGGGTTGCCCACACTTGAAACATCTTTGGGCTCGGCCTTGGTTCTGGTCGTTTCTGCCCCCACCACCGTAAGCAGAAGCAACAGGATGATAAGGTTGCTGTTTCTGACTATTCCCTTGAGGTCGGGAATACGGCTTCTTCTGGGACTACTTCCCTTTCTGTTGCTGGTACTGGTTCGGGTTCGTTGACCTAGACGGTCCTCCTGCAGTACCCTTGTTCTCCCTTCCGCTTCTCATCTTTTCCACTTTTCTGCACTTCTCCACTAGAGCTTGGAAGGTACGGATCTCTAGTGGCAACACTGACTCCTTGATCTCGAAGCGCAGACTGCCTTCGAATCTCTCACATTTCCAGTCCTCATCAGGTTGGGCTTGGAAAAAGCGGAAATATTTGGCGAGTGATTCAAACTTCGTCGCATATTCCCCGACAGTCATACCCCCTACTGCAGCTTCAGAAATTCTTGCTCCTTCTCGGTTCTGGCACTTTGGGGAAAGTACTTATCCAGAAACTTGGTGCGAAATACTCCCCAAGTGATCTCTTGGTTGGTGGTTTCCGGCAGTTGTCTGGTTCCTCCCCACCAATACTCTGCATCACCCAGAAACAGGAATCTGGCATAGTCTACCTTCACTCCCTCGGGGTAGTGCAGAACAGAAAAAATCTTCTCTATTTCTTGTAGCCACAGGTTAGCCTTTTTCGGGTCACAGTCCTCGTGAAACTGCAGAGGATCATGACTCCGAAAATCAACTAACCCTCTGGCACCGGCAGCAAGATCAGCTCTCTGTTGGTTCTGTTGATTCTGTTGAGCCATCGTTGCTGTCTATTGAGCAACAGCAGCCGCCATATCAGCCATGGCCTGGATAGCCCGATTCATGTTGTTGTCATCAACATTGTTGTCAGTAGTGCTGCGACCTCCACCACGACCACCTCTAAGATTCAATTCTCCCTACAAGGCAAACCACACATACCATAATAAGGAAACATACATCAAAACTAGTGTGTCAACACACCTTGCTTCAACAGAGAAACAATTCAAACAAGGTTCACAAAGGTCACACAACATAAACATAACAGACTCACTTCCCAAGGATTCCCGAAAGACTCGACCAGCTCTGATACCACTAATGTAATACCCCCCTCGCGAGTGCTGCAGAATAAAACAAGAAAATAAAACGCTAGTTGCTTTCAGAAAATACTTTAATTAAGTAGCTATGTTCGGAAACGCGGTTCTAAAAATTTTCTGCATGCATAGGCAAACAACTCAAGATGGAGGAATAAATTTCATATCACACATTGATATTCACTGTTCATAAAAACATAAACATAGCGTAAAACCTGGTCTAATGTATAACATATTACAGACTTAGAAATAATTCAACATGTGTGTAGAAATATAATACAAGACTGCTCAAAAACAAAAGACTCCTAAGCTGGTCGGCTAAAAGTAGCCATTGGGGTACAACCCAACCTCGGCTCCTTCAAAAGTTTCCATCGTCCGAGTCCTCACGTCTCCGCGGGGACCTATGATCAACATCTGTACATGTGTTCCAAAAACACAACAAGGTGTCCAATATGTACAGGCAAAGCTGAGATACTCATATAAAGTTTATCACGATAGCCGCACAGGCGACAAACAGCATAAAAACAGTTATATGAACAGGTATTTCTATAATACAATAGAACATCTCAAACACATTCATCAGTTATAATAATGCATGAGACTTCCATATCATCTTTCTAATTCATGTACTCCGGAGATTCTAACTTCCCAACATCGAGCGATAGGCCGTAGTAACACCAGTAACACAATTGTTCTCATGAGTCGGCCTCTCTATTTAGGTCCGAACTCCAATTGTTCCAGGGTACCACGTCATAACGATATCCTGAATAATCCAGTCTCTGATCGAGTTCATTAGTGTTTGGCAGCCGATTTACCACGACACGGGGTTGCTACGCTACCGGCCATTTGTGGGATCTTGAACACAGAATGCCCCTATAGACCCAGTGGTCTTAACTGGCTGAATTCTCAACTACGAAAGTTGTAGCTCGGTTCCAAATGGCACGTCTGCCGGTTCATGCATATACACAGAAAGTTTTCTGTTTTCTTTGTGTTCATTCTTTCAAATGTCGAGACATAAAGTCCATGACCCGTTTCAAAAAGGCATTAAGCCCACTCAAATAAAAAACACAGGACACGAAGTCCGAGTGCTCAATCCGCAAAGCACTAGCCCCGACGTCTCGGCCACTAGGTTTGGGTTCATCTCAAAGGTTCATCGTTTTATTTTTGGTTCATTTTCTCAAAACACTTTGGAAATCAAAACATACTTTGGTTTTCTTGAAACAAAACACCCTTTTTGATCAAGAAATATTTTCCCGTGAAAAACACCTTTCATGAGGACAAAAACCGTTTTCCAAGGTTTTACGTCTTTTCAAACCGCTTTACTGAAATAAAATATGTTTTGCACGACTTTCCACAAAACCACTTTTTCTTTTCAAGAAACATACTTTTCAAAAGGAAACCCAACTTTTCTTGAAAAGCAACACGTTTTCCCAAAACCACTTTTTAATTTCAAAATGCATTTTTCAAAACTTTGTTTTCAATTCCGAGTCTTTTAACAATTATCGAGACATAGCCAGTACTATGCGCATCCAGGATATATATATATATATATCAACAGTTCAATATCACAATAAGATATCATCCAAGGCATCCATGCCACAGTTATATCAAATAACCAACTATGCACAAGACTTAACATCCAATCAATCCAGGATATAAGTATACATATATATCAAGTCTTCATTCAATTATAACACACTAATCAATCATATACCATGAGGCTACCAAACTCAAAATGAACTTCCTCCCTTTACCTCACAAAGGATGTTCAATGCAAACTTGATCGGTTCTCGGCTCCGGCTCCGGTTTCGTTCTCGTCGCCTAAAACAATCAAACACAATTCAATTCAAACAACAATTCAACATCAATAAACAACATCAAAACATAAATTTCTTCCCCTACAAGGCATAGGGTTCGGCCATGAAAGGTGAAAAGGGTTAGGGATCTCATTTGGTTCCAAACTTTTGGATAGTTGGTTTGTCGACTTAGTTCACACCATTTCAAGTCCTATGACTCAAAAATGTGAAACAAAACTCATGGATTTTCTCCATGAAGCTCTCGGCCATATAGGGCAATTTAGGCTAGGAATTGATTTGGTTTTCCATCACTTGGATTCAAGGACACTAGGAAAGCTAAGGATGGAATCAAGAGTTAGAAATCAAAAATTTGAGCAAAAGCACTATTCATCACCACTACAAGGGTTTGGCCACTTGGGGTTTTAGAGCTAGGATGAGACTTGGATCATGATCTCTTGGGTTTAGATAGAGGGTGATGAGGTGAGTTCAAAGAACTTGGTTTCACCTCCAAAGGATTTTCCTATAATTTTCTATTGATTTTCAAACTTTTGGATCTAAGAATGAGTTTCATGAAAATGGAGTTTTGATCTTGATATTGAAAGAGATTCAAGAAGATATAAGACCATAGAAGTGATCTTACCTTAAAATGGAGGAAGATTGGTCAAGAAATCAAGTGATTTCAACAAGATTTCAAAGTTTTCTCAAGTATTCAATGGAGGTTTTCAAGGAGGAAGAAGATGAAGCTCTTGGTTGCTCTTGGGGGGCTGGGCTGCGTGGAATGAGGGGCTGAGAGGGCTGTTCCAGCCTTCTTAAAAGCTCATTAAGGGTAAAAAGGTCATTTGGTTCAAAGGGTAAAATGGTAAAAGGTGAAAAAGCATAACTTAGGGGTATTTTGGTAATTTCGCTTACCAAAATTCCCGATCGTCATGACGACACTGGCATGCTCTCCCAAGTGAGTTGACATGATGTGATATCAAGATTATCCGTTGTCGGGTCCTGGTAAGTCCATACGCGGCTCCGTTCTCCATCCGATTGAAGATTTCGCTCGAACGGAGGTCAGGAAATGATTTTTTTGTAATTTTTACGAAATTTAACCAAAACGTAGAGAATCGAATTCTAAGACTTACTGTGTCGTTCACGGGTCCATCTGAGGTCTCCTGAGCAGTAAAATTATATTGTCAGTGTAAAAACGTAGATCGGACTCCGTTTGAGTTTTCGACTCAAAATTTAATCGTAGCTTCCTACGATATCGCTGAGCATGATTATGGTCTCGGAATATTTTATATCCCTTTCTAAGACCTCGAATTAAAATATAAGTTCATAAATACTGATTAAAAGAAAAACTTGGGTGTTACATTACTACCCCACTAAAAAAAAAAATTCGTCCTCGAAATTACGTTCCGTGAAAAAGATCGGGATACTGTAATCTCATCTTGTCCTCAAGCTCCCACGTTGCATCTCCAGTTGCTTCGTTCCAAACGACTTTGACTAAGGGAACTTGTTTTCCCCTGAGTTGCTTGATCCTCTTATCAACGATTCGCACAGGCGATGTCTCATAAGACAAGTTTTCTCGTAAATGTACTATATCAGGTTCGGTTACATGAGACGGATCAGGAATATATTTTCGAAGTTGTGAGACATGGAAAACATTATGAATGTTAGACAGAAAAGGTGGTAAGGCAATCTAGTAAGCTACTGGACCAATAGGCCGAAGAAATTGGTAAGGTCCAATGAATTTGGGAGTGAGTTTTCTGGACTTAATCGCTCTACCTACCCCAGTCGTAGATGTGACTCTCAGGAACACGTGTTCACCTTCTTGAAACTTGAGCGGTCGTCTTCGTTTGTCTGAGTAGCTCTTTTGTCTGCTCTGTGCCATTTTCATCTTTTCCCGGATCTGTTTAATCTTTTCCGTTGTTTGTTGCATAAGTTCTGGGCCTACGATCATATTCTCTCCATCCTGGTACCAACACAACGGTGTCTGGCACTTTCGTCCATGTAAGGCTTCGTAGGGTGCCATCCCTATACTAGAATGATAGTTGTTGTTGTCGGTGAATTCTATAAGAGGCAACAGATCATCCCAACTTCCACCGTGGTCTAGAACACAAGCTCTCAGCAGATCTTCCAAAGACTGTATCGTCCTCTCTGTCTGTCCATCAGTCTGAGGGTGATAGGCTGAACTTAGCCTCAACTTTGTCCCTAAAGCATAATGCAGACTCTGCCAAAAACGTGACATGAACTTTGGGTCTCTATCAGAGACTATGCTTGAAGGCACTCCATGTAGTCTAATTACTTCTCTGATATGCAGCTTAGTTAACTTCTCCATTGAGTAGTTGATCTTAACAGGTAAGAAGTGTGCCGACTTCGTTAACCTATCAACGATCACCCAAATCGAATCAAAACTCTTAGAAGTTCTCGGTAATCCAAACACAAAATCCATTAAAATGCTCTCCCATTTCCATTCGGGTACATCCAAGGATTGAAGCATTCCTCCAGGTGGTTGATGTTCTACCTTTGCTTTCTGACAGGTCAAACATGACGCTACATACTCAGCCACTTGCTTCTTCATTCCTGGCCACCAAAACTTTTGTTTCAGATCTTGATACATTTTGGTTGACCCAAGGTGAATGCTCAGCTTGCTCTTATGTCCTTCCTCTAGAATCATCTTCCTCATCTCCGGGTTGCTTGGCACACAAACTCGTCCATTGCATCTCAAGATACCATCAGTTCCCATACTGTACTCTGCAGCTTTCTCTTGTCCAAGTAACTCCTTTTTCTCTTGGAGATATACATTAGTTGCTTACTGTTCACGGATCGTCTCCATCAGTCCACTAGATACCTTGATCATTCCCAAGCTAATTCTCTCGTGGTTCACTTCCACAGCTAGATTGAGATCACGAAACTGTTCTATCAATTCTAGCTCTTTAACCATCATTGCAGAGATGTGCAAGGTCTTCCGACTCAGAGCGTCTGCAACGACATTTGCTTTCCCAGGGTGGTATGGCAAAGTGAAGTCGTAGTCTTTAAGAAACTCCATCCAACGTCTCTGCCTCATGTTAAGTTCCTTCTGGTCGAATAGGTACTTTAAACTTTTGTGGTCACTGAAGACATCGAACTTTGATCCAAATAAGTAATGTCTCCAGATCTTTAGTGCAAAAACTTCAACAGCTAACTCAAGGTCGTGCATCGGGTGATTCCTCCCATGTGTCTTCAACTGGAGCGAAGCATATGCTACAGCCTTCCGATGTTGCATAAGAACACATCCTAATCCCTGATGCGAAGCATCACAGTACACTTTGTACGATTCGTCCGGTTTAGGCAACACTAACACAGGTTAGGTTGTCAAACGTTCCTTCATCATCTGAAAACTCTCCTCACATTTGTCAGTCCACATAAACGGTTGGTCCTTCCTCGTACGTTAAGTCAACGGTGCAACAATCTTCGACAATCCTTCAATGAACCTTCTGTAATAACCAGCTAGTCCAACGAAACGGCGGATTTCTGTCACGGTCTTGGGTCTTTCCCATAGAAGTACTGCTTCTACTTTAGTAGGATCGACGGCAATCCCTTCCTTCGAAATCACATGTCCAAAGAATTTGACTTTATCCAGCCAAAATTCGCACTTGGGTAGCTTTGCGTACAGCTTCTCGTTGTGAAGGATCTGCAAAACTTGTCGTAGGTGTTCCTCATGCTCCTCAGAACTTTTTGAGTAGATGAAAATATCGTCTATAAACATGACGACAAACTGATCCAAAAACGGACGGAAAATCCTATTCATATAGTCCATGAAGATAGCAGGCGCGTTCATCACTCCGAAAGGCATCAAGAGGTACTCATAGTGACCATAACGAGTCCTGAAAGCAGTCTTAGGTACGTCCTCCTTTTGATGAATAAATGGAAATACTATCTTATCCATTTATGGCAATGTCATTTTGATGTTTGGTCTCAACCAGGAACGATCCAAATAAACCAATTCTCCGAACTTTCATTTCACCTTTTGGGCTATTTTTCAAATGTGCGACTAATCTGGTGATAACCGGATCTCCGATCTATCTTTGAAAAGACAGCGGCTCCTGGAAGTTGATCCATCAAAATTATCTATGCGGGGTAGAGGATACTTGTTCTTGATCGTTTTCTTGTTGAGTTGACGGTAATACATACAGAGTCTTGAACTCTCGTCCTTCTTCTTTACCAACAACACTGGTGCTCCCCACGGGGACACACTTGGCCTCACAAACCGCTTGGACATCAGATCCTCTAGTTGAGTCTACAACTCGGCTAACTCCGTAGGTGACATCCTATAAGGAGCTATAGAGATCGGACCGAATCCTGGAACTAAGTCAATCGCAAACTCGATGTCCCTCACAGGTGGCAAACCTGGTACGTCCTCTGGAAAAACATCCGGAAAATGTTCCACAACCGGCACATCGCTCAAGACAACGTCCCTCTCAATTTCTAAACAGGATAGAAGCATGTATCCCTGATCTCCTTCTTTCAAAGAAGCTCTTACTTGGTTGGCAGTTATAAATCCAGAAATCTCAGGCTCAGGAAAAACTAGGGTTCTATGTGCACAGTCTAAAAGGATATGGTTGGAAGATAACCAATCCATGCCTAGGATCACATCCAATTGAGTCAAAGGCAAACATATTAAGTCAACAAGAAAGTTCCTATCATGAACAATAACAGGACAATCCAAACATACTGTATTTACAGTAACAGGTTTGGCAGTTGGAGTTGTGACAATCAAATCAAAAGACAGCGAAGAAACAGGCAACTCTAATTGTCTCACACAATTCAAAGAGATAAACGAATGTGTCGCACCCGAATCAAATAGTACAGTTAGGAGATTACCAGCTATGATGCAACTACCTTGTATGAGATCATCAGATTTGGAAGCATCAACGCCACTCATGGTATAAACCCCCTCGCTGTGGGTCTAGCAGTTCGCATGTTGTTGACAGTCGGCTCGGGCTTTGGTGTAGGGCATTCCCTCACGAAATGTCCTATCTCTCCGCATTGGAAACATAGAACTCCTTTCAGCTTGCAGCTATCAGCTGGGTGTCCGGGTTGCCCACACTTGAAACATCTCTGGGCTCGGCCTTGGTTCTGGTCGTTTCTGCTTCCACCACTGTAAGTGGAAGCAACAGGATGATAAGGTTGCTGTTTCTGACTATTCCCTTGAGGTCGGGAATACGGCTTCTTCTGGGACTGCTTCCTTTTCTGTTGCTGGTACTGGTTCGGGTTCGTTGACCAAGACGGTCCTCCTACAGTATCCTTGTTCTCCCTTCCGCTTCTCATCTTTTCCACTTTTCTACACTTCTCCACCAGAGCTTAGAAGGTACGGATCTCTTGGCAACACTGACTCCTTGATCTCGAAGCACAGACCGCCTTCGAATCTCTCACATTTCCAGTCCTCATCAGGTTGGGTTTGGAAAAAGCGGAAATATTTGGCGAGTGATTCAAAATTTGCCGCATATTCCCCGACAGTCATATCCCTCTGCTGCAGCTTCAGAAATTCTTGCTCCTTTTCGGTTCTGGCACTTTGGGGAAAGTACTTGTCCAGAAACTTGGTGCGAAATATTCCCCAAGTGATCTCTTGGTTGTTGGCTTCCGGCAGTTGTCTGGTTCCTTCCCACCAATACTCTGCATCACCCAGAAACAGGAATGTGGCATAGTCCACCTTCACTCCCTCGGGGCAGTGCAGAACAGCAAAAATCTTCTCTATTGCTTGTAGCCACAGGTCAGCCTTTTCCGGGTCACAGTCCCCGTGAAACTGCGGAGGATCATGACGCCGAAAATCAACTAACCCTCTGGCACCAGCAGCAAGATCAGCTCTCTGCTGGTTCTATTGATTCTTTTGAGCCATCGTTGCTGTCTGTTGAGCAACAGCAGCCGCCATATCAGCCATGGCCTGGATAGCCCGATTCATGTTGTTGTCATCAGCATTGTTGTCAGCAGTGCCACGACCTCCACCATGACCACCTCTAAGATTCATGTCTCCCTACCAGGCAAACCACACATACCTTAATAAGGAAACATAAATCAAAACTAGTGTGTCAACACACATTGCTTCAACAGAGAAACAATTCAAACAAGGTTCACAAAGGTCACACAACATAAACATAACAGAATCACTTCCCAAGGATTCCCGAAAGGCTCGACCAGCTCTGATAACGCTAATGTAACACCCCCCTCGCGGGTGCTACATACACGGACTCTAAAGCGGAATAAAACAAGAAAATAAAATGCAGGTTGCTTTTGTAAAATACTTTAATTAAGTAGCTACGTTCGAAAACGCGGTTCTAAAAATTTTCTGCATGCATAGGCAAACAACTCAAGACGGAGGAATAAATTTCATATCACTCATTGATATTCACTGTTCATAAAAACATAAACATAGCGTAAAACCTGGTCTAATGTATAACATATTACAGACTTAGAAATAATTCAACATGTGTGCAGTAATATAATATAATAATGCATGATGCAACACCCTTTCCCGAGTGTCACATTCCCGAACGTTTATAAGGCCGAAAATATTATTTAATGCGGAAAATACGGTTTTCTTTTTTTTTTTTTCTTTTCACAAGATGTAATGGGATTAGTAAAGGTAAATATTACTAATAAACGAACTTAGGTTTGCCATGCATTTCTAGAACATACTGTAAAATAAACACGGAACAGAAAAAGAAATAATACTATATACAGACATAGGTCTAATGACATAAGAAAATACAATAAGTACTAGGAGTCGTAGCTCGCAAAAGGTACTACAAAAACTGACATAGTCTGGCCGACAACAAAACTAAAACAGCAAAAAGAGTCCGCCTCCGGGCTCAAGGAGACTACTAGACTGAACCATCATCACGTCCATCTGTTCAAGCAGCAACAGCAAGTACCAACAGGAAACATACAGATATGGGTGAGATTCCCGTTCATCAACACAACAAAACAGCAGTAGTAAAAACGGGACGACTCACCGGGCAACAACGTACCCAACATGCTTACAAAGGTTCTCAATATAAATCATGTTAAGCAGTCAACAACATAATATCATGCTAAACATTTAACAGCATAATGTAAGGCATTCTTAAACAATACAGCGATGTATAACAGTAAATGTAAACATCAATAGCCATACAATGCAATGCAATGTACATGACTCAATGTCAACGTCACTGGGCACTACTCTGACCCCTACTCCATGGAGCTAACAAAACATTCGGAGAGAGTGAATGGGAGGACATGTTCTGGTTTCTGCCAGCCATGAGCAAGATGCTACAACATTCGTAACGTGCACATATCTGGCTTTACGGTAACACTCTCGACCAAACATGAAAAGTACGGCATCTAATAGAGGATATCAGTGTATTGCACAGATTCGCCACGACGACACAGAAGAGCTACCAACTGGTCACATGTAAGCCCTTCCAACCCTGATACCTCCAAAAAGACCATTTAAGATCGTCACCGTAAGATTCGCACCCGCATCAAGGTGTAAGCTCAACTCCTAGGCTCAAGGCCTTACAACTATGCAAATGAAATGCCAATGCTTACACAAAGCAGATGCGATCAAGCAATGTCTATCCCCGGATAAACCTCGAAGTCTACTAAGGTTCTCTTCCTTAGGAACTATATGCGTCTTTTGAAAAACAAAACCTTTATCCCCCGGATAAATCTCGTGATCCCTCCGGGATCGAGTCATCACAAGACTGAAACAATTGAACGACTGATCGGGGTCCGAATCACCGGTCCGTCATCGAACTACTGTTTCAAAATCCAAAACGTTTCATGTTTGTGTTTATGTCTTATGAAGTCATTGATGTACTAAGTCATCAATGGTATAGCATGTGGTCTTGTTCCACCACATACCATACTTAATTATCCCTTGTTTTCAACTCTAAGTCAATTACTTAACTTAGGTTTTTAATGCGTAAAACTTTACGAGTTGAGTTAAAATCTCCTTTGTAAACCAAAATAACTTCTCAATTGAAAACTCATTTGATTTGAAACAAATTTTGAACCACTTACTCTATTTCTAGCACTTTCTGAAAACAGAAAATTCGCTTAGCGGAGTTAAATTCGCTTAGCGAAAATGAGGCAGTAATAGCTCTCTTCAAACTCCTCTGTATCGCTCGGCGAAACATATTTGGCTTAGCGAAAGTTCACTTTAATCGCTTAGCGAGTCTCATTTCGCTTAGCGAAATTGAGGCAGTAATACCTCTCTTGAAACTCCTCTGTATCGCTCGGCGAAACAATTTCGCTTAGCAAAAGTCTACTTTATTCGCTTAGCGAGTCTTATTTCGCTTAGCGAAATGGAGGCGGTTATACCTCTTTTGAGACTCCTTTGGATCGCTCGGCGAGACATAATTCGCGTAGCGAAATTCGCTTGGTTCTCTGAGCGAATATTAATTCGCTTAGCGAAAGTTGGGCAGTGATGCCTAACTTGGATTTACTCTGTTTTCGCCCAGCAAAATTGTATTCGCTTAGCGAAAATTGCCTTGAAACAAGACATTAACCTTATGGAACCATTTTGATACTCTTCATGAAACCACTTTTTTTCTCACTTTGGGTCATTTGATTAACTAGATGGACTAAGGATAAGGTATAAAACATGTGTCACTTTGGTGAAAACACTTTGAGATTGAAACTTTGTTTGAACTTTGGATCAAAATCATTTAGGTTTTTCTTTGAAAAACATAGGTTATTAAAAACACTTTCTTTACATCAAAACTTGATTTGTTCAAGAACTACACATGTTCTTCCTTTTCTCCAGGTCATGGCTAAAAGCCAACTAGGAACCAATGTGAAGTTTTACTTCACCAACTAATCAAAGTATGGCTCACAAAACTTACACAATTATGTTCTACAATAACATACAACATTGCATCATAATTAAGCACCTAAGCACAAAAGTCCATACTTAAGCACACAAGCACAAAAGTCCATAATTGATCTAGAAATGAAGTAGGTTTTTCATCATGCAAGAAATCATTTTCTCACCTAGACAACATCATCATAAAACACATGATAAGGCATACAAGCATAACTACAAATATCACACATTGTTCTCCAAGAGAACTTAACATAACTTAACCATTAAAAGTGAACCCAAACTAAAGGGTTTCACCCACACATAACATAAACAACCATCTTCACTACCACCATCTTGGTGTGAAGGAGGTTCACCCCCCATACCTGTTGATGACCAGATTCCCGGATCAAAGTCAGTTGATCGGTTTGTGAACCTCCTAGCAATCGTCAACAACTACAACAACACAAATCCAACATTAAACAACAATCAAAGCCAATCTCAACTATTATAACAAAGAGGATTTCGGCCACCCTAGGTTATAAAGGTTAGGAATTGATCTTGGTTTCCCATTTCATGGATTCAAAGGCACTAAGAAAGCTAAGGATGAAATCAAGTGTTAGAAATCAAAAATTGATGAAAACACTATTCATCATCATCAAGTAGGGTTCGGCCAAAAAGGGATTTTGGGCTATGATGAGAGTTGAATCATAAGCTCTTGGGTTTAGGTAGAGATTGATAATGTGAGTTCAAAGAACTTGGTCTTACCTCAAAAGGATTTTTCTAACATTTCCTATGGATTTTCAAAGTTTTGGATCTAAGAAATTCTTTTCATGAAAATGAAGATTGATCTTGAAATAAAGAAAGATTCAAGAAGCTAAGAGGTCATAGAAGTGATCTTACCTTGAAATGAAGGAAGATTGCTCAAGGAATCCAGTGATTCCAACAAGAAATCAAGGAGCTTCAAGACCAACAATGGTGTTTTTCTCTCAAGAACAACTATGGAGCTCTAAAAGGTGAGGGGCTGTGCGAAAATAAGAGAGTTAGGGGCTGTGTTCAGCCTCTTAAAAGCTCACTTAAGGGTAAAAAGGTCATTTGCCAAAAGGGTAAAATGATAAAACTGTAAAAGACTAAGGTTAGGGGCATTTTGGTCATTTTGCGTCCAGATATTTCCGAATGTCATGACGACTCTGGCATACTCTCCCAAGTGTCCTGGGATGATGTGATATCAAGATTATTTGTTGGCGAGTCCCGGTAAATCCATATGTGGCTCCGTTCGTCACCCGATTGAGGATTCCGCCCGAACGAAGGTCAGGAAGTGATTTTTCTGAAATTTTTATGAAATTTAACAAAAACATAGATAATCGAATTCTAAGACTTACTGTCTCGTTCACAGGTCCATCTGAGGTCTTCTGAGCAGTAAAATCATACTGTCAGTGTAAAAACGCAGACCGGACTCCGTTGGAGTTTTCGACTCAAAACTTAATCATAGCTTCCTACGATATCGTCGAGCATGACTGTGGTCTCGGAATATTTTATTTATATTCCTAAGACCTCGAATAAAATAAAGACATTAAAATACTGAAGAATTAGAAAACGTGAAAATCGGGGCGTTACACATGAGACTTCAATATCATCTTTCTAATTCATGTACTCCGGAGATTCTAACTTCCTAACATCAAGAGATAGGCCGTAGTAACACCCGTAACACAATAGTTCTCATGAGTCAGCCTCTCTATTTCGGTCTGAACTCCAATTGTTCCAGGGTACCACGTCATAACCATATCCTGAATACTACAGTCTCTGATCGAGTTTATTCGTGTTTGGCAGCCGATTTACCATAGCACGGGGTTGCTACGCCACCGGCCACTTGTGGGATCTCGAACGCAGAATGCCCCTATAGACCCAGTGGTCTTAACTGGCTGACTTCTCAACTACGAAAGTTGTAGCTCGGTTCCAAATGGCACGTCTGCCGGTTCATGCATGTACACAGAAAGTTTTCTATTTTCTTTGCGTTCATTCTTTCAAATGTCGAGACATAAAGTCCACGACTCGTTTCAAAAAGGCATTAAGCCCACTCAAATCAAAAACACAGGACACGAAGTCCGAGTGCTCAATCCGCAAAGCACTAGTCCCGACGTCTCGGCCACTAGGTTTGGGTTCGTCTCAAAGGTTCATCATTTTTCTTTTGGTTCATTTTCTCAAAACACTTTGGAAAACAAAACATACTTTGGTTTTCTTGAAACAAAACACCCTTTTTGATCAAGAGAACATTTTTCCGTGAAAAGCACCTTTCTTGAAGACAAAAACCGTTTTCCAAGGTTTTATGTCTTTTCAAACCGCTTTACTGAAATAAAATACGTTTTGCACAACTTTCCACAAAACCACTTTTTCTTTTCAAGAAACATACTTTTCAAAAGGAAACTCAATTTTTCTTGAAAAGCAACACGTTTTTCAAAACTTTGTTTTCGATTCCGAGTCTTTTAACAATTATCGAGACATAGCCAGTACTATGCTCATCCAGGATATAAATATATGTATAGATATATATATATATATATATATATATATATATATATATATATATATATATATATATATATATATATATATATCAACAGTTCATCATAATAAGATATCATCCAAGGCATCCATGCCACAGTTATATCAAATAACCAACTATGCACAACACTTAACATCCAATCAATCCAGGATATAAGTATACATATATATCAAGTCTGAATTCAATTATAACACACTAATCAATCATATACCATGAGGCTACCAAACTCAAAATGAACTACCTCCCTTTACCTCACAAAGGAAGTTCAATGCAAACTTGATCGGTTCTCGGCTCCGGCTCCGGTTTCGTTCTCATCGCCTAAAACAATCAAACACAATTCAACATCAATAAACAACATCAAATCATAAATTTTCTTCCCCTACAAGGCATAGAGTTCGGCCATGAAAGGTAAAAAGGGTTAGGGATCTCATTTGATTCCAAACTTTTGGATGGTTGGTTCATGAACTTAGTTAACACCATTTCAAGTCCTATGAATCAAAAATGTGAAACAAAACTCATGGATTTTCCCCATGAAGCTCTCGACCATATAGGGCAATTTAGGCTAGGAATTGATTTGGTTTTCCATCACTTGGATTCATGGACACTAGGAAAGCTAAGAATGGAATCAAGAGTTAGAAATCAAAAATTTGAGCAAAAACACTATGCATCACCACTACAAGGGTTCGGCCACTTTGGGGTTTTAGAGCTAGGATGAGACTTGGATCGTGAACTCTTAGGTTTAGATAGAGGATGATGAGGTGAGTTCAAAGAACTTGGTTTCACCTCCAAAGGATTTTCCTACAATTTTCTATGGATTTTCAAAATTTTGGATCTAATAATGAGTTTCATGAAAATGGAGTTTTTGTAACACACCCCTCGCGGGTGCTACGTACTCGATCTCAATGCGGAATAAAACAAGAAAAATAAAACGCTGGTTGCTTTCGGAAAATACTTTAATTAAGTAGCTACGTTCGAAAACGCGGTTTTAAAAATTTTCTGCATGCATAGGCAAACAACACAAGACGGAGGAATAAATTTCATATCACACATTGATATTCACTGTTCATAAAAACATAAACATAACCCAACACCTGATCTATTGTATAACATATTACAGACTTAGAAATAATTCAACATATGTGCAGTAATATAATATAAGACTACTCAAAACAAAAGACCCCTAAGCTGCTCGGCTAAAAGTAGCCATTGGGGTACAACCCAACGTCAACTTCATCAGAATGCTCCGTCATCCGAGTCCTCATGTCTCTGCAGGGACCTATTATCAACATCTGTACATGTGCTCCAAAAACACAACAAGGTGTCCAACATGTACAAGCAAAGGTGAGGTACTCATATAAAGTTATCACGATAGCCGCACAAGCGACAAACAGCAGTATAAACATCCACAGATAAATACAGTTATATGAACAGTTATTTATATAATACAGTACAACATCCCAAACAATATCATCAGTTATAATAATGCATGAGACTTCAATATCATCTTTCTAATTCATGTACTCCGGTGATTCTAACTTCCCAACATCAAGCGATAGGCCTTAGTAACACCGGTATCACAATTGTCCTCATGAGTCGGCCTCTCTATTTAGGTCCGAACTCCAATTGTTCCAGGGTACCACATCTCACCATATCATGAATACTCCAGGCTCTGATCGAGTTCATTCGTGTTTGGCAGTCGATTTACCACGGCACGGGATTGCTACGCCACCGGCCACTTGTGGGATCTTGAACACACAATGCCCCTACAGACCCAATTGTCTTAACTGGCTGAGTTCTCAACTACGAAAGTTGTAGCTCGGTTCCAAATGGCAAGTCTACCGATTCATGCATGTACACAGAAAGTTTTCCGTTTTCTTTGCGTTCATTCTTTCAAATGTCGAGACATAAAGTCCACGACTCGTTTCAAAAAGGCATTAAGCCCACTCAAATCAAAAACACAGGACACGAAGTCCGAGTGCTCAATCCACAAAACACTAGCCCCGACGTCTCGGCCACCAGGTTCGAGTTCGTCTCAAAGATTCATCATTTTTCCTTTTCGATCAAACTTTCTCAAAACAACCTTGGGAAACAAAACATACCTTGGTTTTCTTGAAACAAACATCCTTTTTGATCAAGAGAACGTTTTTCCGTGAAAAACACCTTTCTTGAAAACAAAAACCGTTTTCTAAGGTTTCACGTCTTTTTAAAACGCTTTACCGAAATAAAACACGATTTGCACGAATTTTCACAAAACCACTTTTTACTTTTCAAAAGAAAATACTTTTCAACAAAAAGACAACTTTTCTTAAAAAGGAAAAACATTTTCCCAAAATCCACTTTTTAATTTCAAACACGGTTTTCAAAACATAGATTTAGGATTTCGAGTCTTTTAATAAATTATCGAGACATAGCCAGTCCTATGCTCATCCAGGATATAAATATATGTATAGACATATATCAACAGTTCAATATCACAATAATATCACTCAAGGCATCCATGCCACAAATCATCAACAAGTGTGCAAATATGTTTCATTAAATAAAACAAATCCATACATCATTCAAACTCATTTCCAATTCAACAATCAAGTCATCATAATACATATACCAAACATGCACTATGAAGCTACTCAAACTTAAATGACTACCTCCCTTTACCTCACAAAGGAAGTTCAATGCAAACTCGATCGGTTCTCGACTCTGGCTCCGGTTCCGTTCGCGTCGCCTAAAACAATCAAACACAATTCAATTCAAATAACAAATCAACATCAATATATAACATAAGAACACAATTTTTCCTTCCCCTAAAAGGGATACGGTTCGGCCATGAAAGGAAAAAAGGGTTAGGGATCTCATTTGGTTCCAAACTTTTGGATGGTTGGTTCATGAACTTAGTTAACACTATTTCAAGTCCTATAACTCAAAAATGTGAAACAACACTCATGGATTTTCCCCTTAAAGATCTCGGTCATATTGGGCAATTTAGGCTAGGAATTGATTTGGTTTTCCATCACTTGGATTCAAGGACACTAGGAAAGCTAAGGATGGAATCAAGAGTTAGAAATCAAAAATTTGAGCAAAAACACTATTCATCACCACTACAAGGGTTCGGCCACTTTGGGGTTTTAGAGCTAGGATGAGACTTGGATCATGATCTCTTGGGTTTAGATAGAGGGTGATGAGGTGAGTTCAAAGAACTTGGTTTCACATCCAGAGGATTTTCCTATAATTTCCTATGGATTTTCAAAGTTTTGGATCTAAGAATGAGTTTCACGAAAATGGAGGTTTGATCTTGATATTGAAAGAGATTCAAGAAGATATGAGACCATAGAAGTGATCTTACCTTAAAATGGAGGAAGATTGGTCATGAAATTAAGTGATTTCAACAAGATTTCAAGGTTTTCTCAAGGATTCAATGGAGGTTTTCAAGGGGGAAGAAGATGGTGTTCTTGGCTCTCAAAGGGGGGCTGGGCTGCGTGATAATGGGGCTGGAGGAGGCTGTTCCAGCCTTCTAAAGAGTTCATTAAGGGTAAAAGGGTCATTTGGTTCAAAGGGTAAACATGGTAAAAGGTGAAAAGGCTTAAGTTAGGGGTGTTTTGGTAATTTCGCGTCCCGAAATTCCCGATCGTCATGACGACTCTGGCATGCTCTCCCAAGTGAGTTGACAAGATGTGATATCAAGATTATCCGTTATCGGGTACTGTTAAGTCCATACGCGGCTCCGTTCTCCACTCGATTGAAGATTTCACTCGAACGGAGGTCAGGAAATGATTTTTTTGAATTTTTTTTGAAATTTAACCAAAACGTAGAGAATCGAATTCTAAGACTTACTGTCTCGTTCACGGGTCCATCTGAGGTCCCCTGAGCAGTAAAATCATACTGTCAGTGTAAAAACGCAGACCGGACTCCGTTTGATTTTTCGACTCAAAACGTAATCGTAGCTTCCTACAATATCGCTGAGCATGATTATGGTCTCGGAATATTTTATATCCCTTTCTAAGACCTTGAATAAAATATAAGTTTATAAATACTGATTAAAAGAAAAACTCGAAAATCGGGGTGTTACATTACTACCCCTCTAAAAAAAAATTTCGTCCTCGAAATTACATACCTTGAAAAAGATCGACATACTGTAACTTCATCTTGTCCTCGAGCTCCCACGTTGCCTCTCCAGATGCTTCATTCCAAACGACTTTGACTAAAGGAACTTTTTTTTCCCCTGAGTTGTTTGATCCTCTTATCAACGATTCGCATAGGCGATGTCTCATAAGACAAGTTTTCTCGTAAATGTACTATATCAGGTTCGATTACATGAGACGGATCAGGAATATACTTCCGAAGTTGTGAGATAAGAAAAACATTATGAATGTTGGACAGAAAAGGTGGTAAAGCAATCTGGTAAGCTACTGTACCAATACGCCGAAGAATCTGGTAAGGTCCAATGAATTTGGGAGTGAGTTTTCTGGACTTAATCGCTCTACCAACCCCAGTTGTAGATGTGACTCTCAGGAACACGTGTTCACCTTCTTGAAACTCGAGGGGTTGTCTTCTCTTATCTGAGTAGCTCTTTTGTCTGCTCTGTGCCATTTTCATCTTTTTCCGGATCTGTTTAATCTTTTTCGTTGTTTGTTGCACAAGTTCTGGGCCTACGATCATATTCTCTCCATCCTGGTACCAATACAATGGTGTCTGGCACTTTCGTCCATATAAGGCTTCGTAGGGTGCCATCCCTATACTAAAATGGTAGCTGTTGTTGTAGGTGAATTCTATAAGAGGCAACAGATCATCCCAACTTCCACCATGGTCTAGAACACAAGCTCTCAGCAGATCTTCCAACGACTGTATCGTTCTCTCTGTCTGTCCATCAGTCTGAGGGTGATAGGCTGAACTTAGCCTTAACTTTGTTCCTAAAGCTGGATGTAGACTTTGCCAAAAACGTGACGTGAACTTTGGGTCTCTATCAGAGACTATGCTTGAAGGCACTCTATGTAGTCTGATTACTTCTCTGATATACAGCTCAGTTAACTTCTCCACTGAGTAGTTGATCCTAATAGGTAAGAAGTGTGCCGACTTCGTAAACCTATCAACGATCACCCAAATCGAATCAAAACTCTTAGAAGTTCTCGGCAGTCCCACCACGAAATGTATTGAAATGCTCTCCCATTTACATTCAGGTACATCCAAGGATTGAAGCATCCCTCCAGGTCGTTGATGTTCTACCTTCGCTTTCTAACAGGTGAAACCTGACGCTACATACTCAGCCACTTGCTTCTTCATTCCTGGCCACCAAAACTTTTGTTTCGGATCTTGGTACATTTTGGTCGATCCAGGGTGAATACTCAGCTTACTCTTGTGTCCTTCCTCTAGAATCATTTTCCTCATCTCCGGGTTGCTAGGCACAAAAACTCGTCCATTGCATCTCAAGATACCATCAGTTCCCATACTGAACTCTGCAGCTTTTTCTTGTCCCAGTAACTCCTTTTTATCTTGGAGGTACTCATCAATTACTTGTTGTTCGCGGATCGTCTCCATCAGTCCACTAGATACCTTGATCATTCCCAAACATATCTTCTCATTGTTCACTTCCACAGCTAGATTGAGGTCACGAAACTGTTCTATCAATTCTAGCACTTTAACCATCATTGCAGAGATGTGTAGGGTCTTCCGACTCAGAGCATCTGCAACGACATTTGCTTTCCCAGTGTGGTACAGCAAGGTGAAGTCATAGTCTTTAAGAAACTCCATCCAACGTCTCTGCCTCATGTTAAGTTCCTTCTGATCGAACAGGTACTTCAAACTTTTGTGGTCACTGAAGACATCGAACTTAGATCCATATAATTAGTGTCTCCAGATCTTTAGTGCAAAAACTACAGCAGCTAACTCAAGGTCGTGCGTCGGGTAATTCCTCTCATGAGTCTTCAACTAGCGCGAAGCATACGCTACAACCTTCCGATGTTGCATAAGCACACATCCTAAACCTTGATGCGAGGCATCACAGTACACTTCGTACGGTTCGTCCGGTTTAGGTAATACTAACACTGGTGAGGTTGTCAAACGTTCCTTCATTGTCTGAAAACTCTCCTCACATTTGTCAGTCCACATAAATGGTTGGTCCTTCCTCGTAAGTTGAGTCAATGGCGCAACAATCTTCGAAAATCCTTCGATGAACCTTCTATAAGAACTAGCTAGTCCAATGAAACTGCGGATTTCTGTCACAATCTTGGGTCTCCCCACAGAAGTAATGCTTCTACTTTCATAGGATCGACGGCAATTTCTTCCTTCGAAATCACATATCCTAAGAATTTGACTTCATCTAGCCAAAGTTCGCACTTGGATAGCTTCGCGTACAGCTTCTCTTTGTGAAGGATCTGCAAAACTTGTCGTAGATGTTCCTCATGCTCCTCGGAACTTTTCGAGTAGAGGAGAATATCATCGATAAACACGACAACAAACTAATCCAAAAACGGACGGAAAATCCTGTTCATATAGTCCATGAAGATAGCAGGCGCGTTCATCACTCCGAAAGGCATCACGAGGTACTCATTGTGACCATAACGAGTCCTGAAAGCAAACTTGGGTACGTCTTCGTTCGTTACTCTGATCTGGTGATAACCGGATCTCAGATCGATCTTTGAAAAGACAACGGCTCCTTGAAGTTGATCCATCAAGTTATCTATGCGGGGTAAAGGATACTTGTTCTTGATCGTTATCTTGTTGAGTTGACGATAATCCACACAGAGTCTTGAACTTCCGTCCATCTTTTCCACCAACAACACTGGTGCTCCCCACGGGGACACACTTGGCCTCACAAACCGCTTGGACATCAGATCCTCTAGTTGAGTCTTCAACTCGGCTAACTCCGTAGGTGACATCCTATTAGGAGCTATAGAGATCGGACCGGATCCTGGAACTAAGTCGATCGCAAACTCGATGTCCCTCACAGGTGGCAAACCTGGTACGTCCTCTGGAAAAACTTCCAGAAAATCTTTCACAACCGGCACATTGCTCAAGACAACGTCCCTCTCGATTTTTAAACAGGATAGAAGCATGTATCCCTGATCTCGTTCTTTCAAAGAAGCTCTTACTTGGTTGGCAGTTATAAATCCAGAAATCTCAGGGTCAAGAAAAACTAAGGTTCTATGTGCACAGTCTAAAAGGATATGGTTGGAAGATAACCAATCCATGCTTAGGATCACATCCAATTGAGTCAAAGGCAAACATATCAAGTCAACAAGAAAGTTCCAATCATGAACAGTAATAGGACAGTTCAAACATACTGTATTAACAGTAACAGGTTTAGCAGTTGGAGTTGTGACAATCAAATCAATAGACAGTGAAGAAACAGGCAACTCTAATTGTCTCACACAATTCAAGGAGATAAACGAATGTGCCACACCCGAATCAAATAGTACAGTTAGGAGATTACTAGCTATGACGCAACTACCTTGTATGAGATCATCAGATTTGGAAGCACCAACGCCACTCATAGTATAAACCCTTCCCCTCGCTGTGGTTCTAACAGTCCGCATGTTGTTGACAGTCGGCTCGGGCTTTGGTGTAGGGCATTCCCTCGCAAAATGTCCTATCTCGCCGCATTGGAAACATAGAACTCCTTTCAGTTTGCATCTATCAGCTGGGTGTCCGGGTTGCCCACACTTGAAACATCTCAGGCCTCGGCCCTGGTTCTGGTCGTTTCTGCTCCCACCACCATAAGCAGAAGCAACAGGACGATATAAGGTTGTTGTTTTTGACTATTCCCTTGAGGTCGGGAATACGACTTCTTATGGGACTGCTTCCCTTTCTGTTGCTGGTACTGGTTCGGGTTCCTTGACCTAGATGGTCCTCCTGCAGTACCTTTGTTCTCCCTTCCACTTCTCAACTTTTCCACTTTTCTGCACTTCTCCACTAGAGCTTGGAAGGTACGGATCTCCAGTGGTAACACCGACTCCTTGATCTCGAAGCGCAGACCACCTTCGAACCTCTCGCATTTCCAATCCTCGTCAGGCTGAGCTTGGAAAAAGCGGAAATATTTGGCGAGTGATTCAAACTTCGCCGTATATTCCCCGACAGACATATCCCTCTGCTGCAGCTTCAGAAATTACTATTCTTTCTCCGTGCTGGCACTTTGGGGAAAGTACTTGTCCAAAAACTTGGTGCGAAATACTCCCCAAGTGATCTCTTGGTTGTTGGCTTCCAGCAGTTGTCTAGTTCCTCCCCACCAATACTCTGCGTCACCCAGAAACAGGAATGTCGCATAGTCCACTTTCACTTCCTCGGGGCAGTGTAGAACAGCAAAAATCTTCTCTATCTCTTGCAGCCACAGGTCAGCCTTTTCCGGGTCATAGTCCCCGTGAAACTGCGGAGCATTATGACGCCAAAAATCAACTAACCCTCTGGCACCAGCAGCAAGATCAGCTCTTTGTTGATTCTGTTGGTTCTGCTGAGCCATCGTTGTTGTCTGTTGAGCAACAGCAGCCGCCATATCAGCCATGGCCTGGATAGCCCGATTCATGTTGTTGTCATCAGCATTGTTGTCAGCAGTGCCGCGACCTCCACCACGACCACCTCTAAGATTCATGTCTCCCTACAAGGCAAACCACACATACCTTAATAAGGAAACAAAAATCAAAACTAGTGTGTCAACACACATTGCTTCAAGAGAGAAACAATTCAAACAAGGTTCACAGAGATCACACAACACAAACATAACAAACTCACTTCCCAAGGATTCCCGAAAGACTCGACCAGCTCTGATACCACTAATGTAACACCCCCTCCTAGGTGCTACGTACTCGATCTCAATGCGGAATAAAACAAGAAAAATAAAATGCTGGTTGCTTTCGGAAAATACTTTAATTAAGTAGCTACGTTCGAAACCGCGGGTCTAAAAATTTTATGCATGCATAGGCAAACAACACAAGACGGAGGAATAAATTTCATATCACACATTGATATTCACTGTTCATAAAAACATAAACATAACGCAACACCTGATCTATTGTGTAACGTATTACAGACTTAGAAATAATTCAACATATGTGTAGTAATATAATATAAGACTACTCAAAACAAAAGACCCCTAAGCTGGTCGGCTAAAAGTAGCCATTGGGGTACAACCCAACGTCAACTTCATCAGAACGCTCCGTCATTCGAGTTCTCATGTCTCCGTGGGGACCTATGATCAACATCTGTACATGTGTTCCAAAAACACAACAAGGTGTCCAACATGTACAGGCAAAGGTGAGATACTCATATAAAGTTATCACGATAGCCGCACAAGCGACAAACAACAGTATAAACATCCACAGATAAATACAGTTATATGAACAATTATTTATATAATACAGTACAACATCCCAAACACTATCATCAGTTATAATAATGCATGAGACTTCAATATCATCTTTCTAATTCATGTACTCCGGAGATTGTAACTTCCCAACATCGAGCGATAGGCCGTAGTAACACCCGTAACACAATTGTCCTCATGAGTCGGCCTCTCTATTTAGGTCCGAACTCCAATTGTTTCAGGGTACCACATCTCACCATATCATGAATACTCCAGTCTCTGATCGAGTTCATTCGTGTTTGGCAGCCGATTTACCACGGCACGGGGTTGCTACGCCACCGGCCACTTGTGGGATCTCGAACACAGAATGCCCCTATAGACCCAGTTGTCTTAACTGGCTGAGTTCTCAACTACGAAAGTTGTAGCTCGGTTCCAAATGGCACGTCTACCGATTCATGCATGTACACAGAAAGTTTTCTGTTTTCTTTGCGTTCATTCTTTCAAATGTCGAGACATAAAGTCCACGACTCGTTTCAAAAAGGCATTAAGCCCACTCAAATCAAAAACACAGGACACGAAGTCCGAGTGCTCAATCCACAAAACACTAGCCCCGATGTCTCGGCCACTAGGTTCGGGTTCATCTCAAAGGTTCATCATTTTTACTTTTCGAACAAACTTTCTCAAAACAACCTTGGGAAACAAAACATACTTTGGTTTTCTTGAAAAAAAAACATCCTTTTTGATCAAGAGAACGTTTTTCCGTGAAAAACACCTTTCTTGAAAACAAAAACCGTTTTCTAAGGTTTCACGTCTTTTTAAAACGCTTTACCGAAATAAAACACGATTTGCACGAATTTTCACAACACCATTTTTTACTTTTCAAAAGAAAATACTTTTCAACAAAAAGACAACTTTTCTTGAAAAGGCAACACGTTTTCTTAAAAACCACTTTTTAATTTCAAACACGATTTTCAAAACATAGATTTAGGATTTCGAGTCTTTTAATAAATTATCGAGACATAGCCAGTCCTATGCTCATCCAGGATATAAATATATGTATAGACATATATCAACAGTTCAATATCACAATAATATCACTCAAGGCATCTATGCCACAAATCATCAACAAGTGTGCAAATATGTTTCATTAAGTAAAACAAATCCATACATCATTCAAACTCATCTCCAATTCAACAATCAAGTCATCATAATATATATACCAAACATGCACTATGAAGCTACTCAAACTTAAATGACTAGCTCCTTTTACCTCACAAAGGAAGTTCAATGCCAACTCGATCGGTTCTCGGCTCCGGCTCCCGCTCCGGTTCAGTTCGCGTCGCCTAAAATAATCCAACACAATTCAATTCAAATAACAAATCAACATCAATATATAACATAAGAAACAAGTTTTCCTTCCCCTAAAAGGTATAGGATTCGGCCATGAAAGGTAAAAAGGGTTAGGGATCTCATTTGGTCCCAAACTTTTGGATGGTTGGTTCATGAACATAGTTAACACTATTTCAAGTCCTATGACTCAAAAATGTGAAACAACACTCATGGATTTTCCCCTTGAAGCTCTCGGCCATATTGGGCAATTTAGGCTAGGAATTGATTTGGTTTCCATCACTTGGATTCAAGGACACTAGGAAAGCTAAGGATGGAATCAAGAGTTAGAAATCAAAAATTTGAGCAAAAACACTATTCATCACCACTACAAGGGTTCGGCCACTTTGGGGTTTTAGAGCTAGGATGAGACTTGGATCATGATCTCTTGGGTTTAGATTGAGGGTGATGAGGTGAGTTCAAAGAACTTGGTTTCACATCCAGAGGATTTTCCTACAATTTCCTATGGATTTTCAAAGTTTTGGATCTAAGAATGAGTTTCATGAAAATGGAGGTTTGATCTTGATATTGAAAGAGATTCAAGAAGATATGAGACCATAGAACTGATCTTACCTTAAAATGGAGGAAGCTTGGTCAAGAAATCAAGTGATTTCAACAAGATTTCAAGGTTTTCTCAAGGATTCAATGGAGGTTTTCAAGCAGGAAGAAGATGGTGTTCTTGGCTCTCAAAGGGGGGCTGGGCTGCGTGATAATGGGGCTGGAGGAGGCTGTTCCAGCCTTCTAAAGAGTTCATTAAGGGTAAAAAGGTCATTTGGTTCAAAGGGTAAACATGGTAAAAGGTGAAAAGGCTTAAGTTAGGGGTATTTTGGTAATTTCGTGTCCCGAAATTCCCGATCATCATGACGACTCTGGCATGCTCTCCCAAGTGAATTGACATGATGTGATATCAAGATTACCCGTTATCGGGTCCTGGCAAGTCCATACGCGGCTCCGTTCTCCACCCCATTGAAGATTTCACTCGAACGGAGGTCAGGAAATGATTTTTTTGAAATTTTTTTGAAATTTAACCAAAACGTAGAGAATCAAATTCTATGACTTACTGTCTCGTTCACGGGTCCATCTGAGATCTCCTGAGCAGCAAAATCATACTGTCAGTGTAAAAACGCAGACCCGACTCCGTTTGAGTTTTCGACTCAAAACTTAATCGTAGCTTCCTACGATATCGCTGAGCGTGATTATGGTCTCGGAATATTTTATATCCCTTTCTAAGACCTTGAATAAAGTATAAGTTCATAAATACTGATTAAAAGAAAAACTTGAAAATCGGGGTGTTACAGTTTTGATCTTGATATTGAAAGAGATTCAAGAAGATATAAGACGATAGAAGTGATCTTACCTTAAAATGGAGTAAGATTGGTTAAGAAATCAAGTGATTTCAACAAGATTTCAAGATTTTCTCAAGGATTCAATGGAGATTTTCAAAGAGGAAGAAGATGAAGCTCTTGGTTGCTCTTGGGGGGCTGGGCTGCGTGGAATGAGGGGCTGAGAGGGCTGTTCCAGCCTTCTTAAGAGCTCATTAAGGGTAAAAAGGTCATTTGGTTCAAAGGGTAAAATGGTAAAAGGAGAAAAAGCTTAAGTTAGGGGTATTTGGTAATTTCGCTTCCCGAAATTCCCGATCGTCATGACGACTCCAGCATGCTCTCCCAAGTGAGTTGACTTGATGTGATATCAAGATTATCCGTTGTAGGGTCCTGGTAAGTCCATACGCGGCTCCGTTCTCCACCCGATTGAAGATTTCGCTCAAACTGAGGTTAGGAAATGATTTTATTGAAATTTTTATGAAATTTAACCAAAACGTAGAGTATCCAATTCTAAGACTTACTGTCGCGTTCACGTGTCCATCTGAGGTCTCCTGGGCAGTAAAATTATACTGTTAGTGTAAAAACGCAGACCGGACTCCGTTTGAGTTTTCGACTCAAAACTTAATCGTAGCGTCCTACGATATCGCTGAGCATGATTATGGTCTCGGAATATTTTATATCCCTTTCTAAGACCTCGAATAAAAATATAAGTTCATAAATACTGATTAAAAGAAAAACTCGAAAATCGGGGTGTTACATTACTACCCCACTGAAAAAAAAAAATTTCGTCCTCGAAATTACGTACCTTGAAAAAGATCGGGATATTGTAATCTCATCTTGTCCTCGAGCTCCCACGTTGCATCTCTCGTTGCTTCGTTCCAAACGACTTTGACTAAGGGAACTTGTTTTCCCCTGAGTTGCTTGATCCTCTTATCAACTATTCGCACAGGCGATGTCTCATAAGACAGGTTTTCTCGTAAATGTACTATATTGTGTTCGGTTACATGAGATGGATCAGGAATATATTTCCGAAGTTATGAGACATGGAAAACATTATGAATGTTAGACAGAAAAGGTGGTAAGGCAATCTGGTAAGCTACTGGACCAATAGGCCGAAGAATTTGGTAAGGTCCAATGAATTTGGGAGTGAGTTTTTGGGACTTAATCGCTCTACCTACCCCAGTCGTAGATGTGACTCTCAGGAACACGTGTTCACCTTCTTGAAACTCGAGCGGTCATCTTCGTTTGTCTGAGTAGCTCTTTTGTCTGCTCTGTGCCGTTTTCATCTTTTCCCGGATCTGTTTAATCTTTTCCGTAGTTTGTTGCACAAGTTCTGGGCCTACTATCATATTCACTCCATCCTGGTACCAACACAATGGTGTCTGACACTTTCGTCCATATAAGGCTTCGTAGGGTGCCATCCCTATACTAGAATGCTAGTTGTTGTTGTAGGTGAATTCGATAAGAGGCAACAGATCATCCCAACTTCCACCATGGTCTAGAACACAAGCTCTCAGCAGATCTTCCAAAGACTGTATCGTCCTCTCTGTCTGTCCATCAGTCTGAGGGTGATAGGCTGAACTTAGCCTCAACTTTGTCCCTAAAGCATAATGCAGACTCTGCCAAAAACGTGACATGAACTTTGGGTCTCTATCAGAGACTATGCTTGAAGGCACTCCATGTAGTCTGATTACTTCTCTGATATACAGCTCAGTTAACTTCTCCATTGAGTAGTTGATCTTAACAGGTAAGAAGTGTGACGACTTCGTTAACCTATCAACGATCACCCAAATCGAATCAAAACTCTTAGAAGTTCTCGGTAATCCAACCACAAAATCCATTGAAATGCTCTCCCATTTCCATTCGGGTACATCCAAGGATTGAAGCATTCCTCCAGGTCGTTGATGTTCTACCTTTGCTTTCTGACAGGTCAAACATGACGCTACATACTCAGCCACTTGCTTCTTCATTCCTGGCCACCAAAACTTTTGTTTCAGATCTTGATACATTTTGGTTGATCCAGGCTGAATTCTCAGCTTGCTCTTGTGTCCTTCCTCTAGAATCATCTTCCTCATCTCCGGGTTGCTTGGCACACAAACTCGTCCATTGCATCTCAATATACCATCAGTTCCCATACTGAACTCTACAGCTTTCTCTTGTCCAAGTAACTCCTTTTTCTCTTGGAGATATACATCAGTTGCTTGCTGTTCACAGATCGTCTCCATCAGTCCACTAGATACCTTGACCATTCCCAAGCTAATCCTCTCGTGGTTCACTTCCACAGCTAGATTGAGATCACAAAACTATTCTATCATTTCTAGCTCTTTAACCATCATTTCAGAGATGTGCAAGGTCTTCCGACTCAAAGTGTCTGCAATGACATTTGCTTTCCCAGGGTGGTATAGCAAAGTGAAGTCGTAGTCTTTGAGAAACTCCATCCAACGTCTCTGCCTCATGTTAAGTTCCTTCTGGTCGAACAGGTACTTCAAACTTTTGTGGTCACTGAAGACATCGAACTTTGATCCATATAAGTAATGTCTCCAGATCTTTAGTGCAAAAACTACAGCAGCTAACTCAAGGTCGTGCGTCGGGTAATTCCTCTCATGAGTCTTCAACTGGCGCGAAGCATATGCTACAACCTTCCGATGTTGCATAAGAACACATCCTAATCCTTGATGCGAAGCATCACAGTACACTTAGTACGGTTTGTCCGGTTTAGGCAACACTAACACTGGTGAGGTTGTCAAACGTTCCTTCATCATCTGAAAACTCTCCTCACATTTGTCAGTCCACATAAACGGTTGGTCCTTCCTCGTAAGTTGTGTCAACGGTGCAACAATCTTCGACAATCCTTCGATGAACCTTCTGTAATAACCAGCTAGTCCAACGAAACGACGGATTTCTGTCAAGGTCTTGGGTCTTTTCCATAGAAGTACTGCTTCTACTTTAGTAGGATCGACGGCAATCCCTTCCTTCGAAATCACATGTCCTTAGAATTTGACTTTATCCAGCCAAAATTCGCACTTGGGTAGCTTTGCGTACAGCTTCTCCTTGTGAAGGATCTGCAAAATTTGTCGTAGGTGTTCCTAATGCTCCTCGGAACTTTTTGAGTAGATGAGAATATCGTCTATAAACATGACAACAAACTGATCCAAAAACGGATGGAAAATTCTATTCATATAGTCAATGAAGATAGCAGTCTTAGGTACGTCCTTCTTCTTCACTTTGATCAGGTGAAAGCCGGATCTCAGATCTATCTTTGAAAAGACAGCGGCTTCTTAAAGTTGATCCATCAAATCATCTATGCGGGGTAGGGGATACTTGTTCTTGACCGTTATCTTGTTGAGTTGACAGTAATCCATACAGAGTCTTGAACTCTCGTCCTTCTTCTTTACCAACAACATTGGTGCTCCCCACAGGGACACACTTGGCCTCTCAAACCGCTTGGACATCAGATCCTCTAGTTGTGTCTTCAACTCGGCTAACTCCGTAGGTGACATCCTATAAGGAGCTATAGAGATCGGACCGGATCCTGGAACTAAGTCGATCGCAAACTCGATGTCCTTCACAGGTGGCAAACCTAGTATGTCCTCTGGAAAATCTTCCGGAAAATCTTCCACAACCGGCACATCGCTCAAGATAACATCCCTCTCGATTTCTAAACAGGATAGAAGCATGTATCCCTGATCTCGTTCTTTCAAAGAAGCTCTTACTTGGTTGGCAGTTATAAATCCAGAAATCTCAGGGTCAGGAAAAACTAGGGTTCTATGTGCTCAGTCTAAAAGGATATGGTTGGAAGATAACCAATCCATGCCTAGGATCACATCCAATTGAGTTAAAGGCAAACATATTAAGTCAACAAGAAAGTTCCTATCATGAACAATAAGAGGACAATTCAAACATACTGTGTTTACAATAACAGGTTTGGCAGTTGGAGTTGTGACAATCAAATCAAAAGACAGCGCAGAAACAGGCAACTCTAATTGTCTCACACAATTCAAAGAGATAAACGAATGTGTCGCACCCGAATCAAATAGTACAGTTAGGAGATTACCAGCTATGATGCAACTACCTTGTATGATATCATCAGATTTGGAAGCATCAACGCCACTCATGGTATAAACCCTTCCCCTCGCTGTGGGTCTAGCAGTTCGCATGTTGTTGACAGTCGGCTCGGGCTTTGATATAGGGCATTCCCTCGCGAAATGTCCTATCTCTCCGCATTGGAAACATAGAACTCCTTTCAGCTTGCAGCTATCAGTTGGGTGTCCGGGTTGCCCACACTTGAAACATCTCTGGGCTCGGCCTTGGTTCTGGTCGTTTCTGTGCCCACCACCGTAAGCAGAAGCAACAGGACGATAAGGTTGCTGCTTCTAACTATTCCCTTGAGGTCGGGAATACGGCTTCTTCTGGGACTGCTTCCCTTTCTGTTGCTGGTACTGGCTCAGGTTCGTTGACCTAGACGGTCCTCCTACAGGTCCTTGTTCTCCCTTCCGCTTCTCATATTTTCCACTTTTCTGCACTTCTCCGCCAAAGCTTGGAAGGTACGGATCTCTAGTGGCAACACTGACTCCTTGATCTCGAAGGGCAGACCGCCTTCGAATCTCTCACATTTGCAGTCCTCATCAGGTTGGGCGTGGAAAAAGCGGAAATATTTGTCGAGTGATTCAAACTTCGCCGCATATTCCCCGACAGTCATATCCCTCTGCTGCAGCTTCAGAAATTCTTGCTTCTTTTCGAATCTGGCACTTTGGGGAAAGTACTTGTCCAGAAACTTGGTGGGAAATACTCCCCAAGTGATCTCTTGGTTGTTGGCTTCCGGCAGTTGTCTGGTTCCTCCCCACCAATACTTTGCATCACCCAGAAACAGAAATGTGGCATAGTCCACCTTCACTCCCTCGGAGCAATACAGAACATCAAAAATCTTCTCTATTTCTTGTAGCCACAGGTCAGCCTTTTCCGGGTCACAGTCCCCGTGAAACTGTGGAGGATCATGACGCCGAAAATCAACTAACCCTCTGGCACCAGCAGCAAGATCAGCTCTCTGTTGGTTCTGTTGATTCTGTTGAGCCATCGTTGCTGTCTGTTGAGCAACAGCAGCCGCCATATCAGCCATGGCCTGGACAGCCCGATTCATGTGGTTGTCATCAGCATTGTTGTCAACAGTGCCGCGACCGCCACCACGACCACCTCTAAGATTCATGTCTCCCTACAAGGCAAACCACACATACCTTAATAAGGAAACATAAATCAAAACTAGTGTGTCAACACACATTACTTCAACAGAGAAACAATTCAAACAAGGTTCACAGAGGTCACACAACATAAACATAATAGACTTACTTCCCAAGGATTCCTGAAATACTCGACCAGCTCTGATACCACTAATGAAACACCCCCTCGCGGGTGCTATATACACGGACTCTATTTTGGAATAGGTGGCTTCGACTCAAGAGGGGAGGGGTGAATTGAGTCTTAAAAAATCTTCTTTAATTTTCACAAATTACTTTTCTCAAATTCAATTGTAGAAGCTAACACCAACGATAATAATAATATGAATAAATAAATAGTGTAAGGGAAGAAGAGCGTGCAAACCAAAGATTTATCCTGGTTCAATTCACCACCGTCGGTGACCTACGTCCAGTCCCCAGAATACGTTTCCGAGTTTTGTCCACTATAGTCAAGCTTCCAAGGCGCTTGAAAAAACCGTTACAACCAGAGCTCTCCTTACTTGGGATACCCCACCCTCGTATAGGAGCCTCAATCAAATAAATAAGGGATACCTCACCCTTTCACATACACTGAGGGATACCTCACCCTCAATCTAGGGATACCTCACCCTTTCACAAGGTTTCAGCAATAAGAATAAGATGACACACTCCACTAGTGTAGATGGATACAAATTGAAGTTCTATGAGATTGATAATAATAAGAACAATTGATGGCTCAAAGTGATTTCAGAAATGATTTATAAATAACTCTTGCGTAATGAAAAAGTGTGCCTATATGATGATACTCGGTGTTTTTGTCTGAAACAAAGCAAAAGACCTTTTATAAGGGTTAAGAGAAATTGACTGTTTGATTCCAAGAAAGGCAACCACGGAGTGTGCAATGATTTTGATTCTTTTCATTAAAGGCACATAAAAATCGATTTTTACATATGCCAATCGATTTTCATCAAGAATAAGACGTGAGAAGCACAACAGAAAATCGATTTGAGCCTGGTGTAAATCGATTTACTAAATCGATTGTAATTGAAGGAAATCGATTGAATTGAAAGGACAAGGTCTTATCAGATAGTGAAAATCGATTCTCCAGTAGTTTAAAATGGGTTTCATAAATCGATTGATGAAATCGATTTTGCTTCTAAAATAGAGTGATGAAACATGTTCAATCTGTTTTGAAAATCGATTGAATATCTTGAAAATCAGTTTTGGTAATCGATTTGTAAAACAAATTAAATCAATTGGAGATTTAAATAAATTCCATATCCAACGGCTATATCACTATTTAATTTAAAGGGATACGGACTTTAACCCAGAAATTTTATTTTGGATTTAATATCAAAGGCTATTTCAAAGATATTATTAAGGAGTGTAGATTTGAAATGCATTTTAAAAATAATCATACTTGATTGAGAAAAGATTTTGCTCGTCATCATTAATACCTTGAGCCACATTATTACTAAATAAAATCAATCTCTTACAATAATTTCTAAGACCTAATACTTTACCCATTTGATCCTTTGGTCTTGATATCTGAGATTTTGGTGCATCATAATAATTTGACTTTATCCACTTGGTACCTGCATATTATAACAACATATCCTTTTGGCTTTTATCAATGTTTGTCATTCATCAAAATATATATAAGTAAGTAATTACATACTCCCCCTTTTTGATTATGACAAACCTTACCTTCTTACCTGAGTAATGTAGTGTTAGAGTTATATCAGCAGCTTATGAGCGTGGGATGGATCTCTCCTTTTCTAAAATCACATTACTTAATAGATGCATTTATAGATTTTTAGAAGGCACAAAATCAAATTATAAAGCAATGTAGCTATTTTTGAAATGCTCCCCCTGAATGATTCAACGTTTATGCATTGAGAATGGTACAATATTTCTCCCCCTTTTGGCATGATCAAGAAAATGGAGGACCGATAGCAGTCTTTGAAAATACTTAAAAGATAGTAATCATTCATCAAAATATTGAAAACTTAAGAGGAAACAGGAAACACCAAAATAATATTGGGAAGTAAAAGAGATGTCACACAGTACATAGTTAAAGCCTAGACTATCTAATCATCAGAATGGGGTAGCTCGGCGTTAGCAGCCTCATCAAGCGCCGCCTAAAGGATGTCAGTGTGAGAGGTGGCAGGCGAGTCGGGAGGTGTAGGAATATGAAGGGAGTGCCTGATAGCAGTAAGCTGTCGCTCATGGCGCCAGAGAGTGGTTATCAGGTGAGCATTTTGAGCCACAATCTGCTCCAAGAGAGCCTCCGAAGATGGACAAGAGGTGGTCGGGACAGGCGCGGGTGTAGATGGCAGAGCAGGATGGGGAGCCTCAGCCCGGTTGTTGGCAGTAGGATAGTAGGAGTAAATCCAATGGCCCTGGTCTCGCTTGATCCCCATTTGGGATACAGCAGTCTGAGGCATGATACGAGTGACAACACGATCCGCAAGGCATTCCTCGGAATCAAATGGGACACGAAAGGTGCGGAGGATACGTGTGACTAAAGCGGGATAAGGAAGTCCCCCACGCTGCTGGCAGCGAACCATGTGCTGCACTAAACAGTAGCCCCAGCTGGTCTTTTTCTCATGCATGAGTGCCCAAAGAGGAAGAACATCATCGTGCTGAACAACGGAAAAATTTCCACCCCTAGGAAACAAAATGCGGCAGAGAATATAGTGCACTAGCCGAGTTTCTGGAGGCAAATCAGTGGCATAGGTGGTGCGTTCGCGACGGGCGTGAGGCGCAAGCAAGTCCTCTAGGGCCTCGGGTTTGAAGGCTGTGAACCAGGCAGCTGATTTGATGGATGCGTCCTCGTCCTCTTCGACGACATCTTCATCAGCGGCCTCATCGTCATCATCCTCAACGGGAAATTCAACAGGACCATAAAAGGGAACACAGGCAATCTAGCTGAAGCGTGCAAGAGTCAGAGATGCGAACACCCTTAACCTCAGAGGTGACCCGTTCGCCGTCAAAAGCAAGGTTGGAGTAGAATAGGCGGGTAAGAACAGGGTAGACATCATCACGGTAGGTGAGGAAGGTGTTCAAGTCATACCGCTCAAAAATCTGGTGGAAGGAGAAGCGCTTGGTTTGAAAGAAGGTGAAGTCCGCTCAAAAATCTGGTGGAAGAAGAAGCGCTTGGTTTGAAAGAAGGTGAAGTCGATGATCCTAGCAACGAGAAGCTTGCGATCCCGAAAGTGTTTGTCGAATCTGGACTTTTACCAACACTTCCAATGCCAAGAATTCGACCTTTGTTATTGTCGCCATATGTTACATGTCCACTAACTTTTGGTGTGAAGGAAGTGAATTTGCTGATGTCTCCTGTCATGTGTTTAGAGCAACCGCTGTCTAAGTACCAGTTTGTGATCTTGCCTTTTAAGCACATCTACAAGAAAGACATTTATGCTTTGTTCTTAGGTACCCAAATTTTCTTGGGTCCTTGGTTGTTAGTGCCAGATAATATTCCCCTGGGAACCCATAGTTTCTTTTCATTTGCCCTTCTCATGTTACAAGTAGATGCAGAATGTCCTTTTCTAGCACAATAATAGCATTTGATATAAGGGCTGACAGATGTATGAGCAGGCACAAACATTTTCTTTAAAAATGATTTTTCATGATCCTTGGGTTTATATCCTAAGCCAGCTTTTATCATACACACCTTTTTGTTTACCTAACAACACATTTAAGTTGTCTCTACCATTTGTAAACTTAGCAAGAGTGTTCTCTAAATCATTTATTTGTTTTTCATACTCACTACAATTTTTGCATGCATAATTTGCTTGAAAATGCCCAATGCTATAATTTTCTCTTTTCAGTTCTAATTTTTCTTTGCTTAAGCCGATTACTTGGATTTGCAGATGTTCAATTATTTTCTTGGATTTTTCTAATGCTTTGGCCAGCCTCATCGAGTCATTGTGTAATTCAAGAAAGGCATCATGCAATTCATCATATGCAGGGACAGAAGTAATAGATGTTACCTCATCATCGTTGTCATGATCAGCCATAAGACACAGATTAGCTTCTTCATTTTCTGAGTTGTCTGATGAGTCCATGTCATTATCATCCTAAGTGATATATGCTTTTCTTGGCCTGCTGTCTTTCTTTTCTTTTCTTTCAAACTTGTCTTTTTTCTGCAATTTTGGACATTCGTACTTTATGTGACTGGTCTTACCACATTCATAGCACGTGGGAGTGGAGCTTGGGCCATCTTTGCTAAGGAACCTTTTCGAGGAGGAGAATCTGGGTTTTCTTTGGTTTCTTTTCTTCATGAATCGCTTGAATTTTCTAACCAAAAGTCCCATCTCACCTACTGAATTTTCATCTTCCTTGAGATCCTCTTGACTTTCAATTTCTATTTTAGAAGAGGATGCTTTCAGTGCTAAGCTTTTCTTTTTCTTTTCTTGTTCTTCATGTTCAGTCAGGCGGGCCAATTGTTGTTCATGCTCTTGCAGCTTCCCAAATAGTGTGGCCAAGTCCATAGTTTCAAGGTTTCTAGATTCTGCAATTGCTGTTACCTTCGGCTGCCAATCCCTGCTTAGACAGCGTAAGACTTTGTTAATTAAATCCTCATTTTTAAATTCCTTACCTAGACCAGCAAGCTGGTTAACAATGTGCTAGAAACGTTTGGCCATGTCTTGAATTGATTCTCCTTGCTGCATCATGAACAACTCATATTCTCCAATCATCTTGTTCATTCTGGCACGCTTGACGTCGCTTGTCCCTTCATGGGTGGCTTGCAGCATATCCCACATCTCCTTAGCAGTCTTGCAGTTTGATACCCTGAAAAACTCTCCTCTACTCAAAGCAGTTGTTATTATATTGCATGCACATAAATTGTATTGAGCTTTCTTATATTCATCTTCGGTGTATTCACTTCTAACTTTATCTACTAGTTTTCCTTCTACATCTTTCTTAGGAACGTAAGGTCCATTTTCCACAGCATCCCAGACATTCCAATCAATAGACTGAATAAAAATAATCATACGTTCTTTCCAATAAGCATATTCTTGTCCACTAAAGGCAGGGGATCTACCAAAGAAGGCTCCTTCCGGAAGGAAGTCACTATCTGAAGCCATTTCTCTTGAAGCTGCTAAGCTCTTTGTGCAAGAGTCTAGCTCTGATACCACTTGTTGGAATAGGTGGCTTCGACTCAAGAGGGGAGGGGTGAATTGAGTCTTCAAAAATCTTCTTTAATTTTCGAAAATTACTTTTCTCCAATTCAATTGTAGAAGCTAACACCAACGATAATAATAATATGAATAAATAAAGAGTGCAAGGGAAGAAGAGCGTGCAAACCAAAGATTTATCCTGGTTCAGTTCACCACCGTTGGTGACCTATGTCCAGTCCCCAGAATACGTTTCCGAGTTTTGTCCACTATAGTCAAGCTTCCAAGGCGCTTGAAAAAACCGTTACAACCAGAGCTCTCCTTACTTGGGATACCCCACCCTCGTATAGGAGCCTCAATCAAATAAATAAGGGATACCTCACCCTTTCACATACACTGAGGGATACCTCACCCTTAATCTAGGGATACCTCACCCTTTCACAAGGTTTCAGCAATAAGAATAAGATGCCACACTCCACTAGTGTAGATGGATACAAATTGAAGTCCTATGAGATTGATAACAATAAGAACAATAGATGGCTCAAAGTGATTTCAGAAATGATTTATAAATAACTCTTGCGTAATGAAAAAGTGTGCCTATATGATGATACTCGGTGTTTTTGTCTGAAACAAAGCAAAAGACCTTTTATAAGGGTTAAGAGAAATTGACCGTTTGATTCCAAGAAAGGCAACCACGGAGTGTGCAATGATTTTGATTCTTTTCATTAAAGGCACATAAAAATCGATTTTTACATATGCCAATCGATTTTCATCAAGAATAAGACGTGAGAAGCACAACAGAAAATCGATTTGAGCCTGGTGTAAATCGATTTACTAAATCGATTGTAATTGAAGGAAGTCGATTGAATTGAAAGGACAAGGTCTTATCAGACAGTGAAAATCGATTCTCCAGTAGTTTAAAATGGGTTTCATAAATCGATTAATGAAATCGATTTTGCTTCTAAAATAGAGTGATGAAATCGATTCAATGTGTTTTGAAAATCGATTGAATATCTTGAAAATCATTTTTGGTAATCGATTTGTAAAACAAATTAAATCGATTGCAGATTTAAATAAATTCCATATCCAACGGCTATATCACTGTTTAATTTAAAGGGATACGGACTTTAACCCAGAAATTTTATTTTGGATTTAATATCAAAGGCTATTTCAAAGATATTATTAAGGAGTGTAGATTTGAAATGCATTTTAAAAGTAATCATACTTGATTGAGAAAATATTTTGCTTGTCATCATTAATACCTTGAGCCACATTATTACTAAATAAAATCAATCTCTTACAATAATTTCTAAGACCTAATACTTTACCCATTTGATCCTTTGGTCTTGATATCTGAGATTTTGGTACATCCTAATAATTTGACTTTATCCACTTGGTGCTTGCATATTATAACAACATATCCTTTTGGGTTTTATCAGTGTTTGTCATTCATCAAAATATATATAAGTAAGTAATTACACTCTAATGCGGAATAAAACAAGAAAATAAAACGCTGGTTGCTTTCGGAAAATACTTTAATTTAGTAACTATGTTCGAAAACGCGGTTCTAAAAATTTTCTGCATGCATAGGCAAACAAATCAAGACGGAGGAATAAATTTCATATCACTCATTGATATTCACTGTTCATAAAAACATAAACATAACGTAAAACCTGGTCTAATGTATAACTTATTACAGACTTAGAAATAATTCAACATGTGTGCAGTAATATAATATAAGACTGCGGAAAAACAAAAGACTCCTAAGCTGGTCGGCTAAAAGTAGCCATTGGGGTACAACCCAACGTCCGCTCCTTCAAAAGTTTCCATCGTCCGAGTCCTCACGTCTCCGCGGGGGACCTATGATCAACATCTGTACATGTGTTCCAAAAACACAAAAAGGTGTGCAACATGTACAGGCAAAGGTGAGATACTCATATAAAGTTTATCACGATAGCCGCACAGGCGACAAACAGCATAAAAACAGTTATATGAACCGGTATTTCTATAATACAGGACAGCATCTCAAACACATTCATCAGTTATAATAATGCATGAGACTTCAATATCATCTTTCTAATTCATGTACTCCGGAGATTCTAACTTCCCAACATGGAGCGATAGGCCGTAGTAACACCCGTAACACAATTGTTCTCATGAGTCAGCCTTTCTATTTAGGTCCGAACTCCAATTGTTCCAGGGTACCACGTCATAACCATATCTTGAATACTCCAGTCTCTGATCGAGTCCATTCGTGTTTGGCAGCCGATTTACCACGGCACGGGGTTGCTACGCCACCGGCCACTCGTGGGATCTCGAACACAGAATGCCCCTATAGACCCAGTGGTCGTAACTGGCTGAATTCTCAACTACGAAAGTTGTAGCTCGGTTCCAAATGGCACGTCTGCCAGTTCATGCATGTACACAGAAAGTTTTCTGTTTTCTTTGCGTTCATTCTTTCAAATATCGAGACATAAAGCCCACGACTCGTTTCAAAAGGGCATTAAGCCCACTCAAATCAAAAACACAGGACACGAAGTCCGAGTGCTCAATCCGCAAAGCACTAGCCCCGACGTCTCGGCCACTAGGTTTGGGTTCGTCTCAAAGGTTCATCATTTTTCTTTTGGTTCATTTTCTCAAAACACTTTGGAAAACAAAACATACTTTGGTTTTCTTGAAACAAAACACCCTTTTTGATCAAGAGAACATTTTTCCGTGAAAAACACCTTTCTTGAAGACAAAAACCGTTTTCCAAGGTTTCACGTCCTTTCAAACCGCTTTACTGAAATAAAATACGTTTTGCACGACTTTCCACAAAATCACTTTTTATTTTCAAGAAACATACTTTTCAAAAGGAAACTCAACTTTTCTTGAAAGGCAACACGCTTTCCAAAAACCACTTTTTAATTTCAAAACGCGTTTTTCAAAACTTTGTTTTCGATTCTGAGTCTTTTAACAATTATCGAGACATAGCCAGTACTATGCTCATCCAGGATATAAATATATGTATATATATATATATATATATATATATATATATATATATATATATATATATATATATCAACAGTTCAATATCACAATAAGATATCATCCAAGGCATCCATGCCACAGTTTTATCAAATAACCAACTATGCACAACACTTAACATCCAATCAATCCAGGATATAAGTATACATATATATCAAGTCTTAATTCAATTATAACACACTAATCAATCATATACCATGAGGCTACCAAACTCAAAATGAACTACCTCCCTTTACCTCACAAAGGAAGTTCAATGCAAACTTGATCGGTTCTCGGCTTCGGCTATGGTTTCGTTCTCGTTGCCTAAAACAATCAAACACAATTCAATTCAAACAACAATTCAGCATCAATAAACAACATCAAAACATAATTTTCTTCCCCTACAATGCATAGGGTTCGGCCATGAAAGATGAAAAGGGTTAGGGATCTCATTTGGTTCCAAACTTTTGGATGGTTGGTTCATGAACTTAGTTAACACCATTTCAAGTCCTATGGCTCAAAAATGTGAAACAAAACTCATGGATTTTCCCCATGAAGCTCTCGGCCATATAGGGAAATTTAGGCTAGGAATTGATTTGGTTTTCCATCACTTGGATTCAAGGACACTAGGAAAGCTAAGGATGGAATCAAGAGTTAGAAATCAAAAATTTGAGCAAAAACAGTATTCATCACCACTACAAGGGTTCGGCCACTTTGGGGTTTTAGAGCTAGGATGAGACTTGGATCATGATCTCTTGGGTTTAGATAGAAGGTGATGAGGTGAGTTCAAAGAACATGGTTTCACCTCCAAAGGATTTTCCTACAATTTTCTCTTGATTTTCAAACTTTTGGATCTAATAATGAGTTTCATGAAAATGGAGTTTTGATCTTTATATTGAAAGAGATTCAAGAAGATATAAGACCATAGAAGTGATCTTACCTTAAAATGGAGGAAGATTGGTCAAGAAATCAAGTGATTTCAACAAGATTTCAAGGTTTTCTCAAGGATTCAATGGAGGTTTTCAAGGAGGAAGAAGATGAAGCTCTTGGTTGCTCTTGGGGGGCTGGGCTGCGTGGAATGAGGGGCTGATAGGGATGTTCCAGCCTTCTTAAAAGCTCATTAAGGGTAAAAAGGTCATTTGGTTCAAAGGGTAAAATGGTAAAAGGTGAAAAAGCTTAAGTTAGGGGTAATTCGGTAATTTCGCTTCCCGAAATTCCCGATCGTCATGACGACTCGGGCATGCTCTCTCAAGTGAGTTGACATGATGTGATATCAAGATTATCCATTGTTCGGTCCTGGTAAGTCCATACGCGGCTCCGTTCTCCACCCGATTGAAGATTTTGCTCGAACAGAGATCAGGAAATGATTTTTTTGAAATTTTTATGAAATTTAACCAAAACGTAGAGAATCGAATTCTAAGACTTACTGTCTCGTTCACGGGTCCATCTGAGGTCTCCTGAGCAGTAAAATTATACTGTTAGTGTAAAAACGCAGACCGGACTCCATTTGAGTTTTCGACTCAAAACTTAATTGTAGCTTCCTACGATATTGCTGAGCATGATTATGGTCTCGGAATATTTTATATCCCTTTCTAAGACCTCGAATGAAAATATAAGTTCATAAATACTGATTAAAAGATAAACTCGAAAATCGGGGTGTTACATTACTACCCCACTAAAAAAAAAATTCGTCCTCGAAATTACGTACCTTGAAAAAGATCGGGATACTGTAATCTCATCTTGTCCTCGAGCTCCCACGTTGCATCTCCAGTTGCTTCGTTCCAAACGACTTTGACTAAGGGAACTTGTTTTCCCCTGAGTTGCTTGATCCTCTTATCAACTATTCGCACAGGCGATGTCTCATAAGACAAGTTTTCTCGTAAATGTAATATATCATGTTCGGTTACATGAGACGGATCAGGAATATATTTCCAAAGTTGTGAGACATGGAAAACATTATGAATGTTAGACAGAAAAGGTGGTAAGGCAATCTGGTAAGCTACTGGACCAATAGGCCGAAGAATTTGGTAAGGTCCAATGAATTTGGGAGTGAGTTTTCGGGACTTAATCGCTCTACCTACCCCAGTCGTAGATGTGACTCTCAGGAACACGTGTTCACCTTCTTGAAACTCGAGCAGTCGTCTTCGTTTGTCTGAGTAGCTCTTTTGTCTGCTCTGTGCCGTTTTCATCTTTTCCCGGATCTGTTTAATCTTTTCCGTTGTTTGTTGCACAAGTTCTGGGCCTACGATCATATTCTCTCCATCCTGGTACCAACACAATGGTGTGTGGCTCTTTCGTCCATATAAGGCTTCGTAGGGTCCCATCCCTATACTAGAATGATAGTTGTTGTTGTAGGTGAATTCGATAAGAGGCAACAGATCATCCCAACTTCTACCGTGGTCTAGAACACAAGCTCTCAGCAGATCTTCCAAAGACTGTATCGTCCTCTCTGTCTGTCCATCAGTCTGAGGGTGATAGGCTGAAATTAGCCTCAACTTTGTCCCTAAAGCATAATGCAGACTCTGCCAAAAACGTGACGTGAACTTTGGGTCTCTATCAGAGACTATGCTTGAAGGTACTCCGTGTAGTCTGATTACTTCTCTGATATACAACTCAGTTAACTTCTCCATTGAGTAGTTGATCTTAACAGGTAAGAAGTGTGCCAACTTCGTTAAACTATCAACGATCACCCAAATCGAATCAAAACTCTTAGAAGTTCTCGGTAATCCTACCACAAAATCCATTGAAATGCTCTCCCATTTCTATTCGGGTACATCCAAGGATTGAAGCATTCCTCCAGGTCGTTGATGTTCTACCTTTGCTTTCTGACAATTCAAACATGACGCTACATACTCAGCCACTTGCTTCTTCATTCCTGGCCACCAAAACTTTTGTTTCAGATCTTGATATATTTTGGTTGATCCAGGGTGAATGCTCAGCTTGCTCTTGTGTCCTTCCTCTAGAATCATCTTCCTCATCTCTGGGTTGCTTGGCACACAAACACGTCCATTGCATCTCAAGATACCATCAGTTCCCATTCTGAACTCTGCAGCTTTCTCTTGTCCAAGTAACTCCTTTTTCTCTTGGAGATATACATCAGTTGCTTGCTGTTCACGGATCGTCTCCATCAGTCCACTAGATACCTTGATCATTCCCAAGCTAATCCTCTCGTGGTTCACTTCCACAGCTAGATTGAGATCACGAAACTGTTCTATCAATTCTAGCTCTTTAACCATCATTGCAGAGATGTGCAAGGTCTTCGGACTCAGACCGTCTGCAACGACATTTGCTTTCCCAGGGTGGTATGGCAAACTGAAGTCGTAGTCTTTAAGAAACTCCATCCAACGTCTCTGCCTCATGTTAAGTTCCTTCTGGTCGAATAGGTACTTTAAACTTTTGTGGTCACTGAAGACATCAAACTTTGATCGATATAAGTAATGTCTCCAGATCTTTAGTGCAAAAACTACAGCAGCTAACTCAAGGTCGTGCGTCGGGTAATTCCTCCCATGTGTCTTCAACCGGAGCGAAGCATATGCTATAACCTTCCGATGTTGCATAAGAACACATCCTAATCCCTAATGCGAAGCATCACAGTACACTTTGTACGGTTCGTCCGGTTTAGGCAACACTAACACTAGTGAGGTTGTCAAACATTCCTTCATCATCTAAAAACTCTCCTCACATTTGTCAGTCCACATAAATGGTTGGTCCTTCCTCGTAAGTTGAGTCAACGGCACAACAATCTTCGAAAATCCTTCGATGAACCTTTTGTAATAACCAGCTAGTCCAACGAAACTGCAGATTTCAGTCACGGTCTTGGGTCTCCCCACAGAAGTACTGCTTCTATTTTCGTAGGATCGACGGCAATTCCTTCCTTCGAAATCACATGTCCTAAGAATTTGACTTCATCCAGCCAAAATTCGCACTTGGGTAGCTTTGCGTACAGCTTCTCCTTGTGAAGGATCTGCAAAACTTGTCGTAGATGTTCCTCATGCTCCTCGGAACTTTTCGAGTAGAGGAGAATATCATCGATAAACATGACAACAAACTGATCAAAAAACGGACGGAAACAGGACGGAAACATTGATAAACACGACAGAAACAGGAATGTGGCATAGTCCACCTTCACTCCCTCGGGGCAATGCAGAACAGCAAAACTCTACTCTATTTCTTGTAGCCATAGGTCAGCCTTTTCCGGGTCACAATCCCCGTGAAACTGCGGAGGATCATGACGCCAAAAATCAACTAACCCTTTGGCACCAGCAGCAAGATCAGCTATCTGTTGGTTCGATCTGTTGATTCTGTTGAGCCATCGTTGCTGTCTGTTGAGCAACAGCAGCTGCCATATCAGCCATGGCCTGGATAGCCCGATTCATGTTGTTGTCATCAGCATTGTTGTCAGCAGTGTCGCGACCTCCACCACGACCAACTCTATGATTCATGTCTACCTACAAGGCAAACCACACATACCTTAATAAGGAAACATAAATCAAAACTAGTGTGTCAACACATATTGCTTCAACAGAGAAACAATTCAAACAAGGTTCACAGAGGTCACACAACATAAACATAACAGACTCACTTCTCAAGGATTCCCGAAAGACTCGACCAGCTCTGATACCACTAATGTAACACCCCCCTCGCGGGTGCTACATACACGGACTCTAATGCGGAATAAAACAAGAAAATAAAACGCAGGTTGCTTTCGGAAAATACTTTAATTAAGTAGCTACGTTGGAAAACGCGATTCTAAAAATTTTCTGCATGCATAGGCAAACAACTCAAGACGGAGGAATAAATTTCATATCACACATTGAGATTCACTGTTCATAAAAACATAAACATAACGTAAAACCTGGTCTAACGTATAACATATTACACACTTAGAAATAATTCAACATGTGTGCAGTAATATAATATAAGACTGCTCAAAAACAAAAGACTCCTAAGCTGGTCGGCTAAAAGTAGCTATTGGGGTACAACCCAACGTCGGCTCCTACAAAACTTTCCATCGTCCGAGTCCTCACGTCTCCGCGGGGACCTATGATCAACATTTGTACATGTGTTCCAAAAACACAAAAAGGTGTCCAACATGTATAGGCAAAGGTGAGATACTCATATAAAGGTTATCATGATAGCCGCACAGACGACAAACAGCATAAAAACAGTTATATGATCAGGTATTTCTATAATACAGTACAGCATCTCAAACATATTCATCAGTTATAATAATGCATGAGACTTCAATATCATCTTTCTAATTCATGTACTCCGGAGATTCTAACTTCCCAACATCGAGCGATAGGCCGTAGTAACACCCGTAACACAATTGTTCTCATGAGTCGGCCTCTCTATTTAGGTCCGAACTCCAATTGTTCCAGGGTACCACGTCATAACCATATCCTGAATACTCCAGTCTCTGATCGAGTTCATTCGTGTTTGGCAGCCGATTTATCACGGCACGGGGTTGCTACGCCACCGGCCACTTGTGGGATCTCGAACACAGAATGCCCCTATAGACCCAGTGGTCTTAACTGGTTGAATTCTCAACTACGAAAGTTGTAGCTCGGTTCCAAATGGCACGTCTGACGGTTCATGCATGTACACAGAAAGTTTTCTATTTTCTTTGCGTTCATTCTTTAAAATGTCGAGACATAAAGTCCACGACTCGTTTCAAAAAGGCATTAAGCCCACTCAAATAAAAAACACAGGACACGAGTGCTCAATCTACAAAGCACTAGCCCCGACGTCTCGGCCAGTAGGTTTGGGTTCGTCTCAAAGGTTTATCATTTTTATTTTGGTTCATTTTCTCAAAACACTTTGGAAAACAAAACATACTTTGGTTTTCTTGAAACAAAACACCCTTTTTGATCAAGAGAACATTTTTCCGTGAAAAACACCTTTCTTGAAGACAAAAACCGATTTCCAAGGTTTCACGTCTTTTCAAACCGCTTTACTGAAATAAAATACGTTTTGCACGACTTTTCACAAAATCCCTTTTTATTTTCAAGAAACATACTTTTCAAAAGGAAACTCAACTTTTCTTGAAAGGCAACACGTTTTCCAAAAATCACTTTTTAATTTCAAAACGCGTTTTTCACAACTTTGTTTTTGATTCCGAGTCTTTTAACAATTAGTGAGACATAGCCAGTACTATGCTCATCCAGGATATATATATATATATATATATATCAACAGTTCAATATCACAATAAGATATCATCCAAGGCATCCATGCCACAGTTTTATCAAATAACCAACTATGCACAACACTTAACATCCAATCAATCCAGGATATAAGTATACATATATATTAAGTCTTAATTCAATTATAACACACTAATCAATCATATACCATGAGGCTTCCAAACTCAAAATGAACTACCTCCCTTTACCTCACAAAGGAAGTTCAATGCAAACTAGATCGGTTCTCGGCTTCGGCTCTGGTTTCGTTCTCGTCGCCTAAAACAATCAAACATAATTCAATTCAAACAACAATTCAGCATCAATAAGCAACATCAAAACATAATTTCTTCCCCTACAAGGCATAGGGCTCGGCCATGGAAGATGAAAAGGGTTAGGGATCTCATTTGTTTCCAAACTTTTGGATGGTTGGTTCATGAACTTAGTTAACACCATTTCAAGTCCTATGACTCAAAAATGTGAAACAAAACTCATGCATTTTCCCAATGAAGCTCTCGGCCATATAGGGAAATTTAGGCTAGGAATTGATTTGGTTTTCCATCACTTGGATTCAAGGACACTAGGAAAGCTAAGGATGGAATCAAGAGTTAGAAATCAAAAATTTGAGCAAAAACACTATTCATCACCACTACAAGGGTTCGGCCACTTTGGGGTTTTAGAGCTAGGATGAGACTTGGATCATGATCTCTTGGGTTTAGATAGAGGGTGAAGGTGAGTTAAAAGAACATGGTTTCACCTCCAAAGGATTTTACTATAATTTTCTCTTGATTTTCAAACTTTTGGATCTAAGAATGAGTTTCATGAAAATGGAGTTTTGATCTTGATATTGAAAGAGATTCAAGAAGATATAAGACCATAGAAGTGATCTTACCTTAAAATGGAGGAAGATTGGTCAAGAAATCAAGTGATTTCAACAAGATTTCAAGGTTTTCTCAAGGATTCAATGGAGGTTTTCAAGGAGGAAGAAGATGAAGCTCGTGGTTGCTCTTGGAGAGCTGGGCTGTGTGGAACGAGGGGCTGAGAGGGCTGTTCCAGCCTTCTTAAAAGCTCATTAAGGGTAAAAAGGTCATTTGGTTCAAAGGGTAAAATGGTTAAAGGTGAAAAAGCTTAAGTTAGGGGTATTTTGGTAATTTCGCTTCCCGAAATTCCCGATCGTCATGACGACTCTGGCATGCTCTCCCAAGTGAGTTGACATGATGTGATATCAAGATTATCCGTTGTCGGGTCCTGGTAAGTCCATACGCGGCTCCGTTCTCCACCCGATTAAAGATTTCGCTCAAACGGAGGTTAGGAAATGATTTTTTTGAAATTTTTATGCAATTTAACCAAACGTAGAGAATCGAATTCTAAGACTTACTGTCTCATTCACGGGTCCATCTGAGGTCTCCTGAGCAGTAAAATTATACTTTCAGTGTAAAAATGCAGACCGGACTCCGTTTGAGTTTTCGACTCAAAACTTAATCGTTGCTTCCTACGATATCGCTGAGCATGATTATGGTCTCGGAATATTTTATATCCCTTTCTAAGACCTCGAATAAAAATATAAGTTCATAAATACTGATTAAAAGAAAAACTCGAAAATCGAGGTGTTACACTAGCAGTCCGTACATTGTTGACAGTCGGCTCGGATTTTGGTGTAGGACAATCCCTCGCAAAATGTCCTATCTTCCCACATTGGAAACATAGAACTCCCTTCAGCACGCAATTCTCAGCTATATGTCCCGGTTTCCCACACTTGAAACATATCTGAACTTGTCCTTGATTCTGATCGTTCCCACTTCCACCACCATAGGCAGAAGCGACAGGGTGATAAGATTGCTGTTTCTGACTATTCCCTTGGGGTCGGGAATATGGTTTCTTCTGGGACGGCTTCCCCTTCTGGTTCAGGTAATGGTTTGGATTCCTAGACCTGGACAGTCCTCCCACAGTGCTCTTGCTCTCTCTTCCTCTTGTCATCTTCTCGACTTTTCTGCACTTCTCCACCAAGGCTTGAAAGTTACGGATCTCTAGCGGTAACACAGACTCCTTGATCTCGAAGTGCAGACCTCCTTTAAATCTCTCGCATTTCCAGTCTTCATCAAGTTGGGCTTGGAAAAAGTGAAAATATTTGGCGAGGGATTCAAACTTCCCCGCATATTCCCCAACAGTCATGTCCCTCTGCTACAGCCATAGGAATTCTTACTCTTTCTCGATCCTGGCACTCCGGGGAAAGTATTTGTCTAGGAACTTGGTGCGAAACACTCCCTAAGTGATCTCCTGGTTGTTGGCATCCAGCTGTTGTCTGGTTCCTCCCCACCAATATTCTGCATCGCCCAGAAACAGGAATGCGGCATAGTCAACCTTCACTCCCTCAGGGCAGCGCAGAACAGCAAATATCTTTTCCACCTCTTGTAGCCATAAGTCATCCTTTTCCGGATCAGGATCCCCATGAAACTGTGGAGGATCATGACGCCGAAAGTTGACTAAACCTCTGGCATCAGTAGCAAGATCGGCTCTGTGTTGATTCTGTTGTTTCTGTTGAGCCATCGTAGCCGTTTGTTGAGCAACAGCTGCCGCCATATCAGCCATGGCCTGGATAGCCCGATTAATATTGTCATCAGCATTGGTGTTAGCAATGCCGCGACCATCGCCATCGTTGGTGTTGCCATGACCTCCATCTTGACCGCCTCTAAGATTCATGTTTCCCTACAAGGCAAACCAATCATACCCTAATAGGGAAACATAAGCTCGTGTGCCAACACTAATTGCTTCAACAAAGAAACAATTCAAACAAGGTTCACACAGAGATCACACAACACAAACACAATAGCCCTATTCCCCAAGGATTCCCGAAAGACTCGACCAACTCTGATACCCCTAATGTAACGCCCCCTCGGCGCCATATACGCGAACTCGATTGCGGAAAACATAAACAAAATGAAAACGCTGGTTGCTTTCGGAAAATACTTTAATTAATTAACTACGTTCGAAAACGGGGGTCTAAAAAAATATATCTTCATACTTCAAGTAATCGAAACTCAAGATAAAGGAATAATCCTTATAACACACATCAAGGTTCAATATCCATAACAACATAGTCATAACGTAATTATGCCGAAGCATATAAGTTTCTTAGAAATATAGTTTAACTCATAAAATAAGTCATGTCTAGTATATCATACCACAGACTTAAAAACATATGTTCAACATACATGTAGCAGATAAAAATATGGCTGCCTCAAAAATTAGAAATCCTATGTTGGTCGGGCTAAAAGTAGCCATTGGGAACAACCCCCAAGTCAGCTCCGATTCCCAGAGGAATTTAGAGGGATCCTCCTTTTCTTTATCTTCAAAAGACTCCGTCATCTGAGTCCTCACGTGTCCGCGGGGACCCCTGATCAGCATCTGTACATGTATTCGAAAAACACAACAAGGTGTCCAACATGTACAGACAAAGGTGAGATACTCATTTTACAAGTTTATCACGATAGCCGCACAAGCGACAAACAACAATTACATCCACATATAAATACAGTTGTAATAACAGATATTCATATAACATAATATCTCAAACACTATCATGAGTTGTAATAATGCATTAGACTCCAATATCATCTTTCTAGTTCATGTTCTCCGGAGATTCCTACTTCCCTTCATCAAGCAATAGGCCACGAATACTCCCATAACACAATTGTTCTCATGAGTCGGCCTCTCAATTTAGGTCCGAACTCTAATTGTTTAAGGGTACCACGTCACAACCATATCATGAATAGTCCAGTCTCTGATTGAGTTCATCTGTAATGGGCAACCGATCACCACGGCACGGGGTCGCGATGGCTCCAGCCACTTGTGGAGTCTCGAACACAGAATGCCCTTATAGACCTAGTGGTCTTAACTGGCTCATATTTTCAAATGGCATGTCTGCCTTTTCATTCATGGACACATAAAATTCTGTTTTCTCTTTCGTTCATTCTTTCTTGTCGAGGTATATAGCTCACGACTAGTTTTAAAGGACATATAGCCTGTTCATTCAACACACAGGACACGAAGTCCAAATGCTCAATCCACAAAACACTAGCATGACGTATCGGTCACTAGGTTTGCATACATCTTAAGGAGAAATTGGTAATCATTTTCACAAAACAGTTTTGGGAAAACAAGACTCAAATTTGTTGTCCTGAACTAAGACATTCCTTTCCAAGAAAATTTTTTTCCAGGAAAAACACTTTTCTTTACAAAATCCGTTTTTCTAAAGGTTCCGTCTCTTTAAAACGTGTTTCTAAAAGAAATTTCACTTTGAACCGACTTTCCTTAAAAGACTTTTTACTTCAAAAGGATCTAATAATTTTTAAAAAAGGTTTTCTTTCCTTGATAAAACGAAACATTTCTTAAAACTTTCCTTTGATTTCAAAATCCATTTTCAAAACTCCGATTTTGATTTCCGATTGTTTTAATCTTCTTTATCGAGCCATAGCCAGTGCTATGCTCTTAACCAGTCCAGGATATACATACATACATACACACACACACACACACTATATATATATATATATATATATATATATATATATATATATATATATATATATATATATATATATATATATATATATCAATCTCAATTCAACAATAACACATCTCACAATCAAAAAACCACGAGACTGTCAAACTTATTATGATACATCCCTGTACCTCTTTAGGGTTCTAAGTCGACTCCTGAATTATTTTCGGCTCCGATTCCGTTTTCGTCCGCGTCGCCTAACACAATCAAACCACAATTCAATTCTCAACAACAACCAATACAAAATAACAACATCAAAACATAAATTCCTTCCCCCATAATTGGTCTAAGATTCGGCCAGAGTTTTGAAAAAAGGCTATGGGTTTCATTTGGTTTCAATCTTTTGGATGCCTGGTTCTTAAGCATACTTAACACTAAATCAAGTCCTAGTACTGAAAATTTTGAAACAAAACTCATGATTCAACACACTCTAGGTCTCGGCCGTGAAGAAGAAAAATAAGCTAGGAATTGATTTGGTTTTCCATCACTTGGATTCCATGACCATAGAAAATGAAAGGATGGAATCAAGTGTTCAAGAACAAAAATTGGAAAAACCCATTTTTCCCCAATATTTTCTAGGGTTCGGCCTCCCTAAATAAAACAGGCTAGGATTAGTGTTTGATCACATACTCTTGAATAGAGGTAGAAGGTGAAGGTAGAAGGTGATGAAACTAGCTCAAAGAAATTGGTTTCACTTTAAAAGGATTTTTCTACAATTTTCTAGGAATTTTTGAAATTTGGCACTTGAAGTTGAATGTAACACCCGAAGCTGACGAAGGCGGGGAATGATCGCCGGTGCATGAGGCACGGACAAGGAGCGGCTCCTGGCAGGCTTCTAGGCGGAGGGACACATGAATGAACCGATTCACACGGGAATGAGAGGGTTCCTGAGACTGTACAGGTATGGGACTGTACAGTTGAAGTAAGGCTTATAAGAATTGATTGGTACTACCTATACCAACAAGATGCATCTTCTTTTCGGGATCCCAGAACATAAGAACTTCATAGTTAAGCGTTCTTGACTTGGAGCACTTGTGGGATGGGTGACCTTCTGGGAAGTTTCCCAGAAAGCGTGTGACTGAGGACAAAGCACACTGAAAAGACCCGTGTTGGTTTGTGGGGACAGTCGACAATCCTGAAAGTAGTTCGGGCCTTTAAAAATGGTTCGGGGATGAACCTAGCAGAAGCTATGGGCATGTAACACCTGGGGCTGACAAGGGCGGGGTGTGATCGCCGGTGCATGAGGCACGGACATGGAGCGGCTCCTGGCAGGCTTCTGGGCGAAAGGACACATGAATGAACCGATTCACACCGGAATGAGAGGGATCCTAAGACTGTACAGGTATGAGACTGTACAATTGAAGGAAGGCTTATAAGAATTGATTGGTTCTACCTATACCAACAAGATGCATCTTCTTTTCGGGAACCCAGAACATAAGAACTCCATAGTTAAGCGTGCTTGTTGGTTTGTGGGGACAATCGACAATCCTGAAAGCAGTTCGGGCCGTTACATTGAAACCCATGCAATCAAGGATTTCAAACTTGAAATAGGAAGAGATTCATGAGGTTGAAGGATCATAGAAGTGATCTTACCTCTTGAATGATGAAGATTAGTCAAAAATCACACTTTCTCCTCACAAAACTCAAGCTTTTCGCTTAAGGAAAAATGGAAGAATTCTAAGGATGAAGATGAAGTGAGAAAATGAAATTGTTGGAGCTCTCCCTTGGCTGACTTGTGCCTGGGAAATGGGGGACCAAAGTGTCCAAAAGTTGGTCGCTTAAGGGCATTTTAGTCTTTTCCTTCAAGGTTAAATGGTAATAATGAAAAAGGTTAGGGGTATTTTGGTCTTTTCACGTCCAGATATTTCAGAAGTCATCATGACACTAGCACGCTTTCCCATGTGATGTGACTTGATGTGACTTCAAGATTATCCATTAGCGAGTCCCGATAAATCCGTATCCATCTCCATTCGTCACCCGATTCGAGATTTCACCAGAATAAAGCGTAGGAACTGATTTTTTTTCAAATTTAACGAAAATGTATGAAATCCAATTCTAAGACTAACTGTCTCGTTCACGGATCAAAATTAGGTCTCCTGAGCAGTAAAATCTTACTGTCAGTGAAAAAACGTAGACCGGGCTCCATTTGAGTTTTCGGGTCAAAATTTAATCGTAGCTTCGTATGATAGAGTTGAGCATGAATATGGTCTCGGTTTATTTTATTTCATTTTCTAAAACCTCGAATAAAATATAAACTTAATTATACAACTCACTGATTTATAAAGTAGTGAAAAATCGGGATGTTACAGATGGTGTATAGACTTATGATGTTGATTTAAGGCAGAATTTCCTGATGAGAGTCACACTCATATGGACGATCAACGACTTTCCGGCTAATGGGATGTTGTCGGGTTGGATGACTGCGGGGAAGCTTGCTTACCCAATATGTATGGAGGGATCAAAGACATTCTCACTTAAAAAAAGTTGGAAGATATCTTATTTTGATGATCACCGCCAATTCCTTGCTGCAGAGCTTCCTTTTAGGAGGAATAAAACATCATTCAGGAAGCGATGTGTTGAGTACTCAACCCCTCCTCCACGTTTGTCCAGTCCCAATATCTGGAGGAGAGTATGCCAGTTCCCACTTATCCATGAGGAACAACCAGAAGGTAAGTTTGATGATTATGGTGTTCACCTTAATTGGAATAAACAAAGTATATTTTGGACTTTACCCTATTGGAAAACACAACTTATGCTCCATAACATTGATGTCATGAACACTGAGAGGAAGATGTTTATGAATGTGTTTGACACTGTCATGGACATTAGAAGGAGGACTAAGGATACAAATAAAGCCCGACTAGACTTAGTAGAAATATGTAACCAGAAGGACCTCGAAATGAAAGATCGTGGTGGCAGCAAACTTTTCAAACCAAAGGAAAACTATGCATTAAGCAAACCACAAAAAGTACTTGTTTGTAAATGGGTTAAAGAGCTAAAGTTGCCTGATGGGTACGCCTCAAATTTGGGCATATGTGTTGACCTTAAGGAAGGAAAATTACATGGAATGAAAATCCATGACTGTCACGTATTCATGCAGCGTTTGCTTCCCATTGTGTTTGACTCATTGCCGAAACCTATTTGGAAGCCACTTGTTTGAAATTAGACACTTCTTTAGGGAGTTAACTTTGACAACGCTAAATGTGGAATAGTTAAGGGTCATGGAAAACAATATACTTGTTTTTGTATGTAAGTTGGAACAGATATTCCTGCCCAGCTTCTTTGATTCAATGGAGCATTTTCCAATTCATCCCCTGTACGATGCAAGAGTTGGTGGACCGGTCCAATATCGTTGGATGTATCCCTTTGAGAGATATATAATTACTTCAATTTAAATCATATTTTCTTACATATGTTTTAAATATAATCACATTTATATACTTCAATTTCTTCCTGCTTAGGTTCTTGCAATCCATTAATAATAAAGTGAAGAACAAGGCTAGGGTGGAGGGTTCCATTTGTGAAGCCTACTTAGTGGAGCAAACATCCACCTTTGCTTCTTATTACTATCCACCCGAACGTAATGTAGAAGTAGATGATAGTTGGTCATCTACTCTTCCTATATCAATTTTCAATTACCCGGGTATTGCTAGTGGCAAATCCAAATCTTATTTCATGGAGCAAAGTGACATTGACGTTGACCACTTGTACATTCTACAAATGGTGAAGAGATGGAGCCATATTTAGAGTAAGTTAGTGTTCGTACTTGTTTTTAATAGTGTTTAATAATTCACGGTGTTGTACTTTAAGTAACTTGTTATCTTCCTATAGTATTTATGCCAATTTTCTAAAGGAGCTCCAACCTAACATTTCGGACGCTCAAATTGACCAGGAGATTACCACAGGGTTTCCTGCATGGTTCAAAGAATATGTAAGTTAACACCCTAAAAGTTATTATAATACTTATTTTTTACAGTAACATGGTGTATAACATCAATTGTTAAACTTGTTAGGTTCAAAACCCAGAAAATAATATTGAAGATCCTCTGTTGAAGAATCTGACATGGTGGCCTAAGAGAATAGTTACCCTATTTTCAACTTACATTATGAATGGATATAAATTCCGTACACAAGGATGGAGTGACGGCATGTCATCATATAACTATGGTGTGAGTGTGTGTGTACGAGACACAAATGGTCAATTAGAAGATGATTTTTTTTACGGACTGCTAACTGAAGTTATTGAAATGGGGTATATCGGGGAGCCCGTGATGAAGTTAGTTCTCTTTAAGTGTGATTGGATAATACTTCTAATGTAGGGACAAAAGCAGATAATAAGTATGGAAATGTCGAAGTTAAGAAATTGGGGAGATATAATAAGGCATATGACTCGTTCATATTGTTACAACAAGCGGAGCAAGTTTATTACATGCCATACGCTGAGGGTCATCAAGTTTGGTTGGGTGTCATCAAGACAAAAGCCCGCAGTGCAATCACGGATACTATAGTCTGTCAGGCTGAGATGAAGGTTCCATACCAAGATGATATCATTGAAGGGCTTCACATGTTACAATATATTGAGCCAAATATTATAATTGGTGATTCTCTTGTGAATGTTAGGGGCGGTGGGGAAGAAGTTGATAAAGCATTACTAAATCAGCCTGGCTTGGACTAATCGGACGAGGGTACATATATATCAAGTGATGGTGAGGGTGAATTTATTGATATAGATATGTCTAATTAGGTACATATATTATGTTGTTTCTTTTTTATTGATTGTTTTGTTCAAGTTAGTTAAAGTTATATTAATTGTAATTGTAATATATTGATTGTAATATGTTCAAGTTAGTTATAGATGGTAGATGCTAATAGAGGTAGAGGTGTTCGTGGAGGTCGGGTTCCACTTTGAGTGCCAGGTCGTGGTGGCAGAGATACTCCCACGGCCGACTCCCCTACTGATGGGACGAGAGCGGCTCCACCGAGTGTTCCATAGGTGGTCAACACTACCCCATTGCCATCACCAGGGGGCCATCATCATCTACACTAGCGCCATCACCAGGAGCAGTTGGACCGTCATCTACATGGACATGCCAGACTATATAGAGGGTCGTGATTAGACCAGAGTCCAGCAGACTAGAGTAAGTTATTTTTATAGTAAATTTTTATTAATTATTGTTTAATATTATTTAGTTATTTAAATTTTATAACATGATTGTTTAATATTAGCTAAATTTTCCTTTTAATAGTTATATTTTATAACATTATTAAATACACAACTTCATGATTGTTTTTAAATCACCACTTGTATCCACAAAAGCTGACTACTGATGAAATTTCAAGAATCATCAAACTGAAGTTTGACTATCCATGGGCCACTTATGGCGAAGTTCATGATGATGTGAAGAAGTTGTGGCGGGGAAAGTTTAAGGTAATTAAATTAGTGTTATCTCATGCAATATTTAGTTTTAATTTATACCTTGTACTTATTTCTTGACTAATATGTCTTTCATGCAGAAAAGTTTACATGGGACCCCCAGGACGAGGACAAGATACACAAGGGCTTTGCACACAGGGATATGTGCATCATAAAAAGTGCAATGAACAAGATTCGAGATGGCAAGTCAAAGGGGTCCTGGATTGCAGCCCATTTCAGAGAGCAGTGAGAGACTTATTTTGCCTTTGAGGCCTTCCAGGAGAATAGCACCAGAGGTCGGAGCAATCGAGCTGTAGATAGTGGCGCATCAACCTACACGGGGGGCTCTGTCTCTGCTGGAGAGCATTTCGATAGGATGGTAAGTTTATTTTAGTTTATTTTAATTTATGTAGTTATTAGTCGCATTTAATTATTATTTTAAGATATGCAGACTAAGGAGCAGGGCCGACTCCCGACAGTCATTGAGATGCTAAAAAAGACAAAAAAGTTGAAGTGCGGAGAATGGGAAAACGATAGGTCCCGTGAGATCCATGTAAAGTATACACTGTAAATATTACTGACAATATTATGTTATTTATAATATTTACTTATAGCTTTATTTATACTTTGTAGGATACATATCATGAGGCCTTAGAGGAGGCCCAAGCACTTGCCTCACAGGAAGGTACTTCTTCTAGTTAGGAGCAGGAGCCTCCAGCCTCCGTCGACGATAACGCTATTTATTTGGCGGTTGCTGGAAGTAAAAAGAAGAAGGGGGTGTGTATAGGCTTGGACAGCTGGGTGATCATTATATAGCCACGTTGTCCCATCGGGCTACACCCGAGGACATGCCTAGCGATACACGAGATGTAACACCCCCGTTTTCCGGTAACCGGTTATAATCACCATTACATTGTGATTGCTACCTTATGTTTGATATGACTTCATTTATATATATATATATATATGGATGTTTATATGATGGTTTATATCCTTGGTTATGTTGTGGTGAAGTTTTCTTTTGTCGTTATGAGACGAAAACCGATAGAAGTTCTATTTTGATCAGTATTGGGTAATTTCTCGTTTTACATGCCGGAGGCCAAGAAACGGGGAATTGAGTGGAATCTAATGTTGAATGACATTTTCCATTACCTTGTTGATTATTCCTAATGAAGAGAATTAGCTTTCTTAAAATCCAAAAATTTACCAAAAGTAGTAAAAACCAATTATCCATTTTTGGTAAAAACCCTAATCACCTTATTCCTAACCAAATGGAAAAATGTAACTATTATAGTTACATTGGATAGGGCCATTCGGCCATGTTGGTTGGGAAGAGCCAAGATCCTCCTTTTACCATATCGAAGAAAGTTTATGACACTAACTCTTAATGGAAAAAGTGTTTTAGCCATTTTTGGTTAATCTTGTCCTAAAGCTCTCCTTAAGCAACAACACACCTATCTCTTTGTATCTTGGCCTTCCATTCTTTATGACCAAAATTTAATGACAATTTGGAGTCCACAAAATGTACTATTCGGCCACTTAGAGGGGAGAACACCTAATCACACCATTCTATTCATTTCTCACTCAAACACCAAAGTTCAAAGTTTTCTCTCTTCTGTCACCTCCCCTCTAGCATTCGTCCAAGCTTGGTAAGTAACCTTACCCATATTATTTCATCATTTTGACTACATATTCTTGTTCATCTCATCCATCTAAACAACTTTCATCTTTTGAATGTCTTCATTTGAAGTTGTTTACTCAAAGTTATTCAAGAATCATTCAAGGAGGTTTCAAGCTTCTTGAAGTTGTTTTATACCTTTTTTAAGAGTAAGTTAATAACCTTGTTTCTCCTACATTCTTACTCTTTAGATGTACCTTTGTTTTACCTTGATCATATTGATGAGAAATCAAAGTTCATGGCCTTGTTTTCCTTCTCTATAGGCCACAGTTTTGAGCTTGATTTTGGTGACCAAGTTTCTATTCATTTTCTTCTAAGGAGCTTCAAAGAGGTAATGGGGGAGTGAACCATATCACACCTTAATGGTGGTGATAATGACCTCCTAGTTTTGTTGGAGAAAAACCCTAGATCGAGGGTTACCTCATAAAAAGTTCTTTACTTTGTTGTTATTTTGTTTTATGTTGTGATATTGATATGGTGATTGTGCTTGTAGAAAATCATTTTGGCATGGTGAAAAAATATTCTTAGGTCCAAAGACCTAAGGATAGGATTTTAGAATGTTGAACTTGTTTATGTTCTAAGTTGCCTTGATTATATGTTTATGTGTTAGCATGATTTTTCTAGTCACTTGATTATTGTTGAATGGATTCATTTTGGTTGAATGTGGATGTGTGAGATTAGGCCTTGTAGTGTATGATGAGGGAATCCAAAGCTTCTATGTTCAAGTGATGGTGTAATGAACTTAAAATGGTTCAAACTATGCAAGATAAATAAAAGAAAGCCTACCCTTATTACTTGGGGCATTCGGCCTTGCTATGTAATATAGGGTTAGGATCTCAAAATTTTAATGTTAAGGGGTTTAATGAGTTCATACTAAAGTATAAGAGCCATATAATTGAAGAGATTTCCAAAGAAATCAAGTTTTGGTTCCAAAGAACCATGTGTTGTGAAATAAGTGTTTTTGACTTCATGTGAAAATTATTTTAAGAATATGTTGGTTTGATTTTGATCAACCACTTATTTTAATAAGTTGTTTTTGAAGAAAATATTTTCAAGAACCAAGAGTTTCATAGTTAGTCAAGATGGTTTTTCAAGGAATTTTGGTTAGTAAGCCTACTTTGAGAAGATAAAAACAAGAGTTGTATAAGCCTACTTTGAGAAGATAAAAACAAGAGTTGTATACTACTACTACCTTTTGAACTTTCCAATATTATATAAGTTATAGTTCATTTGAAAACAAAATGGTGATTTCAAATAATAAGTATATTCCTTTTACACTAAGTAATAGAACTAGGAAACCAATTCAAAAGAGTTTTACACTAAATGAGACGCCTTATGGACACTTGAATAGAGTTTTTCAAACTATACTCAATAAAGGAGATTTCATCAACCACTTTGCTATAAGGATAGCACTTTGAAGCTTTTTACTATAATAGTATAAACGCGTGTTATCTCCTAAGAAGTATCCAATGAGCTCCATAATGGACTCACACAGATTTAGTAAAAGACATGTAGTAATATCTAGTGGTCATGACAAAATCATGTTCCACACCCTTGATGATTTAGGTCATCTAACGAATCCATAAAGCGTAATCACTAAGAGTTACTTATAAAGAGTAAGTAATGTTCCTCTGATAGACAAGTGAGAAGATTGATGAAGGGGATCCTTGTGGATCTTATCCTCCAAATACATCTAGGTTATGGACGAATATATCATAAAGCAAGAACATCATGTTACGACCGACGAGGTGGTACGTGATTGCAAGGAACGAAACCAAGGATGAGCGACTGATGGCAAGTCGTGTAAAAGTGGGTCCAGTAGGGGTGTCCTGTGGTTTATCAAGAGATAAACAAGGTATTACAGTGATGGAGTAGTACGTCTTGTGTTGTGGCATTTTCTTGACATGCATACGCATCTGTACATGTGTTCGGCGTTGTGCTCGAGAGTTGAGCTTACACCTTTGTGCGGGTGCGATTGTTAGAGGTGACTATCGTGGTGATCTTGAGGATGTTGGGGTTGGGGATACCACATGTGGCCAGAGAGTAGCTCCTTTGTGTCGTGGGTGGCCTGTCGAAAAACGTTGACGTCCTAACTGGACACTAGACAAATCATGATTTGGGTAAAGAACGTCTGGCGTGAGCCGTTAAAATGATTGCAATCTTTCGATGTGGCACAATGGGCTGAGATAACGCAGATAATGTTCTCCCAATCACTCACTCTTGTTATGTTTAGCTCCATGGAGTAGAGGTCAGAGTCATGTTGAATTGGTTTCATTACATACTTGAGTTGACATTTGACCCATATTATTGTTGATTGATATATTAATGATAAGCTTGCGGCTTATCTAGTTTTTCAACTAGAAAAGGCTAACGTTTCAGTACCAATTGAGCGATTTAACCTCGCTAAACCCCTATTTTGGCTTGTTTTGTTCCTAAGCGATGTTTGAGCCTTTTAATTGGTTTTTAGGAATTTTAGGAGTTTTCGAGCAGATTTACTCTTTTTATTGCTTATTTTCTTTTTCATGTCAAAAGTGAAGCTTAAAGAGGCTAGGAAAATGAAGAAAACAAGGGAGAAGGAAAAAACAGGGTTCTCGCCTCGCGATCAGATTCTCGCCTCGCGCACCAGAAGGCTGCCTGAACAGGAAAAAAACAACCTCTCTGCCTCGCGTCGCGAAAGCAAGGCTCGCCCCGCGAGCCAGAGGGTCTGTTTGAGAAGGCTGTAGCAGCGGCTCTGTCTCACCTCGCGATATTATGCTCAACTCGCGATAACTCAAAATCCAGAAAAGATTCAGTTTTGAAATTCACCTCGCGAGGTAACTCTCGCCCCGCGAGTGCGCGAAAAACCAGTAACGTATAAATACTGTGTTTTAGGGCAATTGAAAGGCAGCTTTTTCCTCTGGTTTTGATTGTGATTTTGGCTAATCCTAGTTTCTTGGAGTTGCATCTCCCTCTTTCTTTTTAGTCTAGGATGAATTCTTTTTGTTTGTGTGTTGTTACTGCAAGCATGAGGAACTAATGCCCTTTTCTAAGGAAACGAATGAAGCCTCCCTTGATGGCATAGTTATTCAAGTAATATTTTCTTATTCCCTTGTCTCTATTCTTGTTTCTCAATTCTGAATTGTTTGTGTTAATCAAATGCGATGGTTAACTAGTCTAGTGTGATGATACTGGCAGGCGATTCATACTCAGGACCCGAATTAAGAACACTGTTTGAATACCTCTAGGCATAGAGTAGAAAAGTGGTGCAATCGCTATAGGGAACCAAGAACTTAATGAATCTAATTGTAGGTTGCATATATTGGCAGATTGACAACTTACAATTTGAGATATTTCCTTTTGAAAAACAGCAGTGACATTAGGATAATTGAGGGTTCCTGGTTGACAAAGAATTGAACATAGGAATAAGAGGATAAACACTTGGGTAGCTTGCTTGATAGGATAGGTGGATTTGTGACCTTAGAGCCTTAATCATCATAAAATCTCATCTTGATTCTTTATTATTCTTCTTTTAATTGCTTTTGATTTAGTGCATTGATTTTCGTTTCTCTCTCCTCATAACTCTCCCCTTTTGACTTAGTCAACGTTTTGATTTCCTTGATAAATTGGTCAAATTGATACTCCAATCCCTGTGTTCGACCTTGGTAATTTCTAACTTGTTTATTACTTGCAACGATCCGGTACACTTGCCGATTCGTGAACAAGTTTTTAGCGCCGTTGCCGGGGATTGGCACAACCAATTTTCCTAATTTTTAGGGAATTTCATTCTTTTGATTAACCTATTTTTATTATAATTATTTTTTGCAATTTTATCTCCTTTTATTTCTTTGATCCTACTTGGTCTTGCCTAGTTTTTGTGTATGCGAGGTACTCTTTCACAGGAAAACTTGTTATTTGATCCAAAGATCACAAAGACCGAAAAGAGGTTGAGGAAAGAATTTAGAGAGAAAAAGAGGCTTGAAGCAACTCAATCCATTGATCTTGGAGCGATGGAGGAAGAAAATCCTCCTGTGGCCTACAAGCCCTTTTATGAGTACAATCAACCTAACTTGGATGATTGTGCTTCTACTGTTGTTAGGCCTATTATCACGGCCGATTCTTTTGAGATTCGGGAAAGTGTTTTGCGTCAGATTCAAATGAATCAATTTGATGGTGGTGCACAACAAGATCCGCATAGGCACATTACTCGTTTCTTGGAAGCTTGTGACATGTGCAAATATCGGGGAGTTTCACAAGACGCCCTTCGTTTGAGACTATTCCCTCTTTCTCTTCGGGATAGAGCATGCGATTGGCTAGATTTGCACTTGGACTGTGCTTGTAACGCCCCGATTTTCACGTTTTCTAATTCTTCAGTATTTTAATGTCTTTATTTTATTCGAGGTCTTAGGAATGGAAATAAAATATTCCGAGACCATAGTCATGCTCGACGATATCGTAGGAAGCTACGATTAAGTTTTGAGTCAAAAACTCAAACGGAGTCCGGTCTGCGTTTTTACACTGACAGTATGAGTTTACTGCTCAGAAGACCTCAGATGGACCCGTGAACGAGACAGTAAGTCTTAGAATTCGATCCTCTACGTTTTGGTTAAATTTCGTAAAAATTTCAGAAAAATAACTTCCTGACCTTCGTTCGGGCGGAATTCTCAATCGGGTGACGAACGGAGCCACATATGGACTTACCGAGACTTGCCAACAGATAATCTTGATATCACAACATCCCAGGACACTTGGGAGAGTATGCCAGAGTCGTCATGACGATCGGGAAAATCTAGACGCGAAATGACCAAAATGCCCCTAACCTTAGCCTTTTGCACTTTTACCATTTTACCCTTTTGGCAAATGACCTTTTTGCCCTTAAGTGACTTGTTTTAAAGGCTGAACTCAGCCCATCCAGACCCTCATTCACAAAATTTCTGCCCAAAGAAGAACACCATTGTTGTTCTTGAAGAGAAACTCCATTTTTCTTCTTGAAAAGCTTGAATCACTTGTTAGAATCACTTGATTCCTTGAGCAATCTTCCATCATTTCAAGGTAAGATCACTTCTATGATCTCTTAGCTTCTTGAATATCTCTTTATTTCAAGATCAATCTTCATTTTCATGAAAATTATTTCTTAGATCCAAAACTTTGAAAATCCATAGGAAATTGTAGAAAAATCCTTTTGAGGTAAGACCAAGTTCTTTGAACTCACCTCATCATTCTCTATCTAAACCCAAGAGCTTATGATTCAACTCTCATCATAGCTCAAAAAGCACATTAGGGCCGAACCCTTCTTGATGATGATGAATAGTGTTTTCATCAATTTTTGATTTCTAACACTTGATTTCATCCTTAGCTTTCCTAATGCTTTTGAATCCATGAAATGGAAAACCAAGATCAATTCCTAGCTTTATTCTCTTTAGGGTGGCCGAAACCCTCTTTGTGAGAATTGTTGAGTTTGGTTTGATTGTTGTTTAATGTTTGATTGTTTGGTTGTTTGTAGTTGGTGTTAACTATCAGGAGGTTCACAAACCGATCAACCGACTTTGATCTGGGAATCTGCTCTTCAACAGGTATGGGGAGAAGAACCTCATCACACCAAGATGGTGGTGGTGAAGATGGTTGTTTACTTCATGTGTGGGTGAAACCCTTTAGTTTGGGTTCACTTTTAGTTGTTATGTTTTGTTAAGTTCTCTTGGAGAACAAGGTTGTCATGATGAGTTTATGCTTGAGTATGTTGTAGTGTGCTTTAGTATAGGTTGATGATGAGATGATTGAATGAAAAACCATTTTCATGTATGTTGGAAAACCTACTTTGATCATTAGATCAAGTATGGACTTTTTATTGTTGATTATGAGACCATAATGTGTGATGGACTTGGATGTTTGATTATGATGTAGTAATGTGTATTATGGTTATCATGATTGTGTAAGTGTTGTGAGCCATACTTTGATTGGTTGATGAAGTAAAACCTCACATTGATTCCTAGTTGGCTATTAGCCATGACCTTGAGGAAAGGAAGGATATGAATAGTTCTTGGACAAGTCAAGTTTTGATGTAAAGAAAGTGTTTTCAATAACTTGTGTTTTTCAAAGAAAAACCCTAAGTGACTTTAAATGGAATTTAATCTCAAAGTGCTTTCACCAAAGTGAAACATGTTTTATACCTTATCCTTAGTTCATCTAGCTAATCAAGTGACTCAAAATGAGAAAAGAAGTGTTTTCATGAAGAGAATCAAAATGGTTCCATAAGGTTGATCTCTTGTTTTAAGGCAACTTTTCGCTAAGCGAATTTACTTTCGCTACGCGAAAAACAGGGAAAGTCTTAGTTGGGCATCACTGCCTCACTTTCGCTAAGCGAATTCATATTCGCTAAGCGAACCCAGCAAATTTCGCTACGCGAATTACATCTCGCTGAGCAATCCAGAGAAGTCTCCAATAGAGGTGTAACCGTCTGAACTTTCGCTAAGCGAAATCATTCTCGCTAAGCGAATAAAGTGAAGTTTCGCTACGCGAATTCTGTCTCGCCGAGCGATCCAGAGGTGTTTCTAAAGAGGTGCAACCGTCTGAACTTGCGCTAAGCGAATCATATTCGCTAAGCGAATCCAATATATTTCGCTACGCGATTTGTGTCTCGCCGAGCGAACCAGAGGAGTTCCAAAGGAGGCATTACTGCCTCATTTTCGCTAAGCGAATGGAATTCTGCTAAGCGAATTTCATGTTTCAGAAAATGCTAGAAAAGAGGAAAGTAGTTCAAATGTTGTTTTAAATCAAATGAGTTTTCAACTGTAAAAGTTGTTTGGTTTACAAAAGGAGTTTTCTAACTCAATCTTAAAGTTTTACGAGTGAAAAACCTAAGTTAAGTAATTAACTGAGAGTTGAAGACAAGGGTTAATTAAGTATGGTATGTGGTGGAACAAGACCATGTACTATACCATTGATGACTTAGTACATCAATGAGTTCATAAGACTAAAGTGAAATCAACACTTGTTTCCTTAATTGAAAGACAAGGGATTAATATCTTAGAAAGGCTTAAAGACTTATCTAAGAGGATTCTTAATCCTTATTCATAATGCTTAGGACTTGAGACATAATTCATATGTAAACACAAACACGAAACGTTTTGATTTTCGAAACAGTAGTTCGATGACGGACCGATGATTCGGATCTAGGTTAATCGTTCAATTGTTTCCGTCTTGTGATGACCGGAATGAGAGAGATCCTGAGACTGTGCAGGTATGGGACTGTACAGTGGAAGGAATCCTGAGGCTATGCAGGTATGGGACTGTATAGTTAAGGGAAAGCATATAAGAATTGATTGGTACTACCCATACCAACAAGATTTATCTTCTTTTCGGGAGCTTAGAACATAAGTACTTTATAGTTAAGCGTGCTTGACTTAGAGTAATTATGGGATGGGTGACCTTCTGGGAAGTTTCCTAGAAAGCGTGTGAGTGAGGACAAAACACGCTGAAAAGACTTGTATTGGTTTGTGGGGACAGTCGGCGATTCTGAAAGCAGTCTGGATCATTCCAAAGGAATCACGAGATATTTATCCGATGGATAAATGTTTTATAAAACAAAGATGTGTGTAGTTCCTAAGGAAGAGAACCTTAGTGAACCTTGAGGTTTATCCAATGGATAGACATTGCTTTATCGCATCTGCTTTGTGTAAGCATTGGCATTTCATGTGCATAGTTGTAAGGCCTTGAGCCTAGGAGTTGAGCTTACACCTTGATGCGGGTGCGAATCTTACGGTGACGATCTTCAATGGTCTTTTTGGAGGTATCAGGGTTGGAAGGGCTGACATGTGACCAGTTGGTGATTCTTCTGTGTCGTGGCGAATCCGTGCAATACACTGATATCCTCTACTAGATGCCGTACTTTTCAAGTTTGGTCGAGAGTGTTACCGTAAAGCCAGATACGTGCACGTTACGAATGTTGTAGCATCTTGCTCATGGCTGGCAGAAACCGGAACATGTCCTCCCATTCACTCTCTCCGAATGTTTTGTTAGCTCCATGGAGTAGGGGTCAGAGTAGTACCCAGTGACATTGACATTGAGTCATATACATTGCATTGCATTGCATTGCATTGCATTGCATGGCTATTGATGTTTATGGCTATTGATGTTTACATTTACTATTATACATCGCTGTATTGTTTAAGGATGCCTTAAATTATGCTGTTAAATGTTTAGCATGCTATTATGTTGTTAACTGCTTAACATGATTTATACTGAGAACCTTTGTAAGCATGTTGGGTACGCTGTTACCCGGTGAGTCGTCCCGTTTTTACTACTGCTGTTTTGTTGTGTTGATGAACGGGAATCTCACCCATATCTGTATGTTTTCTGCTGGTACTTGCTGTTGATGCTTGAACAGATGGACGCGATGATGGTTCGGTTCCGCAGTCCTTTTGAGTTCGGAGGTGGACTCTTTTTCTGTTTTAGCTTTGTTGTCGGCCAGACTATGTCAGTTTTTGTAGTACCTTTTGGGAGCTATGACTCCTAGTACTTATTGTATTTCTTATGTCAGTCATACATTAGACTTATGTCTGTATATAGTAATGTTGTTATTTCTGTTTCTGTTTTCTGTTTTCTGTATTATAATACTGTATGTATGTCCTAGTAATGCATGGTGAACCTAAGTTCACTTATTAGTATTATTTATTACCTTTACTAATCCCATTACATCTTTATGAAAAGAAAAGAAAAAGAAAAATCGTATTTTCCGCATTAATAAATATTTTCGACCTTATAAACGTTCGGGAATGTGACACTCGGGAAAGGGTGTTGCAGTGCTAGCATCACCACTTGGGAACATATGGCTTAGAAGTTCCTCACAAAATTCTTTCCTCCTCAGAAAGCGACACAATTGAAGATAGCCATCACTTCTTTCAAGCAACAAGATGATGAATCCTATAATGAAGCTTGGGAGAGGTATAATGTGCTTTTGAGGAGATGCCCTTCTTCCTACTTCAATTTAGTAACAAAGGTGCAACACTTCTTTAATGGGTTGAAGGGGCGATACCAGATGAATTGTGATGCCGCAGCTGGTGGCTCATTCTCTTATTTATCAGTCGAGGATGCATGGGCCTTACTAGAGAAAATGTCTAATAAAGATTACAACCGCAGTATAGGCACTTCTAATGCTTCTGGAATTAGTGTCGCATCATTAACTCAAGGTTGAGACTTTTCCCGGGAAAGCTTAAGTCAAGGTGGTCTGGACCGTTCACAATAGTCAATGTTTTTCCACATGGAGCGGTGACTAGCAGGTGAAAGAGAGAATTTCAAGGTGAATGGTCAAAGGCTCAAACACTATCATGGGGAGCCAATCCACACTAACCGTCAGGCTCGGGACGTTAAACAAGCGCTACTTGGGAGGCAACCCAAGCTAAATATCCTTTTATTGCATTTAAAGAGTCATAACAATAAATAAAAAGAGTCATCATATAGGGCCCTTAGTTAGCTTTTGCATTTAGAAAGCATTTAGTTTCAAGTGCATTTTAAATTACAGGGGGTCAGAATTCTTTTCTGTCTCGCCCTGCGAGCAGTCATTCGCCGCACGAGCCAGAAGGACGTGAAAATCCCTGTTTCTGGCTCACCCCACGAAACCATCCTTCGCCTCGCGAGTATGGCAACTAAACTCAGAGGTTTGCACCTCTTTCGGCCTCGCGATGCGATCCTCTTGCTAGCCTCGTGTATCTGGGCACTCATGAAGGAAATCCAGATTAGCTCGCGCGTCTCTACTCGCCTCGCGATTCTGGAAATTTGGATGAACCATGATTTCCAGATTTGCCTCACGATTATTGTATCGCCTCACGAATCAAATTTTAGGGTTTCAAAAATTGAGGCAATTTTTAAAATTCACGACACGAGAATAGTCTCGCCTCGCGAACGTGGGAAGTTTATTAGCCCCGCGAGCAGAGAACAGCCTTTTTACCAAAACTCTTCAATTTTCTCTCGTCTCCACGCGGACCCAGCAGGAACTCTGTGTTCTTCATCTTTTCTCACACTCACACTCTCAAACAACAACTACACGGTATCATCTAACTCACATACCTTCTAGTTCTTTGATTTTGGGTTCAAAGCCTCTTAACACTTTCTCTCAAATTTCAAAAGTGGGTTAGGTATTTGTTGTTGTTGTTTGTGACTATCTAAACCAGAATGTGATTAAATTCTTTGAACTTAAATGATGAATGTGCTATTTTGAGTGTGAGGAATGTGAGACTATTGATATTCTGTGAACTTGAACAATATTGATGAATGCTCTATAGTTTGAACTGGGATACACTGCACTAAATGTTTTAGGAAGTTGGGGTTGTATCTGGGTGATTTTAGGAATGTGCATGATTAGGGGGGACGGGTGACAATTTTTATGAACTTTTTGAAGAACGATATTCTGTGTTCTTTGCTATTAACTAGAATAGACTGATGCCTGCTGTTAAGAACTAGGAATGGAACTCTGAATTATTAATTTTCTGTGTTATCATGAACTGTATTGGGACTTTTCTGGTTTTCAGGTTATGGCCCCACCTAAGAATCCCACCGAAAGGCAACCCGTCAAGTGCAAGAAACGCACATCTGCCCCTGATGGTGACACTGTGTTGCCCTTGCGGCCGGGTTGGAACTCTAGGGCTAACTCCTATGCCCCAATTTTTCGATCCCCTAGTCATGGGGAACTTCGGGATTTGGTGGTCAAGAAGGAGATGGTCCTAGAGCGGCGCGTGTCCCTGGTTGGCAACAACTATGCCTCCATCTCGGGTCAGATTCGGACTCGCGGTTGGGGAGTGTTGGCGGATCTTCCTCACCGATATAATGTCAAACTGGTGCAGGAATTCTATGCCAACGCTCTCCAACTAGAGATCACCAAGCCTAGATGCGTATCACAAGTTCAGGACATCCCCATCACCTTCTCTACAGAGGACATTAATGCATGTCTCGGGATCCTTGCATGGACGGAAAGGAGTGAGTATGAGCAGCTAGCGACTGTAGAGAGCTTAGCACCAGAGATAATTGCTACTTGCTATGTGCCAGGGGCCGCATGGGAGGTTGGCACTTCGGGGAACCTGTTGAGGTTGAGGAGGCAGGATCTGACCCCGATTGCCCGGGTTTGGTCAGCGTTCGTATACGTCAATCTTAGGGTGAGCAGCCATGAGTCCACCATTACAGCCACCCAAGCCCACCTTATATATGGCATTTTGACAGAGAAGAGCATCAATGTCAGTTCCATCATTGCTTCCGACATACAGACAAAAGCTAACTCCAAGGTTCTCAAGGAGAATTTAGGGCACAGGCAACTGATCATAGAGCTTATTCGTAGAGTGGGTATTCCGGTGTGTGACCTGATTGAGAAGGTCCCCCGGCAGCCGATTGACAGAGAGTATATCAGCCACTTCTGCTTTGTTCAGCCCGCCCCGCCCAGGAAAGTACAGCCCCCTTAGAGGCCGCGTTCAGCTGATATGGCTCTACTCCTGCAGAACCAACAAGCTATGAGGAAGGAGCAGGTGGTGATGAGGGACTTTTTTCGGGAGTTATCATTGGCCCAGCAGGTGAGCCGGGTACCCATCCTCCCCTCCGAGGAGGACTTAGCACCTCGGCTAGGGTGGCAGGACTATCTTGGGGACCAGGATGCCATGCCACAAAGGGGGTGCCCGAGGTACCAGAGGATGCAGCGGCAGCCCGGTAGCAGGGTGACCCGATGGTTGAGATTGACTTTGGCCAGTGACCCGGGCCCCTCCATTACCAGTCCCCACTACCCTTTTGGAGTTTTCTATTTTCTGAGTTCTAGCTAGTTTATGATATATTCGATATGGTTGTATACTGATCGCTAGCTATAAACTGTTCCTTTGCCATATCTTTGATCCCAATGCACACGTGAATAACAGTACTTATTGGTGCACTTGCCATTCTCTCTCTTATCTCTTATTTTTTTTTTTTAGTTATTTTATTTTTTTGCTATTGTTTTGACCATTACTTTTGCTTGTGAACGTGTCACCATTAAGAGCCCAGAATTTGTTTGGGCTTAGATGAGGATGAGGCCGAATCTAGCCATGCTATGAAGCGGGCTAGCAGAGAGATGGAAGAAGAAAGGAAATCAATTGAGAGCGTGGGCTCCGCTCGGACCCCCTTGAGATAAAAACTTCTTAACCTTCCTTTCTCTCTGTTCCTTTTCCTTTCTTTTCATTTTTTTTCCTCATTTTTTTCTCACTTGTGAATGCATGGTCACACAAAAAAAAAATGTGTCTTTTGAGTCTTGTGGTGAGTTGCTGATTTAATTGAGCAAAACCTTAGTTGAATGCATGATTTTGGAAAAAGTTTTCGATGAACCCCTCTCGACGTTTTTAACATTGAAAATCCCTTTGTGAAAATTTGAAAGATTGAACTTAGATTAGTTGTTATGATTGCATGTTTTACAATAAGTTTGGGGTTGAAACGGTGCATGCTTAAGAATTGTATCTCGGTCAAACATTTTGCAAAAAGTTGTCCGAGTGAGGATTTGAGCCTCCATCATTGTTCTTAATCGAGTGAATCACATTATGTTGTAATTTTCTTGGATTTGCTTGAATCTCTGCTTAGTTTGCATATTTATGTGTTTGCATCATATGATTAAGACATGTTTTTCTTTGAATTAACTACTTGGCCATAAATTGAACCGACCTTGATGACTGATCCCTAGTTAGCCACATTGAGCCTTGAAGCCTATTGTTCTTGATGACCTTACATTACAAGCTCGTTAACTTAGAAAAACCATGATTTCCCTATCCTAGGATTTAGGAGAGCATGGAATCGTTAGCTTGTGAGTGTTGCTTTAGAACTAAGTTTGGGGTGGCTACAAAGTTCATAAGTCATAATCGAGAAAAAGCAAGCAAAAGATTGGAGCCAAAGGCTTGGGAAAGAAAAGAAAGAATTGAAAATAGGCCAAAAAAGGTAAAGTGAAGAAGAAAAAATATAAAAAGGAAGAGGTTTGTAGCTACCAAAAAAAAAAAGGAAATGATGAAAAATATGAGAGTGAAATCATTTGTATATAATTTCCCATTTCATGCTCTCATAAATTTTAGTGACTAAGCCTCTATCCTTTGCATATCCTACCTTAAGCCTGGCCCTATTACAACCTTGGAAAGACATTTTGATGAGGCTTGCATGTTTTTGTGGGAACTTTGTTGAGATGAAAATCAAATCGGTGGAAAATGCACTTAATTGTGAAATGAGTGAATTCTTGAACCTAAACAAATTGAGCAGAAAAGTGATTTACTAAATACCCCTTGTGAGGAAAGCGAGTGTTTCAATTTGGTGATCTTATTTTGTTTTTATTACTGGATCCCTGACTTTGCAGTACTGATTGCATTAATGATTAACCTCTATTTGTTCAAAGTTAATGATTGGGGATTACCATAATGAATAATCGGGGGAGATGCAACACCCCTTTCCCGAGTGTCACATTCCCGAACGTTTATAAGGCCGAAAATATTTATTAATGCGGAAAATACGGTTTTCTTTTTTCTTTTTGTTTTCACAACGGTGTAATGGGATTAGTAAAGGTAAATGATACTAGTAAATGAACTTAGGTTCACCATGCATTTCTAGTACATACTATATTAAAATACAGAAATACAAAATAGAAAACAGAAACAGAAATAACACTGTATACAGACATAGGACTAGTGTATAACTCACATAAGAACAAAATAGGTACTAGGAGTCGTAGCTCCCAAAAATTACTACAGATATCGACACAGTCTGGCCCAGACAAAAATAAAATAGCAAAAGGAGTCCACCTTCGGACTCAAAGGAACTGCTGAACCGAACCATCGTCACGTCCATCTGTTCAGGCAGCAATAGCAAGTCCCAGCAAAAAATTTATAGATATGGGTGAGATTCCCATTCATCAACACAACAAAACAGCAGTAGTAAAAACGGGACAACTCACCAGGTAACAGCGTACCCAACATGCTTACTAGAATTCTCAATATAAATCATGCTAAACAATCAACAACATAATATCATGTTAAATAGTTAACAGCATAATATAATGCATTCTTAAGACAGAACAGCGATGTATAACAGTAAATGTAAACATCGACAGCCATGCAATGCAGTGCAATGTACATAACTCAATGCCAATGCCACTGGGTATTACTCTGACCCCTACTCCATGGAGCTAACAAAACGTCATAGCGAGTGAATGGGAGGACATTTTCCATGTACTGCCAGCCATGAGCAAGATGCTACAACTTTCGTAACGTGCATGTATCTGGCTTTACGGAAACACTCTGCAACAAACATGAAAAATACGGCATCTAGTAGAGGATATCAGTGTATTGCTCGGATTAGCCGCGACACAGAAGAGCTACCAACTGGTCACATGCCAGCCCTTCCAACCCTGATACCTTCAAAAAGACCATTGAAGATCGTCACCGTAAGATTCGCACCCGCATCAAGGTGTAAGCTCACCTCCTAGGCTCAAGGCCTTACGACTATGCAAATGAAATGCCAATGCTTACACAATGCAGATGCGAAAAAGCAATGTCTATCCATCGGATAAACCTCAAGGTCCACTAAGGTTCTCTTCCTTAGGACAATACGCGTCTTTGCAAAACAAAACCTTTATCCACCGGATAAATCTCGTGATCTCTCCGGGATCGAGTCATCACATGACTGAACAATTGAACGACTGATCGGGGTCCGAATCACCGGTCCATCATCGAACTACTGTTTCAAAAATCCAAAACGTTTCATGTTTGCGTTTATGTCTTATGAATTATGTCTCAAGTCCTAAGCATTATGAATAAGGATTGAGAATCCTCTTCGATAAGTCTTTAATCCTTTCTAAGATATTAATCCTTGATTTTTAATTAAGGAAATAAGTGTAGATTCACTTAAGTTTTATGGAGACATTGATGAACGAAGTCCTCAATGGTATAGCATACGGTCTTGTTCCACCACATACCATACTTAATTATCCCTTGTCTTAACTCTAAGTTAATTACTTAACTTAGATTTTTATGCGTAAAACTTTACAGTTTGAGTTTGAAAAACACTCTTTATAAACAAAACCATTTCTCGCGGGGCGAATATAGGTTTCACGACGTGAGGCTGAGAGGTTATTTTTACTTTTTAGACAATCTTTCTTCTTCGCGAGGCGAGTATGGTATCGCGATGCGAGGCAGAGAAGCTATGTCTTTTACTGCTTAGACAACCCTTCTGGTTAGCGAGGCGAGAAGGGTATCACGACGCGAGGCCGAGAAGTTATATCATTGCTGCTCGGGCTAGCCCACTGTCTCGCATGGCGAGACAATGTTAGCAAGGCGAATGCCTTGTTTTCCCTCTGTCTCGCGTGGCGAGACAGAGTTAGGCAGGCGAGTGCCCTGTTTTCATTTTTCCTTAGCTCCTTCATTAATTCTCTTTTTTAAACACTTAGTTTGATTAAATGACCTATGACTAGAGAAAAATATTTTCCACTTTGGTGGCACACTTTAAAGGTTAAAACTTCATTTGATCTTTGGATCAAAATCACTTTTTGTTTTTCTTTGAAAACATAGGTTATGAAATCATGCTTATCTTACTTCAAAACCTTGCTAAAACAAGAACAACACATGTCCTTATGTTTCCTCTTACTAAGGCCATAAGCCTACTCCAATGAAAAATGGAGACTTTGCTTCACCAACTAAGCAAATGTAGCTCAAAATGCTCACACCAATTATGACAAACCACAATTACACATTATTACATCATAATCAAACATAAAAGTCCATCACACATCATGGCATCATAATCAAGCATAAAAGTCTATACTTGATCTAGTGATCAAAGTAGGTTTTTCAACATACATGAAAAATGATTTTCATTCAATCACATCATTATCAACATATGCTAGAGCACACTACAACACACTAAAGCATAAACTCATCATGACAATTTTGTTCTCCAAGGGAACTTAACAAAACTTAACAATTAAAAGTGAACCCAAACCGAAGGGTTTCACTTACACATAAACTTAAACAACCATCTTCACTACCACCATCTTTGTGTGATGAGGTTCACCCCCCCATACTTGTTAATGAGCAGATATCCGGATCAAAGTCGGTTGATCGGTTTGTGAACCTCCTGACAATCGTCACCAACTACAACAACACAACAATCAAACATTAAACAACAATCAAAGCAAAACTCAACCATCTCTACTCTAAGAGGTTTCGGCCACCTTAAGGTAAAAGGATTAGAAATTTATTTTGGTTTCCATTTCTTGGATTCAAAGACAATAGGAAAACTAAGGATGGAATCAAGTGTTAGATATCAAAAATTGATGAAAAACACTATTCATCGTCACTATGTAGGGTTCGGCCATATTGGGGATATAGGGCTATGATGAGAATTGAATCATAAGCTCTTGAGTTTAGGTAGAGAATGATGAAGTGAGTTCAAAGAATTTGGTTTCACATTAAAAGGATTTTTCTACAAATTCCTATGGATTTTCAAAGTTTTGGATCTAAGAATTGATTTTCATGAAAATGAAGTTTGATCATGAAATAGAGAGAGATTCAAGAAGCTAGGAGATAATAGAAGTGATATTACCTAAGAATGAAGAAAGATTGACCAAGGAATCAAGGTTTTCTAACAAGTATTCAAGCTTTTTCAAGAAGAAAAATGGAGCTTTTCTCCAAGGTTGAAGATGGTGTTCTTGAGCTATTTTGGGGGGCTGATGTGCGTGAGAATGAAGGCTGTGTGTGCTGAGTTCAGCCTTTTAAAATCTCACTTAAGGGCAAAATGGTCATTTGCTTCAAGTGTAAAATGGTAAAAGTGTAAAAGACTAAGGTTAGGGGCATTTTTGTCATTTTGCGTCCAGATATTTCCGAACGTCATGACGACTCTGGCATGCTCTCCCAAGTGTCCTTGGATGATGTGGTATCAAGCTTATCCGTTGGCGAGTCCCGGTAAATCCATGTGTGGCTCCGTTCATCACCCAATTGAGGATTCCGCTCGAACGGAGGTTAGGAAGTAATTTTTTTGAAATTTTTGTGAAATTTAACGAAAACGTAGAGAATCGAATTTTAAGACTTACTGTCTCGTTCACGGGTCCATCTGAGGTCTCCTGAGCAGTAAAATCATACTGTTAGTGTGTAAAAACGCGGACCGGACTCCGTTTGAGTTTTCGACTCAAAACTTAATCGTAGCTTCCTACGATATCGTCGAGCATGACTATGGACTCGGAATATTTTATTTCCATTCCTAAGACCTCGAATAAAATAAAGACATTAAAATACTTAAGAATTAGAAAACGTGAAAATCAGGGCGTTACATTCCTACCCCTCTTAAAAGAATTTCGTCCTCGAAATTTTACATACCTCTTAAAACAAACTCGGATACTATTGTTGCATGTCCTCTTCTTTTTCCCAGGTAGCATCACCTGTAGTCTCATTCCAGATAACTTTGACCAAAGCTATCTCCTTTCCTCCCAGTTTCTTTTTCCTTCTGTCTTCGATCTTAATCGGCAATGTTTCATAGGTTAGGTTATCCTTTAGCTATACTGAATCAGACTCTATGATGCGACTGGGATCAAGAATATACTTTCGCAATTGTGAAACATGAAAAACATTATAAAGGTTGGATAGAAAAGGTGGTAAAGCTATTTGGTAAGCTACTGGACCTATCCGACGAAGAATTTGATAGGGTCCAATGAATTTTGGAGTGACTTTTCTGGACTTAAGGACCCTGCCCACCCCAGTCATTGGAGTGACTCTCAAAAACACATGATCCCCTTCCTTGAACTCAAGTGGCCTATGTCTTTTATCCGTATAACTCTTTTGTCGGCTCTGAGTTATCCTCATCTTTTCTTGAATCAGTTTCACCTTCTCAGCAGTTTGTTGCACTAGTTCAGGTCCTAATGAAGCACTTTCTCCATCTTGATACCAACAGAAAGGTGTTCTGCAACGTCTTCCGTATAAGGCTTCATAGGGCGCCATCCCTATGCTCGAATGATAACTGTTGTTGTAGGTGAATTCTATCAACGGTTGGAAATTCTCCCAACTTCCGGCATATTCCAACACATACGCCCTTAACAGGTCCTCTAAAGACTGAATCGTCCTTTCTGATTGTCCATCAGTTTGAGGATGGTACGCCGAACTTAATTGTAACTTCGTTCCTAAAGCTTCATGCAAGCTCTGCCAAAATCGCGAAGTAAAATGCGAGTCTCTATCCGATATGATACTTGAAGGTACTCCATGCAGTCTCACAATCTCACTGATATAAATCTGAGTCAACTTTTCCATGGAATACTTGAGATTGATAGGTAGAAAATGAGCTGATTTCGTAAGCCTATCAATTATTACCCAAATGGAATCGTATCCTTTAGGTGTTCTTGGCAAACATGTCATGAAATCCATCGCTACGTCGTCCCACTTCCACTCTGGGATGTCCAATGGAAGTAACATTCCCGCTGGCCTTTGATGTTCAACCTTTGCTTTTGACACACTAAGCAAGACGCCACATAATCAGCTACATCTTTTTTCATGCCCTGCCACCAAAACAACCGCTTCAGGTCTTGGTACATCTTGGTTGACCCTGGATGCATACTCAACTTGCTTCTATGAGCTTCATCCAGAATTAACCTCCTTATCTCTAGGTTTTTTGGCACACAAACCCGTTCTCCTCGTCTTAGGATTCCATCTGCTCCTTCTTTATAGTCAGACGTCATCCCTTTCTTTAGATTCCTTCACTCTTTTTCCAGGTACTGGTCATATACTTGCTTTTCCCGAATTTGATCCATCAGATCACAAGATACTGTAACCATACCCACGCATAGTCTTCCTGGTATACTAACCATGGACAGATGCATATTCCTGAACTGCTCCAACAGCTCGTGTTCCTTAACCATCATGGCAGACACATGTAATACTTTCCTACTCACCGCATCTGCTACCATATTAGCTTTTCCCGGATGATACTGCAACTGGAAATCATAGTCCTTCAGAAATTCCAGCCACCGTCTTTGCCTCATGTTGAGCTCTTTCTGATCGTGCAGGTACTTCAAGCTCTTATGATCGCTGAAGACACTGAACGTCAAACCATACAAGTAGTGCCTCCAAATCTTCAACGCAAAGACTATTGCTGCTAACTCCAGATCATAAGTTGGGTAATTCTTCTCGTGCACTTTCAACTATCTCGAGGCATACGCTACCACCTTCCGATTCTACATCAGAACACAGCCTAACCCCTGGTATGAAGCATCACAGTACACTTCAAAAGGTTTGCTTGGATCTGGCAATATCAACACTGGCGATGTAGTCAGCCTCTTCTTTAGCTCCTGAAAACTCTGCTCCCAGGCTTCAGTCCATTCAAACGCTTTATCCTTCCTTGTCAATTGGGTAAGAGGTCCTAAAATCTTAGAAAATCCCTCGATAAACCTCCGATAATACCCAGCCAAACCCACAAAACTGCATATCTCAGTCACTATGGTTGGTCATTCCCATTCAAGAACTGCTTCAACTTTCGACGGATCCACAGCAATTCCTTCCTTTGAAATTACATGACCCAAAAACTGCACTTCGTCGAGCCAAAACTCACACTTGGACAGCTTTGCATACAACTGTTTCTCTTTCAGAACCTGAAGAATCACACTTAGATGTTCAGCGTGCTCTTCCTGGTCTCGTGAATAGATGAGTATGTCATCTATGAAGACAATGACAAACTTGTCCATGTATGGACAAAAGATCCTATTCATATAATCCATGAATATAGCTGGAGCATTCGTCATACCAAACGGCATTACAAGATATTCGTAGTGCCCATAGCGTGTTCGAAACGCTGTCTTTGGTACATCTTCTGCCTTCACGCCTCGCAAATCAATTTTGGAGAAAACTGCCGCTCCCCTCAACTGATCCATCAAGTCATCTATCCTCGGAAGTGGATACTTGTTCTTAATGGTAACCTTGTTCAACTGGCGATAATCCACACATAGGCGAGATGTTTCATCTTTCTTCTTCACCAGCAGCATAGGTGCTCCCCACGGCGACACACTGGGTCTAACAAACTGCTTCCCCAATAATTCCACCAACTGTTCCTTCAAGGTTTCCAACTCAGCAGGTGCCATACGATACGGTGCCATAGACACTGGTCCTGTTCCTGGCACAAGATCGATCGCAAACTCGATGTCCCGAACTGCCGGCAAACCTGGTATGTCTTCAGGAAAGACTTCCGGAAACTCGTTCACGACAGGTACGCACTCTAAGACTAGCTCGCTCTTGACCTCCAAAGAAGATAGTAACATGTATCCTTGAGCTCCTTCTCTCAAAGAAGCGTTTATTTGGTTGGCAGTCAAAAATCTAGAATTCTCACAACTAGGAAAAACTAAGGTTTTATTTGCACAGTCTAATAGGATATGGTTAGAAGATAACCAATCCATTCCTAAGATTTCATCCATTTGTGAAAGAGGCAAACAGATCAAATTAATCAAAAATGTTCTGTCTTTAACAGAAATAGAACAATTCAGACAAACTTTAGGAGTTATAACAGTCTTTACAGTAGGCGTAGAAATTACCAAATCAAAAGGTAAAGAAGACACAGGTAATCCCAATAGATTCACACAGTCATATACAATAAAGGAATGCGTTGCGCCTGAATCAAATAGTACAGTTAAGGTTTTACCTCCCATGACACACTGACCTTGGATTAAGTCTTCATTTTGAGAAGCTTCAGCGCCACCCATGGTATGGACTCTGCCTTTTGCCTTAGGCCTTGCTTCTTGGACATTGTTGACGGAATGTTCCACTTTTGGTTGCATGCATTCATGTGAAATATGTCCCGGCTTCCCACACTTGAAGCATATAATCCCTTTAATTGAACAGTCTTTAGTGATGTGATTACTCTTCCCACACTTCATGCACTTGTTTGGAGCATTTCCAGACTGATTGAAACCCCCACTGCTACCTCCCGCAGAACGTTGATCTTGTTGCTTTGCATACGGCTTCCATCAAGATTTGTTATCACGACCACCGCTTCCTCTTTGGAACTTGCTCGGTCCAGAACTCTGTACCCGCTTGTCCTTGGGCTCCAAGCTCTCAATCAGACGACACTTCTCCATTAGCCTTGGAAAAAAAGAAATTTCCAGAGGAACTACAGCTCTCTTCAAGTCGATTTTCAGACCTCCTTCGAACTTCCTGCACTTCCACTCTTCTCTTGGGTTGTCCAGAAAATAATTTGAAAACTTCGCCAAGCTCTCAAATTTGGCCCCGTATTCAGCTACAGTCATTCCCCCTTGTTTCAACTAGAGGAACTCCATTCCTTTCTCGTGCCTTGCACTTGCAGGGAAATACTTTTCCAGGAACTTCCCCTTAAAAGCATTCCAATCCACAGCTTGTTGGTCATGAATCAGCATCTAACGGGCTCCTTCCCACCAGTATTCAGCATCCTCCACCAGCATATAGGTTGCATAGACAACCTTGTCATTCTCAGTACACCTAATTGCTCCAAAGATTTTCTCCAACGTCTGGATCCAACGCTCAGTTAATTCAGGATTGAATTCACCCTTGAATTGAGGTGGATTCCTACGAAGAAATTCGCCCAGTCCTCTACCCCTAGCAGCTCTTTCGTCACATTGAACCATTGCAACAGCCATCTCCCGTATGGCATTCACAGCTGCAGTCAGGTTTTGAGCAGCCATTGCTACCTTTAAAACCAAAATTGTCAAACTCAAAGGAATAAAGCAAACAACATTATCTTCCTTATGGAGATAACAACAGAGAAACACACAGAGAACACAACACAAACAAGACAGACCATAACCTACAAACCCCAAAAAGACTCGGCCAGCTCTGATACCAAATAATGCAACACCCCTTTACCAAGTGTCACATTCCCTAACGTTTATAAGGCCGAAAATACTTATTAATGCGGAAAATACGGTTTCCTTTTTTTTTTTTCTTTTCACAACCGTGTAATGGGATTAGTAAAGGTAAATGATACTAGTAAATGAACTTAGGTTCACCATGCATTTCTAGTACATACTGTATTAAAATGCAGAAACAGAAAATAAAAATAGAAATAATACTGTATACAGACATAGGTCTAATGTATAACTCACACAAGAATAAAATAAGCACTAGGAGTCGTAGCTCCCAAAAGTTACTACAGATATCGACACAGTCTGGCCCAGACAAAAATAAAATAGCAAAAGAAGTCCGTCACCGGACTCAAAGGAACTGCTGAACCGAACCGTCGTCGCATCCATCTATTCAGGCAGCAACAGCAAGTACCAGCAGAAAATATATAGATATGGGTGAGATTCCCGTTCATCAACACAACAAAACAGCAGTAGTAAAAACGGGACAACTCACCGGTTAACAGCATATCCAACAAGCTTAGTAGAATTCTCAATATAAATCATGTTAAACAGTCAACAGCATAATATCAAGTTAAACAGTTAACAGCATAATATAATGGCATTCTTAAGACAGAATAGCGATGTATAACAGTAAATGTAAACATCAACAGCCATACAATGCAGTGCAATGTACATGACTCAATGCCAATGCCACTAGGTACTACTCTGACCCCTACTCCATGGAGCTAACAAAACGTCGGAGCGAGTGAATGGGAGGACATGTTCCGTGTACTGCTAGTCATGAGCAAGATGCTACGACTTTCATAACGTGCATGTATCTTGCTTTACGGAAACACTCTGCAGCAAACATTAAAAGTACGGCATCTAGTAGAGGATATCAGTGTATTGCTCGGATTAGCCGCGACACAGAAGAGCTACCAACTGGTCACACGTCAGCACTTCCAACCCTGACACCTCCAAAAAGACCATTGAAGATCATCACCGTAAGATTCGCACCCGCATCAAGGTGTAAGCTCAACTCATAGGCTCAAGGCCTTACAACTATGCAAATGAAATGCCAATGCTTACACAATGCAGATGCGAAAAAGGAATGTCTATCCATCGGATAAACCTCAAGGTCCACTAAGGTTCCCTTCCTTAGGACTATACGCGTCTTTGAAAACCAAAACCTTTATCCACCGGATAAATCTCGTGATCCCTCCTGGATCGAGTCATCACATGACTGAACAATTGAACGATTGATCGGGGTCCGAATCACCGGTCCATCATCGAACTACTGTTTCAAAAATCCAAAACGTTTTATGTTTGTGTTTATGTCTTATGAATTATGTCTCAAGTCCCAAGCATTATGAATAAGGATTGAGAATCCTCTTCGATAAGTCTTTAATCCTTTCTAAGATATTAATCCTTGATTTTCAATTAAGGAAATAAGTGTTGATTCACTTAAGTCTTATGGAGACATTGATGAACTAAGTCCTCAATGGTATAGCATACGGTCTTGTTCCACCACATACCATACTTAATTATCCATTGTCTTCAACTCTAAGTTAATTACTTAACTTAGGGTTTTATACGAAAAACTTTACAGTTTGAGTTTGAAAAACAATCTTTATAAACAAAACCATTTCTGGTGGGGCGAATACAGGTTTCGTGACGTGAGGCTGAGAGGTTATTTTTAATTCTTAGATAGTCTTTCTTCTTCGCGAGGCAAATATGGTATCGCGACGTGAGGCAGAGAAGCTATATCTTTTACTGCTTAGACAACCTTTCTGGTTAGCGAGGCGAGAAGGGTATCGCGACGCGAGGCCGAGAAGTTATATCTTTGTTGCTCGGGCTAGCCTACTGTCTCGCTTGGCGAGACAATGTTAGCCAAGCGAATGCCTTGTTTTCCTTCTGTCTCGCGTGGCAAGACAGAGTTAGCCAGGTGAGTGGCCTGTTTTCATTTTTCCTTAACTCCTTCATTAATTCTCTTTTTGAAACACTTAGTTTGGTTAAATGACCTATGGCTAGAGAAAAACATTTTCCACTTTGGTGGAACACTTTAAAGGTTAAAACTTCATTTGATCTTTGGATCAAAATCACTTTTTGTTTTTCTTTGAAAACATATGTTATGAAATCATGCTTTTCTTACATCAAAACCTTGCTAAAACAAGAACAACACATGTCCTTATGTTTCCTCTTACTAAGGCCACAAGCCTACTCCAATGAAAAATGGAGACTTTGCTTCACCAACTAAGTAAATGTAGCTCAAAATGCTCACACCAATTATGACAAACCACAATTACACATTATTACATCATAATCAAACATAAAAGTCCATCACACATCATGGCATCATAATCAAGCATAAAAGTCCATACTTGATCTAGTGATCAAAGTAGGTTTTTAAACATACATGAAAAATGATTTTCATTCAATCACATCATTATCAACATATGCTAGAGCACACGACAACACACTAAAGCATAAACTCATCGTGACAACTTTGTTCTCCAAGGGAACTTAACGAAACTTAACAATTAAAAGTGAAACCAAACCAAAGGATTTCACCCACACATAAACTTAAACAACCTTCTTCACTACCACCAGCTTGGTGTGATGAGGTTCACTCCCCATACCTATTGATGAGCAGATATCCGGATCAAAGTCGGTTGATCGGTTTGTGAACCTCCTGACAATCGTCACCAACTACAACAACACAACAATCAAACATTAAACAACAAGCAAAACAAAAATCAACCATCTCTACTCTAAGAGGTTTTGGCCACCCTAAGGCAAAAGGATTAGAAATTGATTTTGGTTTCCATTTCTTGGATTCAAAGACAATAGGAAAACTAAGGATGGAATCAAGTGTTAGAAATCAAAAATTGATGAAAAACATTAGAGTTCGGCCATATTGGCGATTTAGGGCTATGATGAGAATTGAATCATAAGCTCTTGAGTTAAGGTAGAGAATGATGAAGTGAGTTCAAAGAATTTGGTTTCACATTAAAAGAATTTTTCTACAAATTCCTATTGATTTTCAAAGTTTTGGATCTAAGAATTGATTTTCATGAAAATGAAGTTTGATCTTGAAATAGAGAGATATTCAAGAATCTAGGAGATCTTAGAAGTTATGTTAGCTAAGATTGAAGAAACATTGACCAAGGAATCAAGATTTTCTAACAAGTATTCGAGCTTTTTCAAGAAGAACAATGGAGTTTTTCTCTAAGGTTGAAGATGGTGTTCTTGAGCTATTTGGGGGGGGGGGAGGGGGCTGATGTGCGTGAGAATGAAGGCTGTGTGGGCTGAGTTCATCCTTTTAAAATCTCACTTAAGGGCAAAATGGGCATTTGCTTCAAGGGTAAAATGGTAAAAGTGTAAAAGACTAAGGTTAGGTGCATTTTGGTCATTTTGCGTCCAGATATTTCCGAACGTCATGACGACTCTGGCATGCTCTCCCAAGTGTCCTGGGATGATGTGGTATCAAGCTTATCCGTTGGCGAGTCCCGGTAAATCCATATGTGGCTTCGTTCATCACCCGATTTAGGATTCCGCTCGAATGGAGGTCACGAAGTGATTTTTTTGAAATTTTTGTGAAATTTAACGAAAACGTAGATAATCGAATTCTAAGACTTACTGTCTCGTTCACGGGCCCATTCAAGGTCTCTTGAACAGTAAAATCATACTGTCAGGGTAAAAACGCAGACGGGACTCCATTTGAGTTTTCGTCTCAAAACTTAATCGTAGCTTCCTACGATATTGTCGAGCATGAATATGGTCTCGGAATATTTTATTTCTATTCCTAAGACCTCGAATAAAATAAAAACGTTAAAATATTGAAGAATTAGAAAACGTGAAAATCGGGGCGTTACAGGAGACATCGAATTGAAAAAGGAAAAATGTATACAAGTGCATATAGCTCGGTTAACTCAGTTGAATCCATTGAACTTACCTTGTTTTGAGCCTTTTGTTTTGAGTTGCTTGGGGACAAGCAATGCTTAAGTTTGGGGTGTTTGATAAGCCTACGGCTTATCTAGTTTTTCAGCTAGAAAAGGCTAACGTTTTAGTACCAATTGAGCGATTTAACCTCGCTAAACCCTCCTATTTTGGCTTGTTTTGTTCCTAAGCGATGTTTGAGTCTTTTAATTGGTTTTTAGGAATTTTAGGAGTTTTTGAGCAGATTTACTCTTTTTATTGCTTGTTTTCTTTTTCAAGTTAAAAGTGAAGCTTAAAGAGGCTAGGAAAATGAAGAAAACAAGGGAAAAGGCAACAACAGGGTTCTCGCCTCGCGATTAGTTTCTCGCCTCGCGCGCCAGAAGGATGCCTGAACAGGAAAAAAACAACCTCTTTGCCTCGCGTCGCGAAAGCAAGGCTCGCCCCGCGAGCTAGAGGGTCTATTTGAGAAGGCTGCAGCAGCGGCTCTGTCTCACCTCTCGATAACTCAAAATCCAGAAAAGATTCAGTTTTGAAATTCTCCTCGCGAGGTAACTCTCGCCCCGCGAGCGCGCGAAAATCCAGTAGCATATAAATACTGTGTTTTAGGGCAACTGAAAGGCAGCTTTTTCCTCTGGTTTTGATTGCGATTTTGGCTAATCCTAGTTTCTTGGAGCTGCGTCTCCATCTTTCTTTTGAGTCTAGGATGAATTCTTTTTGTTTGTTTGTTGTTACTGCAAGCATGAGGAACTAATCCCCTTTTCTAAGGGAACGAATGAAGCCTCCCTTGATGGCATAGTTATTCAAGTAATATTTTCTTATTGCCTTGTCTCTATTCTTGTTTCTCAATTCTGAATTGTTTGTGTTAATCAAATACGCAATGGTTAACTAGTCTAGTGCGATGATACTGGCAGGCGATTCGTACTTAGGGCCCGAATTAAGAACACTATTTGAATAACTCTAGGCATAGAGTAGAAAAGCGGTGCAATCACTATAGGGAACCAAGAACTTAATGAATCTAATTGTAGGTTGAATATATTGGCAGATTGACAACTTACAATTTGAGATATTTCCTTTTGAAAAGCGACAGTGACATTAGGATAATTGAAGGTTCCTGGTTGACAGAGAATTGAACATAGGGACAAGAGGATAAATGCTTGGGTAGCTTGCTTGATAAGATAGGTGGATTCGTGACCTTAGAGCCTTAATCATCATCAAATCTCATCTTGATTCTTTATTATTCTTCTTTTAATTGTTATTGATTTAGTGCATTGATTTTTGTTTCTCTCCTCATAACTCTCCCCTTTTGACTTAGTCAACGTCTTGATTTCCTTGATAAATTGGTCAAATTGGTACTTCAATCCCTGTGTTCGACCTCGGTAATTTCTACCTTGTTTATTACTTGCAACGATCCGGTACACTTGCCGGTTCGTCAACAATTAACTGTGATGCCATGTAATTAATTGTTATGCTGTGAAAGCCCATGCGTTATATGCCGATTGGGTGTGTGTGTGCGTGACTTTTATCACTGCTGTTCTGGTTGTGCGATATGCGGAATCTCACCTCATTACTTTTGCTGTCACGCTGCTCGCATGGTTTTCATCTTGCTATGTTGAGTAGATATGGCGAGCGATCCACCTTCCCGTTTGACCTTGGACTTGACACTGCACGATGGAGAGGACGCTTGGACGATTCATCCTGACGGACGTCGCACCTACACTGGAGCAGTAAGTCTCACGAGCAAGAGGGAGTTACCTTTCTCCATGATGAGCCTGTCCGGGAGAGTTTGTACCTTACGGATCAGTGGTGAGGGTAGCTCGGGGATTACCCAGCCACCACCACCACCCCCTGCTGATTCATCCGCAACTACCTAGTGCCCAGCCTGCAGTTCACCAGGTGGAGCCCAGGGACGTGTATGCCGACCCTGCTTCCATGCCCCTCCACCTACTGCATCATCTACTTCCGTTGTACCTGTATCTACTGCTAGCCCTTCTGTCCCTGTTGTCCCACCCCCAGGGGGTACCTATGAGCTTTTCGAGCTACATCCTTAGATTCCTCGTCAGCGGGCGAATTGGTGGATGACTGCTCACAAGAGCACACCGATTCATACCAGGGTATCCTTTTCTACTCCCCTCGTTATACTCTCGTCTGGCGATGAGGAGATGGAGGAGGAGGAGGAGGAGGAAGTGCTCGAATATGTGCTGGCGGACGTTCCTGAGGTAGCCCCTGCCAGCGCGAGTCAGGATGCGTGGTGGATGAGGACTGACGAGGAGATGCTCCGGTATGCGGAGAAGATCATGAGTGGATATGACATGCAGGCCTTAGAGGATGAGGACGACCAGGAGGAGGCCATGGAGGAGGACGAGGAGGAGGAGGTGGACCCAGAGGAGTACTACTCTGATGAGTAGTGCATTGTCAGTTTTGGGCCAATCTCTAGTGTTTTTCCCAGCGTCTGTACTTTTATGATGTACCCCCTGCAACACCCTTTCCCGAGTGTCACATTCCCGAATGATTATAAGGCCGAAAATATTTCTTAATGCGGAAAATACGATTTTCTTTTTTTTTTTCTTTTCACAAGATGCAATGGGATTTAGCAAAGGTAAATAATACTAATAACGAACTTAGGTTCGCCATACATTTCTAGAACAATATGCATAATAAATACAGGGACATAAACAGAAAAAGGAATAATACTATATACAGACATAAGTCTAATGTATAACTGATACAATAAGTACTAGGAGTCGTAGCTCCCAAAAGGTACTATACAAACTAACATAGTCTGGCCGACAACAAAACTAAACCACAAAAAGAAGGTCCGCCTCAGGGCTCAAGAAAACTACTGGGCTGAACCATCGTCACGTCCATCTGTTCAAACAGCAACAGCAAGTACCAACAAAAAACATACAGATATGGATGAGATTCTCGTTCATCGGCACAGCAAAACAGCAATAGTAAAAACGGGACGACTCACCGGGTAACATCGTACCCAACATGCTTACAAGAATTCTCAATGTCAAACATATTAAGCAGTTGACAGCATAATATCATGTTAAGCAGTTAACAGCATAAAATAAGGTATTCTTAAACAGTACAATGATGTATAACAGAAAATGTAAACATCAATAGCTATACAATGCAATGCAATGTAGATGACTCAATGCCAATGTCACTGGGTACTACTCTGACCCCTACTCCATGGAGCTAACAAAACGTCGGAGAGAGTGAATGGGAGGACATGTTCCGTGCGCGCCAGCCTTGGGCAAGATGCTACAACATTCGTAACGTGCACGTATCTGATTTTTACGGAAACACTCTCAACCAAACATGAAAAGTACGGCATCTAGTAGAGGATATCAGTGTATTGCACGGATTCGCCACAACACAGAAGAGCTACCAACTGGTCACATGTCAGCCCTTCCAACCCTGATACCTCCAAAAAGACCATTGAAGATCGTCACCGTAAGATTCGCACCCGCATCAAGGTGTAAGCTCAACTCCTAGGCTCAAGGCCTTACGACTATGCAATTGAAATGCCAATGCTTACACAAAGCAGATGCGATCAAGCAATGTCTATCCCCCGGATAAACCTCGAAGTCTACTAAGATTCTCTTCCTTAGGAACTATACGTGTCTTTTGAAAACAAAACCTTTATCCACCGGATAAATCTCGTGATCCCTCCGAGATCGAGTCATCACAAGACTGAAACAATTGAACAACTGATCGGGGTCCGAATCACCGGTCCGACATCGAACTACTGTTTCAAAACCCAAAACGTTTTATGTTTGTGATTATGTCTTATGAAGTCATTGATGTACTAAGTCATCAATGGTATAGTATATGGTCTTGTTTCACCACATATTACACTTAATTATCCCTTGTCTTAAACTCTAAGTCAATTACTTAACTTAGGTTTTTAAAGCGTAAAACTTTACAGTTTGAGTTGAAATACACTCTTTATAAACAAACCATTTCTCGCGAGGCGAAGGTATATGTCGCGACGCGAGGCTGAGAAGTTTTCTTTACTGCTAGGAAAGTCCTTCTGCTTCGCGAGGCGAGGATTGGGTCGCGACGCGAGGCAGAGAAGTCATCTTTACTTCTTAGACAGTCTTTCTGCTCCGCGAGGCGAGGATTGTATCGCGACGCGAGGCAGAGAAGTTGCATCTTCACTACTTAGGCGGTTCGCGAGGCGAAGACGACTTCGCTACGCGAGGCCGAGAAGCTGCATCTTTGCTGCTTAGGCAGTTCGTGAGGCGATAACGAAGTCGCGACGCGAGGCCGAGGAGCTGCATCTTTGCTGCTCGGGCTAGTCCACTGTCTCGCGAGGCGAGGCAAGGTTAGCCTGGCGAATGCCTTATTTTCCCTCTGTCTCGCGAGGTGAGACGGGGTTCGCGGGGCGAGTGCCCTGTTTTTCATTTTCCCTAACTCCTTCATTATTTCTTCTTTTGAAACACTTAGTTTGATTAAAAGACCTATGGCTAAAGAAAAGACATTTTCCCAACTTTGGTGACACACTTTAGAGGTGAAAACTTCATTTGATCTTTGGATCAAAATCACTTTTGTTTCTCTATGAAAACATAGGTTATGAAATCATGTTTTGTAGCATCAACACTTTACCAAAACAAGAACAACATATGTTCTTATATTTTCCTCTTACTAAGGCCATAAGCCTACTCCAAAGAAAATGGAGACTTCACTTCACCAACAAAGCACATGTAGCTCAAAAGCTCATACAATTATGATAAGCCACAATACACATTTCTACACCATAATCAAACATCCAAGTCCATCACACATCATGGTCTCATAATCAAACCATAAAAGTCCATACTTGATCTAGTGATCAAAGTAGGTTTTTCAACATACATGGAAATGATTTTCATTCAACCATATCATCATCAACATATGCTAAAGCACACTACAACATACTCAAGCATAAACTCATCATAACAATCTTGTTTTCCAAGAGAACTTAACAAGACTTAACACATAAAAGTGAACCCAAACTAAAGGGTTTCACCCACACATAAACTTAAACAACCATTCTCACTACCACCATCTTGGTGTGATGAGGTTCTTCTCCCCATACCTCTTGATGAGCAGATTCCCGGATCAAAGTCGGTTGATCGGTTTCTGAACTTCCTGGCAATCGTCAACAACTACAACAACACAACAAACCAACATTAAACAACAATCAAAGCCAATCTCAACAATCCTAACAAAGAGGATTTCGTCCACCCTAGGTTAAAAGGTTAGGAATTGGTTTTGTTTTCCATTTCATGGATTCAAAGGCATTAGGAAAGCTAAGGATGAAATCAAGTGTTAAAAATCAAAACTTGATGAAAACACTATTCATCATCTTCCAAAAGGGTTCGGCCAAAAATGATTTTTGAGCTATGATGAGAGTTGAATCATAAGCTCTTAGGTTTAGGTAGAGATTGATGATGTGAGTTTAAAGAACTTGGTCTTACCTCAAAAGGATTTTTCTACAATTTCCTATGGATTTTCAAAGTTTTGGATCTAAGAAATTATTTTCATGAAAATGAAGATTGATCTTGAAATAAAGAAAGATTCAAGAAGCTAAGAGATCATAGAAGTGATCTTACCTTGAAATGAAGAAAGATTGCTCAAGGAATCAAGTGATTCCAACAAAAACTCAAGCTTTTCTAGGTGAAAATGGAGTTTTCTCTCAAGAACAACTATGGAGCTCTATGGTGTGAGGGGCTGTGCGAAAATGATGAAGTGAGGGGCTGAGTTCAGCCTCTTAAAAGTTCACTTAAGGGTAAAAAGGTCATTTGCCAAAAGGGTATAATGGTAAAAGTGTAAAAGACTAAGGTTAGGGGCATTTTGGTCATTTTGCGTCCAGATATTTCCGAACGTCACAACGACTCTGGCATACTCTCCCAAGTGTCCTGGGATGATGTGATATCAAGATTATTTATTGGCGAGTCCCGGTAAATCCATATGTGGCTCCGTTCGTCACCCGATTGAGGATTCCGCCCGAACGAAGGTCAGGAAGTTATTTTTCTGAAATTTTTACGAAATTTAACCAAAACGTAGATAATCGAATTCTAAGACTTACTGTCTCGTTCACGGGTCCATCTGAGGTCTTCTGAGCAGTAAAATCATACTGTCAGTGTAAAAACGCAGACCGGACTCCGTTTGAGTTTTCGACTCAAAACTTAATCGTAGCTTCCCACGATATCGTCGAGCATGACTATGGTCTCGGAATATTTTATTTCCATTCCTAAGACCTCGAATAAAATACAAACATTATAATACTGAAAAAATAGAAAACGTGAAAATCGGGGCGTTACACCCCCTCCCCTTTATGTCGTGGAGCTGCGTCTCCAAGTAGTGTAGGTTGAGTTGTCTTTATGTTGGTTACTTTCATTTATAGTCAGATGTTGAAAACTGTGAGTATATATATATATATATATATATATATATATATATATATATATATATATATATATATATATATATATATATCATGGGAAGCTTTTATTTGTTTCAATGTTGTTTTTGATTACGTATATTTGTTCTTATGAGTGCATACATCCTTATATGTTTTCGAAATTTAAGTATAAAGAAGAAAAAAAAACCCATATTTTCAGTAAGCTCTGTATATTTTAATATATTTCCGCATTTCTCTCGTCTTGTATTAAATAATCATGACCCATAAAATGGGGTGTTACATTATTTGGTATCAGAGCTGGCCGAGTCTTTTTGGGTTTGTCATTGGTCTATCTTGTTTGTATTGTGTGCCTCTGTGACTTGTGTGCTGTTGAATTCCGAAAGCAATGACAACATTGATTGAGGTTGAGCGAAGAAATCTCTAGCATGTACTGAACTTTGTTGGTCTTGCAGGACGAGATGGCAAATCGGAACACAGGTATCGCTGATGTTGTACAAGCTATGAGGGAAATTACTGCTGCCTTTGTACTCCAAGAACTGACGACCGCTGGTGGTCGAGGGTTGAGTGAATTCCGAATGAATAACCCGCCGCAATACAAGACAGAATACGACCCGGAGAATGTTGAGCTGTGAGTATAGGAGATGGAAAAGATCTTTGAAGCAATGAGGTGCTCGGATGCAAACAAAGTGACCTATGTTGCCTACATGCTGGTAGGTGATGCGGAGTACTGGTGGAGGGGAGCCCGCTAGATGGCCGAACACACTGGACAAGCCGTCACCTGGGAGCTCTTCCGTATGAAGTTCTTTGAGAAGTACTTCCCTGCAAGTACCAGGCATGCCAAGGAGATGGAGTTTCTCCAGCTAAGTCAAAGTAGCATGTCGGTCTGCGAGTATGCTGCCAAGTTTGAGGGTCTAGCAAAGTTCTCTAACTACTTCCAGGACAATCCCAATGAAGCATGGAAGTGCAGAAAGTTTGATGAGGGTTTGAGGCATGAGCTCAAGGAGGCAATCATGCCGTTCAAGATCACAACCTTTCCCTAGCTCATGGACAAGTGCTGGCTGATTGAAGAACTGAAAGGAAGTCGGATTAAGTCACAAGGGAGCTTTGGGCTGTCAAGGTTCAAAATGGGTGGTAGTAACGGTTTCCATCACAAGAAGCCTTACTCGAAGCCTTCTGGAGGTCAGCATGACCAACGATTCCAAGGGAAGGACAACGGAAATCGTGCGGTTTCGAGAGCTGCTGGTGTCAAGTGCTTCAACTGTGGTGGGGACCACTATGCTCATGAGTGCTCAACAACAGGGATCATCTGTTTCAACTGTAGGAAGCCTGGTCATGTGGCAAGGGAGTGCAGACAACCCAAGGCAGAACCTTCTGTCAACCTGGTTCGAGCAGGGCAAAAGGCAAAGGGGCGAGTTCTCTCTGTGAGCGGTGCTGAAGCTTCTCAGAACCAAGACTTGATCCAAGGGGAGGGTAACATTGGAGGTAAAACTTTAACTGTACTATTCAATTCAGGCACAACACATTCTTTTATTGCATATAGTTGTGTTAAACTTTTGGGATTACCTGTTTCTTCACTACCATTTAATTTGATTATTTCCACGCCTACTGCGAAATCTGTTGTTACGGTTGAGGCCAGTCTAAACTGTCCTATTCTTGTTGAGGGCAGGAAGTTTGTAGTCAACCTGATCTGTTTGCAATTATTGCAAATAGATGTTATCTTGGGGATGGATTGGCTGTCCTCTAACCCCGTCCTTTTGGATTGTGCCAACCGAACCCTAATCTTTCCAAAAAGTGAGATTTCTAGTTTTATCATTTCCAATTAAGCGAAAGCTTCTTTGAGAGAAGGAGCCCAAGGATACATGTTGTTGTCCTTTCTGGAGGTCAGTAGCGAGAAAGATGCGCGTCTGATTCTGATTGTCGACGAGTTCCCAGAAGTCTTTCCTGAAGATATACCTGGACTTCCACCAGTCAGAGACATCGAGTTCACAATAGACCTAGTGCCGGGATCTGGACCTATATCTATGGTACCATACCGGATGGTGCCCGCAGAGCTACAAGAGCTAAAGAAACAGTTGGAGGAGCTAATGTCCAAACAGTTTGTTAGGCCTAGTGTATCGCCATGGGGAGAACCAGTTTTGCTTATGAAGAAGAAGGATGGGACATCTCGTTTGTGTGAGGACTACCGTCAGTTGAACAAGATCACTATCAAGAACAAGTACCCACTTCCGAGGATTGATGACCTGATGGATCAGCTAAGAGGAACAGCTGTGTTTTCTAAAGATAGATCTACAGTCGGGTTACCATCAGATCCGAGTCAAGACGGAGGATGTTCCAAAAACGGCATTCAGAACACGTTATGGACACTACGAGTATTTGGTAATGCCATTCGGAGTGACGAATGCACCTGCCATATTCATGGATTACATGAATAAGATCTTTCGCCCTTACTTAGATAAGTTTGTTTTGGTATTTATCGACGACATCCTTATCTACTCTAGGGATAAAGAAGAGCATGCAGAACAATTACGAGTGGTACTGTAAATACTCAAAGAGAAACAGTTATATGCCAAGTTTTCGAAGTGCGAGTTTTGGCTAGAAGAGGTTCAGTTTTTGGGTCACGTTATCTCAAAGGAGGGGATCGCTGTGGATATGGCAAAAGTAGAAGCTGTGTTACAGTGGGAACAACCGAAGACAGCAACAGAGATCCTTAGTTTCGTCGGATTAGCAGGCTACTATCGGAGGTTCATTGAAGGATTCGCCAAGACTGTGGCACCATTGACCAAGTTAACATGGAATGATCAAGCTTTTTCATGGACCGAGGCTTGTGAGGCCAGTTTTCAGGAGTTGAAGAAGCGTCTGACCAATTCACCAGTGTTAGTACTTCCGGACCCCAACGAACCTTCTAAGGTATTTTGTGATGCTTCGTACCGGAAGGTGGTAGCTTACGATTCAAGGCAGTTGAATAATCATGAGAAGAATTATCCGACTCACGAAATGGAGTTAGTTGCAGTGGTTTTTGCTCTGAAGATTTGGAGGCATTTCTTGTACGGGGCAAAATTCAGCGTTTTCAGTGATCACAAGAGTCTGAAGTACTTGTTTGACCAGAAGGAGCTCAACATGAGGCAACGAAGATGGTTAGATTTTTTGAAGGACTATGACTTCGAGTTGCACTATCACCCTGAAAAAGCAAACGTTGTGGCAGATGCCTTAAGTAGGACGGTGCTTCATACGTCTGCCATGATGGTTAGAGAGAGAGATCATCAAGCAGTTCAGAGATCTGAAGTTGGCCGTAGAGGCATCTCCGGGGAAGCTCAATGTGGGTATGATCATTGTGGAGAGTGATCTCTTGAATCAGATCAAAAAGAAAAAGAGTGAGGATTAGTATCTCATGAAAGAGAGAAAAGTAGGACGGCAAGAGACCACGTCAGAGTTTGTAGAAGGGCCAGATGGGATTCTGAGATTCAAGGGCAGAATCTGTGTACCCGGTGATGCGGACCTAAGGAGGCTGATACTTGAGGAAGCTCACATATACAAGCTGAGTATGCATCCGGGATCAACCAAGATGTACCAAGAACTGAAACGGATGTACTGGTGGCACGGGATGAAGTGAGATGTGGCTAGTTTTGTATCGTCGTGCTTAGTGTGTCAGAAAGCGAAAGTGGAGCAGCAAAGACCCGCGGGAATGCTGCAACCTTTAGATATTCCCGAATGGAAATGGGATGGCATCTCCATGGATTTTGTGACTAGTTTACCTAGGATGCCGAGGGGTTATGATGCTATTTGGGTGATTGTGGATCGACTCACAAAGTCATCACACTTTTTACCCATAAACATCAAGTACTCGATGGAGAAGTTGACCCAGCTTTATATCGGGGAGATCATTAGGTTACACGGTGTACCATCTAGTATCGTTTTAGACAGAGACCCGAGGTTCACGTCTCGCTTTTGGCAAAGCTTGCAAGAGGCTCTAGGGATGAAGCTCCGTTTGAGTTCGGCATACCATTCACAGACAGATGGTCAGTCAGAGAGAACGATTCAGTCTTTAGAAGATCTGTTGAGAGCTTGTGTGCTAGAATACTCAGGGAGTTGGGAAGAGTTTTTGCCGTTGATAGAGTTCACCTACAACAATAGTTTTCATTCTAGCATAGGGATGGCACCCTACGAAGCCCCGTGTGGGAGGCGTTGCAGAACACCGTTATGTTGGTACCAGGATGGAGATTGTAACGCCCCGATTTTCACGTTTTCTAATTCTTTAGTATTTTAACGTATGTATTTTATTCGAGGTTGTAGGAATAGAAATAAAATATTCCGAGACCATAGTCATGCTCGACGATATCGTAGGAAGCTACGATTAAGTTTTGAGTCAAAAACTCAAACGGAGTCCGGTCTGCGTTTTTACACTGACAGTATGATTTTACTGCTCAGAAGACCTCAGATGGACCCGTGAACGAGACAGTAAGTCTTAGAATTTGATTCTCTACGTTTTGGTTAAATTTCGTAAAAATTTCAGAAAAATAACTTCCTGACCTTCGTTCGGGCGGAATTCTCAATCGGGTGACGAACGGAGCCACATATGGACTTACCGAGACTCGCCAACAGATAATCTTGATATCACAACATCCCAGGACACTTGGGAGAGTATGCCAGAGTCGTCATGACGATCGGAAAAATCTAGACGCGAAATGACCAAAATGCCCCTAACCTTAGTCTTTTGCACTTTTACCATTTTACCCTTTTGGCAAATGACCATTTTGCCCTTAAGTGACTTGTTTTAAAGGCTGAACTCAGCCCATCCAGCCCCTCATTCACGAAATTTCTGCCCAAAGAAGAACACCATTGTTGTTCTTGAAGAGAAACTCCATTTTTCTTCTTGAAAAGCTTGAATCACTTGTTGGAATCACTTGATTCCTTGAGCAATCTTCCATCATTTCAAGGTAAGATCACTTCTATGATCTCTTAGCTTCTTGAATATCTCTTTATTTCAAGATCAAGATCCATTTTCATGAAAATTATTTCTTAGATCCAAAAGTTTGAAAATCCATAGGAAATTGTAGAAAAATCCTTTTGAGGTAAGACCAAGTTCTTTGAACTCACATCATCATTCTCTACCTAAACCCAAGAGCTTATGATTCAACTCTCATCATAGCTCAAAAAGCACATTAGGGCCGAACCCTTCTTGATGATGATGAATAGTGTTTTCATCAATTTTTGATTTTTAACACTTGATTTCATCCTTAGCTTTCCTAATGCTTTTGAATCCATGAAATGGAAAACCAAGATCAATTCCTAGCTTTATTCTCTTTAGGGTGGCCGAAACCCTCTTTGTGAGAATTGTTGAGTTTGGTTTGATTGTTGTTTAATGTTTGATTGTTTGGTTGTTTGTAGTTGGTGACAACTATCAGGAGGTTCACAAACCGATCAACCGACTTTGATCCGGGAATCTGCTCTTCAACAGGTATGGGGAGAAGAACCTCATCACACCAAGATGGTGGTAGTGAGAATGGTTGTTTACTTTATGTGTGGGTGAAACCCTTTAGTTTGGGTTCACTTTTAGTTGTTATGTTTTGTTAAGTTCTCTTGGAGAACAAGGTTGTCATGATGAGTTTATGCTTGAGTATGTTGTAGTGTGCTTTAGTATATGTTGATGATGAGATGATTGAATGAAAAACCATTTTCATGTATGTTGGAAAACCTACTTTGATCATTAGATCAAGTATGGACTTTTATTGTTGATTATGAGACCATAATGTGTGATGGACTTGGATGTTTGATTATGATGTAGTAATGAGTATTATGGTTATCATGATTGTGTAAGTGTTGTGAGCTATACTTTGATTGGTTGATGAAGTAAAACTTCACATTGATTCCTAGTTGGCTATTAGCCATGACCTTGAGGAAAGGAAGGATATGAATAGTTCTTGGACAAGTCAAGTTTTGATGTAAAGAAAGTGTTTTCAATAACTTGTGTTTTTCATAGAAAAACCCTAAGTGACTTTAAATGGAATTAAATCTCAAAGTGCTTTCACCAAAGTGAAACATGTTTTATACCTTATCTTTAGTTCATCTAGCTAATCAAGTGACTCAAAATGAGAAAAGAAGTGGTTTCATGAAGAGAATCAAAATGGTTCCATAAGGGTGATATCTTGTTTTAAGGCAACATTTCGCTAAGCGAAATTACTTTCGCTATGCGAAAAACAGGGAAAGTCTTAGTTGGGCATCACTGCCTCACTTTCGCTAAGCGAATTCATATTCGCTAAGCGAATCCAATACATTTCGCTACGCGAATTACATCTCGCTGAGCAATCCAGAGAAGTCTCCAAAAGAGGTGTAACCGTCTGAACTTTCGCTAAGCGAAATCATTCTCGCTAAGCGAATAAAGTGAAGTTTCGCTACGCGAATTCTGTCTCGCCGAGCGATCCAGAGGTGTTTCTAAAGAGGTGCAACCGTCTGAACTTGCGCTAAGCGAATCCAATATATTTCGCTACGCGAATTCTGTCTCGCCGAGCGATCCAGAGGAGTTCCAAAGGAGGTATTACTGCCTCATTTTCGCTAAGCGAATGTAAATCCGCTAAGCGAATGTCATGTTTCAGAAAATGCTAGAAATGAAGTAAGTAGTTCAAATGTTGTTTCAAATCAAATGAGTTTTCAATTGTAAAAGTTGTTTGGTTTACAAAAGGAGTTTTCTAACTCAATCGTAAAGTTTTACGCGTGAAAAACCTAAGTTAAGTAATTAACTTAGAGTTGAAGACAAGGGTTAATTAAGTATGGTATGTGGTGGAACAAGACCATGTGCTATACCATTGATGACTTAGTACATCAATGAGTTCATAAGACTTAAGTGAAATCAACACTTGTTTCCTTAATTGAAAGACAAGGGATTAATATCTTAGAAAGGCTTAAAGACTTATCTAAGAGGATTCTCAATCCTTATTCATAATGCTTAGGACTTGAGACATAATTCATAAGACGTAAACACAAACACGAAACGTTTTGGTTTTCGAAACAGTAGTTCGATAACGGACCGATGATTCGGATCCAGGTTAATCGTTCAACTATTTCTGTCTTGTGATAACTGGAATGAGAGAGATCCTGAGGCTGTGCAGGTATGGGACTGTACAGTGGAAGGAATCCTGAGGCTATGCAGGTATGGGACTGTATAGTTAAGGGAAGGCATATAAGAATTGATTGGTACTACCCATACCAACAAGATTTATCTTCTTTTCGGGAGCTTAGAACATAAGTACTTTATAGTTAAGCGTGCTTGACTTAGAGTAATTATGGGATGGGTGACCTTCTGGGAAGTTTCCTAGAAAGCCTGTGAGTGAGGGCAAAACACGCTGAAAAGACTTGTGTTGGTCTGTGGGGACAATCGGCGATTCTGAAAGCAGTCTGGATCATTCCAAAGGAATCACGAGATATTTATCCGATGGATAAATGTTTTATAAAACAAAGATGTGTGTAGTTTCTAAGGAAGAGAACCTTAGTGAACCTTGAGGTTTATCCAATGGATAGACATTGTTTTATCGCATCTGCTTTGTGTAAGCATTGGCATTTCATGTGCATAGTTGTAAGGCCTTGAGCCTAGGAGTTGAGCTTACACCTTGATGCGGGTGCGAATCTTACGGTGACGATCTTCAATGGTCTTTTTGGAGGTATCAGGGTTGGAAGGGCTGACATGTGACCAGTTGGTGATTCTTCTGTGTCGTGGCGAATCCGTGCAATACACTGATATCCTCTACTAGATGCCGTGCTTTTCATGTTTGGTCGAGAGTGTTACCGTAAAGCCAGATACGTGCACGTTACGAATGTTGTAGCATCTTGCTCATGGTTGGCAGAAACCGGAACATGTCCTCCCATTCACTCTCTCCGAATGTTTTGTTAGCTCCATGGAGTAGGGGTCAGAGTAGTACCCAGTGACATTGACATTGAGTCATATACATTGCATTGCATTGCATGGCTATTGATGTTTATGGCTATTGATGTTTACATTTACTGTTATACATCGCTGTATTGTTTAAGGATGCCTTATATTATGCTGTTAAATGTTTAGCATGCTATTATGTTGTTAACTGCTTAACATGATTTATACTGAGAACCTTTGTAAGCATGTTGGGTACGTTGTTACCCGGTGAGTCGTCCCGTTTTTGCTACTGCTGTTTTGTTGTGTTGATGAACGGGAATCTCACCCATATCTATATGTTTTCTGCTGGTACTTGCTGTTGATGCTTGAACAGATGGACGCGACGATGGTTCGGTTCCGCAGTCCCTTTGAGTTCGGAGGTGGACTCTTTTGCTGTTTTAGTTTTGTTGTCGGCCAGACTATGTCAGTTTTTGTAGTACCTTTTGGGAGCTACGACTCCTAGTACTTATTGTGTTTTATTATGTCAGTCATACATTAGGCTTATGTCTGTATACAGTAATGTTGATGTTTCTGTTTTTCGTTTTCTGTTTCTGTATTTAGTATACAGTATGTCCTAGTAATGCATGTTGAACCTAAGTTCACTTATTAGTATTATTTATTACCTTTACTAATCCCATTACATCTTTATGAAAAGAAAAGAAAAAGAAAAATCGTATTTTTCCGCATTAATAAGTATTTTCGGCCTTATAAACGTTCGGGAATGTGACACTCGGGAAAGGGTGTTGCAGAGATCACCTTACTCTAGGACCCAAGCTCATACATCAGACTACGGAGAAGGTGAAGTAGATTCAAGATAAGATGAGGGCGACTCAGAGTAGACAAAAGGGATATGCGGACAAGAGGTGTCGACCGCTCAAATTCCAGGAAAGGGACCACGTATTCTTGAGAGTCACGCCCATGACTGGGATAGGTAGAGTAATAAAATCCAGGAAACTCACACCAAAATTCATTAGACCCTATCAGATTCTTTGTAGAGTTGGCCTAGTGGCATATCAAATTGCCTTGCCCCCTTTTCTTTCAAACCTTCATAATGTATTTCATGTTTTGCAATTGCGAAAGTATATCCCTGATCCCACATATGTTATAGAGCCTGATACGGTACAATTAAAAGATAAGCTAACTTTTGAAACTTCTCCTGTCGGGATCGGGGATCGAAGAATGAAGCAGCTTAGAGGGAAGGATATTGCTCTGGTAAAGGTCATCTGGAATGAAGCGTCAGGGGAGGCGACGTGGGAGATAGAAGAGAAGATGAAGGAGTAGTATCCACAGTTGTTTTGACGTCCTTAAGTTTCGAGGACGAAACTTTTTCTTGTAGGTGAATGTTGTAACACCCCCGTTTTCCTGTAACCGGTTATAATCACCATTACATTGTGATTGCTACCTTATGTTTGATACGAATTCATTTATATATACGTGGATGTTTATATGATGGTTTATATCCATGGTTATGTTGTGGTGAAGTTTTCTTTTGTCGTTATGAGACGAAAACCGATAAAAGTTCAGTTTTGATCTGTATCGGGTAATTTCTCATTTTACGTGCCGGAGGTCGGGAAATGGGGAATTGAGTGGAGTTTAATGTTGAATTACATTTTCCATTACCTTTTTGATTATTCCTACTGAAGAGAATTAGCTTTCTTAAAATCCAAAAAATTACCAAAAGTAGTAAAAACCAATTATCCATTTTTGGTAAAACCCTAATCACCTTATTCCTACCCAAATGGAAAAATCTAACTATTCTAGTTACATTGGATAGGGCCATTCGGCCATGTTGCTTGGGAAGAGCCAAGATCCTCCTTTTATCATATCCAAGAAAGTTTATGACACTAACTCTTAATGGAAAAAGTGTTTTAGCCATTTTTGGTTAATCTTGTCCTTAAGCTCTCCTTAAGCAACAACACACCTATCTCTTTGCATCTTAGCCTTCCATTATTGATGAGCAAAATTGAATGACAATTTGGAGTCCACAAGGTGTACTATTCGGCCACTTAGAGGGGAGAACACCTAATCACACCATTCCATTCATTTCTCACTCAAACACCAAAGTTCAAAGTTTTCTCTCTTCTTTCACCTCTCCTATAGCATTCGGACAAGCTTGGTAAGTAACCTTACCCATCTTATTTCATCATTTTGAATACATATTCTTGTTCATCTCATCCATCTAAACAACTTTCATCTTTTGAATTTCTTCATTTGAAGTTGTTTACTCAAAGTTATTCAAGAATCATTCAAGGAGGTTTCAAGCTTCTTGAAGTTGTTTTATACCTTTCTTAAGAGTAAGTTTATAACCTTGTTTCTCCTAAATTCTTACTCTTTAGATGCACCTTTGTTTTACCTTGATCATATTGATGAGAAATCAAAGTTCATGGCCATGTTTTCCTTCTCTATTGGCCATGGTTTTGAGCTTGATTTTGGTGACCAAGTTTCTCTTCATTTTCTTCTAAGGAGCTTCAAAGAGGTAATGGGGGAGTGAATCATATCACACCTTAATGGTGGTGATAAAGGCCTCCTAGTTTTGTTGAAGGAAAACCCTATATCATAATTATGGATCCTATCCTTCATAATACATCTAGGTTATGGACAAATATATCATAAAGCATGAACATCGTGTTACGAGGGACGAGGTGGTACGTGATTGCAAGGAACAGAACCAAGGATGAGCGACTGATGGAAAGTCATGTAGATGTGGGTCCCGTAGGGGTGCCCTATGGTTTATCAAGAGATAAATGAGGTACTACAGTGATGGAGTAGTATGTGCTGTGTTGTGGCATTTTCTGAACATGCATACACATCTGTACAAGAGTTGGGCGTTGTGCTCGAGAGTTGAGCTTGCACCATTGTGCAGGTGCGATTGTTGGAGGTGACGATCGTGAAGATATTGAGGACGTTGGGGTTGGGGAGACCACATGTGGCCAGAGAGTAGCTCCTCTGTGTCGTGGGTGACCTGTCGAAAAACGCTGATGTCCTGACTGGACACCAGACAAATCATGATTTGGGTAAAGAACGTCTGGCGTGAGCCGTTAAAATGATTGCAATCTTTTGATGTGGCATAGTATGTTCTCCCAATCACTCACTCTTATTATGTTTAGCTCCATGGAGTAGGGGTCTGAGTCATGTTGCATTTGTGTCATTGCATACTTGAGATGACATTTGACCCATATTATTGTTAATTGATATATTAACTGTGATGCCATGTAATTAATTGTTATGCTGTGAAAGCCAATGCGCTATATGCCGATTGGGTGCGTGTGTGCGTGACTTTTATCATTGCTGTTTTGGTTGTACGATATGCGGAATCTTACCTCATTACTTTTGCTGTCACACTGCTCGCGTGGTTTTCATCTTGCTATGGTGAGTAGATATGGCGAGCAATCCACCTTCTCGTTTGACCTTGGGCTTGACACTTCACTATGAAGCGGATGCTTGGACGATCCATCCTGATGGACATCGCACCTACACTGGAGCAGTGAGTCTCACGAGCAGGAGGGAGTTACCTTTCTCCATGACGAGCCTGTTCGAGAGAGTTTGCACCTTACGGATTAGTGGTGAAGGTAGCTTGGGGATTACCCAGCCACCACCACCACCCACTGCTGATCATCCGCGACTACCTAGTACCCAGCCTGCAGTTCACCGGGAGGAGCCCAGGGACATGTACGTCAACCCTGCTTCCATGCCACCTCCACCTACTGCACCGTCTACTTTCGCCGTACCTATATCTACTGTCGGCCCTTCTACCCCTGTTGTCCCACCCCTAGGGCCTACCTATGAGCGTTCCGAGCTACATTCTCAGATTCCTCGCCAGCAGGCCAATTGGAGGATGACTGCTTGCAAGAGCACACCGGTTCATACCAGGGTATCCTTTTCTACTCCCCTCGTTATCTTCTCGTTTGACGATGAGGAGATGGAGGAGGAGGAGGAGGAGGAGGAAGAGGAGGTGCCTGAATATGTGCTGGAGGACGTTCCTGAGGTAGCCCCTGTCAGCGCGAGTCAGGATGCGTGGTGGATGAGGATTGACGAGGAGATGCTCTGGTATACGGAACAGATCATGAATGGGCATGACATGCAGGCCTTAGAGGATGACGATGAGGAGGAGGAGGCCATGGAGGAGGACGAGGAGGAGGAGGAGGACCCAGAGGAGTACTACTCTGATGAGTAGTACAATCTCAGTTTTTGGCCAATCTCTAGTGTTTTTCCCAACGTCTGTACTTTTATGATGTACCCCCTTCCCCTTTATGTTGTGGAGCTGCGTCTCCAAGTAGTGTAGGTTTAGTTGTCTTTATGTTGGTTACTTTCTTTTGTAGTCAGATGTTGAAAACTATGAGTTATATATATATATATATATATATATATATATATATATATATATATATATATATATGTGTGTGTGTGTGTGTGTGTGTGTGTGTGTGTGTGTGTGTATTATGGGAAGCTTTTATTTGTTTCAATGTTGTTTATGATTAAGTATATTTGTTCTTATGAGTACATACATCCTTATATGTTTTCGAAACTTGAGTATAAAGAAAAAAACCCATATTTTCGGTAAGCTCTTTATATTTTAATATATTTTCGCATTTCTTTCGTCTTGTTTTAAATAATCGTGACCCCTAAAGTGGGGTGTTACACGAGATGCAGGAGACTATCACACGATTGAATGAGGAGCTCACCACACAGAATGCCGCACGGGAGGAGCAGATCGCAAGAGAGAGGGAGTTGCAGGCAAAGGTTGATGAGATGGCGAGCCTTACACAATACATATTCTAGTACATCCATCTTCAGCCTCCTGTTGCGCCACCACCTCTTGCTGCAGAGGACATCGGCGCCGACGATGGGGACGACTTTTGGGCCGACCACGGGGGCGACACCGAGACCTAGGACCACTTCCCACCTCTATGATTTTATTTTCTTTGTATTTTTATTTCTATAAATTATTTATGAATTGATACAATTTTATTTATAGAATGTTTGCTTTATTTCTCTTTGATTTTCATGTCAATGACAATCTATAATGCTAAATAAACTAAAAATTGTTTCCTTTCATCTACTCTCAATGAATGTCAATCATTCCATCACCGCACCCCATTGCTATTTCCACTCTTCCGTTAGCACTTACTACTTTGTACCCTTATTCTCATTTCATTATCTTACCAGGGTTCTAAATTGTGGTCCGCCATGACTGATGCGGGCGCAACAAAACGGTTGCGGCAGCGGCCGCAACGGCATCATATCGCAATAGCGGTGTGAATCGAAATCACCGAAAATCGCCGCAACGGAACGATGTAGCGGCCGCAATGAAACAGTGTAGCGGTCGCACTGGACGCAGCGAACGCCTTTCATACCGCAACAGATGCGAAGAACTCCCTTCTGCAGCCACTCGCACCAGCTCCGTCACAAAATCGTATTGCCGCCGCCGCTCGCGCCAAATCTGCTCAACTTGGCTTTCCTTCTCTGCTTTCTCTTCTCTTTGGTTGAAGAATAAAGGCTAAGAATGGATACATTGGATTTCGGTGAGGAACACGCAGAGCCAAAGAGGGAGTAGAAAAGGAGCTAAAGAGGGAGTAGAAAAGTTTGGTGTTTTTCTGCCCATTAATAAATTTGATTAGTGCCACTAGCGTTTTTGTTTTCTTAACCCATTCTCTAGAAATATCTAGAATTGTCTTTCTGTTTCTCTTTTGATTTTTATTATTTATTAATAAAAAAAAACCTAATAATGTGATGGCCTTATATGAGAGGGTTGATTTTACTATGCTATTTTTTAAAGCATTGGTGATGAAAAATAAAAATGTAGGTCAGCAATAAGAAAAAACATTGTTGGGTTAACTCTTTTAAGAGCTTAGGTGGTGATTAATATAATTGGATTCTCGAAATCATATATAATCATAAAAAAGACTATGAAAAGTCTTGTGCGGCTGTCTTTACCATTTACAATATGGATGAAAAATAGATATATGTGCATGAATTAACTTGTACCAGATTTCCAATAAAATTAATTCGGACTTGGGAGGTTATTTATAATCTCTTTCTCCATGTGCATATAATATTTAGGTTCCAGATTATTCTCTTTTAGTTTGATTAAGTCACTAAAAGATTTATTTATAATAATATTATTTTCGTTACAATTAAATTTAAATTATTCATAGAATTTTTTCATTATCTTAAAAATGAATAAAAATTTATACAACACTATTAATAAAAGATATATAAAAAATTACATTAATTATAGATTTTTTATATTTGGTGCAAATATAAAATTATTTCACGTCACAGTGACTGTAATTCGCATCGCAATGACCGCAAATGCAACTATCACAACCACAATCATATCCGCGATTGTAACCGTAATTTAGAACTATGTGTTTTACTTTAAAAATAAGAATAAGGGGGGAAAATATAGACAAAATGTTTCATGGATCATCCCGCATATTCCAGATTTACAAGCCAAAATTATGTACAGTTATGAAATAATGGCAGGAGGCGCAGCAGCAGAACTATTATATTAAGCCAATAACGTCTGCTGATGAAACACATGCAGCAGAGGTCCACACCATCAAAGATGAAGCGTATTGCATTTTAGCGCCTTCATTACTGCTTTTGCAAACACTCGAGCAGCCTCAGCTTCAGCTTCTGCAGCCTCTGCGTCCCTAGCTGCTTTCTCAGCCACTGCAATGGCAGCTTCTGCCTCTGCAACTGCTTTTGCGGCAGCCGCCGCTGCCTCCTGAGCTGTCATGCCCTTCGTTTTTTATTGTTCTGCATCATGTTGGAGTTTTGAAAGGACGTTGACATCATCACTTTTCTCAGTTTCTGGAGAATCTTTGGCCCTCCCACCCTGGAGTAACACGGAAGAGCTTCTTTTTTTCTCAGAGATTGCTGAACTTGGTGCAATCTTGTACTTATGCTTTTCCTTGATTATGTTGACAGTAACTTCCTGAGGTTTGATGTCCCATCTGACGGCTCATATGAAGTCAAATGTGAAGGTGAAGAGGCATCTCAAAACACCAACGAGACATGGTCTTCCCTTTCGGACCAAGACAAGAAGAGAAGACTCCATGAGAAGCACGTGCAAGTCTTTTTGCCGGCTTCCACTCAAAACTTGGAGGATTCCTGTTCTTATCATATTAGATAAAAGTCCCATTTAAAGGTATAGTCCATTGAAAGAGATTCAAGAAAGTCTCGATCCAATGAATTAGTCACATATATCATGCACCTTGAAAGTTATAAGAAAAAGGCATCAAGAGAGACTCACTCTCCTACACCCCCTTAGTCTAGATTTACTCTTGTATCTAGGTTAGATTCAATAAGCCATCTATGACTCTCTTGTAATCAAATTCATATCTAATACAATTTCTCCCGACCTTGTCGAAATTTTATTGTTCTGCCTGAATAATTGGTGCCCACCGTGGGCCAGGTAAAACTGCTCCTTGGCCACACATTCAACCACCACCCGCCGCTGTGCTGGCTCAAAGCCTCTGACCTCCACGCAGAGCCGTCTCGGATCCCAACATACGAGTCCTCAAGCTAGAAGACTAGATCTGTTAGAGCAATTCTTGTTTCCTAGGGGCAGATCTACGGAGAAGTACTGATCTCATTTTGTGTTCTTGAGATTGACGTCATCGTCGAGCTTCAGATTGGCACCACTGCTCACCACGTCCGACTCAGACACGCCGATCATCCTCAGCACTCATAAACCACAGCCGGATTTGCCATCCCGAAGCTACGTCAACCGAGATGTCGTAACTCCGGCTGGAGGTGTTGTCTCTACCTCGGGAGGTCAGATCCGTGCCAATCTCAAGGCTGCAGCACAGATCTGTAATAGGAATGACTGAAATCTTCACCAAATTCCACGATCCGCACTCTCCAACCCAGCAAAAGCGACACAAAACCACCGTCGAGCTTCAGATCGAAAAATCATCGTCGAGCTTCAGATCTGCACAAAATCACCAGCAAAATCACCTTCGGATCTTACAAATACATTAGGTTTCGCGTACACTTATGAGCAGTCAGGAACTCTCAAAGATTGAGAAATTGCCATCGCTACTCTCATGGCTGATGCAGATTCACCTCTTCAAGAAACCACTCAAAGTGGACATCACCAGATTACTCATTTTGCATACTCGCCAAATCCAGACAATGGAAATTCTTGGTCTGGTTGCAACAAGTCAGACCAAATGATCAACAAAGGTCGCTGGTGACATGGTTCTTTACTCGTATAACTTTGCATAATTCGTATTATTTCATGAATCTCAATTCTCATATTCTTTCGTGTATGTGCTATTTGCTTGACAATGGAGTATAATTTGAGTCTTAGAGTTCATCCCAAATCCTCAAATCTGATATTGAATTGCTTGACTTAGAGTCGCCTCTCACATGCTTGATGAAGATGTTCTAACTGATTTTTGGCTTATACATTAACATACACCTTGTCGGAGTTAAGACTGGAATGTTGTTGAATGTGCCTTGGATTCTCTTTGGGAAGCTCGAGTAGCAGTATTGTACTGGAATCTGTCTTTGTAAAATTACATGACTGAGAGATTTGGTGGCAGTGATAAATTGATTTTTCAAAAAATCAAGCATGCAGATGAATAACAAGGAGACTTGGCCTGTACATTTGAATTGATCTACTGTTTCTGCTGGAGAGAGTGAATTTTGCCAAGATTTGGGGTCTTCCTTTAATTTTGATGATTTGCATTTACTTTGAGTGTTCAATAAATTAAATTGACTATGTGCTTGCTTCAAGTAGAAAAGTCCAAGTAATATGGTTGCTTCATTTTTCTTGCTCTACTGTATGCTTGGTCGAACATGACCCACCATGCCCTCTAGTAGTCAGAATCAAAACTTTGAGGATTTTTATTTGTTAGGCATATATCATGGACTTCATTTATCAATGACAATGAATTAAGTTTTCATATGAGACAAAAGTGCATATCATCAAAAGTTTTGGAAGATATTTCCCATCTGCTATTACTACTCCACTAATGGCATGGTAAATATGCCAAAGATTCAAAGCTGGACCTGGAAGTCCTGAACCTGCCAATACTGAGAATACAGTACAACTGCATTTGCATTATGCAACCAATTAGCTGTTATTGTATAGACTTTGATTCACTGAAATATTAGTACATTAGCATGTCCCAAAACCTTCATATGGAAGTTGCATTATTATCACTCATGCCAGCATCTGTAATTCCAAATTTACATATTCTTAATTATACATATTCAGTTTAATTGATATGATAGAAAAGTTCTAGGCATAGCAACTCCACTTGTACGAACAAGAATGCCTTTTCCAGTCATAGAACATCCTTTGAAAGAAATTGCTCGAACCAGATATTTAATTGCCCAGCATAGTTTAGCCCTGCATCAGCTGTGAAGGTAGGATTCTTCCTGGTATACTACTGAAAGAAATTGATTGATTGAACTAATTGATATCTTTTCAACAGTTAACCCACTCCCAATTGCATGTTGAAGTCCTAATTCAAGATTCTCTTTGACACGTTCAAGATTTGATGGTGTATAGCCCATCAGAGACATAATTATAAACCCTTAAAAATATTCCAACAAGTAATCATGAGTTTCTTTGCATATTCCTAAATGCTTATTACTATGCTAATCAAGTTGCTATATTTTATCCTCCATTATTCTTTAAATAATATTAATTGTTCACCAATAACACTTGGGCATACAAGTATTGCAGGCTTTAAAATGATACATGGTAAAGGACTTATCAAGCTGGACCTACAAAGCAAAAGCCAAAAGCCGAGCTCCGCGCTCGCAAAGAAGAAAAGTTGAGCTCCACGCTCGCAATGAATAAAAGCCGAGCTCTGCGCTCGCGATGAATAAAAGTCGAGCTCCGCGCTTGCGATGAAAAAAATAAGCCGAGCTCCGTGCTCGTGATGAAGAAAAAGCCGAGCTCCGCGCTCACGATGACTAAAAGCCGAGCTCCGCGCTCGCGATGAAAAAATGTGAGCTCCGCGCTTGCGATGGAAAAAATTCGAGCTTCGCGCTCGTGATAAAAAAGCTGAGCTCCGCGCTCGCGATGACTAAAAGTCGAGCTCCGCTCTCGCGATGAAGAAAAAGCCGAGCTCCGCGCTCGCGATGACTAAAAGTCGCGCTCCATGCTCGCGATGGAAAAAAGTCGAGCTCTGTGCTTGCGATGAAAAAAAATAAGCCGAGTTCCGCGCTTGTGATGAAGAAAGAGCTGAGCTCCGCGCTCGCAATAAAGAAAATCGAGCCCCGCGCTTGCGATGGAAAAAAGCTGAGCTCCTCGCTCGCGATGAAAAAAAAGCTGAGCTCCTTGCTCGCGATGAAGAAAATGTCGAGCTCCGCACTCGCGATGGAAAAAAGCCGAGCTCTGCGCTCGCAATGAAAAAAGTAAGCCGAGCTCCGTGCTCGCGATGAAGAAAAAGTCGAGCTCCGCGCTCACAATGACTAAAAGCCGAGCTCCGTGCTCGCAATGAAGAAAAAGCCGAGCTCGCGCTCGCGATAAAGAAAAGCAGAGCTCCGCGCTTACAAAGAAAGAGAAGCCGGGCTGAAGCTCTCTCGGAGAAGTCGAGCAACGTCTCCTTCTTAAAAATAAAGTCACGACAACGCTCCCAAAAGAAGTCGAACAACGTTCCTTCTTAAAATGAAGACGAAGACGGGACAACGCTCTCAAAATAAGTCGAGCAAGGTCTCTTTCTTAAAACGAAGACAGGACAACACTCCTAAAATAAGTCGAGCAACGTCTCTTCTTAAAAATGAAGATGGAACAACGCTCCCTCAAAGAAGTCGAGCAAAATCTCCTTCTTGAAAATAAAATAAAGGCGAGGTTGAGCCAAAGCTCCCTCAAAGAAGTCGAGCAAAGTCTCCTTAAAATAAAACGAAGAGAAGTCAAGCCAAAGCTCCCTCAAAAAAGTCGAGCAAGGTCTTCTTAATATAAAACGAAGAGAGGTTGAGCCAAAGCTCCCTCAAAGAAGCTGAGCAAAGTCTCTTTCTTAAAATAATGACGAGGTCGAGCCAAAGCTCCCTTAAAGAAGTCGAGCAAAGTCTTCTTCTCGAAAATAAAACGAAGACAAGGTCGAGCCAAAGCTCCCTCCAAAAATCGAAGACACGAGGTCGAGCTCAAGCTCCCCTCAAAATCACATAATCGGCTCTAAAAAACCGCCCAAAGTCCAGTTATTAAGAACCCTAGAAACACAAAGATACCCAACACCCGAGGAATTCGACTATGAAAGCCCCTTCGCTATAAATAGCTCATAACTTGGGGGCTCCCGAGAGTAACTGAGCTCAAGCTCCTCTCTAAAATGATAAGCAAAAGTGAACAAGCTCGAGCCCCTTCCAAAGATCAAAACCCGGATGAAGACCCTTCTCCAAAGAAGACTATCAAGCCAAGACATTTCTGGAAGAAGTGAAGTCGAGATGAAGACCTTTCTTAGAAGACGGAAACCATCAAGTCAGGATACTCCTACACCTTCAAGTCAGGACATTTCTGGAAGAAATGAAGCTTGGAGAAGACCCTTCCCAGAGGACGAAGGCCATCCAGGCGGGCTATTTCCGCCTCGAAACTCCCCAATAGAAATAATAAAAAACGAGTTACTTGAAGACACCAAGTCGGGAGCAGACTGGACTATCATTGTTGAGGGGAGACAAATAGTAAAAGAAGTACGAAAAGATGTCCCATCTGACGGCACATATGAAGTCAAATGTGAAGGTGAAGAGGCATCTCAAAACACCAAGGAGACATGATCTTCCCTTTCGGACCAAGACAAGAAGAGAAGACTCGATGAGAAGCACATGCAAGTCTTTTCGCCGACCTCGACTCAAGACTTGGGGGACTCCTGTTCCTACCATATTGGGTAGGGGTCCCATTTAAAAGCATAACCCATTGAAAGAGGCCCAAGAAGGCCCCGGCCCAATGAATTAGTCACACACCTCATGCACCTTGAAAGCTATAAGAAAAAGGCAAGGCATCAAGAGAGACTCACTCTCCTACACCCCTTTAGTCTAGGTTCACTCTTGTATCTAGGCTAGATTCAATAAGCCATCTATGGCTCTCTTGTAATCAAATTCATATCTAATACAATTTCTCCCGGCCTTGCGGGAATTTTATTGTTCTGCCGGAACAGATGGAGACTCGTATTTCTCCCCAATGTAAGAATCAATGGCAGCCTTGTGAGAACCATTTGGCTCCTTCATATTGATAATAGCCTCTAATATATATTTATTCAACCTTGATATTTGTTCTTTCAAATGAGGAGATTGCATTGCTCCACCGAAACCTGGTAGAGGCTTATTATCGAGAACTCCTTCATCACGTTGTACTGTAGTCAAGGCCAGATGGTTTTTGTCAAGCTTCGCCTTCTGCCGGGATCCCCATATTGCTGTCACATTTATATTCCTCCATTTATCCTTGAGATCCACATTTGAAAGCGTGCGCAAAATGGCTCCGAACTCAAGGTCTGTAAGTATATATAGTGCGCCATTTTCCTGCTGCATGTTTGACTACGCCAGCTTTCAGTGCCGCTTCTTCTTCTGCGGTCCATTTCTGCTTAGGAGCGCCCATTCCTGCTTCGAATCAAAAGAACCACAGGGTCATGATGGGGATTGGAAAAAGTTGAAGTATTTACATGCTGAGAAATCAAATTAATGGGAATGGTTTTGCAAAGAACAGAAGAATGAGATGTGTGTGTTCTATTCGACCGAGAAAAAATGTGTTCATAATATTAATAAATAATTTAAAATAATATTAAATGAAATTTAAAAATTAAAACACTACTTAGCGACCAAAATTGGGATCGCCATTTGGTCGCAATAGGTATAAGTTGTTGACCATTATTGCGACTGAGTTTGTTCGGTCGCAAATTTGTGACCAAATGAGAAAAATGCTCGCAAATAAATTTGCGATTGGAGTTTCCGTGACCACCTTATTTCGTAACGTAAGGGCTAAACTTTTATGTTCAAATATCTGTTTGTGAAATAGGTCATCTTGGAGAAGCTCCTTTTTATCCGCTCAGATGCCTATTAAGTGTCTACTGTAACATCTCGATTTTCTGTGACTCTAATTGAGTTGGTTAATACCGATTAAGGCTTTGGATGCTTGTGTGAATTGTTTTGTGTTAGTTTAAGACCTAGCTGGAAGCTTAGGAAAAGGCTTGAACAAGGGTGGAAGTGCCTAAGGTGTTAAACAAGAAACTGGGGCAGTTAGGAGTTTGGAAGACTCTTCCTAGCTGAGCAGCACGCTCAAGCGTGGGAAGGGAGCATGCTCTAGCGTGCCAATGCTCAAGCGTTGGCCCTGTGCAAGCTCAAGCGTGCTGAGTGCACACCCCATCTATCCTGAGTTTTGACGCGTGTGGGACGCGTGTCAAGCTAGGGAGAGGATGGAGTGGACGAGGCTCCACGTTCAAGCGTGGAAGAGCCCCACACTCCAGCGTGAGCACGCGCAAGCGTGGACAGCTGATCATGTTGGGTGAGTTTCCTCTTCTCTTCATTTGTTGCACGAAAATCTTGGAGCTTCCAGCATTCTCTGCAACTAGAGAAAGAGGGAGAGTTTGTAACACCCTTTCCCGAGTGCCACATTCCCGAACAATTATAAGGCCGAAAATACTATTAATGCGAAAAATACAGGTTTTTTTTTTTTTTTTTTTTTTCGTAATGATGATGAAATAAGATTTGTTAAATGAGTACTAATAAATAACTTAGGTTCACCATGCATTACTAAAAGTCAAACAGAAGTAAAGTGCAGAAATAGAAACAATACTGAATACAGACATAAGTGCAAGCCTAACTTAAAATAAGTAGATAACTAGGTACTAGGAGACGCAGCTCCTCAAAAGGTATAACTGACAACTGGACACATCCTGGCCAAAACAAAACAACATAAGGAGTCCCCCTCCCCGGACTCAAGGTAGACGCTGAGCTGAGTCGTCGTCGCGCCCATCTTCTCAAGTAGAAACAGCAACATAAGTAGAGAAGAGATACAGATATGGGTGAGATTCCCGATCATCAACACATCAAAACAGCAGAAGTAAAAACGGGGTGACACACCAGGTAACAACATACCCATCATGTATACCAGACATCTCAATATATCATATTAATCAATTAGCAACATAAGACATCTCCAAAAATAGGATAATGATGTATAACGAGTAAATGTAATCATCAACAGCAATGCAATGCAATGCGATGTACATGACTCAATGCCATATACCACAAGGGTAAAACTCTGACCCCTACTTCATGGAGCTAACAAAACATTGGAGAGAGTGAATGAGAGGACATGTTCCGTGTACGCCAGCCTTGGGCAAGATGCTACAACATTCGTAACGTGCACATATTTGGCTTTTACGGAAACTAACTACACCAAACATGAAATTTACGGCATCTGGTCGAGGATATCAGTGTATTGCTCGGAGTCGCCACGACACAAAAGAGCTACCAACTAATCACATGTCAGCCTTTCCAACCTTGATACCTCTAAGACTATTTAAAACGTCACCGTAAGATTCGCACTCGCATCAAGGTGTAAACGCAACTCCTAGGCTCAAGGCCATACAAACTCATGCAATGAAATGTCAATGCTTACACAAAGCAGATGTGATAAAGCAATGTCTATCCACCGGATAGACCTTAAGGTTCACTAAGGTTCTCTTCCTTAGGAACTATACACGTCTTTGTATTATAAAACTTTTATTCACTGGATAAATCTCGCGATCTGTAACACCCCGATTTTTTCACTATCTTTAATTTTTTTTTTTGACAAACAATAGGAGTCCCGTTAAAACCTTATGATGCAAAACCCTCCTTAGGAAAAAAATACCATTGAGGAAAAAGAGTACTCCTATTGGCTATTTTATTAAAATAAATGAAGAAATACAAAAGAAACATGGGGGGCATAAACCAAAACCCATGAAAGAATTATTTGAATCTATACAAAGGTAAGCCAAGCCTATTTCTAAAGAAATCAGCTTTGACATTATCAGGAAGAACATCCATCCAAACAAGACCATGAATGGTAAAACCACAAGATGCAAGGTTATCAGCACAAGGATTTCCTTCCCTATAAATATGAGAAGAAATGAATCTCATCTTCTTAGTGAATTCCATGCAGTTTATCCATCTGTTTCTAAGTTGCCATGGCACCAAATTAACATCTGAAAAAGCATCAATGACAAGAGAAGAATCACACTCAATCCATATAGTAAACCATCCTCTTAAAAAAGCTTGCTCAATAGCAACCATAACACCAATGAACTCGGCTTGAAAAGAAGAACATAATCCCAAATTCTGAGCAAAACAACCCATCAAAGTAGCTTTAGAATCTCTGAATATACCACCACAAGCAGCTGGACCAGGGCTGCCACGAGCTGCCCCATCGGTATTGCATTTCACCACACTAGAAAGAGGAGGCTGCCAAACAACTTCTTTAATAATAGGAGCAGAAGAAGGGTGAACAATAACTTTTAAGTTCTTCAAAATGATGAGCTCTTCAATTGAATTTTGCATACAACCACTGCTGCTATTTCCAGAAAGAGCCACATGAGTTTGAATCTAAATAATAGCTCTGGGAATAGAGAAAATTTTGTTATCAAACCTGTTTTGATTCCTGCTACTCTAGATCGACCATATGACCTGAATAATACCAGATAGGATCACCTCCAAGGCTTGAGCACTCTAGTTTCTTTTACAAAACTGAAGTAAACTATCAAAACTAGAGGTATCCAATTGATAATCAAATTAGCAGCTCAACCATTTCCAAAGCTGCTGAGCATAAGAGCATTGCAGAAACAGATGCAAGGTTGTTTCTTCACAGCAACAAGGTATATAATTAAGTTTATATTTTATTCGAAGACTTAGAAAATGAAATAAAATATTCCGAGACCATAGTTAAGCTCTATGAAGCTATGGTTAACTTTTGGGACGAAAACTCAAACGGAGCCCGGTCTGCATTTTTACACTGACAATGTGATTTTACTGCTCAGGAGACCTCAGACGGACCCATGAACGAGACAGTAAGTCTTAGAATTTAATTTTCTCCGTTTTTGTTAAATTTCAAAAAAATCATTTCCTGACCTTTTTTCAAGCGAAATCCTTAATTGGGTGACGAACGGAGCCACATATGGACTTACCAGGACCCGCTAATGGATGATCTTGATGTCACATCATGTCAAATCACTTGGGAGGGCATGCCAGAGTCGTCATGATGTTCGGAACTATCGGGATGCAAAATGACCAAAATACCCCTAACCTTTTTCACTTTTACCATTTTACTCTTGAAGCGAATTTTACCCTTAAGTGACTTGTTTTAAGGCTGGTCAGCCCCATTCTCATCCCTCATTCACGCAAGAACAGCCCCTTGAGAGCACCAAAACACTTCATCTTCTTCCTTCAACCAAAACTCCATTTTCTTCTTGAGTAAAGCTTGAAACCTTGTGAGAAAAGCTTGAATTTTTGATCAATCTTCATCCTTTCTTTGGGAAGATAACTTCTGTGATCTCTTAGCTTCATGAATCTCTTCCTATGTCAAGATCAAATCTTGTTTTCATGAAAATCAAGTTTATGATCCAAAATTTCAAAAATTCATAGGAAATTGTAGAAAAATCCTTTTAATGGGAAACCAATTTCCTTGAGCTCACTTTATCATCCTCTACCTAAACCCAAGAGCATATGATCAAACTCTCATCCTAGCCTATTTTCCCCAAAGTGGTCGAACCCTATAGATGATGATGAATAGTATTTTTGTTCAAATTTTTAATTTCTAACTGTTGATTCCATCCTTACCTTTCCTATTGTCTTTGAATCCAAGTGATGGAAAACCAAATCATTTTCTAACCCCTTGTTCACTTCATAGCCGAGACCTTTAGGCATGAAGAACTTTGAGTTTTGTTTCATATTTTTGAGTAATAGGACTTGTGTTAGTGTTAACTAAGCTTATGAACCAACCATCCAAAAGTTTGGAACCAAATGTGATCCCTAACCCTTTTTTACCAAAAGTGGCCGAACCTTGGACCTTCTTGGGAAATAAAATTTATATTTTGATGTTCTTTTCATGTGTTGATTGTTGTTGAGAATTGAATTGTATTTGATTGTTTCAGGCGACGCGGACGAAACCGGAGCCGGAGCCAAGAATCATTCGAGTTTTGATTGAGCAACTTGAAGAGGTAAAGGGAGGTATTTCACTTGAGTTTGGTTGCTTCATAGTGCTTAATTGCTATATGTGATGTGATGGTTTTGATTGATGATTTGGAAATGTGTTTGAATGAGATATGAAGTTGTTTTACTTAATGAAATATACTTGTGTACTTGTTGATGATTTGTGGCATGGATGCCTTTGATGAATATTATTGTGATACTGGACTGTTTTGATATATATATATATATATATATATATATATATATATATATATATATATTTCGATCTACTTCGAGGAGTATCCCACCGCCAACCTGAAACGGGGACTAATCTCCTGCGGGAGTTTGTTCGGCACCTCGATGAGTGGCATCCCTCCCAGCTGAGGTTTTTTCCATACCCAAGGTTCGAACCCGAGACCTTGGTTAAGGGGCGAGAGACCTTTAACCACTCACGCCAAACTTAGTTGGTGCTTTGATATATATATATATATATATCCTGGATGAGCATAGGACTGTCTATGTCTCGACAAATAATTAAAATACTCGAAAATCGAAATCAAAGCTTTGAAAACCGAGTTTTGAAATTAAAAAGGTGTTTTTCGGAAAACGTGTTGCTTTTCAATAAAAGTAATCCTTCCTTTTTGAAAAAGTTATGTTCTTTTGAAAACGAAAAAGTGGTTTTGCGGAAAGTTGTACAAAGCGAGTTTTGTTTCAGAAAAACGTTCTAAAAAGACGTGAAGCCTTAGAAAATGATTTTCGTTCACGAAAAAGTGTTTTTCCCGGAAAATGTTTTTTTGTTAAAAGGAAATGTCTTATCCCAAGAACTATAAAAGTGTGTTTTGTTTTTCCAAAGTTGCTTTGAAAGGAAAAACACGGAACCTTTGAGATGAATGCAAATCTAGTGACCGAGACGGCGGACTAGTGTTTTGTGGATTGAGCACCTGGACTTCGTGTCCTGTGTTTTTGATTTGAACGGGCTTATTGTCCGTTAAAACGAGTCGTTAGCTATATGCCTCGAAAATGAAAGAATGAACGAAAAAGAAAATAGAAAATTTCTGTGTACATTCATGAACTGGCAGACATGCCATTTGAAAACGAGCTACAACTTACGTAGTTGAGAATTCAGCCAGTTAAGACCACTGGGTTTATAGGGGCATTCTGTGTTCGAAGCTCCATAAGTGGCCGGTGGCATTGCAACCTCGTGCCGTGGTAAATCGGTTGCCAAACACGAATGAACTCAATCAGAGACTGGACTATTCAGGATATGGTTATGATGTGGTACCCTGGAACAATTGGAGTTCGGACCTAAATTAAGAGGCCGACTCATGAGAACAATTGTGTTACGGGTGTTATTGCGGTCTATCGCTCAGTGAAGGGTAGTAGGAATCTCCGGAGTACATGAATTAGAAAGATGATATTGAAGTCTCATGCATCATATAACTCGTGATAGTGTTTGAGTTACTATGTTATATAAATAACTGTTTCTATAACTGTATTTATCTATGGATGTTTATACTGCTGTTTGTCGCTTGTGCCGCTATCGTGATAAACTTTTATATGAGTATCTCACATTTACCTGTTCATGTTGGACACCCTGTTGTGTTTTTGGAATACATGTACAAATGTTGATCATAGGTCCCCGCGAACACGTGAGGACTCGGATGACAGAACCTTTTGAAGAAGCCGACTTTGGGGTCGTATTCCAACGGCTGCTTTAAGCCCGACCAGCATCGGAGTCTTTTTGTAGCAGTCTTATATTTTATTTTGCTGCATGTATATTGAACTTATGTTTTCAAGTCTGTAATGTGTTATACTTTAGACCTGGTTTTATGTTATGTTTTTATGAACAATAAACATCGATGTATGTGTTATATGGTTTAATGTTTGTCTTGAGTTTGGATTACTTGATGTATGCAGAAAATTTTTAGAACCACGTTTTTTAACATAACTATTTAATTATCCTATTTTCCGAAAGCAACCAGCGTTTTATTGTGTTTATGTTTTCTGTAAATCGAGTTCATGTATGTAGCACTCGAGGGGGGTGTTACATTAGTGGTATCAGAGCTGGTCGAGTCTTTCGGGAATCCTTCGGAAGTGAGTCTATTGTGTTTGTGTTGTGTGATCTTTTTGTGAACCTTGTTTGAGACGACCCCACAAGTATGAAGCCTTCCTATTAGTCCCAACCTCTTATTATTATTATCTATGCCTAGCTGTATATAAAACGATAGCGTGGTAAACAAACAACGATGCGTAAGAAAGCAAATAAAACGGCAAGCATAGAAAAAATGATCAGAGTAAAAGCACAATATAACATAACAGTACGGCAACATACATAACTTAGCACCATCTGTAGTGTACTGTACATACATATACATCCTGAAGGTAAAACCAAAATACATCAAAAGCAAAATAAAACTCTCGGCTCACCAGCAACCCTCATCCTCTCTCAAAAGATACATCAAAACTCTCGGCTCACTCCCTAGGACGCACTGGCAGGCTCTCACCATCAGTGGTGAGGATGCCTTGAGCTACCTCGACCCTCGCCATAAGTACGCCTGTACCGCACAATAGGCTTGTACTCTGACGAAGAACTGGATATCACGATCCTCCGCCTACGGTAGGTCCTCAAGTACTGCTCGGTCCTCCTGCACTGGCCTCGGTAGACGTAACCTCTCCTGCTGGTCACGACCGAAGACTGGGGTGCTACCCACGTGTAGTCGCGCTCCCTCTGCCTCGGAGGTCGCCACATCCTCGGGAAAGGTAGAAACTGGTACACGCGGTAGGGGCCGATGATATCCACATAAGGAGGCGTGCCGCTCCGAAAGATCAAACTAACGGGTCCTGTGTACACCACCAAAAAGGTAGAGGGATCTAGCCGCCATCCGCTCTCGTCATGGTACACAATCTCAATATCGCCCAGTACCGGCATCCACGGTGCCCTCGTGATGAACGGGTGAAGTCTCGGGTCCATGCTGAATCTCCGCTGGCTCGTCATCTTCAAGCTATCCCATGAAAGAACAGAAGGGAGATAAGAAATACAGCGCATCATAAAGTCGCAAAACAGCAGTAATGAAGTAAACACATAATAGGTAGCATATAGCAGATATCTCAAATATCACAGTTACTGCATTCTAACAAACGTCTCTCAAGGCAACACATGTAACAAGCATCCATCTCCATGAGTCACACACTCAGATCCATCCTCTAGACCAGGATACTAATCCCATGCAGCATGTCGGCCGAAAAACGCACTTCTGCATGTTCCCAATTAGAACGGTTCCACACCCGAACAAGTCCACACCGGAACAGGTTCTGTGTCGGAACGGAGTTAGCTTGTCCAAGAAACCAAACCGCTCACCATGACCAATAAGAGTGCATCCCCCTTCCATATCGGAACCAGGGTATCTCGGTTGCGTCGAAACGTTAGCCTGGAACAACTGGAAAGCTCTGGGATTAGTTGGGCAAACCGGACTGGATCGGGCGTCACGATAGGATAGGAGCTACCTCATCCGCCACTGTAAACTATTCCCAAGACCGGCAAGATCCCCAAGACCACTCACTTGACCGCCCCATCTACTTTTCGTACCCGCACTCAGGTACCGCTAACCTCGTATGACGCTGGCAGCCCATACTACCTGTCATACGGCTTCGTCACTTGGCAGTTGATGATGATATGGAACAAACATCCTCAACAGGCTTAATATCGGATCTCACACCTAAGCTCTCATTCAGAAACAACACGATGCGACTGCATCCACACGGCCACAGCCTCGACGCCACACGCCCACGAGCCACAGCTCAAACAAAACGGCCACAGCCTCAAGAAGTTAGCATCGCAGCAACGACACCATCCACGATATCAACCCGACAGCAACATGACACTCAGCCAAACTTAATTCTACGGCATTCCACCACAACATTCAATATTACAGCATACAACATAATAACAACAGTGATAATGCTAACAACAGCACATAGCAACATATCACATACCAAGCAGCATATAGGCATTTAGACAGATAGCAACAACAACAAGCAGCCGCATACAGTTTTACGAAGTCAAACATCCTCAATCAACAGTTTACTAGCCTAGGGTTTCCAAACTTAACGGCGATAACCCAAAGTAAGCTAAACCTAGGGTTTAGGTACTTTATCAGGGCTCAACCACTAGTACGGTTAGGGCTTCCCTACACATAGCAGAAAACGTTCTACACTACTCTTGCCTTCCCGATAGCAGCAGTACTCTTTTTCCCCACCTGAACAGTCGACACACGAATCTAGGCAACCACCGGCTTGCTCCTCCTTCCACAAGCTCGCAGCCACCCTCCTATGGCAGCTTCAAACAGCTCCTCAACCGCGGAGTCAGCTCCAGGCCTTGCACCACCGCGTGCACTAACTTTGCTCTAATCACGAGCACAACACATGCACAATAGTGTTAGCCCTAGGGCAAGCCCAAAAGATTAAAGAGAAGATAAAGACTCGAAGGACGCCAAGAACACGAAGAATGCGTGTTAGGGATTCGAGTTTACCTCGGACGAATCGAGAAATCAATCCATCAAAGTCGAAGTTAACCTCACCACGATCACAATGGTGCAGTCGGAATCGCGTTCCGGTACTTCGATCTCCTTCAGATCAAGTTTTCTCTCTCTAGAAAACCAGAGCTCCTCTCTCTACACTCATTCTCGAGCTTGAAGGTGAGTTGAGAAAATGAGCTAAGTGAAAATGGAGAGAAAACTTCACTTGGAGCATCTTGCTGAGAACGCTTCAGCGTGCAGAATTTCCACGCTTGAGCGTGCCCACGTTTGAGCGTGAGGTCCTCTCCATGCCTGAGCGTGGAACCTTGTCCGCTCCGCCTTGACCCTAGCCTGACACGTGTAGCACATGCGTCAAAAAGCATACCAGCAGGCAAACGCACTCAGAACGCTTGAGCGTCCGCGTTACTAACGCTTGAGCATTAGAACGCTTAGGCGTGCTAACCTCCCACGCTTGAGCGTTGCGCTTAGCTGGGAAAAGCCTTCCAAACATCTAGCTTCCACAGTTACTCGTTTAATGCTTTAGGCACCTCCTACCTTGTTCAAGCCTACTCCTAAGCTTCAAACTAGGTCTAAGACTAGCACACAACAATCCACACAATCATCCAAAGCTCCAATCGAGACTAACAAACTCGATCAGAGTTCACAGAAAAATCGGGATGTTACATTACCACCCCCTTATAGAAAATTTCATCCCCGAAATTTCCGTCGTATACTTGTAAACAGATAAGGATGACTTTGGCGTATCTCAGCCTCACGTTCCCACCTTGAATCACCAGTTACTGGATTCCATTCTACTCTAACTAACGGAATGTGCTTACCGCGCAGTTCCTTGATCCTTCTATCCATGATCCGAATAGGTGAAGCTTCGTACTCTAGATTCTCTTTCAGTTGAATTGATTCAGGCTCTAACACGTGTGATGGATCGCAATAGTATTTTCTGAGCTGAGAGACGTGAAAGACATCATGAAGATTTGAAAGGTTTGGTGGCAAACCTATCTGATAGGTTACATGGCCTATTCGTTGAAGAGTCTGAAACGGCCCTATGAATTTAGGTGTTAGCTTTCTGGATCTAATTTCCCTGCCCACTCCAGCTCTTGGGGTAACCCTCATGAAAACATGGTTGCCCTCTTGGAATTCCAAAGGCCTCCTCCTCTTGTCAATGTAACTTTTCTGCCTGTCCCTTGCAACCTTCATCTTTTTCCATATCTTACGGACTTGTTCCGTCGTTTGCTGTACCAAATCTGGGCCTAACAGCTGACTTTCTTCTATCTCAAACCAGCACAACGGAGTCCTATACTTCCGTCCATACAGTGCTTCATACAATGCCATTCCAATACTTGAATGGAAACTGTTGTTATAAGTAAACTCGATCAATGGAAGAAACTCGTCCCAACTTCCCGTGTTTTCCAACACGTATGCTCTTAAGAGATCCTCCAATGACTGAGTTGTTCGTTCAGACTGACCTTCCGTTTGAGGATAATAAGCAGAACTCATACTTAACTTAGTTCCCATTGCACTATGTAAGCTCCACCAAAACCTTGAGGTAAACCTTGGATCACGATCCGAAACAATGTTCGAAGGTACCCCATGCAGCCTTAGAACCTCCTTGATGTAACTCTGAGTTAATTGCTCCAGAGAGTAACTCTGGTTGATTGGTAAGAAGTGAGCACACTTCGTCAATCGATTGATAATTACCTAGACTGTATCACACCTTTTCTTAGTCTTTGGTAAGCCAGAAACAAGGTCCATGGTAATACTATCCCATTTCCATTCTGGGACATCCAACGATTGCAACAACCCTGCTGGCTTCTGGTGTTCAACCTTCGCTTTCTAACACATCAAGCAGGTTAGGACATAAGCTGCTACATCTTTCTTCATCCCCGGCCACCAGAACAGCTTCTTCAGATCATGATACATTTTGGTAGCCCCCGAATGGAAACTCATCTTGCTCTTGTGTGCTTCCTCCAAGATCATATTCTTAACTTCTCTATCCGCTGGCACACAAACCCGATCACCATATCTAAGCAGACCATCTGTACCTCTTTTGAATTCCAAAGGCTTACCTTCCTCTATCAACTGATTCACACTCTCAAGGTACTTATCCTCAGCTTGCTTCTTCTATAACAGGTTCAGGAAATCGCTAGTTACTCTAACCATTCCCAGGTTCAGCTTATCTTCAACGATTTCCGCTTCTAGATTCAGATCTCTAAACGCCTCTAAAAGCTCTAGCTCTTTTACCATCATCGCAGATACATGTAGGGACTTCCTACTGAGTGCATTCGCTACAACATTCGCCTTACCTGCATGGTATTGCAGGTCGAATTCATAGTCCTTTATGAATTCATCCATCTGCGCTGCCGCATGTTCAACTCTTTCTGGTCGAACAGATACTTCAAGCTCTTATGGTCGCTAAACACATTGAATTTTGCACCATAAAGATAGTGTCTCCATATTTTCAATGCAAACACTATCGCAGCCAATTCCAGATCATGCGTTGGGTAGTTCCGCTCATGTACTCTGAACTGCCTGGAGGCATACGCCACCACTTTTCTGTCTTGCATGAGCACACATACCAAGCCTTGATAAGATGCGTCACAGTATACATCAAATCGTCCTAATGGATCTAGTAACACCAACATAGGTGATGTGGTCAGTCTTCTTTTCAGCTCCTGGAAACTCTGCTCGCAAGCTTCTGACCATTCAAATGTCTTCCCTTTTCTTGTTAACTGCGTCATAGGTAACGCAATCTTAGAGAAACCCTCGATAAACCTTCAATAGTAGCCAGCTAAACCAAGAAACTTTTCACCTCGTTTACAGACTTAGGGCTTTCCCAACTCACTACGGCCTTAACTTTCGCAGGGTCCACTACGATTCCATCTTTACTGATCACATGGCCTAGAAACTGAACTTCCTCTAGCCAAAACTCGCACTTCGACAGTTTAGCATACAACTGCCGGTCCTTTAGCACTTGCAACATCGCCTTTAGATGCTCTTGGTGTTCCTCTCTACTCAGGGAGTATACAAGGATGTCGTCGACAAACACAACAACAAACTTGTTAAGGAACGGTCGGAAGATCCTGTTCATATAGTCCATGAACACAGTTGGAGCATTAGTCACACCAAATGGCATAACCAAATACTCGTAGTGACCATACAGACTCCGAAAAGCAGTCTTTGGCATATCATCCTACTTAACCCGGATTTGATGGTATCCAGGTCGCAGGCCGATCTTAGAAAACACAGCTGCTCCTTTCAGCTGATCTATCAAATCATCTATCCGTGGTAACGGATACTTGTTCTTTATCGTCATTTTGTTAAGCTGACGATAGTCTACACATAGCCTCGAACTCCTGTCCTTCTTCTTCACAAACAACATTGGAGCTCCCCGTGGAGATGCACTAGGTCTGATGAACTCCTTGCCTAGCATCTCATCTAACTGTTTCTTCAGCTCCATCAGCTCAACTGGAGACATCCGATACTGCGCTATTGATATAGGCCCCGTTCCCGGTACCAGGTCTATAGCAAACTCCACCTCTCTTTCTGGTGGCAATCCAGGAACATCATCGGGAAATACCTCCGGAAACTCTCGTACGATAGGCAAAGCTTCAACACTAGGAGTCTCCCTTACTTCCAAAGAGAACAACACCACGTACTTATCGGATCGTTCACCCGTCGGAGTACTCTTGTCGGCAGGCATCAATCCAGATTGCTCGAAAAAACTAAGAGTTTTGTTTGAACAGTCTAACATCACATGGTTGGCCGAAAGCCAGTCCATGCCTAGGATTACATCTATCTGTTGCATAGGCAAGCAGATAAGGTCAACAAGAAAATGATGGTTCTCTATCGTAACCGGACATTTACGGCATACAGATAGGGTTGTTAAAGAATCACTAGTAGGTGTTGAAATAGTCAAATCATAGGGCAATGTAGAAACAGGCAACCCTAAATGATCCATACACTCTACTGATATGAAAGAATGCATAGCCCCCGAGTCAAACAAAATCGACAAAAGCTTACCAGAAACTAAGCACTTACGTTGGATCAGATCAGGACTTTGCGAGGCTTCAGAACCTCTCACGGCAAACACCCTTCCAGTCGTCTGTGGCCTGTTCTGCTGACTTGCCACAACTGATCTCGCTCCGCCACTCTGACCCCTACTACTTTGCTACTGAAACTGAGCCCTTCTTCTAACTCTGGGCTTGCAGTCTGACGCATAATGACCTATCTGGTTGCAATTAAAGCATCTGATGTGTTGGGTCCTTGGACAGTTCTTGACCAACTGTCGTCCTCCGCACCGTAAACAAGTCTTGATCTCTTAGTGTGCTTGACTGGAGTCGCTCACTCCATGGTTGACATTAAACCGAGCCGGGCGACCATACAGTCCCGCCCTCTGTTGGAACTTGCCACTTCCGCCCTTCTGATGGCTTTTAACAGGTCCACCACTTGTCTTCTATTGTGCGATAGTTCCTGCTCTGTCATGTCCTTTAACCACTGTACACTTCTCCACCAACTTGGGGAAAGAAATGATACTTAGAGGTAGCATCGCTCGATTCAACTCAGGTCTCAGTCCATCCTCAAACCTCCTGCAGACCCATTCTTCATCCGGGTGGATCTGATAGAATTGAGAAAACTTGAGTTGCGATTCAAACCTCATCGCGTATTGACCAACCGATAGCTGTTCCTGTTTCAGACTCAGGAATTCCTTCTCTTTCTCTTGTCTGACGCTTCTTAGGAAGTATTTCTCCAGAAAACACTCCCGGAATAGTTTCCATGTTAACACCCTTCCCCCGACCTCTAACAGTCTGGCCTTGGTTCTCCACCAAGCTTCTGCTGCTCCTACCAACATAAAGGCAGCATATGTGACCTTTCTGTCCTCTCTACAATGTGTAGCCATGAACACCTTCTCTACTTCTTGCAACCACATTTTTGCAGCTTCTGGGTTATACTCTCCGTGGAGCTGGGGAGGATTTCCCTTCGTAAAAGCATTAAGATCGATATCCATCGTCTCGTTTCCCTTCATGGTGTGCAGCTGATCTTGTCTAGCTTCTCTTTCTTCCTGCCATTGCATATACTGGGCAGTTTGTTGAGTTTGTTGCATCATGGCAGTAGCCAAGTCCCTCATGGCCCACATTGCTTCTGAAGTGTCACCACCACTTCCTGTCCCTGAGTGGTTATCGTTGTTTTTGTTATTATCGTTGCCTCCGGTCGCAGCCGACCTTCCACCTCTTCCTCTTCCACGTGCCATTTAGCTTCCTGTAAAAGGAGCTATCAGTTCCAATTTATAAGACATATAACAGCACTTAAAAGTTAAACACATCATATGCCTTATGAATGAAAACAGTTATCACACTTCGATAACTAGCGTATTGGACACTCTACCCAAAACCCGGCACAGTTGATACAACTCGGTTATCAATCGTCAAAGCCAGTACACTTTACCTTCACAGTCCGATATTAGAATCGAACTGCTCTAATACCACCAAAATGAGACGACCCATACATATGAAGCCTTCCCATTAGTCCCAACCTCTTATTATTATTATCTATGCCTAGCTGTATATAAAACGATAGCATGGTAAACAAAGAACGATGCGGAAGAAAGCAAACAAAATGGCAAGCATAGAAAAAATGGTAAGAGTAAAAGCACAATATAACATAACAGTACGGCAACATACATAACTTAGCCCCATCAGTAGGGCATTGTACATACATATACATCCTGAAGGTATAACCAAAATACATCAAAAGCAAAATAAAACTCTCGGCTCACCAACAACCCCAGTCCTCTCTCAAAGGATACATCAAAACTCTCGGCTCACTCCCTAGGACGCACTGGCAGGCACTCACCATCAGTGGTGAGGATGCCCTAAGCTACCCTGACCCTCGCCATGAGTATGCCTGTATCGTACAATAGGCTCGTACTCTGACGAAGAACTGGATACCACGATCCTCCGCCTACGGTAGGTCCTTAGGTACAGCTCGGTCCTCCTACACTGGCCTTGATAGACGTAACCTCTCCTGCTGGTCACGACCGAAGACTGGGGTGCTACCCACGTGTAGTTGTGCTCCCTCTGCCTCGGAGGTCGTCACATCCTCGGTAAAGGTAGAAACTGGTACACGCGGTACGGGCCGATGATATCCACATAAGGAGGCGTGTCGCTCCGAAAGATCAGACTAACGGGTCCTGTGTACACCAAAAAGGTAGAGGGGTCTAGCCGCCATCCCCTCTCGTCATGGTACACAATCTCAATATCGCCCAGCACCGGCATCCGCGGTGCCCCCGTGATGAACGGGTGAAGTCTTGGGTCCATGCTGAATCTCCGCTGGCTCGTCGTCTTCAAGCGATCCCATGACAGACAACAAAGAAGAACAGAAGGGAGATAAGAAATACGGCACATCATAAAGTCAGAAAATAGCAGTAATGCAGTAAACACATAACAGGTAGCATATAGCAGATATCTCAAATATCACAGTTACTGCATTCTAACAAACGTCTCTCAAGACAACACATGCAACAAGCATCCATCTCCATGAGTCTCACACTCAGATCCATCCTCTAGACCGGGATACTGATCCCATGCAGCATGTCGGCCGAAAAACGCACTTGTGCATATTACCAACTGGAACGGTTCCACACCCGAACAAGTCCACACCGAAACAGGTTCTGTGTCGGAACGGAGTTAGCTTGTCTAAGAAACCGAACCGCTCACCGTGACCAATAAGAGTGCATCCCCCTTCCATACCGGAACCGGGGTATCTCGGTCGCCTCGGAACGTTAGCCTGGAACAACTGGAGAGCACTGGGATTAGTCGGGCAAACCGAACTAGATCGGGCGTCACGACAGGATTGGAGCTACCTCATCCGTCACTGTAAACTATTCCCGAGACCGGCAACATCCCCAAGGCCACTCACTTGACAGCCCCATTTACTTTCCGTACCCGAACTTAGGTACCGCTAACCTCGTATGACGCTGGCAGCCCATACTACCTGTCATACGGCCTCGCCACTTGGCAGCTGATGATGATATACAGCAAACACCCTCAATGGGCTTGATACCGGATCTCATGCCTAAGCTCTCAATTAGAAACAACACGATGCCACTGCATCCAAACGGCCATAGCCTCGACGCCATGCACCCACGAGCCACAGCTCAAACAAACATGGCCACACCCTCAAGAAGTTAACATAACAGCAACGGCACCATCCACGGTATCAACCTGACAGCAACACGGCACTCAGCCAAACTTAATTCTACGGCATTCCGCCACAACGTTCAACATTACAGCATACAACATAATAACAGCAGTAATAATGCTAATAATAGCACATAGCAACATATCACATACCAAGCAACATATAGGCATTTAGACAGATAGCAATAACAACAAGCAGCCGCATACAGTCATATGAAGTCAAACATCCTCAATCAACAGTTTACTAGCCTAGGGTTTCCAAACTTAACGGCGATAGCCCAAAGTAAGCTATACCTAGGATTTAGGTACCTTATCAGGGCTCAACCACTAGTAGGGTTAGGGCTTCCCTACATATAGCAGAAAACGTACTACACTACTCTTTCCTTCCTGGCGGCAGCAGTACTCTTTCTCCCCACCTGAACAGTCGACACGCGAATCTAGGCAACCATCGGCTCATTCCTCCTTCCTCAAGCTTGTAGCCACCCTCCTATGGCAGCTCCAAACAGCCCCTCAACTGCGGCCTCAGCTCCAAGCCTCGCACCACCACGAGCACGAACTTTGCCCTAATCACGAGCACAACACATGCACAATAGTGTTAGCCCTAGGGCAAGCCCAAAAGATCAAAGAGAAGATAAAGACTCGAAGAAAATGAAGGACGCGTGTTAGAGATTCGAGTTTACCTCAGATGAATCGAGAAATCAATCTGTCAAAGTCGAAGTTAACCTCGCCACAATCATAATGGTGCAGTCAGAATCGCGTTCCGGTACTTCGATCTCCTTAAAATCAAGCTTTCTCGCTCTAGAAAACCAGAGCTCCTTTCTCTACACTCTGTCTCGAGCTTGAAGGTGAGTTGAGAAATTGAGCTAAGTGAACATGGAGAGAAAACTTCACTTGGGGCATCCCGCTGAGAACGCTTCAGCGTGTAGAATTTCCATGCTTGAGCGTGCCCACGTTTGAGCGTGAGGTCCTCTCCACGCCTGAGCATGGAACCTTGTCCGCTCTGCCTTGACCCTGGCCTGACACGTGTAGCACACGCTTCAAAAAGCATACCAGCTGGCAAACGCACTCAGAACGCTTGAGCATTCGCATTACCAACGCTTGAGCGTTAGAATGCTTAGGCGTGCTAACCTCCTACGCTTGAGCGTTGCACTCAGCTGGGAAAAGCCTTCCAAACATCTAGCTTCCACAGTTACTCGTTTAACGCTTTAAGCACCTCCTGCCTTGTTCAAGCCTATTCCTAAGCTTGAAACTAGGTCTAAGACTAACACAAAATAATCTACACAATCATCCAAAGCTCTAATCGAGACTAACCAACTCGATCAGAGTTCACAGAAAAACCGGGATGTTACATTGTTTGAATTGTTTCTTTGTTGAAGCAATGTGTGTTGACACACTAGTTTTTGACACACTAGCAATTGACGCACTATTGCTTGGCACATGAGTTTAGGTTTCCTTAATAAGGTATGATTGGTTTGCTTTGTAGGGAAACGTGAATCTTAGAGGTGGACGTGGTGGAGGTCGCGGCACTGCTGACAACAATGCTGATGACAACAACATCAACCGTGCTATCCAGGCAATGGCTGATATGGCGGCTGCTGTTGCTCAACAGACGGCTATGATGGCTCAACAGAACCAACAGAATCAACAAAGTGCTGATCTTGCTTCTGATGCTAGAGGGTTAGTCGGTTTTCGGCGTCCTGATCCTCCGCAGTTTCATGGACACTGTGACCCGGAATAGGCTGATTTGTGGCTGCAAGAGATAAAGAAGATTTTTGCTGTTCTGCACTGGCTCGAGGGAGTGAAGGTGGACTATGCCACGTTCCTGTTTCTGGTAATGCAGAGTATTGGTGGGGAGGAACCAGACAACTTCTGGAAGCCAACAACCAAGAGATCACTTCAGAGTATTTCGCACCAAGTTCTTGGACAAGTACTTTTCCTAGAGTGCTAGGACCGAGAAAGGCCAGGAATTTTTGAGGCTGCAGCAGAGAGACATGACTGTCGGGGAATATGCGGCGAAGTTTGAATCGCTCGCCAAATATTTTTGCTTTTTCCAAGCTCAACCTGACGAGGACTGGAAATGCGAGAGGTTCGAAGGAGGTTTGCGCTTCGAAATCAAGGAGTCAATGTTACCCCTGGAAATCCGTACCTTTCAAGCTCTGGTGGAGAAGTGCAGAAAAGTAGAAAAGATGAGAAGAGGGAGAGAGAACCAGAGTATTGCAGGAGGGCCGTCTAGGTCCAGGAACCCAAACCAGTACCAGAACCAGAAAGAGAAGCAGTCCCAGAAGAAGTCGTATTCCCGACCCCAAGGGAATGGTCATAAACAACAATCTTATCGTCCTGTCGCTTTTGCTTATGGTGGAAGGAGTGGAAACGACCAGAACCAAGGCCAAGCCCTAAAATGTTTCAAATGTGGGCAACACGAACACCCAACTGATAGCTGCGAGCTGAAAGGAGTTTTATGTTTCCAATGCGGGAAGATAGGACATTTCACGAGGGAGCGCCCTACACCAAAACCCGAGCCGACTATCAACAATGTAAGGACTTCTAGACCAATAGCGAGGGGGAGAGTGTATACCGTGAGTGGCGCTGATGCTTCCAAATCTGATGATCTCATACAAGGTAGTTGCATCATAGCTGGTAATCTCCGAAATGTACTATTTGATTTGGGTGCGACACATTCGTTCATTTCTTTGAATTGTGTGAGACTTTTGAACTTGCCTGTTTCTTCGCTGTCTTTTGATTTGATTGTCACAACTCCAACTGCTAAGCCTGTTATTGTTAATACAGTATGTTTGAACTGTCCTATTATTGTTCATGATAGAAACTTTCTTGTTGACTTAATATGTTTGCCTTTGACTCAATTGGATGTGATCCTAGGCATGGATTGGTTATCGTTTAACCATATCCTTTTAGACTGTACACATAGAACCTTAGTTTTTCCTGACCCTGAGATTTCTGGATTTTTAACTGCCAACCAAGTAAGAGCTTCTTTGAAAGGAGGAGCTCAGGGATACATGCTTCTATCCTATTTAGAAATCGAGAGGGACGTTGTCTTGAGCGATGTGTCGGTTGTGAAAGATTTTCCGGAAGTTTTTCTAGAAGACGTTCCAGGTTTGCCACCTGTGAGAGACATCAAGTTTTCGATCGATATAGTTCCAGGATCCGGTCCGATTTCTATAGCTCCATATAGGATGTCACCTACGGAGTTAGCCGAGTTGAAGACTCAACTAGAGGATCTGATGTCCAAGCGGTTTGTGAGGCCAAGTGTGTCCTCTTGGGGAGCACCAGTGTTGTTGGTGAAAAAGAAGGATGGGAGTTCAAGACTCTGCGTGGATTACCGTCAACTCAACAAGATAACGATCAAGAACAAGTATCCTCTACCCCTTATAGATGATTTGATGGATCAACTTCAGGGAGCCGTTGTCTTTTCAAAGATTGACCTGAGATCTGGTTATCACCAGATTAGAGTAAAGAACGAAGACGTACCTAAGACTGCTTTTAGGACGCATTTTGGTCATTATGAATATCTCGTGATGCCTTTTGGAGTGACGAACGCGCCTGCTATCTTCATGGACTACATGAAACGGATTTTCCATCCGTTTCTGGATCAGTTCATTGTCGTGTTTATCGACGATATACTTATCTGCTCGAAGAGTCCCGAGAAGCATGAGGAAAACCTGCGACAAGTTTTATAGATCATTCACAAAGAAAAGTTGTACGCCAAGCTGCCCAAGTGCGAGTTTTGGCTGGATGAAGTCAAATTCTTGGGGCACGTGATTACGAAGGAAGGGATTGCCGTCGATCCTACGAAAGTAGAAGCAGTACTTCTATGGGAGAGGCCCAAGACTGTGACAGAAATTCGAAGTTTTGTTGGACTGGCTGGTTACTACAGGAGGTTCATCGAAGGATTTTTCGAAGATTTTTGCGTCGTTGACTCAACTTATGAGGAAGGACCAACCGTTTACGTGGACTGACAAATGTGAGGAAAGTTTTCAGACGATGAAGGAACATTTGAAAGCCTCACTAGTGTTAGTATTAACTAAACCGGACGAACCGCACGAAGTGTATTGTGATGCCTCACATAAGGGTTTAGGATGTGTGCTTATGCAACATCGGAAGGTTGTAGCGTATGCTTCGCGCCAATTGAAGACTGATGAGAGGAATTACCCGGCGCACGACCTTGAGTTAGATGTTGTGGTTTTTGCATTGAAGATCTGGAGACACTACTTGTATGGATCCAAGTTTGATGTCTTCAGTGACCATAAGAGTCTGAAGTACCTATTCGATTAGAAGGAACTGAACATGAGGCAGAGACGTTGGATGGAGTTTCTTAAATATTACGACTTCACTTTGCTATACCACCCTGGGAAAGCAAATGTCGTTGCAGACGCTCTGAGTCGGAAGACCCTGCACATCTCTGCAATGATGGTTAAAGAGCTAGAGTTGATAGAATAGTTTCGTGATCTCAATCTAGCTGTGGAAGTGGACCACAAGAAGATTTGCTTGGGAATGATCAAGGTATCTAGTGGACTGATGGAGACGATCCATGAATAGCAAGCAACTGATGAGTACCTCCATGAGAAAAAGGAGTTGCTTGGACAAGAAAAAGCTGCAGAGTTCATCTTGGGAACTAATGGTATCTCGAGATGCAATGGACGAGTTTGTGTGCTTAGCAACCCAGAGATGATGAAAATGATTCCAGAAGAAGGACATAAGGGCAAGCTGAGCATTCACCCTGGATCAACCAAAATGTACCAAGATCTGAAACCGAAGTTTTGGTGGCCGAGAATGAAGAAGCAAGTGGCTGAGTATTTAGCATCATGTTTGACTTGTCAGAAAGCAAAGGTATAACATCACCGACCTAGAGGAATGCTTCATTCCATGGATGTACCCGAATGGAAATGGGAGAGCATCTCAATGAATTTTGTGGTAGGATTACCGAGAACTTCGAAGAGTTTTGATTCAATCTGGGTGATTGTTGATAGGTTAACGAAGTCAGCACACTTCTTACCTGTTAAGATCAACTACTCAGTGGAGAAGTTAACCGAGCTATATATCAGAGAAGTAATCAGACTACATAGAGTGTCGTCAAGCATAGTCTCTGATTGAGACCCAAAGTTTACTTCACATTTTTGGCAAAGTCTACATCAAGCTTTAAGAACAAAGATGAGGCTGAGTTCAGCCTATCACCCTCAAACAGATGGATAGACGGAGAGGACAATACAATCATTGGAAGATTTACTGAGAGCTTGTGTTCTAAACCATGGTGGAAGTTGGGATGATCTGTTGCCTCTTATCGAATTCACATACAACAATAGCTATCATTTCAGCATAGGGATGGCACCCTATGAAGCCTTGTATGGACGAAAGTGCCAGACACCGTTATTTTGGTACCAGGATGGAGAGAATATGGTTGTATGCCCCGAACTTGTACAACAAACAACGGAAAAGATTAAGCAAATCTGGGAAAAGATGAAGATGGCACAGAGCAGAAAAAAGAGCTACTCAGATAAACAAAGACGACCCCTTGAGTTTCAAGAAGGTGAACACGTATTCTTGAGAGTCAAGCCTACGACTGGGGTAGGTAGAGCTATAAAGTCCAGAAAACTCACTCCCAAATTCATTGGACCTTACCAGATTCTTCGACGTATTGGTCCAGTAGCATACCAGATTGCCTTACCACCTTTTCTGTCTAACATTCATAATGTTTTCCATGTCTCACAACTTCGGAAGTATATTCCTGATTCGTCCCATGTAATCGAACCTAACATGGTATATTTATGAGAAAACTTGTCTTATGAGACATCGCCTGTGCAAATCGACGATAAGAGGATCAAGCAACTCAGGGGAAAACAAGTTCCCTTGGTCAAGGTTTTTGGAACGAAGTGACTAGAGACGCAATGTGGGAAGTCGAGGACAAGATGAGGTTATAACATCCCGATCTTTTTCAAGGTACGTAATTTTGAGGACGAAATTTTTTTTAGAGGGGTAGTAATGTAACATCCCGATTTTTTCACTATCTTTATAAATCAACAAGTTATATAATTAAGTTTATATTTTATTTGAAGACTTAGAAAATGAAATAAAATATTCTGAGACCATAGTTAAGCTCTATGATATCGTATGAAGCTATGGTTAACTTTTGGGTCGAAAACCCAGATAGAGCCCGGTCTGCGTTTTTACACTGATAGTATGACTTTATTGCTCAGGAGACCTCAGATGGACCCGTGAACGAGACAGTAAGTCTTAGAATTTAATTTCCTCCGTTTTTGTTAAATTTCAAAAAAATCATTTCCTGACCTTTTTTTTAGCGAAATCCTTAATCAGGTGACGAACGGAGCCACATATGGACTTACAAAGACCCGCTAATGGATGATCTTGATGTCACATCATGTCAAATCACTTGGGAGGGCATGCCAGAGTCGTCATGACATTTGGAATTATCAGGACGCAAAATGACCAAAATACCCCTAACCTTTTTCACTTTTACCATTTTACCCTTGAAGCAAATGACCATTTTACCCTTAAGTAACTTGTTTTAAGGCTGGGCAGCCCCATTCTTAGCCCTCATTCATGCAATAACAGCCTCTTGAGAGCACCAAAACACTTCATCTTCTTCCTTCAACCAAAACTCCATTTTCTTCTTGAGTAAAGCTTGAAACCTTGTGAGAAAATCTTGAATCTTTGATCAATGTTCATCCTTTCTTTGGTAATATCACTTCTATGATCTCTTAGCTTCATGAATCTCTTCCTATCTCAAGATCAAATATTGTTTTCATGAAAATCAAGTTTATGATCCAAAATTTCAAAAATTCATAGGAAATTGTAGAAAAATGCTTTTAATGGGAAACCAATTTCCTTGAGCTCACTTCATCATCCTCTACCTAAACCCAAGAGCATATGATCAAAATCTCATCCTAGCCTATTTTCCCCAAAGTGGCCGAACGCTAGAGAAGATGATGAATAGTGTTTTTGTTCAAAATTTTGATTTCTAACTCCTGATGCTATCATTGCTTTTCCTATTGTCTTTGAATCCAAGTGGTGGAAAACCAAATCATTTTCTAACCCCTTGTTCACTTCATGGCCGAGACCTTTAGGCATGAAGAAATTTGAGTTTTGTTTCATATTTTTGAGTAATAGGACTTGTGTTAGTGTTAACCAAGCTTATGAACCAACCATCCAAAAGTTAGGAACCAAATGTGATCCCTAACCCTTTTTACCAAAAGTGCCCGAACCTTGGACCTTCTTGGAAAATAAAATTTATATTTTGATGTTGTTTTCATGTGTTGATTGTTTTTGAGAATTGATTTGTATTTGATTGTTTTAGGCAACGCGGACGAAACCAGAGCCGGAGCCGAGAATCGTTCGAGTTTTAATTGAGCAACTTAGAGAGGTAAAGGGAGGTATTTCACTTGAGTTTGGTAGCTTCATAGTGCTTAATTGCTATATGTGATGTGATGGTTTTGATTGATGATTTGGAGATGTGTTTGAATGAGATATGAAGTTGTTTTACTTAATGAAACATACTTGTGTACTTGTTGATGATTTGTGGCATGAATGCCTTTGATGAATGTTATTGTGATACTAGACTGTTTTGATATATATATATATATATTATATCCTGGATGAGCATAGGACTGGCTATGTCTCGACAAATAATTAAAATACTCAAAAATCAAAATCAAAGCTTTGAAAACCGAGTTTTGAAATTAAAAAGGTGTTTTTGGTAAAACGTGTTGCTTTACAATAAAAATAATCCTTCCTTTTTGAAAAAGCTATGTTCTTTTGAAAAGGAAAAAGTGGTTTTGCGGAAAGTTGTGCAAAGCGAGTTTTGTTTCAGAAAAACGTTCTAAAAAGACGTGAAACTTAGAAAATGGTTTTCGTTCACGAAAAAGTTTTTTCCCCGAAAAATGTTATTTTGTTAAAAGGAAATGTCTTATCCAAAGAACAACAAAAAAGTGTTTTGTTTTTCCAAAGTTGCATTGAAAGGAAAAACGAGGAACCTTTGAGATGAATGCAAACTTAGTGATCGAGATGTCGGACTAGTGTTTTGTGGATTGAGCACCTGGACTTCGTGTCCTGTGTTTTTGATTTGAATGGGCTTAATGTCCTTTAAAACGAGTCGTGAGCTATATGCCTCGACAACGAAAGAATGAACGAAAAAGAAAGCAGAAAATTTCTATGTACATGCATGAACCGGCAGATGTGCCATTTGAAAACGAGCTACAACTTACGTAGTTGAGAATTCAACTAGTTAAGACCACTGGGTCTATAGGGGCATTCTATGTTCAAAACACCACAAGTGGTCGGTGGCATTGCAATCCCGTGTCGTGGTAAATCAGTTGCCAAACACGAATGAATTCAATCAGAGACTGGACTATTCAGGATATGGTTATGACGTGGTACCCTGGAACAATTGGAGTTCAGACCTAAATTAAGAGGCCAACTCATGAGAACAATTGTGTTACGGGTATTATTGCGGTCTATCGCTCGGTGAAGGGTAGTAGGAATCTTCGGAGTACATGAATTAGAAAGATGATATGGAAGTCTCATGCATCATATAACTCATGATAGTGTTTGAGTTACTATGTTATATAAATAACTGTTTCTATAACTGTATTTATCTATGGATGTTTATACTGCTGTTTGTCGCCTGTGCGGCTATCGTGATAAACTTTTATATGAGTTTCTCACCTTTTCCTGCACATGTGGACACCCTGTTGTGTTTTTGGAATACATGTACAGATGTTGATCGTAGGTCCCCGCCGACACGTAAGGACTCGGATAACGGAACCTTTTGAAGAAGCCATCCTTGGGGTCGTATCCCAACGGCTGCTTTTAGCCTGACCAGCATAGGAGTCTTTTTGTAGCAGTCTTATATTTTATTTTGCTGCACGTATATTGAACTTATGTTTTCAAGTCTGTAATGCATTATACTTTAGACCAGGTTTTATGTTATGTTTTTACGAACGGTAAACATCGATGTATGTATTATAAGGTTTAATGTTTGTCTTGAGTTTGGATTACTTGATGTATGCAAAAAAAATTTAGAACCACGTTTTTGAACACAGCTATTTAATTATACTATTTTCCGAAAGCAACCAGCGTTTTATTTTTTTTTTTTATGTTTTCCGCAAATCGAGTTTATGTATGTAGCACCTGAGGGGGGTGTTACACGTCCCTCCGGAATCGAGTCATCACAAGACTGAAACAAATGAACGAATTCCTTGATTCTGAATCACTGTTCTATCATCGAACTACTGTTTCAAACCCAAAATGTTTCATGTTTGCATTTCTGTCTTATGAATTACACCTCAAGTCTTAAGTGTTATGAAGAAGGATCGAGAATCCTCTTAGATAAGTCTTTGATCCTTTCTAAGGTATTAGTTCGTTGAGTTTCAATTTGTGAAATGAATATTGATTCACTTAAGTCTTATGAAGTCATTGATGAACTAAGTCTTCAATGGTATAGTGTATGGTCTTGTTCCACCATATGCTATACTTAATTATCTCTTTTCTTTTGATCCAAGTTAGTTACTTAACTTAGGTTTTCATGCGTAAAACTTTACGATTTGAGTTGGAAACTCTCAATTTAAGACTTTGTAAACCAAAAACATTTCTATTTAAAAACTTATTTGATTTAAAAGAACTTAGTTACTTGATTGAAGTAAAGTACCTTCACTAATTTGAAAAGGTTTTTCCTCACTAACTTGGTGAAAGACCGTGATCTAAGTTAGCGTAAAAGAAATGGAATTTTATTTAGTTTTCAAACTATGATTCCATTAAATCAAACTTTAGGACAAAGTCCTCTTTAAACTTTGAAGATTTAATGTTAACTTAGTTTTAAAAACAATGTGACATCCCATTAAACCTAAGGTAACTTCATATTACTTTTACTTTCATGAAATTACTTTGATCATTTTATTTGAAAACACTTATTTAATTGATTAAACAATGCCTAAAGTAAAACATATTTTCACCTTAGTTAAAAACACTTGAAGGCCTAACCCTAGTTGATCTTTGGATCAAAATCAGTTCTTGTTTGTTTTTGAAATACAAGTTACTAAAACACTTATTAGCTTTCAAAAACATTGAAGTTCAAGAACAAACTCATGTTCTTCCTTTTGTACCATTATGGCCAAATACTATACCATGTAGAATGTGAAGATTTTGCTTCACTAACTTGTCAAGTAATAGCTCAAAATGATCACAATATTATGATGAACAATAATCATACATCATTCAACCATAAACAAGCATAAAAATCCTTACTTGATCTAGAGATCAAAGTATAGTTTTCAACATACATGAAAACATTTTTCCATCCCAACATACATCATCATAAACGTATACTAAGCATAGAAACATTATTACAACCATGTTCTCAAAGAGAACTTCACCAACAAAGTAGTGAACCAAAGCTAGGGTTTCACTCAAACAAAACATAAACAACCAATTTTATCCTTCACCAATTTTGGTGTGATGAGGTTCACTCCAAGATCCTTAAAAGAAAGGATGGCTGAACCTAGAGGAGACGAAAAGGTGAGATATTTAACTTGTTTTCATGAAAATGAAGAACTAGAAGATGATTACCCAAGGTAATAAGTAAGGAAATGAAAAAAAGAAGGATTTATAAGCTCACCAACAAAAGAACAACTCCTAGGTTTGGTTGATGTTCTTGAGGTTGAAGAACAAACTTCTCCAAATCAAGAAACTTCCTTCATCAGAGTTGATCCTTAGACCAAGACAAGGTGAAGTATGATCTTAGAAATGAAGAAAGAAACTTGGTTAGTAATTTAGAGTGAAGAACCGAATGGATGAAGAAGAGAGAGAAGAGAGGATTTTTCAAAAACTTAAGAAATGGTGTGTTTGATCTTTTGGATGAGTAAAATGAAAATTGATAGGTGTTTTGGAGCTTGATGGCTGAGTGGCCTTGTATTAGTTTAACCAAAATCTTGGTTAAAGTTTATGGAAATTAATGTAAGGAATTAAAGGACCAAGATTGATGAAGGTATATAGGTGTTGCTTCTACATTGAAGTTTGTAGAGATTAACCAAAACTAGGTATTTTAGCTTTTTCCATAAAAGGAAAAGTTGACAAAGGTGAAAGTTGTCATGAATTGACAAAAAGTGTATATCTCCTTGTGAAATGTGATAAGCAGACATAAACTTCTCCCGACTCTGGGCCAGAGTAACCTCCCGATCCCGGGCCCGATTACTTCCTGGCCCTGACATGCTTCCCAAGGTAAAGCGGTCCTGATTAAGGTAATAATGTTTTTACCGGTTCCGACTCAAAACAATATAACAGGCTCAAAACAATATCTTATGATCATTAACCTCATAATTGAAATTCAAATATGGATTTCCAATTATTAACTATTTTTATGATTATTATTAGTCAGATTGTGTTCTCAGTTAAGTTATTCACATAAACAGTTAAAAGACAGATACAGGAATTTTGGGATGTTATAACACTACCCTCCAAAAAGAAATTTCGTCCTCGAAATTTACCTTTGAAGAGATGTGGAAACTGTTCCCTCGTCCTATCTTCCTAATCCTAGGTGGCATCACCTGAATTCTCGTTCCAGATAACCTTGACCAAGGCTATCTCCTTTCCTCGCAGTTACTTTACTCTTCTGTCTTCAATCTTGACAAGCAGTGTTTCATAGGTCATGTTATTCTTTAGCTGTACTGAATCAGGCTTTATGACATGACTGGGATCCAGAATATATTTTCGTAGTTACAAAACATGAAAAACATTTTCAAGGTTGGATAGAAAAGGTGGTAAAGCTATTTGGTAAGCTACTAGACCTATCCGACGAAGAATTTGATAAGGTCCGATGAATTTTGGGGTGAGTTTTCTGGACTTAAGGACCCTACCAACCACAGTCGTTGGAGTGACTCTCAAAAACACATGATCACCTTCATCAAACTCAAGGGGCCTACGTCTTTTATCCGCATAGCTTTTTTGTCGGCTCTGAGTTGTCCTCATCTTTTCTTGAATCAGTTTCACCTTCTCAGTTGTTTGTTGCACTAGTTCAGGTCCTAACGAAGCACTTTCTCCATCCTGATACCAACATAAAAGTGTTCTACACCGTCGTCCGTATAAAGATTCATAGGGTGCCATCCCTGTACTTGAATGATTACTGTTATTGTAGGTAAACTCTATCAACGGTAGGAAACTCTCGCAACTCCCGGCATGTTCCAACACACATGCCCTCAACAGATCCTCTAAGGATTGTATCATCCTTTGTTATTGTCCATCCGTTTGAGGATGATAAGCCGAACTCAACCGTAACTTCGTTCCCAAGGCTTTATGCAATCTCTGCCAAAACCGTGAAGTAAAACGCGGGTCTCTATTTGATATGATGCTTGAAGGTACCCCATGTAGTCTCATAATCTCACTGACATAAATCTGAGTCAGTTTCTCCATAGAGTACTTGATATTGATAGGCAGGAAGTGAGCTGACTTCGTAAGCCTATCAACTATCACCTAAATGGAATCACACCCCTTAGGTGTTCTTGGTAAACACGTCACAAAATTCATTGCTATGCCATCCCATTTCCACTTTGGGATGTCCAACGGAATTAACATTCCCGCTGGCCTTTGATGTTCAACCTTTGCTTTCTGACACACCAAACAAGATGCCACATAATAAACCACATCTCGTTTCATGCCTTGCCACCAAAACAACCGCTTCAGGTCTTGGTACATCTTGGTAGATCCTGGATGCATACTCAACTTGCTCCTATGAGTTTCGTCCAGAATTAACCTCCTTAGCTCTGGGTTGTTTGGCACACAAACCCATTCTCCTCGTCTTAGGATTCCTTCTGCTTCTTCCTTATACTCAGACGTCATCCCTTTCTTCAGATTTCCTCACTTCTTCTCTAGATACCGATCATACACTTGTTTTTCCCGAATCCGATCCATCAAATCACATGACACTGTAACCATGCCCACACAAAGCTTTCCCGGCATACTGACCACTGACAGATGCATATCTCTGAACTGTTCCAACAACTTGGGTTCCTTAACCATCATGGCAGACACATGTAACACTTTCCTACTCAGAGCGTCTGCTACCACATTAGCCTTCCCCGGATGATACTGTAACTGGAAGTCATAGTCCTTCAGAAATTTCAGCCACCGTCTTTGCCTCATGTTGAGCTCTTTCTAATCGAACAGTTACTTTAGACTCTTATGAACACTAAAGACATTGAACTTCGAACCATACAAATAGTGCCTCCAAATCTTCAACGCAAAGATCACCGCTGCTAACTCCAGATCATGGGTAGGGTAGTTCTTCTCGTGCACTTTCAACTGCCTCGAAGCATAAGCTACCACCTTCTGATTCTGCATCAGAACACAGCCTAACCCCTGGTATGAGGCGTCGCAGTACACCTCAAAAGGTTCACTTGGATCTGGTAACACCAACACTAGCGAAGTAGTCAGCCTCTTCTTCAACTCTTGAAAACTCTGCTCACAGGCTTCAGTCCACCCAAAAGCTTTATCATTTCTTGTCAATTGGGTAAGGGGTCCTACAATCTTAGAAAATCCCTCAGTGAACCTCTGATAATACCCAGCCAAGCCCACAAAACTACGTATCTCCGTCATTGTTATTGGTTTCTCCCACTCAAGAACTGCTTCAACTTTTGACGGATCCACTATAATTCCTTCCTTTGAAATCACGTGACCCAAAAACTGCATTTCATCGAGCCAAAACTCACACTTAGATAGCTTCGCATACAATTGCTTCTCCTTCAGAATCCGAAGAACCACACTAAAATGTTCAACTTGTTCCTCCTGATCTCGAGAATAGATGACTATGTCGTCTATAAAGACAACGACAAACTTATCTAGGTAGGGACGAAGATCATATTCATTTAATCCATGAATATGGCTGGAGCATTTGTCACCCCAAAAGGCATCACATGGTACTCATAGTGCCCATAGCATGTTTGAAACGTTGTCTTTGGTATATCCTCTGCCTTCACACGAATCAGGTGATAACCCGATCACGGATCGATCTTGGAGAAAACTGCTGCTCCCTTCAACTGATCCATCAAGTCATCTATCCTTGGGAGAGGATACTTGTTCTTAATGGTAACCTTGTTCAACTGGCGATAATCCACTCACAAGCGAGAAGTTCCATCCTTCTTTTTCACTAACAGCACTGGAGCCCCCCACGGCGACACACTGGATCTAACAAACTACTTCCCCAATAAATCCTCAAACTGTTCCTTCAAGGTTTCCAGCTCTGCAGGTGTCATACGATACGTTGCCATAGACATGGGTCCTGTTCGTGGTATAAGATCAATCGAAAACTCGATGTCCCGAACTGGCGGCAAACCTGGTACATCTTCAGGAAAGACTTTCGGAAACTCGTTCACGACAGGTACATGCTCATTGACTAGTTCGCTCTTGACCTCCAAAGAAGTTAGCAACATGTATCCTTAAGCTCCTCCTCTCAAAGAAGCCTTTACTTGGTTGGCAGTCAAAAATCCGGAATTCTCAAAACTAGGAAAGATGAAGGTTTTGTTTGCCTAATCTAATAGAATATGGTTAGAAGATAACCAATCTGTCCCTAAGATTACATCCATTTGCGAAAGAGGCAAAGAGATCAAATCAATCAAGAACGTCTATCTTCTACAGAAATAAAACAATTCAAACAAACTTTAGCAGTTATAACAGGCTTTGTAGTAGGTGTAGAAATCACTAAGTCAAAAGGTAAAGAAGACACAGATAATCCCCAAAAGTTCACACAGTCATAGGCAATAAAGGAATGTGTTGCAGCTGAATCAAACAGTACAGTTAAAGTTTTACTTTCCATAACACACTGACCATGGATCAAGTCTTCATTCTAAGAAGCCTCAGCATCACTCACAATATAAACTCTGCCCTTTGCCTTAGGCCTTGCTTCTTGCACATTGTTGACAGATGGTTCAGCTTTTGGCTGCACACAGTCGTGGAAGATATGCCCTGGTTTCCCACACCTGAAGTATATTATTCCCTTGATTGAGCACTCTTTTTTGGCATGATTCTTCCCACACTTCAGACACTTGGTTGGGGCATTTCTAGACTGACTGAAACCCCCACTGCTTCCTCCTACAGAACGTTGTTGTTGATCTTGTTGCCTAGGATAGGGTTTCCATCGAGATCTGTTGTCATGACCACTCTTGCCTCTGTGGAACCTAGTCGGTCCAGAACTTTGTGCTTTCTTGTCCTTGCTAGGCTCCAAGATCTCGATCAGGCGACACTTCTCCATCAGCTTAGGAAACACAGAAATCTCCAGAGGAACCCAGCCCTTTTCAACTCTGGCCTCAGATCCCCTTCGAACTTCTTGCATTTCCACTCCTCTTGTGGGTTGTCAAAAAAGTAGTTTGAAAACTTGGCCAAATTCTCAAACTTGGCTCCGTACTCAACTACAGACATCCTTCCTTGTTTCAGCTGGAGGAACTCCATCACCTTCTCGTGCCTTGCACTTACAGGAAAGTACTTTCCAAAAACTTATCCTTGAAAGTATTCCAGTCTATAACTTGTTGATCATGCATCAGCACCTGACGGGCTCCTTCCCACCAGTATTTAGCATCTTTCACTAGCATATAAGTTGCGTAGACAACCTTGTCATTCCCGGTCCACCTCAAAGCTCCAAATATATTCTCCAAAGTCTGGATCCAACACTCAGCTTGCTCAGGATCAAACTCACCCTTGAACTGAGGTGGGTTCCTACAGAGGAATTCATCCAGTCCTCTACCCCCAGCAGCTCTCTCATCATGTTGAACCATCACAGCAACCAACTCCCCTATGGCGTTCACAACAACATTCAGCTTTTGAGAAGCCATTGCTACCTACAAAACCAGAATTGTCAAGCTCAAGGGACCACAACACAACCAAAGCAAACAACATTATCTTCCATGCGGAGATAATAACAGAGAAACACATAGAGAACACACAACACAAGCAAGACAGACCAAAACCACAAACTCGAAAGACTCGGCCAGCTCTGATACCAAATAATGTAATACCCTTTCTCGAGTGTCACATTCCCGAACAATTATAAGGCCGAAAATACTATTAATACGGAAAATACGGGTTTTTTTTCTTTTCATAATGATGATGAAATAAGATTTGTTAAATGAGTACTAATAAATAACTTAGGTTCACCATGCATTTCTAAAAGTCAAATAGAAGTAAAATGTAGAAATAGAAACAATACTGAATACAGACATAGGTGTAAGCTTAACTAAAAATAAGCACATAAGTAGGTAGTACGAGAAGCAGCTCCTCAAAAGGTACAATTGACAACTAGACATAACTTGGCCAAAACAAAACAACATAAGGAGTCCTCCTTCGGACTCAAGGTAGAAGCTGAGCTGAGTCATCGTCGCGCCCATCTTCTCAAGCAGAAACAACAACACAAGCAAAGAAGAGATACAGATATGGGTGAGATTCCCGATCATCAACACACCAAAACAGCAGAAGTAAAAACGAGACGACACACCAGGTAACAACATACCCCTCATGCATACCAGACATCTTAATATATCATATTAATCAATTAGCAGCATAAGACATCTCCAAAAACAGGATAATGATGTATAACAAGTAAATGTAATCATCAACAGCCATGCAATACAATGTGATGTACATGACTCAATGCCATATGCCACAAGGGTAAAACTCTGACCCCCTACTCCATGGAGCTAACAAAACATCGGAGAGAGTGAATGGGAGGACATGTTCCGTGTACGCCAGCCTTGGGCAAGATGCTACAACATTTGTAACGTGCACGTATCTGGCTTTTACGGAAACACTCTACACCAAACATGAAAGGTATGACATCTAGTCGAGGATATCAGTGTATTGCTCGGAGTCGCCATGACACAGAAGAGCTACCAACTGGTTGTGATGAACCTCAATTGTGTGAATTTTATAGGGGTATTTGGGTTGAATTTCGATGCATTTTGAGATAAATATTATTGTATTTCACCCTTTTACTTGAGTTTTGACAGAATTGAAGTTCGGAGGCAATTTTATGGATTTTTAATGAAAAGAGAAGGTTTTAGAGCTAAATTGGCCAGAATAATGAAGTTCTGATGTTAGCACGGCCATGCCATTATCAAGCACGCTAGTGCCAACCCTCCAAAGACATCTAACCAAACAAAGCCTTACAAAAATGCTGCAAGCTGACCTTTGAAGACTTAGCACGGCCGTGCCACATGAAAGCACGGCCGTGCCACATTGAAGAAAGGGGTGACTTAGAGATGAAAGGCCAGACAGAAGCAAGCACGACCTCAATCCCAAAGAGCACGGTCGCCCCTTATGAAGAGCACGCCTGTGCTAAAAGCCCGTTCGCTAGAACGTTGTTTTACGAAGTTGGTGCGCCCTGATAGAATTGAGCACGGCCTGAGCATGGCCTTACTGAGTGAAGAACACGGCCGTGCCAAGTGAAGAGCACGCTTGTGCCAATGGAACAGAAGACCTAATTCAAGGCCCAGTCTACATTTTATGTTATAAATATAGGTCCTCTGTGCTATTTTATGATCATCTTATCTTTTTCTATATTTTTGACTCCTTTGGTAATCTTTTCCTTTGTATATTCGTTTTATATTTTATTTTTAGTATTAGGATTTATTGTTTATAGTCTTTGTAGTTTTGATTTCTAGAGTAGGATTAGCACCTAGGGATTAAGTTGGAGACAACTTCTCCCTCTTCAATCCTTCAGGATGCGTTTCCCTTTGTTGATTTTGGTTTTCTCTATCATTATGAGTAGCTAAATTCACTACTAGAGTTGTGGTGGATCCTCTGTTAGTAGAAATCCCTTTTGCTATATCTTAGCTTTAATTCAAATTCTGTTTGGTTTCAAATTTACTATCTGATTGGTTTTATCTTGTTGCTCTTTATTCCATGTTTAGGATTAGCTACCCTTTGCATGCTCTTAATCAATTGATTAATATTTTTGCTATCAAAGCCAATTAAATTGGTAGATTTATAGGATAAATGAGGATAATTAATTGACAGCGACCGTACTGCGATTGTTACCTTCCGGTTATTCCAAACTTCTCAGTTCTTTATGCTTTCCACGTCTTTCGCAACTACTGTTTGACAAATAGTAAGTCCATTCGAGGAAAAGAATATCAGTGATTGACAACCACAAGATAGTAATAGTTAGAGGGATCGATAATCAGAGAAGGGAATATTGAAACCAGATAGAACTACGATTTGGGGGGTATCAAAAGCACAAGTGAAACCACGGCTCTAGACTCTTTCCCTCTTGATTTCTAAAAATATTTTCATTCTTCTTTTATTATCTTCTTCCATAAGCTTTATTATTTATTATTTCTTTAAGTTCTTTATTAGTCTAAATAGCATAAGGATTTCCGTATTCCAGTACTTGCTTTATCACATAGATATCTAAATTAATCTCTTGGGTACAATATCTGGACTTTCGTCCTATATTACTTCTGCGACAAGGTACACTGCCCTTAAGTGTGTTTTGAACACAACAAGTTTTTGGTGCCATTGCCTGGGATTAATTTTTGATATTTTGTGATTTTAGTGATATTGGAAGAAAAGAAATCCTAGTTACTTTAGACATTTTTATTTTATTTTTATTATTTTAATCTTCCCCTGAATACTACTGTCTTCCCAACAATGTGCTTATTGTTGATCTTATTTTACAGTTGGGGGAGCCAGAAAAACCATGGGAGAGAGGAGAACTCTTGGGGATTATTTAACCAACACTGCGTGGGAATCTAGACTGGAGGTCATTCCAAATCCTTGGGCTGATTATGAGGGACAAGAATCAGATTTTGGAGAGACTTTGGTTAGAGTTATTGAGTGGACCGATAATCAATTCGAGATTTTGGAGACTCAATTCTCCAACCTTGTTACATTGACGAAGTTCATGGAGCATACGGATCATAGATTCCAAGACTTGGAAACAAAAATATCTGCTCTTGTGGCATTGGTATCTCAACAATTCCAAGGATCCCTTGCCTCTGAATCTAAGCTTAAACAAGAGGATGAAAGCGTAGCAGTAAGTGAGCATGGCTGTGTACCAGCTGAAGCACGTCCGTGCACGACTCCCGGTGAGCCAAAAACGGTAAAAATCAACATGGAGCCAGAAAAGATCCTCTTAACCATTGGTATTGCTGAAATTGAGGCCAGAAAGGGGAAGGTAACATAATATAGTGGAACTAAAGAGGGTGTCTTAAAAATGTTAAAATCTACTAAAGATCCCTCTCAATATTTTTCTCCTTTTATTTATTCTGCTTTTACTGATAATGTGGTTATTTCTAACAATTTTGATTATGTAAAGCTACAGTGATCTATGAAAGAAAACCGTGTCTTGCAAGATCCTAACTTATTGGTGGATGGTTTGAAAGCATAAAAATCAACATCTGCTGAAGCTCATCCAAAAAAAGGAAAAAGGAGAGATAATTTAAATCACATGGTCAGAAAACTAAGAAGGGGCAATGCCCTACAAGCTAAGTTTTCACTTGGAGAGCCCCTCGATTGACCAATTCTCTAGGATAACAGGTCGTCAGGCTCGTGACACTAAACAAAGCACTGTGCAGGAGGCAACCTGCATTTTCATTTTTTATTATTATTTTATTGTTTTATTTTTATTTTTATTTTATTTTATTTATTTATTTTCTTTTTGTGTTGTCAGTAATTTTGGAAAGAATAAAAAATCAGTGAATGAAATATTTGTGGGAAGGTTTGCAATTTAAAAAGTGTTCCCATTCTTTTGAATTAAAATTTAAAATCTGGAAAATAGGAGAGCATGGGGCACAGCCGTGCCACTCGCGTGAACTGATTTAGAATAAAAAGGAGGAGCAGAGCACAGGCAGAGCACTGCCTTTGCTCACCCTGTGCTCCCCCTAGCTGCACCTAAACTTCAAAATTGTTGCCTCCTTTCCGGCTTATCAACTTCTCTAAAGGTACAATCTCTCTTCCTTCTCCTTTAATTTGTGTGATTTGGTGTTAGGATTGATTAGGTTAGGGTTGATTTTTCCCCTTTTGATTTTATGCATATTAGTTGTTGTTTTGTTGCATTTTAGTAAGGCATGCTATTAGGAACTGTTAGTTTTGTGTTAGTATAGATATTCTGCTTGTTTTGGCTGTGATTTCTGGGTTATTTTGAACTCTGCGTATGGCACGGGCAAGAGCACGGCCGTGCTATTCCATGTTCAGCCATGCTGATAATATTTCTTGTTTTTATAAGTGCACGGGCACTAGCACGACCGTGCTGTTCTAAGAAGAGGCCGTGCTGTTCATATATGGTTAAATTATGGAAACTGTATTTAGCACGGCCGTGCCCTTGTTAGCATGGCAGTGCTAATGTAAAATGTTGGAAAACAAGGTCAGCACAGCCATTCCATGGTTGAGCACGGCCGTGCCGTACCCATAATGCTTAAACTAAATTATTTCATCTTGGGATTCAATTTATTTGTCCTATATCTATGTTAATGCTTGTATTTTGCATATATTTATGATTATTCTTGTTATTAATGATTGATTCTTGGCTCATACAGGACTATGGCACCTAAAAGAAGCCGTACAGAGCCTGGCAGTTGTGACACCCACTAACCCGCTTATGATAATTAATACAAAAGATCATGCAAGTCTTTAAATTAAAAACGTGTTAAAATAAAAACTTGTTTAAAGAGTGGCAAGTATCACATTATCCAAGACAATTAACCATACAAATCAAATAAGTTTTAAACATTTAAAACTCAACAACCGCGGAAATAATTTAAACCCGAAACCCGATGTCACATATCGGAGCTGGTATACAATACACCGATAATACATCGGATAAAACGGAAAACAAACTAGCAAACTAGCACCCTAACTGCAAGCAAGCAATCTCCTCGGGATCACTCCTCAACAGCTGACTCACCCTCCTCTGCATAAACAAGGTACATGCATAGAACAACAAAAGTAGGGAGTGAGAAGTCATATAGATATGACTATAAACGGTAATAGAGTAGTTAATAAGATGAGCATACAACACACAATCATACAAACATAATATATCATGTTAAAGAATGTGTGCAATGCTATGCAACATCACTACTCCATGCACATGTGGATCCATCAACTCTAACTATGGAAAGACGATTAGCAGTTCATATCTTTTTAACCAACAGGGACGCATCACCATACCCGATGATCTCCACAGATACTCTCACTAATCCTGAAAACGTACAGTGGCTCGTCAGGGTAGTTAGGTTATCAATAGGCCGCTCCGGCGACGGGTTGCAAATCCATGCCATAAGGAACCTCCTTACCCAACTCTACTCTCAAGGTCGGAATAACACCCATCATGACCTCCACTGTCGCAATTCATCGTTTGATTTCCGCCCAAACCATCATCTTTTTGCAATGATATATGCAATGTTTGTAACATCCCAATTTTCAAATCGGTAAAGTATACAAATCTTATCTGAGTCACAGTGACAAAGTTGTAAATATCAAGATATTTTGGAGAAGTAATCATAACTACTTAAGAAGAGTAATCATGACATGGATGACTCATCGTGGTGAGTCATGGTGGAGTAATCATTGTAGTGATGAGTCATAGTGATGACTCATCCATTGACTAATCACATTCATAGTGTTTGATTTTATCCCTATGTATCCACTTTTTGGATACAACATAGATATTGTTTTACTCTACCTTACTAGTAGAGAATTATGGTTAAGGTTTGGGTTGAAGACTCAGACGAAACCCGGTCTGCGTACGAGATTACAGGAACCAGTAACGGATAAGCATAAGGTCCTTTCAAGCCACCTCACCTTATCCATATCTATATGTAATGATTACATGAGTGACTCACCTAGGTGAGTCACCATAGTAATGATGGTGAGGGGTGAGTCACATGGGTGACTCACCATAGTCATGATGACCTAGTGTGAAATGACAATTTTGCCCCTAAAGGAAATGACAATTTTGCCCTTAAGTAACTTTTATACTATCCTCACCCTTCCTTCATATATCTTACACGCCATTCATATATACATATCCTATCTCATATTTCTTTCTCCTTCACTTTATTCTTTAAGTTCAAGTGTTGAAGTTTCTAGTACAACTTTTGGTAAAATTCCAATTTTGTTCCTAGGTGAAATGTCCATTTTACCCTTAAGTAATTTTTGAACATCCTTATCCTTTCCTTTTATATAGGCCACGAAATTCCCTCATCCGTTCCTCTAGCACTTTCTTTCTTCTTCATCTTCTTCTCCACTTCAAGTCTTCAAAGCATCTTCAAGCTTCTACTCCAATTTCTCTACATTTCTTCAAGGATTCTCCAAGAACTTTGAGAAGCAAAATTGACAAGCTTGATCTTCTTCATCATCTAGAAGGTAGAGATCTTATCCTTGAGCTCTAAATCTTCACTTTCATCCATTGAAACTCTATGTTTTCATGCTTGTCCCAAGTTGATGCTTAAACTTCCAAAATTCATGAAAAATTGTAGAAAAATCATTTGAATGTCAAACCAATTTCCTTGATCTAGATTCATTGTCTTCTTTCATAATCCAAGAGCTTGTAACCACAAGAGATCTCTAACCCATTTATATATGTGATGGCCGAATTCCCTACTTGGGTGAATCTATGGAGTTTTGTTCAAATTTTACTTAATGAAGTTTTGATTTGATCCTATCACACTTGGATGTCTTTGAATCCCAAAAGAATTAAATCAAAAACCTCTCCTAGCCTTATGTCATAAAGAGGGCCGAAACCCTACTTGGCCATATCAAAGGATTTGTTTCAAATTCTTGAATTCCATGACTTACAGGAGTGTTATCTAAGCTTAAGGATCACAAATCCAAGAGTTTGTCAAATTTTAACACTCCTAGCATTTTCCTACTTAAGGGGCCGAAACTATTTCATAAGAGTTAGGTGAGTTTGTTTGATTATACTAATTGTAATTATGATTTATGATGAAGGAGGAGATTGCATTCAATCATCCTAAAGCGTGTATGGCTACCGGTGGAAGAACGGGGCTGTGGCTGTGAGCAAGTGCTCGTGGGTTCGTGATCATTGCTACGTTGATATCAGGTGGGGAGAAAGAATCTCACATCTATCGGGAAGGCAAGATTAGAATAATGTATATTGACATGTGTAGGGGAGCCCTAAACCCTACTAGAGGTTGAGCCCTAACAAAGTACCTAGACCCTAGGTGTAGGTATCTTTGGGCTATCACCACTAAGAATAAACACTAGGTTAGATGACTATTGTTGGATGGATGATTGACATGCTTGGTGTGATTGTGAATGTATGCTTTATGTGCTTTATATGTTTATGAGCTTAGAATGATATGCTTGATATGAGCTTAGAATGATATGTTTGATAATATGAATTATATGATGTTATATGTTTGCGTTGGTATATTGAGATAATTAATATCATGTATGCATGTTTTATGATTGATGATGATATGGATAGTGAATCAAAGTGCCACAATGCATATGTGAGGAAAAGTGATGGGTATTGATAAAGTGATGGATACAATGGTATCATGAATAAAGTGATTTGAGGATTGAGATGAATAATGAGATATTGGTGGCACAAGTGATGGTTGACATGCATAGCATAATCATGTGCCAAGTGGCGAGCCATGTGGTATGGGCCACACGAGGTTAGTGTACCTGAGTGAGGGTACGGAATACGGAAGGGACGATCTTGGTGATCTTGGGCATGTAATCGTGCTTAGGACTTATCACAAGTGGCGGATAGGGTTGCTCGTGTCGTGATGCCCGCTGGAGCCTGGTTATCCCGACTGGACCCGGAGTATTCCACGTCGCAGGTGGACTTTCCGAGGCGGCCAAGATACCTCTCCCGAGAGTTGGAGCGGGATGCACTCTTATTGGTCACGGTGAGCGGAAAGTCCGTGGACAACTAACTATGGTTCTTGAGATTGAGAATGAGGTTTGAGATATCGGCCGACATGCACGTAGGAATGAGACACATATAGTATAAGTATTGATCATGAGTGATTATTTGGGGGATGGTTGTATATGTGACACCCACTACCCCGCATAAAATAAAATATAAAATCATACATGTCTTTAAAAAAAATAATATAACAATTATAAATAAAAACAAATTCTCAAGGGTAATGTGCATCACATCATCTATAACTTAAACGTAGGAATCTGAAATAATCAAAATCCTTTAAAAAAAAACTGCAGAAAACATAAATAAAAAACATAACCCAAAACCCGATGTCACATATCAGAGTTGGTATACATATACCGATAATACATCGGAAAAAAACTAAACAACTGAACGTAAATCCTAACTACTACTACTAAGAGAGGTCTCCACGGGATCACTTCTTGTCAGCATGCTCACCCTCCTCTGCACATGCAACATCATATGCACAAGAACAACAAAAGATAGGGGTGAGAAATACGATCATAAATATATGTAAACGGAATGGAATAGTAATTAAGATGACATACAACATACATCAATCAACACATGTATAATCAATATATATATCAAAGATGCATGTCAATGCGAATGCAACATCACTACTCCGTATGCATGTGGCCAACAACTCTAACTTTGGAAAGACGATTAGGAGTACATGTCCGGTTATCAACGTGGATGATATGCCAGACCATGGGCCATCCCCGAACACTCTCACCAATCCTGATAACGTATAGTGGCTAGTCAGGGTACTCAAGCTTATTCATTAGGTCACTCCGACAATAGATAGCTAGCCCATGTCACCTGGAACTCCCATACCCAATGTACCCTCAAGGCCAGGATAACACCCATCGTGGCCTCCACTATCGCGATTCATCGTTGCTTTCCACCCAACATATCAACTTCAACGTATGATGCATGCAATGTTCATCAATATGCAAACAAATGCCAACCATTCACCACCATAATCAATCACATTGATTATTAACTATGACCATCCACGATGGCCATCGACAACATCACTAATAATAACTCATCGTTATCATTATTAACATCATCTTCGTTATTATCTTTATTATTTCATGACATTCTTCTCTAACTCATTCTATTTTAAACCATGGGGTTACATCCAAGTGTTAAGTAAGATCAAAGATCAAGTATTCTTAAGCTCCTAAGGGTAACTTAAAATCCTTAGATCATAACAAACCTACATAACACTGTCCATCAAGCATAAGGGGTCAAAACTGCTCCTGGGCACGTGAGAATCGATTTCCAATCTCTGGAATCGATTTCTCAAGTCCTCAAATCGATTTCCAATCTCTGGAAATCGATTTCAACATGTTCAAATCGATTTCCCCAATCGATTTTGAACAAGGAAAATCGATTTTAGAAATCGATTTCTACAAGGCCAAATCGATTTCCACACCTTGGAAATCGATTCTTGGAGGATTCAAATCGATTTCCATGTGTTGGAAATTGATTTCTGGGTGTCAGATCATGCAGCAACGGGCTTTCTTCGCTATCGGACCAGTCTATGTTCTCTAATTGACATATCATTCGAGCCTAAGCTATTTATCACCAATTTGATTAGTCCAACACTCATAATTCATGACCTAAGGGTTCTCAAACTAATCCTTAGTCATCATTCTCACATTGCCTATTTATTTTCTCCCTATAACTATGTTCTGATAGCATAAAGTTAACAAAACGCCATATCATGGCATAAACAACATGTTCATCATGATCATTCCATCAACAATCATATAAATCATGAACTCATAGTTACAAACATGTTATAACATCGAATTATTCATCAATCAATACTCATATAGCCAGAAAACAACCTGACAACATTCATAAGCATACGCAGGCATACATAAGGGTCATGGGTTAACCCCTTCAACTTAACCTATCCCAAAACCCACATATTCGTGACCAATTTTCTCCCCCTATACCTGGTATGACGATTCACATCCTAAGGGAAAAAGAACAAAGCCAAGTTCTGCTACGGTTCTTTCTTACGGGTTCAGCACTTGATCACGATCGCAATACTGGAAAGCAGAGTCGATCTTTAAGTTAAGGATTGAAAGGGAAAACAAATCTAGGATTAGAAACTTACCTTGGTTTCTAACCTAGGAGATTAACTCTAGCAGCAGGGATAGACTAGCCAAACAACGACGTGTTCTTGACGAAGAACACCAAAGTAGGATTCGTCCTTTTGGGTTTTCTAGAGCAAGAGATCAATGAGAGCTCTTAGGGATGAGAAGAGGCAACTTGTGAGTATAATCAGGTTTAGAAACTAGGTTTAGGTCATACGCTATGTATATATAACTGTTAGGGACGTTTTAGGACGAATGGGTCGTACATAACATATCCCGATAACCTAAACGCGTACACAAGCTCTGACACGCATGGGAATCGATTCCACAACCATGGAAATTGATTTTCCATTGGCCAAATCGATTTTCTTATCAAAGAAATCGATTTTTCCCTTTAAACAATCGATTTCCACTTTCTGGAAATCGATTTCTTCAGTTGGAAATCGATTTCCCAAATTGATTTCCCCTTCAGAAAACGTGTTTTTGACCTCGACGCCTGAATAAGACTTGTAGGTAATTATCTAAAGTTTCGAACGCATCCAAGATCACCTCAATCGGATGTCTAGAACTCAAGATATGACCAAAACCGTGAAACAGGTTACTCAGACTCGAATGGATCGATTATCCTAAAGGCTGAACTACTACAACTATGAACTTATGCACCAAAAACAAGCATAAACAACATACGCAAACATCTATAATTAAGTATTAACACATATAGACATAGAGGTGAAAAGCAGGGTGTTACAGTATACATGCTTATGTGATGTGTGTGATGTGCATATAAGTTATTCTATGATTTCTTTCCCGTATATGATGTTTGTGGTAGATCCTTATCTCCCTATATTTTCTATGTATGTTTTCTCTTATGTCTCGTGGAGAAGACACTTCAGCTGAGGATCCTATTCCTGGAGAGGATGGCATCCCTTATGAACCTGATGCAAGTGGAAGATCCGTTGATGCTAACAGTGAAGGATTCGGGATAGAGGAGAGTTTATATTAGTGTCTGGCTAGTACAGTATGTATGAGAGTTTTGAGTATTTATATCTTGATGTACTTTGTGAGAAGACTGGAACAAGATATTAGTGGTTTTTAGTATGATTGGTTATGTATCTTTCTTATTGTATGTTAAAGGTCGTTATATTAAAGAAGCGCACTCTGATAAATGTAATTAAGAATAGTGATATGTATACCTATGGATATGTTGCTAACTATGGGTTGTTTATATTGTTATGCACCCTAAGTTTTAAATTGCTTCACATGTTTTAGGATTAGATAATTAGGTTACAATGGGATTATCCTACGTAAGTGGGGTCGTCTCAATGTTCATCAAACAGGCAAACATATGACCAACCATCCACCATCATCATCATTAACAATGATTATTGAACTTGACCATCAACGATGATCATAAACAACATCTGACGATAACCCATCGTTATGCTTTTATCAACACCACTAATAGGAAAACATCGTTACTGTTAGTATCATTATCTTTATTAAGTATTATCTAAATTAACTAAGCCTGATACAAGCATTGGATGGAAACTGCTAGGGTTTGCATGGTGATCTAGGGTTTCTTGGCTCCTCAACCATGGCAGTCATCTCTGATTGCTTTCTCTTTCCTGAATCTGCCTGCGCTCCTCCTCTCCCTCTCAACCCTTCTCCCCCTCCTCCACCTCCTCTTCCTCATGTGGCCCCTCCACCACCGGAGAAAAAGTCCTTTGCTCAGGCTGTCTCTAACTCGTTTGATATTCAATTCAGCCAGTTGTCTAAGCCGTTCGTAAAAAGGAATGGACTGGTGATTAAAATCTCTGAATGTGAGTACTTGGCTGGTGTACAAGAATGCAAGAACATCCTCTTTGGAAGATTGACTCTTTCAAAAGGTGATAAAACCTTGAAGGTGGATGACTTACATGCTAAGTTATCAAAGATTTGGAATCTAACCAATTTTTGGAGGGTGGTCTCGCTTGGAAAAGGGTTCTATGAGTTCAATTTTTCCTCGTTAGATGATCAAAGATTGATCAGATGCCATGGCCCTTGGAACTTGAATCCAGGTGTTCTGAGACTATCATCATGGATACCCGACTTCAACCCAGGAATGATTAGACAATCATGTGTTCAATGTTGGGTGAGAATCCATGGTCTGTCAAGGGAGTATTGGCGCCCAAAGATTCTGTTTGAAATTGGCAGTGGAATCGGGGTCCCGATAGCTCTTGATGAAGCTACCACGAAGAGATCTTTTGGCCACTTTGCGAGGCTATTGGTTGAGATTGATCTTAATGAAGCCTTGAGGGACAAGATTCAGGTAGAGAGAGAAGGGTATGCTTTTCATGTTGATTTGGAGTATGAAAGATTGCCATAGTTTTGCATTTCTTGTCAAACTATTGGACACTCAATGTCAAATTGTAAAAAGAAAGTGCACTCGGATGCAATTATCAAAGATCAGCCTTTCCAAAAAGCATCTCGTAAGCCACCTATGCAGTATGTTCCTAAGGTTGTCATGGAGCCAGTTGTGGTGAATAATGATCAGAACCTGCACATCGGTAAGCAGGTGGAAAATAACCCTGAGAATAAACCAGCTGCAGGCCCTTCAAAGCTAGTTTCAATTGAAACAGTTGTCGATAGAAATGCTTTTGTTGGTATAAACAATGTCCCATGGCAGAATATGGAAGCTCAGCAGTCTAATCCTCTGCTTGGTTTCATTAACAATGCTGAGCTTCAAACTCCTCCCCCTACTCAAGGTGCTTTTCTCAATAAAGATTTACAACCCTCAATCATTCAGGTGGCCAATGGGAAGACTGTTGTGCTAGATGGAGGTGGCAGTGGTAGTGGTAGTAATCCTCAGGGTAATTCGACTGGAAGAAGATCCTCTCTACGCACCTTGGTCACAGATTCTGCTTCTAGCATTCAGTATGTGGAAAATAGAGTAGGCAATCCGGATGAGATTGAAGATTCATCTCCTTCAATGCTTAATGCTCCTTCTATGTCATCCCTAAAGTTATGATCGACAATCAGAATGTTGCTAAAGACCTTAGAATTTTAAGCCCTTTGTGGAATGATAGAGTTGAAGAGGAAGAGGATATAGAGGAGAAGGTTCTGGCTCCCACTCATGGCTCCCCGGATCCTAGTAAGTACTTAATTGATTCTGAGGTTGCAGGTAAGGATGAGGATGTTGGGTATTCTAATGTGATGTCCAAGTCCAAGAAAAAGAAATTGAAGAGGAAAGCTGCCCTAGCTGCGAAAGCTAAGAGATATAATACCCGTTCCAAGGGTAGTCCTACTTTTTAATTCCCTAATGAAGATCATTTTTTGGAATTGTAGAGGCTTTGGTCAATTAAAAACCAAAATTGTCTTGAAAAATTTTTGCCTTTCTAATAGGCCAGACTTGGTGTTCCTTTCTGAGCCTTGGATTAATGTGAATGCTGTCCCTACTTCCTTTTGGAGAAGTCTTGGTTTACAAATTTTTGTGTTAAATTCCAGACCTGGATTTTTACCTAACCTATGGGGGTTATGTAGACTGGATTTAAATCCTGCAGTGTTGGAAATTTCTGATCAACAATGCTCCTTTAAATTGGATGTTAATGGCCAAGTTGTTTTCATTAGTGCTGTGTATGCCAACACTGATTATATTAAAAGGAGGGCTTTGTGGAATGATTTGAGAAGGTTACAGCAGCAATATAATGGTCCTTGGTGCATCATTGGAGACTTCAATGCTGTCCTTTGTTCTCATGAGGTCAGAGGGTCCTTCCTGCCGTCAAAGATTTCTTGTGAGGACTTCAAAGGCTTTACTGACACTGGAAACTTAATTCACCTCCCTACAAAAGGTTTAGACTTTACCTGGAGTAATAGAAGAAGGGGTTTGGCTCTAACAGAGAGAAGATTGGATAGAGTCATTTGTAATCTTGACTGGATAGACTTCTGGAACTCCTCTACCTGTAGCACCTTGGTGAGGAGTCAATCTGATCATTTTCCTATCTTATTGACTGCTTCTAATGTGGTAAGTTCCTTTCCATCATCCTTCAAATTTCACAAAATGTGGACTGAGCATCCAGATTGTGAGAGATTGATTATAGAGTTATGGAATAGACCTGTTGGTGGCTGTCCTATGGCTGTTCTGTCTAAGAAACTACAAGCTCTCAAAGCTGAGTTGAGAATCTGGAATAAGATGGTTTTTGGCAACATCCACTTAAGAGTGAAAAATGCTTTAGAAACTGTTGACTCCTTGCAACAGTAAATCAATTCTTCAGAGCCTACTGATTCCTTAATGGAGAAAGAGACTATTGCCCAATTGGAGCTACAACAAGCTTTATTGTATGAGGAGGAATTTTGGAGGGCGAAAGCCAGGGTGAAATGGCACTGTGATGGGGACAGAAACACTGCCTACTTTCACAGATTAACCAAGATCAGATACGCATCAAAGTCTATGAACCTCTTAAAGGAGGGTGATACTGTCTTGGATAATCAAGATGATATTACTGCTCATGTCTTGCAATATTTCACTGGTCTGTATGCTGTCCCAAATGACTGCCAAGCTAATGATCTAGTTAGCTCTGTTATCTCTGAATCAGTCACCTTCGAAGACAATTCAGCTCTGACAAGGATGCCTTCTTGTGATGAAATCCGAAAAGCTGTTTTTGCCATGAGTGGAGAGGGTGCACCAGGCCCTGATGGTTTTGGGGGGTGCTTCTACCAAAAATTTTGGAAGATTGTTGAAGATGATGTTTGTAAATCTGTTCTTCAATTTTTTGAACATTCACCTGCTCTATGCAGATGATGTCTTGGTTTTTTGCAAGGCTAACAAGAGTTCCTTAGAAGCTTTGAAGCATCTGTTCTGCAAGTATGGTCAGGCATCAGGACAACATCTTAGTCCTACCAAATGTAAATTCTACTCGGGTAAGATTTCTGCTGCTAAGACTGCCAGGATTGCATCTTCTTTAGGCTTTGGTCCTAGTAGCCTCCCTTTTACTTATCTTGGGGTCCCTTTATTTAAACGGAAACCAAAGAGGGTCCACCTTCAATGCATATTTGATAGAATCCTGTTGAAGCTAGCTTCTTGGAAAGGATCTTTGCTCTCTTACATGGGCAAAGTTGAGCTTGTAACGCCCCTATTTTTCAAGCTTTTGAGCTTTCCGTTTTATTTTAACAGTATTTATCTGTTTGTATTTTATTGGAGGGTTTAGAAAGTGAAATAAAATAATCCGAGACCATAGTCACGCTCTACGTTATCGTAGGAAGCTATGGTTAAATTTTGGTCGAAAATCCAGATGGAGCCCGGTCTGTGTTTTACACTGACAGAATGATTTTACTACCCAGATGACCTAATTTTGACTCGTGAACGGAACAGTTAGGTTTTATATTTTATTTCTAACAACATTGGATATTTTGAAAATTTTCAAAATAAATAAGTCGTCATACGTTCTTTAGGCATAAAACCTAAATCGGGTGGACAACGGAGTTGAATACAGGATTTTCCGGGACCCGCTACAGATAAGGTTGACAACACCTCACCTTATCGTCATCATCATTACACCAAAACAAATATCTAGATATTTATAGGATTTTGAGTGAAATTTCCAAAATACCCTTGCATTGAATTACAAGATTGCCATTGTGACCAAATATAACTACCCCACCTCACCCACACTTGGCCTTTCGGCCAAGCTCATTCTCTTCTTCATCTCACTCTTTCTCTTCATTTCTCTTCCTCACTTCTTCCTCAAAGCTTTCTTTCTTCACTTTTCCTTAAGATCTTTAAGCTTTTTGGAGTGATTCTTGTTGGGTTTTCTCAAGCTTCATCATCAAGGAGGTAACAACTTCATCCCTCACTTCTTAATCTCTCTTTAATCTCTACTTTCATGGGGGGTTTAGTTTTGAACTTAAAACCTCAAAAATCTATAAGAAATTATAGAAAAATCCTATGAACATGAAATCAACTTCTATGAACTCATCAAGATCTCTATATTCATCATTCAAGAGCATATGGCAAAACAACATTGCTGCCCTATTTTGCTCCATAGAGCCGAAACCCTAGGGGTGTGAGAAGATGAGATTTTGTTGCATTTCTTAGCAAATAACCACGGATTTCATCTTCCTATTACCTATATGTCTTGAATCCAAGAGCTTGAAACAAAATAAAATCCCTACCCTGTGTTTCTATGGATGACCGAATTTATGCTCTAGGGGAGTTGGATGTGTTTGTTTCAATTTTCCACTTGTGACAATTTTCCTTAACACCAGACTACTCTATGATCATAAATCCAAGAGTATGTGAAATTTTGAGGACCCTAGCCATATTTTCTTACTCATGGCCGAAGCTAGGAGGGGGGATTAGGAGAGAATTTTTGTGTTTTGAAGTTGTTGTATTGATTGATTGATTGTGTGTAGTTGCCAACGAGTAATCAAATAAGGAATCGGGAGAGTTCGTGGACCGATTGGACAACTTTGTGCTTACCGGGAACTTCAAGAGGTAAGGGGGGAAATGCCTGAGGGATTCTCCCGATGACTTCATGTCATCATATTTGATCTGTATGTATGTAATCAAGTTCTGTGGTGGTTGATTTATTTACTTTCGGCAATTACTTGATTTGTTGATAATTGTTTATTGATATGTGATATAGAAGTTGAATATGCAATTTAACTGTATTATTTGCTGTAAAATCTGCTGTAACATATTATGATGTTGACTGTGATGTTGACTGTTGATTGGGAAGCCTGACAGTGGTCAGTGCTCAATTAACTAACGAACATAAAAGCCTTGAAAAATTTTGAATTAAATGCCAAAGATTTATTTGGGAAACGTTGGGTATTTTTAATGACGCAAGTTTTCTAAAGAAAAAGTGGATCCAAAAGTAATTTATGAAGTTAGTAGGAAAATTATGTTTTTTAACGCTAAAACGATGTTTTACTTCCGAAACGATTTACAAAAAACGTTTTCGAAAACAGTAATGCTGTTCTGGGACGATGTTTTTGGTCTCAGCTATTTTCTTTCAAAAATTGGTTTTTGGGAAGGGGACTTTCAATAAAAGTTAAGTTTTACCATAATTCGATGGTTTTCAAACCGTTTTCAAACAAAAAAGTTTTCTGTAAAACGAGTTTTCCCAACGGTGTAAAAAATGACAACTTGGATGATTTGCGGAATTTTCGTTTTGGATTTGTGTTTCACAGAACGAAAAACGGTGAAAAACGATAAAAACGTGAACCTAGCATACGAGACGTCGGGATGTTAGTGTTCTGTAAAAATAGCACGAAAGGCCGTGCAATGATGTTATGGACTGTGTGTCCTATGGATTATGTGTCCTCCTCTTGTTATGAGGAAACGAAATTAAGGGTGAATAATGTTTTCTATTACCACGGACCTTGGGCTGGTGCATCGGTCTAGGGCTCCGCGATTGAGCACTCGGACGTTTCGTCCTGTGTTAGAAGTTTTAAAACAGTGTAAATTCTGAATAGTCGAGAGCTTTGAGCTACGACAATAAAAGAATGAACACAAAGAAAAGTGGCAAGACTTGAAACGCTTTTCTCATGCATTTGATTTTAGGCAGACGTGCCATCTGATTAGGGGACCTTGATGGCAGGGAACCCTGTGATGACTTTAAGTCATTGTGTAACATTGTGCCTTGATGGACAATGGTGTCATACAACTGACGAATATTGTGCCTTGAGTTGGACAATATCGTATGACCATTTACAGTTTATTAAGTATCGCTGAATGTAATTCCATGTAATCGCGTAATGTCATGGTGTTCATGTACTTCCGAATAAGCACTTAGGTGCTGGTCATTGTGCCTAGGGCCAATGTACCTTGAGCCTGATCAGCTCAGTTTTTACACAATGGTGTCCGGAGATTAAGTAAAGAATTAGACGATGAGCATTGAAGTGTCATGCATCTCTTTTGAAAATAACAATGGCTGTTGGGTATGAGACCCTATGATACACTACTTGTTTATCAGTAGGACTTTACACATGATAATTATTTATGCTTATGTGTTAATGATGTGATATACATGTTGTTATCGTGTGTGAATCCATATATTGGTATCTCACCCTTACATCTTCAGATGAATTCCAAGATGTCGCTGGAACATTCGGGGATCCATTTCCTGATGTTTGAGTATGCGGAGGAGCGTGACGCACGAGAAGTCATAGTGTTTTAGTAGTAAGACTAGCTATAGGATATGTCCTATTCTATTTTGAACAACATTTAGTTAATTACTCTTGCTACTGACAGCCACGACTGCTTTGGATGGCCGTATGTATAAGGCCTATGTATTCTATTGTGATATATTACTATGTATACTCTGCTTGATGTTTATTTCCGTACGTATTTACGTTACGTTGATATGTAGTAAGCTAAGTTAGAAGAGAAATTTTTATCACGGATTTTCACAATAAGTAGAAAATCTTATTTTCCGAAAGTAACCAGCAAAATTGAATTAAGTTTTATTTTCCGCAATGGGTAACCATGTGGTGCCCCAGAAGGGGGTGTCACATTAGTGGTATCAGAGCTGGTCGAGTCTTTTGGGAATCTTTGGGAAATAGGTCTATTATGTTGCTGTTGTGTGTTCTCTGATTGAGAATTGTTTGAATTACTTCTTAGAAGTATTGTGTGTTAACTAGTGATCACACGTTCCAAGTTTCTGGTTGCCATTTAACTGAGTTTGTCTTGCAGGTTAGTTATGGAACCAGAAGTTGAACGTGGACGTGGACGTGGACGTGGACGAGGACGTGTACGCGGACGTGGTCGTGGACGCGGTCGTGGCAGGGGTCGTCAAGGTGGTCCTGTCGAAGGCCCTGACCATGTCGAGGAGTACTATGAGGGTGCAGTGGACCATACTGCACAAGCAATGGAGAATGTTGCTGCTGCTATTGCCCTACAGACAGCTGCTATGGCTGCTCAGAACCAGCAAGCTGCTGAAGGTAGAGGTTTGATTGCATTTCGACGTCAGAATCCTCCACAGTTTCGTGGGGATGCTGAACCTGAGAAGGCTGACCAGTGGATACAAGAACTGGAGAAGATTTTTAAGCTTATCTTGAGTCCAGAAGGTGTTAAAGTTCAATATGCTGCTTTCCTACTGATGGGAGATGCAGAGTATTGGTGGAAAGGCACCAGACAACTGTTGGAAGCTGACAACCAGGAGATTACTTGGGAAATGTTCCGAAGTGCATTCTTAGACAAGTATTTTCCTGAAAGTGCTAGAGTCGAGAAGGAACGAGACTTTCTCTGTCTGCTGCAAAGGGATCTTTCTGTCGGGGAATATGCAGTGAAGTTTGAATCGCTTGCTAAATACTTCCCTTTCTTTCAGACTCAACCTAACGAAAGCTGGAAATGTGAGAGATTCGAAGCAGGATTAAGGTTCGAGATCAAAGAATCTGTGCTGCCCTTGCAGATTAGGAATTTTCAAGCTTTAGTCAAGATGTGCCGCAAGGTGGAGCAGATGAGGAAAGGAAGAGATAATAGAGGGAATGCTGGAGGACCCTCTCGGTTTAAGGGCTCGTTTCAAGCTCAGAGTCAAAAGGGGAAGCAATAACAGAGGAAACCATATTTTCGACCTCAGGGGAATAATCCAAGTCAACAATCATTTCGTCCAAATGCTGCTGCATCAAGGGGTGTAGCTCAAAACCAAGGCCAAGTTAGGAAATGCTTCAAATGTGGAAATCAAAATCATATGGCTGATACCTGTCCATTGAGAAAGATTAGGTGTTTCAACTGTAATCAAATGGGACACTTATCAAAAGACTGTAATGCTCCAAAACGTGGACCTGCTGTTAACCACGCAATGACCAATAAACCGACGACAACGGGAAGAGTTTACACGATGAGCGGTGCTGAAGCTTCGAATTCCTACGATCTCGTACAGGGGAATTGCGACATAGACGGTAATCTCTTGATTGTACTTTTCGATTCCGGTGCAACCCATTCCTTTATTTCGATGGATTGTGTGAAACAGCTGAAATTGCCTGTCTCTTCGTTATCTTATAATCTGATTGGTTCAACCCCAACTGCTAAGCCAGTTATTGCCAATTCTATATGCTTGAGCTGTCCTATACTTATTCAGGATAGACATTTCCTTGTTGATCTGATCTGTTTGCCTTTAATACAATTAGATGTAATTTTAGGCATGGATTGGTTATCTTCCAACCATATTCCCATTGATTGTGCTCGTAAAAGGATGAGATTTCTGGATTTTTATCTGCTAACCAAGTAAGGGCTTCTTTTAAAGAAGGAGCACAAGGATACATGTTACTGTTTTCTTTAGATGTAGAGAGTGAGTTAGATCTACATTCCATACCAATCGTCAATGAGTTTCCGGAGGTGTTTCCTGAAGATGTACCAGGGTTACCGCCAGTTCGAGACATTGAGTTCGCGATTGATCTGGTACCGGGCACTGGACCAATATCCATGGCACCATATCGTATGTCACCATTAGAGCTGGAAGACTTGAAAAAGCAATTGTGGAACTGATGGAAAAGGAATTTATTAGACCGAGCATATCACCATGGGGAGCTCCAGTTCTATTGGTGAAGAAGAAAGACGGGACTTCTCGCTTATGTGTAGATTATCGTCAGTTAAACAAAGTTACAATTAAGAATAAGTATCCTCTCCCAAGGATCGACGATCTAATGGATCAGTTACGTGGAGCTGCCGTATTCTCGAAGATAGATCTACTGTCGGGCTACCATCAGATTCGTGTGAAGGCAGAGGATGTTCCGAAAACAGCGTTTCGAACACGCTACGGGCATTATGAATATCGGGCATTATGAATATCTCGTGATGCCGTTTGGAGTGACGAATGCTCCTGCTATATTCATGGATTACATGAATAGGATTTTTCGTCCTTATTTAGATAAGTTTGTCGTTGTCTTCATAGACGACATTCTAATATATTCTCCTAATGAGGAAAAACATGCTGAACATCTCAGTATGGTTCTTCAAATCTTAAAGGAGAAACAGTTATATGCGAAACCTGAAAAGTGTGAATTTTGGTTAGGCCAAGTTCAGTTTTTGGGACATGTCATCTCAAGTGAAGGAATCGCAGTGGATCCGTCGAAGGTTGAAGCTGTTTTGCAATGGGAGAGACCCAAGACGGTAACAGAAGTCCGTAGTTTCGTGGGTGTAGCTGGATACTATAGGAGATTCATTGAGGGATTCTCCAAGATAGTAGGACCTCTTACCCAACTAACTCGGAAGGATCAAGCGTTTATCTGGACCGAAATGTGCGAAGAAAGTTTCCAGGAATTAAAATGGAGGTTGACTACTTCACCGGTGTTGGTGCTACCTGATCCCAAGGAACCTTTTGAGGTATACTGTGATGCTTCGCATCAAGGGTTAGGTTGTGTGTTAATGCAGAACCAGAACGTAGTAGCTTATGCTTCCAGACAATTGAAGACTCATGAGAGGAATTATCCTACGCATGACCTGGAACTAGCGGCAGTGGTTTTTGCATTAAATATCTGGAGACACTATCTGTATGGAGCAACTTTCAATGTCTTCAGCGACCACAAAAGCCTGAAATACTTGTTTGACCAGAAAGAACTCAACATGCGACAAAGACGCTGGTTGGAATTTCTGAAGGATTATGATTTCCAATTACAGTATCACCCTGGAAAGGCAAACGTGGTAGCGGATGCCTTGAGTAGAAAGTCAATACATGCATCTGCAATGATAGTCAAAGAGCAAGAATTGATATAACAATTCCGAGATATGCGGTTAACAATCACGACGTCGCCGGGAAGAATTTGCTTAAGTATGATTACTGTTTCCAATGGATTGATGGAACAAATAAAGGAAAAACAAGAAAGTGATCAGTACCTACAAGGAGAAAGAGAATTAGTGCGACGAGGAGCAGTATCGGAATTCAGAGAAGGAACGGATGGAATTTTAAGATTCGGCGAAAGGATTTGTATACCGAACGATTCAGAGCTTAAGAAAAATTTTGGAAGAAGCTCATAAGAGTAAACTGAGTTTAAACCCAGGAGCCACAAAGATGTACCAAGATTTAAAGAAGTTATACTGGTGGTATAGGATGAAGAGAGACATGATGGCATACGTTGCCTCATGTATAATTTGTCAAAAGGCTAAGATAGAACATCAAAGACCGGCAGGAATGTTACATTCTTTGGATATTCCGGAATGGAAATGGGATGGTATCGCGATGGATTTTGTGATGAGTTTACCAAAGACTCGGAAGGGACATGACGCAATATGGGTAATCATTGATAGACTGACCAGGTCGGCTCACTTTTTGCCCATCAACATAAAATATTCAATGGAGAAATTGACTCAGTTATACATTGGAGAAATTTTCAGATTACATGGAGTGCCTACGAGTATTATTTCGGATCGGGATCCGAGGTTTACATCAAGATTCTGGCAAAGTTTACATGACTCACTAGGAACGAAACTCAGATTGAGTTCAGCATATCATCCACAAACGGATGGACAGTCCGAAAGGACGATCCAGTCTCTTGAAGATCTGCTGAGAGCTTGTGAGCTAGAACATCTTGGTAGTTGGGATGAATTTCTACCATTGATGGAATTCACCTACAACAACAGTTTCCACTCGAGCATAGGAATGGCACCCTATGAAGCCTTGTATGGTCGACGGTGAACGCCTCTATGTTGGTACCAGGATGGTGGGAGCCTGCTGTTGGGAACAGATATCGTACAATAGACAACCAAAAAGGTGAAGAGGATTCGGGAAAAAATGCGGACTACATCAAGGGAAGACGAGCTCTCGAGTTTGAGCAAGGCGATCATGTATTTTTAAGAGTCACGCCTACGACTGGGGTTGGTCGGGTAATCAAATCCAGAAAACTCACTCCGAAATTCATTGGACCTTACCCTATCAAATTGCTTTACCACCCTTTCTTTCCAATATTCATGACGTTTTCCATGTTTCACAACTAAGGAAGTATATTCCTGATCCATCTCATGTAATCGAACCCGATGTAGTACAGTTGAAAGAGAACTTGTCTTATGAGACTTCACCCATGCGAATCTCGGATAAGACGACTAAGCAACTCAGGGGTAAGCAGATTTCCTTAGTCAAGGTTATTTGGGATGATACAACGGGCGAAGCAACTTGGTAAGCTGAGGACAAAATGAGGGTGCAATACCCCTATCTTTTCACAGGTACATAATTTCGAGGACGAAATTATTTTTTTAGTGGGTTAGTAATGTAACGCCCCGATTTTTCAAGCTTTTGAGCTTTCCATTTTATTTTAACAGTATTTATCTGTTTGTATTTTATTGGAGGGTTTAGAAAGTGAAATAAAATAATCCAAGACCATAGTCATGCTCTATGTTATCGTAGGAAGCTATGGTTAAATTTTGGTCGAAAACCCAGACGGAGCCCGGTCTGTGTTTTACACTGACAGTATGATTTTACTGCCCAGATGACTTAATTTTGACTCGTGAACGAAACAGTTAGGTTTTATATTTTATTTCTAACGACATTGGATATTTTGAAAATTTTCAAAATAAATAAGTTGTCATACGTTCTTTGGGCATAAAACCTAAATCGGGTGGGCAACGGAGCTGAATACAGGATTTTCTGGGACCCGCTACGGATAAGGTTGACAACACCTCACCTTATCATCATCATCATTACACCAAAACAAATATCTAGCTATTTATAGGATTTTGAGTGAAATTACCAAAATAACCTTGCATTGAATTACAAGATTGCCATTGTGACCAAATATAACTACCCCACCTCACCCACACTTGGCCTTTCGGCCAAGCTCATTCTCTTCTTCATCTCACTCTTTCTCTTCATTTCTCTTCCTCACTTCTTCCTCAAAGCTTTCTTTCTTCACTTTTCCTTAAGATCTTCAAGCTTTTTGGAGTGATTCTTGTTGGGTTTTCTCAAGCTTCATCATCAAGGAGGTAACAACTTCATCCCTCACTTCTTAATCTCTCTTTAATCTCTACTTTCATGGGGGGTTTAGTTTTGAACTTAAAACTTCAAAAATCTATAAGAAATTATAGAAAAATCCTATGAACATGAAATCAACTTCTATGAACTCATCAAGATCTCTATATTCATCATTCAAGAGCATATGGCAAAACAACATTGCTGCCCTATTTTGCTCCATAGGGCCGAAACCCTAGGGGTGTGAGAAGATGAGATTTTGTTGCATTTCTTAGCAAATAACCATGGATTTCATCTTCCTATTACCTGTATGTCTTGAATCCAAGAGCTTGAAACAAAATAAAATCCCTACCCTATGTTTCTATGGATGGCCGAATTTATGCTCTAGGGGAGTTGGATGTGTTTGTTTCAATTTTCCACTTGTGACAATTTTCCTTAACACTAGACTACTCTATGATCATAAATCCAAGAGTATGTGAAATTTCGAGGACCCTAGCCATATTTTCTTACTCATGGCCGAAGCTAGGAGGGGGATTAGGAGAGAATTTTTGTGTTTTAAAGTTGTTGTATTGATTGATTGATTGTGTGTAGTTGCCGACGAGTAATCGGACAAGGAATCGGGAGAGTTCGTGGACCGATTGGACAACTTTGTGCCTACCGGGAACTTCAAGAGGTAAGGGGGAAATGCCTGAGGGATTCTCTCGATGACTGCATGTCATCATATTTGATCTGTATGTATATAATCAAGTTGTGTGGTGGTTGATTTATTTACTTTCGCAATTACTTGATTTGTTGATAATTGTTTATTGATATGTGATGTAGAAGTTGAATATGCAATTTAACTGTATTATCTGCTATAAAATCTGCTGTAACATATTATGATGTTGACTGTTGATTGGGAAGCCTGACAATGGTTAGTGCTCAATTAACTAACGAAGATAAAAGTCTTGAAAAATTTTGAATTAAATGCCAAAGATTTATTTGGGAAACGTTGGGTATTTTCAACGACGCAAGTTTTCTAAAGAAAAAGTGGATCCAAAAGTAATTTATGAAGTTAGTAGGAAAAGTACGTTTTTAAACGCTAAAACGATGTTCTACTTCCGAAAAGATTTTCAAAAAACAGTAATGCTGTTCTGGGACGACGTTTTTGGTCTCAGCTGTTTCCTTTCAAAAATTGGTTTTTGGGAAAGGGACTTTCAATAAAAGTTAAGTTTTACAATAATTCGATGGTTTTCAAACCGTTTTCAAACAGAAAAGTTTTCTGTAAAACGAGTTTTCCCAACGGTGTAAAAACTGACAACTTGGATGAGTTGCGGAGTTTTTGTTTTGGATTTGTGTTTCACAGAACGAAAAACGGTGAAAAACGATGAAAACGTGAACCTAGCATACGAGACGTCAGGATGTTAGTGTTCTGTAAAAATAGCACGAAAGGCCATGCAATGATGCTATGGACAGTGTGTCCTATGGACTATGTGTCCTATAGACTATGTGTCCTCCTCTTGTTCTGAGGAAACGAAATTAAGGGTGAATAATGTTTTCTATTACCACAGACCTTGGGCTGGTGCATCGGTCTAGGGCTCCGCGATTGAGCACTCGGACGTTTCGTCCTGTGTTAGAAGTTTTAAAACAGTGTAAATTGTGAATAGTAGAGAGCTTTGAGCTACGACAATGAAAGAATGAACACAAAGAAAAGTGGCAAGACTTGAAACGCTTTTCTCATGCATTTGTTTTTAGGCAGACGTGCCATCTGATTGGGGGACCTTAATGGCAGGGAACCCTGTGATGACTTTAAGTCATTGTGTAACATTGTGCCTTGATGGACAATGGTGTCATACAACTGACGAATATTGTGCCTTGAGTTGGACAATATCGTATGACCATTTACAGTTTATTAAGTACCGCTGAATGTAATTCCATGTAATCGCGTAATGTCATGGTGTTCATGTACTTCCGAATAAGCACTTAGGTGCTGGTCATTGTGCCTAGGGCCAATGTACCTTGAGCTTGATCAACTCAGTTTTTACACAATGGTGTCCGGAGATTAAGTAAAGAATTAGATGATGAGCATTGAAGTATCATGCATCTCTTTTGAAAATAACAATGGCTGTTGGGTATGAGACCCTATGATACACTACTTGCTTATCAGTAGGACTTTACACATGATAATTATTTATGCTTATGTGTTAATGATGTGATATACATGTTGTTATCGTGTGTGAATCCATATATTGGTATCTCACCCTTACATCTTTAGATGAATTCCAAGTTGCCGCTGGAACATTCGGAGATCCATTCCCTGATGTTTGAGTATGCGGAGGAGCATGACGCACGAGAAGTCATAGTGTTTTAGTAGTAAGACCAGCTATAGGATATGTCCTATTCTATTTTGAACAACATTTAGTTAATTACTCTTGCTACTGACAGCCACGACTGCTTTGGATGGCCGTATGTATAAGGCCTATGTATTCTATTGTGATATATTACTATGTATACTCTGCTTGATGTTTATTTCCGTACGTATTTACGTTACATTGATATGTAGTAAGCTACGTTAGAATAGAAATTTTTATCACGGATTTTCACAATAAGTAGAAAATCTTATTTTCCGAAAGTAACCAGCAAAATTGAATTAAGTTTTATTTTCCGCAATGGGTAACCATGTGGTGCCTCAGAAGGGGGTGTCACAGAGCTTGTCAAAACTGTGATTCAAAGTATGTTATTGCATAGCTTCTATGTTTATCTTTGGCGAAGCTCCCTCATTAATGATTTGGAAAAAGCCATTAGAAATTTTGTTTGGACTGGTGATACAAAATTCAAGAACTCTTGTGTGGTAGCTTGGGATATCATTTGCTCCCCAATGGCAGAAGGTGGTCTTGGCCTCAAATCTCTAAAAGATCTAAACAGAGCTTCTCTCTTAAAGCTGTCTTGTGTAATGCCCTTCGTCACATCAGTAACCCAAATTAATAATTTAAATAAAATCAGGAAAATAAAAAATTTCTTAAATAAATACTGAATAAATACTTAATATAATATTAATCCAAAATAATTGTGTACATTAATTCAAAACTAAAATAACATAATCAGTTTCAAAACCTCAAAACAGGGCGTCTATAACATCTCGCATAAGAAAATAACTAAAAGATAATAAAGATCCTCCTGGCATATGTCGTACAATACTAACCAAGCTCTAAAACTAAAGAGATAATCTTCAAAGCGTCTGGCTGCTCCACAAGGACGTCCTCAGGTTCTGAAAACAATACTACTAATGAGATATAAAATCCCAGTGAACAGAAATACATGTTTAAAAGGTTTTCACAAAAGCATTGTTCTCAGCCAGTGCGGTGACCGGAAAAACTGTCTATGGTACCCGCTAATTTCAAAATAGTGTATAATAAAATAATAATAATAATATAAATTATTATTGGCAGCAAATAGTCATCACTAACACATCATGAATCAAGTATGACAAGATCTCATATATCAAATAATCTCAAATATCCTCATACGTCATATGACTTTCAAACTGCACATAACAATGGCGTCTCATTGCCTACCTTACTCATAAAGGTATTTCGATGTCACCTTCTCTTCAGTGACATTACTCATTTCGATAACAACCATTATACACTGGTGGTATTACTCATTTCGACATCCCAACGTGTGGCGATGTTACTTTCAATACCCCATCATGGCGGTATTTCATATTTCGACACCCCAATTCATTGGCAGTGTTACTTTCGATATCCCTATCATTGGCGGTATTGCAGCAGACAACATTCAACATATTAACAGTTATTATATCATGCCAATATCACAAATATCATCAACCAGATCACGTATGTATCATATATATCATGTCACCAATCACAATAAAAAACATTTAATTGACAACATAAATACCTTAGAAGGAAAACCCCCAAATTTCGAAAATCAGGATTTGACCAAATCAAGATTATTTTCCAAAAAAACGTATTTTTAAAGCATAACCCAAATCCCAAGACAAATTGCACCATGGAAAGGGTGAGAAAGAGTATTTCTACTCACCTCTTGAAGACCTCCAAGAATCTCCAAGCGTACCCTATGGCGAATCCTAGATGTCGCCTTCCTCAGTCTTGAATCCCCTTCTCCTTCTCCTTCTTCTTCATCTTCTTCTTCTTCCTGTTGTTGTTGTTGTTGTTATTGTTCTCCATCCAAACTTATTGCTTGTTGCAACCCCATCTCCCAAGCATGAAGATGCTCCACAGCCGTTACTAAGATGTTTTAGGGTGTAAAAAAGGTTCCTAGCCGCACTATGGTGTTATATGAAGGTATATATATAGTGTTGCACTGATTCCCTATTTTTAAACCTATTTTTAACGCATCCTGACATAGAGACTGATTTTTGAATTAAGTTTTAGATAGAGTCTTTGAATAAGTTTTAGATAGAGTGTAGTTAGAGTCTGTTATTAAATAAGTTTTAGATAAAGTCTAGACAGAGTTCTGTTATTGTTGCAGATTTTAATTATCTTTTATCCTTTCTAATTAATTCAAAGGCCCAAAACATGCATTCTAAACCTCCCAAAAATTATCTAATTTCTCTAACGTTATTATCTCCAATTATTTTTATTTTTAGGATGTTACATTTTCTCCCCTCCTTGAAGAATTTCGTCCCCGAAATTAACTCCACTCTCACGTACGAAGCAAATAAAGAGTCGGGGCATTGGCGAACCAAGTCTTCTTCTAATTCTCAAGTAGCCTCTTCTAGAGTTAAATCCTTCCCAACCACCTTCACCAAAGGGATTGTCTTGTTCTGCAGAGTCTTAGTGCTCTTATCGATGATCTGACTAGGCCTGGCTTAAATATTAAGCTATCCCTCAATTGTATTGACTCAGGAGCTATTACATGAGACATATCTGACACAATTTTCGAAGTTGAGAAATAAGAAATACATCATGATGGTATGACAACCATGTTGGAAGAGCCAATTGGTAAGCAACAGGCCCGACTCTCTTGAGGATATGGAAAGGACCCATAAAAACAAGGAATTAGTTTTCTGACTGACATTGACCCCCACATCCCAATCTTAGGAATGACTATCAAGAATACATGTTCCCCTTCCTAAAATTCTAAAGGCTACTTTTCCTTGTCGGCATAACAATCTTTAACAATTCTGCGCAGTGCGCATCTTTCCCCTCTGAATTCTAAATGTGGTCTCTTGGAATAAATCCGATCCTTTTAAGATCTCCTCACCTAGTACTAATTACTAACATAAAGAGAACCTACATATCCTAATCACACTATCAATATACATATAATCATTAACTATTTCACCACATAATAAGTGTACAATTCATGGTACGGTAACTATAAACATACTTTTAAAGAAAAACAATGATAACATTTATAGACCAAAATCATGCACTTAAGCGTTTGTTTCTGTCCATCATATTAAAATCATAATATCTTCACTTGCATTCCATCATTATCAGCATTCTCAGAAAAAATTCATAACAAATAATTCACAAAAGAAATTAAATTATAATTTTATACCTTTCATACGTAGATCTTATAGTCCCTTATATTCCACACCAAAACTATTATATTGTTTACAGCACAGAGAAATTTTTATAAATAGATAAACAAATATAATGAAACAAGGAAAGAAAAGTAAAACAGTAGAGACATCCATATACTAAGTTTTATCCAGTCCGAGTTGATAATTTCATAAGAAAATAAATAGTTTCATTTTCTATTAAAAACAAAATTTGGTAACAAAATGAGAATAAGATTTAATTAACTTGCAATTAAACTGGCAATCATTGTGCAGATACAACATTCAAATCAAACTTCATCAATAAATACCATAATAGAACTAAGTTTCATTTTGATTTTTAAGTAAGCAAATACAAATAAGAAATAACATTATTTTTTTTTTCTTTTCGGTCTTTGACAAGGAATATAGGTTTATTAAGATTTGACATGCCAGTAATCTATATGGGAAACAAATCCAAAGAGTATATTAATTGTGATTAATATTGGTCATTTGAGAAACAATCTGAAATATTCAAGCAAGGAGATTTTCTAAAAAAAAATTATATAACAAAATTACAACATAAATTAAAATTTAAGTATATATATACACCTTCTTTAATACAACATCCATATATATATATATATATATATATATATATATATATATATATATTTCCGTCTACTATTACATCTTCTTTAAATCTTGATACCCCTTGGTTATTCCTGGATATATGATTAACTTTTCCTTTGTGTCTCTTCTAGCATTTTTTTTGGGTCTCCCCTCCTTAGGAACAACAATCCTATTCCTAAACAACAATAGAACATCATCACATATAATTCTCTAAATCCTAAAGAGATTGCAATTCCTAGTCTAAAACTGCTCTCGGTTAGTCTGTTTTCTAAGGTCATTACAAATTCCAACCTATTCAATTTCAAGCTTAAAACATTTAAGGTTACATTGAAATTCATGTCCATAAACTCTTCTAAGATATTCATCTCTAGCACTAATATGCAAGGATTTTCTACTTAAAGCCTCTACCACTACATTGACCTTTCCTAAACAGTACTTCAACTCAAATTCGTAGTCCTTAAGAAACTTCATCCACCTTCTTTGCATCATATTTAATTTTTCTCCTAACAATTATTTACGGCTCTTATAATCATTACAAACTTCAAATTTTATCCCATGTAAGAGATTTTCCTTTCCTAATCAGCTTGGCGAGTGGTAAGACTAGTCTAGAGAACTGATTTATAATTTCCTATAATACTCTCCCAATTCTAGGAAACTTCTCACGCCAGTCGCCGTCTTATGCTACGTTTATCTTATCACTGTATCTACTTTAATAGAATCAACTGTCACTCTATGCAATTGATCTGAGGTTATCTATCCTAGGCAAAAGATATTTATCCTTAATGGTTACTTTGTTCAATTGTGTATTGTCCAGACATAACCTCATATTCTCATCATTCATTTTTCACTAAAAACACTCAAAACTTATAACAAAATCAAACATATTTCTTAACAATAATTAAAGTGTGTCCTATATTATAAATAAACACTAATAAATTAAAGCCCAATTAATTAAAAAAAACATGCATCTCACCCAAAACCATGCGTCATGGAAAGTAAAAATATGATAAGTAAAACATGAATTGAGGCACAATGAAACTAATTCACACTACAGGCATTTGTGAATAGATTAGGGATAAAACAATTCAATATAGACTACCTTCATTTTCTCTGTAACAAAATAAAAAACAAATATTTACTACCTTTGCAATAGAATAGTGTAAACCAAAAAAATAAAAGGATGCTGCACAAAGAACAACTCAATTCATCACAATAAAAACATTTTAAGAATCTCAAATCAATAAGGTCAAAAAAAATTGATGCACATAGATATTTCTATTTATAAATTGAAAATTCATTGAAGCAGCAAAAGGTTGAAAACATGAACTCAAATTAAGTGAGATTTTCTTTGGCAATTTTGCTATCAAAGAAGAATATGCACACAAAACGATAAATGAAAAGTAAATTTTTTTCTTTATAATTACATATATATATATATATATATATATATATATATATATATATATATATATATATATATATATATATACATCTACCAAACTAATTCATCAAACGACATAAAAAGATATTTTAAGAATCTAATGTTAAAAATTAACAATCTTAAAATTCCAATTTTTCATAATAGTCAAATTCACGTGTGAAAACTCATTTTTTAACAACTCCTCTAATTGCTTCTTAAGCTCACTTAACCCTAAAGGTGTCAGTCTATAAGGTGCTACTGACTCTGATCCACTTCCAGGCACTAGTCCTATGTTAAACTTAATCTCTGTATTTGATGTAAGATAGAGACCTCTTTATGGAACACATCTAGAAACTAACAGACAACAGGTAGCGCCGCTACATCACTTTCAGTCTCTATCTTAACGGAAACAACAATATGGATCATTGAACTTTCTCAACTAAGAACTTACGACCTGGAAACGAATATGATAAGGTTTAACATAAAAGATACAAAAAAGATTCATCAAACATAGGTTGTGAAGTATATAAATATTTCTATTTGAACAATATTATTAGACGATAGCGAAACCATACTAAGAGTGACATCCAACCTAACATATGAAAACATATCAAATCATAAGATAAATTTTGGTGTATCAAGGAACATTTCAAACAAGCAAAAGATGTAACCAATTTATCTTTGACAGGAGTAGAAACACACAAGTGAAAAGGTAATTTAGAAATAGGCAACTCTGGATTTTTGACACAACTAAGAGTTATGGAAGAATGAGTTGCTCCTGAATTAAACAATATGATAACCTCTCGTTATAAGAACAATTTCTCTTTGGTTTCTCAACCTTTTGCAGGATCTGAGCTGTCCCGGAAAGATGGCAGATCGTCCTCTGAAAAACGGTAACCCCACATATTGAGGTTCTTGGGGTGCTACCACCCCATATCCCCTCATATGACGGAGAGTCTACGTCTGCTCTTGCACATCTATGGTCACATGGTCCATAGCTGTTACAAGCGCATCATTCGTCCCTCGCCTGTTAATCGTCATAAATCTGCTCACTACCCATGAAACATTGAGTTGGCCAGGCTCAATATCCAAAGCATAGTATGCAGCATCTACAACTCTAACAAGCATCCTATGCGCCCAAGTTTTGATTTTTGAAAAACCCAATAACCACAGTCCAATTTAGGATTGAACTGCTCTGATACCAAAAATGTAACGCCCTTCGTTACATCAGTAACCCAAATTAATAATTTAAATAAAACCAGGAAAATAAAAAATTTCGTAAATAAATACTGAATAAATACTTAATATAATATTAATCCAAAATAATTGTTTACATTAATTCAAAACTAAAATAACATAATCAGTTTCAAAACCTCAAAACAGGGCGTCTATAACATCTTGCATAAGAAAATAACTAAAAGATAATAAAGGTCTTCTTGCCATATGCCGTACAATACTAACCAAGCTCTAAAACTAAAGAGATAATCTTCAAAACGTCTGACTGCTCAACAGGAACGTCCTCAGGCTCTGAAAACAATACTACTAATGAGATATAAAATCCCAGTGAACAGAAATACATTTTTAAAAGGTTTTCACAAAAGCATTGTTCTTCACCAGTGCGGTGACCGGAAAAACTGTCCATGGTACTCGCTAATTTCAAAATAGTGTATAATAAAATAATAATAATAATAATAATAATAATAATAATAATAATAATAATAATAATAATAATAATAATAATAATAATAATATAAATTATTATTGGTAGCAAATAGTCATCACTAACACATCATGAATCAAGTATGACAAGATCTCATATATCAAATAATCTCAAATATCGTCATACGTCATATGACTTTCGAACTGCACATAACAATGGCGTCCCATTGCCTACCTTACTCATGAAGGTATTTCGATGTCACCTTCTCTTCAGTGACATTACTCATTTCGATACCAACCATTGTACACTGGTGGTATTACTCATTTCGACATCCCAACGTGTGGCGATGTTACTTTCAATGCCCCATCATGGCGGTATTTCATATTTCGACACCCCAATTCATTGGCAGTGTTACTTTTGATACCCCTATCATAGGCGGTATTGCAGCAGACAACATTCAACATATTAACAGTTACTATATCATGCCAATATCACAAATATCATCAACCAGATCACGTATGTATCATATATATCATGTCACCAATCACAATAATAAACATTTAATTGACAACAGAAATACCTTAGAAGGAAAACCCCCAAATTTCGAAAATCAGGATTTGACCAAATCAAGATTATTTTCCAAAAAAACGTATTTTTAAAGCACAACCTAAATCCTAAGACAAATTACACCATGGAAAGGGTGAGAAAGAGTATTTCTACTCACCTCTTGAAGACCTCCAAGAATCTCCAAGCGTACCCTATGGCGAATCCTAGATGTCGCCTTCCTCAGTCTTGAATCCCTTTCTCCTTCTCCTTCTTCTTCATCTTCTTCTTCTTCCTGTTGTTGTTGTTGTTATTGCTCTCCTTCCAAACTCATTGCTTGTTGCAACCCCATCTCCCAAGCATGAAGATGCTCCACAGCCGTTACTAAGATGTTTTAGGGTGCAAAAAAGGTTCCTAGCCGCACTATGGTGTTATAAGAAGGTATATATATAGTGTTGCACTGATTCCCTATTTTTAAACCTATTTTTAACGCATCCTGACATAGAGACTGATTTTTGAATTAAGTTTTAGATAGAGTCTTTGAATAAGTTTTAGATAGAGTGTAGTTAGAGTCTGTTATTAAATAAGTTTTAGATAAAGTCTAGACAGAGTTCTATTATTGTTGCAGATTTTAGTTATCTTTTATCCTTTCTAATTAATTCAAAGGCCCAAAACATGCAGTCTAAGCCTCCCAAAAATTATCTAATTTCTGTAACGTTATTATCTCCAATTATTTTTATTTTTAGGATGTTACATCTTGGTAGCTGGTTGCTTCTAACATGGATTGGGCCATTTTCCTTAAAAATAGGTTTAGGATTGGTAAAAGCCATCAGTCTTCCTATGTCAAGTCCTCAATATGGTCTGGCATTAGGCTGAACTTGCAAGCAGTTCTTGAAAATTCAATTTGGCAAATTGTTAATGGTAACTCAATCAACTTCTGGCAGGATGCATGGATATCAGAACCTTTGGTGACATTGCTTCATATCCCTAATCATTTGCATAATGACCTTTGCTCCTCAGTGGCTGATTTCTTTGAGAATGGGGCTTGGAATATCCCTGCTGTTGTCCTGTATCATTTTCCTGCTCTTTCCTCAATGTTAGCAAAGTTTGATTTTCCTGTTCTTAGTGAGCCTGATCATCTGGTTTGGAAGCCCTCCCCTGCTGGTTTTCTAACTATGAAAGATGCTTTCTATCATGTTAAGCCTGCTCTCCCTATCTGCTCATGGGCCAAGATTGTTTGGAATAGATTCATCCCTCCATCACAATCTTTTGTAGTTTGGAGACTAGTCTAGAATAGAATTCCTAATGATGATCAATTGTAGAAAAGAGGTTGCTCTCTTGCCTCTTGTTGTTGTCTGTGCAGCACTGATGCAGAAACAGCTTCTCATTTGTTCCTAGATTGCATTTTTGCCACAGATCATTGGAATTGGCTTGGATCTGTCCTTAATGTGCAGTTTGACAGATCCTCATTGAAATCTGTTCTCCTGATCTGTAACAGGTCTTGGAGCGCTCAAGCCAAAGACATTGTTGCTGCTGCTATCATTAATGTCCTCTGGATTATTTGGTTCTGTAGGAACAAATTAGTTTTTGAAGGGAAGAAAATCACTGTTAGAGCAGCCAATAGCATGATCAAAGCTGCAGTTTCCCTGACTGGTTGTTTGACTTCAAGCACTATGCACTCCTCTATTGCAGAATTCACAATCTTGAAGCAGTTCAAAGTGGTCTGTCACCCTCCAAAAGCAGCACGGATATCTCAGGTTATATGGGTAGCTCCACCTTGTGGCTGAACTAAGTTGAACTCAGATGGGGCAGCAAAAGGTTGTCCTGGCTTGGCTGGTGGTGGGGGAATTTTCAGAGATCACATGGGAGCTGTGTTAGGCAGTTTTCCTGAGTTCTATGGGATTGGTAATTCTTTTATGGCTGAATTATTTGCTGCAATGACCTCTATTCACATTGCTGCTGCGAGGGGATGGCGAAGATTATGGTTGGAGTGTGACTCTTTGCTTGTGGTCCAAGCCTTCTCAAACCCGAGCATTGTTCCTTGGAACCTAAGAGTCAAATGGAAGAATTGTATTTGTGTTGCTAAGGGCTTAGATTTTGTTATTACTCATATTTTTCGAGAAGGCAATCATTGTGCCGATAAGCTTGCCTCATTTGGTGTTGTTTCTAGGAAGTTTTCTTGATGGGATTTGATTCCCTTCTTCAATAGAGAGGATTTTTTTCATAATAGGTGGGGTCTTACCAACTATAGGTTCTCTTAATTCTTTTCATGGGTTTGGTTCGGTCCCACCATGGTTTTCTTGTATTCTTTTGCTTCTTTTCAATAAATTTTAGGCTTGCTGCATATGATTGTTAGAGTTGGGGGTGCCAACTTAGTTGGGATGCCCTTCTCTTTGGTGATGCTTTGCAAGCCTATTCTTGTTTACAAAAAAAAAAAAAATTAACTAAGCCTCTATCCCCTTTTTACTTACCAATATCCCCATTAATGTTCTCATCTTAATTTGATTACTATCCTCAAAACATATTCTTTAGATTATCACATCCTTCACTTACTTTCTTTATTTAACTCTGTAAGATCATGTGATTTCACTCATGCCCGATAATCAATTATTACCTATTATATTCAATTACTGCTATCCTAGTAATCGATTATTGCTAACCTGATAATCGATTATTACTACGTATTAATCGATTAACAACAGCTCTCGTACTTAGTTTAAGAGTATTTTCTAACCTAGAATGTTTTTAACACTCATAGATCGACACTTATGTGTTCGAACTATAATCCTTGGGTTATCATCCTCACCTCTCATACTAACTCCATTTATTATGAACTTTCATGGACCTATAACTTGGTCTATGGCTTAAGATTAATTTAACATCAACTTTCAAGACTTAATCAACGTAGCCATCCATCATAATTCATCATCAACATGAAACATGAAATCAACACATATAATCATGCCATAACAATAATAACTCACATCTGATAATCACAAGAACCAAGAATATCATATATATTCATTTATCAACACCCTTAGGCATACATGAATACATAGATAAGCTTCAAAAGTCATATTTCATATATCCACATACAATTAGGGTCATGGGTTAACCCTTTATCTTACGCTACCCCAACACCTTATTCATATTGACCTTCTCCCCCCATACATGGTATGATAAAACGAAATCCGAGAAAGAAGAGAATGCGAGATTCATTCTTGATTCTGTCTCAAGGCTCAAGCGCTTGATCAAGAATACAACATAACAGAAAGAATAGATTCAATTCCTAATCCAATAAAAATTGAAGGAAAAGGGATGAACTTTAGGGTTGGTTACCTTACCTTGATCACAAACTAAAATACCTACTAGAACAAAGAAGATGAAGAGTTGCCTTGTCTTTGGTTCAATACACTTGCTGCATAATGGTGACAAACAGAATCCAAAAACGTTCGTAATCAGTCCCCAAATCAAGAAAACTCAAGGAGAATTAACAAAGATACAAGGGTACACGAATTTACCTCAATTCTAACCTATTAAGGTTAACAAGAACAAGGAAGAATGGCTGCACAAGGACTCCATATCAGCTACAGTGATTTTCCAACGAAAACGGGTAAAACGGTTTACGTTCTTGGTGAATCTCAAAGGGATTAAGAGAGAATCCTAAGAGATTGAGAATGGATGTTTTTAGAGGTTTAGAGGCTGCCAAAATAAGGTTTATTTCGTGCCCAAAGGGTTTAAAAAGAGTTAAGACGAAACGGGCCGAAATAAAGATTGAAAACCCATTTCTGCATAAAAACACAGTCATAATCGATTATCTGATTGTCAAAGTGCGTACTCGAAAACCCATAATCGATTATCGTAATCAATTATGGCTACTCTGACTTGTTTTCTGAACTCATAATCGATTATCATAATCGATTGTGGATGTTCTGACTTGTTTCTAACATTCATAATTGATGACCATAATCGACTATGGAAGTTCTGGCTCCTTTTTACTAACACTCATAATTGATTATCATAATCGATTATGGTCTGGTTTGACAGCATATGCCCCTTTTTAAGGCTAAACCACCCAAAACATATACTTAAACATCCAACATGAAACTAGGGACATAAATCAACTTATAAACATATATTAACACATCGATGCATGTATAAACGAAAATTGGGGTGTTACAGCAATTCTTCCCGGCCTTTGGGGAACGAGCTGCTGACCTTCATGGATGCCGGCCATCCCGATTTTCTCATCTAGGTTCTTATGAGATTCTAGACCAGAGGTACTTCGACATGGACACCCTGGCTATCTATTGTCTCGCTCCCCGGACCAACCACTTTCTTCAGAACATCGGGCTGGAGCGAGTCGCTGCAGTTCAATCCCCAGCATATAGAGAGCCCACTCTGGAGTTCCTCTCCACCTGCTAATATTTTGATTCTGATATTAAGGGAGAGGAGCTCAGAGTATCTTTTCAGTTGAACGACCGCATCTGACAAATGACATTAGCGGACTTCAATGTCCGCCTGGGGTTCGAGACAGCAGAATCAGTCCGCTTTAAGAGTTATCAGAACGCTCTAGTGGAGATGCCAGTGGATTTTTTAGATGGGGCCTTTCGGGCCTCGATCACTAGAGGGAGAACTGAGCCATATAACCCACATCTGGCAAAATCATCCGCTTTCACTGAGATCCCTCTTTGCATTCTGCACTGGTGGTTGGATCTTTTGTCACCAGCCACTTCTCCACTCATGGCGGGGTCTCCCGATTAGATCTTTTTAACTTATGGTGCATGGTTTAGGCATCTTATGGTGCATGGTCCAGGCCCAGCCGCGGAACGCCGGCTATGTACTGATGCAGACGTGCGTACATTTGGGGTATGGTCCAAGATCAAAGCAGAGGGGCTTCATCTTAGTCGGGTCATTCCTCTCTTAGTTGGCTCCCAACATGGAGCAGCTATACCCACGGGCCTAACATTTGGGCACGATGTCTGCGATTGATGAGAGGATGCTACTATCGATGAGCATCCTGATCTGAGGCCCTCATGGAGAGCTTAGAATCGCTAGTGTTGAGGCCGCAGAGGATTCAGATTCAGAGTCTGACCGGGAGGATCAACATCAGGACCCGGACCCATATGCCGAGATTCATAGAGATAGCCCGCATGTTCCTCCTGTCCCATGAGTTCACGAGGATAATTACCAGAGACTCAACACTAGATTCGATCAGTTAGAGATGGGAGTGTATGCTCGCCTCGATTCTCAGGAGCAGAACTTCTAACAGTTTTTAGCGGGTGTCTATCAGAGGTTCGATAGTCTGGAATAACAGCTGACTCAGATGCTGCGGATGATGCACAGACATTTCGACTATCGGCCTCCACCTTAGTGATCCTCCGCTATGATATTTTAAGCGTCTGTTCTATTGTATCAGGGGTTATTTTGTAAAAATTTCCCTTCTTCTTTCCCTCTCCACTTATATTTCATGATTAAATGTATGCATTGAGGACACTGCATAAGTTAAGTGTGGGAAGGAAAAATATATTCATATTCTTTTTACTCTTTTGCATCCACTTATTTGGCTTAAAACTTTTAAAATTAAGGAAATCCCTTACAATATTTTTTTTTTTTTGACAAATTGCTTTGATAGTCTTATAAGTATGATTGAAAAAGTTAGTCTTTTGAAAACTAATAATTGGCATAAAATTCTTTGATTGAAAACTTTTATTATACTTAAACTTCTAAATGTGAGATTTGAGCTTTTATGGGGTTGAGTTACATTGACAATATTATTTTAACTTTTTTTCTTTGATGAGTGCGATTCCCAAGTAATATATTCTAGAACTTGTCCTGAGACCATCTCAAGGCAAACTTGACTTATGCATGTGGAACTCTGGTTGGGGCACTCTTAGGTATTCTTTCTGGCCTACATATTTTGTTAAAACACTTCTCACCTAGTTGCCCAATTTTTAGCTTTTATGAAAATTCCCTTCTTAGTCCCTATTCTGAAAAAAATTAAAATTAAAATTATTTTTGGTGACCCCTTGGAAGTATAATGGAGCAACAAGAAAAATATATGGTGATGGTTCCCTTTCCAAAAATATAAATGTTAAAAATAGGTTGGCAGTGAAAAGAAAAATATATTGCCTCTTTCTCCTCAAAAAGAAAAAGAAAAAGAAAAAGCAAAGAAAAATATGAATATAGAAAAAGATTGGAGAGAAGGCAAGAAAAAAGAGCTTATAGCTAAACAAAGAAAGGAAAGATTGAAGAAAAAGTAACAGATCCTTAAAAAATTATATTTTGTGAAAAAGGTGCCAATGCACTTTTTGTTCTTTTATGCTTCTAAGGGTCATTACTTTGTTTATTGATTTAGCCCTTTGATTATCCCTTTTCTTTCTTTATCTCACCTAACATTAATACCTTGGCCCCGTTACAACCCATGAAATACCCCTTCCTTCTTCTGCATGCATATGGTTCATATTGTGGAGATTTGGTCAATGAACAAGCTTATGGTAATGTATTTATTTGAGAATCTTGAGTGCTTCTATGCCTTTACCCAATACACCGAGAGATTATGAGTAGAGCGACCTTTGGTCTTTTGAAAAAGTTTGATTTCAACGAATTTAAAAGTTCCAATTGGGTAATCTCTTGGCATTCTTTTGAAAATTGTACTTGTTTGACTATCCTCGCAATTTTGAAAACTCTATTTGTTTTGGGTTCCCTTAATTTATGTTTGAAACTTCTTTTGAAAATTATTTTAAGCCAAATAATTGCTTGAGGGCAAGCAATGTTTAAGTGTGGGAAGTTTCATGAACCTCAATTCTGTGCATTTTATAGGGGGTATTTGGTTCGAATTTCGATGCATTTTGAGATAAATATTATTGTATTTCACCCTTTTACTTGAGTTTTGACAAAATTGACGTTCGGAGGCAGTTTTATGGATTTTTAATGAAAAGAGAAGGTTTTAGAGCTAAATTGGCTAGAATAATGAAGTTCTGATGTTAGCACGGCTGTGCCATTATCAAGCACGCCCGTGCCAACCCTCCAAAGACATCCAACCAAACAAAGCCTTACAAAAATTCTGCAAGATGACCTCTGAAGACTTAGCACGGCCGTGCCACATTGAAGAAAGGGGTGACTCAGAGAAGAAAGGCCTGACAGAAGCTAGCATGGCCTCAATCGCAAAGAGCAAGGCCGTGCCATATGAAGAGCACGCCCGTGCTAAAAGCCCGTGCACTAGAACATTGTTTTACTAAGTTGGTACGTCCTGATAGAATTGAGCACGGCCTGGGTATGGCCGTGCTGAGTGAAGATCACAGCCGTGCCAAGTGAAGGGCATGACCGTGCCCATGGAATAGAAGACCTAATTAAAGGCCCGGTCCACATTTTATGTGATAATAGAGGCCCTCTGTGCTACTCTATGATCATCTTATCTTTTTCTGTATCTTTGACTCCTTTGGCAAACTTTGCCTTTATATATTTTTTTCATCTTTTATTTTTAGTTTTAGGATTTATAGTTTATAGCCTTTGTAGTTTTGATTTCTAGAGTAGGATTGGCACCTAAGGATTAAGTTGGAGACAACTTCTCTCTCTCCAATCCTTCAGGATGCGTTTCCCTTTGTTGATTATGGTTTTCTCTATCATTATGAGTAGCTAAATTCACCAATAGAGTTGTGGTGGATCCAATGTTAGTAGAAATCCTTTTGGCTATGTCTTAGCTTTAATTCAAATTCTGTTTGGTTTTAAAGTTACTATCTGATTGGTTTTATCTTATTGCTCTTTATTCCATGTTTAGGATTAGCCACCCTTTGCATGCTCTTAATCAATTGATTGATATTTTGGCTACCAAGCCCAATTAAATTGGTAGATCTATAGGATAAACGAGGACAATTAATTGACAACAACCGTACTGCGATTGTTACCTTCCGGTTATTCCAAACTTCTCAGTTCTTTATGCTTTCCACGTCATTCGCAATTGCTGTCTGACAAACAGTAAGTCCATTCGAGGAAAAGAATATCAGTGATTGACAACCACAAGATAGTAATAGTTAGAGGGATCAGTAATCAGAGAAGGGAATATTGAAACCAGAGAATTAGGATTTGGGCGGGTATCAAAAGCACAAGTGAAACCACGGCTCTAGACTCTGTCGCTCTTGATTTCTAAAACTCTTTTTATTCTTCTTTTATTATCTTCTTCCACAAGCTTTATAATTATTTATTTCTTTAAGTTCTTTATTAGTCTAAATAGCATAAGGATTTGCCTATTCCAGTACTTGCTTTATCACATAGATATCTAAATTAATCTCTTGGGTACGATATCTAGACTTCCGTCCTATATTAGTTCTGCGACAGGGTACACTGTCCTTAAGTGTGTTTTGAATGCAACAGGTCACATGTCAGCCTTTCCAACCCTGATACCTCGAAGACTATTTAAAACGTCACCGTAAGATTCGCACCCGCGTCAAGGTCTAAACTCAACTCCTAGGCTCAAGGCCTTACAAACTCATGCAATGAAATGCCAATGCTTAAACAAAGCAGACGCGATAAAGCAATGTCTATCCACCGGTTAGGGATGTAAATTTTACCCGTACCCACGGATACCTTCAAAAAAATATCCGCAACTGGTAGAAAATGGGTACTTTAATGGGTACCCGCGGGTAAAATCAACCGGTATTTTCTCTACCCTTTTATTAATGGGGCAGGGCCGAATATTGTAGTATCCATACCCGCAGGTACCCGCTAAAGTAAAATTACTAAAATACCCTGTGCATATATAAACAAAATGCTTGATTATTGTTTGTTTGGTTTTTATTTGTTGAGAATGAATGCTTTTGTTTTTACACAGTTCCTATTAGTGAATATTAGCGTGAATGATGTCAAACAGTTCCTGTTAATAAATGGTCTATTGTTTTGCTACGGATTATTGTTTGTTTGGTTTATTGGATTATGTGTTAATGATGCCAAGATAGGGGTGTTTGAATAAAAAATTTAGCATAATATCCAATAATTTTGTGAGGTGTTTGAATATCCATGGATATCCGTGGATACCCGTAAACATTGATAAATTTGTTTAAAACCTGCTAGACGGGTACCCGCACGGATATGGGGCGGGGACAGATAGGAAACTCATCCAACAGAGCGGATAGCGGGGGGCTACTACCCATACCCAGCCCCCCCATTTACATCCCTACACCGGATAGACCTCAAGGTTCACTAAGGTTCTCTTCCTTAGGAACGATACACGTCTTTGTATTATAAAACTTTTATCCACCGGATAAATCTCGTGATCCCTCCGGGATTGAGTCATCACAAGACTGAAACAATTGAATGAATTCCTTGGATCTGAATCACCGGTCCGTCATCGAACTGCTATTTCAAACCCAAAATGTTTCATGTTTGCGTTTTTGTCTTATGAATTACACCTCAAGTCCTAAGTGTTATGAAGAAGGATTGAGAATCCTCTTAGATAAGTCTTTGATCCTTTCTAAGGTATTAGTTCTTTCTGTTTCAATTTGTGAAATGAATGTTGATTCACTTAAGTCTTATGAAGTCATTGATGAACTAAGTCATCAATGGTATAGTGTATGGTATTGTTCCACCATATGCTATACTTAATTATCTCTTTTCTTTTGCTCTAAGTTAGTTACTTAACTTAGGTTTTCATGCATAAAACTTTACGATTTGAGTTGGAAACTCTCGATTTAAGACTTTGTAAACCAAAAACCTTTCTAATTGAAAACTCATTTGATTTAAAAGAACTTAGTTACTTGATTGAAGTAAAGTACCTTCACTAATTTGAAAATGTTTGTCCTCACTAACTTGGTGTAAGACCGTGATCTAAGTTAGCATAAAAGGAATGAAATTTTATTTAGTTTACAAACTATGATTCAATTAAATCAAACTTTAGGACAAAGTCCTCTTTATACTTTGAAGATTGAATGTTAACTTCGTTTTAAAAAGAATGTGACATCCCATTAAACCTAAGGTAACTTCATATTACTTTTACTTTCATGAAATTACTTTATCATTTTATTTTAAAACAATTATTTAATTGATTAAACAATGCCTAAAGTAAAACATATTTTCACCTTAATTAAAAACACATGAAGGCCGAACCCTAGTTGATCTTCGGATCAAAATCACTTCTTGCTTGTTTTTTAAATACAAGTTATTAAAACACTTATTAGCTTTCGAAAACACCGAAGTTCAAGAACAAACTCATGTTCTTCCTTTTGTAGCCATTATGGCCAAATATTACACCATGTAGAATGTGAAGATTTTGCTTCACTAACTTGTCAAGTAATAGCACAAAATGATCACAATATTATGATGAACAATAATCATACATCATTCAACCATAAACAAGCATAAAAATCCTTACTTGATCTAGAGATCAAAGTATAGTTTTCAACATACATGAAAACATTTTTCCATCCAAGCATACATCATCATAAACATATACTAAGCATAGAAACATTATTACAACCATGTTCTCAAAGAGAACTTCACCCACAAAGTAGTGAAACCAAGCTAGGGTTTCACCCAAACAAAACATAGACAACCAGTTTTATCCTCCACCAATTTTGGTGTGATGAGGTTCACTCCTACATACCTTTAGTGAAGAGGTTTAAGTGAAAGGAAACTCCAAGATCTTTAAAAGAAAGGATGGCCGATCCTAGAGGAGAGGACAATGTGAGATCTTTAACTTGTTTTCATGAAAATGAAGAACTAGAAGATGATCACTCAAGGTAATAAGTAAGGAAGTGAAAAGAAGAAGGATTTAGAAGCTCACCAACAAAAGAACAACTCCTAGGTTTGGATCAAGTACTTGAGGTTGAAAAACAAACTTCTCCAAATCAATAAACTTCCTTCACCAAAGTTGATCCTTAGACCAAGACAAGGTGAAGTATGATCTTAGAATTAAAGAAAGATACTTGGTTGGTAATTTAGAGTGAAGAACCAAATGGATGAAGAAGAGAGAGAAGAGAGGATTTCAAAAACTTAAGAAATGATGGGTTTGATCTTTTGGATGAGTAAAATGAAAATGGATAAGTGTTTTGGAGCTTGATGGTCGAATGGCCTTGTATTAGTTTAACCAAAATCTTGGTTAAAGTTGATGGAAATTAGTGTAAGGAAATGAAGGGCCAATATTGATGAAGGTACATAGGTGTTGCTTCCACATTGAAAGTTGTAGAGATTAAACAAAACTAGGTAGTTTAGCTTTTTCCATAAAAGGAAAAGTTGACAAAGGTGAAAGTTGCCATGAATTGACAAAAAGGTGACATCTCTTGAAACGTGATAAGCATACATAAACTTTTCCCGACTCTAGGCCAGAGTAACCTCCCGATCCCGGGCTCAATTACTCCCCGGCCCTGGTACGCAACCCAAGGTAAAATGATCCAGATTAAAATAATAATATTTTTACCAGCTCCGACTTAAAACAACATAACAGCCTCAAAACAATATCGTATGGTCATTAAGCTCAAAATTTAAATTCAAATATGAATTTCCAATTATTAACTATTTTTATGATTATTATTAGTCAGATTATGTTCTCAGTCAAGTTATTCACACAAATAGTTAAAAGATAGATACATGAATTTTGGGATGTTACAGAGTTGAGTTAGAGAGAGATATTCAAGTTTGAGGAACTTCAGAGCTTCGGATCGAGATTCTGACTACACGGTTTAGTTGATGACGAAGATTACTACGAATTCGACCGAACAATTTCTCGATTCGTCAAAGGTAAACTCGAATACCTAACACGGGTTCTTTGTGTTCTTCGTGGTTCTTTGAGTCTTTACATTTACTATTTGATCTTTGAGCTTGCCCTAGGGCTAACACTATTATGTATGTGTTGTACCCGGGGTTAGGGCGAAGTTCGTGCTTGTGATCGCTCGTGCCTTGGAGCTTGAGGCCGCGGATAGGGAGCTGTTCGTGGCTATTCTTCGTGTTCGTGGGTGCGTGGGAGAGTGTACCAGTGTTTGCATGGATATTTGTGCCAATTGTTCAGGTGGGGAGAAAGAGTACTGCTGCCGTCGAGAAGGCAAAAGTATTGTAGTTGTGAGATGCCAAGTGGCGAGACCGTATGATAGGTAGTATGGGATGCCAGCGTCATACGAGGTTAGTTGTACTTGAGTGCGGGTATGGAAAGTAGTACGGGCGGTCCAGTGCTTGACCTTGGGGATGTTGCCAATCTCGGGAATAGTTTACAGTGACGGATGAGGTAACTCCTATCTTGTCGTGATGTCCGATCCAGTCCGGTTTGCATGACTAATCCCAGAGCTTTCCACATTCCAGGCTAAGGTTCCGAGGCGACCAGGACACCCTGGTTCCGGTGTGGAAGTGGGATTCACTCTTATTGGTCACGGAGAGCCGTTCAGTTTCTTGGACAAACTAACTCCGTTCCGACACAGAACTTGTTCCGGCGTGGACTTATTCCGGTGTGGACAAACTTGAGCTTTTGGCCGACATGCTGCATGGGATTAGTATCTTGGTCTAAAGGATTGATCTAAGAGTGAGACTGATAGAGATGGATGTTTGTTGCATGTGTTGTCTAAAGAGACGTTTGATTGTTTGCAGTAATTGATGTATATGTTATATACGCTATCTGCTACATGCTGTTGTTCATTACGCTACTATTGTTATTCCGACTTTGCGTATGATGTATTTCTTATCTCCTTATTGCTTCTTGTTTGTCTGTTTAGTTCTCGGTTCGTGTGAAGATGAGGAGCCAGCTGATGGACCCGAGGGCACACCCTTACATCACATCGGTGCCGAGCGTCGGTGTTGGGTCTTATCGAGATCATCTATCACGAAGATCGGAGGTGGCGTGTGGACCCCTCTACCTTTTTGACAGTCTATACAGGGCCGGTGAACATACTATTCCAAGGAGGGGCATCGCACAGAGAGGACATCGTGGGACCCTTCAGAGTTATGCAGTTCCTACCTTTCTCATATATGTGGCAGCCATCGAGGCGTCTTGAGCGGGACTACACTTGGGTCGAGCCAGCTTCTTCACAGGTGACCAGTAGGAGAGGCTTTGTATACCAAGATCAGCGCCGGAGGACGGAGCAGTACCTGAGGTCCTACCGCAGGCGTAGGGTAGTCGTATCGAGCTCGTCGTCTGAGTATAAGCCTTTGCTGACTTATAGTCGTACTCATGTCGAGGGCTAAGGTAGTTCAAGGCATCCTCACCACTGATGGTGGGAGCCTGCCAGTGCGTCCTAGGTTGTGAGCTGAGAGCTTTTTGTGTACGTTTGAGTGGGGGACAGGTAGTGCTGGTGAGCCGTGAAGGTCTTCTTTTGCTTTTGATGTATATCATCATTTTTATGTACATATCGCTTGTATATCTATGTACAGTGCCCTACTGATGGGGCTACTTCTTATGCTTGGTATCTGTATAGTTGCTTTATATTTGCGCGTTACTCTGTTATGCTTGTCTATGCTTTTCTGTATGTTATATGTTTCTATGCGCTTGTTTCCGCAACGCTGTTTGAATACCACGCTATCGCTATAATATGGTAAGGCATAGTTATTAATGTAAGCTTGGGACTAATGGGATTATCCTTCTGAGAAAGGAGGGTCGTCTCATTTTGGTGGTATCAGAGCAGTTTGGTTCTGTAACGGGCTATGGATGTCTGGAACCCTAACTACAAGTCTAACAAGTGTACTGGCTTTAATGGTTGATAGCCGAGTCATATCAACTGAGTCTGGTTTTGGGCAGAGTGTCCGATGCGCTAGTTATCGAAGTGTGATAACTGTTTTCATTCATAAAGCATATGATATGTTTAAGTATTAAGTACTATTATATGTCTTATGAATTGGCACTGATAGCTCCTTTTTACAGGAAGCTAAATGGCTCGTGGATGAGGAAGAGAAGGTATGCCAACTGCAACCGGAGGCAACGATAACAACAAAAACAATGGTGACCACTTAGGTACTGGAAGTGGTGGTGATAGCTCTGAGGCGATGAGGGTCATGAGGGATCTGGCTACGACAATGATGCAGCAAACTCAGTAGACTGCCCAGTACATACAGAGGCAAGAAGAAAGAGAGGAGAGATAGACTCAGCTGCAAGCGGTCAGAGGGGATGAGAACGGGGACACAGGTCTCAACGCTTTCATGAAAGGGAATCCTCCTCAGTTCCACGAGGAGAAAAATCCAGAGGCTGCGGAGATGTGGTTACAGGAGATTGAGAAGGTCTTTTTAGCAATGCATTTCCAGGAAGATTGGAAAGTTACATACACTGCTTTCATGCTGGTTAGAGCAGCGGAAGCTTGGTGGAAGACCAAGGCTAGACTGTTAGAGGCCGGAGGAAGGATCGTTACTTGGCAACTATTTCGGGAGAGCTTCTTAGAGAAGTATTTTCCAATAACCATCAGGCAAGAGAAAGAGAAGGAGTTCCTACGTCTAAAGCAGGAACAGATGTCCGTCGGCGAGTATGCAATGAGGTTTGAAGTATTCCTCAAGTTGTCCCAGTTCTATCAAGTTCATCCGGATGAAGAGTGGGTGTGTCGAAGGTTCGAAGATGGACTACGACCAGAGTTGAAGCGAACAATGTTGCCTTTGAGTATCAATTCTTTCCCTGGGCTGGTAGAGAAATGCACAATAGTGGAAGGATATGACCGAGCGACGATAGTTGAACAACAAGTTAGAAATGGTGGACCTGTTCAGAGCACCCCGAAGGGGAAGGGAGGAAGGTTCCAGCAGAAGGCGAGGCCTTACGATCGCCCAGCTCAGTTTAACGTCAATCATGGAGGAAGTAGCTCCAGCCAAGGACAACAAGGGATCAAGACTTGATTTCGCGCAGGGGACCGCATCTAGTCAAGATTTGTCCAAGGACCTAGCAAATCAGGTGCTTCAACTCTAATCAGATGGGTCATTATGCCTCGGACTGCAAACCAGGGGTTAGCAGAAGGGCTTAATTTCAACAGCCAAGCGGGAGAGCTCAGAGTGGGAAAGCGAGATTAGCTGTGGTAAGCCAGCAAAGTAGGCCACAAACAACCAAAAGGGTGTTTGCCGTGAGGGGTTCTGAAGCCTCTCGAAGCCCTAACCTGATACAAGGTAAATGCTTAGTCCTTGGTAAACTTTTATCGGTTTTATTTGTTCGGGGACTACTCATTCATTCATATCGGTAGAGTGCATGGATCATTTAGGGTTGCCTGTTTCATCGTTACCCTATGATTTAACTGTCTCAACACCTACTAGCGATTCTTTGACTATCTTATCTGTATGCCTTAAATGTCCTATCACGATAGAGAACCGTCATTTTATTCTGGACCTGGTCTGTTTGCCTATGCAACAAATCGATGTTATCCTAGGCATGGATTAGCTATCGGCTAACCATGTGATGTTAGACAGCTCAAACAAGACCCTTCTTTTCTTTGAGCGACCTGGATTGACGCCTGCCAATGACAGTGTTTCCATGGGTAGACGATTGGATGGATGCGTGGTGTTGTTCTCTTTGGGAGCAAAAGAAACTCCTAGTGTCGGAGCTTTACTTATCGTGCAAGATCCCAGACTGCCACCGGAGAGAGAGGTGGAGTTTGCTATAGACCTGATTCCGGGGACTGGGCCTATATCAATAGCGCCATATCGGATGTCTCCAGTGGAGCTAGCGGAGCTAAAGAAGCAGTTGGATGAGATCCTAGGCAATGAGTTCATCAGACCTAGTGCAACTCTGTGGGGAGCGCCAGTGCTGTCTGTAAAGAAGAAGGATGGAAGCTCGAGGTTATGCGTAGATTATCGTCATCTGAACAAAGTGACGATAAAGAACAAGTATCCTGATGAACCTCAATTTTATGCATTTTATAGAGCATATTTGGGTCGAATTTGGATGCATTTCAGGATAAATATTATTATATTTCACCCTTTTACTTAAGTTTTGACAGAATTGACGTTCGAAGGCAGTTAAATGGACGTTTGAAGAAAAGATAAGGTTTTAGAGCTAAATTAGGCAAAATACTGAAGTTCTGAGGTTAGCACGGCCGTGCCATACGAGAGCACGCCCGTGCCAACCTCCCAAAGTCATCCATCCAAACAAAGCCTTAAGAAAAAGCTTAAAGCTGACCTCTGAAGACTTAGCACTGCTGTGCCACACGAGAGCACGCCCATGCCATATTGAAGAAAGGGCTGACTCAGTAAAGAAAGGCATGATAGAAGCTAGCACGACCCCAACCGCAAATAGCATGCCGTGCCAACTGAAAAGCACGCCCGTGCTGCAGCCAGTCCACTAGAACGTTGATCTATGAAGTCAATAAGCCCTGACATATTTGAACACATGCTGATATACTGAAGAGCATGCCCGTGCTGAGTGAAGAGCACGCCCATGCCAAGTGAAGAGAACGCCCGTGCCAATGAAACAGAAGACCAAAATCAAGGCCCGGTCTGCATTTTGTGTTATAAATAGAGGCCCTTTGTGCCACTCCAAAGACATCTTTTTCTCTTTCTTTCATCTCTTTATTTTCTTTGAGTACTATACTCTTGTTTTAGTTTTAGTTTGTAGTTTTTATTTCTAGAGTAGGATTTGGCACCTGGAGGTTAAGTTGGAGACACTTCTCCCTCTTTAACTATTCAGGATACGTTTCCCTTTGTTGATTTTGGTTTTCTCTATTACTATGAGTAGCTAATTTCACCACTAGAGTTGTGGTGGATCTTGTGCTAGTAGAAACTCCTTTCGCTATGTCTTAGCTTTAATTCAACTCTATTTGGTTTTAAAGTTGTTATTTGAATAGTGTTATTCTATCGTTCTTCATCCCATACTAGGATTGCGCACCCTTTGTGTGCTTATAATCAATTAATTGACATTTTGGCTATCAAGCCCAATTAAATTGGTAGAACTATAGGATAGCCAAGGTTTAATATCTAGATATGGGAAAACGTTATTTATTCCTTTCAATCGTTCAACTTCTTTGTGCTTAATGCTTTCTAAGGTTTATTTGGGGAAAAGAATATTAATTGCCTGACAAACAATTAATAGTTTTCATAGAGGGATTGGTATTCAAAACACAATTGCGAAACTAAATAGATTTAGGATTTGGGGGGTATCGAAAGCACAAGTGAAACCACGACTCTAGGTCCTTTACTCTTGATTTCTTAAAACTCTTTTACTTTCTTGCTATTATCTTTAATATTGGTCGATTCCTATTTATTTTCTATGTTCTTTATTAGTCTAAATAACATAAGAATTTCCCTATTCCAGTACTTTCTTTATCGCTATTATATCAAATTAATCTCTTAGGTACGATATCTGGACTTCCGTCCTATATTACTTCTGCGACAGGGTACACTGCCCTTAAGTGTGTCTTGAATGCAACAAGTTTTTGGCGCCGTTGCCGGGGATTAATTTTTGATATTTTGTGATGTTTAAGTAATATTGGAAGAAAAGAAATTCTAGTTAATTTAGACATTTAATTTTTCTTTTATTCTCTCTCTTTGTATGCAAACGCGTTCTAAAGATCCTGATCTAGTTTTTGACAGGGAAGTTGAAAGGACTTTCCAAAGGTTGCGGAGGCAAGCAAGAGAGGAAAACACTATGCGGGAAGAATGACGTTTTTAGACTACTTTACCCCCTCTGCTGAGGTGACGAATAGCATCACCAACCCTGCGATGGATGCCAACAACTTTGAGATCAAGCCTGCTTTGGTCTCTATGATGCAACACTCTGGATTATTTGGGGGGTTGCCAACTGAGGACTCCAATTGCCATCTGAAAAAGTTCCTCAGGATCACCAATCTTATCAAATACAATGGGGCTTCAACATATGCAATCAGACTCAGATTGTTCCCATTCTCATTGCCCGACAAAGCAAATCAGTGGCTTTCTTCTTTGCCATCTGGTTCTACCACTACTTGGAATCAATTAACATGTAAATTTTTGGCCAGGTATTTTCCACCTTCTAAATCCGCTAAATTTAGAGTTGATATTTCGAATTTTGTGCAATATGACCAGGAATCTCTCTATGAGGCATGGGAACGTTATCAGGATTCAATCTGGAGATGTCCATACCATGGTTTCACAGTCCCCATTCGGGTGCAGATGTTCTATAATGGACTTTCACAAACAAACAGGTCCAGTATAAATGTGACCTGCGGGGCTCAATTTTGAAGAAGAAATCGGAAGAAGCCCAAGACTTGATTCAAGAGATGGCAGGCAATCACTACCAGTGGCCTCTCAGGGACAAGCAGACCATTAAGAAGCCAACCGGTGTGTATAAGGTAACTGTCATAGAGACAATGGAAACTAAGGTTGATGCTCTAACAAAACAGATCCAAACAGTGATGCAAGTTCAAGCACAGATTATGACACAAGCCAGTGCACCAGTGTCTCCATTGCATTGTGGTCTGACAGGCCATGAGAGTATGGATTGCCATCTGAGCAATTCTTTTTCTCCACTAATTGAGGAAGCCAAATTCATGAATAATGTCAATCAAAACTAAAATAATTCTTACAATCCTGGTTGGAGGAGTCACCCGAATTACGCATGGGGAGGTCAGCAGAACGGTTAAGGTTCAAATTCAAACGCCTATAGACCACCTAACTTGCAGAACCAAGGTACAAAACCAGAAAATAGGCTGCTCGATCCTCATGAGTTGATAGCAGAATACATAAAGGAGACTGATAACAAATTTCAAGCCATTCAGTCACAGATAACCGCTCTTACCACTTTGCTCTTGAAAAGGCCTCAAGGAACATTACCCACTCAAACTGAGCCAAACCCAAGGGAGCATGTCAATGCGATTTCTCTTCAGCAAGCATAAAAAGACAACTCTACTTCCACGGAAGAAAACAACACTGCTGAAGAAATTAAGTCAGAAGGAGAGCACGGCCGTGCAGCACTTATGGCATGGCCATGCCATTTGTCCAGTAAGCAGAATCAGGTAACAATCACTAGTGAGGTACAATTTTCTCTTCCAAATCTTTTTACTGAGAATAATAGCTTGCAAAATGATGAATTCTTGAGAACTAATGTAAAATTGTATGTTAAATCACCTCCTGATAAAAATGAACATCTTTCAAAATGGGGTAATACAAATTAATAAGGAATGCTCTGCTGTTATTTTAAATAAATTACCTCGTAAAATTAAAGACCCAAGAAGTTTTACTGTTCCCTATTCCATTGAGAATGCCCATTTTGATAAAGCATTATGTGACTTAGGCGCTAGTATAAATCTAATGCCTTATTCTGTGTCAAAAAGGCTTGGTTTACAGGAACCTCAGAGCACCAAAGTCTCATTGCAGCTAGCGGATAGAACCATTACCCACCCTAGAGGAACAATAGAAGACGTGTTAGAAAGGGTGGGGAGATTCATGTACCCAGTAGACATTGTAATATTGGACATGAAGGAGGATGAGGAGGTCCCTATCATTCTGGGATGGCCTTTCTTGGCCACCAGTGATGCTAAAATAGAGGTCAAACAAGGAACCTTAACCTTAAGGCATAAGGGTGAAGAAGCTGTCTTCAAGGTGTCCCCAAGACCATCGTGATCAGTACTTTAAAACAGGTCATTAGGCTCGTGACATAAAACAAGCGCTGCGTAGGAGGCAACCTGTATTTTATTATATTTTATTGTATGTTAAAAAAAAACGAAATTTTTTAGAAAGAAATAATTGTAGGAAGTGTTGCAAAAATTTTGAAGTGCCCCCCATTTTTGAACTAAAATTTAAAATCTGGAAAAATAGGAGGGCACGACAGTGCTCCTTGTTGGCACGGCTGTGCCACTCGCACAACTGCTTAGAATATAAGAAGGGAGCAGAGCACGGGCACAGCACTGCCCTTGCTCACCTAGTGCTCCCCCTATTGTGCAGATTCCCTGCTTAATTCACTTCTCCAAGGTAAAAATCTCACTTCTTGCTCTTTAATTTCTATGGTTTGGTATTATGATAGGTTAGGTTTAAGGTTGTTTTATTCCCCTTTTGATTTTATGCATATTAGCTGTTGTTTTGTTGCTTTTTAGTGATGATTCCTATTAGGAAGTGTTAGTTTAGATATTTTGCATGTTTTGGCTGTGTTTTATGGGGCATATTGAGTTTTGCGCGTGGCACAGGCAATAACACGACTGTGTTGTTCTAAGAACAAGTCGTGCTGCTCCTATTTCTGAATTTTTGTATGTGCACGGGACCTCGCACGGCCGTGCTGTTCGTATATTGTTAAATTCTGGAAAATGCACTCAGCATGGCCGTGCCCCCTGTTAGCACGGTCATGCTAATTTAAAATTTCTAAAAAAATATTTTCAGCACGGCCGTACCATGCGAGAGCACGGCCGTGCCATGCGAGAGCACAGCCGTGCCAGTCCCAGAATGCTTAAATAGAATTATTTTGTCTGGATTTGAACCCATCTATCCTATACCTATGCTAAATACTTATGTTTTGTATATTTTTATGATTACTCTGGACACTAAGGATTGGTTTTTGGCATATACAGGACTATGGCACCTAAACGCCCTCGGACTTCCCGTGCCCCATCCTCTACCCCACCTATTCCTCCTCTTCCAGCATAATACCGGGAAAAATATGCACAACTGCAGACCTTCGATTGGCATCCAACTCGATTCTTGGTACCAACATATTTTGCCGACTTTGGGATGCAGCACGAGGTAGACTCTTATTTGCAGAGAATTGGTTGGGAATTGGTTGCAGAAGTCAGATGTCCTACATTTAAGGAGCCAACCCTTGAATTCTTGGCCACCTGCATAAATATCATAGCTGATCCCGAGATCAGTGTGCGCTTTCATCTATTAGGTCAATGGCATGAAATCTCTTTGCCCAAGTTCAATGTTGCCTTGGGATTTGAGACAGAAGCAACCATCCAGGAAGACGATTATAACTAGGGCCTGACTGAAATCCCTCCCGAGTTTAAGGAGGGAATTTTCTAGTATACACTCACTGGTGAACATCATTATAACCCCAGTCGCTCAAGAGCTAGCAAACTACATCATCCAGCTGTCAGAACAGTTCACAGATGGTTGTCCCAATCAATAAATGGGAGAGCCAAAAGTGAGGGGTCGGTATCCCGAAGCGACTTATTTCTCCTTTGGTGTATGATGAATAGTGAAGGACATCGTTGTAATGCCGGCATTATGCTCCTTCGTACCTGCACAAACTTAGGAAAGAGACTACAATCCGAAAACAAGGGTGCAACACCCTTTCCCGAGTGTCACACTCCCGAACGTTTATAAGGCCGAAAATATTTATTAATGCGGAAAATACGATTTTTCTTTTTCTTTTATTTTCATAAAGATGTAATGGGATTAGTAAAGGTAATAAATAATACTAATAAGTGAACTTAGGTTCACCATGCATTACTAGGACATACATACAGTATTATAAATACAGAAACAGAAAATGGAAAACAGAAACATCAATTACTGTATACAGACATAAGTCTAATGTATGACTGACATAATACAATAAGTACTAGGAGTCATCGCTCCCAAAAGGTACTACAAAAACTGACATAGTCTGGCCGACAACAAAACTAAAACAGAAAAAGAGTCCACCTCCGAACTCAAAAGGACTGCGGAACCGAACCATCGTCGCGTCCATCTGTTCAAGCATCAACAGGAAGTACCAGCAGAAAACATACAGATATGGGTGAGATTCCGGTTCATCAACACAACAAAATAGCAGTAGTAAAAACGGGACGACTCACCAGGTAACAGCGTACCCAACATGTTAAGCAGTTAAACAACATACTAAAACTCTCAATATAAATCATGTTAAACAGTTAGCAGTACAATAACAGTACAATATAATGCATTCTTAAATAGAACAGCGATGTATAACAGTAAATGTAAACATCAATAGCCATAAACATCAATAGCCATGCAATGCAATGCAATGTATATGACTCAATGTCAATGTCACTGGGTACTACTCTGACCCCTACTCCATGGAGCTAACAAAACATTCGGAGAGAGTGAATGGGAGGACATGTTCCGGTTTCTGCCAGCCATGAGCAAGATGCTACAACATTCGTAACGTGCACGTATCTGGCTTTACGGTAACACTCTCGACCAAACATGAAAAGTACGGCATCTAGTAGAGGATATCAGTGTATTGCACGGATTCGCCACGACACAGAAGAATCACCAACTGGTCACATGTCAGCCCTTCCAACCCTGATACCTCCAAAAAGACCATTGAAGATCGTCACCGTAAGATTCGCACCCGCATCAAGGTGTAAGCTCAACTCCTAGGCTCAAGGCCTTACAACTATGCACATGAAATGCCAATGCTTACACAAAACAGATGCGATAAAGCATTGTCTATCCATTGGATAGACCTCAAGGTTCACTAAGGTTCTCTTCCTTAGAAACTACACATATCTTTGTTTTATAAAACATTTATCCATCGGATAAAACAATTATCCATCGGATAAATATCTCGTGATTCCTTTGGAATGATCCAGACTGCTTTCAGAATCGCCGACTGTCCCCACAAACCAACACAAGTCTTTTCAGCGTGTTTTGTCCTTACTCACACGCTTTCTAGGAAACTTCCCAGAAGGTCACCCATCCCATAATTATTCTAAGTCAAGCACGCTTAACTATAAAGTTCTTATGTTCTAAGTTCCCGAAAAGAAGATAAATCTTGTTGGTATGGGTAGTACCAATCAATTCTTATATGCCTTCCCTTAGCTATACAGTCCCATACCTGCATAGCCTCAGGATTCCTTCCACTGTACAGTCCCATACCTGCACAATCTCAGGATCTCTCTCATTCCGGTCATCACAAGACGGAAACAATTGAACGATTAACCTGGATCCGAATCATCGGTCCGTCATCGAACTACTGTTTTGAAAACCAAAACGTTTCGTGTTTGTGTTTACATCTTATGAATTATGTCTCAAGTCCTAAGCATTATGAATAAGGATTGAGAATCCTCTTAGATAAGTCTTTAAGCCTTTCTAAGATATTAATCCCTTGTTTTCAATTAAGGAAACAAGTGTTGATTTCACTTAAGTCTTATGAAGTCATTGATGTACTAAGTCATCAATGGTATAGCACATGGTCTTGTTCCACCACATACCATACTTAATTAACCCTTGTCTTCAACTCTAAGTTAATTACTTAACTTAGGTTTTTCACGCGTAAAACTTTACGATTGAGTTAGAAAACTCTTTTTGTAAACCAAACAACTTTTACAGTTGAAAACTCATTTGATTTAAAACAACATTTGAACTACTTACTTCATTTCTAGCATTTTCTGAAACATGAAATTCGCTTAGCGGAATTCTATTCGCTTAGCGAAAATGAGGCAGTAATGCCTCCTTTGGAACTCCTCTGGATCGCTCGGCGAAATATCCATCGCGTAGCGAAACGTATTGTATTCACTTAGCGAATATGTATTCCCTTAGCGCAAGTACAGACGGTTACACCTCTTTGTAAACGCCTCTGGATCGCTCGGCGAAACAGAATTCGTGTAGCGAAATTCACTGGGTTGGCTTAGCGAGTATAATTTCGCTTAGCGAAATGGAGGCGGTTGTACCTCCTTTGGAGACTTCTCTGGATCGCTCAGCGAGACTTAATTCGCGTAGCGAAATTCGCTGGGTTGGCTTAGCGAATATGAATTCGCATAGCGAAAGTGAGGCAGTGATGCCCAACTAAGACTTTCCCTGTTTTTCGCTTAGTGAAAGTAATTTCGCTTAGCGAAAACTTGCCTTAAAACAAGACATCAACCTTATGGAACCATTTTGATTCTCTTCATGAAAACACTTCTTTTCTCATTTTGAGTCACTTGATTAGCTAGATGAACTAAGGATAAGGTATAAAACATGTTTCACTTTGGTGAAAGCACTTTGAGATTTAATTCCATTTAAAGTCATTTAGGGTTTTTCTTTGAAAATCACAAGTTATTGAAAACACTTTCTTTACATCAAAACTTGACTTGTCCAAGAACTATTCATATCCTTCCTTTCCTCAAGGTCATGGCTAATAACCAACTAGGAATCAATGTGAAGTTTTACTTCATCAACCAATCAAAGTATGGCTCACAATACTTACACAATCATGATAACCATAATACACATTACTACATCATAATCAAACATCCAAGTCCATCACACATTATGGTCTCATAATCAACAATAAAAGTCCATTCTTGATCTAGTGATCAAAGTAGGTTTTCCAACATACATGAAAATGGTTTTTCATTCAATCATCTCATCATCATCATATGCTAAAGCACACTACAACATACTAAAGCATAAACTCATCATGGCAATCTTGTTCTCCAAGAGAACTTAACAAAACTTAACACATAAAAGTGAACCCAAACTAAAAGGTTTCACCTACACATAATTTAAACAACCATCTTCACTACCACCATCTTGGTGTGATGAGGTTCTTCTCCCCATACCTGTTAAAGAGCAGATTCCCGGATCAAAATCGGTTGATCGGTTTGTGAACCTCCTGATAGTTGTCACCAACTACAAACAACCAAACAATCAAACATTAAACAACAACCAAATCAAACTCAACAATTCTCACAAAGAGGGTTTCAGCCACCCTAGGGTAAAGAGGTTAGGAATTGATCTTGGTTTTCCATTTCATGGATTCAAAGGCATTAGGAAAGCTAAGGATGAAATCAAGTGTTAGAAATCAAAAATTGATGAAAACACTATGCATCATCATCAAGAAGGGTTCGGCCATAAAGTGCTTTTTGAGCTATGATGAGAGTTGAATCATAAGCTCTTGGGTTTAGGTAGAGAATGATGAGGTGAGAGTTCAAAGAAATTGGTCTCACATCAAAATGATTTTTCTACAATTTCCTATGGATTTTCAAAGTTTTGGATCTAAGAAATTCTTTTCATGAAAATGGATCTTGATCTTGAAATAAAGAGATATTCAAGAAGCTAAGAGATCATAGAAGTGATCTTACCTTGAAATGATGGAAGATTGCTCAAGGAATCAAGTGATTCTAACAAGGTTTCATGAATCTCTCATGAACAACAATGGAGGTTTTGCTCTAAGGAAGGAGATGGGTGTTCTTGGTTCTTCAAGAAGGGCTGGGCTGCGTGAATGAGAGGGTGTGAGGGCTGAGTTCAGCCTTAAAACAAGTCACTTAAGGGCAAAAAGGTCATTTGCCAAAAGGGTAAAATGGTAAAAGTGCAAAAGACTAAGGTTAGGGGTATTTTGGTCATTTCGCATCTAGATTTTCCCGATCGTCATGACGACTCTGGCATACTCTCCCAAGTGTCCTGGTATGATGTGATATCAAGATTATCTGTTGGCGAGTCTCGGTAAATCCATATGTGGCTCCGTTCGTCACCCGATTGAGGATTCCGCCCGAACGAAGGTCAGGAAGTGATTTTTCTGAAATTTTTACGAAATTTAACCAAAACGTAGAGAATAAAATTCTAAGACTTACTGTCTCGTTCACGGGTCTATCTGAGGTCTTCTGAGCAGTAAAATCATACTGTCAGTATAAAAATGCAGACCGGACTCCGTTTGAGTTTTTGACTCAAAACTTAATCGTAGCTTCCTACGATATCGTCGAGCATGACTATGGTCTCGGAATATTTTATTTCCATTCCTAAGACCTCGAATAAAATAAAGACATTAAAATACTGAAGAATTAGAAAACGTGAAAATCGGGGCGTTACAAAGGGCCACATCCTTATTGGCTCATTCATTTCTAGGTTAGCTCAACATTATGGCTATATGCCTAGTCCAACCATGACCCAGATTTCCATGGCAGGCCTGGGATTGTAGACTTTAGTTGCCATTGGGGTACTGCGCCGCGATAATCATGGTAACTACACTCTTAATGAAAGGGAGGGTCTTGGTATTGAGGGAGTAAGCATAGCAGAAGAGGACCCGGTTCATCCAGAGCAGGGGCGAATTTCTGGGGCCCCGGAATTAGTAACGCAGTCATAATCAGATTTTCATAAACTAGTGGCATGGATAGACCGACTGGAGCTACACATGACTCAGCATTTTGATGCACAGCAGATCTCCCTGACCACCATCTTATAGCTACTTCAGGCTCACTATCCTCCTCCACCTCAGTGATTCCCTGCTATGATACTTTAAGCGTCTGTGCTATTGTATCAGGGGTTATGTTGTAAAATTCTCTCTTCTCCCTTCCTTCTCCACCTGTATTTCATGATTATATGTATGCATTGAGGACATTGCATAAGTTAAGTGTGGGAAGGGAAAATATATTCATATTTTTGACTCTGTTGCATCCAATTATTTGGCTTAAAACTTTTAAAATTAAGGAAACCCCTTACAAAAAATTTTTTTTTTTTTTTGAAAAATTGATTTGATAGTCTCATAAGTATATTTAAAAAGGTTAATCCTTTGAAAACTGATAATTGGCCGATCAGTTCTTTGATTTAAAACTCTTCATTAGACTTAAATCCTAAAATGTGAGGTTTGGGCTTTTATGATGTTAAGTGACATTGCCAAATGTTCTGATATTAACCTTTTTTTTCTTTGATGAGTGTGACTCTCAGGTATTATATATTCTAGAACTTGTCTTGAGACCATCTCAAGGCAAATTTGACTTATGCATGTGGAACTCTGGTTGGGGCACTCTTAGGTATTCTTTCTGGCCTACATATTTTGTTAAAACACTTCTCCCGTAGTTGCCTAATTTTGAGCCTTTTATGAAAATTCTCTTCTTGGTCCCTACTCTAAAAAATTAAAATTAAAATTATTTTTGGTGACCCCTTGGAAGTGTGAACCATATTGTCATATAGGTTTTGATGTTGACAAATAGAGTATTAATGAGAGAATACATTTTGATGTTGACCTATAGTATATCAAGGGGAGAACACATTTATATGTTGTCAAATAATATATCATTGTACTAAGCTTGAATGGATTATATACATGTGTTATATGATTAAAATGATTTATTAGTATATACACATGTGACAAATACTTGATATACTTGATATATGTATTTGATTGAATGGCATAGAAAATAAATTTGTTATTATTATTAAATGCCTAAGATAAATAAAATATTGAGTGATAATGTGATGATCAATTAAACAAAAATATGAAATATATTATTGATATTGTTTGATCACATTTAAATAAAGACATCAGAAATATTAATTGGAATATTATCTTAAAAATATGTCTTTATATGATAAAGGCTTTGTGCATGGAATTAAATGTGTAATATATTATATCTTGAACTAATATGCTTTATGAGAAATATCATAGAAAAGTTCAGGTTAAGCAAAGCTATGAAGTCAAAAATATTAAAGGGCAAAGATTCAAGATCAATCAGGATTATCAACATTAATAAAAGAAATGTCAAGATTTTGAAGAGCAAATATTTGAAAGACATTTCCTTGAAGAATCTCAAGAAGATCAAGAATTCAAAACCAAGAGTTATAGGCTTCAAAAATAGTCATATTAGAAGGGTCTTAGAATTTAATGTAAGATATAAGAAGGTAATAATGGCTCAATTCTCTAAAAATAATTTTACCAAAATTATTTCAAAAATGTTTTGAAAAACATGTTTTCAAATTATCAAAAATATTTTTGAGAAATATCTTTGGTTTCCTATTTGGTTGAAAAAGGCTTTATCTCTGAAAATTAATTTTGGGAAACAATAATCGATTAGGATAATTGATTATGGTTAGTTTGTGTTTCAACGTGAAAAATGTTTTTGGCTAACAGCAAAGGTATAATCGATTAGGATAATCGATTATGACCATTTACGAAACTAGGAAGTTTTTACAGAGAACCCTTAATCGATTAGACAAGTTTTATTGAAAATATCAGTTATGGCATAAAAGCCATAATCGATTATGGAAATGTAATAATCGATTATGATGCGCTTAAATGAGAGTATTTCATTTCTTTAGCTGCTACATTTATGGCTCCAACGGCTAGTTTTTCAAATTGATTTATCAGAAAAGGAATTTGTATTAATTAATGAAATATCTTTTAAAATTCCAAATGGCCATATTTCAAAAAGCTTATAAATATATCTTGAGGGCCTTTGAGAAGTTAAGAGAGAGAGAGAGAACGCGCTAACAGTTTGAACCAATCTTTTTATACTCTTTTCTCTTCTATTTTGAAAAATACTCGAGCCATTATTATACTTTGATTATCATAAGTTCTTGAGTGTATTTGTTGCACATAGTTGTGCTCTGATCTTCAAGTTGTTTATCCGTACTATTGGGAGTGCATTATATCGGTAAGAGTCAAACGACTCAAACCATTCTTGAGGCTCTAAGGTTACCAACACTTGTTATGCTTGGTTGAGGCTCTATCACTGGGGGAGGTTATATCCCTGGCCTGTGAGGAGTGCTCGGGAGGTTGTGAGCACCTGTTAAGCTTGCTTGGGGCTCTGTCACTGGGGGAGGTTACATCCCTGGTCTGTGAGGAGTGCTCGGAACGTTGCCAGCACCTGTTAAGCTTGGTTGAGGCTCTATCACTGGGGGAGGTTATATCCCTGATCTGTGAGGAGTGCTCGGAAGGTTACAAGCACCTGTTAAGCTTGTGGTTATTTGAGGCTTTTTCACTGGGGTAGGTGATATCCCTGGTCTGTGAGAAGTGCTCTGTTATTGTGAAGGTTACAAGCACATGTTAAGCTTGGTTTTGTAAAACAGTTGCAAGCACCAGTTAAGCTTGTTTTTATAGTGGAACAAAATCCCACAAGTGGAGTGGGGACTGGACTAGGCCACTGGTGGTGCATGGCTGAACCAGAATAAAATACTTATGTCCTGCTTTTCTTCCTTCATCTTTTTATATTATATTTAAACAAATTTTTTTTCCGCTGCAAATTCTGTTTTAATTTATAAAAAGGTTTTTGATTGTGCAAAAAGTTTTCGTTTTTATTTCAAAACCCAATTCACCTCATCTTGGGTATTGGTTGCCACGGCCAACAAGTGGTACCAGAGCTTTGGCTCTGATCAGTAGCTTAACAGTTCAAAGTTAAGATCCTTGATAGCAACCACTTTCGAAAACTTTGTCATTATGAAATTTGGTTTCAATATAAACAAACCACCATTCTTTGATTGTGAGGATTTTGTTTTCTAGCGTGCAAAAATTGAATTTTACATGAAGTCAACTGATGTGGACTTATGGGAAATTAGAGTCTATGGACCCTATACAAAACCCAAAGAGCTTCAGACTGAGTTTGAGAAAAACTGATTTTGCTTGAATAACAAAGCCACAGAAATTCTTCAAAATTGCTTATGTGAAGATGGCTATAAGAGAATCAAAGAGTGTGAATATGCCAAGAACATTTTAAATACACTTGATAATTTTTACTTGGTCACTAATGATTTTGAAATTGAAAGTAATTGCAGGAAAGGGCAAAACTCATTGGAGGAAAGTCATCCTCAAGATCATGCCAAGAAATGATGTCACATAAGCCAAGCATCGTCAAGAGGAATGCTTCATAAGTCTGAAGGTGGAATCACAAATGGAAGCAACGAATCTCTTGATAGACTACTCAAACAAGAGTAAGATAAAACAAAAGTGGGTAAGAAAGGATAATCCTATGACTTCTCACAATGTGTAACCTCCCAGTTTTCGGAAGCGGCAATTGGATAATTATATATTTCTTTATGATTATTATTAGGGCTTGAATGTGCGTTTAGAGAGTATGTTAAGAGTAGGAGTGAATAGGATAAGAGGAAGGTGAAGAACAAAGGAACAGGGGTATAACGCTCAAGCGTGGACCCATGTAACGCTCAAGCGTGATGTCGCTATAGCGTGGAGGGCTTTGGACGCTCGAGCATGGACCCTATGACCAGTGACTGGCAGTGATGGGACGTAAAGTGACATGTGTCGGTTACGCGTCACGGCTGGCACGTGATGGGCGGTGCCTTAGCGGTGAGGAAACGTCAACGGTTAAGCGTTGATAAGGACAACGCTCAGGCGTTGGAACGCTAAAGCATGGAGTTCCAGAATGCTAAAGCGTTCTCAGTAGAATTTTACCCCTATAAATAGTTGCTCATTTTCAACTTGCACGAGTTTTACAGTTCTCAGCTGATACAGAGAGCATGAGAATAAGGGTGCAGAGGTGAGGTTGAGGCTTTGATTCCAAGTTGTGATCAGTTCATTCGTCCGATTACAATTCCGATCGTGTTTTCGCGATCAGGGCAACTCCTACTCTAATTCTACCGGTTTGCTTTCTTGATTTGTCAAGGGTAAGCCGAGATTCCATATCTACCTACATTGTACCTATACAATGTTGTCTTTTGGTTTAAGCTTCTTTTCACGGTTTTTAACTCCGTATTAGGGTTAATGCTATGGTCTACGTGTTATTTCCGTGATTAGGGCAAGTTTGGAAGCTGTGTAAGGAACCCTTGGGGAGCAAGAAGGTTGCGGCAGCAAGGCAAGGAGAGGAGCAAAGGAGTGCTCATTGTGATCGAGGTCATCACCGTAATCGCAACCAGGTGGGGAGAAAGAGTTACACACATCGGGGAGGCAAGAGTAGTCCATATAGTTGTGTTGTATGTTTTATGTGTACAGGGGAACCCTAAACCCTATATGAGGTTGAGACCTAACAAAGTACCTAAACCCTAGGTTAGCAGATTCGTGATGGATGATAAAATGTGATAATTGATGATATATGTGTACCTATTATCTATGATAACTGGTACTCGCAAGAGATGCATGAGATATTATTGATGATGGTATTTTAGTATGTTATACTATTTATTGCTTTATGGAGCATGTTGATAATTGATGAAATATTGCATTATATTTGGAAATACATATACATATGAGATTCGGAGGTTTAGCATGATTAGGGCTTTGACCCCGTGTTGGATGTTTGAGCTGATAATTGAGATCTGAGGTATAGTGGATCTTGGAGCTCATAAGGTTATGATGGGAGGTTGGAGCTCATATGTGTACCCGTGGAGCTTGGGGCTCATGTATGTATCTTTGGAGCTTGGAGCTCATGTTGCTAAGAGCAAGTTGCATGTGTTGTAATATCAGCTCAAGAGAGATGGATAACATGCATAGCATATGCATCTGATGCCAAGTGGCGAGCCGTATGCTGTGAGGCATATGAGGTTGGTGCACCGAGTGCAGGTGCGGAAAACGGAAGGGAAGGTTTGTGTGACCTCAGGGATATACTGGACACAGGTGTACCCATAAGAGACCGTTGAGGTAGCTCCTATCATGTCGTGGCGGTCCTAGGCACGTCCTACTTTCCCGACTGGACCCTGAGTCTTTCCAGTTACTGGTGGATCTTCCGAGGAGGCCCAGTTAACCCTCTTTGTCTGGGACAGTTGAGCGGTGATGCACTTCTATGGGTCACGGTGAGCGGAACGGATTACCGGAACAAACCAACTTGTGGTCCGTTAAGCAGACGAGATGTTGCCCTTAGTAGGGTGTTTAGTACCGGCCGGCATGCATGGAAAGAGTGTGCGTACATTTAGCTAGAGAACGACCATGGTGTCATGATATTGAGAGATGATTGTGTATGCTATATGTTCTGCATTGCATCATCCCTGTTATATATGTGCTATATATCTTATCTCTGTGCATTTCTTTGTATGTGTACTTTCGGTTTTGCCGACAGACGACGAGTTAGTAGAGGATCAGAATGGACCCGAGGCTTCACCCATTCTTCACAGGGGCACCGCGGATGCCGGTGCAGGGAGACCTTGAGATAGTCTACCACGATGAGAGGGGATGGCAGGTGGACCCTTCGACATTTTTGGCCGTGTATACCGGACCTGTCCACTTGATCTTCCGGAGCGGCACTCCGCCATATGCCGACATTGTCGGATCTTATCGAGTGTACCAGTTTCTTCCCTTCTCTCGGATGTGGCACCCTTCGAGGCAGAGAGAGCGAGACTACTTGTGGGCGGCACCCCAGTCTTCCTTAGTATACAACAGGAGAGGCTTTGTGCACCGAGGACAGCGCAAGCGCTCAGGGAGGTACTTGCGGGCAGCCCAGAGGCGTAGGATTGTAGTGTCGAGTTCCTCGTCCAAGTATGAGCCTATGCAGGTTTATAGGCGCACTCATGGAGAGGGATAGGGTAGTTAAGGGCATCCTCACCATTGAGGGTGAGAGCCAGCCAGTGCGTTCCTAAGATTGTGTGGAGAAGTGTTTGATGTACTTGAGAGTGGGCTAGGGAGTGTGCTGGTGAGCCTGAGAGCTTCTTTTTGGAGGTCCTGAGATGTACTTTGTTTATGCTTTCAGTTACTTTTTATGTATTTTAGTCTGTATTGTTACTTAGCCCTACTGATGCGGCCATCATGTATATATATTAGTACTGCATGTGTTTCTTATAACCTGTTGTGCTTACTCTGATGTTGTGCGCTCTTAAGGGATTATATGTTATCATTGTTTTAATAAGCGTGTAATCGTTAAATTATAATTAATAGTATATTGGGTTCTAAATAATGGGACTTCCTCGAGTGGGACTTGGGGACGTAACATTAAGGTGGTATCAGAGCAGTTTGGTCCTATCTAGACTGTGGAAGTTGGGGATTAGAACTGTGAGGTATTTGGGAGTTGAACTGGCATAGTTTACCGTCTCTGTAAGAGAGTACGACTGCGTCTAGAGGGGTAGAATACACGCGATTAACAGTTGTAATGTTTGTGTGAATGATAAGTAGGTGTATGTATTTATGTTACTTATCATGTTTGGACTTTGAGCTAACGGTTACTTGAATCAGGAACCAATGGCTCGAGGAAGAGGTAGAGGCAGGGGTAGGACCGGACCCAGTGGAGGTCCAGAGGCTGCTGCTTCACATACGGGGAACGGGGCTGAATCTTTGGAAACCCTTAGAACTATGAGGGATATGGCTGCTGCTATGCTACAACAAACACAACAAAATGCTCAACTCATTCAACTGACCTGTGAGAATCAGCAACAACAGCAACAACAGAGGATTGTGAGGAATGAGGATGCTGGTTTATATGCCTTCATGAGGCGACAACCGCCACAGTTTCACGGGGACTACAATCCCGAGGGGGCAGAATTATGGATCCAAGAACTGGAGAAGATTCTTGCCGCAACACATTGTGATGAAGCTCAGAAGGTTTCTTATGCTCCTTTCACGCTGATGGGAAGAGCAGAGATGTAGTGGAAAGGGAAGCAGAGACTGTTCGAAGCCGAAGGAAGGGCTGTAACTTGGGGGATGTTCCGAGAATGTTTCCTGGAGAAATATTTCCCTCGGATGACCAGGAGGGAAAAAGACAAAGAGTTTCAGAGTCTGAAGCAAGGCAACATGACAATCGGGGAATACGCAGCAAGGTTTGAGGCGCTGCTTAAATTCTCAAAGTTTTATCAGTGGTACCCAGATAAAGAGTGGATGTGTCGCAGGTTTGAAGATGGTCTGAAATACGAAATTCAAAAGGCAATAGTACCTTTGGGGATTTCTGTATATCGCGACATGCTGAATCGGTGTTCGGCAATTGAGAACATCGAAAGGAGAAGAGAGGTGGCAACCAGGAGCGGAGGACCTATCCGCAGTAACCAGAGAGGCAAAGGTGGAAAGTTTCAGAGTGGCCGGGGCCCATACCAGAGGCCGGTACAGAGGACTGGAGATGCTGGACATCAAGGACCAAGTGCAACACCGGGGTTGCAAGGATGTTTCAAGTGTGGAGGACCACACATGGCTCGAGACTGCAAAAGTCAAGTGCCCGGGAGGACCATAACTTGTTATGCATGTGGGAAGCAAGGGCACATGGCTAAGGACTGTAGACAAGGGAATGCACGACCGTCAGGTGTGACTGGACAAGCAGCGAGACCACAAGCTACGGGAAGAGTGTTTGCCGTGAGGGGAGCTGAATCCTCTCGAAGCCCAGATCTGATCCAAGGTAAGTGTTTAGTTTCGGGGAAACTCTTATCTGTATTATTTGATTCGAGGGCTACTCACTCATTTATTTCTATGGAGTGCGTGGATCATTTAGGGTTACCAGTTTCATCTTTACCTTAAGACCTTACTGTTTCCACACCTACTGGTGATTCATTGACTACCCTGTTTGTATGTTTGAAATGCCCTATTACCATAGAAAACAGACATTTCATTATTGACCTAGTCTGTCTGCCTATGCAGCAGATTGATGTTATTTTAGGCATGGATTGGCTTTCGGCTAACCATGTGATACTAGACTGTTCTAATAAGACTCTTTGTTTCTCTGAGCAATCTGGATTGACGCCTGCTAATGAAAGTATTTCGAAGGATGTACGATCTGGAGAGTTCGTGGTGCTGTTCTCCTTGGAAGCGAAGGAAACTCCGAACGTGGAAGCGTTGCCGATTGTGCGGGAATTTCCTGAGGTATTTCCGGATGATGTTCCAGGGTTACCACCGGAAAGGGAGGTCGAGTTTAACATAGATCTTGTACCAGGAACTGGACCTATTTCGCTAACACCTTATCGAATGTCTCTAGCAGAGTTGGAGAAGTTTAAGAAATAGTTGGATGAAATGCTAGGCAAGGAATTCATCAGACCTAGTGCGTCACCATGGGGAGCTCCAATATTGTTTGTTAAGAAGAAGGATGGGAGTTCAAGGTTATGTGTGGACTATTGTCAGCTCAATAAAGTGACAATAAAGAATAAGTACCTATTGCCGAGGATAGATGAGTTGATGGATCAGTTGAGGGGAGCAACTGTGTTTTCCAAGATCGATCTGCGATCTGGATACCATCAAATCAGAGTAAGGAAGGAGGATATACCGAAGACTGCTTTTCGAAGTCGGTATGGGCATTACGAGTATTTGGTTATGCCGTTTGGTGTGACTAATGCTCCGGATGTATTCATGAATTATATGAACAGGATTTTCCGACCGTTCCTAGATAAGTTTGTTGTCGTGTTTATCGATGACATCCTTATTTACTCTCCGAGTAGAGAGAAACATCAAGAACATCTTCGCATAGTGCTAAAGGTACTAAAGGATAGGCAGTTATACGCTAAGTTATCTAAGTGTGAGTTCTGGTTGGAAGAAGTACAGTTTCTAAGACACGTGATTAACAAGGATGGAATCATGGTGGACCCTGCCAAGGTTGAGGCGGTGGTCAAGTGGGAAAGCCCGAAGTCTGTGAGCGAGGTTTGCAATTTTCTTGGTTTGGCGGGCTATTACAGGCAGTTTATTGAGGGATTCTCTAAGATTGCGTTGCCCATGACGCAATTGACGGGAAAAGGAAAAGCGTTCGAGTGGACGAAAGCTTGTGAGCAAAGTTTCGAAGAACTAAAGCGTCGATTGACTACGTCGCCAGTGTTGGTTTTTCCGGATCCGTTAGAACATTTTGACATATATTGTGATGCGTCATATCAAGGATTGGGTTGTGTCCTCATGCAAGGAGGAAAAGTGGTGGCGTATGCCTCCTGACAGTTGAGAGTGCATGAACGGAACTACCCGACTCATGATCTGGAGCTAGTTGCGATAGTGTTTGCATTAAAGATATGGAGACATTATCTGTATGGTGCTAAATTTAGCATATTTAGCGACCATAAAAGCCTAAAGTATTTGTTCGACCAGAAGGAGTTGAACATAAGGCAGAGGAGGTGGATGGAATTCATAAAGGACTATGAATTCGACCTACAATACCATCCAGGAAAGGCGAATGTCGTAGCGGATGCGCTCAGTAGGAAGTCCCTGCACGTATCTGCAATGATGGTGCGAGAGTTTGAGTTGTTAGAGCAGTTTAGAGATATGAATCTGGACGTAGAAATCGTCGAGGATAAGATGAATCTTGGGATGATTGAGGTTACTAGCGATTTCTTGAATCTGCTTTGGAAAAGACAGGATGAGGATGAATACCTTAAAAAGGTTAATCAGTCAATCAAGGGAGGCAAAACGTTTGAGTTCAAGAGAGGTTCGGATGGTCTTATCAGGTTTGGCGATCGAATCTGTGTGCCTGAGGATAGTGGAGTCAAGAAAATGATTTTGGAGGAAGCGCAAAAAAGCAAGTTGAGTTTTCACCCAGGGGCTACTAAGATGTATCAGGACTTGAAAAAGTTATTCTAGTGGCCAGGGATGAAGAAAGATGTAGCGGCTTATGTTTTATCTTGTTTGGTGTGTCAAAAAGCAAAGGTTGAACACTAGAAGCCAGCAGGACTATTGCAATCGTTGGACGTTCCAGAATGGAAGTGGGACAGTATTGCAATAGACTTTGTTTCTGGGTTACCAAGGACTCAGAAGAGATGTGATGCAATTTGGGTCATCATAGACAGGTTGACGAAATGTGCTCGTTTCTTACCTATCAACCAGAATTATTCTCTGGAAAAATTGACTCAGATTTACATCAGGGATGTGGTGAAGCTACACGGTGTGCCTTCAAGTATTATATCGGACCGAGACCCGAGGTTTACTTCAAGGTTTTGGAGAAGCTTGAATGATCCATTGGGAACTAAGTTAAGATTGAGTTCTGCTTATCATCCCCAAACAGATGGTCAGTCAGAACGGACGATTCAATCGTTGGAGGATTTGTTGAGAGCTTGTGTGTTGGAACACATAGGAAGTTGGGACGATTTTATTCCTTTGATTGAGTTTACCTATATCAACAGTTATCACTCGAGTATCGGGATGGCACCATATGAAGCTTTATACAGAAGGAAGTGCAGGACTCCGTTGTGTTGGTTTGAGACTGGAGAGAATCAGTTGCTAGGTCCGGAGTTGGTGCAACGGACGACGGAACAAGTTAAATTGATCCGGGAAAAGATGAAAGCCGCAAGGGATAGGCAGAAAAGCTACGCTGACAAACGGAGGAGACCCATAGAGTTCCAGGAGGGCGATCATGTATTTGTAAGAGTTACTCCAAGGACTGGTATTGGTAGGGCAATTCAATCCAGAAAGCTTACACCCAGATTTATAGGATCATTTCAAATTCTTCCCCGAATTGGTCCAGTAGCTTACCAGATAGCCTTACCACCTAACTTGTCAAGACTTCATGATGTTTTTCATGTATCCCAACTTAGATAGTATTACCCTGATCCATCGCATGTGTTAGAGCCTGAATCAATCCCGTTAAGAGAGAACCTTGAATACGAGGCTTTATCTGCTCGGATAGTGGATAGAAGAATCAAGGAGCTTCGCGGTAAACAAATTCCTTTTATAAGAGTGGAATGGGACCCGATAACCAGAGATTCAACGTGGGAAAAAGAGGCTCAGATGCGCCAACAGTATCCCTCATTGTTTACAGGTATGAACAAGGAATTTCGGGGATGGAATGCTCTTTAAGGGGGTGGTAATGTAACATCTCAGTTTTCAGAAGCTATAATTGGATAATTATATATTTCTTTATGATTATTATTACGGCTTGAATGTGTGTTTAGAGAGTATGTTAAGAGAAGGAGTGAATAGGATAAAAGGAAGGTGAAGAACAAAGGAACAGGGGTATAACGCTCAAGCGTGGACCCATGTAACGCTCAAGCGTGATGTCGCTCTAGCATGGAGGGCTTTGGACGCACGAGCGTGGACCCTCTTATGAGTGACCGGTAGTGATGGGACGTAAAGTGGCACGTGTCGGTTACGCGTTGCGGCTGGCATGTGATGGGCGGCCCCTTAGCGGTGAGGAAACGTCAACGGTCAAGCGTTGACAAGGACAGCGCTCAAGCGTTCGAACGCTAAAGCATGGAGTTCGAGAACGCTAAAGCGTTCTCAACAGAATTTTACCTCTTTAAATAGTTGCTCATTTTCAACTTGCATGAGTTTTACAGTTCTCAGCTGATACAGAGAGCACAAGAGTGAAGGTCCAAAGGTGAGGTTGAGGCTTTGATTCCAAGTTGTGATCAGTTCGTTCGTCTAATTCCAATTTCGATCGTGTTTTCGCGATCTGCGCAACTCCTACTCCAATTCTACCTGTTTGCTTTCGTGATTTGTCAAGCGTAAGCTGAGGTTCCTTATCTACCTACATTGTACCTATACAATGTCGTCTTTTGATTTAAGCTTCTTTTCACGGTTTTAGCTCCATATTAGGGTTAATGCTATGGTCTACGTGTTATTTCCATGAATAGGGCAAGTTTGGAAGCTGCGTACGGAACCCTTGGGGAGCAAGAAGGTTGCGGCTGCAAGGCAAGGAGAGGAGCAAAGGAGTGCTCGTTGTGATCGAGGTCATCACCGTAATCGCAACCAGGTGGGGAGAAAGAGTTACACACGTCGGGGAGGCAAGAGTAGTCCATATAGTTGTGTTTTATGTTTTATGTGTACAGGGGAACCCTAAACCCTATACGAGGTTGAGCCCTAACAAAGTACCTAAACCCTAGGTTTAGTCTACTTTGGGCTGTCACCGTTATATTTGGTACCCTAGGTTAGCAGATTCATGATGCATGATAAAATGTGATAATTGATGATATATGTGTAACTGCTGTCTATGATAACTGATACTCGTAAGAGATGCATGAGATATTATTGATGATGGTATTTTAGTATGTTATACTATTTATTGCTTTATGGAGCATGTTGATAATTGATGAAATATTGCATTATATTTGGAAATACATGTACGTATGAGATTCGGAGGTTTAGCATGATTAGAGCTTTGACCCCGTGTTGGATGTTTGAGCTGATCATTGAGATCTGAGGTACAGTGGAGCTTGGAGCTCATAAGGTTATGATGGGAGCTTGGAGCTCATATGTGTACTCGTGGAGCTTGGGGCTTATGTATGTCTCTTTGGAGCTTGGAGCTCATGTTGCTAAGAGCAAGTTGCATGTGTTGTAATATCAGCTCAAGAGAGATGGATAACATGCATAGCATATGCATCTGATGCCAAGTGGTGAGCCGTATGCTGTGAGGCATATGAAGTTGGTGCACGGAGTCCGGGTGCGGAAAACGGAAGGGAAGGTTTGTGTGACCTCGAGGATATACTGGACACAGGTGTACCCACAAGAGACCGATGAGGTAGCTCATATCGTGTCATGGCGGTCCTGGGCACGTCCTACTATCCCGACTGGACCCTGAGTCTTTCCAGTTGCCGGTGGATCTTCTGAGGAGGCCCAATTAACCCTCTTTGTCTGGGACAGTTGAGTGGTGATGCACTCTTATGGGTCACGGCGAGCGGAACGGATTACCAGAACAAACCAACGTGTGGTCCGTTAAGCGGACGAGATGTTGCTCTTAGTAGGGTATTTAGTACCGGCCGGCATGCATGGAAAGAGTATGCGTACATTTAGCTAGAGAACAACCGTGGCGTCGTGATATTGAGAGATGATTGTGTATGCTATATGTTCTGCATTGCATCTTTCTTGTTATAGATGTGTTGTATATCTTATCTCCGTGCATTTGTTTGTATGTGTACTTTCGGTTCTGCCGACAGACGACGAGTTAGTAGAGGATCAGAATGGACCCGAGGCTTCACCCATTCATCACAGGGGAACCGCGGATGCCAGTGCTAGGAGACCTTGAAATAGTCTACCACGATGAGAGGGGATGGCAGGTGGACCCCTCGACCTTTTTGGCCGTGGATACCGGACCTGTCAGCTTGATCTTCCGGAGCGGCACTCCGCCATATGCAGACATCATCGATCCTTATCGAGTGTACCAGTTTCTTCCCTTCTCTCAGATGTGGCACCCTCCGAGGCAGAGAGAGCGGGACTACTTGTGGGCGGCACCCCAGTCTTCCATAGTATCCAGCAGGAGAGGCTTTGTGCACCGAGGACAGCGCAGGCGCTCGGGGCGGTACTTGCGGGCACCCCAGAGGCGCAGGATTGTAGTGTCAAGTTCCTCGTCCGAGTATGAGTCTATGCAGGTTTGCAGGCTCACTCATGGAGAGGGACAGGGTAGTTCAGGGCATCCTCACCATTGAGGGTGAGAGCAAGCCAGTGCGTCCCTAAGATTGTGTGGAGAGGTTTTTGATGTACTTGAGAGTGGGCTGGGGAGTGGGCTGGTGAGCCTGAGAGTTTCTTTTTGGAGGTCCTAAGATGTACTTTGTTTATGCTTTCAGTTACTTTTTATGTATTTTAGTCTATATTGTTATTTAGCCCTACTGATGGGGCCATCATGTATATATATTAGTACTGCATATGTTTCTTATAGCCTGTTGTGCTTACTCTGATGTTGTGTGCTCTTAATGGATTATATGTTATCATTGTTTTAATAAGTGCGTAATCGTTAAATTATAATTAATATTATATTGGGTTCTAAATAATGGGACTTCCTCGAGTGAGACTTGGGGACTTCATACAATGAGGTAACTCTACCCTCTACCTCCTATGCATGTTCAAATGTGAAAATTAATTAATGGAGGTATGTTGAAATGCATGTTTATGTGAAACTCTTGGATGATACAAAATGACATAAGAGCTTTACACTAAAATCAATTGTATCTCATTTATATGCTTGCTATGCTTATATGGTTAAATATTATGTCAAGCATATTATGTTTGTGTAGTCGGTGAAATATCTCTAGAAATATAGGAATTCTCAAAAGAAGCTATTGGGCCTCATAGAAAAATTATCAAATCTCCCTTGCTGCGAAAATCTTGTGGGATAATCGATTATAGTCCCTTGAAAAAACTAGGGAGAAAAACAGTAGCTTCATAATCGATTATGATAATCGATTATATAATAATCCTAATATTTCCCCACTAAACAGAAAGTTCATAATCGATTGGGGAAATCGATTATGGAAATGAGCTATGCCATGGTAAGAGACCAGAGGCACTGTAATCGATTATTGTAGGGTGCATAATCGATTATTGTTCGAAAAATAATATTCATAGGGAAAATATGCTTTAAAATATTGTTAAACCAAATCCTAATTAATTCCCTAATTAATATCTTATTAGGAGACAAAATCTGGCCTTATTCTCTTTCTCCTAAAAGAGATAATTCTAAATTCTAAATATTTCAAATTCAAATATATAACAAATCAAAAGAAGATATATTTTGAATAATTCCTTCCATATACATAATGTTAAATGATCCTAAATATTCTAAACATATCTTATGGATTATTATATCACATTAATTCTATTTGAGTATCTAAGAGATTGTGATTGATTAACCTATACAATAAATGGGATAAATTTTAGAAGGAATAAAGGAATAAAAAAAGAGAATAATTTTGTTGGTTCAAAAATTAAAATTTTCTTGTTATGAAAGTTATAATTAATTCTTCACTATTTTACAAAAGTGAAAGATCCTATCTGAAGAATTAATATATGACTTAAATAATATCATGATCACACTATATATTTGAAAATCTTTCTCTAATCATGAATAAATAAACCACATCTTTTCAAAATTTGAAAATCATTATGATAGTGATATTAAAATCCTTAATTGATTTGAAAACTTTATTAAGAGACTTTTTCCAAATAAGCTCTATATTTGAAAAATAAAGCTATAGAAAATCTGTCTCATAAATTAAGGATTAATTCTAAAAATTTTAAATCATAAATTAGAATTAGACCACACCCTTTGAAATTCAAAAATGTCTAATTTATGGAAGTCTTTAAATGCATCTCAAATGTGTAAAATGAATATTAATTAAAATTGCATTTAATAAGGGAAGCTTTCAAATAAGTTTGGTGTAACACCCCGATTTTTTTTCGTGCTTTCTAAGGACGATAAACTCAATTAATCAGTTTATATTTTTATCTATGCTTTAGAAAATGATTTTGGGAAAACTAAAATCATATTCATGTTTCAAATAATCGTAGGAGCCTACGGTTAAAGTTTGGGCCGAAAACTCAAACGAAGCCCGATCTATGTTTTTTAGATGATAGTGTTTTTCTACTATCAAGACCTAATCTTGACTAACGGACGAGACCATTAGTCTTAGAATTTGATCCTCTACCTTTTTGATAAAATGTGTCCTGACATTCGAAAATAAAAATAATATTTTATATTCAGGCCGATAATCGATCGGGGAGACATTTCGAGCTGTCTTAGGGTTTTTCGAGACCCGCGAACGGATAATTCTCATGCCAGAACTGTGTCAAGATATTTGAGGACTCAAACCAATGTCGTGATGATTTCAAAATATCTGGACGTGAATTGACCAAATTGCCCTTGGTTAATTTTTTTGTTACTAATTACCTTTTCTATTACTTAAGTCCTAAGAAAGTGAATAAATATCTCATTCACTCCTATCCTCATTTTCACTTTCTCGGCCAAACCTCTCTCCCAAAACCTCATCTTCTCCATTTCTCTTCTTTCTTCATTTCTCTTCCTCATAACTCCATTTTTGGAGGCTGTAAGCTTGATTTTTCTTGAAGCAATCTTCATCAAACTTGGAGTAGATCATCATAGGAGGTAGAATCTCATCTCTATCTCTCCCAATCTCTCCTTTCTCTCCTCAATTTTTCATGATCATAGGTGTTAGGGTTTTGTCCCTAAAATCTTCAAAAATTCATGAAATCGTTTCAATACCAAACTAATTTCTATGGCCTAGGTTCATGACATACTTGTATGGTCCAAGAGCTTAGAGCCAAGAAATCTCCCTAGCTATATTTTCTAGGAAGAGGTCGAACCCCCTATGCGTGTAGGGTAGGGTTTTTGGTTGGTTTTTGATGTTTTGAGCTAATATCTAGGGTTATCACACTTAGTTAGGGTGTTATCCAAGAAATGAGAATTTTTGGAGCTCCCTAGCTATTTTTAGTGTAATAGGGCCGAGTCCTAGGGGTGGTGCAGTAGGAGAAATCTTTGTCTTTCTGAGTTAATGCCTTTATGGTTTGTGTGTATGTAATGATCGGCAGCTAGCTGAGCCAGTTGTTAGATTGATCGGGTGTTCACAACTTACCTTGAGACTATAAGAGGTAAGGGGATAAACCTGAGGAATTCAATTTCCGACAGCTATGTGCTGCATCGGTGTTTGTTTTGTAATTAAATGTTCTGTATCTGATTGTTGGGTGATTATCTTATTTACTGCTGCTGATTTGACTATACATGACATAACTGCTGACATATTTGGATATATGCTCTAATTGTTAAATAGATGTATGGATGTATCGTGTGCCCTGCTGTGGGATTTAAGGCGTTAGAGGACCTAATTTTGATTAGGATCCAACATCGTGTAACTTAAAAGCTTTAAAAGCTTGAAATGTGGAATCGAGAAAATAAACATGTTTTATTGTCCCTCAACTTAATTTAAGAGAAAATAAGTAATTATCTCTTTTGAAATAAAATATAATGAACAGCTGCTTTTAAAGAAAATCAACTTAAAAGAGCAAAGTTGTGAAAATGTGGTTTTAATAATGAAAAACGATGTTTTTAAATTAAATAAGGCGTTCGAAACCTTTATTAGTTTTTAAATTAATAAAGTTGACCGTTTGAGCAAAAACATTTTGAGAAACGTGAGTTTCAAATAAATTGGTTTTATCCAAGAAAAAGGGTTTTTACAAAAGGTTTGTGTTTACCGAAAAACAACGAAAGAAAAAGAAATAGTCTTTGGACTACGTTTTGTTTTATGGAAAACCGATCCCGATAACTTTGTGTAAGTATCGGAGATTGGGGTTTTAGTTTTTGAGTTTTCAAGAAAAGTGATTTTAAAGCTTAGAAACTAGAAACCGAGACGTCGGGGTTCTAGGGTTCTGCAGAAACAAGTGGATCAAGGATCCGTGTTAGTTGTGGTTCTGTCGGCTTAGGGACGATCTTTGTGGTCCTGTAAGCTTGAGGATGTTTTTATGATCTTGAATCCAAAATTCTAGACTGGTGCATCGGTTAGGGATGTTTGGATTTGAATTGTTTTGGACTAATTGTCCTTTTTTGAGAAAATGTTTTTGAGGCCTAAAGAGTCTAAGACATTACGGTGGTTTTTAGCGTTGATGCTACAACGGGGAATATTGATACGACAAAGATCAATGATGGGGAACTAAATAGTTTCTCATGCATTTGTGTGTTGGGCAGACGTGCCGTGAAACGGGGGCCCTTGATAAGCAAGGGGAACCTGAGATGACTTAATGTCATTATGTAACATTGTGCCTTGATGGACAATGATGTCATATGTGCCAGGGAGAGCGTATTGTGCCCAGTGAAGAGGACAATATTATAGTATGACTTATACATCGTGAGTACCACTGACATGCGCGCCCATGTATTATTTCCTGGGAGGTTACGTGCTCACGTTTTGTCGAATTTTAATTCTGGCGTTTGTCATTGTTGCCTGCGGGGCAATGACGTTGAGTCTGATCAACTCGTGTTTATGGTGATGGGGTTTCCGGAAATCAAGATTGAATATTAGTTGAGATATATGGAAGTGTCATGCATACGTTTAGAGAATAACTTTGATTGTGGGGTATGAAGCCCTTGTGCCTTTACTGCTGTTAGTACATGATTATATATGTTGTACTATGTGATGCATGATGATTTTTAGTGAGTTACATTATATGAATCTGCTGTTTGGATTGGGCATATTGTTGTCGTTTTTGGATTCATATATTGGTTTCTCACCCTTGCATATTTTCTGGACTGGTTTGTCCTTTTGGTATATATATTATATCTTGTTTATAGATAGAGCCGATACCAGATCAGCTCGCGTACTCGGGGATACACTCCCTAGTTTTTGATCGGAGGACAGACCCAGCTGCGTGGGTTATTCACCCTGGGGTGGAGAGCGCAGCGTACACCGGACCAGTTTGCACCGTGAGAGGGACGACAGAGACGGGACCTCGCGAGAGTACCCACACTGTGGAGACCGTCTAGGTATCTCTACCTCTCATCTGGATGATGTTGCAGGCTCTTATGCAGCAGGGACTGCTTGAGCATAATGTCCCCGCCGCACAGCCCCCGCAGCAGCAGCCACCACAGACGCCTCCCTTGCCTTTTGTTTTGATAGCGGGCGAGCATGTAGTGGAGGATGTGGAGGAAGAGGAGGAGGAGGAGGAGGAGGAGGAAGACCCTGAGGAGGATCCTCAGGAGGACCCGGAGTATCATCCCTTGGATGCTCCCGAGCCTCAGCCACAGGAGAACGGGAACGTAGGTTCCCAGGGTTCTTCTCCTGGTTCTAGTATTGGACATTCCTTAAGAGGATTGTCCAATGGCTTCCATTAGTCTGACCAACTTAAGGTGTAGACTTTTGTTTTAAGGCAGCAATTTTTGGGTAGTATGTTAACGGCTACTGATGGCCATGAGTTTTAGAGATATGGTTCCAGACTGTCACTGCCTAGTTTCTAGCTTTTTAGAAGTTTATCTTTTATACTTTCTTTTGTAAAGGGACATGTTGTCCAAAGCTTTAGTTGATGATATATATATATATATATATATATATATTTATATATGAGTATTCTGTTATTTTTTCTAGGTTGTAGTTCCATGGGTATTAAACAAGAAAAAATTTTATCACGATTTTTAGGACTCAATAAGATATATTAAATGAACCATTTTCCGAAAGTAAAACCAACAAGTTTTATTTATCGTTTAATTGGTGTTTTGGGTTACAAACAGTGACATCGGCTTGAGGGTACCACATTTGGCATATTCTATATTTGAATAATCTTCTTGCCAAATTAATCCAAGATTTGAAATTCAAAATTCAAATGTCCTTAAAATTTAAATCTTGGAATTTAATTAAAATATGAAGGATCGGAATTAAATGCAAATTAATTAGAAAGATCCTCTATGTTTAATTATGTGAAACATATCCATCTTTGTGATAAAGTTTTTAAATGTTTCCATAAGAAAAGTTGAACCTTTAAAAATATGAAATAAATGTTTTGAAGTTTGGAAAGAGCATGTTGAAATGATGATATTTATGATTGAAAGAGAAAATTGCTCAAATGAATATATTCCTCGTTAAGATATTGAAGAATCATAATATGGGATAATATATATAATAAGATATGTGAAAATTTGGTTTGAGGAAATAAGATATGAAAATTTGAATAAATAAAATGCTCATGCACTAAAATTGTTATCATTCTTAAAGCATGAATGAGATGCATATATATGTTAATTATTTAATGGCAATAAGAGCTAAACATTGATTCAATATGGACCTATGCCCAATATTATGATTGTTATCACTATGTTTTTGATATATTATAAAAGTGTGCTTGCTTTCCTTGTTATATTTCTTTTAGCACTTCATTAATTCAACAAGTGATGATAAGTTGTCTATTAATCATCAAGTGATATTAACATATTTGATCATTCCAACAAGTGGTAAAATCAATCTTCCAAATAGTATATCCAACAAGTGGTATAAATACCATTAACAAGTAATTATTCAAGTGGTATATCAATTTAGGTGGCATCTACACTATTCAAATGGTATAATATATCAACAAGTAGTACCAACAATTTCAATAACTTATGGTATTGATCAAACAAGTAAAATCTCAAATATACCTCAAAACAGAACATAAATAATCAATTATGTGGATACTAATAATCGATTATGGGGCGAAAAATTATAAAATATCTACTGTTTGCTTTAAATGTAATATCCTTTATTATCTTATGTATGTATATGTTTCTGTTGTTAACTCGTATGTGCACTAAAACTAAAACGTAGAAAGGTTCCCTAAGTCTTTAAGGCAAATCTTTAGGGGGAGATCCTTTACCATAAATGCATAGTTTTAGGGGGAGTTTGAAATTCTTTTCGCTGTTGCCAAATAGGGGGAGAAAGAGCAAATATCATAAACAGCAAAGGTATTAATCAAAAGCAAGAAATATCAAATTACCATCTGTAACACCTCGATTTTTTAAGCTTTCTAAGATCAATAAACTGTATGGATGAGTTTGTATTTTATCGGAGGTTCTAGAGAGTGAATTTAAATAAACTAAGACCATAGTCACGCTCTACACTATCATAGCGAGTTACGATTAAATTTTGGGTCGAAAACTCGGACGGAGTCCGGTCTGCGTTTTCACTGACAGTAAGATTTTACTGCTCAGAAGATCTAATTTTGACTCGTGAACGAAACAGTTAGGTTTAGAATCGAATTTCTAACAATTTTGATAAAATTGATTTTTTGCACTAAAAAGTGGAATAATATAAGTTATTCTGACGAAATCTCAAATCGGGTGAAGAACGGAGCTTAATATGGATTTACCGGGACCCGCTAACGGATAAAATTGAAGTCACGTCAGGCCAAGTCACCTAGGAACGCGTGCCAGTATCATGATGGTTTTTAGAAATATCTAGACGTGAAAAGACCAAAATGCCCCTGACCTTTTTCATAATTACAATTTTACCCTTGTGTGAAAAGACTCTTTTGCCCTTAAGTGAGAATTTTTGGACTTTTCTACCCTTGCTCCTTCAAGTCCCTTGCCCCTCCCTTCATCAAACTCACCATCCATTTCAGTTTCTCCATAACACATTTCCTTCCTTTCTTTCTCTCCTTTTTTTATTAAGGAACTCTTAAGGATTTTTGTGAAGAAGCTTTGTTGTAACACCCCCTTCCGGGACATCACATGGTAACCCGTTGCGGAAAATAAAGCTTTAGTAAACTAAAGACTTTTTTGAAAAAAACTCACTCGAGTGGCTGTAGAAATCTGATACCAAAAGCAAAATAGAACAATCACATAAAACAAATTGAAAATTCATTCTTAATAATAGTAATTCAACTTCGCCATAAGGCGTACACCCTTTCCCAATCTTTGAGTACACACCACGTACTCAGTCACAGTCGAAAGACTTGACTTAAACATCAAAAATCCTAAGAGCTGGTCTAATAAAGAAACTCTAAAGACGATAGAGTATACTACCTAGTATACATCATACCAGTGAGACTGTACCTCGTCATCGCCAGTCCACACATCTTTACCGTCGAAGTAAAGAGACTCCAGCTAAAGGGTTCAGAAGTGACCCGGAGGTTCGTGAAAATGCATCTGCACACGTATCCATAAACACAACAGGGTGTCCAACATGTACAGGCAAGGTTGAGATACCAATATATGGATTTTAAACACGATAACCACATGCCGGACACAGCCACAGCAAATAAGCATATATAATATCATAATGCATAAGATTCCACTAAATAAACAAGTAGTTTATCATAGGGTTTCATACCCGACAGTCATCGTCAATTTGTAAAAATGCATGACACTTCAATATTCAACGTCTAGTTCTTTACTAAATCTCCGGAGATCCGAACACTGTATGAATGAGCTGATTAGGCTCGATTGCCAAAAGGCACACCATTGTTAAAAATCATTGCACAATGTCCAACACACGGCACAGGCGACCATCGTTTATGGTTTACATTGTCCATCAAGGCACAATGATGTATACACTGTTTGAATATCCTGACCACCAAGATATCCAGAATAACACCGTTGGCACGTCTGCCGATTTAATGCATGGGAAAAACGTTTCATGTCTTGTAACTTTTCTTTGTCGTAGCTCAAAGGCTCCCGACCATTCGTAATTTACACCGTTTTAAAACTTTTCATCGTTAACACAGGACGAAACGTCCGAGTGCTCAATCGCGGAGCCCTAGACCGATCCACCAGCCCAAGGTCCGTGGTAATAGAAAAAAATATTCACCTTTAATCACGTTCCCTCATAACGAGAGGAGGACACACAGTCCATAACACCGTAACACGGATTCTCAGATCTACGTGTTATTTTCACAGAACACTAGTATCTCGACGTCTCGTATACTAGGTTCATGTTTCAATGTTTTCACCGTTTTTCATTCTGTGAAATACAAATCCAAAACGAAATCTCCGCAACTCATCCAAGTTGTATGATTTTACACCGTTGGGAAAATCCATTTACAGAAAAACATTTCTGTTTGAAAATTTGTTATAAACCATCGAATTACTGATAAAACTTATTTTTGCTTGAAAATTCCTTCTCAAACATCCGATTTTGAAGGGAAACCACCGAGACCAAAAACGTGTCCCAAAACAGCATTACTGGTTTTCGAAAACACTTTCCATAAATCTTTTCGGAATTAATCGTCGTTTAGCGTAAAAACGTCCTAAGTTAAAATCTTGACTTTTTCCTCTTAATTTAATTTCTCCACATAATCATTAATTTATATTTGAAAATCTAGCCTTTTCTACTAACTTTATAATTTAATTTAGGATCCTTTTTGAAAAACTCGCACCATTGAAAATTTTCCAACGTTTCCCAAATAAATATTTGGCATTCCTTACAAAGCTTTCTCAAGGTTTTTATCCCCGTTAATTAATGGAGCACGGGCCATCGTCAGGCTTCTCAATCAACAATCAATATCAACAGTATTGATACAACATTGTTATAGCAGATAATATAGTTAAAGCACATATTAAAACACTATAACACATAACAGCAGATAATTATCCACAGATAAACAATCTCTGAAAGTAAATCAACCAACCACACAGCTAAATTAAATTTATAAAGACCAAATATGATAACACATAATTATCGTGAGATCCCTCAGATAATCTCCCCTTACCTCTTGAAGTTTTCCTCCGAGTAAAAGTCGTCCGATCGGCCCGCGAATTCTCTCGATTTCTCGTCCGATTACTCGACCGCAACTACATCCACACAATCAATCCAAACATCAATAATACACAACACAAATATCCCTAATCCCCTCCACCTGGGGTTCAGCCATGGCTAGCAAAATTAGCTAGGGAGGTCCAAAAATTCCTATCTCTTGGGTGAAGGATCTATAGGTACTCCTACACCCAATCAAGTGTCATTACCCAAAAATTGAAACAAAACTCATACTTTCCCCAATATATAGGGTTCGGCCACTCCTTAATTAAAGGTGCTAGGGAAGTTTTTTTATCACATGCTCTTGGATTCAATGACTTCTAAGTATGATAGAACTAAATACAAAGCTTATTATTCTAGAAATGAACAAAACTCTATTCACCCAACCATGGAGGGTTCAGCCCTTTATACCCATTGGAGCTAGAGAGCTCCGTTGGTTTCAACCTCTTGGATTATGATAGAAGACCATGAATCTAGTGCAAGGAATTTGGTTTGGCATTAAAAGGATTTTTCTATAATTTTTCATGGATTTTTGAAGTTTATGCTTCAAAACCTAACCTTCCATGAATCATGAAATTTGAATGGAGAATTAGAGAGATTAAGAGGTGAAGAATGGAGTTTATACCTCCTAGATAACAAAGCTTAAGTAAGAATCAACTTGTTTTCCAAAAATTCTTGAAGATTAAGAAGAACTTTTGAGAGAAAGTATGAAGGAATGAAGAACAAGTAAGAACAAGTGATGGAAGAAAGAAAAGAAAGAAGTGCCCGAATGGCCATAGTGTGGTGGGGGCAAATTCACTTAAGTTTTCTCATTAAGGGTATTTTAGACTTTTCATCTAGGACTAAATGGTAATTCCCTTAAAAGTCCAAGGGCATTTCGGTCTTTTCGCATCCAGATATTTTGAAAATCATCATGAAACTTGACACGCATTCCTAGGTGATGTGACCTGATGTGACACCGAGTTTATCCGTTAGCGGGTCCTGGTAAATCCATTTACAGCTCTGTTTGCCTCTCGGTTCGAGTTTTCGCCCGAATAGTTTATATTATTTTCACTTTTTAAGGTCAAGAACCAATTTTATCAAAAGTGTAGAGAATGGAATTCGAAGCCTAACTGTCTCATTCACGAGTCAAAATTAGGTCTTTTTAGTAGTAAAATACTACTATCAGTGAAAACGCAGATCGGGTTCCATCTGAGTTTTCGACCCAAAATTTAACCATAGCTTCCTACGATCGTATGGAGCATGAATATGACTTTGGTTTTCCCAAAATCATTTTCTAAAACACAGATAAAAATATAAACTCATTAATAGAGTTTCTTGGTCTTAGAAAGCGTGAAAATCGGGGCGTTACATTTGTGATCTTACTAATCTTCATCCCCCAAGAGGTATGAACTCATCTTTTGATATCTCAATCTTCATGTTCTTCCCTTGAAACTTTGTTTCCAAGCTATGTTCAAGTTTGAACCCTAAGCTTCATAAATTCATAGAAAAGTGTAGAAAAATCCTTTTAATGTAAAACCAATTTCTATGAGCTAGTTTCATCATCCTCTTTCATTGTCCAAGAGCATGTAACCAAAAGATTTCCCTAACCCAAATGGGTATATAGAGGCCGAAACCATAGGGTGATAAAAGTTTGAGTTTTTGATTCAAGTTTTGAGTAATGAGATTTGTTTTAGTGTTAGGTATACCTAAGGATCCTTCATCCAAGAGATAGGAATTTTTAGACATCTCTAGCTAATTTTTTTGAGCAATGGCCAAACCCTGGGTAGGAGGAAATATGGGTTTTTGTGTTTTTAAATTTTGATGTTTGATTGTTTTGTGTGAATGCAATTGGTGTTGAATAATCCGGTGAGTAATCAGACGATCCGCGAATCAATCGAACAACTTTTCTTTCGGAGGAATTCTCCAAGAGGTAAGAGGAGATAACTTGAGGAATTCAATTTCCGACGGCTGTGACATTGTTTATTTGGTGAAAATGTGTCATTGTGTTGTATTGTAATTATTTTGGTGGAGTGCTTTATTATTGCTTAAATATGCTTGCCTATGCTTATATGTGCTTGAGTATGTTTATTTGTGTTTAATTGTGCTTAAGTATGCTTAATTATGATGTGTATGCTTAGCATGATGTGTTAAGTTAAAATGATGATTGGTGTTGTGCCAAGGAACCTAACTTCGGTTAGGGTTCAAAATCGAGTAAAGTTAAAAGCTTCAAAAAACTTGGGATGTAAGTAAGTAAATAAACGGCTAAGAGTTTTTGAAGGAATTTGAAAATAAGGAAGTGAAATAGATTTGATTAATAAAAATAAAAAGACATAAGGAAAGAAAAGTGAAAACAATTATAGTTTAAGAAAAGTAAGCCTTCAAGAGGAAAAAGTGCTTTTAGAAATCATCAATGGTTTTAAAGCGATTAAAACGAATCATTTCAAGCAAAAGTATTTTCAAGTGGTCTAGTTTCAAAAACAAATTATTTTATTCAAGAAAAAGGGATTTTCACGAACTGTATTTCAAGGTTTTGATAGTTTACCAAAGTACTTCAAAAAGAAAATGTGGCTTTTAACCAAGAGTTGTTTTTATGGAAAACCAATCCCGAAGGCCTTATGCGTAAGCTTCGGAGATATGGGTTTTGGTTTTTGGTACTTCAAAAAGAGAAAAGTTAGTTTGGAGGTGAACCTAGAAACCAAGACGTCGGGGTTCTAGTGTTCTGCAGAACACGTGGATCAAGGATCTGTGTTAGTAAATTGGTCATGTAGGCTTGTGGACGTTTTGTATGCTCTAGAATCCAAAATCCAAGACTGGTGCATCGGTTGAGGATTTTTGGGTTTGGGCCGTTGGACTGTATGTGCTTTTTGAGTTTTGGACTGTATGTCCCTTTTGATAAAAGTTGAAAAGACTTGAGAGTCTAAAAGTTGTGGTGGTTGATAGCTTTGAGCTTCAACGAGGAAATAATGATACGACAAAGAAAAATTGACGAAAACAAAGATTTTCTCATGCATATGTTTTTGGCAGACGTACTGTTTAAAATAAGGGGACTTTGATGGCAAAGAAACCTCGGGATGACTTATGTCATTGTGTATCATTGTGCCTAGATGGACAATGGTGTTATACATGTTCTGGGAACGTATTGTGCCTTGAGTTGGACAATATAGTATGACCTGATTACATTTGTTAAGTACCTCTGATTGCGCCCCCATGTGAGAATCGCGTAGTGTCATGGGATTCTTGTACTTGTTTCAGCACAGAGGTGCTAGGCATTGTTGCCTAAGGGCCAATGTATTGCGAGCCTGAACAGCTCTTTGAAAGGTGATGGGATTTCTGAAAATTAAGAATCAAATATTAGATGATATACATCGAAGTGCCATGCATACGTTTTGAAAATAACGATGTTTGTTGGGCACGAGACCCTTGTGATTTATCCTTATTTATTATGATATTTTGTGATATGTTTATCATGTTTAAGTATTTTGTTTGATGCGTATGTATGAACTGGCTGTTTGTGCTTGGAGTATGCAGTTATCGTATTTTGAGTTCATATATTGGTTTCTCACCCTTGCTGCATCCTTGGATATGCTATTTTCTTTTGGCATATATTGTTTTCTGCACACAGATGGGACCAGAGAGCGAAGGACTAGCCCACTCGGGGGTTCATTCCCTCACTTTTGACCGACGTGAGGACCCTTCCTCATGGGTCATACACCCCGGAGCCACCAGCGCGGCATATACGGGGCCTGTCTGCACACTTCGCGGGAACACTGAGGTTGGGCCTCAGGAGAGAGTCCACACTGTAGAGACCGTTCAGATTCCACTGCTACCCATCTGGATGATCCTACAGTATCTAGTAGATCAGGGATCCCTGCAGCACGAGATCCCAGTCGTTCAGCCCCTGCAACAGCAGCCGCCCTTGACACCTCCCCCTCCGTTCGTCTTAGTACCAGTAGGGCCGGAGGAGGAGCATGAGGAGGATCCTGAGGAGGACCCACAAGAGACTCCCGAGTACTATCCTCAGGAGAATGGGGATGCTCCAGCTACGGGAGCCGGGGAAACGGGGATGATCAACGGGAATGCAGATTCCCCTTATCTCTCTTCTGACATAGACGTTGGACCCTCCTTTGGGGGACTATTCAACGGGTTCCACTAGATGTAGACCAGCCTAGGATGTTAGTTTTGAGGTAGCGATTTTTGGGTAGTCTGTTATCGGCTACTAATGGCCATGAGTTTTAGTGATATGTGTAACACCCTGTTTTTTTTTTTTACACTATGCTTATATGTGTTAATATTTGCTTGTATATGTTGTATATATGTTGTTTATGATTGTTCTTGATGTCCAAGTTCATAGTTGGGGTAGTTTAGCCTTAAGGAATGGTCAATGCATTCAAGTCCAAGAAACATGTTTTACGGTTTTGTTCATATCTTGAGTTCTAGACATCCGATTGAGGTGATCTTGGATGCGTTGGAAAGCTTAGAGAATTATCTACAAGTCATATTTCAGGTGTTAAGGCCAAATTCGGCTTCTAAATTTTTGCGTCGTGAGGATACATTCGCCTCGCGAAACTGACAGCCAGATTTTTACAGCTCTCTGGTTCGCCTCGCGAAAGTCTACTCGCCTCGCGAATATGCGCGCACCAGAATCGTGTTTTTGGGCTTCTAATCAGCCCATAATGACCCTAACTCGTATTTATACCCTAAGACTCGACCTAAACCTACCTTCTAAGTCGAAAAACTCCCAGAAACTGCCTCTTCCTCTCCAAACAAGGATTTCTAAACCCTTTCCAAGGATCCCTGAAGGAGATTGCACCATTGTTCATCGTTCTTCATCTCTTTCGCTTGAAGAGCATCACTGCCATCACAAGCCCTCTTCCTAGTTGCTGCTCTTGAACCTTTTGGGGCTGTAATCGTGAAGTCAAGCGTCGTAAGATTGAGCATTCGTGTAGACGCAACCTTTTCCGGACCTTTTCTTTCCTTTGTTCGTGGTGATCGTCATACCAGGTATGGGGGGAAGAAATAGATCATGAGTATGTGGGTTTTGGGATAGGTTAAGATGAAGGGGTTAACCCATGACCCCTACATGTTTGTCTATATGCATTGTAAATGCCTATGTATATGCCTATGCGAATATTGTATAAATATACATGTTTATGGTTCTATGATTATGATTATGGGTGTTTGTCTTGATGATATGATTCAAATATTATGATGTGCGATGAATAGTACGAATATAGATACGATATGCATTGATGAGATTGTATGATGTGCAATGATAATGATGACTTGATGATGATGTGCGTTACAATAAAGAAAATAGGATTAGTGAAAGAACATAGCTTAGGGACGTTTGGCACCCCATAATGAATGAGTTGTTATGAGAGGTGAGATTGATAATATTGGATTAGTCTTGGAAACCCATAGGGATGATTCTTGAGAGATGGGACGATAGGTATAGGGATAACTTAGAGAAATTCTTAAGATTCCCACATTTGTCATGATTCGCCTGGCGAATAACCATTCGCGAGGCGAGACAGAGAGACCATTCGCGGTCTGACGTGATTCGCCTAGCGGATTGTAATCCGCGAGGCGAATGAAAGAACCAAGTATTAGGGCTCTCGGGCTCGCCTCGCGAACGAGGATTCGCCTAGCGAATCTGAGAACCTGTTTAGGAGCTCTCAGGCTCACCTCGCGAGCCAGGATTCGCCTAGCGAATCTGAGAACCTGTTTAGGAGCTCTCAGGCTCGCCTCGCGAGCCAAGAATCGCCTAGCGAATCTGAGAACCTGTTTAGGAACTCTCGGGCTCGCCTCGCGAGCCACGATTCGCCTAGCGAATCTGGGTTTCTCACCCAGATTCTGTTGTGAAGAAGAAATGAATGGGGTAATGGAAAAATGACTGTGAGATCACAATTCAAGGTTGATAGTATAGAAAAGAACGTTAATATTAATAATGACGATATGATAATATTGGCAATGTTGATAAAGGCAATAACGATGGTTAGCGCCTAGTTGTTTGATGATCATCGTCGATGGTCATTGTTGATAATCAATGTGATTGATTATGATGATAATATTGGCAATGTTGATAAAGGCAATAACGACGGTTAGCGCCTAGTTGATTGATGATCATCGTTGATGGTCATTGTTGATAATCAATGTGATTGATTATGATGGTGGATGGTTGGACATGTGTTTGCATGTTGTTGAGCATAGCATGCATCATACGTTGACGTTGATATGTTGGGTGGAAAGCAAACGATGAATCGTGATAGTGGAGGCCACGATGGGTGTTATCCCGGCCTTGCGGGTACATTGGGTATGGAAGTTCCAGGTGACATGGGCTAGCTACCTATTGTCGAAGTGACCTAAAGAATAAGCTTGAGTACCCTGACTAGCCACTATACGTTATCAGGATTAGTGAGAGTGTTCGGGGATGGCCCATGGTCTGGCATATCATCCACGTTGATAACCGGACATGTACTCCTAATCGTCTTTCCAGAGTTAGAGTTGTTGGCCACATGCATACGGAGTAGTGATGTTGCATTCGCATTGACATGCATCTTTGACATATATATATATATATTGATTATATCTGTGGTGATTGATGTATGTTGTATGCCATCTTAATTACTATTCCATTCCGTTTACATATATTTATGATTGTGTTTCTTACCCCTCCCTTTGTTATTCTTGTGCATATGTTGTGGTATATGCAGAGGAGGGTGAGCATGCTGACGAGGAGTGATCCCGAGGAGATCTCTCTTAGTAGTTAGGATTTATGATTTGTGTTATTCGATTTTATTCCGATGTATTATCGGTATATGTATACCAGCTCTGATATGTGACATCGGGACTTGGGTTATATTTATTATTTATGTTTTCCGCAGTTTGTTTTTAAAGGATTTTGATTATTTCAGATTCCTATGTTTTACGTTATAGATGATGTGATGCACATTACCCTTGAGGATATGTTTTTATTTTAATTGTTATATTTTTAAAGACATGTATGATTTTATTTGTGTTTTATTATATGCGGGGTAGTGGGTGTGACATTTAGTGCTATCAAAGCCGATCTGTCCTACAGGCCGGGGTATGTGTCTGTTGTGTTCTCTTCTGTGTACTCTTATGTGATTGTCTGTGACGATGGTATAGAGTATTAAATGTTTAGTTTTGTTTTACTTAACTTTCGATATTAAGCAATTTGCTTGAACGATGCAGGAAGTTATGGCAGGTAGAAACGACCGTGCGATTGTTGATGCCCTGGAAGCATTAGCTAATGCCATAGGGCAGAATCAGAATCACAACGGAGGTGGACCTGCTGAATTTCAGGGTTTGGATAAGTTCCAGAGGAATAATCCTCCATCCTTCAAGGGAGCTTATGACCCTGAAGGTGCTCAGACATGGATCCGGGAACTTGAAAAGATCTTTCGGGCCATGGCATGCACCGATGCACAGAAGGTTACCTTTGCTACCTTCATGTTAGTAGAAGAAGCTAAACATTGGTGGGAGAATTGCCGCCAATGTTTGGGAGCTGAGGGCGCCGCTGTTACTTGGGATGCCTTCAAGGAGAGATTCTTGGGGAAGTATTTTCCTGCTGATATACGCGACAAGAAGGAGATGGAGTTTCTAGCTTTGACTCAGGGAAGCATGTCCGTTGGGGAGTATGCCGCTAAGTTTGAGGAGCTGTCACGTTACTATCCACTCTACCAGTATTGTAATGATGATCGCTCCAAGTGTGTGAAGTTCGAGAATGGTTTGCGTCCAGAGATTAAGCAAGCCATCAGCTACCAGGAGATCCGTGTTTTCCCCACCTTGGTGAACAAATGCAGAATCTTTGAGGAAGACTACAAGTCCAGAGTTGCCCAGTTCAAGAATTCTGGTCCTCAAGGGAGTAAGAGGATGACCCAGCAAGATAAAGGGAAGCAGCAGTTGGCACCAGTTAGTCGTGGGTTCAAGCACGCCGGCAAGAAACCGCAGTATACGTCGGGACCAGCTAGTGGCGGAGGATTTGCCTCTTCTAGGCCAATCAGGTGTGGCAAGTGTGGTAAGGAGCACTTTACTCGGGACTGCAAGGAGACAGACATCATCTGCTTCAAGTGTGGGAAGCCTGGTCATATCAGTAAGGATTGTAGTGGGGAAAAGATGGAGCCGCAGAGTGCCAGCAAGAGTTCTCAAGCCAATCGACTGAGGACAAGTGGGAGAGTCTTCACTCTCAGTGGAGCTGAAGCCTCAGAATCCGAAGACCTGATTCAAGGTAAGTGCCTCGTCAAAGGGACTCCTTTAATAGTGTTGTTTGATTCGGGTGCGTCGCATTCTTTCATATCACATGATTGTGTTGAGTACCTTAGATTACCTGTTGCCCAACTTGAATATGATTTAGTTGTTGCTACCCCTACCATTAAGCCTGTTGTTACCTCACATATTTGTAAAGGTTGTTCCATTTTCATTGATGACAGAAACTTCATAGTTGATCTTATATGCTTACCCCTTAAACAACTTGATGTTATTCTTGGTATGGACTGGTTATCCGCCAATCATGTCCTTTTAAATTGCTTTGATAAAACTGTTGTTTTTGGAACTGCTGTCAATCCTAAGGATCCGAGTTTTATGACTGCCAACCAAGTCAAGGCTTCTATTAGAGAGGAAGCCCAAGTATACATGATCTTATCTTCCCTGGAAGTAGAGAGAAAGGCTGAGGTTAAGGATGTGCCAGTTGTGAGAGAGTTCCCAGAAGTTTTTCCAGAGGACATTTATAGTTTGCCACCTGAGAGAGAGGTCGAGTTTAGCATAGACTTAGTGCCAGGTACAGGACCTATATCCATAGCACCTTATAGGATGTCCCATCTAGAGCTAGCTGAGTTGAAGAAACAGTTAGAGGAATTGCTCCAGAAGCAGTTTGTTAGGCCTAGTGTGTCTCCGTGGGGAGGGCCGGTGTTGTTGGTGAAGAAGAAAGATGGCAGCATGAGGTTGTGTGTCGATTATCGACAACTCAACAAGGTGACCGTTAAGAATATGTACCCTCTTCCTAGGATAGATGACCTTATGGACCAGCTAATAGGAGCCTGTGTGTTTTCTAAGATAGATTTGAGATCAGGTTATCATCAAATTCGGGTCAAGTCTGAGGACATTCCAAAGACTGCGTTCAGAACACGCTATGGCCATTATGAGTACCTAGTCATGCCTTTTGGTGTGACTAATGCCCCTGCTGTGTTCATGGACTACATGAACAAGATCTTTCATCTATACTTGGATAGGTTTGTAGTTGTTTTCATAGATGATATCCTAGTATACTCTAAGACTAGGGAAGAACATGAGGAACACTTGAGGATAGTCTTGAAGACCCTTAAGGAAAAACAGTTGTATGCCAAGTTGTCTAAGTGTGAGTTCTGGTTAGAGGAGGTGAGTTTCTTAGGACACATCATCTCTAAAGGAGGAATAGCCGTAGACCCATCTAAGGTAGAAACCGTGCTCCAATGGGAAGCACCTAAGTCAGTGACTGAGGTTAGGAGTTTCTTGGGTTTAGCCGGGTACTATAGGAGGTTTATAGAAGGATTCTCTAAGATAGCTTTGCCTATAACCCGCCTTACTAAGAAAGGTCAGATCTTTGTGTGGGATTCTAAGTGTGAGGAAAGTTTTCAGGAGTTGAAGCATAGGTTGACCTCTGCACCTGTGTTAGTGTTGCCCAATCCTAGTGAACCTTTTGTGGTGTACTGTGATGCTTCCAAGCAAGGTTTAGGTGGTGTGTTGATGCAGAATAGTCAGGTAGTAGCTTATGCTTCTAGGCAGCTTAAGACCCATGAGAAGAATTACCCTACCCATGACTTGGAGCTAGGAGCCGTAGTGTTTGCATTGAAGATTTGGAGGCATTATCTTTATGGAGCTAGATTTGAGGTCTTTAGTGATCATAAGAGTTTGAAATACCTATTTGACCAAAAGGAGCTGAATATGAGACAGCGTAGGTGGATGGAATTTCTTAAAGATTATGAGTTTGAGTTGAGTTACCACCCAGGTAAGGCCAATGTAGTGGCTGATGCGTTGAGTAGAAAAACCTTACATGTTTCAGCCTTGATGGTTAGAGAGATGGATTTGATAGAGGAGTTTAGGGATTTGAGTTTAGCTTGGGAAGTTACCCCTAAGAGCATTAGACTAGGAATGTTGAAAATTACTAGCAGTTTGATGGATCAGATTAGAGAAGGGCAAAAGATAGATGTATATCTTTTAGACCAGAGAGAGTTGATTGCTCAGGGTAGGAACCTTAGTTTTAAGGAAGGGACTGATGGAATTTTGAGATTCCAAGATAGGGTTTGTATACCTGATGTTCCAGAGCTCAGGAAGTTGATCCTTGAGGAAGGACATAGGAGTGGTTTGAGTGTTCACCTAGGAGCCACAAAGATGTATCAGGATCTGAAACGGATGTTTTGGTGGCCTAGGATGAAAAAGGATGTGGCTGAGTTTGTGTATGCTTGCTTAGTGTGTCAGAAGGCTAAGATAGAGCACCAGAAACCTTCGGGTAAGTTGCAACCTTTGAGTATTCCTGAGTGGAAGTGGGATAGTATCTCTATGGATTTTGTGTCTGGACTCCCTAGGACTCCAGCTGGTTGTGATGCCATATGGGTTGTTGTGGACAGGTTAACCAAATCTGCCCATTTCATCCCTATGAACATGGAATATCCATTAGAGAAGTTGACTGGGTTGTATATCAGAGAAATAGTTAGATTGCATGGGGTACCGTCTAGCATAGTTTCTGACAGAGATCCTAGATTTACCTCTAGATTTTGGAATAGTTTGCATGAGGCCTTAGGAACTAAGCTTAGATTGAGTTCAGCTTATCACCCACAGACCGATGGTCAGTCTGAGAGAACAATCCAATCCTTAGAGGACTTGTTGAGGGCGTGTGTGCTAGAGCAGTCTGGTAGTTGGGATAAGTTTTTACCCCTTATAGAGTTTACCTACAACAATAGCTTCCATTCCAGTATCGAGATGGCACCTTATGAGGCCTTGTATGGTAGGACGTGTAGGACACCTTTGTGTTGGAATGAGCCTGGAGAGGATGTTGTGTTAGGACCTGAGGTAGTGCAAGAGACTACAGAGAAAGTAAGGATGATACAAGAAAAGATGAGAGTGGCACAGAGTAGGCAAAAGAGTTACCATGATAAGAGAAGAAAAACTCTCGAATTCCAGGAGGGGGATCATGTGTTCTTGCGAGTTACTCCACCAACTGGGGTTGGCAGAGTAATGAAAGCGAGGAAACTTACTCCTAGATTCATTGGCCCTTACCAAATTCTAAAAAGAGTCGGTGAAGTCGCCTACCAGATAGCTTTACCCCCGTTCTTGTCAAATCTTCATAATGTGTTTCATGTGTCTCAACTTCGAAAGTATGTTCATGATCCAAGCCATGTGATAGTACCCGATATCATTCCACTAAAGGATAACTTGACTTTCGAGGTGTTACCGCTTCGGGTTGAAAATCGAAGGGTCAAGCAGCTGAGAGGGAAGGAAATTCCCTTGGTCAAGGTCGTTTGGAGTGGAGCTACAGAAGAAAGTGTTACTTGGGAATTGGAGAGCAGGATGAAGGAGTCATATCCGCATATGTTTACTCAAGGTGAGTAGAAATTTCGAGGACGAAATTTTTATAAGGGAGGTGGAATTGTAACACCCTGTTTTTTTTTTTTTTTTTACACTATGCTTATATGTGTTAATATTTGCTTGTATATGTTGTATATATGTTGTTTATGATTGTTCTTGATGTCCAAGTTCATATTTGGGGTAGTTTAGCCTTAAGGAATGGTCAATGCATTCAAGTCCAAGAAACATGTTTTACGGTTTTGTTCATATCTTGAGTTCTAGACATCCTATTGAGGTGATCATGGATGCGTTGGAAAGCTTAGAGAATTATCTACAAGTCGTATTTCAGGTGTTAAGGCCAAATTCGGCTTCTAAATTTTCGCGTCGCGAGGATACATTCGCCTCGCGAAACTGACAGCCAGATTTTTACAGCTCTCTGGTTCGCCTCGCGAAAGTCTACTCGCCTCGCGAATATGCGCGCACCAGAATCGTGTTTTTGGGCTTCTAATCAGCCCATAATGACCCTAACTCGTATTTATACCCTAAGACTCGACCTAAACCTACCTTCTAAGTCGAAAAACTCCCAGAAACTGCCTCTTCCTCTCCAAACAAGGATTTCTAAACCCTTTCCAAGGATCCCTGAAGGAGATTGCACCATTGTTCATCGTTCTTCATCTCTTTCGCTTGAAGAGCATCACTGCCATCACAAGCCCTCTTCCTAGTTGCTGCTCTTGAACCTTTTGGGGCTGTAATCGTGAAGTCAAGCGTCGTAAGATTGAGCATTCGTGTAGACGCAACCTTTTCCGAACCTTTTCCTTCCTTTGTTCGATCGTGGTGATCGTCATACCAGGTATGGGGGGAAGAAATAGATCATGAGTATGTGGGTTTTGGGATAGGTTAAGATGAAGGGGTTAACCCATGACCCCTACATGTTTGTCTATATGCATTGTAAATGCCTATGTATATGCTATGAGTGTAATTATGTGTATGTTGTGTATATGCCATATATATGCCTATGCGAATATTGTATAAATATACATGTTTATGGTTCTATGATTATGATTATGGGTGTTTGTCTTGATGATATGATTCAAATATTATGATGTGCGATGAATAGTATGAATATAGATACGATATGCATTGATGAGATTGTATGATGTGCAATGATAATGATGACTTGATGATGATGTGCGTTACAATAAAGAAAATAGGATTAGTGAAAGAACATAGCTTAGGGACGTTTGGCACCCCATAATGAATAAGTTGTTATAAGAGGTGAGATTGATAATATTGGATTAGTCTTGGAAACCCATAGGGATGATTCTTGAGAGATGGGACGATAGGTATAGGGATAACTTAGAGAAATTCTTAAGATTCCCAGATCTGTCATGATTCGCCTGGCGAATAACCATTCGTGAGGCGAGACAGAGAGACCATTCGCGGTCTGACGTGATTCGCCTAGCGGATTGTAATCCGCGAGGCGAATGAAAGAACCAAGTATTAGGGCTCTCGGGCTCACCTTGCGAGCCAGGATTCGCCTAGCGAATCTGAGAACCTGTTTAGGAGCTCTCGGGCTCGCCTCGCGAGCCAAGAATCGCCTAGCGAATCTGAGAACCTGTTTAGGAGCTCTCGGGCTTGCCTCGCGAGCCAAGATTCGCCTAGCGAATCTGAGAACCTGTGTAGGAAGCTCTCGGGCTCGCCTCGCGAGCCACGATTCGCCTAGCGAATCTGGGTTTCTCACCCAGATTCTGTTGTGAAGAAGAAATGAATGGGGTAATGGAAAAATGACTGTGAGATCACAATTCAAGGTTGATAGTATAGAAAAGAACGTTAATATTAATAATGACGATATGATAATATTGGCAATGTTGATAAAGGCAATAACGATGGTTAGCGCCTAGTTGTTTGATGATCATCGTCGATGGTCATTGTTGATAATCAATGTGATTGATTATGATGATAATATTGGCAATGTTGATAAAGGCAATAACGACGGTTAGCGCCTAGTTGATTGATGATTATCGTTGATGGTCATTGTTGATAATCAATGTGATTGATTATGATGGTGGATGGTTGGACATGTGTTTGCATGTTGTTGAGCATAGCATGCATCATACGTTGACGTTGATATGTTGGGTGGAAAGCAAACGATGAATCGCGATAGTGGAGGCCACGATGGGTGTTATCCCGGCCTTGCGGGTACATTGGGTATGGAAGTTCCAGGTGACATGGGCTAGCTACCTATTGTCGGAGAGACCTAAAGAATAAGCTTGAGTACCCTGACTAGCCACTATACGTTATCAGGATTAGTGAGAGTGTTCGGGGATGGCCCATGGTCTGGCATATCATCCACGTTGATAACCGGACATGTACTCCTAATCGTCTTTCTAGAGTTAGAGTTGTTGGCCACATGCATATGGAGTAGTGATGTTGCATTCGCATTGACATGCATCTTTGACATATATATATATATATTGATTATATCTGTGGTGATTGATGTATGTTGTATGCCATCTTAATTACTATTCCATTCCGTTTACATATATTTATGATTGTGTTTCTTACCCCTCCCTTTGTTATTCTTGTGCATATGTTGTGGTATATGCAGAGGAGGGTGAGCATGCTGATGAGGAGTGATCCCGAGGAGATCTCTCTTAGTAGTTAGGATTTATGATTTGTGTTATTTCGATTTTATTCCGATGTATTATCGGTATATGTATACCAGCTCTGATATGTGACATCGGGACTTGGGTTATATTTATTATTTATGTTTTCCGCAGTTTGTTTTTAAGGATTTTGATTATTTCAGATTCCTATGTTTTACGTTATAAATGATGTGATGCACATTACCCTTGAGGATATGTTTTTATTTTAATTGTTATATTTTTAAAGACATGTATGATTTTATTTATGTTTTAGTATATGCGGGGTAGTGGGTGTCACAATATGGTTTCCAGACTGTTGCTACTTACTTTTTAGGATTGATAGCATGTTTTACTTTTCTATTAGTATCTTTTGAACGGACATGTTGTCCAAGGTTCTTTTATGTACATAAGCTACTAATGATATATATATATATATATATATATATATATATATATATATATATATATATATATATATATATATTGATTATTGTTGTAAGAAGAAAAATTTTATCACGATTTTCGAAGTAAGTGAGATCTAAGTAAAGAAATTATGTTTTCCGAAAGTAACCAGCAAACTTTTATATCGTAATTCATGTTGTTTTTGGGTAATCATGTGATGCCAGATTAGGATGTCACACCATCTATGTGTTACATAGGGGGAGTTATGTTAAAAATGAAATATCATTATACATTTGCTAAGTATTTGTCACCATAAAAAAGGAGAATGTGAACCATATTGCCATATTGTGACACCCTAATCTGGCATCACATGGGGACCCAAAATTAACATAAGATACGAAACAAAAGTTTTGCTAGTTACTTTCGGAAAACAGAATTTCTTTACTCAGATCTCACTTACTTCGAAAATCGTGATAAATTTTTTTCTTCTTATAACAGTAATTAATAAATACTCAGATCAACATCAATATAGCTTGTATATATATATATATATATATATATATATATATATATATATATATATATATATATATACATAAAGAACCTTGGACAGCATGTCCGTTCAAAAGATACTGACAGAAAATAAAAATACTATCAACTCTAAAAACTAGGCAGCGACAGTCTGGAAAACTACATCTAAAACTCATGGCCATCAGTATTCGATAACAAACAACCCAAAAATCGATGCCTCAAAATCTAACACTCTAGCTGGTCCCTCTCTAGTGAAACCCATTGGACAGTCCCCCGAAGGAGGGTCCAACATCTACATCAGAGGAAGGATCAAAGGAATCTAAATTCCCATTCTCCTGAGGCTGAGATTCAGGGGCCTCCAGATGGTGGTACTCAGGGGTCTCCTGAGGGTCCTCCTCTAGGTCCTCCTCCTGCCCCTCCGCTACCAAAACGAACGGCGGGGGAGGAGTCGAGGGTGACTGCTGCTGCAAGGGCTGTGCAACTGGAATGTAATGCTGTAGCAGCCCATGATCCACCAAAAACTGTAGAATCATCCAGATCGGCGGTAGAGGTATCTGAAGGGTCTCCACTGTGTGGGTTCTCTCCTGGGGCCCCACCTCTACGTTCCCTTTCATAGTGCAGATAGGTCCAGTATAAGCTGCACTACTGGCACCTGGGTGAATGACCCATGCAGCTGGGTCCTCCCGCTGATCAAAATCAAGTGAGCGCACCCCCGAGTGGGCTAAGCTCTCGGGTACTGGGTCCATCTGTAAACAAATAATAATATATGCCAAAAGAAAGACAGCATGGCCAAAGATATAGCAAGGTTGAGAAACCAATATATGAATTCAAAGTACGATAACTACAAGCCCAAAACACAAACAACATATTCATATATCAAACACAGTTATTGAGCATGATAAACACATAACAGAATATCATGATAATAAATAAAAACATAAGGGTCTCGCGCCCAACAGTCATCGTTGTTTTCAAAACTTATGCATGTCACTTCCACATATATCATCTAACATATGGTTCTTAATTTTCGGAAATCCCATCACCTTTCAAAGAGCGGATCAGGCTCACAATTCATTGGCCCTCAGGCAACAATGACTAGCACCAACGTGCTAAACAAAAGTACATGAATCTCACATGGGGGCGCAATCAGAGGTACTTAACAAATTGTAATCAGGTCGTACTACATTGTCCAACACAAGGCACAATGTGTTCCAAAACGTATGACACCATTGTCCATCAAGGCACAATGATACGCAATGACTTAAAGTCATCATAGGGTTCCCTACCATTACGGTCCCCCATCTAGATGGCACGTCTTCCAGACACGACAATGCATAAGACAGCCTTTGTTTTCGTAAGTTTTTCTTTGTCGTACATTTATTTCCTTGTTGAAGCATTAAAGCTATCAACCACCACAACGTTTAGACTTTTAAATCTTTATAACATTTCTCAAAAGGGGACACACGGTCTAAAATCCAGAAAGGGACACACAGTCTGAAACAGCTCGAACCCAAAAACCATCAACCGATGCACCAGCATACAACTTGTCCACAAGCCTACAGGACCACACAAATGTCCACAAGCCTACAGGACTTTACCAATAACATGGATCCTTGATCCACGTGTTCTACAGAACACTAGAACCCCGACGTCTCAGTTTCTAGGTTCACATCCAAAAATAACCATTTCTTTTTGAAAACCAAAAACCAAAACCCATATCTCCGAAACTTACACACAAAGCCTTGGGGATCGATTCTCCATGAAAACAACTCTTAGACAAAAACCACGTTTTTCTTTTGAAGTGCTTTGGTAAACCACAAAACTTTGAGATACGGTTCGTCAAAAACCCTTTTTCTTGGATAAAACAATTTGTTTCAAAAAATGGGTTACTTGAAAACACTTTTCCTTGATATGATTCGTTTTATTACTTTAAAAACGGTCGATGTCTCCAAAACGCACTTTTTACTTCAAAACCTTACTTTTCTTGAACTAAAGTTGTTTTTCCCATTTATGTCTTCTCATTCCTTAATAAAGTATGTTTTGTTTTTCTCGTTACCAAAATGATATCAATGCATTTTGTTTTCAAAATCCTTTGAAACCTTAGCCTTTTATTTTCTTTTTTTACGTTCCTAGCTTTTTTAAGCTTTTAACTTTACTCGATTTCGAACCCTAACCGATGTTAGGTCCCTTAACACAATATCAATCATGGCAAGCATAAATAACGTCATCCACCATAATTAAGCATAACAACACAAAATCATGCATAATCAAGCATAACCAAATATGAGCAAGCATAAAATATATCACTCCACATCAACACAACACATCTAAAATATTACAGACCATATACACAAATACAGCACGCAGCTGTCGGAAATTGAATTCCTTAGATTTATCCCCTTACCTGTTGAAGTTATCCTCCGAACAAAAAGTCGTCCGATCGATCCGCGAATTCTCCTGATTACTCGTCCGATTACTCAACCACAACTACATACACACAATCAATCCAAACATCAATATTAAACAACATAATTTTCCTTATTCCCCTCCACCTAGGGTTCGGCCATAGGGTCCCAAAAATAGCTAGGGATGTCTAAAAATTCCTATCTCTTGGATGAAGGATCCTTAGGTACCGTTAACACCAAAACAAGTTTCTATTTTCAAACTTAGATCAAAATTTATTTTTTTCCCCAAATGGGTAGGTTTGGCCACTATACACCCATATGGGTTAGAGAACTCTTTGGTTACATGCTCTTGGATAATGAAATAGGGTAATGAAACTAGCTCATAGAAATCGGTTTTACATTAAGAGGATTTTTCTACAATTTTTCATGGTTTTATGAAGTTTAAGGTTCTACTTGAACATAGCTAGAAAACACAAGATTTCAATGAAGAAATATGAAGATTGAGAGATCAAGAATGAGTCTATACCTCTTAGAAGATGAAGATAATCAAGGGTATCAACTTTGTTTCTCAAAAGTTCATGAAGATTCTTAAAGAAATGGAGAGAAAGTGAAGGAAGAAAGTGTTTTAGGAAGAAATGAAATGGATGATGATTTGATGAAGGGAGGGGTGTGGGGCTTATGGAGGTGGGACAAGTGTAACGCCCCGATTTTCACATTTTCTAATTCGTCAGTATTTTAACGTCTTTATTTTATTCGAGGTCTTAGGAATGGAAATAAAATATTCCGAGACCATAGTCATGCTCAACAATATCATAGGAAGCTACGATTAAGTTTTGAGTCGAAAACTCAAACGGAGTCCGGTCTGTGTTTTTACACTGACAATATGATTTTAATGCTCAGGAGACCTCAGATGGACCCGTGAACGAGACAGTAAGTCTTAGAATTCGATTCTCTATGTTTTGGTTAAATTTCAAAAAAATTTCAAAAAAATCACTTCCTGACCTCCATTCAAGCGGAATCCTCAATCGGGTGACGAACGAAGCCACATATGGATTTATCGGGACTCACCAACGGATAACCTTGTTACCACGTCATCCCAGGACACTTGGGAGAGTATGCCAGAGTCATCATGATGTTAGGAAATGTCTGGACGCAAAATGACCAAAATGCCCCTAACCTTTGTCTTTTACACTTTTACCATTTTACCCTTTTGGCAAATGACCATTTTGCCCTTAAGTGAGCTTTTAAAGAGCTGAACTCAGCCCCATCCAGCCTTCATTTTCGGACAGCCCCCTCCCCAAATAGAACTCCATAGTTGTTCTTGAAGAAACTCCATTTTCCTTCTTGAAGCTCCTTGATCACTTGTTAGAATCACTTGATTCCTTGAGCAATCTTCCTTCATTTTTAGGTAAGATCACTTCTATGATCTCCTAGCTTCTTGAATCTCTCTCTATTTCAAGATCAAACTTCATTTTCATGAAAATCATTTCTTAGATCCAAAACTTTGACAATCCATAGGAATTTGTAGAAAAATCCTTTTGATGTGAAACCAATTTCCTTGAACTCACCTCATCATTATCTACCTAAACCCAAGAGCTTTTCAATTCTCATCATAGCTCAAAAAGACCAATATGGCCGAACCCTATGTGATGATGATGAATAGTATTTTTCATCAATTTTTGATTTCTATCACTTGATTTCATTCTTAGCTTTCCTATTGCCTTTGAATCCATGAAATGGAAAACCAAAATCAATTCCTAAACTTTTTACCCTAGGGTGGACGAAACCCTCATTGTTAGAATTGTTGAGTTTTGTTTTGATTGTTGTTTAATGTTTGATTGTTGTGTTGTTGTAGTTGGTGATGATTGTCAGGAGGTTCACAAACCGATCAACCGACTTTGATCCGGATATCTGCTCTTCAACAGGTATAGGGGGTGAACCTCATCACACCAAGATGGTGGTAGTAAAGATGGTTGTATAAGTTTATGTGTGGGTGAAACCCTTTAGTTTGGGTTCACTTTTAATTGTTAAGTTTTTTTAAGTTCTCTTGAAGAACAAAGTTGTCTTGATGAGTTTATGCTGTAGTGTATTGTAGTGTGCTTTAGCATATGTTGATGATGATATGATTGAATGAAAATCATTTCCGTGTATGTTGAAAAACCTACTTTGGTCACTAGATCAAGTATGGACTTTTATGCTTGATTATGAGGCCATGATATGTGATGGACTTTTATGTTTTGATTATGATGTAATAATTGGCGTGAGCATTTTCAGACATATTTGCTTAGTTGGTGAAGCAAAGTCTCCATTTTTCATTGGAGTAGGCTTGTGGCCTTAGTAAGAGGAAATATAATAACATGTGTTGTTCTTGATATAGCCAAGGTTTTGAAGTAAGAAAAGTGATTTCATAACCTATGTTTTCAAAGAAAAACATTAAGTGATTTTGATCCAAAGATCAAATGAAGTTTTAACCTTTAAAGTGTGTCACCAAAGTGGGAAAATGTCTTTTCTTTAGCCATAGGTCTTTTAATCAAACTAAGTGTTTCAAAAAGAGAATTCATGAAGGAGTTAGGGAAAAATGAAAACAGGACACTCAGCCAGCGAACCTTGTCTCGCCACGCGAGACAGAGGGAAAACAAGGCACTCGCCCGGCTTACATTGTCTCGCCGCGCGAGACAGTGGGCTACCCCGAGCAGCAAAGATATGACTTCTCGGTCTCACGTCGTGAAGTCGTTCTCGCCTCGCGAACCAGAGGGACTGTCTAAGTAGTAAATATGCAGCTTCTCGGCCTCGCGTCGCGATACCATCGTCGCCTCGCGAAGCAGAAAGACTATCAATGCAGTAAAATTAACTTCTCAGCCTCGCTTCGCGAGAAATGGTTTTGTTTATAAAGAGTGTTTTTTTAACTCAAACTATAAAGTTTTACGCATAAAAACCTGAGTTAAGTAATTAACTTAAAGTTGAAGACAAGGGTTAATTAAGTATAGTATGTGGTGAAACAAGACCATATACTATACCATTGAGGACTTAGTGCATCAATGACTTCATAAGACATAAACACAAACACGAAACGTTTTGGGTTTTGGAACAGTAGTTCGATGACGGACCGGTGATTCGGACCCCGATCAGTCGTTCAATTGTATCAGTCTTGTGATGACTCGATCCCGGAGGGATCACGAGATTTATCCGGTGGATAAAGGTTTTGTTTTTCAAAAGACGCATATAGTTCCTAAGGAAGAGAACCTTAGTGGACCTCGAGGTTTACCCGGGGGGTAGACATTGCTTTTTCGCATCTACTTTGTGTAAGCATTGGCATTTCATTTGCATAGTTGTAAGGCCTTGAGCCTAGGAGTTGAGCTTACACCTTGATGCGGGTGCGAATCTTACGGTGACGATCTTCAATGGTCTTTTTGGAGGTATCAGGGTTGGAAGGGCTGACATGTGACCAGTTGGTAGCTCTTCTGTGTCGTGGCTAATCCGAGCAATACACTGATAGCCTCCACTAGATGCCGTACTTTTCATGTTTGGTCGAGAGTGTTACCGTAAAGCCAGATACGTGCACGTAACGAATGTTGTAGCATTTTGCTCATGGCTGGCAGAAATCGGAACATGTCCTCCCATTCACTCTCTCTGACGTTTTGTTAGCTCCATGGAGTAGAGGTCAGAGTAGTACCCAGTGACATTGGCATTGAGTCATATACATTGCATTGCATTACATGGTTGTTGATGTTTACATTTACTGTTATACATCCCTGTATTGTTTAAGGATGCCTTATAGTATGCTGTTAACTGTTTAACATGAATTATATTGAGAATTTTAGTAAGCATGTTGGGTACGCTGTTACCTGGTGAGTCGTCCCGTTTTTACTATTGCTGTTTTACTGTGTTGATGAACATGAATCTCACCCATATCTGTATATTTTCTGCTGGTACTTGCTGATGCTGCTTGAACAGATGGACGTGACGATGGTTCAGTTCAGCAGTTTCCTTGCGTTTTGTAGTCGGCCAGACTGTGTCGGTATCTGTAATACTTTTGCAGTACCTTTTGGGAGCTACGACTCCTAGTACTTATTTTATTTTCTTATTATCAGTTATACATTTGACTTATGTTTGTATACAGTAATGTTGATGTT